>CM066035.1:404297772-409097772 GCA_033557465.1 Ichthyophis bannanicus | reverse complement strand
TTTCAAAGTTTAGTAAAAACACGATATTTGTCAACACAGTTTAGATTTTAAAGTCATTCTTGGGTCAATCAATCTCCTGGTGGGCCCGTTTCTTCTTCCCCCGAATGCTTCTCTTGGTGCGCTGCTTGGCGTATTTTTCATCTGGGGTTTCCCGCAGCAGCAACCAGCAGAAATCAGCCATCATAGTGGTGTTCCATCTTCCTTGGTACCTTCTCTCTGCGTCCTTGATGTCCTGGTGAAACCTTTCACCTTGTTCTTCACTGTAAGCCCCCAAGTTTTCGGGAAAGTAGTTCACATGGGAGTGCAAGAAATGGACTTTCAGGCTCATGTTACAGCCTTGTTCTTTGAAGGCATTGAGCATCCTGGCAACAATATCCTTATAGTTCTCATCCCGCCTGTTCCCCAAGAATTTGAGAACAACATCCTTGAAGGAATCCCAGGCTTCTTTTTCCTTCTCAGACATCGTTTCAGCGAATGCTCCATCTGAAATGAGTTTCCTTATATCAGGTCCAACAAACACTCCTTCCTTTAGCTTTGCTTCAGAAAGTCGGGGGAACTTTGAGCAAAGGTACCGAAAGCACTCACCATCTTTTGGAAGGGACTTGATGAATTGCTTAATGAGACCCAACTTAATTTGTAGAGGTGGTAATAGAATTTTATCACGAGGTACCAAGCTCTCATGAAGAACATTTTTCTCACCGGGTCTCAAATACTCCCGAATTGGCCAGTCTTTTTTCCCCCAGTGTAGGTCGCGGGCCCGGCTATCCCACAAGCAAAGGAAGCAGGGATATTTGGTGAAACCGGATTGCTGCCCTAATAGCAAGGATAGAATTTTAAAGTCTCCACAAATCATCCACTTATGCTCATCATAACGAATCTTCTGAAGAATCAGGGCCAAATTCTCGTATTTTTCTTGGAGAATAACAGAGTGAGCAATAGGAACTGAAGCGAATGTGTTGCCATTATGAAGAAGAACACCTTTTATGCTGTCTTTTGATGAATCAATGAACAGCCGCCATTCAGCAGGATCATATTTGAGTTTAAACTTTTCCATCACTCCGTATATATCGTTGCAAAATACCAAATCTTCCTCTTTGCTGAAATACTTCAAAAATTGTGTCTCGCGGTTGCGGTACCAATAAAAAGTTGTTCCTGGTGACAATAGATTTTTCTGTTTAAGCCGAGAACCTAGCAGTTGGGCAGCATCTTTTGGGAGTCCTAAATCCCGGACTAAATCATTCAATTCAGCTTGAGAGAAAAGTTCAGGTTTCGGATCTGGTTCAGTTTCAAACTCGGAAGTACTGGACTCATCGGGAAAAGCCATCTGATGAGTCTCATCATGATCAGAACCGTCCACACAAATATGATCCAAAGATTTTGGTGGTTCAGGCACAGGTACTTCGTTGCTATGAGGCATAGGCCTAATTGCTGAGGGAAGGTTGGGGTAACTTATTACGTTCTTATTTTTTAAGTTGTATCCCTTCACAATGCAAGAGCAAAAATAGCAGTCACTGCTGTGGTCTCTTTGTTCACGCCACATCATAGGTATTCCGAAACGAAATGCTTGTTTTTTACCTTTCATCCATAAGCGTAGATCTTCCTCACATGTCTTGCACACTTTGTGAGGAGCCCACGGTTTGTCTTGATCGCCTAACTTCAAACCGAAATAGGCGAAATATACTTTTTTAATAAATGCAGAAATGTTCCTCTGCCGCTTTTTCACGGTATATTCCCCACAAATAAAACAAAAACTGTCCGGAGAGTTGACGCAACCTCTGGCTCTGTGAGCCATCACAAATACACAGCACTGCAAACTACAACTGTAGTGAACCACTTCGGAATAAAGCTGGATTACGACTGAGCAAACAAAAGGTAATAATGAACTTGCAAGAAACTGAAATTTGACAGGAACGTTCATGTCGCAACCACCGTGTTTGAGCGAGCGAACGAGGCGAGGCGAACAGGAATGAACATGCGCCAGCGCGAGTACTGGATTTAGCCCCCCGCCTCCCAATTGTCCTGTTAATGTATAAAATGAATACAAAACACTCTAAAATATCATGAGGGAGTGTTTCTAGTTAGTTAACCATTACAACCTCTATTTTGGGCCAAGAAAATAAACTGCAGTCGGCTAAAAAGAAATTATGTGAACATTCCTTATATGGTTAAGAAATCTAATTTTGCAAGAAAACGTGACGTGATGGAACATTTTGGCTATTTTTCCTGGATTCAGCACCCCAAAATCTATAGGAATCAGTTGCAAAACTGGAGGCAGTTTTTTGGTAGTGTACCTGTGTAATTAATGTGACGATCACCTGTTTTGATGGAACATGTCACCACAGTGAGGATGGCAAAGACCATCCTTTGGTCCTCCTGTCAGCTTCAACTTTTATGCTTCTTCCTTGTCCAGTAAAGAAGCTCATTATGATTTTCTGCAGAATACATGCCCAGGTCCGCATTCTTACACAGGTGCCTTCATTTGCTACAACTGTCCTCTAGTCTTTATTTTTGTTAATCATATATTTAAATTGGTTTATTTTCAAGGCTTTTCTTTTCACCCTGCATCGTAAATCCCCAGCACCAGTCAATAGCCTTGAACCAGTAAATCATGCCTAAACTCAACACACACATCAATAAATGACTGCTGTTCATTGGGTGTAATGACAAATAGTGTAAACTGCGAGAGGTGAAGGACTGTCTAATTAAAGCATCGGACTGTGTATTTAATACAATTATTTTTTATGCATCATAGCTGTAATTGCCTTTACTAGAGAGCAATGGTTCTTTGGAAAAATCTCATGGTTGGCTGCCATCTGTTTTGTTCTCTTCTATGTGACATATTATTCTGCTTGTCTGTAAAACCCTTCCATAAAGGGCTCAAAACATAAATAAGGTATCAGTGCCACCATAAGAAAAGTTAATGAACATCCTTCTTCAGCCTACGCAACAGAGCTCCCGTGTAGTAATGTGCTGGAAGGGGCTCTTGGAGACTCTCAGGAACCCGCTGTTAAATTATCTTAAGAAAATTAAGAGTGTCTTACTAAGTGAGGCTGAGTTGGAGAGAGCCTTTGAAAAAATAAATATTAGTAACAGTTGGAGTCCCTCGAAGAAAAACTGGTAGCACGTCACTGTCTTTAGCTAATTTTAAGGTTGAAAATGCCCAGTTAAAGTCCTAAAAAGGGCACATTGCTCAGGCAGCCAGCTTGTGATCCTAGCAGATAATAGGGCCTATATACTAAAGCACTTTAGGTGGTTAACATGCTTTTAAAGCGCATTAACAGCACATAATAGTTTCCACATTAAACACCTAGGATGGAAATTCCTATTAGGGAGTGTTTTAGGGGTAAGGAATAGGTGGGATCTGTGCCTCACATGGAATGTGGAGATCACTGCCCTGCTTTAACTGCCAACACAAGAGGTGTAACTAACATAATTCCATGTATTGTGTCACGTCCTCCCGCCCGGGCCGGTGGCCTAAGAGCAGGAGGGCTCGCCTAATTGCCCTTTTTGAATACTGTTTCCTAATATGGCTGCCAGCATGGGCTGCTGGGAGATGTAGTTCAGATATTCTTTGAGCAAGCAGTGTGACCACACGGTTTGTTAGGCAAAAACAGAGAAAATTTATTTTCGGGATTTCCCCTCCGCATCAAAATTCGTTGCACCAACACAAATAGGATAATTCTCCAAAGGCAAAGGAAATAAAGTCCAAACAGGCTTAACAGAAATATACAGGAATTTTCTTCTTTACAACGTCAACTATTAGCTTCACTTCAGTAACCACCTTCTGAAGCTAAGGCTGTTGACCATATTAGGAAATGACTTTAACTTTCAACAAGCTTCCATTCTTGTACCGCTTCCATAGGAAAGACGTCATAACTGATTTTAAGACTTCCAGCAAGTTTCTTTCTTCAATAGCACATTGAAACAGGTTACAATTGCTTTTAAACTTCTGGCAAGTTTTCTTTCCTTTTTCTCAGTTCAGAGCCACCAGCTTTCACAGCAACAAGCTCCTAATTGCTTTCACCAGCCACTCCTTCACATGAGCATAGACTCAGCACATGTTTAGTTCGTTTGCCTTGCAAGTGCCTAGACCAAATATTTTCTCTCTTGCAGAGTGCCCCAAGGCTCTATACTGGGCCCTACATTGTTTAATATATTCATGACTCCCTTGTCTTTCTTGATTCAAGGGCCTGGGATTACTTCCCACTTTGATGCAGATGAGATTCAGCTGCTTTTCACCCATGCCAGCTGGGGTCCTGAGTTTCAACACAGCTTCAATGCACATTTGAAAAAGGGAGAAGACCGAGTGGTCACCAATAAGTTGTTTATAAAACCCCTGAAATGCAAGGCCATCTGGTTCTCTAGGGATAACTCCATTCCGTTCTTTAATCCACAAATAGCAGGTGTTTGTATCCCCTTCAAAGATTCAATCCGTTCATTAGGCATTACCTTAGCCTCTCCTCTCTGCCATGTCGCTGCTGATCTCTGTTTTAAAGTGACATGCTGGGACATGTATGTGCTAACACACATAAGAACATAAGGTATGCCATACTGGGTCAGACTAAAAGGTTCATTAGGCCCAGTATCCTGTTTCTAACAGTGGTGAATCCAGGATACAAGTACACGTCAGGTTCCCTAAAGGTAGACATGCGCATTCTGAAATTCCATTGTGGACAACTCTACGTTGCCAGTCTTTGCAATGTCCATATTTTGCATGTGCAACTTTCTAAAATGAGCTGTCTTCCTGCATGTCTGGGCCTTTATTATGTCCTCATTTTCTTTGTATGTTTGCAAAATTGTTCTTTTGGGGCAGTGAAGTCTATTTTAGAACCCATCGACATGTATCCACCTTCTCTGTTACCCCTCCCACAGAATTTCAGACATTTGATATAGGCGTTCCAGGGAACACCTAAATGGCCTTTCTAAAATCTGCCATCACACACACAGCACTGCTGAATATAATTTGAAATGGCTATATTAGATATTTCAAATTACATATGGGATATCCTGATAAAAATGTACCCCATGGATTCTAAAATCTGACCGTTTCTTGTAAAAAGATAGACTCTTCTTTATTCCAGCAATAGTGACTGTGATCCCAGATTATTCCAAGGGAAAAATAATGCCAGCTTTGAGCGGGGAGCATTGGGCCACTAACACAGACCATGCTAACCGTTAGCCTAGCTTAGTAAACATGCCTCGCTACGTTTCCCAGGGAGAGCGAATTCCATGCAGCTATAAATGGCATTTGGGCTATTCTGTGTGTAATCAGAAGCACTGTATCCTACATAAGCAGAGACAAGCCAGACAGGAAAGTAAAATATGCCTGTTCTGATGCTATTAAGCTCGCCTACAGGATCAAGAAGGGAAGAAAAGAGGAGAGGTGTAACGAGGACATGCATGAAGATACTGAAAGTTCAGCAAGTAGGAGGGAGGCCTGTTACCACCGAGCCTCCCTCCCATATTAATTGATACAGGGAATAGAGATTCTGTAGTGGGCATAGCTAATCTCAGGCTTAGACAGAAGTGCTTTGAGTATTAATGAGCACTGCGGTTAGCACTGCGGGAAATAAGCTTAATATGCTCTAAGGCACTGAGGTGAAGACTTTGTCTAAGAAAGGCATCGGATTCTTCTGTTGCCCTTAGCTACCTTCATTTTAAATTGCCATGTTTAGGTTTTTAAAATGAAGCTAACCTGAAGAAAAGAAAGCTGGATAAACCGGCACCTAGAAAGATTCAAGATTTTCAGAGGTAGGACATTCCAAATGGCAATCGCTGAAGCAGCCCACATCGTTCATCTAACAGAATGTTCTACCAAGTGCTTTTCGCAACCTTGATCAGTCTTAGGAATAAAAACAATCCAAAGCAGCATATAAAGGGCCTGTTATTCAGGATCAGCGGCTAGCTGTTGCCCCTGAACTTAAGACCCGGATATTCAATGCCGAAAAGTCATATCCAGCCACCGGCATTAAATATCTGGGTTGGCCAGACAGCAGAGAAGCCAACAAGGCAGGTGGCGATATGCAGTCGCTGCCCAGTTAGCTTCTGCGATTAAAGTTAGGCCAGCCTGTAAGGTGGCCTAACTTTCGCTCTTTAGCAATAACCAGGCAGCGGTTGAATATCGACATGGCTGGGTTATTGCTGGGCGTCACTTCCAGTCCACCCCTGGAAAGCCCCAACGCTAGCCAACTAACATCATGGAATTTGGCGGTGGCACCCGCTTTTGCGCCACTGAGTATCCAGGTCACTGCAATTAACACAGT
This sequence comes from Ichthyophis bannanicus, assembly GCA_033557465.1. NCBI lineage: Eukaryota > Metazoa > Chordata > Amphibia > Gymnophiona > Ichthyophiidae > Ichthyophis > Ichthyophis bannanicus. The sequence continues at coordinate 409,091,509 of CM066035.1, read as the reverse complement.
TAACAGGTCTGCAACTGCATTAACCACACTGAATATCGGACCCAAAAGCTTTAAGAAATATATTTCCTTTATGTTAGAGAAGTTATGAATCACACTTAATAAAGAAGGCTGTATACCACATTATGGCCTATGTGATACGGTGAGCAAACCATATAATATGCCCATAGAGGCAACTTCTGGGGGTAGCAAAATCCAGTAGCCGTGGCAACACAAACACAAGTCATGGCAGCTTTAAAGCACATTGTCTTCACATCTTTCATGTGTACAAAGAGACAGCCATGTCACGTGCTGCCTTTTCAATCAAATGAATATCAGTGTCCAATTCTCTATTTTCTTAATTCTAGAAACTCCACTCAAACTTCTTTCTACAGAAAATACCGTCATAACATCACAGTACTTAACTGTTACAATTCATGTGTCCGTGTAATCATTTTAATTATTGGTGCTTCTTTATTCATTAATTTTTTATCTTTTTTTTGTGTGTACATTGTGTTTTATTTCTTATGATTTTTTTTGTACCCAAACCTGGCAAGTAAGGCGCACCCAATTAATATTTTTAAATTTTTATGAAAAATTGTACTTAGCTCTCATATAGCTATCTGTCATTTAACTTCATTATCCATCATCCTCTGCATCAGGGATGACTTCACATATTATAAACCAGTCACATCTCGGTCCATATCTGCTCCCTCGGTGTCTCACCTACACTCGGTTTTCAGCATGATTTTGTTGATTTTAGGAGTTTGGGCTTTATGACCGTTTAAGCTGTTTGGCTCTCTTTCGGGGGAATTTTATAGGTGACGAGCACGTAGAACAGAATTCTGTGTATCTAAGTAGGGGTTTATAAAATTGCACCGGTGTATGCACGCTTGAAAGCAGGCATTCAGAGAACATAATACCTGTTTTTATGAGATCTAAATACACCTGGAGGTGGAAAATGGGTGGAGTAAAGTGGCACTTCTGCATTCTTTTTATAGAAAGATATGCATATGTGCCAATTTCTACTGCAATAGACATCCAGGAAGGTGTAGATAATATGAGGAGGGATCTAGCTAAGCCTGAAGAATGGTCTAGAATTTGCCGGGTGGGATTTAATGTTAAAAAATGTAAGGTCATGCATTTGGGCTGCAGCAATCCAAGGGAGCAATATAGTATAGGGGGCGAAGTACTTTTGTCCACTAAAGAAGAGCGGGACCTAGGTGTGGTTGTGTCTGATGATCTTAAAGTAGCTAAATAGGTAGAAAAGGTGACAGGAAAAGCTAGAAGGATGCTTGGGTGCATACAGAGAGGAATGGCTAGCAGAAAAAAGGAGGTGATAGTGCCTCTGTATAAGTCTTTGGTGCGACCTCATTTGGAGTATAGTGTGCAATTCTGGAGACCGCACCTTCAAAAGGATGTGAACAGGATGGAGTTGGTGCAGAGGGTGGCTACTAAAATGGTTAGTGGTCTTCATTATAAAGCATTTGAGGACAGACTTAAGGATCTTAATATGTACACCTTAGAGGAAAGGCGGGATAGAGGTGATAAGATTGAGATGTTTAAATACCTCCGTGGCATAAATGTACAGGGGAGATCCTCTTTCAATTGAAAACAAGTTCTGCTACGAGGGGACATGGGATGAGGGTGAAGGGGGGTAGATTCAGGAGTGATATGCGGAAATATTTCTTTACAGAAAGAGTGGTGGATCCATGGAATAGTCTCCCGGTGGAGGTGGTAGAGATGAGGACAGTATCTAAATTAAAAAATCATGGGACAAACACAGAGGATCTCTAAAGGAAAAAAGGAGACTGTTGTAGTTGTTGATATGGAAGGACAGACTAGATAGGCCATGTGGTCTTTTCCTGTCGTCATATTTCTGTTTCTATGTTACTGGCACATACACATACGAAATCAGCTCCTGCCTTGGAGCACAGCTTTCATGGAGGCATTTTTATCGTGGTGCATACGCTGCCTTTATAAAATAGGTGTTGCATATGTGCTCATTTGCCTTGACAGCTTGGGCACCTTGTTCTAAAATTATCTTCACTGTCTACACGCCTCTGATGGGCTCGGCCTTGGCCTGTCTTATTAGGGCATTGCAGATTTTCCAATTACTGACTTTTAGAATCAACTACTTCTACTACTATTGAGTATTTATATAGCGCTACCAGTCGTATGCAGCGCTGTACAGACATGTAAGAGAGAGTCCTTGCTCGTCAGAGCTTACAATCTAATCAGCAAGTATGACTGCATTAATGGTGAAGTTCAGTTCACAAGAGGGATATCTATCACTATAGCCTTGATTAGAAGAGCAGAAAGAAGAAGAGAAGCTCGGAAGAAAGGCCGGAAATTCGATACCTCTTTGGCCGATGGCAAGAATCAGATGAGTAAATGCGCTAGCAGATTTGAAGCGTTGAAGCAGAGCCGAAAAGAAGTGAACGGTTCTAAACGCAGTGCTGTGTCCGTTGAGATCTGCAGGGAGAATTTTAATATGGCGATGTAATTGTGATGTAGCATTAGGTAGAATGCAATTACCTCACAATCTTTTATACAGTGGTTAGGTTACCACCAAAGTGAATAAAAGGGAAGTTACACTTCAAGAGGGAGACATTCCTCATGGCAAAAGCGTCCGACAAAAAAAAGTAAAAAAACTAAGATATCAGTCACTTAGGTTTCACTCAATAGGTAGGGTAAGTTTAATGATCAGAGTGAAGGGTTGTAGTTGTTAGAGTACAATCTAATCAAGACAAACACAGAGCTAACAATCTAGTCAAGACAAAAACACGGCATATACAATCTAGTCACGACACAGAAGTCAAGATCTGAAAGCAACAGTGAAGAGGTGAGATTTCAAACTGGATTTAAAGAGGGCTAGAGAGGGTGCCTGGTGTATAGACACCGGTAGCTTATTCCAGGCGTAAGGTGCAACAAGGTGGAAAGAGCGAAGTCTGGAGTTAGCAGTAGGAGTGAAGGGCATAGACAGAAGTAGTTTGTTAGAAGAGCGGAGTTCCCGAGAGGGGCTGTAAGGAGAGATAAGAGATGAAAAGTACTGAGGAGCTGCAGAGTGAATGCACTTAAAGGTCAGGAGGAGAAGTTTGAACTAGATGTGAAAGCGTACAGGGAGCCAGTGAAGTGACTTGAGAAGAGGAGTAATGTGGGTATAGCGAGGCTGACGGAAGATTAGTTGCGCAGCAGAATGTTGAATAGATTGAAGGGGAAAGAGATGATTCAGAGGGAGACCAGCAAGGAGCAGGTTGCAGTAGTCAAGAAGAGAGGTGACTAAGCAGTGGATAAGGGTTTGAGTAATATGCTCAGAAAGGAAGGGGTGGATTTTGCTGATATTGTAGAGAAAAAAAACGGCAGGTCTTAGCTACGAGCTGGATATGTGTAGAGAAAGAGAGAGAAGAGTCAAAGAAAACCCCCAGATTGCGGGCTGAGGAAACAGGAAGGATTACCGAGTTTTCCACAGAGACTGAGAAAGGAGGAAGAGGAGGGGAGTTTTTGGGGGGAAAGATAAGGAGTTCAGTCTTGGCCATGTTCAGCTTCAGGCGGCGGTGAGACATCCAGGCAGCAATGTCGGAAAGGCAGGCAGAGATCCCGGTCTGGATAACCGAAGAGATTTCAGGCGTAGAGAGGTAGATTTGGGAGTCATTGGCATGGAGATGGTACTGAAAGCCATGGGAGGAGATAAGCGCACCAAGGGACTGGGTATAAAGAGAAAAAAGGAGCGGACCCAGGACAGATCCCTGGGGGACTCCAATTGGGAGTGGGGTAGCAGAGGAGGAGGAGGAGCCACCAGAACACACACTGAAAGAGCGATGGGAGAGGTAGGAGGAGAACCAGGATAGTACAGAGCCGCTAAAGCCAAGCAAAGATAGGGTAACAAGGAGAAAGTTGTGGTCAACAGTGTCAAAAGCATCAGAGAGGTCAAGAAGGATAAGAATAGAGTAGAGGCCCTTGGGTTTTGCCAGGAACAAGTCACTGGAGACTCTGGTAAGAGCTGTTTCAGTAGAGTATAAGGGATGAAAGCCGGACTGTAAAGGATCCAGGGGGGCATGAGAGGAAGTCAAGGCAGCGGCAGTGGACAGCACATTCAAGTAGTTTAGATATGAAGGGAAGGGGAGAGATGGGTCGATAGTTAGAAGGACAGGTGGGATCAAGTGAGGGTTTCTTGAGGAGGGGAGTGACCACAGCATGCTTGAAATCTGCAGTGAAAACTGCAGTGGAGAGCGATAGGTTGCGAATATAAGAGATGGAAGGGACAATGGCGGAAGAGATGGGGTTAGGAGGTGGGTGGGGATAGGATCAGAGGAACAGGTGGTGAGTTTGGAGAAAGAAAGAAGGAGTGTGGTTTCCTCATCAGAGATCATAGGGAAGGAAGAGAAGGTAGCAGAGGTAGGGGGGGATGGTTGAGAGTGAAGAGGGGAAGTAGATGAAGTAGTTGGAATAGTGGGGAATTGGAGAGCGATCCTGTGGATTTTATCATGGAAGTAGTCAGCCAGGGTTTGGGCAGGAAGGGATGGAGGGACTGGAGGCGGAGGCACCTTGAGGAGAGAACTGAGAGTAGTAAAGAGACGGCGAGGATCAGAGGCAAGGGAGTTAGTCAAATGGATGTAGTAGTCTTGTTTAGCATGGTATTCACAAGAACACAAGTTCCTCGGAAAGGGAAAGAGGACAAGTTGTTGCTGCTCATTCATGGACTCTCTTTTGCCTACTAGAATCATCAGAGATGGATGTGTTCAATAAACTGGTCTGCATCTTCTAAGTCTCTACTTTCTGATTTAATACCCCTGTAACTTTTTTCTTTTGTTCTGCTTTCCAAATGCAACAGTCTCCAATACTCCCCAGGAGAATGTTATATTTAAAGTGTCCCCTCCTACTGCTTTATCTTATAGTAGCCTTACATTGCTTGTTTTCAGAGTCATTAGGCCTGTTGCAGCTGAAAAACATGGTAAACTTAGAAAGAAGGGGGTGAATAGAGATAAGAGGGGAATAGGTGAGCTCAAGATAGGTCATGGAGCAAGAAGATGGAGGAGAGGTAGAGGTAGAGGGTAGAGAGGCAGAGCATGACTACAATGAGACTACCACAGTAGTCTCATTGCTAAAGCACTAAACCAATTGAGGGAATTGTTTGAAATTACCAAGTCAGTCTCAAGAGCCTCACCTACCCTGAAAGCCTCAAGCTTGAACCCACAAGAATATGCCTCCTACCTACAGAGCAAACTCCCTCTTGTTAAAGATACAACTCCACTAGATCAGATAATATCAAATGAGGCAAGTAGCATGCCAAAATGGAGCTCATTTACACCTATATCAAACAATCAATTAGACCAAATCCTATCGATGATAAACACCACCACATCCCCATTGGACCCATCTCCCACAGCATGGACCAAAGCGGCCAGAAAAGTGTTAACCCCACCACTGCTCAGAATAATAAATTCCTCTCTCACTCAAGGACTGATGCCATCTAACCTGAAGACCACCTCAGTCAGACCTACTCTAAAGAACTCTTCAGCAGACCCCGATTTACCCACATCATACAGACCCATTTCTAGTATACCTCTCTTGGCCAAAATAATAGAGAAGACTGTTCAACTACAGTTCCAGGACTATGTAGAGCTAAATGCCTCTCTCAATGACCAACAGAATGGGTTGAGGCAAAATTATGGCATTGAAACGCTCCTCACCTCCCTCCTAGATAACTTGATAAAGGGAATAGAAAGATACACACAAGCCTCCATCCTCATTTTCTTTGGTATCTCTGCAGCACTCGACTCCGTAAATCAGTGGAAACTCATTGATCGCCTCGTAGAAATTGCAGTAAATGGGACTCCACTAAGATGGTTCTGTTCATACCTATCTGGATGCACACAAGTCAAACTACTGTACACAGCAAGACCTCACAGCAAATCCAAGTACAAACAAGGATTGCCCTGAGGATCAGCGCTCTCCGCCCTCTTATTCAACTTATATATACAGCCCATATGTCCCATCCTCCATAAATACAAAATAATGTATCACATTTACGCCAATGACATTATGTTATATACCCCCTTCACAACAAAGAATCCAGACTTCTCTACTATACTCTCATGCCTTATTGACATTTATTTATTTATTTTATTTACATTCTCTTATATACCGCGCTATTCTGCATCAGTGCGGTTTACATTGAACAAACTGAAATTACATTGAACAAGGCATTATAACTTGGAGATAACTATTTTACAGGGAACATGGGCTATGGAGGGTTAAGTGGCTTGCCCAAGACCACAAGGAGCACCTGTGGGACTAGAAACCCCAGTCCTTCCGGCCCAAGGCCCACTGGCTACAAGAGCAATCTCTAACATAAAATTTTAGCAAAACCGAGGCACTGGTCATAAACAGACACCACCTTCACACCTCCAGAGAAGATTACATTCAACAACTATGACAACCCCATCAGATCTGAGGTCAAATACCTTGGGGTGATACTAGAACAGAAACTGAATTTCTAAACACTTATCAAGAAAGCAATTACAGCAACATACCAACGAATAAAGATCCTTCACAACCTCCGCCTGCTATTGGATCATAATCTATTCCGCAATGTCTGCCAAGCGATCATTACTCCCCTCCCCCACTTGGATTACTGTAATGCTATATTCAAGCACTACCAAAAAGTATTCTCCTTCTGCTACGAAATTGTCCAAAACTCTGCAGCTCACTTGATCTCATGGACATCCCGACAACAGCATATCACCCCAGTCCTGAAAGAGCTACATTGGCTACCCATCCAAGCATGCATCAAATAAATATAAATCTCTCATAGCACATTTAAAAGTATACATAACTTATCTGTTGACTGCTTGTGGTCATTCATTCGCACAACTTCGGAGAGCAGACCAAGAATTAAACCAAACTGCAAATCTACTTAAAGTCCCCAAACTCAAAACAACAAGCACGCAGGAAACACGCCAGCGCACTTTCTCCATCTACAGTCCAATTCTACGGAACTCCCTACCAAGCAATAAAATACTTAAAAGAGTTCAAAAAGAGGTTCAAAACACACATCTTACAGGAATATTATGGGACAGTCACATAACATTATATCGGACAGATAAGCGTCCTGAATCATACACTCCTTGATTCTCACTATAAATAAGATACCCATATTCAGTATCTAACCTGATTCTCACTGAAAATAAGTTACCTATATTCAGCATGTCATACTATCCACCCTTCTATGGATATTTAAAAAAGCCCTGTTATCCTGTATTTGTTACATTGTTCTATGAATATTCTATGCAACTTGTTCCGTTGTGTTCAATGTAAACCACCTTGATAAACCAGAAAGGCGGTATATAAGAAATGTTAAATAAATAAATACAATGAAAGGAAGATAGAGGGGGCATGAGAAAAGAGAACTGCAAGACAGGAAGTGATGGAGGAGGCACATGAGGGCCATAGGGGTGCAGAGACTACATGGATTGTTGCACTAAGGACAGTGTCACCATCCAGTGTCCCTACTAATTATTGCAAGATAAGGGGAGGTCATGGAACATTCTTGCTTCCAAGTCATGCCAGGATGGAAGGAGATTTCCTTGAAAAGGAAAAGCTTGCTGACTATAAAAACCTCACCCTAAGACAGTTTCCTGTCTGTGGCCTCTAGCCACTGCACCATATACTATTAACCCTTATAATCCTCCAAGTTTTAATTCCCCATTCTATGTAAAAGCTTGTTGCTCTATTTGTTCCATGTAAACTGCTTTGAATTAATGATAAGGCGGTATAGAAAACCTGTTAAATGAATAAAATACTAGTGAGTGATGGCCCTCAAGGAGGAAGTGCCATAGATACTCACCCAGCTTATAGAGAAACTGTACCAGCCACCAAGACCAAAAAAGAGAATTATAGAGGCTTGAAACCGTGGCAGAGTGGTGCTCAGCCTGAAGGAAGGTCCCTCCAGAAGTCACTGTAAAAGACAGAGAGGGACAGCACAGGGAAGACTGCAGTTCACAGCAAGAACCCCAGCCAAAAAGGAGACAGAACCAACAAAAGAGGAAAAAAACCACAAATGTACCCAACTAAAGGGTGTCTACCCACCCAGGACAGGGCAACTTTGGGAAAAGCCCTAAACTCAGGTACTATGGGGTAAAGAGGAGTAGAGTGAAAAAGTACTTGAAGGCATAGATGTCGGAACAGGGTGGGACATACGGCCCTGACTACACCAAACCTTTACCCACCAGCTGCAGAGAGAAGACAGCAGCTGTCTGCCTACAGGAGATCGGATTCCTGTGGGCAGAGGTGGAAGGCTGCGGGGGGCTAGGGGCAGAGTAAGGGTGGAGCTTGGGGTGAAGTCAAAGTTGAGCTTGGTACCCCCCACCAATCAAAGAGGTGTTCTGCGACCCCTCTTGAAGGGTCACAAATGACTGTTCAAAGTATTTTAAATGGAGCTTGAAAAATTTAAAGACAAGTGCATAAAAGTTGGAAAGAATAAGGTAAAACATTATCTCCACCATCAGACGAGTTTAAAGTGTTTTTACCATAGTTTTATTTTGTATTGTTGTTGCCAATTGTTATAGTTGTTTATTAGCGACCCTCAAGTTTATGTAAACCCTTGGTTCAGAACACAGTTTTGCCTGGGCTCTTATTGAGGAGTGAATGGGAGAGCGCCAAGTGCCAAGAAGCTACTGAATATTGCCGCTGCTATTGCCTACACCTTTCAAGCGTGAACCCTGAAACTTTTAAATCCAGGAGCTCAGAGAAACTCTGGGGAAAACTCCTAGGGTTGGTGTGCTCTCTTGTCTGCCAAGCAGTTTTGAAGCAACTGTCTGGACCACACAGAAAGGGGGTTATAGGGAAAGGCAACAGAGAGGAACAAGCGACAAGAAAGACATAAGGGAACCATAGGGGAGAGACATGGGGGGAAACAAAGGATGGCATAAGAGGGGGGGGAGAAACTGAGGCAGGAAAAGGACATAAGAGCATGAGGAAAGGAGGAGGGGAAGTGACAGGGAAGTCATAAAGGCTAAGAGGAGAAGTGGAGAAAAAAAAGGAAGGGCAAAAGGAAAGAGGGGGTATGAATAAGAGAGACAATGATTTAAGTAGAATAGGTGTGGGGAGGGAAACAAGGGAAGGAGGTCACAGGAAATAAAAAATTAGGGCTACAAGGAAAAATTATGCATGAGAGTTATGTAAGTTGCACATTAATGAGTACAGGGATGTAAAACCATATACATAGTACATTAAAGCGTCATTTTGCAAAATGGGCATGAAAAATAAAGTTTGCAGGGTCACTAATAAAAAGATTTGCCCAGTTTACTTTGAGACTTAACCAGACCTATCATTACTCTTTAAAGTTCCTGTTCTGGTAACTGGTAATCTTTTGTTCGGACAACTTGATGTCCAGCAAAAAGAAAATCATTTAAGAGGGATGAAAGGATTGCTGGGACTGTAATTGGCTTTTAAATTGATGGCACCTATATTGAGTGCTCTCCGTATGAGATGCCGCCATACAGATAAGTGCTTTTGAAAATGGACCTGCCAGTTTTTTTTTTAACCGAAGCATGATCAGTTCCTAATCTGATGGACTTTCATATAATTTTCCTTTTGGGCTTCTGACATTTAAAGGGCAATTTAAAAAAAATTCATACCTGTATGCCAGTATATGTAAGCAAAATACTTCTTATAAAATTATATCACAAATACAACTATGCAACATGAAAAAAACGTGCGTACCTGTATGTAACCCAAGTGTTGGGTAGGTTCGGAGGTAGGGTGGACTCACAATTTCCTTGTGTACTTTATAAAATATGCACAATGGGCATACAGTTACACCTTTGACACTTGTAATTGTCCTTAGCTTTTTGGCATGAAAGGTGGAAGGTAAGTCTTAGATTAATTTAAATCTTTCTTCTGACTGACGACATCTCTTCTCTCCCCTATATTTCTTGCTATTGGCTTCTCTCTCCCATTATGGACTACAAAGAAAATATGCTGGCAGAAAGTGGGCAGATTATGGGCAGAGAATGGGCTTGGACTGCGCACCGCAGTTAGGAAGTGGCAAGTAACTTGTTGCAGTATGTACATCTGTGTTATTTGTCACTACTGCAGACACACGTGGAATATACAGTTATCGCACAAGCTTTGCACTTACCATAGGGCAATTTGGGCTTTCATTGTGTAGTAAATGCAAAACTTTAGTAAAGGGTCAGTAAGTGTTTGTTTCTTTTGTTATATGTTTAATTTTATTCCTAAGTTAATAAACCCTTATTACACTTTTCAGTTCTCTCCAATAAGATTAAGATCATTTAATCAAAAGAGCTGCTGATCTGGTAAATGTTAAAGATGTTAACTTATACTATGCTATCTAGTGGCTCATTGTTATATCTCACTGTCTTCCTACTTTCTTGCTGTCATCTTTGACCTTCTGATGTAATGCAACATGTTCCCTGTGCTCTAGCTGTGTTTAGTGTGGCTTTATTTCTTTTTCTGAAACATGGTGTCGGAAGTGTTTTCAACATTAACTCTATGGCTGAGACATAATTACAACTGAAACTGACCACAAACCACCGATAGCAATGTTTAAAAAGCCCTTATTGTGTGCATCCAAGCGACTTCAGAGCATGTTGCTCATGTTGCCACATTATAGCCTCAGTGTAGTTTATAAGCCAGGCCCTGAGAGATTTATTAGTGACACACTCAGCAAAGCCACTGCTCATGACCATCAGTAGTCCAGCGCTAGCACTGAACAACTCAAGGTTTGTGGATGCAACAAGAACAAACTGGACATTGCAGAAATCAACCAAGCAGATGATCTGAATGTCACAGACTAGAGGCTGCAACAGATCATGCAGCATACTGCAAGAGATAATACCTTGCAAGTACTTAAGTCTATAGTTCTGACTGCATGGCCAGACTTGAAAGAAGAAACACCAGCTGAAATTTGGGAATACTGGTCATTCAGGGATTAAATCAGCATTCAAAATGGCATTCTAGACAAATCACTGTGTAATGTAATCAAATCACTGTGATCAAAGATGCCAAAACGTATACATAACAGTCACATCAGTGGCGAAGCGTGAAACCGGCTGACCTGTGATGCCTTTTACTGGCCCAGCAGGAAGGCAAGATCAAGGAATCCATGAACAATGAATATGCATGTGAGCAGCAGAAGGAAACAACGTCCCATGGCATACCAGTGCAGCCTTGGCAGAGTCAGCATGAACTTCGTTATCTTTCCTAGGAAAAAGTTCCTTTTCATAGATCGCTATTCCGACTTCTCAGAAACTGAATTGCTCCCAGACATGTCTACGGAAGCCACAATCAAATGTTGCCAAATACAGTTTGTGCACTATGGCCACCTGACCAAGTGATCTCAGATAATGGCCCTCGATCTACTTCCATGCAATTTAGAATAGAAGAATATAAGAAATGTCATGCTGGGTCAGACCAAGGTCCATCAAGCCCAGTATCCTGGCTTCAACAGTGGCCAATCCAGGTCACAAGTACCTGGCGGGTATCCAAAGTCCACAGCTTTCACAATGTTTGTCCTGGGGTAAGCAGTGGATTTCCCGGGTCCTCTTTAATAATCGTTTATGGGCCCTTTCCTCCAAGAACTTGTTCAAACCTTTTTTAAACCTAGCTACACTAATAGCTTTTACTACATCCTCCGGTAACAACTTCCACAGTTTTCTCCTCAGTGGGGGTTTGAACAAGCTATTATACCACCAATGCACCCATTAGCTAATGGTAAATCTGCTGCAAAGATAGAGAAAAACCTGTGCAAAAGAAAGCAAAAAAGTGAAGACCTATCAAAAGCTATACCACATTGGAGGAACATGTGAAGAGAGGACATGGATAGCAGCTCAGAGCAGCATCTGATATCAAGGAGACTGAAGATATCTCTGCCAATAACTAGCAAGCTGCTTGAGCCAGGTGTGATAAAAGGCATATCAGAAAAATAAGAAGCAAGTGTTAAGTCAAGATATGACATATCTACAAGAGATTTGTCTCAGCTGACTATTGAGGACTTGGTCCACATGAAAATATTACCATGAGATTGCATGAGTTGTTGGAAGTTGAGTACCTGTGTGCAGTAGGTCGCACCATGCTTACATCTAGTGGATGTTAAAGAACTCTCTATCTCTGCAATCACGAGGACTTGTGAGTAGCTGAATAGCCAGCTTTACAAGGACAGCATATGCACAACTTCACTGAAGAGCCAAACATCCCTTCCTGTTCCACTACCGGAAAGTACAGGCGCTGTAAGGAATGCCCGTGACAAAAATTCCGAGCCAGTGGGCACACCTGTCAGGAGATCGGTACTGATTTCAGAACTGTGTCCCCGACTCCCATCTACTTGCCAGCCTCCTGTCCTCAATCCCAGCAATGAGAACAGAGGGAGTAGAAAAAAAGTATACTTTCAATTTAGTAATTTGAATACGTTAGTTGTGTTGGAAAGAGGAGATGGCACTGTCATCCATACTGGTGTAGTCTACAGGCCTCCAACTCATACAGAAGAAATGGATAGCGAATTGATTAATATTGCAAAGATAGCCGCAAAGGGGGAAGTGATCATATTGGGTGACTTTAATCTACCCAAAGTGGATTGGAGCATTCTTTCTGCAAATCTGGAAAGAAGTAAAAAAATTGTGGATGTCTTCCAAGATGCATTACTTAGACCAGTGTTTTTCAACCTTTTTTGTGCAAAGGCACACTTTTTTCATGAAAAAAATCACGAGGCACACCACCATTAGAAAATGTTAAAAAAATTTACCTCTGTGCCTATATTGACTATATATAAAGTAATTCTCTTGAATAGGAATCAAACACTCACACCATCCCCCCTCCCCTCCTGGTTCACATCAACCCCCCTCCCCTGCTGGTTCACTCACACCACCCCCCCCTCCACTGCTGGTTCACTCACCCACCCCCCTGTCACTTACTCACCCCTCCTGCTGGGTCACTCACTCACTTACCCCACCTCCCTTGCTGGTTCACTCACACCATCGCCCCCCCTTGCTGGTTCACTCACACCACCCCCCCCCCCTTGCTGGTTCACTCACACAACCCCCCCCCCCTCTGCCCAAGCCGCTGCTTCTGCTTTGTACAGAGCAGCGGCTGCACTACACTTACATTGAAAAGTAAAGAGAAACTGTGTCAGGAGCCCTCCGGTCATCGCAGAGCCCGAGGAAGTGATGTCATGAGGGCGGGCTCCTCACAGGCTGTCTTTCCTTTTCAAATTAACTTTATTGCAGCTAAAGTTAATTTGAAAAGGAAAGACAGCCTGTGAGGAGCCCGCCCCCATGACATCACTTCCTCGGGCTCTGCATGATCGGAGGGCTCCTGACACAGTTTCTCTTTACTTTTCAATGTAAGTGTAGTGCAGCCGCTGCTCTGTACAAAGCAGAACCAGCGGCTGCACTGCTATAGGGAATCGCGATCGCGTTCGCGCCGCGGACTTCGGCACAAAAGCCGGTTTTTTGCTCTGGCCGCTCCTGATCTTGCGGCCAGAGCAAAAAACCGGCTTTTCAATGGCCGGTTTTACAACTGTGCCGGCAGCCGGCCTGGCCATGGAAAAACCGGCCAGGCCGGCTGAAAACCGGCCGGTTGGCAACCCTAATTTGTGAGCCGAGGCCACATGTTACGGATGAAATTGGAATTTTTCCCATGGCACACCAAACAATATCTCACGGCACACTAGTGTGCCGCGGCACAGTGGTTGAAAAACGCTGACTTAGACAAATGGTGATGGAACCGACCAGGGAAAGCTCAATGCTGGATTTTGTGCTCACTAACTGAGATAGCGTGTTGAATATCTGGGTAGGTGCCCATGTGAGCAGCAGCAATCACCACATGGTGTGGTGTGAGATAAAAGCAAAGGTAGAATCCAATCACAGCAAGCTCAAAGTCCTAGACTTCAAAAACACTAACTTCAGTAAAATGGCCAAGTACCTGAAAGAGAAGTTGGCAGGGTGGGAGGAAGTACGGGAAGTGGAACTGCAGTGATCTAAACTAAAAGAGGCAATAAAAGGGGCAACAGATACATAGTAAGGAAAGTAAATAAAAATATGAAGAAAAGGAAACCTATTTGGTTCTCCAAAGAAGTGGTTGCACAAATAAAGGCAAAACACACAGCTTTCACAAACTTCAGAAGTTCACAGAGGAACACAGAAAAGAATACAGGATCAAACTAAAAGAGACAAAAATAGAAATAAGGATAGCAGAATCAAAGCCAGAAAACAAGATGGCTAAAAATGTGAAGTATATTTCAGGTATATTTCAGTATATTTCAGGTATATTCAGGAGAGGAGGAAAATCAGAGGTGGAATTGCAGGACTCAAAAGTGCTGGGAAGGGATTTGTGGAAAGTGAAATTGAAAAAGCAAAAATGCTGAACAAATACTTCTTCTCTGTTTTTACTAAAGAAAATCCTGGAGAAGAATACCTGGGATTGACAAATATACAAATGGGACTGGAGCAGATACCACACCATTCACAGATGATGTGTTTGAACAGCTTGCAAAACAGAAAGTGGACAAGGCCATGGGACTGGATGGGATACATCCCAGAATGCTGAAAGAGCTCGGAGAGGTTCTTGCAGGGCCATTAAAGGATATTTTTAATAGATTCTTGGAGACAGGAGAAGTTCCACAGGACTGGAGAAGCGCTGATGCGAACAACATTATCGCAAAATGGACGGGCCGGCCCTGCATACGGTCTGATCTCTTTCTAGTGTGTTTACAAGAAACAGTAAATGTAGAGTGAATCTAGGTTAGGGGTGTGTTGGAAAACAGCATTATTTTTGGATATAGAGAAAACAGGAAGGTGCCAGTGTTACAGCTGCACTCTCAAGGAATATACCCTGTTTTTCCAGTTTGGCTTCTTTGGATCTGAATTTGGAACATTGGATCATGCTCAAAAATTCTGTGAATGAATTCATACACATACTAGCTCACAGTAACAGGGAGAGGAAAGGTTAGATCTTGGCCATCTTCCTATACAAAGGAGCTCTGCTTAAAATAAATATTTTGCTGCTCACCATTAAATACCTTTGTGATATCTTGTGTTATAAATATATTGTTTGACAATTACTGGAAATCTTAAAGCAACAGAAAATAAAGGGACAAATGCAGCCCCCTTTAAGCATTTTCTGTAAACATTTTATAACCTATTGTCCCCAGCTTTCCTCCATCAGTTTGTCAGATTACCAAATCTTGAAATGTCTGCCCTTGCTACCTTCTGCAGTTTTTAAAAGTCTGCCTTCTGTTTGTTCAGGCTGCTGTAGTAGGAAAAACGTAGTTACTCACCTGTAATAGGTGTTCTCCAGGGACAGCAGAAATCAGTCCTCACATATGAGTGATGTTGGCACCAATGGAGCCCGCACAGAAGCATCTCCCCAGCTTCCCGCCCAAAGGTGCCATCTTGCCCCAGTCTCCTTTTTTCCGCTACACACAGAGGGATGCTTCTAAGGGAGGTCTACCTCCCGGGCCAGGAAAATGCCTTGGTAGACAAACTAAGCAGAGTCCTCCAGCCGCATCAGTGGTGCCTGGACCCATGACTCTTTGCCATACAAATTAATATAAAGGTTTCTTTGGCATACACATTTTTATATGGACACTCTGGGGGTCATTTTGAGGCACAAATAGCATGGATATATGCCCTGCCTGGAAGTACATCCCTGTCATTCATCCGTCTTGCTGTCCCCATGCAAGGCTCCCCGTATGAATAGCGGAGTTGTACGGGGAGCTTTAGATGGGGGCAGAAAGGGGCAGGCAGGAGGCGGAGTGAGGGCAGTGTGTGGGTGGGTGGGCCATCACCCCGGACATACAGGGCCGATTCTGAAGTTGGCCCTGTACGTCCTGGGTCGGCCTTCTAGACAGGTGGCTTATTCCACCTCGGAGGTGGAATAAGTCCCCCTGGACGTTGGAGTACAGTGGAAGCCGGCGGCAGCAGGAAGGTGAGGGGTGAAGTAGGTTCCCCACAGCCCGATCCTGGCTATGTTAGGCCGTATTGGAGGTTGTGCTGTGGGGAAAGGGGGGTCCTGTCCTGCAGCTGGCAATCGCGGCTCCTGAATGGAGCTGCAGTTCCATGGAGACAGGATGCCATGGTATCGCGGCTCCATTCAAGAGCCTGACAGAGTTAGCTGGGGATCTGTAGGGCATGCGGCCCTTCAGAATCGGAGCCCAGCCTGTACGTACAGGCGTGTAGACCTGATTCTGATCCTGCAGGATCAGAATCTGGTCTACCGCTGTATGCTCCGATTCTGAGGGGCCATACAGGGGCTGGATGTCCAGAAAGGAATTGGACTCCATACCTATAGCATAAATTATAGACCATAGGTTACCATGATCATATCATGATTTTAACAGACGTTCCAATATTCCATCTCAGAAAAATTAAATTTTATCATATCAAAAAGACTGTTATTCAGTCTAACCAAAATATTGTTGTTTTAAAACAAGGGTATATATTGGAAATTTTTCATTTTATTTTGTTTTTTGTATCATTTCCTTTTTCATTTATTTTGTTAAGGAGTGTCATTCTGAGAATTTTTTTCTTTATTACTAGATGCATTCTTATGTGAAGGCACATTTTACAAAAGACGTCCAAGTGCCATCTGGGATGTCCAAGCCACAATGCCTGAAAAAAAGCAGGCACGTCCAAGTTCAGGCACAATTTCACATATGGACATCTGTGGGGCCTCTAGATGATGTCCCTGGAATAGTATTAAAGACTTGGGATATCTAGGAATAGCCTAATGGTTAGAGTAGTGGTCTAGAACACGGAAGCCAGGGTGTGAATCCCAATCCTGTTAACACTGTGATCATACAAAGTACTGGTAATGGTAATGGTGGTGTGCCATCTTCTCCACACTCTCTGGATGCTGTAGGACCAAAGCAAGCACTTTTCCAATGCCTAGAGCAAGTCTAAACGTGGACAGTGTCACAGACGTTTCTGAAATTGAGCAGGGACATCTAAGTAGGCAGGTAGTGTGACAATGGACTTGCAGCGGAGATGTCTTTAAAAGCCATTTCACATGATTTGGACGTCTGCATGGATATTTTTGGATGTCCAAATCATGACTAAGACTTTTAAAATGATCCCCATCATGTACTCTATTTCCGAAAATGAAAAAAGAAATTTAAAGTGGGTTATCTATCATTCAATTGACATTTCCTATGTCATTACCTCAAAGGACTATATATCCCTTTTACAAAAGGATGGCCACATTTAAGAGAACAAAGGTACTGTGGGTGCTTCCTGAGGTAGATATTTATTTTAGCTATAAACTAAACTAATATTTATAGAATCATACAGACATTTAGACAACAGCCCATACCCAAACAGAAACACAACCACCTCCGCTAACTAGGCACGCACTCATCCTACCTACACACACAAGATTCTGTAAAGTAAACCGCTACTGATCGTAGGAAGTAGCGGTATACAAATGTTTACTAAATAAATAAATTACTAAATAAGATTATTATATACGTTATTAAACACCCTCTTGTTAAATGTTACCCCTTCAATTGTACTGTCTAAATGGTGTTAAGTAAGGTGAAATTAGCTCTTACCTGCTAATTACCTTTCCTTGAGCTTCTCCAGGCCAGTCCAGGGAAACGCTAGGGTTGTCAATCCCCTTCAGCAGCTGAGGACTGAATACTTCAAGTTTTCCTGAGAGCCTAAGCCACTCCCCCTGAGGTGAATACTCCAGTCTACATCTGACAAAGCAGCCAACTTAACGCCTGAAACGAAACAAATAAAAACGTAGAACAGAGAAACTGATAAACAGCCATATTCTCAAGGCATGAATCACCCAAACGTATGATACCCCCCAATTCCACACTACTGTGTGTCTTTTTTTTTTTTTTTATTGCTTAGTTTTGTCTCTCAATGCATGGTTGCAATACAGCACCAAACAGGAGAAACAACTCCGTCGTACACTGGCAAAGAAACTCCAAAGCCACGCCTAACCGAAGAAAAATAAGTATCTTGTAGCAGTCTTGCACTCCGACAGACAAACCAAAAGGGGGGGGGGCCTGGACTGGCCCGGAGAAGCTCAAGGAAAGGTAATTAGCAGGTAAGACCTAATTTCACCTTCCTTATCACTACTCCGGGCCAGTCCAGGGAAACGCTAGGGCAGTACCAAAGCAGTATCTAAATCCGGGAGGGACCCGCAAGACCAGCGATAATCGCCGAAGCCCCAACTTTCGCATCCTCACGAGCCTGAACATCCAATCGGTAATGTTTTGCGAACGTATGCAACAATGACCATGTCGCCGCTCTACAAATATCCACTGGAGGTACGAACGCAAACTCCGCCCAAGAAGTAGCTTGAGAACGAGTGGAATGAGCCCGCAGCCCATCAGGAGGCGTCTTCCCGCTAAGCTCGTAAGCTGCAGCAATAGCACGCTTCACCCAGCGAGCGATGGAGGCTTTGGAAGCAGCTTGGCCCCTTCTCGGACCTGCGAACAGAACAAATAACCGATCGGACCTGCGAAAAGACTTTGTATACTTCAAGTAGCTCTTCAAGACGCGACCCAGATCCAATTTACGGAGAGAAGGATCCATGGGTGAACCGGAAAGATCGGAGAAAACTGGCAATGCTACCGACTGATTAACATGAAACGCCGATACCACCTTAGGCAGAAACGAGGGTACCGTCCGCAAAAGAACCTTTCCAGGCAAGAATTGAAGGTAAGGCTCACGACAGGAAAGAGCTTGTAAGTTGGAAATCCGTCTGGCCGAACACAAGGCCACTAGGAAGGCTGTCTTCCACGATATCTCTCTTACAGAAACAGAAGAAGCCCCAGCAAACGAAGGACGGGACAAGGCTTCCAAAACGAGATTCAAATCCCAAGATGGCACCACCTGTCGCATCGGAGGTCTAATAAGCCGAGCCGCCCGAAAAAACCTTCGAACGTCGCCATGCGTGGAGATACGGCAGCCCTGCACCGGACCTCTGAAACAAGTCAGAGCCGCCAAATGCACTTTCAAGGTACTGAAAGCCAAGCCCTTATCTAAGCCATCCTGGAGAAACAAGAGCAATTGCGGTAAAGTAGAAGACAGAGGCCGCAAAGACCGCTGAGAACACCAATCCTCAAAAACCCGCCAGACGCGAACGTATGCTAGCGAAGTCGTGGAACGCTTCGACCGAAGCAGGGTAGCAACAACGGAATCCGCGTAACCCTTTCGCTTCAACCGATGCCCCTCAAGAGCCAAGCCGTAAGCAAGAAGCGATCCACCTGTGGCATGAGAACCGGACCCTGACTTAACAAATTGATCCGGACTGGAAGCCGCCAAGGAGAATCTATCAATAGCCACACCAGATCAGCATACCAAGGCCGCCGAGGCCAATCCGGCGCAATGAGAATCACCGTGCCCCGATGAGCCGCTATCCGCTGAATGATCCGTCCCAGCATCGGCCACGGAGGAAATACGTACAGAAGAATGTTGAGGGGCCAAGGCTGGACCAGCGCATCGAGACCCTCCGACATATGCTCCCTGCGCCTGCTGAAAAACCGAGGCGCCTTGGCATTGGTAGGGTGGCAATTAGATCCATCACCGGCCGCCCCCAGCGCAGCGTCAACTCGTGAAAAACCGCCACGTTGAGCTCCCACTCCCCTGGATCGAGGACATGACGACTGAGAAAATCGGCTTGCACGTTCTCCTTGCCCGCTACGTGTGCCGCCGACAACGCCACGAGATGACACTCCGCCCAAGTCATTAATTCCTGACATTCGAGGAGCAAGGGCAGACTCCTGGTCCCGCCCTGGCGATTGATATAGGAAACTGTCACCGCATTGTCTGAAAATACTCGAACAGCCGCGCCTTCGAGCAGGCGCTCGAAATGAAGAAGAGTGAGACGCACCGCCCGGAGCTCTAACCGATTGATCGACGAGGCTTCGATTGGTGACCAGGAACCCTGTGTCACCTGAGACTGACAGTGAGCTCCCCAGCCAGAGAGACTGGCGTCCGTTGTGACTAGTACCCACGGAGGATCCTGCAAAGGCATTCCCGCCCTCAGATGTGCGGGATCTAACCACCAATCCAGACTGTGACGGACGAGCTCCGGACAGAGAAGCCTCCGCGAGAGAAGATGAAGTTGAGGAGACCACCTGGAAAGCAACGCCTGCTGTAGAGGCCTCATATGAGCCTTGGCCCATGGGACCAGATCCAATGCCGTTGCCATGGA
The DNA here is from genome assembly GCA_033557465.1 of Ichthyophis bannanicus. NCBI lineage: Eukaryota > Metazoa > Chordata > Amphibia > Gymnophiona > Ichthyophiidae > Ichthyophis > Ichthyophis bannanicus. The sequence continues at coordinate 409,071,343 of CM066035.1, read as the reverse complement.
CCCCAAGAGTTGCAAATAAGTCCACGCCGAGGGAGCCGGACTCAGCAAAAAAGCTCGCACCTGCTCCAAGATATTTAACACCCTGCTCTCCGGCAGGAAGACCAATCCTTGAGCTGTGTCGAAGAAAGCACCGAGATAAGTCAGCTGCTGCACCGGCTGCAAGTGACTTTTGGCATGGTTGATGACCCAACCTAACTTCTCCAGCAGTTGCACCACCCGAGCCGTCACCTCGACTGAAGCCGCCCGAGTATCTGCTCTGATTAACCAGTCGTCGAGATACGGATGCACGCGAATGCCGTCCTTCCGAAGAGCCGCCGCTACTACCACCATGAGTTTCGTGAAGGTGCGAGGGGCAGTGGCTAGGCCGAAGGGCAACGCTCGGAACTGAAAGTGCCCCATTGGGAGGGTGAAGCGCAAAAACTGCTGATGAGCTTCCCTGATGGGTATATGCAAATAAGCCTCTGTGAAATCTATTGACGAGAGAAACTCTCCCGGACGAACTGCCCGAATAACCGCGCGCAGCGTCTCCATGCGAAAATGAGGCACGCGTAAGACGCGATTTACATGTTTGAGATCGAGAATTGGACGAAAAGAACCTTCTTTCTTGGGAACTACAAAATAAATCGAGTATCGACCGAAGCCGTACTGGTCGCGAGGTACCGGAACTATGGCCTGCAGACTCAACAGGCGCGAGAGCGTATCAGAGATTGCCTGCGCCTTCGGACCGGGAGCACAGGGAGACTGCAGAAAGGCACTTGATAAGGGGGAAGCGAAATCTAGCGCATATCCCTTTTGAATAATCTCTAACACCCATTTGTCGGACGTTATCGCGGTCCAGGCCGAGAAAAATTCCCGTAGCCGACCCCCGTAGCCTGGAAAATCCCCGTAGCCTGGACCAGCAAACCTTCATTGTGTCTTTTTGGTAGCGGATGGCTGAGCATTAAAGTAGGGTCTACCGAAGCCCCGAGCTCCGCGAAAGGAACTTCCGCGAGATCCGAAACGGCCTCTGGGATAGGGAGCAAATCGAGCACCCCGAAATCTACGAGTATCCTTAACCTGACCGCGTTGACCGGGCAGTCCCCTAGCCGCCTTCGGCTTATCTTCCGGCAAACGACCGCCCTTAGAGTCGCCAAGGTCCTTAACAATCTTCTCCAGAGCCTTCCCAAACAGTAACTTACCCTTATAGGGGAGTCTACTAAGGCGCAACTTAGACGAGACGTCCGGTGACCAATTACGCAACCAAAGGAAACGTCTCGCCGCCACGAGCGAGGCCATAGACTTGGCAGCAATACGAAGCAAATCATAGAAGGCATCCGCCAAATAAGCAGCTGCCGACTCCAACTTAGCGCCTTCCGCCGGAGCCGAAGTCCCAGGATCCGCCGCGACCTCTCCTTGAAGCCAACGAATGGAAGCCCTGGAAACATACGCCCCACAAACAGAAGCCTGCAGCGCAAGAGCGCTTGAATCAAACGCCTGCTTCAAGAGAGCTTCCAACTTACGATCCTGCAGATCCTTAAGCGCCGCTGCACCTTCTACCGGAATCGTGGTCTTTTTAGTCACCGCAGAAACTAAGGCATCGACCTTAGGCATGCGTAATAGGTCTTTCTCGTCCTGCGGAACGGGGTAGAGGCGAGCCAAGGCACGAGCACCCCTCAGGGAGGCCTCGGGGCACTCCCACTCGGACTCAATCATCTGCTTTATAACCCGGTGCACCGGAAAACAGCGTTGTTCGGCCTTAAAGCCCTGCAGTAACAGATCCTCCAAGGGCTCCTGAGAACCTGAAGGCAAGACGAGATTCAGAGCCGCCAAGGACTGAGAAATAAGGGCGCCGAGCTCTTCTTTCCTAAACACCCGAAACAGATTAGGATCCTCGCCCGGAGCTATTTCACCCTCTTCAAGCTCTCCTTGCCAGGGATCGAACCCTGCTTCTGACAGGAGTTCCCCGTCCTCCCCCAGCTGTGCCTCCACTACCAGAGGCCCCAAGGGGTCTACATTCGACGGAGCCGCTAGCCCCGCTAGGGAAGGACTCTCACCAGCATCATTTGGAAGAGCTGTAGCCCGAAGCTTCCCCAAAGCAGGAGAACCGGAGGACTCAGGCCCAGATTGAGAAGACTTCAGCAAAAAAGCTTTATGCATCGCCAGAATAAACTCTGGTGAAAAAAAGGCAGGCACAGCTTCCTGAGCTTCAGGAAGGGCCCGGGGAACGTTTACTGTAACCGGAGGCTCCTTGGACGACTTAGATTTTCGTTTCCCTGACTTCGGGAGGACCGCGGGAGGAACGGACGGCTCCTTTAAAATGGCCGCCGTTCCCGCCAATTCCGGCACTAACAAGGACCTCTCAGGGTCTGAAGAGAGCTTGCTTTCCATCCCCTCTGAAAGAATGCCCGGCGTCTAAATACAACCGCGAAGCAGCACTCCCACAAAAACGGCGAAATCACTGTACTCCGACCGCCGCGAAAAGGAACGGAACAGAAGGCAAGCAACTCCCCGCAGCTCAAAGCTCACCTGAAGTACAGGAAACAGCGCGGCTCAAAGATCGACATCCTGCTGCTAGCGGGAAAGCGATCCCTCGGTAGCCCAAAAGACAGAGGTTCACTGGGGCTCCCAGAACCAAACTACCAAGTAATGCAGACGCCCGAGGAAAGGCAGGCTCTACCCCCCTCCGCCCCCAGGCAGGCAGGCAAGGGCCGTCCACACTGCTACCGGAGCTGTTTCTACTGCTGTGCTGGCTTAAAGCAAGATGCACAAGGAGCCTTGGAGAATATAGCCACTATCAGCCCTGCTAGGACTAAAGTGCTATAAGTGAGGAAAACAAGAAAAATAACAAAGTGAATTTTATACAGGGAGATGGCTATCATCGATCCTCTTCAGCTGCTGAGGACTGAAAGACTGGAGTATTCACCTCAGGGGGAGTGGCTTAGGCTCTCAGGAAAACTTGAAGTATTCAGTCCTCAGCTGCTGAAGGGGATTGACAACCCTAGCGTTTCCCTGGACTGGCCCGGAGTAGTGATAAGGAATTGTTCTGTCTAAATGTTTACAAATACCCTAATGTTAAATGTAACCCTCCAATTGTGATGTGACGTGACCACCTTGATTGAAGGATAAGGTGGACTACAAATCTGTCTAAATAAATAAATATGCCACGTATATAGTCCTGCTATTTTATGTAACATGGAACTGGTAGAAAAGTTGGTTTATTCACCAATAAATCACATGTTCAAACCGATGTACTGACCAGCGAAAAATATCACACACTACATGTGATTTAGCTTCTGCTATTGTCCATCGGCACACCTATGCCGCAAGTGCATTAGAAAAAGTGTGCAGTTTTACTAGAGGAAATTTCACAAAAGCTCATTGAGGTATAGTTAAGGTTTTTGCAAAATGGGCTTTGAGATGTTAATAGTTGCTTTTATGGAAGTTTTCTAAGCTAGTTGAATAAGAGAGACAATTTAAAATCTCTGCTTTTCATATGTTTTCTATTTCTTATGTTTTCCAACAATAGGAGAGATATAGCTTTGAAAGATGAGGTTAATCCATTATAAGTTTATATAATTTTTATATGCTCATTGTTTTGATACATGTTGTAAAAGGAGTATAAGCTTCTAATAAAAACAAAGGAAAAGAATGTTTAATCTTCTTAGCAGAAACCTTATTTCATTTTTCATTTCATTTCATTTTTCATTTATTACACTTTTACAGCACAAAGCATAAAAACATCAGTGTGGTTTACATAAACCATCCATAATACATTAAAACATAATAAAACACAATAAACCATCTATATCTGCATAATGCTATTTAAGGTTCTCGACAATACCTCTTATCCCCTCTTCACTGGTCCTTAATATTCTCAGACAAACTGCGCCTAATTCCTTTTTGTAAATAAATATGTCTTTAAGCACTTTCAAAAGTGTAAGACATTCTGTTCTAACTGAAGGGATAGTACTAATGCACTCCATAAATTTGGGGTTATTATTAAGAACGCTATTTTGCATCTTACAGTCATGCAACCTTCATACTTATTTGACCGCAGATTTCTCAGGAATATTTACTCAAAATATCAAGGCATTCTCCAAATTTTGCCATACAAACGGATGCACTAAATAGAGAGACTTAAGTTTACTCCACTGTTGAACCAAAAGTCCATGCAGATCTCGAAGACAGACAGAAATATGATCAAATTTATGCAATCGATATACAAATAAGGTGAACGGCTGCATTATGCACAATTTGCAATATGTTAATATATTTTGCTGGTAAACCTAAATAAATTAGGTTGCAATAATCCAAATATGGAAGTATTACTGCCTGTATTGAACATCTAAACATTTCTTGCTGTAAACATAATTTCAATTTGCGCATGAACTGCACCTTAAGAAAACAGTACAAACAACATTATACAAACAACTTCAAGAAAAAATACACACAAGGTTTGCAGCACTAGAACAGACAAACAATTGGTCTAGATAGAATTGCCCGTTCCCCAGACGTAACGAAGAATCCATTTGAAGATCCTTCACTATGGAGGAAGTCAGGACCACAGTTCAATCAGGATGAGAATAGAGGGGGGCAGCCTCCTTGAAGGATGGATGATGAAGATTTCACAGTAAAAGGAGCCATCCAAAAAAAACAGAAAGGTGTACTTGAAGCCAAAGACTGTAGCATGACACTATATGGCAGATGCCAGACTCCCCCGGAATGGATTATAAGGAACCAACCCACCAGAGAAACCTTACACATGGACCCAAAGAAGGGTCCTTCCACAGTCCTCTACCTTAGGAGCCTACTGTAAGGTGGACAGAACTGCTTCACTCCTGTTGAAGGAGGCTGCACCAAGATACTTCACAAGGAATCCCGTACAGGTGATTCCTGTAGCAGAACAGGCCCACCATTCAAATCCTGAGGATTCAGGACCAAGTCACAGTCTAGTTCGAATTGCTAAAAGGCTCTAACATCTGCAAAGGGCATAGAAACTCACTAGGTCCCAAGCAAGGAGGTTACCAAGCAGCTAAAAAAAAATCCACATGCACCTGCAAGGGCCAGGTCCTAAGCCAGAAGGTGCTGTGATATTACCTTATCCTGAACCCCTGATGTGTTTCTCCTGAAAACCTATAATTTGAAGAAGAAGAGAAAGGCCACACCACTTAGCTCAAGAGTCTGCATAACGCATTTTACAAGTTCAAGCCAGTGTCCTAGGATCACCAGAATCAGGTGGGCTGAAGACTGATCACCCAGGGTCACAGAGAAAGCCACAGAGCATCTCTCTCCTAGGCCACTCCACGGAAGGGCCACTCAGCCTGTCATATACAAAATCTCCCAGTGTCTGAAATAGCTCTGGATCCAGCATCTTTCTAGTGGGCAATACATAGAGTACTGGAAGGTTCCACCTTCACACTATGATATCATGCGTGGGAGGGACGAACTAGCACTTCACCTGGACCCACTAAGTTCTGACACTCATAGTCAGACTGTATGCTAATGAAATTTGTGATATGCATTGCAGCTAGGGCAATCAAATGCTCCTCCACCCAACAGCTAGCTGTATGGCTGCGAGAGATGCTTTGGATTTGTGAACTCTGCTGCAACAGAAGACCTGCGTGTCTGCTAGGGCCATGTCTGAAAACATACAACCCACTGTTTCTATTAAAGGAGGCACAAGCCTCCCCAGAGTCAAGGTGATTGCTCCGTCCTCCAAGTGGAAGAGCCCCCAGGTTCTCCAAGATGGGACAGAGTCCCTGAGCCAACTGGACCAGGTTTTACACCTCCAGTCCTTCTAGCTCGAAGCCAAACTGACAAACATCTCCTCAGGTGCTTACCACACCTTGCCGGTGATGAGATGGAACTGCAGCCTCACCTGGGGAGAAGAGCATGGTCGAATGACAGGGAATATGGAAACCAGAAGGTGCCGAAGGGTTAAAGGGCTAATCCAGCCCACCTTGGTTGAGGAAAAAGCTGAGACAGGACCTCAGGACCCTAGGGGCCTAGTTTGGGTATTTTTCTCCCTAAAAGCCATGTGCTACTGCATAGGCCCCATGGAGAACTAGTAACATAGCCAAGCACCAGACTTGCCTGGTGTAAAGGGAAATGTCTGCTAAACTCACCCGAAAGCCAGCTCCGCAGTCTGTGGAACCACCGTAACATCCTACGCAGGCTTAAACAGGCCTATCAGAGGAAATAAAACAGATCCTATAGGGATCCTAACTAGCCCCTAGGGGAACCACCAGTCTTTCTTCCTCTGACTTACCTTCTGACAGTCAGAATGCTCCTCAAGCACTTCAACAATGCCCGCAGGGGAAGATTGAGCTCACAAAGTAACGCAGGAGCGCTAAGGTGATGTAGGGCCCAAGATCTCTCTAGCTGCTTATAAGAAGAGCGCCCAGGGTCCCTGGGTCCCCAAAAGGTATGCCCGTCCCAAAATCCCCCCCCTACAGGGGACTGATAAGCAGCTAGCCAAACAGCCCGAGGGTTGTTTTGGGAGCTGCAGTGCAAGCCAGTACACCAGTGTGGGTTCCAAATGGTTCCCCTGGGGCTACAGGGCACGCAGCTAGTTGCATTCTCGTATGTTCTGCTCTTGTTAGCCCCATGCCACCTCTTGAAATGACTGCAGAATTCACTGTTAGAGAGAAAAAACAAAAAGGAATGGCAGGAACCACAGGAATTGCATCAGCCCCTGCCCCTCCCACAGGGGGTCTCAAAATGTCAGCCAAAATGTGCCCTGGACACTGCAGCCCTAATGGGGCAAAAAATGGCAGCTGCAGCAAAGAGCCACTAGGGGCCACAGGCTGCATCAGGCCACATGGCCAAGAACTGCAGCAAAAAGTAAAATACGTGAAAAAAAGTGCAAGAAAAAAGTCACAGAATCATGGCAAAAAGAGAGTCCTGAGCCTGCCGGACTTACCAGGGAAACCCTATTTGGGAGACCCTGGATGTCCACACAGGTCTGATGAAGCCCGGCTGAGAAAGGTCTTTTGTTTTTAATCGATGCTGTATTCAGTGGCTTCTCTCAATGCTGTCCCAGAGGATCTACGAAGTGATGACATCACCTCAATGGGTGGCATTAAGTGCACTCCCATACTGGAATGTGTAATGCTGTAGGTTAGGAAGGCACCAACGGCAGGGGTATGTGCATGCCCACAGATGTTGGCATAGTCCTCTGTGCTAGTTCTGTAACTCAACTGAATGCTACAGACGTATTCTTTAGTAAACATGTCCCTTACTGTCCAGGGCAGACAATTCCTGCATGTGTACCCACGTTCACTGTCTCAATAGGTAGTAGGGGTGCTCCCTCATTACCTGCCAAGACAGGAATGTGGGCCTTGCAGCCAACAAGTTAAGAAAAAAAACAACTGGCAACAGCTACGATGTGCCACTTCCCCATTTTGATCCCTCACTAGCACATAACCACCCCCTGATCACAGCCCTTCCCCTGAACATCCCTTGCGACACATGGGCACCCCTCACCCCATTGAGCATACCCTCCTCTTCAGCACTTTTCTGTGCTGGAAAGCAAAATCCACTTGTAAGGCAAGGTCTCCTGGCTACCCCACCCCCAAACAGCCTTCCTCGCAAAGGCCAGACCTAACCACGACCATCCCCTATTCTCCAGAGGTCTTCCCCCAGGTCTTAACCAGGACATTTCTGGTGCCTATTGGTCTTTGGGGCAGGAGCAGTCCCTCTTTGCTCATGCCTTGGCTGGCCAGACATTCATAATGGTGGCAGCAACCCTAGTGGTAGTCTCACAGTAGTACTGCTAAGGGTCGTTGGCAGTTCACAGAAAGTTTTTGGATAAGTGCACTTCTTCACCTTACACATTTTTTCGGTATGGTCCGATGATGAAATTGAAGCACACGACTGACAGATGTCCATCCATTAGTGTTCTTTTTTAAAATGTGATGGCCCATAAGTAAATAATTATTGAATGAATTAGTCAATATTGGATGAATTAAATAAGTATCTTAACTGATCTTGTCCTTTGAGGAGTTGAATTTAATGGAGCGTTTTTTTTTAGCATGGATATTCAAACCACTTAAATGTTTCTGACTATTGACCCCATAGAGCTTAGGAAGACCTGTGCCAAAAGCCTCACTTGAATTCAAGCTCATCAGTACTAGCACGTTTCCTTGATCCAACTCTTGGAGCCCCTAACTGACCAGATTCATCAGACAAACCCCACCTCTGGTAAAATCACGGGCCCTGATATGCAAGCAGACAATCTGGATATTGACGGCATTAGGTCGGAACGAGAGCAGAATGACTAGCTTTCCGTGCCATAATATGTAAAGTTAATAAATTTGCTAAGGTTATTTGTAATACTTCTCACTGTGGACCGGATCCTGCTTGATTATTTTATAAAGGCAACATAGGCATCCATGTGTCTTTCCAAAATAAGCACCCACAACGCAACATGCAAATACACATGCGCAGTTTTACAGCTGCTCTGAGGGAAGCGTAAATGTATACATGCACCTTTGCACGCACATATGCATCTTATAAAATATGTGCATAAACTGCAGCTCTGTCTCTGACAACACCTAAGCGCAGCATGTGTTATTGTCAACATGCATATTTATATACGTATATAGACAGACAGGCAATTTTCGAAAGCACCGTTTTCTGCATGTCATAGACACTTTCTTGTGAAAAGTCTTTCTAAATCAATCTCCTTATGTTCAATTGAGACCCGATTGAAAGGTGAAAATTAATGAAATTAAATAAATCAAACAGTTCAGTACAGCTATGTATTTGTCTATATAACAATGTAGGTATCTGCCTTCATGTTTTAAGGTCTAAATGTCTTCTGAAGAATCCTATATCTCTGAATCTGGACGACTGCTGGAAGAATGTACTAAGAAAAGCCACAGCCTTCATAAAACTTACAGTAATGACAAATATGTTATTCAAATGATAAAAGTGGGTTAAACCACTCAAAAACCACAGATACTTTAAAAAAATATTTCCCGTGATCAGTCATGCAAAGGTTACACACATCTTACAATATCGGCGCTTTGTGCTATTTTCTAAATGACTATGACCAACACCACTGCTGTGTCTAAGTGCTGGGTCTTTCACAAATGGAAAAACAACCAGTTCAGAGCCTCTTTCATCTTCCTTAGTAAACTCTGAAAAAAAAATACATTTCATAGTCTTGGAAAGTTCAAAGTCAATGCCAGTATTAAAAATGTACTTTTCAGATCACTGACTTTTAGGCCTCTATTGTCTGTACCTGGTTTACTTTCAAACATTTTCTTTGCCGTCCCTTCCTGAGCATGCTCCGACCAATAGACAGCATTCTACTGATCATACCTTAGATTTGCCCTGAGACAAATTAAAAATCTCCTAAGTGGCTCCTTTAAACACAACACAGTGAGATTCACAGCACTCACAGAAACAGGATGCACATTGTTTTCAAACGGGATTTGAACCTCAGGTTAGGAGCTGGAGCACAAGTCAAAGGGAGAATTAAATTCACGAGGGAATGAAACCAAATGGAAAGATGTCTGGATGCACACAGGCCCAGAGCTAGGGTGACGGGTCTGCCGAATAGCTGATGAGTGGCGTTTCCATGAGCTATTGAACATCGTAAGAAGGCCTGGAAAAGTGATACTCACTCTTGTACTGCTCTGGCTATGGAAAGAGCCGTAGATCCAGTTTCATTGACGCTGTCTAAGGTCACATTTGGCAGGTCATCATCTTCACTGTCGCTTTTAATTTGCACGGGAGACAGGCCCTGGGCATCTATTTGTGCTGGAACAAAAAGTAATATGATGGATTAAAATTGGTACAAAACCACAACAATATGTACAATTATACACTGTATAATAATAATTCACATCTTCATTCATCTGATGAATGTATAAAACCCAGAGTATGCAGTATACTACATCTAAAGTGATTACCTGATTTAACATCTATTTAGTTTTGTTTATATATTTATATAGGGGTCAGTTTCCAGGCAGCATGGTCACTGGCTTAAGTTAAATGCCAACACCGACATTTAACTTAATCCATGTTATTCAGTGCCACTATCTGTATAGTTAGCAGTGCGACTATATGCGTGGAGGGTAATTTTCTACAGGTTTCCTAAATTAGGAGGTCAAGCAGATGCTTATTTGCAACCTATTTTATAAAGAAATATAAGTGCCTTTGCGTCTTTATAAAATTGTCCCAGAAAAGCTGCAGAAATCACAGCTAAAATGGGTTTGTATACATCTACGCTTGATCGGGGGCTGGCGTAAATGTATGTGACTGAAGTAAGCATGTAGGAGGGTATTTTATGACCTTTGTGTATAATTCATGACTCTACCCATTTACTGCCCAAACCACACTCACAGGAACACCTGCACCCAGGTCACATGAAAGCATGTATGCTTTCCTCATTCTACATACTATAAGCGTGAGGGAATTTTCTAAGAGGCATTGTACATGCGTAAAATCAGTACCTCCATAGCACAACAATTGCACAAGGGCCATTCGTTTAGTTTAGGCCCACTATTCAGCAGAATGATTATGCAAAGTTATAAAGCTGTATCGGGCAAAGTTATTGCTAAACAGAACAGGACCGTCTAATTGTGAGCAAGGTAAGAAGTAGAGTAAAGGCAGCTCTAAAAACTATCTAGATAGTGACAATATCCAGCTGTTATACCGATAAGTTATCTGTTTATTTTTTTCAATTACATTTCCAAAGTTTTTACACAACAGAAAAGTATATTGAACAAACAGAAAGAACATTAAAAAAATAAAGTAAAAAAAAAGCAAAAAGTCGAAACACAGCCCACATCATGGGCAGAGGGAAGTTAGATAGTTGATCTCCGCTGGAGTGCAAATATAGGTCCTGATATTCAGCAGTGACAGCTAGCTGATATAACACGGCTAGCTGTCATTGCTGAATTTTAAACCCAGGTATTTAACGCCAGGGCAATATCCAGGCTCAGACATTGAATATCCGGGTGCCCTGATTGCCACAAAGCTAACCGGATATTCAGCTGCACTAACCTCTTAATGTCACTGAATATCCCGCTTAACGGCATATATGCAAACTGTAAATGCCTTTGAATATCAGTCCCATCATATTTAACATATGCTAAGATTAATCACGACCTCCCCAAAATCTCTAATTACATCAAATTCTAAACTGAGGAACACGGGTGAAACAGTTTAAGGAGGACCCCCTTCTTTACTCAACAATAAAAGTTTCTAATTGCAAGGGACCATGAAAAACGTATTTAACCCCCTGGAATATTAGCAAGCATTTGCAGGGGAACTGAAGAAAGAAAGTTGCCCCACCACTGTCACCCCAGACTTCAGTAGGAAAAAAAGTCTTCCCATTAAAAATGGTCACCGTTTGTCCATGGCATCTTCTGCTTATTTCAAACGTAAGATTTCAACACCAACGTTTTGTCTGATTCGGTAAGGAAGAAAACCAGGAAGATTCTTAAAAATTTAGTTAAATTCATTTCACCTGCTGAGACCCTTCTGGTTTTGCCTCAGCCATATCTTCCCGTGAAATGACAGGAACTGGTATATAATAAAGAATGAACACAAGCATTGATGCAGGGTCAGAAATCTACAGGCATTCAAGAAAAACAATAATAATGGAGACATAAGATGCATCTTAGGGAAATTTACAAATCTTACATTTTTGGATCTCATGTTTTCTAAGGATTCAGTCTGTTGGTGCAACAATAGGTTGTCCTTAATTCTTGCAGCCCCTGCTGATTGCAAGGTCCTCAATTGTGACTCCATTTTAATTTGCTTCTGTTCCACCCAAATAATCTTTTATGTTTTTCTTACATTTTGTAATGGTTTCTCAAGAAAATCATTCAGATTGCTCTACATTATATTTTATCAAATTACACTGGTTTACATCAAAATATTTTTTTTCTTCGTCAAAAGTGAAACCAGGTTTTCCTAAAGCAGTTTCTCACACTGATTCTAAATCTGTTATTAGTTTTTTCTCTAGCACCTAGGGTTTTAGAGATATCATCGATAGACATTTCTGTAAAATGTTACATATCGTAAACATTGAGAAAGTCAGATGTCACGCATGCTAATAACTATATTTGGCATGTTTGCATATAAGAAACGCACTAAAAGTGTTTTACAGAAGACTTTCTGCAGTGAAGTTTGTCAGGATTTTCATGATACAACATCCAGCAGTAATCTGCCATTATGCTCTCACCCCAAATCCTTGGTAATGATTTTCCATGGCCTGAATGTCTAGGTGAAACCTCTCTCCCTGCTCATCACTCATTTCTCTCAGGTTTGGTAGAAAAAAGTGAACATGTTAGTGCATGAAGTGCATTTTCATTTACATGTGGTAACCAAGAGCCCCATTCCGGGAGGGCGACATCCAGGCCGTCCAGATGTCCCCGCTGAAGACGGGGTTGTTAGGACGCAATTCTGGTCCGCGGGAGTCGGGCCCGAGGATGGCCCAGTGTGCCCCCTCCGCCTGCAGGGACGTCCTCCCCGCAGGCTCCCCCAGCATCCATGGCTCTGGCCCCCAAAGCCCCACCACCCAACCCACAGCTGGCCTCCTGCGGCCTGGATCGGGCAGCAGGGACCCTCCACACCCGGCTCTGGCCCCGAGGGTGGAGGGTCCCCCGAATGTGCTGCTTATACCACCTCAGAGGTGGTATAAGCAGCACATTCCAGCAGGCCTGGCAGCACATACAGGGCCGTGACCTGAATCGACCCTGTTCATGCTGCCGAGCAGCCTGCCCCCGCTCACCCCCTCCTGCCACCCGCCGGCTCTCCCCATCCCCATGGCCCAAGTTTACGATATGCATCAAGTGACATAAGAACATAAGATATGCCATACTGGGTCAGACCAAGGTCCATCAAGCCCAGTATTCTGTTTCCAACAGTGGCCAAACTAGGTCATATGTACCTAGCAGTTTCCCCAAGAGACACAAGTTCCACAATGCTTGTACTGGGTCAAGCATTGATATCTTCGGTCACTTCTTAATAATGGTTTATGGACCTTTCCTCCAGGAACTTGTCCAAACCTATAAGAACATAAGATATGCCATACTGGGTCAGCTCTGTACTTCATCAACATAATCTGGCAATTTGTGACTACCCAGAAAGTTTTCAAAGATCCACTTAAAAGCTTGCCATGCTTCAAATTCCAAAGCATCCAGGTATTTTTCAAATTCTTCATCCTCCATAAAAATGCCTTCTTTCAGTTTTGCAGCAGTGATCTTTGGAAATTTAGAAACAAGATACTGAAATCCTTTGGAATTTATTTGCGCCATTCTTTCCTTCAAAATTTTCATTAAACCCAGTTTTATATGCAAAAGAGGAAACAAAATGTTTGCTGGATCAACTAATGGAACATGCCTAACACTGCTGCTGCTTCCTGGATTATAGGCAGTTCTTAAAGGCCAGTCGTGAACAGCATAATGATCTTTGACAGCACAACTGTCCCAGAGACAGAGAAAACAGCAATATTTGGTAAATCCACCTTGCATGCCCATCAGCATGCCAATAACCTTAAGATCTCCACAAATCTTCCACTGGTAATTGTCATAACGTATAGACTAGAGCACTATCTGCAAGTTATCATATGTCTCCTTGAGGTGGACAGTATGTGCAATTGGAATAGACAGCTTTATGTTGCCGCTATGAATAAGAACGGTCTTGAGGCTTTTTATTGAAGAATCAATCAATTAGTGCCATTCTGACGGTCTGTATACCTGTGAGAGGGCTCCAAAACGTCCGTCGATATTGTTGTAATAACACATTGGACTATCTACTTTAAAGAATGTTGCTAAATTACGATTTCACATGCGATAGTGGCAAATGAGAACATTCTTTTGAAATAAGTTCTTTCCCCTCAGCTTTGAAGCAAGGAGTTCCACTTTATCTTTTGAGAGTGCCAAGTCTCATATAAGATCACTAAGCTCTTCTTGGATGAATGTCTCTGGGTTGGCATCGCTTTCATCTGGCATGTAATCTGCATCTTCTGATTCTAGGTTGGCTGCCACTTGCACCTGCATCTAACTATATTTTGTCTGGTAGAGAAGACAGCTCGTCCTATGGAGGAACTGGAACAGGAAGTATTTTGTCATGTGGGACTGGACGCATTGCAGACATAAGATTTGGATACACAATGTTAGGCTTGTTCTTCATAGAGAAACCCATGATATGTAACCATAAAAAAATAGTAGCCATCATGATGGTTTCTCAGCTCCCTCCATATCATCGGTACAGCAAATGGCATTGCTGTGTTCCTCCCATTTAACCAATCACGTAGTCCATTTGCATAAGCAGTGCAAATGATGTGAAGCGCTTATCCTGGTCACTCAGTGGGCATTCAAAATATAACTTGTACATTTTGCGAAGATCTGACATTATGGTATGATGTTGAGATACAGTGGCAAATGAACCACAAATGTAACAAAAAAGATCAGAATTATTTATACACTGTCTTAGAATGATTGTTTTATTTCTGATGATTTCTTCAGTGTTGTTATTTCCAAAAATGTAGAGGAATCACTGATGCAATTTATGTCAATTCAGCTAGTATAGCAAAACTTCTGACACTATCATCTTTCAAATCTGATGTGATAAAACAAAACTGGTTTTGAACATTGTTCATCAACGGTTATCTAATTAATACACATGAAATTATTTGTGATGATTTTTTCATGTTGACCAGTGTTATTAGAATGAGCCACTATTTTCCAGATATCAAGTAAATGTCACATTAATAGAATATTCTTCCCCTTTAGATGATAAATTAGAGGCAGTTATACCTGAGGTTATATCCTGGGGAAAAGAAAGTATCCCAACGACCTCTGAGGGTCCAAATAAAGTTTGCAATGATTCCCCTCTTGTGGCCCAAACACTGACCTGAGAGGGCATAACCAATTGCTGCTATATCAGCTCCTCATAGAAGTGGAGGTGGTGTTCTAGAGTGAAGAGACAGATAAACCAGAAGATAAGGGTAGAGCTAACTCAGGCAATGCCACAGCTGCTGTTAGTTTATCCATAAGCCCTAAAGAGGCTTGAGTGGATGAAGAAGAGGAAGGACCCCCTTGATTTTTTTCCTTTTCTCTTCCCACCTTTTGGCATAATACTGGAGCCTATTGAAAAGAAGAAGATAACGTATCCTGGCATTGAAGAGGAACCAAAAGAGTATACCCCTTTCAGCATGCACTGGCAGTGGTGTAAATTTAAAGTCCCGGGTCTCCCCAATCATGTCCTTCCAAGCTGGATGACAAACCTTGCTGCTGCCGAGATTATCACTGCAGGGCCACGATAAACCAGTGCTCCAGCAGATGGACTCCTCTCTCTCCAGGCCTGCTGTTTAGAGTGAGGTTCTGCCACCAGCCTACTTGAAGAACCTTGTCTGGATGAACCTCGGACTTGTAACTTACAGGTGTCAGTAGGTTTCATTTGGCTGGCTGGATGCCTTTCCGAGGCTAAGTTGACCCTGTCTGGAATCTGTATATAACCCAGCCTTGGCTAAATGTCTTTGTCAGAGCACGGTCTGCACCTTGGCGTCACTTTGGACTTGGTTCTCTTCAATATCTGTATCCTGATTCACCTTGTTGGAATCTCCTAGATCCTGAATCAGCTACTACAGGACTTCGGCTTTACTCCTGCTTTCTCTTCCTTGGTGAGCGCCTTGTGCTTGTATTTCCAATCTTCTTTGGGGTTCTTACATTCTTGGTTTGCACCATGGGTCCTGGGTTTGGGCAGCAAAGACATGATGGCCCTCAGCACTGGAGGGCTCAACCCAAAGGAAAGGTGGCTGATGCAGGCAAAATACCCCCACCCTGACTATTCTGGACCTTGAGTACCACATCCTGTGAAGAACTGTCTATGGACTATGCCTGCTCACTATTCTTGGGTTCTTCGAACTGACTAGAATCATAACATTTAGGTCTTGCCATCTTTAACTTTGCTTCTTTCTTAAACTAAAAGGTTAGTGCTGGCATGGTCATTACATTATTAGAATAATTGTATAAAGTCACGCCTATTTAACACGAACTTGCACGTATGTATTTTATAAAATGCTAGCTTAAATGGCAGAGAATGCATCTTATTTATTTATTTATTTAACATCTTTTATATACCGCACTATTTGTTATCTTATTTGTTTGCTTATGTTGGGGCGCAGACATCTACACTAGCCCTAAATCTGATGTAAATGCTACATATACTTTTTCCAGATACATGCATAAATGATAGTATTCTGTAATCAATATGCAGACTTGCATGCCCCGCCTATGCTCTGCCCAAACTCTGTCTGTGTTCATGCCCACTGTGAAAGTACACGTGATGCGAACAAAAACCATACTAGTTGGTATTTTATATGAGGTCATTTTCATACGCAAGTGGCAACTTATGCAAATAAATGAGTAAAATACTGACATATAGATGCATTCTTGGCACCTAAAAAATAGGCAACTCCTTATAAAATTACCATCATATACCCACTGTATGGATAGTAGCGCTGAATATACAAATTAAGCAAAATGCCAGTGTCGGTGTTTAAACCAGTGACTGCATCAGCTGAAAACTGTTATCCAAATGGCCTGAACTAAGGGCATGTTAACAAAAGTAGCATGGGGTTAGCAGGCAGTATCAGCGTCACAACTAAAAAATACAGTGGAGCATCCACGCTAAAAACCTCATTACCCTGGTAGCAAGTGTCGTGGTGGGGCTTCATGTGGGTAGAATGGGTTCAACTAATGCCACCTCAATGGGTGGTATTAGTTGCACCCATGGCCCCATTCGTCACATTAAAGTGCAGCTTTCCCATGGTAACTGCAGGTGGATGGATGTACACCCCCCTTAAGTTAGCTAGAAGCCACATGCTGGTAACGCAGCCCATACATGTTACTGGTCCGGGGTTTAGCCGTATACGATGAGTAGAAACCTGCACTATGGGGGTTATTTTAGAAGCTCTATTTGTGCTTTGGACATCCAATAACGAGCACACAGACATTTAAATCTGGAAGACTACTATGACTACTATTTATCATTTATATAGCGCTACAAGGCGTACAAGATGTTCCCAGAGTCATTTTTTAAGCTCTTTTATAGATGTCTCCGGCACAAGGACACCCATGTTGGAATGTGGGCCAGATGAACGACTTGGTGGCACATTTCTGATTCCTCAATGGCATGAAGTTTTTCAAAGGGATTCAAGGTAAAGGGATAATGTTGGAGAACTAAGACACAGCGAGATAAGGTGACCCGCTGCATGGTACACATTGATCCTGTGATAGCAAAGAGACTCACTGTTTTACAGGTATGTTCAGCCTTATGCAACTCCACCTATCTAATTAGCATAACTTATTGTTAAGAGCACAAGTATTAATTCTGAGCATACAGTAGTTTCTATAATAATATGAAAATATTTTTATGGTGAATCTTGGCTAAACCATACTGGATTTATTTGTTCTAGTTACTGCTATCATTTATATAGCACTACTAAGTATACACAGCGCTGTACACATACACATAAGAGACAGTCCTGCTCCACAGAGCTTATAATCTGTTAAAACAAACAGGACATAAAGGAAACGGATAAATCTTTACAGGAGATGATTAAAACACATACAGGTGTTCGCAGGAGTATAAAAAGTTGAGTTTTTAGCATAGATTTGAATAGGACCAGAGATGGAGCTTGACATTCTAACTCAGAGAGTCTTTTCCAGGCTTATGATGCAGCAAGGTAAAAAGAAGGTAGTCTGGAGTTGGCAGTAGAAGAGAAGGGCAGAGATAAAAGCAATTTGCCTGATGAGCAGAACTGTCGAGGAGGGGACTAAGGAGAGATAAGAGAAGAGAGGTAATAAGGAACTACAGAATGAATCCACTTCTAGGTCAGTAGAAGAAGTTTGAACTGCATGCAGAAATGGATAGGGAGTCTATGAAGTGACATGGGAAGAAGGATTGCGTGAGCATAGTGACATTGGCAGAAGATTAGCCATGTAGCTGAGTTCTGAACAGATTGGAGACGGATGATTCAATAGGAGACCAGCGAGGAGCAAATTGCAATAGACTCGATGAGAGGAGATGAGAGAGCAGATTAGGATCTAGGGTACCATATTCAGTGCTGGCTGCTAGTGCTGTTAACATGGCTAGCCACTAGCGCTGATTATTAAAGCTGGATATTCAATGCCAGGGTCATATCCGGCCTGGCATTGAATATCTGGGGTCACCGCTTAGACTGCTTGCTAACTGGGCAGCAGCAATATTGAGCCACTGCCTGATTAGAAATACATGGTTTAAGTCAGGCCAGAGTTTCCTGTGCCTGGCCTGACTTAAACCATGGGTGACATCGGCACCAACGGAGCCTGCGTGGAGCATTTCCCCAGCTTTCACAGAAAGCCTTTGGGAATGCTACTATGCATGCGTAGTCCCCTTCCCGCCCAAGGGTGCCATCTTACTCAGACAGATGACAGAGCAAAAAAGGACTTAAACAATATAGGGAGGCAATTCCAAGGGGAGGAGGGAGGGTTGTGAGGACTGATTCCTGCTGCCCCTGGAGAACACCTGTTACAGGTAAGTAACTACACTTTCTCCAGGAACAAGCAGGAAGTCAGTCCTCACATATGGGACTCCCTAGCTCCAGGCTGCCGAGGACCGAGCCACGACAGTATCACCAGCAACCCATCGGATAGCCATGAGTTGCAGAAGATGAGTCCCTACTGAGAGACTCTGCAAGACCCTAGCATCCAGTGATACTATCACTCCGGTAGCCTGAACATAGAAGGGTTGGAGGGCAGGAGTTGCCTACACCCCGAAAATATTACGGAGTACTGCCTGCCCGAAGGCACTGTCTCTGCGGGACTCGCTCTCCAGGTAGTAATGAGCTACAAATGTATGAATCAAAGACCATGTGGCGGCCCTGCAGATTTCCGGCATCAGTACTGAGCAGAGGTTGGCCACCAATGTAGCCATGGCCTGCACGCAATGTGCAGTGATCTGGTGTTCAAGGGAGAGTCCTGCTCGCTCATAGGCGAGGTCAATGCAGTCCGCCACCCACGTGGACAGAATTCGCTTCATTACTGGTAGCCCCAGTCTACTGGGGTCGTATGATACAAAGAGCTGAGGTGCTTTGCGATGGGCCTGGGTCCTCTGCAGGTAGAAGGACAGGGCCTGCTTGCAGTTTAGGGTGTGCAAGATGAGTTCCTCACTGCTGGTGTGGTGCCGAGTGAAGAAGGTGGGGAGGATCACCTCCTGGTTGAGGAGGATACCACCTTAGGGAAGAATTTGGGATATATGCAGAGCACTGCCCTGTTCTATAAGAACCTTGTATATAGAGGATCCGCCACCAAGGCCTGGAGTTTGCTCACTCTCTGAGCGGACGTGATGGCCACAAGAAAAACTACTTTCTAGGAGAGGTATCTCAGATGGCAAATGGCCAGGGGCTCGATCAATGGCTTGGTAAGTTGGGAGAGCACCACATTAAGGTCCCATTTCACCGCTGGATGGCAGAGAGGGGGCTTCAATAGTAGGAGACCCTGGAGGAACCTGGAGACCAGGGGCTGGTTTTCCCTCTACAGGGTGATAGTGAGTGGCTATGGTGCTCAGGTGTATCCTCACCAAATTAGACTTTAGGCTAGTGTGCAAGAGGTGCAGCAAGTATTGTAGCACTAGTTGCACGTAACAGGAGAAAAGGTTCTCCCTTCTCTCTACACACCAGAAGGAGAATCTCCTCCATTTGAAGGAATATGCCTATCTGGTGGAGGGTTTTCAGGAGGTCAACAGCATCTCCTCAACTTCTCCTGGGTGACTGAAGGGAGCCAAGGCTACCCTTTCAGCGGCCATGCCATCAACGTTAGCAATCCTAGGTTGTGGTGCAGGAGGGAGCCCTCCTCCTGGGACAGAAGGTCCAGATCCTGACCCATTGGGACCAGGAATGCCACCAACAAAGAGAGAAGCAGAGGGAACCAGGGTTGCTGGACCCATCTGGGGGGCAATCAGGATCACTGATGCCTGCTCGCTCTCGATTTTGAAGAGAGTCTTGACCGCCAGAGGAGTTGGTGGGAAGACATAGAGGAGGCCCTCGGACCATGGGATCATGAAGGAATCTGCTGCTACTTTCTGGGTGTTGATGGTGTGAGCAGAAGCAGGGCAGCTGTGTGTTGTCCGGGGAGGTGAACAGGTCCATCTCGTGCCTACCCCAGAGGTGAAGATTCACTGCACCACCTTGGGGTGCAGATGCCATTCATATGGGTAGAGGACTCTGCTGAGCTTGTCCACCAAGGGCCGAGATGCCTCTGATGAGCCAGTCATCCAGATAGGGGAAGACGAAGGCCCCTTGTAAGCACACGTAGGCAGCCATGACTGCCAGGCACTTAGTAAAGATTCTGGGCGAGGAGGCAAAGCCGAATGGAAGTACCCTGTACTGGAAGTGCCCTCCTCCCACCACAAACCTTAGGTACTGTCTGTGGGAGGGGTAGATCAGGATGTGGATATATGCATCCTTTAGGTCTAAGGAGCACAGCCAATCTCCCTGGTGGAGGTAGGGCAGCAGAGTTCCAAGGAACAGCATCTTGATCTTCTCCCTCACCAGAAACATGTTCAAGTTTTGCAGATCTAGTATAAGCCTGAGGCCTCCAATTCTTTTGGGGACAAGGAAATACCTTGAGTAGAAACCTTTTCCCCACAGTTGTCTGGGTACAGGTTCTACCGCCTTGTCCCTGAGCAAACCCTTGAGCTCTGAGAGAAGCAAGGTCTAGTGAAGAAGAGGCCGCACTGGCTCTCCTGAGAAGAACCCTGGAGGTGTTTGCTGGAACCTGAGGAGATAGCCCTCCTTAACTACTTGTAGGACCCACTGGTCCGTGGTGACCCTGGCCCACCTGTGGGCAAAAAGCACCAGGTGGCACCCTGTGGACTGGGGAGGGTCTCCCAGGGGAGAGGAGGCCTTGCCTGGAGAGTCAAAAGCTCCCACAGGATGGGTGGGAGCTGGTGGCTAAGGCTTCTGGGCCTTTGGCTTCCTCGACCAATGGCCTTGGTTCTTGGGCTGAGGGCCCTGTTGCTGTTGCTCAGAGAAGGGCTGGTAGTGGCCCTGATGGAAAGGCTCCTTCTTCCTCAGGAAGGGTGGTCTCTTTCCCAACGGCTTCTTCCAGGGAAGGGTCGAGGTTTTTCTTGAGAGCCTTTGCCTGGTTACAACCTCGGCCTCTATCTCGGCCGCTTTGTTGGCCATGGGCTTGCCAAACAAGTTTTCCCCGGTGCAGGGGATGTCCAGCAATTTTTCTTGCACCCATTGCTCGAGGTGAGAGGTTTGTAACCAGGCCTGGGGCCGGACCTCAATGCCCGCTGCTGCTACTCTTGCTGCAGATTCAAAGCCTTCGTAGGTGGTGCAGGAGAGGAACTTTAAGCAGTCCTGGATCCTGGTGGTCATGGCTTGGAACTTCTGATGGAGTTCCACAGCGAAGCCCGCAGAAAAGCCTTGGATAAGGCCCTTGAGGTACATACCTATGTACAACTCAAAGGCTTGTATCTGGCAGCCCAGCATGGATTCCTGGAAGCACTTGTGCCCAAGGGTGTTGAGGGCTCTGGCTTCCTTGCCCAAGGGACAGAAGAGTAATTCTTCTGACTTTAGAGCTTCTGCATCGAGGAATCCACGACCATGAGTTATGTGGGAGTTGGGACTTTTAGAAACCCAGGCCTTTCTTGACGTGATAGATGGCATCGAGGCGCCGGCTGACCACTGGCATCAAGGCCGGGATTTCGCACATCCGCAGGAGCAGGCGCTTGAGGATGGATTGCACCATCATGTAAGAGTCTTCTTTGGCGGGGACTCATACTGATATTCTCCAGTTCTTTGGTGCGTGGGTCCCCCTCTGACTCAGTTGGGACCAAGAGGGCAGGGGCCATGTCCCATATGCAGTTGTGGAAAGCCACGTCCTCAGGTGGGAAGCGGCACCAGGGTTCTGGAGATGATGGCTCTGAGGGGATGTCTTGGTGTCAGGAGATCTTGGGGGAGGCCTTGACGTTGGTCTCCCAGTCGGAGCCCAAGGGTGTCGAGGATTCCAAGGCTTGGGGCTCTCTTGCCTCAATGCTGGCCCCATGGAACCTGGGTCTTCCGATGAATCTCGGGAACGGACTCCCGAAAACTGGCCAGGAGCACTGGACACCCACTGATCAGGACCGGGACCTCGATCGGTGCTGAGGAGTCATCCGAGGCCGGTGGCGCTTGGGGTCTGGCTCGATGCCCGGGGACTCCCCCACAGTCGGGGGCCCGGTTGTTGGGGCAGATGATGCAGGCAAACCAGGTATCATTGCCTGCTACAAGACCAGGATGGCAGAGATATTCTGCCCCAGGACCGCCATCCTGAACTCGATACCAGGAGGCTCTGCAGCTTTCGGCGTGGACACTGAGGGTCTCGGGCCCGACGACGGCACTCTTGCGAGTGCATCCTCTACATGGACCATGGCCTCAGGGAGCCTTGCACGGTCAACGCTGGCCAAGGACTCCCTCTTAGAGAACTTAAGGGGGTGCTGCTTGGAGTCTCCAGAGTTCCTCTACGGGACCATACCGGGTTTCACCAGTGGAACCTCGACTAGCTTTGAGGATTTTTTTCTTTTTAATTGAAGGGTCCGAATTAATGATAAGGCGGTATACAAAACCTGTCAAATAAATAAATAAATGTCATTACGGAGGAGTCGCCACCGCCACGGGACTCCGAAGATGCCCGGACCTCATGGGATGTGCTCGGCTTGGGGCTCAGCATCGGGGAAACCGGTGCTGAGTCGGACCGTGGGAACAGCTTCTCCTGCAACTCCGACCATTTCCATTTGGTTCTCAGAGTCATGGCCTGGAACAGGTCACAGGTGGCACTGTCGTGGTTCGGGCCGAGGCAGTGCAAGCAGCAGTCATGGGTGCCTGTGACAGACATGGTCTGACCGCAGCGGTTGCACTTCTTGAACCCACCGGAGGACATGTTGGGAGTCACCCGGTCAGGGTCGACAACCACCGGGCAAAAAAGGACACGAATGCCAGTCGAGGCAAGCATCGTCAAAAAAGAAGGGAAAAGCCGAGGATGGTATCGGGGACAGCCCGGCTCGAGGCAGGAAGAGGAACCGGTACGCAAACCGGGAAGAAAACAACATTAGAGAATAATTTTTAAAGGAATTTTCCAGGGAAACAGGACATGCATCCGTTGGACTCCACGGAAAAAAGGAGACTGAGCAAGATGGCACCCTTGGGCGGGAAGGGAACCATGCATGCGTGGTAGCATTCCCAAAGGCTTTCTGTGAAAGCTGGGGAAATGCCCCGTGTGGGCTCCATCGGCGCCGACGTCAACCATATGTGAGGACTGACTTTCTGCTTGTTCCTGGTGAAATTGTGTTTACATTCTGTCCATGCACACAAGCGTCAGCACTTCTCAAGGACTAAGTAAAGGATCCTAGATTGATTTCGCTATACCACTTTGTTTTTTCTGCCTATAGGTGATTGCAGTAGCATAGACCAGTAATTTGCTCACTGCAGTTACAATATTTTGAATTGATTGCTGACAATCTAACACAGAAGAAGCCTCTGAATGTATGTGGCAAAAAGAATGTAAGTATTATTTATTTATTTATTTAATTGTTTTTCTATACCGCACTATTTATCATCAGCGCGGTTTACAGGAAAGAGGGCACTTCAATGCACTTACAATAAACAGGGTAATTAAACATGGATAACAGGTTAACAGGTAACAACTATTTACAAGTAGGTATGCAGGCTTCTACATCTAAGTACTTAGTTCCTTTTCAGGAATAGGTTCTGTGCTGGTCACAGGTCTGCTAGGAGTTCACCCTAGCAGTTCCTTGGAAATGAAGTAATGCAGGAGTATTGGAAAAAATGGTTTAATTGAGGTTCACCATTTTTCTTAAAGGGGGAAAGAGTGAAGAGACTACATGATGCACTGAGAGCAGTGGTACCATCCAATGTCTATAACTAATTACTACAAGCTCCAGAAAGGTCCAAACTTTTCCAGAACAGGGGAGGTTCTGTTTTCCAGTCATTTCAGGATGTAAGGAGATTCCCTTGAGAAGGAAAAGAGCACTGACTTTAAAAACCCCACCCAAAGACAGCTTATTGTCTTTGCTTCCTAGCCATTGCACCATGCACTACAAGTGTGTGACTGCCTTCAAGGGGCACCCTGCCAGAACAATTCACCCAGTTTAAGGAGAAAGTGTATCAGCCACCACGACCAGAAAAAAAGAATAAAAAAGGCTTGGAGCAACTACGAAAGGTGTGGGGGTGGGGGAGGGGGGAGCTCAGCCTGAAGAAAAGGTCCCTCTAGAATTCAGCTGCAAAGGATAGAGAAGACAAACCTGTATCTGTACATAGCTTACAAACCTGTATCTGTACATAGTTCTTAACTTGTTCTTGTTCTGTTATGTATTTAACCATTACACTGTTCTGTTACGTATTTAACTATTACATTGTTTACTGTCAAAAATTGTTCCATGTAAAACAAGCCCTTGCTTTGTTGACTGTTGTTCAATTGTAAACCGCATCTGAACTCTGGAAGATGCGGGATATAAATGATTGTTAAATAAATAAAAAATAAAAATAAATAAAGAAGACGATAGTTCACAGCAGCAACCCAGCGAAAATGAAAAGAAACCAGCAAAAGAAGAAATATCTACAAAGGTTCCCAAATAAGGAGTGTGTATCGATACAAGGCCAGAGAACTATTGGATAAGAGCCCAACGCCCACGTATTTTAAGGTGAAGAGGAGTAAAGTAAATGAAGCATTTCTTGAAGGGACACAAGGTAATTAAGTGGGGCTTGAGAAAATTAAAGACAAGAGCAAGGTGCATAAAGGCTGGAAGGAATGAGATAAAACATTATCTCACTCATCAGAAGAATGGTTAACTGTTTCCAACATAGTTCTTGTTTATTGATCTTGCAAAGTGTTAAAGCTGTTTATCGGGAACTCAGAGAAACTCTGGGTAAAAGCTCCTAGGATGGGAGTGTTTCCTTGTCTGCAATGCAGTTTTGTTACCCTAGTATTTCCTTCATTCACATTTTGTTATTGATCAGATGTAATATGTTACAGCGCCGTATCAAGGGCAGTGCAAGCAGTGCGGACGCACAGGGAGCAAATACAGAAGGGGCACCAATATCATCACTGGGCTTCCAGGAAGCTCAAAAAGAGCGAGTTACTGCACATGGTTGGGGTGGAGGGGCACCAGATTCGTTAGTCGCACAGAGCGCATTTCTACCTTGGTACGGTCCTGATATGTTATAACTATTGTAGAGCTCACTAGTTTATGGACCTCTAGTGGCACTACCAGAGAAGTTCCATATAATCTTGAAGTACATGTTTCTGGAACAGCAGGGAATCTTCTGGCCTCTGACTCATTTAGCAGAACTCAGTGACGTAATCCTGGGATGGTCCTTGATGTGATGATGTGAGCTGGAAGGAAGACAGTTATTTTGGAGGAAAACCGAGGAGTATAAAACCATAGTGCTGTTTCAAATCTGGTCTTTGGCTCCACAGCCACCATACCAAAAGTGCTGGTGCCTCTGGCCTATGGCCAAGCACCTAAGGTCTATCGAAGTAACACGTGGAGGGGGGAAATAAACATTGGAGGATTAAGGCGGATGTCCCTCTTAATCCCTCCTGTAAAGGACTGGTTGAAATAAGCACTTTTTAAAATCCCAAATTTGCCCGGGGCAGGTGTAAATATAGATGTGGATATTTTCCATCAGGCACGTGGAACCCCCTATATGAAATCAGGGATACACGTGTCTCTTTCTGCCCCATTTTGGAAGGGACTCAGTTTACATGTGTCTGCTCAACGTGACTTGCACATGATGAGGGCAGACACGTGTAAACTGAGCCCCTTCCAAAATATTTTTGGGATCTGGATGTGTTTTCAACATGAGAATGATTGTTTTCATACAAGCAAATCACAAATAGCACTTCTAAAATAATACCCTTATTGTATCTCACCCAACAAATCAACTACCTGTTTATACTTACCAGACAATTTGAAACTCACAGAAAGCTTGCTGTCTCAGATTGTACCCCTGGGACTGCAAGTTCATTTTCAAAGGAAAATGCCCTAGTGAAAAAGCTTTGAGACATGTTCCTTCCCATGCTTGGGTATGGTTATAGACCATATGCATTGCACTAAAGATTCCTTATCACATATAGGGTGTTATTTTAAAAGCTTTATTCACAATTTGCATGTGTAAGTACCAGCACATTTGGTCACTGTATATTCAGCACCTAGAACCTCCTTTGAAGGATGCTAGACTTAGTATAATATCTGACTAGAGCTACCTAGGACTCTAGCTGGGCTGGCCCCTATTGAATAGCTGACATTGGGTCTAGATCCTTTTTCGGAGACATAGAGAAGAAGGGAGGGGGTTTCAGAGCAGAGTCGGGAGTTTTCAGTACTTGGCATGTGTAAGTAATCCCATATACCAGGGTCTGGATGTGGTCTGACTGTAATTACATATTATGTTGCTGTTTATGGAAAATAATAAAAAGACTGAAACTAAGAATGCCAAAGATTTATGATCTTAATATTGTATTTAGATTTACTTATGATACCCTTCTGATTGACAGTGGTGACATTACAACAAGCCTGTTGAGGAAAAATAATGGTTCCTATGTTCTCATAAACACGTGCAAACTACATCTGCTAAATATAGCACGTTCGGTTTAGTTTTTTTTTTTTATTAAATTCTTTACAGATTTGCAGTGCAAAAAATTTCTGACACTGGAATCCAACCTTCTATACTCAGATTAAGCCAATTAAAGCATTAGATGTGCCAAGAGGAGAACTTGTATTAGGCTTTAAGCTGAAATTTGTGCTGAGCTTCATATTATGCCAGGAAAAATATCAATGGGCATAATTCATACTTTCCAAAATATCATCTATTCCACTGGATAAGGAAAGGTGAATCAGTCACTTCAACTATTTCACACTTCAAATGTCCTCTGATCAACAGATATGCTCCACTGAGGAGAGTCTGAATTGAGCCCCACTATTTGTCCAAAAACTAGAACTGGTCTGTGCCTTTTTAAAAACAGAAATGGTATTTCATCTTAGGGACCGTGTTCAATAGCCTTCCTTTAATATATCCATTCTGTACAGATACCACAGTGGCTTAAGTAAAGGATCCTCATTGTGACGGCACCTAAGTATTGCATCACTAAAGCCACTGATTGTTATTCTTCCTTTACCTGTCATCTCAAAAGTTCTAATCTGGAGAGGTTTCTTTTTCTAACAATTCAAATGTCAGTTTCTAGTTGTTAAGAGAACACATATTTGAATAGATCAGCATCTCTATCATAATTTTTAAGACATTCTTATTGCTTTATGTAACCAGTGCTGAAAGGAAAGAATCACTTTTGGTTTTATTTTAATTACCTGGCTGTTTCTGTGTTTTTTTTCTGGAAGGCTAAAATCATTAACAAAGGAAAAGATGAGCATTTTTGTCTAAGCTGCCAGAGACCAGGAAGTGAATGGGCTTTCAGTATGTTTATTCCACAAAACCGGTGCAGTCCCATAGAGTGCACGAGGCTCTAAGTTAGAGTCACTGAGGTAAGACAAGGTTTTGCAAAAAGGTCAGCAAGAGGAAACACGCCTTTTGTGACATTTTGAGTTTAAAAGCATTAAGATGCCCTGCTTGAGAATAATGAAGTAGCCTAGTGGTTGGGGCAAGTTACCTATTTAACCTGAGTGCTGATGGAACTATTTTATGGTGTAAGGGGACTAACTGTTAGCAGGGCATCTGCGAGAGGACTGATGGAACTATTTTTTTGGTGGAAGGGCACTAACTGTTAGCTGGCCATCTGCGAGAGGACTGATGGAACTATTTTTTGGTGGAAGGGCACTGTTAGCACAGCTTTTGTGAGAGGACTGATGGAACTATTTTTTGGTGGAAGGGCACTAACTGTTAGCAGGGCATCTGCGAGAGGACTGATGGAACTATTTTTTGGTGGAAGGGCACTGTTAGCACAGCTTTTGTGAGAGGACTGATGGAACTATTTTTTGGTGGAAGGGCACTAACTGTTAGCAGGGCATCTGCGAGAGGACTGATGGAACTATTTTTTGGTGGAAGGGCACTGTTAGCACAGCTTTTGTGAGAGGACTGATGGAACTATTTTTTGGTGGAAGGGCACTAACTGTTAGCAGGGCATCTGCGAGAGGACTGATGGAACTATTTTTTGGTGGAAGGGCACTGTTAGCACAGCTTTTGTGAGAGGATGGAGGACTTTTTTCTGACTTCAGGGTGTGGATGAGCTGGGTTTACAGGAGCAGGATGGAGTGAGTAAGAATGTGCAGGTGGGGTGAGTAAGAATGTTTTTTAAAGCATGTTGAAATGATTCTGTGCTGCAGGAAAAACTTTGGAGAAGATATTCAGCAGTGGCAGCTAGCGTTATAATATAGTCAGCCGCCGCCAATGAAACTTAAACCTGGATATTCAATGCCGGGGCCATATCCAGCCCTGGTATTGAATATCCTGGTTGCCCAGATCGGCAGGAAGCTCACTGGGAAGTGGCAATATTCAGCAGCTGCTCAATTTAGCTTCCTTGGTGAAAGTTAGGCTAGCCTTTGCCAAGCCTCAATTTTGCCACTTTGCCATTACCAGAGAGTAGCTTAATATCGCCGCTGCCCAGTTATATCCAGGTGTCACCTCAGGAACGGCTCGATGTTAACAAGTTAGCATTGGGGAGTGCAGCGGCAGCACTCGGGGATATTCAGCGGCATTAACCGTGTTAGGGCCGCCAAATATCCTGGACAGAGAGATTAACCGGTTAGCAGGTCTACTAACCATTTTAATTCCTTTGAATAACCGGCCCTTTGAGGAAACCGGCTTTTATGTCCGGGAGTTGTGTTTGAAGAAATTACTACTTCTTCTGCTATTCACTTGCTTAGCACTACAAGGCATACACAGAACTGTACATATACATGTACGAGACAGTCCCTTCTCTACAGAGCTTATAATCTATTAAAGACAGCAAGAACCCAGATTTGTGATTTCTTTTGGGAGGTTTTCCACCCCTGAGAAACAGTGACAGAAACCTGAGAAAGGAGAAGTTCTGTTTTCACCAAAGACATCAGTAGGCGCTGTAAGGCAAAGCTTTTATAGTGAGAAATACTATTTTGAGATTTTTCCATTTAAGCCTGGTCAGAGTTGTGTGACTGAGCTGTTGTTCCCCTGTCTGGAGTAAAGACTATTCTCAGTCCTTGCTGCTGAAGTGTTTTTCTGGAAGAAACTAAAATATCAGAGGGATACATATGCTATTGCTGGGAATTCCTGATTTATTTATTTTTTTACAATTGTAGGGTGTGAGGGCTGAGCTGGCACAGAGGTTCTCTGACTACTATAACAACTCCATCTGCGGCAATACTCATTCAACTCCATCCATTCAACCCCTCCCAACTGATCCAGCACCCCTCTCAGCATCTACCTATCATACATGATTATTCCCCCTTAACTGGTAATCACTGTCTAGCTACCATGTAAATAGCTAAATGTTAACCAGCTTCCGCCATCCTCCAACATGTGTGGTAGGTAGATGGTATGTAAATAGTTCAGTGTATAATAGTTTACAACAACTTCTCTGTAATAGATATTTGTTTGATGTAAACTGCCCCTGATTGTTGGAAGGGGCGGTATAGAAAAACTGTTCAAATAAATAAATAGTCAAAGTTGTTAGGAAATCTCAGATAAGCTGCCTTCTAATGCCTGGAATTTTACTGCCTACAGGGTGTGCCTGAGTGAGTAAGGGTTTATGCGAGTATATTTAGAGAGAGCACACTGATTATCTTTTATTTTGTTAGTGAAGGTAACTCCAACCTCAGTGTTCCTTCAAAAGAGAGCCTGATCTCCTAAGACTAGGATTTTCATTTACTGGTCTTTTTTAAGTTAGGGAGTAGGGTGTTCCTAACTCCTGACTCTGTAGAGCTCCTGAGAGACCAGAACAGAGGAAGGGGCAATAAAGGACCCCATTTTAAGAGAATTGTTTCCTATTCCCCTCACTTGAGCCCGGGAAGTGAAAAATAATTTATTCACACACGTTTGGGAGAAACGTCTGTGAGGAATTAGTTTAACATTATTTAGCAGAGTTCATACCCATTGACAAAAGGAGAAGGATTCATACTGGAAGCTCAGAGCTAATTATTTCAGAGAAAATTTCAAAATTTCTATATGCTTTGTGAAAAGGAAAACATTCTGTTTGTTTAAATGCTGCATTTGAAATCTTGCTTGATAAGCTATTAAGTGTAAACTGCTTACAAACTTCTTGTTAGCTTTAAAGGTTCTAATCCAACTTATTTATTCATCTAAAAATAAAGGGCGATACTTGAAATTCATCTACTTGGTTGTTGATCTCAATCTGTAACGTCAAGCTGATCTGCATCTCTAACTTAATTCTATTTAGCTTCCTTTTCCTCCCACTGATCGCCGGAATGGTTTCTGTAGTCCCAGTAGTTAAGAAACAAAATTGTACAGTGAAGATTACAAAAATCGCAAAGCTGAAAATAACACACTTGTGGAAAACTTTCCAATAAAATACACTGTAGAGCGCTCAATATCAAATGGAATTGCTAACATTGTCAAGAGTTAGACCCCATTTTTTGCTATTATATAGTACACTGTGAACCCATTATAATACAGATTCATTTATAATGCGGCCAAATAAATGTTAGCATTCTATGGGGCCTGATGTACTTATTATTCACAAATGCACCATTGGTTTTCAAAGTGCAACATTTCTAAGGATTTGCATTTATTAGCATGCATTCGGTTCATTAGTGTGCCTTAAAAATTTTGTGTGAGCTAAATATGTTTTAACGCGTGTTTATTTATGAATTAATACATTGTCATTTAGCATCTGTAGAGTTCAAATGTGTGTTAAAAAAATTTATTAGAACAAATGTGTGAAACAAACTGAAAAAATTGAAAGGAACCTAAATTTTTGCCCTCTGTACATCTTTGGAAATTTCGATTTGAAAATTAACCTGAGGAAAGGGTGCATTCAAATCTGTGCCTACTATTTTTGCAGCACTTTTTCCATAAAATCCAGAAGCTTGCCTCTAAGTGCACACTCTGCCCCCATCTCGCCCCAAGAGTGTCTCCTGACAAATATGTGCATGCATCTATGTAGGCCAATTTTCAAAAGCCCCATTTCTGTGCATAAAATCCTGCTTTATGTGTGGAAATGTCTCTGAAAATTGTCTTCTAGGACTCCTGAATAATATGCTACCTAGTTTAATGCATAGTCAAGTCCCTTGTATGTATGCTAAAACAAGAGAACTAGGCAGGAAGGCCTTTTCTTGCATGCTAAAGTGCTTCGAGAAGACTAACATCAGCAGGCTAAAATCTGTGACCCCCGTGAATACACACAAAGGGACATCATATACATCATTCCCGCTAAGCAGATTCGAGCTGAGTAGAAATCCTCTGTCAGAGTTCCTATCTACCTCTCGTAACTCAAAGTGTTATCGCATTGCTCTACCCCCTAACCAGCAGGAATGCCAATGGAAGACTCCCACGCAGCAAAAGGACCTGGTGTTACTAGTTGCCATGCAACTAAGGCCCTAAATTCCTGGTAGTAACCAAAGTGAATGAACTACAATATTAGCAGAGGAGAGTTCCTCCTTCTCACTTTTCCTCCTTCCAACAGCAAGATCAAGCCCCAAATGAAGTATCTCCCTCTCTCTATCTTCCTGAGGCAAAATAATTTTTCACTGGATAATACCCTTTCCTCCCACAACAAATGAGCCCACCCCCACCAATCTCATAACTAGAAACTGCTACTAGGTACTACCACTATTAATCATTTGTATAGCACTACAAAGTGAACGCAGGGATGTACATACAGATGTAAGACACAGTCCCTGCTCATCAGAGCTTACAATCTAATCAAGACAAAACACTTGGAGGCCGATTCTGTGCGGGGCACATCTGAGCCGTCCGGACATCCAGGAAATGGACGGAGCACAAGTATACCCAAATCTACAACCATGGGAGCTATATGTTCCCATGGTTACAGAATCAGGGCACTATAGATGGCCCTCCATTCTGCTGCGAGGGTCATCCAGGGATTTGCTTGGCCAGCCCTCTCTACACTCTGGATAGTGTGCTGGTGCACTGGTGTCCTGTCGCCATGGCACCAACATGTCCAGCCAGAGGAACCAAGTGCTCGACCACATTGTAGGACTCTTTCCCTGCTGCCTACCCTCGTTGGGGGCAGCCAAGGCCAGGATCAGGTGGCAGGACATCTCCCACGGTAGCACAATGCCTAAGGATGGGCTGCAGGCCCCGATCACCCCCGCGCCCAGCACTTATTCCACCTTCAGGGTGGAGTAAGGTGGGCGTCCAGTGCTGCTCCGGGGGATGTATAGGGTTGTGACCTGAATAAGCCCTGTACGTCCGGGTGCCTTGGCCCACCCCCGCTCCATCCCTTCTCCGCCTCTGTCCCTCACCCTCCCACCCTTGTCCAGCACTCCCCAAACAACCACTGTGAACATGCAGGGGAGCGCAGGAGACAAAATCGGCTTCAGGGGCTGAGCGCAGGTTTTACGACCGGGCTGTATGTCCAATCTCACTATTCATGTTTTGGAATGCCAGCCACAGTGAAACTGGGGACTTAAGATACACATAAGTAGTGGACATCTCCTACTGGAAAAAGAGAACAAGTGGGACTGCTACACAGAACCTACACAAACAGAATACAGCAGACCATCACCATATACAGATCAAGGAATCACAATTTAGAAATATGAACACAATAATTAAACTGGGAACCCCAAAAGCCAAACTTGGAATGTACAACAACACTAGAGAAATAAAACTATGAAATTAATTTCCTCTTGTACTGAACAAAACACAGAGGCATCAGTGATGCACATTTCCCAGAGCTGACATATTCCAGTTAATAAATTCATAATAAAATAGTTTTTTTCTGCCTTTTGTTGTTTGAGCATTTTGTTTTTCAGTCACAATTGCCCCACTTTCTTCTACTGTCTTTGTGTCTTCTGCTTCTGCTGTCCATTTGTCCTTTCTTCTCTCTTCTCCTGTTTTTTTTTTTACATTTTCTCTTTAAATCTGCCTCTAACATATTGATCTTTCCCCTTTTGCTCTTTCCTCCTTTACTTTCTTTACTCCTTTTTCATCCAGATTTAATCCCTCCATCCTCAATCCTATTTTGACTTTTCACTTACCAATTTTTGATCTACTCCTCTAATCTCCAGCCCAGCCCATCTCCCCAGTTATCTCATTTCCTGTCTCACTCCTTCGCTAGCCTCTTATTCCCTTCTGTCTTTCACTCACTCGCCATTACCACATATCCACGCTCTGTAATCACCATCCCCCTCTCACTCATCTCCTTGCCAACTTCCATGGCCTCGTTCACATAGATACACCATGCCTACCTTCTCCCCTCTCTCTCTTACCACCACAATTCAGTAGCTCCCAATCCCTTCACCCTTCTCCTTTACCTCCAAAATCCAACATCTCCATCTTTCTGTCCACCTCCCCAGCTCTTTTTTCCCTTCCCCAACCCATAGACCAACAGCTTTCTATCCCCTTCCCCTTCTCTCCCCCTCCAATAGTCCGGCATGTCTCCTATCTTCTCTCCCAGCCCAACATCTTCACTCTCTCTCCCTGTTTCCTCCCCATCCCCAGTCCAATATATCCCTCCTTTCTCATAACCCAAAATCTCCCTATCTTTCTCCCTACCCCCTCCCAATCCAGCATATCTCCTCTCTCTATTTCTCTGTCCCTCCTTCCTCCCATGGTAAAAATACTGTGCAGAGTCATCTGTGAAATCTTTTTTTTCTCCAAATCAGCAAAAGAAAGATCACGCTGCACCATGTCTATCTTCCTCTGAGTCATCATACAGCAGCCAGTGCTGCCAGTAGCATTCACTTCTGGTGCACAATTCAAGGGCTCTGTGCACTGGAAGTGAATGCTACAGGCAGCACTGGCTGCTGTTGCTGACTCAGAGAAAGAAAGATGAAGCTGGGAATGGTGCTGCAATTCCACGATCTTTCTGCTGCCAGAGCTGGGTGCACAGTAATTGCGCCAGTCCTGGACCTGCCACCACTTCAGTTGCAACTTATTCTCCCATTAGCCAGTCAGTCTTAAGAGTTTGTTTTCTTTTCTCCCACTGAATTTTAAAGACTCCACCTAAGTCCCAGTCCTTGCTCTCCCCCATTTCCATATCTCCAGTAGCTGCCCTCCAGCCTCCTACATCTTTCCACACACCCACCCAGCTACTTCCTTCTCTGATTTTCATTGACCCAGCCATTCCTTTTTACCTCAGCATCTATTCTTATGCCCCTCTCTCTCACCTTTCCATTGTATGACCTTGTTTCTTCCCTCTCCCACAAAATATCTATCCCCCCTCCATCCTCACTTTCCCAGATTCTGCTTCTTTTTCTCCACCCTGACACCATCTGCCCCCTTTCAGCCCCACCAGCCTCAGCATCACCCCTTTCCCATCCTCCCCAGCGTCAGTTCCCTTCTAGTTCCAGCCCCCCAACATCAGCTCCCTTCCAGTCCCAGTTCCTCCCAGAATCAGCTCCTTTCTAATTCCAGCCTTTCCCAGCCTCAGCTCTCTTCTAAACCTAGCTCTTCTCAGCATTAGCTCCTTTCCATTCCTAGTCCCTCCCAGCACCAACTCTCTTCCAGCCCCAATTCCTCCCAGAATCAACTCCTTTCTAATTCCAGCCCCTCCCAGCATCAACTCTCTTCTAGTCCCAATTCTTTCCAGCATAAGCTCCTTTTCAGATCCTCCCAGCTTTGACTCCCTTCTAGTTCCTGCCCTTCCCAACATAAGTTCCCTTCCAGTCCCAGAACCTGCAAGCATGAGCTCCCTACTAGACCTAGCCCCTCCTAGCATCAGCTCCATTCTAGTCTAAGCCCCTCCCAGCATCACTGCTTTCAAGTCCCTGTCCCTCCTAGCATCATCTCCCTTCTAGTTCCAGCCTCCCGCTTCAGCATCAGTCCTCATCCAGTATCATCCCCCTTCCAGTTCCTATCCTCTTATCCACTAACATAAGTACATTTCCAGTCCCAGCTCCCTAGTAAGCCTCTTCCAGTGCCAGCCCTCCCAGTGGCAGTCCTCCTCCAAAATCATCTCCCTTCCAGTCTCCTCATCCTCCAGCATCAGCTCATTTCTAGTTCTAGCTCCCCAGCAGTCCTATTCCAGTGCCAGCCTTCCCTCCAGCATCAGTCCTCCTCCAATCCCAGTCCCTCCCAGAGTCTTCTCTCTTCCAGTCCCAGTCCTCCCAATCCCCAACATCAGTCCTCCTCCTTTCCTCCATTCCCCAGCACAGTCCTCCTCCAGTCCAAGACCCTCCTAGCATCATCTTCCTTCCAGGCCCAGTCCCCCCACCCCCCAGCATCAGCCCATTTATAGTCCTAGCTTCCTAGCAATCCTCTTCCAGTGCCAGCACCCCTCCCCCCCCAAGCATCAGTCCTCCTCCAGTCCCAGACCCTCCCAGCATCATCTCCCTTCCAGTCCCAGTCTAGGTTCTTCCGATTTGGATGGGGATGTTTGCCTGACGCAGGATCTGTAGGAATGTTGAGTGACCTGAAATGCAGTGCAATTATTTCTTCATAACACGTGGAAGATGTGTCTGCCTTTTCAATGGATAGCCCATACGTTAAGTGTTTACTTTCGTTTTGTTGAGCATATATTTACTGCACAAATTGATTAAAATAGATGTGGTTTGTTATAGGGGTTAAGTCCTTACACAGCCAATTGTCCAACAAAAATAAGTATTTTAAACAGTGAGCACCTTAGTTGGAATTGGTCTTTTCATGATGTTACGGTTTTATCAAGACAGACAACACAGCAACTGGGGACTAGGGTATATCTAGAGGAATGGTAAAGATACACATTAGAAGTGAATAGGACACTAAAGGCATCAGAATCCAAAAGCAGCCTTAAAGAGGTGAGTTTTTAACCTGGATTTGAATAGGACCAGAGATGGAGCCTGATGAACTAACTCGAAGACCTATTCACGATTTACATATGTATAATCTGGCTTTAATATATGTACAAGGCTGTTTTAGAAAGGGTCCGGTTTAACATAAATACCTTTAGGATGTAGAAGCTTTGAGAGGACATGTTGGAGGTAGCCTATGCAAGGCAAAAAACTACATGTATATTTCCCATTTCTAGATTCGTTGGGGATGGGTGAAGAAAGCCCCCAGGTAAGTGAAACATTAAATACCTTTATGGAAATGTGTAAAAGTTGCAACGTATGGAAAGCGGTGTGTATAAATAAATGCCCATAGCATGGGAAATAAGATCCCAGATGTTGAAGCTTTAATGGGAGAGGCTGACTTGGATTTAGTGGCAGTTACAGAAACATAGTTCACAGAAAACCATGACTGGGATGTAACTATACCAGGCTATACTTTATTCAGAAAGGACAGGATAGGAAGAAGGGGAGGAGGAGTGGCACTGTATGTAAAAAATAATATTAAATCTTTGGAACAACAGAGCTTAAAAAGGAGAGAGGAGGCACTGTGGGTTAAACTAGAAAGAGGGAAAGAGAAATCTATTTGCATTGGTGTGATATACGGACCTCCCTCACAGGAGGAAGAGGTGGGCGGAGAGTTAATTGAAGACATATGCAGCATTGCTAGGAAAGGGGAGGTGATACTGATAGGGGATTTCAATATGATAGATTGTGATTGGCACATTCTGGCTGCAGTATAATCTAGAAGTAAGGAGATCCTAGATTCTCTACAGGGAGAACTATTCAGGCAATTGGTAAGAGAACCCACACATGAAGGGGCCACACTGGACTTGGTGCTTACCAATGGTGAAAGTGTTTCTGATGTTATAGTTGGAGACCATTTTGCATCCAGTGATCACCAGATGGTGTGGTTCAGTATTAGGACTAGGGCTGTTAGAATCCATTCAAAAGCAAGGGTCTAAGACTTTAGGAAAACTAACTTTGCCAAGATAGGCCAATACCTCAAGGAGTCATTAGTGGGATAGGAACAGCTGGGGGATGTAGATAAACAGTGGGCAAAACTGAAAGGGGATATTTTAAGGGCAACCAAACTTTTTGTTAAAATGGTAAATAAATATAAAAGGAAAAGGAGACCGCTATGGTTTTCGAAAGAAGTAGCTGAAAAGGTGAAGAAAAAGAGGGAGGTCTTCATGAAATACAAGAGATCACAGAGAGAGGAAGACAGGCATCTATATTTGGGAAAACTAGCAAAGTAGTCAGGAAAGCAAAGATTCAAAAAAGAGGGGGAAATAGTCAATGCAATAAAATTGGGGGATAAGACATTTTTCAGATATGTTAGTGAGAAGAGGAAGGGCAAAAGTGGTATTGTCAGACTCAAGGGTGAAGTGGAGGAATATGTAGAAGCTGATGAGGATAAAGCAGAATTGCTTAACAAATATTTCTGTTCTATGTTTACAGATGAAGAACCAGGAGCAGGACCTCAGAGAACACCCACAAAAAGGAACAGAAACGAGGGGCATCTTGACCAATTTTCAGAAGACTGTGTTCGTGAGAAACTAGCTAAACCTAAAGTAAACAAAGCGATGGAACCTGATGGGATACACCCTAGAATATTGAGGGAACTTGGGGACGTTCTAGCAGCTCCACTGACTGACCTTTTCAATGCCTCATTGGAGTTGGGAGTGGTGCCAAAGGACTGGAGAGAGGCTCATGTGGTCCTTTTACACAAAAGTGGAAGTAAGGATGTGGTTGAAAACTACAGGCCAGTTAGTTTAACTTTGGTGGTGAGTAAATTATTTTAAACGCTGCTGAAAGAGAAAATAGTGAGGTTTCTGGAGTCCAGCAGATTACAGGATCTGAGGCAGCATGGATTCACCAGAGGCAGGTCTTGTCAGACAAATCTGATTGATTTCTTTGACTGGGTTACCAGGGAGTTGGACCGAGGGAGACCCCTAGATGTGGTGCATTTAGATTTTAGTAAAGCCTTTGACACCATTCCTTACAGGCGACTTATAAACAAACTGAGCACCCTAGGGATGGACCTTAAAGTTACTGCTTGGGTTGGAAATTGGTTGAGTGGGAGGCAACAAAAGGTACAGGTAAATGGAGTGCAGGAGTAGCCTAGTGGTTAGAGCAACTGCCTAGTACCCAGAAGATCAAAGGTTCAATTCCCACTGGCACTCCTTGTGACTTTGGGCAAGTCACTTTACCCTCCATTGCCTCGGAAGAAAAGGCTGGCATTCTACTTCCAGTGATACATTGCCAAGAAAACCCAGAGGTAGCTGGGTCGCTATGAGTCAACACTGACTTGATGGCACAAAAAAAAAATGGAGTTAACTCTGAGGAGAAAGAGGTTACCAGTGGTGTGCCCCAGGGATCTGTCCTTGGTCCAATTCTTTTTAACATCTTTGCTAGTGATATAGAAGAAGGGCTGTCAGGCAAGGTTTGCCTCTTTGCGAATGATACCAAAATCTGCAATAGATACCCTGGAAGGTGTAGATAACTTGAGGAGGGATCCAGATAAGCTTGAAGAATGTTCTAGAATTTTGCAGCTGAGATTTAATGTTAAAAAATGCAAGGTCATGCATTTGGGCTACAGCTATCCAAGGGAGTGATATAGTATAGGGGGTTAAGTACTTTTGTCCACTAAAGAAGAGCAGGACCTGGGCTTGATTGTGTCTGATGATCTTAAAGTAGCTAAACAGGTAGAAAAGGTGACAGCAAAAGCTAGAAGGATGCTTGGGTGCATAGGGAGAGGAATGGCCAGAAGAAGAAAGGAAGTGAAAGTGCCTCTGTATAAGTCTTTGGTGCGACCTCATTTGGAGTATTGTGTGCCGTTCTGCAGACCGCACCTTCACAAGGATATAAACAGGCTGGAGTCAGTACAGAGGGTGGCTACTAAAATGGTTAGTAGTCTTCATTATAAAGCATATGAGGACAGACTTAAGGATCTTAATATGTACACTTTAGAGGAAAGGCAGCATAGAGATGATATGATTGAGACGTTTAAATACCTCCATGGCATAAATGCACAGGAGGAGAGCCTCTTTCGATTGAAAGCAAGCTCTGCTATGAGGGTACAAGGGATGAGGGTGAAAGAGGATAGATTCAGGAGTGATATGCGGAAATATTTCTTTACGGAAAGAGTGGTGGATCCGTGGAATAGTCTCCCAGTGGAGGTGGTAGAGATGAGGACCGTATCTAAATTCAAAAAAGCATGGAACATACACAGAGTATCTCTAAAGGAAAAAAAAGGGGACTGTTGTAGTGGTTGATAAGGAAGGACATACTAGATAGGCCACATGGTCTTTTTCTGTCGTCATGTTTATATGTTTCTATATAGGTAATGCACATATAAACTCAGAATTTGTCATGCCCAGATTTACCCCTACTCCCTATCATGTGTATGTGCATTTGAGGCTGCTCTTTTCAGAATGGATTAAGAGGGCTAGCCTCCTTAATCCCCCTCTACTTTATTTCTTCCTCCAAACTGAAATGACTTCAAGATAGCAGCTTCTGTAGTTAAGATGCAGCTAGCCTAAATTTGCGAAATGGCTTACATGTGTGTATAAGTGCCAACATTTACACATGCAATTTGTAAAATGATGAAACTTAAACAAGTAGAAGCCAATTCTGAACTGGGGACGTCTGGCTGTTCAAAATCTGGATGAGCTAGAAATGTACCCGATTCTGCACCGGCAGGAGTTAGACGTTCCTGTGGGAGCAGAATTGGGGCACTTGCCACGGGCCAGACATGCTCCGATTCTGTGGGCCCGGACATACAGCCTACTCCTCGGCTAACCCCCCCAATGCTCCTGCATGGAGCCCCAGTGCCTTGGTGTCCCATCGCTATGGCACCGGGATGCCATGCAGTAACCCCGATGCACCGCCACTGAACTAACTTGCCTTTCCCCACCGCCTGTCCACTGGAGGGGGCCTCCCAGGGCTGGGATTGTGCGGTGGGGCACCTCTTGCTGTGGCTCCATTTGTCGGGGTGATAGGGGTCCGCCGGTGCCGAACTCTTCTGTCGGGGGGGGGGGGGGGACTTATTCCACCTCAGAAGTGGAATAAGTTCCCATCTAGGCTTCTGACCCTGGACGTACCTGGCCGTGACCTGAATCGGCCCTGTACATCCAGGATGGGCGCTCCACCCACGCTCTGCCCACTCTCCTCCCTGTCGCCGCCCCCGTCTGGAACTCACCACACAAAGGCTCAATACGTGCGGGGAGCTCGTGTCTCAGAATTGCAAAACAGGGAATAGTGAGGCATGTACATCCAAACAGGACGTACATCTCCATTATTCCCTGTTCAGAATGACCTCCGTAAAGTGCAGGTTTTCCGCCATTGAATTTCCACATTTAAATCTGTAAAATGGCTCCTCTCAAGGACGTGGATATAAGTCCACATACATCCCTGCACTTCCTTCTATGTATTTTTACTCCACATTTATTAGAGAGGTTTCTCAAATAGTGTTGGAATTGAGGCCCAGTCTTAACATCTCAATTCTTATCTCCACATACTAAACATAAACATAAACACATACTATTGTGATGCAGTGACCGGTTCAGAACCTATGGTAATAGGGGAAAAAGAAGCGCTTACCTTGGAATCACCTAGGCAGCAAGCATATCCAGATTACAAGGAGCAAAAGAGTAGTGGAGCAAGGTTTCCACACACTAGTCATGACACAGCAGAAAACCAAAAAGCTAATCAGGAGCACCTGTTCAGGGAAGCACGTACAGCATGCAAGAAACAGGAAGATAAAAGCTGCTGGGAAATCCCAGCAGGGGGAGGTGGCAGAACAGGAGTCTCTGAGACGAGTGCAAGAGTCTCTCAGGTCAGAGAGGGCAGCGTCCTGGGAGAAGTGAGCAACCAGGTGGAAAGCAGACGTCACAGACAGGAGAGCTTGCTGGGTCCAGGAAGCAGTGGGTGTGTCCCGGTAGCAAGGAGCAGCAGGAAAAAAGCCTCTCCAGAACGTGGCTATAGAACTGCCCAGACTACTGGTGGCTGGAGGTCCCGAGAAAGAGCACTCCACAGCCCAAAGAGAGAAGCCCGGATAACAGAGGGAAGAGGAGAAGCTAACTGCCACGGAGGAAAAGCTAAGTACTCTATTTTCCCTAGAGGGCAAGAGGAGGGCACAGCCAGTAAAGCAAAGGCTAGAAGCTTAGAGGAAAATCCTCATTACTGGAAAGAGAGAGAATTCCCAGGAGAAACTGCCCAAGGTACAGGTGCCCAGAACCCTGTCTATATAGAGCAGTTTCCTGCTAGAATAACTGGTGTCTCACAAGGAGGGAGTTGGGATAACATCAGCTGTAAAGATTGTTACCCACCTGAAAACCCAGACTGTGAGCCAATGCAGTGGGAAAATGCTAGCTGTGATTTGGAATCCAGTCCCATGGACTGCACACTATGTTTCTCAGATGAGATTGAATCTTTATGTTGAACAAGCAAACTGAAGCACTGTGATAATTACCTGGAGAAAAGAGTTTATTTTGCTGTGAAGAAACAGTTGTTTTGTTTATCCTCTGTTGCTGTTAAAAAGGAAGTCTTTAAGGGAAGGGGAATAAAGCCCTGTGTTTATTTTTGCCTATAACACTCGACTACAGACTGTTCTTACAATTAGAAGGCAACTCGCG
This sequence comes from Ichthyophis bannanicus, assembly GCA_033557465.1. Taxonomy (NCBI): domain Eukaryota; kingdom Metazoa; phylum Chordata; class Amphibia; order Gymnophiona; family Ichthyophiidae; genus Ichthyophis; species Ichthyophis bannanicus. Next base: position 409,029,776 of record CM066035.1, on the reverse strand, counting down.
CCTCACGGCCCTAGGCGGCCGCCTAATAGGGACGTGGAGGTGCGTCACACTATCTAAAATGTGTCTTTAAGAGAATAACACAAAATGAATGGCCAAATAATGCACACTAACTGGAAAAATCATGCATTATTAGTGATTAATGCATGTAGTTTACCACAATGGAACCAATATAATAATGAGATGCCAAGCATGCAAATACATGGAAATCATCCCTATAGTATGCATATTTAATAATACAGCTTGTATTTAACTTCATGGAAAAATAATTCCAGCTTTCAGTTAACATTATTTTTCCGCCTTGGGAACATCCAGCCATTAACACATGACTTGGTCCTCTCAGGGCCATTTTAAAGGGGCCAGTGGTTTCTGAATAATTCCTCACATCCCACAATCCCCCTAACAAACTTCCCCAATCAGATCCCTCATATCCAGAGCCACCCCAAATCACATGCCCCAAAAACAGACACCCCCCACCCTCTGAATCTAGCGCCCACAGCTCCCTGAAACAGACCCCAACCCTATTCCCTAAAACCCACCAGGGGCTTTCCTGAAGTCTAGTGGGGAAGGCAGGGAGATCCTCAGTTTATCCTGCCCTACCAGGCACCCAAGTTCAAAATGACACCTTTTGACACCTAGCAGTAGTCTCATGTTAACACCACAAGGAATTAAGTTGGCCACTGAGGACATGGGCTTTCCTTTTCTATCTCTACACTCAGTCCCCCTTGGTGCACTTATTTCCTCCCATGGTTTTCAGTACCATCTTTTTGCTGATGACTCTCAGATCTACCTTTCTGCGCTTGAAATCTCTCTAGGAATCCAGGCCCGGATCTCTGCCTGCTTATCCGACATTGCTGCCTAGATGTCTCACCAATGTCTGAAACTGAAAATGGCCAAAACTGAGCTCCTTATCTTTCCTCCTACACCTACCTCCCCCCTTCCTCCCTTCTCTATTTCTGTGGATAACACTACGCTCCTTCCTGTTTCCTCAACTCGAAACCTTGGGGTTATCTTTGACTCTACTCTCTCTTTCTCTACACACATCCAACAGATAGCTAGAACCTGTCGCTGCTTTCTCTGTAACATTGGCAAAATTTGTCCCTTCCTTTCTACTCACACTACTAAGAGCCTCATCCACTCACTAGTCATCTCTGCTCTTGACTATGGTAACATGCTGCTCACTGGTCTCCCTCTGAATTATCTTTCTCCCCTTCAATCTGTTCAAAACTCAGCTGCATGGTTTATCTTCCACCAGTGTCGCTATGTTCGTATAACCCCTCTTCTCAGGTCACTTCACTGGTTCCCTATCCATTTCCACATCCAGTTCAAACTTCTCCTACATACCTACGAGCGCATTCATTCTGCAGCTCCTCACTACCTTTCCTCTCTCATCGCACTCTACACGCCTCCTTGGGAACTCCGTTCCTTGGCAGATCCCTTTTATCTGTGCCCTTCTCTGCCACTGTCACTCTAGACTTCGTTCATTCCACCTTGCGGCTTCATATGCCTGGAACAAATACCTGAGTTAGCGCATCAGGCTCCTTCTCTGGCCCTATTCAAGTCCAGGGTGAAGAGCCATCTCTTTTAGACTGCTTTTGGATCCTGATGCGCCTCATTCTCTTGTCTACTGCTTATGTGTATCTTGTCATTAGTCCCTAGTTTTGCAATGTTTTTTCGTCTTGATTAGATTGTAAGCTCTGATAAGCAGGGACAGCACAGTTACTTACCTGTAACAGGTGATCTCTGGGAACAGCAGGAATAAGTCTTCACATATGGGTATCATCGGTACCGACAGAGCCTGCACGGGAACGCTCCCCAGCGTCCAAAAGGAAAGCTTTTGGGAGCATCCCACAGCGCCTGCACGCTGCCTTCCTGCCTTTCCTAACTGCCTCTCTCCAGTTCGAGTTTTAAAGCTGAGACAAAGAGAGAGAGAGGAAAGGAAAGATAGATAGAGAGATACAACTCCTAGGGGAGGTGGGTGGGTTGTGAAGACTTATTCCTGCTGTTCCCAGAGATCACCTGTTACAGGTAAGTAACTGTGCTATCTCCAGGAACAAGCAGGAATGAGTCTTCACATATGGGGACTCCCCAGCTAGAGATGCCTGGGAGATCACCCAGATTGTGAGTCCCTGGGAAGGGCTCCACCTGCACCCATGAATCTCAGGCATCCAGTCAGGGATGGAGGATAGGAGTTGATTAGGTATGGAACAGGTGTTTGAGAACAGCCTGAGCAAACAAGGCATCGCGGGGGGAGTCCTTGTCCAAGCAGTAATGGGCTGTGAAGGTATGAACCGATGCCCAGGTGGCCGCTCGACAGATTTGGTCGATGGACACAGAGTTAAGATGAGCCATAGAGGCTGCCATGGCCCTCACATTGTGAGCTGTGACATAGCCCTCCAGAGAAAGGTTCTTACTCTGGTAGGCGAAGGAAATACACTGAGCAATCCAATTAGAACTCTCTTAGAGACTGGAAGTCCTAAATGAGAAGGATCAAAAGCAACAAAAAGTTGAGAGGACTTTCTATGTTGCTGTGTCCTTTGTAAGTAGAAAGCAAGTGCTCTTTTACAATCCAGGGTATGAAGATTCCTCTCTGCACTTGATGCATGAGGTCCTGGAAAAAAGACAGGTAAATATACCTCCTGGTTCAGATGAAAAGGTGAGACCACTTTAGGCATAAAGTGTGGATTAGTTCTGAGGACTACCTTGTCATGATGGAATCTTGTATAAGGAGGATTTGCCACTAAAGCTTGCAACTCACTGATACGGCGAGCTGAGGTGACTGCAATGAGAAAAATAACCTTCCCGGAAAGGAATTTCAAGGAGGTAGTGGCTAAGGGTTCAAAGGGTGGCTTCATAAGCTGGCCAAGAACCAGATTCAAGTCCCATGCCACTGGAGGTGGTCTAATGGGAGGTTTAGTCAAAAGAAGGCCTCTCATGAATCTTGCTATAAGAGGATGAGAGGAAATAGGTTGTCCATTGAGAGGCTTAAGGGATGCTGCAATAGCACTCAAATGGACTTTGATTGAATTTGTTTTAAGTCCTGCATGGGATAAATGCAGCAAATAGTCTAGTAAAGAATTCAAAGGTATTGCAAGAGGGTTGAGACCCTTCTCTGCACACCAAATGGAAAACCTTTTCCATTTAAAAGCATAGGAACGTCTGGTGGAAGGCTTTCTGGAAGCATGAAGGATATCCTTCACTTGCTGAGAAAGGTGTAAATCCTGAAGGTCTAGGCCTTCAGCAACCAGGCTCTGAGATGAAGAGACTGAGGATTTGGGTGCCACAAGGTTCCCTCCTCCTGGGAGAGGAGATCTGGAGCAGACCCCAGGTCCAGGGAGGGAGCTTGAGAGAGATGCAGAAGTTGAGGGTACCACACTTGGCGTGGCCAATGTGGTGCTATGAGGATCATAGACCCCTTGTCTCTCTGAAGCTTGAACAGAGTTTTGGGGATGAGGGGAATAGGTGGAAAGGCATAGAGGAAGTCTTGCCCCCAATGAAGGAGGAAGGCATCCCTGGCCTGAACTCCCTGACATGGAATCCTGGAACAAAACCGGGGAAGTTTGGCATTCCACGGACTTGAAAACAGGTCTATGTCTGGGGTACCCCAAATCCAAAAAATCCTGGCTATCTGGTCCCCATGGAGGGACCATTCATATGGAAGCAGAACTCGACTGAGTCTGTCTGCCCAAGAGTTTTGAACCCCTGGAAGATACACTGCCATGAGATGGATTTGATGCTCTCTGGCGAAGGCCCACAATCTGAGAGCTTCATTGCAAAGCGACAGAGAGCCAGTACCTCCCTGCTTGTTCACGTAGAACATGGCTACCTGGTTGTCCGTGTGATTGAGGACTGTCTTGTAGCTGAGCAGGGTGTGGAAGACTCTGAGAGCCAGAAAGATTGCTCTGAGCTCTAAGAGGTTGATATGTAGAGATGTCTCCTGTGGAGACCAGATGCCTTGGGTCGAGAGATCTTGTAGATGAGCTCCCCAACCCTTTGGATAGGCATCTGTTGTAAGGGTTGCTTGGGGTAACACCTGTTGAAAGGGGGATCCCAGCAACAGATTTTGAGTGGACTTCCACCAGTGGAGGGACCAAAAGAGGCGACTGGAGGTTGCTATTTTGTCTGACAGGCAACCTGATGCCTGAGTCCATTGGGTGGATAGGGTCCACTGAGCTGCCCTAGTGTGAAGGCGAGCGTAAGGAACCACATGCACCGTGGATGCCATGTTGCCTAAGAGTTGTAACATCTCTCGAGCAGTTAAATGGGATTTTAACTGAATCTGGGAGGCTAACTGCACCAAGTGTAGGCAACGGGCCTGGGGAAGATAGGCCCTTGCAGTTGTGGTATCCAGTAAGGCCCCTATGAACTCTAGAGACTGAGTAGGGGTGAGATGGGATTTTGGAATGTTGATTACCAGTCCCAGATACTGAATAACACGCTTTGTGCAGGCCAGGGAAGTCTGGGCCTCTGACTGGGATGGAGCTCGGATGAGCCAGTCGTCCAGATATGGGAATACGAATATTCCTAGAGTGCGCAGAAATGCAGCTACTACTGCCATGCATTTTGTGAACACTCTTGGAGCAGAGGCCAGACCGAAAGGAAGCACTTTGTATTGGTAGTGCTTTCCTTGGTAAAGGAACCGAAGGAACCTTCTGTGTGTTGGATGGATGAGAACATGGGTGTACGCATCCTTGAGATCTAGAGAACAAAGCCAGTCCAGACTCTGGAGGTATGGAAGGAGAGTTCCGAGAGAGATCATCTTGAATTTCTCCTTGCATAGAAACTTGTTCAATTCTCTGAGATCTAGTATGGGTCTGTAGCCCCCCTTTTTTTTGGAATGAGAAAATAGGGGGAGTAGAACCCTGAGCCCTGTTGAAGAAGGGGTACTTCTTCTATTGCCCCTTGGGCAAGAAGGGTAGCAATCTCTTGACCTAGAAGGTTGAGGAGAGATTCTGGAGAATTGAACTGTTTCACCATGGTGTGAGGAGGAAGGTTTAAGAAATGAAGCTTGTACCCATCTCGTATGATGGAGAGGGTCCATTGCTCTGCTGTGATTTGTTCCCATCTGGGAGCAAAGTGAGCTAACCTTCCTGGGATGGTGAGAGGCTCTGGATGTTCTAGAGCCAGAAAGGCTAAGTTCTCTAGTGGAAAGTCAAAGGCCCTGAGGAGGCTGAGGCTGTTGGGCCGTAGCAGTCCTCATAGAAACATAGAAACATGATGACAGAAAAAGACCACAAGGCCCATCTAGTCTGTCCTTCCATAACAACAACTACAATAGTCCACTTTTTACCTTTAGAGATCCTCTGTGTTGGTCCCATGCTTTTTTGAATTCAGTTACTGTCCTCATCTCTACCACCTCCACTGGGAGACTATTCCACGGATCCACTACTCTTTCCGTAAAGAAATATTTCCGCATATCACTCCTGAATCTATCTCCCTTCACCCTCATCCCATCGCAGCCTGAGACTTGGGCCTGTTTTAGTTGTTGCTGTCTCTTTGTAGCAAAACGACCTTGGGAAGAAGCCTGACCATAACCCGAAGAAAATTTCCCTTTTTTGGGGAAAGATCCTTTTTTGAACAACCTCTTTTTAAAAGGAGCAGTAGTAGACTTTGAAAGTCTATCTAAAGCAGAATTTTCAGCATCCATCTGGTTGGCCTTTGCTTGCCAATCTTTGCCAAAGAGGTTTTCTCCTGTACAGGGAAGGTTACCTAGACCATTCCTGTATCCAGGATTCCAAATCAGAGGCTTGTAACTAAGCAACTCTGCATGCACCTATGGCAATAGCCGAGGCTCTACTGGCACCCTCAAAAGAGTCAAAGGCTGCACGGTTGGAAAACTTGGATACATCCTGTGCCTGTTTAAGCCAGGTGATATATTCTTCTCTCTTATTTTCTGACATAAAATGAGATAAGTTTTGCAGATGATCTGTAACTTCTTTTAGAAACATCCCCATATAGAGACTATAGGAGTTGATTCTGGCTACAAGCATACTGGCCTGGAAGATTTTCCTGCCAAACCCAGCAGAGGGCCATAAATTGCGGCGTCCCTACCCCGAGGGAGCTGCATAGCTGACTGAACACCCAGCAGCCTGCTACCTCCACTCCTGTCCAATCGGGACAGTGGGAGTTGCTCCTGTCCAATCCGGGCAGTGGGAGAGGAGGGGCAAACCCAGCAGAGGGCCATAAATTGCGGCGTCCCTACAGGGCGCGCCCGCGCCTGGCGGGCCCGCGCCTGAGGGCCCTTTGGCGTGGCCCTTAGGCGGTGGCAATTGGCGTGGCACACCTCACGGAAAATCTTTACAACGGATGTGGCCCATAAGATAAAGACAACAGGACCGCGGTCACACACGGCTTGAGCCCCCAGAGATGGGTATGAGCTCACCGACAACATCTATCTAGCATCTCTAACTACCCCGGACCCGGCGAATTTACAAAACGCACAGAGCACCGCACGGTAGACCAACGCCATGTAAGTAGAGTACAAGGATTAATACCGCTAACGATACTGTTAAACTAACCCAAATAACCCAACGTACACGTGAAACCACCCTGTAAAAACTGTGGCGATCTGACTGTAGAAACCAACCAAGGGGCACAGCTATACGATGTCCGGTAACAAATACATGACACAGAAAAGGGCTAATGTGTAAAAACCTTGTTACGGACCTAGGTCACCAGTATTAATAAGTAGATTTGTCTACTTATAAATACAAAGGTTACTAATGTTGATAATATTGCTACCCTGTTACCAAAGCTAAAGGTCACACCGGTTGGTCCTACTGTTACTATTGTGCTGCTATTGTTGTGTTGATACTGCTACTACTATGCGATTTTGTTTATACTGATACTTAGTGTTGCAACATAGTTACCAGAGATAATAGCTATACCGGTTGTTTACACAGCTATTATTGTGTTGCTATAGACAAATAATATTGTGCTACGTGTTTACAATGCTAAATAGTGCTGCTACATAGAGTTGTTCCAAAATTACTACATAGTGCTATTTGTTTATACCAGGCTACATAGTAATACCAACATTGAAAAGGTACATCAATTAGCTATAAAGTGAAGACACCAATCCTATACATCGGCATATGCCTATTCATGCTAATCCATGCATACACATTCAATCCAAACCTATATCAAACGCAACTATGCACTACACTCTACCTCCTCTACACCATACAAATGCCACAACCGCTCCTACTCACACCGTACCACCAAAACATAGACGCAGGAACATACCCACTCAAACACAGTGCCTACACTAATAGTCCTACAAGAAATCGGAGACGCCATAGGCCTAAAGCAACAGCGGCCCACATACATAGCCAACCTCTGACGCAACCAGCTAATAACCAGGCTAAGCAAGAACTGCATGAAACATGTAATATCACCCTCATCAATGCCCGCTCAATCAGAAACAAGACCCACATAATCCATGACATCATCACAGATGAGAAACCGGACATACTATGTATAACTGAAACATGGGTCACCAACACCGATGCAGCCATATTAAACCAGATCAGCAAACCTGGATACAACCTATACAACTGTCCCCGAGCCCACAAAAAGGGTGGAGGGATCCTCATAATAGCTAAAGACAACCTGCAGCTCATAAGTACATATCAGAATTCAAACACAGACATTGACCTACTAAAGGTGGAAAACACCGCAGTATCCATCTGCCTAATATACAGACCCCCCTCGCCACAGCATGAGATACTCGCCTCAGCGTTAGAAAACATATCCTCAACGCAACCAAAAAAATTCCAGATCATACTAGGAGACCTAAACCTAACATCAATGACAGCCACACACGCAAACACTTTCCTGGAGGCTATGACCCAGTTAGGGTACCAACAACTAATAACAGAGCCCACACATGAAAAAGGTCACACACTGGACATGGTTTTCGCTCCTGCAGGAAAACAGGCCAACAGTGAGAAGCCTCTGATAGAGATCATACCATTACCCTGGTCAGACCACCACCAAATCAATATGCAGATAAAGCTTCCTACCCTGTCCAAAGACACCAAGGCAAAAAGAGCACCACTCCAACAAAGATGATTTAACAAACCAAATATGGAATGTCTCATCAAGAACATCACATCCCACATAGACCTGGATGAAACAGACCTCAATGAATTAACAAGTAGCTGGGATACCGGAATTCAGGCCATGGCGATCCCTAAAGAGAACCATACACCAAATGCAGCCAAACTAAAATCAGAACCTTGGTACAACATAACGCTGACCAGAATGAAAAGAGACCTTAGAAAACATGAAAGAAGGTGGAGACAAACCAAATCCATCGAGCTCAGATCGGTGTACCTCAACCGCCTATCAAAATACAAGGAAGAAGTAAACACAGCAAAAAGGATACACCATACCAACATTCTAAGCAAAGCCATCAACAAACCACGTGAACTCTTTGCACTAGTTAAATCACTAACCAAAACAGCCACTCCTGAACATCAAGATAGCCACATAAATCCACAAACGCTTGCAAACCACTACGCAAGCAAGCTGACAACAGCCAACCCCAATCTCCATATAGACACACAATGCCAAGGTACAGAAGTGGAGAATAAACAGACGTGGAGTAGTTTCCGCAACATCGATGTGCAACAAGCCATCAACATACTAACCTCCATAAATACCACCACCTCCCCACTCGACCCCTGCCCAACAGCATGGATAAAAGCAGCAAAAAAAGAGATAAACCAGCAAATATCACACATCGTAAGCCAGTCACTAAATCAAGGAATAATGCCTGACCAACTGAAGCAATCTATAATAAGACCAATCCTAAAAAACAACTCGCTCAATAAGGAAGATCCGACATCATACAGCCCCATCTCCAGCATTTCATTCCTCGCAAAGATCATCGAAAAAGCTGTGCTCATACAGCTTCAAGAGCATCTAGATGACTGTGATACCCTAGATAAACAGCAATATGGTTTCAGAAGAAACCATGGAGTGGAGACGCTTTTGATAGCACTAATGAACAACCTCCTCCAAGGCCTAGAAGACAGAAAGAAAATGTTTATACTCATTTTCATTGACGTCTCCGCCGCCTTTGACACAGTACACCATGGGATCCTCCTCAACAAACTAGAATCTATAGGAATTGTGGGAACCCCCCTCAAATGGTTCTCCTCATACATAACAAACAGAAGGCCACAAGTACAATTCAATGGTGAAAATGCTGAACCTTTCTCACAAACGCAAGGCATCCCCCAGGGTTCTGCCCTCTCGGCACTTCTGTTCAACATTTACATGCGACCCCTCTGCGACATCTTCAAAAGGCATAATATTAAATACCACATCTATGCAGACGATATTATGCTTTATACACAACTAGATACTGCCGATCCTCAACATATACAGCTCGAAAATTGCCTGGATGAGATGTTAGGCTGGCTACAGAAAAACAACATGACAATCAACCATAAGAAAACTGAAGTCATGTACATATCCAGTAAACCAAACTTCAACCCCCCTCCTACAATCACACTGTGCAATAACACATACAACACGAAGAATGAAATCAAATATCTAGGAGTCACACTCGACTGCAACCTAAAAATGGAGACACACCTACGCAAAACGAATAAAGCCATCTTCCATAAACTGAGAGTGTTACAACCACTAAGGAAAATAATAGAACCTGGTGATTTTCGGTCGGTAGCGCAAGCTCTCATTATTCCGCACCTAGATTACTGTAATGCCATCTTACAAGGTCTGCCTAAAAGATCACTAAATATCCTTCAGATGGCCCAAAACGTAACAGCCAGAATCATAATGGGAACAAGCATTGCTGAACACATTACCCCCATTTTAATAGAGCTACACTGGCTTCCAATTCCAGCCAGGATACAATACAAGATATTAGTGACCACCTTCAAACTAATAAACAACATATCCCCATCATTCCTATCCTCACTTATCAGCATGCAACCTACAAACAGGTACAGAAGAACCATCAACTCGGGAACCATGCAAGTCCCCACCAACATCAGAACAGTGAAAACAAGTACGAGTCGTAGAGCTTTCTCATTCTCTGTGCCAACTCTCTGGAATCAACTCCCCTGCGAGCTGCGTCTGACCAAGGACATCACCAAATTCAGGAAAGAGCTAAAAACTCACTTATTCCGAAATCATTACAATCAACTATGACCATCAACTGCGAGAGAATTGTAAAAACTGCTATATGTTTAAATATGTAAATATGTATATATAAATGTAAGAACGTATGATTCATCCCCGAAAACGCTAATCATGTGTGCTGTGACCTCAGATCTATGTATATACCACCCCCCCCCCCCAAGTCTTGATTGGCTATCCCCAAAGAAGAATCAAACCGCTGCTGATCGCTGGAAGTAGCGGTATATAAGTGTGTAGTAAATAAATAAATAAAATAAATAAAATAAATCTAGGGTTCTGCATTCTCTTCCTGGAGGAGCAGAGGAGTGCCTTTTTGTACTCTTGATCTTTTTCATAGCAGACTCTACCACAATGGAGTGGTGAGGAAGCTGAGTCTTATGAAAACCAGGACAAGGAGGAACACGATACATGGTGTCCAACCTTCGGGAATGAGGGGAGGTGGAAAGAGGAGTCTCCAATATGCTCAACGTGATCATAAAGAATCTCATGTACTGGTAAGGTGGCTGCCTCTTTAGGAGCCTTAGGATATTGTAGGATATCTAATTTTTTGGCTCTAGGTTCAGTTTCAAAGGCCACTGAGATGGACAGGCCTTTAGACAAGTCTTCAGGAGGAGACATTCTCCTTTTTGGAGAAGAGGGTTCCTGAGGAAGGATCCCCGATGCTTCAATTGAGGCCTCTGATGTATCAGAGTCTTCAGAGGAATCGAAGTATTGACTGTCTGGATGCTCTCGCAGAGCCTGATACGTGTACCGGGAGGTATCGACATCGGGAGTAATCGGTACCAAGTCGGTACTGATAGGCATCACTGGATAGCGTACCGCTGCCGTCGATGCTGATGTCGATGCAAGCGGTACCGGTATCGGAACCGATTTTGGATCCGGTACCAGAATCGGTACCAGTACCGACAACGGGGTTTGTTGCGGTACCGCAGGCGTCGCAGCTTGTATGAATGCCGTGATGGCACGCTGCATGGTCAGAATATTCTGATCCATCGACATCACCAATGTCTGGATGTCGGTACCGGTGGTAACCGCCGGTACCCCAGAACATTGTAACAGGTGATCGGTCGAGACCGAGCCATCGATGTCAACCTGTGACCCCATAGGTAGAGCTTTGGAAGCCGGAGCCTCCCGCCGGGGTAATTTTGCCGGTGTGGATTCCTCAAGAGTAAGCCCGGGGGCATCTCGGTACTTAGAGGGAGATGAACTCTTTGAGGACCGGCCAGATTTAAGTTTGGTTAACTGAGATCCATGGGATGAAGAAGAAGCCCTGGAAGACGTCGATGCCACAGAAGCTGCATCGGAGGGAAACAGGGTACTGAGCTTGGCTGCCCGATTTTGTAACCCTCTCTTAGACATCATAGAACAGGACTCACAATCCGCTATGGAGTGGTCAGGACCTAAACATTTTAGACACCAGTCATGGGTGTCTGTGACAGAAATAGTGCTGCTGCACTTCGTGCACTTTTTAAACCCGGAGGCGGGTTTTTCCATGAGGAAAAATATATCTGTAGGCCTAAGGCCCCAGAAGAAAAAATGCACTGTAGTTTTTTTTTTTTTCAAAGAAAGAAAAAAGACCGGTGGTACCGGTCCGGAATCGAGAAGGCAGATACACGACTAAAGAAAAATAAAAGAAAATAAGAAATTCTTCAGCGGTGACAGGAAACACGACCTGCTGGCTCCGCGGAAAAGAAGAACTGGAGAGAGGCAGTTAGGAAAGGCGGGAAGGCAGCGTGCAGGTGCTGTGGGATGCTCCCAGAAGCTTTCCTTTTGGACGCTGGGGAGCGTTCCCGCGCAGGCTCCGTCTGTACCGATACCCATATGTGAAGACTCATTCCTGCTTGTTCCTGGAGATTATTTCTTACATACGCCTACGCCTTGCAGTGCTGTACAAATGATTAATAGTAGTTATTTGGCACCTTGCCTCTAGTTGTAGCAATGGAGAACTACCACTATGGGTCAAGAGGCACAATTTTGATCCTGGATGTCTGTCAGGGCAGAAATGACCTAAGGATCGATCCTGTCTCTACTAGATACCAGGGAAATACCCACTAGGCCCCAGGAGGGAATGAGGGGTAGGGGTCTCTTTTGGAGGGGACATGCTGGATTTGGTGAAAGGGGTGTGTGTGATTCTGAGGGCTTTTGATGGGGTGGGGATCTGAGTCAATGATTTCTTTAGGTGGGGAAGTTGTTGGGGGTAGGGCTGATCTAGTATGCAGTGTTCGAGACAGGGTAAGGCTGTCCACTAGGTGAACTAGGCATTCACCTAGGATGGCAGACCCTGAAGGGTGGCATGGGTCACCCCCCTCTGTGAAGCAGCAGTTCAGTGTCACAGTGGGCTTTAAAATGCCCACATCTGTATGTTCAGTTACAGTCTGCCATACCTGCCCCCTCCAACAGGACGTTGTGTTGGAAGGGGGCTGGAGCGGCAGGCCATGAGTGCGCATGTGCGTGGGCACTTTAAGGTTCCATGTGCTGAAGTGGCTACTGAACTACTGCTTCAGCGCAAGAAGGGGTGCCGTGCCCCCCCCCCCCCAGTGAGAAAATTAATGCGTGGGGGGGGGGGTGGCATGGTAGGCCAGGTAGTGCTAAGGGGTGGCACAGAGGTCCTGCCTAGGACAGCAGATACCCTCGGGCCAGCTCTGGTTGGAGAGATTTTTACCTTGCATTAGACCCTTTAAGAGACAGGAGGCCATTCGTGAAGCCCTCTATCCCTGTGTTGCTGTAATCAGGAATACAGATTATTCCAAGTAGCAGCAACACAAATTTATATTCACATGGGAGTCACTAACCTGCAGCACTGAGTTACCACAGGTTACTAAGTCTTGCAGTAAATATCATTGCTCCTCGTAATGTTCTGCAATAAGCCTTTTTGCCTATCATGTCAAGTGATGGTTTCTCTCTCTCTAAACTAGATTTAGCTCATGCCTTTTCTCTGAAGTTCAGGGCAAGTTACATTCAAGTACAGTAGATATTTTCTTGTCCCTGGAGGGCTTACCATCTAGTATGCACATGAAACTTTTAAGTGAACACATGTTAATTAATTTTTTGTGAAAGGTTTATTGCATAGACCCCTCAGGATTAATAAATTTGAGTACTAAATGTTGTAATTAAAATCAACTCCAGAGATCTGAGTTTGAAGCCAAAATGATTTACTTATCCTATTGTTTTTGGTTACTAGTTTGAATTTTACATATTCTTCACTATGTAAATTTAAACTTTGAATGTGTAATGAATGAACACAACTTGCTTACCATCTAACAATTCTGTCAAAATTGATAAACACTCACTCCATGTATATCTTGAAGTTCTTATGTATTAATAACTTGTGTATTAATTCTGCTTTGTCATTAGCTTATTCATCCACAAAAGGTATATGAAGGAGGTCTCAGACTCATTTGGCACTGAACTACAGACTTATATATGTCTAAATACTAGTGCCTTTTCGCATCAATGACCTTCCTTCACATCAAAAATCTCTTATTGATTATAACAAATTCAGATGAAAAGTGCTTAGCTTATCAATCTGTTCTTCTTCCCCAACGCCTTACCACGGTCCTCATTGGCATGGCGTGTTATCCAAAAAACTCCCGTGCATGTGTGGTTTTATCCTTATCGCCACCCATTCACAATTCAATAGAACCAATGCCATTCAACTTGAGCATTTAACCCCCACAGTCTGCCAATGAAATATAAATTGTTGCTCCTTCTGACACAGCAACTGTTGAAAATGTTTTTTGGATAACACGCCATGCCAATGAGGACTGTATATTGTTAGTGATTCAGTGGCTTCATCAGAGGTCAGTGGTATTTTTGGGTTTTGGTTTTGTTTCTAGTATGGTTGTAGTCTTTTCATTTGTGATGTTGTGTTGACATAATTTTATTTGGTTTTGTTATGTAGATGGAATGGAATCCTTGAGAAAGTCAGTCATCGGCGAAACTGTTAAGTAAATGGAGATGTTGGCATACTATGAAGTATGGGCAGAAATGTGACGGTTTGAATATGCTGGCTACATAATGCAGTTTGTATGTGTAAGTGTGTGTGTTTAGTGGTCTTTGTGAGGTGTGCATTGTTTGGAGAAGAATATTCTTATTTGATTTATTTTGATTTGCAGTTGGGGCTAGTGTATTGTTAATAAAATTTGTCAACAGGAAATGGAAGAGAATTGCCCTTAAAATTCATCAATGCATGAACTGCTGAACAACAGTGGGAATTTTGCGATATTCAGTGGATTTTTTGCTTGGGCTCTTTGGTGGATATCGGCATTTTCCAGAGGTTGGATGCACTCATTGGGAGGAGACATTTCTACCCTGTTAACTGTGTTTGCCTTCTTCAACAGTTGGAGTTATCATCATCAAGGAGTTATAATGAGTAAGCCTGTATAGGTTGTTCACCTGTTAGGTTTGATCTGGCTAAATAGGTAACTAGAGTTATTATCATTGAGGAATTATAATGGGGAGTTATAATGAATATGTTTGCATTAGGATTGGTTTGGCCAAATTATTATATGTCTTTTGTATGAAAGTATTGTGTAATTAAAATATTTTAATGGTAATTATGTATAGTAATATATTTACAATTTCAAAGGATATGTTATTGCAATACTTTATATTTCTATTTAATAAAAGATTTGTTGATACACACTAGTGTTAGTTATTATAAATAAGATGTGGTGTTGATTACATCTGTTCATAAGATTTGGAGTTATTAATGAGTTATTATTCTTAGATTGTATGTATTTGCATTGTGTATTTGTGATGTATTCATTGTTTGCAAATAAGTGGTGTGTTTTGTACATCCAGACAGAGATCCCAATGCCAGTTGAAGGATCGGTTCCATGTGCAGGATGCCTGCATGCTGCAACTCTCAGAAAACAAGTGGAGAAGCTCAGAGAAGAGCTAGAGCAGCTGAGGAGCATTAAAGACAGTGAGAAGTACATTGATGAGATGCTTTTTGAAATATCCAAGCTCTCCAGCAGAGGAGAAGATGGGAGCCTACAGAATGATGAAGGTTGGACACAAGTCACCAGGGCCTGCAGAATCACCAATTTAACTCCTCCAACCCTTGAACTAAAGAACTATTATGCAGCCTTGGAAGTGAAGGTGAACATATCCCTGTAAAGGAAAGAACCAGAGCCAAAGTTGCAAAATCAGTGACCACAAGGAAGCGACTTGATCTCCAGAGAGGTATGCTATCTGCCAGATGCCAAAATCCAAGATATTGCAGAGAGTTTGCTGAGACTCATCAAGCCCATTGACTATTAACCGATGTTGCTCATCCATGTCAGCACAAATGATACTGCCTCTGAGCATATCAAAAGTGACTTCATGGCTCTGGGTCAGAGGGTGAAGCAGATAGGGGTGCAGGTGGTGTTTTCTTCAATCCTCCATGTTGAGGGTAAAGGCCAAGGCAGAGAGGCTCACATCCTGGAGATAAATGCATGGCTGCATGGATGGTGTCATTGAGAGTGTTTTGGTTTTCTGGACCATGGGATGCTGGTCGAAGGGTTAAAGAACAGAGATGGAATCCATCTGTCCAAGAAGGGTCAACGTATCTTCAGTAACAGATTGGCGAACCTACTGAAGAGGGCTTTAAACTAGATTCATTGGGGATGGGTGAAGAAAGCCCCAAGGTAAGTGAAAGCCCCCAAGTAAGTGAAACATTAAATACCTTTATGGAAATAGGTAAAAGGGGCAACATATGGAAATAAGTGTGTATAAATGCTAGCAGCATGGGAAATAAGATCCCAGATGTTGAGGCTTTAATGGAAGAGCCTGACTTGGATTTAGTGGCAGTAACAGAGAAATGGTTCATGGACAACCATGACTGGGATGTAACTATACCAGGCTATACTTTATTCAGAAAGGACAGTGTAGGAAGAAGGAGAGGAGGAGTGGCACTATATGTAAAAAATAATATTAAAGCTATGGAAATACAGGGCTTAAAAGGGAGAGAGAAGGCAATGTGGGTTAAACTAGAAAGAGGGAAAGAGAAATCTATTTGCATTGGCGTGTTATACAGCCCTTCCTTTTAATTGAAGACATATGCAGCATTGCCAGGAAAGGGGAAGTGATACTGAAAGGGGATTTCAAAATGCCAGATGTTGATTGGCACATTCCTGCTGCAGTATCATCTAGAAGTAAGGAGATCCTGTATTCTCTACAGGGAGAACTATTCAGGCAAATGGTAATAGAACCCACATGTGAAGGGGCCATACTGGACTTGGTGCTTATCAATGGTGAATGCGTTTCTGATGTTACAGTGGGAGATCATTTTGCATCCAGTGATTGCCAGATGGTGTGGTTCAGTATTAGGACTAGGGCTGATAAAATCCATTCAAAAGCAAGGCGCTTAGACTTTAGTAAAACTAACTTTGCCAAAATGGGCCAATATCTCAGGGAGTTGTTAGTGGGATGGGAACAGCTGGGGGATGTAGAAACACAGTGGGCAAAACTAAAAGGGGATATTTTAAGGGCAAACAATTTTTTTGTTAAAATGGTAAATAAAGGTAAAATGAAAAGGATACCGCTATAGTTTTCAAAAGAAGTAGCTGAAAATGTGAAGAAAAGAGGAAGGACTTCATGAAATACAAAATATCACAGAGAGAGGAAGACAGGCATCTGTAATTGGAAAAACTTAGAGAAATTAGCAAAGTAGTCAGGAAAGCAAATATTCAAAAAGAAGAGGAAATAGCCAGTGCAATAAAAGGGGGATAAGACATTTTTCAGATATGTTAGTGAGAAGAGGAAGGGCAAAAGTGGTATTGTCAGACTCAAGGGTGAAGGGGAGGAATATATAGAAGCTGATGAAGATAAAGCGGAATTGCTTAACAAATATTTCTGTTCTGTGTTCACAGATGAAGAACCAGGAGCAGGACCACAGAAAACACCCACAAACAGAAGCAAGGGGCATCTTGATCAATTTTCAGAAGACTGTATTCGTGAGGAATTAGCTAAATTTAAAGTAGACAAAGCAATGGGACCAGATGGAATACATCCGAGAATACTGAGGGAACTTGGGGACATTCTAGCAGCTTCACTGACTTACCTTTTTATAGCCTCGTTGCATTCAGGAGTGGTGCCAGATGATTGGAGTGGCGCATGTGGTCCCTTTACACAAAAGCAGAAGTAAGGATGTGGTTGAAAACTATAGGCCAATTAGTTTAATCTTGGTGGTGAGTAAATTATTGGAAGAGCTGCTGAAAGAGAAAATAGTGAGGTTTCTGGAGTCCAATGGATTACCGGATCTGAGGCAGCATGGATTCACCAGAGGCAGGTCTTGTCAGACAAATCTGATTAATTTTTTTGACTGGGTAACTAGAGAGTTAGACCGAGAGAGAGCCCTAGATGTGGTGTATTTAGATTTCAGTTATGCCTTTGACACTGTTCCACACAGGCGACTTATAAACAAACTGAGCACCTTAGGGATGGACCTAAAGTTACTGATTGGGTTAGAAATTGGTTGAGTGGGAGATGACAAAGGATACAGGTAAATGGAGCTCACTCTAAAGAGAAGGAGGTTACCAGTGCTGTGCCCCAAGAATCTGTCCTTGGTCTGATTCTTTTTAACATCTTTGTTAGTAATATTGCGGAAGGGCTGTCGGATAAGATTTGCTTTTTTGCGGATGATAACAAAATCTGCAACATTGTAGACACCCAGGAAGATGTAGAAAACATGACGAGGGGTCTAGCTAAGCTTGAAGAATGGTCTAGAATTTTGCAGCTGAGATTTAATGTTAAAAAATGCAAGGTCATGCATTAGGGCTGCAGCAATCCAAAGGAGCAATATAGTATAGGGGGTAAAGTACTTCTATCCACCAAAGAAGAGCGGGACCTGGGCGTGATTGTGTCTGATGATCTTAAAGTAGCTAAACAGGTAGAAAAGGTGACAGCGAAAGCTAGAAGGATGCTGGGTGCATAGGGAGAGGAATGACTAGCAGAAGAAGGAGGTGACAGTGCCTCTGTATAAGTCTTTGGTACGACCTCTTTTGGAGTGCTGTGTCCTTTAGAGACTGCACCTTCAAAAGGATATAAACAGGTTGGAGTTGGTACAGGGGGTGGCTACTAAAATTGTTAGTGGTCTTCATTATAAAGCATATGAGGACAGACTTCAGGTTCTTCATATGTATACTTTAGAGCAGGGGTCTCAAACTCAAATTGCTTTGAGGGCCAAATGAGGACTTGTAAAGTAACCCGGGGGCCGCATAAGACGTGGGGCCTCATTTGCATAAGGGGCCTCATTTGCATAAATATTTGCATAATGTTACCATACACTAACTTTTAGTAAACATGCCTCTTAATGAGTATGGATAAAGAAAGACTAAAAGATTCAGAAATAGGAAGACAATAATTAAACTGGGAACCCCAAAAGCCAAACTTGGAATGTACAACAACACTGTAGAAATAAAACTATAAATTAATTTCCTCTTGTACTAAACAAAGCGCAAACATTACTGATGCACATTTCCCAGAGCTGACATATTCCAGTTAATAAATTCAAAATAAAGAGATATTTTTCTACCTTTTGTGCATTTTTTTTCAGTTGCAATTGCTCCAGCCACTTCTGGTTTCTTCGTGTCTTCTGCTATCTCCATCGTCTGCTGTCCATTTGTCCTTTCTTCTCTCTTCTAGTTTTTTTCCATTCTCTCTCCCTACATCTGCTTTAACATACTAATCTTTCTCCTTTTGCTCTTTCCTCATTCCTATTTCATCCACTCAAATTTTACCCCTCCATCCTCAATCCCCACTTACTCTCCCAATACCTGGCCAATTGTAGATTTGTCTTCTCTTCCAGACAAAATATTTTTCCCCTCTCCATTTCACTTTCCCAGCTCCATCCCATTCTAATCCTCCCCCAACATCAGCTCCCTTCTAGTTCCAGCCCCACCCAGCATCTGCTCCTTTCTAGTCCCTGCATCAGTCCATTTCCAGTCCTATCCTAGCCTCACCATCAGCCCATTTCCAATCCTAGCCCCCCATCAGCCCATTTCCAATCCTAGCTCCCTCCCCTCACAGCCCATTTCCATTCCAAGCCCCCCTCCCCATCAGCCATTTGCAGTTCAAGCCCCCCTTCCACTCAGCCCATTTCCAGTCCTAGCAACCCCCCCAGCCCATTACCAGTCCTAGACCCCCCATAGCCCATTACCAGTCCTAACCTCCCCATAGCGCACTTCCAGTCTTACCCCCCCATCACCCCATTTTCAGTCTTACCCCCCCCATAGCCCATTACCAGTCCTAGTCCCCCCCATAGCCCACTTGCAGTCGTATCCCCCATCACCCCATTTTCAGTCTTACCTCCCCTCATAGGCCATTACCAGTCCTAACCCCCCAATCAGCCCACCTCCAGTCCTAACCCCCATCACCCCATTTTCAGTCCTAGCCCCACCATAGCACATTACCAGTCATAACACCCCCTGCCAATAGCCCACTTCCAGTCCTAACCCCCATCTGCCCATTTCCAGTCCTAGCCCCCACCATAGCCCATTACCAGTCATACCCCCCCTGCCAATAGCCCACTTCCAGTCCTAACCCCCATCTGCCCATTTCCAGTTATATCCCCCTCCATAGCCCCTTACCAGTAATAACCCCCCCCCCCGCCAATAGCCCACTTCCATTTCTAACCCCCATCTGCCCATTTCCAGTCATACCCCCCCCCCCCCGACAGAGAAAAACAAAAAACCCCCAAAACCCTGACTTCTGCCGTTGCCGCCGTGGCAGCGGCAGAATCAATTGTCAAATAAAAAAAAAAAAGACTTCTGCTGCTCAAGCAGCAATATCACCTGTCCTGCGGCCCCTTCCCCTGTGCACGGAGATCCGAATCTGCTCATCAGCGGCGTGCTTTTCAAGCCGCGAAGAGTATTCCCCTCTCGCGCGGTTTCAAGCCGCGCGAGAGGGGAATACTCTTCGCGGCTTGAAAAGCACGCCGCTGATGAGCAGATTCGGATCTCCGGGCACAGGGGAAGGGGCCGCAGGACAGGTGATATTGCTGCTTGAGCAGCAGAAGTCTTTTTTTTTTTTTATTTGACAATTGATTCTGCCGCTGCCACGGCGGCAACAGCAGAAGTCAGGGTTTTGGGGTTTTTTTGTTTTTCTCTTTCGCGGGCCGCACAAAGTTGTCTCGCGGGCCGCATGCGGCCCGCGGGCCGCGTGTTTGAGACCCCTGCTTTAGAGGAAGGGTTGGATAGAGGTGATATGATTGAGACGTTTAAATACCTCCATGGTATAAATGCACAGGAAGAGCGCCTCTTTCAATTGAAAGCAAGCTCTGCTATGAGGGGACATAGGAAGAGGGTGAAAGGGGATAGATTCAGGAATAATATACGGAAATATTTCTTTGGTAGATGCGTGGAATAGTGTCCCAGTGGAGGTGGTAGAGATAAGGGCAGTATCTGAATTCAAAGAAGCATCGAACAAACCCAGAGGATCTCTAAAGGAAAAAAGTGGACTGTTGTAGTGATTGATATGGAAGAACAGACTAGCTAGAACATAGAAACATGATGGCAGAAAAAGACCACATGGTCTATGTTCTAACAAATAAACTTCACTTTTTATCAATATAATAGCATATTAAACATTCATCTTTACATAAATCGATTTCCTTTGACATAGAGATACTAGCTATAGTTTTAAAATTTAAATAAACCCTTTCATTCCTTTCTAATAAACTTGTACAAATTTCCCTTAAACAAATTCTTCCAATAACCGTAAAAAACACTTTTAGCTGGAATGCATATAATGCACAGTGTGCTTAGAAGAATCCATGGATACACACTCCCTAATATTCAGGAGGAGCTATGCACTGGCTGCTGGATCACCAATACATAACTCCCATATCTGTATACATTTTTTAAACTGCATAGATGATGTCCAGCCATTTAAATCTATTATATGGCCAGATACTATGGGGTCTATTCTGTCCCGCTATACGCCCCCCTGCCGGCCCTGTCTAAAGTCTCCCCGTATGAACAAGGAGTTTTACGAGGAGGCTTAGACAGGGGCGGGAGGGGGCATTGTAGAGGCGGAGTTAGGGCAGCCAGTGGGCAGTTTGCAACCCTGGACATACAGGGCCGATTCTGAGGTCGGCCATGTACGTCTGGGGTTTGCAGACTGGATGGGAAATGTATTTCATCTTGGAGGTGAAATATGTCCCCCTAGACGTTGGGGGACGGGAGGCCCGGACAGCTTCAAACAGGCGAGGGGGTGCAGGAGATTCCCCCCAGCCCGACCCTGGCCATGGGAGGTCAGATTGGGGGTCGAGCTGCGGGGAAAGGACAGAGTGGTGGCAGCCGGGGATCGTGGCTCCTGAATGGAGCCACGGTGCCATGGCAACCGGATGCCATGGCATCATGGCTCCATTCAAGAACCTGACTGAGTTAACCAGGCTTGGCTCAGTGCATGCAGGCCGATCAGAATAGGGACCGGCCTGCACGTATAGACCCTAGACCCAATTCTGATCCCTCAGGATACAACTAGCCCCTGCACAATCTGAATCGAGTCTGCCTCTGTGTATCCTGTTCTGACTGGATGCACAGAGACATGCACGCACATTATGGAATGTGCCTTCACACATACTGTATAATCATGGGCCAAGTTAGCTGCAGGGATAGGTAGACCTAAAGAATTAGCTATTTAACAATGATAGTCAGCTGTTAAACAGTAAGTTATGAATTTAATTTTGGTCTAAAATAAAATGGTTAATGCCAGTGTGATTACCATACTCCAAGTATATTCAACACTGCTACCTTTTTTAATCCATGCTAAAAGCATCACCTCTTTGAGGCTGCTTTTGGATACTGATCCCTTGTTCTACTTACCTTTCCCTTTTCATACCTTTGTTCTCACCTATTGTATTGTCTGTCCTAATTAGATTGTAAACTCTGACAAGCAGGGACCATCTTTTATATGTATCGTACAGTGCTGCACACACCTTGTAGCACTATATAAATGATTAATATTAGTAGTAGTTGTAGTAGTATCTATACAGAGAGCAGTGGCAAATATATGGTGACCGCATTGGTTGAAAATTGGCCTCAGTTTTCAGCTTAACTGGTTGTAATTTTTAGAATATCTAGAGATTTCACAGAGATGCAACCTTGTATAATGCTAGCAAATATTATAAGAAACTATTTTTGAACTATTAAGGTAAGACATCCTTAGTTAAGACATTGTCCGAAGAGGAGGAGATGTTCATAATCCTGAAGACTTCTTCTTAATGCAATCACTAATCCATTATTTCTGCTAAGCTACTTATTTCTTACAGGAAAGCACAGTACTACTTTACTTAGAAAGCTATTGCACCACCAGAGAAAAGTAAACATGTGTTTGTGGATCATCAAAAATGAAGTTCTTTCTATAAGGTCTGGCAAATGACACTGGGTTATGCTTAAGGAGTTTGGCTCATTTCTATGTAATATTCCTCATACAATTCACTGATGTCTGTGCTCCTCATTATATACGGAGTGGACCATTTAAATTCTTTGTAATCCATCCCCTATATAATCTTCACAATTGATACATTTTCCATACCTGCTAATTTTCTATCCTTGAATTCTGTTAGACCAGTCCAGATGAGTGGGTTATGCTCCCCAGCCAACAGGTGGAGGCAGACCAGAGCAACTTTCTGTGATGTCATCACTGATGCAGCACTGAGAGAAGCCAGAATGACACTTTCCAAGCAGAGAGCAAGACTAAAAGTGCACAAAACCTTGGACAAAAGTATTAAGCAACAACAACAACAACAGCAACTTTATAGAAACCTTTGGATCTCTTACCATACCTGACTGTGTATCAGGCACAAATACGGAAAATGCAGTTAAAAGGCAGCAGGGCTCCCAAAAGGTAGTCTTCCAGGATGGGTCCTGGACTAATCTGGCAGGATTCAAGGAAAGGAATTTAGAATGTATCAAAAAATTATTTTTCCTTATCATCCCACTAGCCAAGTCCAGATGAGTGGGATGTACCCAAGCAGCCAGGACCCAGGGTGGGAAGAAGACGATGCTCCAAACAGAACAGCTCTACTAAAGGCAACATCTCCTCCAGCTCCCATGTAGAATTTGCAGTGGTTCATAAAGGTGCTCAAGCAGTCACCTTACAGATGCCCTCTGGAGTCACCAAAAGCAGATTCTACTCAAGGGGTGGCTTGTGCCCTAGTAGAGCGAACTCTAACTCTCCTTTGGCATGCATTTCCCACACAGAAACAACAGCTACTAGGAATACTATCTTCAGGGTCAAATTCTTGAGAAAGGCTATCCAAAGCATCTCAAAAAGGGGATCTTTCAGTGCCTGCAACATCTGCAACACCAGATTCCACTGCAGTACAATCAGATGCATAGGCAGACAAATCTGTTTCATCCCCTTGAGAAAGCAGTACAAATCAAGGTACACCGATAATGACGGTACCTGAACATACCTCTGGTAGCATGAAAGGGCTACTACTTGAACCTAGAGAGAGTTCAGAGCTGAATCCTGGTCTAACCCAGACTGGATGAATGACAAAATGGTGACTATGTCCATTCTTCATGGAATCCAGGGCCTGAGAGGAATAGCTCTCTTCAAAGACTCTACAGACCCTCATATTGCCATTGGTCTTAAGGAAAGTGTTGACTTCTGCTCCAGAATATCCTTTCTTAGACAGCTTATGCTGCTCAAGGGCCAGGCCATCAGCAATAATGGACCAGGATCCTCCATGACCAGAGGATGCTGCCACAGAAATCCCCTTTCCTGAGGTAGCAGTAGAGGGGATCCCGTCAACAGGCTCAAGAGATTTATGTACCATATTCTGCATGGCCCATCTGGTGCCACTAGAATGACCAAGCTTGGGTGAGACCAAATTCTGCACAGTTCACTAAGGGCCATGGGGCAAACACATATAGGAGCCCCTTCAGAGGCCACTTCTGAAGAAGGGCCTCTAAACCCATCGCTGGTGGATTCTTCCAGCAGCTGAAAAACGTTTTCACTTTGGCATTCCCATGGGTAACTATCAGATCAAACAATGACAGGCCCCATCTCTGCATAATGAGATTGAACACACAAGGGCTTAGCTGCCACCTGCCAGGATCCATGGTGCTCTGACTCAATAAGTTGGCCTGCATGTTGTTGATGCCCGCTATGTGGGCCATTGACAGAGCCACTAAGTAAGCCTCCATCCAATGACAGAGCTCTGCCACCTCAGTGCTGCAAGTGCTACCTTGCTTGTTGACATATGCCACTGCCATGGCATTGTCTGAGAACTGTCTGAATGCTTTGCTCTCCAGGAGGGAGCAAAACCTCTCTAGTCGGGTGGATTGCCTTGGTATCTAGTCTGTTGATTAATCAGGATGAACATAACATAAGAACTTAAGATATGCCATGCTGAGTCAAATCAAAGGTCCGTTAAGACCAGTATCCTGCTTCCAACCGTGGCCAATCGAGGTCACAAGTACCTGTCAGGTTCACAGAAAGTAGACAGAGTCTATGTGGCTTATCCCAGGGGTAAGGAGTAGATTTTCTGGATTCTTCCTGAGGGAGACCAGCACCTCTGAACAAACTGACCTAGACAATGTGCCCCCCAACACAGCAGGCTGGCATCCATGGTTACTATCACCCAATCCAGAACATCTAGAATCATCCCATTCATTAGAGGCTGAGTTTGTAGCCACTAGGCCAATTGCCCCTTGATATTCATAATATTTATTCGTAAATGACTTGGAAATGGGAATAACGAGTGAGGCAATCAAATTTGCAGATGACACAAAATTATTCAAAGTTGTTAAAACCCAAGAGGATTTTGAGAAATTGCAAGAGGACTTTAATAAATTGGAAGACTGGACATTCAAATGGCAGATGAAATTTAATGTGGACAATTGCATGAAACTGAAAATAGTGGTCTAGGGGACAGAAGCAGAGAAGCCATTGATGTTGTCCCCAGATCAAAATATGAAAGTATGATTCGGAAAGGTCCAATGAGATTATAAACTCCCCTTGATGGACTGCCACAATGACAAACCTGAGGGTGTTCATGCGGAAGTGGGCATACTTGGCTTGAATTAACTGCCTTCCGGTCCAGAATGAGTTGGAGGGACCCACAAATTAAACAGAATACCGCTCCTGACCTTATTGTGCGGAGGGCATGAATATGATAGCCTGCAACTGTAGGAAACGCTGAAGAGTTTCCTCAACCACTACTCTCTTGGTTAAGGAGTCAAAAGAAGACTCCACAAAAATGTCTTGAAGAGGATCCACAGACTCCATCACATACCCTTTTGAAGGCCTTGAAGACTAATTGGTTTGATGCGATACTGGTCCATTCTGAATAAAATAGCTGTAAATGCCCCCGACTGCCTTTCCCCCTTGGAAAGGACCTGATGGATCTCATTGCAAGGGCTTACTGCCTCCCAAGGATGTGCCTGCTGAATTTACTGGAATTCCTGAAAGAATTGACACTTCTGGAGTTTAGACCCATAGGAGGAATAGGCCATGCTGGAAGTTTTTCCAGCCCTAACCTTTCCCCATGTTCCTGACCGAGTCCTACATAAAGAACCCTTGGAACCTCATGACCTATCTTTCAGGAGCCTCTGTGGGCGAGCTTGCTCAGGCACAGCTTGGATGTGACAAGGACAGACCAGTTCTGGAGAGAGAGCTACCTTTGGGCTGCTGCAGCTACCACTATGGACTTTCTCCTGATCAAATTGTACAGGGAATCTGCCACTAACAATGCACCAGACTCCAGTCTTGTTACCTCTGTGCTGTCTGGCAATTCCTGGATAGTGCATTAGAGTGCTTGGGCCACCACGCCTGCACAAAGCTCTGCCTGAGTATCTAGGGCTAAAGCTGCGAAGGCATTCTTGTGCAGAACTTCCACCCTCCTATCATGAACTCCCACAGTGCAGCACTTTCTTCCACTGAAATAGTTGTGTACTTCATCACTACAATGACTAGGACTCCATCATAGGGACCCCGAAAAGCTAGTCCATCTCACGGGGTAGAGGATACCAAGCTAGGACCTTAGCACCCCTGAGTCCCAGTTCCTGTGTCTCCAACTGAGAGAACATGAGCTTTAACAAGGCTCCAGGATGGGAAAGAAGCTGGAGGGCTTCCACAGTCCCTCAAGGATAGGGTCTACCTGTGAAACCTCCACTTTAGATACAAATGACAGAGTTCTAGAAGAGTTATGGGATGACATCAAGAAGGTTGTGTTGGAAGAAAGCGAGAAGTCTCTTCATAAGTTGAAAAAAGCAGAAACGGCCAAAATGGATGACCGAAGAAACTCTGAAAATTGTCCAGAAACAAAGAGAAGTTAAAGTCAGAGGAGAAAGAGAGGCAATCGCAGAACTCAACAGAGATTTGCAACGTGCAGCAAGACAAGACAAGGAGAAGTACTACAATAACTTATGCAAGGAAATAGAACCAGAAGATATTAGAGGAAGAACAAGATCATGTTTTCTAAAGCTACGAGAGTTAAAGAAAAAATTCCAGCCTCGAATTGGAATGCTAGAAGTTGCTCAAGAATCCATATTGAATGATGCTGAGAAGATCAAGAAAAGGTGGAAAGAATATACAGTCATTATACCATAAAGATCAAGTGGACCAACAGCCATTTCAACTGTACCTTATGATCAGGAACCATTGGTGATGAAAGAAGAAGTCGAAGCAGCATTGATGAAAGAAGAAGTCAAAACAGCATTGAAAGCCTTATCAAAGAACAAAGCACCGGGCATTGATGGCATTCCCATTGAATTATTATAGCAATTGTATGAAGCTGTTACCATACTTACAAGACTCTGCCAGGAAATCTGGAAGACAAATTCATGGCCAACTGACTGGAAAAGATCTGTGTTTATACCAACAGTGAAGAAAGGTGACACGACTGACTGTGGAAATTATTGCACAATCACTCTGATCCCTCATGCCAGCAAGCAGGGGCTGTTCTATAATGAGGCCAAGTGAGGCAGTGGCCTCAGGCAGAAACGTTTTGGGGGCAGCAAAAATTGCCCCCAAAAAGGCCGCCTCACTTGGCCTTCAAAATTTAAACAAAAAAACCCAACGACTTCTGGAGAAGCTGCTGCTGCTGCTGCTGCTGTGGCAGAATCAAGTGCCCCGTGGTACCCCGCTGCCCCAGAAGAGCCTTGCCATTGTTTTTCCGGTGCCGGCTCAGATTTGCAGAACCGTGAAGGGAGAGCGTTTCCCTTCTTTCCTTAGGCTCTGTTAAAGTTGAACCCGCCAGCGCTGATGGTAAACAGGCATTTCTGTAAGACAGAGGGTTAGAACTGGAAATGGGTTGATTAGGGGGGGCTTGGACAGCAAACGGGCTGACTGGGGGGCTAGGACTGGAAATGGATTTATTGGGGGGTTAGGACTGGTATGGGCTGATTGGGGGGGCTAGGACTGGAGTGGGCTGATAAGGGGATTAGGACTGGAAATGGGCTTTTCAGGTGGGGTTAGGACTGGAAATGGGCTGGGACTGGAAATGGGCAATGGAGGAGGGGAGGAGAGTGCTGCTAGCCCTGGAAGAAAACTAGGGGCTAGGGCTACAAATGGGCTGAAGCAGGGGGATGGGAGAATAGGACTAGAAAGGAGCGGATACTGAGAGGGTCTGCCAGGGGAAGGAGGGGGCAGGAAGGGAGCTGACAAGGGGGAAGGAGGGGGCTGGAAAGGAGCTGATATGGCGGGGGAAGGAGGGGACTGGAATGGAGCTGACACCTGGGATGTACTGAAGGGGGACTGGAAGGGACCTGACACTTGGGGATAGGAGTAGTAGGTGGCTGGGTAATAGGGAGGAGGCTGGAAGGGAGCTGACATGTGTGAATAGCACTGGAAGAGGGATGGACAGAGATGGTGACTCGAAGGGAGCTGACTGGAGGGGTGGAACTGAGAGTGGACGTGAGTTGATACCTGCAATGGTATTTGGACTAGAATGGCTGGACAGTGGGGAAGGAAGGGGACTGGAAAAGAATGGACACCACAGGCAGCCCTGGGAATGCAAGGCGGTTGACATTGGAAAGTACTGGGAGAGGGGAGAACTGGAAATGGGGCTGATACTGGGGAGGGTTACTGGAACTGGAAACAGGCTGATGGAAAGAAGTGAAGAAAACAAAAGAAGAGATAAGAAATGGCAGATGGACCATAAACCACAGAAAGAGAGCTAAGAGAAGACAGGAAAGCAGAAGCCTCAGATCGGGACCAGAATGATCAGAGAATAAAATGGTCAGACAAGAAAGATAGAAAAAATAATTTTATTTCATTTTAGTGATTGGACTTTGTGCTATCTTTATATTTTACACAGTACTGGGGAACTGCATCTCTTTTTATCTTATGTCGCACTGCATGCAGAGTCTGGCTTCTTGGGGTTTCAATTTAAATTCTGTCTACATATTTTTATTTTTACTTTAGATAGTAAGTCACTTATTCTGTACTTGGTGAGGGTCTGTGTTCAGAGTGTGTGACTGAGGCCAGGTGTTCTGTTAACATGGCGTTTGTGCATAAAGATCTATACTGTACTGTAGTAATTTGACTTGTTCAGCTTTTCAAATAGGTGTATGGATGTATGCTTTTTTTGGATGGGCTCCTTATGCGAGTTTTGGAAGTTGGTGCTGATATGGTATGGTATGGTAGATTTGCTCTATAGATACTCAGTGACTTTGTTGTAGGGTTTTGTATTAGTTCACAATATGCCTGGTACTGGAGAATGCTTGTTGTTGCTGTTAGTGAGATGATCAGAATCAGATTTTTTTTTTAAGATATTGAGTTCTGTGGGTGAATGTCCTGGTTCTGCTCTGCACCCATTGTTGAAAGGGATTCTATGGAAAAGAAAAAGAAAAAGAAAGAACCATAATGCAGTTTATAACAAAATAAAAATGAGTTATAATTTAGTTTTATAAACTATTTATTTATTTTATTTAACAGTATTTCTAAACCGCCTTATCATAATAATCAAGGTGGTATCACAGCAAACAATCTGGTAGTGTGAGTGTGTTATACATGCAGTGAGGGTGAAAATTTAGTTGGGTGCGTGTTGTGTTGTGTGCTAGATTAGTTTGAGTTATGTACAATGTGGGCTATATACAGTGGTGCTAAAAACATCTTATATACATACAGTGTTAGGCGGTGACGTGTGCTGATATACAGCTATTTAGACTATGTGATGTGTCCATAGTGTTCTATGAACAGCATGGTTTTCAGCTGTTTCCTAAAGTCCTTGAGGTCTGTAGTTGCCCTCAAATCGTCCGGTAGTTTGTTCCATATTGTTGGAGCAGCCATGGAGAGTGCTCGGTCTGTTGTGTCCTTGCGTGTGTGTTTGTATTCACTTGGGGTGCTGACTCGGTTGTGAGTTTGTTTTCTTCTTGGACGTGTACTGGTGTCTGGTTGTATGAGGGTGTGCAGGCTGTTGGCTGATGTGTGCTGTTTTATCTTGTATAGGTTTATGATAGTTTTGTATCTGATGCGTGCACTGATTGGAAGCCAGTGTAAGTCCTTTAAGGTGGGTGTGATGTGCTCCTGTCTTGCAGTTCCGGATATGATTCGTGCTGCGGTGTTTTGTGCCAGTTGGAGTGGTTTGATGGCTTGTTTCTGTAGACCAAGGTATATCGGATTGCAGAAGTCCAGTAGTGGGGTTATCAGAGCTTGACATACGGTACGGAAGTGTTCTGGGGCGAGGAGTGGTTTCAGTCTCCTGATGATTCGCATCTTGTAGTAGGCTTTTTGTATTGTTTTGCCTATGTGTGGCTTGAGATTGAGTTTATTGTCCAGCGTAACCCCGAGGTATCTCACTTCTGACCTTATTGGTATAGTAGTGTTTTGTATCTTTATATTCGGTGGGTGTATGAAGCTTTGGTTCCGAGTGATGATTAAAGCTTCAGTCTTGTTGTAGTTTATTGCGAGGTTGTTGTCCTGACACCAATTGGTCATTTGTGTAAGGCAGTCTGTTATCTTAGAGAAGTCCGGGTTGTCGATTGATATCG
Organism: Ichthyophis bannanicus; assembly: GCA_033557465.1. Classification (NCBI taxonomy): domain Eukaryota; kingdom Metazoa; phylum Chordata; class Amphibia; order Gymnophiona; family Ichthyophiidae; genus Ichthyophis; species Ichthyophis bannanicus. Next base: position 408,999,672 of record CM066035.1, on the reverse strand, counting down.
GGGTGTATATCATGATGTCGTCCGCATAGATTGTGTATTGAATGTTGTTCTCTTTCATGATGTTGCATATTGGTTGGATGTAGATGTTAAATAGGAGTGCTGAGAGCGCAGATCCTTGAGGTACTCCTTGATGGATTTTGATGGGTCGGGAGGTGATGTGTCCCACCTTGACCTGTAGCTGTCTTTCGGTTAGGTACGAGTGGAACCATTTCAGTGTGATGCCGTGTATACCAGTGTTTTTTAGTCTTTCCAGGAGCATGTTGTGGTCCACTGTGTCGAATGCTGAGGAGATGTCGATGAAGATCATTATGATTCCATTCCTGGTATTGTCAATTATTCTTAGGATGCTGTCGAAGAGGTAGATCAGTAGCGTTTCGACACCGTGGTTGGGACGAAATCCGTGTTGGTTGTCGTCGAGTGTTTCATGTTTGTCGATGTGATCCTGAAGTTGTAGTTGAACCACTTTTTCAATGATTTTTGCGAGGAAGGGTATGCTGGAGATTGGTCGGTACGCTGCTGGATCTTTTTTGTCGAGAGTTGTTTTCTTTGTGATTGGTCTTACTGATGCAAGTTTTAGTTGCTTTGGCATGATTCCTTGAGTGAGTGAGTCGTGTACTATTTTATGTATGGTGGGGATGAGGCTTGATTTGGTGGCTTTGACCCATGACACTGGGCATGGGTCTGTAGGAGCGGTGCTAGTGTTGATTGTAGAGATGATGTGGGATATCTGTTCTGTTGAGGGTGAGGAGAATGTGCCCCAGGTTTTGGGGTATACGTCCGTTCTTGTGGTTCTACTAGGCGTTGTTTGTTCTGTGGAGTGAAATTTCTCTTTGATGTGGTCGGCGAATTCCTGTGGATCAATTTGTGCTTCCCCTTCAGTTGTTTGCTCTTTTGTGAGGATCTTTACTATTTCAAAAAGCTCTCTGGGTTTGTTGATGGAGGTATTTATCATGTTTGTGTGGAATTCCCTCTTTGATTGGTTGATGTGTTCATTGTATTGCTTTTGCTTCATTAGATAAAGATGCTGGTCGGTAGTTGTTTTGTTTTTTCTCCATCTCCGTTCAATCTTCCTGAGTTCCCTCTTTTCCTGTCGTATTTTTGTTGAGTACCATGGTTTGTTTTGTCTCCTGTTGTGGTATTGTTTCTCGGTCCCACCCTTGGATGGTGTGGCAGCGTTGGCTAAAATGCTGTTCCAGCTGGAGACTTGTTCCTCCAGGTCATCTGTAGAAGTGTTCAGGTGTTGTATTGTGTCCTGTATGAATTCGTCCTTGTCAAAACGCTTGAATCGTCTTTGTGTGTGTGAGATGTTTGCTCTTTCGATCGTCTGGGCCTCTTGTGACCGCAGCCTTGTCTCGATTAAGTAGTGGTCAGACCAAGGTACTGGGGTAATGGTGGGTGGAGAAATCAGGTCTCTTGATGTTAGGTAATTGGATGCGAATATGAGGTCTGGCGATGATCCATGTCTGTGTGTTGGTGCATTGATTATTTGTGTGAATTGAAGTGAGGACATTGCTTGAAGGAAGGCCTCTGCGTCTTTGGCATTGGTGGATTTTAGGTTGAAGTCTCCAATCAGCAGCGCTGGTTTGTTGTTTGTTGTTATGGCACAGGCTTCTTCGAGTGTGAAGGCCAGTTCGTCGGGTGGAGCTCTGGGTGCCCTGTATGTTAGGCAGATTGCAATGCTCTTGTTTTTGATGCTAATTGTGTTACAGTGCTGTGTATCGGTGAGGCTCTGTGTCTTGAAGTTTAGTTTTGATTTCGCTATTATCAGGACTCCTCCTCCACGTTTGTTGGTGCGTGGGCAGTTGTACGCTGAGTAGTTGTTTGGTACTAGTTGGTTGAGTAGAACATTGTCCGTCTTGTTGAGCCATGTCTCTGTGATGCATATTATGTCGGGCTGTCGCTCTTCAATGTGGTCTACAAGCGTGTGTATCTTGTTGCAGACGGATCTGGCATTTATGAGCTCTATCGTGGTTCTTGCTCTCTTTTAGTTTCTTGGTGTGCAAACATCTTGCATTTCCTCCATATAATCTAATCAGCTTTTTGGTTTGGTTCAGTCCCTGATTGGAGTTCTGAAAAAGCTCCACCCCCCCCCTCTAAAGGGGTGGGGGTGGCCATCTCGTCCTTCACCTCATGCAGCAGATTGCCTTGAGCTGCCCCTGCCAGCAAGATTCTACTCAAGATCATTCAGCAGAAACTACAACCATACCTGGAAGGAGAACTACCTGAAGTGCAAGCAGGGTTCAGGAAAGGGCGAGGGATGAGAGACATTGCGGATGTGAGATGGATCCTTAAAAAGACAAAAGAATACCAAAAGGATATCCATATGCGTTTTATTGACTACAGCAAGGCAAATTTTGACTGTGTACACCATGAGAAACTCTGGGCCACATTAAGCAGCATGGGTATACAGAACATCTAATTGTTCTCTTGCATAACCTTTATATTGATCAAGAAGCAACAGTTCGAACGGAACTAGGAGAAACAGAATGGTTTAAAATCAGCAAAGGTGTATGACAAGGCTGCATACTTTCCCCCTATCTCTTTAATTTATATGCAGAGCAAATCATCAGAGTAGCAGGATTGTATGAAGACAACCGAGGTGTGAAGATTGGTGCAAGGCTCATCAACAACCGCTATGCTGATGATTACACATTACTGGCTGAAAGTAAAGACGATTTGAAACATTTGCTTCTCAAGATCAAGGAATATAGTCTTAAAACAGGTCTGCAACTTAACGTTAAGAAGACAAAGATCCTGACTACTGGCAAAATCAATAAGTTAATCATTGATGGAGAAGAAATTGAAATAGTTGACAGTTTTAACTTATTTGGATTAACAATCAATAAAGAAAAGACTAGCAGTCAAGAAATCCGATGACGTATTGCTCTTGGTAGAATAATGACTATGGAAGGGCCTAGACAAGATCCTCAAGAGCAGAGATGTCTCTCTCCATACAAAGATTCAACTTGTCTAGGCCAAGGTATTTTTAATAACGTCATATGAATGTGAAAGTTGGATGTGAAAAAGATAGACAGGAAGAAAATTGATGCCTTTGAATTATGGTGCTGGCAACGAATACTGTGTATACCGTGGACTGCCTGAAGAACAAACCACTCAGTACTAGAGGAGATCAAACCTAAGCTTTCCATAGAAGCTCAGATGACAAGACTTCGGCTTTCATACGTTGGACCTATCATGGGAAGACAGAGATCATTGGAGAAAGACATAATGCTTGGCAAGGTAGAAGGTCACCATAAAAGAGGAAGGCCGGCAATGAGATGGATCAATACAATAACAGCAGCTATGGATACCACTCTATCAACAATGAGCCGCTTGGCTGAAGACCGAAGTCTATTCAGGATGCAAATTCCTCGTAGGCCAGCTTCCGGTTGATCCCATTCATCCTGTATCATCCCGTCTACTACCTTGTGAACGGGAAACACCACCTGCGTTTGCCTCACTGCCTGAATAATGGGGTCTTCCCCATTGTCGTCTTCCACAGCCAGCTTCGTAGCGAGTTTGAGCTTCTGCAGCGACTCCGTGATCAGCGCTGTCAACTCCTCTTTCCGGAACACACGAATAATCTTTGCCTGATCCTCCGGTTCAAGAATCTCTCCTTCTTCCAACTCCTCATCTCCACCTTCCAGGTCAACCTCGTGTTCCTCTGACTCCTGTCCCTCCAATTTAGAAATTGAAGGCTCCCAAGCCCTCACCCGCTTTGGTGGTCTCAAGGAACTGGTACTTGCCTCAGCCGGGCTTGGCCGCTGCGGTGTCTCAGCCAGAGACAGAGGCTCCGGCACTTTCCCCTATTGCCGTAAATAGAAAGCCTGATGCATGATTAAGATGAAGTCAGGGCAGAAATCACCGGGCTGTGGACCTGAAGCCGGAAGAGCCCCCGACGGACCAGCTGTCGACTCGAGCCTGACCCCCAGGAAGGTGGACTGCAGCTCTGCTGCATCCAACGCCGCCAAGGGCCCCTGAATGTCTTGTGCTACCTTAACATCCATCTGCTGTTCCGCGCTGGTAGAAACTTGCGTGCAGCTGCCGCAAATCCCAGTGTCGGCGATAGTCCCCCTACGGGTACCGCACACTACACACTGAGGCCACGATGTCATAGTTGACACTTTGCAGACAATAGACTCCGCCTTCTTATGTGTCTCTTATGCTTATCTTTTATCTTACTCTTTTTTTTTTATAGAAATATCCCTATAGTATGGTCTTCTTTGTTTTTTGCTTTTTTAAATAACAAGATTGCCCAACCAAGGACTCCCAATGTGCACCCCCGAAGCAACACTACTACCTAACTAAGTGAGCGCTTTAAAATCAACTTAAATGCAATAAAACAAAAAAATCAGGAAATTAACAGCAAAAGAAAAAGAAAGCAACTCAGAAAACTAAGCCTAATCCTGTATTGCAAAATGCCGCAGATTCAGCTGCCTGCCTGCATGCAGACAGCACGCCGACAAAATGGCCACCATGGCTGGCTGCAAGACAAAAAGGGCGCCAAAATTGCCGGAGCTCTCTCAGCGCGTCAGCGGACGGCTCCCAGCTCAACACGGCAGCCTAATGCCGATACTCACGGTCACTGTAGCAGCATGATCCTGACCACCACAATCGCGGTGACGTATCCCCGAGGCTCCGCTCCACTGAATAACGAGCGGGCAACTGACAGGAAGGTCAGCGGCAGAGGAGAAGAGCGCGAAGCTGCAGACGCGGCAGCTCCGTGCGGCCGAAAACTAAAGCGGCTCTCCTGTACTGCAGCGCTCTCCCCCATACTGATCAAGGGGGAGAGATCTGCGTCAGTGAGACAGCACAGAAAACTGACAGGACCAACCGGATTAGGCACAAACCAGCACTACCACTCTTTTTTTTTTTTTTTTAAAGAAACAGTACCCAAATCAAATAAAATATAAACTTAGAGATAAATTAAATTGAAATTAAATCCAATTAGGTAAAAAAACCCTACTCTAACTGCTCCTTATCTGTTCTCTAGTGAGCCCAGCACCTAGGTTCACACCATCCTCCTGCTGCATGGAGACTGGACACACTGGGGATGTTGGGAGAGGCCAGCAAAGTATATCCAGTGATGTCACGTTTTTGTGACATGCTCAGTCTCCAAGCTGCAGGAGGAGGTGCGCAACCCAGAGGTGGAGGACTAAACTGGAGGATCGATAAGGAACAATCAATAAAGAAAGGGCTAGCAGTCAAGAAATCCAACAACGTATTGCTCTTGGTAGAATAATGACTATGGAAAGACCTAGACAAGATCCTCAAGAGCAGAGATGTCTCTCTCCATACAAAGATTCAACTTGTCTAGGCCAAGGTATTTTCAATTACGTCATATGGATGTGAAAGTTGGACAGTGAAAAAGATAGACAGGAAGAAAATTGATGCCGTTGAATTATGGTACTGTGTATACCGTGGACTGCCCGAAGAACAAACCACTCAGTACTAGAGGAGATCAAATCTAAGCTTTCCATAGAAGCTCAGATGACAAGACTTCGGCTTTCATACTTTGGACCTATCATGTGAAGACAGAGATCATTGGAGAAAGCACAGTTACTTACCTGTAACAGGTGATCTCTGGGAACAGCAGGAATTAGTCCTCACATATGGGTACGTCGGTACCGACGGAGCCCGTGCGGGAAAGCTCCCCAGCTTCTTAGAATAGAAGCTTTTGGGGCCTCCCACTGCACATGCGCACTGCCTTCCCGCCTTCCTGAACAGCTCTCCTCAGTTTCGAGTTTATAGCTGAGTCAACAGAGAGAGGACAGGAAGATAGATAGATAAAAGATACAACTCCTAGGGGAGGTGGGTGGGTTGTGAGGACTAATTCCTGCTGTTCCCAGAGATCACCTGTTACAGGTAAGTAACTGTGCTATCTCCAGGAACAAGCAGGAATAAGTCCTCACATATGGGGACTCCCTAGCTTAGATGCATGGGATCCCCTGTAAAGGTTCGCCATCTTCGTATGGATCTCAGGCATCCATTCTGGGAAGGTGGGCAGGAGTTGTTTAGGAATGGAACAGGTGCTTGAGGACAGCCTGGCCAAACAAGGCATCCCGGCGGGAGTCCTTGTCCAAACAGTAATGGGCTGTGAAGGTATGAACCGAGGCCCAGGTAGCGGCTCGACAGATCTGATCTATGGAAACAGAGTGCAGATGAGCCATAGAAGTTGCCATGGCCCTCACATTGTGAGCAGTGACATGGCCTTCCAGAGAAATGTTTTTGCTCTGGTAAGCAAAAGAAATACACTGAGCAATCCCATTGGAAAGTGTACGCTTGGAGACTGGAAGTCCCAAATGGGAAGGATCAAAGGCCACAAAAAGTTGAGAAGACTTTCGATGTGGCTGAGCCCTATTAAGGTAAAAAGCGAGAGCTCTTTTACAATCCAGAGTATGAAGGTTCCTCTCTGCATTGGATGCATGAGGAGCTGGAAAAAAGACAGGTAGATATACCTCTTGATTAAGATGAAAAGGCGAGACCACTTTAGGCATAAAGTGGGGATTCGTCCTAAGGACCACCTTATCATGATGAAATCTTGTGTAAGGTGGATTAGCCACTAAAGCCTGCAGCTCACTGATGCGGCGAGCCGAAGTGACTGCAATGAGGAAGATGACCTTCCAGGAAAGAAATTTCAAGGAGGTGGAAAACATTGGCTCAAAAGGTGGCTTCATAAGTTGACCGAGCACTAGATTCAAATCCCATGCGACCGGGGGTGGTCTGATGGGAGGTTTAGTGAGAGTCAGGCCTCTCATGAATCTTGCAACAAGAGGATGAGAGGAGATAGGTTGTCCATTTATATGTTTCAAGGATGCTGCAATAGCACTTAAATGGACTCTTACCGAATTCGTCTTGAGGCCTGCATTGGATAGATGCAGGAGATAATCAAGAAGAGAATTCAAAGGAAGTGCCAGAGGGTCAAGACCCTGCTGAGCACACCAAATGGAAAAACGTTTCCATTTGAAAGCATAGGAACGCCTGGTAGAGGGTTTCCTAGAGGCAGAAAGGATATCTTTCACTGGTTGGGAAAGATGAAAGTCTTGAAGGCTTAAGCCTTCAGTAACCAAGCACTGAGGTGAAGGGATTTGGGGTTTGGGTGCCACAAAGTCCCCTCCTCCTGAGACAGGAGGTCTGGCGCAGCTCCCAGATCCAAGTAGGATCCCTGGGAGAGCTGTAGAAGTAGAGGGAACCACACTTGGCGTGGCCAGCGTGGAGCTATGAGGATCATAGTTCCATGATCCCTCTGGAGTTTGAACAGAGTCTTGGGAATCAAAGGAATGGGTGGAAAGGCATATAGGAATGCCTGATTCCAATTCAGGAGAAAGGCGTCCGTGGCCTGAGCTCCCTGACACGGAGTTCTGGAACAGAACCGGGGAAGTTTGGCATTCCACGGACTTGCAAAGAGGTCTATGTCCGGGGTCCCCCATTCCTGAAAGATTCGGTTTATTTGGTCCAAATGTAGGGACCATTCGTGTGGCAGCAGAACTCGACTGAGCCTGTCTGCCCGAGAGTTTTGAACTCCTGGGAGATACACTGCTAGCAGGTGAATCTGATGCTCTCTGGCGAAGGCCCATAGTCTTAGAGCTTCGTTGCAAAGCGACAGAGAGCCCGTCCCTCCTTGTTTGTTTATGTAAAACATGGCCACCTGATTGTCCGTCTGAACTAGGACAGTCAGGTTGGCTAGGAGGGAGTGGAAGACCTTGAGGGCAAGGTAAATTGCTCGCAGTTCCAGAAGATTGATATGAAGGGTGGTCTCCTGTAGAGACCAAGTGCCCTGAGTGGAGAGAGTTTGCAGATGGGCTCCCCACCCTGTTTGGGAGGCATCTGTTGTGAGGGTTGCTTGGGGTAGCAATGGTTGAAATGGAGCCCCCAACAACAGATTCTTGGTGGAAGTCCACCAGTGGAGGGACCAAAACAGACGATCGGAGGTTTGTATTTGGTCTGAGAGCGCTCCTGACGCCTGAGTCCACTGAGTGGCCAGGGTCCATTGAGCTGCTCTCATATGAAGACGAGCATAGGGCACCACATGCACTGTGGAGGCCATATGACCCAGTAGGCGTAGCATTTCCCTGGCTGTCAAGTGAGTGCTGGACTGAGCTTGGGAGGCCAAACTCAGGAGGCGCTGGCCTCGAACATGTGGAAGGTAGGCCCTTGCAGTGATGGTGTCCAACTGGGCCCCTATGAATTCTAGAGATTGAGTAGGGATGAGTTGGGACTTGGGAAGGTTTACTACCAGTCCCAGATACTGCAAAAGGCTCCTTGTGTGGTCCAGGGAAATCTGGGCCTGTGACTGAGTTGGAGCTCGGATGAGCCAGTCGTCCAGATATGGGAAGACAAAGATTCCCATGCCTCTTAGAAATGCGGCTACGACTGCCATGCATTTTGTGAATACTCTTGGAGCAGAGGCTAGACCGAAGGGGAGTACTCTGTATTGGAAATGTTTTCCCTGAAACAGAAAGCGAAGATACTTTCTGTGGGATGGATGGATGAGTATATGTGTATACGCATCCTGTAGGTCTAGAGAACAAAGCCAGTCCTGACCCTGGAGGTAAGGAAGGAGAATGCCGAGAGACAGCATTTTGAATTTCTCCTTGAAGAGAAATTTGTTCAATTCTCTCAGATCTAGGATTGGTCTGAATCCCCCTGTCTTCTTTGGAATGAGAAAATAAGGGGAGTAGAAACCGGACCCTTGTTGAGGAAGAGGAACCTCTTCTATGGCCCCTTGGGCAAGAAGAGAGGAAACCTCTTGACCCAACAGGGTTAGGAGAGATGGGGGAGAATTGAATGGTCTCACCATATGATGGGGAGGAAGGCTGGAGAAATGAAGTTTGTAACCCTCTCGAATGATAGAGAGGGTCCATTGTTCTGTTGTGATTTGTTCCCATCTGGGAGCAAAGTGAACCAACCTTCCGGGTATGGTGAGAGGTTCTGGTTGTGTTAGAACCAGAAGTGGCAAGTTCCCTAGGAGCAAGTCAAAACCCCTGAGGGGTTGGAGCCTGCTGAGCTACAGTAGCTGCTGCAGGCTTAGCTCGTGCTTGTTTGGATTGCTGACGCTTAGCAGTATAGCGAGGTTGAGAAGACTGCTGGCCAGTATTTGAAGCAACTCTGGCCTTCTTATAGTAAGGCCTTTTAAAAGACTTTTTCTTAGTAGGAATTGAAGTGGACTTTGAAAGTCTTTCCAAGGTGGCATTTTCAGCATCCATCTGGGTGGCTTTGATTTGCCACTCTTCCCCAAATAAGTTCTCACCTGTACAGGGCAGATTCCGTAAGCCATCTAGAACCCAAGGTTCCAGATCAGAGGCCTGGAGCCAAGCAAGACGTCGGGCTGCAATAGCAATGCCCGAAGCCCTACTGGCTCCCTCAAAGGAATCATATGCTGCCCTATTAGAGAACTTAGAAACCTCTAAGAGTTGTTTCACTAGGGAAAGGAATCCCTGCTTTTTATCCTCAGGGATAAAGGGGGCAAAATGCCGCACCTTTTTGGCAAGTTCCTCCAGGAACATGCCCATATAGAGACTGTAGGAATTAATCCTGGCTATAAGCATACTAGCCTGGAAAATTTTCCTACCAAAAGAGTCCAAAGTCTTACATTCCCGTCCTGGAGGGGTGGAAGAGTGCCTTTTGGTACTCCTAATCTTCTTCATTGCAGACTTCACCACAATAGAGTGGTGAGGCAATTGAGTCTTTTGGAAACCAGGAGAAGGAGGGACCCTATACATGGTGTCCAACCTACGGGAATAAGGAGACAAAGTCAAAGGATTCTCCCAGAAATCCATCAGTTGTTCTTGAAGGATTTCATGGATAGGCAGGGTAACTGCCTCCTTAGGGGCCTTTGAGTATCCCAAAATATCCAGTTTTTTGGATCTGGGTTCCTTTTCAGAGGATGTGGTAATAGAAAGGGCTGTAGCCATATCTAAAACAAAGTCCTGGAAGGACAAATCCTCTGGAGGGGACATTCTCCTTTTAGGAGAAGAGGGCTCCTCAGGTAAGTTGAGTGAAAACTCAGCAGAATCATCAGAGGAGTGAAAATCCTCAGAGGAATCGGTGCTTTCCTCTAACGCACGATACGCGTACCGATCGGTATCGATATCGGGCGTATCGGGTATGGAACCGGTATGGAGCGAAAGCCCATACGGTACCGACTTGCGTTTAGAGGTGGACGGCCTCGATACCGGCATGGCGGACGATACCGGTATCGGGCCCGGAACCGCTGAAAGCGGAACCGATGGCGTTGCAGCTTTAATGAAAGCCATGACGGCCTGCTGCATGGACTGTACAGTATCGCCCATGGACGCCATAGCTGCCTGGATGTCGGTACCGGAGTGACCCGGTACCCCAGAGCAGGCTAACAGGTGATCTGTCGAGGCCGTAGCATCGATATCAACCTGAGACCCCTGAATTGGCGTTTTTGGAAGTTGGACTTCCCGCCGGGGTTGTTTGGCTGGGGCAGGGTCCTCAAGTTCTAAGCTAAGAGCCTCTCGATGCTTTGAAGGAGATTTGCTCTTTGAGGACTTGCCCACAGAAGGTTTGGTTACCTGAGATCCATCCGGAGAAGAAGACCTGGATGACTGTGATGCTGTATTCTCTGAAGCAAACAGCACATGGAATTTGTTGGCCCGGTTCTGCAGCCCACGTTTAGACATGTGGGAGCAAGATGGGCAGTCCGGTATGGAATGGTCAGGCCCCAAACATTTCAGACACCAGTCATGGGTGTCTGTGACTGAAATAACAGCATTACATTTGGTACACTTCTTAAATCCAGGGGCTGGCTTCTCCATGAGGAGAAATTGAGTAGGCCGAGAGGCCTCTCTGAAGTGACCAAAAAGCTAAAAAATAAGAAAAAAGAATTATAATTTTTTAAAGAAAGAAAGAAAAGACCGGCGATACCGGTATCGGTATGGGGAAGGCAGGTACGCGGTCTAAAGAAACAAATAAAATAACAATTTCTTCAGCGGTGACAGGAACACGACCTGCTGGCTCCGCGGAAAAAGAGAAACTGAGGAGAGCTGTTCAGGAAGGCGGGAAGGCAGTGCGCATGTGCAGTGGGAAGCCCCAAAAGCTTCTATTCTAAGAAGCTGGGGAGCTTTCCCGCACGGGCTCCGTCGGTACCGACGTACCCATATGTGAGGACTTATTCCTGCTTGTTCCTGGAGATAGACATTTGCAGCATTTGACAGTGTTCACCATACACTAATGCTCAATAGACTCAGACAAATAGGTGCTAACTCAATAGTACATAAATGGTTCACATCGTACATATCCAACAGAACTCAAACTGTCAGGATTAACACCCAAACCTCTAATACATACAAACAGGAAATAGGCCTCCCCCAAGGTTCTGCCCTCTCTGCACTCCTTTTTAATATTTATATACAACCAATTTGCAACATCTTTAAAAAATTCAAAATCCAATATCACATATATGCGGACGACATCATGTTGTACATTCCTTTCACAATCCCTACGCTTCCACTTCAACTATTAACAGATTGCTTCAATGAACTAACAACCTGGCTTGAAGCTCACAACCTTTTTATTAACCATTCCAAAACAGACATATTGATTGTTACAAAAAACAAATCTTACACCCCCCCTACCCACATTACACTTCAGAAACATGACATTCACATAAAAAACGAGATAAAATACCTAGGGGTTATCCTAGATACACACCTTAGTATGAACACCCACATAAGAAATACCACGAAGAAAATATACTTTAAACTCAAAGTACTAAAACAATTACGCCCATTGGTCCACCTGCAAGACTTCATGAGCATCATTCAAGCTATTATCACACCACATTTTGACTTTGCCAACCTCTCTCTACTTGGCACAACTAACCAAAACATCAAAAGGCTCCAACTGGCCCAAAACGCTGCAGCCAGAATCATAATGAAGGTACACCCATTTGAGCACATATCACCCTATCTAGTCAAACTACACTGACTCCCTATTCAATGCAGAATAAACTATAAATTAATAATAACCACCTTTAAAGCTTTAAATAACACTGCCCCAGCTACACTAAATAAACTACTCATTAAAGACACACCTCAATCAGCTCAGAGAAGAGGCAACGCCAATAAAATAAGGATTCCAAAAGAGTTCACAAAGACTAAAAAAACAACCAGTAAAAAAGCGTTTTCCCATGCAGCACCTATACTCTGGAACTCACTACCTGATGAAATCAGAGCCTTAACCGATCATAAAGATCTACGCAAAACATTAAAAACTCACCTCTTTACCTCCTACTACGGCCCACTGGCGAATACCCATCACCAAAATGAAAAGGGATAATACATAACACATTGAGCCTAATACCACATTGTCCCATGACACTTCGACCTTTAACACTGCCTACGATGTTTATAAATTGCTACCTCCCTCGCTGAACTCACTTTCGCTGATTGTACATAGTTCTCCAAAGTTTAATTGTTAAAGTTAAAATGTACATAATTCATTTAATGTTTAATGTAAAAACAGAAATGTTAACCTGTTTCCTTGACTGTTATATGTAAACCGCACCTGATCACTGGAAGGTTGCGGTATATAAAAGATTGTTAAATAATAATAATAATAATAATAAAATAATGCTTGGCAAGGTAGAAGGTCACCATAAAAGAGGAAGGCCGGCAATGAGATGGATCGATACAATAACAGCAGCTATGGATAGCACTCTATCAACAATGAGCCGCTTGGCTGAAGACCAAAGAAAGTTTAGGTCAACTATCCAGAGGATCATCAGGAGTTGACACCAACTCAAAGGTACTTAAACAACAACCACCACCATGTTAGTGCCATTGAATTCCCATTCAGCGGCATTTACACAGTTTACAGGTCAGTAAACAATGTAAATGTCTTTAGAATATTGTGCCCATAACTTTTAAGCTCCTAAATTAGAATGAATTTTTAGCTGAAGACTTAGGCTTCTAAGTGTGGCTGAAAATAGAGCACAAATTTAGGAGCCAAACTTAGGAGCCTAAATTTAGTTTTAATATCGAGCCCTATTTGTCCTTTCTGAAATCTTTAAAAACATGGCTGTTTACTCAACATTTCAAATGTTGAGGTGATTTATCTACAAAACACTATGGTCTGTAGTTATTTTATGTCAAGGTGATTTGTTTGTAGGGTTTTTGTAATATTTTCTGTTTATCATAATGTTAACTTTCATGTACTGCTTTAATATGTTTGTGCAAAGCGGTATATTAAATAAATGTAATCAATCAATCAAAGTCTTTGGGCTTAACTTCTGAGCCAAGGTTTGCTTATAATACACCTTGATCACTGACAGTTATTATAGGAATCTGGCAAGACAAGAGAGTCCACTCAGGTAAATTCATCATGGTCTTCTTTTCTCACACAAATGTACCATCTATACAGAATAAAATTTCTTTTCTTAATTAGCAGGTTATGGTTTATGCAGTAAAATTGTAAGATAAATAACCTTTAAAATAAAGCAGTTTTGGATGGCCATAGTAATAAACAGATATACATAAAGTGAAACAGAACAGAGTTTTATAGGGAACATTTTTCTTGTAATATCCACTTTTATCAAAATATTATGGACAGGCTGAAGCTGTTAAACTGCTGCAGGTGTTAATTTATGGGGTTGATAGGGCCAAATAACATGGGACCCTGACTCAGATTCATGCTCTTAGGGAGAAAAGAGGGGGCAGGGCCAGTGCTAAATATGCAGGGGAGTTCAGGGCAGAAACTGATGAGGAGGCCTCAAAATTAAGGTTACCAGATGTCCCCGATTTTAGAGCTGTGTTCCTGACTCCCACCTGTTTGGTAGCCTCCTGTCCCCGATTCTACCAATAGGGACAGAAGGGGTAAAAAAAAGCCCTTGTGATCTGCACAGAACAGCAGGTTCAACCACTCTAGCCATCTTACTGGGCAGACTAGATGGACCATACTGGTCTTTATCTGCCATGATATACCATGGAATCTGTCCTGCTACAAGGGGACAAGGGATGAGGGTGAAAGGGGATAGATTCAGGAGTGATATGCGGAAATATTTCTTTACAGAAAGAGTGGTGGATCCGTGGAATAGTCTCCCAGTGTAGGTGGTAGAGATGAGGACAGTATCTGAATTCAAAGAAACATGGGACAAACACAGATAATCTCTAAAGGAAAATGGGTACTGTTGTAGTAGTTGGTATGGAAGGACAGACTAGATAGGCCAGGTGGTCTTTTTCTGTCGTCATGTTTCTATGAATAGCGGGGATGGACTCCATCCCCACTATTCACACCTTTGCTGTCCCCGACTAAGTCACCCTGTACGAACAAGGAGTTTCTATGGGGAGGCTTAGACAGGGGTGGGAGGGGGCGGTGCCGAGGCGGAGTTAGAGTGGGCAGTGGGAAGTTCATGGCCTCGGACGTATAGGGCCTGATTCTGAAGTCGGGGCCGGCAAACTGGACGTGAGACTTATTCCACCCCAGAGGTGGAATAAGTCCCCCTAGACGTCAGGGGATAGGAGGCCGGCCAGAAACAAAAAGGTGAGGGGTGTAGGAGATTCCCTGCAGCCTGACCCTGGCCATGGGAAGTCAGATTGGGGGCCAGGCTGCAGGGAAAGGAGAAAGTGGTCAGCAGCCGGGGATCGCGGCTCCTGAATGGAGCCAGGTGCCATGGCAATCAGATGCCATGGTGCCATGACTTCATTCAGGGACCTGACTGAGTTAGCCGGGCAGGGGCCTGTAAGTGCAGGCCGATGGGAATATGATTCTGATCCCACGTGGCCTAGATGTGCCCCGCAGGATCAGAATCACGTCTACCTCTATGCATCTGTTTTGACCGACGCACAGAGGCCAGGACGCACACGATGGAATGTGCCTCCACGCAACTATGTATTTAGTTATCTGAATGTGTTCGTTTTTAGAATTTACATCCATTATCTTTATATTTTGCACAATTCAGTGGAAATGCATCACTGCTTCTCTTTATCGATTTGGAAGTGATATTGTTGTTATCATGGGATGGACGGGGGGAGCAAGGTAATGACTCCTCTTCCCTCCTTCATACCATGTTGCTCAAATCTGGAACTAAGGTGTCCCTTCCTCTGCCCCCTCCCCCCTTCCCTGCTCACACACTTAGAGAAGTGTCCAGGATTTGCCTGCAAAAAATCTGGTAACCTCACTCAAAGCCTGCCTTGAGTGAGGCAGGCTTGGTGCCCCTCTAACACTGACCTTGAAAAGGAAGAGAGTCTGGAGAAGGAGGCATGCTTCTTTGTGACTTCCAACCACATGATGAGCTTTTCCCACTGCAGGTTGAAGAGTAAGGTGTGGAGGAACAAGGCAAAGTTGGCTGTTTGGGCTGGTATAAAGAGCCCTTTCGCCAACTAGCAAGATGAATTCCACCCATCTACCCTGTAGTGTTTTCTACTGTTTGTGTTTCACAGTTGCTTGGGTTAAGGAGAGCAGAATACTTGAGCATAGCTGGCTTGCAGGACAGGGCAGGGCCGAATGGATGGCCAACACTGCAATGTTGGGCTAATTGGGTGCAGTTATGCTCATTGTGGGCTCCTTGTTAGGGTAAGATGAGGGCTTTACACAGAAGTGACTGGCCTACAGATCAACTGGCCTGAGGGTACAGCGTAGTTACTCACCTGTAACAGGTGTTCTCCGGGGACAGCAGGAATCAGTCCTCACATATGGGTGACATCGGCACCAACAGAGCCCTCGCAGAAGCATCCCCCCAGCTTTCAAAGAAAGCCTTTGGGAGATGCCACCACGCATGCGTGATCCCCTTCCCACCCAAGGTTGTCATCTTGCTCAGTCAGATGACATAGCTAAAAGACGGCAAAATAAAAGATGGTAAAGGAGCAACTCCAAGGGGAGGAGGGAGGATTGTGAGGACTGATTCCTGCTGTCCCCGGAGAACACCTGTTACAGGTGCGTAACTACACTTTCTCCGGGAACAAGCAGGAAGTCAGTCCTCATATATGGGACTCCCCAGCTACAGGCTACCGAAAGCCCATAGCAAAAATAGGGGCTCCCTCATGGGGAGCTGCTAGCAGCAGCAATTTAGTTTGTGTACACAGACCATAATAGGACCCCTGTGTCTGATGAAACCAGAACTCCGGTAGCCTAAACACAGAAGGGTCAGAGAGTAGGAGTTGCCTAAACCCCAAAAGGTTTACGGAGCACAGCATGGCCGAAGGCCCTGTCCCATCGGGACTCTCTTTCCAGGAAGTAATGGGCCGCGAAGGTATGGACTGAAGACCAGGTGGTGGCCTGGCAGATGTCCACCATCAGGACAGAGCGCAAGTTTGCCATTAAGGCTGCCATGGCCCTGAAATGGTATGCCATTATGCGGCCTTCCAGCAGGAGCCTCGCCTGCTCATAAGCAAGGGTAATACAGTCCGCCACCCATGTGGACAGTGTACGCTTGGTCACCACTTCTCAGAGCCTACTGGAGCCATTGAAGATAAAAAGCTGAGAAATTTTGCGGTGGCCCTGAGTGCACTGGATATAGAAGGACAAGGTCCTCTTACAGTTCAAGATGTGAAGGACTGTCTCTGCCTGACTTGAGTGAGGTCTTGGGAAGAAGGTAGGAAGCACCACTTCCTGGTTAAGATGGAAGGGTGACACTACCTTCGGCAGGAATTTGGGGTGCGTGCGAAGCACCACTCTGTTCTTGTAGAACCTAGTATACGGCGCCTCCGCCACAAGGGCCTTGAGCTTGCTAACTCTGCGAGCGGAGGTGAGTGCAACCAGGAAAGCCACCTTCCAAGAGAGGTAGCGAAGGTAGCAGGTAGCCAGAGGCTCGAAGGGTGGGCGAGTGAGCTGCCCCAACACAACGTTGAGGTCCCATTCAGTTGCCGGAGGGTGAACAGGGGGCTTCGATAATAGCAGGCCCCGAAGGAAAAGGGTCACCAATGGTTGGACCAAGAGGGGCTTACCATCCATCGGATGGTGGTGCGCCACGAGGGCACTCAGGTGCACTCAGACGGAGTTAGACTTGAGCCCAGACTTAGAGAGGTGGAGAAGGTACTGTAACACCAGAGCCAGAAAAGCCAAATGGCTACCCTGGGATCCAGCTGCCACTCGTGAGGCTGGAGAACTCTGCTGAGTCTGTCGGCCAGCAGGTTGTCCTGGCATGGCAAGTACACTGCCCGCAGGAGGATACTCTGTTGGACTGCATATTAACAGAGGACCAGTGCCTCCTGATAAAGGGTATGAAACCCCGTGCCCCCCTTGTTCACCTAGAACATCGCCACCTGATTGTCCAGCTGGACCAGCACTGACTGGTGATGCAGGTGGTGACAGAAGACCCTCGGTGCTATGTTTATGGCTCGGAGCTCCAGGAGGTTGATCTGCTGGGTGCTCTCGTCTGGCGACCAGGTGCCCTGAGTGCGGAGATCAGTGGGCTCCCCCAGCCGAGCAGGGAGGCGTCCATGGTGAGGACTCTCAAGTGGCTTGGGGCCTGAAAGGGTATGCCCATTTTGAGATGTTGGGGCAACTGCCACCAGATCAGGGAGTCCATCAATTGGCAGGTCACCGACACTCTGTCTTGGAGGCGGCCTGTGGCCTGAGACCACTCGTCCCGGAGACACCACTGAGCATCTGTGATGACATGGACCGTGGAGGTCATGTGCCCGAGGAGGCGTAGAAGAAGCCGGGCAAGCGCCGAGGGACAGTACTGTATATCCTGAGCTAGAGACCTGAGACGATTGGCTCAGTCCTTGGGCAAGAAGGCCTTCGACTGGAGAGTATCGATCGTTGCCCCGATGAACTCCAGACACTGTGTCGGGAGGAGGTCAGACTTGGGGTAGTTTATGACGAAGCCCAAGTATTGCAGGACCTGGATGGTGCGTGCAGTGGCCTGCTGCACCTCAGAGGCCGTGCCTCCCTTTATGAGCCAGTCGCCCAGGTAGGGAAAAATGAAGACCCGCTGGAGACGGAGGAAGGTGGCCACAACTGCCAGGAATTTTGTGAAAACTCTTGGGGCAGAGACAAGGCTGAAGGGGAGCACCCTGTATTGAAAGTGCCTGCCCCCTACTACGAACCGCAGGTACTACCTCTGGTTGGGGTGGATGAGAATGTGGGTATAAGCATTCTTGAGTTCTAAGAAGTATACCCAGTCTCCGCGCTGGAGGTATGGCAGCAATGTTCCAAGGGAGAGCATCTTGAACTTCTCCCTCACCAGGAATTTGTTGAGGTGTGCAGGTCGAGGATGGGCCTTAGGGCCCCCGTCCTCTTTGGCATGAGGAAGTATCTGGAGTAGAACCCCTGTCCTTTGCGGTGGTGGGGAGACCTGAGAGGCTCTCCCAGGAAAAGGGGGAGGTTTCTGAGCCAGATGAAGGAGGTAACCCTCCCTGACTACCCTTAGTGCCCAGGAATCAATGGTGATGGCCACCCACCTCTGGGCATAGAGGGCCAGACGTCCCCCTGTGGGCTGCTGATCTCCTTGGGGTAGAGACAATATGCTCAAGGAGTCAAAAGTTCCCTCCTGGCTGGGCTGGGGCCGGTGCCTGGGGTTTGAGAGCTTTCTGCTTACGCAGGTCATGCCCATGTCCCTTGGCCTGCTGACTCTGTTGGGGAACTGGGGAGGCCTGATAGGGTGGGTAGTTTCTGTAAGCAGCCCCCCTCCTTGGTTAAAAGGGCTTTTTATCTGAGCCCTTCCATTGGGGAGGGGTAGTGGTCTTCTTAAAGAGCCTGGTCCTCATCATGAACTCGGTCTCCAGCTCGGCAGCCTTGTCGGTCATGGGTTTGCCAAACAGGTTCTCTCCTTGGCATGGGACATCGACCAATTTGTCCTGAACCCACTGCTTGAGGTCTGACAACTGAAGCCAAGCTACCTGGGCCGCCGACTCGAACCCATCATAGGTTGCTCGAGACATGAATTTGGAGCACTCACGGATGGCCTTGGCCAGGCTCTTGAACCACTGCAAAGGTTCCTCAGAGAGACCAGCTGAGAACCCAGTGAGTTTCTTCGCCAGGTCTCTCAGGTACATGCCCATGAACAGCTAGTAGGCTTGAATGCGGCAGATGAGCATTGAGCTCTGGTAGCACTTTCTGCCAAGGGCGTCCAAGGTGCATGACTGAAGTGGTATTTAAAGGTGCAGAAGAATTGAAGGAAATATCGATACATCGGGAAGATGTCTTACAACTATTAGATAAACTGAAGAGTAGCAAATCACCTGGGCCGGATGGTATACATCCAAGGGTGTTGAAAGAACTGAAATATGAGATTGCAGACCTGCTATCAGTAATCTGTGAACTATCATTAAAATCATCTCTAATACCTGAAGATTGGAGGATCGCCAATGTAACGCCAATTTTTAAAAAGGGTTCCAGGGGTGATCCGGGAAACTACAGACCGGTGAGCCTGACGTCAGTACCGGGAAAAATGGTAGAAACCATCATAAAGAATAAAATTACTCAGCATGTAGATAGTCACAACCTACTGGGAGACAGCCAACATGGCCTTAGACAAGGAAGATCTTGTCTTACTAATCTGTTATGTTTTTTTGAAGGAGTGAATAAACAGATGGACAAAGGTGAGTCGGTTGATATTGTGTATCTGGACTTTCAGAAAGCCTTTGACAAGGTCCCTCATCAGAGACTTTTGGCAAAACTAAAGAGTCATGGGATAGGAGGCAGTGTACTATTGTGGATCAGGAACTGGTTAAAAGATAGAAAGCAGAGGGTAGGGCTAAATGGCGAATTTTCCCAATGGAGATAGGTGAATAGTGGTGTACCCCAGGGATCTGTCCTGGGTCCGCTGCTTTTTGACATATTCATAAATGACCTGGAAAGTGGAATAACGAGTGAGGTTATCAAATTTGCAGATGACACAAAACTATTTAAAGTTGTTAAAACCCAAGAGGATTGTGAAAAATTGCAAGAGGATCTTGATAAATTGGAAGACTGGGCATCAAAATGGCAGATGAAATTTAATGTGGACAAGTGCAAGGTTATGCACCTAGGGAAGAACAACCCAAACTATGGTTACACGATGCAAGGTTCCACATTAGGAACCACCACCCAGGAAAAAGATTTAGGCGTCATTGTGGATACCATGTTAAAACCCTCGGCCCAGTGTGCAGCGGCGGCCAAGAGAGCAAATAGAATGCTAGGTATGATAAGGAAAGGAATGGAAAATAAAACAAAAGATATTATAATGCCTCTATATCATTCCATGGTGAGACCGCACCTTGAATATTGTGTGCAATTCTGGTCGCCGTATCTTAAAAAGGATATAGCGATTTTAGAAAAGGTTCAGAGAAGAGCCACGAAAATGGTAAAGGGGATGGAAGGATACTCCTATGAAGAAAGGCTAAAAAGGTTAGGGCTCTTTAACCTGGAAAAGAGACGGCTGAGGGGAGATATGATAGAAGTCTATAAATTAATGAACGGAGTGGAACGGGTAAACGTAGATTGATTGTTTACGTTATCAGAATATAGAAAGACTAGGGGACATGCAATGAAGCTACAGGGTAAACTATTTAAGACTAATAAAAGAAAATATTTTTTCACTCAACGTGTAATCAAACTCTGGAATTTGTTACCGGAGGATGTAGTAAAGGCTGTTAGTGTAGCTGGGTTTAAAAAAGGTTTGGACAAATTCCTGGAGGAAAGGTCCATAAACCATTATTAAGACATGACCGAAGATATCAATGCTTGACCCAGTACAAGCATTGTGGAACTTGTGTCTCTTGGGGAAACTGCTAGGTACATATGACCTAGATTGGCCACTGTTGGAAACAGAATACTGGGCTTGATGGACCTTGGTCTGACCCAGTATGGCATATCTTATGTTCTTATGTTCTCCCTGCTGGGGGACACCGAAGAGTGCATCTTCTGGCTTTTCAGCTGACAAATGGCCAACTCCACCACCATGGAGTTATGCGGCAGCTGTTCCGGCGGACCCAATACATTGAGACAAGCTGTCTGCTCACCACCGGCACCGGTGTCTCCCACATGTGGAGCATAAGCCGTTCCAGGATGGGAGAAATGGGCATAGTGAACGATTCCCGCGGAGGGGCCTCGTACTGGAGGATCTCCAACTCATCCACCCAAGGGTCCTCCTCCCACTCGGTCGGGAATGCCAGGGCCTTAGACATGTCTTTGATAAAATCCAGGAAGCCTATGTCCTCGGGCGGGGACTGCTACCAAGGTTCCGAGATGGGAGAGTTAGAAGGGATGTCACAGTGGCGACAGGTATCGGGGGAATCCTCGTCCTCCGTCTCCCACTCGGAGTAGTCCATTGAGGATTCGTAGGAGGGCTGCTCTGTGGGCCACAAGGGCCCTGATGCCCTATGGCCGGCAAACTACCGTGGATGACCGCAGTCCTCTTGAGTGGGAACTCAGAGCGCGACCTCAGCCGAGGGTCAACTCGAGGCCAAAGGACCTCGAGAATCGGCTCGGCCTCTGGGGAAGTCTTGGATGTCAAGGGCCCAGTGGTCGGGTGGATGAACAGGTCATGCCAGACAACAGCACCCTCTGCTGGTCCATGAAGGCAGACAAACTGCGCTCCAGGGCTGCTATTCTGGACTCCAGACCAGAAGGCTCCGCAGCCTTTGGCGCGGGCACTGAGAGACTCGGGCCCGACACTGGCTTACCCAAAGGGGAATCCTTGACAAGGATGGTGTCTGGGGACCGAGGCCGGTCTGAAGCTGGTCTGCGGCTGGATCACTCCTTCTCTAACGCTTTGGACGAGCATCTCAGATATCAGAACAGGGCCCGGAGAGCTCCCGGCTAGTCAGAACCATCCAAGGATGCCTCCTTCGAGGGTTTCTTCTTCTTCTTGGGTTCCCTCAAGAGAAACCCTCTTTCTGAGAACCCACAATGAGGCTCGGGTTCTCATCCGCCCGAGATGTTGGGGCCTCAGATGAGGCCCTGACCTTCGGAGGCATCAGGGACTCGGGGAAAAACTTATCATGCTGCTGCTGGCGGCTTTTGAGGGCCTTGCTGGACATCTTCTTGCAGAGACCGCAGGCTCCCAGGTCGTGGTCTGGCCCAAGACAGTGAAGACAGCAGTCGTGTGTGTCGGTCAAAGACATGATTTTAGAGCACCAATCACACTTCTTAAAACCACTGGTAGCCAGGGGGGAAAAACGTACTCCTGCGAGGTCGAAGACCCTCCGGGCTGCCAGAGGGAGAAAAAAGGTGCGAAGGCGCCAGAAAAAGAAAAATAACGAAAGACTAAAAAAATTAAACCAAACCCAACGCCAAGGCACCGAGGTCGGTAGGCGGGAAGAATACCGGTGCAATACCGGAGGCAAATGTGAAACTCGGGGAACAAAATAATCAACTTTTTCTGGGGACAAAGCAGAGAATGTTTGTAGGGCTCCGCGGAAAAAAGGAGACTGAGCAAGATGGCACCCTTGGATGGGAAGGGGACCACACATGCGTGCTGGCATCTCCCAAAGGCTTTCTTTAAAAGCTGGGGGGATGCTTCCGCGAGGGCTCCGTCGGTGCTGACGTCATCCATATGTGAGGACTGACTTCCTGCTTGTTCCCAGAGAAAAAAATCTTTCTGGGGCGTGACTCATAAATTGTTCACCCTTGGGTATTTGTGTTGTGCCTGGTTGTTAATAAAGCTGTGGCTTTTTATTCCCCAAGTCTGTCACTTGGACTGAGGTTTGAGATGAGTGCAGGGAGAGCTAGTATAATTCCATAGTTCTCAAGTTATACTAAGTAAATGAGAGATTATACAAACATCGGCTGTTATATGACATTTCTCAATAAAGTGTATTAGCATCACACTTTGAAATATTTTCTGACCACAAATTTGAAGAATTATTATTTTTAGATAGCTTTTATACCGAGTAGATACATATAAAAAGAATGGAAGTTGGCTATAGTATGGATCATGCATAAACCTTTAATCTTAGTCAGTATGACAAAGTACTGCACAATTATAATACAGAAACATTCTGAAATGTAGTTCGCTGGTCTTATGACTAAATCATACTTCATCCAATATATATTTGCATAGCTTTAAATTTTTCACGTATTACAAATTGGTCTACCCTGGACAAAATTTTATGAGTTGAAGAGTAGTGAATATGGTATTACTTCGCTGTGAGGGTATTCCACTTGCAAATTACATTTGCACAATAATCCGGGAACTAAGAACTACCTCTCCCTCAAAAATATGCTGTCAACTGACTTAGGCCCTTCAAACCTCATTGCTGATTGCTCTGATACATGAGTAAATTGCAATTGTAGACAGATCTAAATTTACAGTGCATTGCAAAAGTATTCATCCCCTCTGTGTTTGTCCTGTTTTGTCACATTACAGTCTGGAATTAAAATGGAGTTTTGCAGGTTAGCACCATGTGATATACACAACATGCCTACGACTTTGAAGATGCAAAATATCCTTTATCGTGACACAAACAATAATTAAGAAAAAAAAACTTAAAGCAGGAGTGTGCATATGTATTCACCCCCCAAAGTCAAAACATTATAGAGCCACCTTTTGCTGCAATTATAGCTGTCTCTTAGGGTATGTCTCTATTAGCTTAGCACATCTAGCCACTGGGAGTTTCACCCATTCCTTAAGGCAAAACTGCTCCAACTCCTTCAAGTTAGATGGATTGCATTGGTGTACAGCAATCTTAAAATAATGCTACAGATTCTCAATTGGATTGAGGTCTGGGCTTTGACTAGGCCATTCTAAGACATTTAAATGTTTTCCTTTAAACCAGCTTTAGAATTATGCTTAAGTTCATTGTCCTGCTGGAAAGTGAATCTTACTACTACTACTATTACTGAGCATTTGTATAGCGCTGCAAGTCATACGCAGCGCTGCACAGACATGTAAGAGACAGTCCCTGCTCATCAGAGCTTACAATCTAGTCAAGACAGACAACACAGAAGGTGTAAGCAGGGATAAAACAAGGGGGAAAGAAAAAGAAAAAGGAGATCAGGTGAGTCAAGATCCAAAAGCAACAGTGAACAGGTGAGTCTTCAGCCTGAATGTGAAGAGGGTTAGAGAAGGTGCCTGGCGTACAGACACAGGTAGATTGTTCCAGGCGTAAGGTGCAGCAAGGTGAAAGGAGCGAAATCTGGAGTTAACAATAGAAGAGAAGGGCAGAGATAGAAGCAGTTTGCTAGAAGAGCGGAGTTCCCGAGGGGGGCTGTAAGGGGAGATAAGAGAAGAAATGTAGTGAGGAGCTGCAAAGTGAATGCATTTATAGGTCAGCAGGAGAAGTTTGAACTCGATGAGGAAACGGATAGGGAGCCAATGAAGTGACTTGAGAAGAGGAATAATATGGGCATGACGAGGCTGGCGGAAGATTATTCGTGCAGCAGAGTGTTGAACAGATTGAAGGGCAGAGAGATGACTCAAAGGGAGACCAGCAAGGAGTAGGTTACAGTAGTCAAGACAGGAGGTGATTAAGGAGTGGATAAGCGTCTTAGTAGTGTGTTCAGAAAGGAAAAGGTGGATTTTGCTGATTAACATGAAACGGTATGTCAGAAAGAAACGGTAGGTCTTAGCTATCAGATGGATGTGTTTGGAGAAAGAGAGAGAGGAGTCAAAGACAACCCCAAGATTGCAGGCTGAGGAAACAGTAAGGAATACAGAATTATCCATAGAGACTGAGAAAGGAGGAAGAGGAGGGGAGGTTTTAGGGGGAAAGATAAGAAGTTCAGTCTTCATCCCAGTCTCAAATCTCTGGCAGACTGAAACAGGTTTTCCTCAAGAATTGCCTTATATTTAGTACCATCCATTGTTCCTTCAATCCTGACCAGTTTTCCTGTCCCTGCCAATGGAAACCATCCCCACAGCATGATGCTGCCACCACTGTGTTTCACTGTGGGAATGGTGTTCTTGGGGTGATGGGAAGTGTTGGGTTTGTGCCACACATGCCATTTCCTATGATGGCCAAAAAAATTCAATTTTCATATCATCTGACCAGAGAACCTTCTTCCATGTGTTTGGGGGATCCGCCACATACTGTTGTGCAAATTCCAAACGTGTTTTCTTAATTCTTTCTTTAAGCAATGACTTTTTTCTGGCCACTCTTCCATAAAGCCCCACTCTGTGGAGTGTATGGCTTAAAATGGTCCTATGGACAGATCCTCCCATCTCCACTGTGGATCTCTGCAGCTCCTTCAGTGTTATCCTTGGTGTCTTTGTAACATCTCTGATTAATGCCCTCCTTGCCCGGTCTGTGAGTTTTGGTGGGCGGCCTTCTCTTGTCAGGTTTGTAGTGGTGCCATATTCTTTCTACTTTATTATAATGGATTTAATGGTGCTCCGTGGGATATTCAGAATTTGGGATGTTTTTTTATAACGAAACCCTGATCTATACTTCTCTACAACTTTGTCTCTGACCTGTTTGGAGTGCTCCTTGGTCTTCATGTTGCTTGCCTAGTGGTGTTGCAGAGTCAGGGGCCTTTCAGAATAGGTATATATATACAGGCATTATGTGACAAATCATGTAGCGGAGCTTCCCTGTTGATTTTCCCCATGTATAGATTTGAAAAATGGCTTCTCCTGCTTCATATATTGGCAAATACACATGTACTCCTGAATTATTTTAGGAAAGGTTCCACATTTAGCAGAACCTGTTCTAAAACAATGCCAGAGTTGTGTATATCGTGACTTTGATGTCTCAGTTCTGATCTCCATATACTATCTACAAGATGTCTTCACATTTAGGGCTGCTATTCCGTAGGCCACAACTAAACTTATAAGCTTATTCAGATATCAGATGAAAATTGCTGCTATCTGGATAATTATGTTCTTTCACCCATTCTCTGCCCTCCCTTTGCCCCTTCATTAAATGGAGAGTGTCGGGCCAGTCAGAGAGATTTTCAGCCTGATAAGTTGAACGAGTATCGTGATGACCCATACCAGGCACGTTCTACTTCATTTTGGGATGATACTCAATGATGGTGATGAATGTATTAGTCCATTTGTATATCGGCTTGTTTGTTTCTTGCTATAGTAATATGAACACTACTGTGTTGTTATGGCATAAATGCTGTATTTATAGCTCTAGTTCATAATTGGAATTACTGAAAGAAGCCGATGAACTGACTTAGAATTTTGTTATTCCGAATTTCCTCCAAAACGCTTTAAATAATCCTTTTCATGAATGACACGAACATTTTTAAGTCATATTCTCTCAGTTTTATTGAAGCTAAAAAGGAATAAAGAGTATGTTTGGCTTTAATTATTCACCTTTCCCAGTCTGAGCTCACGTCAAGTTAAACGAAGATACAGTAGGTATTTTCCTGCCCATGAGGAGTTACAGTATAAGGAGCAGGTTTACTAAACTGTGCCAACCATTAGTGCAGAGTTTGCCATGTATTAAGGATACGGCGCTGATATCGCACATCTCCATGCTAAAATCCTGTGCTAACAGGCAGGGCCGGTTTAAGAGGTGAACCAGTGAAGGGTGCATCAGAATAGAGGCACAGGAAGCTTGCTTCACTGGCTCGTTCCCAGCCTGCTACCACTGCCGCGGCTATATTAATATTCAACACAGCCGTGGGAGCATTTTATTTTGCTCCCGTGGCTCTGCTGTACTCAAGTCGCCGGCACCATGGCATTTTATCATGCAAAAAGTGGTGGTGTCACTGATGTGAGACCAGAATTTTTTGATATGTTGAATTGTGGGAGAGTTTAATTGGCAAGTCTGGGAGTGTTCCATATAAATCAATAATTATGCCCTACCAGACTGATCAGGCAAGTGTGCATTTGCTGGCAAAAGCATAATTAGTCTAACCATGTATTTTAAAAAATATACAGATAATATCGAGTTATTTAAATTAAATTAACATTTTTTTTAACTTGCTGAATCCCTGAGTGGGTCCAGAGTGGCTAACAAAAGCCTAAGAAGTTACAATAAAATATAATATCAACAGAATGCAAACATTCTAAATAAAAACAGGATCTTACTATACAAAGTAATAAGTCAGAATGGTCAAATATTATCCATATATTTGAGTCATGTTAAGGGAAGAGCGAGGGAAGATCAGAAAATTATCCAGATTCACAAAGTGACCTTCACACTGCACATGATCGTGGTGACATCACCGGCTGTCTCTGTTGATCTCTCGGCATCCTTCAAAATAGTGGATCACTCTCTTCTCCTTTCTCGTCTACGTGATGCTAGTCTTCTGGGGACAGTATTTTGGTGGTTCCACTCGTTTTCTCTTCTCACGTTCTTTCTCAGTGCATTTGGGTGGTTCCTCTTTTGATCCTGTCCCACTCTGCTGTGGCGTCCCCCAGGGTTCCATCCTTGAAAAACTCCTATCCAACGTTTTTCTAGTTCCGCTCGCTTTGCTCATTCAACATTTCGGTCTATCAGCGTATTACTACACTGACGACATAATCCTGCTTCACCACACCCATCCACAACATCCAGACCTTTCCCTTTTCAATGACTGTTCAGTTCGCCACAAACTGTCTACACCTTAATCTGTCCAAAATACTTGTGATCTGGTTCACGTTTGGCAATCCCTGTCCTTCAGTTGCCCCAGTCCTCTCCAACTTTACAATCCCACTGGTACCCACTCTTTGCTATCTTGGTGTGACACTGGACACTGCACTTTCCTTCCACAAACATATTTCACTCCTCACCCACCGGTCCTTTTTCTACCTCCACCAGATTCATGCTATCCGTCCCTTCCTGTCCTCCTAGGCACTGAACACCCTTCTTCTATCCCTAGTCATGTCCCGCCTTGACCTCTGCAACTTGGCCCTTGCTGGCATTGCTCAGGCCCAACTACATTGGCTCCTACTGTTACAGAATACCCCAATCTGGATCATTACTCATGATACACGTTGGGATATCATCACTCCAATCCTTATTCAGCCTCACTGGCTTCCACTCGCTTACTGCATCCGCTACAAAGTTCTTACTTTGACCCACTGTGCCATATGCACAAATGTACCACAATATCTGGCAGACCTGCTCCAATTTCACACTCCCACCTTCGTTCAATTCATATTAATCAGTTGGTCCTCCCATCTCCCTCGCGCGCTCCCCTTCAGTCTACTCGTCACTCTGCCTTCTTCTTCTTTGGTCCCTCCTTCTGGAAGTTCCTCCCATCTGCTCTTCACCAATAACCCTATGAAAACCCACCTTTTCCAATCTGCATTTGATATACCTCCCATTACTCCCTGACCCTTAACGACTCCTGCCTTCTGTCATTTCTCCTCTCTCTGTGTGCGATTGTACTATCTCTGTCCTGCATATATTGTAGTTCTTTTCCTTTCTCCACTTTCGGCCATTACTGTATATTTTATGTCGTTGTAAGCTGTTCTGGTGTCATGAAGGAGTGGTATTATCAAGAATCCAAGTAAACATAAACATAGGGGTGCTGTTCAGTCACTATTCAGATAATAGGCCTAGCCTAAAGCGGTCATACAGTGATGATACCAGCACTCTCTGTATTCACAGCGTTGCCACCTATATGGATAGTGGTACAGAATATATAGATTAAGTTAAATGGTTGTGTTGGCATTTAACAAGCCAGTGGGCTGACAATTTACACCTGTTTGCACTGTAAGATCAGCTCTACAGGAGTGAGGGGAGGGGGCACAAAAACAAAACTTCGCTCAAGGTGCTACAACTCCTTGAGCCAGCCCTGCTAACAGGTCGGCACACGATTGGGTGGGGACTGGGACATTTCGGAATAGAACGTGAGCGTTTAGCACAGGCATTTTGAGTGCATTGCTAACCACGAATGCTGCCATTAGTGCAGGTTCATTTAATGTCACCTCAGTAGGTGGTGTTAGGTGAATCTATGTGACAGTCCAACATGGTGCTTCATGTTAGCATCACATATCAACGCACCCTGAAAAATTAGCACGAGCCTTCACACTAATTTGGTAGCAGAACTTCATTCTCTTGGCATGCCCATTAGTAAACATGTCCCTAGGTTTTTGTATTTGGAACAATGGAGAGTGAAGTTAACTGCCCAAGGTTGCAAGTCATGTTTGTGGCTAAATGAATGCTTGTTTGCCTAGTTTCTAGTCTGCTGCTCCAACCATTATTTATTTATTTAAAAAATTTCTAGTGACCAGAGACCAAGATGGCTGCCTGACTGCTTCGGCGTGTGGCTGCTCTTCATGTCTGTTGGAATTATAGCGAAGCAAAAAGTTTATTTCTCCTAATATTAAATGGAGAGCCATATCAGCTATTCTTCCCTTTCTTATTTCTACGACAAGGTGACAGGCATGAAAATATCAAGCAAATTTTTGTTTTCACTCAACAGTCAAGCCGTGGAATTTGTTTTCAGAGGATGTGGTCAAGGCATCAAACATAACTGGGTTTAAAAGGGATTTGGGCAAATTCCTGGAGAAGTCCATGAATAATTATTTGCCAAGAAGACCTTGTAAAGCTACTCCTTATCCCTGGAAGAGAACTGCACGAATAGATCAAGGTATGCTGGGCTGGATGGACCTTGGACTTGATGCAGCGTGGCATTTATCATGTTCTTAAATATCCTAAATGTATTCAAACTATTAAGCTGAATGAAAAAAGGCTTTGCAACTCATTTGAAAATACCTTACTTTTTTGAGACTTCATGCCATACAATGTCAGGTCTAAAGAGTTACACCAAGCTGCCTCACCATTTCCTTCTCCTTACTATGTTAAATAAAATACATTTCCTCTTTTGTTGCTTTCTGTCATACTTCTGTTCTTTCAGTCTTGAGACCGCCTTCCTATCCCAAGAAAACACACTCCGCCCTAGAGTGCAGACCTCTCACGTCTGTGGCTAGTGACTGCAGTGCTATGTCACCTCTCCTTTCCCAGAACATCTACAAACTGTGCCAGATTATACAAGGAATAGGAAAACAGCAGGCAATTCACATAAATAGTTACAGAGAAAATGCGTCCAGTTTCAGTAATGCACATTCCCTCCTCCCAAATCATGCTACATGGTGGTTTCAAGCACATAGATGTCCACCCTGTTGAAAGAAGCCAAAACAACAGTTCTCTGAGAAACAGAAAAGTACAACATATTAGTCAGCAGAAAAAGTTCATTTGGGCCACGCAGTCCGCCTCTTTGTACCCACTTACTATGCTTTCAGAGGTTTCTCTTGGTCTCCTCCACCTTCCTATTGTCACTAAGGTCCCTTTGCGCCTTTTCCAAGCATTCTGAATCTGCCACTGTTTTGACTGCTATAGAGAGACACTGAGCCAGGCAAACAGAGTCATCCACAAAATTCCTGGTTCCAATTAAATGCATACAATCTACTGTACTATAAATTGTTGCAATCAGACAACCTAAGACTTAGGAGCCCTTTTACGAAAGCGTGCTAAGCATTTTACCGCATTTTGGCTCATCATAACTGTGCACAAGGGCCCACAGTAACTGTTACCGTGGGGGTGTGATAGTTATCACACACTGACATGCATGTAACTGACACTCATGTATTAGGATGCTGAATGGGTGGGGTAGGGGTAGGGGTGGAGCGTGGGCGTGGTGAGCACATTGTAGTTAGCACAGGCAGGGCCGGATTTACCTTGAGTGAGGCCCTACGCCAACAAAAATTGTGGGCCCCCAGCAGGGGCGACCCAAGGGGGGTGCGGGGCCTCATTTGCATAAGGGGCCTCATTTTCATAAACATTTGCATAATGTTACCATATACTAACTTTTAGTAAACGTGCCTCTTAATGAGTGTATGGATAAAGAAAGACTAAAAGATTTCTACATTACTATAATCCAGTGCCAACTGCCAGACACATTAGGAACTACTACAAACACTGCCCATTTAGAACCCATAGCAAACCCGCCGTATCCTAACAGCACTACCAGGACTCACAAAGCACCATACTCTACCAATCAAAAGGCAACACTGCAAATATTAAACCAATACATTTCAGAGAACAACAATACATGACCTACTGGGGAAAGAGAACAAGTGGCAATGTCAAATAGGAATTATATAAACAGAACACCTCAGCTCAGTTACACATGCAGAACATAGACCATCACCAAACAAGTAATCACAATTTAGAAACAGGAAGACAATAATTAAACTGGGAATCCCAAAAGCCAAACTTGGAATGTACAACACTGTAGAAATAAAACTATACATTAATTTGCTCTTGTACTAAACAAAGCGCAGAGTTAATGATGCACATTTACCAGAGCTGACATATTCCAATTAATAAATTCAAAATAAAGAGATATTTTTCTACCTTTTGTGCATTTTTTTCAGCTGCAATTGCTCCAGCCACTTTTTTCTGGTTTCTTCGTGTCTTCTGCTAACTCTCCATCGTCTGCTGTCCATTTGTCCTTTCTTCTCTCTTCTAGTTTTTTTCCATTCTCTCTCTACATCTGCTTTAACATACTAATCTTTCTCCTTTTGCTCTTTCCTCATTCCTATTTCATCCACTCAAATTTTACCCCTCCATCCTCAATCCCCACTTACTCTCCCAATACCCGGCCAATTGTAGATTTTTTATCCCTCCCACACAAAATATTTTTCCCTTCTCCAATTTACTCTTCCAGCCCCATCCCATTCTAATCCTCCCCCAACATCAGCTCCCTTCTAGTTCCAGCCTCACCCAGCATCCATTCCCTTCTAGTCCCTGCATCAGCCCATTTCCAGTCCTAGCCACCCATCAGCCCATTTCCAGTCCTAGCAACCCCCAACCCAATACCAGTCCTAGCCCCCCATCAGCCCACAGCCCATTACCAGTCTTAACCCCCCCAAAGCCCATTACCAGTTCTAAACCCCCCCAACAGCCCACAGCCCATTACCAGTCCTAACCCCATCAGCCCACCTCCAGTCTTAACCCCCCAGCCAATTTCCAGTCCTAGCCCCCCCATAGCCCATTACCAGACAGCCCCCATCAGCCCACAGCCCATTACCAGTCTTAACCCCCCCAAAGCCCATTACCAGTTCTAACCCCCCCCCCCCAACAGCCCACAGCCCATTACCAGTCCTAACCCCATCAGCCCACCTCCAGTCTTAACCCCCCAGCCCATTTCCAGTCCTAGCCCCCCCATAGCCCATTACCAGACAGCCCCCATCAGCCCACAGCCCATTACCAGTCTTAACCCCCCCAAAGCCCATTACCAGTTCTAAACCCCCTCCCAACAGCCCACAGCACATTACCAGTCCTAACCCCATCAGCCCACCTCCATTCTTAACCCCCCCAGCCCATTTCCAGTCCTAGCCCCCCCATAGCCCATTACCAGACAGCCCCCATCAGCCCACAGCCCATTACCAGTCTTAACCCCCCCAAAGCCCATTACCAGTTCTAAACCCCCCCAATAGCCCACAGCACATTACCAGTCCTAACCCCATCAGCCCACCTCCAGCCTTAACCCCCCCCAGCCCATTTCCAGTCCCAGCCCCAGCCCCCCCAATAGCCCATTACCAGTCCTACCCCCCCCCCATCGGCCTAAAGTAAAATTTAATAAAAAAAACAAAACTGCTGGCTGCCGCCGCGGGGCCCCCTCTGCTGCCGCGGCAGCATGGACTGACCCGCGGGGCCCCCTCTGCAAGCTGAATCAATCGGTCCGTCCGTCCCTCCCTCCCTCCGTGCAGGCTTTGAGAGGCGCGAAGGGAGAGTGTCTCCCTCGCGTCTCTGTTAAGCCCACAGGGGCTGATGGGAAATGCCACCTCAATAGTGGAATAAAGTGTACCCACAGTGACAGTGCTGTGCATTAGTGTATTCATCTATATGTTTACTGTCGGGAACATGTTGAGTACACCCTCGCCAGTTACCATGGAAGCTTTGCACTTAATGCATGTTAGCTTTTGCATTACATGAGCTATAGATGCAAAACCCTAGATCACTTAGCAGGGATGTGCACTGGCAAAAAAAAATTGGTTTGTTTTTTTAAATTTTCAGCCTTTTTCCCTGATGGTCAAAGTACTTTTGATTTATTTCACATATTTGTTAAAAGAAATGAACATATATTAAGATGTTTAAAACACGCATATCAATTGTATGCATGTTGGTTGATTAATGAGCATGAAATCATTTTTTGTACACTATGGGGCTGCTTACTTATGTGCGGTATATTTTTGCTGTTAACATAGGTTAATGGCTAAATTTAACATTTGTTAGTGAGAAATTGGGTGCACTAAAATTTTGGCATAGATGAGAGGCATGGCCGCATTAATGAAGAGCAAGCATGGTAAAAGGCACTTAATACATGGCATGTCAGAGATGCGCTTGTAATACCATGTGGTCCATCTCTGCCCTCCAGCCTGCCATATAGGAGGGATGTCCTTTGCATGAATGTTTGTGCTGTGAGGAGGGTGCAAAGTCCTGGCCATTGGGAAGGAGTGACAGAGAAGCATCAGTTACTTTGCTTCTGGACGTGAATAGAATGAGAGTACAAGGGTGAGCTCAGAATGTGCTATGACATTATGTTAATTTCTGTATCTTTGGTTTGGTTGTTTACTTTTAACTGTGCAAGGAGTATGAAGAGTGTGAAAAGGACAAGAATGGAGAGTTGGAAGGTATGTGAATAGATTGCCTGAAGCCACAGTTGAGAAGGGGTGATCCAGAAGGACCTCATCACAGAAAAGCCTGGGGGTTGACATGGAGAAGCAGCAGCCAGGAGCAGAGTTGGGAGAATATATTAGAGATAGGGAAGTACTGAAGGCACCCAAGGCATGGAAGATATTAAAGAGCAGCCATTTGAGG
This sequence comes from Ichthyophis bannanicus, assembly GCA_033557465.1. Classification (NCBI taxonomy): domain Eukaryota; kingdom Metazoa; phylum Chordata; class Amphibia; order Gymnophiona; family Ichthyophiidae; genus Ichthyophis; species Ichthyophis bannanicus. The sequence continues at coordinate 408,966,073 of CM066035.1, read as the reverse complement.
AGAAAGACGGGTGCAAGCGGCCTCCTCAACCCACAGATCCTTAGGCATAGGAAGGTCAGGAGGGTAAGGAGGAAACAAGTGGCAGGGAAGAGGAGGCAGAGACGGCCCCTCACATGCCAGCCAGACAGCTTGCCAGCAAAGCATCGCACAATGTTTTGAGTTGTCTCAGCAAAAGTGTATGTTCTGTGCTTCTCCAGTGAGAATGATTCACTGCTGGAGATGGAGAGTTTCAAACACTCCAAAGCTGTTTGGCAAGAAGAACCTCAAGATGTCAGCAGCCTCCAAGAAAGACATCTGGAAGGCCCTGGAAAACCATTGTGAGATTTTGAGAAGTCTGCAGGTCATCAAGCACTCACTGAGTCAGCTCATGCACTGGTTCAGTGACATGTGGGGACAGCAGAAGAGTAGAGCTGCAAGCATTGAGGGGGCATATGAATATTATATCAACATCATAAAAACCGGCATCTTGTCTCCAGTGGGTCCAGGATAATATGCAGGTGGTAGAACCAGTGCAATATTGATCTTCTGAACTCTCTTGCTCATAAATAATGCCAGGGGCCATGAAAAACATTTGTGCCATTGATAGTTCAAAAACACATGACATATACATTAATTTCTGAGCAGAAGGACCACAAACAGCTGAGGTACGTATGTCTGCACTGCAGGTCCAGGCACCTCAGCTTCCATCAGCTTACCATGCTAGAAGAATAGCATGGAAAAAGGCCTGCTGCACTTTTATTGGCTGACTTGTGTGAAGGATGGTCCAAGGAAAAAGGTTTGGTGGTTTTTGGCTCTTTAATGTGTGTTAAGTAATGTGCAGCTACTGCAGGTGCATTCAGTGCCTGCTGTCAAGGTGACATTAAAATTTCCCTTCTTTCTGCAGTCTTCCAAATTAGCCTGCACTAATGTACCATATGTTAACTGCAAAGGTGCAATCTTGGTCCGCTCCCTGCCCATTCCACGTCCCCTCGCATACTAAACATGAAATGCTGCTGTAATGCATCCTTGCATTTTTAAAGTGCAGTAGCTGTTACCATGTATCTGGATTGTTAGCACATGCTAAAAAGCATAGTTATTCACCTGTAGCAGGTGTTCTCCATGGACAGCAGGACTAAGTCCTCACTTATGGGTAATGTCACCGATGGAGCCCCATGTGGGAATGCTCCACAGTTTTTGGGAGGCTCCACCATGTCAATCTTCCTGCCTTCTGCAGCACCATCTTCCTCAATATGATAGCAAAGCAGTAGCAGAATACAACTCCTCGGGGAGGCGGGAGGGTTGTGAGGACTTATTTCTGCTGTCCACGGAGAAAATCTGCTACAGGTGAGTAACTATGTTTCTCCACGGACAAGCAGGAATGAAGTCCTCACGTATGGGACTCCCAAGATCCAGGCTACCGAAAATCAAGAAGGCCAAAAAAGCCCAACAGGGGCAACAAAACAAGAACTGGAGAATCAACAAGTAGTAGCAGAGGTAGTCTCCAGGGGGGAATTCAACTGATTCAAAATCTGCACCATACAGCTCCACACATCAGTACTCATGTGCTATGAAGAGTCTCTTTTTGGTAGCCTGGATGGACAGTAGGGCCTTGGTGGGATGGAGTTGGAACCTAATCCCCAAAGAGATGCCAGAATACAGACTGGCCAAAGTTGTTGTCGCATTGGGAATCCCCATCCAGACAATAATGTGATGTGAATGTATGGATCAAACACCACGTTGCAGCCCTGCAGATCTCCTCCATTGAGACCTCTGAGAAGGTTTTGATAATCCATTCACCAGTGGAGGGACTTGACCAGAGAAGCAGTGACCACCGCCCGATCCCAGAGACTGCCAGTGGCTTGTTTCCACTGAGTACTGAGAGTCCATTGAGTTTGTCTCATCGACAGATGAGCCCGGGGAGTGATGTGCACTGTTGAGGCCATATAACCGAGCACCTTCAACATCCCATGAGCCATTATCTGATGCCTCTGCTGGGTATCATGAACCGAGGCCGTCAGCCTCTGCAGACGTTCCAGCGGAAGAAAGGCCCAAGCCTGAGTGGTGTCGAGGAAGGCCCCTATGAACTCCAGTTGTTGAGAGGGCTGGAGGTGGGACTTGGGGTAGTGGACTACGAACCCTAATAGGGGACTAATAGGGTTCATAGTCCACTACCCCAAGTCCCACCTCCAGCCCCCTCAAGAACTGGAGTCTCTGGGATCGGGTGGTGGTCACCGCTTCTCTGGTCAAGTCCCTGCACTGGTGGCTGGATTATCAAAACCTGCTCAGAGGTCTCAATGGAGGAGATCTGCAGGGCTGCAACGTGGTGTTTGATCCATACATTCACATCACATTATTGTCTGGATGGGGATTCACTTGGATGGTCAGCTGAGATGACTGCTGAACTCCGCCTGGAGTGGAGCTTTTTATGAGCCAGTCGTCCAAGTAAGAGTAGACGAACACCCCCAGAGTCCGCAGATAAGTGGCCACCACTGCAAGGCACTTCATGAAGACATGAGGCGCCGAGACCAGGCTGAAGGGAAGCATACAGTACTGGAAGTGTAGGTCCCCCAGGACGAATTGGAGATATTTTCTGTGGGCGGGCTAGATCGGTATGTGCATGTACACGTCCTTGAGATCCAGGGATCATAGCCTATCATTTCTCTGAAGGTAAGAGAGCAGAGTCCCCAGCAAGATCATTTTTAATTTTTCTCACATCAGGAAGATGTTGAAGTTTCGGAGGTCCAAGATGGGCCGAAACCCCCCACTCCGTATTCTTGGGTACCAGGAAGTACTTAGAGTAGAACCTCCACCCAACCAGAGCTGGGGACACAGGCTCTATGGCAAGATTGGCCAGAAGGGCAGAGATTTCTCCTTGCAGCAGGTTAAGGTGCAGAAGGTCGAAGGGATATTCCCTTGGAGGGGGGGTGGGGTCAGTGGGTCAGCAAGGTGCAACATGTAGCCACTCTGGACTATCTGCAAAACCCATGAGGTGATGAGAGGCCACCTATGGGCAAAAAGGATGAGCTGCCCCTCCCCCCCATTGGGGGGTCTTTCCTCTGCAATAATGGGTAGATTGGCTACTGTGGTGAAGATGGCCCTTCAGAAGAAATGAATGTTGAGGAAAATCCTGAGAGCAGAGCTAACTCACACAGGATTTCCAAAACTGACCTAAAAAAAACACAGTTCCCTGCTGAGCCGAAGACACACCCCAGTCCAGGGGAGGAGTTAGGCTTCAGCTCTGATTGGGCACACCCAAGGGAATGGCAGGGAGTGCCGGGAATTGAAGCCCTTTTTAAAACCTCAGAGAGAGCTGAAAAGGAGGTGAGGAAGGAGAAGAAAGGTGAACAGGTTGTTGTTGCAGAGAGGATCACGGAGAATATCCCAGAGGATAGCATGGGGAAGGATATCCAAGTCCAAAAGAACGTTGTGAGAGGAGTACAGAGTGCTGGAACCCTAGAAGCAAGGAGAAGAGCACTAGGACCTTGTGAGAAGACAGAACCCTGGAAGAGCCAGCCTTGGAATCCACCGTACCCTGCAAGAAACTCTTACTGCCGGGTAAAGCCTAGACCTAGCCAGCCTCGAGAAAGCAGCACGTGGAGAAAAGGTACTTCTAATGCCCACAAGCAGTGCTATAAAGACAGAGAACTACAGCCAGGAGAAAGTTTTCCTAAGAGAAGTTCTTTTATAAATGCCTCTAAACAATGTAAAGCACAATTTCCTAATTTGTATGCTTGGCTGAAGAAACCTTCATATAGTGCTGAACTGTGGAAACCTAACTTTGCTACCGACTTAGATAGTGAGTGGGGGAAGGGCATAACCTTTGCCAATAACTATCCACCAGATGAAAAGCAAACACAGGCTGAATTGCTACTGAAGGAATTTCAGAAGTTCCTGGAGTTGAGGTCAGGGCAAAATAAAGAACCTGATACGGACAGTAATTCTGTTAGTTCAGAAGAATACATGCAGGTAGAAAGTTCTTTGCCTACCTTAAATTCTGAGCCTTGTGCCATGGATTGCTCTTTCTGCTGTATTGAATAACAGTTTAAAGAAGCACATAAGTTTTATATGAAGAGAATATAAAACATTGGCTTTTCTTATTGTTTAATCGTAAGAGTTCCTGATTGTGTTCACCTGTTTCCAAGTCATGCTGTGAAGAGAACAGCTATTGATATAAAGCTGCAATATTTTCTAACAACCACATGAGGCAATGCTGAGTTAAGCTGCTGAAGTTTATGAAGAGCTGAGTTAAAGCCAATTTGATTTCACTGCTTCCTGAGTTCCTGTTTTCCTCTGTTTATCCTAAAAGTTCCACTTTTTGCGTTTGTTGCTTTGAGCTTTTGATGCGCTGGAAACGATCCCCAAGACAAATAAATTTTCTTGCTTGCCTAACCACATCTGGTCACGACTACAATTCTTCCCTAAGGAATATACAAGAGCACTACAGTTCCCAAGATTCATTGGGAACCGTGCCAGCTAATTCTTCAAGGGACAATACAAGGCCACTCCTGCCTGTAAGCTCTAGGGCGCAGGCAGGAGCGTCGCACTACGCATCAAAGGAACCAGTCAAATCCCCACCCCTGGCTTGGGCTGTGGGCAGGCTGTGCCTTCTGAGGTTTCTCTGTGGCTGCTGATGAGGGGCCTGCGCCTTGAGCTTTGAGGTCTCAGGAAGTACCTGTGTTTATGCTGGCAGTGAGTCTTCTTCAGCTCCTGGTACCTCTTGCGAGGGAAGTCTTCCACGGGTGAGCCTGGTGAGAGTGATATGCTGCTTCTCTATGTCACTAGCTTTGACCTCCATCTGCTCCCCAAAGAGGTTCTCTCCTCTGCATAGCACATCTGCCAGTTTATTCTGCACAGACTGTTCCAAGTCTGAAGACTGAAGACAGGTGAACCAGTGGGCCCCAATGCCCACCATCATCACCCTGCATACCGACTCAAAGGTGTCATAAATCACCCAGACCATATACTTTGAACAGTCCGTGCTGTGACCCACCAGGGCACAATAGGAGTCCATCCGCTCTGCGGGAATGAAGAAGCCCAGCTCGCCAAGATCAAGCATGATGTCCTTCAAGAATATACTTGTGTACAGCTGGTATGACAGGACTCTGGCCACCAGCATGGAGCTCTGGAAGTATCGCCTGCTAAAGGAGTTCAGAATCCATGCCTCCCTACCGGGGGCATCGAGGAATGAATCGTATTGCTCTTGATTCTCTTCAGGGCAAACTCCACCCCAGAGAGTGGTATGGAAGCTGAGGCTTCTCAAACCCTGGGGTCTTCTGGACCCAGTACAAGTCCAGCCTCCTGCTGCAGCGGGTATCGTGAGAGGATTTTCACACATCCTCATTTGCAGCCTCTTCAAAATCCGATGCACCATCACCGTCTCCATCTCCAAAACCCAGGATTCATCCTCCACCTCCAGGGAAAATGGGATGGCCTTGGCCATATCCCTGATGAAGTCCTGGAAGGACATGTCCTTGGGAGGAGACTTTTGGTGTTCATATGGAGGAGAGGGGTCATATGGAAGCTTAGACCTGCTGTCCGACAGGACCTCTGATTCCACATCAGTCACCCAGCCATCTGAGTCTGACTCTGAGAGAAAGTCAACATATTGTTGGGACTTCTCCCAGTGCTCCCTTCGACTGTACAGAGAGGGGAAGAGAGTTGATGGGCTTGATGAGGCATCGAGTTTTTCCTGGGTTTCACTGGAACATTAGACCCCAACACACTTGAGAGGGAAATAGCTGTGGGAACCAGCATCAACTTTGATCGATGTCCTGATGCTGCTGCATTCTCAAGCAACGCATGGGTCTCGAGTATCAACTGTACAATGTGCGATTATGAGCCATGGGCACTGAAGGGCCAGCCTTCTGCTTTACCAGCACCACTGCCATGTGGGCCTTGAGGGTCCGGAGGTGTTCCTCCAAGGTTTCCGCTTCCAAAGGCTTCGAGGCCAGAACAGCTTTGGCCACTGTCTCCGACATTCCCTCCGGGACATCGAGGCCATGGACATTGGGTGATCAATGACACTCCTCCAGCACACTGGGAGTTGACTGCTCCTGCTGGGGCCATCGCTCTCGACATTGTGTTGGAAAGGGTTCCAATGCCGATGCACACGGGCCTTAGCCCAGTGCTCAGATGAGTCCCCTTTTGATGTCGATGGAGTCTATGTTGATTCCTTTGTCGGTTCCATAGGAAGGTGGATCGAAAGCCACCGTTCCAGGCCACCACGGCCCCTCAGCTCCAAGTAAGCTCAAGCACCCCTTAATGTCGATGCCTCAGTGTGTCCTAACGGGGTCATTGAGATTGATGCTGGAGCTGGCAGTGTTGACTCAGAGCACTACCCAAAGAGGGAGGAGTGGCCTAGTGGTTAGGACAAGGCATCTCAGACTGGAGAGCTGGGAGTTTGATTCCCACCTGGGGATAACAATCTCAGGCTGGAGGGACAGGTGTTTCTAGTCCTATAAGCACTCTTTGTGGCCTTGGGCAAGCCACTTAACTCTCCATTGCTTCAGGTACACATCTAGATTGTGAGCCCTTTGCAGACAAAGGAATGTATCCAGTACCTGCTTGTGGTAATTGTAAACCACTCTGATGCCCTTCAGCCTGGGCAGTATATCAAGAAACTGCGTAAATATAAACTCTCCATGCTTTTCCCAACCCTTCAGGCCCCTTCTTGTCATCTGTAGACACAAATAACAAGAAGAGGGTTGGCAATCAGGACCCAAACACTGAAGGTACCAATTGCGTTTGTCCGTGACCGAAACGGTCCTGGCACATTGGGTGCAGTTCTTGAAACTGCTGGCCAGCTTTTGGGACATGTCTAGAAAAATGGCCATAGTGGGATTGAACGGTTTGTTGGTGCCAGCCCTGTTTACATGATCTTCACTGCTCAGTCCCTCCCATCGTCATTTTTTACTTGTGGATGCCTCATTTTGCTGGATTCAATCTCTCACATCTGAACATATGAGGCCAGCAAGTCATGTGAGATGGCAGAGCTCCATGCATCTAGACACCAGACTGAAGCAAGCAGAGGAGGCACACAGGTAAGCTACATACCCTGGCTTAGGAGTGAGGTTCATTACTGTCACAGTATGCACAAAACCAACTAATTTGGATAAACTGCCCTCGTAACAAGTGGTGTTGTCTTACCAATGGGAGGGGGCAGTGCTAGTAGTAAACAATCAGTTCAGCTTGGTGGGGAGGATGAGGGGAATCCAGTGGACTCTAAACCTAAAAGCACATTGTATGAGTTTTGCTACCACAAAATATTTTGGGGTTCAATAAAAAAGCCTCAGAACTGGTGGGTATATCTTGCCTACAAGACAATTATGCATCAGATTAAAATCAGATTAGCTACTGCAGTGAAATTATTCCCAAAATGTAAATTCTGTGTAGGAGATCTGTTGAAGTCAAATTTTACATTGGGTTCCAGAGCATCCAGATTACTGCAGGGAGCTTACAGCTACTAGATCACACATTACAATTTTTAACCTAAAAATAAAAGTTGTTTTCCTACATCTAGGACAGAAGAAAAGGACTGAAACAGGGAGAGTAGGGGGCTCGACTTTGGAGGGGTGCAGGTGGATTAAAAAGCAGATTAGCTCCTTGCTCTATCTGCTCCAAGCTTACCATGTTCTTTCCTGGTTTTTGTGTTCTGCTGGACAAAAGATGAGGCTGGAGCAGGGAGTAGATGGCTATTCTCAAGAATACTGACCAACAGAGATGGCAAGCATCTACTAGCCATGGTCCTGGCTGTCACCATCAAGGAACACCAAGGACTTTCCCAAGGCAAACCAGTGTGCCCTGGTACACTGGTTGAGAAGCACTGCTCTATAGTAACAGGGAGGGGCAGATATGGGAAGTCACCAAAGAAAGCGAAAGGGAGGGTTGGGTAGAGAGTGCTGAAATGTTGATATTGAGTTGGGGGAAATGTATTCCAAATCAAATTATTACATCTACTTTTAAGAAGCAGCAGGATCGCCTGGTAACATGCCTGCCGGGTACGAAGGTAGCGGACCTCACGTGCCACCTAGATAAGGTCTTAGATAGTGCTGGGGAGGAGTCTTCTGTCTTGGTACATGTCGGTACCAATGACATAGGAAAATGTGGTAGGGAGGTTCTGGAGGCAAAATTTAGGCTTTTAGGTAGGAAGTTGAAATCCAGAACTTCCAGGGTAGCATTCTCCGAAATGCTTCCTGTTCCACGCGCAGGACCCAAAAGGCAGGCAGAGCTCCGGAGTCTCAATGCGTGGATGAGACAATGGTGCAGAGATGAGGGTTTTGGATTTGTTAGGAACTGGGGAACATTCTGGGGAAAGGAGGGGCTCTTCCGAAGGGATGGGCTTCACCTTAATCGGGATGGAACCAGGCTGCTGGCATTAACCTTTAAAAAGGAGATAGAGCAGCTTTTAAACTAGATATTAGGGGAAAGCCGACAGTCGCCCAAGAGCGGATGGTTCGGAAGAATGTATCCTTGAAGGATACTACCAAAAGCAGAGAGGTTCCACAAAAGAGTAAAGTAGCCCAAATGCCCTCAAGTATGGAACAGACAGAGCTTAAAGATCCCAATTTACCCATGTCTAACAATAGCCAAATTAACATGAATAAAATACATTCTCTAAAATGCTTGTATGCAAATGCTAGAAGTCTAAAGAATAAGATGGGAGAGTTAGAATATATAGCACTAAATGAAAGGTTAGATATGATTGGAATATCAGAGACATGGTGGAAGGAGGACAACAACACCTGAACACTTCTACAGATGACCTGGAGGAACAAGTCTCCAGCTGGAACAGCATTTTAGCCAACGCTGCCACAACATCCAAGGGTGGGACCGAGAAACAATACCACAACAGGAGACAAAACAAACCATGGTACTCAACAAAAATACGACAGGAAAAGAGGGAACTCAGGAAGATTGAACGGAGATGGAGAAAAAACAAAACAACTGCCGACCAGCATCTTTATCTAACGAAGCAAAAGCAATACAATGAACACATCAACCAATCAAAGAGGGAATTCCACACAAACATGATAAATACCTCCATCAACAAACCCAGAGAGCTTTTTGAAATAGTAAAGATCCTCACAAAAGAGCAAACAACTGAAGGGGAAGCACAAATTGATCCACAGGAATTCGCCGACCACATCAAAGAGAAATTTCACTCCACAGAACAAACAACGCCTAGTAGAACCACAAGAACGGACGTATACCCCAAAACCTGGGGCACATTCTCCTCACCCTCAACAGAACAGATATCCCACATCATCTCTACAATCAACACTAGCACCGCTCCTACAGACCCATGCCCAGTGTCATGGGTCAAAGCCACCAAATCAAGCCTCATCCCCACCATACATAAAATAGTACACGACTCACTCACTCAAGGAATCATGCCAAAGCAACTAAAACTTGCATCAGTAAGACCAATCACAAAGAAAACAACTCTCGACAAAAAAGATCCAGCAGCGTACCGACCAATCTCCAGCATACCCTTCCTCGCAAAAATCATTGAAAAAGCGGTTCAACTACAACTTCAGGATCACATCGACAAACATGAAACACTCGACGACAACCAACACGGATTTCGTCCCAACCACGGTGTCGAAACACTACTGATCTACCTCTTCGACAGCATCCTAAGAATAATTGACAATACCAGGAATGGAATCATAATGATCTTCATCGACATCTCCTCAGCATTCGACACAGTGGACCACAACATGCTCCTGGAAAGACTAAAAAACACTGGTATACACGGCATCGCACTGAAATGGTTCCACTCGTACCTAACCGAAAGACAGCTACAGGTCAAGGTGGGACACATCACCTCCCGACCCATCAAAATCCGTCAAGGAGTACCTCAAGGATCTGCGCTCTCAGCACTCCTATTTAACATCTACATCCAACCAATATGCAACATCATGAAAGAGAACAACATTCAATACACAATCTATGCGGACGACATCATGATATACACCCCGATATCAATCGACAACCCGGACTTCTCTAAGATAACAGACTGCCTTACACAAATGACCAATTGGTGTCAGGACAACAACCTCGCAATAAACTACAACAAGACTGAAGCTTTAATCATCACTCGGAACCAAAGCTTCATACACCCACCGAATATAAAGATACAAAACACTACTATACCAATAAGGTCAGAAGTGAGATACCTCGGGGTTACGCTGGACAATAAACTCAATCTCAAGCCACACATAGGCAAAACAATACAAAAAGCCTACTACAGGATGCGAATCATCAGGAGACTGAAACCACTCCTCGCCCCAGAACACTTCCGTACCGTATGTCAAGCTCTGATAACCCCACTACTGGACTTCTGCAATCCGATATACCTTGGTCTACCGAAACAAGCCATCAAACCACTCCAACTGGCACAAAACACCGCAGCACGAATCATATCCGGAACTGCAAGACAGGAGCACATCACACCCACCTTAAAGGACTTACACTGGCTTCCAATCAGTGCACGCATCAGATACAAAACTATCATAAACCTATACAAGATAAAACAGCACACATCAGCCAACAGCCTGCACACCCTCATACAACCAGACACCAGTACACGTCCAAGAAGAAAACAAACTCACAACCGAGTCAGCACCCCAAGTGAATACAAACACACACGCAAGGACACAACAGACCGAGCACTCTCCATGGCTGCTCCAACAATATGGAACAAACTACCGGACGATTTGAGGGCAACTACAGACCTCAAGGACTTTAGGAAACAGCTGAAAACCATGCTGTTCATAGAACACTATGGACACATCACATAGTCCAAATAGCTATATATCAGCACACGTCACCGCCTAACACTGTATGTATATAAGATGTTTTTAGCACCACTGTATATAGCCCACATTGTACATAACTCAAACTAATCTAGCACACAACACAACACGCACCCAACTAAATTTTCTCCCTCACTGCATGTATAACACACTCACACTACCAGATTGTTTGCTGTGATACCACCTTGATTATTATGATAAGGCGGTTTAGAAATACTGTTAAATAAATAAATAAATAAAACCAGTGGGACACTGTGATACCTGGGTACAAACTATATCGTAATGATAGAGCTGATCAAATTGGTGAAGGGGTTGCGCTCTATGTTAGAGAGGGCATTGACTCAGAAAGGATTAAAGTTTTGCAGGAAACAAAATCTGCTGTAGAATCTATATGGATTGAAATTCCATATAAAAGGGGGAAAGCAATGGCAGTGGGGGTGTACTATTGAGCACCTGGCCAGAATGACCAAATGGATGATGAAATGCTCAAAGAAATCAAGGAAGCTAACAAAGGTTACAGCGCAGTAATAATAATGGGTGATTTCAATTACCCCGGTATCAACTGGGTCAGTGTCACGTCAGGACATGCTAGGGAGATAAAGTTCCTAGATGAAATAAATGACTGCTTCTTGGAGCAGCTGGTTCATGAACCGACCAGAGGGGAAGCCATATTAGACCTAGTCCTTAGTGGAACACCAGATCTAGTGCAAGAGATAAGGGTGTTGGGGCCACTTGGCAATAGTGATCATAGCATGATCGCCTTTGATTTAATTAGTGGAGGAGGGATAGTAAGGAAATCCACAGTACTACCTTTTAACTTTCGAAAGGGAGACTATGATAAAATGAGGAAAACAGTTAAGAAAAAACTAAAAGGGGCAGTTGCAAAGGTTAAAGACGTACATCAAGCTTGGGTGTTGTTGAAAAATACTATCTTGGAAGCCCAGACCAGCTGTATTCCACGCTTTAAGAAAAGTGGAAGGAAGTCCAAAAAACTGCCAGCATGGATAAAAGGTGAGGTCAGAGAGGCTGTTGTTGCCAAAAAAGCATCTTTCAGGAAATGGAAAAAAGAGCCAAACGACGAAACCTGGAAACAGCACAAGCACTGGCAAGTCAAATGCAAGGCATTGATAAGGCAGGCAAAGAGAGAATTTGAGAAGAAGCTTGCTGCGGAAGCAAAAACGTGAAATAAAGACCTTTTCAAGTACATTCATAGCAAAAAACCTGTGAGAGAGTCAGTTGGTCCATTAGATGATAAAGTGGTTAAAGGAGCACTAAGAGGCGACAAGGCGATAGCGGAGAGACTGAATGAATTCTTTGCTTCGGTCTTTACTGAGGAAGATGTAGGGATGTTACCCATGACTGAAGTGGTATTTAAAGGTGCGGAAGAATTGAAGGAAATATCGATACATCGGGAAGATGTCTTACAACTATTAGATAAACTGAAGAGTAGCAAATCACCTGGGCCGGATGGTATACATCCAAGGGTGTTGAAAGAACTGAAATATGAGATTGCAGACCTGCTATCAATAATCTGTGAACTATCATTAAAATCATCTCTAATACCTGAAGATTGGAGGATCGCCAATGTAACACCAATTTTTAAAAAGGGTTCCAGGGGTGATCCGGGAAACCACAGACCGGTGAGCCTGACGTCAGTACCGGGAAAAATGGTAGAAACCATCATAAAGAATAAAATTACTCAGCATGTAGATAGTCACGACCTAATGGGAGACAGCCAACATGGCTTTAGACAAGGAAGATCTGGTCTTACTAATCTGTTATGTTTTTTTGAAGGAGTGAATAAACATGTGGACAAAGGTGAGTTGGTTGATATTGTGTATCTGGACTTTCAGAAAGCCTTTGACAAGGTCCCTCATCAGAGACGTTTGGCAAAACTAAAGAGTCATGGGATAGGAGGCAGTGTACTATTGTGGATCAGGAACTGGTTAAAAGATAGAAAGCAGAGGGTAGGGCTAAATGGCCAATTTTCCCAATGGAGAAAGGTGAATAGTGGTGTACCCCAGGGATCTGTGCTGGGTCCGCTGCTTTTTGACATATTCATAAATGACCTGGATAGTGGAATAATGAGTGAGGTTATCAAATTTGCAGATGACACAAAACTATTTAAAGTTGTTAAAACCCAAGAGGATTGTGAAAAATTGCAAGAGGATCTTGATAAATTGGAAGACTGGGCATCAAAATGGCAGATGAAATTTAATGTGGACAAGTGCAGGGATCTGTGCTGGGTCCGCTGCTTTTTGACATATTCATAAATGACCTGGATAGTGGAATAACGAGTGAGGTTATCAAATTTGCAGATGACACAAAACTATTTAAAGTTGTTAAAACCCAAGAGGATTGTGAAAAATTGCAAGAGGATCTTGATAAATTGGAAGACTGGGCATCAAAATGGCAGATGAAATTTAATGTGGACAAGTGCAAGGTTATGCACCTAGGGAAGAACAACCCAAACTATGGTTACACGATGCAAGGTTCCACATTAGGAACCACCACCCAGGAAAAAGATTTAGGCGTCATTGTGGATAACATGTTAAAACCCTCGGCCCAGTGTGCAGCGGCAGCCAAGAGAGCAAATAGAATGCTAGGTATCATAAGGAAAGGAATGGAAAATAAAACAAAAGATATTATAATGCCTCTATACCATTCCATGGTGAGACCGCACCTTGAATATTGTGTGCAATTCTGGTCGCCGTATCTTAAAAAGGATATAGCGTTATTAGAAAAGGTTCAGAGAAGAGCCACCAAAATGGTAAAGGGGATGGAAGGATACTCCTATAAAGAAAGGCTAAAAAGGTTAGGGCTCTTTAACCTGGAAAAGAGACGGCTGAGGGGAGATATGATAGAAGTCTATAAATTAATGAACGGAGTGGAACGGGTAAACGTAGATCGACTGTTTGCGTTATCAGAATATAGGAAGACTAGGGGACATGCAATGAAGCTACAGGGTAAACTATTTAAGACTAATAAAAGAAAATATTTTTTCACTCAACGTGTAATCAAACTCTGGAATTTGTTACCGGAGGATGTAGTAAAGGCTGTTAGTGTAGCTGGGTTTAAAAAAGGTTTGGACAAGTTCCTGGAGGAAAGGTCCATAAACCATTATTAAGAAGGGACCCAGGATATCAATGCTTGACCTAGTACAAGCATTGCAGAACCTGTGTCTTTTGGGGAAACTGCTAGGTATGTATGACCTAGATTGGCCACTGTTGGAAACAGGATACTGGGCTTGATGGACCTTGGTCTGACCCACTATGGCATATCTTATGTTCTTAAGCTGGGCATGGTTAAATGTCTGTGAGAAGTGTTCTGATGGTGAGGGTTGAGAATGGGGTAGGTTCAGGGGCAGAGGGATCATTTTATTGATACATTAAAGGCCAGCTAGTAGCTATTCCTACTCATGTAAGAGGGCACATTAGACTTATTCTTTTATAAATGATTGGGCCAACATGGATTTCAGGTTCATGATCTGTGCACTCTCAGTTTGTGGAATGTTTGGAACCAGTGTCCTGGGAGAAAATAAGGCTTGTGAATTACTGCTCTAGGGCCTTTTCTGTGAAGGCGGTACAGTAGTGGAACTCTTTGCCAGTAGATCTGCCTGTAGTGACGTGCCGCTGCAGTATCTTCTTCAGGAAGTTCTGCTGTTTTTTTCTGTCCATGTAGGAAGCAGGAAGTAAGCAAGAGCCCACCAGCATCTCCCTTGTCCAAATACAAGTCAGGACTGTGAGATCACACCTCTCCTGCTTGACTGCGAGCCAAGATCTGCCTAGACAGTACTGTGCTGGTTGCGATCCACCATGGCTACTCCTCTCCCTTATTGCTCCGTGTAGCTGCCATTAAAAGTTAGGAGGCAGGAGCCGCGGGCTGACTGCTGTGATGCTGAAGTTTTTGTTGCTTGAACCCCCGAGTCAGTCAACTTACTCAGTGTGCATGGCTTACCATGCTATTGCTGTCATCCATTACAGCTGTTCCCTTCTCCCTACAGTACTGCCTTCCCTTAGTGAGGAATTTAGTGTTGCTGTCTGCCAGAAATGTGGTAGTGGACCAGCCATATAAAAATTAACGATACAGACTGGCTTTTCATTGGGAGCTAGGAAGGGAAATTGAAGGTTCAAGATGGTGTGTTGAATCATACTTTATTTTTTGGCTTGGTTGGAGGCAGAGTAAAAAGAGGTTTTAGAGAGCAACAGGGAAAGAAGGGGCAGGGAAAGGGCACAAAGTGTGGCATGGGGTTGAGTAGCTAAGAAAGAAGGGAATGGGGAAAAAAGAAAGGGGAATACTGGGGTGGCAAAAAGGGAAGAGAGAAGGTGTGAGATTTGGGAAAAAAGAGGGGTTGAAGAGTGCTATTGTACAAGGAGGGAAAGGGGAGAATAGGGGGCAGGACGAAGTAAAAACTAGATCTACTAGAAGTAAGTTACTGTACCTTAAGTGAGCAAGTTGCACTATATGGATTCACTGGATCAAGTTTTTATCCACTCCCACAGCTCAGTGACTCAACATATCACCTCTCACTCCTACAGAAGCAACAAGAGGGACTCTATAGACCCAACATTATCTCCCATTGGAAGGTGATATGTTGAGGCTGCTAAGCCCCTCTTGCTGCTTCATTGGGGGTAGGAGGTGATATGTTGGGAGCCACCAGGCCCCTCTTGTTGCTTCACTGAATTTGGAAGCTTTCTATCCCACAGAAGCAGGAGGGGCCTGGTGGCCCCAACATAGCACTTCTCATTGGAATGTGATATGCTGGGGCAGCTGAGTCCTTTTTGTTGCTTCTTGAGGGGTGGAAGGTGATATGTTGGATCGCAGAGTCCCTCGCGTTCTTTTTTTTTTTTCCTTCCCTGTCCTCTCCTCACTTATTTCTGTGTCTCTTGGCAGAATCACTGGTGGTGGTGACTCGTTAATTTTTTTTTTGGAAGAAATACCCATGGACTACTACCTCCAACAACTATTGTGCAATTGTGCATTCATGAGAACAGAACAGAAAGGAGCATATTGCCAGCACTAGCTCCTTCCAATGTGAAGATGCAGGAGAAGAGAGTAGCAGATCACCACCACCTCCTCCACTCACTGAATAGATATGGAAGCAGAGCAGATACATAGCTTATCTCCAGTACTACATCTGCGCACTGTGCAGTGGGTAGCAGACAGCAGCGGATTTCCACTACCTTCCTAGTCCATCACTAGGCCGCTTTGTCGCTCGACTTGACCACTCCTCGTACCTTCAAAAGCATGCAGACACAGCAGTATGGTAAGCATCAGCAACTACAAAGAACACTTCGATGTCCACAGTAGTGATAGACATGAAGCAGTAGTGATAGAGATTGTGCAATATTTGGTTAAAGTTCCTGTCTCAAGATTATTTTGTAAGTCAAGCAAAGCATTATTTCCACAGATTTCATCTGCCATTTCCAGAGTAGGTATGAAATGACACAGTGGTTAACAAGAAATCTTACTCTGAATAAACAACTTCTGGCCATGTCTACTTTTCAATGTTGACAAAAGGAACATGGAACAGTATTGGATTTTCTCAACTGAATAACTTGACAAAAGCATGTCTGGCACATTTACGAGCTACTTTTTCAGCTCAAAGTGTTTGCCAAAGTCATATTGATCTCAAAATTGATGAACAGTCCTGACTTGGAATTTTGCAATACAATGAGATGGTCAGAACAGATGTTTTGAAGAGATTAGTTAATCAACAGGAACTAGTATTTTGAGGTCACAATGATTCTGTGCAGTCACTCAACGTGCAGCTGCTACAGGTTTTGTAAAGTTATGACTTGGAAACAGCTACAATTTTCTCAGGAACATCAAACTACATTCAGAATGACATAATTTCTTCAGCTGATCTAGTAACTAATTCTTTAATTAAGGAAGAATTACAGAAATCAATATGTGTTGCCATGCAGAATGATGAATCTTCTAATGTAGCAAATTTTCTTAACTTTCTTTATCTATGGGATATAAAACAAATAGCGATGGACCAGTGGAGAGATTTTTGATATTTGTCAAGCTGAATAACAAAAGTTGCACATGGAATTTTAACATTTATTCTTCAGACTCAAAGAATTGAAGTGCTTGCAAATGTTTGTTGCAAAAGCATTTGATGGTGCTCCAAAAACAACTTCAAGTCTGCGTAATGTGCAATCCATGATTCGAAAAGAAGCTCCTGATGCAATATTTGTTCACTTATGTTAAATTTAGTACTGAGTCAAAGTGCTGGATATATTCAACTGTGCAACATTTTCTTTTCCACTCTGAAAGGAATAGCTGCATTTTTCCCAAAATTAAATAAGAGAACTCAATTACTTGATGAGCTTGTAAAAGTAATAATTCCTACAGTGGCTAATACATGGTACAATTGCAGTTCATAGATTGTCAACATTGTGAAAGAGAATAAAAAAGGATTATCTGAGCTACTGAAAGATATAATTAATAATGCTTAGTGGTAATAATGGTAAACATATTTGCTGCATTAGTTTTTCATTACAGACTCAGTGATTTTGAGCTTTCCTTCCTGTTGAAGATTTTTGTTGCAGTTTTTGTTTGCACAGATGCTTTATTTTCAATTTTACAAGAGAAACGATTTGATATTTCTTACTGCTAAAAAAAGATAAACATAGAAGAATTCTTAGTCAGAGAGAAAAAAATCCAGAAAGTATATGAAATAGTGGAACATGGCACGAGCCCTGTAAAGAAATGAAGTTGTGAAGCTAATTTTCAAGTTAATACCCAATACAAGCACCTCTTCTATGAGATCGCTGATTGCTTGTTACTCCAACTCAGAGAAAAGCTTTCAGACAGCTGAGATTTGTAGCTCTTCTACTGTAGATCCTTCAAAATCTGTAACACATGCTAAAGCTTTCCCAGAGGATGCATTCTCCTCTTTGAAGGCAACACACACTCAACATTTTGACTTCCTAAGGCTTAAAAACGAGCTGACAGTGATGTATACATCTTCAGAGTTCCATGGGAAATAACCGCATGAAATCTGTAAAGTACTAAGAGATACTGGTCTCTGTTCAGTAGGCTTCAATGAAGCTTACAAACTTGTTACACTTATTTTTACAATGCCAGGTACCACAGCTACAGTGGAAAGATCTTTGCCTCAAAAAGAATGAAACACTACTGCGGGAATACAACAGGACAAGAAAGACTTTCATCTCTAGCAAAACTATCAGTTGAAAAAGAGCTGCTCCTGACTTTAAAGTCAAATGCAAAATTCTATGATAATGGCACTGAACATTGTACTAAAATGGAGAGGAGGATGAAGTTTGTTTAAATAAGCTTTTCCCCCATAAAGTTGTTAGCTGGAACATCACTTCAACCCAAAGAAACAGTAAGCAAGATCTTGTTGATTGGTTCTGCTTCAAATGTTAAGGACATTTTTATGGATTTCCAGGCAGCTGTACCATGAGTTCAGTTGTGGCAACAATGACTTCTCACTATCAACTGTCACTTTTTTTTTTGCACTTAATACTTTTTTATTCAACATCTCTACATACAACTCTTCCATTATTCCCCAACCTTTGTAACCCCTCGTTCTTCCCACAGGTGGTAAGACACTCGTTTACAAGAGGGATGAAGATGATTATTTATTTGGGTACGTGTACCCTTGGAGTAAAAAGATAGAAGGAGATCGCCTTTATAAAAAACGTACCACGGTTTTCGATCAAAAAGATCCTGAGAAGGAAGAAGAACGAGACCGCGGATGTGAACAAAACAAAAAAAGAAGTAGGCAAGATTCAGTTGAGGTAGCTTTTTCCTCTGCTCCCCTGTTTCCCTCTCAAAGAGATCATGAAGATATTTTAAAAGAGGATAAAGAAAAAAAGAATAAGAAACCTTTTTTGAATATGGATCTCCTATGGAAAGGAGGGGGCAGAGGACAGTCACGCACTCGCAACACACGGAACGAACACCAATGGAATCAGGAGAAAGATCAAGACAGGTCCTACACATCGAACGAACAATTCAGAGGCCGAGGACGCGGTCGAGGCCGAGGGAGGGGTCGTCGAGGCTCAGTGAGGTCAACAGAAAGGAGATATTAATACCTTCAGTAGATAATGTCATTAACATTTCACAATATGTACTCTCAGCTGGAGAAACATCCTTACTCAACAAGGGCCTGTCTTTTGTCCCTGTTCGCAATTACGATCCCTTTGAAACTCGGGTTGACCTTTTTAAATTTTTCCGTAAAATTTGTATTAAACATTTCTTTTTGAATTATGCACATGATGATTGTGATCAATCTATTATTAAAGATAAGTCCCGTTGGATTCCCCCTCCTAATACGGACCCTCTTATTGAAAGTTTCGAAAGAATGGTCTTAAAAGAGGTTCAGTCAATTAGGTATGCCACTAAGTCTCCATATCACAATTTGACACTTGTGGAAAAACAGGCGATCAAATCTTTACAAACCAATAATAAAATCATTATCAAACCTGCCGATAAGGGAGGTGCGATTGTAATTATGGATAAATCCTTCTATATTAACGAAATTGAAAGACAACTTAATGATGCTAATTTTTATTTACGCCTTCCCGATGATCCCACTACCACTCTCAAACAATCTATTGATAACTTAGTATTAAATAGTTTTGAGTTCGGATACCTTACAAAGAAGGAAAGAGATTTTCTCATTGTTGATTTTCCGATCACACCCACTATTTATATACTGCCTAAAGTACATAAATCTTTATCTCATCCTCCAGGAAGACCTATTGTAGCCGCAATAGGATCCCTTTTGGAGCCAATATCTCAATTTTTAGATTTTTTTTACGACCGTTTGTTGAATCCATGTGGTCTTATGTTCGCGATTCCTCACATGTAATTAATATTCTGGCATCTATCACGGATCTACACCCTGATACAATTTTGGTTACCCTTGACGTTGAGTCATTATATACCAATATCCCTCAGGCAGAAGCCCTACAGATTTTTTTAGAACAAGTCTTATATTTGAGAAAAGAAAATAGACGTATACCTACAGTGTTTTTGATTGACCTTGCCCGTTTCGCAATGTGCGAAAATTACTTTTGCTTTCGTGATTTGTTTTACAAACAGATCAAAGGTGTCTCTATGGGCTCATCAATGGCCCCTGATGTGGCTAACTTGTATGTAGCTAATTTCGAGGACAAATTTATAAACAATCATCCTTTCAGTGCACATTTGAAATTGTGGATAAGGTATATAGATGACATTTTCATCCTTTGGCAAGGCTCAGTTGATACATTAGGAGAATTTAATACCTGGATCAATGATCAATTCAGCTTCTCCTGTATATGTTTTTTCACCTTATCCCCTTTAGCTACCTAACGCGACAGCTTGTAATTCATGCAATCGTTCATATATTTGTTTAATGGCACTTTTAAAAGTATTTTTCACTTCTAGCTGTTTAAAATACCAGCATCGCTGGTTCGAAGCTTGCACTTCTGACATTCACTTTCACATACACCTTAACAATTTTAAAATATAAGCGATATAATTTGCTTTATAGTTTCACTTTTCTCACAATGAGTTTATATAGACTGCATTTACTTTATTGTTTGTATGGCTTCCCCTTTTTTTCACATTTTTTTGACATACATGCTCGTGCATACTTCCTATGCTTGATATGGTGGGGTTTGGGTTATTCATTCCATTATTTGCACCACATTTTATCTCAAAGTTTGATTTATTACATATTTTCTATTGTTTACATTTGGGTTAAATTTCTAAATATGCATGACACTACTCAGTTGTTTTAATTCATACCATACATGTTATTATTTTATTTATACCTCACAGATTACACATTTAGACCTATAGGAAGATTACCCATGGCCAGGTAACATAGTTATATTTCTACATTCTTATATATTTATATATTTTTATATTCTTATATATTTATATATTTATTTATACAATTTTAAATAAAAACTTTTTATATTTGTGTTATCAGTCCTTAAAGGTTGGCTCCCATATTTACACACATGATTCGTCTTCATCTCTCTTGCATTTTGCTCTTATCCATATGTACTATGACCATTCATATATTTTAAAATTTAAATGTTATTATTGCAACACATATTTATCTTTGTATTTCACTTATTTATATGTACGTACTCCTTAAGCATACATTGCAATAAGTTATGAAGGATGTTGTTGTTTGGTGTATTTACTATTTTATTGTTTGTTTTTAATAGCTCATTTTTGAGTATATAATTTTAGACTCTTGTCTGATTGAGTCACACAGTTCAGTGACACAGGTATGTGTAATTTACATGTTATTTTGGATATTCTTTTGACTTATTTTATTTATCTTGGTTCCATTATTTTTATACTTGACTCTTTTTATCATGTTTAATTCAAAATTTTAATTATATTTTATTGTTCATCTTCCTTTTTATGTTAGCCGTACTTATTTGTTCCACCATTCAAGAATATTACTGTATATATATATTTTTTCATATATTGTATATTCGTTCATGTCCGCTGTTTTAGACTATTTGTTTTAACTGTTTATTAATTGTTTTTAACATTTGGTATGTTGTTGTATTATATTTTGTTTAGCCATTTAAGCCCCTGAAGAAGGGAATTCCAAAACACGGCCTGTGTTGGGCCAAGTGGCTGATGTTTGTTCAATAAAGGTTTATTCACGTCACCTTCCTTGCTATCCACGTCTCTTGGTTGGACTACTATCGCACGTGGTGTTGTGCTCTTTGTTGGACTCCATATGCTATATGTATATACATTTTCTTATCTCTGGAACTAAAATACAACACTGCTTCAATTTGAATTCTATACCTTGATTCTATGTTTTCTCTCCGATATCCTATTCCCAAATTTTTCCTTTTTTTCCCTAACAATAATACCCTACTTTGATCACACCTTTTTTTCTGCATCATCTTAACGCCCCCGCCCCTCCCCTGCTTCCCTTATTTATCTACTATACCATATTAAAATGTGGTGGAATGTGGTGAAACCCCTCGAGCCAAATTGCAAAATTCTTCTGGAGTGGAGGAGTGGCCTAGTGGTTGGGGCAAGGTACTTCAGGCCTGAAGGTCAGGGGTTCAAATCCCACTAAAGGACAGCAACCTGGGGCCGGAAGGACTGGGGTTTCTAGTCCCACAGGTGCTCCTTGTGGTCTTGGGCAAGCCACTTAACCCTCCATAGCCCATGTTTCCTGTAAAATAGTTATCTCCAAGTTATAATGCCCTGTTCAATGTAATTTCAGTTTGTTCAATGTAAACTGCACTAATGCAGAATAGCATGGTATATAAGAGAATATAAATAAATACATTTGTGATTCATTTGGGTAGATAGTTCTGTCATCTGATATATATACTACATACGTCTCAAGACTTGGTCTCTGCTACTTTCTTTCCATGTAAAAGCTATTTCCATCCGGACCCCAAGTGCCATGAATTTGGTTGGGGCACGGTACTTCAGGCCGGAAGGTCGGGGGTTCAAATCCCACTAGAGGACAGCAACCTTGGGCCGGAAGGACTGGGGTTTCTAGTCCCACAGATGCTCCTTGTGGTCTTGGGCAAGCCACTTAACCCTCCATTGCCCATGTTCCCTGTAAGTATTAGTGAATGTGTCTCATATCCCCGCGTGTTAAATATATCCCCCAATTGTGTTGTGACCGCTTTGATTGAAGGATAAGGCGGTATACAAAACTGTCTAAATAAATAAATAAATAAACAGATCCCCTATATCATTACCATCTGTCCCCCATTCATTCAGCAACACCTGCTCTGGTCCCATTGCTCCCTTCCAGCCTAACATCAGCTGGGCCTCTGCTTTCATCCATTGTCACACTTCTTGAATTTTAGGACATGTCCACCAGACATGTACATACGTGCCCACTTCCCACACCCTTTTCAACAAAGAGGGCTCCTTGTCTGATCCATCTCCGCCATTCTCTTCGGTGTCAAATAAGTTTGATATAACATCTTGTAGCAATGCTCCTGTATATGGGCCGATCCTGTAACCACCCAAGCCTCCTCAACTATACAAGTCCATCTTTCTTCATCCCTTTGTCCTCCTATTTCTTTTTCCCATGGTATTTGGTATGCCTCTTTGCAACTTCCCAGCCCCATCCCTCTGTAGATCTGGATGATGAGACCTTGCAATCTGTTCTTTTGAGCTAATATTCTCTCAAAAATGGTTCTCTCTTTATACCTGTTAATTCCTTTAATTTTCTGCTGCAGGAAGTGCCTGATCTGATGGTATCCAAACCAGTCTCTCTTGTCCAACGAAAATTGTTCTTTTAATTATTCAAATGTATACATCTGGCCTGCTGTATTATACAATTGCTTTATGTATTTTAAGCCTAGCTTTTCTAACCTGTTAAACACTGGTGATTGTCCACCAACTTTAAAACCTTCACACTTCTTTATTCGCTACAGATATATTGCCATCTCATCACCCACTAGTTTGCTTCTTTCTTGGTGCCATATTTTTAATGTGAGGGCCTTAAATGGGTTCTTCCTTTCCTTTTCCTCACCTCTGTCTTATCCCCTGCATCCACCTGCCCATAAACTATCCATAATATGACACTCTGCCTCTTGCTCCATTCTCACCCATTGTCTAAATTCAAGGTCTTTCTGCCAGTGTAATATCACCCTTAACTGCTGCTTTATAATATCACATATGTTCTTATGTTATCTCCAGTACTCCAAGTCCTCCCTCTCATCTATCTCAATATATCACTCTCCTGTTTATTCGCTGAGGGTGTCTTTTCCAAATAAAGGAGAAAATCCGCTGCTGCAGAAATCTTATTCGCTCCACCAGTATCTCTATTGGCAGAGACAGAAAAATAAATAGTAGCCTAGGTAGTATGTTCATTTTTATGACAGCAATGTGCCCCATCCAGGAATATCTGGGCTTATTCCACCTCACCAAGTCTATTAGAATCTTCGTCTCCAACTTGTAGTTTTGTCGCCTTAAAACTTGCCATTCCCGACTGATTTGCACCCCCAGAAATTGTATCTGCTTTTTTGCCCATTTAAATGGATATTCAGCTTTTAATTTATTTTTTACTTCAGCCTCTAACTGGATCTTCAAGATTTCAGTTTTTCCCATGCTCATTTTATATCCAACCATGTCACTACACCTTTGTATTTCTTTTAGTAAACTCGGGAGTGATGTTATGGGGTTATTCAATGTGTATATGATATTGTCTGCAAAGAGGGATAACTTATACTCCTCTTCCCCCACTCATATCAATTTGATTAACGCCTAGCTTCTGATCTTTTGTGCTAGTTGTTCAATCACTATAGCAAATAATAAGGGTGAGAGAGGGCAGCCCTGCCTGGTGCCCCTGCCTAACTGATCCTCTCTTGTATACGACCCATTTGCTCTGATCTGGGCTTTCGGATTCACATATAGTGCTTAATCCATTTTTGGAAACTTTGCCCTATCCCCATAACCTTTAAGACTTCAAACATAAAGTTCCACTCAACTCTATAGAACTCTTTTTCAGCGTGCACTGCCATCACCATCGAGGCCATCTGATCCTTGCATGCTGCCCATATAGCATTCAAAGCTTACGAATGTTATCACTTGCTTGCCTTCTTGGAATGAACCCTGTTTGATCATTCTGTAGGAGTTTAGGCAAGAAATTTTGAAGTTTCATTGCCAATATCTTAGCTAACAACTAAGCATCCAAATTTCTAAAGGATATGGTCTATACAACCTGCATTCTCCTTTATCCTTCCCAGGCTTGGACAACAGTCACCCCAGCCACTGCCATAGATTTTGTCAGCTCCCCACATTGGATAGCCCCATTAAACAGCATGGTTAATTCCTCCTTTATTTCATTCTGAAATGTTTTGTAGAATTTTGCCGTTAGGCCATCAAGTCCTGGAGCCTTCCCTTCTTTAAGTGATTTTATAGCTAATAGTACCTCATCCCCCTCAATGGCACGGTCAAGCCATCTTTGTTCACTCTCATCTAATCCTACTACATGTATTTCCTCCAGGTAATCTCTGTTCTCCTCCCCTGTTCTTGTTTGCTCTGATTGGTAAAGCTTCTCATAGTATTTACTTTCCCCAGGTCTCTTCTCGCCTATTCAATTTGTCGTAGTATTCGATATCCTTCTTTTATCTGATGCTCCTTTGCCAATTTCTTTATATGGGCTCGCAAGCGCTTCTCTTCCTGTGCTGCCTGGCATTTCATATTTGTAGCTTGTGTCATTAAGTGACCCCTTACCACCGCCTTAATCCTATTCCAAACCACCTCTCTAGATGTTTCTTTATTCCCATTGTTAACAAAACACTCTTCAATGACTAACTTGAAGAGTTTTACCTCAGTTGGGTCGTCTAACAAAGTTTCATTCAATCGCCAAAATTGCAGCCCATCCCTCTCTCTATGAATGTCAATATCTGCACAAACTGGGGCATGATCTGACCATGTCAGGGTTTCTATTTCAACCGCTCCCATCCTATCCAACCAGGTGCTCTCTAACCATATCATATCAATTCTACTATACGTTTGGTGGGGGTGAGAGTAAAATGTATATTCCTTTTTATTCCCATGGAACTGTCTCCAAATGTCTACCACCCAGAGGCTAGCTATCATTTTTCCCAATTTCTGTCTTGCTGCTCGTTCTCCTTTCCTCCCCTCACTAGAAGTATCTATTCGGGGATTGATTGTAACATTAAAATCCCTCCCCCCCCCCCCTATAATCAGGGCCCCTTGCTGATGTTCTTCTATTTGTGATAGAGGTTTGTCATAGAAAGAGGTAATTAGATCTTACCTGCTAATTATTGTTCCTGAAGGAACGACAGTCCAGTCCCTTTACTTCAGGGTTACGCAACCCTTCCAGCAGCTTGGAGGCTGAGCCCAACCTTTTTGGGGTGGAGCGGTATATATATACCACTGGTGCCACCCACCCACTCCAGTAGACTACTGTAAAAGCAGACTTGACAAACCTATATAACTGTGAAAAGGGAAATAAACTCAAGCCAAAAATCCTGCACACCTATATATTTAACTTTTTTTTTTTTTTTTTTTTAACCAGGAACAGAAAGTAGGAGCGGAGGGCAAGGGAGGAGGTAGGAAAACTGCTATAGCGCGGGCCTTTCCTCCCGCCTGACCCACCAGCGCAGTCTGAATCCGCCCTCGAGCCGCAGCCCGCCTCAAAGAAACGGCCGGAATGGCTAAGGAGCTAGGGAGGGGAATAGGGACTGGACTGTCGTTCCTTCAGGAACAATAATTAGCAGGTAAGATCTAATTATCTCTTCCTTATCGTCACTCCAGTCCAGTCCCTTTACTTCAGGGAAGTACCAGAGCAGTACCCGCCCGGGTGGGATTCGCCATTCCGGAACGTAGCACTGCCTGCGCAAACCTGGAGTCCGCCGTGCTCTGCACGTCCAGCCTGTAGTTCTTGGTGAAGGAGTGCAGCGAGGACCAAGTTACCGCCTTGCAGATATCCAAAGGGGGAACTAGGCTGAACTCCGCCCACGAGGTGGCCTGTGCTCGAGTTGAATGAGCGCGTAGGCCCACTGGGACCTGTTTCCCCTTGAGGATATAGGCAGAGGCGATCGCCTCCCTGATCCATCTGGAAATTGAGGCCTTGGCCGCCGCCTCTCCCTTGTGAGGCCCTCCGAATTGCACAAAGAGTCGTTCTGATTTCCGGAAGGGCGCCGTGCGGGAGAGATAACGCTTCAAGGCTCTGGGGACGTCGAGCAGATGAAGCTTACTATCCACCCCTCCCGGTCCCTCCGGAGAGAGAGATGGGAGAGAGATGGACTGGTTAATGTGAAAGGGAGAGATCACCTTAGGCAAAAATGAAGGAACCGTCCGAAGGACTACCTTATCCCTGAGGAAGGACAGGAAGGGAGGCCGAGCAGATAGGGCTTGTAACTCGGAGACTCGTCTAGCTGAGCAAATGGCCACCAGGAACACTGTCTTCAGAGTCAGATCCTTCAGGAGGCCTTTTTCAAGGGCTCGAAGGGTTCTGCGGCTAGCGTATTTAGTACCAGGTTGAGGTCCCAAGGGGGGATGACCGATCTTCGTTGCGGTCGGAGCCGCCTGACCGCTTTCAAAAACCTGACGACGTCCGCATTGGCTCCCAAGGCTTTTCCGCCCACCTTGCCCCTATAGCAAGCGATGGCCGCCAGTTGTACCCTCAAGGAGCTGTGGGCTAGACCCTTGTCGAGACCCGCTTGCAAGAATTCCAGCACCTCAGGGACCGAGGCTGACAGAGGATTCTTCCGGCGCTCCGAACACCATGCCTCAAAGATACGCCAAACTCTTACATAGGAAAGACAGGTGGAGCGTTTCCTCGCGCTTAACATGGTCGCAATTACTGCCGGCGAAAGGCCGCGCTTTAAGAGCCTCGCCCTTTCAATAGCCAAGCCGTAAGCGAGAATCGATCCACGTGTGGCATCTGAACCGGTCCTTGCTTGAGCAGATCCTTCCTGACGGGAAGGCGCCATGGGCGGTCGGCGATCATCCTTACCAGGTCCGCATACCAAGGACGACGAGGCCAATCCGGGGCAATAAGGACTACTAGGCCCCGGTGAGCTTCCACCCGCTGGAGGACCTTCCCGATTAGGGCCCACGGGGGAAGACATAAAGAAGACCCTCCGAGGGCCACCTTTGAGACAGGGCGTCTAGGCCCTCGGACATCCTTTCCTTTCGCCGGCTGAAGAATCGGCTTACTTTGGCGGATGCGAACCGCGCCATGAGGTCCATGACTGGGAGACCCCACAGGGCTACTATCTGGTCGAAGATCTCCTGATGCAGCTCCCACTCGCCGTGGTCTATCCTGTGCCTGCTGAGGTAATCGGCCATGATGTTGTCCGTACCGGCCACGTGCTGCGCCGAAAGAGCTTCCAGGTGAACTTCTGCCCACTTGAACAGGGAGTCCGCCTCCTTTTCCAATGCTGGACTGCTGGTGCTGCCCTGGTGATTGATGTACGCCATGGCAGTGACGTTGTCGGAGAGAACGCGAATCGCTTTCCCTAACACCGAGGGCTGGAGAGCCTTGAGTGCCCGGGCGACGGCTCGCAATTCCAGATGGTTGATGGGCCATGAGGCTTCCACTGCCGTCCAGCGCCCCTGGACAAACTGGTCCTGGAAATGTGCTCCCCAGCCCGCCAGGCTGGCGTCCGTCGTCAACAGCACCCACTGAGGAGGCTCGAGGGGCATTCCGCGACTCAAGTTCCTTGGGCACCTCCACCAGAGGAGAGCGTGTTTGGTCCGAGGTACGCAGGGGAGTTGCCGGGACAAGGGGTGCTGTTGGGGAGACCACCGCCGCAACAGAGACCGCTGCAACGGGCGCATGTGCGCTCTGGCCCACGGAACCACCTCTATTGCTGCCGCCATGGTTCCCAGCAACTGTAGGTAATGCCACGCTGAAGGGAGCCGCCTGCCCAAGAACTGTGAGACAAGGGTTCTCAGGTCCTTCATCCTTGAGTTGGACAGAAAAACCCTGCCCCTGCCAGTGTGGAACTTTGCACCGAGATATTCGAGCTCCTGTGATGGAAGCAAGCTGCTCTTTGCTCGATTGATGACCCATCCTAGCTCCTCTAGAAGTTGAACTACTTTGGCTGTAGCCCGTAGACTTTCCTCTTCTGATTTTGCCCAGATCAGCCAGTCGTCGAGGTAGGGGTGCACTAAGATTCCCTTCTTTCGTAGGGCGGCCGCGACCACCACCATCACCTTGGTAAAGGTTCTTGGCGCTGTCGCTAGCCCAAAGGGTAGTGCCTGAAACTGAAAATGACCTCGAGGGACAGCGAATCTGAGGAACTGCTGATGGGCTCTTCGGACCGGGATATGCAGGTACGCCTCTGTCAGATCCAATGAAGTTAAAAACTCTCCGGCTCTCACGGCCGCTATCACCGATCTCAGGGTTTCCATCCGGAAGTGAGGTACCTTGAGGCAGCGGTTGACCTGCTTTAGGTCCAGGATCGGACGAAAGGAGTCCTCCTTTTTTGGAACGACAAAGTAAATCGAGTATCGACCCGTACCGCATTGGTCTGGAGGCACCGGAACTACGGCCCCGAGATATAAGAGGCGAGAAAGAGTTGACTCTATGGCTTCTCTTTTTGCTGTGGATCCTCAGGGAGACTGAACAAATGCTGGGAGTATTTGCTTTGCAAATTCGAGGGAGTATCCTTCTCGAATCACTTCCAGCACCCACTGATCGAATGTGACTCGGGACCAGGCGGGGAGAAACTGCCTCAGGCGACCGCCTATCGGAAATCCGCCCTCCTGGACCCCCTGTATTTCATTGTTGCTTTCTGGGGCCCGAGGAAAAGGAGGAGGAGGAGGAGAACCCCCTGCCCCGAAACCCCCGGGACCCTTGACCCCTAGCGTTAAAACGACCCCTGAGGAAAGGGTTAGGTCTAGATGAGCGAAACCTCCGAGGTTCTCTGGGTTGGCTTCGAGCTGGGGCAGAAGATCGAGTTTGCTTGGGCCTGTCCTCGGGAAGCCTGCCGCCCTTGAACTCACCCAGGTCTTTGACTAACTTGTCAAGATCCTCTCCGAATAAAAGTTTCCCCTTAAAGGGAAGCCGGCTCAGGCGGGCTTTGGAGGAGGCATCCGCGGCCCAATTCCGGAGCCATAAATAGCGTCTGGCTGCCACCACCGAGGCCATGTTCTTAGCTAAGCTCCGGATGAGGTCATACTGGCTATCCGCCAAGAAGGCCGTACCTGATTCCAACCTAGCCGCGTTGGCTAGGACCCCCTCGGAGGAGCTCTCCTCTGCCTGGAGTTGTTGTGACCACCTCAAGCAGGCTCGTGCCACCCATGCCCCAGAGACTGAGGCCTGTAAGGCGAGAGCGCTCACGTCAAAGGCTTGCTTAAGGAGAGTGTCCAATCTTCTGTCCTGTGCATCCCTCAAGGCCGCGCTGCCCTCCACTGGGATGGTGGTTTTCTTTGTCACTGCCGAAACCGCCGCATCCACCCTGGGGGACTTCAGAAGCTCTTTGTCTGCTTCTGGGAGAGGGTAGAGCCGAGACATGGCCCTGACGCCCCTCAACGCTGACTCAGGTTGATCCCATTCCTCCTGAATCATTTGACGCACCACCCGGTGGGCAGGAAAAACCTTCTGGGACCTTCTGATGGCCTGAATTAAGGGATCTTCCAAAGCTTCCTCCTCTGCAGGGGCGTCCGAGGCCACGTTGAGAGCTTTCAGAGAGTCATTTATTAAAGCGGGCAACTCCTCCCGCCGAAATACTCTTATTATACGAGAGTGGTCCTCCTCCGGGATCTCCCCTTCCTCCAGCTCCTCCTCTTCCTCCTCCAACTCCTTATCCGAGGTCTCTTCTTCAGGCAAGACCTGGGAGGTCGGAGTGAGGGGCTCTTCCACCACCAGTCTGGGGCGCTTTGAGGGTATCCCAGAGTCCTGGGCGTTAGACTTCATGGGTCTGACCAGTTTAGCTTCGGCCGAAGGACCCGCTTCCCCCGCACCAAGACCCTTCTTTCGCAGGCAATAGGCCTGGTGCAGCAATAGAATGAAATCAGGAGAGAAGAAGTCCCCAGCTCCCCCTTCTCCTGCCGGGAGGGAGGGGGGAGGAATAGGGAGAAGGGGGGCCTCTGAGTGAGGAGGAGACAACTGGGACGCTACTTCCCCTTCCGACGGTTCCGAGGACCCCTGTGAGACCTGGGACATGGCAAGGCTAATTTCCTGTTCCACTGAGGAGGCGACTGCAGCGCAGCCCCTGCAGACCCCTGCCTCCGATGCAGTACCTCTCCGGGTGCCACAAGATGGACACCTAGGTTTGCCTGCCATGCTCCTGGGAGTAGCTAACAGAGTTTCCCTTAAAGAAAGGAAGGAAAGAAACTACCCTAATCAAGCAATAAGGGAAATAACAACTTAAAATCAAACTAAAATCCAATAAAAATCAAATTAAATCAATAAATTGCAATTAAAAATTAAGATTGCACAAATTATCGCCGGATAACAAAGGCAATGTTCCCCAGTAACCGGCCTGAAAGGGAAGGAATCCCGAGGACAAACCGGCACAACAAAAAACCCTTTTATCAATCAAAAATACACTTTTCAGGCAGAGTAACAAAAGTAAATGGACTTTGCAAGGTCTAAGACTTTTTTCAGCGCAACCGCTGAGTACTTGCGGTTTTAAGGCCTCTCTCCCGGCCCGAGGCAGTGATTCTCCGGTGTCGGCTCTACACGTGGTTAGGCCTCGACCACGTGGAGCCGTCTGCAGCGGAGCTCGCCCAAGAGCTGATCTTACTGTCCCGGCCGCTCCGGAGGTGAAGAGGAGATTAGCTGCGGCAACCCGACAGACGCTGGAGCCTCCCTCGCGGCTCCGAAGTCCGATGCTGCCCTCGATCGCGCCGCGGATTGAAGAGGGGAGGAGCCGAAGGCAGTAGCACCCTCTCCTTCCTGACCGGTGAGTCCTCTAGCGCTCAGCCGCCGGCGGGGGCTTCGGCGCGAGAACGGATTCAGGCAGGGCAGCAGATGGGTCGGTCGCCCTCACAGCGAGAGGAGCTCTGCTCGTTCCTCCTCGCTGTAGCAGTGGGGAGAGGAAATCTCCAAGGAACCCGGATCGGGCCGCGGGGGGGGGGGGGGGGGGAGAGGAGGAGAGAGTACTCCAAGGGAGGGAACTAAACTTAAGAATCAACAGCAGAGGAAATAAATTAAAACAATAAGAGTTAAAATTAAATTAAGATAAAATTAAAGTTAAGGATAAAATTAGGACTCCAGTAAGCCCTAGGCTTACGGAACCCTCCAGCTGCTTGGAGGCTGAGAATACTGGAGTGGGTGGGTGGCACCAGTGGTATATATACCGCTCCACCCCAAAAAGGTTGGGCTCAGCCTCCAAGCTGCTGGAAGGGTTGCGTAACCCTGAAGTAAAGGGACTGGACTGGAGTGACGATAAGGAACATCTCTTTGCACTATTGGGTGCATACACACTGCATATAGTCATCTCTTTCCCATCCAGTAACCCACTTCAAATTACATATCTGCCCTCCTGGTCTCTTACTATTTCTTTTGTTTCCAACAACAAATATTTTGCAAGCAAAATTCCTACTCCCCCTTCTTTGGATTGTAATTATTGGCAGCCATGATAATTTTAACATAGTTACCCTGGCACAGGCCCCTCCCCTGAGATACCTTTAAATGAGTTTCCCATATCATAATCCATCAGCCCGCAACTGGGTGCCTTTCCTTATCAGTGCTCTCCTTTTCTGCTAAGTATTGAGGCCATTTACATTAAATATTAAGACTTTTAGTCTACTACTCATTTGTAAGGTAATATATAGCTATCCCATATGTGCCCTTAGGATTCCTCCACAACAAACATGCCTCTTGTCCCCCCTCCCAATTGCTCCTCAATCCCTCTCTGCACCCCCCTCCCCAACCCCTCCCTTTTACCCTCCTTACTTCTTTGTTCCGTCTGTGATTACAGCTCGCCCAGCTCACCTTTTTCCCCCTTACGCCCACTTATAAACACTACTATCCATCTTTTATGAGCCCCCCTCTGTGCCCTCAAAGTATTTCAGACACCCTTCTGCCTCCCCCCTTCCTCTTTCCTGCATATAGTTATACCCCACACTCGCAGTACCCTGAATAGGCCTCTGTTTATTTCAAATTGTTATTATTAGTCCTTATTACAACCATTCAATATTTGCACTCATATTCTTACCAAATCTAGGAAATATCCTTTCGCCCTCTCAGGGGTTAGTTAATCATAGTTCTGATATTTCTTCTTTCTTTCCGCTCCACTCGCTGCCACACTCTCTTTTGACCTGGTTTCTACCTCGCTCCATTCCGCTCCCGCCTCTTTCATCACCTTCACCGTTGTCCCTACTCTGCTGGTGGTACTATTCACTGTGAACGCCAGGCCCGTTGGGTACAACCACTTATACCTGATGTTTTCTTCCCACAGCCTCGCTGTATACACCCTCCAGTTCCTTCGTCATTGTAGAATAGCAGCAGCCAGATCTGCATAGATAGCTATTTCATTTGCTTGCCACATGAACTTTCCCAGAGACCTCTTTTTGGCTGCTATTCTTTCCTTTATAATATAATCATGCACACACATTATAATGTCTCTTGGTTTTTCTTTTCGTGCCGGCCCTAGGGATCTGTGTGCTCTATCCAATGTTATCTCCCGCTCTACAGTGTCCTCCGCCGCTAGTACCGCTGCACTGATCTCTTTCGCTGTTTTCATACAGTCTCTGTAACTTTCAGTCTCCGGTACCCCTTTTATTCTTAAATGACTGTGACGAGTTCTGTTTTCCAGATCCTCTAGTTTTAAAGCTAGGGCTTCCTTCACTGCCTCCCATTCTTGAACTGTAGCCTGTAATGTGTCCACTCTCTTCTCGATTTCCTCTATGCAACCCTCTGCTTCAGTAACCCTTGATCCCACCTCATTAACATCTGTACGCAGCTGAGAGAACATATACTCCACCTCTCCTTTAAATCCTGCTATTTCAGCTTTTAGTTCTGTAAACCATGATCATAATTCTTCCTTCCAAAAAGGCAACACCTCTCCTGTATTGCTATGCTCCTCCCGCCATTTTCTCCTTCTCCAGGGATTTGTTACGCGTGCTCGCAAAAGCATAATCCCTCAAATCAGCTGCTCTCTTGTGTGTTGAGGCCATTCTTGTATCTACCAGGCTCTCCAGCTCTTGCACTTTAAGCAGAGGGTCTTCACCTCAACAGGGAACGGTATAAAATGTATTTTCTTCTTGCTAATCGACAGAGCTACAACCCTAGCTGTCCATGCCAGGCAGGTGACCTATCAACTCTCACTCTTATAGGAATATTTATTTATCAGGTTTTATATACTGCTTTATCAGTTCAATCAAAGTGGTTTACATAGAAACTTAAATATGTACATTGATAACTTGGATTTTTCTGAGGCAATGGAGGGTTAAGTGACTTGCCCAAGGAGTGCTAGCAGGAATCAAACCCTGGTCTCTGGGTTCCCAAGCCAGTGTTCTTGACCATTAGGCTACTCCTCCAATCCTGAATATGACTTCAGGAGGAATGGCTGGCAAGGCAAAGCAGTGTTAAGCTTGTTGTTTCCACCCTAGAGGTCATGTCTCTGCTGCTCTTGGCTTTTGCATCTGTTGGTATATGATTACCTGCAGTTCCGCCCTCTCCGGCAACCGCTAGGGCTCTCCGTCCAGAAGACGTAGCAGGTCTGCATACCAAGGGTGCCTCGGCCAGTCGGGAGCCACCAGAAGCACCCTTCATGGATGAGCTCCGACCCGTTGAATCACTCGGCCGATCAAGGCCCACGGCGGAAACATACAGGAGACCCGAAACCGGCCACTGCTGCAACAGGGCGTCTATGCCCTCCAACATTCTTTCTCGCCTTCTGCTGAAAAAACGAGTGGCCTTCGCTGAGTGGAAGGTCGCCATTAAATCCATTATGGGTCTCCTCCAACGGAGAACAATTTGATCGAATACGTCCGGATGCAGCTCCCACTCCCCTGCATCTACTTGGACTCTGCTGAGAAAAATCGGCCCTCACGTTGTCTCTCCCCACGATGTGCGCCGTCAAAATTGCTGACAAGCGACCTTCTATCCAAGCGAAGAGCAGATCAGCTTCCTCCTCCATGGCTGCACTTCCCATGCCGCCCTGGCGATTGATGTAGGCAACTGTCGCTGAGTTGTCGGACAGAACCCGGACCGACCAACCCACCACGGATTTCTCGAACGCTAGTAGCGCTCGAGCTACTGCTCGGAGTTCCAGGCGATTTATCGACAATGAGGCCTCCCGAGGAGACCAAAGTCCTTGTGCAAAACTGTTCCCCCACCAGGCTGGCATCCGTCAAAAGCGGGAGCCACTCCGGTTGTTCCAACGGCATACCGATCTCCAGGGATTCTGGCCGTAACCACCACCGCAGGGACTGTTTGACTTTGGACGGAACAGGCAGCCATCTGTCCAGGGAATCCGACTGATGGGACCAATGACGAAGCAGCACTCTCTGTAGCGGTCGCATATGGATCCTGGCACAAGGAACCGCCTCCAGTGTCGCTGCCATCGTCCCCAGCACCCGAAGGTAATCCCACGCTGACGGCGCTGGAGTGACCCTGAACTTGCGCACCAGACCCCTAAGAGTCTGAGCTCTCTTGTCCGGCAAGAAGACCTGTCCCTGCTTCATGTCGAATCGGACTCCCAGATACTCAAGCACCTGAGAGGGCTCCAGATGGCTCTTGGTCGGATTGATCACCCAACCGAGATTCTGCAAAAATTCTACTACCCTGCTTGTTACCTGCCTGCTCTCTGCTTCGGATTTGGCTCGAATCAAGCAATCGTCGAGGTACGGATGCACCAGAATTCCTTCTTTGTGCAACACCGCCGCCGCCGCCAACACCACCATAATTTTGGTGAACGTGCGCGGCGCCGTTGCTAGCCCGAATGGCAACGCTTGGAATTGATAGTGACCCCAAGGAAGGGCGAACCTCAAAAACCTTTGATGCGTTGGCCGAATTGGAATGTGTAAGTACGCCTCCGTAAGGTCTAGAGACGTTAAGAACTCTCCCTGACGTACCGCTACAATGACGGATCACAAGGTTTCCATTCGGAAATGAGGGACCCGCAGACAACGATTTACGCCTTTCAGATCCAAAATGGGCCGCAACACTCCGCCCTTCTTTGGCACCACGAAATAAATGGAGTACCGACCCAAGCCGCGCTCCGCCTCCGGAACCTCCACGACCGCACCTAACCGCAGCAGCCGCTCCAAAGTGTTGCGGACCTCCAGGGTCTTTCTTTGTCCCCTGCAGGGAGACATGACGAAGGAATCTCGCACGGGCCATGCCAATTCCAGACCGTAACCTGTCAAATTATTTCCAACACCCACTGGTCGGAGGTGATGTGGGCCCAAGCAGAGAGAAACCCCTGAAGCCTCCCGCCTATTGAAGGTTTCTCTGCCAGGACCCGCCTCATCTCATTGCGACTCGAGGGCTGCTGGTGAGGCACTCGAGGAGAAACCCCTGGGCCCGAGACGGAAAGCGGCCCCTCTGGTAACCGCTGAATCTAGAAGTACGAAACCTCCGAACGTCCCGAAATTGGCCTCGAAAACCTTGCGGGCCTTACCCTGTTTAGGTTTATCCTCTGGGAGTCTACCAGCTTTGGATTCCCCAAGGTCCTTTACTAACTTATCGAGATCCTCCCCAAAGAGCAATCTCCCTCGAAATGGGAGCTTACTTAACCAGGACTTGGAGGAACCGTCCGCCGCCCAGTTTCTCAGCCATACCGACCGGCGGGCGGCCACCACGGAAGCCGTACTATTAGCCAGAGCCCTGATCAAATCATAATGTACATCCGCCAAGTATGCTGTACCAGACTCCAGCCTGCCGAGCTCTTGGAGCTCATCAGGATCCAAATGTGGGGACTGGCGTAAGCGCTGAACCCAGCGCAAACACGCCCGGGCTACCCATGCTCCACAAATGGAAGCCTGCAAAGAAATAGCATCCACTTCAAAAACCTGTTTCAGTAACCCGTCGACCTTACGGTCTTGAGTATCCTTTAAGGCAGCACTGCCCTCTACTGGAATAGTGGTCTTTTTAGTGACCGCTGATACCACCGCGTCCACCCGCGGGGCACGGAACCTTTCCTTGTCCTTGTCAGCCAGAGGGTAGAGCCTTTTCATGGTCCGGATACCTCTAAGCCTCACTTCCAGCTGATTCCATTCATCTTGTATCATTTTGTCAACTACCCTATGCACCGGGAACACCACTTGCGTACACCACACTGCCTGAATCACCGGATCTTCAACTTCCTCCTCAGCGGCGGCCGGCGGCGTTAGATTTAACATCTGCATAGACTCCGTAATCAGTGCCGTCAGTTCTTCCCTACGGAAGACCCGTATGATCTTGGCTTGATCTTCGGGCTCTGGGATCTCACCTTCTTCTAGATCCTCCATCCCTTCCTCGTGCTGCCAGTCAGCATCTTCGACGTCTAGCCACTCTCCTTCCGCCTCCAACGACGTCTTCGCCTTCTTATGTGCTGAGGGACCTTCGCCCTCCATATCCGCCCCTTCCAGCTGTGGGGATGGAAGGGAAGGCGGTAACGCTGATGGTAGTCTACCCTGATGCCGCAAGCAAAAGGCTTGGTGCATCAACAAAACAAAATCCGGGTAAAACTCCTCAAGATCCGCTGTCTGTGTACTCGGGAGCGATTCCGAAGGTCCCCCCGCGTCCTCAACTGCGGGACCTTGCCCAGAGTGCTGCATCGACTCCACCCCTGCCAATAGCGGAGTTACCTGCATCTCAGCGGTCTCTTTAAGTTCCATTTGCTGCTCCACCGTGGACGAGAGTGATGCACAGCCGCCGCAGACTCCAGAGTCAGCCACCGTCCCCCTCCGGGTGCCGCAGACCACACACTGCGGTCGTGTTGCCATAACTGCATCCACTTTGTCTCTTTTCATTTTTTTTTTTTTTAACTCAGACCTAAAGCCTGGCAATTAATCAGCAAGGAACGCGAAATTCCTTATGCTCTAAGACCCTGTCCTGCAATAGTGCCGACAAAGAAATAAAGCCCCCACTCCCCAGACCGGAGGCTGTAGCGCTAAAATAAAACATTCCCTGAATAAGGAAAAAAAACCCAACCCCAAATCAAACGCAGTTAAATAAGAAGAAAAAGAAAGAAAAATAAACGTCGCTGAGAAACCCGCTGTCCCCAGGATCTGCAGCTCCAAAACGGCAGCCAGCCACGCGGCTGGCCTGCACCGCTCAAAATGGCCGTCGTGAGACCCGGAGGGAAAAAAGGGCGCGAAAGGAACCCAGCAGGCCGGCCTTTAACGGCTGAAGAAGATCCCCGTCGCTCACTCACCAAACGCAGCCTGAAACCGATGAAGGGCCTAATGGTCAGGTCTGCTCTGCCCCAAGGCTGCCTCCCAGCTCTCAAATCCTGCTCGTTTCAGCAACCGTGAGCCTGCACGAGCACCTCAATGCTCTGTCCCTCTCTGCCGTCACTGTACAAGCCGCGGTTAACAGGATCCGCGGTCCGGGCAGCCAACTGACCTGAGGGAGGGCTCTCCCCCGTAAAGTCCGGGGGGAGAGATCCTTCGGTTCCCGGGAAAGGATTAATCGTATCCTAGGCAGACAGAGCACAGACAGGGAAGGTTTAAGAGACACCAGCACCTTTCTCCCACCTTTCCTTTGTCTTTCCTTTTTTTTTCTTTTTTTTAAAGGGACAGTACCCAAACCAATTTCCTAAAATTGAACTAGCTACACTAGCCTATATGCTCCCTATCTGTTCCTCTAGTGAGCCCCCGATGAGCCTCACAACGTCCTCCTGCTGCAAGGAGACTGGTCACAATGGGGAGGAGGAGCGAGAGCAGCAGCCTGTATCCAGTGATGTCATAATTCTGACATGCCAGTCTCTGAGCTGCAGGAGGAGGTTGACAATCCCAGAGGTAGAGGACTGAACTGGAGGAACAATAAGGAACTTGGATTTTTCTGAGGCAATGGAGGGTTAAGTGACTTGCCCAAGGAGTGCTAGTGGGAATCAAACCCTGGTCTCTGGGTTCCCAAGCCAGTGTTCTTGACCATTAGGCTACTCCTCCACTCCTGAATATGAATTCAGGAGGAATGGGTGGCAAGGCAAAGCAGTGTTAAGCTTGTTGTTTCCACCCTGGAGGTCATGTCTCTGCTGCTCTTGGCTTTTGAATCTGTTGGTATATGATTACCTGCAGCTTTACCTTAAAATATCACACAAAGTCTCTACTTCTCAAAGAATTTTTTTCATGGAAACTACAGCTCCGCACCACACGCTGTTAGTTTGTGCCTAACTGTAGAAGATAGATTTCTGACAGCCAAAAAATAGACGTGGCATAGATTATATCATTTCAGCAAATGTTGCAAGTGACTCTCAGAAAGAGACCAGCACAACATTGTTCAACCCAAAGCAGTGACTATGTTAATTTTGGTTAATGTTACACACAATGAATCAATGTTTAGCAGATCTGCTGAATCCCCTACTGCAAATGTCACCGTGCGCCTTTGTATTTTAAATAATATCCCAGCTTCCAGTGGTTACCGGTGCAAAGAGTAAAGTACAGGAGGAACTCATTTCCTGCCCTTAGTATGTGCAATTATCTTAGCTTTGAGAGTAAGTCTCATCATGCCATCTTTCTGGATAAATGTGCTTAGGCTTTCAAATTTAGTTGTAACATAAAAGTTGCTTCTGAAAGGCCTTTTTTTTTACTAATGCTTAGTGCATGTCACTGGATATTAGCGTGCAGCATCTGCTTCTGCGCCCCTAGGAATACAATGTGTTGTGGCAAGGGACAGTGCACACTATCACTATTAGCATGTGCTAAGCCTTAGAAAAGGGGGCCTGAAATCTGTCCCGAGGGTATTTAAATTCTGTCATAATTTTGGTTGCTATTACATTTGCTGGCTGCTGTTATAGGCATTCATCATGCTATTAGTAATGTTCCCTCTAAGTAGCTTGAAGCTGTGCTGGAGTCCTCCACTGGTGGGGGGAGGTGCAAAGCGATCGCGCTTAGGATGGCACGACATAGGCAGGTCCCTCGCACGATCACTGCACCTCCCCCCACCGACGGGAATGCCGGCAGAGGACTCCAGCGCAGCTTCAAGCTGCTTAGAGGGAACACTGGCCATCAATAAAAGTATGTCCTTATATTTACTTTGTGCCACCATCCCTCCAAATTCGCATCAAGGATACTTGTCATATAATAGATTTTGATGAAAAATGCTTTCTTCTGGTACTTTAAAGAATCCTGCTAAATCAGACCTTGACAAATGTTCTTGGAATATAGGAGCTGGCCTAAAAATCTGAGAACTGGCTGCCGAAAGCAAGGTCACAGTGCATACCCCCACCCCCCAAAAAGGTAAAAAGGTATATTGCAGTTCCTTTTTTAGGTTTTAGGGCCTGATTTACTAAGACTGTTATCAGTGACAGCTTTTTGCTGCTGCTTTTAGAAATACTGCCGCTGCTCACCTCCCTCCCCCAAACAAAATCAGCAACAGCTGGGGGGGGGGGGGGCATGGCCACCCATGTGGACCACTGTCACTACTGCCGCTCACATAGGCTGGCCACCCTAGGCAGCCACCTAGTTCGCCTAGTGGATGGGCCAGCCATGCGTGTGTGTGTGGTATGGAGGTGGAATGCCTGCGCGTGTGAGGTGTGAGAGGGGTGCATCTATTACACATATACATTGTGCATTTTACTTCCCATGCATTCATCTATTCAACCTCCAACCGATTGCACTCTTTCCTCTCCGCTACTCCAATCCCTCCCCTGCTGTCCCTCCCCCACCTCCAGCTCTCTGTTTCCCTTCCCAGACTCTCTCCCCATCTCCCTCCCCCACTGCACTCAACCTCTGACCTCTGTTCCCCCTACCATTCTTTAATTAATCAAATGCACTGCCCCTTTAAATTTCTTCAACCATTTGTGACCAAAATCCCCTAGCCTCTAACCTTTTTTTTTTTGCAGGCTTGGACAGTTGCAAGAGATAGGATGCCACCGGCCGACATTGCCAGTCTCAGCCTTGCAGCACTCCTGCCCACCTCCATGCTGCTGCACATGTGCTCTGAGCCCCAGGCGCCAGGCCTGATTTCTCAGTTGCCGTGGCAACCTGGCACCTGGGGTTTGTCAAGCCCTGTGCTGAATATCTGAATATCTCCCCTTATTTCTTTCTTCATGAGGGTACATTTTGACTTTCTTAAGCCTCTCTGTGTACGACTTATGTTCCATTCCATTCTCTGAAACGCTTCAATTTTCTCAATATCCTTAGGAAATATGGTTCTAGAACTGAGCAAAGTACTCATGGTGGGGTCTTACTAGGGTCATCTTTTCTCTGCTGATGATACTTTTCCTTATCCACTTTAGCCTACTCTTAGCCTTCCGCCTTTTGAAAATACGAAAGAGTACAGTACAATATAAATATACAATAAAAGAAAAAGGTACAACATTCTATTTAAAGCATAACTAAAACAAATGTCTAAAATAAATAAAAGAATAAACAAAACAACCAAAACTCACATTTCAGAAAGATTTTTATGCATTTGCGGCAATTTTTTGCGAGGTTTTTTTACATGCAGCCCTGTCTGTGAAAATGAGCAAGTTATTACACAGGCCTTGTTAAGTTCCATTGCTCAAATGGTTTCTCATTCAGTCAATAAATGTCTTTCCTTGTCCCGTTATGGTTAATTTGTTTACTGGTCATCTATGTGACAATGAGGCGCATTTTACAAATGAAGTCCTAGTGCAATCTGGGATGTCCAAGCCAGAACATCTGAAAAAAAGCAGGCACGTCCAAGTTCAGACACGATTTCACAAACGTGGACGTACCTGATACGGATGTCTGTTGAGCCATCTACACAGACATCCCCAGAATAATATTGCAGACTGAGGATGTCTAGGAACAGCCTAATAATTAGAGTAGTGGGCTAGGTCCAGGAAAGCCAGGTTCAAATCCCACTGCTGCTATCATTGTGATTGTGGAATGCCATCTTCTCTACACCCTCCGGATGTATTATAGACAAAACAAGCACTTTCCCGCTACCTTTTCGTGCCTGGAGCAGGTCTAAACTTGAACAGGGGTCGCAGACATCTCTGATGTTTCTGAAATCCAGAGGGGGCATCTAAGTTCATTGTACTGCCCCACTACACCCCCTGCCTACTTGGACATCTTTGCAGTGGAGATGTCCTAAAAAGCCATGTGTATAATGGCTCCAGGAAGTCTCCTGATTTGGATATTCAAATTGCCACTAAGGCTTTTAAAATGGTGTCTAAAACTATACAGACATCCACCACTTTTGTCTCCTTATCAGAGCCCTCAATCAACTTGGTTAGACCAGACCACAGCTCTATCTGAAGCCATGTTGTCTATGTACTATAATTTACTTGAGTCAAGATACAGCACTATACGGCTGTGACCACATAGTCAAGAAACCCCATATTCAAGCATTAAATTTCAGTATGTTCCCCTTTGTTAAGATTTTGTCTACAAATTGGCCTACAGGGATACCACTCGCTCTGACACATGGCTAATAGTATAATTTGTAGGAAATTTTCTAGCTGGCTCTCAAACTCGAAAGCAAAGGGAGAAGTTAGATAAATTCACCTTGGGGAATTCTGCACAAAATAATGTAAGATTTTGCGCAAACATTTAGAAAATTCTGCTCACGGTATTTTAAACTTCTGCATGTTTTATTAGTAATTTTTTATGCATAATTTTCTCACCTTTCCTGCCCACACCCCCTCCCCCAGTTCTCTCTCCCTCTAGCAAGAACCCTACTGCCGTCCGTCCCTAAAGTCTACCCTCATTCATATAATCCCCACCTTTCCTCCTTCCTCCCTTCCCCATGTAACTACCCTAATCTCTCCTTACCTCTCCTTTTTTTTCCCCAGGCACATATATATCTCCACCTTTCTTTTTCTCAACCGCCCAGGTATACACCCATCTCCAGCCCCAGTCCCCCCAGACTCACCATCAGCCCAAATCCAACCCCAGCCTCTTCCCCCTCAACTCACCATCAGCTCAGCTGAGCTCCAACCTCTTCTGTACTATTTCTACATCCATTTTGCAGTGGCATCTTTTTTTTTTTTAACACAGCCACGGGAGTGTTTCCCTTAACTCCCACGGCTTGCTATGCTTCAGACGCCAACACTGCTAGAGACAGGGTGCGCCTATGTTTACCTTTTAAAAACACCGTGGTTCCATTGCCAGAAACATTAACACAGTTGCGGGAGTGGCTGTGAAGGGGCAAACAGTGAGGCTGGCTCGTGTGACCTTAAAGCTTGCGCGCTCGGAGCCAGTGCCTCATTGGTTTGTCTCTTAAGCCAACCCTGGTCACCGATGCTAATGCCCATGACTTGCAGAATTCTACATAGCAAATGTAAAATTCTGTACAGATGGGGAATTCTACTCAAATTCCACATTGTTCCTTTGCACAGAATTCCTCCAGGCGAATATAAGGTACTGTAACAGAGTTAATAAATAAAAGAGATTTGGAGGGAAATTGGTCTTTTCCCCCATTCTGCAGAGTCCCTGACTGTGTGTGGTGCTGAGTTCCTGAGGAGAACAGACAGGTGAGAGGAAAAAGGAAAGGAAAAATTAAAGCAAAAACCACCCTCCAGTGTCTCCTATTTTGTATTTTGTTAGTCCCTTTTTTTGCTTGTTATAGATCTGTGAAAATAACAGAGGAACTGATTGCCAATTGATTTATCCAGTAACTTATATTTTTACCCTATGTCTAATGATGGGGACTGCAGCCTTTCTGGGATGGTCGCGTGCCTGGAAGAAAATTGGAAAGGCATTAAGACAGTAGCTAGTCGCCAGGGACTCGGCTCTTGAAGATAATTCTTCCCCTACCATTCAGGACCCACAAATCAGAGATAAGGAGCTGTCTCCTCCTTGACACCTGTAGCCTCTGGACCCACATATACCACAGTTGGCTATGGGACCCACTAAACTGTACTTTCTTAGCGTATGCATAATTTTCCTCACAACTGAAATTAAACTGAAGGTCAAGCAGAGCTTCCTTCCTCCTTCTGCCCACTTTTGTGGTGTGAGATTATACCTTTCTTCCTCTTCTATGAAACATAACATCACTAATCAAAATAATCTCTTGGAATATTCCTTTACTTACTGTTTACTAAAAATGTATATTCTGTAAGATATCAAGTTCTATGTGAACTCCAAGGTAATATTGTCAATAAAATGATAGTCACTATCTAGTAAAAAAATATATATAATCAATTAAATATCCAGGAATTAATACAAATCCAAAACACCCTGAATTTGATTTCGTACCTTTCATGTGAGCCCTTCCGTCCTCCAGGAGTGGTACCACTATAGTAGAATTCATATTTCCTGTAGACCTTACAGCTGTATAGACAACGGGCACTGACTGCACTACTACCGGAATGCGGTGGACATGATTCATTTTGTTGGACTGCAAGTTCATGGGGCTTGAAGGGGGTACTGGATGGATAATGTGCAAAAACTGCTGTCCTCCCATACCAGATGCAGAGGCCACAAGAGGGCCTGAAGTCAATACTGTCGGCGCAGATGCTGCTGCAGACACCGATGTTATTACTGTTGGGGATGAAGCTGGACGGCTGGAAAAGGAATAAGCCGAAGACGTAGAAGACGGTGATGACGCAGATGTTGGTATGGAAACCGGTGAAGATGCAGCTCCTGTAGGTGATACTCTGGCTTTGTTTATTGACAAGTCCACCGGCTCAGTTTGTGTTTGAAAATGATCAGTAGATAGAAAATCCTCTGGGGGCTCCTCCTTCATATTATTCAGCAAGAGGGGGACAGCTTCCATGTCTGGGTAGCTATGCACTTTGGGAGACTGTTGAAAGAAAAAAATGGACATGTGTCAGCATTTCCAATTAAAGCTTTAAACTAGATAACTTTAATGTGTGTATTTTTCTCAGTGATGAAGTTACTGCAGATGATGAACCTATGATAGCACCCATCATACTGAGAATGCTGCTAGAATTATCCATTATCTTTCAATGCACTCCAGTCTATTTGCTTCCCATGTCCTTCGGGAATTACATTTTAATTCTGGAGACAGTAGTGAGCTGCAGCACTCAACCCTAATTCATAAACTAGCAAACATTTGAATATCTGATTATACCGTAAACTGATATAAATGTGTGACACCTAACATGGCAAAGAACCCATGACATTTTGGCTATTGGGAATTTGTTCCAAAGTGTGAGGCTGGGATTTAATGATATAGTAGAACTGCTAGAACTATAGTTTAGCATTAAGGAGACAAATGGGAACGCACTATATTCCTAAATGTCTTCATGTTGCCATGGGACTTCAGATCTATAATAATTAAGGCTTAGATCTGTTCAGAACCTAGTTTGCTCTGGAGGAGAATGACTTTGTGTACCTCTTTTAGACTACCAGCATTAAATAGAAAATGCAATGTATTTTTAAGAAAATATATTACATGGGGAATTTCATAACTACTGCAAATCTAATCCTTCCCACCCTCATCTGTTATAAAAAAGAAAGAAAGAAAGAAAGAAATGGGGCTTTTGCTTTCTTCCAGTAAGTATTCAGAAAC
This sequence comes from Ichthyophis bannanicus, assembly GCA_033557465.1. Classification (NCBI taxonomy): domain Eukaryota; kingdom Metazoa; phylum Chordata; class Amphibia; order Gymnophiona; family Ichthyophiidae; genus Ichthyophis; species Ichthyophis bannanicus. The sequence continues at coordinate 408,921,268 of CM066035.1, read as the reverse complement.
GTAAACCCTGCTATGAAAAGCAATTAGAGCTGACTGGTGTTCGCAGAAGGGACCATTGCTTAGTCCCAATATGGTATGTCTGCTGTGCTCAGTCGCACCACAGGACACAATAATGCCAAGCATCTCAATTATGGTAAACACATCTTTAATGTATATCCCTATCAAGCTCTGTACTTGAAAACACAAATCATTCTTACTAGTTTAGACATTTTTTTTTCTTTCTGATTACCATCCTGTGAAATAAAGTTGTGTTAGTGAAAAGGAAATGGCCCTGTGTTTCCAAATAAGCACTCTTATTATAGACAGCAAATGCAGTGCAACCCTTGCGTTTATTTTTTTAGCACATCACAACAGGGGTGTGAAGGCAAAGAAATTTCATTTCGTTGATATTCATTTGCAGATTTTTTCAGTTTGTTTTGTTTCGTTCGATTGCTTTCCGCCTATCATTAATAGTGCCAGGACTTTCCACTTTTTTTTATAAACTAAGGGGTATGTTTACTAAATGGCAGTAGCGGCTTCCATGAGATCGGAGCCAAGGTCCCACTGAAATCAATGGGACCGTGGCTCCGATATCGCACGGAAGCAGCAGCCGCCATTTAGTAAACATACCCCTAAAATTGTGTAAAATTGTGTAAATGCCTTGAAGGCACCCAGGGGAGCATTTATAGGCTTGTTATTGCTTTGTTTTATGTGGTACTACTGTGGTCTTGTTTTTATTTATCATATGTATGTTCACTGTAAACCTCCTAGGAAATATTGCAGAATATAACATTTTTAAATAAATAAATACTAAGCAATAGTGCATAATATAAGCGGTAGATGGGAAGTGACAACATTTGGGGGTTTTCTCTTTCATTTTCATTCAAAAACAATACAAAACGAAATAGGAAATGTCAACGATATTTCCTATTTCATTTCAAATAAATGCATATCCCTACATCACTACTTTCAGGGTATATATCACCATTTCTTATTTAACAATTATATCATTGCTTTTGAGATGAAATTTAGTCAGGCTTTAAATAATCTCTTCATATACTTCTGCCAAGGGAACCATTGGAATCTCTAATTTTGACTCAAATGGTAATGATTACAATCACTTAGAAAAATAATCTATTGCTTACTGCAATAAACTAAAACATTGGTTAATGTAGGTTTACTATTACTGTTCAGTCAGCTGAGTATTCAAGCTGGTATTCGACTCCAACTGTTCTACTAAATTTGAGAAGGCACATTTTAGAAAGGCCATTTTGGTGCAATCTGGGACATTCCAGTCAAAACATTTGAAAGTCTGTTGGAGGGACAGCTGAGAAAGCAGGCATGTGTGGGTGCTATCTAAAATCAACCCGTCTCCACCCTAAAAGATAAGGGTGGAATTCTAGAAGCCCTATTCATGCTTTGGACATCTGAAAAATGGGGATTGAGATGTCCAAAGCTCAGAGATGTCTCCAGAGTCATTTTAGAAGCCAGCTCTGGAGCTTCCCCAGCGTGAGGACGTCCATGTCTGAATGGGGCGTGGTGGAGGCCTGGCCGGGGCATTCCCAGGAAGCTGGCCATCATTGCTTGTTCTCAGAAACATTCTGCATGTTTAAAGTCTCATTTAAGGTTCTATCTGCTACAGACATGAATAAATATTGTGAAAGTGCTTGTTTTGGCTGAACAACATCCAAACGGTGTAGAGAAGATAACACTCCATCATCCCCAGCACTCAGCACAATTTCAATGGCAGCAGCAGTAGGATTTGAACCCTACCATTAGGCTGTCCTAGACATCTGAAATATGGTTCTGGGGATGTCTATGTAGATGCCCCCACAGATGTCCATATTAGGTACAGCCATGTTTATGAAACCACATCTGCACCTGGACATGCTGCATTTTTTTCAGACATTCTGGCTTAGATGTCCCCGATTGCACTTGGATGTCCCTTCTAAAATTCCACATTAAATGTCTCCGGCAAAAGAAAAAGAAACGGGGACATGCGCAGTAATGGGTCAGACACGTGCAGGTTTTCGACTGATTTTAGAAACTTGCACATGTCGGATATGGACAGGGGCAGGTCCAGAAACACAGATGCACATGTATCTCTCGCCACATACACATCCTGGCCTGCCATTTTGCTATAGCACGGGCAGCTAATAAAAATGCCCCTCTAATTACTGGCATGCCTTTTTGAAGGAGTGAAAATCTTTGGTCTACTTGCATGTTCTGGATGCCTGCTATGTGCACTGATCAGAGGGCTGAGAGATGAATCTCTGCTCGACTGCCCAGAGTTGTTAGTGATAGCCTCGCTTTGAATACCCTCTTTCTTTGTTCACATAGCCACCACTGTGGCATTGTCATAAATCATTCTGACTGCCTTCCTCTTCAAGAAATTCTCAAACCTCTCCAGAGCAAGGAGGATTGCTCTCATTGCTGACCTGTTGATCGGTCAAGAGGACTCCTGGGACAGCCAATACCCCTGGCAAACTGGCCCTTACAATGGGACCCAGCCCAGAAGACTGGCATCAGTAGTCACAACCACCAAGCCCAGCAATTCCAGACATCGCAACACCGACTGGAATGCTGCCTGAGCATCCTCTGCTGAATCTGACTGAATAATCCAGTCATCCAGGTAAGGATGAACCCCAAAACCCTGCCTGTGGAGGTAGGCCACAACAACTAGCATGACTTTTGAAAATGTGTTCAGTGCTGTGCCAGGCCAAAATGGAGAGCCCAAAACTGGTAATGACAGCTGAGGACATAGAAGCAGAGAGACCTTGATGCTGCTTCAAATAAGGATGTGAAACTATGCCTCAGAGAGATCCAAAGACATGAGGAGCTCGCCCTTTCTTATTGTTGCAATGACCAACCATAAAGTCTCCATGTGAAATCAAGGAATTCTGAGCTTTGCATTGATGCCCATCAGATCCAGAATGAGCCTGAAGGACCCTCCCTTTCTTCAGATCCACAAAATGGATAGAATACCGCACATGCCCTTCCTCTTCTGTAGGCACTGGATAGCCTCAAGTTGATTTAAGCATTTAAGAATCTCTTTGACTGCTGCCTTTTTTTTTTTTTTTTTAAGAGAACATGGAGACACTATGAAGATGTCTTGGAGACGTTTTGCAAACTCCAGGGCATACTCCTCTTGAATGACCTCAAGCACCCATTGGTCTGAGGTGATGTGGGCCCACTTCAAGAGATATAAATGGAAATGTCCCTCAATTGCCTGTACTCCACAAGGGGCAATAAGAACATAAGATATGCCATACTGAGTCATCAAGTCCAGTTTATGTTTATTTCAGAACTTGATATACCGCCCCCCATTACATCGGGGCGGTTTACAATATTACAAAAGAAACAAATATAAAGTAGAAAAGAAAAAAAAAAGTACAAATCCATATACAGTGTAGAGGGGAAAGCGATAGTCAGACACACTTAAGGGCTTAGGAGGGATAGGTATGTCAGGAAGGGAGATTAAAAGCAGAGGCAAAGAGGTGGGTCTTTAGGAGGGATCAAAATTTAGGGTAGGACTCCTCTAAACGCAGGGCCGTTGGGAGGGAATTCCAAAGGAATGGACCAAGGTAAAAGAAAGCTGATTGTCTGGTTGAGTGTAAATGTGCCAGAGTTGGAGAAGGTAAATGAAGACGGTTAACATGTACTGAACGAAGGCTATGGGAAGGGATGTGAAAAATCAATAAATCTGCTAAATACTGAGGAGTGTGCATATAAATTGCACGGTGCACCGACGTGAGCACTTTAAACCTAATCCAGAGATCCAATGGAAGCCAGTGAAGCTGAAAGAGGAGGGGGTAATGTGGTCTCTGGAAGAAGCGTGGAAGACAAGACGGGCTGCAGTATTTTGAACTAACTGCAATCGCTGACGCTGGTATTTAGGAACACCCGTAAGGACAAGATTACAGAAATCCAATTTAGTGATAACCAGTGATAGCAAAAGTGTCGTAAGGGCCTGAGGGGAGAGAAACGGTCGGATTGCACGTATCCGTCTAAGATAAAAGAAAGAGCGTTGTGATACAAGGGAAATGTGGTCATGAAAAGATAGGTTAGAGTCTAGAAGGACTCCCAAATAGCGAAGCTTGGGAACAATAGTGATAGGAGTACCTGCGAACGAAGGGACCAAAGAGGGCCAAGGGGAGCTGTGTGAGAACCAAATAGCTGCTGTCTTGGCAACATTAAGAACAAGACAGTTGTTAAAGAGCCAGGTGGAGATCATGGCTAAGCAAGAATCAAGGCTAGTGATATCTGGACACACGGAGGAGGTATGATGTAAAAAAAGAAAAATGTCATCCGCATAGTAATAGGCTGATATGCTGTACTGCTGGACCATGAGGGCTAGTGGAGCTAAAAAGACATTAAAGAGTAGAGGCGATAATATAGAACCCTGTGGGACCCCATAAGGCAGAGGATGGGGTACAGAAGCAGAGTCAGAGGAACCAGAAGTAACTGTGAATGTCCTTGAGTGCAAGAAAGAGTGGAACCAGTGGGAGACAGTACCCCGAATACCCACATCCCTTAGCCTGGAGAGTAGAAGTGAGTGATCCACCAGGTCAAATGCTGCAGATAGATCAAGAGAGATTGCCACCAATATATCACCTCGGTCATGTGAGGAATGAATTTCATTCAATACTGCGGATATGATGGACTCAACTCTATGTCCTGGTCAAAATCCAGACTGATAAGGGTGCAAATAATGATGTGTATCAAGGTGATGGAAGAGTTATGCGAATACAGCTTTTTCCAGAAGTTTTTATGGAAACGATAAGTTAGAAACCAGGCGATAATGTGCTGGTAACAGAGGATCTAAAGAGGGATTTTTCAGCAAAGCGCGGACCAGAGCGTGTTTCCATGGATGGGGGAAAACACCCATACTAAGACTCGAGTTAATTATAGTTAGTAATGGAGGAAGTAGCCCCAGGGACGGCTCAGACAACCAAGCTCAGACAACCAAGCTGATGGAATAGGGTCCAAAGCAAAGTAAGTCTTACGAGTGGTGGACACTAGTTTGAGAAGTTCAGCAGACGTAAGGGGATAAAAATTGGTCCAAGCATGGGACAGAGTAGAGACTGAATGGGGGGAGGGGGGGGGAATGGATCGGGGAGAAGCCAGCAGCTGAGAACATAGCGAGAGGGAGGCACAGAGATCCTGAGTCTTGGAGGAAAAGAAAGCGACAAGCTGTGAAGAGTCTGGAGTGGATGATGCAGAAGAGGTTACAGGGGAGGAATCTGATTGTATGCTAGAGAGAGTCTGAAGTGTCGAGAAAAGTTGGCGCGATCTGTTCAGGGCGTATGTTATAGCGGTCGAATAAAAAACATACTTTGCCTGATGAATACTTGAGCGATATTGCTGATGGCAGGTTTTAAAGCGTTGATGCAAGGCCGGAGACTGATTCTTCCTCCAGAGGTGCTCAGCCCTGTGGAGATAGGAACGTTGTAATCGGAGTCCCAAATGAAACCAGGGCTGCCGATTATTGTGTCGGCGTTGGCGAGGTTGCAGGGGAGCAACTTGATCTAATGCAGTAGATAGCACGGAGTTCCAACAAGAAACCTGAGATGTGGGAGAGCGGGCGGAAAAATCCGAAGGAAAGAGAGAATGAGAAGAGGAGAACATGGCTAGGGTTGCTGGGGAAATATGACGGACCAAGTGAGCGGATAATGAAGAGTCTGTTTGTCTGGGATTGAACAGAACCTGGCCTAGATTGCGCATAAGAAAGAGAAAAAGACAGGCAAGCGTGATCAGACCAGGGGATGGGCTAATGGGAGAGAGATAAGGGCTGAACAGAAGAGGCAGAAGAAGAGATAATCAGATCTAGGGTGTGGCAAGCTATGTGGGTGGAGATAGTAACATGTTGCAATAGGGAAAGATCATGTAGGAGCGAGCTGAACAGAAGTGCCTTAGAAGAGGAGGACGGTGAGTACATATGAATATTGAAATCACCCATGAGCACAAGGTCAGGGTATTGAACAGACAAGTCCGAGATGGAAGAGAGCAAAGAGTCCCAAGTAGTGGGGCTGAGTGAGGGAGGGGCATAAATCACAAGAAAATAAGTTGACGGGAAGGAGCCCAAGTATCCTGTTTTCAACAGTGGCCAATCCAGGTCACAAGTACTACTACTACTACTATTACTACTGAACATTTGTATAGCGCTACAAAGCGTATGCAGCGCTGCACAGACACATGTAAAAGACAGTCCCTGCTCATGAGAGCTTAAAATCTAGTCGAGACAGACAACACAGTAGCTGTAGACATGGGATACAGCTAGGGGGAAAGGTAGGGAAACACAAAGGATAACAGGTGAGTCAAGATCCGAAAGCAACAGCAAAGAGGTACGTTTTCAACCTGGATTTGAAAATGGTCAGAGAAGGCGCCTGATGTACAGACTCAGGTTGTTTGTTCCAAGCATAAGGAGTAGCAAGGTGAAAGGTGCTCAATGTGTTCAGTATGAAAGAGCTCTTTGTTCATTATGGCATCAAATTTAAAATGAGACTATGATGTCATGGTGCAGAAGTTAGGATGATAATCAGTAGCTGTGCTGTTCATCAAATGGAGAGTCAAAGAGACAACTATATGGGAGATCTATAATTCTCTAGTTAATATTCTATAGATGGAGGAAGAAACAGAGCCAGGGTAAGTGTATTACTTAAAAACTGCAATATGACCTAATATTTAAATGACGGATATCCTTGATTAAAAGTATACCAGTAGCAAAGATCTAAATTAAGAAATGATATGTGAAAAAGGGGGGGGGGGGTGTATAAAGACAAGCATATCTAATCAAAAAAATTGAACTATCATCTACTCAATGCAAATGCATGGACTAAAAAGATGATTTTCTCATAATGGAATGCAATAATATGTAACTAATGTATGCCAATAAAAATAAAATCAAAGTACTGTAAAAATGAAAGTCCCCCAGATCATTAACTGATGTTTATAATCCCATAATATCATATTACAGTATGCCAAGTTACCTGGGCCATAGTTTTACAGAACTGCAGAACACCTTAATGGAATCACATAAATCATAGCGTGATGGGCTAAAATCCACCTGGATGGGGAAGGCAAGCAGGCAAGTAGCACAAGTTGTTCTGTAGTTCTGTAAAACTATGGATCGAGTAACTTCCATGCGTTTGTATTGAGCGGATGATAGTTCCATTTTTTAAGTAAAGCGTAGTTACTCACCTGTAAAAAGTGTTCTCCAGGGACAGCAGGAATCAGTCCTCAAATATGGGTGACGTTGGCGCCGACAGAGCCCTCGTCTGGAGCAATTGCCCAGCTTTCAAAGAAAGCCTTTGGGATTGCATCGCACATGCGCGGTCCTCTTCCCGCCCAAGGGTGCCATCTTGCTCAGTCAAATGATATAGCTAAAAAGACGGCAAAATGAATAAAAAACAATAATAGAACTGCAACTCCAGGGGAGGAGGGAGGGTCATGAGGACTGCTTCCTGCTGTCCCTGGAGAACACCTGTTACAGGTGAGCAACTACGCTTTCTCCAGGAACAAGCAGGAAGTCAGTCCTCACATATGGGACTCCCTAGCTATAGGCTACCGAGAACCCACAGCTGAAAAATGGCTCCTTCTAGAAGAGCTGCAGCAGCTGTAATAGGAATTCAGCTGAGAAAGCAACACCCCCCCAGTAGCCTGACACCAAAGGGTCGGAGGGTTGGAGTTGGCTAAACCTCAAATAGGTTACGGAGAACCACCTGGCTGAAAGCACTGTCCCGTCGGGACTCCCTATCCAGGCAGTAATGGACTGCAAAAGTCTGGCTTGAAGACCAAGTTGCGGTCCGGCAGATGCCTGCCAACGGAACAGAGCGGAAGTGAGCCACTGATGCGGCCTTAGCCCTGACACGGTGGGCCGTGACTCGACCCTGCAACGGGAGGTCGGCCGCCCTGTACGCCCAGGCAATGCAGTCTGCCACCCAGGTGGACAGCGTATGCTTGGAAACAGGTAACCCCAGCTTACTGGGGTCATACGAGACAAAGAGCTAAGTAGCCCTTCGATGTCCCTTCAAAGGGTTGAAGGACAACGCCCTCTTACAATCCAGGGTATGCAGGACTGCCTCTGCCCAGCTGGAATGCGGCCTGAGAAAGGAGGTCGGAAGAATCACCTCCTAGTTGAGGTGGAAAGAAGAGACCACCTTTGGAAGGAACTTCGGGTGAGTGTGGAGGACCACCCTATTCCTATAAAACCTTGTGTGTGGTTTATCAGTTATGAGAGCTTGCAGCTCACTCACACATCTGGCTGATGTGAGTGCCACCAGGAAGAGCACTTTCCAGGAGAGGAAGCGCAGATGGCAAGAGGACATCGGCTCAAAAGGTGGGTGAGTAAGCTGCTGCTGCAAGACCACATTCAAATCCCACTCAGTTGCCAGAGGACGAACTGGGAGTTTCAGCAGAAGCAGACCTCTGAGGAATCTGGACACCAGGCGGTGAGCCGAAAGAGGTTGCCCCTCCACTGGCGAGTGGTTTGCTGGCAAAGCACTCAGGTGGACCCTGACAGAGTTAGACTTGAGACCTAATTCTGAGAGGTGAAGCAGGTACTGCAGCACCACTGGTACAAGGCAAGAGAAAGGGTTTTCATTGTGCTGGTTACACCACCCCTCAAATCTATGCCACTTGAAAGCATAGGATTTCCTAGTGGACTGTGTTCTGGAGGCCAGTAACACTTCTTCTATATTCTGAGGTAGGAGGAGAGGAGCTAGCACTACCCTTTCAGCAACCATGCCTTCAGGTTGAGGGCCCTGAGGTTGGGGTGCAAGAGAGAGCCCTGCTCCTTTGAAAGGAGGTCGGGCTGCGTCCCCAGTGGAAGTGGGGTTTCCACTGCCAGCTGGAGGAGAAGCAGAAACTAAAACTGTCTTGGCCATCTGGGGGCTACCAGAATGACAGAGGCCTTGTACCGAAGGATTTTGAACAGAGTCCGGGCCACCAGAGGCGTGGGAGGAAATGCATACATGAGGCCCCCTTACCAGGAGATCAAGAAAGCATCTGCAGCCACCCTCAGGGGATGTGGCTGTCTGGAGAAAAATCTGGGCAGCTGGTGATTTTGCAGACTGGCAAATAGATCTATGGACGGATGTCCCCAGTGGTGGAAAATTCGCTGCGCCACCACCGGATCCAGTTGCCATTCATGAGGTTGGAGAATCCTGCTTAGTTTGTCTGCTAGACAGTTCTCCTGACCAGGCAGGTATACTGCTTTGAGAGACATACCCTGCCTGATGGCAAAGGAGCAGAGGTCCAGTGTCTCCTGACATAGGCTACGAGAACCCGTACCTCCCTGCTTGTTCATATAGAACATTGCTACCTGGTTGTCCGTCTGTATCAATACAGACTGATGTGAGAGGACATGACAAAAGGCTTGAAGAGCTAGGCGAATCGCCCGCAGCTCTAAGAGGTTGATTTGGTGTGCAGACTCCTGAGGAGACCATAACCCCTGAGTGCATGATCCTTGGCAATGGGCTCCCCAGCCCAGCAAGGAGGCATCTGTCGTTAGCACTCTTGTGTGCGAGGGAATCTGAAAAGACACTCCTTCGAACAGATTGGATGGCTGACTCCACCACTGCAATGACTTCACCAGTTGTCTGGATACTGTTATCCTGTCTCTGAGGCTGCCGATGGCTTGTGTCCACTGATCCCTGAGGCACCACTGAGCTGTTCTCATGTGGAGACGGGCATTTGGGGTCACATACACCATGGAGGCCAGGTGGCCCAGGAGGCGTAAGAAGTGTCTCGCTGAGACCAAAGACCTGCGCCTGAACTGTTGTGTCAGTGCTAGCAGCCTCTGTGGCCTGTCCTCCGGCAGGTAAGCCTTCGCCTGAAGGGTGTCCAATCTTGCTCCTATGAACTCTAAGTTTTGAGTGGGGAGCAAAATAGACTTTGCGTGGTTTATGACAAAGCCTAGACGTTGCAACAGGTTGATAGTGCGAGAAATGGCCTGATGGGTCTCCTGAGGCGACTGGCCCCTGATGAGCCAGTCATCCAGGTAAGGGAAGATAAAAATTCCTTGACTTCTGAGAAAGACCGCCACTACAGCCAGCATTTTGTAAACACTCTGGGAGCAGAGGCTAGGCCAAAGGGTAGAACCCTGTATTGGAAATGTTTTCCTCCCACTACAAATCTCAGATATTGTCTGTGGTCTGGATGTATGAGGATGTGTGTATAGGCATCCTTCAGGTCTAAGGAGCATAGCCAATCTCCCTGGTGGAGGTAAGGCAGCAACATTCCAAGGGAAAGCATCTTGAACTTTTCCCTCACCACGAACTTGTTTAAAACCCTTTCCAGCCCAAAACTCTTGGGATCCAAAATTCTGACTAAATATTCCTATCAAATGGTATATAATACATGACCATAGCAGAAGGAAGATCACTATTAGAACATATTGAATAAGACGGGTACAATTCTCCTGAAATATGCAAGAATTAACCCGGCTGCAGAATGTGGATTAAAAATTTAAAGGAGGCCTTCAAAGGGTTACGTTTCTTAAGTCGAGGATGGGTCAGAGGCTTCCTGTTCTCTTTGGTATGAGAAAATACCTGGAGTAGAAGCCCTTGCGCCTGATCCTCTAAAAGACCTGCCAACTGCTGCAAGAGGAGGTCCCTGTGAAGAGGGGGTCTGAGAGGCTGTCCTGGAAAGAAGGAGGGTGGTATCTGGCTGAAGTGAAGCAAATAACCCCTTTGGACTACTTGCAGGACCCAGATAACCGAGGTGATGGCTGGCCACCTGTGAGCGTACAGGGTTAGCCTGCCTCCTGTGCATGACCTTACCACTGGCGGAAGAGAGACTATGCATTGCGAGTCAAAAACCCCCTCCCAGCTGGGTAGGAGCCGGGGCCTGGGGGTCTTCTGCTTATGCGGGCCATGCCCCTGTCCCTTGGCCTGCTGCCCCTGTTGGGGAGCTGGGGTGGCCTGGTAAGTAGGGTAGTTGCGGTAAGCAGTACCCTTCCTCAGGAAAAAGGGCTTTTTACCCGAGCCCTTCTTCTTAGAAGGGGCAGAAGTCTTCTTTGAGAGTCTTGTCCAGGTCAAGTACTCAGACTCGAGCTCAGCAGCCTTCTCAGTCATGGGTTTGCCAAAGAGGTTGTCACCTCGGCAAGGGACATCAACCAACTTGTCCTGAACCCATGGCTCCAGATCCGATGACATTAGCCCGGCCTGGCGGCATGCACCGATGCCGGCCGCGGCTACTCGGGCCGAAGCCTTGAAGCCATCATAGGCCGCTCGAGATATGAACTTCGAGCACTCACGAATCCCGGTGGACAAGGCATTGAAGCGCTGCAAGGGTGCATCGGAGAGGCCAGCTGAGAACCCGGCAATCTCCTTTGCCAGGTCCCTCAAGTACATGCCCATGTACAGCTGGTAGGTTTGGACACGGCATGACATCATCGAACCTGGAAGCATTTTCTGCCGAGGGCATCCAGGTTCCGGGCCTCCCGGCCAGGAGGCACCAAGGAGTGCGTTTTTTGGCTCTTGAGCCTATGCATGGCCAACTACACAACCATGGAGTCATGTGCCAGCTGTGCCTTTGGGAACCCAGGGCTCTTGCAGACTGGATAGATGGAATTGACCCGCTTGCTGAGAACCAGCATCAAGGCTGGCGACTCCCACATGCGGAGCATCAGCCGTTCCAGCATCGGAGGAACCAGCACAGTAAGGGCTTCCTTCGAGGGAAAGTCATACTGGAGGGCCTCAAGCTCTTCAGCTCAAGGCTCCTTCTTGGTATCCGCTGGGAATGCCAAAGCCTTGGCCATGTCCCTGACGAAGTCTGAGAACAGGGTATCCTCCGGAGGGGACCTTCTCCGAGGCTCCGAACCCGGTGAGTCCGATGGGACATACTGGGTCCGATGGGTGTCCAGGGACTCCTCATCTTCCGTCTCCCATGCCGATCCCTCCAAGGAGGAATTGAGGGGCTCCTGCAGCGACCTGAGCAGGAGGTCGAGGGAGACCTTGGCCGAGGATCGACTCGAGTCCGAAGAGTCTTGAGGATCGGCTCGGCCTCCGGGGTCGACTTGGACATTGAGGTTCCGGTGGTCGGGGCGGATGGACCGGTGAGACCGGCTATCAGCGCCCGCTGCTGTTCCATGAAGGCAGACATGCTGCGCTCCAGGGTCGTCATCCTGAGACTGAGCTCAGAAGACTCTGCAGCCACCGGCTTGGGCCCCAAGCCGGAGGAGGGAAGGGGAACTGGCGTTGAACCAGTCGAAGAGCAAAAATTCTTCTAAGTTTTGACGCACTTTTTCTGCGAGGGATTAGGGACAACGTCCGTTGGGCTCCACAGAAAAAGGGAGACTGAGCAAGATGGCACCCTTGGCGGGAAGGGGACCACGCATGCGCGATGTAATCCCAAAGGCTTTCTTTGAAAGCTGGGGAATTGCTCCACACGAGGGCTCCGTCAGCACCGACGTCACCCATATGTGAGGACTGACTTCCTGCTTGTTCCTGGAGAATACACTTACCTGGGCTCCACTTCTTCCTCCATCTATAGAATATTAATTAGAGAATTATGGATCTCCCATATAGTTGTCTCTTTGACTCTCCATCTGGTGAACAGCACAGCTACAACTTCTGATGATCAATCTAACATCTACACCATGACATCATAGCCTCGTTTTAAATTTGGTGCCATAATGAACGAATAGCTCTTTCATACTGAACACATTGCGCACTGTGGTAAGCTGGGTGTTTGTTTTTAGGTCTGCATAATTTGGCGATACTGTTCAACAATACAGGCTTAGCACAATATTGACCTTTAAATTCTTATACCTTATTCGCCAGCATGTTGAGTTTCTCAAGTGAGATACTCCACAGTCCCTCATTTGCCGAAGTTATCCTTGCTCCTGGTCCTCAGAATGGCATCATGGGTGGTATTTTGAATGTATGATGGCTCATTTTGAGTTAGAGGTAAAAATGTCACTGTAATTTATCTTGTCTTTAGGTACTTTTCCTATTTGTTTTTTGTGACAATCTCCTGCTGGTGAGTAATTGACCCTTTGGTTCTGTGCATATATCTTTTGGTTTCTTGTTCTCTGGGTTCTTTCAGAAACATATGGATATTTTTTGAATTAACATTCAGCGCAATGTGTTTCATTCACTTTTTAGTATATTCGTATGAACGATTTAGCTCTGCATATGTAACATATGTCTATTTTTGATTGCTCTTTTTTCCTTGTTATGAAATTGACATATCTTTGGATGTTCATGTTCAGCATATCTTTTATATACATGTATTGTCTTATTTTGAAATGTTAGTTTGTTCCTTCAGTTTTTACCTCTTATATGTTTTAACTTTCTTTTTATGTATTTACTTATCTATCTATGATTATTATTTATTTATTTATTGTGATTTTTTAAAATTATTATAATGTTATTATTTTATTGTAGAGGTCTTATTCCCCTGAAGAAGGCCTTCCCCGGATGAAACACATGTCGGAAGAGCTCATATTTGGTTGATTAAAATAGTCTTTCCATGGTGAACTGTGTCCTGTTCTTTGTTTGTGTTGACGCTGCAGGAGGGGTGTTCCTTCTGGTCTCACAAAAGACCTCTCACCAACTGGGAGAAAATCATCCATATAACACTCAGTGCAAAAGATTGGATAGCCCCCATCTAGCTGATGGACTACTTTCTGCATCTTAGATTTAAAGATTTCTTTTAGCTATTAAAGTTGTTAAGTTATGTAAAGCTGCTAGGGGAATAGGGATGCTTAAACCAATACAATTATAACTAATAGGTATAAAGGACTTTTAGTATTCACCTCAAGGTGAACTGCATGGACTTAATTAATCTACTCCAAAGATCTAATAACCTGATGATGAAGATCATCAGTTAAACCTGAAAATAAGTTCACCTTCTTCCCCTTAACTGGTTTAGGAAGCTATAAATCAAAGATTATGTCTAGCCTAGGTGGGAGGGATGATCTATTTATACCTGTGCTTCTAAGACAATCTCTTAATTTCCTGGGTGATTCACACTGCCCTCGGTTTTATAGAGGGATTCTTTCAAGTTTCCTCTTTGATCTGTCCTTTAAAACAATTTCACAGTTCTCTTGCCTCTTAACTGGAAGGCTTCTTTGTAAAAGATCTCTAGAAAACAATTTATCTCTATATATTCACAGAATATTTACCTTATTCTACTCTTTCTGTTAAGATATACCCTAGTCTGGCTTTAATTTAAGTGAAGGCTGGCTTGTAATACTAAACTCTAGCTGGCTATAATTCCACTGAAAGATGGCTAAGCCCTAACTGGCTTTAATTGATAGCTGGCTTGTAGTATTAAACCCTGACTTACTAAAACACTGAATTTTAAAATACACAGATTGTATCAGTTTTAATCCAAAGAATTCCCTTTTTCACAAGATTTAGAGAATTTCTCAGGAGGTAAGTACTTGCAAGTGCAGATTTCTTCCCAGCAATAGCAGCCCTCTTGGTAGTCCTTCAAGAGCAAACCACACGCCAGCCATCTGCCAGAGGCATAGAATACTGGCAGGTTTGCAGTGCTACATCACCACTTACATAGCGATGATGTTATTTATTTTATTTATTTATTTAACAATCACTTCTATACCGCATCTTCCATACATCAGTTGCGGTTCACAATAAACAACAATCAACAAAGCAGAGTTTGTTTTACATATAACATCATATAACTAAAAGACAATAAAACTTGAAAACAAATGTTACAGTTAACTAGCACAGAACAGTGCTACTGAAAGTTGTCACACTCTACTTCCATCTGCTGGCTAGGGTGCATAATCCACTCATCTAGACTAGCTTAGCAGGATGATAAGGAAAAGCACATAGGTACCTATGTGTCATTATAAAATATTAGGAGTAATCCATCAGAAATCACAGCTAGATTGAGGCCGTGGATGTTTACTCTTGCTCAGGGGAAGGTGCAAATACTCATGTGTTAATTATGTGCGTGCATACATATTTTATAAAATACACATATGAACTGTCACGTAAAAGTATGTGCCTTCTTGTCACCACATGTATTTTTATGTGCAAAAACCATGAGGTGATTTTATAAAACCCTTTTATGGGCTAAAATGTGGTTTTACAGGTGTAAAATGTTTATGAAATTATCCCTTGTGTATGCACCTCCATTGTCTTTATTTGAGGGTCATATTGGACTATTTCTGTTTACTACTTATTTCTCAAACTTTTTAACTACTTCATGCAAATGAATGCTAACAGATGTCACAGAGGCCCTAATAAATGCTTCACCTTCAAGTAGTAATTTGCAAAACCTCCTCCCATAGATTTTAATTGTATTTGACTCTGTTCCTTCCAGCTGCGACAGCACTGGTATTTGTAAACTCCAGATCCAAAGCAAGTTAGCTCATGATTGGAACATAATTGCCTGTTATTTAACAAGCCAGGAAAACCTCTGAAGTTCAAGCAACTAATTAAGCAGTAGCAGTAGACTAGTTGTTTAGATGAAGCTCACAGGATAAAAATGAGCAGGCCCCAGGGACTGGAGGAGACGGCCCACCTCTGAAATTTTGTCCCCCTTCCTATCCTCCTTGGTCCATTCCCAGATGCCACCCCCCTCTCCTTCCTTCTTTCCTCTCTTCTCATTTTATCTGGTGCTGAGATCTTCAAGAAGCTGCTTCTGCAGAGACAACAGGAGGAAAATTCAGCATGTTCACAGGCCTTGTTCACTCTTCTACCTGGGCTGTTACCAAGTTAACCCATGTAAGAGGTAGAGTTGCTGCAGGGCCTATAAAAACGTGTCAGATTTCATTTCATTTATTCTTAGGGTTGCCAACTTTTTCACCGAGAAAAACCCGACACCTGTGGCTTGCCATGCTCCACCCATTCTCCGCCCCTAGTCCCACCCCTGCCCCGCCCCCAGCCCCACCCACAAAAATTACCGAGGATACGTGTAGGCTAACTTCCTTGGTCAGATAATAATTAAACTGGGAACCCCAAAATCCAAACATGAAATGTACAACACTGGAGAAATAAAACTATAAAGTAATTTCCTCTTGCACTAAACAAAAACGCAAAGATGTTAGCAATACACACTTCCCAGACCAGACATATTCCAGTTAATAAATTCAAAATAAAAAGTATTTTTCTACCTTCTGTTTGGGCGTTTTATTTTTCAGTTGCAATTGCTCCAGTCACTTTCTTCTGGTTTCTTCGTGTCTTCTGCGAGCTATCCATTTGTCCTTTCTTCTCTTTTAGATGTTTTCCATTCTCTCTCTATTTCTGCTTTAACATACTGATTGTTTCCCTTTTGCTCTTTCCCCCAATTCTTTCCTTATTCCTTTATCATCCGTTTAAATTTCACCCTTCCATTCTCAAGCCCCTCTTACTCTCCCAATACCGGCCCATCATAGACTTTTCTTCCACACAAAATATTTTTTCCCCTCTCCATTCTCATTCCCCATCCATTCTAGTCCTCCCCCCAAATCAATTCCCTTATAGTTCTAGGCCCACCCAGCATCCACTCCCTTCTAGTCCCATTCTCCCATGCCCCACATCAGCCCATTTCCAGTCCTATTCCAGCTCATCAGCCCATTTCCAGTGCTAGCCCTCACATCACAGGCCATTTCCAGTCCTAGCTCCCCCCCCCAAATCACAGCCCATTTCCAGTCCTAGGCCCCCCCCCACCATCACAGCCCATTTGCAGTCTGAGTCCCCCCGCACCATCACAGCCCATTTGCAGTCCGAGTCCCCCCGCACCATCACAGCCCATTTGCAGTCCTAGCCCCCCTAATCACAGCCTATTTCCAGTCCAAGATCCCCCTTCCTCCACCATAGCCCATTTCCAGTCCAGGTCCCCTCCACCCCCATCACAACCCATTTCCAGTCCATGTCCCCCCCCCATAACCCTTTTACAGTCCAGGTCCCCCCCCCATCACAGCCTATTTCCAGTCCAAGTTCCCCCCCCCCCATAGCCCTTTTCTGGTCCAGGTCCCCTCCACCCCCATCACAACCCATTTCCAGTCCATGTCCCCCCCCATAACCCTTTTACAGTCCAGGTCCCCCCCCCATCACAGCCTATTTCCAGTCCAAGTCCCCCCCTTAGCCCTTTTCCAGTCCAAGTCCCCCCCCCTTTAGCCCTTTTCCAGTCCAAGTCCCACCCCCTTAGCCCTTTTCCAGTCCAAGTCCCCCCCTTAGCCCTTTTCCAGTCCAAGTCCCCCCCCCTTAGCACTTTTCCACTTCATTTCACCCCCTTAGCCCTATTACATTCCATGTACCCCCCCCCTTAGCCCTTTTCCATTCCAAGTCCCCCCACCCACTTAGCCCATTTCCAGTCCAACGTCCCCCACCCCCTTAGCCCTTTTCCAGTCCAGGTCCCCCCCCCTTAGCCCTTATCCAGTCCAAGTCCCCCCCCCCCACAGCCCTTATCCAGTCCAAGTCCCCCCCCCCTTAGCCCTTTTCCAGTCCAGGTCCCCCCCATCACAGCCAATGCAGTCCTTGCCCCCCCCCCCGACCAGCATCGCGGCTGTCTGAGGCTTCAGAGGGAGCCGGGGAAGCCCGCGCGAGGCCCCGGCTCCCTCTGAACAGCCACCAGCGTGAAGAGCCTTTACCTTCACGCTGGCGGCTGTTCCTGTGAATCCGCGAATGCTGGGAAAGGTTAAAGGGCAACCTTAACTTTCCCAGCATTCGCGGATTCACAGGAACAGACGCCAGCGTGAAGGTAAAGGCTCTTCACGCTGGTGGCTGTTCAGAGGGAGCCGGGGCCTCGCGCGGGCTTCCCCGGCTCCCTCTGAAGCGGAGAAAAGCCGGTTTTTTTGCTCTGGCCGCTCCCGATCTTGCGGCCAGAGCAAAAAAACCGGCTTTTAATGGGCCGGTTTTGCCTCTGCGCCGGCAGCCGGCCTGGCCGTGGAAAAACCGGCCAGGCCGGCTGAAAACCGGCCAGTTGGCAACCCTATTTATTCTGCTTATATACTGTACATCACTTCAATAAGAACACCTGTGTTGTTAACAATAAAACATGCATAAAAATTAGGGTTGCCAACCGGTCGGTTTTCAGCCGGCCTTGCCGGTTTTCCCATGGCCAGGCTGGCTGCCGGCAGAGAACCAAAACCAGCCCTTGAAAAGCCGTTTTTTTGCTCTGGCCGCGAGATCGGGAGCAGCCAGGGCAGAAAACAGGCTTTGCGATCGCGATTGCGATCACAGTCCTGGCCCCCCCTTGCAGTCGCTGCTTCTGCTTCTTACAGAGCAGCGTCTGCAATAAAGTTAATTTAAAAGTAAGGAAACCTGTGAGGGGCCTTCCGGCCCTATGAAACTCCTTCTGCAGCACCCGCCCCTCTGATGTCACTTCCTTTTCAGCCAGGGACCCTGGAGAAGGAGTTTCATAGGACCGGAGGGCTCCTCACAGTTTTCCTTACTTTTAAATTAACTTTATTGCAGCCGCTGCTCAGTAAGAAGCAGGAGCAGTGGCTGCACAGGGGGGGGGAGGGGGAGTTAAGGTGCACGGTGAGGGGTTTAAGCTCCACAGGGGGGGGTTAAGCTGCACGGCGGGGGTTTAAGCAGCACTGGGGGGGGTTAAGCAGCACTGGGGGGGGGTTAAGATACACTGAGGAGGGGGTTAAGCTGCATTGAGGAAGGGTGTTAAGCTGCACTGGGGGGGGGGAAGGTGAAGCTGTACTGGGGGGTGAACCTGCACTGGGGAGGGAAGGTGAAGCTGCACTGGGGGGGATGGGGGAAGGTGAAGCTATACTAGGGGAGTGAAGCTGCACTGGGGAGGGAAGATGAAGCTGCACTGGGGGTGGGGGGGGTGAAGCTGTACTAGGGGGGGCGGAAGGCTCCACACAAGTTTAAATTTATTTTTATCTTAACTTTATTGCAGCCGCTGCCCTGTAAGAAGCAGGAGCAACGGCTGCAAGGGGAAAGAGGTGGCAGAAGGGACTGACTGGTTGAAGGTGAGGGCTGGAAGAGAGCTGAAAGGTGGGGAGGAGGTGGCTGGAAGGGAGCTGACTGAGGGGGTAAGGAGGGGGCTCAAAGTGAGCTGACATCTGGGAATGGTAGTGGTAAGTGACTGGGTAATGGGGAGGGGGAACTGGGACTGGAAGGGAGCAGAAACATGGGGATGGCACTGAAAGGGGGATGAACAGAGGGTAGGGTGACTGGAAGGGAGCTGACACAGGGAAGGCACTGGGAGTGGAAGTAAGCTGATACCTGGGATGGTGTTTGGACTACAAGGGGCTGGACAGTGAGGAAGGAGGGGGACGAGAAGGGAATGGACACCACTGGGATCACATAGGGATTGGCATTGGAATGTAATGGGAGGGGAGGACTGGAAAGGGGGCTGATGGAGGGTTACTGTGACTGGAAATAGGCTGATGGAAGGAAGTGAAGACAAGAAAAGAAGAGACAAGAAATTGCAGATGGACTATAGACCATAGAAAACGAGCTAAGATGGGAAAATGGAAGCCTCAGATCGGAACCAGCATGATCAGAGAATAAAATGGTCAGACAACAAAAGGTAGAAAAATTAATTTTATTTTCAATGTAATAATTGGACTTTGTACTACCTTTATATTTTACACAGAATGGGGAACTGCATCTCTTATTTATCTGATACTGCACTGCATGCAGAGTCTGTCTTCTTGGGGGTTTCAGTTTAATTTTTGTATATATATTTCATTTTTTGTTTTGTGCTCATTTATTGATGAAGACCTGTCTGTATTGTATGTGTGTGTACAACCAATGCTGCGTATTCTGTCAGTATAGAATTTCGTTTTAAGAATGTGTAGAAATCTTGCTCGTTCAGTTTGCACATTACCCTCTCTGCAGTTTTTTTGGGGACAGGGGGTGGAGCAAGGGTGGGATGGGGTAGGCCAGGGGGTGGGGCAGGGGTGGGAAATGGCAGGGTTGGGGTTGGCATGGGCGGAGTGTGACTAGCCACAGGTGGCGGGTTTTTCTCTTTCAAAAATAATACATTTAAAACAAAATGAAAACAGCATCAAACAATTCAGACTCTATGCAGAATATTCCTTCTATTGGCTCTGCAAAAGTTGCAATTTGAAGATCACCAGTTGCTGACTGGTCGAACGGTGGTGACAGGACCATGGGACTCCTTGTGTATGGTTGTGGCCCCATCCTAAAGCCAGCAATAGGTGGAAAGTATAGGGAACACCCTCCTACCCTACAGCTGCTGGGGAGGGGGATGGTCCAACTCAGCATAATGGATAGATAGATAGAACTGAGCCAGTAAAGGAAGAGAAAATACTAAAAAGCGAGATGACGCTGCACTCCCATACTCCTAGGCATGTATGCAGTCTAATGGAAAATCTGGCTCTAATAATCCCTCATTTGTGTGCATCTCCTTGCAGTCACGGTTATTTTAATAACCTAGAACATAGTCCTTTGATTTTATGTTTATGGCAAGTTTGTTGTAGAAGGTTATGGGAAAACTGATACGATGTTATCGGCTGAAAAGGAAGACTAACTGAAACATCTGCAAATCAAGATCAAGGAACATAGCCTTAAAATGGGCCTGCACCTTAACATGAAGACAAAGATTCTAATAACGGGCAAAATCAATAACTTCATCCTTGATAGAGAAGAAATAGAAATTATAGACAACTTTAATCTGCTTGGATCAAAATTCAATAAAGAAACTACAAGCAATTAAGAAATCCAACAACATATTGCTCTTGGCAGGATGGTTATAAAGATTTTCACGTGCACAGATGTATCTCTGCATACAAAGATTCGACTTCTCCAAGCCATGGCACTTTCAAAAATGACACCTGAATATGAAAGTTGGACAGTGAAGATGAAAGACAGGAAGAAAACTGATGCCTTTGAATTATGTTGTTGGTGAAGAATACTGTGTATACCATGGACTGTCCGAAGAACAAATGTTTATATTTATATTTATTGGTTCTTGATTTACAGCTCTTCGCAAAACAGTGATTGGTACTAGAGATCAAACCTAAGCTTTCTTTGGAAGCTCAAATGACAAGAGTGACTTTCATTCTTTGGACACATCATGTGAATAGAAAGATCATTAGAAAAAAATCTCATGCTTAGCAAGGTTGAAGATCAATGCAAAAGAGGAAGGCCAGCAATACGATGAATCAATATATTAACAGCTATGGATGCCACTCTGTCAACAATTAGCTGCCTGATTGAAGAACACAGTTTGGGACAACTATCCATAGGATCGTAATGAGTTGACATTGATTCAGTGGCACTTAACAACAGTATATTAAGAAATACTTTATACCCAAAAGCATAAAATGTGTCATACTGGGTCAGACGAAAGATCCATTCAACAGTAGCCAATCTGGGTCCTAATTAACCAGTAGGATTCCAAGGAACAGATTATTTATTGCTCATACCCAGAGATAAGCAATGGGCTTCCCAAGACTATATGGCTAATGTTTTATGAAACTTTTCTCCAGGAACTTGCCTAAACCCTTTTAAAACCCAGCTATGCTAACTGCTTCGAACACATCTTCTCACAACAATTTCCAAAGCTTAATGGTAAGTTGAGTGAAAAAAAGTCTCTCTGATTTATTTTAAATGTGCTACATACTAATTTTATAAGTTGTTCTTTGTCTTAGCATCATTTGAAAGGGTGAAAAACTATTCCCTACATACATTTTGCACCCCACTCAAGATTATATAGACCTCTATTGTATCTCCTCTTAATCATCCCTTTTCCAAGATTGAGAGCCCTTATCTGTTTAGACTTTCCTTGCAGGAGAGCCATTCCATACCTTTTATCATTTTGGTTGTCCTTATTTTCTAGTTCTAGTTATATCTGTTTAGAGATGGGGTGACCAGAACTGCACACAGTTCTTAAGATGTGGTTGCACCATCGATCAATGCAGAAGCATTATAATATTCTATTCTAATATTATAATTATGAAGGACTTCATCAAATATCTCCTGAAAGTGCAGGCACACTATAAGGCAGATTTTAGATAGTATATAAAGATTGCAGCTGAGATACTGAGGTCAGGATATACCCAATTCAGACACTATTTTAGAAAAGGCTCTGTCAAACACAAAGCCTTTTTTAATATAACTAAAAAGACGTGCAAGAGTGCACCTGTACTTGATGACATGTAGAGCTGGAACAGCAATTTTACAAATCTAAATATGGGAAAAATCAACAGAAGAAACTCAGCAACTTTCACGTTTAAATACTGTCGACACTTACACGTGCAAGTTGGTATTTCATTTTAATTTAATACATCCATTTATATCCCGCTTACACCTCCAGGTTCTAGGCAGGTAACAATAGGTAAGAGGGTATTTAAAATACAATACAACCCCTTAGAGTTTAATTTTATTCCCAATCAGGATTCCTAACTAACAAAAAGATCTCCTGAATAAATTTGTTTTCAGTATTGTTGAAACCCCATATAATGCGAACATTTTCTTCCACGGTAGGAGCATGAGCACAAACAGATTATCCAGAGACCTCTAAAACTTAATATTTTTCATTGACAGAATAGCCAAAGCCAAACTTTTCCCTAATCGTGGCCCGTGCCTGCACATTTAAATCTCAGCGCCATCGGGCGCAGGACCAGAGATGCTCTCCTGCCAGCTCCAGCTGCTCTCCCTATCCGGGGATCGAGCCCTCATCGCCAGCGGAGGCGGGAACAGCCATCTTGGACCGGCGGCCCAATCGGGGCACGTGCCTGCACATTTAAATCTCAGCGCCATCAGGCGCAGGACCAGAGACGCTCTCTTGCCAGCTCCAGCTGTTCTCCCTATCCGGAGATCGAGCCCTCATCGCCAGCGGAGGCGGGAACAGCCATCTTGGACCGGCGGCCCAATCGGGGCCCGTGCCTGAACATTTAAATCTCAGCGCCATGGGGCGCGCCCGTGCCTGGTGGGCCCGCACCGCATGGCCCTTAGGCATGGCCCTTAGGCGTGGACCTGGAAGTTGAAACCACCGTCCAGCACCTTTGAGCTCAGATACCACCGGTAACGTAAGACCAGGTACCTTTTACCGTGCGTTATAATAGCCCCTACCCAGGATCGCTCTCTAGTCAGCGTCGCATGCATACAGCTAAACATGTCTATTCAGTGCAGTACCAAATATATGTACTAGACCAGAACAGCCTGAAATTTTTGTTAGCCAATATCGCAATTAATTTAAGCACTCCCAGTGTAGAAAAATCTATCAGATCAAACGGGACAGGAAAGCCTCTTTATCAGACATGCTATGTAATGTAACCTAAGGTAATACCATGTAATGTAATTTAATACTCATATCTGTACCAGAACAGACCAGCCAGAGAAGTTTTATTTTCTTTCCTTTTCCTGTTAAACATTTATGCTGTGTAGGTATATACTTAATTCATACCTAAGAGAGGAACGATCCAGCAAATTTATTGTATGACACACATAACCTGTTTGCCTGTTGCACAATATACTAGTTACGATCCAGCCAGCTCCAGCCTGACAAGAACCCCTCTGTTTCACCTCCCGAAATAAGCTTCCTACCTCACAGAGCTAGAATGGAAGACACAATCATCAGGCTAATGTGCCTTTACCTATTTATCATAATCTTGCCATCCAAACTACTAGCCCTCACGACGTCACACAATCACATTCCTATTGTACCAACTAGTGAGAGAAAATGGTCAGGAGACTCCTATTACAACTCACGCGGGGCTAACCTTCCGCACCGTCACCTCCTATTACATGTCCCACTACAACACAACATGAAAGCCAGACAAACTAAAACTTTCTACCCTAGTAGCCTGAAGTGTGCACTTATAAATGCCCGCTCACTTCGAAACAAGTGGCCAGTGATCACGGACATAATAATATCCCACAACCTAGACATCCTCATGGTCACCGAAACATGGCTCTCAGCAGAAGACAATATCATCCTCAACCAGCTACTCCCACCTAATTTTACCGCCTTCACCGGACACAGACAGAACAAAAGAGGTGGAGGAGTACTCATCATCACCAGAGCTGACCTCCAGTTTAAAATGGATGAAGCCAACAGTAACAACCACCTAGAAACGGTATCAATTTCCAACAACATATGCTCCATAAACCTGGTCTACAGATCACCGTCAGCAGATCCAGACGACCTAGCCACCATAATAAATCTGGCATCTTTCACCCAGGGTCCAAATAAACCTAATTGGATCGTAGGTGATATCAACCTACCATCATTACAGGACACTCAAGCAACCGCATTCATAGAAGCCCTAGATATCCTTGGATACACGCAAATGGTGCAAGAACCTACTCACGAGAAAGGCAACATTCTTGACCTCAGATTCGCCCCGCAGCGAATTCTGGATCAACCACAAAACATTGTGCTATCAATAACTGCAGTCCCATGGACTGACCACAAACTCATCACCTTTCAGATGCCTACCCTCAACTGTTCACATAAACCAAAAACGGATACAAGCAAGACTGCTAACTCAGCAGCCAGAAGTTTCCAACCATTTAACAGAGAACGCATCCTCGCTGAAACGCGCACACTCATTGATGAGACCACCTTAAGCCTAGATGAGTTGATCTCCGCTTGGAACAACAAACTCAGCACAATTGCTATCCGCCCTCCAACAAACAAGAACCCAAAGAAGAGATCATCAGCCCCATGGTTCACAGCCGATTTAAAAGCTTCACTAATCATTCTAAGACGGCTGGAAAAACGCTGGAGAAAATCACGCACCAGCAGTGACCAATCAGCCTACATCCAACACCTGGAGGCACACCGTAAAGCCATCACAGACAAAATCAGGCAATACCACACAGACACCCTGAAACGGTCACTGAATAAACTGCATGACTTGCTTAACCTAGTTAAAACGCTTGCCAAAGAACCAACCCCTGAGCACCATAGTGGTATCCACCCACAGGACTATGCGATTTACATGCAATCTAAAATGTGCAAGACCAACAAAATATTAATACCGGACCCTCTTGATGAACAAGACAACCCAGCATCACTGACATCCCTCTCCACTCCTTCGAAGAAAATTATTGAAGATACCATCCTAGCTCTAAACACAACCACTGCGCACACAGATCCTTGCCCTGCACACTGGATAAAGGACCTGCGATGTGACCTGTCCCCAATTATAGCTAAAATATTAAACCAATCCTTCACCACTGGCTCCTTCCCACCTACTCTCAAGCAGACCTCTGTAAGACCTCTTTTAAAGAATACCAAACTTGATCCTCAAAAGGTAGAGTCTTACAGGCCCATATCTAGCATACCTATGCTCGCAAAAATCATCGAGAAAATAGTGCACAGGCAATTACAGGATCATATAGACACCTCAGCCCCACTAGATCCGGCCCAACATGGATTCAGAGAGTCACATGGAGTGGAAACACTACTCACAGCCCTCCTCAACAACATAATCTCAGGTGTGGATAGCATACGTCAGGGTTTCGCTCTTGTCTTTCTAGACATAGCAGCGGCTTTTGACTCGGTATGCCACGAAATTCTCATTTGCCGGCTAAGGGAAAAAGGCATCTTCGGAACAGCGCTTGAATGGTGCAAATCTTACCTGTCCGGTAGATGGCAGCATGTCCGAGCCGACGGGGCTACATCTGAACCATTCCAACAAAGTCAAGGTGTACCTCAAGGATCCTCCCTATCCGCATTGATGTTTAATATATACATCCAACCCATCTGTGACATTATCAGATCCTTCAATGTCAGTTACATGATATATGCAGACGATGTGCTATTATATATGCCAATATCATTGGATAGCCTAGACCTCACCCCTCTGACTAACTGCTTTGACACCATATCAGAGTGGCTCCTGTCACAAAACCTGCGAATACAACACAAAAAGACGGAAGTCCTTTTCGTCTCGAGGAACACCAACTTCACCCTACCTAGCTCTGTTAAGGTAAAGGATGCCCAACTACAAGTGAAACCTGCAATACGTTACCTTGGAGTAACGTTAGACCAAAACCTTGACATGAAGAACCACATAGCCAATACTGTCAAGGCAATCTACTTTAAAATCAGATCCCTCAGACACCTACGCACGCTACTCGAACCGGATGATTTCCGAACCATTTATCAAGCCTTATACTTCCCCATTTCGACTTCGCAAACTCCATACTACAAGGACTCCCCCAGTCCACCCTTAACCCCCTGCAGCTGGCTATGAATAGTGCAGCGCGGGTACTCTTTGGGGCATCCAGGAGACACCACGTTACACCCCTCCTAAAACAGCTACACTGGCTCCCCATTCAAGCAAGGATCAGTTTCAAGACTTTACTGCTAACGTTCAAAGCGGCTAAGGGGCTCACCTCTTCCTCTCTCTCTAACCTCATCCAACCACTTGCACCAAACAGGCCACGAAGAACAGCAGAGTTGAACATGCTAGTTATCCCAAATGAAACCACAAGATGTACCAGATCAACAGCCAACAGAGCCTTCCGACTCTGCGCCCCAACTTTATGGAACACCCTACCAGCACAAATCAGAGCTATCCCCAACCTGAGCCAATTCAGAAAGGCGCTAAAACATTTCCTCTTCCTTAAATATCTCAATGACAGCTCCGAACATAACCCCCAAGCAAATAGCAGAAGTGGTCAAACAGGCAGACCCTCGCAACAGGCTTACCCCACAATGTAAATAACAAGCAGTTTCCTGTACTGTTATACCACCTATGTATATAGTTAACTATGTCCCTAATCTGATGAACCACCATTGTATATAGTTACCCCCTTTTCTCCAAGTTATACCTCCTGTTAAATGTAAAGACCAGACATATGTGAATTGTCGGATGTTTCTGTTCAATGTAAACCGCGCTGATGGCTAATAGTGCGGTATATAAGAATTGTTAATAAATAAATAAATACATAATCGGGAGGGTTGTATTAAACAACACAATGTTTCCCATATAGCAAGGAATGTAACCATGTAATCTTTTAAATACAAAGCATAGCAGTTTAAAAGTAATCCTGGCCAATATCGGTAGCCAATGTAATTTCTTAAGACAGGGCGTAAGCCTATCATATCTCATTTTTTTTATTTTATTTTATTTATTTAACACTTATTTATATACCGCATCTTCCAGCGATCAGTTGCGGTGTACAATTAACAACAGTTAACAATGCAGAGCTTGTTTTACATAGAACATTATAACTTTTTACATAGAACATCTTAACATGCACACATAGGGTTTAAAAACTGAGCAGAATAATTCAACTAACACAGATTGTGTAACAATTTAAACAAAAGTACTGACTCTACCGCATAGGCAGATTATATCAGTTGCAACTATATACAAGTAGGGTATCAGTGCATGGGAGTGGAGTGTTCATTCGATTATGTTTTGTATGTTATCCCTTGTAGAAGGGAGTATATGCTTGGTGTGGGCAGGTTCATGTTTAGCCTTTATCTAAGTTGAGTGGAAGGTTTTCCATGGTATTATAGTGTTTAGTGAATAGATATGTTTTCAATTTTTTTCTGAATTCCGTTATCTCTGTTAGTGATCGTAAGTCCTCTGGTAACGAGTTCCAGACTGTTGGAGCTATGTGGGAAAAGGCTCTATTATTTGTAATTTTGTGAGTTCTTATATATTCTTTTGGAATCTTTAGTTTATTTGATTGTCCTTTTCTATGTGTGGGCTTAGGTGGTTCTTTGCTTATTAAATTACATAGTGTCTTCGGGGCCATGTCATTTAGGGCTTTGAATGTAGTTATTATTGTTTTGTAAGTTATCCTGCTTTGTATTGGTAACCAGTGCAGGGATGCTAGTATTGGTGTAATGTGTTGGAGTGAGTTTATCTTTAATATAATTCTAGCTGTTGCATTTTGCGCAAGTTGGATTCTTTTGATGTTTTGTTTTGAAATGCCTATAGGTATTAAGTTGGCAAAATCGAAGTGGGGAGTTATGGTAGCCTGTGTTATATTGATAAAATCTTGCATAAATACTAGGGGGTGTAATTGTTTGAGGATTTTAAGTTTGAAGTAGATTTTCTTTAAGGTATTTCTAATGTGCGTTTCCATAGTAAGGTGTGCATCTAAAATGACACCTAGCTATCTTATTTCATTTTTTATTTTAATTTCTTGGTTTTGTAGTGTTATGTGGGTTGGAGGAATAAATGATTGGTTTTTTGTTACGATTAAGACTTCGGTTTTAGCATGGTTTATATGGAGGTTTTGGGTTTTTAGCCAGTATGTAATTTCATTGTAGCAGTCTGATAGAAGTTGAATCGGTAGGTTAGGAATCGTAAAAGGTAAGTACATCATAATATCATCCGCATAAAGGTGATATTGTACTCCAAATTTTTTAAGGATGTTGCAGACCGGTTTTATATAGATATTGAAAAGTAGGGCTGAAAGCGCTGAACCCTGTGGTAAACCTATTTCTTGTTTGTATGTGTTGGATGTTTGATTACCTGTTCTTACATTTTGTGTTCTATTATTTAAATATGAGGTGAACCATTTATGTACGGTAGAGTTTGGTATTTTTGTAACTTACCTGTGTAACTTACATGTGTAAGTTGGTATTTTGCAAATCTAAAAGTATGAAAGCCACCGATTAACTACAGAGGTCACTATTTTAAGTTTGGGGTTCTGGTAGATAAATTTTTAACTTTTCCAATTACAGAAGGGCTGGTGTAGAGAATGACCACTTAAAAACCTAATAGCCCAGGCAAGGATTACAACCTGTTTACTCAACAAGGGGGTTACACACAGTTGAGTTGAAGAAACTCTTCATTTATGTAGTACCTACCAACTTCATAATCTGTCTCAATATTAGCTCTTTCGATCATTTAAGGATATTAAAATGTCTTAGTTTATATCAGAAGGCAACAGATTTAAACAGTATTAATTGTTACATTTGTAAGGTGTAAAACTGAGTTCATTTTGTGGCTATCCAATGCATTGGAAATGTTGATTTAGTAATATGGCCCTTTCATAGTTACCATGGCAACAAACCAAAATAGAATTCACGCAAATCTTATATTGTAATATAACCTCTCTGACAACAGTTGATTTTCAAGGAATATTGAGAGAAGAACGATTGACCCTTTTCAGTGTTTTTCCTAATCATTTTACATTCCCTAAACGTAAAGAAAAATGTTTCAGATGAACATCTCAAATTTAGAATAACTTTAGTATGCCATTAATCATGCAATACCCATTTATTACATAGACTACTCATGCCCTTAGGTTAATGGAAAATAGGTACACAACAAAATATTTCTGTTCAAAATATTAATACCTTGAACTAATCATTTATACAGTATGAAACAAGGTAAAACCCTATGAAGAAGTATTCCCTGTATTTCCAGAAGATTTACGTTTGTCTATTATTGAAAGTGCAGAGTTTTGGATTCTGCTTTAATATCCAGCACAATAGACAGTGGTGGCACCTGTGTAACACACCAGATATATGGAGTTGTGGGCTTTTGTGTTTCTTGCAGAAACAAGAGAAGAGGAGTCAAGGTGTTCAACCCAGGACCCAGAAGGAAATAAAAGGAATACTAGCAGAATGCTTCAAGCAATGTTCCTGTTAAGCAGCTTGAAGCTGTGCAGGCGTCCTCTGCCGGCATTCCTGCTGGTGGAGGGTGCTGCTATGTAAGCGTGTTTGGGATCACGAGGGATAGGCATCTCCCCCCCTCCCACCCCCCACCAGCAGGAATGCTGGTGGCAGACTCAAGCTCAGTTTCAAGTGGTTTTGCAGGAACTTTGGCTTCATATTGGACTCTGTCTTTTGTGAATTGTGACTTTTGCCTATTTTGAACTGTAAATGCTTTATGGGGGGGGGGGGGGGGGAGGGATCACCAGAGCCCGTTTTACTAAAGACAGGATGACTATAATTGCTGATAAAATAGAGAGATATCCATACTGGTTCAGGAACATTTATGGGGTTTTTTTCCAGATGCATTTCATCCTCCCTATGATCCTTACTCCATGTTCTTACATTTCCACTAGTGCTGTGCATTCATTGGTGTGCATTTGATTTGTTTGGGCACCTTAAAATTTTTAGAGTGCGCAAGCTTGATTATATGCACTTTAAACTATGATTTAAAGCATGTACATTTGAAACTGCACACGTAAAAAGAGTTCTAACACATGCCAAAAATGTTATTAAAATAAATTTATGAAAACATGAACTTATAAAAAAATGAAACAAAAAGGCAGAAGAATCATTAAAAAAGTCAAATGAATTAAAAACAAACCAAACATATTTTGCCTGTGCACATGCCTCATTTCTATCTGCTATGGGGTTGATAAAGGAAAATCTTACAAGGCAAACTATTATTCATATACGGCTAGCAGCACCTACTAACCAGATAGTGCCTCTGAGAGTGATATTCAGTGACATTATACGGATTGTACCACTGAATGTTCCCTCAGACTGCCTCGGCAGTATCTGGATAGTGCAGGGATGGTAAGGGGGGTGGAGTGAAGGCGGAGCTATTATTTATCCATATTGTGGCAATTTTCAGCACCACTACCCAAATAGCTAGCTGGATAGCTCAGGACAGCAAAAAGCTATCCTAAATGGCTATCCGATTAGCTATCCCTATAGCAGCACTGAAAATTGCTTATTGGGAGGGGACAGAATATAGGGTTAAGAAGCTGCTGAGTGTAGACATCTCATGGGATCCATTTCTTTTTTGTTTGGGTCTCCAACCTTTAATTGAAACAAAGGGGGATACTCCAACACTGTTTGAATGCAGCCAAATTGAATCTGACTACAGCTTGGAAGTAAGTGAGCCTGCTCTCCTTATCAAAATGGTTGGTGCAGATGTGAGAGGATTACAATGCGGACTGTCTGAAAGTGCAAAACAATAAGCAGCTGGCATGCTTTGATGATATATGGGTTCCATTTGTGATGAATGTATGGTATGCCAGGGGATATATATTCATTGAGTCTGTTCTCTACGAGATTGGTAGGTTGTGAGGGATAAACAGGGGTGGGTGGAATGGGAGACTAGGAGTAGTCAGGGGTTATTTAAAATCTCATAAAGGTAGACTTAATTGTGATAGGAATATATTTATTTATTTACAAGTATTTGTTTGTACTCCATACAATACAGCTTAGACAGATCACAACATGACATACACAAAGATAAGAATACAACAATATAATATAATAAATCACACAATAAAATTTCTAAATTAAAATACTTCAGAATAAAAAAGTAATAAAATTCAATGGAAAATCAAAGTATAAACATGGAATATTTCTTTCAAATTCAATAACCTGTGAAAACGCCTGCCTAAATAAGTGCGCCTTGAGCCTTTTCCTAAAGGAAAGCCTGTTTGTTTCCAATCGCAATCTTGAGGGAAGAGAATTCCAAAGTTTGGGGGCTGTCATAGAGAACATTCAGTCCCAAAGGGTGCTAAAATGAACCTGCCAATATCAAAGTACCTCTAACAATTGTGCATTTTGTGCTCATAAAGCCTGGCGAGGTCTATAAAGTTTTAAAACAATGAAATACTGACAGGTGTTTCATAACTCAATACTTTATGTATCAAGATAAGTATTTTGTATATATCATACCATTTTATGGGAAGTCAATGTAAGTCAAATAAGACAGGGGTGATATGGTCATATTTACTTGTTTCCATGATTGCTCAAGTGGCCGAGTTCTAGATGATCTGGAATATTTAAGTAATATAAGCAGGAATTAGTCCTCACATATGGGTGATGTCACCGATGGAGCCCATGTGGGAACGCTTCCCAACTTCCAAAGGAAGCTTTTGGAAGGTGCACCACCCATCATGCCAGTCTTCCCGCCCAAAGGAATCATCTTTACTTCAGTATGATGACATAGCTTAATCAAGCCAAAAATGGCAAACAGCTCCACGGAAAGGCAGGAGGGTAGTGAGGACTGATTTCTGTTGATCCCAGAGAAGACCTATTACAGGTGAGTAAATACACTTTCTCCAAGACCAAGCAGGAAGTCAGCCCTCACATATGGGACGCCCAAGCTACAGGCTACCGAAAAAACCTGTAAAAATGCCCAACGGGGTAACTAGAAAAAGCAAATCAAGAGAAACAGCATGAGATAATCACTAAAAGATTCTGAGAGTCATCGTCTGCAGGGACATCAACATCAGGTCGACTCTACGAACGGACAGAAGGGCCAGTGGAAAGGAGTTGCTTCAATTCCCAAAGAAATGCCGGAGTATGGCTTGGCTGAAGTTGCTGTCATGACGAGAATCCGCATCCAAACAGTAGTGGGCTGTAAAGGTATGGACAGAGGACCACGTAGCAGCCCTACAGAACTCCACTGTGGAGACTGAACACAGGCCATGGCAACGGAAGCAGCCTTGGCTCTAACATAATGTGCCATAACATGGCGCTACAAAGAGAGTCCAACCTGAGTGTAAGCAAAAGAGATGCAGTCTGCCACCGAAATGGAAAGGGTATGCTTGGAGAGAGCCATGCCCAGCTTGTTGGGGTCAAAAGAGACAAAGAGCTGGGAGGAATGGCAGTGGGCTTTTGTCCTCTCCAGAAAGAAAGACAGTGCTCTCTTACAATCCAGGATGTGAAGCGCATCAGGCCTGGGACAGAAAGTGTCAGGCAGGAATTTAGGGTGAGTCCTGAGGATGACCCTGTTCTTATAGAACTGGGTGCAAGTGGATGTGCCACTAGTGCTTGCAGTTTGCTGACTCTCTGCACACCGAAGTCAGTGCCACTAGAAAGATGACTTCCAGGTAAGAAATTTGAGCAGACAGGAGCCAAGCAGCTCAAACGGAGGGGACAGAAGCTGTGCCAGGACAACGTTGAGGTCACACACCACTGGTAGAGGTTTTATGGGGGGACAAGAGAGAAGGAGCCCCCTCATGAAGTGACCCACCAAGGGGTGAGCCAAAATCGGCTTATCAGCTGCCAGACGGTGATAACCAGCCACTGCACTGAGATGCACTCTGACCGAGTTGGACTTGAGGCCAGAGTCAGAAAGGTGTAAGCAAGTATGACAGCAATGACTCCACCAAGCAGGAGAAGGCATTAAGGTCCCTACCCTCACATCAAATGGTGAATCTGCATCACTTGAAGGCATAGGTGTGGCGCATAGAGTCTATGGGAGGCTAAAAGCACATTCTCAGCATCTTGCAGCAGGTAGAGGTCTGTGAGTGCTACCTGCTGAGCATCCATGTCGTGAGATGCCACATTGGAATGCAGTAGAGTCCCCTCGTCCTAAGAGTTGAGGTCTGGGGCACATCTGAGCCTCAAGGGTTGGCGACGAGAGAGGCGGAATAACAGAGGGAGCCAAGGTTGCCTGGGCCAAGGCAGTGCAATGAGAATCATTGTGGTGTGCTACGTTTGCATCTTGAAGAGGGGTTTTGCCACTAAGGGAGTTGGTGGGTAGGCACACAGAAGTCCCTCACTCCAATCCAGGAGGAACGCATCAGGAACAACCTGGTGCCTGCATGGTATCCTGGAGCAGAACAGCGGGAGCTGGGCATTGTGAGGTGAGGCGAAGAGGTCCATCGATGGTATGCCCCACAGCCAAAAGATGTTGGTAAGCATGCTTTTGTTGAGAGTCTGCTCGTGTGGCTGTTGAATTCTGCTGAGGCAATCTGCGAGGATGTTCTGCTCCCCTGCCAGATACACGGCACTGAGGGTCATGCGGTGCAATGCAGTAAATTTCCAAAGGCGGACAGCCTCCCAAAAAATGAGGTAAGACCCCATGCCACCCTGTTTGTTGATGTAGAACATGGTTACCTTGTTGTCTGTCTGGATGAGGATTACCTGGCTGAAGAGTTGGGAAGTCCCCCAAGGAGGTTGAAGGGTTGCAGCCACCAGGAGAAGGAATCCTTGAATGGGGCAGTTACTCTAACCCTGTTCCCAAGGTGGCCAGTTGCCTGGTGCCATTGATGTTGCCTGGAGCATCCATTGCACCTGACACAAATGGAGTCTTGCCATTGGTGTCACATGGAATGTGAAGGCTATATGGCCGAGGAGGCACAGCATTTGATGAGCTGTAATGAAGGAGGAATTCTGAATCTCATGAGGCAGGGCTCTGGAGCGTTAGACTCTGTTCTCTGGCAGAAAAGCTCGAGCCTGGGTAGTATCTAATAGAGCCTCAATGAACTCAAGATGTTGCGAGGGCTATAGATGGGATTTGGGATAGCTGAACATGAAGCTGAGGTGCTCCAGGACCTGGATGGTCAGCTGGATTTTCGCCGACATTCTAGCCGTGATCAACCACTCATCCAGATAAGGGAAGACAAAGGTCCTTTGGGTGCGGAGAAAAGCTGTTACAACTGCCTGGCAGTTGGTGAAGACTCTTGGGGTGGAGGCAAGGCTGAAGGGTAGTACTCTGTACTGATAGTGATGTCCACTAAGAATGAAGTGGAGATACTGCC
Organism: Ichthyophis bannanicus; assembly: GCA_033557465.1. NCBI lineage: Eukaryota > Metazoa > Chordata > Amphibia > Gymnophiona > Ichthyophiidae > Ichthyophis > Ichthyophis bannanicus. The sequence continues at coordinate 408,887,012 of CM066035.1, read as the reverse complement.
TCTGGATGTGGTGAATGAGGATGCAAGTGTACGCATCCTTGAGATCCAGGGAACATAGCCAATCTTGAGGTCGAAGGTAGTGTAATAACGTCCCCAGAGACACCATCTTAAACCTTTCCCTCACCAGATACCGAGTGAGGTTTCGGAGGTCCAGAATGTGCCGGAACACACCTGTCTTCTTGGGAACCAGAAAGTAGTGGGAGAAAAACCCCCTTCCCATTTGAAATGGAGGAACTGGTTCCACCACCTGGTCAGCTAGGAGGAAGTGGATCTCTTGCTAGAGCAATGCACGGCGGTGGTGTGGGTTGAGTGTGTACTCCCCTTGGAAGAACGGAGGAGGAAGTTGATCAAAGTGTAGTCCATCCTGGACTATCTTGAGGACCCAGGAGTTAGTTGTTATTCATGGCCACTTGTGGGCAAAGTGGATCAGCCTTCCTCCTACCTGAGATGGAACAGCTTCTGGGAGGGGAAGAAGGGCCATGTCCCTGGAGAAAATGTGAAAATCCGCCCTGTGGCTGCCGCTGTGGTGCCGACTGGGGCTTTGGGACCTTAGGACAGCATTGTTGATGCTATCCCTGACCCTTTTGCCATTGGCCCTGTTGTCAACAACAGAATCAAAACCCAGTCAGTCAATCTAAATAACCAATATTTCTAGTCAAAATTTGCTTATTTGGTCTTCTTATTTTTGTCGGAGTGGCCAGCAAAGTAAAGAGGAAACTTCCTCTCACCACCGTGGCCCGTCCATTTTAATTATTCTTATTGTGCAAAACAGCGTTTTTTACTTAGCTGTGTAAAAAATTCGTGAAGGCTACTCCAATGTATGCTGCAGTCAGCAATTATATCAGACAACGTGTCACGTTTCGGGGTCGATTCAATCATCCCCCTGCTTCAGGTCAAACCGCTGCACGGTGAGAAATCAGCCTTTAGAAACATTTCTGAAGAGAGCGTTTTTTATCCAGGCAGCACCAACATTTGCACAGCTGTTTCTGATTCAACCCAACAGGAGGGTTTTAAATCAGGGGAGCCAATCAAAACAGCCAGGAGAAGGAACCACTGAACAGGGACCACCTCCTTGCCGAAAAGATGACTGCTGACTAAAGTTCTCACAATATCGTATGCCAGTCTAATTGCAAGTTCAGACCCATAGGATGAACTGAATTAAGCATAAAAATCCATTTTTGTTCCAGTTTTTGCAAAGTCTGAACACGATCTCCTCCCCGAGGATTAGGAGGCACAAAATCAAGCACACGCCATTTAAGCTCCTCAAAAGTGTGTGTTTTAGCAAGGCAATGATCCACCATTGGAGCTGTCAGAGTTCTTGTACGTAGCCTGGAGGCATGTTGTGGCAGTGGTAGGAGTGGTACAGATTGTAGGAGCTGTAGGAATTCTTTTTCTTGGGGTAATAGAAACTTTTTCCTGAGGATTACTGCTTGGAAGGGTCCGAGATCTTTCTGGAGAGCCAAGTCATGATGAGCTGCTCTCTCTCAAGCTCACCAGTCTTCTCCTCCATCGGTTTGCCAAAAAGATTTTTGCCTCTGCAGGTGACATTTGCCAGTTAGCCCTGGACCCACTGCTCCAGGTTCATAGCCTGCAGCCACACAAGGCGACATGCCCTGATGCCCATGGCAGCCACCCAAGTCACCGACTCAAAGTCATTGTATGTTGCTCGAATCATGAACTAGGAGTGTTTTTGGTTTTTGAGATCAGAGCCCAGTACTGCTGGAACTTCTCTCCAGACAGCTCAGTAAGCCCAGAGCCCAGCAAGCTTACCAGCCAGATCTCTTAGGTACATACCCATGTACAGTTGGTAGGCCTAGATAGGGGCCACTAGCATCAAGCCTTGGCAGTATTTCCTACCAAAACCATCCATGGTGCGCCACTCTGTACAAGGAATCGAGGCGATGACTCATGGTGGGCACCATGAGAGGTGTTTACCACATGCAAAAGAGGAGTCTGTCAAGGATCCAGTGTACCACCACTGTGATGGCATCCTTGGAGGAGAGATGTACTGAAGGATCTCAAGCTCTTCAGCCCTCGGCTCCTCTTCGGCCTCAATAGTGAAGAGCAAGGCCTTCCCCTTATCTCTCACAAACTCCTGAAAGTTGAAATTCTCCAGTGAGGACTTTCTCCTTTCATAAGATGGTGGAGGATCGGAGGGTATGTCCTGATGTCATATGGTCTCAGACAATACCTCCTCCTCAGTCTCCCAAGCATTGGAGTCGGACTCTGAGAGGAACCCAAAATAACAAGGTGATTCCTCTCAGAGGCAGTGGAAGGTGTCCGAGGTTCTCGGTGATCCGACCCTGAGGCACTCGACATAGAAAACCGCTATATCTTGAGGGAGAGCATGTACCTCCAAGATGAGTTGCACCTCCAATGGAGAGGCCGCTGTGGTGGATGGGGCCATCACCTGCGAAGAGGAAGCTGAGGAATGTCGAGGACTGCGATGCCAATGTCCATGGCCCTTTGCTCTGGGCTCAGCATCCCCCTTCGATGCCTTTGAGGCTGGAGTCTGGGCCTTCTGGGGGCCCTCCTTATCAAAGGAAAGTCTCTGGTCTGATACCCCATGACTGGGGGGCTCGAAGTGGGCCTGGCCCCCGCATGAGGCCAATGCCTCGGTGTGAGCCTTCCATGGCATTGAGGCTGATGTTGCTGGCGGTGCTGATGCCAATGACTCCAAAGATCCAAACAGTGATTCTGCTATTTCTCCTGATTCCGGAGCCCCTTGCATGTCATCTGGAGACAGAGAGTGCAATTGGAGGACTCATGATTTGGCTCGAGGCACTGAAGACACCAGTTGTGGCGGTCCATTACTGAGATGGTCCTGCCACACTGGGTACATTTTTTAAAGCCGCTGGCCAGCTTTGACAGGTTGAGGAAAACAGCTTCTGCCAAGTCAAAAGGCTCCAATGTTCCAGCTGACCAGGGGGCGTGAGAGAAAAGATCTGTGAGCTTCAAAAAGAAAAATAAATTCGAGGCACTGGCACTCCCAGGTACTGGCAAGAAGACGTCACGACCAGAAAAAAGTGAAAAGATACTGAAACGATACCCAAAGGGCCAAACTCTTTCCCAGGATCAGACCAACGTCCGATGGGCTCCGCGGAAAAAATAAGACTGAGGTAAAGATGGCTCCTTCGGGTGGTAAGACCGGCATGCATGTGTGGTGCACCTTGCAAACGCTTCCTTTAGAAGCTGGGAAGTGTTCCCGCATGGGCTCTATCGGTGACATCACCCATATGTGAGGATTGACTGCCTGCTTGGTCCTGGAGAATATGGCTGGGCAGTAGGCATACAGAGGTCTAAGCTATGCTACTTATACTTTCATGCATTAAGAGCCCACTTGCTAACAGATTTTCGGGTAAACAGTCTGCAATATTAGATCAATTGCTTGTATATATAGTAACTTGTGCTGTCTGCCACCGTGCCCGTAGAATAACATAGAAGTTGCAAGAGACAGCACATGCTAATGTTTAGGAAACATCACCAACAATGCACACATTGGAAATTAAATTAAACATAAGCTGAAAAATGTCAAGTTACTGTATAAACACACCACTCTCTCTTGGCAGGGCTCAATAGACTTTTGGTCTGACCTAGCCTGGCACATTTTGTTTTCGTGTCATTGTGTGCTGCTAGGATGCTTCCAATGACACAAAAAAGAATATTCATATTTTGATGTCATCTCAATTCAATGCCAAACTCCTCACCCTGAAGTTACACACAACTCTAAAAAACATTCAGCACTTGAGAGGAAACCTTGCCATTCCAACAAAAATACTAATTCCAGGACGCTCACAGCAACAACTCTACCTAGCAAGAGGTAAAATGCAAATATTACACCAGGCTCTGCAACACAAATATACCTTCTCAAGGGAAAAGATAAGAGGAAGTTCAGCAGATTTCCTGAAACTACAAAGTAACTATCACACCTCTTCCACACATCTTCACCAAATACAGAATAGAGGAGCACAAATTTTAAATAGAAATATGTACACAAATACTAAACTGGAAACCCCAATGAACCAGACAGCATCCCAGAGAGCGAGAGAGGAAATAGAAATGCACTTCTCCCTTTACTGTAAAATAATCCAAAAGATATCAGAGATGCACATTTGCAAAAACAGAGACAGAAAAAGGTAAGACCTCCCACAAAAGAATGAGAAGAAAAGAAACTGTATAATCTTGGGGCAAAGAGGGAGATGAATGCAGCAAGAACACCCAAGAACTGCCGGGGGCAAATGGAATGCAGGGCTGGATGTTTCCCGACCTGCACGTGCAGAATATGTCACTTCAGTAGCACACAGAACAAAGGCAGACCTTCACCAAACACAGCACATAAGTTAATCAAATATCACAGATGTGCAGACAAGAACTTACATTAAAGCTCAAGAAACCACTCTGTATGCAGTTCAAAACTTGAGAATTAGAAACAGAATCGTTTTTCCTTCTGTGCTAAGCCAAGCCCAGTTAACTGCTCTCACTCCCCCACAAGAACAGTATGTTACATAGCCACCCCACAAGAATAATGTGCAGGGCTCCGAAGTCTCAACAAGTCTGCGCAAAAATGATAGAAGCTCAACCATCTCACTCAAAACTGCGCAAGTTACTGTGTTCCAGGAGGGAGGCCTGTTTTTGAACTTACATCCTAAAAAATTGTGGATTTGTAGTCTCAAATTCTGCCCATTGAAATCAGTGCTTCAAGTCTCTAATGCATCAGGATAAGGTTATTAGAAATCCAGGACTGGTTTTAAATCTCCCTCCTGGAACTGAGGAATATGGAAGCTCTGTCTGGTTGACCCATGTGCTCTCCTCTAGCCCCCACAACTTCAAAGACTTAGGTCACAGTGTGTGCTGCCCTCCCACCCCCACCACACAAACACACATATAAAGGTGTATCACAATTCCTTTTTAGGGTCTGTTTTACTAAGACTGTTTTCCCATTTTCTATGGGAAAAGAAAGATTGGTAAATCAGGCCCTTCAGGTGACACTGCATAGTGCCAACAGAAGGCAGTGGCCCCAATCCTGATCCCACTCCCATCACCCCCAGTGACCCTTGATAGCTGTACCCGAGGCAACTTAGCCTTATGATATGGGAAGAAAAAAAAAGGCTCATCATCATGACCCCCTGCTTCCACAACTCTCCCCCTCTCATCATCATAATGACCTCCTGCTTCCTACCCCCCCCCCCTCTCTCTCTCTCACTCATCATAATGATCTTCATGCTTCCCTCCCCTCTCTCTCAACACCACCAAGACCTCCTCTCTCACACTCTCTCATCATGACCCCCTGCTTCCACAACTCTCCCCGCTCATCATCATAATGACCTCCTGCTTCCTACCCCCCTCTCTCTCTCATCATAATGATCTTCATGCTTCCCTCCCCTCTCTCTCAACACCACTAAGACCTTCTCTCACACTCTCTCATCAAGACCCCCTGCTCCACCTACACTCTCTTTCTCATCATGACCACCTGTTCCTCCCACACTCTCTCTCTCTCTTCATCATGTCCCTGATTCCCCAACTATCTCTCTTTATCATCATGACCCCCTGGTCCCCCCACTCTCCTCTCTCATCATAATGACCCCCCTGCTTCCCTCCCCTCTCACACATCACGACCCCCAGCTTCCCCACTCTGTCTCTCATCATGATCCCCTCCTTCACAATATCTTGTCTCAAGACCCCCTGCTTCCCTCACACTCCCTCAAGACCCCTTTTCTCCCTCACTCTCTCTCATCATGACCCCTACACCCCTCACTCTTTCTCTCATTATGACCCCCTGCTCCCTCACTCTCTCTCTCTCTCTCTCTCTCTCATCACAACCCCCTGCTTCCCCTACTCTCTCTCCTCATGACCCCCTGCTCCACCCATTCACTCTCTCTCTCATCATGACCCCCTGTTCCCCCTCTCTCTCTCTCTCATCATAATGACCCTGCTTGCCTCAATCTCTCATGACTCCCCCCCCTACTTCTCCTAGTCTTCTGGCTGTAGCTGCAATGTAGCATTTGACATTTTCACTCCTTGCAGATTTCCCGCTGCGAAGCCAAGTCAGCTGTTAGCTGTCGGTTGCTGACTGCTGCCAGCTCCTCTGTGTTGAGAGACTGAAGAACGCAGCATTTCACTTTTGTTCGGACTTCCCCATCACAATCATGGTGAGGAAGTTTGAAAATGAGACACAGCGCTTTTCAGTTTTTCAACACAGAGGGGTTGGCAGCAGTCAGCAACCGATGGTTAACAGCTTACTCGGCATCGCAGCAGGAAATCTGCAAACAGTGAAAGTTTCAAACCGGCTAGGCCTCATATATCAGTGTCGGCAACAGAGAGAGAAGGGGGGGGGGGTGGACGATAAGGCTGAAAATATTTACCCGACAACAACAGTCAATCACTCTAGCAATGCTGCAACCGCAGAGCAACCGGCAGCAAAAAACTACAATTAACTGTGTTCCTGAAGATACGAGCACTGCAGAGCACTATACAGCTGCCACTGTTACTGTACGTGTGCACAGCACCACCAGTGCAGCTGCGCAGTAAGTAACTTGATATGTAGGCTATTTTGCCTGTTATTTTCTTTTTTTGTGATATTCTTGATTGTTCCTGTATCTTCCCTTGACGTGGGCTATTGTGTGATATTTCTGGGATATATTCCCTTGATTATTACTTTGTTTCTTATTTCTTTTTTTGTCAGACTTTTCTTTACCTTTATTGATAATGTAATCTTGAAATTTCAATTTAAAAAAAAGAAGTCTACTCAGGTGGATCCCAGTTAGGCACTTTCTCCATCTACTTTTCCAGTCCCATTCTGAACTGAAATATTCTCTTGTGACGTCTAATACCTTAAACAAAATTCATTAGGAGTATCTATCCATCTTAGCAGGGCTGGTGCTTTGGTTTCTAGTGCCCCCCTGCAACCCATAAATCGGCGCCCCCTCCCTCATTATTTTTAATGTTGGCTGCACCCAACCCACCTTTTTCCCAAAACCACTTTGTGAACTCTTTTCAAGCGATATTAGTATTTCTCCTTCAAATCCAGTGTTGTAAGAAAATTGCAGAAAAAGAGCAAATGAATAACCAAAATAAAAATATTTAGCAGTAAATACTTAGCATCATACAAACACACTGTGATAGTCCAAAAAAAAAAAAAAAAACAGATCTGATTCTGGTCTTCTCACTAACAACAACATAACCATTCTCCAGTGTCAGGCATATTGTGAATTAATAAAAAACACTGCAAAAGTCACTGAAAATCTACAAAGTCAAATCTACCATACCATACCAGATTATACTTCCAAAACTCACACAATAAGGAGCCTACCCAGAAAAAAGCAGCACTACAAATACTGCAATGGGACCCAAAACATCCATACACCTATTTGAAAAGCTGTACAAGTCAAATTACTACAGTACAGATCCCTACATACAAACTCCATGTTAACAAACCCAAAACCCTAATGATGACGTTCAAGGCCATCAAGGGGCTCTCCTCCTCCTCACTATGTGACCTCATCCGACCACCCATACCCAACAGGCTAAGAAGAACCTCAGTAGCTAACATGCTAGTGATACCGAGAGACATAACAAAATGCTCCAAAGCAACATCGAACAGAGCCTTTAGACTATGTGCCCCAAGTCTCTGGAACTCCCTACCACCACACATCAGAGCAATCCCTAACTTGAGCCAGTTCAGGAAGGCCTTAAAACATTTCCTCTTTATCAAATATCTCACTGACTGCCCTGAACCCCAGCCACCAAGTATGATCAATACCCAATAACTCCATCTGACATGTATATAGTTACCTATTCAATGCTACGCATATGTATATAGTTTACCCTGTTTTCCAAGTTACTTGTTCCTGTTCAATGTAATGACCTGACTTTTGTTCATTGTCGGATACCTTTTGTTTTATGTAAACCGCGCTGATCGCAAATAGTGCGGTATATAAGAAATGCAAATAAATAAATAAATAAAAATAAATAAATAAACAGAACACCTGGTCTTGGTCACACACTCAGAACACAGACCCTCACCAAGTACAGAATAAGTGACCACAACCTAAAGTAAAAATAAAAATATGTGGACAAAAATGAAAATAAAACCCCAAGAAGCCAGACTCCGCATGCGGTGCCACACTAGATAAGAGATACAGTTCCCCATACTGTTTGAAATATAAAGATAGCGCAAATTCCAATCACTAAATTGAAAATAAAATTATTTTTTCTTCCTTTGGTGCCTGATGATTTTTGATTATGCTGGTCCTGATCTGAGGTTTCTGTTTTCCTCTGTCTTCCCTTAGCTCTTTTTCTATGGTCTATAGTCCATCTGCCATTTCTTGTCTCTCCTTTAGCTTTCTTCATTTTCTTCCATCAAGATCAAGAGGGCATGTTTGTCGAGGTGGTTCTGTAGTTGTTGTAGTATGTTTATTATGTTTATTTATGTTTATTTTGAATTTGATATACCGCTCAGGCCAGAGGCATTAGAGCGGTTTACAATACTATATCATTTGAGGAAAAAGGAAAGGAACGCCATTTATATGATAGGACAGAGAAGAGGACAAAGACAGTCAAACAGATAGGAGAAGAGGAGGAACATGGAACAGCACGTTATCACAAAATAGCAGCACATCACTCTAGTCCACATCATGTCATCAATGCCACTCACAGCAACGGATGCCACGGACCAACGCCTAAGGGCCACGCCAAAGGGCCCTCTGGCGAGGCCCTCAGGCACGGGCCCGCAAGGCGCGGGTGCGCCTCTGAGGCGGCAGATTTCAAGCCGTTGGTGTGGCAGGCAGGGGAGAGGAGGAGGAGCTCCCGCTCACTCCCTCCACGATGGTCGCTGCTCCCGATTCTGGCGGGGTGCCTCTGAGGCGGCAGATTTCAAGCCGTTGGTGTGGTAGGCAGGGGAGAGGAGGAGGAGCTCCCGCTCACTCCCTCCACGATGGTCGCTGCTCCCGATTCTGGCGGGGTGCCTCTGAGGCGGCAGATTTCAAGCCGTTGGTGTGGTAGGCAGGGGAGAGGAGGAGGAGCTCCCGCTCACTCCCTCCACGATGGTCGCTGCTCCCGATTCTGGCGGGGTGCCTCTGAGGCAGCAGATTTAAAGCCGTTGGTGTGGCAGGCAGGGGAGAGGAGGAGGAGCTCCCGCTCACTCCCTCCACGATGGTCGCTGCTCCCGATTACTTTTTCAATGATTTTTGATATGAAAGGTATGCTACATATTGGTCTGTAGGAAGCAGGCTTTTTTTTTTTTTACTGTAGCATTGCGTACAAATGCTATTTTTAATTGATCATGTAGGTATCCTTGTTCAAGGGATAGTTGTGTTAGTTTGTGGAATAAGGGGGATAGTTCAGATCTGGTTAGCTTTATCCAGGACACTGGGCAGGGGTCAAGTGGAGATGTGGTGGTGTTCAAGCTGTTTATTATACATTCTATATTTTCCCTTGATATGGAGTCAAAAGTGTTCCATTGTGCATTTTGTGAGTCGGTTTTGTTTGCTGCCTGAGGTGGAGATATTTGATAGTTGAATTTGCTCTGGAAGACGTTTGCTAGGGTTTGTGAGCATGGTGTGATGTCGGTATTATTTTTATTGTAGTACTTTGTGAGTGAACGGACAATATTGAATTATTTTTCTGAGTTGTTGTTTTATGATCCTCAGTTCTTTAGTGTAGGGAGAAGTGGTCTAGTGGTTAGGATAAGGTACTTCGGGCCAGGGGTTCAAGTCCCACCTGGGGACAGCAATCTCAGGCTGGAGGGACTGGGATTTCTAGTCCTATAGGCACTCCTTGTGGTCTTGGGCAAGCCACTTAACCCTCCATTGCCCATGTTCCCTGTAAGTATTAGCATACGTATGTGTCTCATATCCCCTCATGTTAAATGTATCCCCCCAATTGACCACTTTGACCCGATGAAAAGCAGGATATAAATACATAGTTCAACCTAATCTAATACACTTTCCCCCACACGCAAATCATAACATTTCTTTCACTGCATGAATTACACCTCCACTACTTTTGATTGTATTGTTGTGACACCGCCTTGATTGTAGGAAAAGGCGGTATAGAAATACTGTTAAATAAATAAATAAATAATACCAGACTTCATTCAGTTTGTGCTTTTGATTCCAGGTCTTGCTTTCTGTATGTGGTGTTGCTGCTTTGGTCATAACTTTGTTCCATGTCTGTATTAATATGTCGAGATTTGCTGAGTCTTGGTGTGGCTGTGGAGTAATTTCCTTTAAGAAGGCTTGTTTGTCGAAGCATTTGAATCTTTGTGTCATTGTGCTATTGTTTTGTCCGGTTTTAGTTTTTTTTGTGACTTGCTGTGGTGAAGTTCAGTATGCCATGGTCTGACCAAGGTACAGGTCTAATGTGTTTCCTTTTCTGTGTGTTGGCTTGTTTACTATTTGCTAGTAGTCCAGTGCTGTCCTGGCTTCAATAAATATGATTTCTTGTCTTGTTGATAAGATTGAGAGATTGAAGTCTCCTAATAGATTTTGTGTTATAATGTGTTCTTGCAGACAAATGCACTTTTTTTGAAAAAATGCAAGTAAATTAACACAGAGAAGTATGGTCATAAATGCAAGCCACCCCCTACTCCATCCTTGGGAACACCTCCATTCAATTCAGGTAAAGTGTGTTTAGAGACTACATGCCTAACTTTATGGGGATACTTTTAGCAAGTTATTTTTGCACATATATGGCCACAGAAGCACATAAATGCCCCTTATAAAATACTGATCGGCATAAAAGTGTGCATGCTGACATGAATGTGTGTACTTTGCCAATCGACTTAAATTGGTGACATGCAGATGGAGTTCGCAAATATGTCAGTTGATAATAAAATGCCTTAATTAATAGGCACACACAATACTTTCTGTACATTCGTTAGCACCTGCTCTAGGTTCAATCCCTGCCTCTTACACTAGTATTTTATGAAGACAAATAGGCACCTATGTCTTTCTAAAACAGGCACCTGCCTACCCTCTTACCCTAGGTGTCCTGTTATAAAATTACCCTCTATAGGGCATTCAATTTTATGAAACCCTTTTACTGCATATAAAATAATATCTTACATGCATAAGTGGCTTTTTAAAGCTGTCCTCTACAGCTGTATAACAACTGCTGTAGAGCAAAGAAATATCATAGATGTATTACACCAATCAGCACCAATAGCACTTTACTATAGTAAAAAAGAAAAGATTTCTGATTTGTAAAAGCTAATTCCTTTTTTTTTCTTTACTGCAAAGGGGGAATTTTTTGTGATGGAGGGCTAAAAACTCTGTCACTTAATTTTCAGTGTTTTTTGTTCCAGCTACCCATTCACAGCTAGCTCTTTGAAACCACTGACCTCATCAGGTGTTAGTTCCCTCCCTACCTACCCCAGCTCCCACCCCCCCATGTTAGCATTCGAATTTATAGGACAATTTCCCAATGAGCTACACACAGGGACTTAGAACAGCACTGCTAAAACACACTTAAAAGAGGTTAACTGCTTTTTCTCTGAAAGGACAGCTGAGGAATAGGCAGGGACATTGGTAGATCTCTCTCTTTTACTTCAACAGGTACCAAACCTCAACCAACTGAACAATGGCTGGGAAAAATCATATTGTGCAAACGGTTGCCCCCGTTAGAGCTTATGCCTCTGTCCAGACAGAGTTCCCAATGCCAGTTGAAGGACCAGCTCCATGTGCAGGATGCCTGCACACTGAAGCTCTCAGAAAGCAAGTGGAGGAGCTCAGAGAAGAGTTGGCAAGGCTGAGGAGCATTCAAGACAGTGAAAAGTACATTGATGAGATGCTTCTTGAAACATCCAAGATCTCCAACACAGGTGAAGATGGGAGCCTACATAATGATGAAAGTTGGACATGAGTTACCAGGGTCTGCAGAATCACCAATCCAATCTCCAGCCCTTGAATTGAATAATCATTATGCAGCCTTGGAAGTGGAGGAGGTGAAAGCATTCCGGGAAAGGGAAGAACCAGAGCTTGAGCACTCCAAATTTGCAGATTCAATGACCACAAGGAAGCGAAGGGTAGTGATGATTGGTGACTCTCTTCTGACGGGTACTGAGGCGACCAAACTTGATGTCTAGCGAAATATGTTGTCTGCCTGGTGCCAAAATCCGAGATGTTACAGAGAGTTTGCCGAGACTCATCAAGACCACTGACTATTATTCGATGTTGCTCATCCATGATGGCACAAATGATAATGCCAGGTATCCCTCTGAGCGTATCAAAGTGACTTCATGGCTCTGGGACAGAGGGTGAAGCAGATAGGTGCACAGGTGGTGTTCTCTTCAATCCTCCTTGTTGAGGGTAAAGTCCAAGGTAGAGAAGCTTGCATCCTGGAGATAAATGCATGGCTGCATGCATGGTGACATTGAGAGTGTTTTGGTTTCCTGGACCATGGGATGATGTTTCAAGGGCTGCAGAGCAGAGATAGTGTCCATCTGTCCAAGAAGGGTCGCTGTGTCTTCTGTAGCAGACTGGCTAACCTACTGAAAAGGGCTTTAAACTAGATTTGTTGGGGATGGGTGAAGAAAGTCTCCAGGTAAATGAAACATTAAATTTCCTATCACTATAGAAATGGGTAAAAGGAGCAACATCTGGAAAGCAGTATGTATAAATCCCTATAGCATAGGAAATAAGATCCCAGATGTTAAGGCTTTAATGGAAGAGGCTGACTTGGATTTAATGGTGGTTACAGAGACATGGTTCATGGACAACCATGATTGGGATGTAATTAAACCAGGCTATTCCAGAAGGATAGGGTAGGAGGAAGGGAAAGAGGAGTGGCACTATATGTGAAAAATAATATTAAAGCTATAGAATTATAGGGCTTAAAAGGGAGAGAAGAGGCATTGTGGGTTAAACTAGAAAAAGGGAAAGAGAAATCTATTTGCATTGATATACAGATCCTCCTCAAAGGGAAAAGAAGTGGACAGAGATTTAACAGAAGACATACACAGCATTGCCAAGAAAGGGGAAGCGCTACTGATAGGTGATTTCAATATACCAGATGTTGATTGGCACATCCCTGCTGCGCTGTCATCTAGAAGTAAGGAGATCCTGGATTCTCTACAGGGAGAACTATTCAAGCAACTGGTAACAGAACCCACACATGAAGGGGCCATACTGGACTTGGTGCTTACCAATGGTGAAAGTGTTTCTGATGTTATAGTGGGAGATCATCTCGCATCCAATGATTACCAGATGGTGTGGTTCAGTATAAGGACTAGGGCTGATAAAATCCATTCAAAAGTCTCTAGGAAAACTAACTTTGCCAAGATGGGCCAATACCTCAAGGAGTTATTAGCAAGATGGGAACAGCTAGGGGATGTAGAAAAACAGTGGGCAAAATGGAAAGGGAATATTTTAAGGTCAACCAACCTTTTTGTTAGAAAGGTAAATAAAAGGTAAAAGGAAAAGGAGGCCACTATGAGCCCGATTCTGAGATGGGTCCTGCGAGGCTGCCCCTATTCCCTCTCATGCTCTCCCCGCATGGCTAGAGCCGCAGGACGGGGTGAGCCAGTGGTGGGGGGGGGGGGGGCGCGAGAGGGGCAGGGTCTGGGCAAAGTGAGGGCAGGCCAATCCGACAGGATGTATAGGGCTGATTCAGGTCATGGCCCTGTACATCCTGCAGGATCAGAAAGGATGTGCTCATTATTCCATCTCAAAGGTGGAATAATCAGCACCGGCAGGGCGATCGGGGCCGGGGATCCCCCCAAGGCTGGGGCCATGTGCAGGGGCATCTCCACCACCCAATCCAGGCCCAGGCTGGCCAGCCATAGGTTGGATGATGGGGAAGAGGGGAGTCTGAGTCGCGGGAGCTAGGTGCGCCTGCAGGGAGGATGTCCCCGCAGGCATGTAAGGGCATACTGGACCGTCATTGGGTCCAATTCTTTGTGCCATGGGAACGTTTTGTTCCCGCACTACAGAATCAGATCCTAACGTGCTCTTCCTGCACGCGACTGTCCGGACTACCCATACATGCCCCTTTCAGAATCGGGCTCCATGGTTCTCAAAAGAAGTAGCGGAAAAGGCAAAGAAAAAGAGGGAGACCTTCATGAAATACAAGAGATCACAGAGAGAGGAAGACAGGCATCTATATTTGGAAAAACTTAAACCTAGCAAAGTAGTCAAGAAAGCAAAGATACAAAAAGAAGAAAAAATACCCAGTGCAATAAAATGGGGGATACAACATTTTTCAGATATGTTAGCAAGAGAAGGAAGGGCAAAAGTGGTATTGTTAGACACAAGGGGAGGAATATGTAGAAGCTGATGAGAATAAAGTGGATTTGCTTAAGAAATATTTCTGTTCTATGCTCACATATGAAGGGCCAGGAGCAGGACCTCATAAACCACCTGCAAACAGGAACATAAGCGAAGGTGATCTCAAACAATTTTCAGAAGATAGTGTTTGTGTTTAATGCTAAAAAATGCAGGGTCATGCATTTGGACTGCAAAAATCCAAAGGAGCGGTACAGTGTAGGGGGCGAAGTACTTCTGTCCACAAAAGAAGAGCGGGACCTGAGAGTGATTGCCTGATTATCTTAAAGTGGCAAAACAGGTAGAAAAGGAGATGGCGAAAGCTAGAAGGATGCTTGGGTGCATAACGAAAGGAATGGCCAGCAGAAAAAATGAGGTGATAGTGCCTCTGTGTAAGTCTTTGGTGCGACCTCATTTGGAGTATTGTGTGCAGTTCTGGAGACCGCACCTTCCAAAGGATATAAACAGGCTGGAGTTAGTACAGAGGTTGGCTACTAAAATGGTCAGTGGTCTTCATTATAAAACATATGAGGATAGACTTAATATCTTAATATGTATACTTGGAGATAGGTGGGATAGAGGAGATATGATAGAGATGTTTAAATATCTCCATGACATAAATGCACAGGAAGAGAGCATCTTTCGAGTGAAAACAAGCTCTCCTATGAGGGGACATTGGATGAAGGTGAAAAGGGATAGACTCAGGAGTAATAGGTAGAAATATTTCTTTACAGAAAGAGTGGTAGATGCGTGGAATAGTCTCTCAGTGGAGGTGGTAGAGACGAGGACAGTATCTAAATTCAAAAAGCATAGGACAAACACAGAATATCTCTAAAGGAAAAAAGGGGACTATTGTAGTAGTTGATATGGAAGGGCAGACTAGACAGGCCATGTGATCTTTCTGCCATCATGTTTCTATGATTTCATGCTTTTACCGATAAACACCGGTAAGACATACCTGATGCAAAAAAGAAATAAGATTTAAATAGACATTTACAGTACATTTTTCCTAGAAAAAAAGGTACTGGCACCCATATGGAGGGTTCCTTCATTAATACATGAGGACCATGGGTCAATTTAGCAGCAATGAAAAAGGTGCTGACACTCCACACCATCGTGTACCCCCTTAAAAAGTGTCCTGGATATTTAGGTGGCAATTCTATATATGGTACGCAAACAGTTGCATGCTAGAAACATGTACATAAATGCACACTTACATATTGTCAGACGGGTGCCTGGGTGAGAATGTTCACAGTCTTGGCAAAGGCATATATTAATATGATTTGCAAGGGATTGTGGGAAATGTAGTCCATTCACACCAGACACAGCCATTCACAATAATTAGTTGTGCTTGAGTGTAAAGCCAATAAGATATTTATTTATGGGGTTATTTCTCCCAACACAGATATGCTTGGTAGCACATAAAACAGGATACTTGCTTTCAGTGTTAAACTTAGAAAAACAAAATCAGGAAAACAACAGCTGAACTTGTCAGGCAATCAAATCAAAAGAATAAAGACCTGGTTGGTAACAAACTGGTCTTTTCTGTATGCTCTAGCTAATATTTTCTTAGCAGTGCTTCAATCAACAAACAAAACCCACAAAGTAGGGAAAAACTGTTCTTTTCAGGTTAACTTCTTATATCTTCACACATAGACTCAGAAGTGATTCCCTCAGAGCTCACAAGCAATTAGGTAAGGCTCAATTGCTAGCAGTTATCCAGCTGAAACCCCTTAGCTGGCTTACTTTCTACTGCCTGGCTCAAATCCTACTCAGGAGCTTTTCTGAGTAGATTTAAAGAACAAGTTTTTATTTCTTTGTGATGGTGGTTGTACTTTGTAACAGTAAATTACCAAAGGAGTTTAGACAGAGAGCAATCCATGTATTCACAGCCTGTATCTACCACCTCTTCCCCTTCTTCAACAATCATGGGTTCCCCGGACTTAAAATGAGAGTCCAAGGGACCCACGACCTTCACCGCTTTACCTGTAGGTGTAGCAGAAGAAGGAAGAACTTTCTTCTTTCTCTTCCCCATCTAGGTGTTGACGGTCAACGGCTCTCAACTCCTCAGTGCTCCGAAGGGGCTCCAAAGGGGCGTACCCCTTTGGACACGCCCCTTCGGGGCACGCACCCTCGGACACGCGCCCGCGGTGCGCGTCCCGCGGTGGGGGCTAGTTCTTATACCCCTGTCTGATTCCTCTGTCTTTGTCAGTCCTGGCTCTCTGGATGCTACTCCTCTTCCGCGTAGGGTTTGTACCCCACCCAGCGATGAGCCTCTGATATTGGGTAAGGTTTCCCCTCAAGATGTTAAGGGGGGTACCCTTCCTATTTCGGTCGAACTTCCTGATTCCTTTTTGACTCTGGTTGCTCCTTCCGCTATAATGCCTCATCCCTTTGACTATACGTATTCTCCTGATGAGCTTAATCCCCCTAAGGAAATATCTCTTTTAGATATATGGCAGATTGTGTCACGAACCGAACAGTCGCTGAAATCTTCACTACTGCAGTTGTCTAAATTTACTTCAGAGACTGTTATGTTGACTGAGCATCAGGATAGACTTGTTTCTCTTGAATCTCAGGATACTAAAATTGCTGGTCAAATTTCGTCGATGCAGCGGGCCCTGACGTCATCAGTTCAGGACTCACTGCTTCTACATCATCAAGATGAAATGTTAGAGAATGTTTTACGTATGAAAAATCTTCGTTTACTTAATTTCCCCCGTACTCATTTTCTTTCTCCTAATATTCTGTTTTCTAAATATATGAGAGATGTCCTAAAGATTTTGGATCCGGATTCTATTCCTTTGTCAAAAATATATTATTTACCCTCTGGAATTAAAGTGAGTCCGGGTCCCGAATCTGAGGCTGCTAATGTTGAGGCGGGGGAAATGGATCATCTTTCTGTCCAGAGTCTGGATTTATCAGCATATCTGGAAACCTCTGTAGAGGAGATTCCAGTTCGAGCTACATTACTAGTTTCTTTTTCCTTAGAGAAAGATAAGGATAGGATTTTTCAAGCTTATTTTAAACATCGTCGTGATAAATTTTTTGGCCAGGTGGTACAAGTGTTCCCGGATGTTTGTCGAACTACTCAATTGAGGAGGAAAGCTTTCCTTGCATTGCGCCCTCGGGTGCTTGCAATGGGAGCTTCCTTTTTACTTAAGTACCCTTGTAAATGCCTTGTGTCTTTTCAAGGTAATTCATTTACTTTTTTTGATTCTTTACAATTAGAGACCTTTTTACATAAGTCGGAATGAAGGTATTGTTAATGTATTTAATTGCTTGGTTCTTGCTAAGTTAAAAGGGGTTATATGGTGTTCTCCACTCTTGTACAGGATTGTCTGTTTTTCTTTGTATGTGAATGCGCTCCAAATTTTGTGGGCTAGTTTTTGGGAATAATGTATATTCGATATTGTTAAATGATATGGTTGGGAAAATTATCTGTATTGCCTGAGATTTTCTGAATAAAAATTTTTTTAAACCTTAAAAAACAAACAAACAAACAATCATGGGTTCAATATCATGGATTGGCACAGAGGAATTTATCAATGGAGCACTCCCAGGAGAATACTTGTTTCCCTGCTGTCTTTCAAGGTTATAGCTAGGGCATAGATCAGTGTTCATACCTGAGCTTCCATTGCTGTTAGAGTTCCTCTCTAAATAGCCTGGCCAGTATGTAGTCCATATGCTAACATATATCATTCAACTTTCAGAACTAAACTAGTACATTATAATGCTGGTATAGAAACAATACTATACCAATTCCTTATAAAGAACTAGTTTAGATTATACCGCCCTCTCACATTCTGGTGAGGGTAGCTCTGGAGAGATGAAAAATAATAGAAAAATGTAAGTATATGAAAAATAATAGAAAAATGCAAGTAGATGAGGGGGCAAATTACCAAAAAGACCTCACTGGATGATGCACAAAATTCCAAGTAAACAATCAAGAAAGAAAGTAAAATCCACACCAGGGATGCTTTTAATAAAACTGATTATTAGATTATCCCTAAGTACTGAAGTATGTACAGGGCAAAAGCAACAAGGGAAAACCACAAAGACATTTGGTAAATTCCTAACAGTTGCTTATTTCAAGTTCTGGGAACGGATGGGGTTCCTTTCTCTCTTCTGGGGTCCTGGGTGGAGCCCCCCCCCCATCATCTGTTCTTCACGTGCTTTGCCCTGGGCACCCCAGACTCCTCACTCAAATTCTGCAAAATACTATCATAGGAACAGTTCTCCCAAAAAGCACATCACCTCAACAGAACCCAAACCAAATTCATTCAGTGTCAATTCTACTGTACTTCAAAAGGAAGGATTCTCAAAACCACTCCTGGAAAAATACCTCCTTTGAAGTGATAAAAAATAGGGAAACATTTCTCTTCTTCCCAATAGAATAATAGTTCTTCACAAAAATCTCCTGTCTGGGATATACCAAGAGCTCTAGAATGCACCAGGGGTTCTAGTTCCACACGGACAAAACAGGACTTCTCAGGGTTCAAAATGGAATGCACCAAACTGGTCCAAGCTAGACTTTACTGGGCACCTGATTGTTGGGTACCTGCAGGCCTCCATTGCTCACTGATCCAAAAAATGCCTCTACTCCAGACCCTCCCCAGGTCTTTTTCTCTTATATCTTCTTTTTCGATTAGGACAAGCCAGCCCAGGGCAGCTCCTCTCCCTTTATAAGACCTAGCAGGTCATGAAGAGAGGTGACTCCTTGCTGCTTCTCAGCAGCCTGAGTCCTGTGCTGGCAGCATCTCTCCTATGGTCCCAGAATATAGGGTTTTTTATATATTTCTCCAAAATTCAAAAGGATATATCTACTGACCAGTCATGGACATGCAGAGCCACCCTCCGTTACATCACCGTTTTATGCACACTTAGGAGCAGGAACTCCATAAACGTTCTTATTTAAGCAAATAGGGGAAGATTTAGGGCCTGATATTCAGTCATCTGCATTTTGGAAAGGCTATGCCCCTTGTCGGCGCACAGCTCTCCCCACCGACCTCTAAGCTGGATATTCAATACCACGGTGATGCCATTTAATATCCAGTGATTTCCGCAGACACTGGAAGCAACCGAGGCTAACTGGGCAGCAGCGATGTTGGATGTTGCCCGGTTAGGTTCTGCACCTTAAAGATAGGTGAGGGTTTTCCTCGTCTATCTTTTAGCGCAGGTCGCTAACCAGGCAGCATCCAATATTGCTGCTGCCTGGTTAGTGACAGTCTCCACCTTCGCTCCATCTCAGAATGCCCCCAACACGTCCCAGTGCTAACCAGATAGCAATGCAGCATGTAGGGGACCATGTAAGTGCCATTGAATATCCCCATCTAAGGCATTCACATGGTTTACTGGGCTGTAAATTGTGTAAATATCTTTCAAAAATTGGGCCATTAGTGTCCTGCTACATTAGAAAGCACAGTTACTTACCTGTAACAGGTGATCTCTGGGAACAGCAGGAATTAGTCCTCACATATGGGTACGTTGGAACCGACGGAGCCGGCGCGGGAAAGCTCCCCAGCTTTTCAGATGAAAAGCTTTTGGGGCTTCCCACAGCGCATGCGCGCTGCCTTCCCGCCTTCCTTACCAGCTCTCTTCAGTTCGAGTTTATAGCTGAGACAATAGAGAGAGGAAAGGAAGGTAGATAGATAGAAGATACAACTCCTAGGGGAGGTGGGTGGGTTGTGAGGACTAATTCCTGCTGTTCCCAGAGATCACCTGTTACAGGTAAGTAACTGTGCTATCTCCAGGAACAAGCAGGAATAAGTCCTCACATATGGGGACTCCCTAGCTAAGATGCCTGGGAGATCCCCCTCCAAGGGTAAACCATCTTCGTATGGATCTCAGGCATCCATTCAGGGAAGGTGGGCAGGAGTTGCTTAAGTATGGAACAGGTGTTTGAGGACAGCCTGACCAAACAGGGCATCCCGGCGGGAGTCCTTGTCCAAACAGTAATGGGCTGTGAAGGTATGAACCGAGGCCCAGGTGGCGGCTCGACAGATCTGATCTATGGATACAGAGTGAAGATGAGTCATAGAAGTGGCCATGGCTCTCACATTGTGAGCTGTGACATGGCCTTCCAGAGAAATGTTCTTACTCTGGTAAGCAAAAGAAATACACTGAGCAGTCCAATTGGAAAGTGTACGCTTGGAGACTGGAAGTCCCAAATGAGAAGGATCAAAAGCCACAAAAAGTTGGGAAGACTTTTGATGTGGCTCAGTCCTGTTGAGGTAAAAGGCGAGAGCTCTTTTACAATCAAGGGTATGAAGGTTCCTCTCTGCACTGGATGCATGAGGAGCCGGGAAAAAAACAGGTAGATATACCTCTTGATTAAGATGAAAAGGCGAGACCACTTTGGGCATAAAGTGGGGATTCGTCCTAAGGACCACCTTATCATGATGAAATCTGGTATAAGTTGGATTAGCCACCAAAGCCTGCAGTTCACTGATGCGGCGAGCCGAAGTGACTGCAATAAGGAAAAGAACCTTCCAGGAAAGAAAGTTCAGGGAGGTAGAAACCAAAGGTTCAAAAGGTGGCTGCATAAGCTGACCCAGAACTAGGTTTAAGTCCCATGCCACCGGAGGTGGGCGGATGGGAGGCTTAGTTAGGGTCAGGCCTCTCATGAATCTGGCAATAAGAGGATGAGAGGAGACAGGTTGTCCATTTATAGGTTTCAAAGATGCTGCAATAGCACTTAAATGGACTCGTACTGAATTCGTCTTGAGGCCTGCATTGGAAAGATGCAGGAGATAGTCTAATAGAGAATGCAAAGGAAGTGCTAGAGGGTCAAGACCCTGTTGAGCACACCAAATGGAAAAAAAACGTTTCCATTTAAAAGCATAGGAACGCCTGGTAGAGGGTTTCCTAGAAGCATAAAATATATCTTTCACTGGTTGAGAAAGACTATAATCATGCAGGCTTAAGCCTTCAGTAACCAAGCCTGGAGATGTAGGGACTTGGGGTTTGGATGCCACAAAGTCCCCTTCTCCTGAGACAGAAGGTCTGGCGCAGCTCCCAGGTCCAGGGAGGAGTCCTGGGAGAGCTGTAGAAGTAGAGGGAACCACACTTGGCGTGGCCAGCGTGGAGCTATGAGGATCATGGATCCGTGATCCCTCTGTAGTTTGAACAGAGTCTTGGGAATCAAAGGAATGGGTGGAAAAGCATACAGGAATTCCTGACCCCAATGCAGGAGAAAGGCATCATTGGCCTGAGCTCCCTGACACGGAATCCTGGAACAGAACCGGGGAAGTTTGGCATTCCACGGACTTGCAAAGAGGTCTATGTCCGGGTCCCCCATTCCTGGAAGATTCAGTGTATTTGGTCCATATGCAGGGACCACTCGTGTGGAAACAGAACTCGACTGAGTCTGTCTGCCCGAGAGTTTTGAACTCCTGGAAGATACACTGCCAGAAGATGAATTTGATGCTCTCTGGCGAAGGCCCATAATCTGAGAGCTTCGTTGCAAAGCGACAGAGAGCCCGTCCCTCCTTGTTTGTTGACATAAAACATGGCTACCTGATTGTCTGTCTGGACTAGGACAGTCAGGTTGACAAGGAGGGTGTGGAAGACTGTGAGGGCAAGGAAGATTGCTCGCAGTTCCAAAAGGTTGATGTGAAGGGTGGTCTCCTGGGGAGACCAGGTGCCCTGTTTGGAGAGGTGTTGGAGATGAGCTCCCCACCCTGTTTGGGAGGCATCTGTTGTGAGAGTTGCTTGGGGCAACGAAGGTTGGAAGGGGGTCCCCAACAACAGATTTTTGGAGGATGTCCACCACTGGAGAGACCAAAACAGACGTTTTGAGGTGAGTACTTGGTCTGAGAGCAGTCCCGATGCTTGAGACCACTGGGTGGCCAAAGTCCATTGAGCTGCCCTCATATGAAGACGAGCGTAGGGCACCACATGGACCGTGGAGGCCATGCGGCCCAGAAGTTGCAACATTTCTCTGGCTGACAAGTGACTTCTGGACTGAGCCTGGGAGGCCAAGCTGATTAGCCGTTGGCCTCGGACCAGAGGGAGGTAGGCCCTTGCAGTGGTGGAGTCCAAGTGGGCCCCTATGAATTCCAGGGACTGAGTAGGGATGAGTTGGGACTTGGGAATGTTTACCACAAGTCCCAGATATTGAAGAATACGCCTTGTGCGGTCCAAGGAAATCTGGGCTTCTGACTGAGATGGAGCTCGGATGAGCCAGTCGTCCAGATATGGGAAGACGAAGATTCCCATGCCTCTTAGAAATGCGGCTACGACTGCCATGCATTTTGTGAATACTCTTGGAGCAGAGGCGAGACCTAAGGGAAGTACTCTGTATTGGAAATGTTTTCCCTGGAACAGAAATCGAAGATATTTTCTGTGGGATGGATGGATGAGTATATGAGTGTACGCATCCTTGAGATCTAGAGAACAAAGCCAATCCTGACTCTGAAGGTATGGAAGGAGAATGCCCAGAGAGAGCATTTTGAATTTCTCCTTGAATAGAAACTTGTTCAATTCTCTCAGATCTAGGATAGGTCTGAAGCCCCCTGTCTTCTTTGTTATGAGAAAATAAGGGGAGTAGAACCCTAACCCCTGTTGAGGAAGAGGAACCTCCTCTATTGCCCCTTGGGCAAGGAGAGAGGAGACTTCCTGACCCAACAGGGTCAGAAGAGATGGGGGAGAACTGAATTGCCTCACCATGGTATGGGGAGGAAGGCTGGAGAAATGAAGTTTGTAGCCCTCTCTGATGATAGAGAGGGTCCATTGCTCTGATGTTATTTGCTCCCATCTGGGAGCAAAGTGAATTAACCTTCCAGGTATGGTGAGAGGCTCTGGTTGTTCCAGAGCCAGAAATGGTAAGTTCTCTAGGGGCAAGTCAAAACCCCTGAGGGGGTTGAGCCTGCTGGGGTGTAGCAGACACTGCAGACTTTGACTTTACTTGCTTAAATTGCTGACGTTTAGCAGCAAAGCGAGGCTGAGAAGATTGTTGGCCAGTATTTGTGGAAAATCTGGCCTTCTTATAGTAAGGCCTTTTAAAAGACTTCTTTTTGGCAAGAGTAGAAGTAGACTTAGAAAGTCTATCTAGAGTGGCATTTTCTGCATCCATTTGAGCAGCTTTAATTTGCCAGTCTTCACCAAATAAGTTCTCACCTGTACAGGGCAGATTCCTTAGGCCATCCACAACCCAGGGTTCTAGGTCAGAAGCCTGGAGCCAAGCAAGACGTCGGGCTGCAATAGCAATTCCCGAAGCCCTGCCAGCAACCTCAAAGGAATCAAAGGCTGCCCTGTTGGAAAACTTGGAGACCTCTGAAAGTTGTGTCACCACAGAAGTGAAGTCCTCCTTTTTATCCTCAGGGATAAAGGGGCAAAATGCCGTACCTTTAGGGCAAGTTCTCTGAGAAACATGCCCATATAAAGGTTGTAAGAATTGATCCTGGCTATAAGCATACTAGCCTGGAAGATCTTTCTACCAAAGGAGTCAAGGGTCTTACATTCTCGCCCTGGAGGGGTAGAAGAGTGCCTTTTGGGACTCTTTATCTTCTTCATAGCAGACTTCACCACAATGGAGTGGTGAGGCAGCTGAGTTTTTTGAAACCCAGGAGAAGGAGGGACCCGGTACATGGTGTCCAGCCTACGAGAATGAGGAGACAGAGTTAGAGGAGTCTCCCACAAATCCATCAAGTGTTCTTGAAGGATTTCATGGATAGGCAGAGTAACTGCCTCTTTAGGAGCTTTAGAGTATACTAAAATATCCAATTTTTTTGATCTGGGTTTCTTTTCAGAAGATGTAGCAATAGAAGTCCTTTAGCTACATCAACAATGAAATCCTGAAAGGATAAATCCTCTGGAGGAGACATCGCCCTCTTTAGAGAAGAGGGCTCCTCAGGAAGATCAAACTCAGCAGAGTCATCAGAGGAATTGAACTCATCAGAAGAATCTGAGTATTCCCTCTGTGCTTGCAATGCACGATACGCGTACCGATCGATATCGAGATCGGGCGTATCGGGCATGGGATTGGTATCGGGCAAAAGCCTGAATCCAGCAAGCGGAACCGATCGACGCTTGGAAGTCGATGGTCTCGGTTCCGGTGTGGATACCGGAACCGGGGTCGGTACCGATGGAATCGGTACCGAGGGCGTCGCAGCCTTAATGAAAGCCAGAAAGGCCTGCTGCATGGTCTGGACAGTATTGCCCATGGACGCCACTGCTGCCTGGATGTCGGTACCGGTATCGACCGGTACCCCAGAGCAGTCTAACAGGTGATCAGTCGAGGCCGTGCCATCGATGTCAACCTGTAACCCCATAGGTGATGCTTTGGAGGCCGGAGCCTCCCGCCGGGGTTTTTTGGTGTGGGCAGAATCCTCAAACTCAAGATTGAGAGCCTCTCGATCTTTTGAAAGAGATTTGCTTTTAGAGGATTTGCCCACAGAAAGATTGGTTACCTGAGATCCATCCGGAGAGGAAGACCTGGATGACTGTGATGCTGGATTATCTGAAGCAAACAGCACATGGAACTTGTTGGCCCGGTTCTGCATACCACGTTTAGACATCTGGGAGCAGAATGGGCAGTCCGGTATGGAGTGGTCAGGTCCCAAACATTTAAGACACCATTCATGGGTGTCTGAGAGAGAAATAACAGCACTGCACTTGGTACACTTTTTAAAACCAGGAGCTGGCTTCTCCATGAGGAGAATTAGTGTAGGCCTGAAGGCCTAGCAAAAGTTACCATGTTGTGCTGAAATAAAAAAACTTTTTTTTTTTTTTTAAGAAATAAAGAGAGACCGGCAGTACCGGTTTTGGTATGGGGAAGGCAGGTACGCGGTCAAAAGAAACAAATTAAAATAACAATTTCTTCAGCGGTGACAGGAACACGACCTGCTGGCTCCGCGGAAAAAGAGAAACTGAAGAGAGCTGGTAAGGAAGGCGGGAAGGCAGCGCGCATGCGCTGTGGGAAGCCCCAAAAGCTTTTCATCTGAAAAGCTGGGGAGCTTTCCCGCGCCGGCTCCGTCGGTTCCGACGTACCCATATGTGAGGACTTATTCCTGCTTGTTCCTGGAGATTGCAAAATCAGCTATTAATAAAAAGAGATATATATTGTACAACGGAATGCTGACCTGTTTACTAAAGTGGCCTAAGCAGTTAGCACATGAATAAGTATGTGCTACTTGTTCGCACAGAAATGTAGTAATGGTTTTTGTATCGGTATGACAGCATGCACTAATTTGTGTTCTAATTGCCTGCTAAGGTATGGGGGCAGGAACTGAATGGGTTATGGGCAAAGAATGCCTCAAGAGGAGATATTACACGCCACTATATTAATGGCATACAGTAGCACACCCAATGATTTTGAAAAAAATAAATAAATACCTCGTATCCTCCAATCACCCAAAGTAGCGCTCCACATCCCTGATAAGTCTTTCAAACCCATGATCAGCCTTCTAAAACACTCCCCAGTCAGCATCCTCACCCATCCCCCACCCAGTTTCCTTCCTGGCACTTACCAGGGCTGTCTCTGGAGGGTAAGTGGTGGGGCAGGAACAATCCTCAAATGTTCCTGCCTTGTTGCTGGCAACAACACCTAGGGGTATGTTTACTAAACCGTCTTCATGTGCGCTCTGACACGTTAGCGTGCGATAAGGCGCCTTATCGTGCGATAATGGCACTTTACCGCGCGATAAGGTACCTTATTGCGTGCTAACGCGCTCAGCGGCGCAAACGAGCGCTGAAGGCGGAGTAAAGGCACCCAGAGGGCGGAGAAAGGCTCCCCAGGGGCGGAAAGAAGGGGTCAATGGGTGGAGAGTGGGAGGAAAGAGGCTCCCTGCACACTAACGCTGTGGATTTCAGGGCTGAAAACTAACGCCAGTGAAACCCTGGTATTAGAGTAGATTTAAAGGAAAGAGAAACCATTTCCGTCAGCAATGTACAGCAAAGCCAGGGAAACCTACAAAAGGTGATAAGTGTGATACATGTTCACAGAACAAAAGGGCAGATAAACATTGAAAATGACCTGAACAAACTGGGAAAAAAAACATAACCTACCTGGGCAATAGTGATATCAATGGGAAACATCAAAAAACACTGCCGAGAAAGCTCCAAAAAAAAAGATATCAATTTTGGAAGGGGCTATGCTCTGTCCCTATACAAGGTGAATGATCCCACAGTGAAATAACGCTGATCAGGGCTTTCCATTGTTACTGGACAGGTTTCCTATGGCATGCACATGTCCCGCAACAGCAGGGTGGGCATGTCGGAATGGGCAACTGGACAGATGCTGGAAAAGGGGACACAGAGGGCTGCAGGCGGCACATGCTGTGGTGCAGCTGGGCCACAGTGCGGACTAGGGTGATGCCTTGGTGGCCCATATGAATGCTGAAACAGTAGAGCAGCCAGACAGCAACTGATGAGGGCCCAACACGGGCACGAGTGTGTTTCCCCACAGTGTCACAGGGGATAGTACCCAGCAGGTTCCCCCAAGGGTACAGAACATTTGCAGGCGGTGCTGGAGGGAAGCGTGGACATCTATGCAGGCACCCCTACCCCAGAACCCACACCATAGGCAGCCGCCTACCTGCAAACTGGATGGCCCGAGACTGCGCACCACCAGCAGAAGGGCATGTCAGCATGGTGACAGAGGGGTACTGGTGGTGGAGGGGGCAGTGGCTGCTGCCCACAGCAGACCATGGCCCAGCCCTATTTAGGTGGGTGCCGTGCACTGCAACAGACAGGCTCTGTCTGACAGTCATGGTATCTCCAGGGAATGCACTGTCTCTGTGGCAACACAGTGGTGCAGGGCACACAGGCAGTGTGTTCAAAAGCAGAAGGTCACAGGTTCAAGTCCCAGCTATGGTTCCTGCCAACCCAGTCCCCACATTTTACCCACTACTAAAATGCGGTAATACAGACAGAACCTTTAGTGCAGATAATGTAAACATGCCCAAAACGCCTACATTTTACCCTACAGAGCACAAACACCATAAACATGCACATTACCTAGAGCAGAGTCTCCCAAAAGCAGTCCTGGAGGGCCAAACACCATTCAGGTCTCATGCTGTCTCCAATAAGTATGGCTGTGCTGCATTTCTATGCACCGCCCCCATGGTATGCAGATGTATCTCATGCATATTCATTAGGGACAGCATGAAAACCCGAACAGGGTTTGGCCCACCAGGACTGGAGTTGGGAACCTCTGCCCTAGAGCAGCGGCCAACAGGGGCAGACTCACCCGCACCCACAGGCTCCATCATCCAAAGCCACCTGGAGAGGCAGGATTTTGGGCCCTGTGTGCATCTCCCAATACTAGCACTTGCATACCTTAGCAATGCCACCCTAAACCTGGGAATATGGTACACATCTATCAAAAGGTTGCTATGATTACTGGCAGATAGCAATTCCTAAGTTAAGCACAATTGAGATGTATCATAGCAACCTTTCTGATGTCTGTGGAGTGTGCTACAGGTCTTGTGTCTGACAGGATATCAATGTTTGACCCAGTACAAGCATTGAGGAACCTGTGTCTTTTGGGGATATTGCTAGGTACGCATGACCTAGATTGGCCACTGTTGGAAACAGGATACTGGGCTTGATGGACCTCGGTCTGACCCAGTATGGCATGTCTTATGTTCTTATGTTCTTACCCTGGGGAGTGACTCCTACAGTATTGCGTACCATAGCCATGCCTGCACTGTGCCCAGGACTGGTGCGGTGGCCAGGGCTGCCAAACACCTCTATAGTTGCACAATGCTGGCATATGTGTGGGGAGTGTGTGTCTGTCTATCCAGTGTGTGGTGGCTGCCAACACCCTCCTCAGCCCACACTGCTAGCACTGTTGCCAGTATTGGCCTGCCAATGTGCATAATGAGGAGCAAGGTACTGTGGGTATAGCCCGGACAGGGCAGCCTGGGCAGGATGTATCTGCACAGGACATAGGGCACAGGCTGGGACATTGTAGTGCCCGGCCACCACCTGCACAGACAGGATGGCTACAGCATGTCCTGCTGGGAGGTCACTCTCACCCTGACTGAGCAGTGACCATGGCATGGCTAGGTTCCCCCATAGTGCTACATAGTATTTCTCTCAAGTGATATATATGGGTTTTTCTTTTGGGGGCCTAATCACAGACTTATCTGCTTGGTGGGTGTGCTCACATCCCAGTTTTGGGTGCACACATCTCCTCCAGGAACATGCACTGTGGACTAGCTAGCAGGCTGTCTGCAGCTATTATGTGTATGGCTGGAACACCTTGCAGGGTGCAGCGGCTGGAGACTCACTATGCTCGCTGCTGGAGAATGTCAGACAGTGGTGGAGGGCAGCTGAGCATTTCCAGGCCTACTGTCTGTCTGCTATTGCCTTATGGAATGCTACAGATCTGCACTGACTACCCTTGTAGTGCATCTGTTTCCCAGCAGGACTGGGGTTGTTGGTCTCCTCTACTGCCACCATGGCAGGACTGTAGAATGTGGATCTGTGGGGGGGAAGATCCTGTCCCCCACCCTGATCCCCAGAGAGCAAGTTCGGTGGTACTACATAATCCGCCTATGGGTCCAAACACCACCACCCTTGAATTATGTGGCCATGGCACCCACAGAGGATATGCACTATTCTGGTGCATCATAGTCTACAAGGGCTAGACGTGACTGGGACATACATATGGGTACAGGTGTATCTGAAAGAACCACCTATCCCACACTGGCACTAATGGGGACCTGCAGCACAGGCTATCTCAGGGAGGGCAGGTGCTGTGGACCTGGTGCTGGGCGCTCCACCTCACCTTCAGGGTGAGCACAGTACCCGCACAATGTGACGGTCTGTAGCTACTCTATGCCAGTAACGCGCATGGTCAGTACCCCCTACCAGGCCTAGGTGCTGTGGGGGTGCATACTCCATCTTGTGATCATCTGTAGACTGCTGCTTTGCATGTGCAGTGCATCATGGGTACGAGTGGTTTAACTCTATCCTGGTAACAACAGCAGACAGTTTGTGGCCAACCAGTGGTTTGTTTGTAGCTGTAGCCTACTGGTTACTTCACTGCCTGTGGAGCCAGAGGACGTGGGTTTGATCCCACAGTGGGGTTATTTATTAGGGCTGTCTGGGGCAGTTTCTTTTTTTAATCTAAATTAGTACTGCCAGCAAAAACACCCTCACAGTGCTATAACCTTAAGGTGCCTTATAAGGCGCCTTATGGGGCACCTGAGGATTACAATACTGTGAGGGTGTTTTTGCTGGCAGTACTAATTTAAATTTAAAAAAGAAACTGCCCCAGACAGCTCCAATAAATTACCCCACTGTGGGATCAAACCCACAACCTTTGGCTCTACAGGCAGTGAAGTAACCAGTGGGCTACAGCTCTGAACAAACCCCCTGGCTGGCTACAGAAGGACTGCAGGTCACCACACGAACTGTCTGCTGTGGTTACCAGGATAGGGTTAATCCACGCGTACCCATGATGCACTGCACATGAAGATTACAGCACTGTGAGGGTGTTTTTGCTGGCAGCACTGCTTTAAAGTAAAAAGGAAAATGCCTCCAGCAGCACTGCTTTAAAGTAAAAAGGAAAATGCCTCTAAGCAGCACTGCTTTATAGTAAAGGGTAATGCCTCAGACAGCCTTACTCATTAACCCCACTGGGGGATTGAACTCATGACCCCTGGTTCAGCAGTCAATGTATTAACCATTGTGCTACCCCTCTCCTGCTGTGTTTGGTGGTCAGCACGCCTACTTCAGGCAAACGTGCATTGACGTGCCACGGCTCCCTTTATCGCACCCAGAATGGTGCATATCCTGTGTTGGTGCCATGGTTACCTGATGTAGGTGAAGGGGGGTGGGGGAGGTGTCTGGACCCATAGGTAGATTATGTACCACCACACAACCCACCCTCTGGGACTCAGGGTGGGAAACAGGATCACCCACCAATAGATCCACATTTTACCCCCCTGCAATGGTAGCAGTAGAGGGAACCAGCAGCCCCAGTCCTGCTGGGGAACAGACACCCTACAGGGCAGGCAATGCAGAGCGGTTCACACCCATAACACAATAGCAGACAGACAGTAGGCCTGGAAATGCTCAGCTGCCCCCCACCATTGTCTAACATTCTCCAGCAGCAAGCCTCCAGCCGCTGCACCCTGCAAGGTGTTCCAGCAAGACACATACTAGCTGCAGACAGTCTGCTAGCTAGTCCATAGTGCATGGTCCTGGAGGAGATGAGTGTAACCAGAACAGGGATGTCAGCATACAAACCAAGCAGATAAGTCAGTGATTGGGCCCCAAACGAAAACCCATAAATATCACATGAAAGGAATACTATATAGCACTATGGGGGAACCTAGCCATGCCGTGGTCACTGCTAAGTCAGGGTGAGAGTGACCTCCCAGCAGGACATGCTGTGGCCACCCTGTCTGTGCAGGTGGTGGCCGGGCACTACAATGTCCGAGCCATTGCCCTATGCCCTGTGCAGATGCATCCTGGCCAGGCCACCCTATCCAGGCTATTCTCACGGTACCTTGCTCCTCATTATGCACATTGGCAGGCCAATACTGGCAACAGTGCTAGCAGTGTGGGCTGTGGAGGGTGTTTGCAGTGAAGGGAGCCTCTCCCCGCCCACTCTCCGCCCATTGACCCCTTCTCTCCGCCCTCTCTCCACCTTCTGCGGTGTTTTACCGCGCCGCGGAACTTTACGATTGTTACATTACGTTAACGCTACATGATGCGTTAACGCAGTTTAGTAAACATCCCCCTAAGACTGCTTAGTAAACATACCCCCTAGAGGTATTACCACAAGACTGTCACTAGGAGTTAGAACCACCATATTGAACCCAAGCAGGAAACAGGGCAGGAGCATTTGGAGATCTCTCCCACCCTGCCACTAACCAACCAGGGACACATCCTGGTACATGCTGTGGGGATTAAGGGGGGTGGAGGGTGGGTTGGGATGCTGATCAGTGAAGAGAGTGAGTTGAAAGATTGATGGGGAGCTTGAAAGGCTGACGGGATTGAGAGGGGCTCTGGCACCTCATGGGGGGTGGGAGGGGATATAGAAGCTCATCAGCGGTGGGGGATAGAAAGATTCATTGGGGGTGGCAGATGGGTTCAGGATGCTGATCAGGGGGTTTGGGGGATGCTGATTGGAGTGATGATGAGTGATTCTGTTATTGATCAGGGATGGGGATTTGTTTTCTTTTCTATTTATCGCAGTGGGCCATGGTAAAAAGCATTGGCAAATAGCATAAATGCACTTAGCACACTATCTGCCGATGCATTAACCATGTGATAAATGTCTATCCTCTGCGGCAGCTGCAGGGCAGATATTGGCCACACTCCCAACAGTTACTACACAGATTTTACACTTACCACATGTTAATTTTTGCTGCTAATGCACAGTACTGTAAGAGTAAAAATTTACCACAAGCCCTTAGGTTTCACATTTTAATATCACAGAACTGAAACAAACTATACCAAGATCTTTTAAGCTCTTTATCACTAAATTTCACAATATTGCATTTTGGTCATGCTTGCCTATTTGTATAAGAGATAGGAAAGAAAAACTATGACTTTTAATCCTAAATCATGCATACTCTCTCATCACAAGCTTGCACAAGGGGGGTTTTGCTGAATAAGATCCAAAATTGAACAAAGAAATCAATGAACACTGAAGACAAGATAAGAACGTCCTTACTTTTTGTGCTTCCAGGATGACTTATGTGCCTGACCTATAAGCAGAAAATATAAAATCAATCTAGAATTTTATCTTCATGCTTTTCTTGCACCGTGAGATCAGTCACTGAGGCCTATTTGGTAACGTTCCTTTGCCTTCGCTTACTCTAGATGTGATATTCATGATGCTACATGGGGGATGGAAATCCCCCCAAAAAGAAATAAGAAGGAAAGCAGAGAAGAACATGAGGCCAATAGTATATGTTACCGCCTAGGCCAGGAGGAGGAATGGTAAATTAAATAAACTCTAGTTACACAAACAGCAAGCATTGCTAATGTGTTCTACCATGTTGGCATGCGCTAATAACCATCAACATGCAATCTTAGTAACTAGGTCCCAAATGAGATCTATGGTAAAATAACAAAAATAACACACATTAACGGCATTAGCATGCTCTAATGCAGTAGTCATATTAGTAACTAGCTAGAAGAGCGTTATACGGTACAATCCTAATTTTGAACTCAGCAAGCACGTATTTATTCACCGATTCTTTCTATATCTGATTTTTTATGTCCCTTGGAATTTAATCCTAGTTTAAGCCTTCATTTAATTAAGACTTTGCTGCAGTGCTTGCAAACTAGCTCTGCCTGGCACACACGGTTAGCAACCAATTCTTAGATATGGTGAAAGGCGGCACGGAGGTACCCTTTCCTTTCAATGCACTTAAATATTTATGTGTAATTTTCAGGTACTACAGGCAGGACTGGGGGGGAGGGGTCAGCTAGGAGGGTGCTTCAGTTCATCAGAAAATTAAACAAAGATGCCTTTACTTCATGTGCCACTCTGCATTTCTCATGATTGCCACTGAGCTCTGGCTCCTTTTCTGTTTCCTTTTATGTCAGTATAGGTTTCTGCCAAAGGGAGAGAGCGTGAGGCGAGCACAGGACTGCCCAAGAACTTTTAGGAGCTTTCCATTAGTGCTGTAAATCAACTATTGGAAAATGTTGCCCAGGGACAAGGTCTTTATTATACAAGACTGGCCAGTTTTCAATTTAATCTATCCCAGTGCAGTTCTAACTTCACACATTTAAACAGATGTTAAGTACTACATGAAGAAGGCGGTGGACTAGTCTAAAGCACTGCTTTAAATTTAGATTACATTTTCCAGCCAGTTTGCAGTTGAAGCCACTAGCTTATGATCTAACGGGTCAATTTTTAAACTTCCTTTTAAACATTGGCAGTGATATCAGTGGCATAACATGCCCCCCCCCCCCCCCGGGACGCCTGCCCCCTCCCCGCGTGTGCTCAGAAAACTTACTATAACTTCTTTGCAGGCTTGCCATGCTGCCTCTACTCCAGGCCCCAACTCAATTAGAATACCGGAAATCCCCTCACCATCATAAATTTTTTCTTGTCGGGTATAAACCGCCAGAGGGTGAGAATTGCGCTCCCCCTCCCATGCAGTTCATACCCCTTTTATTAATTAACTAATTAAAATCTTTGTTGATATACCAATTCAACAGTCCATGTGAAATTAAAACCACACTTAACTGATCAGCTGGCACGGACGTGCACGTTTCGGGGTGAAGAAAACCCCTGCTTCAAGCGTTCCAGAAAAATGCAGTGTGTCCCGCTCTGCAATAACTGACAAAGAATGCCGAATCCCAGGCTGATGATATCGAGGATGACCTCTCAAGATAGGCTAACAGCAAGAACCGCCCCCTTGAAAGTGAACCAATCACAAGAGGGACACCCCACAATTACACGGGATCCCTCAGTGACGGAGTTGTCAACGTAAACGTCCAAAATGTTAAAGTCCCAACCATTCAATTTCACGATTGAGACCCTGAGGAGTAACAGTCCGAAGTGTAAATATCCAACGTTGTTCCAGGTGATGCAACTTCACCACCCAATCGCCCCCCCTAGGGTCCACAGGGACATGATCAATCACTGTCCAAAGTAGATGTTGAAAAGCATGGTCCTGTTCCAAGCAGTGTTGTACCACCGGAGCCGTGACGATGGATTGGCAGAGTCTCGATGCATGCTCACACAATCGATTCTTAAATGGATGAGTGGTGCTCCCTACATACCGCATCGGGCAAGGACATTGCAGAAAATAGACCACATATGAGGAGGAGAAGAAGAGAACCAAAAAGCAAAAGAGTGGCAGGTTCACACACAACACCTTTATTATACAATCAATAGGTGGCCTAAACCCAACACAGGACTTATACAATCAATAGGTGGCCTAAACCCAACACAGAACACATATGAGGAGGTACAGGAAGTACACCAACGGCGATAAAAAATTCAGCTGATCAGTTAAGTGTGGTTTTAATTTCACATGGACTGTTGAATTGGTATATTTACTATCTTTGTAGTTAATATAGTTTTAGGACCGTATCTTCAGCATAGGGATCATTCCCCCATCTCAGAGCAAAGTGGAGGAGTGGCCTAGTGGTCTAGTGGTTAGGGCAAGTTACCTCAGGCTGGAAGGTCAGGGGTTCAAATCCCACTAGAGAACAGCAACCTTGGGCTGGAAGGACTGGGGTTTCTAGTCCCACAGGTGCTCCTTGTGGTCTTGGGCAAGCCACTTAACCCTCCATTGCCCATGTTCCCTGTAAGTATTAGTGTATGTGTCTCATATCCCCTCATGTTAAATATATCCCCCAATTGTGTTGTGACCACTTTGACTGAAGGATAAGGTAGCATACAAAACTGTCTAAATAAATAAAATCTTCCTTCATTATTGCTTCAGTTTACTGATAAGATACAAGTCAAGTCCCAAATCAATTAAAAATACTATAGAATATCAATTTTCTTTGAGGTAGGAATTTAAATACCAATCCAGTTCTTATAACTCAGCATCCACCCTGCTCTATTAAAGGAACCTTGCTTTCGAAAACCTTTCCTCTCATGCTGCTTATAGCAAATGTACTCATGCCACCTTCTTACCACCACTACTCCTATGTCGTAGTGGATGTGTATGGCTCAGTGATACTAATCCTTTGATGAGCTTCACTGTGCCCACAGAAATGAAAAATAAAGAATACATTTGATTTCCTTTGACACTAATACATATCAGTAATATATTCTTAAAAGGCTACTTTGGGCTTAGAAGGATAAATAGTATAAAAAATCAACAAGCAGACATTTGGGAGATTCTCAAATATATAGTATTTTCACAGTGAGCAGAGACATTCAGCATGCAGTGGGGGAGGAGCCACAGATGCGCCATAAGTACCTTCCATACCACTCAGAGATAAGATTCACAAACACCCATTTACCCACTTAAAGACATATACCTTTAATTCATCCCCAGCCCTAATCACACATGAATCCATTCACTTGTTTGAGATTATCCACATTCAGAGCAGAGCTCTGCCAGAGTCACATTGTTCCCATTAAATCCTACTGGAGTACTTTGCTAAATAAATTTTGCTTTATACTCGGGATAAAAGAGGAAAGCTAGCTGGGACCATGCCCTCTTCCAGGGCTTGTTTTTCATGCCTGAGTACTGAGTACTGATACTTTTACTACTGCCTACAAAATGTGCCTCGTTGTCCACCAGACTAGCTGCCTCATTTAAAATTTCCCTGCAGTACTCAGACTCAAATGTCTTACCTCTGCAGC
This sequence comes from Ichthyophis bannanicus, assembly GCA_033557465.1. Lineage (NCBI taxonomy): Eukaryota > Metazoa > Chordata > Amphibia > Gymnophiona > Ichthyophiidae > Ichthyophis > Ichthyophis bannanicus. Next base: position 408,851,504 of record CM066035.1, on the reverse strand, counting down.
CTCCCCATGTCAGCCGATCCCCAGGGGCAGCACAATGCAGCCACCCAATGTTTCCACTTCCCGCTTTAACCTAGAGTCGCTCCTGCTCTACCCTTCCTTCAGCCTTTTCCAGCCAGTCCCTGTAGGCCCACAGGAGAAGCATCTGCATCAGTCAATTCCCATGAGCCTGAATGAGAAACAGCAGCAGCTGCCAATCCCAGGTCTCATCGAGGAGAAGTGGTGTTTGCAGCCAATCACCACTGGCCCGGGGAGAAGATAAGTTTCAGCTGTCTGTGCTTGAATTCAGGACAGCTCAGGAGAAGCATGCTCAGCAGGTGAGTCTGACTCCAGCAGAATATGGGAGGCACGTGCTGCAGAGACCTAGCATGCTATCTCTGCCACTGCAGATGTGGTCCTGTTTTGCGGCAAGAGAAGCAAAGTCCTGTCTGAGAGAGCAGCAGTAGGGTCAGGGGCTAGAGAAAGCTCTTGGGCAAAAACGTCAGGGAGAAAAGAGACTGAATCCCTCTGTTTCCATAGTGACACAGCATCAGCTCTCTGGGGAGAAGAGGGCTGATGCTTGTCCCCAAGGAAGGAGATTCAGATTGCCTTCTGGGGGAGGGGATGAGAGAAAGGCAGAAAGGTCTTCTCTGAGACAAGACACAGAGCCCCTTTGGAAAGAGAAAAAGAATTCAGCCTGCCTGTTGGGTGGAGGAGATGAAAGACAGAAAGGACTTCTTTCTGTCTCTCCCTCAGCCCCTGCTCCCAGCAGGCAGCCTGAATCCCCTTTAACTTTCCCTAGGGACCCGGCTTCAGTCGTTTTGGGAGAGAAACGGGCTGATGTTGGACCCCAGGTAAAGAGAGGAGATTCAGCTTGCTTGCAGGGAGGAAGATGGAGTGGTGAGATTGGGGACCAAGTAGTTGAAGGAGGGGTTGGACGATGTGATATTAGGAGCATTGAGTCCTTATCTTGCTTACGTGTGGGAACAGGTCTTATGCAGTTAATCTTTCATTGGGGTCACCAAGTGGAGAGAATTAATTATTTCAACCCATTGTAGGCATTATTGGTGCCTAAAGTAGATGGCCTAAAGGAGGCTGTTGACCTATGGTGTGCTTCATTAACTCAGGCTTTTGACCAACTTGCCCCTTTCATGAGGTGATGGCCAAAAATAACCATCCAGTTCCTTGGTTCACTATAGATTTAAGAGACCTGAAGTGTTAACTCCACTGGGCTGAAAACGTTTGGAGAAAATCCAATAAATTAATGGATTTGAACTCCTGCCAAACCCTTTTGTTAGTTTATAGGAAGGCAGTTGATGATAGGAAAGCTAAATTTGTAAACAATAAGATCTGTTTGGCACTCAATTGCCCAAGGAACCATTTTCAACTGTCGAATCGCATATTCACAGACCTGTGTCTTTTAGTGTGGCACAAGATTTAAATTGTATTGCATTTGCAAATTTTTTTCAATAAAAGATTGCTTTGATATATGATCAGTTTCCTAATATACAATTACCTGTTGCTGAGACTGCCCCTAGGGTGAAATGGAAATATTTCTTTTGAGTTTAAATTTTGTGTTGATTTTTTAACAAATATTACAAAACAGGAAAAATCTAATCAATGCTGTACAACACATTGGAATAATAATGCATAGTCAGGCCACACTATTGGATCAACAAGTGCCCAGATTCTCAAATGTTGAAATAATACCCTTCTCTTTGGGCAGAACATAACCATACATTCCTGTCCAATTTAGTATAATCCTTCCAGTTAAGTATTAGCTTCAAGGCTAAAGTGAGCATAATATCTAATAACTTGGCTTTCTCTGGACTCTGATTGCACTCTAAAAGATTTTAATATAATTTAGAAGGTCAAAAATTCTTGGAAACACAAAATTTCAGATATTCTAAGCCAAATATTGGACCAATAGGAGCTCAACTGGGTACAAAACTAAAGCATATGGGGGAGAGTACCTATGGCTAGTCTATACAGCCAACACCTTTTATTATATGAGGGATCTAATTTGTCAGCCTTACCCAGGGTTCAGATCACCCTCTGTTCCATAAAAAAAGAATGTCTGAGTAACAGAAGCTGAAAGAGATGCTTAAATTGAACTTTCCCAGAATCTAATCAATTTAGACTCCGGGATTTCAGTCCCTTCCATGCTTTTTCCAATACCAAAGCAACGTATCACATACCCATTCTTCAGAATCTGATAAAACCCAATGACAGATTTATTTGTTGCCAGTAGGGATAAACAAGTTGACTCAAGATCCCAGTCTTTGGCAATTGGAACTTTGCTATTTTTACTGCCATGGAGGCAATGTCGGAGGTTAAGCCACTGAAAGAACAATTTATTAGGGAGGCCAAACTCCCATTGAAGGTCAGTGAAACTCTTAATCCAACCCACAGCTAGCAAGTGTCCCAATGCCTCTTTCCTACACAACTGGCCAATTAACTGGTTCATTTTGAATCCTGAGCCAATTACTATCCCACATAGGGTGCTTTTATCGAAAGAGGGGCATGACCTGCAAGAGAACTGTTTAACATTCTAAAGGCCTCTAGTATGGTAGACAATACTTGCAGATCGTGTAAATATAGGCAAGGGGGCCAGGCAGACTCCTTGATGGAGCAGAAATTTACTCCACAAAAAAGGAAAATTTCTGACAGGTCACTGAGAACGAGATTTTTAGTACAATCACCTCTTCGAATGTTTTACTGTGTCAACTGAAGGTAGTTCTCTGGCTATTTTAAAATCTATGAGAAAGGACATTTATACACCCTTAATGACATTATCTAATCTGTCTTTTATAATTTTTATTTAAGGATTTTCCAATACATCAAGAAATTGCAAACAAACTTATAACAGAAGAAATATCAAATACAGAAAAGAAAATTTTCCCCACAATTGAAAAGGAAACACATCAAGGGGAGAAATCACCTAAAACAACAAGGAAAATATACCATCCTAATATAAGAAATAAGAGGTTACAATCTGTCTTTATCACAAGGTAATTTACCTTTTTCCCTTGAAACAACAGTGTATCCTTCCTATTCTTAAGAAGAATTAATTAAAGCTGTTATAGGCCAATTTCATTATTGCCTTTTCTAGTGAAGGTGAAATAAGTTGTGCTGTCTAAACAGTTACTGGATTTTATAGATGAACATAATTTATTTGACTCTTTTTAGTTTGGCTCTCGCTATGCACACAATACTGAAATTCTGGATATAATTCCTCAGGGGCCTGATCAAGGACCCAAATTTATATTGGTTTGGTGTGATCAGCTACTGTTCTAACTGGTTCATACATTATTTGACTGTGCAATCTCAATAGGTGTAAACTTGCAATGATCTGTCTCACTGGATTCCATTGCTTATATCATCAAGGTTCTGTGTTTTTTGTGCTTGTTCTTGATCTGTTTGGAAGTCTATTATAGGGTCTATGCCAATGGAATTCATTTTTTCTTGCCAGTGAATCTTCATGGTGTGCTACATGGGTTTTTGTGAGCCACTGTCTAAACACCATTGAAAACTTGATGTCTATAAACAGTCGTCATTAATGTTGGTAAGATTTGACTTACTGTTCTCAGCAGGCCAAGAAAACTGACTTGCCCGAAGTGATCTCATTAGGAATATATGAGATTCCTGTTTAACTCAATCAGGGAGGCTAGGGGTATTATTAGATTCCTCCTTGTCCATGAAGTTACTTACCAAAGAGGTAGTGAAATCTACCTTTTTTTCAACTTTATTCTTAACGTTAAAGATTTTAAAACAGACCTGCAGCTTTTAGTTTTAACTCTATCTCAGTTCTTTTAACACATTATTCCTTGGTAGCCCAAGATGCTTGAAAGTTGTGCAAATGGTTGAGAATTGTGCAGCATGCCTGCTTACAAGTTTGCAATGTCTTGATCATATTTCTCTTTCCTTGTTTGTTTTATGTTGATTACCAGCTGAATGGAGGATCAGGTTTCAAATTCTGGTCCTAATTATTAAGGTTCTTTATGCTGAGGTACTCTGCATGTTAGAATTAAAAATTTAGAAGCTGGTCCAGTTGTTGAGATCAAAGGGTACCTACAAGTTGCACATTTCATTGGTGCGTTTGTTACATCTGGTGGAAACCCATGGTGGCATTTAAGAAGCATTTAAAAGTGTATATTTTGCCAGGCATTTCTTTCTAATTGATTTATAACCTGGTCTTACTTTCAGTATTTGTATGGAGATTGACAGGATGGTCAATCTATAGTCGAAGTGCAGTAATTCTTTAGTGTTTCTGTTTTCATTATTTTATGTTTGTATTGCGGTTGATGTATTATCATGTTTATGTTTTATTATATATGATTTTGTACCAAGTCTAGAACAGTGGATGAAGCAGGCAGGGATGTCTGAACCACCTGGCAAGACTAGGTGGTTGCCTAGTGTGGTAGCATCTGCTATACAGCAAAGAGCAGCAGTAGTCAAAGCAAAACAGATCGACAGCCACATAGACTCAGGGAACAAACATCATATTTTTTTTAACTGCAGGGAGAGGGGGCACACATATACATGCAAAGTAAAGCTTAATATGTAAAAGTAATGTCGAATTATGCAGTTTTTACAGGACTGTTGAGGGAGAGGTGGCGTTGGAATGATTATGATTGTTGAGTTTAATTATCAAAATCTCAAGGGAGGCATAAGGCTAAAGGTTTATCTAGGACATACAATACCCTTGTAGCAGCCCTGGATGCAAGCAACAAATATTTTTAAATAAATAAATTAAATAAATGAAAGCCAAAGTATTATCATCCTAAAAACAATTTGATCTACCCTAACACTTTGTACATTGGCCTGTTGTGAAGGGGGGGGGGGGTATATAAAAGAGATCCCTGTCTAACTCTCTTGGCATTACTCAGATATACTGAATACTTAAAAGTGGCATTTTAGAAGGGACGTTCAGGAAGAATCTGTGATGTCCAAAAAACAGGGGAGTGGCAGCAGTGAAGGGAGACATGTCTACGAGCCTTCTGAAATTGCTTCATCACCATCCTGAAAAATGAACGCACATAGAAGGCCAGGTAGGTGCATGGGTGTAGACCATTTCACAAATGAGGACACCTGCAGAATCAAGAACTTAGATGACCCAGCCAGAGTATTTCAAAAGGGGGGCAACCATGTCCTGAGATTAACATGTCCTGGCCTGTCATTTCAGATACTCAGATGTGCGATGGCGGGCCTGTAACTTGTTTGTTGTGTGTATTTACGCATAGCTTCCTTTAGGCAGGAAACAATAACTGTGGCAATGAAAGTGTATTTTGTGCTTCCCCCTGGTAGCATTGAATCTATGAAACGAGCATGTTTTTCTACCTTATTCATGGTCAGGAACAGATATAGGCATGGACGCCTCACCAAACAGGGCCAAACATACTGTAATGAGGAAGATCCATTCTCTGCCTTAAAAACACAGGATTCTGTGAATTCTAGCTTGAAAGCTGACAGGCAGGCAAGCCATATGAGCAGTAGTTGTCAGGGGCAACATAAACAAACCCAGCCACGAGGTTTACAAACACGCCCAGCAGACAAACAATCCCCAGTTCTTAATAGCTTGCACCTGAATAGAGGAAGGGCTAATAGCTACTATAAGAGTCACTCAGGAAATACAGAGTTAGACCAAGACCAAGAACAAGACCGAGACCAAGACCAAGACCGAGAACAGGAACAAGAACCCTGGCAGAGACAGGAACCGGGAAGAGTTCAATCCACAAGATACCCAGAACACCTCAGGAGAAAGCAGTTAGGAGCCGTGGAGTCAGAGAACAGCTGTGAGTATTCATCTGATGTGACCCAGTATGAAACTCAGAGGCAATGTTCCACCCAGAATGAATGGAAGCCTGAGAAAGTGAAACAGTATGTATATGAAAGCTATAAACCTGAGAGTGATTCTGAAATAGAGTTAAGAAAGTTTGCTGGCAATAGAAATACCTGGAGGGTTAATGCTCAGAAGCCTCGTGGGAGAAATCCAAGGGGAGAGCAGTGCTGTAAAGACGAACTGAGGGATTTACCCAGAGAGCTAGTGAGAGCGCAGTTCCAAGCCCCTGAGAGAGAGAGGTATTCTATTGAAGACACTTGCATATCAGAAGAGGAAGTGTTTGAAACTCCCAAGCCTCAGAGAAAGACACGCAGAGCTAAACCCTGTGCTGATAGGGGAGGAAAATTCTTTTATTCTGTGCCAAAGCCTGAAGGTAGAACCAACAGATATTCTAGAGTTAGAAACTCTTATAAGAAGTTGGATTCTGGAAACCCTGAATGGTGGTTTCCTTCTCTCCCAGACTCAGAGGAATACGGTAACAGCTATTCCAGCCCTAGAGGGAGCTGGTCAGATAGGCTCTGTAACGAGACATTGCAAGGGAACTTACAAACATTCTGTGGCAAGGAAAACACAGGTCCTTCTGAAACCTTGTAGGAACCCATGGTCATTGATTGTCCCAGTGAATGCTCTTTGGATGATCCAATGGACTGTACATTAACAATTTCTGACAGAATAACCTCTTTATGTTAGACAGAAGCTGTGTAGTGCTTAAGGTTAACACTGAAGGTCAAGTGTGCCTGTTTTTCTATAGAGGAACTGTATGCTGAATATTCCTAAGATTCTCATTCATCATTTAATTAAGAAGCAAGAAGAAGCTTTCCTGTTTTCCTTTATAACATGCCAGAAAGTATGGCTTACTTGTCTTAAGCTTATGTGTTGTACCTTTTGAAGAATCCAACCCCGGGAGGGGAAATAAATCCTAATTTACCTTTACCATTCGTGTCTACAACTACTTATTCTTCATAACCACCATCAGACACAGACCTGCTATCCCTAGGCGGCAGCCTGCCCACCTGGTGGTGACAATACTCATGCTGTTCTGAGATCGCACCGCAATGTGCATCGCCCTTGTTCTGCCCAGGCCATGCTTCGACTACGGCCACATGGATGTTCTCATGCTGTGGATGTCTATTTGGTCCTTTCCATGAGTCCTGCTAAACCAGCCAGACAAGTGGATTATGTTCCCCTACCAGCAGATTGGTGGATACAAAGAACCAAAGAAAAACCCACTCCTTCTCAAGCCTCACACAAGCTTAATTCTGGGCAACAATGCGTAATCAACAGTAAAGGGTAGGGGGGGAATTCTAAGATGGTGGCCGGCAGGCAGATCGCATTCTGACACACTTTTCCTGATGGGAAAGAGGAAGGTTAAATTGGGCAAGCAGCTCTCGGCTGCCGACAACCTTCTTCTGGATTACCTGAGAGCTGCAGGCGTAATTGGCCCATTGTATGTGTTTTTGGAGCGCTTGGAGAGGCAGCCCAAAGAGGAATCAGGAGAGACATGCCCGGCTGCTTTGATGCAGGAGTCGGATGACTCGACATCCTACTCAGGCCTCCATTCTCCATCTCCTCATCAGAGGAGGTCTCCGAAAGTGGTGTGTGTGTCTGCTGATCCCAGTGTGCTTCAAGCAGATCAGTGTTGCAGAGTCAGGCTCACTGGCTGCCCTTCAGTGGCAGACTCCCAAATGTGATGCAGGCCTCTCTCTGACCCTTTGGCATCACTCATCTGGAGGTGCAGAGTGGTGCGGTGGTGGAAGATCTTGATGCCAAGGAGCAAGTAGCGATGTCCGGAGTCAGGCTTACAGTTGCTGGCGAGGCTACGGGTGTTTTATCCTCTGGATTTACACTTATTCAACTGGAGAAGTTTACATTGGAGACCATCTGGACGGCGATTGTCCATTTCGGTAAAGCATTAGTACCACAAGTACATGCCTTGGCAACCCAGGTTCAGGAAAATGTTGCTGCTATTAACTCTAATGCAGAGAATTTGACTGGTGTACACACTTCTCTTATTAACTTAACAACTAGGACTGTTCATTTGGAGGCTTTTACCGACTCTTACACTAAGGATGTTTCTGCATTGAAGTTTAAAATGGAACAATTAGAGAATAATTCTAATTCTGCTAATTTACGCTTGATAAATTTCCCTAGATCTCCTTTTGTTTCTGCCAAAGAAATGTTCAAAATGTATCTCACTGAGGCTTTGGGGACTCCCCCTGAGTCTCATCCTCTGCAAAGAAATTTCCTGCAGTAGCTGCAGTTCCCGGTCTTCAGCAGACAGATTCCTTGAATATATGCTAATTTGGAAAGCTCTGCTATTGAACCGGTGGTCCCAGCTACATTGCTTATTACTTTTGATTTGATATCTGACCAGGAATGGCTTCTAAAAATGTTCTTTAGGAAGAGGAACAGCCCTTTTAGGGATCTTTTGATTCACATTTTTCCACAGCTGGCAAGAGGCAACATAGCAAGCAAGTGAGCAATTGCATCCTTTTGTGTAGAAATGATTGAAAGGAAAGTGAGTGGTGCTATGGAGAGCATACGCACATGCATCATACTGAAATATACCCCTGCGATCCCAATGATACATCATTCATATTACAAACAATTACAACCCTGCAAAGTGTAGCAATTCCGTTTTTCAGCTGTCATACGCAGTTGGATTTTCAGGGTATCCACAATGACTGTGCATATGAGGTATCTGAATACAGCGGAGGTGGATATACTAAATATCTGACTGACTTGTGACACTGGAGGGCTAGAATTGCCTATGTTTGGTCTAGTATAATAGCCTTATATCCTGAATGGCTAAAAGATGTCTGAGTAACAAGAACTTCTCCAAAATTAGGCACAGATTAAATGGATTTTATATTTAGCTCACAATTTTCAGGAGTAGCTCAAGACAAATTATATTCAGGTACAATAAGTTTTTTCTTGTGCCCAGAGGACTTGAAATTTAAGGGGCCCTTTTACCCAAAGTGCAGTTTATTTTTGCCCCTAACACACATTTTGAGTCAAAATCAATGTGTGTTAGGTGGCATCAAACTGTGGTAATTGTTGGGGGTGTGACGAGCATGTACTTGATATGCAAGTCCCTTAGCATATGCTCCAGTCCTTAGAAATTTCCACAAGTACACCTAATGCCACCTTTAACGCAACATTGACGACTAACGCACACTACACATCCCGGTAACTGTAATGTGCAGCAACGCCCACTCTCTGCCCCAAGCAGCTCCATTGTACAATGCTCAGTTAATGTGTATTTTATTGCAGCACAGTAATTGTCCTGCCTGGGCCACAGAAGCAGATAATGTGTGCTGAAATGAGCATTAACCACATAACACTTAAGAGCCCCTAAGTTTGTTACCTGAGGCAGTGGACGTTTATGTGACTAGCTCAAGATCACAAGGAGCAGCTGTGGGATTCACACCTGCCTTCCCGGGTTCTCAGCCCACGGCTTCGTGCATTAGGTTTTTTTTCTACTCCCACATAGTGCATGATTGAGCAGGAACTGGCCTAGTTAAGGGCGGAGCATAGGCATTGCCTCTACATTGTGGTTGGTACAGGCACGATTAGCATGTGCCAATGGGCAATGTTGTAATCAGCATGGGTACTCTTACTGCCACCTCGATGGGTGGCTTTAAGGGCACCCGCATTAATCTCAGCTGAAGTTTTAGTGCGATGAGATGCTTCTCCCTGCAGTAACATACAGCGTGGATCAGACATGCTATTTTTCTGCACTTAATATGTGCTAAGATACTGAGCCTTAGCGCATTTTAGTAACGCGCCTCAAAACGTTTTAAGGTGCCCTAATGAACTAAATTGGTTAAGGGATGTGCACAGGGCAAAAATGTTTGGTTCATTTGGGCTTTTTTATTATTTTTTCTATTTGTTTCACATATTTATTTTATTCAGAGATTTTTAACATGCATTAAAAGTAACACATTACCTGACTTAAGGGGCCTTAATTTGTAAGTTAATAGATGTCAAATCAATGTAATGTGCACGTAATTTTTTAAGACATGCTAATTTAACTGAATGTCTGCTTATTAATGCACATTCTTACTAAAGCATGCAGGCCAGCACTAACCTGCACACTTTCCATACAATATCACTACTGTTCCCCCCATAGTTATGTTACACATGTTCCATAGAAACTACTATCACAGGCTTTAATCCATGGTCATCTCCCTCCTTTCATATACTAACACTCTTTTTGTTTGTCTCATTTTTACCACCCTACACCTTTGCTGGAAAAGTGTTCCAGATGTCCAATGTCCACTCAGTGAAAAAGTATTTTCTCATATGCCTTTTGAGTTTCCTTCCCTTCGGTTTCATGATGACTCCTTCTCCTGGAGTTTTTCTTTCAATGGAAAATGCTTCTTTCTGGAACTATTAATATATCCATTACAGAATTAAATCCTGTGTAATCTCTACCAGTCCCTTAGGGGCATGTTTACTAAACTGCGTTAGTGTGATTCGCGTTAGGATCCGCGGTACAGGCAGAAATCCCAAATAAGGACATGGGTGGTACATCGTTACCGATAACGCGTGTTACCAGGCGCCATAGCCTAACGAGCGTTAAAAAACATTGTGTAGAGCGCCACGCAACGCGTGCCCATAAGGTGTCTGATAAGGTGTCTCGTAAGGCATCTAGAACTGTAGCACAATGGTTAATACACTGACTAATGGTGCAGGGGATGTGAGTTCAATCCCCCTGTGGATATGATGAGTAAAGCTGGCTGAGACATCACCTTTTACTCAAAATCAGTGCTGTTTGAAGCATTTTGTTTGTTAATTTTAATTAGTGCTGCCAGCAAACACACCCTCACAGGGCCGTAACCTAAGGTGCCGCATAAGGTACCCCAGAGGGCACATTATAAAGTGCACTGTCCACCAAGGCACCCTAGAATGTCCCCTATGGGGCACCCCACAGGGCACAGTATAGGGTCCCGCATTGGGTACTGTATAGGGCGCCTGATGAGGCACCGTAAGGAGACAGCACTGTGAGGGTTTGTTGCTGGCAGCACCGATTTAAATTAAAAAAAGAAAATGCCTCAGACAGCCCTACCAAACAACCCCACTGTGGGATTAAACCCATGACCCCTGGCTCCACAGGCAGTGAAGTAACTAGTGGGCCACATCGCTAGTGCTAACAAATCCCTGGCTGGCTGCTGAAGGACGTCAGGTCACCACACAAACTGTCTGCTGTGGTGGCCAGGATTTGGGTTATTCCACCCATACCCATGGTGCACTGCACATGCAGATCTGCAGTCTATAGATGAACACAAGATGTGGTATGCACCCCCACAGCACCTCGGCCTGGTAGGGGGAACTGACCGTGTGTCTCACTGGCACAGAGTAGCTACAGACAGTAACCCAACAGGGTGCCCTATATGGTGCATGAAAAGGTGCCTAGCAAGGCATCCAGAGCTACAGCACAATGGTTAATGCACTGGCTAATGGTGCAGGGATCGTGAGTTCAATCCCCCTGTGGGTCTAATGAGTAAAGCTGGCAGAGACATCACCATTTACTTTAAATCAGTGCTGTCAGAAGCAGTTATTTTGTTAACTTTAATTAGTGCTGCCAGCAAACACACCCTCACGGGGCCGTAACCTAAGGTGCTGCATAAGGCACCCTATAAGGCACCCCAGAGGGCACATTATAAAGTGCACTGTCCGCCAAGGCACCCTAGAATGCCCCCTATGGGCCACCCCACAGGGCGCATCAAAGGGTGCCTCACAGGGCATGTGAAAGGGTGCCTGATAAAGCACCGTAAGGAGACAGCACTGTGAGGGTGATGTAGCTGGCAGCACCACTTCAAATAACAAAAAGAATATGCCTCACACAGCCCCACCAAATAACCCCACTGTGGGCTCCAAACCATGACATCTGGCTTCACAGGCAGTGAAGTAACTAGTGGGCTATATCGCTAGTGTGACTAACAAATCCCTAATAACGATGCGGGCAACTGTCAAATGTTCAAAAGTCGCACTCCAGATCAACAACAGGTTCTCTACGTACAAACCCAGAATGCCTGCCAATCAAACAAACCAAGGTCTCAGCAAACAAGGGCATATGGCAAACACGATCAAGACCAAGGTCAAGATCATTACCAAAAAAAAAAAGCCCAATAACATCAACGACCTTGTCAAACACTGAAAGCTACTGGCAAAATCCAAGGAAGCACTCAACTTACTATGAATACGTGGATACAGACTAGCCAGATGCCTGTTCCCCCAGCACTAACAAATCCCTGGCTGGCAGCTGAAGGACGTCAGGTCACCACTCAAACCGTCTGCTGTGGTTGCCAGGGTTGGATTAGACCACACCCATGATGCACTGCACATGCAGATCAGCAGTCTACAGAGGGTCCCGTGTTGCGGGATGCACCCCCCCAGCACCTCGGCCTGGTTGTGTGTCTTGACCATGTGCAACCCCACAGCACCTCAGCCTGGTGGGGGTTCTGACCGTGTGTGTTACTGCCACAGAGTGGCTACCGTCCGTCACAGTGGATGGGTCCTGTGCTCACCCTGAGGGTGAGGTGGGGTGCCCAGCACCATTTCCGCTGCACCTGGCATTTCTACGATGGGCTATGCTACAGGTCCCCATCGGTGCCTCTGTGTGATAGGTGACCCCTGCAGATACCCTTAGCATTTGCCTGTGTCCATCTGTACATCACGTCTTGCCCGTGTGGACTGTGATGCACCCGGAATAGTTCATACACTGTGTGGGTGTCATGGTCACATGATTTCAGGTCCAAGGGGGGGTTTGGGCCCATAGGCAGTTTATGTACCAACACCCAACCCACCCTCTGTGGCTCAGGGTGGGAAACATGGTTTCCAAATAACGGGTCGACATTTTACCCCCCTACACTGGTGACAGTAGAGGTGACCATTCACCCCAGTCCTGCCGGGGAATGGACACCCCACCAGGGCAGTCTATGCAGATCTGTACGCCTTGATACATTGGGCAGTGACAGACACAGTAGAGCTGGTACTGCGCAGCTGCCACACACCACTATCTGACATCTTCCAGCAGCAAACAAACTGCGCCACCAGCCACTGCACCCTGCAAGGTATTCCAGCCACACACATACTAACTGCAGACAGCCTGCTTGCTAGTCCATAGTGCATGTTCCTGGAGGTGACGTGTGCACCCACACCTGAGATGTACACACACCCACCAAGCAGATGTTGCAGTGATAGGGCTCCAGAGGACAAAGCCCATATATCTCACTTCAGAAGGACACTATGTAGCACTATGGGGGAACCCAGCCATGCCGTGGTCACTGCACAGTCAGGGTGAGCATGACCACACAGCAGAACATGCCGTGGCCATCCTGTCTGTGTAGGTGGTGGGCAGGCCCTACAATGTCCCAGCCATTGCCCTGGGCCCTGTGCAGGTGCATCCTGCCCAGGCCGCCCTCTCCGGCTATACCCACAGTACCTTGCTCCTCATTATGCACATTGGCAGGCCAATACTAGCAACAGTGCTAGCGGTGTGTGCTGCAGAGGGTGTTGGCAAACGCAACACACTGGATAGACTGACACACACCCCCACACCTATGCCAGTATAGTGCACCAATATAGGCTTTTGGCAGGCCAGGACACCGCACCAGTCCTGGGCACAGTGCAGGCATGGCTATGGTATGCTGTACTGTTGGGGTCTCTTCCCAAGGTGGTGGACACTGTCAGGTTCCAGACGTGACACACACTCCACAGACAACACAGAGGTTGGTATGGTACAGCACACTGGGCCGCTTGTGCTAACATTAGGGATTGCTATGTGCCAGTTATCATAGCAACCTTTTGCTATCTGTGTACCGTATTCCCTGGTTTTGGGTGTCATTGCTAGGGTATGCAAGGGCTAGTATTGGGAGATGCACACAGGGCCCAACATCCTGCCTCTCCAGGACGCTGTGGCTAATGGGGCCTGTGGGTGTGGGTGTTTCCGCCCCTGTGGATCAATGCTCTTGGACAGGGTTCCCAACTCCGGTCCTGGTGGGCCGCACCATGTTCAGGTTTTCATGCTGTTCCTGATGAATATGCATGAGATACATCTGCATACCATGGGGGCGGCGCATCAACATACAGCACAGGCATCTTTATTGCAGACAGCATGGAACATGAATGTTGTTTGGACCTCCATGACTGCCTTTGGGAGACTCTGCTCTCGGTAATGCGCCTGTTTGTGGTGTCTGTGCTCTGTATGGTAAAATGTAGGTGTTCCAAACATGTTTATTCTATCAGCAATACAAGGTTCCATCTTTCTTACCATGGTTTATTACTGATAAAAGGTATGGGAACAGAGTTGGCAGGGACCACAGCTCGGGACTGAACCTGTGATCTTCAGCTCCTGAGCGCACTGGCTGTGCTTACTGCACCACAGGGACAGATCATTCCCTGGAGGTACTGTGACTGTTTGTCATACTGAGCCTGTCTGTTGCAGTGCACGGCACCCACCTACATGGGTCTGGGCCGTGGCCTGCTATGGTCAGATGTCACTGCCCCCTCCGCCACCGGTACACCCCTCCGCCACCATGCTGCCATGCCCTTCTGCTGGTGGTGCTGGTGGTGGGCAGGCTCGGGCCATCCAGTGTGCGTGTAGGCAGCTGCCTAAGGTATGGGTGGTGGGGTAGGGGTGCCTGGATTAACGCCCACACTTCTCCCCAGCACCGCCTGCCACTGTTCTGTACCCTTAGGGGTGGCTGCTGGGTACTGTCCCCTGTGACACTGCGGGGGACACACTCATGCCCCTGTTGGGCCCTCAACAGTTGCAGTCTGGCTCTACTGTTTATGCATTCCTATGGGCCAAACTGAGCATCCCCCTAGTCCCCACTGTGGCCCAGCTGCACCACAGCATGTGCCGCCTGCAGCCCTCTGTATCCCCTTTTCCAGCATCTGCCCAGTTGCCCTTTCCGACATGCCCACCCTGCTGTTGCGGAACATGTGCACGCCATAGGGAACCTGTTCAGTAACAATGGGAAGCCCTGATCTGCGCTATTTCACTGTGGCATCATTCACCTTCTATGGTGACAGAGCATACACCCTTCCACAGTTAATATCTTTTTCTGAGGCTTTCTCAGTGGTATTTTTGGCTGTTTCCCATTTATATCACTATTGGCTAGCTTGGTTATGTTATTTTCCTCGTTTCTTATGGTCATTTTCACTGCTTATTTGCCCTTTTGTTCCGTGCACATGTATCACACTTATCACGTTTTGTGGGTTTCCCTGCCTATGCTGTACATTGCTGATGCTGAAATGGTTTCCCTCCCCTGCAAATGTGCATCTAACGGCAGGTTTTCAATCGCGGTAGGATTCAGCCCTTGAGTTCAGCGCGTTGGTGTGCCTGGAGCCTCTCCCCGCCCACACTCCACCCATTGACCCCTTCTGTCCGCCCTCTCTCCACCTTCTGCGGTGTTTTACCGCGCCGCGGAACTTTACGATTGTTAACTTACGTTAACGCGCGTTATGAGATGTAACACATCATAACGCGCGTTAACGTTACTTAACGATCGTTAACGTTACATTACGCGCGTTATGTACCGTTACCGCAGTTTAGTAAACATGCCCCTTAGTGTCTTTGTGTAACAGAGCATGACTACTCCGGCCAAATCTAGCAAATGCTAGGGAACCTGCCACAACAACACAAAACATAACAATGCTGGACATCCACATGGTAACTAGACTTGACACACACAACCCCCAATAAATATAGGTACGCTTCTACATAGCGCAGTTAGTATAAATACCCTATATTATTGGTTAAAGTTGTACATGACTTATCTGATTTATCTTTTATCTGTTATGCAATCAAGTTTCTGCTCCATGTAAAATGTTGAGTTCAATGTAAACTGCAGTGATCTATGGAAATGGGGTATATAAAAACAAACTGCTGTTACCTCTTTCCACTGGTTTATGGTTGATATGCTGCCCTTTACTTATGCATCAGGGTGGTTTACATGTATGTATTTACTAACAGGTACTTTTTAATGCCCTTGTCCCTGAAGAGCTCATAAGCTAAGTGTACCCGAGGCAATGGAACCACAAGGAATAACCTCTGGCCTGAGGTTACTTGTCCCCATGCAGGACTTGAACCCCTGGCCCTTGGTAACCTGTCCCAACCACTGAGCCACTCTTCCCTCCTTTCTAATGGGACCAATGCAAGGAAATAAGGCTCTCTAGGGTACTTTTAGCCTTGCACCCCCCCCCCCGCCCAATTATCTTGCAGGTCTCTAACAGCCCCCCTATGACTGACATCAGTTATGACTATAACACCAGCCCTCTCAAAATGATTAAGTAAAAATTCATAATTGGCCATCCTGCTCTGAAATATTAAATATTGGAAATATTGAAATATTGGACATATATAGACGTATGAGGAGATTTCCCAAAGCCATGTACTCAGGAAATAACTAGTTATCTGGATAAATGGTCTATTTGAAAAGTGTCCATCTGCCTGTGATAGTTTCTTGGATGGATGTGATGGCCTGGCTTGATTGTTTTGCTTTTTGCTGCCTCCTAAATGCTGTTGCCCTAGGCAACCGGTCATGGCTTTCTGTTGAGTTCCGTGTCATGTTGAAACTCCTAGTTGCTACCTCTGGATGTATTCATGGCCTTACTCCTCACTTTCACTTTGCCTCTGCTCACCATTTCCGTCCTCCTCATTCTCTCCTTTCATAATCTCAAAACCTTCCTTGTTTTCCTCGCACAAAAAAGCAACCTCTTTGAGCACTTTCCCCCTTAGACCCTACACTCTGGAACACGCTGCAATTTCATTAGCTGTCTCCAGGTCTACATTAAAAACTCATCTTTCCTGCTATCATATTCTGATGCCTAATTCTTAGGATTTTGCTTTGATTGATTGATTGCTTAAGCATTGTATTCTTTATGGAATATTTATATTGAGATGAAGTGTCTTCATTAGGACACCATTTAATCTGAAAATTATGTGGGTCATTTTAAAAGTCTGAAGACGTGCATGTGCAGGTTCAAACCTTAAAGCATAACCAGAGAGTATAGAGAAGATGGATGCCTTCACCTCTATGCATGCATATTAAGGATGTGTACAGCCAAAAAAAAAAGAGTACACATATACTGTACAAGTGATTTGCGCGCACTGACAATTTTCAGATGAATTTTCAGTACTGTTTGATTTTATGGTAGATTGTTTCCAAAGCCTGTTTTCGCCTGACATATTAGCACTATCTGCTGTGATGCTTTTCTCTTTGAAATATGCATAACTGCATTCTAATTTCCCATCAGATAGCAAAGCAAACCGGTGTCCCTGTAGAAAATTTCAAGGCAGAGATCCATTATCACTTCTCTTCTGCCTCCCACATAGACAATTGGCCATGCCCTTTTAAAGGTCTACTTTAGTCTGTACATCAAAAGAAAAACACAAAAATGTCTCCTAGTAGACAAAAAGACATAAATCACAGATCCCTTCTGCTAAGTTCCAGACAAAGTCTTCGGTCTGATACTTGCTTTGACTCGGTGCCCAGAAACAAGACTCATCTTTCCATGGTCACAGCAGGAGGAGATTAAAATTGATATCAAGATTCTTCCATAAAGAAGTCTTTAATCCAACTTATGAGTAGTTTTTAAATGGCTAATAATTGGTCCCAGTGCATTAACTTTCAGCAAGTATCACAGCGATATATTTAGCATAAAGAACAAATACAAACAACTTAAAAGTGCATTAGATTAATGAGATTTAAAAAAAATAAGAGGCAACCTCAATAAAAATGCACATACCTTTCATTCTAAAAGACTAAAACCCCATAAAATTAATTTAAAAAACACTGGCAACTGAGTTGACCACTCTATAGTAGATAATACCACTGATTTTAAAACTGAAGCTACAAGGGAAAACAAAAGGATCAAGAACAGCAAAACAATCTGTATTACTTTTGCTACTAAAAGTTCTCTAAATGTGTATTTATTTTGAATAGAAACTACAAGGGCTATGAACTAAAATGGCCACTAAAAATGTTTTAGGAAGCACACAAAGGTTTTTAGGAAGCACACAAAGGTTTTTAGGTTGCATGCTAAAATGGCTGACGCACAGATTTTTTCTGTACACTTGCAAACCAACCCCCCCCCCCCCTTCTTTAGTGTGTGAACAAATTTGAGTGCATCCTACCTCAAAAAGTATAGTGAATGATCGCATGGGTGGGGACAAATGACTGTATGAGCTCAGACAGTGCATTTTGCATTTCAGAAACACATATGTGCAAGACAAAGGAGTGTGTTAGCTCAGCTTAGCAACAAGACTATCTCATGCCTCATCTTCTCTGCATGCACTTTAGAA
Source organism: Ichthyophis bannanicus (assembly GCA_033557465.1). Lineage (NCBI taxonomy): Eukaryota > Metazoa > Chordata > Amphibia > Gymnophiona > Ichthyophiidae > Ichthyophis > Ichthyophis bannanicus. Next base: position 408,833,370 of record CM066035.1, on the reverse strand, counting down.
TAGGTAGGGGGAACGTGCCAGAGAGGAAGGGGTAGTCTGGGGTCTTGGCAGGCACGGCACTTTATAATGTGCCTTATGCAGCACCTTAGGTTACAGCACTGTGAGGGTGTTTTTGCTGGCAGCACTGATTTAAATTAAAAGGAAATGCCTCAGACAGCCTTCTTACATAACACCACTGCAGGATCAAACCCATGATCTCTGCCTCCAGAGTCATTGCAGTAACCAGTGGGCTACATCTTTATAGCTTCGAACACTGCACTGGCATGAACTTAGGGTTAATGCGCGCTAATGTGCCATGGCGCCCACTATCGCACGATACCGATTCCTTGCAACCTTCCCTCCGGAACGCCCACTACCTTATATGGCATTTTTCACATTAACGCTGCAACTAGCGCCGGTAACATTAAGACGGTTTAGTAAACATACCCCTAAGTGTCACTGAATATCTCCGAGCAATGCCGTTATATGCACCAATAATAACTGCTTAGCATCGGAGCATGTCGGGGGCAAAGCTGTCCTCACTTTTGCCTCTGGAGCTAACCAGGCATCAGCTGAACATCACCACTGTAAGGATTACTTATGCGCCAGATATAGCCCTGGATTGAATATCCGGGGGTTAAAGTTTGGCGGCGAGGCACATAGCCGTCGCAAATGAATATTCGGACCATACTATGTAAACCTGTTTGGGCAGAAATTTATTTTTTTCTTTGGGACTTTACAAAATTGCTTCACCTAGAGACCTGAAAATTCTGGGACTTCTGGGGAGTTATCAGACGCCAGAAGAAAGCAAAACCTGGACTGGCTGAGTTTAAAGACATAGGGCCCGATATTGAATTGTGACAGCTATGCGCCTCTAAGGTGAATAGCCGTTGCTGCCAACTTTAACCCTGGATAGTCAATCTGGGGCTATATATGGCCGCCAGCACTGAATATCCAGGTTGGCCATACAGCCACACATGGTGCAGAAGCTAACCGTGCTGTGGCGATAGTCAGCCGCTGCCCGGTTAGCTTTGGCGGCAAAAGTTTGGACAGCTTTTACTGCACCTAACTTTTGCCACTGAAGGATAACTGGGCAGCGGCTGTATATTGCTGCTGTCCAGTTATCCCCGTGTAACGCCCCGACACATCCCGATGATAAGCAGTTAGCATCGGGGCATATAGCTGCATTACTCTGGGATATTCAGCGGCATTAATCATCTTAGTGCCGCTGAATATCCCTCTAAGAGGCATTTACACAGTTTATAGGTCTGTAAACCATGAAAATGCCTACGAATATCGGGCCCACAGTAACTCGGAAACAGCCAGGGCTTGGCAAATGATTCCTTTTTCTTTTCCTGCTTGTTCGGAACTACTAACCCAGTTTGGAATGTTGCAAGTCAAGGTATTTAAAGCCTGTTTGGAAATGAGACAAACCTCAAGAAGTTCTGCAGGAGGCAGACACTGGAATTTTAGTAGTAATGGAGATTTAAGTGTCATGCAAGAACTGGAGAATTTCTTGGAAATAGCCTGCCTTACAGCCAGCTTTTTGGAGTGTAGCAGAAGTGGACTTACAAACTCGTAAGATATCACAGGGCGCATTGTCCCTGACAATGGATTAGCCCCAGAATGATCTTTGCAGGTTTACGGGCCATGACGCATCATACTAAGTGGAACTGATGTTTCAGCATTCATCCTTGGCTTTTTTCAGGGTAAAGTGGTTATACAGTGGAAAAGGCGGGAAATTTGAATTTGATTTTGGAGAGAATGCTGGTTGGTGAAAAGGCGGGAAAAGTGCAAGTTAGAATTTTGGAAGCAGGGAATTTTTTTAATTTTAGCAGGAAGATTCATTGTGACAATCTTAGATTATAGAAGGTGGAAAAAAATCATTGCTCTTTGGCACCAGTCCTTGTAGCACTAAGGGGTTCCAGGTTTTATGATGTTTGCTCAAAATGTGTTGAAGCAGAGATCAGCAACATTTAGGCACTGGGGCTCTTTATGCTGTCAGAAAAAAGACATGAATGATGTCTATGTTGTGAATCCACCAGCCAAATTAAAGCAATTACTAGTGGAGTCATGATGTTTGTGCACCGGACAGTCTTGTGGAGTATACTGGTAATTGTATAAGAGAATACCTAGTTAAAGTGTATTCAAACATGCCTCAGACCTATTTCATAAAGAAAAGTAAGCACCTGTTTTCATAAAATACCAGTATAAATGGCAGGGGATGCACTATGATCATGTATACCAACTCTACAGCCAGTGTAAATGATCATGCCTACTTTTGTAAATAGAATCCTAAAAACTAAACCCGCTGAAACCAAATTAACAACCCGAAAAAAGATAGGTCTCAGAACCAACAAACACCCCCTCAAACTAAAGCATTCGTGAAAAAATTAACTTTTTTTGTCGGAATTCAGCAACAAAGTACCAGGAACTCAGTCCAGGTACCACTGTGGTAATTCAAGCTTTGAATGTTGCCAGTTTGGATGGGCCTGAAGCAGGGTGTTGAAAGTTTTTTACATTTGGAATGCACACCCGAAACGTGGAGCCACGTCGCAACAGTATTTGCTGGCAGATTTTGATAGTGCGGAGGATAGCACTCTACAAAAAAGCTAAGTTTGGATCTTAATTTTTTATCCATATCTTTAATAATAAGGGAATTACCACAGTGGTACCTGGACTGAGTTCCTGGTACTTTGTTGCTGAATTCCGACAAAAAAAGTTAATTTTTTTCACGAATGCTTTAGTTTGAGGGGGTGTTTGTTGGTTCTGAGACCTATCTTTTTTCGGGTACTTTTGTAAATATACATGTAAATGACCATATTCTAAAATCAGTCCATGTGGTTGGTTCAACAACCCATTGTCCTGTGTAAGGGAGAGGGGAATTGGATTTCGTTCATGCCTTTCCAACCAAGGCAAGTTCAATTCAAACGCAGGAAATATTTTCCTGTCCCCAGAGGGCTTATAATGTAAGTTTGTGCCTGAAGCTGAAGAGTGTCAGACGGCTGCCTAGGGTGAGAACTTACACAATCTTGACGATGCATATATTCATATGGTTCTTGCAAGGTATTGTGGGTATTGTAGTTCATTCACTCCCAAACACAGCTGATGACAATAATTTGAGTTGTGAAACCAAGTGGTAAGATCAATAAAATACTTCTTTTATTGATGGGGTTTAATTCACCCAGCACATGTATGCTTGATAGCACTATAAATGAGGTTACTTGCTTGCAGTGTTTAAAATGGATAACAAAAAGTCACAAAGTAAACCAGAAAACAACCTTCAGCTTGTCAGGCAATTAGCTAATGTTTTCTTAGCAAGTAATTACCAAATACAAAGGCACAAAGTAAAGAATAAACTTTGCTGGTTAGGTTAACTTCTGCTTATTTTTCCACGCCGATCTCAGCAGTGATTCTCCCTTGCTCACACACACAATCAGGTGCAGCCCTAATTACTATCAATGGACCAGCTGAAAGCCTTTAGCTGGCTGGCTGCTACTGTGTGAGCCCAAATCCTGCTTTAAGAGCTGTTTGCAGTGGAAATAAAGAACAAAGTTAGGTTTCTTTGTGATGGCTGATGTGTTTGCTCATAGAAAACTAGCAATAGCATTTAGATAAAGAACAGTCCATGTAAATAGTTTCATCTGCTGTATTTCCCCCTGCATCAACAATCATAGGGTCAATATCATACATTGGCACAGATGAGTCTTTCATTAAGGCACTATCATGAGAATGCTTATTCCCTTGCTGCCATTCTCTATTATAGATAGGGTCTGGATCAGTGTTCATACCTGAGCCTCTCCTGCTATCATTATTCCTCTCTGTATAGCCTGGCCAATATGTAATCCAATTCTGATGTCCAGCCTTCCAATCTTGATCCCTGGACGCTGGATCTTCTCTCACATACCTTCTGGCCTTGGTCTGAAAGTCCCTTCCACATGCAGTCTTCTCTCTTCCAGGTAGCCACTGGTGATTCCTATCTCTGCCACTCCATTCCTCTGGCTGAATCCAGTCCAATGGACTCTGCTGGCTTTTGGAATACCTCCCAGTATGAGTACTGCCTTGGAATCTCCCAGACCTTCCAATGGCCTTTCTTCTCTTCCTTCCAGAGAGTTTCCTTCTCTCTCTATCTGCTTGGCTTGGCTTCTGTTTCTCCAGGTGATACTGGTGCTTGTAGCCGTTGCTGTCTCTGTATCTCTTCCTCCCTCTGTAGCTGTTATCTGAAGAATAAGCTCTATTCTTATCCTGTTCTAATGTGTGCTGCTCCCTAACACAGCGCAGCTGTGTTGAATCAGGCCCTGCCCTTTGAGATGAGTGCTTAGGGATTACCTCATAGCTCTCTTGATTGCACACACATTCTCTCACTTCAGCCCCTCTCATGGCTGCTGGAAACCTGGTGCATTCTGGGACTGGTAGTCTTTTATGTGAAAACCCTGTTTTCTCACTTCTACCAGAACTGACAGGTTGCTTGTTCAGAGTCACATCATCTTTTCTATAGCTCCTACCTGAGCTATGATAAGCTTCCTTATCACAAGAGCACAAGGGGTAGTGGTGGATTCAAACTTGGTTTCCCGGGTTTTCAGCCTGCTGCTCTTACCATTAGGCTACTCTGCCCAAATGCCACCCATCTGCGCACCCTTAGTGATTTTAATTTAATTTAATTTAATTAACAAGTTTTTATATACCGCACCTTCCAATGATCAGTTGCGGTTTACATTGAACAACAGTAAACAAGGCAATGCTGTTTTTACATATAACAATGAGAAGCTACATGTAATGATGTGTGCCATGTAAACAGCATGTAATGATGTGTGCCATGTAAACAGCATGCCAGCATTTTATAAGAGGCCACATGTGCATAAATTACTAGAACACTGACATTTATGCGCATTGTTAGCACCTAAAACAAGGCACCTCCTGATAAAATCACTCCCTAAATGCATAGACTTCCTTTTAGTGGAGCTTCTTTATTGATTACATAATTTTGCAAAGTAGCATTTTGTCTACTGTTAAGAGCTTTGCATAATATCTTGTTACTAAATTGATATTATATATGTTAAAGTGGAGGAGTAGCCTATTACTCGGGAGATTTGGGTTCAGTTCCCACTGGCACTCCTTGTGGCCTTGGGCAGGTCACCTTACCCTCCATCGCCTTGGAAGAAAAGGCCTGGCAATCTACTTCTGGTCACACTGCCAAGAAAACCCAGGGGCTGCTGGGTCGCCAGGAGTCAACATTAACTTGAAGGCACTTAAAAGTAAAAGTGGAAGGAGATAAAAAGACTCTTTGGGACGGCACATAATGGTGTGGTGTTTGGTGATAAATTTAAATTGAGACTCCCATTCAGCGATGTTCTGATACCCTACCTTTAAATACATTTCCTTTGACTTATATGAAAAAGGATTTAGGTATATTTCCCTCCTTTATTGATTTAGAAATGTGATTTTTTGTTGGCCTGTCTGGTCATACACTGGGTGAGTAAAATATTATTTTTTTAGAATATAATACAGAGCTTTTTAAAAACTGTAGAGAAAAAAATGATTCAAAGTAAACAGATTTTTGGAACATCACCTATCCAAAGGTCTGTACACATGCAAGCTTCAAAAACACCCAAGCTTCAGAAGAATTCAAGCTTATATTGATGAGATCACATATCATCATAATCAGTCTGCATGATTAGTCTACAAAGATTGAAAATAAACGGACTTAACTATGCCAATAAAAATCTTAATGTCAATTTGTCTTCAGTAATACCCTGAAGGCAGTTGAAAGGCTACAGTAGATATAAAGGTCTGCTAGAAAGATGTAGTATGTCCCCACCAGCGTGACTGATAATGTCAGTACTGTACAAATTAGTTGGCTGCGTGTTACACTGTTCTTTCATTATTAGCAACTGAGCAATAGAAAAGAGAGCTGCCAACATCAGTGAGACTCAAGTTTGCCAGCTGACTCAATGATAAATATCAGCTAATGTCTAGTGACTGAGCTCTCATTTGGATTGCCAACTCCAGTCGTATATGCGAATGAAAATCATGAGGGCATCAGTGATTATTACTGCCTAATATGGAGCTGTTATATTTCTTCCAGCAGTAATTGTCCCCAAAAACTCATAGCCATCAGATATATTGAACACACATGCACAGCCTGGGAGGAAGATCAAGTCTCTGAAGGGTCATTTCTGTTTTCTTTCCACATCTGCTCTGAGTTTGCTTCTGGAAGCCTGATACAGTTTCCCAGGTGCAAAGGATGAGTTCCAACACTATATATGCTATAGAAAAGTGCTTCCCAATCTGAGGTCCACGGACCCCTGGGAGTCCATGAGACCATTACAGGCATTTCTGCAGGACACAGAAAAGAGGTAGGCTGGTGGGAAATGGCTAGGGGGAAGAGAGAGATGGAAACTGGAGGGAACAGGCTGTGAAGAGGGAGAGAGAAAGAAACTGGGACTGGTGGGGATTGGTTGGGGGAGAGCAAGAGACTGGTGAAAACTGGAAGGGAGGGGAGATAAAGAGGGCTAACGTGAACAGTCTTGGCAATGTGGGGAGGGGGTCCAGAAAGAGTAGTGGGGATGAACTGGGGATTCCTGACTTTCTGGAAGTTAGTAAGGAGTCCATATGACCACAAAGGTTGGGAATCTCTGCTATAAACATAGCATTATAAAGCTTGATTTTGATTTTGTGAAGATAAATTGTTGGTTGGTGGGAGGGGGTGAAACTTAGTAATGGCCAAGGCAAACCATACCAGTTATGTTATTTCAAAGCATGTTTTAGTCCTTTCTTGTCCTAGATACTTCACTTGTATTCAGCAGTTAGCTGACGATTCACCTGTAGAGATGCAAAGCACAATGATCTTGGAGTTTTGAATTCCCCTTTTTGAAATCGTATTTCAAAGCTCTTCTGAACAAATCAGTCAGAACGCATCAGCCAAGCTGTCCACCCACGTTCACAGCTCTCCTCTACCTAATGGTAATTACAGACTGTAAAGCAGGCAACCTTTCACAAACGGCTTTAAGTTTTAGAAGTGAGATATCTGTAGGGGCCATGCTGTTGCCATGGAGATATCCTTAGAGCACACCTCCTCAGTCTCAAATATTTCTTCCAGTCGGATTAATTATTTATCTTTTCTTGGGCTACAAGCACAAATTGTGGAACTAAACCACCACACACTGATATAATTACTGGGTAGATATCTTGGATCAATAAAACATTATGGGGGTCATTCTGATTCACGTTTAGCAGGCATATATGTCCGGGTTGGATGTATATCCCTACTAAATGCCAGGGTGCCGATTCCAGTCAAGGAGCTCCCTGCACATACTGCATAGATGTTCAGGGAACTGTGGATGGGGTGGAAGGAGGAGGAGCAAGGGAGGGGAGTAGGTGGGACTCTGACCCCGGATATACAGGGCCGATTCCAGAATTGGCCTTGTATGTCTGGGATCGGCAATCTAGATGGGGGACTTATTCCACCTCGGAAGTGGAATAAGTCCCCCCCTCCCCCGAAGTCGGTGACCTGCCCAGCCAGGACCCAAGATGCAGGTGAGCAGGGCAAGGGGTTCCCTGCAGCCCGATCCTAGCCTCAGAAGGCCTGATCGGGGGTCAGGCAGTGGGGAACAGGACATTTGTTGTGGTGTGGGTGATCGGGGCTCCGGCGTGGAGCTGCGGTGCCATGGTGATGGGACACCACGGCACCACAGCTCCATGCAGGAGCCCAGGCTGGGCTAGCCAGGCAGGATCCAGGATGTCCAACTGGCCGGAATCGGGGTACATACTGCCCGTCAAGGCCAGTTGCACCCGATTCTGATCCCACGGGGATGTATAGCCCTTGCGGAATCAGAATCGTGTGCAAATCTGGCCCGTCCTGATTTTGGACAACCGGACAAGGCCAGCCGGGCCCCGAATGGAATTGGCCTCTATAAGGGAAATTATATAACAGGGCACCTTGGTTTAGAGAGCAAGAAGATACTTATTTTGACTCAATTTTATAAAGATACATAAGTATCTTTAAAAAAAATAGTAGCGCAAATCCAGTAGCAATCATGGCTACACAGAGGTCGCAGACATTTATGCTTGCTCAAGAGCAGATTAAAAATGTTCACTCATTAAGTGCATGAGTGCACATGTAGATTAGCATATTTCATGATCAATATAGGTACTTCGTGACTCTACCCATGCTTTGCTCAAAACCACACCCCCAACAATGCCTACAGTAAAGGTATCCAGGTAATGCCGCTACGCCTGTGTGTGGGGAGATGCTGTTCCTATGAACTTTGCCATGGAGATGGGCCTGTTGGCTTTTCCTGAGTCCTCAGTTGGAAACGGTGCACATTGGCGCCTAACAGAGGAATTTGCTCTGTGGACTCTTGTGGACTCATCATCCTGCTTGGTGGACATTTTATCCATCAGGGACTGCGGGGGGGGGGGGCTTGATGGTGTGCTTTTATGTTATTTTGTATTTTGGTTCCCTTCTGTGTGAAGCCTCTCTCTTGTGAACTGGCGGGTCTCTACAAAGGGCTTCATGTGTCCCCCCCCCCTCAGTTCATGTTTTGGGAGGGGTTGTGGAAGGTTGAGTGTTTTTTGGAGGTGGGTGGGGTTCTAGAGTGTGTGAGGGGTGTTCTGATTGTGAAGCATGTTGGCTGTAGGTATGTGTGCAGTGCTGTTGTGTGTTTGGGATAGGTACTCGTATGGGTGCAGTTTGCTTGGGGATGTGTATTGATTAAAGTTGTGGTTAATGGGGGTGAGAGTTTGTCAGGGTAGTGATAGTGTGACTTTAGGAAAGGGAGGGCTTGGATGTATCAATAGTGTCCTCTATGTTGCCTTGTTGGCAGGTATGGGAGGGTAATGGGGAACTCTGGGGTGGGGTTACGGGGATACTTCAGGGTTTAAGGGGTCGAGGAGTGGGGGTGGGCCCTGTGACTTCCTGTAGACTTGGGTTTGAGAAGATGGGGGGGGGGGGGTTTGGCTGGGGAGACCTTCCGTGTATTGGTATTTTGTTTCAAGTGTTGGGCTCCTCACTGGGAGAGATGTCTTTTTGTTTCTTCAACTGCAGATTTATGTATGAACTCTTGATCGGGAACATCTTTTGAGTGATTTTTGCACACAGCTGGAGGAATTTTTTCTATCTGAGGCTTCTGTACAGGTCACTGTCTCTAAAGTCCAAAGCAAATTTGAGGGCGACCGGAGCTGGGTCATCTGTGCAGGCTCAGTGACACAATGGAACTTGGAGTTAAGTGCCACCATCTCTTGTGAGGATCTATTAAAAAGCATGGCTAAGATCCCAAAGCAGATGGTGATGGTGGCTCCCCGAGACATGCAATACAAAATAGTGTGCAGTGACTATGTGGCCCCTGCTCACGCTTTTAAGATGGGATGCAGTTCTTCTCCTGCTTTTAAGAGATGTGGGGAGCAGTCAGCCTCATTCAGCCACATACTTTGTCAGTGTCCTCCAATTCAGCAGTATTAGTTGCAGGTCCATGAGTATTTGGAGCGAGTGTTGCAGGACAGGTGGCCATTGACTGCTCAGTCATTGTTGTTCCAGATGCTAGAGGGACTTCAAGTGGGGGGCAGGGACGCAGGCAGCTGGCATGGTTGTTGGCTAAGAGGACAGTGCTATCTGCTTGGATTAATGTTGAGCTTCCAAGCTTTTGGCATTAATGAAGTCGGTCACAGGAGCCATGGCCCCACCAATATTTTACCCTACACAACATCAGCAACTAGAGAACTTGAGGGTGGAGCTAGAGATCGGTTTGTTTGGCCCCTCCAACCAAAAAGAGGGGCCCCTGGGATGAACACTCTACATCACCACTTGCAGGGGAGGAATAGGATACCAAAGGTTTTAGCTATGTGGGAGGATTATATTCAAATTCTGTTTCCTTGTGTGTGGAGTCTGATTTCGAAGTATTTGTACGGACAGGAGCTGGTGAGTTCTGTGTTTGCAGGCAGTTGCAGGGGCTGGGGGGTGGTTAGGGGTTGTGGTGAGAGAGAAGGGAAAGGGGTGAGGTGCTGAGTGGTATTGTGCTGAGTGGGTGTGTGGATTGGAAGTGTGAGATGGATGGTGGTTTTTGGTGGGCTTTGGGAACTGGGAGATGGGAGGAGGTCCCATGGATACAGCTTCTGGGAACAGGGGTCATCCCAGTTGGTGCATAAGTATACCTGGCATCGCTGGGGCATTCTACTTATTGTCTATATACTGTTGAAAATACTCAACATGAGAGGGGGAAAGGGAGAAGGGGAGAGGGGTATGTTTATAGTTTAAAAAACACAAAATGTTATATAACAGAAGGACTAATGTTTACGGGTCATTTTGTGTGCTTAAGTTTTCATTTGTCTAGTTCTCCGGTATTTATATTTAATAAAGATGATTTGAATATAAAATTATCCCCATAACATTGTTACATACTTAACCACCAAAAGCCCTCTTCACATAAGAAGGGGGGGCATGAATTCCTCCTGCCCTTTTTACGCCTTTGCAAGTCACACCCCGATGAATCAACTTGTACTGACTGGTCTGCTTAAACTATCTAGACCAACAATTCATTTTCTGCTTTGCTCTTTGAAAGGCCTCTTTGAGTGTCCCTGGGTGTGCTGAACTTGTCTAACCCTGGGAAGCTAAGCAGGGCTGGGCCTGCTTAGTACTTGGATGGTAGATCCCCTTGGTATACCAGGTGCTATAGACTTCTCAACCATTTCTTAACCTGTTCTGTCGACCTAAGCGATTTCTAATTTTACGTGCCAATTCTGTACAGATCCTGCTTCCTGGTATAGTGCTGGCTTGTTCAGTCACATTCCTAACCTTTTTCCCTAATTTTTTTCAGCCTCCTACTATCTGGCAACTGGCAACTAATGCTAAACTCTGTTCTGAACACCTTAGAGCTCATTCTTTAAGTCCTGGAACTCAACCTGAATGGAAAGGATTTTGTAATAGGTGAACATGCACTAACTTGGCCAGGGACCCCCCGAGTGTTCCCTGCTGAGCTGTTGTCTGGCTGTGACATTATCAAAGAGCCATCATGGAACTTATAGACATTGCTACTGCTGCAATCCCTGGTCTCAACTGTTGAGCTATCTTCTGCAGTCAACCCTGAAATGATTACTATGATGGCACAAGTAATTACAGATCTACTAAACAATGTCTTATGTTTGTCTTGTCAGACAACTACCTGCATCCATTCCTGTATCTATACAAATATCTGTGACCTCTGTACCTGTCTAAGATGCCAAGGTACCATTCCCCAGCTGTTTCTCTGGGGAAAGGAATACTTCTTATATTTTTGTAAAAAGCTGTAGATCTCATTTTTCTTTGAGGCCTAACTCATATCCTGCAGCCAAATGAAAGTAGGGTTTATAATGACCCTTAAGCCTAGACTCTTGATTTATTTAAACAAGAAAGTCCAGAAATCACTACCCTTGATTATCTTTTTCAGATGATAGTTATAGTATTTGATGAAGTCGAAACCAGAGAAGGATAAACTCCACAAGTAGAGTATAGTCATCAAATAGGAGCTGAGAAAAATAAACTAATGCCAAATATATGAAATGGCCTTTGAGAAAGGTTGTCAAGCGCAATCTGGGACGTCCAGGGCAGAACATGCAGAAAAATGCCAGGGACGTCTATTTTTTAGTCTGATTTTAGATACATAGATGCCTTCAACGTGGACACCCATGCCATCATCTATATAGATGGCCCTGCTATGACACTGTAGGGGAGGCATATTCATCTCAAGCAAGGTTGCATACGGGAGTGTCCACAGGTATGGCAAAACAAAAACCTGAGCCCCCATTCCGCATCATCGTTGTCAAATTTTTAATACAAGTGTAACTCCTTCACACCCTCCAGACATTAGCCTAACAAAACAAGCACTTTTCAAATGCCTATTCATTCCTGTAGCAGGTATAACCTTTGATGGGGCTCAGGAAATCTAGGACATTTTTGAGATTGGGCAAGGACGTCCAGGTTCTTGGGAATGCTCCCCTCTCAATGGGGACATCCATAGATCCGGTTTCTAAAATGGCTCTGGGGACAGCTTTGTGCTTTGGACCTCTCTATGTCCATTTTCAAAGGTCCAAAGAATGAACAGGGCTTATACTAGGGCAGGCCTTGATCAATTTTGTGCACATTTAGGAGCCAGACCAAAATCTTAGGAGCCAGTGCTCATGACCTCCTCGTGCCCCCCCCCCTGCCCCCGGTTATCTCATGCTGATCTTATGTTCTCAAGTCTTGTGAGATCGGTGCTAGAGTTCCTACATAATACATCATCTTTAGATAACAGCAGCTATAGGTTGGTTCAGATAGCAAGTGTCTGTGTGGTGTATGGTGCACCAGTAGTGTGCCGGTCAATGCCTGGGATGTGGTGGTAGATGCCTTTGTGTGGGTAGGGTGCAGGGCTGCGGTGCATGTGTGTGTATGCTGCAGAGCTGGGGTGCTTCTTTGTGTCTGGTGCAGAGGTGAGGTTCCCCTCTGTGCATGTGTATTGTGATAAGGAAGCTTATCATAGTTCAGGAAGAAATAATACATGAGGTGAATTGGCTCTGAATAAGCAACCTGTGCTGGCTGGTAAAAGCACTAAAACAGAGTGTTTACCTAAAAGACTACCAGACCCAGAATGCACTGGTTTACAGAAAGCCTCTAGGAGAGCTGAAGTAGGGAAACGTGTGCCTAATCAGAGAAGCAATGATGCAATCCCTAATCACCCATCTCCTAGGGCAGGGCTTAATTCAGAACACCTGGAGTGTGCTAGGGTGGAGCAGCCATCTAGGCACTTTAAAGCTAGAAGGAATTCATCAGACGGGGAGCGATGGGAGAAAGGTGAGCAAGAGCAAGAGCAAGGACAGCAACGGGAGCTGGAGAAGGAGAGACTGATCGTGAACAGAAGGAAGAACAGCAAGACGTCCAGAAGGTCTAAGAAAGGAGCCCAAGGCAGTACGTATACTGGGAGAGATTCCTGGGGCAAGCATTCTTCATTGGACTGGAAGAAGCCAGAGGCTTGGAGATATACAGCCAGGAACCCTCGGACAGCACCTGTAAAGGAAACGGCTGCATCTACAGAAAGAAGAAGCTCTAATACCTTTTTAAGGAGTATGGGAAAAGAGACCTAAAGTCCAGGGATACTGACTGGAGAGCTGGGCACAGAAGCTTTGCTACCTACTGGCTAAAATACCCAGAGAGGAAACCTAATGACAATGTGATCTCAGGTATGAACTCTGATCTGTTCCCTAGCTTTGCACAAGGAAGACATCAGGGAAACAGTTTCTATCCTGGTAGAGATCAGTTAGAGAAATCCTCTGAGCCAGTGTTTAAAAGTGATCCTATGATATTTCAAGAGCAAGGGGAAATATCAGAGGAGGAAGTTGAATGCATGGATTGTTCTTTTTCTAAGCTGCTGTTCTAAAGTAATCCTCAGATAAGGATCAAACACCAAAAGGAACTGTACTGATTTTTAACTTCCCAGAAAAGTTTCTTTGAGAGAAAGCTTTGGGGAAAGTTGGAGCCACATGAAGAGTGGACCAGCAATGATTTGCAGCTGGTTAAGCACCTGTGATTAGAGCAAGGCACAAGTGCACGTGGGACTTTGAGAAAAAGCTTCTTCTCTATGTGAATGGAAGAAAGCTGTTTTTTTTGATAAAGTGAATTTTCCTTTTGGGTTTATTTTTCATTCCAGCACTGCTAAGAAAGGTTTTTATTAGCAAGGGCTAGAAGAAAGACCTTTTTCTGTTCCATCAAGGTCTTTACTAAGTTGTTGCATAAGTAATTCAGTTGCCTTATTTGTTTTGTTTCCTGAATAAAACTCCTGAAGAAATTATCCTGTTGATGTTACCAAGAATATCTGTGCGAGGGAATAACTCCCCATAAATAAAATCTGTTTTCTGCTTTATACTCGAGCAACTACAATTCTTTATTCTTGTTAAATGGCTAGTTTTGTGTGATTGAACTACAAGATCCACAATCCTTTGCAAGTCAAATAAATTCATGCCTTTGCCAAGATTGTGAAACTTTCACAACAAGCACCCCCATTTACAGTATGTAGTGTGGAGCTGGGATACGTATCTGTCCTATGGAGGTGAATGAGTGTGGTGTGTGTGTGTGTGTTCTTGGGGGAGGTGCATATACCTTTTGATAAGTAGGCATTGTGCCCTTTTGTCCCTGTACATTAATCCCTTTAATCTTGCATTCCTCCTACCCCCTCAAACCCCTCCATACTCTGTTCCCCTTCCAGACTCTCTTCTCCTTCCCCTTCCCCTCCCCCTAGCACTTCCACCCCTCTGTCTGCCATTCCCCCATCCACTTTCCTTTTTTTTGTTTTTTTAGTTACTGGCCATTTAAAGTTTTGTAGTTCACTCCCCTCTCCCATCTAACTTTTTTTTAATATACTTGTAGGCCCAGGCCGGCTCTCCTCATCTACCCGCACGAGATGGGATCCAATCAGGCAGCCTGCTGCCTTCCGGACAGCAATTGCGGCCCTCCCCTCCTGTTCTGCCCAGGGGGATCCCATCTCCCGCACACAAAAAGCTTACATCTGGGCTGCGATCATGGCCTTCAACACCTCTGCGAGCAGCCAGAGCCTGTACTGGCCGATAATTGTGGTCTTCAGCTGCACTTCTGCCCATGAGGGAGAGACTCCCACAGACACCAAGAGCCGATCCTGGATGCAATCATGGCCTTTAGCAACACTTCCCAGCCCCAGGCGCCAGGTCTGAGTTTTTAGTAGTAATGGTGACCTGGCACCTGGGTCTTGTCGAGCCCTGTACTAGGGTCCAATTTATTGAAAACAACCACCCGATATAGCCGCTTTTTGGCTGTATGCCTGCATTAGGGTAAAAATTTAAAAACATAGACAGAAATCATATATAAAGATTAAAATTATATGAACAGACATTAATAACAAAATGAATATAACAAAATATAATAAACAAAACATAAAATTATTAATCATTTAGAAAACTCATTATAAATAGCTGTATATAAACCATAAGAGTTAAGTCATATAGCATAAAAACAAATTTTAATTTATAGACAAATGTTAAATCCCCAAAAAATTAAAAGTACCAGTAACAAGGAATCTTAAAGAATAAAATTTTGTACTACAGACATACAAAAAAAATTACAATACATACAGTTCGGTATCTCCCAAAATAGTATCTGGAATTGTGCATGCAAAATAGCAGCTAATAAAAAAACATCATGCAGCTATTTTGTATGTTTGTAGCTATTTGGTTCAAGATGATTGGTATAACTAGAAATATTTCGATGTTCTCAATAGTTTGCGCAACGCATGATAACTTTTCTGAAAACAGTAAGTTATAATTGCATGCCTTCTGATAACTGGATGACAAACTCATTTTGCCTTAACAATCTAGTAAATTTCTGAACTGACCTTTTAAATTTAGTTATATTATTTGCTCATAAAGTAAATGAGTGGTGCTTCTGCTGCCGGTTTTCATAAGCATGATTTTACAGAATACATTTGAAGATATTGGGATATCTATTATACACTGACCATTTAAGCTGAAAAGTTAATGTGTTTAATAAATCGGTGGTATTTGCATCATCACTCAGATATATAGAGATTTTCAGTTGTCATTTTACAAATATGATTCTAAAAGTAGATCTGGAGAAACAGCTGACTTCATTGGTATAGATTTTGCTAATGATTTTGGTTATATAGTGGAATCTATTTTTAATTTAGTTAGAGCAGAAATCTCTAAATCCTTACTTCCTTCCCTTTTGTTTGAAACAGATCATGCACAAATCTAATGGGGGTTATTCTGAGCCATGAACAGCGGGAATGGGTGTCCCATTGGGACATCCATCCTTACTATTCGTGGCTTCTCCCACCCCAGGATAACTTCCCTGCCGGTTGTGCAGGGAAGTTATACGGGTGCGGGGAATTGGCGACCCAGGGGTGGAGAGTAGACGGGCAGTGGGCGTTTCCTAGCCCTGGACGTCCATAGCCAATTCTAATGTTGGCCCTGTATGTCCAGGGCTGGCGAAATGTCCGGGGAAGTTATTCCACCTCTGAGATGGAATAACTTCCCTGGACTTTTTTTTTTACGTCCCGGGGCGCAGATGGGGTGGGGGGGGGGGGAAGAGTTTATTCCCCGCAGCCCGATCCTGGCCTTAGGAGGCCAGATCGTGGGTCAGGCTATGGGGAATAAACACTTTTTGCTGGCAGCCGAAATCGCAGCTCTTCAATGGAGTCGCAGTGCTATGGCTCCATTGAAGAGCCTTGACTGAGTTAGCCAGGTGCAGTCCTGCATTTGCAGGCCAGACAGAATCGCAGTCTCAGCCTGCACGTGCAGGACTGTTCGCGATTCTGATCTCGCGGTGTTCGACATGCCCTGCAGGATCAGAATCGCGATCCCTTCAGTGCGTCTGGTTCATACCCGATGCACAGAGGGTTTCTATGTCCGGGACAGAATCGGGCCCAATGTGTTTTGAAATAAGAATGTTTCTTGAATGTTACAATATTTTAGGAAAATGTGTTGAAAGCATTGGTTGATGAGTTACGTGTATAAACAATTTTTAAAACGTATATATTTATTTGTGTATTTAAGTAGTACAGTTATTTTAGATGGTGTGCATTCTGTGAAGAACACTGGTTCATCTTCAGATGTTTGGTATGCTTTCAAAATTTGATTCTTTAAAATGTAACTTTTTTTGTTATAATTTCTAGATTTTTTCACATGATTTGGTTTGTCCTTAATGTATTTTTACATCTTTGACATGGATTTCATTGTGAATTTTATGCATGTTTCCTGTGGCTTATGATTATACACACACACACACACACACACATATATATATATATATATATATATATATATATATATATATATTTGTTTTATAATTATTTTTAGTTTGTGGTTTTTATAATTTATCTATGCATTTATTTTCTAGACCCCTAATGCAGGTATTTTGCCAAACCTCAGCTGAGTTGCATCAATTTTAAAAATTGGATTTTTGTACCATTAATTTCAATGTGACTGTTTATGCATGGTCAGCCTTCATTCCTATTCTACACCTGTCCAGAACTGCGGGGAGTTTCTTCTCCACTTGTGCTGACTTAAAGGTGTACCACCAAGCTTTTACAATGCCACAGGCAGCTCAATGACTGTCTGCTCTAGGTGTAAAAGGGAGTAGCCTAGGCCCTAGATGATTACAGTTTGAGAAATCTTTAGTACAGAAGTTGCAGAATCAGTGTCCACAGGGAAGCGAAGGGTAGTGGTGATTGGTGACTCTCTTCTGAGGGGGTCTAAGGCGTCCAGACTTGATGTCCAGAGAGGTATGCTGTCTGTAAGGTGCCAAAATCTGAGATGTTATAGAGAGTTTGCCGATACTCATCAAGCTTACTGACTATTATCCGATGTTGCTCATCTATGTTGGGCACAAATGATACTGCTTGGTATCCCTCTGAGCATATCAAAAGTGACTTTGTGGCTCTGGGACAGAGGGTGAAGCAAATAGGTGTGCAGATGGTGTTCTCTTCAGTCCTCCCTGTTGAGGGTAAAGGATAAGGCAGAGAAGTTTGTATCCTGGAGATTAATACATGGCTGCGTGGATGGTGTCATTGAGAGCGTTTTTGTTTCCTGGACCATGGGATGATGATCCAAGAGCTGCAGAGCAGAGATGGCATCCATCTGTCTAAGAAGGATTGAAGAGTCTTCTGCAGCAAACTGGCTAACCTACTGAAGAGGGCTTTAAACTAGATTCATTGGAATGGGTGAAGAAAGCCCCCAGGTAAGTAAAACAATAAATACATCTGTGGAAATGGGTAATAGGGGCAACATCTGGAAAGCAATGTGAATAAATACCCATAGCATGGGAAATAAGATCCCAGATGTTGAGGCTTTAATGGAAGAGGCTGACTTGGATTTAGAGGTGGTTATGGAAACATACTGGGCTATGCTTTATTCAGGAAGGACAGGGTAGGAAGAAGGGGAGAAGGAGCGCCATTATATGTAAAAAATAATTTTAAAGCTATAGAATAACAGGGCTTAAAAAGGAGTGAGGAGGCACTGTGGATTAAACTAGAAAGAGGGAAAGGGGAAACCCATTTGCATTGGTGTGATATACAGATCTCCCTCACTGGGAGAAGTGGACGGGGATTTAATAGAAGACATATGCAGTACTGCCATGAAAGGAGAAGTGCTACTGAAAGGTGATTTCAATATGCCCGATGTTGATTGGCACATTTCTGCTGCAGTGTCATGTAGAAGTAGGGAGATCCTAGATTCTCTACAGGGAGAACTATTATGGCAACTGGTAACAGAACCCACCCATGAAGGAAACATATTGGACTTGGTGCTTCACAATGGGGAAAGCGTTTCTGATGTCATAGTGGGAGATCATCTCACACCCAGTAATCATCAGATGGTATGGTTCAGTATTAGTAACAGGGCTGATAATATCCATTGAAAAGCGAGGGTCTTAGACTTTAGGAAAACTAACTTTCCCAAGATGGGACAATACCTCAAGGAGTCTTTAGTGGAATGAGAACAGCTGGGGGATGTAGAAAAGCAATGGGCAAAACTGAAAGGGGATATTTTAAGGGCAGCAAATCTTTTTGTTAGGTAAATACATGTTAAAGGAAAAGGAGGCCACTATGGTTCTCAAAGGAAGTAGCTGAAAAGATGAAGAAAAAGAGAATGGCCTTCATAAAATACAAGAGATCACAGAGAGAGAAGGATAAGCATCTATATTTGGAAAAACAGAGAAACTAGCAAAGTAGTCAGGAAAGCAAAGGTACATAAAGAAGAAGAAATAGCCAATGCAATAAAATGTGAGGATAACACATTTTTAAAATATGTTAGTGAGAGAAGGAAGTGCAAAAGTAGTATTGTCAGACTCAAGGGAAGGAATATGCAGAAGCTGATGAGGATAATGCTGAATTGCTTAACAAATATTTCTTTTCTATGTTCACAGATAAAGGGCCAGGAACAAGGGCCTCAGAAAACACCCACAAATAGGAACAGAAGTGATGGGGATCTTGAACGATTTTCAGAAGACTGTGTTCATGAGGAACTAGCTAAACCAAACTAGACAAAGCGATGGGTCCAGATGGGATATATCCAAGAATATTGAAGGAACTTGGCGTGTTTCTAGCGGCTCCACCAACTGACCTTTTCAATGCTTCTTTAAGTCAGGAGTGGTCCCTTCACACAAAAGCAGAAGTAAGGATGAGGATGAAAACTACAAGCTGGTTAATCTAACCTCTGTAGTGAGAAAATTATTGGAAATGCAGCTAAAAGGGAGGAGAGTGAGGTTTCTGGAGTCCAATGTAATGCAGGATCCGAGGCAGCATGGAGGATCCGAGGCAGAGGGAGATCTTCTCAGATAAATCTGATTGATTTCTTTGACTGGGTGACCAGAGAGATGGACTGAGGGAGCGTACTTAGTAGTGTACTTAGATTTCTGTAAAGCCTTTGACACCGTTCTGCACAGGCAACTTAGAAACAAACTGAGCACCCTAGGGCTGAACCCTAAAGTGACTGTTTGGGTTAGAAATTGGTTGAGTGGGAGGCGGCAAAGGGAACAGGTAAATGGGCTCACTCTGAGGAGAAGGAGGTTATGAGTAGTATGCTGTAGGGATCTGTCCTTGGTCTGATTCTTTTTAACATCTTTGTTAGTGACATTGCTGAAGGGCTGTCGGGTAAGGTTTGCCTCAATGCGGATGATACCAAAATCTGCAATAGAGTAGATACCCAGGAAAGAGTAAATAACATGAGGGGGGATCTAGCTAAGCTTGAAGAATGGTCAAGAACTTAGCAGCTGAGATTTAATTCTGAAAAATGCAGGGTCATGCATTTGGGCTGCAAAAATCCATGGGAGCGGTACAATGTAGGGGGCAAAGTACTTCTGCTATGAAAGAAGAACAAGACCTGGGCATGATTGTTTCTGTTGATCTTAAGGTGTCTAGACAGGTAGAAAAGGCAACAGCGAAAGACAGAAGGATGCTTGGGTGCATAGGGAGAAGTATGGCCAACAGAAAAAAGGAGGTGATAGTGCCTCCGTATAAATCTTTGGTGTGACCTCATTTGGAATATTGTGTGCAGTTCTGGAGACCGCATCTTCAAAAGGACATAAATAGGAGGGTGGCTACTAAAATGGTTTGCAGTCTTTGTTAAAAAGCATAAAGCATAAAGAGGAGTGGAGGAGTGGCTGGAGGAGTGGCCTAGTGGTTGTTGTAAGGTACTTCAGGCTGGAAGGTCAGGGGTTCAAATCCCACTAGAGGACAGCAACCTTGGGCTGGAAGGACAGGTGTTCCTTGTGGTCTTGGGCAAGCCACTTAACCCTCCATAGCCCATGTTCCCTGTAAAATAGTTATCTCCAAGTTATAATGCCCTGTTCAATGTAATTTCAGTTTGTTCAATGTAAACTGCACTGATGCAGAATAGTGCGGTATATAAGAGAATGCAAATATGAGGACAGACTTAAAGATCTTAATATGTATAAGTTAGAGGAAAGGTGGGAGAAAGGAGATATAATAAAGATGTTTAAATACCTCCATGGCATAAATGCACAAAAGGAAATCCTATTTTGATTGAATGCAAGCTCTGCTATGAGGGGACACAGTATGTGGGTGAAAGGGAATAGACTCAGCAGTAATATGCAGAAATATTTCATTATAAAAAGAGTGGCAGATGCATGGAAGTCTCCCAGTGAAGGTAGTGGAGATGAGGACAGTATTTGAATTCAAAAACGCATGGAACAAACACAGAAGATCTCTTAAGGAAAAGAAGGGGCTTTAATATGGAAGGGCACACTAGATAGGCCTTGTGGTCTTTTTCTGCCGTCATGTTTCTATGCTTACATCCTCATCCATTCCATCTTGTTCTGGGAATGCAGATATGTCAGTTAAATCAACAATATCCAGATTTAAAAACATTGTTGTTAGTCAAATTGTGTGTGCAATTACTTTCTTTTATTAAAATAGCATCCCATTTCTATAAACTGATTAAAGTGCAGAAGAGGTATTTGAAAACTATCTGCAAGCAACCCTAACCGCTAGCGAGTGAGAGGTCTTCTAGGCAAAAGCACCGAGGAGCTTGTTCTCTGCTGATATTTTGCAATTCTCACATTTTGTAACTCATAGAGCAGTTTGGACTCCATCACAAATCGTTAGGCTATGAGGTAATGCATCAAACCAAAGGTGGGCTCAGAACCAGGGCTCAAATCCCACTACTGGGATCTGTCACTTAACCCTCCTTTGCAGGGCCGGATTTACCTTGAGTGAGGCCCTATGCCAACAAAAATTGTGGGCCCCCAGCAGGGGCGGCCCAAGGGGGGTGTGGGCCTCATTTGCATAAGGGGCCTCATTTGCATAAATATTTGCATAATGTTACCATATACTAACTTTTAGTAAACGTGCCTCTTAATGAGTGTATGGATAAAGAAAGACTAAAAGATTTCTACATTACTATAATCCAGTGCCAACTGCCAGACACATTAGGAACTACTACAAACACTGCCCATTTAGAACCCATAGCAAACCCGCCGTATCCTAACAGCACTACCAGGACTCACAAAGCACCATACTCTACCAATCAAAAGGCAACACTGCAAATATTAAACCAATACATTTCAGAGAACAACAATACATGACCTACTGGGGAAAGAGAACAAGTGGCAATGTCAAATAGGAATTATATAAACAGAACACCTCAGCTCAGTTACACATGCAGAACATAGACCATCACCAAACAAGTAATCACATTTTAGAAACAGGAAGACAATAATTAAACTGGGAATCCCAAAAGCCAAACTTGGAATGTACAACACTGTAGAAATAAAACTATACATTAATTTGCTCTTGTACTAAACAAAGCGCAGACGTTAATGATGCACATTTACCAGAGCTGACATATTCCAATTAATAAATTCAAAATAAAGAGATATTTTTCTACCTTTTGTGCATTTTTTTCAGCTGCAATTGCTCCAGCCACTTTCTTCTGGTTTCTTCATGTCTTCTGCTAACTCTCCATCGTCTGCTGTCCATTTGTCCTTTCTTCTCTCTTCTAGTTTTTTTCCATTCTCTCTCTACATCTGCTTTAACATACTAATCTTTCTCCTTTTGCTCTTTCCTCATTCCTATTTCATCCAGTCAAATTTTACCCCTCCATCCTCAATCCCCACTTACTCTCCCAATACCCGGCCAATTGTAGATTTTTTTATCCCTCCCACACAAAATATTTTTCCCTTCTCCATTTTACTCTTCCAGCCCCATCCCATTCTAATCCTCCCCCAACATCAGCTCCCTTCTAGTTCCAGCCTCACCCAGCATCCATTCCCTTCTAGTCCCTGCATCAGCCCATTTCCAGTCCTAGCCACCCATCAGCCCATTTCCAGTCCTAGCAACCCCCAACCCAATACCCGTCCTAAACCCCCCATCACCCCATTTTCAGTTTAAGCCCCCCCTATAACCCATTACCAGTCCTTACCCCCCATCAGCCCACTTCCAGTCCTAACCCCATCAACCCATTTCCAGTCAGCCCCCCATAGCCCATTGCCAGTCCTAACCCCCCCATCAGCCCATCAGCCCACAGCCCATTACCAGTCCTAACCCCATCAGCCCACCTCCAGTCTTAACCCCCCCCCCAGCCCATTTCCAGTCCTAACCCCCCCCCCATAGCCCATTACCAGACAGCCCCCATCAGCCCACAGCCCATTACCAGTCTTAACCCCCCCCAAAGCCCATTACCAGTTCTAAACCCCCCCAACAGCCCATTATCAGTCCTAACCCCATCAGCCCACCTCCAGTCTTAACCCCCCAGCCCATTTCCAGTCCTAGCCCCCCCATAGCCCATTACCAGACAGCCCCCATCAGCCCACAGCCCATTACCAGTCTAAACCCCCCAAAACCCATTACCAGTTCTAAACGCCCCCCCAACAGCCCATTACCAGTCCTAACCCCATCAGCCCACCACCAGTCTTAACCCCCCCAGCCCATTTCCAGTCCTAGCCCCCCCCATAGCCCATTACCAGACAGCCCCCAACAGCCCACCGCCCATCACCAGTCAAAACCCCCCCCAACAGCCCATTACCAGTCCTAACCCTATCAGCCCACCTCCAGTCTTAACCCCCCCCCCAGCCCATTTCCAGTCCTAGCCCCCCCCATAGCCCATTACCAGACAGCCCCCATCAGCCCACCCATTACCAGTCTTAGCCCCCCCAAAGCCCATTACCAGTTCTAACCCCCCCCCCAACAGCCCACAGCCCATTACTAGTCCTCCTCATCAGCCCACCTCCAGCCTTAATCCCCCCAACCCATTTCCAGTCCCCGTCCCCGCCCATTTCCAGTCCCAGGCCCACCCCAGTTCCAGCCCCAGTCCCAGCCCCCCCAATTACCAGTCCTACCCCCTCCCCCTCCCCCCCCCCTCCCTAAAGTAAAATTTATTTTAAAAAAAAAAACCTGCTGGCTGCCGCCGCGGGGCCCCCTCTGCTGCCGCGGCAGCATGGACTGACCCGCGGGGGCCCCCTCTGTAAGCTCGGTCCCTCCCTGCCTCCGTGTCTCCCTCCGTGCAGGCTGTTAGAGACGCGAAGGCAGACTGTCTCCTTCGCGTCTCTGTTAAGCCCGCAGGGGCTGATGGGAAATTTCCCATCAGCCCTGCGGGCTTAACAGAGACGGGAAGGCAGAAGGAGACAGTCTGCCTTCGCGTCTCTAACAGCCTGCACGGAGGGAGACACGGAGGCAGGGAGGGACCGAGCTTACAGAGGGGGCCCCCGCGGGTCAGTCCATGCTGCCGCGGCAGCAGAGGGGGGCCCCGCGGCGGCAGCCAGCAGGTTTTTTTTAATTTTATTTAAAAAAAAAGCCTAACTACTTCAATTTTTGTGGGCCCTTTGCAGCTGTGGGCCCTACGCCATGGCGTACATGGCGTATAGCTAAATCCGGCCCTGCTCCTTTGCCTTGAAGTCAAACCTGGATTCCAGGAACAGGAATATACATATTGTACTTGCAAGCAACTCACCTTGAGCTACTCCTGAAAAAATGTGAGCTAAAATCCAACTCCTTAAATTGGAAGTAGACACTTTATCGCATTAGTTATTTTTCTGTGCTAATGAAGTTTCATATTGGCAGAAAAGTTTTAAAACAAATTTGTGAGATCTTGAACATAATAGAAGTGTGCATAGTTAAAAAAAATATATTTGGCTAGTGCTAGTTTAAAACAAATTTTTCCTGATTTTTCAATATTATTTAATGTTTGCTACACACATTTTTTTTTAGGCACAGTGTATTAATTCATACTTTATGTTTTCAGATGCTCAAATGAATCAGATGGGTGCTCACAAATGCACACCCCTAGAACATAAAGGTGGTTTTGACATATAAAATTGAAATATGGAAGTTGTTGACTCTGTTGGAGCATGTAACGATGGGTATAGCCAAATTACGGGATGCATTTATAACTGCTGCATTCCAGCAGATACTCATTCATTGGAAGGACACTTCATGATTATGTGTGCGAATGTGTAAGAATCAAATCTATCTACTATGTATATATGAGGCAATAGTAGAGCAGTGGAAAAAAGAGATTTTTTGTTTAAGTGTAATAAACTTTGGTCCCCAATGGATGTGTTCTGTTCATGGTAAACTTAATAGTAATAAGAGTCCCAAAAACCTCAAATGTACCTTGCTGTAATTACTGTGAATATGCAGACCTGACAGTTTTTATTTTCTTGCTAAATGTTCTTCTTTCTCTTGTTTCACTGTACTGTTTTAAAGTCAATAAATATATTTTGGCCCCAGCTAAAGGGGGCTAGTGGGGAGGCCAGAGGGTCAAGCCTGCAGGCTCCTGAGGGATCTCTAGGGCCACAAGGCTCATTATTAGCCGGTTTTAAGCAGCAGCTTCTGTAACAGCTCACAGGCTATGGTAGCCCTCCTTGCTATAGTCTGAGGTCTTGACCTCCCTTATGGGGGACTTGGTGCCCTCTGTCATCTCCCCCTCTGACAGAAAGGGGTAAAGCACCTTTGCCCTTCATTTTTGCTCCTCTGTTCAAAACCCAGCTTTATCCTATTGTGCGGGGGGGGGGGGGGGGGGGAGTTGTGGAGAAGATGATGACTCTGTCTACAACAGGTAAGTTGCTCTGGTCTCTCCACCTGCTGACTGAGCATAATCCACTCATCTGAACCTATGCAAAAGTAGGCTTTCATCTTTTCTAGTACCTTTACTGCAATGGGACATAGACACACAGTATTCCAGCTGTCTTTCTGACTAAATAATTCATGGCACAGGGTATATTGTGAATATCAATGAAAAAAAATATTGGGTTAATATTCAAATAATGACAGCTGTTATCCAGATAATTTCCCCAGGTGGCACTATCTATGGATTTTCAGCAACGCTGTATGCATAATGCTGCTGAAAATTCTTAAAGATGGTGGTATGTGGATAAAGTGTGGGCACAATGCCAATCTGTCTAGAGATCAGCAGTATTTAATCTGCTATCCAGATAAATTTAGGACAGCAAAAGATGTTCTGCGCTAACTCACACTAGCAGAACACAAAACTACAACTTCCTCCATATACTGGAGCATTTTCTGTACCTGTGAACATAATTATTCATCACCGGTGGTGTACATTCCACCTAGGCAGCCTCTACAATGGGAAAGGGGGCCGCACACAAAGGGGGCCCACACAATGGCAGTAAGATAGAGTGGCAAACTTACTTTAACATATTTGGCACACTCTTCCAATTTGTTAAGTTTCCACCAGCTACAGAAACTATTATCTCCTGGGCCGAAATGTCACGATAACAGCCACACTGCAAGACTTGGCTCGGAAGGTAACAGCTGCTGGGTCTAGCAGAATCTTAAAAGGGAGGAAGCAGCATGGTAAACATGATAAAGTAAGTTTTCCGGAGATCGCGTGATGTGCTGAAGAGAGCAGACATGAACAGCTCTCTCTCCAGGGTTCCCTCCCTTCTGGACCTTGAAAAGAGCCATGAATAGGAGAAATGTATGCCTTCTTGGGAACCGGACTGATGTGGACATTCCCCTTGAGGTCTGTGAGTGGTGTGGCATGGGCCCCAATGAAATCGATGCAGAGGGAAAAGGAAAAATGCTGTCAGCTGCATCTAAGATTGCAGAGGCCCCAGCTTCTCCGGGCTCTCCATTACAGGCTGTCTTTGTGGAAGAAGAAGTCACAACTGCGGTGGTGATGGTTTTGGCCTCAAAATTCGACCTTGTCACCAGCAAGCTGGATGAAATGCAAAATTTGTTTGCGATCATTGGGAGCCAGTTGATGGAGGCAAAGCAAGAGATATTGACCAAACACACCGACAAACTTGATGATCTGGAGAATCGAAACCACCCCGAAGAACTGGAGCTCTGGGGGTTATTACAGACTCTGTTACCAATGTTTCTGCCTTTAGGAGAAGATTGTGGACTCCTCCAAATTCAACTTGTTCACCGAGTGGACCCTGTGCAGGCCTCAGGTCGAAGGCCCCGAATAGTGCTTTCCAGATTCCTCAACTATGCCCAGAAGGACAGAGTACTGCAGGTGGCCCTGGCGAAGGGTCCCATCTGCCATGAAGGGCAGAGGACAGCTGTGTTCTAGGACTACTCAGCAGCTCTTAGCCAGAAACAGAGATCATATGCTGGAGTTTGCCAAAACTGGTCAGTGCGGGGATTAAATTCACCGTTTTGTATCCAGTGAGGCTAAGCGTGTATTATAGCGGGACTGCCCAGGTCTTCAACAATGTGAAACTGTCAGCACAATTTGTGCAGTGGCCGCAGACCAAATCGATCAAAGAGTCCACTCAACACTAATTGTCAGACATCTGGAGTAAGACTGGCTGGACACTAGACATGAGATAGGCCAGAGCCTTGGGTCGGAGGTCAACCTTCTGGGGGAGAGATCTGTATTGCGGGCTTGAATGAGACTTGGTGAATGATGGGAAACTTGGTTTCCCCACCAGATATCGGCATCTGTGGTGAGAGGTGGCCTGTTATAGACCTTGGAGCTACCACAGCAGCCTGCAAACCAGAGGGCCCCAAGTGGGCCACTAGCATGGGGGAACCGGCTGAATGGCCATGGAAATCTTTTGACTCCCGCTGGACCCTGTGGGGGGCCTCCAGAGATACTTATTGGACTTTGGCGGGACCACGGGGATTGGTGAAGCCGCCACTTCCCCCTTGGAATTAACACCTGTTTAACTGTGGTCACCCATTAACCTCACTTATATGTCTTGCTAGTTCTGCTGGTTCATTTTTGCCTATTCCTGGACTCGTTGGATGTATGTTGAGGTTTGAAGGTGGTTGTGTGTGAGGGGATTTTTTTGAATGAGCATATCAATGGGAGTTTGAGCCCTCTTGGTATGGCTACATACTGGGTAGGAGAGAGCTGGATATGGGCGGACAGTGCTTGGGAGCATCGGTGAGGCCGGGTGAGAGAAGGGACGCCTGGCTCCTCCCTTGGAGGTAGGCATTTGTAATGAAAGGGAGCCCCTGGAGGATTTTTGGACTACTTGGCAACCTGCAGATAGGAGTGCCCCAAGTGGGACGCTAGTATGGGGGTTTTGGCTGGATGGCCCTGGACACCTTATGACTCATGCTGAATCTTGTGGTGGCCCCCCAGAGAACATATTGGATTTTGGCAGGACCACAGGGATTGATGGGGTCACCACTTCCCCCTGAGAGCTGTAACACTTGTCCGAGTTGCGATGGACTGTTTACCCCTCTTAGGGACCTTGTTCAGCTTGGCTGGTTTATGTTTGCCTGTACTTGAGCCTGTTGGATCTATGTTGGAGTTTATAGGTGGTTGTGTGTGTGTGTGGGGGGGTGTTAGAATGAGTTTGTGGATGGGAGTCTGAGCCCTCTTAGTATGATTATGCACTGGATGGGGGATGGCTGGATGTGAGCTGACTGGATGTGGGTGGGCTTTGTGGACAGGGGTAGGGGTGGAGTGATCGGATGAGAGGGTGTATATCTGGTTCTTGGGAGGCGGGTAGAGGTGGAGGCTTGGAATGGGGGGGAGGGGCCCCGACACATCTGGGTGTGATCGGTAGATGTGTGGAGAGTAGGTAAGGGGAGGGATATGATAGGGAAGGGGGGCAGAGGGAGTGGAAGGGTGGGGTAGGGAGGGAACTGGCCATGAGTGGATGTGGGTGCTACCTTGGAGCACCGTTCGCAAGGAGAGGCCCTTCATGATGGGTCTTGATTGGGGGGGACTCAAATGGGTCAGGATTGGGGGGAGACTGTGGGCTGGGGGGTCTCTCCTTGTGGTGCATTTCTAGCTTCTGCAGATTTCTTGAAGAGTAGGAGATAGGCTGAGAATTGTTTCATGGAATGCATGCAGTTTGGAATCCCCGATTAAGCATTATAAGATCTTACAAGTGTTGGGGTGAGAGCAGTGTGATATAGCCTTCCTACAGGAGATGCATCAAACTGCTGAAGAACATGCTAAACTGTTGAGGGAATGGGTGGAACAAGTGTATGGTACCCTAGTGATTGGGAGGAAGGGGGGTATTGATCCTGGTCGACAAGCATATCCAGTTCGCCAGTACCGCTGAGACCTCAGACACCTCAGGGCACTACATTATTGTGGGTGGGGAGCTTGAGGGAATCCTGGTGGTGCTCTGTAATCTTTATGGCCTGAATATGCTAGACACACATTTGTTTGCACAGCTGGCCTAGAGTATTAAACAGCTCCCAGAGAATAGACTGGTTGTTGGGGATGACTTCAGTGGGGTGCTGGACCCTTTGGTGGACACCTCACGGGAGGGGGCTAGAATGCAGGATAGAGTCACATGATTACTTCGCAGATTCCAGCGCAGTGGACCCATGGAGGTTGTTGCGACCCCTAGTGGACCCATGGAGGTTGTTGCGACCACCTAGTGAACCCATAGAGGTTGTTACGACCCCTCAAACGAGGCTAGAACCACACATCACGGGTGCATGGGACTAGAGCCCGTATTGATTACTTGCTTACATCTGAGGCCCTCTTTGGGCAGATGGAGAATGCTGTGATTGGGCTGAGCGACATATCTGAACATGCCCTGATCTGGGTGGACATACCATGGTGGCTGCTGGTAGCGGGTCCTCATCTGTGGCTTTCCCACTCTACTGGGATGAGCATTTTGGTCCCTATATATGAGAGAGCTGGCAGTCTTATGTATCACACAATGAACAACATAAAGAGACGTCAGAATTGTTCTGGGAAACCGCATTGGTGGTACTCTGGGGGGTTATCATTGCCTATGCAGCATGCTGGCCTAAATTGCCTAATGCCTGTGTACTGCGCTTGGAACAACAGGTGGTGGTGGAGTGGAGGCATCATGCATATCGCCTGACTGAGTACTAGGGCTCATCATTTGGAGACACAGGCTGCATTAAATTAGGCTCTGCATCAGAGCGCCAAGAAATCCTTGATGTACTACAAATTCCAACTTTATCAATATGGGGACTGAACCGGTAAGCTCTTGGCATGGTGTCTTAAGGGAGTCTAGGGCTTGTGTACCATTACTGCTCTGCAAGATGACGTGGGCACTATGCACTGGGAGGCAGCTGGGATAATGCGGCTCTTTTGGTCCTTTTATCAGGCGTTGTACCGGGGTGACTGGGTCTCCTCTCCATGAATAGAGATGTATCTGTGGAATCTTTTCCTCCCCAGTCTCACGGCACAGCAAGTTGTGGTACTTGGTGCACCGACTACCATGCAAGAGCTGCAGAGAGGTATCCGGTTGGCATAATGTTGCAAGGCACCAGGGTCTGATGGTTTTAATGCCAAATTCTATAAGCTCTTGCAGGACCAGCTAGTACCACCTTTAGTAGAAATGTATCAGAGGCAAGTGCTACAAGGGGGCTTTACCCGGGGTGACAACAAAGTGTATAGTACTCTGCTCCCTAGACTGGGAAAAGATTGACTGAAAGACGGGTCCTATCGGCCAATCTCCTTAATTAACCTTAATTTGACCTTAAGCTGCTGGCCAAGATTCTCACAACCGTCTGGCTCCATTACTGCCAGCAATTTCCAGGTGGGGTTTGTGAGGGGCCGATATGCCACCAGTAATTTGTAGAAGATTATTACATCCCTGGAGTAGGTGCATGAGCAGGGTCTGCTGTCCGTGTTGATCAGCTTCAACACCAAAAAAGCATTTGACAGAGTGGGCTGGGACTACCTATTTCTGCTTCTACTACGATACGGCTTGGGGAAGCCCTTTCTGCGGATGATCTGTTTTCTGTACGCTCGTCCGACAGCAGCTGCGCTGGCCAACGGCACACTGTCGGATGTCTCTGATCTTGGGAGAGGGACGTAGCAGGGGTGTCCCTTGTCCCCTCTCTTGTTTGTTCTGTCTCTTGATCCTCTATTGCAGAAGACTGCAACCTGTGTGGAAATAGCTGGAGTTAAAATTGGGAAGTTTGCATTTAAGGTGTCCGCTTTCGCGAATGATCTCCTGGTCTATCTTACTGATCTACAGGGTTCGTTGCCTAGACTGCTGGTGGAATTTGATCGTTTTGGACAGGTCATAGGCCTTAAGTCGAATATGGAAAAGTCAGAGACTCTAGATGTTCTGGGACAGCTGCGGCAGACATGGAGGCTGGGTTTCCCCTTTGGTGGATGGAGCAGGCTTTTAGTTCTCTAGAGATCCAGCTGGCCAGGGACCCGCGAAGGTTATACCAGTTGAATTGTGCCAAGGTGTTGAATCAACTGCCGACCAAGATGCAGGATTGGGCCCCTCTGCTGCCCTCCATGCTGGGACAGGTGGTGGCTTTTCGAATGACCTTATTCCTCAAGCTGTTATATGTGCTTCAGATACTCCCAGTTTGACTGTTGCAAAAAGACATTGTTCTAAAAGAAAGGGAGATTCACTATATTATTTGGTGGCGGCAACTGGCCCAGGTGCCATGGGTGCATCTTTGGGGGCTGTGGAGGCAGGGAGGGGTGGGTATTCTAGACTTGTACTGATACGCACAGGCTTGTAAGCTATGACATCTTCATGACTGGTTAAGACACACTTCAATATTTACCCCATGGGCCTCGGATGAGGAATTTATCTCCCAGTGTAATCTGGTGGCTGTGCTACATATGGACAGCCAGGCATTGCCACAGTGACTCAAGTGGAGTTACTGACTGGGCCGGTTCTGTAATGGGAAAAGCGGGGTGTTTGTTGGCTGGGGTAGGTAGTAGATGCATTAGGGACCATGCGGCCTTTCAGAGCCTTGCAAGAAGACTTCAGTCTGAGCGGGGCCTAACAATTTGCATATCTTCAGCTGTGCCACTATATTGGGACCCTCCTGTGTGAGCATTTCGGCTGTGGTTCTTGAACGAATGGATCATTTTTTTGAATCTGAGGACCAGAGCGTTTTGTCCATTTCACAGTACTGCTGCAAATTGGCATAGTGCTCCCCTTCCTGGGGCTATTTGCAGTTGGAGGCACATTGGGCAGCAGAACTGGGCATGCCGGTGATGCCAGGGGCAGTGCTTGCACTGGGTTTTTTTTTCGATTTTTTTTGGGGTTTTTTACTGTTTTTTTTTTAGTTGTTTTTTTTTTTAGTTTTTTTGGGGTTTTTTATGTCAGTTTCTAGAGGGTATATAGACTGAAGAAAGTATGGGTAATCCCTCCAAATAACAAAAGTTGTATGCTCTACTAAGAATCAGCTATTCAACACCATAGAAAAGTAATCATAGGATAGCATCCATAGGATCTGTTAACATATTTAAACGCCCATCATTTCTATCGCAAAGCAACGGTTTATAAACTGACTATGGAATACAGATGCATATATTTGAAAAGGGGTACAAAGGTCTCAGACTTCTCCTGGCACCGGCTAATCAGACAAAGTCCATGCCTTAGTGCCCGTTTGCATCAACGACCTATGTATTCTGTGCCCCTTGCAGGATTGGTGTTAAATAAACTTGATAATATTTAATATTTGATGATCGTGCTTATCTGAAAAGATTTGAACTTCCCCAACACCATTTGAGGTCATGAAAGAATGAGTGGAAAAACTCTACTCAAAACGCTCGGTTTCTGAACGTGTAAAAACTAAAATTGTAGAGTATAATGGGAACCATTCTCAGTGCATTCAAATGCAGCCCCCCCACTCAATCATATTATTCAAACCCGCTGGGGATACTGTATTTAGATTATAGATCCACCGCTTTTCATTGATAGAGTTTGTTGTTGCGATGTACCCCTCTGTCCTGATTCAACTTTCTCAAGGCAAAAGCATTTTAGGTCCGTAAATTCATGCTGCAACTGGAGACAATGCGCTACTAATGGAGCTTCAATAACCTTACAATGTAATCTACTCCAGTGTTCAATCATTCTAGTGCAAAACATTCGGGTGGTTTTACCAATGTAGCGCAAGCCACAAGGACAAGTAATGGCATACACCACTGAACTGGAGGTACAAGATGTAGAATGTCGAAGTTTATATATAATGCCACGGTGCTCAAATGTGTTTCGTTCTTCTGTGATGGAACAGATGGTGCAATTCCCACAGATTCGATGTCCAGCTTCCACAGGCTCTGAGGGATCTAAAATTGGGCGCAATTGTGCTGGGCTTAAACATTCTTTCAAATTGCGCTGTCGTGTCCACACACAACGGATTGTATGGTGTTGTAATCCCAGGATTGCAGCTAAAATATTACTATGCCGTTTTAAAATGCGTTTAATGTTACCACTATATGGTGAGAATGGTGTGACTAAATTAATCTTCATATCGTCTTCTCCTTTATCTGGTTTAGATTGTAATAACAACGCTCTGTTCATATATAGAGCTCTTTTATAAGCAGTTTTAATGATCTGTTTTGGGTAGCCCCTCTGCTCAAAATTCTTTTTAAATTGTTGGGATCAACGTTGAAAATCCTTCTGGTCTGAGCAATTCCTACGGAATCTAATAAATTGGGATAGCGGAAGACTATCCCGCAGTTGTTTAGGGTGACTGCTTCCATAGTGCAGGAAAGTGTTCCTGTCGGTGGATTTTCTATGAACCGACGTGAGCCAACCTCCACAGCTCTTCTGGATGACCACGTCTAAGAACACTATACGTTCCTGATGATGTGTATAAGTGAATTGAATATTCGAATCTAGCGTATTAATCCAGCAGAAAAAACTTTCCAAAGAACTTGCCGAACCATTCCATAATAAGAATATATCGTCAATGTACCTTCGCCAAAGGATAATTTGTCCTTTAAACGATGAAGTAGCTATCCACGTTTTTTCATAGGTTGCCATAAATAAATTTGCCACCGAGGGTGCGCAAGTTGCGCCCATGGCTACTCCTTTCAGTTGTTGGTAAATTGTATGTTCAAAAAGAAAATAATTCTGAAAAAGCATTACGTCTAGAATTTGCTCTATGAACTCCAGTTGCGGAGAAGTTAAATCCCCTCTCCCTTGAAGGGACTGCATGATCACTGCCTTAGCGGCCAGTTGAGGAATATTAGTGTACAATGACGCAACGTCTAATGTTACCAATAATATATTCTTATGCGATGCCCATTGTTCATGTTCTTTCAATATTTGTAAAAAATGTGTCGTATCACGGAGTTAAGCAGGGATGTCAGGCAGTAATGGTCTCAAGAAAGAATCCACATACATCGAGAGTGGTTCCAATAAACTACCCCTGGTTGAGACTATGAGTCTTCCTGGGGGATTCTTTAGATCCTTATGGATTTTTGGTACAAGATACAGTCTGGCTAAATCTGGGTCCTCCCGATTCAAGAACCTCCACTCCTTTTTGGTGATTAGTTTGTTCTCCAGGGCCGAGGTCGTTATCTCCTTGATTAAATGTTTCAACCTAAGGGTAGGGTCTTCTTGTAATGGTTTATATATTTCAACCTGTGTTAATTGATGAAGTGCTTCCTTTAAGTACTGTGCTCTATTTAAAATGACAATAGCACAGCCCTTGTCCGCTCTGCGGATAACTATGTCCGTCCGTTCCCGCAGGCTTTTCAATGCCACATTCTCCTCTTTCGTCAATGCCCGAAATGTTTTTCATTGGGTAGCTTCCAGTTTCCTGACATCTTGGAGCACCAGTTCTTTAAACACATTTAAGGCAGGATGGGGAGGGCCTGGAGGCACCCAAGAAGATTTAAAAGGCAGTCGCACCCTCCGAGTATCTACTGTAGTAGATGTTTCAGGATTTACAGCATGTGATGCAAAAAATACTTTCAAATTGATCTTCCGCAACAGTTTCTCCAAATCTATTCTAAACAAAAAGCTATCAAAATAATGATCAGGGACAAAAGAAAGGCCCTTATTCAACACTTGTAATTGTTGAATAGACAATTGTACATCAGAGAGATTTACTACCAACGATGAATCTGGTATATCAATCTGTCCCTCCCGTCGATCCTCCATAGGGGAGTTATTCAATTTTTTTGTTGTTTGTTCCGCGGCTTCCATTTTTCTTCTTGGTTCTTCCCTCTGTGTCATCGGAAAAATCCTCCTTAGATTGTTTGCTAGAATCTGTTGTGCTAGAAACGGAGCCGGGAGTTGGTGTTGGGGAAGTTCACATCCGAAATTGTATCAAATTCAACATGTTTTTTAGTCCTCTTCATGCTAAGCTTCCGTTTCAAGTTCATCCACGGGTAAACATACCCGGATGTATAGTCTCCATGGTCCCTCTTAAGTTTCTTTGTTTTTATTTTGCGCACTTCATCCTGTACTATAGCGATTTGTTTAGTGATTTCCACTGATTTTTCCTCAAATTTCTCTGCTTTTTCTCCCTCCTTGAGGTTATTAAGCATTTGTTCCATATCAGCATTTAACACTTCCAGACTAGTGGCAGTGGTATCAACTATCAGCACCATTAAGTCTAGGGAGCACTTATTGAGGATCCCGTTCCATTTATCTATAAAATCTGCATTCGTGATAAACATCCGTGGTTCCTTATACATCCTAAGACCCCGGGGGATTTGTTGCCGGCGTATATATTCAATGAGTGACATCCGATGGAGTTCCAGCCGTGCAATTCTCTTCCGTAATTTTAACAGTTCTTCCCAAGTCGTTGTATACTGTGTGTCATCTGCACCTTCTTCTATGGTAAAAGGTGTTGGATCCTTACACAGGCTAGCAATATGGCTTTCTTTAAAACTAAAAATGTCCTTCCATGATTGCGGACTTTCCATGGCTGTGTACTTGCACTGTTTTTTTTTATGTCAGTTTCTAGACAGTGGCAGTGCTTGGCACTATTTCTCATATTCTGAGCCTTGTGAAAGCCTCTTGGCTGCAGAAGCTTCTGTTTCGGACAGTGAGTTGAGCCCAGTTTTCTCCAGTGTAGGCTCTGCAGAGTGGTGTGACGACTAGTGGGGGCTGCTCATCGTGCAATAAGCCCTTGGAGAATTTGGGACATATGTGGTGGCTTTGTGAAGGTCCAGGGATACTGGTGGTGGATCCACGGCTACCTGGTTGGGCAACAGGGGAGTTAGTCATATTTGATCAATTAGGCTCGACTTTATCCAGAAAATGGTAGGTTCAGTTACTGGTCCATAAGTCATATGTGGTGGAGAAGCAGCCAATTCTTAAGCAGTGGACAGCAGCTTCTGGGGGTACTAGCACGGAGCTGGTGGAAGTTCAGAATGATCATGATCCTGATTTGACTGATTTTTTGGAAAATTCTCAGGTTCTGATCTCCTCCCGTGCTACTTTGGTGGTCACTTTGGTCAATCTTGCTGATAAGGCTTTAATTATGAAAGCCTTTTTTTCTAAGAAAGATTTTCTTTTTTATGGCCATAAGATGTCCATTTTCCCAGATGTTTCCCGGTACACGCAAGCACGTCGGAGGTCCTTCCTCCAGCTTAAGCCTAGAGTCTTGGCTGGGGGGGGGTTCCTTTTTTCTTCGATTTCCATGTAAGTGTTTAATCACCATACAAGGCATTGATTATATTTTCACTGAATCTACTCAGCTTGTTGCTCTCTTAGATTCATTACAGGTGTGAGAGGCCAGATTTTGATTCTGATTCTGTCTTTAATTTTGAATTTTTATACTGTTAGGGGATGTAGCCTTAAGTTTGTTTGAGCTCTGGTACTACTATTGCTGTGCTCTCCTTGATGTGGGCTATGTAGTGGTCTTGAAGTTAGTGGTTCTCTTTTTTTCTTTTTATTTCTCTCTTGGTCAGAGGATTTTGTGTGTACTGCATAATATTCTGTATTTGGAATGCATTAATTGAAATAAAAAAAAAAAAAGCAGTGGACAGACCCGGCCCCCCCTTCCTATTGGGAATGGCGGAACTGCTTTCACAGGTTAATGCTTATGGAGCGTTTGGCTGCCCAGGGGAAGGCGAAGTGGCAAGAGGCATTCCTAGCAACCTGAGGCGTGTATATCGATATGCTGTCACCCCAGACTTGGAAGAGCTGCTGACCCTTTAGGGGTTGTCTGGGATGGGCAGAAGGGCAAGGCGGAGGTGATGCATGTAGTATGGCTGAGTGCAAGGGATAGGGCTGAGAAGCTATAGTATGTGATGGGTCTTCTCGGGTACATGTGTGTTGGGACTCGAACAGTGCTGAATTGTTTGGGGCCAGATGGGGGAAGGGGAGGTTTGGGGGGGGATGGGAGATTGTTCTCTTAAAAATAAAAAATAGTTGTATGTTGTTTGTTCTGGATCAGGACGCTGTGTAAGTGTACCCACAGCATCTTGAGTCGTGGTTATGTTTTTCAATAAAAATAGAATTATTTAAAAAAGTAAGTTTTCCTCCACTACCATGACAATGGGGAGGCCATGTGGGGAGGAGGGGGATGTGCCACCGTGACAATGGAGGGGCCATGT
The DNA here is from genome assembly GCA_033557465.1 of Ichthyophis bannanicus. Classification (NCBI taxonomy): domain Eukaryota; kingdom Metazoa; phylum Chordata; class Amphibia; order Gymnophiona; family Ichthyophiidae; genus Ichthyophis; species Ichthyophis bannanicus. The sequence continues at coordinate 408,796,686 of CM066035.1, read as the reverse complement.
GGGGGACTCCAGCCAGCCCCATCTCTGGAAATATGGACCCTTCTAGAAGGGATACCCAGGGGATGAGGAAGGGCCCGAATCACTGCTCTCTCCCCAGCCAGCTCCCTGACAACACCTGGGATGAGAGGGAGGTGGAAAGAGATGAGGGACTTGGCCCAGACCCCCATGGAGGTAGACCCCCTTAGGGAGAATTGAGGGGACTCCCGCAGGAGGAGGAGATGGAGCTGGGAAATGAGCAACAGCTAGACCCTGAAGAGATGCCCATGGATATTCAGCCAGTGGATAACCCGCCAGACTTGGGGTGGTAATAGCAACAAGCAGCTACATGGAGGTGGTGGGGCGTCCAGGTAATTCCACACCTGGGACCCGGATGAATCTGAGACTTAAAGGGGGGGGGGGGGACTTTATTGTAATGTTCAATGTATATGTTTGTCTAAACTGAAGGACGCTGGAAAGACATTTCCATATTCTTGACCTAATTGAATATCATTCACATTTGTGTTTATACAAAGGACCCTGGTGAAGGCTACTTTGGACCCGGGGAGAGGACAGTTGTCCAGAAGGGGGGGGGGGGGCAGACCCCAGTGTAGGAAGGGATCCCACCAAACGTTGACTTTGGGACTATTGGATCACTCACCTTAACGTACAGGGGAACCCCAGAAATAGACCTCCCTGCTAGGGGGAGGCCATAAAGTGTGGTTCCTGGACTTTTCTTTCAGAGCAGACTAAGCCAGTAGGGCCACCAGAGGAACTTAAAAGGACTACCAGATGCCTGCCTACTGTGGGCCGGCACCCATACTAGGTGGTTGCCTAGTAGGGGCGGCGGGCCATATTAACTTGTGTCTTGCTTCAGCCTGGAAGCTGAGGCCCTTAATTGTGTAGTTGTGGGGCAGTTAAAGCAGTCCAAGTGGAAATAGGCAGACACAGGAAAATTTATTTTTAAATTTTGTTTTAATCATCAAGATTTGCAATTGGACCTTGGCAGAAGGTTCCAAACCATGAACAGAAAGTGAGGATATTTTCTCCAACAAAAAGCTTCTTTATAAAGGTATTTCAGCAGTGCTATGACAAAGCAGTTTCTTTCAGTCTTTGCAACCAAAATAAGTTTCCTTTTCAGTCAAACAAAACACAGTTGAAAGTCACTGTTATGAGCAACGTCCAGCAAACCTTGTCAGCTTCTTCCAGCTGTTTCAGGTAAGCTTAAAACATTCTCTGCTTCTTAGCATGGGAATTAACTGCTGTTTAAAACATTTCCCTAGCACAAGTACTATTGCAGCTTTAAAAGATGAGACTTCTGTCTTTCCAGCCTTTCTCAGTAGCAATTACTCAGAATACTACTTCTTGGGCTTTCTTCATAATATCTCTTTAATGGCTACAGACCTCCTTCCCTTTAGTGAAGCATTTTAAAGGTACTGTCTGCTTTACCTTGTTTGTAGAAGCATTCTTCCTAGCAGGCTTTTAACAGGCACCGTTCCTTGCTTAGAACCTGGGCTGCTTGCTTTTGAGTCAGAGTTACAATCCTGTTAACTCCCTCAAGCTTCTCGTTCCGTTGTTGAATTCCCCAACAACTATTCTGGCTTTCCCTCTGGCTCTGCCATTCCCTCAGTCTCTGCCACTCCTCTAGCCAGCTCCTTCGGCTTCTCCCCTCACTTGCTGACTGACGGTGTTTAAATGTTTGCCAGCCTGCTTCCCTTTCTGGCCCCACCCTATCTCTCCCTGCTGTTGTCCTGGAGACTGGGTGTGGCTTCAGGCTAGCCTTGCAAGTGTGTGTTTCAGTATTATTTTCATTTTGGGACCTGTGCTTAGGTGAGCCCATCCCCCTCTCAGCAGAAAAAGTCTCTTTTTTTCCTCTTTCTCGAGTCTGTGCTGCACCTGCCTTACCACACTACAGAGCAACAGGAGCACACTGCTATGGCAATGGGGGGCCCTCATTAGAACTTACACTACTGCTCCTCACTAGAGTAAATCAAAACATAATAGGGCTAAAGGATCCCTACTTAAGCCACCAAATTAAGTTCAGTCACCGTATCCTTAGTACTCACTATGGCTTAAGCTCGGAGATGGCCTTAGGCTTGCAAAGGTCCTGGGTATATTCAAATTACAACCCTCCCAACTCAGGGAGTCTACCTCTGTCTTGGAGATCTGAGTAAGAGAAAAGCCCATCCCACAATCATAGAGAGTCCATCAATGTCTCAGGGCCTAAATATACAAAATGAATATTTATAGGTTTTCTAGATTCACAACGTGGAACACTGAGTGAAGGTCCTGGTGACCCTGTCCCAAGGTCACCCGGTTAATGCTAAATCACAAATCAATTGGTGCACTAGTACCATGAACCCGCTATTTCCTTAACTAGATAACAATAGCGGACAGAAGGCATGAGGTGTTTTTAGGGAACATAAAAATGACATGTGCTGAAGTTTTGTGCCCAGAAGAAAATAACCTTTTGTTGATTTCTTTTGAATGACAGATTTTCATGCTGGTCATGATTTATGACTAAACACAAAATACATTAAGCCACTAACCCTCCTGAAATTCAACGAAAAGCTATCTCTGGCATTTTTCAAATCTTGTCATGGTTATTACATTTTGCTACTGTACAACACCTTCTTTATTTTTTTTTCCATTTTAAATTTATATTCGTGTTTTTCAATACAACAGAACTCAAGGATGAACACTTCCACCAGAAGACAACAGCAATTAAAATAACCCCAACCACCCCTCACCCGCCCCCCTCCCTCACCTCCCCACCCTCCCTCTCCTTTACAACCATTTCCAAACACACTCCTATTGTGGACCCACCACTTCCCCTCTGCCTTTCCGAGTTCAAATCCTGAAAGGTCAGGCTGCATGGGTTTGTTCCAGTAGGTAACTATTTCACAGTGCCCTACCACAATACAGTGCATTAGCATCCCTCGCCTCCTAAGGGGAACCGTATCCTTGCCAGAATGCAGCAAGTACACTGCCGGCCTTCTAGGGAGGGAGAGGGTAAATATATCCTCCAATAAATCTGGCAACCCAATATTTCTGTACCTCCCAACACTCCCACCACATATGTATATAACTTCCCCTCAACCTACACTCTAAAGGTAACATGCCAGCCCAATGGAGGTGCTCCAGCATTAAGTACCATCACAACAGCACTTTATCCACATTTTCTACCACCTTTGCTGCAATGGATAACTTGTCAATGCGTTGGGTCAATACCACCCAATTGGCCTCCCCCCAGGTCTCACCCAGGTCCTTTTCCCTCTTCCTCATGTAGGGTCTATTCCCCGGCTCCCCAGTTCTTAAATCCTGATAGAGTCTTACCAGGGACCCTTTCTTGCCCAGGGTCCCTCCTCCTAGTACTTCAAACCAAGTCTTCTCTCTTTGTAGATCCTCCCTTATCTCCTTCTGTGAGAGGTAGTGCCTCAGCTGGAGGTACCTATAAAAAGTCTCTGTTCTCCAAGACAAACAGGTCCCTCATACCCTCAAAAGGCCAGAGTGTCCCCAGGTGATAAAGTTCTGCAATCTGCCCAAGTCCTTTACTCTCCCATTGTCTGAGAAGGTGTGGGCTTGGCCCCTCATCAGGCCCGAAACAGGCCTTCAGGGGCATCGTAAGAGAGGCTCGTTTTCCTCACAGAAGGTCCCTTTTCTATCTATGCCAGAGCCCCAGTGTATGGCGGATAAAGGGATGCTTCTCGCCTTGCACCACACCTGTCCTCCCATAGCATGGCCAGCAACAATGTCCCAGATGTCATGGTGTCCTCTAGTGCCATCCACTGCCAGGGCCAGGAGTAAAACCCTTTCAGCTGGGCAGTAACATAATATTTTTTGAAGTCAGGGAGTCCCAACCCACCCTCCCCATATGGTCACTGGAGCTCTGTTCTCACCACTCCGGGAGCCCAGCCCTACCAAACAAATCTCTCCACTTTCCAATGAACTGTGTTCAAAACTCTCTCAGGAATCTCCACCGAGAGGGCTTCAAAAAGGTATAGAAACCATGGCAGCAGCATCATTTTTACCGCCTGCCACTCTCCCCACCCATGACAGATAGCCCTGCCCCCCATCTATGAAACAAGCTGTCTACCACCCCTATCAATTTCTGGTAATTATTCTCATATAAGTCAGCAGCATGGCTGCACATCCAGATACCTAAATATCGAATACTCCTCGGTGCCCACAGGAAGAGGAACTTGGCCTGTAGCAGTTCTTTCTGCCTGTCCAGTACCGTCAGATTAAGAATTTCAGACTTACTCAAATTCAAATGAAATCTCCCATATTCCTGCAGTTCCCATATGATTATCGGTAAAGAGATCTGCGGCCATGACACAGCCAGAATAATATCATCGGCAAATAGGGATATCAGATAATCTTCGTCCCCCACTTGGATCCCTCGCAGGTCCTTGCTCATCCATACTCATGAGACCAAGGGCTCCAATGATAGGCAAACAACAGGGGTGACAGGAAGCATCCCTGTCTCATTATTCTGCTAATCGTGAAGAAGGGAAAGTATCCCCATTGACCTTGACACATGCCTATGGACTGTGATAGAGCACCCGAAGCCAACCTAGAAACCTTTCTCCAAATCCCATCTTCTCTATGCACCCTAAACATAAAGCCCCAAGACATGCCTTTTCGGCATCGAGTGCAAGTAGAAGGGCCGATTCCCCTCCCTATTGTGCTGCCCAGATTAGGTTAAAATTCTTCCAGACATTATCTGAAGCTTGCCAGCCTAGGATAACTCCAGCCTCATCTTCATGGATTAGTGTGGGTATCACCCTATTTAATCTGTTAGAATCGTAGAGAGTAACTTCGCATGTAGATTGAAAAGTGAGATGGGGTGATACCAAGTGCATGCCTGGGTATTTTTCCCCTTTTAGGAATCAGTGAGATGCCCACCCATCCCATAGTGTCTGCCAATTCTTCTCCCCCCCCCCCCTCAGAAGATTAAACAAGCGAGTCATGAACCCAAGGAGGAGCTCTCTGAACTTCTTATAGAAGCATGCTGTGAGGCTGTCCAGGCCAGAGGCTTTATCGAGCTTAAGCACCTGAATCGCTTGGGTCACTTCCTCCGCTCTGATCTCTCAGTCCAGCTGCAGTCTCAACTCCCACTCCATCTTTACTAGCGGGATAGAATCTACATAGCTATCAATATCTGCCCCTGGGGGGTCCTATATAAATTCCCAAAAAAATCCACAAACTCCGCACATATCTGTTCTTCCTGAACATGAGTCTTAGCCTGCGCCCCCCACATGGAAAGAAAGTGGGATTGTAGCTTCTGCTGGCGCAGCTGTCTCGCTAGGTACCTACCCACATTATTTCCACTCTCAAAAAGGCTTGTTGCCCCAGCTGCATATGGTGGTCTATTTGCTCTGCATTTAGGGCATTCAATTGGGCGTGAATCGCCGTCATCCGCCCCCAGTAGCATGCAGTACCTTCTTTAAAAAGTTTTAATTATTTTTCACAACTGGGCTGCCTCTATGCTAACATTAACTCTCTTTGTTTAATGTCAGAATGTGCTTTCACACTATCTTTTACCTGGCTCATTATTTAAGCAGGCAACAAACAACTGTTAGGCAATTTAAGTCACTGTTCTTTTAAAGAAAGTGTTTAACTTGCTCTTAAAGGACCATTTTTGGAGCCACTTATGCAGGTAAACTGGCCGGTCTGAAAACTTCCCTCTTCTGCCCAACTAAAAGTATGTGTTGGCTTTTACAAGTCCATATCTATGGGACTCTATTTCCATCGGACTCTTGTAGAGGGTGATATGGAAGGACAGACAAGATAGGCCATGTAGTCTTTTTCTCCTGTCATGTTTCTATGTTTCTATATTTTAACTGGAGTGAGAAGAGGCAGAGAAATGTCTTATTGCCCACCTGATATGCAACTAAACGTAGGCACATGCAGCCTTTACACAAGTACGTTTGCTCCTTGGTTGAAGATATCTTTCAAATAAAGATATTGACACAGGTTTCCATTTTCACAATGTATATTTGTTAAATACCAAAAAAAACGGAAACATGAACAATTTTGAAATAAATCAAAGCAGGAAATTTTGCTGAAATTCCATGTGTAATTTCAGTTGAAAGCACCTCTCTTCTCTTGTTAAAACGCCACCAACTAAAGAGGGAACTGAAAAAATCTGGAAATTTCTGAAGATCCCATACAGCACAACAGAGAAGAAACCCTGCTTATTTTGATATTTAAGAGAACCAGTTTTAAAAACATGCAGTCACATTTTTCTTAATCCATAGTTTCCTTCTCAGAATTGTATCTTTTTCTTTTCTAGGAAAAACTTCCCCTTCTTTACATCTCTAGTGTGATATAGTACTAGAGGAGTGGAAGACTAGCCTTGTAGTTAAGATCAATGGGCTGAGAACCAGAGACACCAAAGATCAAATGCGACATATCCCATTGATACTCCTAACCTGCGCAGGGCCAATAGGGCAGTGAGACTAGGCCTTGCAGAGTTCAAGTTATCAGTCAGATGGTCCACATGACCTAGTGGGGACACTGCCATAGATTTGCGTTGTGTTTTAAAATAGTCAAGTGGTAACTAACCAAAAAGATTGCATGTGTATAGAAAGTGTGCAGAGTGCAAGTATAAGCATGAAAATGTAAAAGTCTCTTGAAGACAGGGCATAAGCTTAGAACAGGATAAATCAACTACTTTTGAGTGTTGTTTAAACTTAATAATACTGATATTGCCTTGAACTACGTTTGAAAAGACATGAGCTAAGACTAAATAATAATAATATTCTACACCACTGTGAGTGAAAGGCACTGAAAGTGCCTAAATATAAATTATTTTCACAAAAACATGCAGTGTTTGAAAAGTTCAGATAAATTCTAATGCTCTGTCAGAGAACAAGAATTATAGTACATCACTGAGGCAAATGGATTCATCAATGCATGTGAAAATTTCTTTAGAAACATTTATGCGCTGCCTTTCAATAAACATCAAAAGTGGTTTAAATCAGAATCACAACATCCAAATACAATAGAAACATAGAAACATGATAGCAATAAAAGACCACATGGCCTATCTAGTCTGCCCTTCCATATCAACTACAATAATCCTCTTTTTACCTTTAGAAATCCTCTGTGTTTATCCCATGCTTTTTTGAATTCAGATACTGTCCTCTTGTCCACCACCTCCACTGGGATTCCACGCAACTACCACTCTTTCCATAAAAAAATATTTCCAGAGGAAGTGATGTCACCCACCATGATGGCTGCTTGAGCGGTGAGCTCCGGGGCCATCCCAACAAAAGAAGTAATAAAATCTCTTGTGAGGCAGTTTGAGGATTCCCCGAGTGCAGAAGAAAAGGAGGAGAAGAGCAGGAGTATGGCGACGAGAAAAAAAGCCACAGACACCTGCTATTATGACTGTGCCGGCCTGAACACAGCAGCGGGCAAACAGGAGGACGGCGCCGATGGAAGGATTACAGGCTGACCACGTGGAAAAGGATGGGAGAGTGTGTGGAGGCCCTGAGGAGGAGCGGAATGGTGCTGCGTATACTGCGGTATCCAGAAGACAGCTGAGAGAATGGATTGAGGAACTGAAGGCTGAGGTAGTCTTGAAGGACTAGAAAAGGGGACTGTTACTTCTGGAGAGAGATCTGCAATTGTGAGTATAAACCTCTGGGAATTTTCTGAAAGGAATTCTTTCTATTAAAGCTAATTAATCTGTGAATCCACTATATTTTGTTAAATAAGTCAGGGCCTAGTAGCAGCAGTTTAATTTTAAATTTAAAACACAGAAGAGAACTTTCTGGTTACATTTCATACCCAGCAGAGAGCTGTAGTTTAAATTTAATAGTCACTCAGGGCCTAGCATCAGCAAAGTACTTTTAGTTTAAATTTAAAACACAGAAGAGAGCTTTCTGGTTAAATTTAGAACCCAGGAGAGAGCTTGTAGTTTAAATTTTCATAATAAGTTAGAGCCTAGCAGCACCAAAAAGCTATAATTTAAATCAAATCAGAATATAGCTTACCTCAGCAGCACAGGACAGGGTACTGTGTAGCAGCCCTCTTTTAATAAGTGTTATTTCCCTCCCTCCCTCCCCACACCCACCCACCCACCCCTGGATAATCGTAGCTTTATAGGTACTTACACATCTTAAAAGACAGGAGGTGCTCTCAGGTGAAGCTCGTTACCCAAATCAGTCATACATTAAGGACCTGATATTAATTAGGCTTCAGGTGAACAAGGTATATCAAACGTATTAGGTACAGTTTTATTGGTATAAATATTCATAGCAAACCTTAGTAAGTAAAGAACTTAAAGATCTAAACACAAACTTAAAACTAAGATGCAGACAGCAGTCCAGCAGCGAGATGGGGGCTTTCCAGTCTTTTGCATTGAGTGTCACATGTATGATTTTCTCACAGTTGGTGAGAGGTCTTACATGTGCACTAGGTGTAAGGAGCTCTTTACTCTCAGGGAACAAGTCCGTTCTCTAGAGGCTAGAGTAGCAGACTTGAAAAACATAAGACAGACAGAGAGGTACATAGATGAGACCTACAGGGATATAGTCCTGAAGTCCCACCTCCAGTATGGCAGCATCCCTGTTGCCATGGAGGAGAGAGGTCACGTGACAGGAGAGCATCACCCTGGTGTGGCAGGAAGTGATCCTGTAACTAGGACCTGTCCTCCAGGTGATGTAAAACCCTCTCGCACCGAGGAAGTTTCTCCAGGGAGATGTTCCCATGAGGGAAGGGTTAGGACAGCCATTATAGTTGGTGATTCGATCATTAGGCATGTAGATAGCTGGGTGGCTGGTGGATGTGAGGACCGCCTGGTAACATGCCTGCCTAATCTTAGATAGTGCTGGGGAGGAGTCTGCTGTCTTGGTACATGTCAGTACCAATTACATAGGAAAATGTGGTAGGGAGGTTCTGGAGGCTAAATTTAGGCTTTTAGGTAGGAAGTTGAAATCCAGAACTTCCAGGGTAGCGTTCTCCGAAATGCTTCTCATTCCACGCGCATGACCCAAAAGGCAGGCAGAGCTCCGGAGTCTCAATGCGTGGATGAGACAATGGTGAAGAGATGAGGGTTTTGGATTTGTTAGGAACTGGGGAACATTCTGGGGAAAGGAGGGGCTCTTCCGAAGGGATGGGCTTCACCTTAACCGGGATGGAACCATGCTGCTGGCATTAACCTTTAAAAAGGAGATAGAGCAGCTTTTAAATTAAATAGGGGAAAGCCGACAGTCTCCCAAGAGCAGATGGTTCAGAAGAATGTATCCTTGAAGGATACTACCAAAAGCAGAGAGGTTCCAAAAAAGAGTAAAGTAGCCCAAATGCCCTCAAGTATGGAGCAGACAGAGCTTAAAGATCCCAAATTACCCATGTCTACCAATAGCCAAATTAATATGAATAAAATACAGTCTCTAAAATGCTTGTATGCAAATGCTAGAAGTCTAAAAAATAAGATGGGAGAGTTAGAATATATAGCACTAAATGAGAGGTTAGATATGATTGGAATATCAGAGACATGGTGGAAGGAGGACAACCAGTGGGACATTGTGATACCTGGGTACAAGCTATATCGTAATGATAGAGCTGATCAAATTGGTGGAGGGGTTACATTCTATGTTAGAGAGGGCATTGAGTCAGAAAGGATTAAAGTTTTGCAGGAAACAAAATTTGCTGTAGAATCTCTATGGATTGAAATTCCATGTAAAAAGGGGAAGGCGATGGCAGTGGGGGTGTACTATTGACCGCCTGGCCAGAATGAACAAATGGATGATGAAATGCTCAAAGAAATCAAGGAAGCTAACAAAAGTTACAGCGCAGTAATAATAATGGGTGATTTCAATTACCCCGGTATCAACTGGGTCAGTGTCACGGCAGGACATGCTAGGGAGATAAAGTTCCTAGATGAAATAAATGACTGTTTCTTGGAGCAGCTGGTTCATGAACCGACCAGAGGGGAAGCCATACTGGACCTAGTCCTTAGTGGAACACCAGATGTAGTGCAAGAGATAAGGGTGTTGGGGCCACTTGGCAATAGTGATCATAGCATGATCGCCTTTGATTTAATTAGTGGAGGAGGGATAGTAAGGAAATCCACAGTACTATCTTTTAACTTTCGAAAAGGAGACTATGATAAAATGAGGAAAACAGTTAAAAAACTAAAAGGAGCAGTTGCAAAGGTTAAAGGCTTACATCAAGCTTGGTTGTTGTTGAAAAATACTATCTTCGAAGCCCAAGCCAGCTTTATTCCACGCTTTAAGAAAAGTGGAACGAAGTCAAAAAAACTGCCAGCATGGTTTAAAGGTGAGGTCAGAGAGGCTGTTGCCAAAAAAGCATCTTTCAGGAAATGGAAAAAAGAGCCAAACGACGAATCCTGGAAACAGCACAAGCACTGGCAAGTCAAATGCAAGGCACTGATAAAGTAGGCAAAGGGAGAATTTGAGAAGAAGCTTGCTGCGGAAGCAAAAACACAAAATAAAGATTTTTTCAAGTACATTTGTAGCAAGAAACCTGTGAGAGAGTCAGTTGGTCCATTAGATGATAGAGGAGTTAAAGGGGCACTAAGAGGCGACAAGGCGATAGCGGAGAGACTAAATTAATTCTTTGCTTCGGTCTTTACTCAGGAAGATGTAGGGATGTTACCCATGACTGCAGTGGTATTTGAAGGAAATATTGATACATCGGGAAGATGTATTACAACTATTAGATAAACTGAAGAGTAGCAAATCACCTGGGCCAGATGGTAGACATCCAAGGGTGTTGAAAGAACTGAAATATGAGATTGCAGACCTGCTATTAGCAATCTGTGAACTATCATTAAAATCATCTGTAATACCTGAAGATTGGAGGATCGCCAATGTAACACCAATTTTTAAAAAGGGTTCCAGGGGTGATCCGGGAAACTACAGACCGGTGAGCCTGATGTCAGTACCAGGAAAAATGGTAGAAACCATCATAAAGAATAAAATTACTCAGCATGTAGATAGTCATGGCCTAATGGGAGACAGCCAACATGGCTTTAGACAAGGAAGATCTTGTCTTATTAATCTGTTATGTTTTTTTGAAGGTGTGAATAAACAGGTGGACAATGGTGAGTCAGTTGATATAGTGTATCTGGACTTTCAGAAAGTCTTTGACAAGGTCCCTCATCAGAGACTTTTGGCAAAACTAAAGTGGAGGAGTGGCCTAGTGGTTGGGGCAAGGTACTTCGGGCCGGAAGGTCAGGGGTTCAAATCCCACTAGAGGACAGCAACCTTGGGCCGGAAGGACTGGGGTTTCTAGTCCCACAGGTGCTCCTTGTGGTCTTGGGCAAGCCACTTAACCCTCCATAGCCCATGTTCCCTGTAAAATAGTTCTCTGTGTGCTGTGCTTTCCTATCTAATCAATGTGTTTATACCTCAAAAATTTCATGTCATGATTTGACAATTTCCAATCTGTAATCAAACCGCTGCTGATCGCTGGAAGTAGCGGTATACAAATGTATACTAAATAAATAAAATAAATAAATAAAGAGTCATGGGATAGGAGGCAGTGTACTACTGTGGATCAGGAACTGGTTAAAAGATAGAAAGCAGAGGGTAGGGCTAAATGGCCAATTTTCCCAATGGAGAAAGGTGAATAGTGGTGTACCCCCCAGGGATCTGTGCTGGTTCCGCTGCTTTTTGACATATTCATAGATGACCTGGAAAGTGGAATAACGAGTGAGGTTATCAAATTTGCAGATGACACAAAACTATTTAAAGTTGTTAAAACCCAAGAGGATTGTGGAAAATTGCAAGAGGATCTTGATAAATTGGAAGACTGGGCATCAAAATGGCAGATGAAATTTAATGTGGACAAGTGCAAAGTTTTGCACCTAGGGAAGAACAACCCAAACTATGGTTACACGATGGAAGGTTCCACTTTAGGAACCACCACCCAGGAAAAAGATTTAGGCGTCATTGTGGATAACATGTTAAAACCCTCGGCCCAGTGTGCAGCAGCGGCCAAGAGAGCAAATAGAATGCTAGGTATCATAAGGAAAGGAATGGAAAATAAAACAAAAGATATTATAATGCCTCTATATCGTTCTATGGTGAGACCGCACATTGAATATTGTGTGCAATTCTGGTCGCCGTATCTTAAAAAGGATATAGCATTATTAGAAAAGGTTCAGAGAAGAGCCACCAAAATGTTAAAGGGGATGGAAGGATACTCCTATGAAGAGAGGCTAAAAAGGTTAGGGCTCTTTAACCTGGAAAAGAGACGGCTGAGGGGAGATATGATAGAGGTCTATAAATTTATGAACGGAGTGGAACAGGTAAACGTAGATCGATTGCTTACGTTATCAGAATATAGAAAGACTAGGGGACATGCAATGAAGCTACAGGGTAAACTATTTAAGACTAATAAAAGAAAATATTTTTTCACTCAACGTGTAATCAAACTCTGGAATTTGTTACCGGAGGATGTAGTAAAGGCTGTTAGTGTAGTTGTGTTTAAAAAAGGTTTGGACAAGTTCCTGGAGGAAAGGTCCATAAACCATTATTAAGAAGCGACCCAGGATATCAGTGCTTGACCCAGTACAAGCATTGTGGAACCTGTGTCTTTTGGGGAAACTGCTAGGTATGACCTAGATTGGCCACTGTTGGAAACAGGATACTGGGCTTGATGGACCTTGGTCTGACCCAGTATGGCATATCTTATGTTCTTACGATCAGCAAAAAATGAATTGGGGAAGATGCTGGCTGGAATGAAGGAGGAGGTTGAAGAGCTGAACTATCGCATGGGTGATCATGAGAATAGACTGGAGGCAGTGGAAGTATGGCAAGAAGAAATGGACTTGAAGGTAAAAGGACAGAGAGAGTGGAGAGAACAAGTACAGTTAAAGCTGGAGGACTTAGAGTACAGATCGTGGAGAAATAATTTGCGCATAAGAGGAGTCCCCGAAGAGGCAAAATTTAAGGACTGTGAAAAGGTAGCGAGGTCAGTATGTCTGGAGGCCATGAGCCAAGGGGGTGAAGAGGATCTTGCCCAGCCTATAGAGATTGACCGAGCGCATAGAGCACTGGGCCCTTTTAGGGCCAACAGAATCCGTGACATATTTATATGCCTAAGGGAGTACAAGATAAAGGAACGGATTGCTGCAAAAATGAGAGGACTGAGCACTTTTCAATGGCAAGGTTACCCAGTGGCAATATATGCGGACTTATCGCTGGGAACTCTACAAAGAAGGAGAGAGTTGGGGCCAGTAACTAAAGCTTTGAGAGGGGAGGTGGTACGATATCGGTGGCTGCACCCCTTCGAATTGGCCTTTACACGAGGAGAGAAGACATGGCGAGTGCAGCCGGCTGCTATGAAAGAAGCGGGACTGGAAAAGTAGGAGGCGGCGGCCCGGCAGGAATGTGAAAGGAGAGTGAAGGGCGGGCGGCAAGTACAAACAGTGGAGAGACGAAGGCAAAAACCTTAACAACAACAAAAAGGATCGGAGAAGGACAGCGAGCATAAGAAGATGCAGCGGAATAGCACAAGAAGATGATTGTGTGTAGAAATGTTGGGAAAGCGGTTGGGAGAAGGAGGGGGGAGCCTTCTAAACATATTTTATTCCTGAAATGTACTTAAGAGAAGAGGGTTAAATGGGGGGAGGGGGAGGTGAATGCAGGATTGAAATGGTATATAAATAAGAGGTATTTGGAGGCAAGGTAAGGGGGAGGGAGGAAGAGGGGTAAGAGCGGGGTTGAGGGATTGGGATGTTGAATGATACTTTGATGTATGGAAAATGGGGAAGGGGTGGAGGTGGAGGGGAGAGGGGAGAATATGGGAAGAGGGGTTAGGGGGAAGAGGGGAATAGAGGGGGAGGGAGAAGAGGAGGGATGGTGGGGACGACACTACTCCATGAATAGCCCTGGGAAACAGAGGCTAGGTAGGGGAGGGAGGGGAGAGAATCAAGGAGAAAGGGGAAGGGGAGGAGCAACAATTGGAGGTATGTGTATATTGTTGTTTTGGTTGTAATGTATGGTGTAGCCACAGTGAATGCAAAGGGGCTGAGAACATGGAGAAAGAGGAGATATATGGAACGGGAGGGAGTAAGGATGAAAGACAAATGTGGTATGTTTGCAGGAGACACATTTGAAAGTGGGTCAGGAGAGAATGGTGTGAACTAAAATATATCCCAGGGTAGTATTGGCAGGACAAAGGGTGCACCCACGAAGAGGGGGAGTAGGAATACTGGTACATGGGAAATTTCAGGATGCAATGATGGAAGAACGTAGAGATAAAAAGGGGAGGTGGGTGGCGGTGCGGTTGAAGGTAAAAGAAAAGGATGTGTGGATAGTAAGTGTATATGGCCCAAATGCACAGTGGGATGTGTTTTACACAGGGTTGACAGAAGAGCTGGAGGGGTGGGGAAAGATTCCAATAGTTATTGGAGGGGACTTCAATTTGACATAAGAACATAAGATATGCCGTACTGGGTCAGACCAAGGTCCATCAAGCCCAGTATCCTGTTTCCAACAGTGGCCAATCTAGGTCATACGTACTGTGATACCCAAAACGTTTCTGAGCCTATGGAAATAGGAGAAAGGCACACATTTACCTGTAGGGAGAGAAACAGGCAGGAAGGTTGTAGTTCTCAAAATGCAGCTAAGCAGAAAAAAACCTCATCTAGTTCCTAGCTGAAAGCCACGCCCTAGCTCTGAAGCAAGCTGTAAAGCTAATGAGAGCCAGCTGGGGGAGGAGCACGAGGCTACACTTCAGGCACATTCAAATAGAGGCATGAGGGAAACAGAAAAGGGAGGAGGAGTTACCAGGGAAGCAGAACGCAGCAGGAGTCCTAAGGAGTTGGAAGGAAGGAAGACCTTCAGAGCAGCAGAAGTAAATGGAGTTTCCAAAGGCAGCCCGAGGGAGGGTTCCAGAGAGAAGGAACCAGGGAGACAGAGCCATAAGAAAAGCTCAGCCTCAGAGAACACTGACAAATGCATTGGAATTCTCAAGGGTAAAAGCCATAAGCCAGAGAGGAGCCAGTGTTGCAGAGGAACTGGTTTGGGCACTGGAGATAGGAGACTGCTAGCTGAGAGAAGCCTTGAAGAGGAGCCAGGCCCTTCAGCAGCAATCCAGGAACCTGCTGGAAACTTACCTGCTACAAAGAGGACTGTGAGTAACTCTGTGACCAACAGTAGATTAGGTCAGCTAGAAGCACTGAGCCACTTAATAAGAAAGAATAGGTTGCCAGTGTCTGCTGAAAACCTTCTAGATAAGGAAAAGTCTTGTTGGAGAAATTTATTAGAGTGGCTGGAAAGTGAAAAGCCTGAGTTTACACAGGGTGGTTTAGACCACGATACTGAAAGCACAGCTTCAGAAGAAATGCAGACAGAAGGCTATGATTCTGATCATGACTCAGAATCCTCTGTGATGGATTGTTCTTTCTCTCATAGGACCTTATAAATGTCTAAGCAGTAGAAAGAGAAAAGCTTAAAGAATTTCATTTCTCTGGCAAAGCAAAAGGAAACAGGCTGGACATTGTTTTAAGACTCCTGTTTGCCTTTAAAATGTTGCATGCTGAATAAAGCAAGTAAAGCTTTATCCTGAATGTTGAAAGTTGTAAAACAGAAACCTCTATTAGGGTTTAATGCTGAAGGAAGCAAGGAAAGTCTTATTTTGAATCCTGGAAGTTATGGAAAATATGGTTTGGGAGAAAGAATCCCATTTTGTTTAATTTACCATGCGTTGAGCTTTCTAAAGGCTCTTTTTGGAGGAGTAGAAAACCAAAATAAATAAATATTCCTGTGTTTGCCTTATAACCCTTGGGCCTCAATTTCTTTTGAAACCCACAACTACGAACCCCAGCAGCCCCGGCTCTGGACTAAATAGAGGTACGTCCCTACCCTAGGGACCTGCCTGGGGTAGTGGGCGCCACAGTACCTAGCAGTTTCCCCAAAAGACACAGGTTCCACAATGCTTGTACTGGGTCAAACATTGATATCCTGGGTCCCTTCTTAATAATGGTTTATGGACCTTTCCTCCAGGAACTTGTCCAAACCTTTTTTAAACCCAGCTATACTAACAGCCTTTACTATATCCTCCAATAACAAATTCCAGAGTTTGATTACACGTTGAGTGAAAAAATATTTTCTTTTATTAGTCTCAAATAGTTTACCCTGTAGCATGTCTCCTAGTCTTTCTGTATTCTGATAAGGTAAACAATCGATCTACGTTTACCCGTTCCACTCCGTTCATTAATTTATAGACTTCTATCATATCTCCCCTCAGCCGTCTCTTTTCCAGGTTAAAGAGCCCTAACCTTTTTAGCCTTTCTTCATAGGAGTATCCTTCCATCCCCTTTACCATTTTGGTGGCTTCTCTGAACCTTTTCTAATAACACTATATCCTTTTTAAGATACGGTGACCAGAATTGCACACAATATTCAAGGTGCGGTCTCACCAAGGAACGATATAGAGGCATTATAATATCTTTTGTTTTATTTTCCATTCCTTTCCTTATGATACCTAGCATTCTATTTGCTCTCTTGGACGCCGCTGCACACTGGGCCGAGGGTTTTAACATGTTATCCACAATGACGCCTAAATCTTTTTCCTGGGTGGTGGTTCCTAAAGTGGAACCTTGCATCGTGTAACCATGTGCCCCCTGTGGAACATTAGTATATAATGCTGTGATATCAACTACAGGAGATGATAGAGATTTACTGTTGGCACGCCTTGAACAATGCTGAATTAATAGAGATTGAACGGTCTACACCCTTTTGGCTTGAATGAGGATGTTAAATGTTTTCTGTGTTGTGATACCTCTAAATGTTCTGGATCATCACGTTAAGTACGTCTTTTTCTGCAGGTTCCTTTAAATTCTGGAAGTAAGGGAGTATCATATGAACGCCATTACTCTGCACCCTTGCTGTGTTATTTTCTCCTGAAGCAGCTGTTGCAAATGATTTGGCAAAACTCGAATTGAGATGATTGAGAACTTTGGTTCCACAGCTGGGTTTTCAGTGATTGTTATTGTTCATATTCAGCAAAGTACATTTTTACATGCATGAAAATGTCAAACAAATTTGTGAACTTGATTTAAATGAGGATCAATGAATGAGGACGGTGGGGTTAAGTAATGCTCACAGCCTTTGCAAAACTGTTAAAACTGGCGGGTCCTAAATTTATCATTAATTTTTGAGTGGTTTATTATATTTGGGCATGGCGTGAATTGAGGATGTATTTTGGATCCATGGTGTCTCTTTTTGTTTGGATGGACTTGTTTGATTGAGCACCATTTTCTGGGAGCTTTGTTGAGTTAGTCAATCCTTCTCTAAGGAACAGTGTCAGGAGAAGAATAAGGATAAGGATCTTAAATCCAAGATTAGACAATAGTGGGGGAGGAAGAGGGGGAGAAGGGAAAGAAAGGGCGTGTTTTCTAAGATTTAAGGAAAGGTTGGGGCTGGTGGACATGTGGAGGTGCAGGCACCCAGGAGAGAGGAGATATACCTTTTACTCGCCAGTGCATTGTACATATAGTAGGTTGGATATGATCTGGGCAAATGGGAGATGGGCGGGGAATGTTAGCGAGGTGGAGCAAGGGAACATAACATGGTCTGATCATGCACCAGCAAGGGTGAGCTTCAAGGAGAGGAGGGAAGAGGAGGGGGTTAAGTACTGGGGGTTGAATGATGCGTTGCTGGAGGAACCTGAATATGTGGCGCGGCTTAAAGGGGTAGTGACAGAGTATTTAGAGTTTACTATGAATGGGGAGGTAAAGGTGGGGACGGTGTGGGAAGGTTTGAAGGCGGTAGCCAAGGGACATCTGATCAGCATGGCAGCTCAGGAGAAAAAGAGAAAGGGGCGGGTGGAAGGACAGCTGTTGTGGAGGATAGAGAGTCTGGAGAGGCAGCATCAGAGCGATCATGATCTGCAGGTGATAGCAGAATTGGTGAAGTTGAGGGGGGATTAGTCAATTGAGAGCCACAGAAATAGCCCATGAACTGAACTTGCTGCGGCAGGAATATTTTGAAGGGGGGAACCGTATGGGGAAGGTACTGGCTAGTAGGTTGAAGGCACAGCAGCAAAGAGCATGGATAGGCAGTATACAAACCCAAGAAGGGAAATTGGTCCATAAAGAATCAGAGATAAGAGGAGTGTTTAAGGAGTACTATGAGAAGCTGTATACTAGTGAAGTAAAGAAGGGGGAAAGGGAAGGGGAGGTATTTTTAAATGAATACCAGCTATCAAAGATAACGGAGGAGGAGCAGGAAGAGATGGGTCGGGAGATTAGTGAGGAGGAGGTGGAAAGGGCCGTAAGGACCCTGAAAATAGGGAAGGCCCCAGGGCTCGACGTTTTTTCTGCAAAATTCTATAGGTTGTTGGTCCCTCAAGTCAGAGGAATTTTGGCGAAAGTATTCAATGCATGCTTGTCGGGAGAGGCATTGCTGAGAACTATGGAGGAAGCGGGGATTACAATCATGCCGAAACCGGGAAAAGAGAGTATGGTATGTACCTCCTATAGGCCAATTTCACTGATCAATTTGGATGCGAAGGTATTGGCAAAGATATCGACTACGAGATTACAGAAAGTAACTAACAAGTTAGTACATAGGGACCAAACGGGGTTTATAAGGGGAAGGCAAGGGAAGGACAATATAAGGAAAATCATGAATGTTATATGGAGGTTGCAAAGAGGGGGACAGGAAGCAGTATTCGTGACTGTGGACGCAGAGAAGGCTTTTGATAGAGTGGAGTGGCAATTTATGGTTCAGGTATTGGATAAAATGGGGCTGGGAAACAGATTTATAAAATGGATTAGGGCATAATATGAGAAGCCGACGGCGCAGATAAAAGTGAATGGAGAGTACTCGTAGAGTTTTGTATTGGGTAGGGGGACGAGGCAGGGGTGTCTGTTGTCACCGTTGCTTTTCACTTTGGTAATTGAACCGTTGGCAGAGTATGTGCGTAGACAGCAGGATATAAGGGGGATTGAAGTGGGGGGTCAACAGGCCAAAATAGCGTTGTTCACGGATGATGTGATCTTTACTCTGGGGAGGCCATTAACTAGTCTTCCGAATTTGACCCAAGCAATCAGGGAGATATAGTGAGGTGGCGGGTTACAAAATGAATCTGAGTAAGACAGAAATCTTGGGTTTTAATTTATCTGGGGACCTGGAGGGGAGACTGAGGGCCGGGTTTGCATTTAAATGGGTGAAGACTAAGTTTAGGTATTTGGGAATATACCTGAGAAACTACCAGAGTGGAACTATGAGCCACTGCTAGAAAATGTACGGAAGGATTATGCTAGATGGAGAGATTTGCATTTGACCTGGCTGGGTAGAACAGCTACTATTAAGATGAATGTACTACCACAGATTCTTTTTTTGTTCATGGCATTGCCATATAGGGTGTCTAGAGGGGTCTTGGGGAAAATCTGCAGTGGGTGGAGATGGAAAGGGACAGGTGGAGAGTTTGGAGGAAGCAATTTGGGAGGAGGGGGGAGAGGTGAAAATGGTGGGGGGAGAGAATCCTATACAGGCGTTGATGGCGAGTATCTGGTAAAGATGGAAGGCTTTTCTCTTAGGGGGCAAACAATTGACAAGACAGACACATATAAGGCACATGGGGGGTTTTAGACTGGGGAGGGAGGGAGGGGTCTTTAGGGACGGGGAGAATAAGGGGTTGTATAAGATTGGGCAAATGGTAACTAAGGGAGGGGGAATTAGGAGATTTGATGAACTTAAAGAAATGTATGGTTTGAAGGAGGGGGATAGATATGGATACGTGCAAATATGGTATTATTTGCAGCAGAGAGCAGTGCGGGAGGGATTATGGGCCAAAGCTACACCTTTTGAGGAGATGAGGGAGAAAAGTGCAGACCTCAAGGGGGTGCTGTCAAAGTTATATTGATTGCTGAATGGGAAGCGGGGGGGGGGGGTAATGAGGTGGCAGGAGAGATGGGGGGAGAACTAGAGGGGGTGTGGGATGAGGGGAGGTGGAAGAAGGTTTATGAGCAGGAGAAGCAGTTAGGGGGAAGTGTTTCTCTTCTAGAGAATTGTTTGAAAATGCGCTTGCGAATGATATGGATCCCGGCAAGAATACAGGCTATATGTCAAAGCCAGTCAGATGAATGCTGGAGGGGGTATGGAGGAAGGGGAGACCTGTTGCATATGATGTGGGGATGTCCTAAAGTGCAGGAATTATGGATGAAGGTGGTGAAGTGTATAAAGAGATTACGCAGGTGAGGATATTAGTATCGGCTGAAATGGTGTGTCTTCTAGAATTGGAGGAGGGGGGAATGAATACTTGAATGCGTTTTGGGGATACTGGGTGGTGGTGACTAGGGTGTGTGTGTTGAGAAGATGGAAAGCAAAGGAGATATCGCATATTTGGGAGGTAATTATGTATGTGGAGCAAGTAAGGATTATGTGTTTAATAGGGGCATACAGGAAGGAGCAGAAGCTGAAATATTGCAACATATGGCATTGGTATGAGGCATGGAGGGAGGGAGGGATAGGAAGGTGGCAGAAAGGAGTATAGATAGGGGGGAGGTAAGGGGGGGTTACTCTTATCATAAAGAAAAAAGTCTCATCGTGTACTACGTAGATATGGGGTATGTGTTATTATTATTATTGTTGTTGTTTTGGTTGTAATGGGGGGTAATCGTTATATACATTAATCCAGGGTTAGGTCCATGATTACTGGTTACTGTACAAGGGGAATAGAGGGGGGGGGGTAGGAGTTAGTAGGAAATATGAAAGAGGAATAGTAATTAGGCTGAAGGTTGTTATGATAGGGGGACTATTAGTCTGGTTAAAAAAAGATGGATATATATGGGCACTGCATTGTAGTTATCGTGAATTGTACAATATTGTGAGTCAATAAAGTTAAAATTACAAAAAAAAAAGATGAGGGGGTGGGGTAGGCTGTAGGTGAGGGGTAACTTTTATAATAAAGAAAAAAGTCTCATCACATATGACTAAGTATATGGGGTAGGTGTATATTGTTTTGGTTGTAATGTATGGTCTACGGAATTGGGGGTAATCGTTATATACATTAATCTATGGTCATGTCCATGATTACTGATTAAGGGGAAGGGGACTAGATGGAGGGAGGGATGGGGTTAATATGAAATATGAAATAGAAATTAGGATGAATATTGTTATGATTATGGTTACTGTTAGTCTGTTTAAAGTGGGTGGATATGTATGGGCATTGTATTGTAGATATTGTGAATATGGTGAGCTAATAAAGTTAAAATTACAAAAAAAAAGTATTTCCGCATATTACTACTGAGTCTATCCCCTTTCACTCTCATGCTATGTCCCCTCGTAGCAGAGCTTGCTTTCAATTAAAAGAGACCCTCCTGTGCATTTATGTCACGGAGGTATTTAAATGTCTCTATCATATCACCCCTATCCCGCCTTTCCTCTAAAGCATACATACAGTATTAAGATCTTTAAGTCTGTCCTCATATGCTTCATAACAAAGATCATTAACCATTTTTGTAGCCACCCTCTGCACCGACTCCAACCTGCTTATATATCCTTTTGAAGGTGCAGTCTCCAGAACGGCACACAATGCTCCAAATGAGGTCGCACCAGAGACTTAAACAAAGGCATCATCACTTTCTTTTTTTGCTGGCCATTCCTCTCTCTATACACCCAGGCATCCCTCTGGCTTTTGCAGTTGCCATTTCTACCTGTTTAGCTACTTTAAGATCGTCAGACAATTACACCCAGGTCCCGCTCCTCTTTTGTGGACAAAAGTACCTCACCCCCTACACTGTACTGCTCCTTTGGATTTTTGCAACCCAAACACATGACCCTGCATTTTTTAGCATTAAATTTCAGCTGCCAAATTCTAGACCATTCTTCAAGCTTAGCTAGATCCCTCTTCATGTTATCTACTCATTCCTGGGTGTCTACTCTATTTCAGATTTTGGTAACATCCTCAAACAAGCAAACCTTACCCGACAGCCCTTCTGCAATATCACTAACAAAGATGTTAAAAAGAATCCTACTAAGGACAAATCCCTGTGGCACACTGCTGGTAACCTCCTTCTCCTCAGAGTGAGCTCCTTTGTCGTCTCCCACTCAACCAATTTCTAACCCAATAGGTAACTTTAGTGTCCATCCCTAGGGTGCTCAGTTTGTTTATAAATCACCTGTATGGAACGGTGTCAAAGGCTTTACTGAAATCCAAGTACACCATATCTAGGGCTCTCCTTCGGTCCAACTCCCTGGTCACCCAGTCAAATAAATCTATCAGATTTATCTGACAAGACCTGCCTCTGGTAAATCCATGCTGCTTCATATCCTGCAATCCATTGTACTCTAGAAACCTCATTATTCTCTCTTTTGGTAGCCTTTCCAATAATTTACTAACCACAGAGGTTAGACAAACTGGCCTGTAGTTCTCAATGTCATCCTTACATCCGCTATTGTGTAAAGGGACCACAGGTGCCGCAGATAAGATCCCAGAGCATTAATGCAGTGACTCAGGGCAGAAACTGTATATGTATCACACATATAATGGAAAGGCATCCCAGGCATAAATTGGCCAAAGAAATATGTGATACAGCTGTTTTCTTGTTGATGTTGTGTGCTATCAAATTGATGCAGACTCCTGGTGAACCATCCCCTGGATTTTCATGGCTAGGTGTGATGGGAAGTAGATTACCAGGTCTGCCTTCCACACAGTAAACCTTCAACACCTGATATTCTAAGGTGATCTCCCATCCAAGTGCTAGCCAGGCTTGACCCTGCTTAAGTTTCCAAGATTGGGCACATTCAGGGTGCCTGCTATATTAAATTTTGGGAGTGGAGGAGTATTCTAATGGTTAGAGCACTGGCTTGGTAAGTAAGATACCAGGATTCAATTCCCACTAGCACACT
This sequence comes from Ichthyophis bannanicus, assembly GCA_033557465.1. Lineage (NCBI taxonomy): Eukaryota > Metazoa > Chordata > Amphibia > Gymnophiona > Ichthyophiidae > Ichthyophis > Ichthyophis bannanicus. The sequence continues at coordinate 408,773,863 of CM066035.1, read as the reverse complement.
TTGGGCAAGCCATTTAACCCTCTATTGTCTCAAAAGAAAGACCTGGCAATCTACTTCCAGTCGCACTTCCAAGAAAAATCAGGAGCTGGGGCTCACCAGGAGTTAGCACTGACTTGAAGGCACACATTGCTGTTGCTTAAATTAAAGATGTAGTTAAAATGCAGTAGAACTGTTCCTTTTTGCATAAAGGTCCTCTGAAACATGGCAACTACTGCACTTTAGATATAACAAGATACAGAACTACTTGAGAGAGTTCAAAAAAGTTACAAGGCAATTTTAGGGCAGAGCGTAGGATGATTTATTCAGTACTTAAAATAACCAGACTGATTTGTTCCATCAGGTAGAAATTATTCATGATTTTCAACAAGGTCTATTTATGCCAAAGCAGTAGACCTACTGGGGTAAATTTTGAGTAAGGATCCGAAATGCAAAAAAACGGATTACTTTAAAACTTGCAAAGAACTAGACAAGTTTCTAACATACTGTACCTGAGTTTTTAGGAGAATAAATATAGTATGGTATGTATATTAAGACAAAGTATAATAGTGCTGTAAAATTAGCTGTATTAATGTGAAACTGTCTAGCTAGTTTATAGGCAGGATGTAAAAAAAAGGGAAATCTCTGATTCTTTATCATCCTGCTAGACCAGTCCAGTCAAGTAGGTTATGCTCCCTTGCCAGCAGATGGATACCGACTCGGTATATATACTAGTGCGACACTGAGAGAAGCCAGTATTTTCTGTCTCCAGTAAGTGGCAAGATGTTTGGATTTGTCTCTCATAGCCCATACCAGAATGCTGAGGCCTATGTGACTAAACTTGTAGGTCCAAAGTTACTCAGAGCTTAGGAATGACCCTGTCTCCTGAAACCAACAGCCATCCTGTGTCCAGCGATTATTTCCCATGGGTTTCTAGCATTTGGTGGGTCAGAAAGGAATAAGACAATCCCACAGGGCTTCTGACAGGGGCTGGTAACTAGTGCCCAGACCCCCCCCCCCCCCTTCCGTCTTGCTCTACTTGATCTGCATGCTTTTTGATCTATGTCTTTTTTTCTGATGATTAGTTTTTTCTTCATTGTTTTGAATGGACTGTATTTGGCTCTTTTTCTGCTTGCAAATAAAACAGATCCAAATTTAAAATAAAAAACAGTTTTGATCTGCAGCTGGGCCTGCATTGTCATCTGGAGCTTTCCTGCTTGGGCTCCCCCGATCAGTCCCAAAGATGCTAGGGTTCTCTTTTCACAACAGTCCTACTTTTTTGGCAGTTTTTTTCATATTTTTTTCTTTTAATTTTATTGCTGCAGCACGCAGTTGTGTGGCCTGACACAGCTTCTGACCCCTAGGGGTATGTTTACTAAACCGCGGTAACGTAACAGTGGCTACATTAACGTGCGATAACTTTACCAAATGTAACGTTAATGCGTGCTAACGTTACCAGAGGCAACGTTAGCATGCGTTAATGTTTCCGGCAGTGTTAAGTCCCGCAGAAGGTGGAGAGAGGGCGGAGAGAAGGGGTCAATGGGGGGGGGGGGGGGGGGGGTAGAGAGGCTCCTGCTACACTAATGCGGTGAACTGAAGGGCTGAACATTACCGCGAGTGAAAACCTGTCGTTAGATGCACATTTGCATGAGAGAGAAACCATTTCAGTGTCAGCAATGTACAGCATAGGCAGGGAGCCCAAAAAAAGTGATAGTAGTGCTACATGTGCAGCAACAGCATAGTGCCCAGGTATGAAAGGGTACTATGGCGATGCTGCAAATGGAATCAAATAAACAAACTACCCAAAAAAATTCCAATCAAATGAAAGAACACTCTCTCTTTATGTGCCTTATTTTTTGTTGGAGCTGCCGATCCCAGTGAACAGGTCTATTCACCACCGCGGCTTCTCCGTTTTAATCAAGTGTCATATAAAAACAACTTATCTTTATACTTAGCTTTTTAAACAAGCTTTTTTTTGCAAGCTGTTCAGAATACCGCAAACATCCAAAGTTGACGACGTGTCATGTTTCGGGTTCAAAAATCAACAACCTTGCCTCAGGTCAGTCCAAGTGCGGTAAATCTTGAGCCTTAAAAATTCTTAGTGAAGAGAAAATGCCTTAAATAATCCAGCCCGGCATCTGATCTCATTCATGACGTTTGCAGCCAACAACCAATTAAACAAGCTTGAGCCTGCATAACCAATCAATAGAAGGAGGGTGGTCCCACTGTCAAGGAACCCCTCCTCAAATGAAAGGCTGCTCTATATCAAGCCTTAGTGATGGACAGATGAGTCTTCCCTGGAAATCGCAAAAACAAATAACCATTAGATGAAAGTATACCAGTCAATCTTTACCCATGTGGAACTTGTTCCTTTTGTCAAACTTCATTATCTGGACTTGTTTGGACAGATTCTCATACCTCTATGATTTATTATTCTAGATGGTATACAACTTGCTCTTCAACGTTTGTTGTTTATCTGATTGTTTGCCCATGTACACTTTACTATGTCGGGCGCACTACCAGATCTATAAAAACGAGAATGGGTGAACATACATCGCGCCTTCGGACAAAAAAATCTGACGGCACCTATGGTGAACCATTGTATTCAAAAAGCTCATACGTTTGAATCTCTTCATTGGCGAGTATTGGATCATGTACCGATCGATCCGAGAGGTGGTGATCGGGTTCAATATCTACAAAGGCTAGAATAGAAGTGGATTTTTTCATTGGACACGGTTTGCCCTAAGGGCTTAAATGCCCTTAGGGCAAACTGGATGTTTGCGGTATTCTGAACAGCTTGCAAAAAAAGCTTGTTTAAAAAGCTAAGTATAAAGATAAGTCATTTTTATATGACACTTGATTAAAACGGAGAAGCCGCGGTGGTGAATAGACCTGTTCTATTCACTGGGATTGGCAGCTCCAACAAAAAATAAGGCACATAAAGAGAGAGTATTCTTTCATTTGATTGGAATTTTTTTGGGTAGTTTATTTGATTCTGATCGGGGTTTTTGTTTTTTTGATGCTGCAAATGGGGCATAGGAGGCTGCAGGCAGGACATACAGTGGGGCAGTTGGGGCACAGGGTGGGCTAGGCAGATGCCTAGGTAGCACATAGGAATGCAAAATCTGGAAATCAGCAAGACAGCAACTGACCAAGGTCAAACATGCCCACGAGTGTGTCCCACAGTGTCTCATCCAGGGGACATTAGCCAGAAGGTATCCCAAAGGGCACATAACATTGGCAGGCGGTGCCGGGGGAAGCATGGATGTCTATGTAGGCACCCCTACCCCAGACCCCACACCCTAGGCAGCCGCCTACCTGCACACTGGACGGCCTGAGACTGCACACCACCAGCACCAGCAGCATATGGGCATGTCAGCATGGTGGGGGAGGGGCGCTGGTGGTGAAGGGGGAGTGGCATCTGCCCACAGCAGACCAAGGCCAAGCCCTGCTCATGTGGGTGGCGTGGAGTGCAACAGACAAGGTCTGTCTGATGAACAGTCATGGTATCCACAGGGACTAACTTGCCTCTGTGGCAACAGTATGGTGCAGTACACACAGCCAGTGTGTCCTGGTGCAGAAAGTCACAGAAACATAGAAACATAGAAACATAGAAATATGATGACAGAAAAAGACCACATGGCCTATCTAGTCTGCCCTTCCATAACAACTACAACAGTCCTCTTTTTACCTTTAGAGATCCTCTGTGTTTGTCCCATGCTTTTCTGAATTCAGTTACTGTCCTCATCTCTACCACCTCCATTGGGAGACTATTCCACGGATCCACTACTCTTTCCGTAAAGAAATATTTCCACATATCACTCTTGAAACTATCTCCCTTCACCCTCATCCCATGTCCCCTCGTAGCAGAACTTGCTTTCAATTGAAAGAGGCTCTCTCCCTGAACATTTATGCCACGGAGGTATTTAAACATCTCAATCATATCACCTCTATCCCGCCTTTCCTCTAAAGTGTACATATTAAGATCCTTCCGTCTGTCCTCAAATGCTTTATAATGAAGACCACTAATCATTTTAGTAGCCACCCTCTGCACTGACTCCATCCTGTTCACATCCTTTTGAAGGTGCGGTCTCCAGAATTGCACACTATACTCCAAATGAGGTCGCACCAAAGACTTATACAGAGGCATTATCACCTCCTTTTTTCTGCTAGCCATTCCTCTCCGTATGCACCCAAGCATCCTTCTAGCTTTTGCCGTCGCTTTTTCTACCTGTTTAGCTACTTTAAGATCATCAGACACAACCACGCCTAGGTCCCGCTCTTCTTTAGTGGACAGAAGTACTTCACCCCCTATACTATATTGCTCCCTTGGATTGCTGCAGCCGAAATGCATGACCTTACATTTTTTAACATTAAATCCCAGCTGCCAAATTCTAGACCATTCTTCAAGCTTAGCTAGATCCCTCCTCATGTTATCTACCCCTTCCTGAGTGTCTACTCTATTGCAGATTTTGGTATCATCCGCAAAGAGGCAAACCTTACCTGAAAGCCCTTCCGCTAAATCACTAACAAAGATGTTAAAAAGAATCGGACCAAGGACAGATCCCTGGGGCACACCACTGATAACATCCTTCTCCTCAGAGTGAGCTCCATTTACTTGTACTCTTTGTCGCCTCCCACCCAACCAATTTCTAACCCAAGTAGTAACTTTAGGTTCAAGTCCCATCTGTGGCTCCTGCAGACCATGTCCCTACATTTTACCCCACATTGCACATACAAAATAAACATGTGCACTCCCTAGAACATCGGCACAAACACCCATACCCACAGGCTCCACTATCCAAAGCCTCATGGAGAGTCAGGGTCCTGGGCCCGGCAAGGAGCAGCATTTACCACCAAAGCACTACTACTAGCACCTGCATACCTTAGCAATGCCTGCATTGTGCTCAGGACTAGTGTGGTAGGCAGGGCTGCCAACCACCCCTATCTTTGAACAATGCTGAAATAGGAGTGGGAGTGTGTGTATGTCTATCCATTGTTTTGTGGCTGCCTACTCTTCACTGGGCCCACAATGCTTACACTGTTTCCAGCGTTAGCCTGCCAATGTGCATAATGAGGAGCAAGGTATTTATTTATTTATTTATTTATTTAACAGTTATTTATATACCGCTCTTTCCCTTGTTTCAAGTGCGGTTTACATGTAACAGTAGGTTAATTGGTATGAGATATACCAGGACATTTTACATAGAACAGATAATTATAATTTACAAGGAAAATTGTAACATTACAAGTATAACATATTAGAACATATATACATTGCTAGTTAAATTATTAATCATCATGTAAATGAGTGTGTAGTATGGTTAAATTAGTGTATTAGTGTCATTTATTTTTGAAAATAGGGTATATAATATTAAAAATAAATGTTAGCCTGTATCCCTTTGAGAATTCTGTTTTGGGAGTGTATTATAGTGTAATGTAAATAAGTGAGTTTTTAATTTTTTTTTAAATTCTTTTATGTCAGACAGTAGGCGAATGTTGTCAGGTAAATTGTTCCACAGTATTGGAGCAGAGTGTGAGAAAGCTCTCTTATTGGTTTTTTTTTTGGCTTTTGTAAAATCTTTTGGTATTGTTAAAGTATTTATGTTTCTGCTCCTTTGAGATCGTTTATCAATGTCAATGTTAATCAGTGTATTTAGTGCAGATGGTGCAAGTTTATTTATAAGTTTAAATGTAGTGACAAGAATTTTATATTTGATTCGGGAGTAAATTGGTAGCCAATGAAGTTCAGCTAAAATTGGTGTAATATGTTCAAGTGGGCTTATATTCATAATCGTTCTATTGTGGGTATGGTCCAGGCAGGCGGACTGGGCAGGATGCATCTGCACAGGGTGTGGGGCAATGGCTGGAACATTGTAGTGCCCAACCACCACCTGCATGGACAGGGTGGCCACAGCATGTCGTGCTGGGAGGCCATTCTCACCCTGACTGAGCAGTGACCATGGCATGGCTAGGTTCCCACAGAGTGCTATACAGTGGTTTTCTCAGGTGATATTTGTGTGCTCCCTGTTTTGGGGCCCAATCATTGAGATACCTGCTTGGTGTCAATGCTTACATCTCACCTATGGGTGCACATAGTTCCTCTGGGGGCATGCACTATGGACTGGTTAGTGGACTGTCTGCAATCAGCATGTGTATGGCTGGAACGCCGTGCAGCAGGTGCAGACTGACTGTGCTCTTTGCTAGTGAATGTCAGATTGTGGTGGGGGGTGTAGACTGACTGTGCCCTCTGCTGGAGAATGTCAGATCATGGTAGGGGGGTGCAGCTGAGCTTTTTCCAGGCCTAGTGCCTGTGTGATAAATACAGATCTGCATCGACTGCTCTGGATGGCACCCTTTCACCAGCAGGACTGGGGTTGATGGTCTCACAGCCCTTCATCATGCCCCTCTACTGCCTCCATTGCAAAGATATAGAGTGTTGGTCTGTTGGAGGCAGATCCTGTCCACCACCTTGACCGGGCAGGTTGGTAGGTGGTGCTACATAATCCGCATGTGGGTCCAGACACCCCCCTGCTCTTATAACAATTGACCATGGCAACCACACTGGATATGCTTAACTTGGGTGGTTCCTGGTCCCCAAGGAGCTAGATATGACCGGGGAATACAGATGGACACAGGATTATCTTAGATGTGGCTGTAAGGAATACGGCAATGATAGGGCCCTGCAACAAGGCCTATCTCAAGCTGACTGGGTACTGCGGACCTGGTGCTGGCCGCCCCACCTCACCCTCAGGTTGAACACAGAACCGGCACAATGCATGGTGTGTGGCTACTCTGTGCCAGTATCACGCACGGTCAGTTCCTCCTACCATGCTGAGGTGCTGGAGAGCTACATACCCCATCTGGTGATCAGATGTAGACTGCTGTTCTGCATGTGCATTGCATCACGGGTACTGGTGGGTTTAACCTATTCTGGTGGACACAGCAGACAGTTTGTGCGGTGACCTGCAAAATTTCTGTAGCCAGCCATTGCTGAGACAGAAGCCATAGAAGTATAGCCCGCTGGTTAATACAATGACATCCTAGGCAGAGGTCAAGGGTTCAATCCCTCCATGGTCTCATTTTATTAGGCCTATCCGAGGCAAGTCCTTTTCATTCCTGTGACAGTCATATCTCTGCAGATCTGTGCTGCCAGCACATAGTACCCTCATCACAGTTGCAAGCCATCCTTCTGTCCGTCTATATGTGTCTGTCAGCTATGTAGCATCCTATCTTCATGTGCTGGCTGCTACCCCATGTCCTGCACTGGTACCCTTTTCTGCATTGCGGCTCTCCTGTGTCTGCTCTGCATGGCACTACTACTCCTCTGTCCTCCTATTATTGCAAATATCTTGCCACCTCTACCTCCACTGGCGGACACGTATTCCCATCCTCTTCCACCCACTGTCATTGTAGCACTTTACATTGCCAACACCCTGTGCATCGGTACAGCTGCCTCCAATATGTTTGTCCATTTTGCCGGCTGCCACATCGGCTGCATGCAGATTTGGCAGGTCCATCAGCTCCCACCTCTACTTCCTTCCATCACTTGTCCATTGCCTTTCCTTGGTGCTCTGTGCAGTGTTAGGGTTACATCAGTTTTTTGCCCTTACATTTTCATGCTTGTCAACTTAGGGCACCTTACTGCCCTTGGGCACCATATCTTGGGTCACCTTAACATCCTTAGGGTACCTTATACGGCACCTTAGGTTAAGGTGCCTTAACCTGAGGCACCTCATAAGCCGCCCCATAATGCGCCCTACAAGGCACCTTATAAAGCGCCTTGTCAGCTTTGTAATGTGTTTTGTTTCTCAGCTTTAACGTGCAATGTCCCGTTAACGTGCACTAACTGGCCAAGGCGTCCTTTAATGCGCGTTACACGGCCATTGCTACCTTAACGCCGGTACACCCACTTCCTTATATGGCATTACTCATGTTAACACTGCACTTATCGCCAGTAATGTTACCGCGGTTTAGTAAACATACCCCCTACTGTTTTTTTCTACAGCTGCTTTTTTTTTACCTGATTGTGGCTTGCATACCTAGGGCACCCTTTTTTGGCATTTTGGGACCCTTCGCGGGCTGATGCCATTTCTGTGGACCCCTGCTGTTCCTTTTCTTTTTTTTTTTCCAGTTGGTGGGCACTGTGACTATTTGAAATGGCTGCTTGGGTCTAGCAGAGATGGAGCCTGGTGGGGTGGCCCTAGTTGCAATCCCGTTGGACCATAGGAGTCTCCTTTTCAACCCAGCTTGTGCTGCAGCTGCTGAAACAGTTCACAGGCTATCTTCAGTTTCTACTAGCTGGGTACCTGGGGCCCATGAGCACTTCTGTCATGGGCAGTTAGAGGGGTCAAGGCTCCCACTTCACCCTTGGCATTCATCCATTCCTCTGGGAGTCCAACTGTATCCCCTGTGGGAGCAGCTTCAATGATTTCTCTGCTTCTTTGTGCTGGGCTGCCATTTCTAGTTCTGGGCCTTGCCCTATGGCCTAGCCAAGGCTCCCTCTAATAGTGTTGATAGTAACATTTCTGTGCAAGCAGAGAATCTATGTTCATTCATCCCTGGATATCTGGCTGATCTAGTCAAGCTTGCTGGAGAAATCCTGAGATGATACAGACCTTGTGATTTTCTGGCTGGAAAGTTGGGGGTTGGTGATCAACTATCCCAAGAGCAGCCTGCTACTGTCTCAGGACTTGGAGTATCTGGGGGCTCAGTTTCACTCTCTCCTGGGTTGAGTTTTCCTCATGGCAGAGAGGTCCCTCAAGCTTCAGAGCTACCTCGGTCATTTGTGCTCAGTCAGCTCCAAGAGCATGGGACTACATCCAATTCCTTGGGTTCATAACATCGACCTTGGAGCCAGTTCCTTGCACCAGGGCACTCATGCACCCACTGCAGAGCTGTCTGCTAACCCTCTTCTAGACTCCCTGTTCCCAGATGTTTAACCAGACCCGTCCTCTCTCCTGGGAGATCATGGAACAGTTGAGGTGTTAGTTGCAAACCCACCAACTGCTGACTGGAATGCTGCTTGAAGCACCGAATTGGGTGCTTGTCACCTCGGATGCCAACTTGAAGGGCTGGGGTGCGCATTGTCTGGGCCATTCGGCCCAGGGATTCTGATCTACTCAGGGGGCCTGGACGATTAGCTGTCTGGAGGCCAGAGAAATCTCTCTGGCCTTGGATAGGTTCATGTCTCTCCTAGTGGGCAGAGCATCTGGGTATTCTTGGACAATGCCACAATGATGGAGTATGTCAACAAATGAGGCAGAACTCTCAGGCCAGAGTTTCTCTCAGGTTGTTCAGCTGTGTTGCTGGGTGGAAGAGCATCTGATTGCCATGTCTGCAGTGCCCATTGCAGCAATAGAGAATGCACAGGTCAGCTTCCTGAGTTGGAACTCTGTGGATCTGGGCGAGTGGAGATCACACCTAGAATGTGTGACCTCGTGATACAAAGATGGGTCCTTCCAATGTTCGACTTGATGGCCATTCAGCTGAATGTCAAAGTGGGGATCTTTTTAGCTGTGTGAAGTATCTGTAGATGGCAGGCTTAGTTGTTCTACGTCAGGAACTGCCTCAAGAGGCATTTTTATGTCTCCCTCCTTGGCTCCTGGTGAGCTGTCTTCTGTGCAAGTATCAGGCCTATTCAGGCCTGGTACTCCTAGTGGCCCGGGACCAATGTTCCCTCTAATTTTCTGTAGGTTGTGTGCGCATAAAATATCAGCTGTGTGCAGCTTTTGAAGGAAGGTTAAATTTTTGTGCGCCACATAATGACACTCGGAGTTATATACTTTAAAATTTGACTACACGTCAGAATACAGTATGTACACCACATTGATTTTAATCAAATTAAATGAAAATAGACGATTACTAAATGAAGCGGGAAATTTCCAGTAATTACAATCATAACTTTTAAATTTTAAGACGCCTGTGTTGTTTTCTATCAGAATCAGAGCCATAATTTTTGTGCGCTCTGTTGTAAAGTATGTGCGCTCTCTCGGTGAGGTGTGTGCGCGCGCACACGCGCACAGCTTAGAGGGAACAGTGCCCGGGACTAGCCTCGCAGGCTCTGATATGTGATCTCCTGAACCTGTTAGTGGGGCACCTCCCCCATCTAGCTACCTCAAGAGAAAGGCCTCCTGTGTCTGGGATTCCTGGTAATGGAAGATCATAGTCCTTTCTCGCTTAAAGCAGAACCTTGATAGACACAGACTTCCCAAGAAGGGCTACTTGGGAGCAATATTAGACACCCTGCTTAAGGCCCACGTGAGCCTCCACATCCTTAGCTTATATGCGAGTCTGGAGAGTCTCGAGAGATGATGTACTTCTCGATCCACAAAGGCCAGGAAGGGGGCATTATTATGTCCTTCTTGCAGACCAGCCTGCACCAGGGCTTGACCCTGAACTCTCAAGGTTCAGGAGGTGACCTTTCAGAGTGACTCCTCACTGTGTCTGATGGCTGTGTGGAAGGTGTTGATCCTTCTTCTGATCAGTTCATCTTTTTGTCCTACTCAGCAGTCCAAAGAAGGAACTGTCAGCAGTCAAGTCCTCTATTGCCTGATGGATTCAGAAGACCATTAGATCAGCATACCTTCTGGCTGGTAAGTGAGTGCTGAAGGGAGTCAGAGCTCACACCACCAGGACACAAGCCTTCTCCTGAGCAGAGTCCAATTTGTTATGGACATCTGCAAGAGTTAGCTGTTCATCTCCGAGCACCTTTATAGAGCACTACAGATTGAATGTGGGAGTCAGAGTGGATTGTGCCTTTGGAAGAGCAGTCCTGTCCAGAGCATCATCTTCTTCCCACCCTGGGTCTTGTCTAGCAGGATGATAAGGAAAGATAAATTTTACCTGATAATTTAATTTCTTTGAATCCTGCTAGACCACTCCAGGCCTCACCCTGCTGCCTTTTGATCACATTGTACGTATCAGCGCCTGATACAGAGTTAATTCTGGTAAGAGAGCCAAATATCTGCTCATGCTATTTGTTGCAAAGTTGATTTGTTGGTTATTATGGGTTTTTCTAAATTTTTCAGTTTACTGCTTAAGAAGTCTCATACTGGTTTCTCTCTGTGCAGCATCAGCATATATACTGAATGATGACATCACTGAAAGATGTTCAAGTCTGCCTCCCCCTGCTGGCAAGGGAGCATAACTCACTTGTCTGAACTGGTCTAGCAGGATTCAATGAAAGAAAATTATCAGGAAAAAGTTCTCCTTTTAATATGAACAAAAGCTATGGTTTCAAAATCCATGGTTTAATAGAGCTATATGTGCAAGCAAAAAATAGCAGACGAAAAATAGCAAGTCATAATGACTATCAGCAACTTATATCAAATAAAATTCATAATCTAGCATCTTAAAGGTCATATAAATAATGGCAGATAAAGACCATCAAGATCCATCTAGTCTGCCCAGTAAGGAAGCTAGAGTTGCCACTCCATGCAGGTTACTCACCTCTATGTGTGAGGTGTAAAGTTGATTTAGTCATTTAAGTTTGCTTTGATTTCATCCTCTTGCTATATAGGGATCCTTTATGTATGTTCCATTCCTTTTCAAATTCTATCACAGTCTTTGTCCCCCACCTCCTCCTCTAGGAGGGCATTCCAGGCATCTACCACCCCTTCCATGAAAAAATATTTCTTGATGATGTTGCTTTTAAGTTTATTTCCTTGCAACTTCATTTCATGCCCTCTAGTTCTATAGCTTATCCATCTTTGAAAAAAAAAGGTTTGTTCCTTAACACCCTTTAAGTATTTAAAGGCCTGTTATCATACCTCCCATGTCTCTCCTCTCCTCTAGGGTATACATATTCCGGTCTTTAAGTCTTCTTTCTTATATCTTCTGGCACCGAACCCTTTTAATTTGGTTGTCCTCCTTTGAACTGTTTCAAGTTTTTATTTAATATTCTTAGTAGAGTCTTCAAAACTAAACACAGTACTCATAAGTGAGGCCTCACCAAGGACTTGAACAAAGGCTTTATCACCTCCACCCTTCTGCTGGTTATACCTCTCTGTATGCAGCCCAGCATCCTTATGGCTTTGGCTACTGAGCTGTCACATTTTTACACAACCTTGGTGCATGAACATCAGCCTCTTGCCTCCTATCGCATAAGCTCCTTTGGATGTCTGAACCCAAAATGTATCACCAGGACCGTACCAAGCTAGAAATGCACACTGTGTGACTCGTATACCTGGCTCACCCCACCCTCCCCTCCCATCCCATCCATGTGCATGAACTTGCTCTGGTTGACCTTCCATGTTTGCACCCTGTGCAGCCACACTGTTTACACAGCCCTTGTTATGGCTCTCTATATCAGTCTATATTTTCTTAGATTAAAGCTTAATAGCCAAGCATTTTCTCAAGCCTCTAATTTTTATAGATCACTTGTCATGTCTACTCCCTCTAAGGTGTCCACTCTGTTGCAAATCTTCATGTCATCCTTTTATACCTTTTGGCACAATGAATCGGTCCCAGGACCAATCCCCGAGACACTCCACTACTCACCTTCCTTTCTTCTAAGTTAATTCTATTTATTAGCACCCTCGACTGTCTATCAGTCAACCAATTTCTTATCCAGTTTACCACCTTGTGACCTCTCCCAAGGCTTCTCAGCTTACTCATAAGCCTCCTATGAAGAACATTTTCAAAGGCTTTGCTAAAATCTAAGTACATTACATCTAGCACATGCCCTCAACCTAGTTCTCTGGTCACCAGTCAAAGAAATCCGATTCATTTGACATGATCTTCCCTGTTGCTTTGGGCTTTGCAGCCCACTGGATTCTGGAAAGGCCATCATCCTTTCTTTCGGCAGCACCTCCATTGTTTTTCCTACCACAGAGGTAAAGCTTACTGGCCTGTAATTTCCCACCTCCTTTGTTACCACTTTTCTGAAGAGGAACCACATCATTCCTCCTTCACTGCCATGGAATCTCTCCCGTCTCTAAGGATCTATTAAGCCTATCTTTAAGAGGACCTGCCAGAACCTCTCTGCGCCCCTTCAGTATCCTGGGATATTTCATCTGACTCCATGGTTTGGTCTGCTTCCAGTTTTGCAAACTGTTTATAAACACTTTCTTCCATGTCTACTCAATTTCTACTAGTACCTGTAAATCTGTGCTCTTTGTCCAGCATTTTCTTTTGTGAACACAGAAGTATTTATTTAGCATTTCTGCTTTTTCCTTGTCATTTTCCACACACCAGTCCTCAGCAACTTTGAGTCTTGCAGTTCCATCTCCAGCATTCCTCATTTCTCAAAACACCTGAAAAAAGTCTTTCTCCCTTGTTTCACATCTTGAGGATGTTGTATGGTTATTAGCCAAAGAGAAAATTTCACATCCTAAATTTAGACCTCAAATCACCATCAGCAATAAATGTATACAGTATGATCCAATACACAAACGGTTTGTAAAATCACCATCAGCAATAGATGTATACAGTATGATCCAATCACTTTAAATGTTGCTTCTGCATACACAAACGGTTTGTAAAATGCAATTATGAAAAAAATCCCCATTACGATGGCATTAGAAGTATTCAGATTATATTGAACCCAGATATTACAGTAATGCTTGTAGACTTGATTTTTGGGCCATACTGCACAAACCAAAATATGCTGTAATAAGCAAGTAAAGCTTTCACAGTTATAGTTTAATACCATATGTGTAGTTTGCTTGGTTCAGTAGCTGTTTTCATTAGAGCTATAACATACTACAGTAGCTGGAACTTACTGGGCTCTAAAATAAAGCACATTGACTGCCCTGCATACAGTTTATACACTCATTCTTTTGTGTGGTCACAATGAACCACTAGTTGAAAAAAAAAAAATCAGACATTTCTTCAATTCATTTTACTATCTGAAGTTACGATGCCAAAACTAACCTTCAAAGAGTAAACAGTTTTATTGCTGAGTCTAAGGAAAAGCCCTACATTCACACAGCAAAGTTAAAATAACACTGTCGTCCATGAGGATGACCAGAAGAGAAATTTGTCAAAGAACATTATTCTTTAGCCTACACGCTGCCCTGTAACTGCTGAAGAATGTTTTATTTGAAATCGTTCATCATCTTAATTTGCATTGTCTTGTTCATGTAAGAGAATCTTTGAGGTAAATCAGAGAAATTGAAAAGCTCCTCTTCCAGAACATCTATACACAGGGCTTAATTTGTGCCAAAAAGGGGTGGAACAGCATTCCAGCGCTTCTTGAGGAGGCGGAAGTAATTCTCATTCCATCCCCCACCTCCTCTCCCTGCTCCGTACTGCCGCGGCCGTCTTAAACACGTAACACAGCCGCGGGAGCATTTTTCCTTTCCCCCTGTGGCTGTGCTGACTGAAGCAGCCTGGCCACGGCACTTTTAGTAATGCAGTGTTTACTTTGCTTTACGGCCATGGCAGCGCAGAATTGGCAGAGAAAGAGAGGAGGTAACTGCAGCCATATGAACACTTAACATAGCCGCGGGAGCATGGTTGTTTTGCCCCCAAGATTGTGTTAAGAGCATGGAACAGGCAGGGAGAGGAAAAAAAGAGAGCTGGCTCAGAGTGATGTAGGGGAGGAGCTGGACAGATTGGCGGAGCTGATGGGGGAGGCTAATGTAGAATGACGGAGAGAGGAACTGAAAAGGGGCTGGGACACTGGAAATGATGATGGTAGAGAGGACTGGGACTAGAAGAGAGCCAATGCTGGGATGGGCGCTGAAATAAGGGGATGGAAATAAGCTGATACTACTACTATTACCACTGTTAATCATTTATATAGCGCTACAATATGTGCGAGTGCTATACAGATACAAATAAAAAATGGGCCCTGCTCATTAGAGCTTTCAATCTAACCAAGACAGACAGTTCAAAAGCTGAGAACAAGGGTACAAATAAAGAACGGTAAGGAGAACAAGGGATCACCAAAGACAGGCTCAAAGAGGTGAGCCTTTAGCATGAATTTGAAAAAGGAGAGAGATGAAACCTGACATACAGATTCAGGTAGTTTGTTCTAGGCATAAGGAGCAGCAAGGTGAAAGGACTGAAATCTGGAGTTTGCAGTGGAAGAAAAGGGCAAAGAGAGAAGTAAGCTAGAGGAAGAGCGGTGTTCACGAGGAGGGATGTAGGGAGAGAATAGAGAGGAAAGTTAGTGAGGAACAGTAAAATGAATGCATTTATAAGTCAGAAGCAGTTTGAATTACATTATGGAAATGGAAGGGAAGCCAATGAAGTGATTTGAGAAGAGGGGTTAAATGAGTATATCGGGGCTGGCGGAAGATGAGCCATGCAGCAGAGTTCTAAACAGATTGAAGGGGAGAGAGATGACACAGAGGGAGACCACAAGGAGAAGGTTACAATAGTTGAGATGGTAGGTGACTAAAGAGTGGATAAGTGTTTTATTATTGTGTTCAGAACGGAAGGGGCGGAGTTTCTGAATGTTATAGAGGAAGAAACTACAGGTTTTAGCTATCTGCTGGATATGTGTAGAGAAGGAGAGGGAGGAGTCAAAGATGTCCCCAAGGTTGCAGGCTGAGGCAACAGGAAGTATAAAAGTGTTATCAACAGAGATACAGAAAGGAGGAAGGGGTGAAGGGTTTAGGGGGAAAATAAGAAGTTTGGTTTTGGCCATCTTCAATTTCAAATGGCGGTGAGACATCCAGGCAGTGATGTCAGATATGCAGGCAGAGATATGGGCCTGGAGTGTCAGAGAAGTATCAGGTGTAGATAGATTTGAGAGTCATCAGCATAAAAATGATACTGAAAGCCATGGGAGGAGATGAGAACACCAAGGGATTGGGTATAAAGGGAGAAAAAGAGAGGGCCTCATAACAGACCCTTGAGGTATACCAACTGAGAGTGGGATATCAGTAGAGGAGGAACCTCAAGCACTAATAACCCCAATCCTAGACTTCTGCAACCCAATCTATCTGGGCCTAACGAAACAGACACTAAGACCATTGAAACTGGCACAAAACACTGCAGCACGCATAATTGCCGGCACCACAAGACAAGAACACATCACACCCACCCTAAAAGAGCTCCACTGGCTGCCTATCAGTGCCCGCATTAGATACAAGACAATCATAAACATTTTCAAAATCAAACATCAATCATCAGCTTTCAGCCTACACCCACTCATACAACCAGACAACAGCACAAGACCGAGAAGAAGAGGCACATCCAACCGTGTCAACACACCTAAAGATATCAACAGGGTACACAAGGACACCGAAAAACGAGCCTTATCAAAGGCAGCACCAACAATCTGGAACGCCCTCCCCGACGAACTGCGTTCAACAACAGACCTTAAGGAGTTCAGGAAACTACTGAAGACAACCCTCTTCATAGAACACTATGGTGACATTACTTAAACCATGCAACAGACACCTCAATTCCCCCCACATGTCACTATAATTGTAATTAAGCAAGGAACTGATACCCATAGCACTGTAAATAGCGCACGCTGTAAATAGCACCCAAACAATCAACGTCCAGACACACTCACACACATACACTACTCACTGCATGTGCACACTAGACACTGTATTTTATTGATTGTTTGCTGTTCAGACCGCCTTGATTGCAGGATAAGGCGGTATAGAAATACGTTTAAATAAATAAGCACCAGAATAAACACTGAAGGAGCAATGTGAGAGATAAGAGAACCAGGACAGCACAGAGCCCCTAAAACCAAGTAAGAACAATGTGTTGAGGAGAAAGTGGTGGTCGTGTCAAAAGCAGCAGAAAGCAGCACTCCTTCCCCCATGCACAGCCCTGCACACAACAATATGCATTATTCAAAAAGCAGCTAAACAAGACCACATTACACCTATCATGAAACAGCTCCTCTGGCTCCTCCTGGAGAGCCGCATCCAATACAAAACTCTCCTCCTCACCCATAAAGAGAAATCCCACCTACAAATTCTCCTCCAAGAATTCAAATCCTACAGAGCATAAGACAAACAACAAAACACTAGTAATGCCAGAACCAAACACAACAACCAAGCCTGCACCCGCTCCTTCAAACTCTATGACCCATCCTTATGGAACACGCTCCAAGCAAACATCAAATCCATCACCGACCTCCTAACCTTTGGAAAGAAACTGAAGACTCACCTCTTCATTCAGCACTATGGCCCCCCCTGAGAACTCAAGAAATTAAACTACAATCCCATCCCTCCAGCCCACACCGATCTGCACTGGAAACAGTAAATATGTTAATAAGTTAAATTTCTCCCTTACTTTTACTCACTACCACGCTAAATTGTAAATAAGTTAACCAGATGTTCAATGTATATATCTATTGCATGTTATTTAATGTAAACCGCTTTGACCCGGAGAAAGGCAGTATATAAACCCAGCAAAATAAATAAATAAAAGTCAAGAAGAATGAGGATTGAGTGAAGACCCTTGGATTTGGCCTTGGAGCAATTCGCTGGAGACTCTGGCAAGAGCTGTTTCAGTAGAATGGAAGGGATGAAAGCCAGATTGAAGTGGATCTAGGAGGGCTTGAGAGGAAAGAAATTCAAGGCAACAGCGGAGAACTGCATGTTCAAGAAGTTTGGAAATGAAGGGAAGAAGGGAGATGGGTCGATAGTTAGAAGGTCAAGTGAAGATTTCTTGAGGAGAGGTGTGACCACAGCATGCTTGAAGGTTGCAGGGAAAGTTGCAGTGGAAAGTGATACGTTGAAAATATGTGAGATGGGAGGGATGACAGATGAGGAGATGGAGTTAAGGAGATGGGTGGGGATAGGATCAGAGGAACAGGTAGTAAGTTTAGAGAAGGAAAGAAGATGAGAGGTTTTCTCTTCAGAGATCTTCAAAAAGGATGAAAGGGTAATAGAGATTGAGGGGAAAAGTTGGTATTGAAGAGGGAGAAGAGGGGAAGAAGCTGGAGTGTAATCTTGTGGACTTTGTCATGGAAATAATTGGCTAGGGTTTGGGCAGAAAGAGGAGGAGGTCAGAGGTGGAGGTGCCTTAAGGAGAGAGTTGAGACGAGACGGCGGGGTCAGAGGCAAGAGAATTAAGTAGATGGACATAGTAGTTTTGCTCGGTAAGTGTTATAGCTGATTGGAAGGAAGGAAGCAAGCATGAATTTGAAGTGAAGAAAATCAGAAAGGGAGTGGGATTTGAGCCAAATGCGCTCAGCTGAGCAGGCACAGGAGTGTAGGTAGCAGGTAGTTGAAGACAGCCACGGCTGAGTTATAGGGCGCCTCACATGACGTGGCATGGGTGGAACAAGAACATCCAGAGCAGAAGAGAGAGCAATATTATAGGAAACTATAGCCTCATTAACAGACTTGGAAGACAAAGTGGAGGAAAGAGGTGATGAGACAATAGTGGAGAGAGCCAATGGATCGAACGCATAAAGATTTCTAAAAAGATAGGAGGTGACATGGTGCGATTGTGGCAAGGAGTGATGAAGAGTGAACTTAGCAGGTGATGGTCAGATAAGGGTAGTACTGAGGTTGGGGGAAGACTGGAACTAGAAATGGGCTGATACTGGGCTGGGGGGAACTGAAACGAAATAGGCTAATATGGGGCTAAGGGGACTGAGACTGGGTATGAGCTTTGGGGGGGGGGACTGGGACTAGAAATGGTTTGATACTGGGGCTGTGGGGGGGACTGGGACTGGAAATAGGCTGATACTGGGGCTGGAGGAGCAGGACTGGGACTGGAAATGGGCTGATAATGGGGTTGGGAATAGAAATGGGTTTATGCTGGAGGAGGACTGGGCCTGGAAGGAGACTGGTGCTGGGAGGGGGCTAATTTTAGGGCTAAGGGGCCTGGTACTAAAAGTGAGTTAGCACTGACAAATGCTGGGGCCAGGGTGGGGAAAAGGAAGGAGAGGAGAATAGATACTGTGAAAACTGGGGAAGAAGTAAAGTCATAACCAGGG
Organism: Ichthyophis bannanicus; assembly: GCA_033557465.1. Taxonomy (NCBI): domain Eukaryota; kingdom Metazoa; phylum Chordata; class Amphibia; order Gymnophiona; family Ichthyophiidae; genus Ichthyophis; species Ichthyophis bannanicus. The sequence continues at coordinate 408,755,019 of CM066035.1, read as the reverse complement.
GAAAGTTGAGAGAGCAGGCTATAAGATTAGATTCTGGGGTAAGGGGGAGGAAAAGAGTAGTTCCAGGAGCAGCAGGAATCAGTCCTCACATATGGGTGACGTCGGCGCCGACGGAGTCCTCGTGCGGAGCATTTCCCCAGCTTTCAAAGAAAGCCTTTGGGAATTGCAGCACGCATGCGCGGTCCCCTTCCCGCCCAAGGGTGCCATCTTGCTCAGTCTGATGACATAGCTAAAAGACAGCAAAAAATTAGCAAAATAAATCATATGACTGCAACTCCAAGGGGAGGAGGGAGGGTTGTGAGGACTGATCCCTGCTGCTCCTGGAGAACACCTGTTACAGGTGAGTAACTACTCTTTCTCCAGGACCAAGCAGGAAGTCAGTCCTCACATATGGGACTCCCCAGCTTAAGGCTACCGGAGACCTCAAGCGGAAAAATGAGCTCCCTCTAGCTCGTCAGTACGTAAGGAAGGAATCTTCTCTGAGAACGCCCCCGACCGGTAGCCCAACACCAGGGCCGGAGGGTAGGAGTTGCGTAAACCCCAAAGAGATTATGGAGTACTGCCTGTCCGAAAGCACTGTCCCTGCAGGACGCCCTCTCAAAGCAGTAATGGGCCGCAAAAGTCTGGCTTGGAGACCAAATAGCGGCCCGGCAGATGTCTGCCAATGGAACAGAGTGGAGATGAGCCACTGACGCAGCCTTCACCCTGACACGATGAGCCGTGACTCGACCCTCCAACGAGAGGCCGGCTGCCCCATAAGCCTAGGCGATACAGTCAGCGACCCATATGGATAAAGTACGCTTGGAGACAGGTAGCCCCAACTTATTGGGGTCAAAAGAAACGAAGAGCTCCCACATACGGTCGAGGTAGAAGGATAATGCCCTCCTACAGTCCAGGGTATGCAGGACCATCTCAGCCCAGTTGGCATGCGGCCTGGGAAAGAAGGTCGGAAGAACCACCTCCTGATTGAGGTGAAAAGGGGAGACAACCTTAGGAAGAAACTTCGGGTGAGTCCGTAAGACTACCCTATTCCTGTAGAACCTAGTGTAAGGGGGATCAGACACTAGTGCCTGAAGTTCACTCACTCGCCTAGCAGAGGTAAGAGCTACCAGAAACAAGGTTTTCCAGGAGAGAAAACGGAGAGGGCAGGTAGCCATAGGTTCAAATGGCGGACAAGTAAGCCGTTGTAAGACCACATTCAGATCCCACTCAGGGGCTGGTGGACGCAAAGGAGGCTTAAGCAGGTGGAGGCCTCTGAGAAAACGAGCCACCAAAGGGTGGTTGGAAAGAGGCCTCCCGTCCACCGGCGAGTGGTGTGCTGAGAGAGCACTGAGGTGAACCCTGACAGAGTTGGACTTAAGGCCTAGATTGGAGAGGTAAAGCAAATATTGCAATACTACCGCTACCAAGCACGAGAAGGGATTCTCGCTGTGCTGAGCACACCATGTGGAGAATCTACACCACTTAAGAGCGTAGGATTTCCTAGTGGACTGCCACCTAGAGGCTAAGACTACGTCTTCCACCTCTCTAGGCAGGAGTAGGGGAGCCAGGACTACCCTTTCAGCAGCCAGGCCATCAGATGAAGGGACTGGAGGTTGGGGTGCAAGAGAGACCCCTGGTCCTGAGACAGGAGATCGTGTTGAATTCCCAGAGGCAGGGGAGCGTCCACCGCCAGTTGCAACAGGAGTGGGAACCACGGCTGCCTCGGCCACCTGGGGGCTATCAGAATCATTGAGGCCCTGTCCTTGAAGACCTTGAACAGTGTTCGAGACACTAGTGGCGTGGGAGGAAACGCATATAGTAGGCCTTGGGACCACGGAATCAGAAAGGCATCCGCTGCTACTCTGAGAGGATGCGGTTGTCTGGAACAGAATCTTGGGAGTTGCCGGTTCAGAGGGCTGGCGAAGAGATCCATGGTGGGGAGGCCCCACCTGAGAAAGATCTGCTGAACCACCAATGGATTCAATCTCCATTCGTGTGGTTGCAGGATCCTGCTCAGTCTGTCCGCCAGGTAATTTTCTTGACCGGGGAGGTAGACAGCCTTGAGGAGGATTCCGTGATTGACGGCCCAAGAGCACAGCCGTTGTGCCTCCTGACAGAGAAGGAAGGAGCCTGTGCCTCCTTGTTTGTTCACGTAGAACATGGCAACTTGATTGTCCGTCTGGACCAGTACAGACTGGTGAGACGTGAGGTGGGAGAAGGCTCTCAGAGCTAGGCGTATTGCCCGTAGCTCCAGGAGGTTTATCTGCTGAGCAGCCTCCAAGGAGTCCAGAGACCCTGAGTACATGCCCCTTGGCAATGTGCTCCCCAACCTAGAAGAGAATCCAGAATAAATCACAAATTGATTATCACTACATTTAAGACACTAAATACAATGGCCCCAGTCCCCTTAACAAAACTTATCACTAAAGACACATCCCAAACTACGCTACGGAGAGGCCACACGAATAAAATTAGAATCCCGAAAGAATTCACAACTACTAAAAAAACTACTAATAAAAAAGCGTTTTCACATGCAGCTCCCACCCTATGGAACTCCCTCCCCGAAGAAATAAGAGCATTAAATGATGCAAATGAAGTCCGCAAGAAATTAAAAACATATCTATTCATCTCCCATTTTGGCACACTTGAAAATACCTTACCTCTAACAGGTAATGGTTAATAGCGACCTAGGGTACACCAACTCCAATTCTCCTACCTAACTACAATTAAAGTCGATTAAATAACTACTTGTAAATCTTGTAAATAGATATATGTAATAGTTCAAAATATGTAAATAGTTCGATTGTTATTTAACAAATTTTACCATATTTAGTCCATTCATGTTTAATGTATTTAGCAAAATTGTACCTAGTTAACTAATGTTCCATGTAAAACAGACTTGTAAATCTGTTCATTCTTTGTTCATTGTAAACCGCACCTGATCTGTGGAAGGTAGCGGTATATAAGCAACTGTTAAATAAATAAATAAAAATAAATAAGAGAAGCATCTGTCGTCAGCACCCGAGAATGCGGAGGGGATTGAAAATCCACTCCGAGTACCAGATTCGGAAGATGAAGCCACCATTGTAGAGAGGAGACGAGCAGGGTGGATATTTTCACCGAGTCTGCAAGGCTCCCTATGGCCTGATGCCACTGAGTTCGAAGGCTCCACTGAGCAGGCCGCATGTGCAGGCGGGCATTGGGGGTTACATGAACCGTGGAAGCCATCTGGCCGAGAAGTCTCAGGAATTGCCTGGCGGAGACCAGGGAATTGCTGTGAAACTGCCTGGCTACATCCATCAACCGGAGGGCCCTGTCCACTGGCAGAGAAGCCCTCGCCTGAAGAGTGTCTAGCCTTGCTCCTATGAATTCCAAGTTCTGGGACGGGAGCAAAGTGGACTTTGCAAAGTTTATGACAAACCCCAAGTGCTGAAGCAGAGCCACAGTGTGAAGGGTGGCTTGACTGGCCTCCTGGGAAGACTGGCCCCTTATGAGCCAGTCCAGGTATGGAAACACAAAAAGACCTTGAAGCCTCAGGTAGGCCGCCACCACCGCCAGGCACTTGGTGAACACCCTGGGAGCGGAGGTTAGGCCAAAGGGAAGTACTCTGTACTGGTAGTGGTTTCTACCCACAACAAATCGAAGATATTGTCTGTGGTCTGGATGAATAAGGATGTGAGTATAATGTGGGCCGGCACCCATACTAGGCGGTGGCCTAGTGGGGGCGGCGGGCCATATTAACTTGTGTCTTGCTTCAGCCTAGTAGCCGAGGCCCTTAATTGTGTAGTTGTGGGGTAATAAAGCAGTCCAAGTGGAAATAGGCTAACACAGGAAAATTTATTTTTAAATTTTGTTTTAATCATCAAGTTTGCAATTGGACCTTGGCAGAAGGCTCCAAACCATGAACAGAAAGTGAGGATATTTTCTCCAACAAAATGCTTCTTTATAAAGGTATTTCAGCAGTGCTATGACAAAGCAGTTTCTTTCAGTCTTTGCAACAAACATAAGTTTCCTTTTAGCCAAACAAAACACAGTTGAAAGTCACTGTTGTAAGCAAAGTCCAGCTAACCTTGTTAGCTTCTCCCAGCTGTTTCAGGTAAGCTTAAAACATTCTCTGCTTCTCAGTATAGGAACTAAACTGCTATTTAAAACATTTTCATAGCAGAAATACTACTGCAGCTTTAAAAGATGAGACTTCTGTCTTTCCAGCACTTCTCAGTAGCAATTACTCAGAATAACTACTTCTTGGGCTTTCTTCACACTATCTCTTTAAGGGCTACAGACCTCCTTCCCTTTAGTGAAGCATTTTAAAGGTACTGTCTGCTTTACCTTGTTTTGTAGAAGCATTCTTCATAGCAGGCTTTTTAACAGGCACCGTTCCTTACTTAGAACCTGGGCTGCTTGCCTTTGAGTCAGAGTTATAATCCTTTTAACTCCCTCAAGCTTCTTCCTGCTCTTCTCTCTTGCTTCTTGTTCCGTTGTTGACTTCCCCAACAACTATTCTGGCTTTTCCTCTGGCTCTGCCATTCCCTCTGGCTCTGCCACTCCTCCAGCCAGTTCCTTCGGCTCCCCCCCCCCCCTTGCTGACTGTGTTTAAATGTTTGCCAGCGTGCTTCCCTTTTTGGCCCCACCCTATACTCTCCCTGCTGTTGCCATGGAGTCCGGGTGTGGCTTCAAGCTAGCCTTGCAAGTGTGTGTTTCTCTATAACTTTCGTTTTGGGGCCTGTGCTTAGGTGAGCCCATACCCCCTCTTAGAAAAAAAAGTTTCTTTTTTTTCCCTTTCCCAGGTCTGTGCTGCACCTGCCTTACCACATATCCCCCCCCCCCCCTTAAGCTATTACAGGCTGGCGCCACAATCCACGCACAGCTCGTAATCCTAGATAGGACTTGTGGGTTATTGTTCTCTCTTAGGGCTAATTTGGCTGTTCGCTCTTGCCATGGGTGCAGTATATTAATATGGTATACTTGCTGCCTCCCTTTCCCGGTCTCCAATGCATAAGTTACAGGACCTACTTGTTTTAAAACTCTGTAAGGCCCTTTCCAGGTATTCTCAAACTTGGAGCTAGCAGCTGCGACCATCACAAGTACCCTATCCCCAACCTTCAGGATACGTGGTCTCGCTCGTCGGTCATGATAAGACTTTTGACGGGCCTGACTCGCTTTCAAGTTCCCTTCTGCCGCTGTAGCCTTTCGCTGCAAGCGTCCTTTCAAATCCATCAGGAACTTGGGTACCTCTTGCTCGCCCTCAGTGGGTGCTATCCACTGTTCTCTCAGTATATCTAGTACTCCCCGCAGAGCACGTCCATACATGAGTTCGTATGGGGAAGCGCCTGTAGAGGTCTGCTTTCTCTCCCTACATGCATATTTATTTATTTATTATTTATTACAATTTCTTATATACCGCACTATTGTCAGCGCGGTTTATTCCCCCATGTTACCTTCAAGGGTTCTCCTCAACATGCTCTTTAAGGTCTGGTTGAACCTTTCTACCAGGCCATTGGTTTGTGGGTGATACGCCGCCGTGCGAACATGATGGATACCAAAGGCATCCCATAGCTGAGCAAGGTATCGGGACATGAAGTTGCTCTCCCTATCTGTTAAAACCTCCCGAGGGAACCCAACTTCACAAAATACCTTTACCAATTCCATGGCTATGATACATGCGGACGTATTTCGCAAGGGGACTGCCCAAGGAAATCTAGTGGCGTGGTCCATTATGACCAGTATGTATCGGTAGCCCCTTGGTGTTTTTAACAATGGTCCCACTATATCAACTGCCAACCTGTGTACTGGTTTGGTTATAACTGGCATCGGAATCAAAGGCACCTCCGGCGGATGATTCGCCGTGACCCTCTGACAGGATGGGCAAGATGCGCAAAATCTTGACGTCTCTCTAAAAACTCCTGGCCAATAAAACCTAGCTAGTACCTGATCCAATGTGCCTTGTACCCCTTTATGTCCCCCCACTGGGTGATCATGAGCCAATCTTAAGATTATGTTTCTAAAGGAATGAGGTATCACTAACTGTTTTCTTGTATCACCTGTTCTTGGGTCTGAACTTTCCCGATATAGCAGGTTATCCACCAAGAGAAATCTTGGCAGGGTCTCAGATCCTTTCCTGGCGTATTCAAACGCTCGGACCAAAGCAGGATCTGCTATCTGTTCCCTAGGAAATGAGGGAAATTTTTCCCTTAAGTCTGCAGGAACCCAGGGCAATTCCTGTCCAGCTATCAACTCAGCCCTATTCTTTGCCCTGGTTTGCCTTTCCCGCCGAATTTCGTCCTTTCCCTTCCTGGGGATGTCTTTGGGGGAGTAATCAATTCCTCATGAAAGGATGTCCCTGGTATAGGGTCTTCCTGAGGATCATTTTCCTTTTCTGAAGGCTTAAAGCCTGTGCGGGTAGTTATCATACCTGCCTTGTCTTCTCCTAGCCTGGGGTCAGCAACCTTTCCTACCTTGGGTAAGGCTTTCTCCCTGGCTAAGTCATCTTCCTGAGAAAGGGTAGCTGGTTGACTTGTGTTGCCCTGCAACTCCTCAGCTAAGCCTTTCCTGAATTGAGGCCAATCGCGGCCTAGGACTATGTCATGTGGAAGTCTAGGTACTATAGCCACATCTATTTGCTTTTTCATACCCAATCCTTTTATTTCAACGGGATGTATGGGATAGGTAGAGGCGGCTCCATGGATACAGCGAATCTTAATATGATTTCCAGAGGACTCTGGTGAGGATTTATTTTTTGCCTCAATTTTCCTCCACAGCCTCTGAGATATCATAGATTGGTCTGCACCTGAGTCCAATAATGCCTTGGTTGGGATCCCTTCCACCTCCACTGTTAATAGGAACCCTTCTCCTGCATCTCTGTGATGGGTAATTACAAAAGCTTTCTTAGCTTTACAATCCCTTTTAAGATGACCCAACTCTCCACACATAAAACATTTTCTCTGTGCATCAAATCTTTTATCCAAAGTCATATTTTTTTTCCTAAAGTTTGCAAGCTTTGCCTTCCTTTCTAGTAACTCCACATTTGCATTCTTAAAAACACCTTCTTTCTCGGGGCTCAATCTGTTAGCCTCTAGAAAGCGGTCAGCCAGAGCAATGGCTTCCTGAGTGTTTTTGCAATCCTGGAGGACTAAGAAAGTTTGCACATTGCCGAGTACAGCTTCCATAAACTGTTCTAGAATCACAGTGTCTAATATGGATTCTAAATCTTTAGTCTCGGGCGTAAGCCATTTATAAACTAAGCTCTTCACTCTATAATAGAGAGCTTGAGGTGTCTCACCTAACTTCAATTTACAGGAACGTAGAAGCCTGCGATAGACGGTAGGGTTTAATCCCATCCGATCCTTGATAGCTCGCTTTACTTCCTTATAATCTGTGACTAAACTGGCGGGCATGGCCCTATAGGCCGCCAAAGCTTCGCCCGTGAGAGAAGTGGCAAATCTTAGCGCCCACTGTTCCTTTGGCCATCTGGCTAAGAGAGCTATTCTCTCAAATGCCTCAATATAATCGTCTACATCATCATCTCTAGTAAGGCGTCCACAAGAGAAAGTCTCAGTGCCTGATAGGTCCCACCCGCAGAAATCTCCCCGTGAACCTGGCACTGTCCTGGCAGCTTCGGCCGCTTCTTCCTGCGATGTTCCAGTGAAGGAGACCCCCGCTCAGAGGAACCCCGACGCTGCTCGGGGCCGGAGTCCCTAGACGTCGAGGCCCTTGACGAGGTCCGGGCCCGGCCGGACGCGGAGTCAGAGAAGATCCTATCCTTCCGGTGCTGCCGACTCCTGAACGCCTTCGAGGACATTTTGCCACATGGACCACAGATCATCGGGTCATGATCGGGTCCGAGGCAGCGGAGGCAGCAGTCATGTGTGTCAGTAAGAGACATAAGTTTCTTACACCGATCATACTTTTTAAACCCGCTGGTAGCCATCGGGGGAAAAAGGGCCCCTGCGAGGTCAAAAGACCAGGCTGCCAGTGAAAAAAGAAAAATGGCGCAAACGCTAGTCACAAAGGACAAAAACCGAAAAAGAGAGAGTGGACCCGATACCGGCGTATCGGGCCAAGGCGGGAAAAGGATCCGGCGTCAAACCGAAAACCCCCCCAGGGAAATCAACTTTTTCCTCGGGGAAAAACGAACTACGTCCTTCGGGCTCCGCGGAAAAAAGAAGACTGAGCAAGATGGCACCCTTGGGCGGGAAGGGGACCGCACATGCGCGCTGCAATTCCCAAAGGCTTTCTTTGAAAGCTGAGGAAATGCTCCGCACGAGGGCTCCGTTGGCGCCGACGTCACCCATATGTGAGGACTGACTTCCTGCTTGGTCCTGGAGAATGAAGGGTTATTTAGTACTGGAGAAGGAGGTAGGTGGGTGGGCACTGGGGACAAGGGGATGTGGAAGAGCAGGGACTCGGGATTACGTGAGTAATCTCAGACTGGGTGAGAAAATAGAAGAAAAACTAACATAGACTGAGTATTGTGCGGGTAAGTGAGGGCTTCATTAGGATTGTGAGCGAGGACTCAGGGACTGGGTAGGATGGGCGTGGGGACTTGAGGTTGCCTGGGGGGACAATGGAGACTAAGAAACTAAACAGAGATTAGGAGGACAGTGGGAACAAGGTGAGGGATATGAGTAGGGCTGTGAGACCAAGTGCAGAAATATGGTGAGGGGTGAAGTTTTGAAACAATTCCAGCCCTTGCCCCACCCCCACAGGTCACTTCCAGCCTTTGCCCCATCCACAGTTCCACTTCTTTTGTTCTACAAATTAAGCCCTGTATATACATAAAATGCAATGTGTGTCTTTGAGTCAATACAGACTCCTGGTAACAGTCAATACAGACTCCTGGTGACTCAACAGCTCCTGAGTATTTTGGCAGTGTAACCAGAAGTAGATTGCCAGACCTTTCCTCAGAGGCAGAGGAGGGTTAAGTGACTTGCCCAAGGCCACAAGATGTGCTAGTGGGAATCAAACCTTGGCCACCAAGCCAGTGCTCTAACCATTAACCTACTCCTCTCTCTCTCTCTATATATATATATCTATCTATATATATATATATATATATCTATATCTATCTATATATATATATATATATATATAAGATTGCGATCTATGTCATTATAATGGTCCTGAAGAAAACTGGAGCTTTCTTAGGTGGTAGTAACTTTAGATATTGCATAAACTCTTGACATTACTTGTTGTAAAGTGGCCAACTGTCCTGTATTATACGGGACAGTCCCGTATTTCAAGGATTTGTCCCTGGAATCATATTACTTTGGTCGGGATGCCTAAATGTCCCTTATTTTAGAATAGGTGTCCCACTCCTACACTCCTCCACATTTGTACCAACAGACATCTCTACTCCAGCTGACATTTTCAAAGGGAAACTATTTATATATGACTATTTCCATCAGAGACACAGAAACATATACAAATGCATGCACTCTACTGTACTTCAGTCACACACACATGCACATGTATTTATCTAATCCTCACCCTCCAAATCAGGTACACACAGGCACACTAGCACTTTTCAGACAGATTCTGTCTCTGACTGTCTACTGGTACTGTGCTGCTTTTGCATTCCTCTACTTCAATGACTCCAGTTCTTGCTTTTGCTACCAGTTCTTTTTCTCAGCCTGCAATAGCCTCCTCACACTTTATCCCATTCTTCTTACATTTCTACCCTTTCTCAGCAACCCCACTCACCCCTACCAAGAAACCCACTTATTCCACTGACTTTCTCCCAGACCCTGTGCAGAAAATCAGCCCGCTCTTCCTGCGACTAGTGCAGCCTTTCCATTGGATGGAACCTACTACTTACTCTGCACAATGAGGAGGGAGCACTGGCGAGCTATAGAGCTAAACTCTAAAAAATACCCAGACAATTTAGACATCATTCTGACTAAGACAGCTAATTTAGATGGTTGGCAATCCTAAACTCCTGAGTCCTCAGCACATCTGAAATCTTGCTCTGCTTCGTCCCCAGGGTCAAGGCAACCATCAGTCAGACAAAGCCAGCCAATAAGCTGTAGCAGATACAGTCAGCCAATAGGAAGCAGGAGGAGGTGGGCGCAGTAGCTAGTATACAGAAACCTTTTTTTCTCACTTGTCCTGCAGCTCTGGAATATGGCATTTTTTTTTACTACAGATATACAGACCTACAGGAGAAAATACTGGAATGCTCTAGCACCCACAGGGCTGGCGCCTATGATCCTGGGGACAACATCAGTATCAGAATCATGGTCAGTATTAGTATCACAATCAGTGATAGGACTCAGCCTAGGATGCATGCTTCTATTTCATCTTTAGCCTTTATTTTCATTTTAAAATGCTGAAAAGAAAGTGTTTTTTTAATGATCAACTACAAAATGAATACCCGTTCATTAAGAAACGTTCTGGTGATAGCATGGTGTTTTATAACAAATGTCAGTCTTCCTTTTCAATCACACATGCAGGAAAGAGTGACGTTGTTCAGCACTTACAGTGCATTGCAAAAGTATTCATCCCCTCTGTGTTTGTCCTTTTTAGCATTGTTACTCACCTATAACAGGTGTTCTCCACGGCCTTTGGCCCGGGCACTGAGGCACTCGGGCCCAAGGCTGGCTCCCTCGAGGGGGAATCCTTGACGAGGATGGTGTCTGAGGGAACGAGGCTGATCCGCAGTTGAATTCTTTCGGGGGACCTTTGCAGGCCACTCCTTCTCCGAAGCCTCGGACGAGCGTCTCGGACTGAAGGACTGGGCCCGGGGGGCACCCGGCTGGTCGGAACCGTCCAACGATGCCGCCTTCGAGGGTTTCTTCTTCCTGGGTTCCATTGAGGGAGACCCACTTTCTGAGGACCCACGATGGGGCTTTGGTTTGGGAGGTTCCGCCCAAGGCGTTGAGGCCTCAGACAAGGACCTGGCCTTCGGAGGAGCTGGGGACTCGGGGGGAAAACTTCTTGTGCTGCTGCTGGCAGCTCTTGGGGGCCTTACTGGACATCCTTTTGCATTAAAAACATAAGAACATAAGATATGCCATACTGGGTCAGACCGAGGTTCATCAAGCCCAGTATCCTGTTTCCAACAGTGGCCAATCTAGGTCATACGTACCTAGCAATATCCCCAAAAGACACAGGTTCCACAATGCTTGTACTGGGTCAAGCACTGATTATCCTGAGTCCCTTTTTAATAGTGGTTTATGGACCTTTCCTCCAGGAACTTGTCCAAACCTTTTTTAAACCCAGCTACACTAACAGCCCTTACTACATCCTCCGGTAACAAATTCCAGAGTTTGATTACACGTTGAGTGAAAAAATATTGACCACAGTCTGCCAGGTCGTGGTCTGGCCTGAGGCAGCGGAGACAGCAGTAGTGTATGTCAGTCAAAGACATAATTTTAGAGCACCGATCACACTTCTTGAAGCCACTGGTAGCCATAGGGGAAAAAAGTACCCCGCGAGGTCGGAGACTCTCCGGGCTGCCAGTTGGAAAAAAAGGCGCGAAGACGCCAGGAAAAGAAAGAATGAAAACTACAAAAATAGACCCAAACTTGACACCAAGGCAACGAGGTCGGGTGGCAGGGAGAGTACTGGTACAATACCGGAAGCAAGTATGAAACACGGAGAGAAAAATCAACTTTTTCCAGGGACAAGCCAGACGAATGTCTGAAGGGCTCCACGGAAAAAAAGGAGACTGAGCAAGATGGCACCCTTGGGTGGGAGGGGGACCATGCATGCTTGGTGGCATCTCCTAAATGCTTTCTTTGAAAGTTGGGGGGATGCTTCCACGAGGGCTCCCTTGGTGCTGACGTCACCATATGTGAGGACTGACTTCTTGCTTGTTCCCGGAGAATGTCGCATTACAACCTGGAATTAAAATGGAGTCTGGGGGTTAGCAACATGTGATATATACAACATGACTACGACTTTGAAGGTGCAAAATATCCTTTATTGTGACACAAACTATAATTAAGACAAAAAAAAACCCCTGAAAGCAGGAGTGTGCATATGTATTCACTCCCCAAAGTCAATACATTTGTAGAGCCACCTTTTGCTGCAATTATAGCTGCAAGTCTCTTGTGGTATGTCTCTATTAGCTTAGCACATCTAGTCACTGGGGGTTTCACCCATTCCTTATGGCAAAACTGCTCCAGCTCCTTCAAGTTAGATGGGTTGCATTGCTGTACAGCAATCTTCAAGTAATGCCACAGATTCTCAATTGGATTGAGGTCTGGGCTTTGACTAGGCCATTCCAGGATATTTAAATGTTTCCCTTTAAACCAGCTTTAGCAGTATGTTTAGGGTCATTGTCCTGCTGGAAGGTGAATCTTTGTCCCAGTTTCAAATCTCTGGCAGATTCAAACAGGTTTTCCTCAAAATTGCCCTGTATTTAGTGCCATCCATTGTTCCTTCAGTTCTGATCAGTTTTCCTGTTCCTGCCAATGAAAAACATCCCCACAGCTTGATGCTGCCACCACCATGTTTCAATGTGGGAATGGTGTTCTCGGGGTAATGGGAAGTGTTGGGTTTGCGCCACACATGGAGTTTCCCATGATGGCCAAAAAGTTCAATTTTAATTTCTTCCATGTGTTTGGGGGGTTCGCCACATGCAGTTGTGCAATCTCCAAAAGTGTTTTCTTATTTCTTTCTTTAAGCAATGGCTTTTTTCTGGCCATTCTTCCATAAAGCCCCACTCTGTGGAGTGTATGTCTTAAAGTGGTCCTATGGAAAGATACTCCCATCTCCGTGTGGATCTTTGTAGCTCCTTCAGCGTTATCCTTGCTGTCTTTGTAGCACCTCTGATTAAAGCCCTTCTTGCCTGGTCTATGAGTTTTGGTGGTCTTGCCAGATTTGTTGTGGTGCCATATTCTTTCTATTTTGTTATAATGGATTTAATGGTGCTCTGTGGGATATTCAGAATTTGGGATATTTTTTTATAACGCAAACCTGATCTATACCTCTCCACAACGTTGTCTCTGACCTGTATGGAGTGCTCCTTGGTCTTCATGTTGCTTACTTAGGGGCATGTTTACTAAACTGCGTTAATGTAGAAGTGGCTACGTTAAGGCGCTTTAACAGCCCTTAACGTGCCTTAACATTCCCGTCCGCGTTAAGTGCAGAAAAGGGTGGAGAGAGGGCGGGGAGAAGGGGTCAATGGGCAGGAAGTGGGCAGGGAGAGGCCCCTTTCACACTAACGCGGAGGAAATAAGGGCTAAATCCTAACGCAACTGAAAACCAGGCGTTAGCACACAATTGCAAGAGAGAGAAACCATTTCAGTCAGCAATGTACAGCAAAGCCAGGGAAACCAACAAAAAGTGATAAGTGTGATACATGTGCACGGAACAAAAGGGCAAATAAACATTGCAAATGACCTGAACAAAATGTAAAACAAACATAACCAAGCTGGGCAATAGTGATATTAATGGGAAACATCAAAAAATACTACCGAGAAAGCTCCAAAAAAAGATATTAATCCTGGAAGGGTCTATGCTCTTTCTCCTTACAAGGTCAATGATCCCACAGTGCAGTAGCGCTGATCAGGGTCTTCCCTTTTAATGGACAGGTGTCCCATGGCGTGCACATGTTCCGCAACAGCAGGGTGGGCATGTCGGAACGGGCAACTGGACAGATGCTGGGAAAGGGGATACAGAGGGCCGCAGGCGGCACATGCTGTGGTGCAGCTGGGCCACAGTGCGGACTAGGGTGATGCCTAGGTGGCCCATATGAATGCTGAAACAGTAGAGCAGCCAGACAGCAACTGATGAGGGCCCAACATGGGCACGAGTGTGTTTCCCACAGTGTCACAGGGGATAGTACCCAGCAGGTACCCCCAAGGGCACAGAACATTGGCAGGCGGTGCTGGGGGGAAGCATGGACATCTATGCAGGCACCCCTACCCCAGAACCCGCACCATAGGCAGCTGCATACCGGCACAATGGATGGCCTGAGACGGCGCACCACCAGCATAAGGGCATGTCAGCATGGTGGCGGAGGAGTACTGGTGGTGGAGGGGGCAGTGGCAGCTGCCCACAGCAGACCATGGCCTAGCCCTGTGTAGGTGGGTGCCGTGCGCTGCAACAGACAGGCCCAGTCATGGTATCCCCAGGGAATAAACTGTCACTGTAGCAACACAGTGGTGCAGTACACACAGCCAGTGTCTTCCGGAGCAGAAGGTCAGGTTCAAGTACCAGCTGTGGTTCCTGCCAACCCAGTCCCCATATTTTACCCACCACTAAAACGTGGTAATAAAGATGGAACCTTTCTTGCAGATAAATTAAACATGCCCGAAATGCCTATATTTTACCCTACAGAGCACAGACACCATAAACATGCACAATACCTAGAGCAGAGTTTCCCAACTGCAGTCCTGGAGGGCCAAACACCATTCAGGTTCCATGCTGTCTCTAATACAGATGCCTGTGCTGCATTTCTATGCGCCGCCCCCATGGTATGCAGATGTATCTCATGCATATTCATTAGGGACAGCATGAAAACCCGAACAGTGTTTGGCCCACCAGGAATGGAGTTGGGAACCTCTGCCCTAGAGCAGTGGCCAACAGGGGCAGACACACCCGCACCAACAGGCTCCAGTATCCAAAGCCTCCTGGAGAGGCAGGATGTTGGGCCCTGCGTGCATCTCCCAATACTAGCACTTGCATACCTTAGCAATGCCACCCTAAACCTGGGAATACGGTACACATATATCAAGAGGTTGCTATGATTACTGGCAGATAGCAATTCCTAAGTTAAGCACAATCTGCTCATTGAGCTGTATCATACCAACCTCTCTGATGTCTGTGGAGTGTGTTTCAGGTCTGGTGTCTGACAGTGTTCACCACCCTGGGGATTGACCCCAACAGTATTGCGTACCATAGCCATGCCTGCACTGTGCCCAGGACTGGTGCGGTGGCCAGTGCTGCCAAAATCCTCTATAGTTGCACAATGCTGGCATAGGTGTGGGAGTGTGTCTCTGTCTATATAGTGTGTGGTGTCTGCCAACACCTTCCTCAGCCCACACTGCTTGCACTGTTGCCAGTGTTAGCCTGCCAATGTGCATAATGAGGAGCAAGGTACCGTGGGTATAGCCTGGACAGGGTGGCCTGGCCTGGATGCATCTGCACAGGGCATAGGGCAATGGCTCGGACATTGTAGTGCCTGGCCACAACCTGCACAGACAGGGTGGCCACAGCATGTCCTGCAAGGGGTCACTCTCACCCTGACTGAGCAGTGACCACGGCATGGCCAGGTTCCCCCATAGTGCTATATAGAATTTTTTTTAAGTGATATTTATGGGTTCTTTTTTCTGGGGCCAATCACTGACTTAGCTGCTTGGTGGGTGTGCTCACATCCCCTCCAGGAACATGCACTATGGACTAGCTAGCAGACTGTCTGTAGTTAGTATGTGTATGGCTGGAACACCTTGCAGGGTGCAGCGGCTGGAGACTCACTGGGCTTGCTGCTGGAGAATGTCAGATAGTGGTGGGGGGCAGCTGAGCATTTCCAAGCCTACTGTCTGTCTACCATTGCCTTATGGATGCGTACAGATCTGCATTGCCTGCCCTGTAGGGTATCTGTTCCCCAGCAGGACTGGGGTCGATGGTCCCCTCTACTGCCACCATTGCAGGGATGTAGAATGTGGATCTGTTGGTGGGGGATCCTGTTCCCCACCCTAACCCACAGGGGCGGGTTGGGGTCTGCATACCACCCTTCACTTATTCTGTGACCATGGCACCCCCACAGGATATGCACTGTTCTGGGTGCCTCATAGTCCACACGGCCTAGACATGACTGGGAACTGCAGATGGACACAGGTGTATCCTAGGGGTGTCTGCAGGGACTACTCATCACACACTGATGAGGACCTGCAGCACAGCCTACTTCAGCCATGCCATGTGCTGTGGACCTGGTGCTGGGCCCCCCACTTCACCCTCAGGGTGAGCACAGGAACCGCATGCTGTCACGGTCTGTAGCTACTCTGTGCCAGTAACACACACGGTCAGCTCCCCCTACCAGGCTGGGGTGCTATAGTGGCGCATACCCCATCTTGTGATCAGACGTAGGCTGCTGATCTGCATGTGCAGTGCATTATGGGTATGGGTGGGTCTGCTCTATTCTGATAAGCACAGCAGACAGCTTGTGTGGTCACCTGCCCACTGGTTACGTTGATAACTGTAGAGTCAGAGGTCATGGTTCAATTCCTTGTTGTTCCCTCTTGTCCAAGGCAGATATTTTGCTTGCCTGTGACAGTCATATCTTTGCAGATCTGTGCTGCCAGCCACACAGTACCCTCACCACAGCTATCAACACTCCTTAAAAGACGTTACAAGGCTCCTAATTAGGCACAGTACAAGGCACCTTATAACACGCCTTATACGGCGCGTTATAAGGCGCTTTATAAGGCACGTAAGGCACGTAGGCACGTGCCTTCTACGGTGCCTTATAATGCGCCTTATCTGACACACAGCTTTACTGCTGCCCCGCCTACTCCTTTATATGGGCATCTCTACCTTTACCGTGGAATGACATTACTGCAGTTTAGTAAACATGCTCCTTAGTGGTGTTGCAGTCAGGGGCCTTTCAGAACAGGTATATTTATACAGGCATCATGTGACACTGATTGCACACAGGTGGACCCTAATCAGCTAATTATGTGACTTCTGAGGTTAATTGATTGGACCAGATCTTATTTAGGGGTTTCATAGCAAAAGGGATGAATACATATGCACTCACAACTTTTCAGTTTTTACATATATACAAGGTATTTTATGGTCATTTCACTTCACCAATTTGGACTATTTTGTTAGCTCTATTTCCTAACATCCAAATGAACCTCCATTTTCATTCCAGGTTGTACGGTATGCGACAAAACAGGACAAAAACCAAGGGGATGAATACTTTTGCAAGGCACTGTAAGGACGGACAAACACAAGACAGCAGATATAAGTGCTTTTCCAAGTAGAACTGTGAAGTCTTTTTTCAAAAATCAAACTTTTGATGAGAAAACTCAGTCACTGGCTACAACTGAGAGTACATGGGCTTATCACTGTTATCCACAACCATTCTTTTTGGTCATCAGATTGTATTTCATAGTTGTTGAAAAAATGTTTTGATGAAAAATACTCTTGTGCGTGAACCAAAACTGAAGCAATCGTCTGTAATGTTTTCAAACCTGACTACTGATTCCCTCAAGAGAGACTTTCTGATACAAGTTTTTTAATAGTTTTTTTGTGATTGCTCAAACCATGGAAGCATTAAAGTGTGCCCTATTTTAGTAAGATACATTCTTCCTGAGAACGGGGTTCAGGTAAAAGTTCTTGATGTCCATGAAATTAAAGGCAAAACCTCATTCTTTCCAAGTGCTTTCTTGATACATTTGAGTCCAGTGGGTTGAGATCCAAAGTTTTGGTATTGTGTGCTGATATCAATTGCAATTTTGGTGGGGACGCTAGGAGGGGTAGTAACAATATTTTTTACAAAGATGTAGGAAGTAATTTAATTGGTGCAAACTATGCAGCTGATATTGCTCACAATTGTATCAGAACTGCTGACGAATGCCTGCCATTTGACATTGAAGTTATTGTTGACAAGATATTCAGACATTTTTACATTTATACAGTGAGAATTGAACTTTACTACAGTGAGATGTATAACTTTGTTGAGAGTGAGTATCAAAAGCTCCTCAGATACAGTAACGCTAGGTGGCTGGCTTTACTGCCAGCTATAGAGTGGTTAATTAAATTGTTCCAACCAGTGAAATCATATTTTCTGAGCCAGGAAAAATGCCCAGTTATCATCAAAAACCTTTTTGAGAATGAATCAGCAGACATTTGGCTGTACTTTCTGCACAGTCAGGCAATGATTTTCTAAAATGCAACTTTAAAAATTGAGTCTCAAAAAATCTCAATTATAGAGGTGGCTGGAGTAATCAGTGACCTTAGAAACAAGTTAGTAACTAGGAAGAAAGAAGTTGCCTCTGACAATCAGAAAAAAAAGATAAAAGTTATTGAAGAAGAGGGCAGTATCGATGAAGCAGATTTTAACCAACCTGTGTCATCTTTCTACACCACTTGCATTGATTACCTGGATCAGTGGAGCACTCACTTCCAGAAGACTGGGAAATAACAGTGGACTCGCCTTCAAAAACAACTGGAGTGGTGTGAGCTAGAGTCGTCTTTAGAATGTGTTTCGTCTACAAGACCCAGCCTAGAGTCAGTAATAAACGATACTGAACTATTTGATGAGTTCTTTTGTTTTAAGTCATTTGTTTCTGAAGAAAAAGTTCAAGAATGGAAAAAAAACAGATACCATGGTTGATGATAAATGGAAAGAGGTGTTTAGACACCTCAAAAGTAATAAGTTACCATATAAAAATGTATGCAAACTGGATGAGTATTTTTTTGTTTGCCAGGTTCCAAAGCTCCAATTGAAATGTGCTTTCAATCATGAACAAAGTGTGGTCTACCGAAAAAAACCAACTGCATGTAGAGACTCTCAAATGTTTAATGATTGTGAAGTAAAATTTTGAATTGAGTTGCCCAGAATGTTTTTAATCATCTTAGTGGAAATGTTGCTGTTTTGAAGAAAATTCACATTGTAGAGAATCCGAGTAGGCTTGATTGGCATATCTTTAAGTAAAGTTATAAACCTAGCTTACTGATTAAAATTTTGGGTTAAAATTAAAATTGTAATTATAAACATATTTTATATTTTCCTTAAATTTGAAACCCCCCGGTTTGATTGAGTGTCCTATATTTGAACTTAGAAAAGATGGTCAGGTTATACGAATGCAAAGATTTATTTAATTGATTCCAATTTTTTGTCTCGCCTCTAAAGCAAAGTTATCTTTGGGCAGCTTACATTGTCACCATCATTACATGGAAGACATCTGACTATGGGGTCTGGGAGAACTGAAGAGCTCATGTACTATGACTAATTCCAAACGCGTGTCTTTTGACCAGAAGTAAATCATTTGATCATGTTACCCCAATTCCAAAGGCTCTTCACTGGCTTCCATTTGAACACTGTGTGCAGTTTATGATATTGTGCTTAGTTTTTCATGACATCCATCAAGGGAGACCTTATTTGGCATTTCTCCTTAAAGCCTAGGTTGGATTAAATCTTAGATTTAATTACTTGCCTTTTTCAAATCCGAGCTCAAGGTGAGTTACAAATTCAGGTACATAGGTCATCTCCCTGTCCAAGTGGACTTAAAATGTAAGTTGTACCTGAGACTATAGAGAGTGAAGCAACTTGCCCAAGGTCACAAGAAGTGTCAGTGAGAGAAACAGGATTTGAATCCTGGCTTCCCTTGTTTTAACTTCCTGCTATGGTCACTTCTCCATACTTACAGTGTGACACAGATATGTTTCCCCTCCCGTATTAGCAAAGTCAGCCATATGTAGGGGAAGAGTGGAATCTGAGAAATTCATGGTGAATTCTGTTCTTGCAAGCCAGTAGTTCAACCCCTAAATGACCAACATCTCCAAAAAAAGTGGCTTTGGACTATATATGCACACATATTTGACTCACAAAAAAATCAAATAAAACAAAGGAAATAGTATAAAAACTGAGACATTGCAAGGACATGATTATTGGCACCCTTATAAACAATTCAAATCAATTTTAACAGAAGAACCACATTCCCATTGCAGTAAAGTTAGGCTCACCTATGATCAAATTGTCAGTACTCACATGACTTGAATCAACTAATGAATGATGGTTCTAATGTTTAATATGGCCACATTCAATCCTTATTCCATTTTCACAATGGTGAAGACTAGAGAGCTGCCTGAGACCATCAGAAAAGCAATTATCACCAAATATCAATCTTCAAAGGGGTACAAGGCCATCTTCAAAGACCTTGAGATTCCTGTGTCTACAGTTCACATGTTATTGAGACTCTTTTAGCCTAGGATGTGATGGGAAGAGGAAAATTAATCAAAGAAGATTTTGAAGATTAGTGTGAACTGTTGTAAAAACACTATGTACAACATCCAAAGAGCTTAAAACTGATCTGGAGCAATCTGGAGTGGTGGTTTCAACCTGCACCATACACCGTGCACTAAACAAAGAAGGACTTCATGGGCAAAGGCCAAGGAGGACCCCACTGCTTAAAGACAGACATAAAAAGGCATGCCTGATCTTTGCCCAAACCCATCATGGGAAACCACAGCCTTTCTGGGAAAATATTCTGTGGACAGATGAAACCAAACTTGTCTTCCTGCTTCCCCTCCCCACACTGTTTTTCAGCATTTGTCTTCCCGCTTCCTCCCCCTGTTATATCCAGCATTTGTTTTCCTGCTCCCCTCCCCTGTTGTCCAGCTTTTATCTTCCTGCCCCCTCCCTTGTTGTCCAGCATTTGTTCTCTTGCTCCCCCCCCCCCCCCGTCCAGCATCTGCCATCCACCTCCACCTCTCTTCTTGCCACTGCCGCGGTTGATGCCTCATGGTGGCAGGAATGCAAAAGAGCAGGATTTTCATTGGCAAAATATGACCCCAAAACAATTGCCCCACTTTCCCTTCAAAGGTTAAAAAAAAATTAGTGGAGCAGCTGCTGCCGCTGTTGCGTCCACTTCTCAGCAGCATCAACCCACCTGCCCCCACCCCCTGCTGCTGCCCCAGATCCAAGGACACTGGGGCAGCGGCGGCGAGCTATATATTTAAAAAAATCTGATTCTGGTCATCTCACTAACAATCAATCTCCAGTATTAGGCATATTGTGAACTAATATAAACCCTACAAAAGTCACCGAAGATCTACAAGGCGAAATCTACCATACCATACCAGCATAAACTTCCAAAACTCATACAACAAGGGTTCTACCCAGAAATAGCAGAACTATAAATACTGCAGTGAACAATAAATACTGCAGTGAACAAGTCAAATTACTATAGTACAGATCCCAATGAACAAACGCCACGTTAACAGAACCCCTGGCCTTGGTCACACACTCAGAACACAAGACCCTCACCAAATACAGAATAAGTGACCACAACCTAAAGTAAAAATAAAAATCTGTAGACAAAAATTAAAGTGAAATCCCAGACTCTGCATGCGTTACAACTCTAGAGAAATAAGAGATGCAATTCCCCATACAATGTAAAATATAAAGGTAGCACAAAGTCCAATCACTAAATTGAAAATAAAATTATTTTTTCTACCTTTTGTTGTCTGGCCATTTTACTCTCTGATCATGCTGATCCCGATCTGAGGCTTCTGCTTTCCTCTGTCTTCTTGTAGCTTTCTACAGTCTCTAGTTCATCTGCCATATCTTGACTCTCCTTTGGTTTTCTTCACTTCCTTCCATCTTGGATACTGATTTTTTTTCTTTCAGAAAATCATGCATGCAAATCTTCCTCATGCACATTCATTGTGGTTATCCAGTAAACCCGACTAGCTAGGTGTGTCTGAAGGACTGGGCTGAGAATCCCTGCTCTAGGCCATCTTTGATTATGAAGCTTGTTTTCCTTAAATAAAATCTAACTATAACCTTTATATATAGGAGATTAAAATCAGGCTTGGATAAGTTTGGCCCTTATGTACTGGATCTCTCAAGCAACTTAAGTGTTTCAACTGGCTCAACTATTTGTTGCTTCACATCCAAGGTTTTCTGTTTTTGCTGTCCTCTGTTCTACACTCATGGCCAGTAGAAGAGCAGTACTGTAGTTGAAGCACACATGAAGTGGCCATTCCTGAGGGAGTGGAAATGTGTGTGTTTATTTTTGTACACTCGTGTCTATGCAGCTTACAAAAAATACAGAACAGAGAACTGAGAGGTCAACAAAATTATTCAGCTGTAGCAGGTATTCTCCATGGACAAGCAGGATAAGTCTTCACATATGGGTGACATCACCACTGAAGCCCAGTACAGGAGTCGGTTCCCAGCTTCTTTTAAAAACTTTTGGAGCCACTCTTGTGTGCATGTGTGCCACTTCCTGCCTGCTGCAATCATTTTATTTATTTATTTATTTAAGGTCTTTTATATACTGCGCTCTTTAAAATCAGCTCGGTTTACAGTTAACAGCAAATTTGTATAGTGCAGGCGGCACCCGCACTGTACTTACAAAGAACAGGTTTTTGCAACTTGGGCTAACTGAGGTAACTATGTACAGGCTATGCAGTAGCTTGGCTACTCAATTAAGTAACTATATACAGGATAAGCAGTCGGGTCAACAGAAGTGGAGTGGCGACAGGGCTGCTTGGCGACTACAAGATTAGGTACCTATATACATGTGCATACCAGGGTGTCTGGTGGTGCTAGTCTGCTGGACTGAGACTGTGAGTTAAGAGTGTTTTGGGGTGGCTGTCTTGGTGGATGCGTATGGTTGGATGTTGTGTGTCCATGCTGTGAGAGTAGTGCTGGAGGAAAAGGTGATGTTTCAGAGTCTTCCTGAATTGGGTAAGGTCAGTAATGGTGAGGATGTCGGGCGGGAGGGCATTCCAAAATGTGAGTGTGTAGTACACGAAGGCTCTGCTTCTTGTTGCTTGAGAGCACTTGTGATCCCACTAGGGATACTCAGTGTGTTGGCAGCGACTGACCTTCTGAGTCTGTTGGGGGGGGAGGACAACTAGACTGAGGTAACTCCACATGGTCCACTGCAGACTCTCCTTCAAAATCCTACTGTTGACTTTTAAGGCCATGAACAGCCTCACCTCCTCCTCCATCACAGACCTCGTCCTTGTCCTCCCCACCCCCCCCCCCAAACAGACTCAGACACAGGTATCCAGTGGCTCAAAGTGAGCTTTCATTAGTTAAGCTCAAACCAATTTGAAATCCCAAGACACAGCAGTAGGATTTCTGGGAATCTTCAAACGAAGGAAGCCCCACATAAAGAAAACACCTAAGAGCTATAGAGAGATGGGTTTACTTTCTACAAAATGATTGTAAGCACCAGTCACACTAAGATATATCTTTACTGAGTTGGTTTTCAAAACCAGACTCTGACAGATGTAGAAGGTACTCAAGCAGTTTGTATGTGGGACAGGTGAAAGGATCTCAGGCCTTTCCATTACACCAGTTGGAAAACGGATTCTACTTTAAACTGTATTTACTCCTAGTAAAATCTCTCCTGGAAGCCAGGACGACATTGATTATGCTAATCGACAGGTTCAAAGAGGACAGAACTAGCCTCTATGTTGTGAAGGATAGGACATGATTTGGGGGTATAATAGTGACTCCTGATCCTGTGTGATTAGGGTTGGTGAACTGCATAACCATATGAGCCCCCTGATAGTCTTGAAGGACTAGAAAAGGGGACTGTTACTTCTGGAGAGAGATCTGCAATTGTGAGTATATACTTCTGGGAATTTTCTGAAAGGAATTCTTTCTATTAAAGCTAATTAATCTGTGAACCCACTACTTTTTCTTAAATCAGTCAGGGCCTAGTAGCAGCAGTTTAAGTTTAAATTTAAAACACAGAAGAGAACTTTCTGGTTACATTTCATACCCAGCAGAGAGCTGTAGTTTAAATTTAATAGTCACTCAGGGCTTAGCATCAGCAAAGTACTTTTAGTTTAAATTTAAAACACAGAAGAAAGCTTTCTGGTTAAACTTAGAACCCAGCAGAGAGCTTGTAGTTTAAATTTCATAATAAGTTAGAGCCTAGCAGCAGAAAGAGTTATAATTTAAATCAAATCAGAATATAGCTTACCTCAGCAGCACAGGACAGGGTACTGTGTAGCAGCCCTCTTTTAATAAGTGTTGGGTGTTGTTGAAAAATACTATCCTGGAAGCCCAAGCCAGCTTTATTCCATGCTTTAAGAAAGGTGGAAGGAAGTCAAAAAACTGCCAGCATGGTTTAAAGGTGAGGTCAGAGAGGCTGTTGTTGCCAAAAAAGCATCTTTCAGGAAATGGAAAAAAGAGCCAAATGACGAAACCTGGAAACAGCACAAGCACTGGCAAGTCAAATGCAAGACATTGATAAAGCAGGCAAAGAGAGAATTTGAGAAGAAGCTTGCTGCGGAAGCAAAAACGTGAAATAAAGATTTTTTCAAGTATATTCGTAGCAAAAACCCGTGAGAGTCAGTTGGTCCATTAGAGGCTAGAGGGGTTAAAGGGGCACTAAGAGGCGACAAGGCGATAGCGGAGAGACTGAATGAATTCTTTGCTTCGGTCTTTACTGAGGAAGATGTAGGGATGTTACCCATGACTGAAGTGGTATTTAAAGGTGCGGAAGAATTGAAGGAAATATTGATACATTGGGAAGATGTAGGAATATTAACCATGACTGAAGTGGTATTTAAAGGTGCGGAAGAATTGAAGGAAATATCGATACATCGGGAAGATGTATTACAACTATTAGATAAACGGAAGAGTAGCAAATCACCTGGGCCGGATGGTATACATCCAAGGGTGTTGAAAGAACTGAAATATGAGATTGCAGACCTGCTATTAGTAATCTGTGAGCTATCATTAAAATCATCTGTAATACCTGAAGATTGGAGGATCGCCAATGTAACGCCAATTTTTAAAAAGGGTTCCAGGGGTGATCCGGGAAACTACAGATCGGTGAGTCTGACGTCAGTACTGGGAAAAATGGTAGAAACCATCATAAAGAATAAAATTACTCAGCAAGTAGATAGTCATGGCCTAATAGGAGACAGCCAACATGGCTTTAGACAAGGAAGATCTTGTCTTACTAATCTGTTATGTTTTTTTGAAGGTGTGAATAAACAGGTGGACAATGGTGAGTCAGTTGATATAGTGTATCTGGACTTTCAGAAAGTCTTTGACAACATCCCTCATCAGAGACTTTTGGCAAAACTAAAGAGTCATGGGATAGGAGGCAGTGTACTACTGTGGATCAGGAACTGGTTAAAAGATAGAAAGCAGAGGATAGGGCTAAATGGCCAATTTTCCCAATGGAGAAAGGTGAATAGTGGTGTACCCCAGGGATCTGTGCTGGGTCCGCTGCTTTTTGACATATTCATAAATGACCTGGAAAGTGGAATAACGAGTGAGGTTATCAAATTTGCAGATGACACAAAACTATTTAAAGTTGTTAAAACCCAAGAGGATTGTGGAAAATTGCAAGAGGATCTTGATAAATTGGAAGACTGGGCATCAAAATGGCAGATGAAATTTAATGTGGACAAGTGCAAAGTAATGCACCTAGGGAAGAACAACCCAAACTATGGTTACACGATGCAAGGTTCCACTTTAGGAACCACCACCCAGGAAAAAGATTTAGGCGTCATTGTGGATAACATGTTAAAACCTTCGGCCCCGTGTGCAGCGGCGGCCAAGAGAGCAAATAGAATGCTAGGTATCATAAGGAAAGGAATGGAAAATAAAACAAAAGATATTATAATGCCTCTGTATCGTTCCATGGTGAGACCGCACCTTGAATATTGTGTTCAATTCTGGTCGCCGTATCTTAAAAAGGATATAGCGTTATTAGAAAAGGTTCAGAGAAGAGCCACCAAAATGGTAAAGGGGATGGAAGGATACTCCTATGAAGAAAGGCTAAAATGGTTAGGGCTCTTTAACATGGAAAAGAGACGATGAGGGGAGATAAGATTGAAGTCTATAAATTAATGAACGGAGTGGAACGGGTAAACGTAGATTGATTGTTTATGTTATCAGAATATAGAAAGCCTAGGGGACATGCAATGAAGCTACAGGGTAAACTATTTAAGACTAATAAAAGAAAATTTTTTTTCACTCAACGTGTAATCAAACTCTGGAATTTGTTACCGGAGGATGTAGTAGAGGCTGTTAGTGTAGCTGGGTTTAAAAAAGTTTTGGACAAGTTCCTGGAGGAAAGGTCCATAAACCATTATTAAGAAGGGACCCAGGATATCAATGCTTGACCCAGTACAAGCATTGTGGAACCTGTGTCTTTTGGGGAAACTGCTAGGTACGTATGACCTAGATTGGCCACTGTTGGAAACAGGATACTGGGCTTGATGGACCTTGGTCTGACCCAGTATGGCATATCTTATGTTCTTATGTTCTTAGACAGTTCTAGAAGAAGAGGGAGCCATGGTTACTGGGAGCAGAAGGGAGCTATGAGGATCGTGAATACTTTGTGATCACCAAATTCAGGAGAGCTTTCGCTATGAGAGGCATTGGAGGATACACATACAGAAGACGCTTCCCCAAATCAAGTAGGAAGGCATCTGATGTTAGTTTGTTGTGTCTCTGTCCTGGAGCAGAACTGGGGTGCTTGTTAGTTCTATGGGGAGCTGTAACTGGGGCTAGGTATTGTGGCGCTGCACCCCTTCTAGGCGGTTGCCTATAAGAGGCAGCGTGCCATCTAATGTTCTTTTTATTGCTCTTGCCCCAGAGCCAAGGCTTCTGGGATTGTAGTTGTGGGCAAATAAAAAAGTCCGAGTGGTTTTAGAGGCAATACACAGGAAGTTTATTTTTTTGTGGTCTAAGCTTTGCAAACAAAATCTTCTTTAGAAGTTATGAACAAGCCAACACAAAATGAAAGATATTTTTCTCCACTCCAAAAAGGTATCATACAAACAGTGTTCTGGCAGTGATAAAAATAAACTTGCTTCATTCAGCTTATGTGCCACAATGGAAACTGTTGCTTACTACTTGCTAATATCATCCAGTACAGATATCAGTTTCCTTTAACTGTTCAGGGTTTACACAATGCTGCTTCGTGCTTGTCTGTATTACCCATAGAATAGCTGCTTCTAGAACACTTCCACCTCATAGTGGAACACTTCTTACAGTTTAAATATTTGCAATTCTCTTTCTCTCCCAGGTTTCCAACACTCAGAGTATCAGGACATGTAAAACATTGGCTCTGTTTTTTTTCTAACTTAAAACCCTAGCCCTCTTCACTCTGACGTGAGGCATAGAGAGCAATCCATCAAAGAATCAACAGAGTTCTGTTCCACCTCACAGAGCTCCGTTTCCATATCTTCACAATCAGACTCACATGCCTCTGGATTTTTAACTGGCTCCGAGAATGCAGGTTTAACTTCTTTTAAAAGTTTAAACAACTTTTCCCAGTGATATTTCTTCCTCTCCTCGGGGCTTCTATAATGACTGCAAGGCTTTTTATCTCTGACTAAAACATTCAAAGATTTTAGCTGTCTCACCTTGTTCTTGGGAACACTCTTTCTTTCAGGCCCTTCAAAAGGTAAAACTTCCCCTTCTGAATCTTGCAAGGCTGCTCTGGGATCTGAGCTGTAATCCATGGTTCTCCCAGGACTATGCCTCCTACCTTCAAACCGTGCTGCAATCTCTGGACAGCTAGGGCTTCTCTCTGAAATGCAGTCTCCTGAATAACAGCTGCTCTGAGAGTCCCTTCTGTGTCTATCCCTAGACACTCTCTGCCTTTCACCACTGCCTGTGGCCAGCTTCCTCAGTCCTTCTCTCCTGGACGGCTTGTGACTGGCTCCGTCACTGCTGCTGTGACTGGCTCGGTTCCCGTTCCCCTTCACGTGCTCTTTCACGTACCTTTTCTCGTACCCCCTCCTCTCTGTTTCTGAGAGCTTAAATGTGTGTGAGCGTCTTCCCCCTTCTAGCTCCTCCCACAGGTGCTTCCTATCTCCACCCTGCGTTGCCATGGAGCCTGGGTGTGGTCTGAACTCAGTAGTTCTAGCTATGTGGGTTTTTTTCTCTGCCTGCAGTTTTGTATGTATACTTGGATGAGCTATTCCCTTGCTCATAGGAAAATGTTTTATTTCTAGCTATTTTCCCAGGTTCTGCAGCAGCCTCGTCACCACAGTATCTAGGCTGGAGGGTGTGGGGAGAGAGGGAAATGTCAGGGGGTAGATGGGTGTATTGGAGGTGCAAGGGGGCTATGAGAGGCATTAACATTTGTCAGGGGCACGCTTTTCGCACCCTGTCTCACTGACATTTTCCGCTTTCCCCTCTTCTTCCCAACATTTTCTTACTCCTTACTCTTCTCCCCAATGCCTCCTCCCAGGGTGAGGATGAATGGCAGACTGTCTTTAGCTTAAAAATGTTGCCCCACAACCTCTCGATCTTGCTTCTGAACAGTTCTAGCCTGACTGGCAGCAGGAGAAACACATTAGAGCAAATCATATCCTCCTGTCGTTGGACTAATCTTGCAGGAAAAGCCCTGTGATTTTGCAGCTCTTACTGCATGACTGGCCCCAAGGCAGCAAGAGATGAGCTGCACAAAAGCATATCTGCTGCCAGTCCAACTGGAACTATTCAGAGGCAAGATTGAAAATAGAACTTGTAGGTTAAAGATGAACCTGATTATTTTGCCAGGTTAATTCATCACAAGTATCTTCAAAACAATGAAACATGCCTCCAGTCTTTTCTTTTCCGAGGTCTATGACCTCAGTGAATATCAGTTGCTGTATCCAAGGAGAAGAAAAGGGAACAGAGTGGAGGCACGTTTCATTGTTTTGGAGATACTTGTGACTTCGGAGATATTTTGAGATATTTAAGAATTTTAAAAGTTAATAAAGTGTGAATGAAATTTCATTCTTTGCTTTAATAATAGTTGGATAATTAATTTAAAATATTTTTTGAATTACTTGAAATTATATTATCATTCCATGGGAGTTTTTTAAGGCCAGTGATGTGAATATCTTGCTTTCCCCGATGGTAATTTTGTATTGCTGCATGGTGGGATTTGAGCCATCCTGAGGTCTTTTTCTCCTGATTAATAGCATATTTTAGGCTATATGGAAGGAGGATATGTTTGGCTGTTTACAAATAGATAATGATTATTTTAGGTAGGTGGTTGTGAATAAAGGAGTATCTAAGGAGCGTTTTTGTTGTTTTGTATTAGTGTAGCCCTTAGAGCAGTGTGTTTTTGTTTAATGCCAAAAACTAACCCATTTGGAGAAATTGCCATTAAGAGAAATTAAGATTGCATTAAAAACAAGTGTAATAAGTCTTGGGATCATTCTTGATTCTTTGTTAACTACGGGATTACTGGTGGCAGCTATAGTTAGAAGAGTGTTATGTCCTTGAGAATGATACTTCAAATTAGATGACATTTGATGGAAGAAGATCTTTGGTGATCCAAGCAGTAACGTTATGCCATTTTGATTATTGGAAATCAATCTCTTTGGGCCTCGCAAGCAAACTGATTACAAGAACGCAAGTACTGCAAAATACTCCAGCTAAAATGATTGTAGGAGAAAAAAAGATGAGCTAGAGCAGCTCAAATCCTAATTCAACTATATGGACTACTACTGCAGACTAGATAGTTTTTAAGATCATGTGACTGGATTTTAAACTATTAAATGGGATGGGTCCCCCTCATTTTCATCACTTTCAGCATCTAGTGGAGAAGTATTCTCCTAATAAAAATATGAGTTCAGAGGGAGAACATTTTTTTTTTAAATCCCCTCAGTACAAGAATGTAGATTTTAAATGACTAGGAAAGAGTCACAAAGGGGGGAAGTGCCTAATCTCTGGCATAATAACCACTTTGCTGTAGAAACCAAAAGGCAGTTAATCAAGTATTTTAATAGACTAAGGGGTATGTTTACTAAACAGCGGTAGCAGCTTCCATGCGATATTGGAGCCGCGGCCCCATTTGCACAGAAGTCGCTACCGCTGTTTAGTAAACATACCCCTAAGAATCTACCTAACAATCTTAAAGAACAGTCATATTTTTGGGAAAAAAAGCTTAAAACCTGGTTATTCTAGAAAAATGTTTTAAAATTATAAAAAAGTAAGTTACAAGGAACTTCAGAACTTGGTATTAGAATTGTTCACGGAGACAATTTTCTAAACGTTACCCACATGTAAAACCCTGTTTTATGCGCTTCAAAGATTAAAATTACGGGGGGACGCTAGTGAGCCTGAAAGAGAATGGTCGCACATTAGAGTAGCTCCGTCCCGGGATTCCCCTATAATGAGCTAACAACCGCAAAATATTAACATTATCCCCCCTCCGTGCCTCTCCCCGGTTGGTGACTGCAGACGGAGCCTCCCGGGTCCCGGAGTGATCGATCGGCAGCGATTCCGCTGAGCTACAAGAGGAGGTGAGCTCTGCCGAGACGTGAGCCGCTCTCGCAAGCTGACCGCCGTTGCTCTGGGTGCCGGTGAGGTGAGCGCGGATATCTGCGGCTGGAGCCGCGTCTCTGCAACCATCGGCGGTAGCGACTCGGACTGGGCCACCCTTCCCCGGGAATCTAGGGGGGCGCGGACAAGAGCTGGCAGACCGGCGGATGCACGGAACTCTGCAGCGCGGGACAGACTGCGGGCCTGGTCACAGGAGAAAGGATCGCGGAGGGTGCTTGGATCAATAACGCAGCCAACTGCATCCTGGCAGTTCCCCCTGGCATTCGATTGGGCAGAAAGGCAGGAAGTATGCCTGGAGGAGGTGAGTGCTGTCCTGGGCCTCTCAAGCTTAAGCGCTCTGAACCACGGTGACCTGCTGGTGTGGGCAGGCGGCCATTACCGCATGCTTCTGGACTGCACAAGCATTTTTGCGTTCCAAGCACTTTTGGCGGGAACAGAAGACACCAGGGGCCCAGAATCGTGCCGAACACTCAGCCTGACACCTTTACCTGGCATGGAGAGCACTGCTATGTGAGCGGAACTCCCCTTGATGCCTCCTGATTTCTGATTCAGTTTTGATAACAGTTAATATGCGAGTAGCCGAAAGTATAGCACTTGAAGTGCCTGTAGGGCTCCCCTGCATCCACTGAGCCTTGCGACTTATTTCTTTTTTGACTGGAGTTCCATCTACTGGTCAAGAGCGGGACTTTCCTTTATTTTCTTTGCATTTGCCCCTAATCTTCACCTTTCACTGCTCTGAAGTCGCGAGTGGTGGGCTTCATGGCTGCTAAAGCCAGGGGGCCTGAGCCCCGAGATGGTATGCGAGCCTCTCAGCGCCTGCAAGGCAAGAATGGCGCACAGAACTCCCCGCCCCGAAAGACGCTGTCAGACGGATCTGGGGATGAAACCATGAGCGAGCTTGATCAAGACTCAGCAGCTTCAGCGTCACATGCTCTTTTGCAGAGGGAACTTCGTAGGGGCTTTGAAGATCTAGCGACTGAATTCCGCTCCATGCGGGAGGATGTGATGAGCTCCGTGGCAGAACTCAGAGCTAACATAAAAGACTTGGGCACGTGAGTGGAAGAGGTCGAGACAAAAATGGCGGACTATGATGGCACTCTGGTGGATTTGCAATGTGCACTTGATAGACAAAGATCGCAAACAATGGAACTGACCTACAAAATTGATGATATAGAGAACAGATCTCGCTGCAACAACGTGCGCTTTCGCGGCATTCCGGAAGCGGTGGGGGGAGCTGAAGATTTACAGGTAGTGCTCAAGATTTTGATAGAGCAATTACTTATACCTGAGGAACTTGCAGCCCGGGGTCCTGGGATGGAGATCGAGAGGGCCCATCGTGCCCTGGGAAAGCCGCCAAACAACCAACCCCGGGATGTTATTGCCAGATTTCTGAGGTACACGGACACAGAGCTTCTCTTACAGAGGGGCCGAGAAAAAAAAGTGATCCACTTTCAGGAGGCTGCAGTACATGTGTACCAAGACCTATCGGCCTTCACCCTGGCTCGCCGGAGAGAGATGAAACCAATTACTGCAGTGCTGAATAACGGGATTCGTTATTCCTGGTCTTTCCCCTTTCGGATGAACTTTCTCGTGGGAAATAAAAAAATTTCAGCCAACGATCATACGGAGGCATGGAGGGCGTTGCGGCAGGCAGGCATGGTGGACAATACTGCATTGCCTGAACCTCCGACCCCCAGACCCCAGCGCCCTAAATGGACTCGGGTAGGATGACCAACCTGAGATTTCCTGGATCATCAGAAAACGTCTCCCAGGCATCGAGGGAGCATTCACTGACTTTCTTTTTTTTTTTTTATCTTGCACAGCGTTCACTAGCACATCATTGCATAAGCCAGTTAGTTATATCATGCTGGTTGTTAATGTGTTAAAGGTTGTGTTACCATGGGGCTTCAGAAAATTGTTCAGTGTTACAGTTGGGGGAGGAGGAACTAGTAATTGGGCATGGGAATGGGGGGTGAACCGCACCTTTACATGCTTCTACACTACACAAGGGGGGGCACAACATCACAGTACATGTTAATAGTTTTTTCCACGGGGAACCGGGTGGAGAGGGTTTAGGGGTTAGCTTTACCGTGTCCTGTCCGTTTGGCAGGCAGGTGGTACAGCTGGGAGGGGAGGAGGGGTGGGCTGAGGGAGAAGTTCAGATAGGATTGATTTGGGGGGGGAAGGGAGGGGGGTCTTACCCTTAGAGGGAGGGAGGTGGGTGGGGTGTTGGTGGGGAACACCTCTGAGTACTGCAAAGCAAAGGGCAGGTGAGAGGATGTTTATATCGTATCAAATTAATGACTATATGGGGAGGAGGGGCTATGGAGGTGCGGCCATTTGATTAACCATGTTGAAAGTAATTTCCCTGAATGTAAAGGGTCTCAATTCTCCAAGAAAACGTTCCTTGATGTTTGCGGAATTGAGATCCTGGAGAGCGGATATGGTATTTTTGCAGGAGACACACCTCTGTTCAACTAAGCAAGGGTGGTTAAAACGCAAACCATATCATGAGGTATGGGTAGGTTCGGATACCAATGGACGAAAGAAGTGTGGCGTGGCCTTGCTCTTTCACCAATCCTTATCCCTTCAGGTAGAAAATGTTAAGAAGGATAATTTGGGGAGGTGGCTCTTCTTGAACGTTCGCTTGGACAGCCGCTTGTTGACGTTGGCTAACGTGTATGCCCCCAACACAGGTCAGGCGACGTTTTTTGCCCAGCTTAAAGCTCAGCTGGCTGAATTTGCAACCGGCCCTGTCATACTGGGCGGGGATTGTAATGTTCATCTGATCCCTCATTTGGATTCAACGAGCAAAGTTGGGGGGGTGGCTCGGGGGCCTAGCAAGGCGCTGCGGAATTTCATGCACGACTTAGGCTTACGTGATGTATGGAGAGATACCCATGAAGGGGAAAAACATTTTACTTACTACTCACCCATCCATCAAGTACATACCCGTATTGACTATTTGCTATTAGATCAGCGTTTGTTGGACGAGAAAATTGAAGCCGGGCACGGGCCGCTGACGTGGTCGGACCATGCTCCGTGCTGGATCACTCTGCCTGCGGATTTCTATGGTGAACAACACCGGCTCTGGCGTTTAGATACTCGTTTTTTGCGGCGCCAGCAGGCTGTTCGGGATCACGGCCATTTCCTAAATGAATTTTTTGCACTAAACGACACCGGAGAGGTGCCCTTGCCGACGGTTTGGGAAGCCTTTAAGGCTACCGCGCGGGGCCGTCTGATGGCGGAAGCAGCCCGTACACGGCGGGTTTGGAAGCAAGAATCTTATCAATTAGAGGAAGAGTCTCAGCGCTTTCAATTGGAGCATGCTCGGACAGGCTCTAAACGCATTTTACGTCAATGGCGGGCGGTGCAGGCCAAGTTGGAGGCCTGCCGGCAATGTAGCTTGGATAACATAAGACGGAAAATGCGCCAAACATTTTACGAACGGGGGAATAAAGCTGGTCGGTACCTAGCTTTACGGCTCTGGCAGCAGCATACCTCGAGAGTAATTCGTGAAATTCGGGATTTTTGGGGGCTTAAGAGGGTGACATCCAGGGAGATACCCGAGGTCTTTGCAAAATTTTTGGAACGGTTGTACCAAGTGGAGTCGGTTGATCTGCATCAGGTGCAGGAGTATTTGCGGTTGGTCACGCTGCCGCAGATGAGCGAGTCGGATGTCGCCCAATTAGATGCTGAATTCACCGTGGATGAGGTAGAGACCGCCATCCGGCGATTGAAACCCGGGGGGGGCTCCGGGCACAGATGGCTTCCCCGCTGAGTACTATAAAAAATTTAGAGCACAGCTGGCACCGACCTTGATGGTGCTTTTTAATGAAGTGTTGCGTGGGGTAGCGCTTCCCCCGTCCCAGCGCGAAGCCCTTATTGCTATGATACCTAAGCCAGGTAAACCCCAACAGGAGGCAGCGTCTTATCGCCCAATCTCCTTGCTAAACACGGACGTGAAAATTTTGGCATCAGTATTGGCTGCCCGACTGAACCGGATTCTGCCAGCCTTAGTACACTCCAATCAAGTAGGGTTTGTGCCGGGCCGCCAGGCGGCGGACAACATTTGGCGAATGCTACAGGTAATCCATGTTGCTAGGCAGGACCCGCAACCGGCGCTTTTGATGGGAGTTGATGCTGAGAAAGCTTTCGATCGCGTTAACTGGGATTTCCTGTGGAGTGTGTTGGACGCAATGGGATTTGGTCCTAATTTCCAGCGTTGGGTGCGTTGCCTTTATCAAGAACCTAGGGCTCGTGTTCGCGTTAATGGGGGACAGTCTGTGAGTTTTGCGTTGGAGAGGGGCACACGGCAGGGGTGTCCTCTATCGCCGCTGCTGTTTGCACTGGTGATGGAACCCCTGGCACAGCGTTTTCGAGATCATTTAAACATAACGGGTGTTCGGGTGGGCCCGGAGGATTATCGAATAGCACTTTTTGCGGACGATATCATCTTATCCCTAGTAGATCCGGCTGAGTCTCTTCCCACTGCTATGCAACTTTTTACTGCCTTTTCGCAGGTTTCGGGGTTCCAGATCAACTGCAGTAAGTCTGAGATTCTAAATGTTGGGGTCCCTGAAGCGATTTGCTCGCAATTGAAGAGCACCTATCCCTTTCGGTGGGTATCAGGGACCCTACGCTACCTAGGAGTTAATTTGTCGGTGGAGCGTGCGGCACTTTGTAAAGAAAATTATAATCCGCTTCTTCAGCAGGTTAGACAGGACTTTGAGTCGTGGGCGAGTCTGATGTTGTCCTGGTTCGGACGTATAGCGGTGGTCAAGATGGTGGTTCTTCCGAAGTTCTTATACCTTTTTCAGGTACTCCCTATTCCGCTCCCACGGGGAGTTTTGGTAAAATGGCAAGCAATGCTTATGAAGTTTATATGGCGATCTCGTCGGCCCCGCATAGCACGTCGAACACTATATATGCAGACCCGCCGCGGCAGTATGGGGGCGCCCAACCTCCAGTGATACTATCAGGCGGCACAGAGTCGAGCGGCAGTGGAATGCATGAACACTGACAGCCCCAAATGCTGGGTTCAATTGGAGCAGTATCTTTCAGGAGGGGGGCGGGATTGGGGGATAGGCTGTGGCTTGGCTCTCGTTTGCGAGGGGGCATGCAACCCAGCAACCCCTATATCCAACATACTCTCCAATGCTGGGACAGGGCCTTTCGACCTCAGGGTACGGACTTGACCCCCCTGGCGCCCATTGTGGATAACACTTTGTTTCCTCCAGGGATGAGCGATCAGGTGTTCCGAATGTGGGGACATAAGGGGCTTAGCCGAGCCGGCCAATTGTTTGATGAGGAGCAGCTACGTTCTTTTCGAGCGCTGCAGGAGGACTTTGATCTGCCTGACCGTCACGTTTTTCAGTATACACAGGTGGTGCACTGGGTGCGGACTCGGGCGGTACGATCTCAGGTTGCTCGTGACTTGTCGGATGTTGAGCGCCATTGTGAGGGGAGTACCACCACGAGAGGTCTTATTGCAGCTTTATACGCCCAGTTGCAGGGGCGGCACTCGGGATTCGGTAAACATAGGGAGCAGTGAAATCGCAATCTGACGCTTCATTATTCGGACCACCGATGGGAACAAGTGGAAGGTAGACTGTGGAAAAGCTTGATGGCAATTAATGCCCGTGAAACTAACTATAAAATCCTTTATCGGTGGTACATGACGCCTGATCGGATTGCACGTGCATATCCGGGGGCTTCAGCCTTATGCTGGCGGAATTGCGGACTGAGGGGTACCTTGGCGCACGTTTGGTGGCTCTGTCCTCGTATTAGTATCTTCTGGAGGGGGATCCAGTATCGTTTAAAACAATTGGTGGGGCTGCATATCCCCTGGGATCCAGGCATCTTTCTTTTTGGTGTAAATGTCCTGGGCGCCAGAGCCCCTCAGCTTGCCCTGATCAGACATGGTCTGAACGCTGCTCGGCTGGCACTGGCGGCTGCTTGGAAACAGGCCTTGGCACCCTCCTTTTCTCAATGGTTGGAGCGGATGTGGGACATGTACACCATGGAACATGGGGTGGCGGCTGGAAAGCTTCGCCTCCCCCAGTTTGAGCAAGTGTGGGAAGCCTTTGTTTTGAAGTATGGTTCATGAATGATTAGGGGTCCTTTATATTCCCTGGCTGTGCTGGTTACGCACAATCACGGGAGGTGTTGTCTCCTGGCTCCTTTTCCATTCCGTGTGCTTTGGTATGTTAATGTTCTCTCACCAATCTTCATAGGCAGTGAGAGTATTGGAGGTGGGCGGGGGGTGGTGAGGGGAGGGGGGGAGGTGAGTTTCGGGGGGTAATATGGGTAGGTAGGTAGGATGGTTTGGGGGTGCCACAGGGCGACCAACGGGGCATAGGGGCTTAAGTATAATGAGATTAAAAAAAAAAAGGCCGTGAGAATTTTGCCTGTGAGTTCCCAATTGTTCTGCATGTGATTATATCTTGCTTGCAACTCATGCTATTGCTGTTTGTTTTTGTAATTTTGTGTTGCCTTTCAATAAAAAAAAAGAGTAAAATTACTCCAGGAGTTACACGTGTAAAAGTATGCCCGATGACAAGAAGGCTTGTACTTTTACATGACCTATCTCTAAGCATGTAATGGGCAGGAGTTTGGACAGAGCACAAGCAGAGCTTCCATGTAGGTGCGTATGTTATAAAAAATATGTGTACAAAATACTTTACACATGCTCCTGAACAGGCATAAATGCCCACGGCTTCAATCTAGCCACAGTTTTTTCCAATTCAAAATGGGTTGAGAGGCAACGATGTTAAAGAGGTATTCTGCCACTCGGCTCCTCCCCATTATGTCGCTGCAATGCCCTTGGCTGTTCGAGTGGTGGGGCTTGGCCTCCCCGCCACCAGCTGATCCTTCCTTCTGCTATACTCCATACACATCTGTTTGTAGATGCACAACAATAGATGCATATGGACAGACAGATAGAGAGACAGACTGACCCTTGACAATAGGCACTCTCACATTTTTGAGAAATACATCTAAAAATAAGATATATTTTTGCTTTAGATGCTGATGTAACAGGCTCCATGATCAAAAATAACCTTGGCAGATTCAAAGAACTCAACCCTCCCCCATTCTCCCTCTCACAGAGGAAATGGAGTTACCAACTCATTATTTTATCTCACCAGGGAGGACAGCCCTCATTACTGTGCCCTCTAAATCTAAACTCAAGAGCAGAGAAAACCCAAAAGCCAAAAACAAAAAAATCCACATGGTCCCTAAGTGGCTCCCCAAAGGGAGATAAGGGCAGATAGACTAGAATTTATCTTATGACAGGAGCATTTATCATAACTCAAGATATTTATAACTATACCAGTTTTTTTATAATAGAATTTACATACAATTTAATATCTGCAAATATTGTTTGCCAAAACCCTGATATCTTTAGCTTTACGATTTTAATTAGCTGTCATTATTATTAACTGAACAAAAATATGAGCTACAGTATATTCAGTCATTCCTTATAATTAATCAAA
Source organism: Ichthyophis bannanicus (assembly GCA_033557465.1). Classification (NCBI taxonomy): domain Eukaryota; kingdom Metazoa; phylum Chordata; class Amphibia; order Gymnophiona; family Ichthyophiidae; genus Ichthyophis; species Ichthyophis bannanicus. The sequence continues at coordinate 408,717,591 of CM066035.1, read as the reverse complement.
CTTTTGATATAATACACATTCTCATTTGTTATTTTCAAAAAAATATATTATCTAAAAGTCCTGATATTAAGCAAGATAACTTTTACCACTTTTTAAACTGTTATATCAGCAGTCCCACTAAAACAGAGCTAAAAAATAGTGCTAAACCTCAAAAGTAGAAATACAGATTTGTTTTCTTTCTAAAGTTTGTACTGACTACTAACTATTTCAATTTATTTTTGGGAACGCAGATCGACAAGGGACCTTGGCAACGACATTCCAAACCATCAAAACAAAGTCCAATGAAAATTGTCTGCAGTCCTTCAAAGAAAATCCAGATTTGCAATTAGATTTTCAAGGCAAGTACAATCCATGGGCCTTTGGAACTTTTATTATGAGACACAATCAAAATCCTTAGAGGAAACAAAACCGTAGGGAGAACCTTTAACTTGACACCTACACAAGCTCTTGGCATATACTCCGCATGTCTCCACCACCAAAGGAAAAGGTATTGATAAATCAAGACAGGACTGATTTTGGAACTTTGATACCCCCTGCCAATATTGTGGAAGGACACAAAAGGATTTACAGTGTGATGGATGCCTAGAGTTGATCCTAATGTGCACACAAGCAAAATCAATCATGTACTGAGACCTCTGGTTATAGGTTCAGATATCTAAGGTCTTCTCTTATCATGCCATTCTATAGGACTTAAGCACACAATTAATCTTGGAGACCATTCGGTATGCTGCATTCCTTTTGTGCACAGCATCTGGAGAGATTTCTAATGTACAGATGTCAGTTTCCGAGACAAAGTGTAAGCATGCAGAATACTATTGCACATATAATCTCCCTTAGGAGACTGAACATATGTTGGGCTTGATGTTAATGATGATGCAAACCCAAAGGATTTCTTTATCTCCATTTTAGACATCATTATCTTGTACTTATAAATGTTCTGATTTATTTCAATGTGTGGTGCATGTTAATCAGGCATACTTTCAAGTTAAAAGCAGTGACAATTTAGCATGATACTTTAAATTTAAAAAACGTCCTGCAACAGATTACAGTGATTTGTCTAGCTATCATACAGATGAGTGTCACTGATATTCTGAAGATGATACTCAGTAAATTTGGATTAGATATTCAATGGTTGAAATGCACTTTGAAAACCCTATGGCCCATAAAGTTAAAATCCACATAAAATTTTTACCATGGATTCTCATTTACATTTCCGTAGAAAAAGTGTTAATGTCCAATACAGTATGTTAAAGGAATGCTAATTCAACAGTATTAAAAATTCTGCATTAACAAAAATGTACATTAAAACCAGAATAAAAATATGCACTAGTCCTTACTGCCAATTTAAAAAATGTCAAAATAAACCGGATGACTGCTGGGCCTGATGCAGAGGGCCCCCTCCTGGTGGAGACGACCTCAAATCCTTGGTGGTCCAGCAGACCCCAATGAAAGGCTCTCCCATTCAGTGCGGGTAGGGGAGCTCACGTGCCTGGTGGCCCAGTTGGCCCCAAAGCCTATTTCATCCTCTTTCAAAAAAGACCCTGTGACTCCCCCAGTGCCCCCTCTCTCCCTTTCCCCAATGCCCCAAGTCATTTTCAAGTTGGGACAGAAGTGATCCACATTCATTCCTGCCCCGATGCCATCATGTTGTTAAAGGGCAGTACATGATCCTAGTGGAAGTATAAACATTTAGGCTAGACACTGAGAAAGATGTGATGCATAATATTCAATGGCACAGTTTTCCCTCATCTATGGCTGGTCTTCTAGACCCTCATGATTCTGTGGGATCCCCATTATCTATTGGATATAATTAACAATTGGCCTCTGTTGGAAACAGGATACTGGGCTTGATGGACTTTGGTCTGACCCAGTATGGCATATCTTATGTTCTTATGTTAAATTTGTATACATTACTTACATTGAAGACCTAATAGATATCCTGAAAATCTGACTGGCTGTGGGTTTACAAGTGAATCCTTTTATCTCCGGGAACAAGCAGGAATGAGTCTTCACATATGGGTACGTCGGTACCGACGGAGCCTGCGCGGGAACGCTTCCCAGCTTCCCAAAAAGGAAAGCTTTTGGGAGCATCCCACAGCGCCTGCGCGCTGCCTTCCCGCCTTTCCTAACCAACTCTCCTCAGTTCGCGTTTAAAGCTGAGACAATAGAGAGAGAGAGGAAAGGAAAGATAGAAAAGAGATACAACTCCTAGGGGAGGTTGGTGGGTTGTGAAGACTTATTCCTGCTGTTCCCAGAGATCACCCTGTTACAGGTAAGTAACTGTGCTATCTCCAGGAACAAGCAGGAATGAGTCTTCACATATGGGGACTCCCTAACTGAGATGCCTGGGAGATCCCCAAGGATATGAGACCCTGAAAGGGGTCTGCGTCCTCCTATGGATCTCAGGCATCCATCCAGGGAAGGAGGGCAGGAGTTGTTTAAGAATGGAACAGGTGTCTGAGGACACCCTGACCAAACAAGGCATCCCGGCAGGAATCCTTGTCCAAGCAGTAATGGGCTGTGAAGGTATGAACAGAGGCCAAGGTGGCTGCTCGACAGATCTGGTCGATGGACACAGAATTTAGATGAGCCATAGAGGTGGCCATGGCCCTCACATTATGAGCTGTGACATGGCTCTCCAGAGAAAGGTTCTTACTCTGGTAGGCGAAAGAAATACACTGAGCAATCCAAGTGGACAGTGTTCTCTTAGAGACTGGAAGTCCTAAGTGAGAAGGATCAAAAGCAACAAAAAGCTGGGAAGACTTTCTATGTTGCTGTGTCCTATGTAAGTAAAAAGCAAGAGCTCTTTTACAATTCAGAGTATGAAGATTCCTCTCTGCACTGGATGCATGAGGAGCTGGAAAAAATACAGGTAAATATACCTCTTGATTAAGATGAAAAGGTGAGACCACTTTAGGCATAAAGTGGATTTGTCCTAAGGACCACCTTGTCATGATGGAACCTTGTATAAGGTGGATTAGCCACTAAGGCCTGCAGTTCACTGATGCGGCGAGCAGAAGTGACTGCAATGAGGAAAATAACCTTCCAGGAAAGAAATTTCAAGGAGGTAGTGGCTAAGGGTTCAAAAGGTGGCTTCATAAGCTGACCAAGAACCAAATTTAAGTCCCATGCCACCGGAGGAGGCCTAATGGGAGGTTTAGTTAAAGTTAGGCCTCTCATGAATCTTGAAATAAGAGGATGAGAGGAGATAGGTTGTCCATTGATGGGCTTAAGGGATGCTGCAATAGCACTCAAATGGACTCTTACTGAATTTGTCTTGAGTCCTGCATTGGAGAGATGCAGGAGATAGTCTAACAAAGAAGTTAAAGGTAGTGCCAGAGGGTCAAGACCCTTTTCAGCACACCAAATGGAAAATCGTTTCCACTTAAAAGCATAGGAACACCTGGTGGAAGGTTTCCTGGAAGCATGGAGGATATCCTTCACCTGCTGAGAAAGATTCAAGTCTTGAAGGTCTAGGCCTTCAGTAACCAAGCTCTGAGGTGAAGGGACTTGGGGTTTGGGTGCCACAGAGTCCCTTCCTCCTGAGACAGAAGGTCTAGAGCAGCCCCCAAGTCCAGAGAGGGGGCTTGGGAGAGATGCAGAAGCAGAGGGTATCACACTTGGCGTGGCCAGCGTGGAGCTATGAGGATCATAGATCCTTGATCCCTCTGGAGTTTGAACAGAGTCTTGGGAATCAAGGAAATGGGTGGAAAGGCATACAGGAAGCCCTGACCCCAATGAAGGAGGAAGGCATCCTTGGCCTGAACTCCCTGACATGGAATTCTGGAACAGAACCGGGGAAGTTTGGCATTCCACGGACTTGCAAAGAGGTCTATGTCCGGGGTTCCCCATTCTTGAAAGATTCTGAGTACCTGATCCATGTGCAGGGACCATTCGTGTGGAAGCAGAACTCAACTGAGTCTGTCTGCCCAAGAGTTTTGGATTCCTGGGAGATATACTGCCAGGAGATGGATTTGATGCTCTCTGGCGAAGGCCCACAATCTTAGAGCTTCGTTGCAAAGCGACAGAGAGCCAGTTCCTCCTTGCTTGTTTATGTAAAACATGGCTCCCTGATTGTCCATATGAATAAGGACTGTCTTGTAGCTGAGGAGGGTATGAAAGACCTTGAGAGCTAGAAACACTGCTCGAAGTTCCAAGTGGTTGATATGAAGAGAGGTCTCCTGTGGGGACCAAGTGCCTTGGGTGGAGAGGTCTTGTAGATGAGCTCCCCAACTTGTTTGGGAGGCATCTGTTGTGAGGGTTGCTTGGGGCAACAACTGTTGGAAGGGGGACCCCAGCAACAGATTGTGAGTGGACATCCACTATTGGAGAGACCAAAAGAGACGTTTGGAGGTTGCTATTTGGTCTAAGAGAGCTCCTGAAGCTTGAGTCCACTGGGTGGACAAAGTCCATTGAGCTGCTCTCATGTGTAGGCGAGCATAGGGTACCACATGTACTGTGGAAGCCATGTGGCCTAGCAGTTGTAGCATCTCCCTGGCAGTTAAGTGGCTCTTTGACTGAATCTGGGAGGCTAGCTGCACTAGACGTTGGCAACGGGCCTGAGGAAGGTAGGCCCTTGCAGTGGTGGTATCCAACCAGGCCCCTATGAAGTCCAGGGACTGAGTAGGGATGATCTGGGACTTTGGGAGGTTTACCACCAGTCCCAGATACTGCAGAATGCGCCTTGTGCGGTCCAGGGAAATCTGGGCCTCTGACTGAGATGGAGCTCGGATGAGCCAGTCATCCAGGCATGGAAAGACAAATATTCCCAGAGTGCGTAGAAATGCAGCAACTATTGCCATGCATTTGGTGAACACTCTCGGAGCAGAGGCCAGACCAAAAGGAAGGACTCTGTATTGGTAATGTTTTCCCTGGAAAAGAAAACGTAGGAACGGCTCCATTTAAAAGCTGCGATGCCGGCTGTCAGAAATTAGGATTTATTCCCCACAGCCCGACCCCCGATCTGACCTCCTAAGACCAGGGTTGGGCTGCAGGGAATAAAGCCTGGCCCCCCAGCCCCTTCTGCACCCTGGAATGCACAGAAAAAAACATCTAGGGAAATTATTCCACCTTGTAACTTCCCTCACCATTTCGCCGGCCCTGGACGTACAGGGCTAACATTAGAATTGGCCCTGTACGTCCACAGCCGGTGACCGCCCACTGCCCGCCCACTCTCCGCCCTCGGGCCACCTCTTCCCAGTCTATTCCCTTTCACCCCTATCATATGTCCCCTCATTGCACAACCGGCAGGGAAGTTAGTCAGGGGCAGGAGCTGCCACTAATAGCGGGGATGTCCAACCCCGCTATTCGTGGCTCAGAATCAGACCCTATAGGTCCAATAATCATCATTGGCTGTAAACAGCTTAATCTAAATGTCAACACTGTTTTATAAATTAATATGAATAATGAGTATTGCTATATGAAGAGTTAGCAACGTTGGACATACATATCATATGGTTGCTGCCACCACTGCTAGTCATTTAGTTTAGGCATGCTATTTAGAAAGTCACCATTACCTGGATAATTTTGTCACTACACTACTTCTCAGCCCTCCCTCCACTCCTCCGGCTATATGAATAGCGTCAGGCTGGTTAGAGGGATTTTTGGCCCGACACTATCCTTATAGGGGCTAAAAATACAGATAGCGGTTTATACGTACACTGGTCAGAAAAAAAAAATAAAGACATTGAGACTTATTACAAATATGTGCTATGATGTTATAAATGTGACCTTAAGTTAGTATGAAAGCTCTGGTACTTCTTTAACTCTCTGATATTGCAATCATTTTTTCATTTACAAAGAATGTGGATTGGGTTAGCATCTTTGAACCATTTAAAGGGACCACATAACTCTGTATTCCTTTGGCACAGTTGAAAGATTCCATGTGTTCTTGTCTGCCTGTGAACAGAAGCCTTTACCAAAGTGACATGAATTAAAGAGTATTGTATTTATACTCAGTCATTTGGCTCCAGATATATCCAATGGACACAGCAGAGCAAGAGGGAGATGCAAGAGGTTTGCAAATATAGAGCCTCCCATGTTAAGTGACATCCCTGATGTCGGAGTCCTCTGCAGGTGATGTTTGTACATTAGGGGTGTGGATCCATGAGCATGCATTTAGTTAGTTTGAGCATTTTACAATTTTAAGTATGCACAAATCACTTGCATCCATGTACAGTACCTATGAATTAATATGCCTACAGTCTATATGCCCACGCAAAAATGTCCTAATGCATATGCAAGTCGCACATTTAAAATCAATGTGTGAAAAAACACACACAATAATCAGGAAAAATTCTGGAAATCTGGCTGTGCATATCCCTAGTGTGCAAAGTCTTGTAAGGTAGGTGATAACACAGATGGAGACCTAGCTAGGGGCAGGCAAAACTCAGTATTCCACCTGCTTCCAGCTGCCTGCCCTACATTGAATGCTTGAAGACTTTTATGAATTGTCGATTGACAGAATCAGTACAGATGATGATTATTGAATAAATTGTGCAAGATCACAATGGTATGCTGCTAATGCTGTAACTGAAGGGGAAGGACAGCTGCCAGTGTATGAAAGAAACTGGATTACATAAACAGAAGGTGTTTCATGTTTTGGCATGTAGCCCTTCCATGCTAGAAGCTGTTCTTTGTTGTAACTTGCTAAATCACTGCAACTCTCTGGACTGTTATATGCCTATGCATCTATGGGCCTTGCTGCTGTTTCTCCATTATGTACAATAGAGTAAGACTGAATAAGTGTTTCTACGTATATATGGTGACTGAAGTGTGAGCAAACATTTTTGTCTTTTTTTTCTTTTAGTATCAGTCAGCAAGCATGTTTGGCAATGGGTGACTTTGCATGTTTAAAAAGGAATAATGAGATTCAGATGTATTTTACTGATGTCAACAATAGATTCTATGACTTGGAGCCAAATCGTTCCCAAATGCCTCACAAACTGTACAATACTTAATAATCTAGATCTCAGGATAAAAGCCTATAATAACTCAGTCCTAGTTTTACCCCAGTGTATGCATAGATTTGTAGTTCTGATTTTCTGCAAGCAACATAGGTTAAAACCAAGGCTAGGTCCCCCCTCATCTTCCTCCTCCCCCTCCTTTCCACCCAACGTGATATGTATACCTAATGCTATATGTAAATAGTTGTTCACCTTGCTCATTCCCCCTTGTCTTTCCCCACCCACATTCCACTGTTTACTATGTACAAAAGTTATTGTTCATTGTAACTTAATGTAACCTTTGTTAAATGTACACCGCTTTGATCCAGTGAAAAGCGATATAAAAAAAATATCTGTTAAATAAATAAATAAATAGGTTAACTTGTTCCTTATGTCATGGAGTCAGTTGGCAAACCCAGCGGAAGATCTAATAGAGTAGGATAAATTTATGGGTTATGACTAGAAAGAAAAGGAAGATATTGCATTTAAAGCTCACTAGATAGGACAGCGATGTCATTGAATGGCGTGGAGCCAGTGCTAATACTCCAAATTTAAGCAGTTTCCTTTATCCCTGGAATATTCCCGCTTGCACTGTTTTAGTAGTGACTCACAGAGCCAAAGTGATGGCCAGGAAGAAAGTTCCTATAGAATTAAAATCTTTTGCGTTTTATGACACCAAGTCGACACCTGAGGGTAACAGCTCGCGCAAGTCAAAAGGGGAACAGGCTGGCTTGGAATGGATAGTTTCAAGAATATGTAGACAAGCAAGATATCCTTTTGAATTTAGTTTTTGTTCACACATGGGACAAAAAGTCTGTTACTGTCAATGATGGACACTTTTCTTGTAGGTGTTGACAAAAATTATTCTTCTCTCTTAGTTTTGCTGGATATTTCAGCAGCCTTTGATATAGTTGATCAATCCTTGCTGCTGATGAGATTATGTGAGACAGGTGTTAATGGCAAAGTTTATTCTTGGTTTTCTTCTTTTTTGTCTCAACATCAGTTTCAAGTAAGATCTTCAGAAAAATGTTCTTCCTGGCAGATCATTGCTGCTGGTGTTCCACAGATATCAGCCCTTTCTGCAATACTGTTTAATACCTACATCGCCCCTATTTGTAACATCCTTAATGGACTGGACATCATGTATTGGATTTATGTAGATGGCATTCAGTTAGTTGTTCCTGTTTCTGCATCCATGGAGATCGCGTTAGAGCAGGTATGGTTATGTATCATCAAAACTTGGAAGACACATAACAGATTAGCGTTGAACGAGGGCAAAACTGAAGTCTTATTTCTTTCTTGGACTTTGCCTGACCCTATGTCTACTATTATGAGATTTGGGGATTGTGTGATACTGATGGGATCCCAGACGTGTGATTTAGGAGGCGTATTAGACACTCAATTGACTATGCAAGCCCACATTCAAAGAATCACCAAAGCCGTCTTTTATAAACTTAACATGATCATAGACTTAAGCCTTTTCTATCATCTGAGAATCTTCGTACTGTAGTTCAGGAGTTGGTTTTGTCATTACTAGACTACTGTTATAGCCTTTTTCTCAGGCTCCTGGCTTTTGTTATTCAGCCTCTGCAATCGATAAAAAATGCAGCGGCACATTTGATTACCAGTCACGGAAGATTCAAACATATTTCCTCTGATTTATACAATCTTCATTGGTTGCTTATTAAATTACAAATTATATACAGCTTCATTATGTTGGTATTCAAATCTTCAAATAACAAGGCTCTGCTCAGTTTATTTTAAGCCTTGTGAGTCTATTGCCCTCCTCGCGTTCTACGGTCGCAGGAGACTTTACTTTTGAATGTTCCTTTGTTTTGACGTGTCCATTTCCATGTCTTTCGTAATAGAATCTTTCCATGGCTGCTCCACGACTCTGGAATCCGTTACTTGTTGAATTATGCAGCACTTCTGACATCTTGATGTTTCGTAAAAACTTAAAGGCGCATCTGTTTCAGCAGACTTTTCCAGCAGATGGTTTAAACTAGGCCTTAAGTATATTCTTTCAGGTAAACAAAGATGTTTTGTAAAATTAAAGGTGCATTTGTTTTGGCAGGCTTTTTTTCCCAGCAGATTGGTTTTGGCAGGCTTTTCCAGTGGATTGTGTAAGCTGGCTTTGAGTATTTTTTTTTCAGGTATTGAATAACAAAGCAGGATGTTGTGACTTTGGGCTGAGTATCATTTTTTGTTATGCGAATTATGTTTTTATTTTATGCTCCTTGCTACTGTAATCCGCCTAGGATATAGTGTGTAATATTTTTTTTTAAATAAATAAAAAACCCACAAATTGATCAAGCTTACTAAGTTCAGAGTTGATCATTGCAACTGGTTCATAGAATGGAAAGGTGAATGAGGTGCAAGAATGGATCAGTTAGTCTGGATGAAGGGAAGAATTGTTTGAAAATACAGGAAATAAGCACTGGCTGTCTGCAGCATAAATGGTTTGAAAAGGAGAGATACACTGCTGACATTTTAAGCAAACTTGAGTATAGATGGAGATCCTATATTTGTGTTTTAAAGTTTTGGAGCTCATCGGACACTTGGCCCTCCAAGGGAATGGAGACCCAAGGACATTGATGAAAGTCTCTATGAATATGTGACCATGGAGGTAATAATGCAGGCTTCCAGAAAGCTAGGCCATATCAAGTGGGAGGATCATTATGTGGAAGTATTTGCAGTCCTCTCTATCATAACTACACTGTATGTAAGAAAAGACTTCAACGAGGTAGCAAAGAGATTTAGAGAAATGTCAGACATTAATGGCAATTCCCCTCTAGATTATAATTCACCATTTTGGGAACTAAAACAAAGTGAAAATGGTGGAGGAGGGCTTGAAAGGAATGCAGAAAGTGTTATTTGAGTGCTCATGATTCCTTCTCACATACTGATTATATGTGTGGATAAAGTAATGGTCCCCCAAATTGCTGAATCTAAAATTGATTGTATTCGATAACTATGGGCCAACTATTGGTGCATGCTGGTGAATGCTGGTTGCACTCTGTTTCTTGTGTATGTTGCTTACTGGATTCCCAATGCTGCATCCATGTGGCAAAAAGAAGGAGAAGGTTTCGGGGATCACTAATCTCTAAACCGATGGCTCAGAAAACTCTGGATTAGTTTGCTGTCCAGGCTCGAAAGAAGCAGCTCTCTACTTCTGCAATCTCCATGGAGACTGGAGTGGAGACTAGCATGCATAGGGCATCATTAAGCTCCAAAGACAGGGCAGCATGGCTGCAATCAGGAAATGTTGTGGCCAGTGCAACTCAACCGGCTCCAACAGAAGGGATTCCGTTGGGTGAAGTGTCAGTGATGGAATCTTTACTAGTGGCCACTTCCTCCTCACTTTCTGAGGGGATAGGCTTGATTCCTTTTACTACTATCAGTGAAACCCTCGTTCAGTAGTAATAACATACAAAGAAAAAATACCAAACTTATAAAGAACCCTTTCTACTCCTTATACAATTTTTTTTTGTCGGAGCAAGCTGGAGGCGGCAAGAATTGAAATCCAGCCACACCAGACAGCCTGATCCCTTTTAATCAATTTGAAAAATAAAATTCAACTACTTATCTATTTACGTAGGTCTATTAGTTCTATTGAACACCTCGGTGGTATTGTCAACCAGCATTTCACACACGACGTGCACGTTTCGGGCCAAACGCCCTCTTTCAAGTGTCACTATTATCGCTAGCATAAACCGCTATAAACATCCGGTCTGCATTAAATGCCGTAAGTAAAGGGTGGTATAACTCAATTGGCTAACACAAACCGTCAATCAACCAGAACACCAATCAGACACATGGGAGACCCCTTTTACAGCAGTGCTTGTGACAGTGAGACTGGTTGCCATAACGATGGAAACATTGTGGGATGCCATCAAGAGTTTAAACACCAACTTGCTATCTCTTGCTGGCAAGTTTAAATCTGACTTGGATCAGGTGGTGCTCAGGGCAGGATATCAAACAGAACTATTACATTTGGTAACTATGGTCAATAGACTGTAACATATTTAAATAATCACAATTATGTACAACAAAGTTTGTGTGTTGTTGGTGGACGTGGAGGTGGATGGGAGGAGTAAAGTGGGAGGGTGATACTTATTGAAAGGGGGATAACATAATAACATATTAACATAGTATATGACGGCAGATAAAGACCAGTGTGGTCCATCTAGTCTGCCCAGCGTGCAGGTCAGCCCTCCCCATGCCTTTCTTTAGGGGTGTATCCACCACTCGTGTAGGGCACCCCTGTTTGTTGAAATATAAGAGATAGTTAAGTTTATTTTGATTTTATCCTGTAGCTATAAAGGGATCCACTGTGTCTGTCCCATACCATTTTGAATTCTGTCACTGTATTTGCCCTCACCACTTCCATCGGGAGGGCATTCCAAGCATCCACCACTCTTTCAGTCAAAAAGTATTTCCTGACATTACCTTTCAATTTACCCTAGGCAGTTTCATGTTATGCCCTCTAAGTATCTGTAAGTTTGTTGTTCCATGGGGATACACTTTTAGTCCTTGAAGTGTTCTTTGAATAGGAATGTCGAGTTCTTTGCAGAATTTTGTTGGGTCATGTGTTTCTCTGAGGTTGTTGGGGAGTGCATTCCATAGATCTGGTGCATATGTGGAGAAGGCTCTGTTATGAGTATTTTGGTTTATCTGTGTTATTTCCGCTGGCAAGTCTAGTAAGTTATGGTTACATCTGCGCTTTTTTCTAGTGGTTGTTGGTATTCAGATGAGGGACCTTAGGTATGGCAACGACTGGTTGTGTAACATTTTGAATATGTTCATTATTGATTTATATTTAATTAGCCAGTGTAGATCTTTTAAAATTGGGGTAATGTGATTTCTTTGGGGGGGGGGGGACAAGATGGCTGACACGCGTTAATCGATGTTGGTCGTGTTTGCTTTTCTTTATAATATTTGATTACCTTTGTCTAGATGCCTAGGAAACGGAAGGCAAAGCATTGGGAGCTTCCCAAGCCTACGACGACGACGATGACTACGGGGCCAATCGATTCTTTCGTGCGGCTCGTTGGTGCTGGTTTGCGTCAGGAGCAGAGCTTGCTGAGGGCGATGGAGGCGGAAGGAGGCCTCTCATGCCCTTCTGAGCTGCAGGTTACCTTAAGCCCTGACACCCGAAGCCCGCCAGAGCAGCCTACAGCGCCAGACGTGGGAGCAGCAGAGGCCGAGTCTCCGAGGGGTGAGAGACTCATTGCCATACCGTCGACGTTGCCGGGGACCTTGGCGGAGGTGTTGGTTCCCTCTGCTGAGTTGGCTGGCGTGGAGAAGTTGTCAGATGCTATCGGAGAGGCCCCGACAGCCCTGGACACAGTGGTTGGATTGGGTACTCGTTTCAAAATGCCAGTTCAATCTGTTCTCCTTCGCCCTGATGTAGTCACATTGGATTCCTTGTGGGATGGTCTTAGGGCGTTAGAAACCTCCTTTACATCTCTGTTTGCTGCTATGTATGAGGTTTTTCCCTCTTTGGCTCAACTGGTCATGAAGCAGAAGCAAGAGTTGGCAGATATTTCCTCCAAGGTTGCCCAGCTGGAGGTAAAAATTGAGGACGCTGCTACAATTCCAGGTACTGTTGTTAAGGATTTGTCTACAATCCATGGGAAAATAGAGATGCTAGAAAATTCGGTCCGCAAGAGGAACCTGCGCTTGTTGAATTTTCCCCGTGTTCTGGATAACTCGCCGAAGGAGTTATTTAATACTTACACTACTTCTATTTTGAAAATTCCTCTGGAATCTGTTCCCCCTTTGGCTAGGGTTTTTTACTTGCCAACGGCCAAGCGCAAGACCCATGGTGTTCCGTGCATTCACCCCCAATGGACTCATTAAATCTGACTGGGTTTTTGGAAACTACTGATCCTACATATGTTCCTAGAGCAACTTTGCTGCTGACGGTTGCTTTTGATTCAGACCGTGATTTTCTTTTGAAATTATATTTTAAAGTTAGAAATGAGCCATTTATGGGGGGTGTAGTTAGGATGTTTCCTGACGTCTCAAAAGCCACACAGAAACGTTGACAACAGTTTTTGTTGCCCTCGACCCCAGGTTTTACAGCTGGGTGGCCTTTTCTTTCTTAGATATCCTTGTCTATGTTTAGTTAAATATCAGGGTGTTAGTTATACTTTTTTTGAGCCTTCCCATCTAACCCAGTTCATAGTTGGTCGGAGTGCTCTCCTGTCTTAGCATAACTCGGGAGTTATTAAATACAGCACCTTCATGTGTCATATTTCCTAAACCTTTTCCTTGGATTTGTGTCTTGTTCCCCCCAAATTGTTTGTGGGCTAGTGAATTGTTACTTTATTAATCTTTGCGGGCTAAGGTTCTTCCTTATGCTGTAATGATAGAAGTTTTTCATTTGAATATTCTTTACTGTAACAAGTGTGTATCTTGCGAGTTTTTGTGAAATTGCATAAATAAAATTTAAAAAATTGGGGTAATGTGATCGTTCTTATTTGCTTTGAGTATGGTGTGTGCTGCAGTGTGTTGGGCCATTTGTAGCTGATGAAGTGCAAGTTTAAGGAACCCCTGGTATATGCTGTTACTGAAATCCAGCAGGGGGGGGAAGATGAGGGCCTGAAGTATTGAGCAGCATTTGGACACTGCTAGTAGAGGATGGAGGTTGAGGAGGATTCTTATTTTGTGATATATAGCTCTTGTGGTTCTGGTGATGCGAAGGAGAAGTTGAGCTGGTGGTCAATTGTTATGCCCAAATATTTCACCTCCTGCTTGGTTTCTAGTTCATTGTTGTGGATTCTGAGTGTTTTGAGGGGTGGGGGGGGGGGGATGCCTTGTTTCTGGAGATATGGAGCACTTCTGGGGGTTTTTGTAGTTGATTTGCAGCCCATGTTCATGCAGGCATTGCAAAATCTCTTAGAAACAGAGTGTTATTTTGCTTAGTTTTGGAGTAAGAATATCACAAGATGTAAACATCATGGTGTCATCAGCATAGATCCTGTAGTGAATATCGTGTCTGTGGAAAATGGTACATATGGGCTGCATGAATATTTGAATGTATATTGACATTTTATAAATAAAAAAATAAAACTGACAGTATTAACTGGTCAGATCATGTACCGGCCTGATGAAAGTTTAGGGCAAGTACAATTTAGCAGAGGTGCTCAGTATCGGAAATTAAATGACTCGTTATTAAATGATTTGCAGGTGTGTACTCTATTTCAAAAAGACATTAAGAAATACCTTTCAATCAATGATACCGTTGCACTGTCTCCATGCACTGTGTGAGACTGTCTGAAGTCAATATTAAGGGGAAAATTCATAGCATTAGGAAAAGGAAAGAAAAAACAAAAAGAAGGAAGAAATCAAAGGAAACTTGAGGGAACTTAAGTAAACAGGAAAGTAATTTAAAGAAATAAACTATGAATTAAAAAAAATTAAACAAGTCTATTTTGAGCAGGGGAATAAAATGAGTACATTCATGGCTCAGAAGTTGAGGAATTTTTGGAGTAGGAATGATATACTGAAAATCAGTGATAGAAAAGGGCTGAAGCTTTGGAAGGTAAAACAAATAAGATCACAATATGTGGAATTTTACCAGGAACTTTGTACTCCAGATGCCCTGGCCACGGAGGGCAAGACTGAGTACTTGCAGGACCTTTCTCTTCCAGAATTTAGCAGCAAAGGAAGGGTATGCTTGGGGAGAGCAATTACTGCTTCTGAAGTTACTGAGACGATTCAATCCTTTCCCTCCACAAAGGTCTCTGGGGTTGAAGGGTACACAAAAACATTTAAAACGTTTTCTAAAAATAAGCTTGCGGCACTGTTAGTAAGAACTTATAATGCTCTGTTGGAGGTCTGGAAGATGCCGTATTCAATGAGAATTGCAGGGTAACCCTCATTCATAAAGAGAGCATGGATCCATTGGGAAGTGGGTGATATTGGCCCATTTCTCTGGTAGGGGTGGACCTTAAAATATTCACTAGGATTTTGTCTAAACACCTGTTGGCCTTTTTACCCTGACTTGTACAAAAGAATCAGAGTTTGGTCCCAGTCCAGTATATCTCCGATAATATTCAGAAGTTCTTAAATTTGATTTGAAGGGGAATGAAGGAAAAGCAGACCATACTATTATTTGTTGTGGATGCCAAAAAGGCATTTGACAATATATTGGCCATTCCTTTTTCAAGTAATATAAAAAATGGATCTGGGGAAAAATTTTCTATGCTGGGTGCAAACGCACTACAATGAGCCCCTGGCCTGTCTAAGGTAAATGAGAGCGCGAAGAAGGTTTTTGAGTTACAGTGCAGCACCACATAGGGATGCTAGCTTTTGCCTTTTTGGTTTATTTGGGCTGTGGAGCTCCTGGCACAAAATTTTGAGAACCTGCAGAGTGAGAGAATGAAAGGGACAGAAAGCATTATATAATCTTGGAAACAGAGAAAATGATAGTAGACAAAAGACCATAGGGTCTATTTAGTCAGCATGCAACCTGTTTAGAATGTGTGGAAACCATTGTGGAATTTCTCAAATCTATAAGTACTGCTCAGATTAAGGAAAAAAGAATTTTATACAGGAAGCTTGACTTTCTGGAAAATCAAATTAGGAAGAACAATTTAAGATTTCTAAACTTTTAAGAACTGATAGGCTCTACGGTCTAATCAATCCATAAGACCTATTAAGTTCTACAATCCTTTCCTCCCCTCAGAGGTCCCCTGTACTTGTTGCATGCTTTCTTGAATTCAGCTACGGTTCTCGCCTCCATCTCATCCACTGGGAGTCTGTTTCATGCATTCATCACCCTTTCCATACAGAAATATTTTCTCAGATTACTCCCAAGTCCACCCTTTCTACCTTCATCATATGACCCCTCATTCCAGAACTTCCTTTCAACTGGAAGATGGACATCTTCTATGCATTTATATCACAGAGATATTTCAATGTCAGCTGAGTGCTTACTTCTATAAGAATATAAGAACTGCAACAGTGGGTTGGACCAAAGATCCATCAAGTCCAGTGTCCATATTGGGGTCTTTAAGTCTATCCCCCATATGTCTTATGACGAAGACCACTGACCATTTTAGTAGCTATCCTCTGGACTGATTCCATTCTGTTTATATCCTTTTAAAGATGCAGTCTCCATAATTTTACACAGTACTCTAAATGAGGTCTCACTAGAGACTTACACAAAGGTACTATCACCTCCTTTTTCCTGCTGGTCTTTTCTCTCTCTATGCACCCCAGCATCCTTCTGGCTTTTGCCATTGACTTTTCTAACTGTTTGGCCACTTTAAGGTCATTCAATATGATTACCCCCAGGTCCTCCTTTTGTACTTCATCCCCTATACTGTACCCGTTCTCTTGAGTTTTTGTAGCCCAAATGCATGGCCTTGCATTTTTAGCATTAAATCTTAGTTGCCAAATTTTCGACTTTTCTTCAGGCTTCACTAGATCCCTCCTCATATTATCCACACCTTTCAGGGCATCTACTCTGTTGCAGACTGAGATCATCTTCAAAAATGCATACCTATTTCAATAGACTTTCCGCAATATTGCTTACAAAAATGTTAAAAAGAACAGGATCAGGGACCAATTCCTACAGCACGCCACTGGTAATAGCTCTATCTTCAGAATCAACTTCACCCTGTTTCCTCTCACTCAACCACTGTATTAACCAGTCACTTTAGAGTCCATCCCAAAGGCACTCAGTTTATTTATAATTTGCCAATGCAGAACAGTGTCAAAGACTTTGATGACATCTAAGTATGCCACATCTAGCATTTTTATCTGATCAAATTCTCTGCTCATCCAGTCAAAGAAATCAATTAGATTCTTTTGACAAGACGTATTTTTCTAGTAAAGTCATACCCTCAGATCCTGTAATACTTTGGATTCCAGAAACTGCACTATCCTCTGTGTTTTTCATGGGAAACATTGGACTCACTCACTACTGACTGAGATGGAGAAGTTTGGGAGTGCCTCAAATTTCAAAATTAATGTTTTTAAATCTGAAATGTTGAACATCTCTCCCCCCCAAGATCAGTGTGGAGAGCTTCAAAGGATGGGACAAAAGTTCAAATAGATGTTTAGGAATTAATCTACCATCTTATTTGGAGAAAGCTTTTGAGTTTAATTATATTCCTCTGTGGCATTAGATTGTCTAAAACCTTGAGCACTGGCAGGGAAAGAGCTTGTTTTGGTTGGGGCAAATTGTTGGAATCAAAATGATGATTTTGCCCAAGTTTTTATATCTTTTAATACTCTCCATTGGGGTGGAGGAGTAGCCTAGTGGTTAAAGCACTGGCTTGATAACTAAGAAACTAGTATTCAGTTCTAACTGGCACTCCCTGTGGCCTTGGGGAAGTCACTTAAAACTTGTTTGCCTCAGAAGAAAGGCCTGGCAATCTAATTCTTGTCACATTGCCAGCAAAACCAGGGGCTGTTGAGTTAGCATGGACTCAAAGGCACGCATTGCAATACTCTATTATGGTTCCAAGTAAATATTTGCAAAACGTTCAGCAGAGTGTTTAATTATATAAGAACATAAGAACTGCCACATTGGGTCGGACCAAAGATCCATCAAGTCCAGTGTCCTGTTTCCAACAGTGGCCAATCCAAGTCATAAGTACCCGACATAGTCCAAAAGTAGCCAGTTCCATGATACTTATCCATAGGGATAAGAAATTATTTCTCTTGGACGTTTTCTCCAGGAATTTGTCCAAACTTTTTTTAAACCCTGCTATATCACCTGCATTTACCAATGGACATGTTCAAATGAAGATCTGGATCAAGAGGGCATTTATGTAAATGCATAATTGGCTGAAAAGTTCTGATAGAGGAATATTAATACAGAAAGGCACAATAAGGTAGCACATCTCATCCTTTGAAAACTTTGTATGCACTACAATATTGCATACCTGGAGAGCACTGAGATCATGATCTTAAGAGAATTATGGAGAATGAAGAGGTCATGATTACCTGAGACATTCCCAATGCAGCTCATAAAAAGCTGGATGCAGGGAAACTAGACATAGGAATAAAGAAGAAAAACACCAGAAGGTCATTGATCAGAGATGCCAGTTCCAAGTAAGAATCAGATGGCAAAGATGAAGATCCTCATCAGGGTTAGCCCCAGCAGTAGGCAAAGCAGGCAGCTGTCTAGGACAGCATAATTTCAGGGGCAGCAAACAAATATGTCCAAGGAGCAGTTCCATTAATGCACAATTGAATCAACAGTTGCATGGCCACTTCAAGCATCAGAGTGAGAATTTCAGAACATCACAGCTTGATTGAAACAAAGCATTATTTTAAGTTAAACAAGCCCCTCCTCCCAGCAGGCGCCCACCTGTGCCTGTTCCATTGAGTGTCATGCCTGCTGCTCTTTCCGCATCCTCTGGTCGTCGATCTTGCTCCAAAAGGAAGAAGAAATATCATCATATGCAGCCATTGCACTACAGAAGGAACACGGCTGTCTCGTGGCTCCACGTGAGTTAGTTCCTCTTCTCCTTGGCAACTGTTGGATCAGAGAATTTCTTGCATAATGAGCGGCCTGCTCTGGGGGACAGTAGCAAGGCAGGTGCTAGGCAGGGCCATTCAGCTGTTGGCTACAGTACAGAGAGCACCGCAGGGCAAGGTAGCAGGGAACAGCATCGAGGGATGCCGGTCAGTTATTCTGTGACATTGCATACTGTTTCTTCTCTGTCTAGAAATGCTCTTTAGGATCTGCATTATAGGTTCTGAACTGTTAAAGGTTGGCTTAATAATTGAAAGTTTCAGGTTTGCTCTGGAGAGCCCACAAATGATCTACGTCGTCTTTAGTTTGTAATTTCTTTTTTAAATTAATGATTCGTTAATTTTTTATTCTTCAAGTACAAAGCCCAAATTTGGAAATATGCTGAATATTTATTTTTTCATAATCTGTGTTGATTGTTTCTGTCTTCTCTCTATACATATATATAAAATGCTTAGGGACAATATGGTGATGTGTCTGTCAGTGATGAGATTGCAGACCTGCTATTAGTAATTTGTGAACTATCATTAAAATCATCTCTAATACCTGAAGATTGGAGGATCACCAATGTAACACCAATTTTTAAAAAGGGTTTCAGGGGTGATCCGGGAAACTACAGACTGGTGAGCCTCACGTCAGTACCGGGAAAAATGGTAGAAACCATCATAAAGAATAAAATTACTCAGCATGTAGATAGTCATGGCCTAATGGGAGACAGCCAACATGGCTTTAGACAAGGAAGATCTTGTCTTACTAATCTGTTATGTTTTTTTGAAAGTGTGAATAAACAGGTGGACAAAAGTGAGTCGGCTGATATAGTGTATCTGGACTTTCAGAAAGCCTTTGACAAGATCCCTCATCAGAGACTTTTGGCAAAACTAAGGAGTCATGGGATAGGAGGCAGTGTACTACTGTGGATCAAGAACTGGTTAAAAGATAGAAAGCAGAGGGTAGGGCTAAATGGCCAATTTTCCCAATGGAGAAAGGTGAATAGTGGTGTACCCCAGGGATCTGTGCTGGGTCCGCTGCTTTTTGACATATTCATAAATGACCTGGAAAGTGGAATGAGTGAGGTTATCAAATTTTCAGATGACACAAAACTATTTAAAGTTGTTAAAACCCAAGAGGATTGTGGAAAATTGCAAGAGGATCTTGATAAATTGGAAGACTGGGCATCAAAATGGCAGATGAAATTTAATGTGGACAAGTGCAAAGATATGCACCTAGGAAAGAACAATCCAAACTATGGTTACACGATGCAAGGTTCCACATTAGGAACCACCACCCAGGAAAAAGATTTAGGCGTCATTGTGGATAACATGTTAAAACCCTCGGCCCAGTGTGCAGCGGCAGCCAAGAGAGCAAATAGAATGCTAAGTATCATAAGGAAAGGAATGGAAAATAAAACAAAAGATATTATAATGCCTCTATATTGTTCTATGGTGAGACCGCACCTTGAATATTGTGTGCAATTCTGGTCGCCGTATCTTAAAAAGGATATAGCATTATTAGAAAAGGTTCAGAGAACAGCCACCAAAATGGTATAGGGGATGGAAGGATACTCCTATGAAGAAAGTCTAAAAAGGTTAGGGCTCTTTAACCTGGAAAAGAGACAGCTGAGGGGAGATATGATAGAAGTCTATAAATTAATGAACGGAGTGGAACGGGTAAACGTAGATCGATTGTTTACATTATCAGAATATAGAAAGACTAGGGGACATGCAATGAAGCTACAGGGTAAACTATTTAAGACTAATAAAAGAAAATATTTTTTCACTCAACGTGTAATCAAACTCTGGAATTTGTTACCGGAAGGTGTAGTAAAGGCTGTTAGTGTAGCTGGGTTTAAAAAAGGTTTGGACAAGTTCCTGGAGGAAAGGTCCATAAACCATTATTAAGAAGGGACCCAGGATATCAATGCTTGACCCAGTACAAGCATTGTGGAACCTGTGTCTTTTGGGGAAACTGCTAGGTACGTTGACCTAGATTGGCCACTGTTGGAAACAGGATACTGGGCTTGATGGACCTTGGTCTGACCCAGTATGGCATATCTTATGATCTTATGTTCAGTGACTAGTGGGGTGCACATCTGTTCACAGGCATGCATGTGCACCCCACTGAGATGCATACTCATATGGCTCCAGTTTGGATGGCTCAATTGGTCTATGGGGGTGGGTGGAAATAGAAAACTGCAATGGTAGGATGAGGAACATAACAAAATACACAACCAATGGTTCCAGCTGAGATGGCTGGCGGAGCAAACCCCAGGGGTCAGGCCGGAAGAAGGATGTACATATGCTTATCCCTGTTCAAATGCTTTATGGGCATCTGCTACCAAAACCAACTGGTTTAGCCAATCTTTACATAATCATAAATAAAAACGATACCCAAGGAACTTTAATGAAAAAAAATAATGTTAAAATAATGTAAATACAGCCTCAAAACAAATATGTTTTGATTGGATGTCAGCCAGTTGCAAAGGGGGAATTTCATTGTGTACCAAAACACTGCCTTAAGAACAAGGACACAAATGACAAACCTTTCATCAGAGATATGAAATGTTTCCATACAACACTTACTGTATAAACGATCACATAACTTAATCCTGTGGCTGGATTTCTGGACTACCCAAATCAGTTTCCCACATCTAGGCTTGTTAACTGACTCCATTTTTATCAGGACTGACTGATGTAGTCCTGTTTTTACCCCACTTCATACACAGACTTGTAGTTCTCATTTCCCTTTGGCTGCCCTAAGAGAGACAGAACTACAGTACATTGTAGGCAGTGAGGTAAAACCAGGACTGGAATTTCATATCTTGAAAAAGAAATGGAGCCACCTGCCAATACTGTACATTTCTGTGCAATGGTGTGCCTTTCCTACTTAGAATTCTGCTTACTAAAATGCATAAAGTGTAGATGTGCATTGTGTGTGTACTATAGATAAATCATTAGCACGGTGTCAATTCCATGTACAACAAATTTGTTAAAATACAGAATTGTTTTTGATTCAGTTAGTTTGTCGGATGAGCTGGCCCTGATCCTCAAGTATTAAGAAAGGCAGTCAGAGACCAAGAACATAAGATATGCCATACTGGGTCAGACCAAGGTCCATCAAGCCCAGTATCCTGTTTCCAACAGTGCCCAATTTAGGTCACAAGTACCTAGCAGTTTCCCCAGAAGACACAGGTTCCACAATGATTGTACTGGGGCAAGCAGTGGATTTCCCAGGCCCTCTTTAATGGTTTATGGACCTTTCCTCCAGGAACTTGCCTAAAGCTTTTTTAAACCCAGCTACAATAACAGCTTTTATTACATCCTCTAATAACGAATTCCAGAGTTTGATTACGCTTTGAGTGAAAAAATATTTTCTCTTATTAGTCTTAAATGGGTTACACTGTAGCTTCATTGCATGTCTTCTAGTCTTTCTACTTTTTAATGGCGTAAACAACCGATCTATGTTAACCAGTTCCACTCCATTCATTAATTTATATACCTCTATCATATCTCCCCTCAGCAGTCTCTTTTCTAAGTTGAAAAGCTCTAACCTTTTAAGCCTCTCCTCATAGGGGTATCCTTACATCCCCTTTATCATTTTGGTGGCTCTTCTCTGTACCTTTTCTAATTCTGCTATATCCTTTTTAAGATACAGCGACCAGAATTGGACATACAGGCACAGAGGCACCTATGCACCTTTAAAAAGTAAGATCCCAGAACAGGCCTCAATAGTGCACAAAGGCCCATTCACAAATCTACACCTACTGTGAGAAAAGTGTAAATATGTGTATGTACTGTACCCATGTACCTGCGTATATTTTAAAATACATGGCTGCACTGCAGCTCCACCTCTGCTCTGTCCAAACAAGAGCCCCAGGAATGTTTGCGTGCAGACAGCGTAAAATTGTTCACTCTTTCTGTGATCTTACGTTTTATGCATGCAGGTTGTGAAATTTTAGAAAATCTTTCCTGCACATAATAAAACAGGTTTTGCTCATGGAACAAGCTTTGTTAAATTATCCCCATATCTGTAAGTAGCGCTTATACTTATATGCCAATTTACACGTATAGCTCCACTTTTTATACATGTACTGTAAATAGAGCCTGAGGCTTCTAAAATTCACTCCAGAAGCTGCAAAAGATGTCTGCAGTATGCACTCCTAATACATAGTGTGAGATTTGGTATGGAAAATCCCTCAATTTGTCACAAATCAATGTTGGCATCAACTACTGCAGTACTTGCCCTGCTGTGGAATTGTGCCATACTGCCTTCTTCATCCCCAGCTGGTGCTTTGAGGCATGACTATCATGTCTCTAACAGGCCTGCACTAGCCCAGAATTGGTGACTTTTCCCATGGGCCTTCTCCAATCTACAACTGCTATGTCTCTCTGGTGGAGTTGCCCATGGCAACTTTTCTAAATAAAACAAATCTGTCCCTTGCAACTGTTGTAGAAAGACGCAGAGCTATACAGAAAAAGAGGTTTAGGCTAAGAAGGGATGTGAGGGAAGGTAAAGGGAGAAGAAATCTGTGACATGGGGTAAGGAGGAGGGAGGGGGACGAAGAAAGGAGAAAATATGAGAAGGAATCGGAGAAGAAAGGTGGGATGATAAAGGAATGAAGGAGGGGAGAAAAATGAGACAGAACCAATGACTGGAGAAAGTGAGTGGAAAGAGATTGAGAGAAGATGAGAGGGAATAAGATACATGATGAGAAGGCGGAGTGGAGGAGAAAAGAGAGCAGGAGAAGAGATGTGAGTGAATAACAGTCTTGATGGAAGGTCAGGCTCAGAGGGTGGTAAATCATGTCCAGGAGTTCTATGCAACTCAGATCTGAAGATGATAGCAAGTAAAGCACAGTTACTTACCTGTAACAGGTGATCTCCGGAACAGCAGGAATTAGTCTTCACACGTGGGAGACGTCGCCGACGGAGCCCGCACGGGAATGCTCCCCAGCATCCAATCAGAAAGCCTTTGGGAGCATCCCCCGCGCCTGTGCGGTGGCTTCCCGCCCTTCCTACTGCCTCTCCCCAGTTGAGTTTCATAGCTGAGCCGGAAGGAGAGGAGAGGAGAGGAAGGAATAGAGAAAAAGAGAGATACAACTCCCAGGGGAGGTGGGCGGGTTGTGAAGACTAATTCCTGCTGTTCCGGAGATCACCTGTTACAGGTAAGTAACTGTGCTATCTCCAGGAACAAGCAGGAATGAGTCTTCACACGTGGGGGACTCCCTAGCTTAGGATGCCCGGGGAGATCCCATAAGCGCAGCCCAGACGGGATGGCATTTGCCCAGCCTGAATCTCCGGCATCCCCTGAGGGATGGAGGGCAGGAGTTGAATAGAGGAACAGCAAATCCAAAGACTACGGAGGCAAGTCTTTAGAGTGCAGAACAGGTACCATTAGGATACAGCAAAAAAAAAACCCAGGCTACGGAAGTAGTCAGAGGGGTGCATGAAGAGAATCATTAAGCATGTAATGAGTAAAGGACCTAGTACCATACAGAGCTTACTGGCCATTAAGTTTTAATGAATTAATGGTTTATAACCCTGTACTGCTTACCCACCGGGTTGTCGGAAGTAGTCCTGTGATGAAGGCACTGTAGACTCAGTAGCGAGGTCATCAAGGAAACTTCACCGCAACGAGGAGGAAGTTCCAAATCCGGAAGGCCATGGGATCCAGGCGTCAGCTGGGTCAGGAGAAGGATGGCAGGTCTTCCAGGGGGCTCACGACAAGCTGAGCACTCCCTTAGGAGTAGAGTCCATAACTCAGAGGACCAACAGTGGAAGACAGGCCGAACTAGAGAGCCTATCCCGGAGAAGAGTAGAGGTGTACCCCGGAGCAGAAGGGGTACACAGTCCGTCCTAGCGAGAGATAGGGAGACAAGGGTCCGGACCTCCGGGAGGAGGACCTAACTGAAAAAGGGGGCTGTTGACTTCACAGCAGTAGGGTACCACCAGTCCGCGGGCCGATCGGGGAATAGGCAGGCGGACTGGCCGGACCCCCGGGGGGGGGGGGGGGTGAGTACCGGCCATAGGGGGAAAAAGGCGGTAAACACAGGTACTGTGGGGATCCCCCAAAGGCGCCTGCCAAGCAGGTGATATCTAGTATATCTAAGCCGGTGGACATGGGGACGCCCCCTCCGGTACTAATGCAGGCACGCCGGGGGGCCTGCCTCCATGAGCAGCACTCAGGTAAGGCGGATCTGCCATCGATCCCCAGAACGTACACCTGGAGAGGTGGCCGCAAGATCCGTCAGGGGAGGGATCTTTCCCGGAGGGCAAGGGCAGATCGGCGAGCTAAGAGCGCGGTAGCGCGGGGGACGGAGGATAGCATCAGTCCGGTAGAATGCCGCAGGGGTTGGAGGCCCTAATGTGTCCCCAGGACCTGCGCGTAGAAATTGTCCCCCGCACAATCGGGGGACATGAGGGTATAGTCCCTGGTGAGTATAGGGGGACTATAGCGGCTGGAGGGGAATTCCAGTACGGAAGCAATCAGCAAGAGGATACTGGCTGAGAGGGGTTCGGGGACATACCGAAGAGTAAGTAGGGTGACCGTGGGCCATAGCGATCATGGCGTAAGGTGGTCTCCCTTTCCCACAGAGGAGAAGACCTGAACCCCTAGATAAGTCCCCGAACCATTTTCCAACTGGACGAGCCCCAGAGTAGAGCTCTAGTCTAAACTTCTGGTAAGGAGGTTAAGTGCAGGCAGCCACCCACCTGAGCCTAAAAATGCTTAGTATGAGAGTCCTGGCGCGGGCCCGGGGACATCAACCCGGGGTGAGATGTCCCTTGCTTTGGCGCGCCTGGAGGGTGGGCGGAGGGCTGACATTTCCTCTTCCTAGGGAAGGGGGGTCTGGAGGGGTGTTTACCACCACCGGGGGGAAGCCGGGCCCTAAGCTGGCTGCTAACTCTGGAAAGGTTAGCGAAGCACTGTGCGACCTGACGTAAGGCTTCGCTATTGAAGAGGTGATCTCCGTCACAGGGAGAATTACCCAGGATGTGCTGTGCCCGTCTACACAACTCGGACGCCTGCAACCATGCCGTGCGGCGTGCTCTAATGGCAACAGCAGAGGCTCTGCTGACTGACCGGAAGGAGTCCAGCGAAGCACGAGAAAGGAACCCGGAGATATTCCTGCAATGATAAAGAAGCAGGGAATATTCAAAGGCCTTGGTTGCAGATACGAAGGTGGATAACCGAGATAACCTCTCGGTGACCTCCCGAAGCGACAGACTCATATAAAATATATATGAAATAATTCTGGCCGCCAGCATAGACGTTTGGAAGGCTTGACGTCCTAGAGTATCTAGCGTCTTCGAGGCGTGGCCTGGAGGGCGAGAAGCATGCCTCTCCTTGCTTCCGGCCTTCCTCAGCGCCGATTCCACCACAATGGACCGATGTGGAAGCTGGTGCTGCCGAAACCCCGGGGACGGAGGCACCCGGTACAGAGCTTGCATCGCAGTCGACAGCGCCGGAACCCTCAAAGGCGACCGCCAAGCCCCCAGCAGGAGATCCTGCAGGGCGGGATGCAGAGGAAGCATCGCGGCTGCCTGTTCCGCAGGGCCTGGGCTCGGGTCCAGGACAGGGATGGCCAGCAAGTCCGCCATGTCAAGGAGGAAATTCTGAAAAGGCGGCTCTGCCGGAGCAGTTATGGCGGGAGAGGCCGCCAGGGCACTAAGAGGCCGCTTGGGCCGATGCCCGCTGGGCAGAGGAGGGGACCAACCGACCCAGATCGGGGCAGTCAACATGGTGTCGTCGGCTCCTGGAATTGATTCCAAACTAGGCATCGAAGAAGTCGATGGCACCGACGGTGCCGCAGGAACCGGCCTCGGCCTCAGCCCCGAACCCGGGGGCGGCGCTTCCCCCCGTGACTGGAGCGAATCTGCGGCCGCCGGAGGGCAGGGGCCAGTGGTCTCTGCTCTGCGCTGCGGGAGAGGACAGGGGCTGATCCCGAGACGTGCCATGGCCAGGCTTTCAAGGCTGGACGACGACTCCAGGCTGGGCATCGAACCGAGCGAGGAGATCGACTCCTTCCTCGAGGCCCCCGGCGGGAGTGACCGTGCCGGTGGTGGAGATCCCGGAGTGCGGATCGGAACCGCGCCGACCGGTGCCGCGAGCATCAAGGGCCCCCGAGGACGGTGCTCGGAGGAGAGGGGGTCATCTGACGCCGGCGCCGATGTCGATTGGTGGGCACTACCCGGTGCCGGGCTCCCTCTCGAACCCGTCCGACCCGGAGAGAAATCCTTCCGGGGCATACGGCCCGTCCACGAGGGGACCCTGGTCACCCGACGACAAGTCCCTGCGGGGGGGAGTGCAAAGCCCCTGCGCCGACGTCGGGGTACCGTTGCGCGGCGGCGCAGACCCAGATTAGGACGAAGCGGTCGAAGACCCCGAGGCCCCTTCTCTAGGAAAGGGCGTGGCCCTCGACGGCCGCGTCGATGCCTGGGAGTCTCCCGTGCGCTGGCCGACATACCCCGAGGTCCCCGGGGAAGGTCGATGGCGGTCCCTCGTGCTCGACGCCCCTGCCGTCGCCGGCAGAGGGCGCCGCTCGAACCCAGTACCACCCTTGCGCAGGGCTGGGATACCGGCGACCCGGCGCGGGTCGAAGCGAGCGGTCCCGAGGGGAGGGAGGCCCGATGACCATCCCCGGCGCGGGGCGGAACCACCGATGCCCGCGCCCTCGAAGCAGGTACTACCTCCGCGCATGACCTGAATGTAGGGCCGTCAGACAGTGTCGAGTCGATCGGCCCCCGAGGTGCCAAGGGCAGTGGCTGGCGATCCCAGGTGGGGAGCGGGTCGCTCGACACCGACGCCGATGGGTCGGCACCGCCCAAAGCGGATACCACCCCCGTAGGAACGCCATACCGGCGCGAGTCGGTCAGCCCCGGAGGCGCCGAGGACCGCAGCCACCAATCCCCGGTGAGGAGCGGAACGCTCGACACCGACGCCGAGGGGTCGGTACCACCCTAAGTGGGTACCGCCCACGCACATGGCAGGGATGGAGGAACGCCAGGCTGGACTGAGTCGATCGGCCCCGGAGGCGCCGAGGACAGCAGCCGACGATCCTCGGTGAGGAGCAGAGCGCTCGACACCGACGCCGATGCCGAGGGCTCAGTATCGCCCGGAGTGGCTACCATGCCCAAGCATGGCTTGGATGTAGGGAGGTCAGACCCGGTCGAGTCGATCGGCCCCGAAGGCGCCGAGGACACCGGCTGACGATCCCTGGCGAAGAGTGGAACACTCGACGCCGACGCCGATGCCGGGGAATCGGCATCGCTCGAAGCGGGTACCTCCCTCGGGCATGGCTCGGGAATGTTCTGTGAGGAGCGAACCTCAGGAACATCCCGAAACCCCGTAAATGCTTTGGAGCCCGAGGACTCCCACCGGGGTATATCAGCCAAGGAGGACTTGAGGGGTTGGCCGGAGCCGTCGTCATGCCGCGCATGAGACTCGCCCCTCAAGACTCGGCTAGTCTTAACAGACTGTTGTGTGGTTACCTGATCCTGGAGAGAAGAACAATCCGACGACCGCGCTTTGGGCGCGAAGACATCGTCGAGGGATACCCGAAAGAGGGAGGTTCTTCTCCCAACACTGTAGCCCGGGGAATCCGGGAAAAAAGGGTCAGGCCCCAAACAGGAGAGGCACCAGGCATTGGAGTCCACGTGGAAAGTTAAGTCCCCGCCGTGAGGCTGGGGGGAAGAAGGCTCTATGCCCCGGTCCTCAGCGCCCGGAGGGGGCGACGAAAATTAAATGAAAAATAATGAAAAGAAAGAAAGAAAAAGGGGGGCACGGAGGTGCCACCGTCGGCGGTAAAGCCGCGATTACAGAAAAAAGGAAAAATTTCTGCGGCGGCAGGAGGGACGTCCTGCCTGCTCCGCGGAAAACGAAAAACTGGAGAGAGGCAGTAGGAAGGGCGGGAAGCCACCGCGCAGGTGCGGGGGATGCTCCCAAAGGCTTTCTGATTGGATGCTGGGGAGCATTCCCGTGCGGGCTCCGTCGGCAACGTCTCCCAATGTGAAGACTCATTTCTGCTTGTTCCTGGAGATAAACAGTATTATTTTGAAAAGGTTGCAAGAACTAAAATCTAAATGATCCCCTCTTTATGGTATGGGTCTATTCTGTACCACAAATATTCGCCCCCCTCCTTCTGGTCCCAGCAAAAGCCTCCCCATATGAACAAGGAGTTTGTACAGGGAGGATTAGATGTGGGCGGGAGGGGGCATTGCAGAGCCTAAGTGAGGGCGGGCAGTGGGCGATCTGAGGACTCGGACGTTCAGGGCCGATTCTGAAGGTGGAATAAGTCCCCCTGGACATTGGGGGACGGCAGGCCTGGGCAGCGGCAAAGAGGTGAGAGAGTGCAGAGGGTTCCCCGCAGCCCAACCCTGGCCATGGAAGGTGTCACCCAGCAGACCTGGTTGAGAGAAGGGAAAGTGTTTTAAATGAAGGAAAAAGTGCATATAAGCCGCAATATCTGGAGGAACCAGGTAGAGGGAGCCAGAGAGACTCCAGAGCCACTATAGAACCACGCCCCACTGAGCATGATGTAATGCCAGCCAGCTTCCAATCCAGGTGCACAGAGGAACTTCTTAAGGAGGCTCTGGAAGACAGGAAGGGGAGCAGAGGGAGCAGAGGTGGCAAGGACAGCAAGAGCGGCGGTGACAAGACCGGTAGTGGCAAGAGAGGAAGTGGCAGCAGATGGAAAGGCAGCTGTGAAGACAGTTGGAGTGACGGCTGGAGAGGAAACAGCAAGAGTAAATGCAGCAGGACTGTGTACAGCTGGAAGCAAGGCAAGACAGAGGGAAGGTTGGAATGCAAACCTGAATATCCCCTTGCCAAAAGATCACCTAAAGGGAAAGGTGATGGTCTGAGAGCTAAGGAGGAACCGGAGGAGGTTTCAGCTCCTAGAGAGGTAAAAGCTGTTTGTCCAGAGTGGTCAAGGCATTACTGCAGTTGTCCAGAATCCACAGGGTCACAGCAGGAAGCCCTAAGACATGCTAAACAGGCCAGCCAAAGGAGAGACTGATATAGGCCTCAACCTTCGCTGGAGTCCAAGAGGCCAAGCTCCCAAGGTAAAGCTTTTATTGAATCAAGATATAGAAAAAGCTTGTATGATAAGAAAGGCTTGGATAATAGATGTTTGTATAAGACTGCCACAAAAGCTCCAAGGAGAGAGAACTTTTCTCCATGTAGAATAGCACGAAGCCAACGCCCTAAGAATAATCCAGAACATTGGGCTGTGCTGGAAAAGCTATACAGAGAGCCTGAGTATAGGATACCTGAACCCAGGGAGTCAGAGTCCGAGGTGTCCACCTACGAGCAAATGCAAGTGGACCTGGCAAGTGAGGCTTCGGATAACGAAATGGATTGCACATATTGTACTAGTGGAAGCCTGGAGTCTGTGCCAGACTTGTATGCTGCATGAGTTATTGCCTAGGATATTGTTTGAATGAAGCCCAGCGCTAATGTGAAGATAACAGTGTGTCTTTAAGCTTTTTGTTTCACTTTTCTTACCTGAATGAAGGACTTTTGCGTTTGCTGTTAACCAATCCTTTGGACCCTAGCGTAAAGGGAAATAAACGCCTTTATTTTCCCACCACTTGTGCATATGTTTCTTTGAAGATTAGGACCAGGAAACAAATGAGGCCAAAAGTGAAGTAGGCCGCAGAATTACTGGCCAATCTTCTCCCCATAATTTTTATGTCCGAGCGCTGCTTATACGCCAGGGCGGTGCTCGCGACAAAGGCCAGATCGGGGGTCGGGCTGCGGGGAACGAAGATTGAGGACAGCGGCCACAGTGCCATGGCACCACAGCTATATTCAGGAGCCTGAGTGAGTTAGCTGGGCAGGGGTCTGTACGTGCAGGCCAATCAGAATCGGGTCCCGGCCTGCACGTACAGGCCCAGATCCAATTCTGATCCCGCTGGGCACGTCTAGCCCCATCGGGATCAGAATCGGGTCTGCCTCTGTGTTTCCCTGATTCCAATCAGATGCACAGGGGCCTGCACGCACTCTTTGGAATATGCCTCCACGTGTTACTAATCTATATTAGCTTAGTTGACTCAATTGATGTACTATGTAACTCACTGGACCATTTGGACACCATTAAGGAGGTAATTTCATAAGGAGCCATGTAAATTACATGCTATTCACATGCACAAGTCAGGTATTTTCAATGACATCGGTGAAGGTGAGCACTTACATGCATACTTTAGGTGTCAAATCCATAGTACATACTTTTGGAGTGGGGAATGGTCAGGGGGCAGAGCGCATAAGTCATAAAATACTCCAACTTAACGTTCATTCTCTAAAAATCTAGGTGTGCGCATTTACACCAAGTCCAGGGTTGTCGTAAGTGCTCACACCTAGGTTTGGCATGTATAATGACGTACCCCTCTATTTTATAAAGAACATTAGGTGCTCACTTTTCTTTCTAAAACAGACACAATTTGCACATGTTGGAATGCACACAGCGTCACCAGCCACCAATCTGTATGGGCAGGGGACATCAGAACAGGCCCAGTCTATCCCTGTCACTCTAGTGGAGTGGAGGAGTGGCCTAGTGGTTGGGGCAAGGTACTTCAGGCCGGAAGGTCGGGGGTTCAAATCCCACTAGAGGACAGCAACCTTGAGCCGGAAGGACTGGGGTTTCTAGTCCCACAGGTGCTCCTTGTGGTCTTGGGCAAGCCACTTTATTTATTTATTTTTATTTATTTAAAGTTTCTTTTATACCGCGCTATTCGACATCAGCGCGGTTTACAGTGAACAGAAATTACACTTCACAACATTGATCAGTGCTTACAATGAACAGGGCAATACATTAAAACAGGTTTACATTAAACAGGTTTCTTAAACGGCGAACATAATAAACTATGTAGACACTTAACCCTCCATAGCCCATGTTCCCTGTAAAATAGTTATCTCCAAGTTATAATGCACTGTTCAATGTAATTTCAGTTTATTCAATGTAAACCACACTGGTGCAGAACAGCACAGTATATAAGAGAATGTCAATAAATAAATAAATACTAAGGGACCCTCAGGATAGGGGGACACAACACCCACTACTGCTCATTTGTATGGTGCCACAAGGCACACGCAGCGCTGTACATAAACAAACAGCTGGTCCCTGCCAGGCTGAGCGTACCATCTAGCTTGAACAGGCAACATAGCAGCTGTGAATAGGGTACTTCCAGGGGGATGGTCCACAGGGGTGTTTCAGCAGATCCGACCAAACAGTGGCACCGATAGGGCGTGCGCTCTGCCTGGCTTAGAGAGGGGCCAGGGGCAATGCATGCCATAAGGATTCAGTTAGTTTGTAATGGGCTGATAGAGCATCAAGATTCAGGGAGCAATGTCCGGGGTTGCCAGTGGAACGGATGTTATGGATACAGTCCATCTGACAGAGAAGCATTATGTGTGGGGGATGCTATGGACAGGCTGGAGGGAACTGGTAGTGCAGAGCAGCAGAACGTGAGCCCCCCTAGGCCAGAGGTATGGACGGGGCACACACCCATTGCCCTGCGGTATTGTGCATCATTTAGAGTACTGCAGGGTTAATTATGGGTTCCATGGACCTGGTGGGGTTCCATCCCTAGCAGTGTCAGGCATATTGCCAGTGATGACAAGGCATAGCTCACTGGGGCAGGTTCTTAATGCCACGTACCATTTGCTGCACAGCATGACCAGACATACATGTTCATCTGTTCAGTCTTGTACACCTTCTTGGGGTGTACTGGATTTGCCATGCAAGGTTCTGGGCATAGGGGGTCTGGTCTTTGGTCTGTTTTGCAGCAGCTGTCATTTCTCATTGGTTTTCATGTCCAGGAGGCGTCGGGGAGGCACTTTTTTCTTGGGCGCATGGCGTTCGCAGATATATCATGTAGACGGGTAATATCCTACACATGGAGCTGTACAGAATACGGTGCATTCAGGGATGTCTAAACAGCCTCCCACGTCCACAGCACAAAGCAGGCTGCATATTGATAGTATTCCGTCCCTGTGGGGCATGTGCAGGCCTGTGCATTCAGAGTCGTGTTCCAGGTTCGCCTGTTTTGATTTTAGACATGTGCATCAGCCCTGCACTACAGAATGACCCCCATAATGAAGAAGATAAAATATGCTAGTCCAACTACCATACAAGGCTTGGTATAGAAAAAAATAAGAAAAGAGAAAAAAAATGAAGGCTCCTTTATTTTAGTTTACAGCTTCTGCGAGTGTGTTCAACATGTTATATTAGATTAGATTGACCTTAGATTCACTTTGGCTGCCGGGACAGATACAGGGAGAATGATATACTTATGAGAAAGTATTAGACATCCTTTTATGGAAAACAACAAGAGAAAAAAGGGGCAATGGGGGGGAGGTTAC
Organism: Ichthyophis bannanicus; assembly: GCA_033557465.1. Lineage (NCBI taxonomy): Eukaryota > Metazoa > Chordata > Amphibia > Gymnophiona > Ichthyophiidae > Ichthyophis > Ichthyophis bannanicus. The sequence continues at coordinate 408,684,795 of CM066035.1, read as the reverse complement.
AGTATGTTGATTCTGCTGCTAGCATCGGAAGTTGGAAGCAGGCTTCTCATCCCTATATTGATGAAAATGGGAAGAGAGTCTGTGTTTGTTTTCATTGTATCAACACATTTGCTTGGCAGGATCTTCCATAAGAGTTCTGGCAAACATCAGGCCTTCTATAGCAATTTCCCAGGAAACGTAGACAACCACTTGAACCACGCTTCCTGAAATCTTTCTTTAAAATAACCTGTTTTTACACTCTTGATTTTTACTGACCATTTCCGCAGCAGAGGCCCATTCTGAAGGAAGATTGCAATCGTCTTTCAATGAGTAATTTTATTAAGTCTTATCTGGCTCACTATGGGGCAACTGATTAGACCCCTGGTGTTATAGAAAAGCAGATGCTGCTGCTCATTTTACAGTAGATGAGCCTCTTCGTTGCCAGTACTGACTGGGAAGAGAACACAATAACTAGGTAAAGTAAACATCAATTGTTTAACAAAAACACATCTTTGCAGAAATACGGCTCACTTTTTTAAAGGGTCAACATATAATATATAATAATATAATCTATATGGCTAAGCCATACTTCCATAAATCAGAGGAAGCATTCTTTCACACAGTGCATAATTAGGTTGTGGAATCTGTTGCAATAGGATGTGCTTCAGGTGACTATATAGCGGGGGTTCAGTTACAGTTTGGACAAATTCACGGACGAAAAGTCTCCAAAAATGATTAGCCTGGTAGACATGGGAAAGCCATCACTTAGCCCAGAAAACGAGCTAAGAGAAATTGATCTCCTTTTAGGGATGTGCCGGTTACTTGTCACCCAGACTGGTGATTGCCTGAGAGAGGATGCTAGGCTCCTGGACCTTGCTCTAACTCAACACAGCTTTTCTTATGCTCTTATCTAAAATCAATCTAGCAGTTTTAGAACATCAACACCTGAAAATGTCACAACGTAAATACTTTTAAAATTCCAGTACCACCTTTGTTACAGATATTGATAACATGTATGAAAATGGTTTTCCTTTGCTAACTCCTCCCCTTTCCTATAGAAAAGGGACGCAGCTTCTCAGCAGATTTCATTCTGAAGTCGGGTCCTGACACACAGATTTTACTGCACATCAAAAGAACTAAAGCAGTAGGTCACCAGAGACTGTAAAACGCTAAGCAAATTCATGTTCTAAGGTAATTCCACCAATATATTAACAATCCTAGCTCCTGCTCCCTTCCCCTGTAGGGGAGGTAATAACAAAGCTTTTGTGAAAGAGGAAAGAGAGTGTCTTTATCCCTAATGCTTTTTCTTCAGCTGTGATAAAGACATTAATGCCAAACAGTGTCTTCCTAAGATCTCACACTATAACCTCTACTGCATTTCCCATGCACAATTAAACATGATTCAATTGGAAGAAAGAGGTGTCTAATCTTACTAATGTGATGTCTAAAAAAGTTGTACACATAATGCAGAATGACAACCCACCATTCAAAATCAATAAAAGCCATAGTCAATTTTAGGGACTCATCTAAGAAGTGAAAAAAAAATATGCATCTATATTTAAAAGCAAATTTTAGATCGTATCTGAAGACTGGAATTAAAACATCAAGGTTCAGATGCACAAATCCAGCGGTAATTTAGAACAGGCTCTTCCAAAACATGGAACCTTTAACTGAAATATGTAGAAGGACGTGGAGGAGTGCACGTGTATTTGCCGAAGTTTTGACATCTACAGGTGGGAAAACTCAGCGGAGGCAACTTGGCAACTCATATGTTTAAATGCTACAATTACATGCATAAACTGGTCTTCTGCAACGTAAATGAGGAAGTGCTGATACTTACAGGTGTGCAAACTTGTATTTATAAATGCTACCAATCAAATACAGAGGTGGCAAACTTTCTTTCAATTTGGAGGTAGAAATACACAACAGGGGATTAGATAAAATAACCCCCTTAATCCCTCCTACAAAAGGGTTTATCTCCTAATTTCCTTTCCTTGAGACCTGTTAGACCAGTGCATTGTTCTCCCCAACCAACAGCGGGAACCAGAGAACAGAAATGTTTCAATGATATCATCACCCCTTAAAGGCTGGTACAGTCCTGGAACTTGCCAGTATACCTCTGCCAAAGCTGAAACACAGTCAGGAGCCTAAAACTCCCCAGATCCCATTAAAACAAGATCAGAAGAACAAAGAGCAGAGACAGAGACTGAGGCGGAGTCAACCAGCTTAATAAAAGGCTGAAATTAAAACAGCATGATGAAATTCTGAGCCTTCTGGATAGGTCACTGGACTGATCTATTTATTTATTTAAAGTCTTTTCTATACCGCGCTCTTTAAAATCAGCTTGGTTTAGAGTCAACAGCAAATTTGTACAGTGTAGGCAGCGCCCACACTGTACTTACAAAGAACAGGTTTTGCAACTTGGATTAACTGGGAAACTATGTACAGGCTACACAGTAGCTTGGCTACTCATTTAAGTAACTATATACAGGCTACGCAGGCTATATACAGGCTAAGCAGTGACTATATACGTGTGCATACCAGGGTGACTGGTAGTGCTAATGTACAGGGCTGAGACTGTGTGTTGTAAGTGTTTTGGAGCGGCTGTCTCGGTGGTCGCGAATGGTTGGATGTTGTGTGTCCCCGTTGTGCGAATAGTGCTGGAGGAAAAGGTGGTGTTTCAGAGCCTTCCTGAATTGGGTCAGGTCAGTAATGGCCCGGATGTCAGGCGGGAGGGCATTCCAACATGTGGGTGCATAGTACACGAAGGCTCTGTTTCTTGTTGCTTGAGATCACTTCGTGATTTTGCTAGGGATACTCAGTGTGTTGGCAGCGACTGACCTTCTGACTCTGTTTGAGGGAGTGAGGAGGATGAGGTCTGTGATGGAGGAGGAGGTGAGGCTGTTGACGGCTTTGAAAATCAACAGCAGAATTTTGAAGGTGAGTCTGCAGTGAACCGGCAACCAATGGAGGTGTTTCAGGATTGGGGTTATATGGTCTCTCCTGGTGGCTCAATGTAGTATTCTGGCAGCTGCATTCATTGCAAGCTGAAGTGGGTTCAGTGTATTTTTTGTGAGTCCCTGTAGGATTGAGTTGGTGTAGTCGAAGTAAGGTATTACCAAAGCTTGGTAGATTGTCCGGATGTCTTCTGGCTCCAGTAGGGGTCGTAGATGCCGGATTGTCCATATTTTGTGGTATACTGGGTTTTCATATCCAACTCTTGGTCTAGTGTGACCCCTAGGTAGCAGATTGTGGGCTTACTTTGGAGCTCGGCGCATCTTACTTTTAGTGATGCGGGAGGGGTGAAAGCTTGGTTCCTGGTGATGAATAGCGCCTCAGTTTTCTTGCAGTTTATTCTGAGGTTTTGAGTGTGGAGCCAGAAGGAAAGTAAATTAGTGTGGAGCCAGGAAGGAAAGTAAATTAGTAGGTAAGCGGCACAGGGGAGGAGTGGTGAAAGACAACAGCCACACCAGGAAAATCTTCAAACAAACACATTTTATTGGAACCTGACTTGGCCAAGCTTCGGCAACATGCCTGCATCAGATGTCAACATCAGAGGTCAGCATCAGAAGTCAGCAACGTCGGTAATTGATTCTGATGGTGTGGCTGTGGTCTTTCTCAACTCCTCCCCTGTGCTGGTCTGCTCCTTTTATATTTGGTTAATTAGTAGATAAGAAAAAAATGTCATCTTCTTTATCATCCTGCTAGACCAGTCCAGACTAGTGGGATGTATCAAAGCTCTACTGACTCAGGAGGGAGGAAGACAAGTCCCCATTAAGAGCAACTCTGCCAAATGTCAAATCCTTCCTAGTCTGCAGGTTGACTCTGTAATGCTTGATGAAGAACTGCAGGGATGACCAGGTTGCTGCCTTACAAATGTCTTCAAGATAAACCGCCCTGGTCTCTGCCCAGGATGTATTTTGCACCCTGGTTTAGTAATCCTGAAGGTGTCATAAATGGCTACCTTGGCTCAGGAGGCTGTAGTAGACAGACACCACATCTCTTTTCTGATGCCTGCAAAACAAGACAAAAGAGTGGCCAGACATCCAAAATGTATTCATCACCTTCAGGTACTGAATTAAGACTCTGCATATATCAAGTGCATGGAGTCTGTGGAGCCTTTCCTATCTTTCATTGAGAAGATTAGAAGGCAGATTGTCTGTTCATATGGAAAGAGGAGATTGGCTGAGACCACAACCTCCAAGAATGGCAGATAAGGGTATGTACAAGAGAGGGCCTGCAATTCAGACAACCACCTAGCCAAAGCGATGGCCATCAGGAACACCACCTTCAGGGTCAGAGCCTTAACAGAGGCATGTTGCAAGAGTTTAAATGGCAGATCTTCCAGGGTCCAGAAAACCAGAGAGAGGTCCCACTGCGCCACGATAAGCCAACAGAGGGGGCAGCAGCAAAGGCAATATCAGGATGAGTGTCCAGAGAACCTCCACTCACCTTTCTTTGAAAACAAGCTAGAGCCACAACTTGAATTTTCAAAATACTGAGGGATATGCTCATGGCCCTGCTGCAAGAAGACCAGAGCTCATGGTCCTGCTGCAAGGAGACCAGAATCAGTGGAACCTCCTCTTGCCTTGCTGACACAATGACTCAGAGGCACCACACACATGCCTTTCAATGGCCAGGCAGAAATAAGCATCTCAGATACTCTGTGAGGAAAAGACCCGGTTGCAGAAGATCCCAAGCCCTTGGCAAGGGTAATGGCTCCCCATGCAGAAGCTATGCTAGGCCCGCATACCACAGTCTTCAAAGCCAATCTGGAGCCACCAGAATCATGAAGGACAGATGTAGTGCAATTCTCTGAAGCTTGAATTCCGGAAAACATGGGCAAACACTGAGGATCTCTAAAGGAAAAAGCACTATAGAGCTTAGTGGTTTGTAAGGAAGGGCAGACTGGATAGGCCATATGGTGCTTATCTGCCATCATGTTTCTATGTTTCACCTGGCCAATGAGCAGCCAGGAAGGGAACACATACAGAGATCTTCTTGGCCACTGTTGAAACACAGCATCAATGCCTTGGGAGCTGTGCTCCTTTGTCTAGCTGAAAAAGTGGACAACTCTTGTGTTCCTGGAAGGCACCGTCAAGTCAAACCTTGGCAGATCCCAGCATTCCACTATTAAAGTAAATGTTGGGGTCCCCAACTCCAATTCACTTGGATCTAGGTGATGATGATTCAGGAGGTTGGCTTGTAGACTGTCCATGACAGATCAATGTGATATTGGCAACTATAATCACACACTTCATTCCCCCCTGCCGGTTGACATAAGCCACCACAGTCACACTATCAGACAATATCCAGACCACAGCACTCACCACCAGGTGACAAAAGCTCCCCAAGGCTAACCAAATTTCCTGGGTCTCCAATCAGTGATTGACCAAGAAGCTTCATGTTTCAACCAAGTCCTGTGCCACTTGCCTCTGACAATGGGTTCTCCAGACTGGTATTGGTGGTCACCACTACCCAGTCAGTAAACTCCATAGGAATCCCGTTCAGTCAGGCCAGGCCATAAGGAACAAGCCACTGACCCAGGTCTTTCTGCATTAACCCAAGAAGGGGTAGGCACACTTCATACTCTTGTGACCTCAGAGACCAGTGGGCCAGAAAACATCTCTTAACGTAAGTATATCAGAACATAACATATTCCATACTGATCAGACAAAGGTCCATCAAGCCCAGTATCCTGTTCCCAATAGTGGCCAATCCTGGTCGCAAGTATCTGTTAGGTTCCCAAAAAGATGCACAAATTCTATGCTGCTTATCCTGGGATAAGGAGTGGATTTCCCTGGTCCTCTTTAATAATGGCTTATGGAATTTTCCTCCAGGAACTTGTCCAAACCTTTTTTTAAACCAAGTTACAGTAACAGTTTTTAAGGCATCCTCTGATAATGAATTCCAGAGTTTACATGTTGTGTGAAAAAATATTTTCTCCTATTAGTCTTAAACGGTCTACATTGTAGCTTCATTGCATGTCCCCTATTCTTTCTACTTTTTTGAAGAAGTAAACAACCGAACTATATTTATCTATTCTACTCCATTCATTATTTTATAGACTTCTGTCATATCTCCCTCAGCCGTCTTTTTTCCAAGTTGAAGAGTCCTAACCTTTTAAGCCTTTCCTCAAAGGGGTATCATTCCATCCTCTTTACCATTTTGGTGGCTCTTCTCTGAACCTTTTCCAATTCTGCTATATCATTTTTAAGATATGGCAACCAGAAATGCACATGATATTCAAAGTGCGGAGCACTATGGAATGATACCAAGACATTATAATATCCTTGGGTTTATTCTCCATTCCTTTCCTTATGATTCCTGGCATCCTCTTTGCTTTCTTGGCTGCCAAAGCACATTGGGCAAAGAGTTTCAACATATTATCCACGATGATGCCTAAACCTTTTCTTGGCTGGTGGTTCCTAATGTGGAACCTTGCATCATGTAACCATAGTTAGGATTGTTCTTCCCTAAAGGGCTTATTCCGTTCCTAGATGTAGATCCCCTCTGTATGGCCTGTCTGAGCCGGACATACAGAGGGGATCGTGATTCTGATCCCATGGGGCACAATCCTGTACGTGTTGGCTGGGACTGTGATTCAGTCCTGCCTGACTCGATCTCGGAGGTGAAATAACTTCTCAGCACAAATTGGCCCTGTATGTCCAGGGTTGGTGACTGCCCAGACAATGCCCCCAAGCCACCCCTTCCCCGCCCCCATCTAACTTCCCTGCACAATAGACTGGGAAGTTAGACACGGTGGGGAAAGGCATGAATAGCAGGGATGGATGTCCATGGCACAGAATCAGGCCCTAAGTGCCTAACCTTTCACTTGTAGAAATTTGGATGTCCAGTCTTCCAATTTATCAAGATCCTCTTGAAACCTTTCAAAATCATCTTGTGTTTTAACAATGCTGAATAATTTTTTTGTCATCTACAAATATGATCACCTCTTTTGTTTTTCCATTTCCAGGTCATTTAGGAATATGTTAAAAAGCAGCAGGCCCAGCACAGATCCCTGGGGTACTCCACTATTCACCTTTCACCATTGAGAAAATTGGTCATTTAGCCCTATTCTCTGTTTTCTGTCTTTGAACCAGTTCCTGATCTACAAAGGTACACTGTCCCCTATCCCATGACTTTTTATTTTCTCTAAGTCTCTAAAGAAGGACCATTTCAAAGGCTTTCTGAAATTCCAGATACACTTTATCAACCGGCTAGGGCCAGCGCAAGGAGATGAGGTGCCCTAGGTAATTCTCATCCCTTGCAACTTCTCTTCCTGCCACCCCTTACTGTGACCTACAGGGGTGGCAATGGCCTGAAACCGCCCCACGGTGCTTATCTTTAAATGTCAACAACACAGGGCTGTTTGCTTCTACCCCCACCGGTGCTGACTTCAGTTGGTATGGGGACGGAAGTTCACCTAATGGTAGTGTGGGCCCTGCAACTGGCTCAATTTTATCTTCCTTTTATTTACACCTTCAAAAAATTGTAACAGATTACTAAGACAAGACTTTCCTTGGCTAAATCCATATTGGCTTTCTTCTGTTGAACCATGACTATCTATATGTTCAGCAATTTTATTCTTTCTACCATTTTGCCTACATGTATACCCTTGCCCAGGGCACCAATTCCAAGGTTGCCACCATGACCCCCAGAAATTGCAGGCAGTCCCAAACACTGGATCACAATGGATCCGGAAGCTCCTGACCTGATCCATGAGTTTGATGTTCATTTCTTTGGGCAGAAAAAAACTGCCCTACAAAGTATGAAATAAAGCCCCCAAGTAAACTAAGATCCTGGCCAGGAGATTGCACTCTTGTCATAATTCATCAGCCAGCCCAAGCTTTCCAACACCTGGATAGTTTGACAAGTTGACGTCCTGGCCTCTTCCACAGAATCTGCCTGAATCAGCCAATTGCACAAGTAACTGTGCAGTCATATCTCCTCCTAGTGCAGAAAGGCTGCTACCACTACCCATGATCTTCATGAGGGTCCGGGGAGCTGTTGCCAGCCTGACTGGCAGAGCTTGAAACTGCTAATGTACCCCTAAGAGGCAGAAAGATAGGAACATCTGGTGAGACCCCCGTATCTGAATGTGAATGTGAAGATATGCCTTGGACAAAAGTAAAGAGGGGAGAGAAATTCCCCTAGATGCACAATGAAGATGCGATGACAGACTGCAGGGTGTCTATGTGGTATCATGGTACCTGAAGTGTGGCATTTACCTCCTTGATATTCAAGATAGAATGAAAAGCACCCCCCTCCCTTTCCTGGACACTATGAAACAGATGAGATACCGTCCTCTGTTATACTGCATTGCTGGAACCAAGACAATTACCCCCAGAGCCCACAAGCAGCTAAGCATTTCTCAAACCGAGAGCCTCTTGACCATTGAACTGCACGGAGACACCATGAAAGCCTCAGAAAATGGTTCTGCAAACTCTAATATATATATATATATATATATATATCTCAAAATTGAGCCCTTTGGGGGTATTATATTAAATATCTCTCTTAAAAAATATTTTTTTTGTTGGACTATATTATGCCAGGCTATACTAAGTCCACTTGGTCTCTATGGGGTTTTTTTCTAGAAGCCCCATTCATGATTTGGATATCTGAAAATAGGCATAGAGACATCCAAAGCACAGAGATGTCCCTGGAGCAATTTTAGAAGCCAATTCTTTGGACGTCACCAGCGTGAGGACGTCCAAATCTGAATGGGGGCATGGCAGAGGCGTGTCCAGGGCATTACTAGGAACCTGGAAGTCTTCTCCCAATTGCAGAAATGCCTTGTATATCCCGTGCCCTGACCAAGCGTATAGCTGCTCCAGGCACAATGAAGCAATGGAAAAGTTGACGTTTCGCCTGCCAAACACCAGAGGGTATGAAGGAGGAGGTAAACTCCTATCCCATGTCTTTCCCTTGTTGACAATGAACTCTGTCGGAGGATGGGGGCTCATATTTCCAGTTTGCAACACCACTGGATGTTCCCATATGCAATCTTGCATGTGCTAGACTTCCCCACACCACTATTCTATAGACAGGATGTCTATGTGGACAGCAATCTGAAACTTAGTACTACGTAATTAAGATAAGGATATTTTAGCCATTAATTCTGCATGGTCTCAGTCTGTACTTGGATGTTCTTTCTAAAGTAGTTGTACTGCAGAATTAATGGCTAAAATATCCTTATCTTAAGTACATACTTAAGTAAGTACTATGTTTCAGATTGCCATCTCACATTTATAAATCTTGCTTTAGGTAAATTTCATCATTGCCATCATTTAATTCTCTGGAAACTTGCATCATATTATTCGGCTCTTAGATTATACAAACTTAATACTTAGCTAAACTGCTCCTACTGACATCACCAACAATTTATCAATATACTGTAGTCATCAGTGGCGTACTATTCATTTCTTCCAAGTTCTCCTAAAGGGACAATGCTGTGCTGCTACTATTACAATCTTTTCCTCTTCCTCAAAGATCCTTTCTACTTGTACCATGACTTTTTGGATTCAGCTGTAGTTCTCTTCTCCAACACCTCCACTGAGAGGCCAATCCGGAAATTCATCACCCTTTCCATAAAGAAATATTTCCTCAGATTACTCCTGAGTCTATCCCCTTTCACCTTAGTCCTATGACCCCTCGTTCCAGACCTTTCTTTCAACTAGAAAAGGGCTACCTCCTGTGCATTTATGCCACAGAGGTATTTAAACGTCTCTATCATATCTCCCCTCTCCCACCTTTTCTGCAAAGTACTGTATATGTATTGAGATTTTTAAGTCTATCTCCATATGTCTTCTAACAAAGGCAACTGGCTATTTTAGTAGCTACCCTCGGACAGACTCCATCCTTTTGTTTATATACTTTTGAAGATGCAGTCTCCAGAAATGTATACAGCACTCCAAATAAGGTCTCACTAGAGACTTATACGAATGCACTATTACCTTTTTTCCACTGGCCATTCCTCTTCCTATTCAACTAAGCATCCTTCTGGCTTTTGTCATCACTTTTTCTACCTGTTTGGCAACTTTAAGGTTATTCAATACAATCATCCCCAGGTCCCACTTGTCTTCATTTGCTGATGTATTGTACTGTACTGCTCTCTTGGGTTTTTTTTTGGCCCAAATGCATGACCTTGCATTTTTGTTTAGTGCTGCCAAATTCTCAACCATTCAGGTTTCTCTAGATCCCTCCTGATTTTAACCACACCTTCCAGGGTGTCTACCCTCTGGAGATATTTCTATCATTTGCAAATATTTCCCAAACAAATAATTAATGAGTTACTGTGATGTAAAGTCATGCAAAGCAGCTCATAAACTATTAATGTGTTGTATGTGAAATTTATTCCCAGATGGATTTCTGAAAATAAATTGTGTGACATTTACTGAAGTAAACCATTGCACCTGATTTTCTTTTTTACCTGGGTCGTTTGCATATAAGTACCAGCAGAAAAGAAGAGTGAAGTTTGCCACCTGTGCTATATTGACTTCCTAGTGGTTTACAATTGATTTATTTCATTTTAAATCACTTATTCTAAACAAGGCTCTAGGCAGTGTAAATGATAAAAACATCAAAATACCTAAAATCATACAATTACAGTCAATAAAGAAGATGCTACCATTTAATATACTATTTAAACATCAATATGAACAAATAGTCTACTTAAGACCTTTTAACAAAGGCCATGTTTACTAAAGAGCACAAATGATTAGCGCAGGGTTTACCATGTGGTAAGCATGTCGCATTCTAAAAATTCCAGCAAAGTAGAAATCCTGCCCTATTTGCTTAGCACACACGAGGGCGCAGAATAGGTGGGTTGGAGAGGACAGTAGGTATTGACTGCACAATGCAGCTAGTGCAGGGCTAATTAACGTGTGCTAAGTATCAAGGCTACAGAACAAATGGGACACATTGAACATTTTAACAATTTAACAAGGGCAGGTGTACAAGTAATCAGATATATTTAAATGATTCTTACAGATTTAACTTGTTTACAATTTGGTGAATAAAGACTCTTAGGAATAGTATTTAGGAATTCTTCCTGAGCACTTGAGAGGGAACAGAGTTATCTGAAGAGTGTTGGGTGGTTGATTTGTAAAGGGAGGCTAGGATAGTTGTGGGTAGGAATGTTTCAAGTATGCTGCGCTGTGGAGTATGTGCTATGTTGGGTTGACATTTGGAGTTGGTTCATTATGTCCAAAATATTCAATGAACAGGAAAGTTTTGAGATGAATGCAGAACGTGGATAGGTCTGTAATGCTTCTAAGTCTTTCTGGCAGAGAGTTTCAGAGCATTGAGGATAAGTACTCGAATGCTCTGTTGCTGGTGTGTTGCTTTGTCTTTTGGTATCAGATGGGATTGAAAGAATATTGTTCATCTGGCCTCTTCTTTGGCGTTCGTTAGGTGTGATCTTAATTAGGTGAGAGAATTGTGGGTGCTATATTTCTGATAATTTTGAATGAGATCATTATTATCTTGTAGATTATTCTGCTCTGTACAGGTAACCAATGCAGGGCAATAAGTATAGGGGTCATATGATTCATGCGGCGTGAGTTCTAGATAATACGTGCCACCATAACCAATGACAAATGAAAAATGTATGACAAAATATTCTAAATATTTAAACAGTTCCAGAATGGGCGGGGTAAAACCTGATGAGCGAGGAAAAGAAAGGAATCAGCGCATCTGTATTACTTAAAATCTTTATTAAAAAGATCAGCAGTGCATAGTATCTGAAAGGATTGGGTTGACATATTACTATTGTTATTATAATTTATCATCCATCTGCTTGAGAAAAACTAAAACTATTAAATGCTAGTAAGTTAACAGTGTAAAGAGAAGAGATGACCTAGAATTATATCATGCATTACAAAAAAATAAGAGTTATAATAATAAATAATAGCTATAACAAAAGTAGAGGAGTAGCCTAAGGGTTAGAGCACTGGTTTGGGAACCCAGAGACCAGGGTTCCATTTCCACTAGCACTCCTTGTGGCCTTGGGCAAGTCACTTAACCCTCCATTGCCTCAGAAGAATCCGCGTTATCATTGTCCCTGTTTAATGTACATTACCAAGCTTAAGTTACAATGTAAACCACTTTGATTGAAATGATAAAGCAGTATATAAAACCTGTTAAATAAATAATAAGAATGGATCTTAAGACAAATAACAATTAACCTATTATGTGTACAAGCCAATGCAGGTAGTGCATAATGTACTGTAGCTATCTAAGGCTTCTTGACATATGCCCTTGGCAGAAGAGCCAGTCTTTTATCTGCTTCCTGATGCTAATCCCAGGATTGGTATAGTTCATCTGGGAGAATGTTCCAGTGTGCAGGAATTGAACCCTAAAGGTCTGTTTGCGGACTTTAGTTCACTTCATTTCTTTAGCTAAGGTTTAAGTAAGTAGCAGAGTTTCCTTGGGAAGATCTCAGAGGTTTAGCAGTTTGTGTCTCTTAGAGCACTTTCGTCTTTTAACCTGAAAGACCAGAGTCAGAATTGTAAATTTGGCCCTATAGAGCACCGTAAACCAGTGGAGATTTTGCCAAATAGATATGCTATGATCTTGTCACTTGCATCCCTATAACATTGTTGTTGTGTCATGCGCGATTTAACTGAAGTTGGTATAGACCCTCAGTTGTCAGTCCATTGTAAAGAGAATTACAGTAATCTAGCTGTGAAGTTAATACAACATAGACTGTTGTGGTCAGACTCGATTCTCAATAAACTGCTGGTCTAGTATCAGCATAATATACTTCGAACAGAGAGACATACAGTAGTAAAACATCTTGTGACGAACATGAGGCAGTAATAAAACACAAAACTGTAACCGATTTCTTAAATACAGGGATCTGGATGTTATAAGATCCTTAAATAATAATGAATGAACTTTACAGCTAACCCTGCCAGCTGCGGGCAGTCAAGAGTTGGAGCAATGTGGTCATGTAATTTTAATCCCAGCAAAATGCATGCAGCAGTATTGCAATCCATGGATTTGTTCTTTCTAGAGACTGTGATAAGGAAGCTTATCATAGTTCAGGAGGGTAGCTGGTAGAAATAATAAAACAGAATGTTTTCATAAAAGACTACCAGTCCCAGAATGCACCAGTTTTCAAACAGCCTCTAGAAGAGCTGAAGTGGGGAAACGTGTGTTCAATCAGGAGAGCTATGAGGTAATCCCCAATCACTCATCTCCAAGGGCAGGGCTGGATTCAGCACAGCTGAGCTGTGCTAGGGTGGAGTATCCCTCTAAACAAGTTAAAAGTAAAACATATTCTAAACAGAATCAGATGGGGAAGGAGTTCAAGATCAGGAAGCAGCAGCAACGTGGAAGAAAGAAGAGAAAGACATCTTGGAGGTCTAAAGAAGGAGCCCACAGCAGTACGTGTGTTGGGAGTCATTCCAGAGGCAAGCATACTCCATTGGACTGGAGGAAGCCAGAGGAGTGGGGTTACAGAGCCAGGAATTCCCGGACGGCACCTGGAAAGGAGACGGCTGCATTTGGAAGGGGCCCTAAGACCAGTGCAAGAAGGTATGTGAAGAGAGACCCAGTGTCCAGGGATCTTGATTGGAAGGCTGGACATAAAAGCTGGACTACTTACTGGCCAGGATATCTGGAGAGGAAATCTAACAGCAAAGGAAGCTCAGGTATGAACTCTGATCTATAACCTAGCTCTTCACCTGGAAGACAGCAGGGAAACAAATATTATCTTGAGAGTGCTCCATTAAGGAATTCCCCTGAGCCAGACCATGATATTGATTCTATGATATTTGAAGAAGAAGGAGATATTTTAAATGATCAGAATGAATACATGGATTGCTCTCTGACTAGGCTGCTGTGGTAAAATACTTTCACAAACACAACAACCATCAAAAGGAACTATAACTTGTTCTTTTATCTACCCAGAAAAGCCTGCAAGAAAGCTTTAGGGTAGGATTTGAGCCACGTAGAGAAAGTGAACCAGCAAAGGGGTTTGCAGCTGGCTAATTATTGGTAATTGAGCCATGCCCCAATTGCACGTGAGCTCTGAAAGGAAACTACTGTTTGTGTGTGAAAATAGAAGAAAGTTATCCTTGAAAAAGAACAGTTTTTGGTTACTTTTGGGTTTTGTTTTTGCTTTTGGAGCACTGCTAAAAGTTATTAGCAGGAGCCCTCAAAAAGACCTTTTCTGTTTCCCATCAAGGTCTTTATTGTTTGATTGCTTAAGATGTTCAGTTGCTTATATCATGATTTGTTTTTCCTAAGTACAATACTGAAGCAAGTGTCCTTTTGTGTTACCAAGTAAATCTGTGTGGGAGAATTAACCCCATGAATAAAATATATTTTTCTTTGCTTACACTCAAGCAATACAACTCATTATTTTGTGAACGGCTGATTCTGGTATGAATGGACTACATCCCTCACAATCCTTTGCAAGTCATAATAGTATTTTGCCTTTGCCAAGACTGTGGACATTCACGCCCAGCGCCCCCGTTTACAAGACTCAAAGGAGATTGTAAATGTTTCCAAGCCTGACTGTCACAAAACTCATCTTAGGAAGACAAAAAAAACACAGCATAAAGAGGAGAGAATTGCAGCCTCTGGAAGGTCTGGAAATGATTACCCACATCACAAAAAGGAATGGTCTGGAAACCTCTGCTTACCCCTTGCTCAGATTCCAGCAGCTCTGTTTTGACTCTGACTGCCGGCATCCCGTCAATCATTAACATTCTGTTTTCAGAAGCGCTGGGGCTCTAGAGGGAAAGATGATTCCGTTAAATAAATGAAGTAACATGGAGTTGAGGGGTAACAAATGACAAATCCCTAACAAAGAAACAAAATGGTCAAAGATTATATACTATGTTAGCTTAAAAATGACGACTATTTATAGAACAATCACACTTTGAGCAAAGGAAAAGTTTATTTCACATTACTAAATGTGACGTAGGAGACTCTTATGAAGCAATGGAAACTGATAGTGATCCGGTGGAGAGAACCGGTACTGCAAGGGAATGCAGGATTTTCTCTTCTGAGAGAAAAAAAACACAGTGCTAATCAAGAACCACACCTCACCTCAAGGCAGGAGAGAAGCCAAGTCCCTGATTGGGCACGCCCAAGCAGGAGGCGGGCAGTGCAGTACTCAGGCAGCTTGTTAAGAACGCAGAAACAGAAACACTTAGAGGAGGACCAGGACAGATTCAGCGAGGAGGAGTCAGGACACAAGCACCTGGATGAGGACAGGTCAGATGACCAGGAAGAGGAACCGTTGGAGAGAGAACCACTGAGCAGCTGTGATCCACGAAGGAGCAGACTGGAGCTGGGAGACTCAGGGGCAGAGAAAGACTTCTGTAAGCAGAAGAATTCAAAGGCACTGAGAGACCCAAGGCTACAGCTCAGGAGTTCAAAGGACCCAAGCAGAACCTTGGAACAGGAGGCAAAGGGATAGAGAATTACCCTGGAAGAAGCCCCAGCACAAGGTATCTGGTGGGTTTGGAACGGCTAGCAAGCTTAACAGTGGGAAGCCAGAAAGAGTCAACTTTAATTGTGAAAGACAGGACAAAGACAGAAAGTTTGGTAGTAATTGGTTAAGCCAAGAGAAGCCTGACTGTTTTCCTTTTAACACTCTGAGAGACTCTCCAAGCACAGCTGAAGCGTTTTACCCTGCACTTTCATTTGGAGATAGGTGGGGGGAAGGGAAATGCTTACACGCTGAACGATTGTCCAAGTAAAAGCACTGATAATTCCCAAGAGATAAGAACGTTAAACAAGCATTTACCTGAAGGAGGATATTCTCAGCCTAGCTCATAAAATACACAGGCTGAATTACTTCTCACTGAATTCAGGGAGTTCCTTAAGAGCAGAGCAGTTTTTCCCAATAACGTAGCAAAGCCTATAAGCAGTTGTGAGGAAGAAATGCCTTTAATTTCTCTGCCGTCTACAGAGCAGGAAGTCCCGATGGACTGCTCTACATGTGTGATTCAAAAGGACATTTAAGTGATATGCTTGCCAAGGTGTTATGAAAGAATATAACAAAGTTACCTAACTGATTGCCATGCTAAAGAAGCTTATGTGAAGAGAATAAGTGAAAGCATATTGTGTGCAATTCAGGAGCATTGCTGTTACCAGAGTTTTTCTGTTACGTTACTGAAAGGAGGTCACATGACAACTGAATGTGATCAGTAATGGACATTTAGCCTAGCAGTAAGAAGCCTTGTTTAGTTAAGTTTCTCACCCTTGTTTTGACAAGGTCCGCATGCGCGGATCAGGTCAGCATGCGCGGATGAGGGCCCAGAAAGCTTGGAGAGTATCGGTAATTATACATGGGCACTGTGCACTTTGCGTCCACAGCATGCCCGGGAGATATTGCAATGGAATCGGAGCTAGTAAATTCTCCTCAATGTCCACCCAGACAGGACGCCTGGCCGTCAAGAGAGGAGAGAAATTCCCCTAGATGCACAATGAAGATGCGATGACAGACTGCAGGGTGTCTATGTGGTATCATGGTACCTGAAGTGTGGCATTTACCTCCTTGATATTCAAGATAGAATGAAAAGCACCCCCCTCCGTTTCCTGGACACTATGAAACAGATGAGATACCATCCTCTGTTATACTGCATTGCTGGAACCAGGACAATTGCCCCCAGAGCCCACAAGCAGCTAAGCATTTCTCAAACCGAGAGCCTCTTGACCATTGACCTGCACGGAGACACCATGAAAGCCTCAGAAAATGGTTCTGCAAACTCTAATATATATATATATATCAAAATTGAGCCCTTTGAGGGTATTATATTATAGATCTCTCTTAAAGAATATTTTTTTTGTTGGACTATATTATGCCAGGCTATACTAAGTCATAATTTGGATATCTGAAAATAGGCATAGAGACATCCAAAGCACAGAGATGTCCCTGGAGCAATTTTAGAAGCCAATTCTTTGGACGTCCCCAGCGTGAGGACGTCCAAATCTGAATGGGGCATGGCAGATGTGTGTCCAGAGCATTACTAGGAACCTGTAAGTCTTCACCCAATTGCAGAAATGCCTTGTATGTCCCGTGCCCTGACCAAGCGTATAGCTGCTCCAGGCACAAAGAAGCAATGGAAAAGTTGACGTTTCGCCTGCCAAACACCAGAGGGTATGAAGGAGGAGGTAAACTCCTATCCCATGTCTTTCCCTTGCTGACAATGAACTCTGTCGGAGGATGGGGGCTCATATTTCCAGTTTGCAACACCACTGGATGTTCCCATATGCAATCTTGCATGTGCTAGAATTCCCCACACCACTATTCTATAGGCAGGATGTCTATGTGGACAGCAATCTGAAACTTAGTACTACGTACTTAAGATAAGGATATTTTAGACATTAATTCTGCATGGTCTCAGTCTGTACTTGGATGTTCTTTCTAAAGTAGTTGTAGTGCAGAATTAATAGCTAAAATATCCTTATCTTAAGTACATACTTAAGTAAGTACTATGTTTCAGATTGCCATCTCACATTTATAAATCTTGCTTCAGGTAAATTTCATCATTGCCATCATTTAATTTTCTGGAAACTTACATCATATTATTCAGCTCTTAGATTATACAAACTTAATACTTAGCTAAACTGCTCCTACTGACATCACCAACAATTTATCAATATACTGTTGTCATCAGTGGCGTACTATTCATTTCTTCCTCGTTCTCCTAAAGGGACAATGCTGTGCTGCTACTATTACAATCTTTTCCTCTTCCTCAAAGATCCTCTCTATTTGTACCATGACTTTTTGGATTCAGCTGTAGTTCTCTTCTCCAACACCTCCACTGAGAGGCCGATCCGGAAATTCATCACCCTTTCCATAAAGAAATATTTCCTCAGATTACTCCTGAGTCTATCCCCTTTCACCTTAGTCCTATGACCCCTCGTTCCAGACCTTTCTTTCAACTAGAAAAGAGCTACCTCCTGTGCATTTATGCCACAGAGGTATTTAAATGTCTCTATCATATCTCCCCTCTGCCACCTTTTCTGCAAAGTACTGTATATGTATTGAGATTTTTAAGTCTATCTCCATATGTCTTCTGACAAAGGCAACTGGCTATTTTAGTAGCTACCCTCGGACAGACTCCATCCTTTTGTTTATACACTTTTGAAGATGCAGTCTCCAGAAATGTATACAGCACTCCAAATAAGGTCTCACTAGAGACTTATACGAATGCACTATTACCTTTTTTCCACTGGCCATTCCTCTTCCTATTCAACTAAGCATCCTTCTGGCTTTTGTCATCACTGTTTCTACCTGTTTGGCAACTTTAAGATTATTCAATACGATCATCCCCAGGTCCCACTTGTCTTCATTTGCTGATGTACTGTACTGTACTGCTCTCTTGGCGTTTATTTTGCCCAAATGCATGACCTTGCATTTTTTTTTAGTGCTGCCAAATTCTCAACCATTCAGGTTTCTCTAGATCCCTCCTGATTTTAACCACACCTTCCAGGGTGTCTGCCCTCTGGAGATATTTCTATCATTTGCAAATCTTTCCCAAATGAAATAAGTTACTGTGATGTAAAGTCATGCAAAGCAGCTCATAAACTATTAATGTGTTGTATGTGAAATTTATTCCCAGATGGATTTCTGAAAATAAATTGTGTGACATTTACTGAAGTAAACCATTGCACCTGATTTTCTTTTTTACCTGGGTCGTTTGCATATAAGTACCAGTAGAAAAGAAGAGTGAAGTTTGCCACCTGTGCTATATTGACTTCCTAGTGGTTTACAATTGATTTATTTCCTTTTAAATCACATTCTAAACAAGGCTCTAGGCAGTGTAAATGATAAAAACATCAAAATACCTAAAATCATACAATTACAGTCAATAAAGAAGATGCTACCATTTAATATACTATTTAAACATCAATATGAACAAAAAGTCTACTTAAGACCTTTTAACAAAGGCCATGTTTACTAAAGAGCACAAATGATTAGCGCAGGGTTTACCATGTGGTAAGCATGTCGCATTCTAAAAATTCCAGCAAAGTAGAAATCCTGCCCTAATTGCTTAGCACACATGAGGGCGCAGAATAGGTGGGTTGGAGAGGACAGTAGGTATTGACTGCACAATGCAGCTAGTGCAGGGCTAATTAACGTGTGCTAAGTATCAAGGCTTCAGATAGTGCAGATACATTTACGGCCACCTCAGTGAGTAGTAGTAAATGCACTCGGCAGCACAAACGATCATAAACTGAAGGAGACTAAATGTAAGTAGCAAATGATAATCAATTTTATTTATTTGTGTGATTTGTATACCGCCATTTCAGATAACATAGCAGTTTACATACAGAACAAATGGGACACATTGAACATTTTAACAATTTAACAAGGGCAGGTGTACAAGCAATCAGATATATTTACATGATTCTTACAGATTTAACTTATTTACAATTTGGTGAATAAAGAACTCTTAGGAATAGTATTTAGGAATTCTTCCTGAGCACTTGAGAGGGAACAGAGTTATCTGAAGAGTGTTGGGTGGTTGATTTGTAAAGGGAGGCTAGGATAGTTGTGGGTAGGAATGTTTCAAGTATGCTGCGCTGTGGAGTATGTGCTATGTTGGGTTGACATTTGGAGTTGGTTCATTATGTCCAAAATATTCAATGAACAGGAAAGTTTTGAGATGAATGCAGAACGTGGATAGGTCTGTAATGCTTCTAAGTCTTTCTGGCAGAGAGTTTCAGAGCATTGGGTATAAGTACTCGAATGCTCTGTTGCTGGTGTGTTGCTTTGTCTTTTGGTATCAGATGGGATTGAAAGAATATTGTTCATTTGGCCTCTTCTTTGGCGTTCGTTAGGTGTGATCTTAATTAGGTGAGAGAATTGTGGTTGTTATATTTCTGATAATTTTGAATGAGATCATTATTATCTTGTAGATTATTCTGCTCTGTACAGGTAACCAATGCAGGGCAATAAGTATAGGGGTTATATGATCCATGCGGCGTGAGTTCTAGATAATACGTGCCACCATAACCAATGACAAATGAAAAATGTATGACAAAATATTCTAAATATTTAAACAGTTCCAGAATGGGCGGGGTAAAACCTGATGAGCGAGGAAAAGAAAGGAATCAGCGCATCTGTATTACTTAAAATCTTTATTAAAAAGATCAGCAGTGCTCAGTATCTGAAAGGATTGGGTTGACATATTACTATTGTTATTATAATTTATCATCCATCTGCTTGAGAAAAACTAAAACTATTAAATGCTAGTAAGTTAACAGTGTAAAGAGAAGAGATGACCTAGAATTATATCATGCATTACAAAAAAATAAGAGTTATAATAATAAATAATAGCTATAACAAAAGTAGAGGAGTAGCCTAAGGGTTAGAGCACTACTGGTTTGGGAACCCAGAGACCAGGGTTCAATTTCCACTAGCACTCCTTGTGGCCTTGGGCAAGTCACTTAACCCTCCATTGCCTCAGAAGAATCCGCGTTATCATTGTCCCTGTTTAATGTACATTACCAAGTTTAAGTTACAATGTAAACCACTTTGATTGAAATGATAAAGCAGTATATAAAACCTGTTAAATAAATAATAAGAATGGATCTTAAGACAAATAACAATTAACCTATTATGTGTACAAGCCAATGCAGGTAGTGCATAATGTACTGTAGCTATCTAAGGCTTCTTGACACATGCCCTTGGCAGAAGAGCCAGTCTTTTATCTGCTTCCTGATGCTAATCCCAGGATTGGTATAGTTCATCTGGGAGAATGTTCCAGTGTGCAGGAATTGAACCCTAAAGGTCTGTTTGCGGACTTTAGTTCACTTCATTTCTTTTAGCTAAGGTTTAAGTAAGTAGCAGAGTTTCCTTGGGAAGATCTCAGAGGTTTAGCAGTTTGTGTCTCTTAGAGCACTTTCGTCTTTTAACCTGAAAGACCAGAGTCAGAATTGTAAATTTGGCCCTATAGAGCACCGTAAACCAGTGGAGATTTTGCCAAATAGATATGATATGATCTTGTCACTTGCATCCCTATAACATTGTTGTTGTGTCATGCGCGATTTTACTGAAGTTGGTATAGACCCTCAGTTGTCACTCCATTGTAAAGAGAATTACAGTAATCTAGCTGTGAAGTTAATAGAACATAGACTGTTGTGGTCAGACTCGATTCTCATTAAACTGCTGGTCTAGTATCAGCATAATATACTTCCAACAGAGAGACATACAGTAGTAAAACATCTTGTGACGAACATGAGGCAGTAATAAAACACAAAACTAACCGATTTCTTAAATACAGGGATCTGGATGTTATAAGATCCTTAAATAATAATGAAAGAACTTTACAGCTAACCCTGCAAGCTGCGGGCAGTCAAGAGTTGGAGCAATGTGGTCATGTAATTTTAATCCCAGCAAAATGCATGCAGCAGTATTGCAATCCATGGATTTGTTCTTTCTAGAGACTGTGATAAGGAAGCTTATCATAGTTCAGGAGGGAGCTATAATAGAGGTGAATTGACTCTGAACAAGCAACCTGTCTTAGCTGGTAGAAATAATAAAACAGAATGTTTTCATAAAAGACTACCATTCCCAGAATGCACCAGGTTTCAAACAGCCTCTAGAAGAGCTGAAGTGGGGAAATGTGTGTTCAATCAGGAGAGCTATGAGGTAATCCCCAATCACTCATCTCCAAGGGCAGGGCTGGATTCAGCACAGCTGAGCTGTGCTAGGGTGGAGTATCCCTCTAAACAAGTTAAAAGTAAAACATATTCTAAACAGAATCAGATGGGGAAGGAGTTCAAGATCAGGAAGCAGCAGCAACGTGGAAGAAAGAAGAGAAAGACATCTTGGAGGTCTAAAGAAGGAGCCCACAGCAGTACGTGTGTTGGGAATCATTCCAGAGGCAAGCATACTCCATTGGACTGGAGGAAGCCAGAGGAGTGGGGCTACAGAGCCAGGAATTCCCGGACGGCACCTGTGAAGGAGATGGCTGCACTTGGAAGGGGCCCTAAGACCAGTGCAAGAAGGTATGTGAAGAGAGACCCAGTGTCCAGGGATCTTGATTGGAAGGCTGGACATAAAAGCTGGACTACTTACTGGGCAGGATATCTGGAGAGGAAATCTAACAGCAAAGGAAGCTCAGGTATGAACTCTGATCTATACCCTAGCTCTTCACCTGGAAGACAGCAGGGAAACAAATATTATCTTGAGAGTGCTCCATTAAGGAATTCCCCTGAGCCAGACCATGATATTGATTCTATGATATTTGAAGAAGGAGATATTTTAAATGATCAGAATGAATACATGGATTGCTCTCTGACTAGGCTGCTGTGGTAAAATACTTTCACAAATACAACAACCATCAAAAGGAACTATAACTTGTTCTTTTATCTACCCAAAAAAGCCTGCAAGAAAGCTTTAGGGTAGGATTTGAGCCACGTAGAGAAAGTGAACCAGCAAAGGGGTTTGCAGCTGGCTAATTATTGGTAATTGCGCCATGCCCCAATTGCATGTGAGCTCTGAAAGGAAACTACTGTTTGTGTGTGAAAATAGAAGAAAGTTATCCTTGAAAAAGAACAGTTTTTGGTTACTTTTGGGTTTTGTTTTTGCTTTTGGAGCACTGCTAAAAGTTATTAGCAGGAACCCTCAAAAAGACCTTTTCTGTTTCCCATCAAGGTCTTTATTGTTTGATTGCTTAAGAAGTTCAGTTGCTTATATCATGATTTGTTTTTCCTAAGTACAATACTGAAGCAAGTGTCCTTTTGTGTTACCAAGTAAATCTGTGTGGGAGAATTAACCCCATGAATAAAATATATTTTTCTTTGCTTACACTCGAGCAACACAACTCATTATTTTGTGAACAGATGATTCTGGTATGAATGGACTACATCCCCCATAATCCTTTGCAAGTCATAATAGTATTTTGCCTTTGCCAAGACTGTGGACATTCACGCCCAGCGCCCCGTTTACAAGACTCAAAGGAGATTGTAATTGTTTCCAAGCCTGACTGTCACAAAACTCATCTTAGGAAGACAAAAAGAACACAGCATAAAGAGAGACTTGCAGCCTCTGGAAGGTCTGGAAATGATTACCCACATCACAAAAAGGAATGGTCTGGAAACCTCTGCTTACCCCTTGCTCAGATTCCAGCAGCTCTGTTTTGACTCTCACTGCCGGCATCCCGTCAATCATTAACATTCTGTTTTCATAAGCGCTGGGGCTCTAGAGGGAAAGATGATTCCGTTAAATAAATGAAGTAACATGGAGTTGAGGGGTAACAAATGTCAAATCCCTAACAAAGAAACAAAATGGTCAAAGATTATATACTATGTTAGCTTAAAAATGACGACTATTTATAGAACAATCACACTTTCAGCAAAGGAAAAGTTTATTTCACATTACTAAATGTGACGTAGGAGACTCTTATGAAGCAACGGAAACTGATAGTGATCCGGTGGAGAGAACCGGTACTGCAAGGGAATGCAGGATTTTCTCTTCTGAGAGAAAAAAAACACAGAGCTAATCAGGAACCACACCTCACCTCAAGGCAGGAGAGAAGCCCAGTCCCTGATTGGGCACACCCAAGCAGGAGGCGGGCAGTGCAGTACTCAGGCAGCTTGTTAAGAACGCAGAAACAGAAACAGTTAGAGGAGGAGTCAGGACACAAGCACCTGGATGAGGACAGGTCAGAGGACCAGGAACAGGAACCGTTGGAGAGAGAACCACTGAGCAGCTGTGATCCATGAAGGAGCAGACTGGAGCTGGGAGACTCAGGGGCAGAGAAAGACATCTGTAAGCAGAAGAATTCAAAGGCACTAAGAGACCAAAGGCTACAGCTCAGGAGTTTAAAGGACCAAGCAGAACCTTGGAACAGGAGGCAGAGGGATAGAGAATTACCCTGGAAGAAGCCCCAGCACAAGGTATCTGCTGGGTTTGGAACGGCTAGCAAGCTTAACAGTGGGAAGCCAGAAAGAGTGAACTTTAATTGTGAAAGACAGGACAAAGGCAGAAAGTTTGGTAGTAATTGGTTAAGCCAAGAGAAGCCTGACTGTTTTCCTTTTAACACTCTGAGAGACTCTCCAAGCACAGCTGAAGCGTTTTACCCTGCACTTTCATTTGGAGATAAGTGGGGGGAAGGGAAATGCTTACACACTGAACGGTTGTCCAAGTAAAAGCACTGATAATTGCCAAGAGATAAGAACGTTAAACAAGCATTTACCTGAAGGAGGATATTCTCAGCCTAGCTCAGAAAAAACACAGGCTGAATTACTTCTCAGTGAATTCAGGGAGTTCCTTAAGAGCAGAGCAGTTTCTCCCTATAACGTAGCAAAGCCTATAAGCAGTTGTGAGGAAGAAATGCCTTTAATTTCTCTGCCGTCTACAGAGCAGGAAGTCCCGATGGACTGCTCTACATGTGTGATTCAAAAGGACATTTAAGTGATATGCTTGCCAAGGTGTTATGAAAGAATATAACAAAGTTACCTAACTGACTGCCATGCTAAAGAAGCTTATGTGAAGAGAATAAGTGAAAGCATATTGTGTGCAATTCAGGAGCATTGCTGTTACCAGAGTTTTTCTGTTACATTACTGAAAGGAGGTCACATGACAACTGAATGTGATCAGTAATGGACATTTAGCCTAGCAGTAAGAAGCCTTGTTTAGTTAAGTTTCTCAGCCTTGTTTTGTGCTACATTATTTCATTTACGTCTGCTGCACTTGAACTGCGAAAGCGGGAAATAAACCTCACAAAAGAAATTTTCTTTGCCTTGCCTTACTACTTGAGCACCTACACAACTACAACCTTAACCCTCAAGGGCAACCAAGGCCAGCCCCTCCTGAAACCCTCACGGTCCAGGGAGTGGGTGGGTGGCATAATGCACAGATACATTTCTTTAGGCACAGCCTATATAACTGCATTTTAACTTATTAATGCAGTCTCTTTCAAAATGTTTTGTGCATCTAGAATGATAGTATATGTCTAGAAGACAGATGGAATGTGCGCACATTTCTAAATTGTATTATCCATATCCTACCTATTCTAATCAGGTCCTTTAAAACCTAACTAGAATATAAAGCAACAAAGACTGTGAGAGAGAGAATTTTGGGGTTTGCGGGGTGTGTGCAGGCAATTATTCTCTGTCAAGAAACAAATGTGCAAACATTGTGCTCGAGTAAAAGATTCATGGACAAACTCACACTTTTTTTTTTTTTATTTATAGGTCTTCAGCAAAATACATCATCACAAAATAAGGAAAATCATTAATACTTAATACAATATGTATAAGAAAATACACTAAAGATATAGTCCACATCGAGGGAAAAAACAAAGACAATACAATAAAAATAACTACTCAAGAAAACAGGCCACTAGGGCCAACCATTAGAAGGATATATATTACCCAGAAGCTATTCCCTTACCCAACACTTGCCCGATCTACTACAAATTTTTCTAAATGTGAGACATCTGCAAAAACAAAAGAATCTCCCTGATAATTAACCACACATTTACAGGGAAAACGTAAGAAGAACGTTGCTCCCAACGCTAAAACTCTAGGCTTCAGCTGAAGGAATTGACGCCTCCTAAATTGCGTTTCACGGGATACATCAGGAAAAACATTTATAGATTGCCCATAGAATTTAACAGTTTTTGCCTTAAAAAACGCACGTAAAATGCGCTGTTTAAGACCAAACGAAGATAATGTAACTATTAACGTAGACCTGGTAGTAATCAAGTCTGAAGAGTCCTCCAGAAAGGCAGTCAAATCTAAAATAGGAGCAACAATCTCATCCAAGCCACCCTTTGCTCTATTAACACACTTAGTACTTGGCAGCAAGTAGTAAGCATGGAAAACATCAATTGGATCAGAAAAATGCAATATTTCTTTAAAGTATTTATCAAAAAGAATCTCAGCGGATAGCAGTGAGGAATGGGGGAAGTTTAGGAAACACAAATTACAAGCCCAGGTGGAGTTCTCTAAAGCTTCTACTTTAGAATATAATATCAATGAATCCTTAACAGCGGCTGTATTAGCCGCAGAAAGAAAGATAACCTGAGAACTCAACTTCCCAACAACCTTATTTGCAGAAGTGACCCTCTCATCGAGCTGACGAAGAGATACGACAGCCTCCTGAGAAAAGACACATAATGCATTTAATGTTAAAGACATTTTCTTATCAATGGATTGCAGAGCAGTCCATATATCTTTTAACAGACAAACTCACTCTTAATCCAATCTATTCTGTTTTAAAAGGCATCACTGGTTGCAAAAGCTATGGCAGGATCCATGGAAGTCTTCGATAATAATCCACCAAATAATTTTGCCACAGATCTCAGCAAAATTCACAGATTGCTGCTGAGACAAGCCAGGCTGAAATTTAGCTGGCTTGATTCTAATGTGTTCAAATCTACACCTCCCTACTGAGAAACCCATTACCGGGGGTGGTTACGAATGTGCGTTAAGTTAACAGCACTTCAATATTTGCCGCATAATGCACGTTAATGGCAAAACAGGGCATTATGTTACCTTAAAATATGCTATGTAACAATGAGATGCAAAGCATGCAAATGATGCAAATCAAATAAAGCCGCTTGCATATAACATTACAAGCTGTGTTATTCCTGGAAAAATAATGCCAGCTTTACCAGGCTATCCTGCGTATAGTGAGGTATGACAGGCTCCTGAACCCTAACCTGCTGGCATAAAAATGGCGGGGTCGATTTATGTTAAGCACTGGCCCCTTTAAATAAGCTCCTAGGAAGGAAAATAATGCAGCTTGTGAGACTGAATGCATTGAGGTTATTCATTTACTGCAGAGTCCCCAACGTGCAGTACAGAGTAGTTACTCACCTGTAACAGGTGTTCTCCAGGAGCAGCAGGAATCAGTCCTCACTTATGGGTTACGTCGCCGACGGAGCCCTCGCGGAGCAATTTCCCCAGCTTTCGAAGAAAGCCTTTGGGATTGAAGCGCGCATGCGCGGTCCCCTTCCCGCCCGAGGGTGCCATCTTGCTCAGTCGGATGACATAGCGAAGACAGCAAACATAACAGAATGACTGCAACTCCAAGGGGAGGAGGGAGGGTAGTGAGGACTGATTCCTGCTGCTCCTGGAGAACACCTGTTACAGGTGAGTAACTACTCTTTCTCCAGGACCAAGCAGGAAGTCAGTCCTCACTTATGGGACTCCCAAGCTTAAGGCTACCGGAGGCCTCAAGCCGAAAAGAGCTCCCCCAAGCTCATCAGCACAGAAGGAAGGAATCTTCTCTGAATGCGAATCCGGCCGGTAGCCCGACACTAGCGCCAGTAGTTCACTAACGCGCCTAGCGGAGGTAAGGGCCACCAAGAAGAGAGTTTTCCATGAGAGGAAACGAAGAGAGCAGGTAGCCATGGGTTCAAAAGGCGGGCAAGTAAGCCTTTGTAAAACCACATCGAGATCCCAGTCAGGAGCTGGAGGGCGCAACGGGGGCTTAAGCAGGAGCAGACCCCTGAGGAAACGCGCCACCAAGGGGTGCGAGGAAAGAGACTGGCCCTCCACCGGCGAATGATGCGCCGAGAGAGCACTGAGGTGGACTCTGACAGAATTGGATTTGAGGCCCAGATCGTAGAGGTGAAGCAAGTACTGCAGCACCACCGATACTAAGCAGGCGAATGGGTCCTCAGAACGCGGAAACACCAGACTGAGAAGCGACGCCATTTAAGGGCGTAAGATTTCCGGGTAGAAGGACGCCGAGACGCCAGGACGACAGCTTCCACCTCCGGAGGGAGCGAGAGCGGAGCTAGGACTACCCTTTCAGCAGCCAGGCCATCAGATGAAGGGCCCGGAGGTTAGGGTGCAGGAGAGTACCCTGATCTTGGGTTAGAAGATAGGACTGAAACCCCAGAGGGAGAGGGGTGTCCACCGCTAGCTGCAGAAGTAGAGGAAACCAGGGTTGCCTCGGCCAGCGGGGCGCTATCAGGATCACGTAGGCCCCATCCCGGACAACTTTGAACAGCGTCCGGGACACCAGCGGCGTGGGAGGGAAGGCATACAGTAGGCCCGCGGACCACGAGATGAGGAAAGCATCCAGGGCTACTCTGAGGGGATGCGGGTGCCGAGAGCAGTACCGGGGGAGTTGCCAGTTCAGGGGGCTGGCAAAGAGGTCCACGGTGGGGAATCCCCACCGGCGGAAGATTTGCTGGGCAACGACGGGGTTCAACCTCCATTCGTGGGGCTGCAGGACCCGGCTCAGTTTGTCGGCCAGGCAATTTTCCTGCCCGGGCAGGTAGACAGCCATGAGGAGGATATCGTGTTTGATAGCCCAAGAGCACAGTCTCCGAGCCTCCTGACAGAGAAGGAGGGAGCCCGTGCCCCCCTGTTTGTTCACGTAGAACATGGCAACCTGATTGTCCGTCTGCACCACTACAGACTGACGAGAAGTGAGGTAAGAGAAGGTCCGCAGAGCTAGGCGGATCGCCCGGAGCTCCAGGAAGTTTATCTGCTGAGTCGCCTCCCAAGGGGTCCAAAGGCCTTGGGTGCGTGCTCCCTGGCAATGCGCTCCCCATCCCAGGAGAGAGGCATCCGTCGTGAGCACCTGGGAAGGTGCGGGTGGCTGAAAGGGCATGCCGAACATCAGGTTGGGCAGGTGAAGCCACCATTGCAGAGAGGAGATCAGACGGTCGGAGATCTGTATCAGGTCCGTCAGATTCCCTGTGGCCTGATGCCATTGAGTACGAAGGCTCCACTGAACAGGCCGCATATGAAGGCGGGCATTCGGGGTGACATGGACCGTGGAGGCAGGAAACGCCTTGCCGGGGCTGGAGACGCGCTGTGGAACCTGCCGGCCAGAGCTATGAGCCTGTCGGCTCACTCCCGGGGCAAGAAGGCACGAGCCCGCAGAGTGTCCAGCCGTGCCCCTATGAACTCGAGATCCTGAGAGGGGCGCAACGTGGACTTTCCGACATTTATGACGAAGCCCAAGTGCTGAAGCAAAGCCACCGTCCGTTGAGTGGCCTGGGTGAGCTCTGTGGAGGACTGCGCCCGTATAAGCCAGTCGTCCAGGTAGGGGAAGACAAAGAGGCCTTGAAGCCTCAGGAAGGCCGCAACCACTGCCATGCCTTTTGTGAACACCCTGGGGGCGGAGCACAGGCCAAAGGGCAGTACGCGGTACTGATAATGTCTCCCTGCCACCACGAATCACAGATATTGCCGGTGGTTTGGATGGATAAGGATGTGAGTATAAGCATCCTTTAGGTCCAAGGAGCATAGCCAATCTCCCTGCCGGAGGTAGGGCAGTAGGATTCCAAGGGTAAGCATCTTGAACTTTTCCCGCTGCAGGAACTTGTTGAGGTCGCGAAGGTCCAGCATGGATCTGAGGCCTCCTGTTCGCTTTGGCACCAGGAAGTACCTTGAGTAGAACCCTTGATCCCAAAGGTGTTGGGGCACTGGCTCCACAGCCTGCTCCCCCAGCAGACCCTGCAACTCCCGAAGGAGTAGGTCCCTGTGCAGAGGGGGCCTTGGAGGCTCCCCTGGGAAGTAGGGGGGAGGCGCCTGGTGAAAATGTAGGAGGTAGCCCTTTTGAACCACCTGCAGCACCCAGGAATCGGAGGTTATGGCTGACCACCTGTGGGCAAAGTGGGTCAGCCTGCCCCCCGTGCAGAGTAAAGAGGCTATGCTGGCATAGTCAAAAAACCTCACCCTGCTGAGCAGGGGGCTATGTAGTGGGCTTGGGGGCCCTCGGCCTAGGGGGCGCATTACCCTGACTTTTAGCCTGCGGATCCTGATTGGGAGCTGCAGATGCTTGGTATTGAAGGTGCTGCTGCTTATAGGCAAGCACCTTCCTCGGGTAAAAAGGCTTTTTCCCCGAGCCCTTCCTCTTTTGTGAAGGGGCAGAGGTCTTTATGGATAAGCGAGTCCTAGTGAGAGTCTCGGACTCGAGTTCCGCCGCTTTATCAGCCATGGGCTTGCCAAAGAGGTTTTCCCCTCTGCAGGGGACATCGACCAACTTGTCCTGTACTCACGGCTCGAGGTCGGATGACTGAAGCCAGGCCTGCCGGCGGGCACCGATTCTGGCTACTCGGGCCGACGCCTCAAAGCCATCGTAGGCCGCCCGAGAAATAAACTTCGAGCACTCTCGAATACTATCGGACAAGGTCTGGAACCTCTGCAAAGGTTCCTCTGAGAGACCAGCCGAGAACCCGGCGATTTCCTTCGCCAGGTCTCGGAGGAACATGCCCATATATAACTGATATGTCTGGACTCGGCAGGCAAGCATGGAGCCCTGGAAGCACTTCCTACCGAGGGCATCCAGGTTCTGGGTCTCCTTACCTGGAGGCACCGAGGAGTGCATCTTTTGACTCTTGAGTCAATGCATGGCCGATTCCACAACCATGGAGTGGTGCGGTAATTGCGCCTTTTGGAACCCGGGACTCTTGCGGACTCGATACATCGAATCGACCCGCTTGCTCAACACCGGCGTCGAGGCCGGGTTTTCCCACATGCGGAAGAGCAGCCGCTCCAGCATAGGAGGAACCGGAACGGTAAATGCCTCCTTCGGGGGAGAGTCATACTGGAGGGCCTCGAGCTCTTCGGCGCGGAGCTCCTCCTCGGGATCCGCCGGGAAGGCCAACGATTTGGCCATCTCCCGCACAAAATCGGAGAAGCGGGTATCCTCCGGAGGGGATCGCCTCCGAGGCTCCGACTCGGGCGAGTCGGAGGGGACGCACCGAGTCTGGAAAGAACCGGGTGACTCGTCCGCTTCGGTGTCCCAACCCGACGCCTCCGTGGAGGAGTCGAGAGGCTCCGTTCGAGCGAGGGTTCCTCCCGATGCCGAGGCCAGCGTCGACGACCTCGGTCCCGAACGGGAGGCCGAGGGAGACCTCGACCGTGGATCGACACGAGCATGTATGGACTCGAGGATCGGCTCGGTCGCCGGGGTCGACTTGGGCATTGATGTCCCAGTGGTCGGGGCAGATGCACTGGCGAGGCCGGTCATCAATTCCCGCTGCTGGTCCATGAAGGCAGCGATACTTCGCTCCAAGGAAGTCAACCTGAGATCAAACTCAGAAGACCCAGCAGCCGCCGAATCGGGCCCCGACGGCGTCGGGCCCGACATCGGCTCCGGAGGGGAGTCCAGGAGGACTATAGTACTCACGCGTCCAGGCGGCTCCACCTCTAGGCGAGGAAGTTTGGAAGGCCTCTCCGCCTCCGAGGGCTCGGGGTGTCTAACGGGGCTAAGCGACCCAGCCCTCGAGGGACCAGGTGCGTCCTCCGACGCCGCCCGCAAGAGTTTCTTCTTCCGACGCTGTTCCCGGTCGGGGGACCCCCGTTCAGAGGAACTCCGGTGGTGCTCGTGGCCGGAGCCACGAGACGTCGAAGCCTCCGACGAGGTCCGGGCCTGACCGGACTCGGGGTCAGAGAAGATTCGTTCCTTTTGTGACAGCCGACTCTTCAGTGACTTTGAAGACATCCTGCGATTAAGACAAAGTAATAGTTCCTTTGTGTTAGGTGCCGCGAAAAGCATACTTTCTAGCTGCAGCTAACTATTGTAAAACAGCAAACCAGAAAAGTATGCTCTATTACTATAAGACACCAGTAAATTGTGCATTGCAGCTTAACTTCCTGTACTGTATGATTGCAGAGCGTACTGCTTACTCACCGTAACTTCAACTACTCTACGGCACATTTCTCTCTATATATGAGCGGCGGCAGGCAGCTGCAGAGAGCTGAAATGTGCCCCTTAAGTCTTCTTGCCGGCACACTAAACAGATCTGGTCTCTCCGGGAGGGTCCAGACCTGTTTAGTGTGCTGGCGAGTTGCACATCGGGTGCGTGCCTCTTCTCTTCCACCCCATAAAGTGGCTAGATGGAGGTGTGGGAGGGGGGGCGCGCGTCCGATGTGCAACTCGCACAGGGCACTTTTCACCGTTGGTACAGCCATGCTGGCAGCACATGGTAAGGTACTGCACACAGTTAAGTGCTATCAGCAGCCAAAACACCACCCCACGAGGAGGCCAAAGGAAAAAAAAAAAAAGCACGAACACAGTGACTCATCGAAACCAAATACCATTTAGAACCCAGTCAGCAATTGGATGGAAGTAGAAAGGTGTTTGCTCCTGCCTTGAGCACTAGACCATGAGGGATTACCCCTGGGTAAATGCCAGGAGACTAGAAGTGGATGGCAGGATATTGGACTTTAGCACAACGATCAAATCACTGACGGCTTGAGCTCCCCAGGCCAGGTCTGAGCTCGCTGAACCCGACCACCGCGTACCATGAGCTCCCTATAGCTGGGTCGAGCTTGTCAAAAAAAGATATCAACTCCAACGATACCACCCAGGTAAACGTTTACTAAAAATTTCTCAAAAATTACCAACGTTCCACCCTGACTTGTAGCTCAAAGTATTTTCCCTTACCAGCTAGTCGTTACATCTCAATGCAATAACCATCTCTCAATAACCATAATACTGTATCCCATAATATTGTATCTGTTTGTATAGAGTGATAAGTAACACTGCGACGCACTGTATCCCCGTTTGTTTAGAATAAGAAACACTGTATAGAGTGATAAGTAACGCTGCGACGCACTGTATCCCCGTTTGTTTAGAACAATAAGAAACACTGTATCCCAAACCACTTTACCCTGCCAGACAATTGACACCCAGCAACTATCACACAGGCCTATTCTAATACTTCCCTAGCCTAGCTGCCTCGATTATACTCTGACGCTGCGCCACACGATTCCAAATAACCAAATATTACTGTCAGACATAAAATGGAGCTTATCCACACCTTCCTGATATTGTGCATGTGTATACTGACGACTTCACATAGAGTCATCCCACACCCGCAATACTTCATTCCACTACTATATACCCCAATCTACCTTCTTCACCCCCCCCCCTTTACCCGTCCTGCATCAATACAACTTAAATCCCATCACCACAACGCAAACAATCAAATTACCCCAGCGGCATATCCATAACAAAAGAAATAAGTCACGGAAGCACCCTAAAACTAAAACAAAGAGCAATAGTGGAACGCAAGACCAACCATCACGAGCATCACACCGAGAACATCACACATGTAACATTATCCTTATTAATGCGCGATCAATAAGGAATAAAACACATATCATCCACAACATTCTAACTGATGAACTACCAGACATACTATGCATAACAGAAACATGGCTCACTGACTCAGACCCTGCAACAATAAACCAAATACAGAAGCCCGGCTACAAACTCTACAACTGCCCCCGCACTAACAAAAGAGGAGGTGGAGTCCTCATAGCAGCCAAAACCAACCTGCAACTTACAACCACATCCAGGGACACAAACCCCGATCTCGACCTACTCAAAGTTGAGAACATGGCATTATCCATCTGCCTAATCTATAGACCTCCCTCACCACAGCATGAAGCACTAGCCACAGCACTAGAAAGCATCACTTCCACCCAAAGAAAAAATTCCAAATCATCCTGGGAGATTTGAACCTAGCATCAATTCCCACGACCCACACAGACACCTTCTTTGAAGCCATGGACCAACTGGGCTTCCAACAAATAGTAAGCGACCCCACACACGATAGAGGAAATACCCTAGACATGATCTTCATACCCAGTAATCCGCAACCAAACAATGAACCACCTATAATAACCATAACCCAAGTACCATGGTCAGACCACCACCAAATCAACTGCAAGATTAAACTACAGTGCCTACCCAAGAACGCAAAGGAAATGAGAATGACCAACCCAATCAGGAAGTTCAGCAAACTCAACGAAGAACACCTCATAAGCACCATCTCATCCCACATAGACCTTGATCTCACAGACCTCGATGAACTAATTAACAGATGGAACGCAAACATCCAAAATACATCTAACCCAACATTGAAATTCTCAGCAAATGCACGTAAGCTCAACTCGGAACCCTGGTACACAGAAACTCTAATAAAATCAAAGAGGGAACTCCGTAAAATTGAGAGAAAATGGAGACAAACCAAATCCGCCGATCTCAAAACTAAATACATAGCCCATCTTGCAAAGTACAAAAATGACGTAAACAACGCTAAGAAAGTACATCACACCAACCTTCTAAACAAGGCGATCAACCGACCACGTGAGTTATTCGCACTTGTCAAATCATTAACCAAATCAGACCAGAATGACAACCTCAACAATTCCATCAAAGCCCAAACATTGGCAAACCATTACGCGACCAAACTGACGGCCCCTGTTCCCCCACCCCCCCCCCCTAGTTTCACCATCACCACACAAAGCAACTGTGAATCCAACATAACGCAAAACCAGTTATGGAAACACTTCCACAAAATCGGAACTCAGCAAATCACAACCATTGTCACAAGCCTAAACAGCACCACCTCCCCACTAGACCCCTGCCCTGCAATCTGGCTCAAGGCGGTGAACCAAGACATAGCACCATACATTTCACACATAGTTAACCTATCACTACAACAAGGAATTATGCCCTCAGAACTAAAGAAATCAGTCATTAGACTGATCCTAAAAAACAATACACTCAACAGAGAAGACCCAGCTTCCTACCGCCCCATATCAAGTATTTCATTCCTAGCAAAGATCATTGAAAAGGCGGTCCTTCTACAACTCCAAGACCACCTGACTGACAGTGCCCCTCTAGATGACCAGCAATATGGTTTCAGACAACATCATGGAGTTGAAACCCTCTTGCTAGTTCTACTCAACAACCTCCTTAAAGGCCTTGAAAACAAAAAGAAAATGTATATACTTGTATTCATTGACATCTCAGCTGCCTTTGATACAGTTAACCATGGAACCCTCATAAACAGGATAAAATCAATAGGAATAACAGGAACCCCACTAAAGTGGTTCTCATCCTACATCTCAAACCGAACGCAACAGGTTCAATTCAACGGTGAAAAGGCAGCATCATTCTCCCAAACGCAGGAAATCCCCCAGGGCTCTGCACTCTCAGCACTCCTGTTCAACATATATATGCAACCACTATGCAAAATATTTACACGGCACAAAATTAATTACCACATCTATGCCGATGATATTATGCTATACTCCCAACTCGACACTAAAAACCCAGACTACAGCCCACTCGAGACATGCATTGGTGAAATGCAAGACTGGTTACAACAAAGCAGTATGTCAATTAACCACAAAAAAACTGAAGTAATGTATATCTCCAAGGAACCGAACTTTGACCCACCCTCATCAATAACACTATGCAACAACACTTACCAAACAAAAAAAGAAATAAAATATCTAGGAGTCACATTTGACTGTGACCTAAAAATGGAGAAACACCTCCGAAAGACCAACAGAGCAGTTTTTCACAAACTGAGAGTTCTCCAACCCATTCGGAGCATCATTGATCCCCAAGATTTCAGGACTGTGGCTCAAGCACTCATCATGCCACATTTTGACTACTGCAATGCCATCCTACAAGGTCTACCTAAGAAGACACTAAACATACTACAAATGGCACAAAATGTAGCCGCCAGGGTCATCATGAAGAAAAATCTAAGGGACCACATCACACCAGTACTAATTCAATTACACTGGCTACCCATAACAGCTCGTACAAAATATAAAATACTAACAACTACATTCAAACTCATCCACAACATAGCACCATCATTCCTCAACACCCTAGTCAGATTACAACCTCCTACCAGAAACAGAAGAACCATCAACTCCAACATCCTCCACACTCCAACAGATATAAGATCTACCAAAGCCAACACCAGCCACAGGGCTTTTTCATATGTAGCGCCAACACTATGGAACCAACTCCCACCAGAACTACGAGCTAGCAATGACCTTCTTGACTTCAGAAAAAAACTCAAAACACACATATTCCAAAATCATTTCAACCTGAACTAATCTCACAGATGGGGCAACCCTTGTCCTCAGCAATCCAGAAAACTATCTTGTATAAATGTATATATATATATATATGTAAATGATTTCCCCCATAGCTAAAAAGTGTTAACTCTGTGTGATGTGCTTCTCTGCCAATCTCTATGTAAACAAAAATTTGTACCTGCCTTGATTCGGCAGTTTCATGATTGTAATCTTACCCGCTTCTGATCCCTGGAAGGAGCGGGATATAAATGCTTGCTAAATAAATAAATAAATGTGATTGAGGAGTCTGCCTTCAGGGAGATATGTGATCAGGGTGTTCAGGTGCATCACTATGAATTTTCTTTTATTTGGTTATGGGCAGTGCTGGGGCCGGAGTTGGATGCATTGGCATATAGTGCAGGTATATCTGCACTATCTGATGATGCATTCGC
Organism: Ichthyophis bannanicus; assembly: GCA_033557465.1. Classification (NCBI taxonomy): domain Eukaryota; kingdom Metazoa; phylum Chordata; class Amphibia; order Gymnophiona; family Ichthyophiidae; genus Ichthyophis; species Ichthyophis bannanicus. The sequence goes on along the minus strand of CM066035.1, from coordinate 408,648,571 downwards.
TGGCCTGTGCAGTACATGTGTGCTCTATGTCCCCTGATAGCACACACATCCTTTGTATGTACTGTGTGTTAGTTTTTGCACCAAATGCACGGTAAGTGCAAAAATCTACTGCATCTTAGTAAACTTCCCCCTAATGCAGACATTTCTATGTGGGGGTGTGGTAAGACAGAATTGGAAAAGAAATGAACAGAGCTTGTTATTGTGTGTTACTGCTAATTTTGTAGACAACACAGAGCAGTTGGCTATACTGTACCCCCATTATTATACAATACTTGCATTATATATTATCGATCATGCCATTATCATGTGGTGGTGACAATTGCTCTGTGTTAACTGTATTGGTGTTGTCTTCAACATACTGGTTAAATAACCAATAGCTACAGGTACACTAAAAAAAATTTTTTTAAACTGCCTCTAATGTTTCGATTGATTTTTACGTTTTTTGGTGCGCTGAATCCAAATCTGGTAACCAATTTGCTCCATCACGTACAGATTTTTTGCTACATTGGGTTAGCAGTTTGAGGTGAACGTTTCAGATTGAGTGCGATCGAGATAAAAGTTTCTTGGATGAATTCTTTATACTAATTGTTTAGTAGTTATTCAAATAAGAATAAAGAAAATTGTAGCAAGGCAGCACATAAGAATAGAGTAATGTCAACAAAACACACTGTGATGGTAGCAAAATTGTCTGCACTTAAAACAGCCACATACATGTGCACAAACATTGAGCATATAAGAGCGAGGTTAGACACAAAGCAAAGCAAAGAAATGTGCAAAAAATGTTGTACAGGTATGTATGTAAGAATAGAAAACGCAAACCGCACCATTGCAATACATGAAGACAAACACCCGATGGTGTGAAAATAAAATTCTAATAAATGAGCTCCGACACTGTGGTAATAACTAGCAAATTTTTATTTCAAAGTTTAGTAAAAACACGATATTTGTCAACACAGTTTAGATTTTAAAGTCATTCTTGGGTCAATCAATCTCCTGGTGGGCCCATTTCTTCTTCCCCCGAATGCTTCTCTTGGTGCGCTGCTTGGCGTATTTTTCATCTGGGGTTTCCCGCAGCAGCAACCAGCAGAAATCAGCCATCATAGTGGTGTTCCATCTTCCTTGGTACCTTCTCTCTGCGTCCTTGATGTCCTGGTGAAACCTTTCACCTTGTTCTTCACTGTACGCCCCCAAGTTTTCGGGAAAGTAGTTCACATGGGAGTGCAAGAAATGGACTTTCAGGCTCATGTTACAGCCTTGTTCTTTGAAGGCATTGAGCATCCTGGCAACAATATCCTTATAGTTCTCATCCCGCCTGTTCCCCAAGAATTTGAGAACAACATCCTTGAAGGAATCCCAGGCTTCTTTTTCCTTCTCAGACATCGTTTCAGCGAATGCTCCATCTGAAATGAGTTTCCTTATATCAGGGCCAACAAACACTCCTTCCTATAGCTTTGCTTCAGAAAGTCGGGGGAACTTTGAGCAAAGGTACCGAAAGCACTCACCATCTTTTGGAAGGGACTTGATGAATTGCTTAATGAGACCCAACTTAATGTGGAGAGGTGGTAATAGAATTTTATCACGAGGTACCAAGCTCTCATGAAGAACATTTTTCTCACCGGGTCTCAAATACTCCCGAATTGGCCAGTCTTTTTTCCCCCAGTGTAGGTCGCGGGCCCGGCTATCCCACAAGCAAAGGAAGCAGGGATATTTGGTGAAACCGGATTGCTGCCCTAATAGCATGGATAGAATTTTAAAGTCTCCACAAATCATCCACTTATGCTCATCATAACGAATCTTCTGAAGAATCAGGGCCAAATTCTCGTATTTTTCTTGGAGAATAACAGAGTGAGCAATAGGAACTGAAGCGAATGTGTTGCCATTATGAAGAAGAACACCTTTTATGCTGTCTTTTGACGAATCAATGAACAGCCGCCATTCAACAGGATCATACTTGAGTTTAAACTTTTCCATCACTCCGTATATATTGTTGCAAAATACCAAATCTTCCTCTTTGCTGAAATACTTCAAAAATTGTGTCTCGCGGTTGCGGTACCAATAAAAAGTTGTTCCTGGTGACAATAGATTTTTCTGTTTAAGCCGAGAACCTAGCAGTTGGGCAGCATCTTTTGGGAGTCCTAAATCCCGGACTAAATCATTCAATTCAGCTTGAGAGAAAAGTTCAGGTTTCGGATCTGGTTCAGTTTCAAACTCGGAAGTACTGGACTCATCGGGAAAAGCCATCTGATGAGTCTCATCATGATCAGAACCGTCCACACAAATATGATCCAAAGATTTTGGTGGTTCAGGCACAGGTACTTCGTTGCTATGAGGCATAGGCCTAATTGCTGAGGGAAGGTTGGGGTAACTTATTACGTTCTTATTTTTTAAGTTGTATCCCTTCACAATGCAAGAGCAAAAATAGCAGTCACTGCTGTGGTCTCTTTGTTCACGCCACATCATAGGTATTCCGAAACGAAATGCTTGTTTTTTACCTTTCATCCATAAGCGTAGATCTTCCTCACATGTCTTGCACACTTTGTGAGGAGCCCACGGTTTGTCTTGATCGCCTAACTTGAAACCGAAATAGGCGAAATATACTATTTTAATAAATGCAGAAATGTTCCTCTGCCGCTTTTTCACGGTATATTCCCCACAAATAAAACAAAAACTGTCCGGAGAGTTGACGCAACCTCTGGCTCTGTGAGCCATCACAAATACACAGCACTGCAAACTACAACTGTAGTGAACCACTTCGGAATAAAGCTGGATTACGACTGAGCAAACAAAAGGTAAGAATGAACTTGCAAGAAACTGAAATTTGACAGGAACGTTCATGTCGCAACCACCGTGTTTGAGCGAGCGAATGAGGCGAGGCGAACAGGAAAGAACATGCGCCAGCGCGAGTACTGGATTTAGCCCCCCGCCTCCCAATTGTCCTGTTAATGTATAAAATGAATAGAAAACACTCTTAAAATATCATGAGGGAGTGTTTCTAGTTAGTTAACCATTACAACCTCTATTTTGGGCCAAGAAAATAAACTGCAGTCGGCTAAAAAGAAATTATGTGAACATTCCTTATATGAGTAAGAAATCTAATTTTGCAAGAAAACGTGACGTGATGGAACATTTTGGCTATTTTTCCTGGATTCAGCACCCCAAAATCTATAGGAATCAGTTGCAAAACTGGAGGCAGTTTTTTGGTAGTGTACCTGTGTTATAGTTAATGCACCTAACGCACTTTAATTTGGCTATTAACATGCTTTAGATACAAAAACGTAATGCAAGCTGGTAATTAGGCCCCAACATTGTTTATGAATTCTACAACTTTTCTAATTACATCATTCAATGTGATATTGGCAACTATAATCACACACTTCATTCCCCCCTCCCGGTTGACATAAGCCACCAGTGTCACACTATCAGACAATATCCAGACCACAGCACTCACCACCAGGTGACAAAAGCTCCCCAAGGCTAACCAAATTTCCTGGGTCTCCAATCAGTGATTGACCAAGAAGCCTCATGTTTCAACCAACAGTCCTGTGCCACTTGCCTCTGACAATGGGTTCTCCAGACTAGTATTGGTGGTCACCACTACCCAGTCAGTAAACTCCATAGGAATCCCGTTCAGTCAGGCCAGGCCATAAGGAACAAGCCACTGACCCAGGTCTTTCTGCATTAACCCAAGAAGGGGTAGGCACACTTCATACTCTTGTGACCTCAGAGACCAGTGGGCCAGAAAACATCTCTTAATGTAAGTATATCAGAACATAACATATTCCATACTGATCAGACTAAGGTCCATCAAGCCCAGTATCCTGTTTCCAATAGTGGCCAAACCTGGTCGCAAGTATCTGTTAGATTCCCAAAAAGATGCACAAATTCTATGCTGCTTATCCTGGGATAAGCAGTGGATTTCCCTGGTCCTCTTTAATAATGGCTTATGGAATTTTCCTCCAGGAACTTGTCCAAACCTTTTTTTAAACCAAGTTACAGTAACAGTTTTTACGACATCCTCTGATAATGAATTCCAGAGTTTACACGTTGTGTGAAAAAATATTTTCTCCTATTAGTCTTTAATGGTCTACATTGTAGCTTCATTGCATGTCCCCTATTATTTCTACTTTTTGAAGTAAACAACCAAATTATATTTATCTATTCTACTCCATTCATTATTTTATAGACTTCTGTCATATCTCCCTCAGCCATCTTTTTTCCAAGTTGAAGAGTCCTAACCTTTTAAGCCTTTCCTCAAAGGGTTATCCTTCCATCCCCTTTACCATTTTGGTGGCTCTTCTCTGAACCTTTTCCAATTCTGCTATATCATTTTTAAGATATGGCAACCAGGAATGCACATGATATTCAAAGTGCGGTGCACTATGGAATGATACCAAGACATTATAAAGTCCTTGGGTTTATTCTCCATTCCTTTCCTTATGATTCCTGGCATCCTCTTTGCTTTCTTGGCTGCCAAAGCACATTGGGCAAAGAGTTTCAACATATTATCCACGATGATGCCTAAACCTTTTCTTGGGTGGCGGTTCCTAATGTGGAACCTTGCATCATGTAACCATAGTTTGGATTGTTCTTCCCTAACGGGCTTATTCCGTTCCCAGATGTAGATCCCCTCTGTATGGCCTGTCTGAGCCGGACATACAGAGGGGATCGTGATTCTGATCCCATGGGGCACAATCCTGTACGTGCTGGCTGGGACTATGATTCAGTCCTGCCTGCCTTGATCTCGGAGGTGGAATAACTTCTCAGCACAAATCACTGGCCTTGGACGAAAAAGGCCGACATTAGAATTGGCCCTGTATGTCCAGGGTTGGTGAATGCCCAGACTCTGCCCCCAAGCCGCCCCTTCCCCGCCCCCATCTAACTTCCCTGCACAATAGACTGGGAAGTTAGACACGGTGGGGAAAGGCATGAATAGCAGGGATGGATGTCCATGGCACAGAATCAGGCCCTAAGTGCCTAACTTTTCACTTGTAGAAATTTGGATTTTCAAAATCATCTTGTGTTTTAACAATGCTGAATAATTTTTTTGTCATCTACAAATATGATCACCTCATTTGTTTTTCCCATTTCCAGGTCATTTAGGAATATGTTAAAAAGCAGCAGGCCCAGCACAGATCCCTGGGGTACTCCACTATTCACCTTTCACCATTGAGAAAATTGGTCATTTAGCCCTATTCTCTGTTTTCTGTCTTTGAACCAGTTCCTGATCTACAAAGGTACACTGTCCCCTATCCCATGACTTTTTATTTTCTCTAAGTCTCTAAAGAAGGACCATTTCAAAGGCTTTCTGAAATTCCAGATACACTTTATCAACCGGCTAGGGCCAGCGCAAGGAGATGAGGTGCCCTAGGTAATTCTCATCCCTTGCAACTTCTCTTCCTGCCACCCCTTACTGTGACCTACAGGAGTGGCAATGGCCTGAAACCGCCCCACGGTGCTTATCTTCAAATGTCAACAACACAGGGCTGTTTGCTTCTACCCCCACCCGTGCTGACTTCAGTTTGTATGGGGACGGAAGTTCACCTAATGGTAGTGTGGGCCCTGCAACTGGTTCAATTTTATCTTCCTTTTATTTACACCTTCAAAAAATTGTAACAGATTACTAAGACAAGACTTTCCTTGGCTAAATCCATATTGGCTTTCTCCTGTTGAACCATGACTATCTATATGTTCAGCAATTTTATTCTTTCTACCATTTTGCCTACATCTATACCCTTGCCCAGGGCACCAATTCCAAGGTTGCCACCATGACCCCAGAAATTGCAGGCAGTCCCAAACACTGGATCACAATGGGTCCGGAAGCTCCTGACCTGATCCATGAGTATGATGTTCATTTCTTTGGGCAGAAAAACACTGCCCTACAAAGTATGAAATAAAGCCCCCAGGTAAACTAAGATCCAGGCCAGGAGATTGCACTCTTGTCATAATTGATCAGCCAGCCCAAGCTTTCCAACACCTGGATAGTTTGACAAGTTGACGTCCTGGCCTCTTCCATAGAATCTGCCTGAATCAGCCAATTGTCCAAGTAACTGTGCAGTCATATCTCCTCCTAGTGCAGAAAGGCTGCTACCACTACCCATGATCTTCATGAGGGTCCGGGGAGCTGTTGCCAGCCCGACTGGCAGAGCTTGAAACTGCTAATGTACCCCTAAGAGGCAGAAAGATAGGAACATCTGGTGAGACCCCCGTATCTGAACGTGAATGTGAAGATATGCCTTGGACAAAAGTCAAGAGAGGAGAGAAATTCCCCTAGATGCACAATGAAGATGCGATGACAGACTGCAGGGTGTCTATGTGGTATCATGGTACCTGAAGTGTGGCATTTACCTCCTTGATATTCAAGATAGAATGAAAAGCACCCCCCTCCCTTTCCTGGACACTATGAAACAGATGAGATAGCGTCCTCTGTTATACTGCATTGCTGGAACCAGGACAATTGCCCCAGAGCCCACAAGCAGCTAAACAATTCTCAAACCGAGAGCCTCTTGACCATTGACCTGCACGGAGACACCATGAAAGCCTCAGAAAATGGTTCTGCAAACTCTAATATATATATATATATATATATATATATATATATATATCTCAAAATTGAGCCCTTTGGGGGTATTATATTAAAGATCTCTCAAAGAATATTTTTTTTGTTGGACTATATTATGCCAGGCTATACTAAGTCATGATTTGGATATCTGAAAATAGGCAGAGACATCCAAAGCACAGAGATGTCCCTGGAGCAATTTTAGAAGCCAATTCTGGCTCCTGGATCTTCGGGGATCTCCCTAGCACGTGGTTTCCTTCCCCCTCCCGAGTCGGAAGCGGGTAAGGACCAGACGCGGGGCGCGCTGAGCAGAAACTCTGGAGTGCAGTTGTCGACTGCTGAGACGGCTGCTTGTGTGCCCAGAGCTACGACTTCTATCGAGGTGAGCACGGAAGTTGGTCTGATGAATGATGTTGTTTCAGCGCATGAAAGTTCCACTCCGACTGGGCCTCCATCTCCTTTTTCGTTGGTTCGACCGACTGTGGTAACTCTGGACAATATTTGGGAAGCGATTAGTCAGCTTTCACAAGCTGTATTCCAACAACTGACTTCCTCGTCTTCCTCTGTCTCCAAACTTGAAGGGGATATGCTGCTGTTATCTACTGACTTTGTGGAGTTTAAGAACAGTGCCGTTGTTTCCAATCAGAAGCTTACCCAAGTTTCTGATTTAACGTCTACCCTAATGAAGGATAATCAAATATTGAAAATGAAGTTGGAGACTCTGGAAAATGCTACGAGGGCTTCTAATCTCAGGCTATTAAATTTTCCTGTGGTTCCAGATGTAGCACCATTAGAATTATTCAAGAAATATCTTCTGGAAACTTTGGCGGTCCCCACAGAATTAATTCCTCCTGTGCAGAGAGTTTTCTATTTACCCTCGGGTAAAAGAGAGGGCCAGATTGTGCAAGGATCTGTGGACTTTGATTTTCTTAATGTCTCTGCTATGCTTAGTATGTCTGGGGATGGTGAGATAAGAACTTCCACATTATTGGTATCTCTTGCCCTTTCGTCAGATAGGGATTGGCTCCTTAAGTTGTCTTATAAGAAGAGAGTAAATTTGTTTATGGGGAAAAAGATTTCTGTTTTCCCGGATATTTCCAAGGAAACCCAGAAACGTCGTAAAGCTTTTCTTTTGTTAAAACCTGGTGTTGTTCAGTTGGGGGCCTCTTTCATGCTCAGATTTCCATGCAAATGTATTATATTTTTCAAGTCTCAGAAATATGTCTTTTTTCAGCCTGGAGATTTGTTGTCATTTATTAGCTCGCATATTACTACGACTGTGCCTTCTTAAGGTTACCATCTGTAGATAAGTACTGATCCTAATCTCTCGTAGCCATCTTAATCCTTAGATTTATTCTTGTTAATCTGTGGGTTTTTCCTGCCTTCAGTTGTTTTGTTACCATTTCCCCGCTGTTGGGGACTAAAGATGTCTCTTGTTGTTATTTAGTTAAAGAGAGTGTTTCTTTTGTATTTTCACAAGTACTCATCTTTGCTGTAAACATTATTGATTGATGTTTAAATTGTAAAATTGCATAAATAGAAAAAAAAAAAAAAAAAAAAAAGAAGCCAATTCTTTGGACGTCCCCAGCGTGAGGACGTCCAAATCTGAATGGGGGCAAGGCAGAGGCGTGTCCAGGGCATTACTAGGAACCTGGAAGTCTTCACCCAATTGCAGAAATGCCTTGTATGTCCCGTGCCCTGACCAAGCGTATAGCTGCTCCAGGCACAAAGAAGCAATGGAAAAGTTGACGTTTCGCCTGCCAAACACCAGAGGGTATGAAGGAGGAGGTAAACTCCTATCCCATGTCTTTCCCTTGTTGACAATGAACTCTGTCAGAGGATGGGGGCTCATATTTCCAGTTTGCAACACCACTGGATGTTCCCATATGCAATCTTGCATGTGCTAGACTTCCCCACACCACTATTCTATAGGCAGGATGTCTATGTGGACAGCAATCTGAAACTTAGTACTACGTACTTAAGATAAGGATATTTTAGCCATTAATTCTGCATGGTCTCAGTCTGTACTTGGATGTTCTTTCTAAAGTAGTTGTACTGCAGAATTAATGGCTAAAATATCCTTATCTTAAGTACATACTTAAGTACTATGTTTCAGATTACCATCTCACATTTATAAATCTTGCTTCAGGTAAATTTCATCATTGCCATCATTTAATTCTCTGGAAACTTACATCATATTATTCAGCTCTTAGATTATACAAAATTAATACTTAGCTAAACTGCTCCTACTGACATCACCAACAATTTATCAATATACTGTAGTCATCAGTGGCGTACTATTCATTTCTTCCTCGTTCTCCTAAAGGGACAATGCTGTGCTGCTACTATTACAATCTTTTCCTCTTCCTCAAAGATCCTTTCTACTTGTACCATGACTTTTTGGATTCAGCTGTAGTTCTCTTCTCCAACACCTCCACTGAGAGGCCAATCCGGAAATTCATCACCCTTTCCATAAAGAAATATTTCCTCAGATTACTCCTGAGTCTATCCCCTTTCACCTTAATCCTATGACCCCTCGTTCCAGACCTTACTTTCAACTAGAAAAGGGCTACCTCCTGTGCATTTATGCCACAGAGGTATTTAAAAGTCTCTATCATATCTCCCCTCTCCCACCTTTTCTGCAAAGTACTGTATATGTATTGAGATTTTTAAGTCTATCTCTATATGTCTTCTGACAAAGGCAACTGGCTATTTTAGTAGCTATCCTCGGACAGACTCCATCCTTTTGTTTATACACTTTTGAAGATGCAGTCTCCAGAAATGTATACAGCACTCCAAATAAGGTCTCACTAGAGACTTATACAAATGCACTATTACCTTTTTTTCCACTGGCCATTCCTCTTCCTATTCAACTAAGCATTCTTCTGGCTTTTGTCATCACTTTTTCTACCTGTTTGGCAACTTTAAGATTATTCAATACGATCATCCCCAGGTCCCACTTGTCTTCATTTGCTGATGTACTGTACTGTACTGCTCTCTTGGGTTTTTTTTGGCCCAAATGCATGACCTTGCATTTTTTTTTAGTACTGCCAAATTCTCAACCATTCAGGTTTCTCTAGATCCCTCCTGATTTTAACCACACCTTCCAGGGTGTCTACCCTCTGGAGATATTTCTATCATTTGCAAATCTTTCCCAAATGAATAATTAATGAGTTACTGTGATGTAAAGTCATGCAAAGCAGCTCATAAACTATTAATGTGTTGTATGTGAAATTTATTCCCAGATGGATTTCTGAAAATAAATTGTGTGACATTTACTGAAGTAAACCATTGCACCTGATTTTCTTTTTTACCTGGGTCGTTTGCATATAAGTACCAGTAGAAAAGAAGAGTGAAGTTTGCCACCTGTGCTATATTGACTTCCTAGTGGTTTACAACTGATTTATTTCCTTTTAAATCACTTATTCTAAACAAGGCTCTAGGCAGTGTAAATGATAAAAACATCAAAATACCTAAAATCATACAATTACAGTCAATAAAGAAGATGCTGCCATTTAATATACTATTTAAACATCAATATGAACAAATAGTCTACTTAAGACCTTTTAACAAAGGCCATGTTTACTAAAGAGCACAAATGATTAGCGCAGGGTTTACCATGTGGTAAGCATGTCGCATTCAAAAAATTCCAGCAAAGTAGAAATCCTGCCCTAATTGCTTAGCACACACGAGGGCGCAGAATAGGTGGGTTGGAGAGGACAGTAGGTATTGACTGCACAATGCAGCAAGTGCAGGGCTAATTAACGTGTGCTAAGTATCAAGGCTTCAGGTAGTGCAGATACATTTACGGCCACCTCAGTGAGTAGTAGTAAATGCACTCGGCGGCACAGACGATCATAAACTGAAGGAGAATAAATGTAAGTAGCAAATGATAATCAATTTTATTTATTTGTGTGATTTGTATACCGCCATTTCAGATAACATAGCAGTTTACATACAGAACAAATGGGACACATTGAACATTTTAACAATTTAACAAGGGCAGGTGTACAAGTAATCAGATATATTTACATGATTCTTACAGATTTAACTTATTTACAATTTGGTGAATAAAGAACTCTTAGGAATAGTATTTAGGAATTCTTCCTGAGCACTTGAGAGGGAACAGAGTTATCTAAAGAGTGTTGGGTGGTTGATTTGTAAAGGGAGGCTAGGATAGTTGTGTGTAGGAATGTTTCCAGTATACTGCACTGTGGAGTATGTGCTATGTTGGGTTGACATTTTGAGTTGGTTCATTATGTCCAAAATATTCAATGAATAGGAAAGTTTTGAGATGAATGCAGAACGTGGATAGGTCTGTAATGCTTCTAAGTCTTTCTGGCAGAGTTTCAGAGCATTGGGGATAAGTACTCGAATGCTCTGTTGCTGGTGTGTTGCTTTGTCTTTTGGTATCAGATGGGATTGAAAGAATATTGTTCATTTGGCCTCTTCTTTGGCGTTCGTTAGGTGTGATCTTAATTAGGTGAGAGAATTGTGGGTGCTATATTTCTGATCATTTTGAATGAGATCATTATTATCTTGTAGATTATTCTGCTCTGTACAGGTAACCAATGCAGGGCAATAAGTATAGGGGTTATATGATCCATGCGGCGTGAGTTCTAGATAATACGTGCCACCATAACCAATGACAAATGAAAAATGTATGTCAAAATATTCTAAATATTTAAACAGTTCCAGAATGGGCGGGGTAAAACCTGATGAGCGAGGAAAAGAAAGGAATCAGCGCATCTGTATTACTTAAAATCTTTATTAAAAAGATCAGCAGTGCTCAGTATCTGAAAGGATTGGGTTGACATATTACTATTGTTATTATAATTTATCATCCATCTGCTTGAGAAAAACTAAAACTATTAAATGCTAGTAAGTTAACAGTGTAAAGAGAAGAGATGACCTAGAATTATATCATGCATTACAAAAAAATAAGAGTTATAATAATAAATAATAGCTATAACAAAAGTAGAGTAGCCGCCTAAGGGTTAGAGCACTACTGGTTTGGGAACCCAGAGACCAGGGTTCAATTTCCACTAGCACTCCTTGTGGCCTTGGGCAAGTCACTTAACCCTCCATTGCCTCAGAAGAATCCGCGTTATCATTGTCCCTGTTTAATGTACATTACCAAGTTTAAGTTACAATGTAAACCACTTTGATTGAAATGATAAAGCAGTATATAAAACCTGTTAAATAAATAATAAGAATGGATCTTAAGACAAATAACAATTAACCTATTATGTGTACAAGCCAATGCAGGTAGTGCATAATGTACTGTAGCTATCGAAGGCTTCTTGACACATGCCCTTGGCAGAAGAGCCAGTCTTTTATCTGCTTCCTGATGCTAATCCCAGGATTGGTATAGTTCATCTGGGAGAATGTTCCAGTGTGCAGGAATTGAACCCTAAAGGTCTGTTTGCGGACTTTAGTTCACTTCATTTCTTTTAGCTAAGGTTTAAGTAAGTAGCAGAGTTTCCTTGGGAAGATCTCAGAGGTTTAGCAGTTTGTGTCTCTTAGAGCACTTTCGTCTTTTAACCTGAAAGACCAGAGTCAGAATTGTAAATTTGGCCCTATAGAGCACCGTAAACCAGTGGAGATTTTGCCAAATAGATATGCTATGATCTTGTCACTTGCATCCCTATAACATTGTTGTTGTGTCATGCGCGATTTAACTGAAGTTGGTATAGACCCTCAGTTGTCACTCCATTGTAAAGAGAATTACAGTAATCTAGCTGTGAAGTTAATACAACATAGACTGTTGTGGTCAGACTCGATTCTCAATAAACTGCTGGTCTAGTATCAGCATAATATACTTCCAACAGAGAGACATACAGTAGTAAAACATCTTGTGACGAACACGAGGCAGTAATAAAACACAAAACTGTAACCGATTTCTTAAATACAGGGATCTGGATGTTATAAGATCCTTAAATAATAATGAAAGAACTTTACAGCTAACCCTGCAAGCTGCGGGCAGTCAAGAGTTGGAGCAATGTGGTCATGTAATTTTAATCCCAGCAAAATGCATGCAGCAATATTGCAATCCATGGATTTGTTCTTTCTAGAGACTGTGATAAGGAAGCTTATCATAGTTCAGGAGGCAGCTATAATAGAGGTGAATTGGCTCTGAACAAGCAACCTGTCTTAGCTGGTAGAAATAATAAAACAGAATGTTTTCATAAAAGACTACCAGTCCAAGAATGCACCAGGTTTCAAACAGCCTCTAGAAGAGCTGAAGTGGGGAAACGTGTGTTCAATCAGGAGAGCTATGAGGTAATCCCCAATCACTCATCTCCAAGGGCAGGGCTGGATTCAGCACAGCTGAGCTGTGCTAGGGTGGAGTATCCCTCTAAACAAGTTAAAAGTAAAACATATTCTAAACAGAATCAGATGGGGAAGGAGTTCAAGATCAGGAAGCAGCAGCAACGTTGAAGAAAGAAGAGAAAGACATCTTGGAGGTCTAAAGAAGGAGCCCACTGCAGTACGTATGTTGGGAGTCATTCCAGAGGCAAGCATACTCCATTGGACTGGAGGAAGCCAGAGGAGTGGGGTTACAGAGCCAGGAATTCCCGGACGGCACCTGTGAAGGAGACGGCTGCATTTGGAAGGGGCCCTAAGACCAGTGCAAGAAGGTATGTGAAGAGAGACCCAGTGTCCAGGGATCTTGATTGGAAGGCTGGACATAAAAGCTGGACTACTTACTGGCCAGGATATCTGGAGAGGAAATCTAACAGCAAAGGAAGCTCAGGTATGAACTCTGATCTATACCCTAGCTCTTCACCTGGAAGACAGCAGGGAAACAAATATTATCTTGAGAGTGCTCCATTAAGGAATTCCCCTGAGCCAGACCATGATATTGATTCTATGATATTTGAAGAAGAAGGAGATATTTTAAATGATCAGAATGAATACATGGATTGCTCTCTGACTAGGCTGCTGTGGTAAAATACTTTCACAAATACAACAACCATCAAAAGGAACTATAACTTGTTCTTTTATCTACCCAGAAAAGCCTGCAAGAAAGCTTTAGGGTAGGATTTGAGCCACGTAGAGAAAGTGAACCAGCAAAGGGGTTTGCAGCTGGCTAATTATTGGTAATTGAGCCATGCCCCAATTGCACGTGAGCTCTGAAAGGAAACTACTGTTTGTGTGTGAAAATAGAAGAAAGTTATCCTTGAAAAAGAACAGTTTTTGGTTACTTTTGGGTTTTGTTTTTGCTTTTGGAGCACTGCTAAAAGTTATTAGCAGGAGCCCTCAAAAAGACCTTTTCTGTTTCCCATCAAGGTCTTTATTGTTTGATTGCTTAAGAAGTTCAGTTGCTTATATCATGATTTTTTTTTTCCTAAGTACAATACTGAAGCAAGTGTCCTTTTGTGTTACCAAGTAAATCTGTGTGGGAGAATTAACCCCATGAATAAAATATATTTTTCTTTGCTTACACTCGAGCAACACAACTCATTATTTTGTGAACGGCTGATTCTGGTATGAATGGACTACATCCCCCATAATCCTTTGCAAGTCATAATAGTATTTTGTCTTTGCCAAGACTGTGGACATTCACGCCCAGCGCCCCCGTTTACAAGACTCAAAGGAGATTGTAATTGTTTCCAAGCCTGACTGTCACAAAACTCATCTTAGGAAGACAAAAAGAACACAGCATAAAGAGGAGAGACTTGCAGCCTCTGGAAGGTCTGGAAATGATTACCCACATCACAAAAAGGAATGGTCTGGAAACCTCTGCTTACCCCTTGCTCAGATTCCAGCAGCTCTGTTTTGACTCTGACTGCCGGCATCCCGTCAATCATTAACATTCTGTTTTCAGAAGCGCTGGGGCTCTAGAGGGAAAGATGATTCCGTTAAATAAATGAAGTAACATGGAGTTAAGGGGTAACAAATGTCAAATCCCTAACAAAGAAACAAAATGGTCAAAGATTATATACTATGTTAGCTTAAAAATGACGACTATTTATAGAACAATCACACTTTGAGCAAAGGAAACGTTTATTTCACATTACTAAATGTGACGTAGGAGACTCTTATGAAGCAATGGAAACTGATAGTGATCTGGTGGAGAGAACCGGTACTGCAAGGGAATGCAGGATTTTCTCTTCTGAGAGAAAAAAAACACAGAGCTAATCAGAAACCACACCTCACCTCAAGGCAGGAGAGAAGCCAAGTCCCTGATTGGGCACGCCCAAGCAGGAGGCGGGCAGTGCAGTACTCAGGCAGCTTGTTAAGAACGCAGAAACAGAAACAGTTAGAGGAGGACCAGGACAGATTCAGCGAGGAGGAATCAGGACACAAGCACCTGGATGAGGACAGGTCAGATGACCAGGAACAGGAACCGTTGGAGAGAGAACCACTGAGCAGCTGTGATCCACGAAGGAGCAGACTGGAGCTGGGAGACTCAGGGGCAGAGAAAGACTTCTGTAAGCAGAAGAATTCAAAGGCACTGAGAGACCCAAGGCTACAGCTCAGGAGTTTAAAGGACCAAGCAGAACCTTGGAACAGGAGGCAGAGGGATAGAGAATTACCCTGGAAGAAGCCCCAGCACAAGGTATCTGCTGGGTTTGGAACGGCTAGCAAGCTTAACAGTGGGAAGCCAGAAAGAGTGTACTTTAATTGTGAAAGACAGGATAAAGGCAGAAAGTTTGGTAGTAATTGGTTAAGCCAAGAGAAGCCTGACTGTTTTCCTTTTAAACACTCTGAGAGACTCTCCAAGCACAGCTGAAGCGTTTTACCCTGCACTTTCATTTGGAGATAGGTGGGGGGAAGGGAAATGCTTACACGCTGAACGGTTGTCCAAGTAAAAGCACTGATAATTGCCAAGAGATAAGAACGTTAAACAAGCATTTACCTGAAGGAGGATATTCTCAGCCTAGCTCAGAAAAAACACAGGCTGAATTACTTCTCACTGAATTCAGGGAGTTCCTTAAGAGCAGAGCAGTTTCTCCCTATAACGTAGCAAAGCCTATAAGCAGTTGTGAGGAAGAAATGCCTTTAATTTCTCTGCCGTCTACAGAGCAGGAAGTCCCGATGGACTGCTCTACATGTGTGATTCAAAAGGACATTTAAGTGATATGCTTGCCAAGGTGTGATGAAAGAATATGACAAAGTTACCTAACTGATTGCCATGCTAAAGAAGCTTATGTGAAGAGAATAAGTGAAAGCATATTGTGTGCAATTCAGGAGCATTGCTGTTACCAGAGTTTTTCTGTTATGTTACTGAAAGGAGGTAACATGACAACTGAATGTGATCAGTAATGGACATTTAGCCTAGCAGTAAGAAGCCTTGTTTAGTTAAGTTTCTCAGCCTTGTTTTGTGCTACATTATTTCATTTACGTCTGCTGCACTTGAACTGCGAAAGCGGGAAATAAGCCTCACAAAAGAAATTTTCTTTGCCTTGCCTTACTACTTGAGCACCTACACAACTACAACCTTAACCCTCAAGGGCAACCAAGGCCAGCCCCTCCTGAAACCCTCAAGGTCCAGGGAGTGGGTGGGTGGCATAATGCACAGATACATTTCTTTAGGCACAGCCTATATAACTGCATTTTAACTTATTAATGCAGTCTCTTTCAAAATGTTTTGTGCATCTAGAATGATAAAGATGGAATGTGCGCACATTTCTAAATTGTATTATCCATATCCTACCTATTCTAATCAGGTCCTTTAAAACCTAACTAGAATATAAAGCAACAAAGACTGTGTGAGAGAGAATTTTGGGGTTTGCGGGGTGTGTGCAGGCAATTATTCTCTGTCAAGAAACAAATGTGCAAACATTGTGCTCGAGTAAAAGATTCATGGACAAACTCACACTTTTTTTTTTTTATTTATAGGTTTTCAGCAAAATACATCATCACAAAATAAGGAAAATCATTAATACTTAATACAATATGTATAAGAAAATACACTAAAGATATAGTCCACATCGAAGGAAAAAACAAAGACAATACAATAAAAATAACTACTCAAGAAAACAGGCCACTAGGGCCAACCATTAGAAGGATATATATTACCCAGAAGCTATTCCCTTACCCAACACTTGCCCGATCTACTACAAATTTCTCTAAATGTGAGACATCTGCAAAAACAATAATTAACCACACATTTACAGGGAAAACGTAAGAACATTGTTCCCAACGCTAAAACTCTAGGCTTCAGCTGAAGGAATTGACGCCTCCTAAATTGCGTTTCACAGGATACATCAGGAAAAACATTTATAGATTGCTCACAGAATTTAACAGTTTTTGCCTTAAAAAACGCACGTAAAATGCGCTGTTTAAGACCAAACGAAGATAATGTAACTATTAACGTAGACCTGGTAGTAATCAAGTCTGAAGAGTCCTCCAGAAAGGCAGTCAAATCTAAAATAGGAGCAACAATCTCATCCAAGCCACCCTCTGCTCTATTAACACGCTTAGTACTTGGGAGCAAGTAGTAAGCATGGAAAACATCAATTGGATCAGAAAAATGCAATATTTCTTTAAAGTATTTATCAAAAAGAATCTCAGCGGATAGCAGTGAGGAATGGGGGACGTTTAGGAAACGCAAATTACAAGCCCAGGTGGAGTTCTCTAAAGCTTCTACTTTAGAATATAATATCAATGAATCCTTAACAGCGGCTGTATTAGCCGCAGAAAGAAAGTTAACCTGAGAACTCAACTTCCCAACAACCTTATTTGCAGAAGTGACCCTCTCATCGAGCTGACGAAGAGATAAGACAGCCTCCTGAGAAAAGACACATAATGCATTTAATGTTAAAGACATTTTCTTATCAATGGATTGCAGAGCAGTCCATATATCTTTTAACGGACAAACTCACTCTTAATCCAATCTATTCTGTTTTAAAAGGCATCACTGGTTGCAAAAGCTATGGCAGGATCCATGGAAGTCTTCGATAATAATCCACCAAATAATTTTGCCACAGATCTCAGCAAAATTCACAGATTGCTGCTGAGACAAGCCAGGCTGAAATTTATCTGGTTTGATTCTAATGTGTTCAAATCTACACCTCCCTACTGAGAAACCCATTACCGGGGGTGGTTACGAATGTGCATTAAATTAACAGCACTTCAATATTTGCCGCATAATGCACGTTAATGGCAAAACAGGGCATTATGTTACCTTAAAATATGCTATGTAACAATGAGATGCAAAATATGCAAATGATGCAAATCAAATAAAGCCGCTTGCATTTAACATTACAAGCTGTGTTATTCCTGGAAAAATAATGCCAGCTTTACCAGGCTATCCTGCGTCTAGTGAGTTATGACAGGCTCCTGAACCCTAACCTGCTGGCATAAAAATGGCGGGGTCGATTTATGTTAAGCACTGGCCCATTTAAATAAGCTCCTAGGAAGGAAAATAATGCAGCTTGTGAGACTGAATGCATTGAGGTTATTAATTTACTGCAGAGTCCCCAACGTGCTGTACACAGTAGTTACTCACCTGTAACAGGTGTTCTCCAGGAGCAGCAGGAATCAGTCCTCACTTATGGGTTACGTCGCCGACGGAGCCCTCGCGGAGCAATTTCCCCAGCTTTCGAAGAAAGCCTTTGGGATTGCAGCGCGCATGCACGGTCCCCTTCCCGCCCGAGGGTGCCATCTTGCTCAGTCGGATGACATAGCGAAGACAGCAAACATAACAGAATGACTGCAACTCCAAGGGGAGGAGGGAGGGTAGTGAGGACTGATTCCTGCTGCTCCTGGAGAACACCTGTTACAGGTGAGTAACTACTCTTTCTCCAGGACCAAGCAGGAAGTCAGTCCTCACTTATGGGACTCCCAAGCTTAAGGCTACCGGAGGCCTCAAGCCGAAAAGAGCTCCCCCAAGCTCATCAGCACAGAAAGAAGGAATCTTCTCTGAATGCGAATCCGGCCGGTAGCCCGACACTAGCGCCTGTAGTTCACTAACGCGCCTAGCGGAGGTAAGGGCCACCAAGAAGAGAGTTTTCCATGAGAGGAAACGAAGAGAGCAGGTAGCCATGGGTTCAAAAGGTGGGCAAGTAAGCCTTTGTAAAACCACATCGAGATCCCAGTCAGGAGCTGGAGGGCGCAACGGGGGCTTAAGCAGGAGCAGACCCCTGAGGAAACGCGCCACCAAGGGGTGCGAGGAAAGAGACTGGCCCTCCACCGGCGAATGATGCGCTGAGAGAGCACTGAGGTGGACTCTGACAGAATTGGATTTGAGGCCCAGATCGGAGAGGTGAAGCAAGTACTGCAGCAGCACCGATACTAAGCAGGCGAATGGGTCCTCAGAACGCTGAGAACATCAGACTGAGAAGCGACGCCATTTAAGGGCGTAAGATTTCCAAGTGGAAGGACGCCGAGACGCCAGGACGACAGCTTCCACCTCCGGAGGGAGCGAGAGCGGAGCTAGGACTACCCTTTCAGCAGCCAGGCCATCAGATGAAGGGCCCGGAGGTTGGGGTGCAGGAGAGTACCCTGATCTTGGGTTAGAAGATCAGACTGAAACCCCAGAGGGAGAGGGGTGTCCACCGCTAGCTGCAGAAGTAGAGGAAACCAGGGTTGCCTCGGCCAGCGGGGCGCTATCAGGATCACGTAGGCCCCGTCCCGGACAACTTTGAACAGCTTCCGGGACACCAGCGGCGTGGGAGGGAAGGCATTCAGTAGGCCGGTGGACCACGAGATGAGGAAAGCATCCGGGGCTACTCTGAGGGGATGCGGGTGCCGAGAGCAGTACCGGGGGAGTTGCCGGTTCAGGGGGCTGGCAAAGAGGTCCACGGTGGGGAATCCCCACCGGCGGAAGATTTGCTGGGCAACGACGGGGTTCAACCTCCATTCGTGGGGCTGCAGGACCCGGCTCAGTTTGTCGGCCAGGCAATTTTCCTGCCCGGGCAGGTAGACAGCCGTGAGGAGGATGTCGTGTTTGATAGCCCAAGAGCACAGTCTCCGAGCCTCCTGACAGAGAAGGAGGGAGCCCGTGCCCCCCTGTTTGTTCACGTAGAACATGGCAACCTGATTGTCCGTCTGCACCACTACAGACTGACGAGAAGTGAGGTAAGAGAAGGTCCGCAGAGCTAGGCGGATCGCCCGCAGCTCCAGGAAGTTTATCTGCTCAGCCGCCTCCCAAGGGGTCCAAAGGCCTTGGGTGCGTGATCCCTGGCAATGCGCTCCCCATCCCAGGAGAGAGGCATCCGTCGTGAGCACCTGGGAAGGTGCGGGTGGCTGAAAGGGCATGCCGAACATCAGGTTGGGCAGGTGAAGCCACCATTGCAGAGAGGAGATCAGACGGTCGGAGATCTGTATCAGGTCCGTCAGATTCCCTGTGGCCTGATGCCATTGAGTACAAAGGCTCCACTGAACAGGCCGCATATGAAGGCGGGCATTCGGGGTGACATGGACCGTGGAGGCAGGAAACGCCTTGCCGGGGCCGGAGACGCGCTGTGGAACCTGCCAGCCAGAGCTATGAGCCTGTCGGCTCACTCCCGGGGCAAGAAGGCACGAGCCCGCAGAGTGTCCAGCCGTGCCCCTATGAATTCGAGATCCTGAGAGGGGCGCAACGTGGACTTTCCGACGTTTATGACGAAGTCCAAGTGCTGAAGCAAAGCCACTGTGCGTTGAATGGCCTGGGTGACCTCTACGGAGGACTGCGCCCGTATGAGCCAGTCGTCCAGGTAGGGGAAGACAAAGAGGCCTTGAAGCCTCAGGCAGGCCGCCACCACTGCCAGGCATTTTGTGAACACCCTGGGGGCGGAGCACAGGCCAAAGGGCAGTACGCGGTACTGATAATGTCTCCCTGCCACCACGAATCACAGATATTGCCGGTGGTCTGGATGGATAAGGATGTGAGTATAAGCATCCTTTAGGTCCAAGGAGCATAGCCAATCTCCCTGCCGGAGGTAGGGCAGTAGGATTCCAAGGGTAAGCATCTTGAACTTTTCCCGCTGCAGGAACTTGTTGAGGTCGCGAAGGTCCAGGATGGGTCTGAGGCCTCCTGTTCGCTTTGGCACCAGGAAGTACCTCGAGTAGAACCCTTGACCCCAAAGATGTTGGGGCACTGGTTCCACAGCCTGCTCCCCCAGCAGACCCTGCAACTCCCGAAGGAGTAGGTCCCTGTGCAGAGGGGGCCTTGGAGGCTCCCCTGGGAAGTAGGGGGAGGCACCTGGTGAAAATGTAGGAGGTAGCCCTTTTGAACCACCTGCAGCACCCAGGAATCGGAGGTTATGGCTGACCACCTGTGGGCAAAGTGGGTCAGCCTGCCCCCCGTGCAGAGTAAAGGGGCTATGCTGGCATAGTCAAAAAGCCCCACCCTGCTGAGCAGGGGGCTATGTAGTGGGCTTGGGGGCCCTCGGCCTACGGGGCCCATTACCCTGACTTTTAGCCTGCGGACCCTGATTGGGAGCTGCAGATGCTTGGTATTGAAGGTGCTGTTGCTTATAGGCAAGCACCTTCCTCGGGTAAAAAGGCTTTTTCCCCGAGCCCTTCCTCTTTTGTGAAGGGGCAGAGGTCTTTATGGATAAGCGAGTCCTAGTGAGAGTCTCGGACTCGAGTTCCTCCGCTTTATCAGCCATGGGCTTGCCAAAGAGGTTTTCCCCTCTGCAGGGGACATCGACCAACTTGTCCTGTACCCATGGCTCGAGGTCGGATGACTAAAGCCAGGCCTGCCGGCGGGCACCGATTCTGGCTACTCGGGCCGACGCCTCAAAGCCATCGTAGGCCGCCCGAGAAATAAACTTCGAGCACTCTCGAATACTATCGGACAAGGTCTGCAACCTCTGCAAAGGTTCCTCTGAGAGACCAGCCGAGAACCCGGCAATTTCCTTCGCCAGGTCTCGGAGGAACATGCCCATATATAACTGATATGTCTGGACTCGGCAGGCAAGCATGGAGCCCTGGAAGCACTTCCTACCGAGGGCATCCAGGTTCCGGGTCTCCTTACCTGGAGGCACCGAGGAGTGCATCTTTTGACTCTTGAGTCAATGCATGGCCGATTCCACAACCATGGAGTGGTGCGGTAATTGCGCCTTTTGGAACCCGGGACTCTTGCGGACTCGATACATCGAATCGACCCGCTTGCTCAACACCGGCGTCGAGGCCGGGTTTTCCCACATGCGGAAGAGCAGCCGCTCCAGCATAGGAGGAACCGGAACGGTAAATGCCTCCTTCGGGGGAGAGTCATACTGGAGGGCCTCGAGCTCTTCAGCGCGGAGCTCCTCCTCGGGATCCGCCGGGAAGGCCAACGATTTGGCCATCTCCCGCACAAAATCAGAGAAGCGGGTATCCTCCGGAGGGGATTGCCTCCGAGGCTCCGACTCGGGCGAGTCGGAGGGGACGCACCGAGTCTGGAAAGAACCGGGTGACTCGTCCGCTTCGGTGTCCCAACCCGACGCCTCCGTGCGGGCAAGGGTTCGTCCCGACGCCGAGGCCGGCGTCTACGACCTCGGTCCCGAACGGGAGGCCGAGGGAGACCTCGACCGAGGATCGACTCGAGCATGTATGGACTCGAGGATCGGCTCGGTCGCCGGGGTCGACTTGGCCATCGATGTCCCAGTGGTCGGGGCAGATGCACTGGCGAGGCCGGTCATCAATTCCCGCTGCTGGTCCATGAAGGCAGCGATACTGCGCTCCAAGGAAGTCAACCTGAGATCAAACTCAGAAGACCCAGCAGCCGCCGACTTGGGCCCCGACGGCGTCGGGCCCGACATCGGCTCCGGAGCGGAGTCCAGGAGGACTATAGTACTCACGTGTCCAGGCGGCTCCACCTCTAGGCGAGGAAGTTTGGAAGGCTTCTCCGCCTCCGAGGGCTCAGGGCGTCTAACGGGGCTAAGCGACCCAGCCCTCGAGGGACCAGGTGCGATCTCCGACGCCGCCCGTGAGAGTTTCTTCTTCCGACGCTGTTCCTGGTCGGGGGACCCCCGTTCAGAGGAACTCCGGTGGTGCTCGTGGCCGGAGCCACGAGACGTCGAACCCTCCGACGAGGTTCGTTCCTTTTGTGACAGCCGACTCTTCAGTGACTTTGAAGACATCCTGCTGCACGGACCACAACCCGTCGAGTCATGGTTGGGTCCGAGGCAACAGAGGCAGCAGTCATGCGTCTCAGTAAGAGACAAAGATCACATTTTTTAAACCCGCTGGCAGCCATCGGGGGAAAGAGGGCCCCGGCGAGGTCGAAGGACCGGGCTGCCAGGGGTGAAGAAGAAAGTGGCGGGAACGCCAGTTATAAAAACAAAAACTGAAAAAAGAAGGAAAATGTGAACGGACTCGATAGGGGTATCGAGGCCGGGCGGGTGAGGACACGCGAACCGAGAAAAAACAAACTAAAGAAAATTAATCAACTTTTTCAGCGGCGATAACAAACTACGTCTGTAGGGCTCCGCGGAAAAAAGAAGACTGAGCAAGATGGCACCCTCGGGCGGGAAGGGGACCGCGCATGCGCGCTGCAATCCCAAAGGCTGACTTCCTGGTTGGTCCTGGAGAATGAGTTAACGTAAATTAGTGACTCCCGTGATAAAACAAGTTGTGGTAAATTGTGATATTTTACCACAGCTTACTAACTAACCCCCTAAGAAACCTATTTACTAAACTGTATTAACCTATTTACTAAACTGTATTAAGTGTTCAGTGCACAGTGTGCAGCTGCATTAAAAGTTAGGACTAGATTTAGATTGAGCAAAATGCATTATTCGTTTAGTTGCACTAATGCTGTTAACATGCATAATAAGTAAATAGCACTCAATGCATGAAATCAGTCCTGTGGTAATTAATGCATACTAACTATGCTAGCATGTGCTAAACATTAGTCAATCTATCCCTTAATGCAGCGCATTAACTGTTAGCACAAACTATCACAGTATACACCAAGAGAGATGTTTCTGAAAATGCATTAACTATTACCATGGGCCCACATTTACGGTTACTGCCTGCTAAAACACACAGTACAGTAAAAGTCCTGCATTAACTGCCTAGCACATTGTAGGATGGGATCTGGGCTGAGAATTGGTACTTTCTAGCTGCAACTAACTATTGTAAAACAGCAAACCAGAAAAGTACGCTCTATTACTATAAGACACCAGTAAATTGTGCATTGCAGCTTAACCTCCTGTACTGTATGATTGCAGAGCGTACTGCTTACTCACCGTAACTTCAACTACTCTACGGCACATTTCTCTCTATATATGAGCGGCGGCAGGCAGCTGCAGAGAGCTGAAATGTGCCCCTTCTCGACGGCACACTAAACAGATCTGGTCTCTCCGGGAGGGTCCAGACCTGTTTAGTGTGCCGGCGAGTTGCACATCGGGTGCGTGACTCTTCTCTTCCACCCCATAAAGTGGCTAGATGGAGGAGTGGGAGGGGGGGGGCGCGCGCCAGATGTGCAACTCGCACAGGGCGCTTTTCACCGTTGGTACAGCCCTGCTGGCAGCACATGGTAAGGTACTGCACACAGTTAAGTGCTATCAGCAGCCAAAACACCAACCCACGAGGAGGCCAAAGGAAAAAAAAAAAAAGCACGAACACAGTGACTCATCGAAACCAAATACCATTTAGAACCCAGTCAGCAATTGGATGGAAGTAGAAAGGTGTTTGCTCCTGCCTTGAGCACTAGACCATGAGGGATTACCCCTGGGTAAATGCCAGGAGAATAGAAGTGGATGGCAGGATATTGGACTTTAGGGGTATGTGATTGAGGAGTCTGCCTTCAGGGAGATATGTGATCAGGGTGTTCAGGTGCATCACTATGAATTTTCTTTTATTTGGTTATGGGCAGTGCTGGGGAGCTGGATGCATTGGCATATAGTGCAGGTATATCTGCACTATCTGATGATGCATTCGCTGGCCTGTGTGTACATGTGTGCTCTATGTCCCCTGATAGCACACACATCCTTTGTATATACTGTGTGTTAGTTTTTGCACCAAATGCACGGTAAGTGCAAAAATCTACTGCACCTTAGTAAACTTCCCCCTAATGCAGACATTTCTATGTGGGTGTGTGGTAAGACAGAATTGGAAGAGGAATGAACAGAGCTTGTTATTGTGTGTTACTGCTAATTTTGTAGACAACACAGAGCAGTTGGCTATACTGTACCCCCATTATTATACTATACCTGCATTATACATTATCGATCATGCCATTATCGTGTGGTGGTGACCATTGCTCTGTGTTAACTGTATTGGTGTTGTCTTCAAAATACTGGTTAAATAACCAATAGTTAATGCACCTAACGCACTTTAATTTGGCTATTAACATGCTTTAGATACAAAAACGTAATGCAAGCTGGTAATTAGGCCCCAACATTGTTTATGAATTCCACAACTTTTCTAATTACATCATTCAATGTGATATTGGCAACTATAATCACACACTTCATTCCCCCCTCCCGGTTGACATAAGCCACCAGTGTCACACTATCAGACAATATCCAGACCACAGCACTCACCACCAGGTGACAAAAGCTCCCCAAGGCTAACCAAATTTCCTGGGTCTCCAATCAGTGATTGACCAAGAAGCCTCATGTTTCAACCAACAGTCCTGTGCCACTTGCCTCTGACAATGGGTTCTCCAGACTGGTATTGGTGGTCACCACTACCCAGTCAGTAAACTCCATAGGAATCCCGTTCAGTCAGGCCAGGCCATAAGGAACAAGCCACTGACCCAGGTCTTTCTGCATTAACCCAAGAAGGGGTAGGCACACTTCATACTCTTGTGACCTCAGAGACCAGTGGGCCAGAAAACATCTCTTAACGTAAGTATATCAGAACATAACATATTCCATACTGATCAGACTAAGGTCCATCAAGCCCAGTATCCTGTTTCCAATAGTGGCCAATCCTGATCGCAAGTATCTGTTAGGTTCCCAAAAAGATGCACAAATTCTATGCTGCTTATCCTGGGATAAGCAGTGGATTTCCCTGGTCCTCTTTAATAATGGCTTATGGAATTTTCCTCCAGGAACTTGTCCAAACCTTTTTTTAAACCAAGTTACAGTAACAGTTTTTACGACATCCTCTGATAATGAATTCCAGAGTTTACACGTTGTGTGAAAAAATATTTTCTCCTATTAGTCTTAAATGGTCTACATTGTAGCTTCATTGCATGTCCCCTATTCTTTCTACTTTTTGAAGAAGTAAACAACCGAACTATATTTATCTATTCTACTCCATTCATTATTTTATAGACTTCTGTCATATCTCCCTCAGCCGTCTTTTTTCCAAGTTGAAGAGTCCTAACCTTTTAAGCCTTTCCTCAAAGGGGTATCCTTCCATCCCCTTTACCATTTTGGTGGCTCTTCTCAGAGTAGTTACTCACCTGTAACAGGTGTTCTCCAGGAGCAGCAGGAATCAGTCCTCACATATGGGTGACGTCGGCGCCGACAGAGCCCTCACGGAGCAATTTTCCCCAGCTTTCAAAGAAAGCCTTTGGGAATTGCAGCGCGCATGCGCGGTCCTCTTCCCGTCCAAGGGTGCCATCTTGCTCAGTCTGATGACATAGCTAAAAGACAGCAAAAAAATTAGCAAAAACGAAATCATAGAACTGCAACTCCAAGGGGAGGAGGGAGGGTTGTGAGGACTGATTCCTGCTGCTCCTGGAGAACACCTGTTACAGGTAACTACTCTTTCTCCAGGACCAAGCAGGAAGTCAGTCCTCACATATGGGACTCCCAAACTTAAGACTACCGGAGACCCTAAGCACAAAAAAGGAGCTCCCTCAAGCTCAGTAGCACAGAAGGAAGGAATCTTCTCTGAGTACGCCCCCAACCGGTAGCCCAACATCCGGGACGGAGGGCAGGAGTTGCCTATACCTCAAAGAGATTACGGAGGACTGCCTGTCCGAAAGCACTGTCCCTGCGGGACTCCCTCTCCAGGCAGTAATGGGCTGCAAAAGTCTGGCTTGAAGACCAAGTAGCGGCCCGGCAGATGTCTGCCAATGGAACAGAGTGGAGGTAAGCCACTGACGCAGCCTTCGCCCTAACACGATGAGCCGTGATTCGAATTTCCAACGAGAGGCCGGCTGCCTCATAAGCCCAAGCGATACAGTCAGCAATCCAGATGGACAGAGTACGCTTGGAGACAGGGAGCCCCAACTTATTGGGGTCATAAGACACGAAGAGCTGAGCAGCCCTTTGGTGCTCCCACGTACGGTCAAGGTAGAAGGTTAACGCCCTCCTACAGTCCAGGGTATGCAGGACCATTTCAGCTCGGCTGGAGTGTGGCCTGGGAAAGAAGGTCGGAAGTACCACCTCCTGGTTGATG
The DNA here is from genome assembly GCA_033557465.1 of Ichthyophis bannanicus. NCBI lineage: Eukaryota > Metazoa > Chordata > Amphibia > Gymnophiona > Ichthyophiidae > Ichthyophis > Ichthyophis bannanicus. The sequence continues at coordinate 408,621,792 of CM066035.1, read as the reverse complement.
TGAAAAGGGGAAACCACTTTAGGAAGAAACTTAGGGTGAGTCCGTAGGACTACCCTATTCTTGTAGAACCTAGTGTAAGGAGGATCAGATACTAGGGCCTGTAGCTCACTAACGCGTCTAGCAGAAGTGAGGGCTACCAAGAATAAGGTTTTCCAAGAAAGAAAACGAAGATGACAGGTAGCCATAGGTTCAAAAGGCGGACAGGTAATCCGCTGTAAAACCACATTCAGATCCCAGTCAGGGGCTGGTGGGCGCAAAGGTGGTTTAAGGAGAAGGAGGCCTCTGAGAAAACGAGCCACTAGAGGGTGGCTGGAAAGAGGTCTGCCATCCACCGGCATGTGATGCGCAGAAAGAGCACTGAGGTGGACCCTGACCGAGTTGGACTTAAGTCCAAGATCGGAGAGGCAAAGCAAGTACTGCAAGACCACTGATATCGAACAGGAGAAGGGATCTTGAGACTGCTGAGCACACCAGACGGAGAACCGACGCCACTTCAGAGCGTAGGACCTCCAGGTGGAGGGTCACCTGGAGGCCAAGACGACTTCCTCCACATCTGGAGGCAGCAGGAGGGGAGCAAGGACTACCCTTTCAGTAGCCAGGCCATCAGATGAAGGGACCGGAAGTTGGGGTGTAGGAGAGTCCCGTGATCCTGGGTCAGGAGATCGGGCTGAAACCCCAGAGGGAGAGGAGTGTCCACCGCTAGCTGCATCAGAAGCGGGAACCAGGACTGTCTCGGCCACCGGGGAGCCACGAGGATCATTGAGGCTTTGTCCCGGAGAACCTCGAAGAGCGTCCGAGACACCAGCGGCATGGGAGGAAAGGCATACAGAAGGCCTGTGGACCAGGAGAGAAGAAAAGCATCCGCTGCTACTCTGAGAGGATGCGGTTGTCGAGAGCAGAATCGGGGAAGTTGCCAGTTGAGAGGACTGGCAAAGAGATCCATGGTGGGTAGGCCCCATTTGAGAAAGATCCGCTGAAGCACTAACGGATCCAATCTCCACTCGTGTGGCTGGAGGATTCTGCTCAGTTTGTCTGCCAGGCAATTTTCTTGACCCGGGAGATAAACAGCTTTGAGGAGGATGCCGCGGCTGACGGCCCAAGAGCACAGCTTTTGTGCTTCCCGACAGAGAAGGAAGGAGCCTGTGCCCCCTTGTTTGTTCACGTAGAACATCGCAACTTGATTGTCCGTCTGGACCAGCACAGACTGGTGATAAGTGAGGTGGGAGAAAGCCCTCAGAGCTAGGCGGATAGCTCTGAGCTCCAGGAAGTTGATCTGCTGGGCAGACTCCCAAGGAGTCCAGAGGCCCTGAGTACATGTTCCTTGGCAATGTGCTCCCCAACCCAGGAGAGAAGCATCGGTCGTTAGGACCTGAGAAGGTGGAGGAGACTGAAAAGCCATTCCTAGCACTAGGTTTGGCAGATGAAGCCACCATTGCAGAGAAGAGACCAGCGGGTCGGAGATCTGTACGGAGTCCGCTAGGCTCCCAGTAGCCTGATGCCATTGGGTGCGAAGGCACCATTGAGCAGGCCGCATGTTCAGGCGGGCATTGGGGGTCACATGGACTGTGGAAGCCATATGGCCGAGCAGTCTCAGAAATTGCCTGGCAGAGACCAGGGAATTGCTGTGAAAATGGCTGGCAAGATCCATGAGCCTGTTTGCCCTGCCGAGAGGCAGAAAGGCACACACCTGAAGCATGTTTAATCTTGTGCCGATGAACTCAAGATCCTGAGAGGGGAGCAAAGTGGACTTTGCGAAGTTTATGACAAAGCCCAAGTGCTGGAGCAGAGCCACAGTGCGGTGCGTGGCGTGAGTGGCCTCTTGGGAAGACTGTGCTCTGATGAGCCAGTCGTCCAGGTATGGAAATACGAAGAGGCCTTGAAGTCTTAGATAAGCCGCCACCACTACTAGACATTTGGTGAACACCCTTGGTGCGGAGGATAGGCCAAAGGGTAGTACTCTGTACTGGTAATGATTGCCCCCCACAACAAACCTGAGATATTGTCTGTGGCTGGGGTGGATGAGGATGTGAGTGTAGGCATCCTTTAGATCCAAGGAGCATAGCCAGTCTCCCTGCTGGAGGTAGGGCAGCAGGATTCCAAGGGTAAGCATCTTGAACTTTTCCTTTGCGAGGAACTTGTTGAAGTTCCGCAAGTCCAGGATGGGTCTGAGGCCTCCTGTTCTTTTTGGTATCAGAAAGTACCTGGAGTAAAAACCTTGACCTCTCAGGTGGTGGGGCACCGGTTCCACAGCCTGTTCCTGAAGAAGACTTGCTAACTCCTGAAGGAGTAAGTCCCTGTGCAGAGGGAGTCTGAGAGGCTCCCCTGGAAAGTAGGAGGGAGGTACCTGGTGGAAGTGCAGAAGATAGCCCTCTTGGACTATGTGAAGTACCCAGGTATCTGTAGTGATGTTGGACCACCTGTGGGCAAAGTGGACCAGCCGGCCTCCTGTGCTGAGAGAAACCAGCTGAGGGGGAGAGGCTATGCTGATGAAGTCAAAAACCCCTACCCTGCTGAGCAGGGGCCGGTGGTGCAGGTTTGGGGGCTTGCTGCCTACGGGACCCATTACCCCGTCCCTTGGCTTGCTTACCCTGTTGGGGAGCTGCTGAGGCCTGATAATGAGGGTAGTGGTGATAGGCAGCCGCCTTCCTCGGGTAAAAGGGCTTTTTCCCCGAGCCCTTCTTCTTCTGAGAAGGGGCAGAGGTCTTCCTTGAGAGACGAGTCTTGGTGAGAGTCTCGGTCTCGATCTGTGCAGCCTTATCATCCATGGGCTTGCCAAAGAGGTTTTCACCTCTGCAGGGGACATCGACCAACTTGTCCTGCACCCATGGCTCGAGGTCAGATGACTGAAGCCAAGCCTGTCGGCGGCCAACGATGCCGGCTGCGGCTACTCGAGCCGATGCTTCAAAGCCATCGTAGGCTACTCGAGAGATAAACTTTGAGCACTCCCGAATACCAGTTGACAAGGCTTGGAACCTCTGCAAAGGTTCTTCGGAGAGACCAGCAGAGAACCCAGCTATTTCTTTAGCCAGGTCTCGGAGATACATGCCCATATAGAGCTGGTAGGTCTGGACTCGACAAGCAAGCATAGAGCCCTGGAAACACTTCCTACCGAGGGCATCCAGGTTTCGAGCCTCCAGGCCGGGAGGCACCGAGGAGTGCATTTTCTGACTCTTAAGTCTATGCATGGCCGATTCCACCACCATGGAATGGTGCGGTAGTTGTGCCTTTTGGAACCCGGGGCTCTTGCGGACTCGATAAATGGAATCGACCCGCTTGCTTAACACCGGCGACGACGCCGGGCTCTCCCACATGCGGAAGAGAAGTCGTTCCAGCATCGGAGGAACCGGTACAATAAAGGCCTCCTTTGGGGGAGAGTCATATTGGAGGGCATCGAGCTCTTCGACTCGAGGCTCCTCCTCGGGATCCGCGGGGAAGGCCAAGGCTTTGGCCATATCTCGCACGAAGTCCGAGAACCGGGTATCCTCCGGGGGGGACCATCTCCGAGGTTCGGACTTGGGGGAGTCCGATGCGACACACCGAGTCCGAAAAAAACCAGGTGACTCTTCGTCCTCGGATTCCCAGGCTGACTCCTCAGAGGAGGAGTCGAGCGGCTCCAGTCGGGCGAGCATCGATGCCGTTCGCCGCGACGCCGAGGGAGTTGGCGTCGACAACCTCGGTCCCGAACGGGAGGCCGAAGGAGACCGCGACCGAGGATCGACTCGAGCCCTCATGGACTCGAGGATCGGCTCGGTCTCCGGGGTCGACTTGGACGTCGACGTCCCGGTGGTCAGGGCAGAAGCACCGGCGAGGCCAGCGATCAATGCCCGCTGCTGGTCCATGAAGGCAGTCAGACTGCTCTCCAAGGCCATCAACCTGAGTCCGAGCTCAGGAGAACCAGCAGCCCCCGACTCGGGGCCCGACGTCGGCTCCTTCGGAGGCGAGTCCACGAGGACAACAGTACTCACGTGAGCGGGCGAGTCCATCTCGAGACGAGGATGTTTGGAAGGCCTCTCCATCTCCGAGGACCCGGGACGGGTATCGGGACTATGCGACCTCGCCCTCGAGGAACCAGGAGCGTCCACCGACCCCGCCCTCGCGGGTTTCTTCTTCCGATGATGTTCCCGGGTAGGAGACCCCCGTTCAGAGGAACTTCGACGATGCTCAGGACCAGAGTCCCGAGACGTCAAAGCCTCTGACGAGGTCCGGGCCCGGCCGGAGTCAAAGAAGATACGTTCCCGCTGATGCTGCCGACTTCTCAACGCTTTTGAGGACATTTTGCCACATGGACCACAGATCATTGGGTCATGATCGGGTCCGAGGCAGCGGAGGCAGTAGTCGTGTGTGTCGGTAAGAGACATGAGCTTCTTACACCGATCACACTTCTTAAACCCGCTGGCAGCCATCGGGGGAAAAAGGGCCCCTGCGAGGTCAAAAGACAGGGCTGCCAGTGAAAAAGAAAAAAAGGCGCGAAATCTGTCACGAAGGACAAAAAAACGAAAAATAAAGAACGGACTCGCAACCGGCGTCGCGGGTCTGGGCGGGAAAAAAACCGGCGTCGAACCAAGAAAAAAGACAAATAAAATCAACTTTTCTAGCAGGGAATTACAAACAACGTCTGTAGGGCTCCGCGGAAAAAAGAAGACTGAGCAAGATGGCACCCTTGGGCGGGAAGAGGACCGCGCATGCGCGCTGCAATTCCCAAAGGCTTTCTTTGAAAGCTGGGGAAAATTGCTCCGCGAGAGCTCCGTCGGCGCCGACGTCACCCATATGTGAGGACTGACTTCCTGCTTGGTCCTGGAGAATGAACCTTTTCCAATTCTGCTATATCATTTTTAAGATAATGCAACCAGAAATGCACATGATATTCAAAGTGCGGTGCACTATGGAATGATACCAAGACATTATAATATCCTTGGGTTTATTCTCCATTCCTTTCCTTATGATTCCTGGCATCCTCTTGGCTGCCAAAGCACATTGGGCAAAGAGTTTCAACATATTATCCATGATGATGCCTAAACCTTTTCTTGGGTGGTGGTTCCTAATGTGGAACCTTGCATCATGTAACCATAGTTTGGATTGTTCTTCCCTAAAGGGTTTATTCCGTTCCCAGATGTAGATCCCCTCTGTATGGCCTGTCTGAGCCGGACATACAGAGGGGATCGTGATTCTGATCCCATGGGGCACAATCCTGTACGTCCTGCCTGCCTTGATCTCGGAGGTGGAATAACTTTTCAGCACAAATCACTGGCCTTGGACGAAAAAGGCCGACATTAGAATTGGCCTATATGTCCAGGGTTGGTGACTGCCCAGACTCTGCCCGCAAGCCGCCCCTTCCCCGCCCCCATCTAACTTCCCTGCACAATAGACTGGGAAGTTAGACACGGTGGGGAAAGGCATGAATAGCAGGGATGGATGTCCATGGCACAGAATCAGGCCCTAAGTGCCTAACTTTTCACTTGTAGAAATTTGGATGTCCAGTCTTCCAATTTATCAAGATCCTCTTGAAACTTTTCAAAATCATCTTGTGTTTTAACAATGCTGAATAATTTTTTTGTCATCTACAAATATGATCACCTCATTTGTTTTTCCCATTTCCAGGTCATTTAGGAATATGTTAAAAAGCAGCAGGCCCAGCACAGATCCCTGGGGTACTCCACTATTCACCTTTCACCATTGAGAAAATTGGTCATTTAGCCCTATTCTCTGTTTTCTGTCTTTGAACCAGTTCCTGATCTACAAAGGTACACTGTCCCCTATCCCATGACTTATTATTTTCTCTAAGTCTCTAAAGAAGGACCATTTCAAAGGCTTTCTGAAATTCCAGATACACTTTATCAACCGGCTAGGGCCAGCGCAAGGAGATGAGGTGCCCTAGGTAATTCTCATCCCTTGCAACTTCTCTTCCTGCCACCCCTTACTGTGACCTACAGGAGTGGCAATGGCCTGAAACCGCCCCACGGTGCTTATCTTCAAATGTCAACAACACAGGGCTGTTTGCTTCTACCCCCACCGGTGCTGACTTCAGTTTGTATGGGGACGGAAGTTCACCTAATGGTAGTGTTGGCCCTTCAACTGGCTCAGTTTTATCTTCCTTTTATTTACACCTTCAAAAAATTGTAACAGATTCCTAAGACAAGACTTTCCTTGGCTAAATCCATATTGGCTTTCTTCTGTTGAACCATGACTATCTATATGTTCAGCAATTTTATTCTTTCTACCATTTTGCCTACAGGGCACCAATTCCAAGGTTGCCACCATGACCCCCAGAAATTGCAGGCAGTCCCAAACACTGGATCACAATGGGTCCGGAAGCTCCTGACCTGATCCATGAGTTTGATGTTCATTTCTTTGGGCAGAAAAACACTGCCCTACAAAGTATGAAATAAAGCCCCCAGGTAAACTAAGATCCTGGCCAGGAGATAGCAGTCTTGTCATAATTGATCAGCCAGCCCAAGCTTTCCAACACCTGGATAGTTTGACAAGTTGACGTGCTGGCCTCTTCCACAGAATCTGCCTGAATCAGCAAATTGTCCAAGTAACTGTGCAGTCATATCTCCTCCTAGTGCAGAAAGGCTGCTAACACTACCCATGATCTTCATGAGGTTCCGGGGAGCTATTGCCAGCCCGACTGGCAGAGCTTGAAACTGCTAATGTACCCCTAAGCGGCAGAAAGATAGGAACATCTGGTGAGACCCCCGTATCTGAATGTGACTGTGAAGATATGCCTTGGACAAGTCAAGAAAGGTGAGAAATTCCCCTAGATGCACAATGAAGATGCGATGACAGACTGCAGGGTGTCTATGTGGTATCATGGTACCTGAAGTGTGGCATTTACCTCCTTGATATTCAAGATAGAATGAAAAGCACCCCCTTCCCTTTCCTGGACACTATGAAACAGATGAGATACCGTCCTCTGTTATACTGCATTGCTGGAACCAGGACAATTGCCCCCAAAGCCCACAAGCAGCTAAGCATTTCTCAAACCGAGAGCCTCTTGACCATTGAACTGCACGGAGACACCATGAAAGCCTCAGAAAATGGTTCTGCAAACTCTAATATATATATATAAATATATATCAAAATTGAGCCCTTTGGGGGTATTATATTAAAGATATCTCTTAAAGAATATTTTTTTTGTTGGACTATATTATGCTAGGCTATACTAAGTCATGATTTGGATATCTGAAAATAGGCATAGAGACATCCAAAGCACAGAGATATCCCTGGAGCAATTTTAGAAGCCAATTCTTTGGACGTCCCCAGCGTGAGGACGTCCAAATCTGAATGGGGGCATGGCAGAGGCGTGTACAGGGCATTACTAGGAACCTGGAAGTCTTCACCCAATTGCAGAAATGCCTTGTATGTCCCATGCCCTGACCAAGCGTATAGCTGCTCCAGGCACAAAGAAGCAATGGAAAAGTGCTCGTTTCGCCTGCCAATCACCAGAGGGTATGAAGGAGGAAGTAAGCTCCTATCCCATGTGTTTCCCTAGTTGACAATGAACTCTGTCGGAGGATGGGGGCTCATATTTCCAGTTTGCAACACCACTGGATGTTCCCATATGCAATCTTGCATGTGCTAGACTTCCCCACACCAATATTCTATAGGCAGAATGTCTATGTGGACAGGAATCTGAAACTTAGTACTACGTACTTAAGATAAGGATATTTTAGCCATTAATTCTGCATGGTCTCAGTCTGTACTTGGATGTTCTTTCTAAAGTAGTTGTACTGCAGAATTAATGGCTAAAATATCCTTATTTTAAGTACATACTTAAGTAAGTACTATGTTTCAGATTGCCATCTCACATTTATAAATCTTGCTTCAGGTAAATTTCATCATTGCCATCATTTAATTCTCTGGAAACTTACATCGTATTATTCAGCTCTTAGATTATACAAAATTAATACTTAGCTAAACTGCTCCTACTGACATCACCAACAATTGTCATCAGTGGCGTACTATTCATTTCTTCCTCGTTCTCCTAAAGGGACAATGCTGTGCTGCTACTATTACAATCTTTTCCTCTTCCTCAAAGATCCTCTCTATTTGTACCATGAGCTTTTGGATTCAGCTGTAGTTCTCTTCTCCAACACCTCCACTGAGAGGCCGATCTGCACATTCGCCACCCTTTCCATAAAGAAATATTTCCTCAGATTACTCCTGAGTCTATCCCCTTTCACTTTAGTCCTATGACCCCTCGTTCCAGACCTTACTTTCAACTAGAAAAGGGCTACCTCCTGTGCATTTATGCCACAGAGGTATTTAAACGTCTCTATCATATCTCCCCTCTCCCACCTTTTCTGCAAAGTACTGTATATGTATTGAGATTTTTAAGTCTATCTCCATATGTCTTCTGACAAAGGCAACTGGCTATTTTAGTAGCTATCCTCGGACAGACTCCATCCTTTTGTTTATATACTTTTGAAGATGCAGTCTCCAGAAATGTATACAGCACTCCAAATATGGTCTCACTAGAGACTTATACAAATGCACTATTACCTTTTTTCCACTGGCCATTCCTCTTCCTATGCAACTAAGCATCCTTTTGGTTTTTGTCATCACTTTTTCTACCTGTTTGGCAACTTTAAGAGTATTCAATACTATCATCCCCAGGTCCCACTTGTCTTCATTTGCTGATGTACTGTACTGTACTGCTCTCTTGGGGGTTTTTTGGCCCAAATGCATGACCTTGCATTTTTTTTTTTAGTGCTGCCAAATTCTCACCCATTCAGGTTTCTCTAGATCCCTCCTGATTTTAACCACACCTTCCAGGGTGTCTACCCTCTGGAGATATTTCTATCATTTGCAAATCTTTCCCAAATGAAATAAGTTACTGTGATGTAAAGTCATGCAAAGCAGCTCATAAACTATTAATGTGTTGTATGTGAAATTTATTCCCAGATGGATTTCTGAAAATAAATTGTGTGACATTTACTGAAGTAAACCATTGCACCTGATTTTCTTTTTTACCTGGGTCGTTTGCATATAAGTACCAGTAGAAAAGAAGAGTGAAGTTTGCCACCTGTGCTATATTGACTTCCTAGTGGTTTACAATTGATTTATTTCGTTTTAAATCACTTATTCTAGGCCGTGTAAATGATAAAAACATCAAAATACCTAAAATCATACAATTACAGTCAATAAAGAAGATGCTACCATTTAATATACTATTTAAACATCAATATGAACAAATAGTCTACTTAAGACCTTTTAACAAAGGCCATGTTTACTAAAGAGCACAAATGATTAGTGCAGGATTTACCATGTGGTAAGCATGTCGCATTCTAAAAATTCCAGCGCAGTAGAAATCCTGCCCTAATCGCTTAGCACACGCGAGGGCAGAGAATAGGTGGGTTGGAGCGGACTGCAGATATTGACTGCACAATGCAGCTAGTGCAGGGCTAATTAACGTGTGCTAAGTATCAAGGCTGCAGGTAGTGCAGATACATTTATTGCCACCTCAGTGAGTAGTAGTAAATGCACTCGGCAGCACAAACGATCATAAACTGAAGGAGACTAAATGTAAGTAGCAAATGATAATCAATTTTATTTATTTATTTGTGTGATTTGTATACCGCCATTTCGGATAACATAGCAGTTTACATACAGAACAAATGGGACACATTGAACATTTTAACAATTTAACAAGGGCAGGTGTACAACTAATCAGATATAGTTACATGATTCTTACAGCTTTAACTTATTTACTATTTGGTGAATAAAGAACTCTTAGGAATAGTTTTTAGGAATTCTTCCTGAGCACTTGAGAGGGAACAGAGTTATCTAAAGAGTGTTGGGTGGTTGATTTGTAAAGGGAGGCTAGGATAGTTGTAGGTAGGAATGTTTCCAGTATGCTGCGCTGTGGAGTATGTGCTATGTTGGGTTGACATTTGGAGTTGGTTCATTATGTCCAAAATATTCAATGAATAGCAAAGTTTTGAGATGAATGCAGAACGTGGATAGGTCTGTAATGCTTCTAAGTCTTTCTGGCAGAGAGTTTCAGAGCATTGGGGATAAGTACTCGAATGCTCTGTTGCTGGTGTGTTGCTTTGTCTTTTGGTATCAGATGGGATTGAAAGAATATTGTTCATTTGGCCTCTTCTTTGGCGTTCGTTAGATGTGATCTTAATTAGGTGAGAGAATTGTGGGTGCTATATTTCTGATAATTTTGAATGAGATCATTATTATCTTGTAGATTATTCTGCTCTGTACAGGTAACCAATGCAGGGCAATAAGTATAGGGGTTATATGATCCATGTGGCGTGAGTTCTAGATAATACGTGCCACCATAACCAATGACAAATGAAAAATGTATGACAGAATATTCTAAATATTTAAACAGTTCCAGAATGGGCGGGGTAAAACCTGATGAGTGAGGAAAAGAAAGGAATCAGTGCATCTGTATTACTTATTTTATTTACATTCTCTTATATACCGTGCTATTCTGCATCAGTGCAGTTTACATTGAACAAACAGAAATTACATTGAACAGGGCATTATAACTTGGAGATAACTATTTTAGAGGGAATATGGGCTATGGAGGGTTAAGTGGCTTGCCCAAGACCACAAGGAGCACCTGTGGGACTAGAAACCCCAGTCCTTCCGGCCCAAGGTTGCTGTCCTCTAGTGGGATTTGAACCCCCGACTTTTTGGCCTGAAGTACCTTGCCCCAACCACTAGGCCACTCCTGCACTCCAAGAAGCTTTATTAAAAAGATCAGCAGTGCATAGTATCTGAAAGGATTGGGTTGACATATTACTATTGTTATTATAATTTATCATCCATCTGCTTGAGAAAAACTAAAACTATTAAATGCTAGTAAGTTAACAGTGTAAAGAGAAGAGATGACCTAGAATTATATCAAGCATTACAGAAAAATAAGAGTTATAATAATAAATAATAGCTATAACAAAAGTAGAGGAGTAGCCTAAGGGTTAGAGCACTGGTTTGGGGACCCAGAGACCAGGGTTCAATTTCCACTAGCCCTCCTTGTGGCCTTGGGCAAGTTACTTAACCCTCCATTGCCTCAGAAGAATCCAAGTTATCAATGTCCCTGTTTAATGTACATTGCCAAGTTTAAGTTACAATGTAAAGCACTTTGATTGAAATGATAAAGCAGTATATAAAACCTGTTAAATAAATAAGACAAATAACAATTAACCTATTATGTGTACAAGCCAATGCAGGTAGTGCATAATGTACTGTAGCTATCTAAGGCTTCTTGACACATGCCCTCTGTGAGCCAGAATGAGTAAAAAGCAAGGAGGTAAAATCCACCAGAGAATCAGTGGCCATAGGACTAACTTAGACTGCATTTGGCAGAAGAGCCAGTCTTTTATTTGCTTCCTGATGCTAATCCCAGGATTGGTATAGTTCATCTGGGAGAATGTTCCAGTGTGCAGGAATTGAACCCTAAAGGTCTGTTTGCGGACTTTAGTTCACTTCATTTCTTTTAGCTAAGGTTTAAGTAAGTAGCAGAGTTTCCTTGGGAAGATCTCAGAGGTTTAGCAGTTTGTGTCTCTTAGAGCACTTTCGTCTTTTAACCTGAAAGACCAGAGTCAGAATTGTAAATTTGGCCCTATACAGCACCGTAAACCAGTGGAGATTTTGCCAAATAGATATGCTATGATCTTGTCACTTGCATCCCTATGACATTGTTCTTGTGTCATGCGCGATTTAACTGAAGTTGGTATAGACCCTCAGTTGTCAGTCCATTGTAAAGAGAATTACAGTAATCTAGCTGTGAAGTTAATACAACAAAGACTGTTGTGGTCAGACTCAATTCTCAATAAACTGCTGGTCTAGTATCAGCATAATATACTTCCAACAGAGAGACATACAGTAGTAAAACATCTTGTGACGAACACGAGGAAGTAATAAAACACAAAACTGTAACCGATTTCTTAAATACAGGGATCTGGATGTTATAAGATCCTTAAATAATAATGAAAGAACTTTACAGCTAACCCTGCAAGCTGCGGGCAGTCAACAGTTGGAGCAATGTGGTCATGTAATTTTAATCCCAGCAAAATGAATGCAGCAGTATTGCAATCCATGGATTTGTTCTTTCTAGAGACTCAAAGGAGATTGTAATTGTTTCCAAGCCTGACTGTCACAAAACTCATCTTAGGAAGACAAAAAGAACACAGCATAAAGAGGAGAGACTTGCAGCCTCTGGAAGGTCTGGAAATGATTACCCACATCACAAAAAGGAATGGTCTGGAAACCTCTGCTTACCCCTTGCTCAGATTCCAGCAGCTCTGATTTGACTCTGACTGCCGGCATCCCGTCAATCATTAACATTCTGTTTTCAGAAGCGCTGGGGCTCTAGAGGGAAAGATGATTCCGTTAAATAAATGAAGTAACATGGTGTTGAGGGGTAACAAATGTCAAATCCCTAACAAAGAAACAAAATGGTCAAAGATTATATACTATGTTAGCTTAAAAATGACGACTATTTATAGAACAATCACACTTTGAGCAAAGGAAAAGTTTATTTCACATCACTAAATGTGACGTAGGAGACTCTTATGAAGCAATGGAAACTGATAGTGATCTGGTGGAGAGAACCGGTACTGCAAGGGAATGCAGGATTTTCTCTTCTGAGAGAAAAAAACACAGAGCTAATCAGGAACCACACCTCACCTCAAGGCAGGAGAGAAGCCAAGTCCCTGATTGGGCACACCCAAGCAGGAGGCAGGCAGTGCAGTACTCAGGCAGCTTGTTAAGAACGCAGAAACAGAAACAGTTAGAGGAGGACCAGGACAGATTCAGCGAGGAGAAGTCAGGACACAAGCACCTGGATGAGGACAGGTCAGATGACCAGGAACAGGAACCGTTGGAGAGAGAACCACTGAGCAGCTGTGATCCACGAAGGAGCAGACTGGAGCTGGGAGACTCAGGGGCAGAGAAAGACTTCTGTAAGCAGAAGAATTCAAAGGCACTGAGAGACCCAAGGCTACAGCTCAGGAGTTTAAAGGACCAAGCAGAAGCTTGGAACAGGAGGCAGAGGGATAGAGAATTACCCTGGAAGAAGCCCCAGCACAAGGTATCTGCTGGGTTTGGAACGGCTAGCAAGCTTAACAGTGGGAAGCCAGAAAGAGTGAACTTTAATTGTGAAAGACAGGACAAAGGCAGAAAGTTTGGTAGTAATTGGTTAAGCCAAGAGAAGCCTGACTGTTTTCCTTTTAACACTCTGAGAGACTCTCCAAGCACAGCTGAAGCATTTTACCCTGCACTTTCATTTGGAGATAGGTGGGGGGAAATGAAATGCTTACAGGCTGAACGGCTGTCCAAGTAAAAGCACTGATAATTGCCAAGAGATAAGAACATTAAACAAGCATTTACCTGAAGGAGGATATTCTCAGTCTAGCTCAGAAAATACACAGGCTGAATTACTTCTCACTGAATTCAGGGAGTTCCTTAAGAGCAGAGCAGTTTCTCCCAATAACGTAGCAAGGCCTATAAGCAGTTGTGAGGAAGAAATGCCTTTAATTTCTCTGCTGTCTACAGAGCAGGAAGTCCCGATGGACTGCTCTACATGTGTGATTCAAAAGGACATTTAAGTGATATGCTTGCCAAGGTGTTATGAAAGAATATAACAAAGTTACCTAACTGATTGCCATGCTAAAGAAGCTTATGTGAAGAGAATAAGTGAAAGCATATTGTGTGCAATTCAGGAGCATTGCTGTTACCAGAGTTTTTCTGTTACGTTACTGAAAGGAGGTCACATGACAACTGAATGTGATCAGTAATGGACATTTAGCCTAGCAGTAAGAAGCCTTGTTTACTTAAGTTTCTCAGCCTTGCTTTGATCAGGTCCGCATGGGCGGATCAGGTCCGCATGCGCGGATCAGGTCCGCATGCGCGGATGAGGGCCCAGAAAGCTTGGAGAGTATCGGTAATTATACATGGGCACTGTGCACTTTGCATCCACAGCATGCCCGGGGATATTGCAATGGAATCGGAGCTAGTAAATTCTCCTCAATGTCCACCCAGACAGGACGCCTGGCCGTTCGACCTTCTAACCACCTCGACCCCTGTTTTAGCAAAAAGGCTCTATGATAGAAGAGAAAATTGGGAAATCGAACACCGCCCTCCTCTCGGCTACCCATAAGCTTCCGTCGCGCTATTCTCGGTGTTTTCTCTTTCCAGAGGAACCGGCCGAAAATACCTTCGATCTGCTGATAGGATTGCACTGGCAGTAGACAGGGTATCATCTCTAAGATATAGTTAACCTTAGGAACTATCATCATTTTTATAGTCTCCAGCCGTCCCCACCAGGATAACACTAAAGGGGACCATTTACTTAGCACTGTTCTCTGCTAATCTGTTCTACATTTTCTGTTTTTTTTACATTGTTTATTGTTATATGACGTTATATGTAAAACAAACTATGCTTTGTTGACTGTTATTTGTGAACCGCAGCTGATCTCTGGAAGCTGCGGTATATAAGTGCTTGTTAAATAAATAAAAAAATAAATAAGCATTCGCCGGACAGTTGCCACCAGCTCTGTCGCATTAAAACTGACCGTTTTCTCAAGGGGATAACAATAGTGAACTCCCAGATATTTCACCATAGAAGATTCCCAGATAAACAGGAAGCGACTCAAGTCCCCCTGGTGTACCCAGCAATTTAAGGGGAAAGCAACTGACTTCGTCCAGTTAATTTTGTAACCCGATAGTGCCGAGTAGCGATCTATATGCGCTAGTACATTGGGGACTGACTCTGGGGAGACGAATAAGAGGAGATCGTCAGCATATGCGGATAATTTGATTTCTAGTCCCGCAATCACTGCCCCACAAATCTCCGGAGACTGCCTAATAATGAGGGTTAAGAGTTCGAACGCAAGATTAAAAAGCATGGGAGAAAGAGGACAGCCCTGCCGTGTACCCCGCTTTAAGTCAAGCGGCTGGGACTTGGTACCATTCACGCAAATATAAGCTGTGGGCTGGGTGTACATAACCTCCAGAGAGCGCAAGAAACCGGACCCAAAGCTGAACCACTTGAGAGCCGCAAACAAAAAGGGCCATTCTAACCGATCAAAAGCCTTTTCGGCATCCAGGGAAAGACCTACTAGAGAGGTAGTCATGCTCTCAGAGCCCGCTAGAATATGGCAGAGAGTTCGTGCATTGTCCACGGTTGATCTACCCGCAGTAAAGCCACACTGATCTGGGTGAATTAATAAGGGCAACTTCTCTGACAATCGGGCGGACAGCACTGTCGCGTAAATCTTATAATCCGCATTAAGAAGGGAGATAGGGCGATAATTAGCCGCCAGCTGTGGGTCTCTCCCAGCCTTTTCAAACACTACCACGTTCGCCATGGCGAAGTCACCAACCTGCGAATCCGCCTCTACTAGCATATTGTAATACTGAGATAGATAGGGGACTAACTACTTTGCAAAGGCCTTAAAAAATTCGGCCGGAAGGCCGTCAGGGCCCGCTGCTTTGCCAGAGGCCATCTTAGCAATCGCCTGATTAGTCTCTTCTTTGGAAAAGGGCCTATCAAGCTCCATCTTATCTTCTTCACTTAAGACCAGGCGCTGTACTTCAGAGACCAAAATATCGAATGCATCCTGAGAAAAGGCTCGCTCTCATTCATATAGGCGGGCATAAAAATCTCTAAAGATGTCCGCAATCCCAGCATCTTTAACCACAATACCCTGCCCTTGCGGGTCACGTAAAGAAGCTACCCTCTTGGCTTCCCAGGCCCCCTTTAACGCATTGGCCAACAGCCTACCAGCTTTATGACCTTCCCGGTAATAGACCCCTTGTTGTGCTTTAATACTTTGAGAGACTTCAGTAGTTAGGATCCCATTGTATGGAAATCGTAGCCGCTGAAGCCTTAACAAGCTACAGGGGTCTGAACGTTGGGTTAAAACACGCTCCCCAGCCGCTATGAACAATAGTAGCCTTTAAGGATTTTCTCACTAAAATGGCCACTCCATTCCTCTTTTTAACCGCTGCGGAATAAGCAGCGAGAGCATAGGGCTTTATACTAAGTTTTAGTGACTCTTTTTGATTTAGATGCGTCTCTTGCAATAGCAAGATGTCAGCCTTTTCATGCCGCGCATAGTCAATAATTTTTTTCCTTTTAGTCGGATTGTTTATCCCTTTGACATTCAAGGATAATACTCTATATGAAGCCATTTATACACACACAAAACGTACACACCCCGGGAACAATTCCAGTCACCCTCCTAAAAAAAAGGGCAAGAATCTACGGGAGAGCCATTAGTACAGTGCGTGCATTGCTGATGATTCCTAACATTTGTTCTCAAGCTTAAGGCCTTTTTCATGCGTGCGTGCCCTAGAGGAGAGAGTCTACCCATATACATATCTGGTGTGCTCGTACCGGCAGGGTAGGCCCGGAGAACCCGCCATCATTATATCAATTCCAATGCATGCACCAACATTTTAGATATAAACCCCCTCTTTCCTGCATGAGAAGCTGGATATTCTATCGCAATATCAATAGCCCTGGATATGGTACACCCATATTGCATTGTTTTGTGCTAGATTACTCAACCCATTGCACATTGATCATATACAGTAATAGGGTCACTGCTATATCCCGAATGTCCGATTGAGACATGGAAAAGTTCAATAGCCACCCTTAGTGCATCTGCGCTGCCTCCTTGTCTTCCAGGTACGCCAGGAGAGCATCGGGGTCATCAAATGATCGGGTCTGATTTTGCAGCGTTACCCGCATTGTCGCAGGGTAGAAAAGGCCATAGCGTGCTTGCAGCAATTGTAGGCGCGGCCTGCATGCCAAGAGTCTTTTTCTCCGATCTACGGTGGCTTTGGCCAGGTCAGGATAGATGTTTAGTTTGTGCCCCTCAAATTCCATAGGCGCCCCGAGCGCGGGCCAGAGTCATAATCTGGGCTACCTGTGGGTATCGTAGGACTCGGAAGATAATGGGCCTCGGCTGCTTGCTGTGCGCTGAAATGTGCGACGGGATCCTGTGAGCACGATCTATTTCGAACTCCTTCGCAAAAGTAATCTTGAGCACCGAGGGAATCAGCTTCCCCACGAAGGCAATCATGTCGTTACCTTCCGCCCCCTCCGGGACGCCGACCAGCCGTACGTTATTGCGCCGGGCTCGATTATTGCTCTCTTCAGCATCCCTCTGCAATGCCCGAAGCTGCCTCTCCAATTTGTCCACCTTTTCCAGCCGCGACCCGTGGGCAGATAATACACTCTCAACTTTCTCTTGCCGTAGGGAGAGCCCCTCAATCTGGCAGCGCAACCCGCTGATTTCTTCATGCACCGTGTGTAAAGAGTCTCCATTGGCTTTGACCAGCTCCTTCACTCCACGTATCTCCGCTAGGAGCTCCTGTAATGCCTCGGGCCCTTCACGTGGCGACGCCATTTTTTGTGGAGAGAGGGGCTCGGTTTTAGACCTTTTCCCGCTGCTGTTCAGCGCGCCGGCATAATCAAGCCTCACTGGTTTGGTTCCTGCCATTACTTAGGTGCACTTTCCACCTTCCCGATATTTCAGTTCTCTGGTGCACTGCAAAATAAAGGTTTTTCCAGGATTTTCAGCGGATCCTCACAGAGCCTCCGCGTTAAGCGACTGACCCGCTCGGCATCAGGCTCCGCCCCCACTCCATTCATTATTTTATAGACTTCTGTCATATCTCCCTCAGCCGTCTTTTTTCCAAGTTGAAGAGTCCTAACCTTTTAAGCCTTTCCTCAAAGGGGTATCCTTCCATCCCCTTTACTATTTTGGTGGCTCTTCTCTGAACCTTTTCCAATTCTGCTATATCATTTTTAAGATATGGCAACCAGAAATGCACATGATATTCAAAGTGCGGTGCACTATGGAATGATACCAAGACATTATAATATCCTTGGGTTTATTCTCCATTCCTTTCCTTATGATTCCTGGCATCCTCTTTGCTTTCTTGGCTGCCAAAGCACATTGGGCAAAGAGTTTCAACATATTATCCACAATGATGCCTAAACATTTTCTTGGGTGGTGGTTCCTAATGTGGAACCTTGCATCATTTAACCATAGTTTGGATTGTTCTTCCCTAAAGGGCTTATTCCGTTCCCAGATGTAGATCCCCTCTGTATGGCCTGTCTGAGCCGGACATACAGAGGGGATCGTGATTCTGATCCCATGGGGCACAATCCTGTACGTGCTGGCTGGGACTATGATTCAGTCCTGCCTGCCTTGATCTCGGAGGTGGAATAACTTCTCAGCACAAATCACTGGCCTTGGACGAAAAAGGCCGACATTAGAATTTGCCCTGTATGTCCAGGGTTGGTGACTGCCCAGACTCTGCCCCCAAGCCGCCCCTTCCCCGCCCCCATCTAACTTCCCTGCACAATAGACTGGGAAGTTAGACATGGTGGGGAAAGGCATGAATAGCAGGGATGGATGTCCATGGCACAGAATCAGGCCCTAAGTGCCTAACTTTTCACTTGTAGAAATTTGGATGTCCAGTCTTCCAATTTATCAAGATCCTCTTGAAACGTTTCAAAATCATCTTGTGTTTTAACAATGCTGAATAATTTTTTTGTCATCTACAAATATGATCACCTCATTTGTTTTTCCCATTTCCAGGTCATTTAGGAATATGTTAAAAAGCAGCAGGCCCAGCACAGATCCCTGGGGTACTCCACTATTCACCTTTCACCATTGAGAAAATTGGTCATTTAGCCCTATTCTCTGTTTTCTGTCTTTGAACCAGTTCCTGATCTACAAAGGTACACTGTCCCCTATCCCATGACTTTTTATTTTCTCTAAGTCTCTAAAGAAGGACCATTTCAAAGGCTTTCTGAAATTCCAGATACACTTTATCAACCGGCTAGGGCCAGCGCAAGGAGATGAGGTGCCCTAGGTAATTCTCATCCCTTGCAACTTCTCTTCCTGCCACCCCTTACTGTGACCTACAGGGGTGGCAATGGCCTGAAACCGCCCCACAGTGCTTATCTTCAAATGTCAACAACACAGGGCTGTTTGCTTCTACCCCCACCGGTGCTGACTTCAGTTTGTATGGGGACGGAAGTTCACCTAATGGTAGTGTGGGCCCTGCAACTGGCTCAATTTTATCTTCCTTTTATTTACACCTTCAAAAAATTGTAACAGATTACTAAGACAAGAACTTTCCTTGGCTAAATCCATATTGGCTTTCTTCTGTTGAACCATGACTATCTATATGTTCAGCAATTTTATTCTTTCTACCATTTTGCCTACATGTATACCCTTGCCCAGGGCACCAATTCCAAGGTTGCCACCATGACCCCCAGAAATTGCAGGCAGTCCCAAACACTGGATCACAATGGGTCCGGAAGCTCCTGACTTGATCATGAGTTTGATGTTCATTTCTTTGGGCAGAAAAACACTGCCCTACAAAGTATGAAATAAAGCCCCCAGGTAAACTAAGATCATGGCCAGGAGATAGCACTCTTGTCATAATTTATCAGCCAGCCCAAGCTTTCCAACACCTGGATAGTTTGACAAGTTGACGTCCTGGCCTCTTTCACAGAATCTGCCTGAATCAGCCAATTGTCCAAGTAACTGTGCAGTCATATCTCCTCCTAGTGCAGAAAGGCTGCTACCACTACCCATGATCTTCATGAGGGTCCGGGGAGCTGTTGCCAGCCCGACTGGCAGAGCTTGAAACTGCTAATGTACCCCTAAGAGGCAGAAAGATAGGAACATCTGGTGAGACCCCCGTATCTGAATGTGAATGTGAAGATATGCCTTGGACAAAAGTCAAGAGAGGAGAGAAATTACCCTAGATGCACAATGAAGATGCGATGACAGACTGCAGGGTGTCTATGTGGTATCATGGTACCTGAAGTGTGGCATTTACCTCCTTGATATTCAAGATAGAATGAAAAGCACCCCCTCCCTTTCCTGGACACTATGAAACAGATGAGATACCGTCCTCTGTTATACTGCATTGCTGGAACCAGGACAATTGCCCCCAGAGCCCACAAGCAGCTAAGCATTTCTCAAACCGAGAGCCTCTTGACCATTGACCTGCACGGAGACACCATGAAAGCCTCAAAAAATGGTTCTGCAAACTCTAATATATATATATATATATATATTGTCACAAGGTGGACCTATCGGAGCCTGAGAAAATGGAAATCAGCAGCAGTGATCAGAGAAGAGATGACAGTATAAACAAAAAACTGTCAGATAGTTGCTATAGACAACCTAGGCACACGTGGGTGAGGGCTGAGAAGACACACCCAGATAGCAAGCAAAGGGAGTTTGCTTTGCCTGATAGGAATCAGCTGGGTAGAGGTGGAGCCCAGAAACACAGAGATATAATACGCTCCCAAATGGTTAGAGAGGGAGAGGAGGTGAACCAGCAAGTCTCACAGCAAGGGAGACAACGGTCAGCGCAGCAGAAGCTGGGAAAAGTATGGAAGTGGAATGAAAGAGAGTCTGAATTACTGGGACAGCATGCAAGCCCACACGAAGGTCTGAGTGAGTCTCAAACCCAGAGTGAAACATTTGGAAGGCAGTAGCCAGATATTGAATGCATGTGTGAAGAGCACGAGAGACGTGGGGGAGTTGCAGTACAAGGTAACAAAGCCAGAAGTGTTGATAGTGGCTGTTTTCTACCCGAGTGGGTAAAACCCTGCAGCAATAGAAAAAGCCACCCAGAAATAAGCTTTGGAAATAATCCCTTCCCTTGTGCTAGAAATCCCAGGAGAAAAGAAGCTCACTTACTTGGAGAAGCTAGAGATTCTAGTATCCACTTTAAACTCCCAGAGTTTGAGCAACCTCCGTATAGAGCAGTGCAATTTAGGGCAGCTGTGAGGAAAAGGCTAGACCCGAGCACGCTCAGAGTCTACCGTAATCACTCTAACAGCAGAGCCATGGAAATTCCTGAATGTCCTTATGCTTACCAGCAGGGGCTGAGTTCTCATAAGCCTCATGCAAAAGTATATGGTAGTTCCCAGGGAGGCTTTGAGTCAGAAGGACAGCATAACTTCCTGCTTGACGAGGAAAACCTACATTATCCTTTTGAAACAGCTGACCTTGAAAACATGAGTGTTAATGAACCAGAATCTATGGAATATGAGAATACAGAGTTAGCAACAGTTCCTGAGCCCATGGAATGCTCAGTCTCGGTAATTGACCCAGAGTTTTCCTTAAGGTGAAAAGGGTTGAAGATAACCTGAGTAAGAGTCACAAGTTGTGGGCTGGAAAACGTGTCTCACAGAAAACCATGTGAATGAGCTGTGCTCTGGCAGCAAAAAGAAAAGCCTGTGAAAAACATTGAGAATGTTTAATTCTTTTCTTTTTGCATTTAAGCTGAAGTAAGCTATTTTTGTTTAACCTTTTGATTTCTGTTACATGCCCGAAGTGGGTTGTTTGCTTTGTTTTGCCAAGGAGAAAATACCTCACGGACGGGGAATAAAACCCTGAGTTTGGAACACAAGTGTCTTTTGTGGTTTATAGAGAAGGTACAACTACCACCCTCAGGGGAGTCCTCAGGCAGTACCAAGGCCTCACCGGTAGGGCACCTGGGGGTGCGACAATATATATATCAAAATTGAGCCCTTTGGGGGTATTTTATTAAGGATCTCTCTTAAAGAATATTTTTTTTGTTGGACTATATTATGCCCGGCTATACTAAGTCATGATTTGGATATCTGAAAATAGGCATAGAGACATCCAAAGCACAGAGATGTCCCTGGAGCAATTTTAGAAGCCAATTCTTTGGACGTCCCCAGCGTGAGGACGTCCAAATCTGAATGGGGGCATGGCAGAGGCGTGTCCAGGGCATTACTAGGAACCTGGAAGTCTTCACCCAATTGCAGAAATGCCTTGTATATCCCGTGCCCTGACCAAGCGTATAGCTGCTCCAGGCACAAAGAAGCAATGGAAAAGTTGACGTTTCGCCTGCCAAACACCAGAGGGTATGAAGGAGGAGGTAAACTCCTATCCCATGTCTTTCCCTTGTTGACAATGAACTCTGTCGGAGGATGGGGGCTCATATTTCCAGTTTGCAACACCACTGGATGTTCCCATATACAATCTTGCATGTGCTAGATTTCCCCACACCACTATTCTATAGGCAGGATGTCTATGTGGACAGCAATCTGAAACTTAGTACTACGTACTTAAGATAAGGATATTTTAGCCATTAATTCTGCATGGTCTCAGTCTGTACTTGGATGTTCTTTCTAAAGTAGTTGTACTGCAGAATTAATGGCTAAAATATCCTTATCTTAAGTACATACTTAAGTACTATGTTTCAGATTGCCATCTCAAATTTATAAATCTTGCTTCAGGTAAATTTCATCATTGCCATCATTTAATTCTCTGGAAACTTACATCATATTATTCAGCTCTTAGATTATACAAAATTAATACTTAGCTAATCTGCTCCTACTGACATCACCAACAATTTATCAATATACTGTAGTCATCAGTGGCGTACTATTCATTTCTTCCTCATTCTCCTAAAGGGACAATGCTGTGCTGCTACTATTACAATCTTTTCCTCTTCCTCAAAGATCCTCTCTATTTGTACCATGACTTTTTGGATTCAGCTGTAGTTCTCTTCTCCAACACCTCCACTGAGAGGCCGATCCGGAAATTCATCACCCTTTCCATAAAGAAATATTTCCTCAGATTACTCCTGAGTCTATCCCCTTTCACCTTAGTCCTATGACCCCTCGTTCCAGACCTTTCTTTCAACTAGAAAAGGGCTACCTCCTGTGCATTTATGCCACAGAGGTATTTAAACGTCTCCATCATATCTCCCCTCTCCCACCTTTTCTGCAAAGTACTGTATATGTATTGAGATTTTTAAGTCTATCTCCATATGTCTTCTGACAAAGGCAACTGGCTATTTTAGTAGCTATCCTCGGACAGACTCCATCCTTTCGTTTATACACTTTTGAAGATGCAGTCTCCAGAAATGTATACAGCACTCCAAATAAGGTCTCACTAGAGACTTATACGAATGCACTATTACCTTTTTTCCACTGGCCATTCCTCTTCCTATTCAACTAAGCATCCTTCTGGCTTTTGTCATCACTTTTTCAACCTGTTTGGCAACTTTAAGATTATTCAATACGATCATCCCCAGGTCCCACTTGTCTTCATTTGCTGATGTACTGTACTGTACTGCTCTCTTGGGTTTTTTTTGGCCCAAATGCATGACCTTGCATTTTTTTTTAGTGCTGCCAAATTCTCAACCATTCAGGTTTCTCTAGATCCCACCTGATTTTAACCACACCTTCCAGGGTGTCTACCCTCTGGAGATATTTCTATCATTTGCAAATCTTTCCCAAATGAATAATTAATGAGTTACTGTGATGTAAAGTCATGCAAAGCAGCTCATAAACTATTAATGTGTTGTATGTGAAATTTATTCCCAGATGGATTTCTGAAAATAAATTGTGTGACATTTACTGAAGTAAACCATTGCACCTGATTTTCTTTTTTACCTGGGTCGTTTGCATATAAGTACCAGTAGAAAAGAAGAGTGAAGTTTGCCACCTGTGCTATATTGACTTCCTAGTGGTTTACAATTGATTTATTTCATTTTAAATCACTTATTCTAAACAAGGCTCTAGGCAGTGTAAATGATAAAAACATCAAAAAAACTAAAATCATACAATTACAGTCAATAAAGAAGATGCTACCATTTGATATACTATTTAAACATCAATATGAACAAATAGTCTAATTAAGACCTTTTAACAAAGGCCATGTTTACTAAAGAGCACAAATGATTAGCGCAGGGTTTACCATGTGGTAAGCATGTCGCATTCAAAAAATTTCAGCAAAGTAGAAATCCTGCCCTAATTGCTTAGCACACACGAGGGCGCAGAATAGGTGGGTTGGAGAGGACAGTAGGTATTGACTGCACAATGCAGCTAGTGCAGGGCTAATTAACGTGTGCTAAGTATCAAGGCTTCAGGTAGTGCAGATACATTTACAGCCACCTCAGTGAGTAGTAGTAAATGCACTCGGAGGCACAGACGATCATAAACTGAAGGAGACTAAATGTAAGTAGCAAATGATAATCAATTTTATTTATTTGTGTGATTTGTATAACGCCATTTCAGATAACATAGCAGTTTACATAAAGAACAAATGGGACACATTGAACATTTTAACAATTTAACAAGGGCAGGTGTACAAGTAATCAGATATATTTACATGATTCTTACAGATTTAACTTATTTACAATTTGGTGAATAAAGAACTCTTAGGAATAGTATTTAGGAATTCTTCCTGAGCACTTGAGAGGGAACAGAGTTATCTAAAGAGTGTTGGGTGGTTGATTTGTAAAGGGAGGCTAGGATAGTTGTAGGTAGGAATGTTTCAAGTATGCTGCGCTGTGGAGTATGTGCTATGTTGGGTTGACATTTGGAGTTGGTTCATTATGTCCAAAATATTCAATGAATAGGAAAGTTTTGAGATGAATGCAGAACGTGGATAGGTCTGTAATGCTTCTAAGTCTTTCTGGCAGAGAGTTTCAGAGCATTGGGGATAAGTACTCGAATGCTCTGTTGCTGGTGTGTTGCTTTGTCTTTTGGTATCAGATGGGATTGAAAGAATATTGTTCATTTGGCCTCTTCTTTGGCGTTCGTTAGGTGTGATCTTAATTAGGTGAGAGAATTGTGGGTGCTATATTTCTGATAATTTTGAATGAGATCATTATTATCTTGTAGATTATTCTGCTCTGTACAGGTAACCAATGCAGGGCAATAAGTATAGGGGTTATATGATCCATGCGGCGTGAGTTCTAGATAATACGTGCCACCATAACCAATGACAAATGAAAAATGTATGACAAAATATTCTAAATATTTAAACAGTTCCAGAATGGGCAGGGTAAAACCTGATGAGCGAGGAAAAGAAAGGAATCAGCGCATCTGTATTACTTAAAATCTTTATTAAAAAGATCAGCAGTGCATAGTATCTGAAAGGATTGGGTTGACATATTACTATTGTTATTATAATTTATCATCCATCTGCTTGAGAAAAACTAAAACTATTAAATGCTAGTAAGTTAACAGTGTAAAGAGAAGAGATGACCTAGAATTATATCATGCATTACAAAAAAATAAGAGTTATAATAATAAATAATAGCTATAACAAAAGTAGAGGAGTAGCCTAAGGGTTAGAGCACTACTGGTTTGGGAACCCAGAGACCAGGGTTCAATTTTCACTACCACTCCTTGTGGCCTTGGGCAAGTCACTTAACCCTCCATTGCCTCAGAAGAATCCGCGTTATCATTGTCCCTGTTTAATGTACATCACCAAGTTTAAGTTACAATGTAAACCACTTTGATTGAAATGATAAAGCAGTATATAAAACCTGTTAAATAAATAATAAGAATGAATCTTAAGACAAATAACAATTAACCTATTATGTGTACAAGCCAATGCAGGTAGTGCATAATGTACTGTAGCTATCTAAGGCTTCTTGACACATGCCCTTGGCAGAAGAGCCAGTCTTTTATCTGCTTCCTGATGCTAATCCCAGGATTGGTATAGTTCATCTGGGAGAATGTTCCAGTGTGCAGGAATTGAACCCTAAAGGTCTGTTTGAGGACTTTAGTTCACTTCATTTCTTTTAGCTAAGGTTTAAGTAAGTAGCAGAATTTCCTTGGGAAGATCTCAGAGGTTTCGCAGTTTGTGTCTTAGAGCACTTTTGTCTTTTAACCTGAAAGACCAGAGTCAGAATTGTAAATTTGGCCCTATAGAGCACCGTAAACCAGTGGAGATTTTGCCAAATAGATATGCTATGATCTTGTCACTTGCATCCCTATAACATTGTTGTTGTGTCATGCGCGATTTAACTGAAGTTGGTATAGACCCTCAATTGTCAGTCCATTGTAAAGAGAATTACAGTAATCTAGCTGTGAAGTTAATACAACATAGACTGTTGTGGTCAGACTCGATTCTCAATAAACTGCTGGTCTAGTATCAGCATAATATACTTCCAACAGAGAGACATACAGTAGTAAAACATCTTGTGACGAACATGAGGCAGTAATAAAACACAAAACTGTAACCGATTTCTTAAATACAGGGATCTGGATGTTATAAGATCCTTAAATAATAATGAAAGAACTTTACAGCTAACCCTGCAAGCTGCGGGCAGTCAAGAGTTGGAGCAATGTGGTCATGTAATTTTAATCCCAGCAAAATGCATGCAGCAGTATTGCAATCCATGGATTTGCTCTTTCTAGAGACTGTGATAAGGAAGCTTATCATAGTTCAGGAGGGAGCTATAATAGAGGTGAATTGGCTCTGAACAAGCAACCTGTCTTAGCTGGTAGAAATAATAAAACAGAATGTTTTCATAAAAGACTACCAGTCCCAGAATGCACCAGGTTTCAAACAGCCTCTAGAAGAGCTGAAGTGCGGAAACGTGTGTTCAATCAGGAGAGCTATGAGGTAATCCCCAATCACTCATCTCCAAGGGCAGGGCTGGATTCAGCACAGCTGAGCTGTGCTAGGGTGGAGTATCCCTCTAAACAAGTTAAAAGTAAAACATATTCTAAACAGAATCAGATGGGGAAGGAGTTCAAGATCAGGAAGCAGCAGCAACGTGGAAGAAAGAAGAGAAAGACATCTTGGAGGTCTAAAGAAGGAGCCCACAGCAGTACATGTGTTGGGAGTCATTCCAGAGGCAAGCATACTCCATTGGACTGGAGGAAGCCAGAGGAGTGGGGTTACAGAGCCAGGAATTCCCGGACGGCACCTGTGAAGGAGACGGCTGCATTTGGAAGGGGCCGTAAGACCAGTGCAAGAAGGTATGTGAAGAGAGACCCAGTGTCCAGGGATCTTGATTGGAAGGCTGGACATAAAAGCTGGACTACTTACTGGCCAGGATATCTGGAGAGGAAATCTAACAGCAAAGGAAGCTCAGGTATGAACTCTGATCTATACCCTAGCTCTTCACCTGGAAGACAGCAGGGAAACAAATATTATCTTGAGAGTGCTCCATTAAGGAATTCCCCTGAGTCAGACCATGATATTGATTCTATGATATTTGAAGAAGAAGGAGATATTTTAAATGATCAGAATGAATACATGGATTGCTCTCTGACTAGGCTGCTGTGGTAAAATACTTTCACAAATACAACAACCATCAAAAGGAACTATAACTTGTTCTTTTATCTACCCAGAAAAGCCTGCAAGAAAGCTTTAGGGTAGGATTTGAGCCACGTAGAGAAAGTGAACCAGCAAAGGGGTTTGCAGCTGGCTAATTATTGGCAATTGAGCCATGCCCCAATTGCACGTGAGCTCTGAAAGGAAACTACTGTTTGTGTGTGAAAATAGAAGAAAGTTATCCTTGAAAAAGAACAGTTTTTGGTTACTTTTGGGTTTTGTTTTTGCTTTTGGAGCACTGCTAAAAGTTATTAGCAGGAGCCCTCAAAAAGACCTTTTCTGTTTCCCATCAAGGTCTTTATTGTTTGATTGCTTAAGAAGTTCAGTTGCTTATATCATGATTTGTTTTTCCTAAGTACAATACTGAAGCAAGTGTCCTTTTGTGTTACCAAGTAAATCTGTGTGGGAGAATTAACCCCATGAATAAAATATATTTTTCTTTGCTTACACTCGAGCAACACAACTCATTATTTTGTGAACGGCTGATTCTGGCATGAATGGACTACATCCCCCACAATCCTTTGCAAGTCATAATAGTATTTTGCCTTTGCCAAGACTGTGGACATTCACGCCCAGCGCCCCCGTTTACAAGACTCAAAGGAGATTGTAATTGTTCCCAAGACTGACTGTCACAAAACTCATCTTAGGAAGACAAAAAGAACACAGCCTAAAGAGGAGAGACCTGCAGCCTCTGGAAGGTCTGGAAATGATTACCCACATCACAAAAAGGAATGGTCTGGAAACCTCTGCTTACCCCTTGCTCAGATTCCAGCAGCTCTGTTTTGACTCTGACTGCCGGCATCCCGTCAATCATTAACATTCTGTTTTCAGAAGCACTGGGGCTCTAGAGGGAAAGATGATTCCGTTAAATAAATGAAGTAACATGGAGTTGAGGGGTAACAAGTGTCAAATCCCTAACAAAGAAACAAAATGGTCAAAGATTATATACTATGTTAGCTTAAAAATGACGACTATTTATAGAACAATCACACTTTGAGCAAAGGAAAAGTTTATTTCACATTACTAAATGTGACGTAGGAGACTCTTATAAAGCAATGGAAAATGATAGTGATCCGGTGGAGAGAACCGGTACTGCAAGGGAATGCAGTATTTTCTCTTCTGAGAGAAAAAAACACAGAGCTAATCAGGAACCACACCTCACCTCAAGGCAGGAGAGAAGCCAAGTCCCTGAATGGGCACGCCCAAGCAGGAGGCGGGCAGTGCAGTACTCAGGCAGCTTGTTAAGAACGCAGAAACAGAAACAGTTAGAGGAGGACCAGGACAGATTCAGCGAGGAGTCAGGACACAAGCACCTGGATGAGGACAGGTCAGATGACCAGGAACAGGAACCGTTGGAGAGAGAACCACTGAGCAGCTGTGATCCACGAAGGAGCAGACTGGAGCTGGGAGACTCAGGGGCAGAGAAAGACTTCTGTAAGCAGAAGAATTCAAAGGCACTGAGAGACCCAAGGCTACAGCTCAGGAGTTTAAAGGACCAAGCAGAACCTTGGAAAAGGAGGCAGAGGGATAGAGAATTACCCTGGAAGAAGCCCCAGCACAAGGTATCTGGTGGGTTTGGAACAGCTAGCAAGCTTAACAGTGGGAAGCCAGAAAGAGTGAACTTTAATTGTGAAAGACAGGACAAAGGCAGAAAGTTTGGTAGTAATTGGTTAAGCCAAGAGAAGCCTGACTGTTTTCCTTTTAACACTCTGAGAGACTCTCCAAGCACAGCTGAAGCGTTTTACCCTGCACTTTCATTTGGAGATAGGTGGGGGGAAGGGAAATGCTTACACGCTGAACGGTTGTCCAAGTAAAAGCACTGATAATTTATTTTTATTTATTTATTTATTTAACAGTATTTTTAATCCGCCTTATCTTAATAATCAAGGTGGTATCACAGCAAACAATCAGGTCAAGTGAGTGTGTTATACATGCAGTGGGGGGGGAAATTGAGTGTGTGTTCTGTTCTGTGCTAGATTGGTATGAGCTATGTACAGAGTGGGCTATATACAGTGGTGCAAAAACATATTCGATACATACATTGGTTAGGCGGAATCATGTGCTGTTATTCATTCTCTGAAGTTATGTGATGTGTCCATAGTGTTCTATGAACAGCATGGTTTTCAGCTGTTTTCTAAAGTCTTTGAGGTCTGTAGCGGCCCTCAATTCATCCGGGAGTTTGTTCCATATTGTTGGAGCGGCCATTGAGAGTGCTCTGTCTGTTGTGTCCTTGCGTGTGTGTTTGTATTCACTTGCCAAGAGATAAGAACGTTAAACAAGTATTTACCTGAAGGAGGATATTCTCAGCCTAGCTCAGAAAATACACAGGCTGAATTACTTCTCACTGAATTCAGGGAGTTCCTTAAGAACAGAGCAGTTTCTCCCAATAATGTAGCAAAGCCTATAAGCAGTTGTGAGGAAGAAATGCCTTTAATTTCTCTGCCATCTACAGAGCAGGAAGTCCCGATGGACTGCTCTACATGTGTGATTCAAAAGGACATTTAAGTGATATGCTTGCCAAGGTGTTATGAAAGAATATAACAAAGTTACCTAAATGATTGCCATGCTAAAGAAGCTTATGTGAAGAGAATAAGTGAAAGCATATTGTGTGCAATTCAGGAGCATTGCTGTTACCAGAGTTTTTCTGTTACGTTACTGAAAGGAGGTCATATGACAACTGAATGTGATCAGTAATGGACATTTAGCCTAGCAGTAAGAAGCCTTGTTTAGTTAAGTTTCTCAGCCTTGTTTTGATCAGGTCCGCATGCGCGGATCAGGTCCGCATGCGCGGATGAGGGCCCAGAAAGCTTGGAGAGTATCTGTAATTATACATGGGCACTGTGCACTTTGCGTCCACAGCATGCCCGGGAGATATTGCAATGGAATCGGAGCTAGTAAATTCTCCTCAATGTCCACCCAGACAGGACGCCTGGCCGTTCGACTTTCTAACCACCTCGACCCCTGTTTTAGCAAAAAGGCTCTATGATAGGAGAGAAAATTGGGAAATCGAATACCGCCCTCCTCTCGGCTACCCATAAGCTTCCGTCGCGCTATTCTCGGTGTTATCTCTTTCCAGAGGAACCGGCCCAAAATACCTTCGATCTGCTGAGAGGATTGCACTGGCAGTAGACAGGGTATCATCTCTAAGATATAGTTAACCTTAGGAACTATCATTTTTATAGTCTCCAGCCATCCCCACCAGGATAACACTAAAGGGGACCATTTACTAAGCATTCGCCGGACAGTTGTCACCTGCTCTGTCGCATTAAAACTGACCGTTTTCTCAAGGGGATAACAATAGTGAACTCCCAGATATTTCACCATAGAAGATTCCCAGATAAACGGGAAGCGACTCAAGTCCCCCTGGTGTACCCAGCAATTTGTCTTCCTACCAACCGCTATATACAGACTATTT
Source organism: Ichthyophis bannanicus (assembly GCA_033557465.1). Lineage (NCBI taxonomy): Eukaryota > Metazoa > Chordata > Amphibia > Gymnophiona > Ichthyophiidae > Ichthyophis > Ichthyophis bannanicus. Next base: position 408,591,252 of record CM066035.1, on the reverse strand, counting down.
GACCCTGCAACCCTTAAACACCTACCTGTCCCATGGTCAGACCACTACCTCCTCAAATTTGTAATAAGATTCACCAACAACATCCAAAAAAACAACCCACGACCATCACTAATAAATAGATTTAGGAAATTTAATGAGGAAGAATTCCTTGACAACATACTTCCTAATCTATCCCCAATAACAACAAATCTTGAAGAAGCAGTGGATAACTGGAACAATATAATCCGTAAGGCAGCAGAATATAAACCAATAGTAACAAAATGTAATAATAAAAACAATAAGACTAAAAATACAGATGCTCCATGGTATAACAACACAATTAAACAAATTAAAAAAAATCTAAGAAAATATGAAAGAGAATGGAGAAATTCCAAATCGATATCCACCCACGAAAAATACCTAAACTCACTTACAGAATACAGGAAAGCAATCGACACAGCCAAGAGAAACCATTACTCTAAAATTCTAACTAACTCTATGAATCGCCCAAGAGAACTGTTCAGTATAGTCCAGAATTTGACCAACAAAACCCACAACACACATGAAACATCTATTGACATTTCTCCTCAAGTACTAGCACAATATTATATAAACAAAACTAAACCTCAATTAGAGCCTCCAAAAATATACACTGAGGTGACCCTTAACATTAACGGTACTTGGTCAAACTTTAATAAAGTAACAAAACTAACTCTCAAAACTATCATATCAAATATAAATACAACAACCTCTTACCTTGATCCTTGTCCAGTAAAATGGATAAAAAAGACTCTCCCAACACTCTCTTCCTTCATTCTTCCCATAGTTAACCTCTCATTAAAAACTGGCTACCTACCCCCAACCTTAAAGCATGTCCAAATAAGACCAATTCTTAAAAATAAGAACCTTGACAAGACTTCCCCAACCTCTTACAGGCCCATCTCAAGTATACCTTTCATGGCCAAACTCATTGAAAAATAATTCAAATCCAATTACAAGAATTCATTGATACCATAGACCTCCTTGACGAACACCAATATGGATTTCGTCCACATCACGGAGTGGAAACTCTCCTAACAATACTCATAGACACATTAATAAGAGGAACTGATGACCCCACACAAGCATTTATATTAATCTTTTTAGACATCTCCGCTGCTTTCGACAGTGTTAATCATGCGACAATGCTAAGCAGACTCCAACACATTGGAATAACATCCAATGTACATAATTGGTTTAAATCTTACTTAACAAACAGAACTCAAACAGTGAGAATTGATAATCAAACATCAAATACTTTTAAACAAACACAAGGCCTTCCTCAAGGATCTGCGCTATCAGCACTATTATTCAATATTTACCTTCAACCTGTCTGCAACATTTTTAAACGCCATGGTGTACGATACCACATCTACGCCGACGATATTATGTTCTACCTACCATTCAAAATCCCACACCCACCAATTCAACAAATAATAAACTGCTTTAATGACCTAACAGCTTGGCTCAAAGACCACAACCTTTATATCAACTTCACAAAAACAGATATTCTCTATGTCACAAGAAACCAAACATATACACCACCAAACACCATCACACTAAATAACCATGAAATTAAAACAAAAAAAGAAATAAAATATCTAGGTGTAATACTTGATGACAAACTCAATATGGACGCACATATAAAAAACCTAACAAAAACTATACATTTCAAAATTAAGATCCTGAAACAATTACGCCCATTAATTCATCTACATGATTTCATATCAATAATACAAGCAATAATTACCCCGCACTTTGACTTCGCAAACTTAATTCTACAGGGTATCACACAAAAAAACATTTAAAAAATCCAATTAACTCAAAATATAGCGGCAAGAATTATAATGAAAATAAATCTAAGAGAGCACATTACACCTATCCTTGCTAAACTCCACTGGCTGCCTATTCATGAACGAATACACTACAAAATACTAGTTACCACCTTCAAACTAATAAATAAACTTGCCCCATCAGTACTCAATAACCTAATTTGCACAGAATCAAACAAGAGATTTCAAAGAAGTAGGAATACAAATACAATATCAATACCAAAAGATTATAAAAAAGCCAGAAAACTAACCAATAACAGGGCCTTCTCACACTACACACCGGCGCTTTGGAATAACCTACCTGATAGCATTCGTCTACTAACCGATATCAAAGAATTTAGGAAAAAATTAAAAACACATCTATTTACCTTACATTATACACCCCTGGTTGGCCAAACCACACAAATTGACACAGGATAAAAACTTGTAAGATATACACCTGTTCGATCATATAAGCACATAATATGATATCATAAGGTGATTCTCATGTGATTCAATCCATAAGTTAAAAAAAAAAAAAAAAACTTTGTAAATTTGTATAAAGTTGATGCATTTGTATAAAGTTCTGATACATCCAACTAATCAAGATGGATGACATCACTGTTAGAATTCTTAATTATACTGTTAAATGTAAAAAGTTAACCTCTGTTTCATGTAAAACGTCTAGGACATGTACTTTCATGTACCTTAACAACTTTTCTGTTCAATGTAAACCGCACTTGATACCTGGGAAAGAGCGGTATATAAATGTGTTCTAAATAAATAAATAAATAAAAATTTAAGGGGAAAGCAACTGACTTCGTCCAGTTAATTTTGTAACCCGATAGTGCCGAGTAGCGATCTATATGCGCTAGTACATTGGGGACTGACTCTGGGGAGACGAATAAGAGGAGATCGTCAGCATATGCAGATAATTTGATTTCTAGTCCCGCAATCACTGCCCCACGAATCTCCGGAGACTGCCTAATAATGAGGGTTAAGAATTCCAACGTGAGATTAAAAAGCATGGGAGAAAGAGGACAGCCCTGCCGTGTACCCCGCTTTAAGTCAAGCGGCCGGGACTTGGTACCATTCACGCAAATATAAGCTGTGGGCTGGGTGTACATAATCTCCAGAGAGCGCAAGAAACCGGACCCAAAGCCGAACCACTTGAGAACCGCAAACAAAAAGGGCCATTCTAACCGATCAAAAGCTTTTTCGGCATCCAGGGAAAGACCTACTAGAGAGGTAGTCATGCTCTCAGAGCCAGCTAGAATATGGCAGAGAGTTCGTGCATTGTCCGCGGTTGATCTACCCGCAGTAAAGCCACACTGATCTGGATGAATTAATAAGCGCAACTTCTCTGACAATCAGGCGGACAACACTGTCGCGTAAATCTTATAATCCGCATTAAGAAGGGAGATAGGGCGATAATTAGCCGCCAGCTGTGGGTCTCTCCCAGCCTTTTCAAACACTACCACGTTCGCCATGGCGAAGTCACCAACCTGCGAATCCGCCTCTACTAGCATATTGTAATATTGAGATAGATAGGGGACTAACTCCTTCGCAAAGGCCTTAAAAAATTCGGCCGGAAGGCCGTCAGGGCCCGCTGCTTTGCCAGAGGCCATCTTAGCAATCGCCTGATTAATCTCTTCTTTGGAAAAGGGCCTATCAAGCTCCATCTTATCTTCTTCACTTAAGACCGGGCGCTGTACTTCAGAGACCAAAATATCGAATGCATCCTGAGAAAAGACTCGCTCTGATTCATATAGGCGGGCATAAAAATCTCTAAATATGTCCGCAATCCCGGAATCTTTAACCACAATACCCTGCCCTTGCGGGTCACGTAAAGAAGCTACCCTCTTGGCTTCCCAGGCCCCCTTTAACGCATTGGCAAAAAGCCTACCAGCTTTATGACCTTCCCGGTAATAGACCCCTTGTTGTGCTTTAATACTTTGAGAGACTTCAGTAGTTAGGATCCCATTGTATTGAAATCGTAGCCGCTGAAGCCTTAACAAGATACAGGGGTCTGACCGTTGGGTTAAAACACGCTCCCCCAGCCGCTATTTGTTGCTCAAGAGCTACTAGCTGTTGTTTTCGTAATTTCGCTAGGCGAATACTAAAGCTGGTGATAGTGGCTCGCACCGTGGCTTTGAATCCCTCCCACCAGGCCCAGCCCGAGGTAGACATAGGAGAATTAAAGTGGACGTACTCAGCTATCGCAGCTTTAACATCTAAGCAGAATTCCTCATTGTCTAACAGAGCTCTATCAAAATGCCACTCCCTGGGACCCGCACCCCCCTTATCATCTTGCATCACCAACGAGATGGCCGCATGATCGGACACATGCATTGAGTGTATGCGTGTCTCCGTTATGGTAGGCACCAGTGTTTTAGATACTAAAAAAAAATCAATTCTGGATTGCGACCTATGTGGAGCCGAGAAAAAGGTGAACTCCAGCTCTGAGGGGTGGTGTAGCCTCCAAATATCTACCAACGCCCTCTCTTTGATCAGGGAGGCGAGCACCAGTTGCCCCCTGGAGGTGGTTGAGGAACGAGGCGGTTGTTTATCGACCAAAGGGTCTAAGGCCTGATTGAAATCCCCCCCTATAATCAATGGTGCCAGTGTATCTGTATGTACCACTTCGGCTATTGCAGCAAAAATATTCTGGACTATCCCTATTAGGGGCATATAAACATAGCACGGCAAGCTCTAGTCCCCCCACGTTGAGTGAGGCCAGAGTCCAGCGTCCCTCGGTTTCCGAGCTGCTATGAACAATAGTAGCCTTTAAGGATTTTCTCACTAAAATGTCCACTCCATTCCTCTTTTTAACCGCTGCGGAATAAGCAGCGAGAGCATAGGGCTTTATACTAAGATATAGTGACTCTTTTTGATTTAGACGCGTCTCTTGCAATAGCAAGATGTCAGCCTTTTCATGCCGCGCATAGTCAATAATTTTTTTCCTTTTAGCCGGATTGTTTATCCCTTTGACATTCAAGGATAATACTCTATATGAAGCCATTTATACACACACAAAACTTACACACCCCGGGAACAATTCCAGTCACCCTCCTAAAAAAAGGGCAAGAATCTACGGGAGAGCCATTAGTACAGTGCATGCATTGCTGATGATTCCTAACATTTGTTCTCAAGCTTAAGGCCTTTTTCATGCGTGCGTGCCCTAGAGGAGAGAGTCTACCCATATACATATCTGGTGAGCTCGTACCGGCAGGGTAGGCCTGGAGAACCCGCCATCATTATATCAATTCCAATGCATGCACCAACATTTTAGATATAAACCCCTCTTTCCTGCATGAGAAGCTGGATATTCTATCGCAATATCAATAGCCCTGGATATGGTACACCCATATTGCATTGTTTTGCGCTAGATTACTCAACCCATTGCACATTGATCATACACAGTAATAGGGTCACTGCTATATCCCAAATGTCCGATTGAGACATGGAAAAGTTCAATAGCCACCCTTAGTGCATCTGCGCTGCCTCCTTGTCTTCCAGGTACGCCAGGAGAGCATCGGGGTCATCAAATGATCGGGTCTGATTATGCAGCGTTACCCGCATCGTCGCAGGGTAGAAAAGGCCATAGCGTGCTTGCAGCGATTGTAGGCACGGCCTGCATGCCAAGAGTCTTTTTCTCCGATCTACGGTGGCTTTGGCCAGGTCAGGATAGATGTTTAGTTTGTGCCCCTCAAATTCCATAGGCGCCCGAGCGCGGGCCAGAGTCATAATCTGGGCTACCTCTGGGTATCGTAGGACTCGGAAGATAATGGGCCTCGGCTGCTTGCTGTGCGCTGAAATGTGCGACGGGATCCTGTGAGCACGATCTATTTCGAACTCCTTCGCAAAAGTAATCTTGAGCACCGAGGGAATCAGCTTCCCCACGAAGGCAATCATGTCGTTACCTTCCGCCCCCTCCGGGACGCCGACCAGCCGTACGTTATTGCGCCGGGCTCGATTATTGCTATCTTCGGCATCCCTCTGCAATGCCCGAAGCTGCCTCTCCAATTTGTCCCCTTTTCCAGCCGCGCCCCATGGGCAGATAATACACCCTCGACTTTTTCTTGCCGTAGTGAGAGCCCCTCAATCTGGCAGCGCAACCCGCTGATTTCTTCATGCACTGTGTGTAAAGAGTCTCCATTGGCTTTGACCAGCTCCTTCACTCCACGTATCTCCGCTAGGAGCTCCTGTAAGGCCTCGGGCCCTTCACGTGGCGACGCCATTTTTTGTGGAGAGAGGGGCTCGGTTTTAGAACTTTTCCTGCTGCTGTTCAGCGCGCCGGCATAATCAAGCCTCACCGGTTTGGTTCCTGCCATTACTTAGGCGCACTTTACACCTTCCCGATATTTCAATTCTCTGGTGCACTGCAAAATACAGGATTTTCCAGGATTTTCGGCGGATCCTCACAGAGCCTCCGCGTTAAGCGACTGATCCGCTTGGCATCAGGCTCCGCCCCCACTCCATTCATTATTTTATAGACGTCTGTCATATCTCCCTCAGCCGTCTTTTTTCCAAGTTGAAGAGTCCTAACCTTTTAAGCCTTTCCTCAAAGGGGTATCCTTCCATCCCCTTTACCATTTTGGTGGCTCTTCTCTGAACCTTTTCCAATTCTGCTATATCATTTTTAAGATATGGCAACCAGAAATGCACATGATATTCAAAGTGCGGTGCACTATGGAATGATACCAAGACATTATAATATCCTTGGGTTTATTCTCCATTCCTTTCCTTATGATTCCTGGCATCCTCTTTGCTTTCTTGGCTGCCAAAGCACATTGGGCAAAGAGTTTCAACATATTATCCACGATGATGCCTAAACAGTCTCTTGGGTGGTGGTTCCTAATGTGGAACCTTGCAACATGTAACCATAGTTTGGATTGTTCTTCCCTAAAGGGCTTATTCCGTTCCCAGATGTAGATCCCCTCTGTATGGCCTGTCTGAGCCGGACATACAGAGGGGATCGTGATTCTGATCCCATGGGGCACAATCCCGTACGTGCTGGCTGGGACTATGATTCAGTCCTGCCTGCCTTGATCTCGGAGGTGGAATAACTTCTCAGCACAAATCACTGGCCTTGGACAAAAAAGGCCGACATTAGAATTGGCCCTGTATGTCCAGGGTTGGTGACAGCCCAGACTCTGCCCCCAAGCCGCCCCTTCCCCGCCCCCATCTAACTTCCCTGCACAATAGACTGGGAAGTTAGACACGGTGGGGAAAGGCATGAATAGCAGGGATGGATGTTCATGGCACAGAATCAGGCCCTAAGTGCCTAACTTTTCACTTGTAGAAATTTGGATGTCCAGTCTTCCAATTTATCAACATCCTCTTGAAACTTTTCAAAATCATCTTGTGTTTTAACAATGCTGAATAATTTTTTTGTCATCTACAAATATGATCACCTCATTTGTTTTTCCCATTTCCAGGTCATTTAGGAATATGTTAAAAAGCAGCAGGCCCAGCGCAGATCCCTGGGGTACTCCACTATTCACCTTTCACCATTGAGAAAATTGGTCATTTAGCCCTATTCTCTGTTTTCTGTCTTTGAACCAGTTCCTGATCTACAAAGGTACACTGTCCCCTATCCCATGACTTTTTATTTTCTCTAAGTCTCTAAAGAAGGACCATTTCAAAGGCTTTCTGAAATTCCAGATACACTTTATCAACCGGCTAGGGCCAGCGCAAGGAGATGAGGTGCCCTAGGTAATTCTCATCCCTTGCAACTTCTCTTCCTGCCACCCCTTACTGTGACCTACAGGAGTGGCAATGGCCTGAAACCGCCCCACGGTGCTTATCTTCAAATGTCAACAACACAGGGCTGTTTGCTTCTACCCCCACCGGTGCTGACTTCAGTTTGTATGGGGACGGAAGTTCACCTAACGGTAGTGTGGGCCCTGCAACTGGCTCAATTTTATCTTCCTTTTATTTACACCTTCAAAAAATTGTAACAAATTACTAAGACAAGAACTTTCCTTGGCTAAATCCATATTGGCTTTCTTCTGTTGAACCATGACTATCTATATGTTCAGCAATTTTATTCTTTCTACCATTTTGCCTACATGTATACCCTTGCCCAGGGCACCAATTCCAAGGTTGCCACCATGACCCCCAGAAATTGCAGGCAGTCCCAAACACTGGATCACAAGGGGTCCGGAAGCTCCTGACCTGATCCATGAGTTTGATGTTCATTTCTTTGGGCAGAAAAACACTGCCCTACAAAGTATGAAATAAAGCCCCCAGGTAAACTAAGATCCTGGCCAGGAGATAGCACTCTTGTCATAATTGAACAGCCAACCCAAGCTTTCCAACACCTGGATAGTTTGACAAGTTGACGTCCTGGCCTCTTCCACAGAATCTGCCTGAAACAGCCAATTGTCCAAGTATCTGTGCAGTCATATCTCCTCCTAGTGCAGAAAGGCTGGTACCACTACCCATGATCTTCATGAGGGTCCGGGGAACTGTTGCCAGCCCGACTGGCAGAGCTTGAAACTGCTAATGTACCCCTAAGAGGCAGAAAGATAGGAACATCTGGTGAGACCCCCGTATCTGAATGTGAATGTGAAGATATGCCTTGGACAAAAGTCAAGAGAGGACAGAAATTCCCCTAGATGCACAATGAAGATGCGATAACAGACTGCAGGGTGTCTATGTGGTATCATGGTACCTGAAGTGTGGCATTTACCTCCTTGATATTCAAGATACTATGAAAAGCACCCCCCTCCGTTTCCTGGACACTATGAAACAGATGAGATACCATCCTCTGTTATACTGCATTGCTGGAACCAGGACAATTGCCCCCAGAGCCCACAAGCAGCTAAGCATTTCTCAAACCGAGAGCCTCTTGACCATTGACCTGCACGGAGACACCATGAAAGCCTCAGAAAATGGTTCTGCAAACTCTAATATATATATATATATCAAAATAGAGCCCTTTGGGGGTATTATATTAAAGATCTCTCTTAAAGAGTATTTTTTTTGTTGGACTATATTATGCCAGGCTATACTAAGTCATGATTTGGATATCTGAAAATAGGCATATAGACATCCAAAGCACAGAGATGTCACTGGAGCAATTTTAGAAGCCAATTCTTTGGACGTCCCCAGCGTGAGGACGTCCAAATCTGAATGGGGGCATGGCAGAGGCGTGTCCAGGGCATTACTAGGAACCTGGAAGTCTTCACCCAATTGCAGAAATGCCTTGTATGTCCCGTGCCCTGACCAAGAGTATAGCTGCTCCAGGCACAAAGAAGCAATGGAAAAGTTGACGTTTCGCCTGCCAAACACCAGAGGGTATGAAGGAGGAGGTAAACTCCTATCCCATGTCTTTCCCTTTTTGACAATGAACTCTGTCGGAGGATGGGGGCTCATATTTCCAGTTTGCAACACCACTGGATGTTCCCATATGCAATCTTGCATGTGCTAGACTTCCCCACACCACTATTCTACAGGCAGGATGTCTATGTGGACAGCAATCTGAAACTTAGTACTACGTACTTAAGATAAGGATATTTTAGCCATTAATTCTGCATGGTCTCAGTCTGTACTTGGATGTTCTTTCTAAAGTAGTTGTACTGCAGAATTAATGGCTAAAATATTCTTATCTTAAGTACATACTTAAGTACTATGTTTCAGATTGCCATCTCACATTTATAAATCTTGCTTTAGGTAAATTTCATCATTGCCATCATTTAATTCTCTGGAAACTTGCATCATATTATTCAGCTCTTAGATTATACAAAATTAATACTTAGCTAAACTGCTCCTTCTGACATCACCAACAATTTATCAATATACGGTAGTCATCAGTGGCGTACTATTCATTTCTTCCTCGTTCTCCTAAAGGGACAATGCTGTGCTGCTACTATTACAATCTTTTCCTCTTCCTCAAAGATCCTCTCTATTTGTACCATGACTTTTTGGATTCAGCTGTAGTTCTCTTCTCCAACACCTCCACTGAGAGGCGAATCCGGAAATTCATCACCCTTTCCATAAAGAAATATTTCCTCAGATTACTCCTGAGTCTATCCCCTTTCTCCTTAGTCCTATGACCCCTCGTTCCAGACCTTTCTTTCAACTAGAAAAGGGCTACCTCCTGTGCATTTATGCCATAGAGGTATTTAAACGTCTATCATATCTCCCCTCTCCCACCTTTTCTGCAAAGTATTGTATATGTATTGAGATTTTTAAGTCTATCTCCATATGTCTTCTAACAAAGGCAACTGGCTATTTTAGTAGCTACCCTCGGACAGACTCCATCCTTTTGTTTATATACTTTTGAAGATGCAGTCTCCAGAAATGTATACAGCACTCCAAATAAGGTCTCACTAGAGACTTATACGAATGCACTATTACCTTTTTTCCACTGGCCATTCCTCTTCCTATTCAACTAAGCATCCTTCTGACTTTTGTCATCACTTTTTCTACCTGTTTGGCAACTTTAAGATTATTCAATACGATCATCCCCAGGTCCCACTTGTCTTCATTTGCTGATGTACTGTACAGTACTGCTCTCTTGGGTTTTTTTTGGCCCAAATGCATGACCTTGCATTTTTGTTTAGTGCTGCCAAATTCTCAACCATTCAGGTTTCTCTAGATCCCTCCTGATTTTAACCACACCTTCCAGGGTGTCTACCCTCTGGAGATATTTCTATCATTTGCAAATCTTTCCCAAATGAATAATTAATGAGTTACTGTGATGTAAAGTCATGCAAAGCAGCTCATAAACTATTAATGTGTTGTATGTGAAATTTATTCCCAGATGGATTTCTGAAAATAAATTGTGTGACATTTACTGAAGTAAACCATTGCACCTGATTTTCTTTTTTACCTGGGTCATTTGCATATAAGTACCAGTAGAAAAGAAGAGTGAAGTTTGCCACCTGTGCTATATTGACTTCCTAGTGGTTTACAATAGATTTACTTCATTTTAAATCACTTATTCTAAACAAGGCTCTAGGCAGTGTAAATGATAAAAACATCAAAATAACTAAAATCATACAATTACAGTCAATAAAGAAGATGCTACCATTTAATATACTATTTAGACATCAATATGAACAAATAGTCTACTTAAGACCTTTTAACAAAGGCCATGTTTACTAAAGAGCACAAATGATTAGCGCAGGGTTTACCATGTGGTAAGCATGTCGCATTCTAAAAATTCCAGCAAAGTAGAAATCCTGCCCTAAATGCTTAGCACACACGAGGGCGCAGAATAGGTGGGTTGGAGAGGACAGTAGGTATTGACTGCACAGTGCAGCTAGTGCAGGGCTAATTAACGTGTGCTAAGTATCAAGGCTTCAGGTAGTGCAGATACATTTACGGCCTCCTCAGTGAGTAGTAGTAAATGCACTCGGCGGCACAGACGATCATAAACTGAAGGAGACTAAAATAAGTAGCAAATGATAATCAATTTTATTTATTTGTGTGATTTGTATACCGCCATTTCAGATAACATAGCAGTTTACATACAGAACAAATGGGACACATTGAACATTTTAACAAGGGCAAGTGTACAAGTAATCAGATATATTTACATGATTCTTACAGATTTAACTTATTTACAATTTGGTGAATAAAGAACTCTTAGGAATAGTATTTAGGAATTCTTCCTGAGCACTTGAGAGGGAACAGAGTTATCTAAAGAGTGTTGGGTGGTTGATTTGTAAAGGGAGGCTAGGATAGTTGTGGGTAGGAATATTTCAAGTATGCTGCGCTGTGGAATATGTGCTATGTTAGGTTGACATTTGGAGTTGGTTCATTATGTCCAAAATATTCAATGAATAGGAAAGTTTTGAGATGAATGCAGAACGTGGATAGGTCTGTAATGCTTCTAAGTCTTTCTGGCAGAGAGTTTCAGAGCATTGGGGATAAGTACTCGAATGCTCTGTTGCTGGTGTGTTGCTTTGTCTTTTGGTATCAGATGGGATTGAAAGAATATTGTTCATTTGGCCTCTTCTTTGGCGTTCGTTAGGTGTGATCTTAATTAGGTGAGAGAATTGTGGGTGCTATATTTCTGATAATTTTGAATGAGATCATTATTATCCTGTAGATTATTCTGCTCTGTATAGGTAACCAAAGCAGGGCAATAAGTATAGGGGTTATATGATCCATGCGGCGTGAGTTCTAGATAATACGTGCCACCATAACCAATGACAAATGAAAAATGTATGACAAAATATTCTAAATATTTAAACAGTTCCAGAATGGGCGGGGTAAAACCTGATGAGCGAGGAAAAGAAAGGAATCAGCGCATCTGTATTACTTAAAATCTTTATTAAAAAGATCAGCAGTGCATAGTATCTGAAAGGACTGGGTTGACATATTACTATTGTTATTATAATTTATCATCCATCTGCTTGAGAAAAACTAAAACTATTAAATGCTAGTAAGTTAACAGTGTAAAGAGAAGAGATGACCTAGAATTATATTATGCATTACAAAAAAATAAGAGTTATAATAATAAATAATAGCTATAACAAAAGTAGAGGAGTAGCCTAAGGGTTAGAGCACTGGTTTGGGAACCCAGAGACAAGGGTTCAATTTCCACTAGCACTCCTTGTGGCCTTGGGCAAGTCACTTAACCCTCCATTGCCTCAGAAGAATCCGCGTTATCATTGTCCCTGTTTAATGTACATTACCAAGTTTAAGTTACAATGTAAACCACTTTGATTGAAATGATAAAGCAGTATATAAAACCTGTTAAATAAATAATAAGAATGGATCTTAAGACAAATAACAATTAACCTATTATGTGTACAAGCCAATGCAGGTAGTGCATAATGTACTGTAGCTATCTAAGGCTTCTTGACACATGCCCTTGGCAGAAGAGCCAGTCTTTTATCTGCTTCCTGATGCTAATCCCAGGATTGGTAAAGTTCATCTGGGAGAATGTTCCAGTGTGCAGGAATTGAACCCTAAAGGTCTGTTTGCGGACTTTAGTTCACTTCATTTCTTTTAGCTAAGGTTTAAGTAAGTAGCAGAGTTTCCTTGGGAAGATCTCAGAGGTTTAGCAGTTTGTGTCTCTTAGAGCACTTTCGTCTTTTAACCTGAAAGACCAGAGTCAGAATTGTAAATTTGGCCCTATAGAGCACAGTAAACCAGTGGAAATTTTGCCAAATAGATATGCTATGATCTTGTCACTTGCATCCCTATAACATTGTTGTTGTGTCATGCGCGATTTAACTGAAGTTGGTATAGACCCTCAGTTGTCAGTCCATTGTAAAGAGAATTACAGTAATCTAGCTGTGAAGTTAATACAACATAGACTGTTGTGGTCAGACTCGATTCTCAATAAACTGCTGGTCTAGTATCAGCATAATATACTTCCAACAGAGAGACATACAGTAGTAAAACATCTTGTGACGAACATGAGGCAGTAATAAAACACAAAACTGTAACTGATTTCTTCAATACAGGGATCTGGATATTATAAATCCTTAAATAATAATGAAAGAACTTTACAGCTAACCCTGCAAGCTGCGGGCAGTCAAGAGTTGGAGCAATGTGGTCATGTAATTTTAATCCCAGCAAAATGCATGCAGCAGTATTGCAATCCATGGATTTGTTCTTTCTAGAGACTGTGATAAGGAAGCTTATCATAGTTCAGGAGGGAGCTATAATAGAGGTGAATTGGCTCTGAACAAGCAACCTGTCTTAGCTGGTAGAAATAATAAAACAGAATGTTTTCATAAAAGACTACCAGTCCCAGTATGCACCAGGTTTCAAATAGCCTCTAGAAGAGCTGAAGTGGGGAAACGTGTGTTCAATCAGGAGAGCTATGAGGTAATCCCCAATCACTCATCTCCAAGGGCAGGGCTGGATTCAGCACAGCTGAGCTGTGCTAGGGTGGAGTATCCCTCTAAACAAGTTAAAAGGAAAACATATTCTAAACAGAATCAGATGGGGAAGGAGTTCAAGATCAGGAAGTAGCAGCAACGTGGAAGAAAGAAGAGAAAGACATCTTGGAGGTCTAAAGAAGGAGCCCACAGCAGTACGTGTGTTGGGAGTCATTCCAGAGGCAAGCATACTCCATTGGACTGGAGGAAGCCAGAGGAGTGGGGTTACAGAGCCAGGAATTCCCGGACGGCACCTGTGAAGGAGACGGCTGCATTTGGAAGGGGCCCTAAGACCAGTGCAAGAAGGTATGTGAAGAAAGACCCAGTGTCCAGGGATCTTGATTGGAAGGCTGGACATAAAAGCTGGACTACTTACTGGCCAGGATATCTGGAGAGGAAATCTAACAGCAAAGGAAGCTCAGGTATGAACTCTGATCTATACCCTAGCTCTTCACCTGGAAGACAGCAGGGAAACAAATATTATCTTGAGAGTGCTCCATTAAGGAATTCCCCTGAGCCAGACCATGATACTGATTCTATGATATTTGAAGAAGAAGGAGATATTTTAAATGATCAGAATGAATACAAGGATTGCTCTCTGACTAGGCTGCTGTGGTAAAATACTTTCACAAATACAACAACCATCAAAAGGAACTATAACTTGTTCTTTTATCTACCCAGAAAAGCCTGCAAGAAAGCTTTAGGGTAGGATTTGAGCCACGTAGAGAAAGTGAACCAGCAAAGGGGTTTGCAGCTGGCTAATTATTGGTAATTGAGCCATTCCCCAATTGCACGTGAGCTCTGAAAGGAAACTACTGTTTGTGTGTGAAAATAGAAGAAAGTTATCCTTGAAAAAGAACAGTTTTTGGTTACTTTTGGGTTTTGTTTTTGCTTTTGGAGCACTGCTAAAAGTTATTAGCAGGAGCCCTCAAAAAGACCTTTTCTGTTTCCCATCAAGGTCTTTATTGTTTGATTGCTTCATAAGTTCAGTTGCTTATATCATGATTTGTTTTTCCTAAGTACAATACTGAAGCAAGTGTCCTTTTATGTTACCAAGTAAATCTGTGTGGGAGAATTAACCCCATGAATAAAATATATTTTTCTTTGCTTACACTCGAGCAACACAACTCATTATTTTGTGAACGGCTGATTCTGGTATGAATGGACTACATCCCCCACAATCCTTTGCAAGTCATAATAGTATTTTGCCTTTGCCAAGACTGTGGACATTCACGCCCAGCGCCCCCGTTTACAAGACTCAAAGGAGATTGTAATTGTTTCCAAGCCTGACTGTCACAAAACTCATCTTAGGAAGACAAAAAGAACAGAGCATGAAGAGGAGAGACCTGCAGCCTCTGGAAGGTCTGGAAATGATTACCCACATCACAAAAAGGAATGGTCTGGAAACCTCTGCTTACCCCTTGCTCAGATTCCAGCAGCTCTGTTTTGACTCTGACTGCCGGCATCCCGTCAATCATTAACATTCTGTTTTCAGAAGCGCTGGGGCTCTAGAGGGAAAGATGATTCCGTTAAATAAATGAAGTAACATGGAGTTGAGGGATAACAAATGTCAAATCCCTAACAAAGAAACAAAATGGTCAAAGATTATATACTATGTTAGCTTAAAAATTATGACTATTTATAGAACAATCACACTTTGAGCAAAGGAAAAGTTTATTTCACATTACTAAATGTGACGTAGGAGACTCTTATGAAGCAATGGAAACTGATAGTGATCCGGTGGAGAGAACCAGTACTGCAAGGGAATGCAGGATTTTCTCTTCTGAGAGAAAAAGCACAGAGCTAATCAGGAACCACACCTCACCTCAAGGCAGGAGAGAAGCCAATTCCCTGATTGGGCACGCCCCAGCAAGAGGCGGGCAGTGCATTACTCAGGCAGCTTGTTAAGAACGCAGAAACAGAAACAGTTAGAGGAGGACCAGGACAGATTCAGCGAGGAGGAGTCAGGACACAAGCACCTGGATGAGGACAGGTCAGATGACGAGGAACAGGAACCGTTGGAGAGAGAACCACTGAGCAGCTGTGATCCACGAAGGAGCAGACTGGAGCTGAGAGACTCAAGGGCAGAGAAAGAATTCTGTAAGCAGAAGAATTCAAAGGCACTGAGAGACCCAAGGCTACAGCTCAGGAGTTTAAAGGACCAAGCAGAACCTTGGAACAGGAGGCAGAGGGATAGAGAATTACCCAGGAAGAAGCCCCAGCACAAGGTATCTGGTGGGTTTGGAACGGCTAGCAAGCTTAACAGTGGGAAGCCAGAAAGAGTGAACTTTAATTGTGAAAGACAGGACAAATGCAGAAAGTTTGGTAGTAATTGGTTAAGCCAAGAGAAGCCTGACTGTTTTCCTTTTAACACTCTGAGAGACTCTCCAAGCACAGCTGAAGCGTTTTACCCTGCACTTTCATTTGGAGATAGGTGGGGGAAGGGAAATGCTTACACGCTGAACGGTTGTCCAAGTAAAAGCACTGATAATTGCCAAGAGATAAGAACGTTATACAAGCATTTACCTGAAGGAGGATATTCTCTGCCTAGCTCAGAAAATACACAGGCTGAATTACTTCTCACTGAATTCAGGGAGTTCCTTAAGAGCAGAGCAGTTTCTCTCAATAACGTAGCAAAGCCTATAAGCAGTTGTGAGGAAGAAATGCCTTTAATTTCTCTGCCGTCTACAGATCAGGAAGTCCCGATGGACTGCTCTACATGTGTGATTCAAAAGGACATTTAAGTGATATATTCTTTCATAACACCTTGGCAAGCATAACAAAGTTACCTAACTGATTGCCATGCTAAAGAAGCTTATGTGAAGAGAATAAGTGAAAGCATATTGTGTGCAATTCAGGAGCATTGCTGTTACCAGAGTTTTTCTGTTACGTTACTGAAAGGAGGTCACATGACAACTGAATGGAATCAGTAATGGACATTTAGCCTAGCAGTAAGAAGCCTTGTTTAGTTAAGTTTCTCAGCCTTGTTTTGATCAGGTCCGCATGCGCGGATCAGGTCCGCATGCACGGATGAGGGCCCAGAAAGCTTGGAGAGTATCGGTAATTATACATGGGCACTGTGCACTTTGCGTCCACAGCATGCCCGGGAGATATTGCAATGGAATCGGAGCTAGTAAATTCTCCTCAATGTCCACCCAGACAGGAAGCCTGGCCGTTCGACCTTCTAACCACCTCGACCCCTGTTTTAGCAAAAAGGCTCTATGATAGGAGAGAAAATTGGGAAATCGAACAACGCCCTCCTCTCGGCTACCCATAAGCTTCCGTCGCGCTATTCTCGGTGTTCTCTTTCCAGAGGAACCGGCCCAAAATACCTTCGATCTGCTGATAGGATTGCACTGGCAGTAGACAGGGTATCATCTCTAAGATATAGTTAACCTTAGGAACTATCATCATTTTTATAGTCTCCAGCCGTCCCCACCTGGATAACACTAAAGGGGACCATTTACTAAGCATTCGCCGGACAGTTGCCACCAGCTCTGTCTCATTAAAACTGACCGTTTTCTCAAGGGGATAACAATAGTGAACTCCCTGATATTTCACCATAGAAGATTCCCAGATAAACGGGAAGCGACTCAAGTCCCCCTGGTGTACCCTGCAATTTAAGGGGAAAGCAACTGACTTTGTCCGGTTAATTTTGTAACCCGATAGTGCCGAGTAGCGATCTATATGCGCTAGTACATTGGGGACTGACTCTGGGGAGACGAATAAGAGGAGATCGTCAGCATATGCGGACAATTTGATTTCTAATCCCGCAATCACTGCCCCGCGAATCTCCGGAGACTGCCTAATAATGAGGGTTAAGAGTTCCAACGCGAGATTAAAAAGCATGGGAGAAAGAGGACAGCCCTGCCGTGTACCCCGCTTTAAGTCAAGCGTCCGGGACTTGGTACCATTCATGCAAATATAAGCTGTGGGCTGGGTGTACATAACCTCCAGAGAGCGCAAGAAACCGGACCCAAAGCCGAACCACTTGAGAGCCGCAAACAAAAAGGGCCATTCTAACCGATCAAAAGCCTTTTCGGCATCCAGGGAAAGACCTACTAGAGAGGTAGTCATGCTCTCAGAGCCCGCTAGAATATGGCAGAGAGTTCGTGCATTGACCGCGGTTGATCTACCCGCAGTAAAGCCACACTGATCTGGATGAATTAATAAAGGCAACTTCTCTGACAATCGGGCGGACAACACTGTCGCGTAAATCTTATAATCCGCATTAAGAAGGGAGATAGGGCGATAATTAGCCGCCAGCTGTGGGTCTCTCCCAGCCTTTTCAAACACTACCACGTTCGCCTTGGCGAAGTCACCAACCTGCGAATCCGCCTCTACTAGCATATTGTAATATTGAGATAGATAGGGGACTAACTCCTTCACAAACGCCTTAAAAAATTCGGCCGGAAGGCCGTCAGGGCCCGCTGCTTTGCCAGAGGCCATCTTAGCAATCGCCTGATTAATCTCTTCTTTGGAAAAGGGCCTATCAAGCTCCATCTTATCTTCTTCACTTAAGACCGGGCGCTGTACTTCAGAGACCAAAATATCGAATGCATCCTGAGAAAAGGCTTGCTCTGATTCATATAGGGGGGCATAAAAATCTCTAAAGATGTCCGCAATCCCGGCATCTTTAACCACAATACCCTGCCCTTGCGGGTCACGTAAAGAAGCTACCCTCTTGGCTTCCCAGGCCCCCTTTTACCGCATTGGCCAACAGCCTACCAGCTTTATGACCTTCACGGTAATAGACCCCTTGTTGTGCTTTAATACTTTGAGAGACTTCAGTAGTTAGGATCCCATTGTATTGAAATCGTAGCCGCTGAAGCCTTAACAAGATACAGGGGTCTGACCGTTGGGTTAAAACACGCTCCCCAGCTGCTATTTGTTGCTCAAGAGCTACTAGCTGTTGTTTTCGTAATTTCGCTAGGCGAATACTAAAGCTGGTAATAGTGGCTCGCACCTTGGCTTTGAATCCCTCCCACCAGGCCCAGCCCGAGGTAGACATAGGAGAATTAAAGTGGAAGTACTCAGCTATCGCAGCTTTAACATCTAAGCAGAATTCCTCATTGTCTAACAGAGCTCTATCAAAAAGCCACTCCCTGGGACCCGCACCCCCCTTATCATCTTACATCACCAACGAGATGGCCGCATGATCGGACACATGCATTGAGTGTATGCGTGTCTCCGTTATGGTAGGCACCAGTGTTTTAGATACTAAAAAAAAATCAATTCTGGATTGCGACCTATGTGGAGCCGAGAAAAAGGTGAACTCCAGCTCTGAGGGGTGGTGTAGCCTCCAAATATCTACCAACGCCGTCTCTTTGATCAGGGAGGCGAGCACCAGTTGCCCCCTGGAGATGGTTGAGGAGCGAGGCAGTTGCTTATCGACCAAAGGGTCTAAGGCCTGATTGAAATCCCCCCCTATAATCAATGGTGCCAGTGTATCTGTATGTACCACTTCGGCTATTGCAGCAAAAATATTCTGGACTATCCCTATTAGGGGCATATAAACATAGCACGGCCAGCTCTAGTCCCCCCACGTTGAGTGAGGCCCGAGTCCATCGTCCCTCGGTATCCGAGCTGCTATGAACAATAGTAGCCTTTAAGGATTTTCTCAGTAAAATGGCCACTCCATTCCTCTTTTTAACCGATGTGGAATAAGCAGCGAGAGCATAGGGCTTTATACTAAGTTTTAGTGACTCTTTTTGATTTAGATGCGTCTCTTGCAATAGCAAGATGTCAGCCTTTTCATGCCGCGCATAGTCAATAATTTTTTTCCTTTTAGCCGGATTATTGATACCTTTGACATTCAAGGATAATACTCTATATGAAGCCATTTATACACACACAAAACTTACACACCCCGGGAACAATTCCAGTCACCCTCCTAAAAAAAGGGCAAGAATCTACGGGAGAGCCATTAGTACAGTGCGTGCATTGCTGATGATTCCTAACATTTGTTCTCAAGCTTAAGGCCTTTTTCATGCGTGCGTGCTCTAGAGGACAGAGTCTACCCATATACATATCTGGTGAGCACGTACCGGCAGGGTAGGCCCGGAGAACCCACCATCATTATATCAATTCCAATGCATGCACCAACATTTTAGATATAAACCCCCTCTTTCCTGCATGAGAAGCTGGATATTCTATCGCAATATCAATAGCCCTGGATATGGTACACCCATATTGCATTGTTTTGCGCTAGATTACTCAACCCATTGCACATTGATCATATACAGTAATAGGGTCACTGCTATATCCCGAATGTCCGATTGAGACATGGAAAAGTTCAATAGCCACCATTAGTGCATCTGCGCTGCCTCTTTGTCTTCCAGGTACGCCAGGAGAGCATCGGGGTCATCAAATGATCGGGTCTGATTATGCAGCGTTACCCGCATTGTCGCAGGGTAGAAAAGGCCATAGCGTGCTTGCAGCAATTGTAGGCGCGGCCTGCATGCCAAGAGTCTTTTTCTCCGATCTACGGTGGCTTTGGCCAGGTCAGGATAGATGTTTAGTTTGTGCCCCTCAAATTCCATAGGCGCCCGAGCGCGGGCCAGAGTCATAATCTGGGCTACCTGTGGGTATCGTAGGACTCGGAAGATAATGGGCCTCGGCTGCTTGCTGTGCGCTGAAATGTGCGACGGGATCCTGTGAGCACGATCTATTTCGAACTCCTTCGCAAAAGTAATCTTGAGCACCGAGGGAATCAGCTTCCCCACGAAGGCAATCATGTCGTTACCTTCCGCCCTCTCCGGGACGCCGACCAGCCGTACGTTATTGCGCCGGGCTCGATTATTGCTCTCTTCAGCATCCCTCTGCAATGCCCGAAGCTGCCTCTCCAATTTGTCCACCTTTTCCAGCCGCGACCCGTGGGCAGATAATACACTCTCGACTTTCTCTTGCCGTAGGGAGAGCCCCTCAATCTGGCAGCGCAACCCGCTGATTTCTTCATGCACCGTGTGTAAAGAGTCTCCATTGGCTTTGACCAGCTCCTTCACTCCACGTATCTCCGCTAGGAGCTCCTGTAAGGCCTCTGGCCCTTCACGTGGCAACGCCATTTTTTGTGGAGAGAGGGGCTCGGTTTTAGACCTTTTCCCGCTGCTGTTCAGCGCGCCGGCATAATCAAGCCTCACCGGTTTGGTTCCTGCCATTACTTAGGCGCACTTTCCACCTTCCCGATATTTCAATTCTCTGGTGCACTGCAAAATACAGGTTTTTCCAGGATTTTCGGCGAATCCTCACAGAACCTCCGCGTTAAGCGACTGACCCGCTCGGCATCAGGCTCCGCCCCCACTCCATTCATTATTTTATAGACTTCTGTCATATCTCCCTCAGCCGTCTTTTTTCCAAGTTGAAGAGTCCTAACCTTTTAAGCCTTTCCTCAAAGGGGTATCCTTCCATCCCCTTTACCATTTTGGTGGCTCTTCTCTGAACCTTTTCCAATTCTGCTATATCATTTTTAAGATATGGCAACCAGAAATGCACATGATATTCAAAGTGCGGTGCACTATAGAATGATACCAAGACATTATAATATCCTTGGGTTTATTCTCCATTCCTTTCCTTATGATTCCTGGCATCCTCTTTGCTTTCTTGGCTGCCAAAGCACATTGGGCAGAGTTTAAACATATTATCCACGATGATGCCTAAACCTTTTCTTGGGTGGTGGTTCCTAATGTGGAACCTTGCATCATGTAACCATAGTTTGGATTGTTCTTCCCTAAAGGGCTTATTCCGTTCCCAGATGTAGATCCGCTCTGTATGGCCTATCTGAGCCGGACATACAGAGGGGATCGTGATTCTGATCCCATGGGGCACAATCCTGTACGTGCTAGCTGGGACTATGATTGAGTCCTGCCTGCCTTGATCTCGGAGGTGGAATAACTTCTCAGCACAAATCACTGGCCTTGGACGAAAAAGGCCGACATTAGAATTGGCCCTGTATGTCCAGGGTTGGTGACTGCCCAGACTCTGCCCCCAAGCCGCCCCTTCCCCGCCCCCATCTAACTTCCCTGCACAATAGACTGGGAAGTTAGACACGGTGGGGAAAGGCATGAATAGCAGGGATGGATGTCCATGGCACAGAATCAGGCCCTAAGGGCCTAACTTTTCACTTGTAGAAATTTGGATGTCCAGTCTTCCAATTTATCAAGATCCTCTTGAAACTTTTCAAAATCATCTTGTGCTTTAACAATGCTGAATAATTTTTTTGTCATCTACAAATATGATCACCTCATTTGTTTTTCCCATTTCCAGGTCATTTAGGAATATGTTAAAAAGCAGCAGGCCCAGCACAGATCCCTGGGGTACTCCACTATTCACCTTTCACCATTGAGAAAATTGGTCATTTAGCCCTATTCTCTGTTTTCTGTCTTTGAACCAGTTCCTGATCTACAAAGGTACACTGTCCCCTATCCCATGACTTTTTATTTTCTCTAAGTCTCTAAAGAAGGACCATTTCAAAGGCTTTCTGAAATTCCAGATACACTTTATCAACCGGCTAGGGCCA
Source organism: Ichthyophis bannanicus (assembly GCA_033557465.1). Taxonomy (NCBI): domain Eukaryota; kingdom Metazoa; phylum Chordata; class Amphibia; order Gymnophiona; family Ichthyophiidae; genus Ichthyophis; species Ichthyophis bannanicus. Next base: position 408,569,056 of record CM066035.1, on the reverse strand, counting down.
GCGCAAGGAGATGAGGTGCCCTAGGTAATTCTCATCCCTTGCAACTTCTCTTCCTGCCACCCCTTACTGTGACCTACAGGGGTGGCAATGGCCTGAAACCGCCCCACGGTGCTTATCTTCAAATGTCAACAACACAGGGCTGTTTGCTTCTACCCCCACCGGTGCTGACTTCAGTTTGTATGGGGACGGAAGTTCACCTAATGGTAGTGTGGGCCCTGCAACTGGCTCAATTTTATCTTCCTTTTATTTACACCTTCAAAAAATTGTAACAGATTACTAAGACAAGACTTTCCTTGGCTAAATCCATATTGGCTTTCTTCTGTTGAACCATGACTATCTATATGTTCAGCAATTTTATTCTTTCTACCATTTTGCCTACATGTATACCCTTGCCCAGGGCACCAATTCCAAGGTTGCCACCATGACCCCCAGAAATTGCAGGCAGTCCCAAACACTGAATCACAATGGGTCGGAAGCTCCTGACCTGATCCATGAGTTTGATGTTCATTTCTTTGGGCAGAAAAACACTGCCCTACAAAGTATGAAATAAAGCCCCCAGGTAAACTAAGATCCTGGCCAGGAGATAGCACTGTTTTCATAATTGATCAGCCAGCCCAAGCTTTCCAACACCTGGATAGTTTGACAAGCTGACGTCCTGGCCTCTTCCACAGAATCTGCCTGAATCAGCCAATTGTCCAAGTAACTGTGCAGTCATATCTCCTCCTAGTGCAGAAAGGCTGCTACCACTACCCATGATCTTCATGAGGGTCCGGGGAGCTGTTGCCAGCCCGACTGGCAGAGCTTGAAACTGCTAATGTACCCCTAAGAGGCAGAAAGATAGGAACATCTGGTGAGACCCCCGTATCTGAATGTGAATGTGAAGATATGCCTTGGACAAAAGTCAAGAGAGGACAGAAATTCCCCTAGATGCACAATGAAGATGCGATGACAGACTGCAGGATGTCTATGTGGTATCATGGTACCTGAAGTGTGGCATTTACCTCCTTGATTTTCAAGATAGAATGAAAAGCACCCCCCCCCTCCCTTCCCAGAGCCCACAAGCAGCTAAGCATTTCTTAAACCGAGAGCCTCTTGACCATTGACCTGCACGGAGACACCATGAAAGCCTCAGAAAATGGTTCTGCAAACTCTAATAGATATATATATATATATATATATAATCAAAATTGAGCCCTTTGGGGGTATTATATTAAAGATCTCTCTTAAAGAATATTTTTTTTGTTGGACTATATTATGCCAGGCTATACTAAGTCATGATTTGGATATCTGAAAATAGGCATAGAGACATCCAAAGCACAGAGATGTCCCTGGAGCAATTTTAGAAGCCAATTCTTTGGACGTCCCCAGCGTGAGGACGTCCAAATCTGAATGGGGGCATGGCAGAGGCGTGTCCAGGGCATTACTAGGAACCTGGAAGTCTTCACCCAATTGCAGAAATGCCTTGTATATCCCGTGCCCTGACCAAGCGTATAGCTGCTCCAGGCACAAAGAAGCAATGGAAAAGTTGACGTTTCGCCTGCCAAACACCAGAGGGTATGAAGGAGGAGGTAAACTCCTATCCCATGTCTTTCCCTTGTTGACAATGAACTCTGTCGGAGGATGGGGCTTATATTTCCAGTTTGCAACACCACTGGATGTTCCCATATGCAATCTTGCATGTGCTAGACTTCCCCACACCACTATTCTATAGGCAGGATGTCTATGTGGACAGCAATCTGAAACTTAGTACTACGTACTTAAGATAAGGATATTTTAGCCATTAATTCTGCATGGTCTCAGTCTGTACTTGGATGTTCTTTCTAAAGTAGTTGTACTGCAGAATGAATGGCTAAAATATCCTTATCTTAAGTACATACTTAAGTAAGTACTATGTTTCAGATTGCCATCTCACATTTATAAATCTTGCTTCAGGTAAATTTCATCATTGCCATCATTTAATTCTCTGGAAACTTACATCATATTATTCAGCTCTTAGATTATACAAAATTAATACTTAGCTAAACTGCTCCTACAGACATCACCAACAATTTATCAATATACTGTAGTAATCAGTGGCGTACTATTCATTTCTTCCTCGTTCTCCTAAAGGGACAATGCCGTGCTGCTACTATTACAATCTTTTCCTCTTCCTCAAAGATCCTCTCTATTTGTACCATGACTTTTTGGATTCAGCTGTAATTCTCTTCTCCAACACCTCCACTGAGAGGCCGATCCGGAAATTCATCACCCTTTCCATAAAGAAATATTTCCTCAGATTACTCCTGAGTCTATCCCCTTTCACCTTAGTCCTATGACCCCTCGTTCCAGACCTTTCTTTCAACTAGAAAAGGGCTACCTCGTGTGCATTTATGCCACAGAGGTATTTAAACGTCTCTATCATATCTCCCCTCTCCCACCTTTTCTGCAAAGTACTGTATATGTATTGAGATTTTTAAGTCTATCTCCATAAGTCTTCTGACAAAGACAACTGGCTATTTTAGTAGCTATCCTCGGAAAGACTCCATCCTTTTGTTTATATACTTTTGAAGATGCAGTCTCCAGAAATGTATACAGCACTCCATATAAGGTCTCACTAGAGACTTATACGAATGCACTATTACCTTTTTTCCACTGGCCATTCCTCTTCCTATTCAACTAAGCATCCTTCTGGCTTTTGTCATCACTTTTTCTACCTGTTTGGCAACTTTAAGATTATTCAATACGATCATCCCCAGGTCCCACTTGCCTTCATTTGCTGATGTACTGTACTGTACTGCTCTCTTGGGGTTTTTTTGGCCCAAATGCATGACCTTGCATTTTTTTTTAGTGCTGCCAAATTTTCAACCATTCAGGTTTCTCTAGATCCCTCCTGATTTTAACCACACCTTCCAGGGTGTCTACCCTCTGGAGATATTTCTATCATTTGCAAATCTTTCCCAAATGAATAATTAATGAGTTACTGTGATGTAAAGTCATGCAAAGCAGCTCATAAACTATTAATGTGTTGTATGTGAAATTTATTCCCAGATGGATTTCTGAAAATAAATTGTGTGACATTTACTGAAGTAAACCATTGCACCTGATTTTTCTTTTTTACCTGGGTCGTTTGCATATAACTACCAGTAGAAAAGAAGAGTGAAGTTTGCCACCTGTGCTATATTGACTTCCTAGTGGTTTACAATTGATTTATTTCATTTTAAATCACTTATTCTAAACAAGGCTCTAGGCAGTGTAAATGATAAAAACATCAAAATACCTAAAATCATACAATTACAGTCAATAAAGAAGATGCTACCATTTAATATACTATTTAAACATCAATATGAACAAATAGTCTACTTAAGACCTTTTAACAAAGGCCATGTTTACTAAAGAGCACAAATGATTAGCGCAGGGTTTACCATGTGGTAAGCATGTCGCATTCTAAAAATTCCAGCAAAGTAGAAATCCTGCCCTAATTGCTTAGCACACACGAGGGCGCAGAATAGGTGGGTTGGAGAGGACAGTAGGTATTGACTGCACAGTGCAGCTAGTGCAGCGCTAATTAACGTGTGCTAAGTATCAAGGCTTCAGGTAGTGCACATACATTTACGGCCACCTCAGTGAGTAGTAGTAAATGCACTCGGCGGCACAGACGATCATAAACTGAAGGAGACTAAATGAAAGTAGCAAATGATAATCAATTTTATTTATTTGTGTGATTTGTATACCGCCATTTCAGATAACATAGCAGTTTACATACAGAACAAATGGGACACATTGAACATTTTAACAATTTAACAAGGGCAGGTGTACAAGTAATCAGATATATTTACATGATTCTTACATATTTAACTTATTTACAATTTGGTGAATAAAGAACTCTTAGGAATAGTTTTTAGGAATTCTTCCTGAGCACTTGAGAAGGAACAGAGTTATCTAAAGAGTGTTGGGTGGTTGATTTGTAAAGGGAGGCTAGGATAGTTGTGGGTAGGAATGTTTCAAGTATGCTGCGCTGTGGAGTATGTGCTATGTTGGGTTGACATTTGGAGTTGGTTCATTATGTCCAAAATACTCAATGAATAGGAAAGTTTTGAGATGAATGCAGAACGTGGATAGGTCTGTAATGCTTCTAAGTCTTTCTGGCAGAGAGTTTCAGAGCATTGGGGATAAGTACTCGAATGCTCTGTTGCTGGTGTGTTGCTTTGTCTTTTGGTATCAGATGGGATTGAAAGAATATTGTTCATTTGGCCTCTTCTTTGGCGATCGTTAGGTGTGATCTTAATTAGGTGAGAGAATTGTGGGTGCTATATTTCTGATAATTTTGAATGAGATCATTATTATCTTGTAGATTATTCTGCTCTGTACAGGTAACCAATGCAGGGCAATAAGTATAGGGGTTATATGATCCATGCGGCGTGAGTTCTAGATAATACGTGCCACCATAACCAATGACAAATGAAAAATGTATGACAAAATATTCTAAATTTTAAACAGTTCCAGAATGGGCGGGGTAAAACCTGATGAGCGAGGAAAAGAAAGGAATCGGCGCATCTGTATTACTTATTTATTTATTTATTTATGTATATATTTCTATACCGCCCCTTCCAGCGATCAAGGGCGGTTTACAAGGAACATTTTAACAACTGTACACAGATGTATACATTTACATTGAACAATTAGATTTAACTATTTACAATGAACGGTTGAGTATAACTATTTACATTAAACAAAACTTCAACTTCAAGGTGTACTAATAATACAAACATCCATTAACTTATTTACATTGGATATTTACAGTGGTTGTGTATGTTTTGGAATTTATTTCCTTTTTTTGACGTAAATCGGGGGTGTGTTTGGGGTTTCAGACAGGGGGGGGAGTTATTTAGTTTTGAGTAAGGGGGTTCATGTGTGTATTATCATGGTTATGGAGGTGTTTTGGGGAATATGGGATTTCAAAGTGTTCAGTAAAGAGGTAAGTTTTTAGCTCTTTCCTGAACTGATGGAGGTCATTTATGACACGAAGGTCTATTGGGAGGTCGTTCCAGAGCGTAGGGGCAGTGAATGTGAATGCTCTGGAGCTGGTAGTTTTCTTTGTCTTCCTGAAGGCTTTTGGTGTGATAAGAGAGTGGGCTTCGTTTTGTCTGTGTGATCTAGTTTTGTTTGGTGATTGTAGAAGTGTGGAAAGGTGTGAGGGGGCTATGTCTTTTATGAGTTTAAAGGTTGTTAGGATAGTTTTGTATCTGATTCGGCTGTTGATTGGGAGCCAGTGTAGTTCTAGCAGTATTGGGGTTACGTGGTCTGTTATACGTGCTTTGGCTGTTACTTTTGCACAGATGTTTTGAGCTCTTTGAAGAAGGTATGTGTATTTTTGAGGGAGGCCTATTAATAGACTATTGCAGTAGTCGAAGTGGGGGGTGATTAGTGTATTTACTACAGATCTAAAATCTTGAGTTTCTAGGAGTGGCCTTAGGTGCTGTATAGTTTTTAGTTTGTAGTAGATGGTTTTTACGGTTTGTTTTATGTGGGGTAGCATGGTGAGTGTGTGATCTATTATCACACCTAAATATTTTACTTCTTTTCTAACAGGTATGGACGTTCTGTTAATTGTGATTGTTTCTGGGAAGGTGTTCTCTGTGATTGATGACCTTGTTACGAACATTGCTTCCGTTTTTTTGAGGTTGATGCTGAGATAGTTAGATTCTAACCAGGAGGAGGTTTCAGACATACATTCAGATAGTGTGTCATATGAGGGGTTTTTAGCGGTTATAGGGATAGCGAGCATGATGTCGTCGGCGTATATAAAGTGGTTAATCCTGTGTTTTTTAAATATGTCTGTTATTGGTTGTAGATACAGGTTAAATAGGAGGGCGGAGAGGGCTGATCCTTGGGGTATTCCTTGGCCTTGAGGGAATGGTTCAGATGCTTCTTGGTCGATTTGTACGCGTATTAGTCTGTTTGATATGTAGGACTTAAACCAATCAAGGACAGTCCCGCCTATACCTAAGCTTTGTAGTCTGTTGATCAGTATGGAGTGGTTAATATTGTCAAAAGCGGCAGAAATATCTATGAATAGAAGTAGGAAGCCTTGGTTGTTGTCATCTGTACCTCTGATTAGGAAATCCATTAGGGTGATTAATAGAGTTTCTACTCCGTGGAATGGGCGAAACCCAATTTGGTGTGGGTCAAGTGGTTTATGTTCATCAATGTGTTCTTGTAACTGTATTTGAATAGTTTTTTCTATTATTTTAGCTATAAATGGGATGCTGGCTATGGGTCTGTATGAGTTCGGGTCTTTTGAGTCAAGCTTGTTGTTCTTTAATATTGGTCTAAGTGTTGTGAGTTTTAAGGCATCAGGCATTATGCCTTGCAAGAGGGATTGGTTCACTATGTGTTACTTAAAATCTTTATTAAAAAGATCAGCAGTGCATAGTATCTGAAAGGATTGGGTTGACATATTACTATTGTTATTATAATTTATCATCCATCTGCTTAAGAAAAACAAACTATTAAATGCTAGTAAGTTAACAGTGTAAAGAGAAGAGATGACCTAGAATTATATCATGCATTACAAAAAAATAAGAGTTATAATAATAAATAATAGCTATAACAAAAGTAGAGGAGTAGCCTAAGGGTTAGAGCACTGGTTTGGGAACCCAGAGACCAGGGTTCAATTTCCACTAGCACTCCTTGTGGCCTTGGGCAAGTCACTTAACCCTCCATTGCCTCAGAAGAATCCGCGTTATCATTGTCCCTGTTTAATGTACATTACCAAGTTTAAGTTACAATGTAAACCACTTTGATTGAAATGATAAAGCAGTATATAAAACCTGTTAAATAAATAATAAGAATGGATCTTAAGACAAATAACAATTAACCTATTATGTGTACAAGCCAATGCAGGTAGTGCATAATGTACTGTAGCTATCTAAGGCTTCTTGACACATGCCCTTGGCAGAAGAGCCAGTCTTTTATCTGCTTCCTGATGCTAATCCCAGGATTGGTATAGTTCATCTGGGAGAATGTTCCAGTGTGCAGGAATTGAACCCTAAAGGTCTGTTTGCGGACTTTAGTTCACTTCATTTCTTTTAGCTAAGGTTTAAGTAAGTAGCAGAGTTTCCTTGGGAAGATCTCAGAGGTTTAGCAGTTTGTGTCTCTTAGAGCACTTTCGTCTTTTAACCTGAAAGACCAGAGTCAGAATTGTAAATTTGGCCCTATAGAGCACCGTAAACCAGTGGAAATTTTGCCAAATAGATATGCTATGATCTTGTCACTTGCATCCCTATAACATTGTTGTTGTGTCATGCGCGATTTAACTGAAGTTGGTATAGACCCTCAGTTGTCAGTCCATTGTAAAGAGAATTACAGTAATCTAGCTGTGAAGTTAATACAACATAGACTGTTGTGGTCAGACTCGATTCTCAATAAACTGCTGGTCTAGTATCAGCATAATATACTTCCAACAGAGAGACATACAGTAGTAAAACATCTTGTGACGAACATGAGGCAGTAATAAAACACAAAACTGTAACCGATTTCTTAAATACAGGGATCTGGATGTTATAAGATCCTTAAATAATAATGAAAGAACTTTACAGCTAACCCTGCAAGCTGCAGGCAGTCAAGAGTTGGAGCAATGTGGTCATGTAATTTTAATCCCAGCAAAATGCATGCAGCAGTATTGCAATCCATGGCTTTGTTCTTTCTAGAGACTGTGATAAGGAAGCTTATCATAGTTCAGGAGGGAGCTATAATAGAGGTTAATTGGCTCTGAACAAGCAACCTGTCTTAGCTGGTAGAAATAATAAAACAGAATGTTTTCATAAAAGACTACCAGTCCCAGAATGCACCAGGTTTCAAACAGCCTCTAGAAGAGCTGAAGTGGGGAAACGTGTGTTCAATCAGGAGAGCTATGAGGTATGTAAAGTCGTTTTTATTGGTTTCACAAAAGAACACTGTACATACAGCCCAACTGGTCCATGCAAGCCCAATAAGGTGAGCACACAGCAAACATCTGAAATCAACCGATACAGAACATACCAAAACAATCAAACATATCCCAGAAGGTTCCAAAATGTACCACCCAGCAACCCTTGTGTGCCACCGTCAGTACCAGCTATGGGCAATAAGAGGACCCACGCGGAGGGATCCGTGGGAGAAATAGGGACTCCCATCCTACCCAGCCTAAAGGAAACCAACCTTAAACCCCGTCCCCCCGACCCCCACCCACTAAACTACCCCCCCCCAGTCCCACCCCATTAAACAAGGCCCTACAAAACCACCTCATAGTACCAAAGTAAACCACCAAAACTCTACAGCTACCGCTAAGATCCCCATTCATGCCAAGACCCGCCCCAAGGGGGACTCCCCATTAAGTTAACCCAGTAGTGTGTCCATTGGTCGAAGTTGGCTGGAAATGTGCCCATATGCCCTGAAAGCGGGTCCATGTTTTACCCCCCAGAAGGCGGGCCGTACGGCCCTCCATGAGACGGAGTTCCGCCAGAAGACGTTCCCACTCTAGAATTCCCGGGCTCCCCTCCTCCAGCCAGTGACGTAAAATACACTGTTTAGCAACTAAAAAACTCCTGTCACAGAACTGCTTCTGGGCTGTGGTTCCCTGAAAACCCTGAAAGCCCCCACCCCACACGTGAAAGAGGCACCACAGGGGATGGAGATCTATCTCCCGCTGGACCCAAAGGGAAATCTTGGCCCGCATTTCCCCCCAAAAGGATTGGGTGACAGGGCAAAACCAAAATCGATGTGAGAGGGTACCCACACTGCGTTTACAGAGACCACACACATCAGAAGTCAAAAGTCCCATCTTACTCGCCCCCGCCTCCGAGATATACGCGTGCCACAACAGCTTAAATTGGAGCTCGCGGTAGCGAACCGCCTCGGAGAGCTCTCAAATACCATGAAAGGCTGCCTCCGCCAGCTCCACCGTAAGATCCACCAAGCCATCTCTGTTCCAACGTTCGACAAGCGGGGCGAGGTCTCCCAGGGCCGCAGGGGGACAAAGAAGCTCTCGCTGCTGCCGGGCCGTGAGGGGCTCTTGATATTGCTCCAGTAAGAGCCAAAGACTATGTTCCCGTGAAAGCAGGCCAGCCCCTTCCTGGACACTACGCACATAGTGGCGCACCTGTAAATAATAATAGAAGGTTTCTGTCTGCAAGTGATATTTACATGATAAACTTTGAAAAGAGTCAAGTTGATCCCCAGTTTCCATACGCAGCTGCCCCAGGTACTCAATTCCTGCCCTCGACCAGAGAAGACTCACCCCACCTGTAGTGCCCGGCACAAAAGTCCCATTGCCTCTCAAAGGCAGACAGTCCGTGGACCTCCAGGAATGGCCCCTAAGCCGACAAAGATATTTCCAGATGACTTGCAACACGCACAAATAGGGGGACATTCACCACGCTACAGGGAGGGTCCCAATGCCACAGTGGAACAAATATGCCCTATGCCACTTTTCGGAGAATTGATCAATCAAGGAGAGCGGTATCCGCTCCGTGTTGCCGACCACCACGTCATTCAACCGCCGTACTCCATAGCATAGGTTATAGGAGCGTAGAGGAGTCAAACCCAGCCCCCCCTGGGCTACCGGCCGCAGAAGCCTATCCAACGCTATGCGGACCCGTCTCGAGCGCCACAGAAACCGCCCCAGGTATCTATGAAGCTCCCGCAGATCCCGCGGGGTCAACCAGAGAGGCAGATTCCGAAGTAAATACAGCCATCGTGGCCATTCTATCATGCGCACCAGTGCAACGCGCCCCATCAGAGAGAGTGGTAGGTCCCTCCACTTCTGCAATTATGCAATAGTGGACAGGAGAAGCGGTCGAACATTGACCGCATACAGCGAGTGCAAGCGAGCCGGGATTTGAACGCCCAAATAGCGTATATGATCCGTCGCCCAACTGAGGGGGAAGACACCCTGCCAGGTACCCCGCGTCTGGTGATCTACATCTAGAACCATAGACTTCGTGCGATTTATACGGAGTCCAGAAAATGCACCAAAGTGTTCAATCTGCTTGAGAGCCTCCGGCAAGGACACCACAGGGTGAGTTAAGCACAACAAAAGATCGTCCACAAAGGCGCTGACCTTTATATTCCCACCTGGCCATTCTATACCCGCTATCTGCGGGGAGGCGAGCAAAGAAAGTAGAAGGGGTTCCAATTGCAACACAGAGAGAAGCGGGGAGAGCGGGCACCCCTGTCGCGTGCCCCGCCGAAGCAAAAACGGTCGAGAGCAAGCCCTCCCGACGTCCACCACCGCTCGGGGGGTTGCATACAATGCCTGTACCCCTTGCATAAACAGGCCCTGAAGGCCAAAGCTACGCAAGGCTGCAAACATATACGTCCATGACACTCTATCAAAAGCTTTCTCGGAGTCTAGACTGACCAGGAGCAACGGGTCTCGCGCAAGTAACGTCTGTTCCATACCCAGCAGCACCGTACTGATATTGACCGAGGCATCTCTCCCCTTTACAAAGCCGGCTTGGTGGGGACCCACCAACCTCGGCAGGAATTGCTGAAGCCGAGCTGCCAAGATAGATGCAAAAAGTTTTTGATCAACGTTGATCAGTGAAATGGGGCGGTATGAGGCCGGATATTCAAGATCCTTGCCCTGCTTCGGTATCAGTGTTATGCGGGCTGTTCCCATATCTCTTGGAAAAGTGCCGCCGTCAGCTATCTCAGCATATAAGACCCCCAACGTAGGGACTACCGAGCTTTCTAACAGTTTGTACGCTTCATAGGTGAAACCGTCAGGGCCGGGAGCCTTATGGGTTTTCCCAGCGCGAATCGCCTTCTGAATTTCTACTCCCTGGATCTCCCGGTTCAACACCGCCAGCTCCTCCGGCCCAAGTTGCGGGAGCGAGAAACGCTCCAGAAAATCATCCATGGCGGCGGCTGGGCCCTCCTCAGAATCGTATAGCCGTTCATAGAAAGAGCGAAAGACCCGCGCTACCTCTTCAGCTTTCGTATGGCGCCCACCCCCCTCGTCCCGGATCACCAAAATCCCACGGGATCCACCCTGATCCCGCACCAAGCGAGCCAACAGCTTCCCAGATCTATTGCCGTACAGGAAAAACTGATGACAATAATATTGTTGAGACTGGATGGCTCTCTCCTGCAGTAAATCATTCAACTTCTTCTGAAGTTCGAGGTATCCCGCTGTACCACTACGTCGGCGAATGGCCTCCGTCTTGGCCCGCTGAAATTCCTGAGTTAAGCGAAGCACCTCTGCATTAAGTCGCCTCCGTTCCGCCCCCACGAAGGCAATAATATGCCCTCGAAGCACGGCCTTACCGGCTTCCCAAAAGGTGGCCACCGAATCAACCGTACCCTCATTATACTTAACATATTCCTCCCAGTGTTTGATCACATAATCACGAAAATCTGGTCTAGCAGCAAGATGACTAGGGAAAGATCATTTGGCCACCCCCTGTCGCGCACTACGTCAGGACATACTGACCATAGCGTGATCAGACACCAAAATCGGCCCTATCTCCACTTGAAGTACTTTCTCAAACCACTGCTGGGATACTAGGATATAATCAATTCTAGACCACGTTTGGTGCGCGCGTGACAGATGTGTGTAGTCCCTGCTACCCTGGTGCAGCACTCTCCAAGCATCAGTCAAAGCTCCATATTCGCAGAGGTAACTGATGCCTTTCTTGTTCCAACTCCCCCCAGTATCTGACCGAGAGCGATCCAGGAGAGGGTCATGAGGGCAGTTGTAATCACCTGCTAAAATTATCGGGATCTTCGGGGCTCCCAGGACCTTGTGCAAAATAGACTTAAAGAAGACATGATCATAATTATTGGGGGCATATATATTCCCAAGGAAAAGCTCTTCCCCCTGCAGTTTAAGGTGGGCAAATAGGAATCTACCTTTAGGGTCTACATCCATGCTCACGATTTCACAGGCTAAACATTTGTGCACTAGAATGGCCACACCCTTTCGGCGAGCAGCCGAGGGGGCAGACAGAACTGTTCCCACCCAATCTCTCTGGAGCTTGGCATGTTCACTAGCTGTCAGGTGGGTCTCCTGCAACAGGGCCACCTGAGCTTTTTGCCTCTTAAGTGCTTGTAAGATTTTTGTACGCTTTACCGGGGTGGTGATCCCACCCACGTTCCAGGTGACAATATTTAAATCAGGGTGGGTAAAATCGATCAGAGCCCATATACTCAAAGTAATACAACTGAAGTCGGGCGTGGGGCAGCCCAGCCTCCACCAAGCCCATCTCAGCAAGACCCTGGGTTTGGTGGTGTCCCGCAGTAAAGGGGACCAGATCCCGCTCGGTGGTACACTCCTATGTTCACTCAAACCTCCCACCCTATCCCCCCCCTCCCCCCCTTCCCCCCCTCCCCCTTCCCCCCAGCCCCCTTATCCCTGCTACTCCCCCCCCCACATCCCCAAGAACTACCCCATTCCCTCCCCAGTCCCGTTTAAAACCCATTTCCGCCATGCTCCTCAGTATCCCCGACTGAGGTCAAGGCCCTAGCGCTGCCACAGGGCAGCCCACCTGACCCTCCCCGCCCTCCCCCTCCCCAGTCCGTTAGAGGCCCCCCAACTTAGTCCCGTAGATAAACCGGCGAGAACACCAATGCGTAGAAGGAAGGGAGCTGCAAGGGACATAAAACAAGTCCAGCAAAGTCACAACTGCATGCTCAGGAAGTCACCCAGAGCCATGCTCAAAGCCCTAAGACAGGGACCTCCATCTTCAAAATACACCAGTGAGATCAGATCTGTCTCACCAACAGCTAGATAAGCCCCATGCCATCACCGCCGGTATCCTTCAGCAAGGCTCTTGTTCGGTCGGCAGGGTCGCCAGGAATTGCTTCGCCTTCCCCACTTGCTCAAACGTATGTGTCTTCCCCTGTAAGGTGACCCGCAGTATGGCTGGAAAGGCTAGGGTGAATCGGGCCTTCCGGCGAAAAAGCTCAGTACAGATAGGGGAAAATTCCCGCCTCTTGGCCGCCACTGCCGCGGAGTAGTCCTGGAAGATCAAGATTTTGCGATTGTTCAGCAACAGCTCAGGCATCTTCCTATAAGCCTGCAAAATTACAGCCTTATGCTGAAAGTTAAGAACTTTCAAGATGACAACACGTGGTCGCGCAGCTTCCTCCTTACGGGCTCCCAGCCTGTGTGCCCGCTCTATATGAAAGCGGCCTTGCAGTTCTGCCAGGCCCAACGCCTCCGGAAGCCAGTGCTCCAAAAAGGAGAGCAAGTCTTTCTCAGGCTTATCCTCACCAATTCCCAGTATGCGAAGGTTGTTGCGTCGTGAACGATTTTCGAGATCATCAAGTTTTTGTTGTACCTCCTGTAAGATTTGCGCTTGTTTGGTCAGCTCCCTCTCCCGGCACACCTCCTCGCTCTCAAGGCTGGCGACCCGGTGTTCCAGCTCATCAACGCGTTTGCCAAAGTCTGTTAATGAGTCTTCCATGCTAGTAAGCTTTTTCATCAACATGTCAAATTTCGGGTCTAAGAGCTTGACAACCTCTTTGGCAAGCTACGCCGGGGCGGAATCCACACTTTCCCCACCCGGGGATGCAGGCTGCGTCGGCGTCGACGTGTCAGGCCCCGCTCTGGAATTCTTTTCGCGGTCTTTTTTCGCTGCTAGTGGCATGTCCGGGGCTTACCAACTTCTGCCACCGTCAGTATGGAACACCAGAGACCTTCCCAGAAAATAGGGGAGAGGTAGAGAGGTAGATGGCAGAATTAAATGCAGATTTATTGAGGTGGCTGCCCCGGAGCGAGCGGGATGCGTCCGCACTCACTCACGCATCACGTGACCCGGCCTCAGGAGAGCTATGAGGTAATCCCCAATCACTCATCTCCAAGTGCAGGGCTGGATTCAGCACAGCTGAGCTGTGCTAGGGTGGAGTATCCCTCTAAACAAGTTAAAAGTAAAACATATTCTAAACAGAATTAGATGGGGAAGGAGTTCAAGATCAGGAAGCAGCAGCAACGTGGAAGAAAGAAGAGAAAGACATCTTGGAGGTCTAAAGAAGGAGCCCACAGCAGTACATGTGTTGGGAGTCATTCCAGAGGCAAGCATACTCCATTGGACTGGAGGAAGCCAGAGGAGTGGGGTTACAGAGCCAGGAATTCCCGGACGGCACCTGTGAAGGAGACGGCTGCATTTGGAAGGGGCCCTAAGAACAGTGCAAGAAGGTATGTGAAGAGAGACCCAGTGTCCAGGGATCTTGATTGGAAGGCAGGACATAAAAGCTGGACTACTTACTGGCCAGGATATCTGGAGAGGAAATCTAACAGCAAAGGAAGCTCAGGTATTAACTCTGATCTATACCCTAGCTCTTCACCTGGAAGACAGCAGGGAAACAAATATTATCTTGAGAGTGCTCCATTAAGGAATTACCCTGAGCCAGACCATGATATTGATTCTATGATATTTGAAGAAGGAGATATTTTAAATGATCAGAATGAATACATGGATTGCTCTCTGCCTAGGCTGCTGTGGTAAAATACTTCCACAAATAAAACAACCATCAAAAGGAACTATAACATGTTCTTTTATCTACCCAGAAAAGCTTGCAAGAGAGCTTTAGGGTAGGATTTGAGCCACGTAGAGAAAGTGAACCAGCAAAGGGGTTTGCAGCTGGCTAATTATTGGTAATTGAGCCATGCCCCAATTGCATGTGAGCTCTGAAAGGAAACTACTGTTTGTGTGTGAAAATAGAAGAAAGTTATCCTTGAAAAAGAACAGTTTTTGGTTACTTTTGGGTTTTGTTTTTGCTTTTGGAGCACTGCTAAAAGTTATTAGCTGGAGCCCTCAAAAAGACCTTTTCTGTTTCCCATCAAGGTCTTTATTGTTTGATTGATTAAGAAGTTCAGTTGCTTATATCATGATTTGTTTTTCCTAAGTACAATACTGAAGCAAGTGTCCTTTTGTGTTACCAAGTAAATCTGTGTGGGAGAATTAACCCCATGAATAAAATATATTTTTCTTTGCTTACACTCGAGCAACACAACTCATTATTTTGTGAACGGCTGATTCTGGTATGAATGGACTACATCCCCCACAAACCTTTGCAAGTCATAATAGTATTTTGCCTTTGCCAAGACTGTGGACATTCACGCCCAGACTCAAAGGAGATTGTAATTGTTTCCAAGCCTGACTGTCACAAAACTCATCTTAGGAAGACAAAAAGAACACAGCATAAAGAGGAGAGACTTGCAGCCTCTGGAAGGTCTGGAAATGATTACCCACATCACAAAAAGGAATGGTCTGGAAACCTCTGCTTACCCCTTGCTCAGATTCCAGCAGCTCTGTTTTGACTCTGACTGCCGGCATCCCGTCAATCATTAACATTCTGTTTTCAGAAGCGCTGGGGCTCTAGAGGGAAAGATGATTCCGTTAAATAAATGAAGTAACATGGAGTTGAGGGGTAACAAGTGTCAAATCCCTAACAAAGAAACAAAATGGTCAAAGATTATATACTATGTTAGCTTAAAAATGACGACTATTTATAGAACAATCACACTTTGAGCAAAGGAAAAGTTTATTTCACATTACTAAATGTGACGTAGGAGACTCTTATGAAGCAATGGAAACTGATAGTGATCCGGTGGAGAGAACCGGTACTGCAAGGGAATGCAGGATTTTCTCTTCTGAGAGAAAAAAAACACAGAGCTAATCAGGAACCACACCTCACCTCAAGGCAGGAGAGAAGCCAAGTCCCTGATTGGGCACGCCCAAGCAGGAGGCGGGCAGTGCAGTACTCAGGCAGCTTGTTAAGAACGCAGAAACAGAAACAGTTAGTTAGAGGAGGACAAGGACAGATTCAGCGAGGAGGAGTCAGGACACAAGCACCTGGATGAGGACAGGTCAGATGACCAGGAACAGGAACCGTTGGAGAGAGAACCACTGAGCAGCTGTGATCCATGAAGGAGCAGACTGGAGCTGGGAGACTCAGCGGCAGAGAAAGACTTCTGTAAGCAGAAGAATTCAAAGGCACTGAGAGACCCAAGGCTAAAGCTCAGGAGTTTAAAGGACCAAGCAGAACCTTGGAATAGGAGGCAGAGGGATAGAGAATTACCCTGGAAGAAGCCCCAGCACAAGGTATCTGGTGGGTTTGGAACGGCTAGCAAGCTTAACAGTGGGAAGCCAGAAAGAGTGAACTTTAATTGTGAAAGACAGGACAAAGGCAGAAAGTTTGGTAGTAATTGGTTAAGCCAAGAGAAACCTGACTGTTTTCCTTTTAACACTCTGAGAGACTCTCCAAGCA
The DNA here is from genome assembly GCA_033557465.1 of Ichthyophis bannanicus. Classification (NCBI taxonomy): domain Eukaryota; kingdom Metazoa; phylum Chordata; class Amphibia; order Gymnophiona; family Ichthyophiidae; genus Ichthyophis; species Ichthyophis bannanicus. The sequence continues at coordinate 408,552,823 of CM066035.1, read as the reverse complement.
CAGCTGAAGCGTTTTACCCTGCACTTTCATTTGGAGATAGGTGGGGGGAAGGGAAATGCTTACACGCCGAACGGTTGTCCAAGTAAAAGCACTGATAATTGCCAAGAGATAAGAACGTTAAACAAGCATTTACCTGAAGGAAGATATTATCAGCCTAGCTCAGAAAATACACAGGCTGAATTACTTCTCACTGAATTCAGGGAGTTCCTTAAGAGCAGAGCAGTTTCTCCCAATAACGTAGCAAAGCCTATAAGCAGTTGTGAGGAAGAAATGCCTTTAATTTCTCTGCCGTCTACAGAGCAGGAAGTCCCGATGGACTGCTCTACATGTGTGATTCAAAAGGACATTTAAGTGATATGCTTGCCAAGGTGTTATGAAAGAATATAGCAAAGTTACCTAACTGATTGCCATGCTAAAGAAGCTTATGTGAAGAGAATAAGTGAAAGCATATTGTGTGCAATTAAGGAGAATTGCTGTTACCAGAGTTTTTCTGTTACGTTACTGAAAGGAGGTCACATGACAACTGAATGTGATAAGTAATGGACATTTAGCCTAGCAGTAAGAAGCCTTGTTTAGTTAAGTTTCTCAGCCTTCTTTTAATCAGGTCCGCATGCGCGGATCAGGTCCGCATGCGCGGATGAGGGCCCAGAAAGCTTGGAGAGTATCGGTAATTATACATGGGCACTGTGCACTTTGCGTCCACAAATGGAATCGGAGCTAGTAAATTCTCCTCAATGTCCACCCAGACAGGACGCCTGGCCGTTCGACCTTCTAACCACCTCGACCCCTGTTTTAGCAAAAAGGCTCTATGATAGGAGAGAAAATTGGGAAATGGAACACCGCCCTTCTCTCGGCTACCCATAAGCTTCCGTCGCGCTATTCTCGGTGTTTTCTCTTTCCAGAGGAACCGGCCCAAAATACCTTCGATCTGCTGATAGGATTGCACTGGCAGTAGACAGGGTATCATCTCTAAGATATAGTTAACCTTAGGAACTATCATCATTTTAATAGTCTCCAGCCGTCCCCACCAGGATAACATTAAAGGGGACCATTTACTAAGCATTCGCCGGACAGTTGCCACCAGCTCTGTCGCATTAAAACTGACCGTTTTCTCAAGGGGATAACAATAGTGAACTCCCAGATATTTCACCATAGAAGATTCCCAGATAAACGGGAAGCGACTCAAGTCCCCCTGGTGTACCCAGCAATTTAAGGGGAAAGCAACTGACTTCGTCCAGTTAATTTTGTAACCCGATAGTGCCGAGTAGCGATCTATATGCGCTAGTACATTAGGGACTGACTCTGGGGAGACGAATAAGAGGAGATCGTCAGCATATGCAGATAATTTGATTTCTAGTCCCGCAATCACTGCCCCACGAATCTCCGGAGACTGCCTAATAATGAGGGTTAAGAGTTCCAACGTGAGATTAAAAAGCATGGGAGAAAGAGGACAGCCCTGCCGTGTACCCCACTTTAAGTCAAGCGGCCAGGACTTGGTACCATTCACGCAAATATAAGCTGTGGGCTGGGTGTACATAACCTCCAGAGAGCGCAAGGAACCGGACCCAAAGCACAACCATTGAGAGCCGCAAACAAAAAGGGCCATTCTAACCGATCAAAAGCCTTTTCGGCATCCAGGGAAAGACCTACTAGAGAGGTAGTCATGCTCTCAGAGCCCGCTAGAATATGGCAGAGAGTTCGTGCATTGTCTGCGGCTGATCTACCCGCAGTAAAGCCACACTGATCTGGATGAATTAATAAGGGCAACTTCTCTGACAATCGGGCGGACAACACTGTCGCGTAAATCTTATAATCCGCATTAAGAAGGGAGATAGGGCGATAATTAGCCGCCAGCTGTGGGTCTCGCCCAGCCTTTTCAAACACTACCACATTCGCCATGGCGAAGTCACCAACCTGCGAATCTGCCTCTACTAGCATATTGTAATATTGAGATAGATAGGGGACTAACTCCTTCGCAAAGGCCTTAAAAAATTCGGCCGGAAGGCCGTTAGGGCCCGCTGCTTTGCCAGAGGCCATCTTAGCAATCGCCTGATTAATCTCTTCTTTGGAAAAGGGCCTATCAAGCTCCATCTTATCTTCTTCACTTAAGACCGGGCGCTGTACTTCAGAAACCAAAATATCGAATGCATCCTGAGAAAAGGCTCGCTCTGATTCATATAGGCGGGCATAAAAATCTCTAAAGATGTCCGCAATCCCGGCATCTTTAACCACAATACCCTGCCCTTGCGGGTCACGTAAAGAAGCTACCCTCTTGGCTTCCCAGTCCCCCTTTAATGCATTGGCCAACAGCCTACCAGCTTTATGACCTTTCCGGTAATAGATCCCTTGTTGTGCTTTAATACTTTGAGAGACTTCAGTAGTTAGGATCCCATTGTATTGAAATCGTAGCCGCTGAAGCCTTAACAAGATACAGGGGTCTGACCGTTGGGTTAAAACACTCTCCCCAGCCGCTATTTGTTGCTCAAGAGCTACTAGCTGTTGTTTTCGTAATTTCGCTAGGCGAATACTAAAGCTGGTGATAGTGGCTCGCACCGTGGCTTTGAATCCCTCCCACCAGCCCCAGCCCGAGGTAGACATAGGAGAATTAAAGTGGAAGTACTCAGCTATCGCAGCTTTAACATCTAAGCAGAATTCCTCATTGTCTAACAGAGCTCTATCAAAATGCCACTCCCTGGGACCCGCACCCCCCTTATCATCTTGCATCACCAACGACATGGCCGCATGATCGGACACATGCATTGAGTGTATGCGTGTCTCCGTTATGGTAGGCACCAGTGTTTTAGATACTAAAAAAAAATCAATTCTGGATTGCGACCTATGTGGAGCCGAGAAAAAGGTGAACTCCAGCTCTGAGGGGTGGTGCAGCCTGCAAATATCTACCAACGCCCTCTCTTTGATCAGGGAGGCGAGCACCAGTTGCCCCCTGGAGGTGGTTGAGGAGCGAGGCGGTTGCTTATCGACCAAAGGGTCTAAGACCTGATTGAAATCCCCCCTATAATCAATGGTGCCAGTGTATCTGTATGTACCACTTCGGCTATTGCAGCAAAAATATTCTGGACTATCCCTATTAGGGGCATATAAACATATCACGGCCAGCTCTAGTCCCTCCCACGTTGAGTGAGGCCCGAGTCCATCGTCCCTCGGTATCCGAGCTGCTATGAACAATAGTAGCCTTTAAGGATTTTCTCAGTAAAATGGCCACTCCATTCCTCTTTTTAACCGCTGCAGAATAAGCAGCGAGAGCATAGGGCTTTATACTAGGTTTTAGTGACTCTTTTTGATTTAGATGCGTCTCTTGCAATAGCAAGATGTCAGCCTTTTCGTGCCGCGCATAGTCAATAATTTTTTTCCTTTTAGCCGGATTGTTTATCCCTTTGACATTCAAGGATGATACTCTACATGAAGACATTTATACACACACAAAACTTACACACCCCGGGAACAATTCCAGTCACCCTCCTAAAAAAAGGGCAGGAATCTACGGGAGAGCCATTAGTACAGTGCGTGCATTGCTGATGATTCCTAACATTTGTTCTCAAGCTTAAGGCCTTTTTCATGCGTGCGTGCCCTAGAGGAGAGGGTCTACCCATATACATATCTGGTGAGCTCGTACCGGCAGGGTAGGCCCGGAGAACCCGCCACCATTATATCAATTCCAATGCATGCACCAACATTTTAGATATAAACCCCCTCTTTCCTGCATGAGAAGCTGGATATTCTATCGCAATATCAATAGCCCTGGATATGGTACACCCATATCGCATTGATTTGCGCTAGATTACTCAACCCATTGCACATTGATCATATACAGTAATAGGGTCACTGCTATATCCCGAATGTCCGATTGAGACATGGAAAAGTTCAATAGCCACCCTTAGTGCATCTGCGCTGCCTCCTTATCTTCCAGGTACGCCAGGAGAGCATCGGGGTCATCAAATGATCGGGTCTGATTATGTAGCGTTACCCGCATCGTCGCAGGGTAGAAAAGGCCATAGCGTGCTTGCAGCGATTGTAGGCGCGGCCTGCATGCCAAGAGTCTTTTTCTCCGATCTACTGTGGCTTTGGCAAGGTCAGGATAGATGTTTAGTTTGTGCCCCTCAAATTCCATAGGCGCCCGAGCACGGGCCAGAGTCATAATCTGGGCTACCTGTGGGTATCGTAGGACTCGGAAGATAATGGGCCTCGGCTGCTTGCTGTGCGCTGAAATGTGCGACGGGATCCTGTGAGCACGATCTATTTCGAACTGCTTCGCAAAAGTAATCTTGAGCACCGAGGGAATCAGCTTCCCCACGAAGGCAATCATGTCGTTACCTTCCGCCCCCTCCGGGACGCCGACCAGCCGTACGTTATTGCGCCGGGCTCGATTATTGCTCTCTTCGGCATCCCTCTGCAATGCCCGAAGCTGCCTCTCCAATTTGTCCACCTTTTCCAGCCGCGCCCCGTGGGCAGATAATACACCCTCGACTTTCCCTTGCCGTAGGGAGAGCCCCTGAATCTGGCAGCGCAACCCGCTGATTTCTTCATGCACCGTGTGTATAGAGTCTCCATTGGCTTTGACCAGCTCCTTCACTCCACGTATCTCCGCTAGGACCTCCTGTAAGGCCTCGGGCCCTTCAGGTGGCGACGCCATTTTTTGTGGAGAGAGGGGCTCGGTTTTAGACCTTTTCCCGCTGCTGTTCAGCGCGCCGGCATAATCAAGCCTCACCGGTTTGGTTCCTGCCATTACTTAGGCGCACTTTCCACCTTCCCGATATTTCAATTCTCTGGTGCACTGCAAAATACAGGTTTTTCCAGGATTTTCGGCAGATCCTCACAGAGCCTCCGCGTTAAGCGACTGTCCCGCTTGGCATCAGGCTCTGCCCCCACTCCATTCATTATTTTATAAACTTCTGTCGTATCTCCCTCAGCCGTCTTTTTTCCAAGTTGAAGAGTCCTAACCTTTTAAGCCTTTCCTCAAAGGGGTATCCTTCCATCCCCTTTACCATTTTGGTGGCTCTTCTCTGAACCTTTTCCAATTCTGCTATATCATTTTTAAGATATGGCAACAAGAAATGCACATGATATTCAAAGTGCGGTGCACTATGGAATGATACCAAGACATTATAATATCCTTGGGTTTATTCTCCATTCCTTTCCTTATGATTCCTGGCATCCTCTTTACTTTCTTCACTGCCAAAGCACATTGAGCAAAGAGTTTCAACATATTATCCACGATGATGCCTAAACCTTTTCTTGGGTGGTGGTTCCTAATGTGGAACCTTGCATCATGTAACCATAGTTTGGATTGTTCTTCCCTAAAGGGCTTATTCCGTTCCCAGATGTAGATCCCCTCTGTATGGCCTGTCTGAGCCGGACATACAGAGGGGATCGTGATTCTGATCCCATGGGGCACAATCCTGTACGTGCTGGCTGGGACTATGATTCAGTCCTGCCTGCCTTGATCTCGGAGGTGGAATAATTTCTCAGCACAAATCACTGGCCTTGGACGAAAAAGGCCGACATTAGAATTGGCCCTGTATGTCCAGGGTTGGTGACTGCCCAGACTCTGCCCCCAAGCCGCCCCTTCCCCGCCCCCATCTAACTTCCCTGCACAATAGACTGGGAAGTTAGACACGGTGGGGAAAGCCATGAATAGCAGGGATGGATGTCCATGGCACAGAATCAGGCCCTAAGTGCCTAACTTTTCACTTGTAGAAATTTGGATGTCCAGTCTTCCAATTTATCAAGATCCTCTTGAAACTTTTCAAAATCATCTTGTGTTTTAACAATGCTGAATAATTTTTTTGTCATCTACAAATATGATCACCTCATTTTTTTTCCCATTTCCAGGTCATTTAGGAATTTCTTAAAAAGCAGCAGGCCCAGCACAGATCCCTGGGGTACTCCACTATTCACCTTTCACCATTGAGAAAATTGGTCATTTAGCCCTATTCTCTGTTTTCTGTCTTTGAACCAGTTCCTGATCTACAAAGGTACACTGTCCCCTATCCCATGACTTTTTATTTTCTCTAAGTCTCTAAAGAAGGACCATTTCAAAGGCTTTCTGAAATTCCAGATACACTTTATCAACCGGCTAGGGCCAGCGCAAGGAGATGAGGTGCCCTAGGTAATTCTCATCCCTTGCAACTTCTCTTCCTGCCACCCCTTACTGTGACCTACAGGGGTGGCAATGGCCTGAAACCGCCCCACGGTGCTTATCTTCAAATGTCAACAACACAGGGCTGTTTGCTTCTACCCCCACCCGTGCTGACTTCAGTTTGTATGGGCACGGAAGTTAACCTAATGGTAGTGTGGGCCCTGCAACTGGCTCAATTTTATCTTCCTTTTATTTACACCTTCAAAAAATTGTAACAGATTACTAAGACAAGAGTTTCCTTGGCTAAATCCATATTGGCTTTCTTCTGTTGAACCATGATTATCTATATGTTCAGCAATTTTATTCTTTCTACCATTTTGCCTACATGTATACCCTTGCCCAGGGCACCAATTCCAAGGTTGCCACAATGACCCCCAGAAATTGCAGGCAGTCCCAAACACTGGATCACAATGGGTCCGGAAGCTCCTGACCTGATCCATGAGTTTGATGTTCATTTTTTTGGGCAGAAAAACACTGCCCTACAAAGTATGAAATAAAGCCCCCAGGTAAACTAAGATCCTGGCCAGGAGATAGCACTCTTGTCATAACTGATCAGCCAGCCCAAGCTTTCCAACACCTGGATAGTTTGACAAGTTGACGTCCTGGCCTCTTCCACAGAATCTGCCTGAATCAGCCAATTGTCCAAGTAACTGTGCAGTCATATCTCCTCCTAGTGCAGAAAGGCTGCTACCACAACCCATGATCTTCATGAGGGTCCGGGGAGCTGTTGCCAGCCCGACTGGCAGAGCTTGAAACTGCTAATGTACCCCTAAGAGGCAGAAAGATAGGAACATCTGGTGAGACCCCCGTATCTGAATGTGAATGTAAAGATATGCCTTGGACAAAAGTCGAGAGGAGAGAAATTCCCCTAGATGCACAATGAAGATGCGATGACAGACTGCAGGGTGTCTATGTGGTATCATGGTACCTGAAGTGTGGCATTTACCTCCTTGATATTCAAGATAGAATGAAAAGCACCCCCTCCCTTTCCTGGACACTATGAAACAGATGAGATAGCGTCCTCTGTTATACTGCATTGCTGGAACCAGGACAATTGCCCCCAGAGCCCACAAGCAGCTAAGCATTTCTCAAACCGAGAGCCTCTTGACCATTGACCTGCACGGAGACACCATGAAAGCCTCAGAAAATGGTTCTGCAAACTCTAAGATATATATCAAAATTGAGCCCTTTGGGGGTATTATATTAAAGATCTCAAAGAATATTTTTTTTGTTGGACTATATCATGCTAGGCTATACTAAGTCATGACTTGGATATCTGAAAATAGGCATAGAGACATCCAAAGCACAGAGATGTCCCTGGAGCTATTTTAGAAGCCAATTCTTTGGACGTCCCCAGCGTGAGGATGTCCAAATCTGAATGGGGGAATGGCAGAGGCGTATCCAGGGCATTACTAGGAACCTGGAAGTCTTCACCCAATTGCAGAAATGCCTTGTATATCCCGTGCCCTGACCAAGCGTATAGCTGCTCCAGGCACAAAGAAGCAATGGAAAAGTTGACGTTTCGCCTGCCAATCACCAGATGGTATGAAGGAGGAGGTAAACTCCTATCCCATGTCTTTCCCTTGTTGACAATGAACTCTGTCGGAGGATGGGGGCTCATATTTCCAGTTTGCAACACCACTGGATGTTCCCATATGCAATCTTGCATGTGCTAGACTTCCCCACACCACTATTCTATAGGCAGGATGTCTATGTGGACAGCAATCTCAAACTTAGTACTACGTACTGTGATAAGGAAGCTTATCATAGCTCAGGAAGGGGCTATAGAAAAGGTGAAGTGTCTCTGAACAAGCAACCTATCAGTGCTGGTAGAAATGAGAAAACAGAATTTTGCCATAAAAGACTACGAGTCCCAGAATGCACCAGGTTTCCAACAGCTATGAGAGGAGCTGAGGTGAGAAAACATGTGTTCAATCAAAAGGGCTATGAGGTAAGGTAATCCCCAAGCACTCATTGCAGAGGGCAGGGCTTGATTCAGCACAGCTGCGCTGTGCTAGGATGGAACACTCATCTCAAAGGGCAAGGCCTGATTCAGCCCAGCTGCGCTGTGTTAGGGAGGAGCACTCATCTAAGCAGAATAAGAGTAGAATTTATTCGACAGATGACCATCTTCATGATCACCTTGGATATCCAGAGAATTGTCCTCAGTATCCTGAGAATCAGCTTGAGTTTGATCATCAGTTTCATCTGAAGGATCATCAGAAGCAGAAGCCAAACCGGACGGACAGAGAGGGAAAGAAAGCCTTTGGAAGAAGGAAGAGAAAAGCCTTTGAGAGGTCTAGAAGAGTCCAAAGCAGTACGTATACTGGGAGGTATTCCAAGGGCCAGCATACACCATTGGACTGGGGAAAGCCAGAGGAATGGTGCTGCAGAGCTAGGAATCACCAGAGGCTACCTGTGAGGGAGACAGCTGCACGTGAAAGGGACCCTAAGACCCGTGCCAGAAGGTATGTGAAGAGAGATCCAGTGTCCAGGGATCTGGATTGGAAGGCTGGACATAAGAACTGGACTACATACTGGCCAGGCTATATAGAGAGGAACTCTAGCAGCAATGGAAGCTCAGGTATGAACACTGATCTATGCCCTAGCTATAACCTTGAAAGACAGCAGGGAAACAAGTATTCTCCTGAAAATGCTCCATTGAGAGATTCATCTGTGCCAATCCATGATATTGAACCCATGCTTGTTGAACAAGGGGGAATAATAGCAGATGAGGATCCTGTTTATATGGACTGCTCTCTATCTAAACTCCATTGGTAACTTTCTGTTATAAAGTACAGCAACCATCACAAAGAAATACAAATTTGTTCTTTAATCTACTCAGAAAAGCTCCTGAAGCAGGATTTGACCCACACAGTGGAAGGCAAGCCAGCTAAGGGGTTTCAGCTGGTAACTGCTAGCAATTAAGCCTTACCTAATTGCTTGTGAGCTAGGAGAGAATCACTTCTGTATCTATGTGGGAAGTAATCAGAAGTTAACCTGAAAAGAACAGTTTGTTTCTTGTTTTGTGACTTTTTATTTGTTGTTTTCCTGATTTTAACTTTGTTTTTCCAAGTTAACACTGAAAGCAAGTAACCTAATTTATGTGCTACCAAGCATATCTGTGTTGGGAGAAATAACCCCATAAATAAATATCTTATTGGCTTTACCTAAGAGCACAACTAAATTATTGTCAGCAGCTGTGTCTGGTGTGAATGAACTACATTGCCCACAATACCTTGCAAATCATATAAAAATATGCACTTGCCAAGAGTGTGAAGATTCTCACCCAGGCAGCCGTCTGACAGTACTTAAGATAAGGATATTTTAGCCATTAATTCTGCATGGTCTCAGTCTGTACTTGGATGTTCTTTCTAAAGTAGTTGTACTGCAGAATTAATGGCTAAAATATCCTTATCTTAAGTACATACTTAAGTAAGTACTATGTTTCAGATTGCCATCTCACATTTATAAATCTTGCTTCAGGTAAATTTCATCATTGCCATCATTTAATTCTCTGGAAACTTACATCATATTATTCAGCTCTTAGATTATACAAAATTAATACTTAGCTAAACTGCTCCTACTGACATCACCAAAAAATTATCAATATACTGTAGTCATCAATGGCGTACTATTCATTTCTTCCTCGTTCTCCTAAAGGGACAATGCTGTGCTGCTACTATTACAATCTTTTCCTCTTCCTCAAAGATCCTCTCTATTTGTACCATGACTTTTTGGATTCAGCTGTAGTTCTCTTCTCCAACACCTCCACTGAGAGACCGATCCGGAAATTCATCACCCTTTCCATAAAGAAATATTTCCTCAGATTACTCCCGAGTCTATCCCCTTTTACCTTAGTCTTATGACCCATCGTTCCAGACCTTTCTTTCAACTAGAAAAGGGCTACCTCCTGTACATTTATGCCACAGAGGTATTTAAACGTCTCTATCATATCTCCCCTCTCCCACCTTTTCTGCAAAGTACTGTATATGTATTGAGATTTTTAAGTCTATCTCCATATGTCTTCTGACAAAGGCAACTGGCTATTTTAGTAGCTATCCTCGGACAGACTCCATCCTTTTGTTTATATACTTTTGAAGATGCAGTCTCCAGAAATGTATACAGCACTCCAAATAAGGTCTCACTAGAGACTTATACGAATGCACTATTACCTTTTTTCCACTGGCCATTCCTCTTCCTATTCAACTAAGCATCCTTCTGGCTTTTGTCATCACTTTTTCTACCTGTTTGGCAACTTTAAGATTATTCAATACGATCATCCCCAGGTCCCACTTGTCTTCATTTGCTGATGTACTGTACTGTACTGCTGTCTTGAGTTTTTTTTGGCCCAAATGCATGACCTTGCATTTTTTTTTTAGTGTGCTGCCAAATTTTCAACCATTCAGGTTTCTCTAGATCCCTCCTGATTTTAACCACACCTTCCAGGGTGTCTACCCCTCTGGAGATATTTCTATCATTTGCAAATCTTTCCCAAATGAATAATTAATGAGTTACTGTGATGTAAAGTCATGCAAAGCAGCTCATAAACTATTAATGTGTTGTATGTGAAATTTATTCCCAGATGGATTTCTGAAAATAAATTGTGTGACATTTACTGAAGTAAACCATTGCACCTGATTTTCTTTTTTACCTGGGTCGTTTGCATATAAGTACCAGTAGAAAAGAAGAGTGAAGTTTGCCAACTGTGCTATATTGACTTCCTAGTGGTTTACAATTGATTTATTTCATTTTAAATCACTTATTCTAAACAAGGCTCTAGGCAGTGTAAATGATAAAAACATCAAAATACCTAAAATCATACAATTACAGTCAATAAAGAAGATGCTACCATTTAATATACTATTTAAACATCAATATGAACAAATAGTCTACTTAAGACCTTTTAACAAAGGCCATGTTTACTAAAGAGCACAAATGATTAGCGCAGGGTTTACCATGTGGTAAGCATGTCGCATTCTAAAAATTCCAGCAAAGTAGAAATCCTGCCCTAATTGCTTAGCACACACGAGGGCGCAGAATAGGTGGGTTGGAGAGGACAGTAGGTATTGACTGCACAATGCAGCTAGTGCAGGGCTAATTAACGTGTGCTAAGTATCAAGGCTTCAGGTAGTGCAGATACATTTACGGCCACCTCAGTGAGTAGTAGTAAATGCACTCGGCGGCACAGACGATCATAAACTGAAGGAGACTAAATGTAAGTAGCAAATGATAATCAATTTTATTTATTTGTGTGATTTGTATACCGCCATTTCAGATAACATAGCAGTTTACATACAGAACAAATGGGACACATTGAACATTTTAACAATTTAACAAGGGCAGGTGTACAAGTAATCAGATATATTTACATGATTCTTACAGATTTAACTTATTTACAATTTGGTGAATAAAGACTCTTAGGAATAGTATTTAGGAATTCTTCCTGAGCACTTGAGAGGGAACAGAGTTATCTAAAGAGTGTTGGGTGGTTGATTTGTAAAGGGAGGCTAGGATAGTTGTGGGTAGGAATGTTTCAAGTATGCTGCGCTGTGGAGTATGTGCTATGTTGGGTTGACATTTGGAGTTGGTTCATTATGTCCAAAATATTCAATGAATAGGAAAGTTTTGAGATGAATGCAGAACGTGGATAGGTCTGTAATGCTTCTAAGTCTTTCTGGCAGAGAGTTTCAGAGCATTGGGGATAAGTACTCGAATGCTCTGTTGCTGGTGTGTTGCTTTGTCTTTTGGTATCAGATGGGATTGAAAGAATATTGTTCATTTGGCCTCTTCTTTGGCGTTCGTTAGGTGTGATCTTAATTAGGTGAGAGAATTGTGGGTGCTATATTTCTGATAATTTTGAATGAGATCATTATTATCTTGTAGATTATTCTGCTCTGTACAGGTAACCAATGCAGGGCAATAAATATAGGGGTTATATGATCCATGCGGCGTGAGTTCTAGATAATACGTGCCACCATAACCAATGACAAATGAAAAATGTATGACAAAATATTCTAAATATTTAAACAGTTCCAGAATGGGCGGGGTAAAACCTGATGAGCGAGGAAAAGAAAGGAATCAGCGCATCTGTATTACTTAAAATCTTTATTAAAAAGATCAGCAGTGCATAATATCTGAAAGGATTGGGTTGACATATTACTATTGTTATTATAATTTATCATCCATCTGCTTGAGAAAAACTAAAACTATTAAATGCTAGTAAGTTAACAGTGTAAAGAGAAGAGATGACCTAGAATTATATCATGCATTACAAAAAAATAAGAGTTATAATAATAAATAATAGCTATAACAAAAGTAGAGGAGTAGCCTAAGGGTTAGAGCACTGGTTTGGGAACCCAGAGACCAGGGTTCAATTTCCACTAGCACTCCTTGTGGCCTTGGGCAAGTCACTTAACCCTCCATTGCCTCAGAAGAATCCGCGTTATCATTGTCCCTGTTTAATGTACTGCGGCGCTCCTGCCCGGCCTTGGGGCTAAAGATAGGAGGGCGGTCTGATGCTTCGTGAGGAAGGAGAGTAACCTGTATCCAGGGAATGCTGGGTATTGTAGTTCCTGCTCCTCTCGCTCCGAAATAAAGAGTTGTAGTTTTGGGGTTTCCAGTATTTTTATTATAGTAAAGGATATTGTTCCATCACATGGCAAATAAATGCAAACAAAATAGGTGCTTCAAATGCTAACAGGAAAACTTAGGATAAAGGCAACTTAAAGTATAACTGCTTCTTTTCACTTCTAAGCAAATTACTCACTTTGCCCCAAGAGGTCAGTTAGATTCACTGCAGCCTCTTTCAGCCACTGTTACCTTCACAGTGCTGGGGAAAATCAGGTGCACATAATTAGAGCTTTCTCAGCAAGGCAATACAACAGCTCCATAGCATTCAATTCACATACGGTAAAAAGCAGTTTCCTTCAGCTTGGCATCTCTACACAGCAGACCGTGCAATCCATGCTCTCACAATCTGGTAAGTCTGTATTATCTTGTGTTAACTCTTCAAGCTGTATGGAATTACTGGCTTCTGGTAACACTGGCTGTCTTCTAGCTTGCAACTCTAAAAACTGCTTAAAACTCTGTAGGAGCAATTCAGCCTGCTGTTTGTGAGATAGGGAATTGCTATCAGCTATACAACTTCCCTCTGGCTTAAGGCTGTTTATTTTCTCCTCTCTTAGATTAATTGTGTCAGAGTAACTGCTAGTCTCTTTTGCTAATGTTTCACACACAGGAGAGTTAGCTTTACGTTCAGCCTGGAAACTTTGTGGCCATTCACTTACTTGTTGCCATGCCGTTCTGACTTCAGATGGCTCCAACGTTCTCCAGCTGTTAGAATGTTTGTTGCTCTCTGGCTCAAACGGTACTTCACAGAATGATTGTTTTCTTTCTTGTGCCTGCCTTGAAGGCTTCCTTTCCCAGGGCTGCGCCTTCCAACGGTTATCTATTTCAGGGCTAGGTCCTCTCTCCTAGGGACTTCTACTCACTGCCTCTGAATAGAACTTTACAGGTCTCCTTCCAATGCCAGGTTCCCAAGTATCAGCATACCGTCTTATGGACTTCCAATCATTCTCCTTCTTAATCCTCCTCTCCTTCTTCTCCTTCTCCTCCCTCTGACTAGCAAAGCCATGCTCTGGTTTAAAACCACGTTCTCTCCTGGACACGCCCCTTCCAAGGGCAGGGTGTGCCCAATCATGACTGCAGGACTCCTCCCCTGGGCTGGTCTCCATGCTAAGCTCTGTGGAATAGAGTCTCTCTTTCTTCCTTGGTTTCTCAAATAGGCATAAATCCTGCTGAACCTCAGGATTTTCATCCGTTTCCCTAGGCTCAGGAGGGCGCTGTTCACCACAGTACATTACCAAGTTTAAGTTACAATGTAAACCACTTTGATTGAAATGATAAAGCAGCATATAAAACCTGTTAAATAAATAATAAGAATGGATCTTAAGACAAATAACAATTAACCTATTATGTGTACAAGCCAATGCAGGTAGTGCATAATGTACTGTAGCTATCTAAGGCTTCTTGACACATGCCCTTGGCAGAAGAGCCAGTCTTTTATCTGCTTCCTGATGCTAATCCCAGGATTGGTATAGTTCATCTGGGAGAATGTTCCAGTGTGCAGGAATTAAACCCTAAAGGTCTGCTTGCGGACTTTAGTTCACTTCATTTCTTTTAGCTAAGGTTTAAGTAAGTAGCAGAGTTTCCTTGGGAAGATCTCAGAGGTTTAGCAGTTTGTGTCTCTTAGAGCACTTTCGTCTTTTAACCTGAAAGACCAGAGTCAGAATTGTAAATTTGGCCCTATAGAGCACCGTAAACCAGTGGAGATTTTGCCAAATAGATATGCTATGATCTTGTCACTTGCATCCCAATAACATTGTTGTTGTGTCATGCGCGATTTAACTGAAGTTGGTATAGACCCTCAGTTGTCAGTCCATTGTAAAGAGAATTACAGTAATCTAGCTGTGAAGTTAATACAACATAGACTGTTGTGGTCAGACTCGATTCTCAATAAACTGCTGGTCTAGTATCAGCATAATATACTTCCAACAGAGAGACATACAGTAGTAAAACATCTTGTGACGAACATGAGGCAGTAATAAAACACAAAACTGTAACCGATTTCTTAAATACAGGGATCTGGATGTTATAAGATCCTTAAATAATAATGAAAGAACTTTACAGCTAACCCTGCAAGCTGCGGGCAGTCAAGAGTTGGAGCAATGTGGTCATGTAATTTTAATCCCAGCAAAATGCATGCAGCAGTATTGCAATCCATGGATTTGTTCTTTCTAGAGACTGTGATAAGGAAGCTTATCATAGTTCAGGAGGGAGCTATAATAGAGGTGAATTGGCCCTGAACAAGCAACCTGTCTTAGCTGGTAGAAATAATAAAACAGAATGTTTTCATAAAAGACTACCAGTCCCAGAATGCACCAGGTTTCAAACAGCTTCTAGAAGAGCTGAAGTGGGGAAACGTGTGTTCAATCAGGAGAGCTATGAGGTAATCCCCAATCACTCATCTCCAAGGGCAGGGCTGGATTCAGCACAGCTGAGCTGTGCTAGGGTGGAGTATCCCTCTAAACAAGTTAAAAGTAAAACATATTCTAAACAGAATCAGATGGGGAAGGAGTTCAAGATCAGGAAGCAGCAGCAACGTGGAAGAAAGAAGAGAAAGACATCTTGGAGGTCTAAAGAAGGAGCCCACAGCAGTACGTGTGTTGGGAGTCATTCCAGAGGCAAGCATACTCCCTTGGACTGGAGGAAGCCAGAGGAGTGGGGTTACAGAGCCAGGAATTCCCGGACGGCACCTGTGAAGGAGACGGCTGCATTTGGAAGGGGCCCTAAGACCAGTGCAAGAAGGTATGTGAAGAGAGACCCAGTGTCCAGGGATCTTGATTGGAAGGCTGGACATAAAAGCTGGACTACTTACTGGCCAGGATATCTGGAGAGGAAATCTAACAGCAAAGGAAGCTCAGGTATGAACTCTGATCTATACCCTAGCTCTTCACCTGGAAGACAGCAGGGAAACAAATATTATCTTGAGAGTGCTCCATTAAGGAATTCCCCTGAGCCAGACCATGATATTGATTCTATGATATTTGAAGAAGGAGATATTTTACATGATCAGAATGAATACATGGATTGCTCTCTGACTAGGCTGCTGTGGTAAAATACTTTCACAAATACAACAACCATCAAAAGGAACTATAACTTGTTCTTTTATATACCCAGAAAAGCCTGCAAGAAAGTTTTAGGGTAGGATTTGAGCCACGTAGAGAAAGTGAACCAGCAAAGGGGTTTGCAGCTGGCTAATTATTGGTAATTTATTTATTTAACAATGATTTATATACCGCATCTTCCATAGTTCAGTTGCGGTTCACAATAAACAACAGTTAACAAATCGGAGTTTGTTTTACATAAAACATCATATGACCAAATAACAATAAGATAAACAACTAGTGTTAATACAGAACAGTATAGAACAGTGCAAACTATATACATTATGTACAAATACACATTATGTGGGGCTTAAGCATTATTCTAAGTACAGTATCAGCTATGAAGAATTGTATGTGTAGGTCATTTGGGATTTGTTAGATAAAAACTGGTTAGCCATTATCTAAGTCTATTGAGGGATGATCTGAGTTGTAATGTTTAGAAAAGAGATAGGTTTTCACTTTTTTGCGGAATTCGATGATCTCGGTTAGTAATCTTAGATCATCTGGGAGGGAATTCCAGATTGTTGGAGCTGCATGAGAAAAAGCTCTATTGTTTGTGAGTTTATTTGCTTTTATGAAGTCTTTGGGAGTTTTTAGTTTATTTGTTTGTCCTTTTCTTTGAATAGATTTTGAGTGCTCTTTGCTGATTAGGTTACTTAGGGTGACTGGGGCCATGTCGTTTAGAGTTTTAAATGTGGTTATCAATGTTTTGTATACTATCCTACTTTGCATGCAGCAGTGAAGGGATTCTAGTATTGGTGTTATATGTTGATGTGCGTGTACTTTCGTTATTATCTGAGCTGCTGCATTCTGGGGAAGTTGAATTCTTTTAATGTTTTGTTTTGTTATACCCAATAAAATTAGGTTAGCAAAGTCAAAGTGGGGGGTTATGATGGCTTGAATTATGCTGATGAAATCATGTATGTATACAAGGGGTCTTAGTTGTTTAAGGATTTTGAGTTTGAAATAGATTTTCTTTGTGGTGTTTCTAATGTGGGTGTCTAATGTAAGGTGTTTATCTAGAATAACACCTAGATATCTTACTTCATTTTTTATTTTAATTTCTTGGTTTTGAAGTGTTATGTGTGTAGGTGGAGTATAGGATTGGTTTTTGGTGACGATTAGCACTTCAGTTTTGGAGTGATTTATTTGGAGATTGTGAGTATTTAGCCAGGATGTGACTTCATTGAAGCAATCTGACAGAGTTTGCATCGGTAAGTTGGGAATCGTGAACGGAATGTACATCATGATATCATCTGCGTATAGATGATACAGTACACCAAATTTTTTAAAGATATTGCAAACAGGTTTTATGTATATGTTAAATAGGAGTGCTGATAACGCTGATCCTTGAGGTAAACCGGTTTCCAGTTTGTATGAATCAGAGGTTTGATTACCTATTCGTACATTTTGTGTCCTATTATCTAGATAAGAGGTGAACCATTTATGAACTGTGGCATTTATTCCTATTTGACTCAGACTATTGAGCATTATGGTATGGTGGACGCTATCAAAAGCAGCTGAAATATCAATAAATAATAGAATGAATGCTTGCTTGTGATTGTCGATTCCTCTTAACAGCGTATCTATTAGAGCTGTGAGGAGTGTTTCCACTCCATGCTTTGGGCGAAAATCATATTGCTGTTCGTCGAGTGGGTAAGATGAGTCTAGGTGCTCCTGCGTCTGTATTTGTACTGTTTTTTCTATTACTTTTGCTAAGAATGGTATACTTGAGATGGGTCTATATGATTTTGGTGAGGTTTTATCAAGGGTGCTGTTCTTGAGAATTGGTCTTATTTGTACGTGTTTAAGTGTGGGTGGGAGGTAACCTTGGAGTAGTGAGAGATTGACAATGGGGAGTATGAATGAAAGAAGGATTGGGAGAGTGTTTTTTATCCAGATTACTGGGCAAGGATCTAGGTAAGAGGTAGTGGTGTTTAGGTTGAGTATGATATTTTTTAATGATGTTTTGGTTATAGGGTGAAATTCTGACCATACGTCTATCGGGTGATGAGGTTTGTGGAAAGAGTCTGGAGTCGTGAATTGTAGTTTTGTTTTGTTATGGTAATAGTTAGCTAATGTTTGTGCTGAGATGTCAGTGATTTCCTTGCTGGAAGTTTGTGAGTTATTAGTTAGGTTACTAACAATGGAGAATAGTTCTCTTGGTCTATTATAAGAATTTGATAGGATGCTGGCATAGTAGTTTTTCTTTGTGTTGTCTAAGGTTTCCTTGTATAATGTGAGGTGGTTATAATATAATTCTTTGTGTATGGTGGATTTGGTTTTGCGCCATTTAGCTTCTAGTTTTCTTAGATCTCTTTTCATATGTTTTAAAGTACTGTTGAACCATGGGGTGATTTTGATTTTAGTATTGGTTGGCTTTTTATTATTTTGGTTAATTGTGGCTGCATTATTGATGGTGGTATGCCAGTTTTTGACTGCTTCATCTAAATCTGTTGGAGATGATGAAAGGTGGGGTATTGTAGAGTCTAGAAATTCAGTTTCAATGAATTTCTTGAATTTTATAGTTTGGTCATTTCTTGTGTGTTTTATGACACCGATAATGTTGTAAGTGAAGTTTAATTTAATTAGATGATGATCAGACCGGGGTATTTCAGTACATTGTAAGGAGTCTGGGTTGAAAAGTTTAAATAGTGAATGAGGAAGGAGGACAAGGTCAAGTGTACCACCTTTAGTGTGAGTTGGTATGTTTATAATTTGATGGAAGTCTAAGTCAGTTATGGTTTCCAGGAAGAGGTTGGAATCAGTATTTGCAAGTGATGGGAGGTTGAAATCTCCTAGGATAATTAGGGGGTTTTATTCTGTTGATGAATTAAGGAGTTCAATTAGTGAGTGAAGACCGTCTGCGTTTTGGTTAGGAGGTCTGTATATTAAGCAGATTCTCAGTTGTCCGATTTCTATTATTAGAGTGTCAATGTTATTGGAGGTGTTAGATAGAATTTTCTTGGCTTTTAGGTTTATTTTTGTCATAATCAGTACACCGCCACCTTTTTTGTTAGATCTATGTGTGTGGGTAATATCGTAATTTAAGTTGTCAAGTTGGTTTAGAAGGACTGTATCAGTATCAGAGAGCCATGTCTCTGTAATACATAGAATATCAGGTTTTAAGTCAGATAACAAGTCATTAATAATTGGGAGCTTATTTTTCAAAGATCGTGCGTTTATAAGGATGCACGATAATGACATTGCATGTTGAGGGGGGTTTGAGTGGACTGTGTGTTGTGAGATAGTCTGTTTTATTTGAATGAGTCTGTGGTAGTTTATTTTTGATTGGTTGTGAGGGTGATAGTGTCCAATAAGTAGATTGTTTCGATTGGATGTATGGATTATAGGGATTGTCATGTGGTTTTTACTGTTGAGACTTAGAGTTAGGTCGATTAGGATTGTTAGAGATATGAAGAGGTAAGAAACTTTTAGTAGCATGGTGTTTGTTTGTATCATTATGGTGTATGTTGGTAGTTTGTAGGAGAATTTGATGTGAGCTACTGTTAGTAGAGTTATGCAGTTATATACAAGGTTGGTTAATTTGAGAAGGCAGTAAGTCACTGACAAATGAGGCTATGCAGGGTTAAGGGAAAGCTGCTAGAGGCAATATTAAAAATTGAATGAGTGCTACTGACAACAGTATTGGATTTAGTGATAGCTACTGGCTACAGTAGTGAGTAGGGATGCTACTGACAACAGTATGCTACTGACAACAGTAATGACATATATGATAGTTACTGACAACAGTATAGAATGAAAATATGTTACTGATAGGATTATTAATGTAATATAAGGGCGCTACTGTAAACAGTAAATAGTATATTCAGGAAATTGTATAACAGCTGACAATGAAACCTGATCTAGTTTAACGGTATAAGTATTATAAGAAGATAGGCTGCTGACAACAAAACTGTAGGAAAGCTACTGACAACAGTAAATGGTGAATTAAGGACAGTATATGATAGTAAACAATGAGACCTGATCTGGCTTATCAGTATAAACAGAGTGGTAAAATAAGATCAAGATCTAGGTTGTGAAAGTCAGATAACTAGAGATTGTTGAGGGTATACTTGCTGCGGTGGAAGATCTGTAGATGGGGTGAGGTACGCGAGCTCAACCCTGGGGGAGCTCAGCTGTACTTAGGTGTAGATGCGGATTCGACGTTGCATATTTCTTCGTTGTTTCAGTGCAAAAGGGTAGACTAAGCGCCTTAGCCTAAGGGCCGTGCCAAAGGGCCCTCTTGCGTGGCCCTCAGGCGCGGGCACGCAAGCGCGGGCACGCTTAGAGGTTCGCTCTTTTCAGGCCCACAGAGGGCAGTCCTGATTGGTCGGATGAGCGGCTGGAGGCGGAGCGCAGGATCGCCGGTGGGGTCGGTGGTGCTTGATCACACGTGAGGGCCTGTCTCTGCCCCGATTGGGCAGCGGAACGGCGGGAAAAAAGCTGCTGGTCCCGGTTTGAAGCAGCCCCAGCTGCTCGATCTCCGGCTGAGAGAGCTGCTGCGGGCTGAGCTGGGCAGCGAAGAGGACCCTGTGCTGGGAAGGAGCTCTTTTATAGGGCCTGCCTCTGCCCCGATTGGGCAGCCGAACGGCGGGAAAAAGCTGCTGGTCCCGGTTTGAAGCAGCCCCAGCTGCTCGATCTCCGGCTGAGAGAGCTGCTGCGGGCTGAGCTGGGCAGCGAAGAGGACCCTGTGCTGGGAAGGAGCTCTTTTATAGGGCCTGCCTCTGCCCCGATTGGGCAGCCGAACGGCGGGAAAAAGCTGCTGGTCCCGGTTTGAAGCAGCCCCAGCTGCTCGATCTCCGGCTGAGAGAGCTGCTGCGGGCTGAGCTGGGCAGCGAAGAGGACCCTGTGCTGGGAAGGAGCTCTTTTATAGGGCCTGCCTCTGCCCCGATTGGGCAGCCGAACGGCGGGAAAAAGCTGCTGGTCCCGGTTTGAAGCAGCCCCAGCTGCTCGATCTCCGGCTGAGAGAGCTGCTGCGGGCTGAGCTGGGCAGCGAAGAGGACCCTGTGCTGGGAAGGAGCTCTTTTATAGGGCCTGCCTCTGCCCCGATTGGGCAGCCGAACGGCGGGAAAAAGCTGCTGGTCCCGGTTTGAAGCAGCCCCAGCTGCTCGATCTCCGGCTGAGAGAGCTGCTGCGGGCTGAGCTGGGCAGCGAAGAGGACCCTGTGCTGGGAAGGAGCTCTTTTATAGGGCCTGCCTCTGCCCCGATTGGGCAGCCGAACGGCGGGAAAAAGCTGCTGGTCCAGGTTTGAAGCAGCCCCAGCTGCTTGATCTCCGGCTGAGAGAGCTGCTGCGGGCTGAGCTGGGCAGCGAAGAGGACCCTGTGCTGGGAAGGAGCTCTTTTATAGGGCCTGCCTCTGCCCCGATTGGGCAGCCGAACGGCGGGAAAAAGCTGCTGGTCCCGGTTTGAAGCAGCCCCAGCTGCTCGATCTCCGGCTGAGAGAGCTGCTGCGGGCTGAGCTGGGCAGCGAAGAGGACCCTGTGCTGGGAAGGAGCTCTTGCCCCAATTGCACGTGCCCCAATTGCACGTGAGCTCTGAAAGGAAACTACTGTTTGTGTGTGAAAATAGAAGAAAGTTATCCTTGAAAAAGAACAGTTTTTGGTTACTTTTGGGTTTTGTTTTTGCTTTTGGAGCACTGCTAAAAGTTATTAGCAGGAGCCCTCAAAAAGACCTTTTCTGTTTCCCATCAAGGTCTTTATTGTTTGATTGTTTAAGAAGTTCAGTTGCTTATATCATGATTTGTTTTTCCTAAGTACAATACTGAAGCAAGTGTCCTTTTGTGTTACCAAGAAAATCTGTGTGGGAGAATTAACCCCATGAATAAAATATATTTTTCTTTGCTTACACTCGAGCAACACAACTCATTATTTTGTGAACGGCTCATTCTGGCATGAATGGACTACATCCCCCACAATCCTTTGCAAGTCATAATAGTATTTTGCCTTTGCCAAGACTGTGGACATTCACGCCCAGCGCCCCCGTTTACAAGACTCAAAGGAGATTGTAATTGTTCCCAAGACTGACTGTCACAAAACTCATCTTAGGAAGACAAAAAGAACACAGCATAAAGAGGAGAGACTTGCAGCCTCTGGAAGGTCTGGAAATGATTACCCACATCACAAAAAGGAATGGTCTGGAAACCTCTGCTTACCCCTTGCTCAGATTCCAGCAGCTCTGTTTTGACTCTGACTGCCGGCATCCCATCAATCATTAACATTCTGTTTTCAGAAGCACTGGGGCTCTAGAGGGAAAGATGATTCCGTTAAATAAATGAAGTAACATGGAGTTGAGGGGTAACAAGTGTCAAATCCCTAACAAAGAAACAAAATGGTCAAAGATTATATACTATGTTAGCTTAAAAATGATGACTATTTATAGAACAATCACACTTTGAGCAAAGGAAAAGTTTATTTCACATTACTAAATGTGACGTAGGAGACTCTTATGAAGCAATGGAAACTGATAGTGATCCGGTGGAGAGAACCGGTACTGCAAGGGAATGCAGGATTTTCTCTTCTGAGAGAAAAAAACACAGAGCTAATCAGGAACCACACCTCACCTCAAGGCAGGAGAGAAGCCAAGTCCCTGATTGGGCACGCCCAAGCAGGAGGCGGGCAGTGCAGTACTCAGGCAGCTTGTTAAGAACGCAGAAACAGAAACAGTTAGAGGAGGACCAGGACAGATTCAGCGAGGAGTCAGGACACAAGCACCTGGATGAGGACAGGTCAGATGACCAGGAACAGGAACCGTTGGAGAGAGAACCACTGAGCAGCTGTGATCCACAAAGGAGCAGACTGGAGCTGGGAGACTCAGGGGCAGAGAAAGACTTCTGTAAGCAGAAGAATTCAAAGGCACTGAGAGACCCAAGGCTACAGCTCAGGAGTTTAAAGGACCAAGCAGAACCTTGGAACAGGAGGCAGAGGGATAGAGAATTACCCAGGAAGAAGCCCCAGCACAAGGTATCTGGTGGGTTTGGAACGGCTAGCAAGCTTAACAGTGGGAAGCCAGAAAGAGTGAACTTTAATTGTGAAAGACAGGACAAAGGCAGAAAGTTTGGTAGTAATTGGTTAAGCCAAGAGAAGCCTGACTGTTTTCCTTTTAACACTCTGACTCTCCAAGCACAGCTGAAGCGTTTTACCCTGCACTTTCATTTGGAGATAGGTGGGGGGAAGGGAAATGCTTACACGCTGAACGGTTGTCCAAGTAAAAGCACTGATAATTGCCAAGATATAAGAACGTTAAACAAGCATTTACCTGAAGGAGGATATTCTCAGCCTAGCTCAGAAAATACACAGGCTGAATTACTTCTCACTGAATTCAGGGAGTTCCTTAAGAGCAGAGCAGTTTCTCCCAATAACGTAGCAAAGCCTATAAGCAGTTGTGAGGAAGAAATGCCTTTAATTTCTCTGCCGTCTACAGAGCAGGAAGTCCCGATGGACTGCTCTACATGTGTGATTCAAAAGGACATTTAAGTGATATGCTTGCCAAGGTGTTATGAAAGAATATAACAAAGTTACCTGATTGCCATGCTAAAGAAGCTTATGTGAAGAGAATAAGTGAAAGCATATTGTGTGCAATTCAGGAGCATTGCTGTTACCAGAGTTTTTCTGTTACGGTACTGAAAGGAGGTCACATGACAACTGAATGTGATCAGTAATGGACATTTAGCCTAGCAGTAAGAAGCCTTGTTTAGTTAGGTTTCTCAGCCTTGTTTTGATCAGGTCCGCATGCGCGGATCAGGTCCGCATGCGCGGATGAGGGCCCAAAAAGCTTGGAGAGTATCGGTAATTATACATGGGCACTGTGCACTTTGCGTCCACAGCATGCCCGGGAGATATTGCAATGGAATCGGAGCTAGTAAATTCTCCTCAATGTCCACCCAGACAGGACGCCTGGCCGTTCGACCTTCTAACCACCTCGACCCCTGTTTTAGCAAAAAGGCTCTATGATAGGAGAGAAAATTGGGAAATCGAACACCGCCCTCCTCTCGGCTACCGATAAGCTTCTGTTGCGCTATTCTCGGTGTTTTCTCTTTCCAGAGGAACCGGCCCAAAATACCTTCGATCTGCTGATAGGATTGCACTGGCAGTAGACAGGGTATCATCTCTAAGATACAGTTAACCTTAGGAACTAATCATTTTTATAGTCTCCAGCCGTCCCCACCAGGATAACACTAAAGGGGACCATTTACTAAGCATTCGCCGGACAGTTGTCACCTGCTCTGTCACATTAAAACTGACCGTTTTCTCAAGGGGATAACAATAGTGAACTCCCAGATATTTCACCATAGAAGATTCCCAGATAAACGGGAAGCGACTCAAGTCCCCCTGGTGTACCCAGCAATTTAAGGGGAAAGCAACTGACTTCGTCCAGTTAATTTTGTAACCCGATAGTGCCGAGTAGCGATCTATATGCGCTAGTACATTGGGGACTGACTCTGGGGAGACAAATAAGAGGAGAAAGTCAGCATATGCAGATAATTTGATTTCTAGTCCCGCAATCACTGCCCCACGAATCTCCGGAGACTGCCTAATAAAGAGGGTTAAGAGTTCCAACGTGAGATTAAAAAGCATGGGAGAAAGAGGACAGCCCTGCCGTGTACCCCGCTTTAAGTCAAGCGGCCGGGACTTGGTACCATTCACGCAAATATAAGCTGTGGGCTGGGTGTACATAACCTCCAGAGAGCGCAAGAAACCGGACCCAAAGCCGAACCACTTGAGAACCGCAAACAAAAAGGGCCATTCTAACCGATCAAAAGCCTTTTCGGCATCCAGGGAAAGACCTACTAGAGAGGTAGTCATGCTCTCAGAGCCCGCTAGAATATGGCAGAAAGTTCGTGCATTGTCCGCGGTTGATCTACCCGCAGTAAAACCACACTGATCTGGATGAATTAATAAGGGCAACTTCTCTGACAATCGGGCAGACAACACTGTCGCGTAAATCTTATAATCCGCATTAAGAAGGGAGATAGGGCGATAATTAGCCGCCAGCTGTGGGTCTCTCCCAGCCTTTTCAAACACTACCACGTTCGCCATGGCGAAGTCACCAACCTGCGAATCCGCCTCTACTAGCATATTGTAATATTGAGATAGATAGGGGACTAACTCCTTCGCAAAGGCCTTAAAAAATTCGGCCGGAAGGCCGTCAGGGCCCGCTGCTTTGCCAGAGGCCATCTTAGCAATCGCCTGATTAATCTCTTCTTTGGAAAAGGGCCTATCAAGCTCCATCTTATCTTCTTCACTTAAGACCGGGCGCTGTACTTCAGAGACCAAAATATCGAATGCATCCTGAGAAAAGGCTCGCTCTGATTCATATAGGCGGGCATAAAAATCTCAAAAGATGTCCGCAATCCCGGAATCTTTAACCACAATACCCTGCCCTTGCGGGTCACGTAAAGAAGCTACCCTCTTGGCTTCCCAGGCCCCCTTTAACGCATTGGCCAACAGCCTAGCAGCTTTATGACCTTCCCGGTAATAGACCCCTTGTTGTGCTTTAATACTTTGAGAGACTTCAGTAGTTAGGATCCCATTGTATTGAAATCGTAGCCGCTGAAGCCTTAACAAGATACAGGGGTCTGACCGTTGGGTTAAAACACGCTCCCCAGCCGCTATTTGTTGCTCAAGAGCTACTAGCTGTTGTTTTCGTAATTTCGCTAGGCGAATACTAAAGCTGGTGATAGTGGCTCGCACCGTGGCTTTGAATCCCTCCCACCAGGCCCAGCCCGAGGTAGACATAGGTGAATTAAAGTGGAAGTACTCAGCTATCGCAGCTTTAACATCTAAGCAGAATTCCTCATTGTCTATCAGAGCTCTATCAAAATGCCACTCCCTGGGACCCGCACCCCCCTTATCATCTTGCATCACCAACGAGATGGCCGCATGATCGGACACATGCATAGAGTGTATGCGTGTCTCCGTTATGGTAGGCACCAGTGTTTTAAATACTAAAAAAAAATCAATTCTGGATTGCGACCTATGTGGAGCCGAGAAAAAGGTGAACTCCAGCTCTGAGGGGTGGTGTAGCCTCCAAATATCTACCAACGCCCTCTCTTTGATCAGGGAGGCGAGCACCAGTTGCCCCCTGGAGGTGGTTGAGGGGCAAGGCGGTTGCTTATCGACCAAAGGGTCTAAGGCCTGATTGAAATCCCCCCCTATAATCAATGGTGCCAGTGTATCTGTATGTACCACTTCGGCTATTGCAGCAAAAATATTCTGGACTATCCCTATTAGGGGCATATAAACATAGCACGGCAAGCTCTAGTCCCCCCACGTTGAGTGAGGCCCGAGTCCATCGTCCCTCGGTATCCGAGCTGCTATGAACAATAGTAGCCTTTAAGGATTTTCTCACTAAAATGGCCACTCCATTCCTCTTTTTAACCGCTGCGGAATAAGCAGCGAGAGCATAGGGCTTTATACTAAGTTTTAGTGACTCTTTTTGATTTAGATGCGTCTCTTGCAATAGCAAGATGTCAGTCTTTTCATGCCGCGCATAGTCAATAATTTTTTTCCTTTTAGCCGGATTGTTTATCCCTTTGACATTCAAGGATAATACTCTATATGAAGCCATTTATACACACACAAAACTTACACACCCCGGGAACAATTCCAGTCACCCTCCTAAAAAAAGGGCAAGAATCTACGGGAGAGCCATTAGTACAGTGCGTGCATTGCTGATGATTCCTAACATTTGTTCTCAAGCTTAAGGCCTTTTTCATGCGTGCGTGCCCTAGAGGAGAGAGTCTACCCATATACATATCTGGTGAGCTCGTACCGGCAGGGTAGGCCTGGAGAACCCGCCATCATTATATCAATTCCAATGCATGCACCAACATTTTAGATATAAACCCCCTCTTTCCTGCATGAGAAGCTGGATATTCTATCGCAATATCAATAGCCCTGGATATGGTACACCCATATTGCATTGTTTTGCGCTAGATTACTCAACCCATTGCACATTGATCATATACAGTAATAGGGTCACTGCTATATCCCGAATGTCCGATTGAGACATGGAAAAGTTCAATAGCCACCCTTAGTGCATCTGCGCTGCCTCCTTATCTTCCAGGTACGCCAGGAGAGCATCAGGGTCATCAAATGATCGTGTCTGATTATGTAACGTTACCCGCATCGTCGCAGGGTAGAAAAGGCCATAGCATGCTTGCAGCGATTGTAGGCGCGGCCTGCATGCCAAGAGTCTTTTTCTCCAATCTACGGTGGCTTTGGCCAGGTCTGAATAGATGTTTAGTTTGTGCCCCTCAAATTCCATAGGCGCTCGAGCGCGGGCCAGAGTCATAATCTGGGCTACCTGTGGGTATCGTAGGACTCGGAAGATAATGGGCCTCGGCTGCTTGCTGTGCCCTGAAATGTGCGACGGGATCCTGCGAGCACGATCTATTTCGAACTCCTTCGCAAAAGTAATCTTGAGCACCGAGGGAATCAGCTTCCCCATGAAGGCAATCATGTCGTTACCTTCCGCCCCCTCCGGGACGCCGACCAGCCGTACGTTATTGCGCCGGGCTCGATTATTGCTCTCTTCGGCATCCCTCTGCAATGCCCGAAGCTGCCTCTCCAATTTGTCCACCTTTTCCAGCCGCGCCCCGTGGGCAGATAATACACCCTCGACTTTTTCTTGCCGTAGGGAGAGCCCCTCTGATCAACCCGCTGATTTCTTCATGCACCGTGTGTAAAGAGTCTCCATTGGCTTTGACCAGCTCCTTCACTCCACGTATCTCCGCTAGGAGCTCCTGTAAGGCCTTGGGCCCTTCACGTGGCGACGCCATTTTTTGTGGAGAGAGGGGATCGGTTTTAGACCTTTTCCCGCTGCTCTTCAGCGCGCCGGCATAATCAAGCCTCACCAGTTTGGTTCCTGCCATTACTTAGCCGCACTTTACACCTTCCCGATATTTCAATTCTCTGGTGCACTACAAAATACAGGATTTTCCAGGATTTTCGGCGGATCCTCACAGAGCCTCCGCGTTAAGCGACTGACCCGCTCGGCATCAGGCTCCGCCCCCACTCCATTCATTATTTTATAGACGTCTGTCATATCTCCCTCAGCCGTCTTTTTTCCATGTTGAAGAGTCCTAACCTTTTAAGCCTTTCCTCAAAGGGGTATCCTTCCATCCCCTTTACCATTTTGGTGGCTCTTCTCTGAACCTTTTCCAATTCTGCTATATCATTTTTAAGATATGGCAACCAGAAATGCACATGATATTCAAAGTGCGGTGCACTATGGAATGATACCAAGACATTATAATATCCTTGGGTTTATTCTCCATTCCTTTCTTTATGATTCCTGGCATCCTCTTTACTTTCTTGACTGCCAAAGCACATTGAGCAAAGAGTTTCAACATATTATCCACGATGATGCCTAAACCTTTTCTTGGGTGGTGGTTCCTAATGTGGAACCTTGCATCATGTAACCATAGTTTGGATTGTTCTTCCCTAAAGGGCTTATTCTGTTCCCAGATGTAGATCCCCTCTGTATGGCCTGTCTGAGCCGGACATACAGAGGGGATCGTGATTCTGATCCCATGGGGCACAATCCTGTACGTGCTGGCTGGGACTATGATTCAGTCCTGCCTGCCTTGATCTCTGAGGTGGAATAACCTCTCAGCACAAATCACTGGCCTTGGACGAAAAAGGCCGACATTAGAATTGGCCCTGTATGTCCAGGGTTGGTGACTGCCCAGACTCTGCCCCCAAGCCGCCCCTTCCCCGCCCCCATCTAACTTCGCTGCACAATAGACTGGGAAGTTAGACACGGTGGGGAAAGGCATGAATAGCAGGGATGGATGTCCATGGCACAGAATCAGGCCCTAAGTGCCTAACTTTTCACTTGTAGAAATTTGGATGTCCAGTCTTCCAATTTATCAAGATCCTCTTGAAACTTTTCAAAATCATCTTGTGTTTTAACAATGCTGAATAATTTTTTTGTCATCTACAAATATGATCACCTCATTTGTTTTTCCCATTTCCAGGTCATTTAGGAATATGTTAAAAAGCAGCAGGCCCAGCACAGATCCCTGGGGTACTCCACTATTCACCTTTCACCATTGAGAAAATTGGTCATTTAGCCCTATTCTCTGTTTTCTGTCTTTGAACCAGTTCCTGATCTACAAAGGTACACTGTCCCCTATCCCATAACTTTTTATTTTCTCTAAGTCTCTAAAGAAGGACCATTTCAAAGGCTTTCTGAAATTCCAGATACACTTTATCAACCGGCTAGGGCCAGCGCAAGGAGATGAGGTGCCCTAGGTAATTCTCATCCCTTGCAACTTCTCTTCCTGCCACCCCTTACTGTGACCTACAGGGGTGGCAATGGCCTGAAACCGCCCCACAGTGCTTATCTTCAAATGTCAACAACACAGGGCTGTTTGCTTCTACCCCCACCGGTGCTGACTTCAGTTTGTATGGGGACGGAAGTTCACCTAATGGTAGTGTGGGCCCTGCAACTGGCTCAATTTTATCTTCCTTTTATTTACACCTTCAAAAAATTGTAACAGATTACTAAGACAAGAGTTTCCTTGGCTAAATCCATATTGGCTTTCTTCTGTTGAACCATGACTATCTATATGTTCAGCAATTTTATTCTTTCTACCATTTTGCCTACATGTATACCCTTGCCCAGGGCACCAATTCCAAGGTTGCCACCATGACCCCCAGAAATTGCAGGCAGTCCCAAACACTGGATCACAAGGGGTCCGGAAGCTCCTGACCTGATCCATGAGTTTGATGTTCATTTCTTTGGGCAGAAAAACACTGCCCTACAAAGTATGAAATAAAGCCCCCAGGTAAACTAAGATCCTGGCCAGGAGATAGCACTCTTGTCATAATTGATCAGCCAGGCCAAGCTTTCCAACACCTGGATAGTTTGACAAGTTGACGTCCTGGCCTCTTCCACAGAATCTGCCTGAATCAGCCAATTGTCCAAGTAACTGTGCAGTCATATCTCCTCCTAGTGCAGAAAGGCTGGTACCACTACCCATGATCTTCATGAGGGTCCGGGGAGCTGTTGCCAGCCCGACTGGCAGAGCTTGAAACTGCTAATGTACCCCTAAGAGGCAGAAAGATAGGAACATCTGGTGAGACCCCCGTATCTGAATGTGAATGTGAAGATATCCCTTGGACAAAAGTCAAGAGAGGAGAGAAATTCCCCTAGATGCACAATGAAGATGCGATGACAGACTGCAGGGTGTCTAAGTGGTATCATGGTACCTGAAGTGTGGCATTTACCTCCTTGATATTCAAGATAGAATGAAAAGCACCCCCCTACGTTTCCTGGACACTATGAAACAGATGAGATACCATCCTCTGTTATACTGCATTGCTGGAACCAGGACAATTGCCCCCAGAGCCCACAAGCAGCTAAGCATTTCTCAAACCGAGAGCCTCTTGACCATTGACCTGCACGGAGACACCATGAAAGCCTCAGAAAATGGTTCTGCAAACTCTAATATATATATATATCAAAATTGAGCCCTTTGGGGGTATTATATTAAAGATCTCTCTTAAAGAATATTTTTTTTGTTGGACTATATTATGCCAGGCTATACTAAGTCATGATTTGGATATCTGAAAATAGGCATAGAGACATCCAAAGCACAGAGATGTCCCTGGAGCAATTTTAGAAGCCAATTCTTTGGACGTCCCCAGCGTGAGGACGTCCAAATCTGAATGGGGGCATGGCAGAGGCGTGTCCAGGGCATTACTAGGAACCTGGAAGTCTTCACCCAATTGCAGAAATGCCTTGTATGTCCCGTGCCCTGACCAAGCGTATAGCTGCTCCAGGCACAAAGAAGCAATGGAAAAGTTGACGTTTCGCCTGCCAAACACCAGAGGGTATGAAGGAGGAGGTAAACTCCTATCCCATGTCTTTCCCTTGTTGACAATGAACTCTGTCGGAGGATGGGGGCTCATATTTCCAGTTTGCAACACCACTGGATGTTCCCATATGCAATCTTGCATGTGCTAGAATTCCCCACACCACTATTCTATAGGCAGGATGTCTATGTGGACAGCAATCTGAAACTTAGTACTATGTACATAAGATAAGGATATTTTAGCCATTAATTCTGCATGGTCTCAGTCTGTACTTGGATGTTCTTTCTAAAGTAGTTGTAGTGCAGAATTAATGGCTAAAATATCCTTATCTTAAGTACATACTTAAGTACTATGTTTCAGATTGCCATCTCACATTTATAAATCTTGCTTCAGGTAAATTTCATCATTGCCATCATTTAATTCTCTGGAAACTTACATCATATTATTCAGCTCTTAGATTATACAAACTTAATACTTAGCTAAACTGCTCCTACTGACATCACCAACAATTTATCAATATACTGTTGTCATCAGTGGCGTACTATTCATTTCTTCCTCGTTCTCCTAAAGGGACAATGCTGTGCTGCTACTATTACAATCTTTTCCTCTTCCTCAAAGATCCTCTCTATTTGTACCATGACTTTTTGGATTCAGCTGCAGTTCTCTTCTCCAACACCTCCACTGAGAGGCCGATCCGGAAATTCATCACCCTTTCCATAAAGAAATATTTCCTCAGATTACTCCTGAGTCTATCCCCTTTCACCTTAGTCCTATGACCCCTCGTTCCAGACCTTTCTTTCAACTAGAAAAGAGCTACCTCCTGTGCATTTATGCCACAGAGGTATTTAAATGTCTCTATCATATCTCCCCTCTGCCACCTTTTCTGCAAAGTACTGTATATGTATTGAGATTTTTAAGTCTATCTCCATATGTCTTCTGACAAAGGCAACTGGCTATTTTAGTAGCTATCCTCGGACAGACTCCATCCTTTTGTTTATATACTTTTGAAGATGCAGTCTCCAGAAATGTATACAGCACTCCAAATAAGGTCTCACTAGAGACTTATACGAATGCACTATTACCTTTTTTCCACTGGCCATTCCTCTTCCTATTCAACTAAGCTTCCTTCTGGCTTTTGTCATCACTTTTTCTACCTGTTTGGCAACTTTAAGATTATTCAATACGATCATCCCCAGGTCCCACTTGTCTTCATTTGCTGATGTACTGTACTGTACTGCTGTCTTGGTTTTTTTTTGGCCCAAATGCATGACCTTGCATTTTTTTTTTAGTGTGCTGCGAAATTTTCAACCATTCAAGTTTCTCTAGATCCCTCCTGATTTTAACCACACCTTCCAGGGTGTCTACCCCTCTGGAGATATTTCTATCATTTGCAAATCTTTCCCAAATGAATAATTAATGAGTTACTGTGATGTAAAGTCATGCAAAGCAGCTCATAAACTATTAATGTGTTGTATGTGAAATTTATTCCCAGATGGATTTCTGAAAATAAATTGTGTGACATTTACTGAAGTAAACCATAGCACCTGATTTTCTTTTTTACCTGGGTCGTTTGCATATAAGTACCAGTAGAAAAGAAGAGTGAAGTTTGCCACCTGTGCTATATTGACTTCCTAGTGGTTTACAATTGATTTATTTCATTTTAAATCACTTATTCTAAACAAGGCTCTAGGCAGTGTAAATGATAAAAACATCAAAATACCTAAAATCATACAATTACAGTCAATAAAGAAGATGCTACCATTTAATATACTATTTAAACATCAATATGAACAAATAGTCTACTTAAGACCTTTTAACAAAGGCCATGTTTACTAAAGAGCACAAATGATTAGCGCAGGGTTTACCATGTGGTAAGCATGTCGCATTCTAAAAATTCCAGCAAAGTAGAAATCCTGCCCTAATTGCTTAGCACACACGAGGGCGCAGAATAGGTGGGTTGGAGAGGACAGTAGGTATCAAGGCTTCAGGTAGTGCAGATACATTTACGGCCACCTCAGTGAGTAGTAGTAAATGCACTCGGCGGCACAGACGATCATAAACTGAAGGAGACTAAATGTAAGTAGCAAATGATAATCAATTTTATTTATTTGTGTGATTTGTATACCGCCATTTCAGATAACATAGCAGTTTACATACAGAACAAATGGGACACATTGAACATTTTAACAATTTAACAAGGGCAGGTGTACAAGTAATCAGATATATTTACATGATTCTTACAGATTTAACTTATTTACAATTTGGTGAATAAAGACTCTTAGGAATAGTATTTAGGAATTCTTCCTGAGCACTTGAGAGGGAACAGAGTTATCTAAAGAGTGTTGGGTGGTTGATTTGTAAAGGGAGGCTAGGATAGTTGTGGGTAGGAATGTTTCAAGTATGCTGCGCTGTGGAGTATGTGCTATGTTGGGTTGACATTTGGAGTTGGTTCATTATGTCCAAAATATTCAATGAATAGGAAAGTTTTGAGATGAATGCAGAACGTGGATAGGTCTGTAATGCTTCTAAGTCTTTCTGGCAGAGAGTTTCAGAGCATTGGGGATAAGTACTCGAATGCACTGTTGCTGGTGTGTTGCTTTGTCTTTTGGTATCAGATGGGGTTGAAAGAATATTGTTCATTTGGCCTCTTCTTTGGCGTTTATTAGGTGTGATCTTAATTAGGTGAGAGAATTGTGGGTGCTATATTTCTGATAATTTTGAATGAGATCATTATTATCTTGTAGATTATTCTGCTCTGTACAGGTAACCAATGCAGGGCAATAAATATAGGGGTTATATGATCCATGCGGCGTGAGTTCTAGATAATACGTGCCACCATAACCAATGACAAATGAAAAATGTATGACAAAATATTCTAAATATTTAAACAGTTCCAGAATGGGCGGGGTAAAACCTGATGAGCGAGGAAAAGAAAGGAATCAGCGCATCTGTATTACTTAAAATCTTTATTAAAAAGATCAGCAGTGCATAGTATCTGAAAGGATTGGGTTGACATATTACTATTGTTATTATAATTTATCATCCATCTGCTTGAGAAAAACTAAAACTATTAAATGCTAGTAAGTTAACAGTGTAAAGAGAAGAGATGACCTAGAATTATATCATGCATTACAAAAAAATAAGAGTTATAATAATAAATAATAGCTATAACAAAAGTAGAGGAGTAGCCTAAGGGTTAGAGCACTGGTTTGGGAACCCAGAGACCAGGGTTCAATTTCCACTAGCACTCCTTGTGGCCTTGGGCAAGTCACTTAACCCTCCATTGCCTCAGAAGAATCCGCGTTATCATTGTCCCTGTTTAATGTACTGCGGCGCTCCTGCCCGGCCTTGGAGCTAAAGATAGGAGGGCGGTCTGATGCTTCGTGAGGAAGGAGAGTAACCTGTATCCAGGGAATGCTGGGTATTGTAGTTCCTGCTCCTCTCGCTCCGAAATAAAGAGTTGTAGTTTTGGGGTTTCCAGTATTTTTATTATAGTAAAGGATATTGTTCCATCACATGGCAAATAAATGCAAACAAAATAGGTGCTTCAAATGCTAACAGGAAAACTTAGGATAAAGGCAACTTAAGTATAACTGCTTCTTTTCACTTCTAAGCAAATTACTCACTTTGCCCCAAGAGGTCAGTTAGATTCACTGCAGCCTCTTTCAGCCACTGTTACCTTCACAGTGCTGGGGAAAATCAGGTGCACATAATTAGAGCTTTCTCAGCAAGGCAATACAATAGCTCCATAGCATTCAATTCACATACGGTAAAAAGCAGTTTCCTTCAGCTTGGCATCTCTACACAGCAGACCGTGCAATCCATGCTCTCACAATCTGGTAAGTCTGTATTATCTTGTGTTAACTCTTCAAGCTGTATGGAATTACTGGCTTCTGGTAACACTGGCTGTCTTCTAGCTTGCAACTCTAAAAACTGCTTAAAACTCTGTAGGAGCAATTCAGCCTGCTGTTTGTGAGATAGGGAATTGCTATCAGCTATACAACTTCCCTCTGGCTTAAGGCTGTTTATTTTCTCCTCTCTTAGATTAATTGTGTCAGAGTAACTGCTAGTCTCTTTTGCTAATGTTTCACACACAGGAGAGTTAGCTTTACGTTCAGCCTGGAAACTTTGTGGCCATTCACTTACTTGTTGCCATGCCGTTCTGACTTCAGATGGCTCCAACGTTCTCCAGCTGTTAGAATGTTTGTTGCTCTCTGGCTCAAACGGTACTTCACAGAATGATTGTTTTCTTTCTTGTGCCTGCCTTGAAGGCTTCCTTTCCCAGGGCTGCGCCTTCCAACGGTTATCTATTTCAGGGCTAGGTCCTCTCTCCTTGGGACTTCTACTCACTGCCTCTGAATAGAACTTTGCAGGTCTCCTTCCAATGCCAGGTTCCCAAGTATCAGCATACCGTCTTATGGACTTCCAATCATTCTCCTTCTTAATCCTCCTCTCCTTCTTCTCCTTCTCCTCCCTCTGACTAGCAAAGCCATGCTCTGGTTTAAAACCACGTTCTCTCCTGGACACGCCCCTTCCAAGGGCAGGGTGTGCCCAATCATGACTGCAGGACTCCTCCCCTGGGCTGGTCTCCATGCTCAGCTCTGTGGAATAGAGTCTCTCTTTCTTCCTTGGTTTCTCAAATAGGCATAAATCCTGCTGAACCTCAGGATTTTCATCCGTTTCCCTAGGCTCAGGAGGGCGCTGTTCACCACAGTACATTACCAAGTTTAAGTTACAATGTAAACCACTTTGATTGAAATGATAAAGCAGTATATAAAACCTGTTAAATAAATAATAAGAATGGATCTTAAGACAAATAACAATTAACCTATTATGTGTACAAGCCAATGCAGGTAGTGCATAATGTACTGTAGCTATCTAAGGCTTCTTGACACATGCCCTTGGCAGAAGAGCCAGTCTTTTATCTGCTTCCTGATGCTAATCCCAGGATTGGTATAGTTCATCTGGGAGAATGTTCCAGTGTGCAGGAATTGAACCCTAAAGGTCTGTTTGCGGACTTTAGTTCACTTCATTTCTTTTAGCTAAGGTTTAAGTAAGTAGCAGAGTTTCCTTGGGAAGATCTCAGAGGTTTAGCAGTTTGTGTCTCTTAGAGCACTTTCGTCTTTTAACCTGAAAGACCAGAGTCAGAATTGTAAATTTGGCCCTATAGAGCACCGTAAACCAGTGGAGATTTTGCCAAATAGATATGCTATGATCTTGTCACTTGCATCCCAATAACATTGTTGTTGTGTCATGCGCGATTTAACTGAAGTTGGTATAGACCCTCAGTTGTCAGTCCATTGTAAAGAGAATTACAGTAATCTAGCTGTGAAGTTAATACAACATAGACTGTTGTGGTCAGACTCGATTCTCAATAAACTGCTGGTCTAGTATCAGCATAATATACTTCCAACAGAGAGACATACAGTAGTAAAACATCTTGTGACGAACATGAGGCAGTAATAAAACACAAAACTGTAACCGATTTCTTAAATACAGGGATCTGGATGTTATAAGATCCTTAAATAATAATGAAAGAACTTTACAGCTAACCCTGCAAGCTGCGGGCAGTCAAGAGTTGGAGCAATGTGGTCATGTAATTTTAATCCCAGCAAAATGCATGCAGCAGTATTGCAATCCATGGATTTGTTCTTTCTAGAGACTGTGATAAGGAAGCTTATCATAGTTCAGGAGGGAGCTATAATAGAGGTGAATTGGCCCTGAACAAGCAACCTGTCTTAGCTGGTAGAAATAATAAAACAGAATGTTTTCATAAAAGACTACCAGTCCCAGAATGCACCAGGTTTCAAACAGCTTCTAGAAGAGCTGAAGTGGGGAAACGTGTGTTCAATCAGGAGAGCTATGAGGTAATCCCCAATCACTCATCTCCAAGGGCAGGGCTGGATTCAGCACAGCTGAGCTGTGCTAGGGTGGAGTATCCCTCTAAACAAGTTAAAAGTAAAACATATTCTAAACAGAATCAGATGGGGAAGGAGTTCAAGATCAGGAAGCAGCAGCAACGTGGAAGAAAGAAGAGAAAGACATCTTGGAGGTCTAAAGAAGGAGCCCACAGCAGTACGTGTGTTGGGAGTCATTCCAGAGGCAAGCATACTCCATTGGACTGGAGGAAGCCAGAGGAGTGGGGTTACAGAGCCAGGAATTCCCGGACGGCACCTGTGAAGGAGACGGCTGCATTTGGAAGGGGCCCTAAGACCAGTGCAAGAAGGTATGTGAAGAGAGACCCAGTGTCCAGGGATCTTGATTGGAAGGCTGGACATAAAAGCTGGACTACTTACTGGCCAGGATATCTGGAGAGGAAATCTAACAGCAAAGGAAGCTCAGGTATGAACTCTGATCTATACCCTAGCTCTTCACCTGGAAGACAGCAGGGAAACAAATATTATCTTGAGAGTGCTCCATTAAGGAATTCCCCTGAGCCAGACCATGATATTGATTCTATGATATTTGAAGAAGGAGATATTTTACATGATCAGAATGAATACATGGATTGCTCTCTGACTAGGCTGCTGTGGTAAAATACTTTCACAAATACAACAACCATCAAAAGGAACTATAACTTGTTCTTTTATATACCCAGAAAAGCCTGCAAGAAAGTTTTAGGGTAGGATTTGAGCCACGTAGAGAAAGTGAACCAGCAAAGGGGTTTGCAGCTGGCTAATTATTGGTAATTTATTTATTTATTTATTTAACAATGATTTATATACCGCATCTTCCATAGTTCAGTTGCGGTTCACAATAAACAACAGTTAACAAATCGGAGTTTGTTTTACATAAAACATCATATGACCAAATAACAATAAGATAAACAACTAGTGTTAATACAGAACAGTATAGAACAGTGCAAACTATATACATTATGTACAAATACACATTATGTTGGGCTTAAGCATTATTCAAAGTACAGTATCAGCTATGAAGAATTGTATGTGTAGGTCATTTGGGATTTGTTAGATAAAAACTGGTTAGCCATTATCTAAGTCTATTGAGGGATGATCTGAGTTGTAATGATTAGAAAAGAGATAGGTTTTCACTTTTTTGCGGAATTCGATGATCTCGGTTAGTAATCTTAGATCATCTGGGAGGGAATTCCAGATTGTTGGAGCTGCATGAGAAAAAGCTCTATTGTTTGTGAGTTTATTTGCTTTTATGAAGTCTTTGGGAGTTTTTAGTTTATTTGTTTGTCCTTTTCTTTGAATAGATTTTGAGTGCTCTTTGCTGATTAGGTTACTTAGGGTGACTGGGGCCATGTCGTTTAGAGTTTTAAATGTGGTTATCAATGTTTTGTATACTATCCTACTTTGCATGCAGCAGTGAAGGGATTCTAGTATTGGTGTTATATGTTGATGTGCGTGTACTTTCGTTATTATCCGAGCTGCTGCATTCTGGGCAAGTTGAATTCTTTTAATGTTTTGTTTTGTTATACCCAATAAAATTAGGTTAGCAAAGTCAAAGTGGGGGGGTTATGATGTCTTGAATTATGCTGATGAAATCATGTATGTATACAAGGGGTCTTAGTTGTTTAAGGATTTTGAGTTTGAAATAGATTTTCTTTGTGGTGTTTCTAATGTGGGTGTCTAATGTAAGGTGTTTATCTAGAATAACACCTAGATATCTTACTTCATTTTTTATTTTAATTTCTTGGTTTTGAAGTGTTATGTGTGTAGGTGGAGGTATAGGATTGGTTTTTGGTGACGATTAGCACCTCAGTTTTGGAGTGATTTATTTGGAGATTGTGGGTATTTAGCCAGGATGTGACTTCATTGAAGCAATCTGACAGAGTTTGCATCGGTAAGTTGGGAATCGTGAACGGAATGTACATCATGATATCATCTGCGTATAGATGATACAGTACACCAAATTTTTTAAAGATATTGCAAACAGGTTTTATGTATATGTTAAATAGGAGTGCTGATAACGCTGATCCTTGAGGTAAACCGGTTTCCAGTTTGTATGAATCAGAGGTTTGATTACCTATTCGTACATTTTGTGTCCTATTATCTAGATAAGAGGTGAACCATTTATGAACTGTGGCATTTATTCCTATTTGACTCAGACTATTGAGCATTATGGTATGGTGGACGCTATCAAAAGCAGCTGAAATATCAATAAATAATAGAATGAATGCTTGCTTGTGATTGTCGATTCCTCTTAATAGCGTATCTATTAGAGCTGTGAGGAGTGTTTCCACTCCATGCTTTGGGCGAAAACCATATTGCTGTTCGTCGAGTGGGTAAGATGAGTCTAGGTGCTCCTGCGTCTGTATTTGTACTGTTTTTTCTATTACTTTTGCTAAGAATGGTATACTTGAGATGGGTCTATATGATTTTGGTGAGGTTTTATCAAGGGTGCTGTTCTTGAGAATTGGTCTTATTTGTACGTGTTTAAGTGTGGGTGGGAGGTAACCTTGGAGTAGTGAGAGATTGACAATGGGGAGTATGAATGAAAGAAGGATTGGGAGAGTGTTTTTTATCCAGATTACTGGGCAAGGATCTAGGTAAGAGGTAGTGGTGTTTAGGTTGAGTATGATATTTTTTAATGATGTTTTGGTTATAGGGTGAAATTCTGACCATACGTCTATCGGGTGATGAGGTTTGTGGAAAGAGTCTGGAGTCGTGAATTGTAGTTTTGTTTTGTTATGGTAATAGTTAGCTAATGTTTGTGCTGAGATGTCAGTGATTTCCTTGCTGGAAGTTTGTGAGTTATTAGTTAGGTTACTAACAATGGAGAATAGTTCTCTTGGTCTATTATAAGAATTTGATAGGATGCTGGCATAGTAGTTTTTCTTTGTGTTGTCTAAGGTTTCCTTGTATAATGTGAGGTGGTTATAATATAATTCTTTGTGTATGGTGGATTTGGTTTTGCGCCATTTAGCTTCTAGTTTTCTTAGATCTCTTTTCATATGTTTTAAAGTACTGTTGAACCATGGGGTGATTTTGATTTTAGTATTGGTTGGCTTTTTATTATTTTGGTTAATTGTGGCTGCATTATTGATGGTGGTATGCCAGTTTTTGACTGCTTCATCTAAATCTGTTGGAGATGATGAAAGGTGGGGTATTGTAGAGTCTAGAAATTCAGTTTCAATGAATTTCTTGAATTTTATAGTTTGGTCATTTCTTGTGTGTTTTATGACACCGATAATGTTGTAAGTGAAGTTTAATTTAATTAGATGATGATCAGACCGGGGTATTTCAGTACATTGTAAGGAGTCTGGGTTGAAAAGTTTAAATAGTGAATGAGGAAGGAGGACAAGGTCAAGTGTACCACCTTTAGTGTGAGTTGGTATGTTTATAATTTGATGGAAGTCTAAGTCAGTTATGGTTTCCAGGAAGAGGTTGGAATCAGTATTTGCAAGTGATGGGAGGTTGAAATCTCCTAGGATAATTAGGGGGTTTTATTCTGTTGATGAATTAAGGAGTTCAATTAGTGAGTGAAGACCGTCTGCGTTTTGGTTAGGAGGTCTGTATATTAAGCAGATTCTCAGTTGTCCGATTTCTATTATTAGAGTGTCAATGTTATTGGAGGTGTTAGATAGAATTTTCTTGGCTTTTAGGTTTATTTTTGTCATAATCAGTACACCGCCACCTTTTTTGTTAGATCTATGTGTGTGGGTAATATCGTAATTTAAGTTGTCAAGTTGGTTTAGAAGGACTGTATCAGTATCAGAGAGCCATGTCTCTGTAATACATAGAATATCAGGTTTTAAGTCAGATAACAAGTCATTAATAATTGGGAGCTTATTTTTCAAAGATCGTGCGTTTATAAGGATGCACGATAATGACATTGCATGTTGAGGGGGGTTTGAGTGGACTGTGTGTTGTGAGATAGTCTGTTTTATTTGAATGAGTCTGTGGTAGTTTATTTTTGATTGGTTGTGAGGGTGATAGTGTCCAATAAGTAGATTGTTTCGATTGGATGTATGGATTATAGGGATTGTCATGTGGTTTTTACTGTTGAGACTTAGAGTTAGGTCGATTAGGATTGTTAGAGAAATGAAGAGGTAAGAAACTTTTAGTAGCATGGTGTTTGTTTGTATCATTATGGTGTATGTTGGTAGTTTGTAGGAGAATTTGATGTGAGCTACTGTTAGTAGAGTTATGCAGTTATATACAAGGTTGGTTAATTTGAGAAGGCAGTAAGTCACTGACAAATGAGGCTATGCAGGGTTAAGGGAAAGCTGCTAGAGGCAATATTAAAAATTGAATGAGTGCTACTGACAACAGTATTGGATTTAGTGATAGCTACTGGCTACAGTAGTGAGTAGGGATGCTACTGACAACAGTATGCTACTGACAACAGTAATGACATATATGATAGTTACTGACAACAGTATAGAATGAAAATGTGTTACTGATAGGATTATTAATGTAATATAGGGGCGCTACTGAAAACAGTAAATAGTATATTCAGGAAATTGTATAACAGCTGACAATGAAACCTGATCTAGTTTAACGGTATAAGTATTATAAGAAGATAGGCTGCTGACAACAAAACTGTAGGAAAGCTACTGACAACAGTAAATGGTGAATTAAGGACAGTATGACAGTAAACAATGAGACCTGATCTGGCTTATCAGTATAAACAGAGTGGTAAAGTAAGATCAAGATCTAGGTTGTGAAAGTCAGATAACTAGAGATTGTTGAGGGTATACTTGCTGCGGTGGAAGATCTGTAGATGGGGTGAGGTACGCGAGCTCAACCCTGGGGGAGCTCAGCTGTACTTAGGTGTAGATGCGGATTCGACGTTGCATATTTCTTCGTTGTTTCAGTGCAAAAGGGTAGACTAAGTGCCTTAGCCTAAGGGCCGTGCCAAAGGGCCTTCAGGCGCGGGCACGCAAGCGCGGGCACGCTTAGAGGTTCGCTCTTTTCAGGCCCACAGAGGGCAGTCCTGATTGGTCGGATGAGCGGCTGGAGGCGGAGCGCAGGATCGCCGGTGGGGTCGGTGGTGCTTGATCACACGTGAGGGCCTGTCTCTGCCCCGATTGGGCAGCGGAACGGCGGGAAAAAGCTGCTGGTCCCGGTTTGAAGCAGCCCTAGCTGCTCGATCTCCGGCTGAGAGAGCTGCTGCGGGCTGAGCTGGGCAGCGAAGAGGACCCTGTGCTGGGAAGGAGCTCTTTTATAGGGCCTGCCTCTGCCCCGATTGGGCAGCCGAACGGCGGGAAAAAGCTGCTGGTCCCGGTTTGAAGCAGCCCCAGCTGCTCGATCTCCGGCTGAGAGAGCTGCTGCGGGCTGAGCTGGGCAGCGAAGAGGACCCTGTGCTGGGAAGGAGCTCTTTTATAGGGCCTGCCTCTGCCCCGATTGGGCAGCCGAACGGCGGGAAAAAGCTGCTGGTCCCGGTTTGAAGCAGCCCCAGCTGCTCGATCTCCGGCTGAGAGAGCTGCTGCGGGCTGAGCTGGGCAGCGAAGAGGACCCTGTGCTGGGAAGGAGCTCTTTTATAGGGCCTGCCTCTGCCCCGATTGGGCAGCCGAACGGCGGGAAAAAGCTGCTGGTCCCGGTTTGAAGCAGCCCCAGCTGCTCGATCTCCGGCTGAGAGAGCTGCTGCGGGCTGAGCTGGGCAGCGAAGAGGACCCTGTGCTGGGAAGGAGCTCTTTTATAGGGCCTGCCTCTGCCCCGATTGGGCAGCCGAACGGCGGGAAAAAGCTGCTGGTCCCGGTTTGAAGCAGCCCCAGCTGCTCGATCTCCGGCTGAGAGAGCTGCTGCGGGCTGAGCTGGGCAGCGAAGAGGACCCTGTGCTGGGAAGGAGCTCTTTTATAGGGCCTGCCTCTGCCCCGATTGGGCAGCCGAACGGCGGGAAAAAGCTGCTGGTCCCGGTTTGAAGCAGCCCCAGCTGCTCGATCTCCGGCTGAGAGAGCTGCTGCGGGCTGAGCTGGGCAGCGAAGAGGACCCTGTGCTGGGAAGGAGCTCTTTTATAGGGCCTGCCTCTGCCCCGATTGGGCAGCCGAACGGCGGGAAAAAGCTGCTGGTCCAGGTTTGAAGCAGCCCCAGCTGCTTGATCTCCGGCTGAGAGAGCTGCTGCGGGCTGAGCTGGGCAGCGAAGAGGACCCTGTGCTGGGAAGGAGCTCTTTTATAGGGCCTGCCTCTGCCCCGATTGGGCAGCCGAACGGCGGGAAAAAGCTGCTGGTCCCGGTTTGAAGCAGCCCCAGCTGCTCGATCTCCGGCTGAGAGAGCTGCTGCGGGCTGAGCTGGGCAGCGAAGAGGACCCTGTGCTGGGAAGGAGCTCTTGCCCCAATTGCACGTGCCCCAATTGCACGTGAGCTCTGAAAGGAAACTACTGTTTGTGTGTGAAAATAGAAGAAAGTTATCCTTGAAAAAGAACAGTTTTTGGTTACTT
Organism: Ichthyophis bannanicus; assembly: GCA_033557465.1. NCBI lineage: Eukaryota > Metazoa > Chordata > Amphibia > Gymnophiona > Ichthyophiidae > Ichthyophis > Ichthyophis bannanicus. Next base: position 408,509,765 of record CM066035.1, on the reverse strand, counting down.
TTGGGTTTTGTTTTTGCTTTTGGAGCACTGCTAAAAGTTATTAGCAGGAGCCCTCAAAAAGACCTTTTCTGTTTCCCATCAAGGTCTTTATTGTTTGATTGTTTAAGAAGTTCAGTTGCTTATATCATGATTTGTTTTTCCTAAGTACAATACTGAAGCAAGTGTCCTTTTGTGTTACCAAGAAAATCTGTGTGGGAGAATTAACCCCATGAATAAAATATATTTTTCTTTGCTTACACTCGAGCAACACAACTCATTATTTTGTGAACGGCTCATTCTGGCATGAATGGACTACATCCCCCACAATCCTTTGCAAGTCATAATAGTATTTTGCCTTTGCCAAGACTGTGGACATTCACGCCCAGCGCCCCCGTTTACAAGACTCAAAGGAGATTGTAATTGTTCCCAAGACTGACTGTCACAAAACTCATCTTAGGAAGACAAAAAGAACACAGCATAAAGAGGAGAGACTTGCAGCCTCTGGAAGGTCTGGAAATGATTACCCACATCACAAAAAGGAATGGTCTGGAAACCTCTGCTTACCCCTTGCTCAGATTCCAGCAGCTCTGTTTTGACTCTGACTGCCGGCATCCCATCAATCATTAACATTCTGTTTTCAGAAGCACTGGGGCTCTAGAGGGAAAGATGATTCCGTTAAATAAATGAAGTAACATGGAGTTGAGGGGTAACAAGTGTCAAATCCCTAACAAAGAAACAAAATGGTCAAAGATTATATACTATGTTAGCTTAAAAATGATGACTATTTATAGAACAATCACACTTTGAGCAAAGGAAAAGTTTATTTCACATTACTAAATGTGACGTAGGAGACTCTTATGAAGCAATGGAAACTGATAGTGATCCGGTGGAGAGAACCGGTACTGCAAGGGAATGCAGGATTTTCTCTTCTGAGAGAAAAAAACACAGAGCTAATCAGGAACCACACCTCACCTCAAGGCAGGAGAGAAGCCAAGTCCCTGATTGGGCACGCCCAAGCAGGAGGCGGGCAGTGCAGTACTCAGGCAGCTTGTTAAGAACGCAGAAACAGAAACAGTTAGAGGAGGACCAGGACAGATTCAGCGAGGAGTCAGGACACAAGCACCTGGATGAGGACAGGTCAGATGACCAGGAACAGGAACCGTTGGAGAGAGAACCACTGAGCAGCTGTGATCCACAAAGGAGCAGACTGGAGCTGGGAGACTCAGGGGCAGAGAAAGACTTCTGTAAGCAGAAGAATTCAAAGGCACTGAGAGACCCAAGGCTACAGCTCAGGAGTTTAAAGGACCAAGCAGAACCTTGGAACAGGAGGCAGAGGGATAGAGAATTACCCAGGAAGAAGCCCCAGCACAAGGTATCTGGTGGGTTTGGAACGGCTAGCAAGCTTAACAGTGGGAAGCCAGAAAGAGTGAACTTTAATTGTGAAAGACAGGACAAAGGCAGAAAGTTTGGTAGTAATTGGTTAAGCCAAGAGAAGCCTGACTGTTTTCCTTTTAACACTCTGACTCTCCAAGCACAGCTGAAGCGTTTTACCCTGCACTTTCATTTGGAGATAGGTGGGGGGAAGGGAAATGCTTACACGCTGAACGGTTGTCCAAGTAAAAGCACTGATAATTGCCAAGATATAAGAACGTTAAACAAGCATTTACCTGAAGGAGGATATTCTCAGCCTAGCTCAGAAAATACACAGGCTGAATTACTTCTCACTGAATCCAGGGAGTTCCTTAAGAGCAGAGCAGTTTCTCCCAATAACGTAGCAAAGCCTATAAGCAGTTGTGAGGAAGAAATGCCTTTAATTTCTCTGCCGTCTACAGAGCAGGAAGTCCCGATGGACTGCTCTACATGTGTGATTCAAAAGGACATTTAAGTGATATGCTTGCCAAGGTGTTATGAAAGAATATAACAAAGTTACCTGATTGCCATGCTAAAGAAGCTTATGTGAAGAGAATAAGTGAAAGCATATTGTGTGCAATTCAGGAGCATTGCTGTTACCAGAGTTTTTCTGTTACGTTACTGAAAGGAGGTCACATGACAACTGAATGTGATCAGTAATGGACATTTAGCCTAGCAGTAAGAAGCCTTGTTTAGTTAAGTTTCTCAGCCTTGTTTTGATCAGGTCCGCATGCGCGAATCAGGTCCGCATGCGCGGATGAGGGCCCAGAAAGCTTGGAGAGTATCGGTAATTATACATGGGCACTGTGCACTTTGCATCCACAGCATGCCCGGGAGATATTGCAATGGAATCGGAGCTAGTAAATTCTCCTCAATGTCCACCCAGACAGGACGCCTGGCCGTTCGACCTTCTAACCACCTCGACCCCTGTTTTAGCAAAAAGGCTCTATGATAGGAGAGAAAATTGGGAAATCGAACACCGCCCTCCTCTCGGCTACCCATAAGCTTCCGTCGCGCTATTCTCGGTGTTTTCTCTTTCCAGAGGAACCGGCCCAAAATACCTTCGATCTGCTGATAGGATTGCACTGGCAGTAGACAGGGTATCATCTCTAAGATACAGTTAACCTTAGGAACTAATCATTTTTATAGTCTCCAGCCGTCCCCACCAGGATAACACTAAAGGGGACCATTTACTAAGCATTCGCCGGACAGTTGTCACCTGCTCTGTCACATTAAAACTGACCGTTTTCTCAAAGGGATAACAATAGTGAACTCCCAAATATTTCACCATAGATGATTCCCAGATAAACGGGAAGCGACTCAAGTCCCCCTGGTGTACCCAGCAATTTAAGGGGAAAGCTACTGACTTCGTCCAGTTAATTTTGTAACCCGATAGTGCCGAGTAGCGATCTATATGCGCTAGTACATTGGGGACTGACTCTGGGGAGACAAATAAGAGGAGATCGTCAGCATATGCAGATAATTTGATTTCTAGTCCCGCAATCACTGCCCCACGAATCTCCGGAGACTGCCTAATAATGAGGGTTAAGAGTTCCAACGTGAGATTAAAAAGCATGGGAGAAAGAGGACAGCCCTGCCGTGTACCCCGCTTTAAGTCAAGCGGCCGGGACTTGGTACCATTCACGCAAATATAAGCTGTGGGCTGGGTGTACATAACCTCCAGAGAGCGCAAGAAACCGGACCCAAAGCCGAACCACTTGAGAACCGCAAACAAAAAGGGCCATTCTAACCGATCAAAAGCCTTTTCGGCATCCAGGGAAAGACTTACTAGAGAGGTAGTCATGCTCTCAGAGCCCGCTAGAATATGGCAGAGAGTTCGTGCATTGTCCGCGGTTGATCTACCCGCAGTAAAGCCACACTGATCTGGATGAATTAATAAGGGCAACTTCTCTGACAATCGGGCGGACAACACTGTCGCGTAAATCTTATAATCCGCATTAAGAAGGGAGATAGGGCGATAATTAGCCGCCAGCTGTGGGTCTCTCCCAGCCTTTTCAAACACTACCACGTTCGCCATGGCGAAGTCACCAACCTGCGAATCCGCCTCTACTAGCATATTGTAATATTGAGATAGATAGGGGACTAACTCCTTCGCAAAGGCCTTTAAAAATTCGGCCGGAAGGCCGTCAGGGCCCGCTGCTTTGCCAGAGGCCATCTTAGCAATCGCCTGATTAATCTCTTCTTTGGAAAAGGGCCTATCAAGCTCCATCTTATCTTCTTCACTTAAGACCGGGCGCTGTACTTCAGAGACCAAAATATCGAATGCATCCTGAGAAAAGGCTCGCTCTGATTCATATAGGTGGGCATAAAAATCTCTAAAGATGTCCGCAATCCCGGCATCTTTAACCACAATACCCTGCCCTTGCGGGTCACGTAAAGAAGCTACCCTCTTGGCTTCCCAGGCCCCCTTTAACGCATTGGCCAACAGCCTACCAGCTTTATGACCTTCCCGGTAATAGACCCCTTGTTGTGCTTTAATAGTAGTTAGGATCCCATTGTATTGAAATCGTAGCCGCTGAAGCCTTAACAAGATACAGGGGTCTGACCGTTGGGTTAAAACACGCTCCCCAGCCGCTATTTGTTGCTCAAGAGCTACTAGCTGTTGTTTTCGTAATTTCGCTAGGCGAATACTAAAGCTGGTGATAGTGGCTCGCACCGTGGCTTTGAATCCCTCCCACCAGGCCCAGCCCGAGGTAGACATAGGAGAATTAAAGTGGAAGTACTCAGCTATCGCAGCTTTAACATCTAAGCAGAATTCCTCATTGTCTAACAGAGCTCTATCAAAATGCCACTCCCTGGGACCCGCACCCCCCTTATCATCTTACATCACCAACGAGATGGCCGCATGATCAGACACATGCATTGAGTGTATGCGTGTCTCCGTTATGGTAGGCACCAGTGTTTTAGATACTAAAAAAAAATCAATTCTGGATTGCGACCTATGTGGAGCCGAGAAAAAGATGAACTCCAGCTCTGAGGGGTGGTGTAGCCTCCAAATATCTACCAGCCGCGCGAGAGGGGAATACTCTCCTCGCGGCTTGAAAAGCACGCCGCTGATAGAGCAGACTCGGATCTCCGGGCACAGGTGAAGGGGCCGCAGGACAGCTGATTTTGCTGCTTGAGCAGCAGAAGTCAGTTTTTTTTACTTGTTCTTCCACTTTAGTAATTGTTTAGCTGGACGTCTCCAGGGTGCACAGGAGGGCCCCTCTGGAATTTCCTAACCAAATTCCCTAATTCTGGGGGCTAAGGTTGAGCTTCTGGTCAGGAAGATCAGTTGAGCTTCCTTTAAAGGGGGAGGCCGGATTTTGGTCACGAGTACCTTGCAGGCTGGCAGCAGGGAGAGCCTTCAGTATCTTTACTTAGTTCAGTTGACTAAGCAGCACCTGTCTTCCTGCATGGGCTCTGGCTCCCCTGCTCCTCTGAGGCTGCGATTTGGACACAGTGAGTTTTGCTTAACACCCCCTCCCCCTGGGCCTGCTGTCGCTCAATCGAGAGTGGGACTAGCGCGAAAACTCCGGGGTTTCTCTGCTTCTGCAATCCGCTGGGACCTTATGTCTCCGGTCCTGACTCTATTTCTGATGCACAGCGTGTTTCCTCAGCCGCAAAAGGTACAGTGGTCATTTTTGCTCCTCACATCCATGGCAGCAGTTTTTGAGCAGGGATTCAGGCCGTGTGGTCTGCTAGGACAGCGTTAGTTTCCTATGGTCATTTTTATTTTATTTTGTTTTGTAGCCACAGAGCTGTTTTTCAGTGCCAGCATCACACAGGGGGAAATTCTTTATGATGCCTCCCTCTTTCCAACGATGCCTCATCTGCTACCAAAAGTGCAAGGATTTACAGGACAGGGTATGCACAGCTTGTGCTGCTCACCAGGGGAGTCCTCCAGCACGGCCCCCAGTCCAGTAAATGAGACCTGGCCCCTCTGCACTGCCTGCTCCCATGGGCATCAGGATCAGTTCTCCAGAAGTGGATGCTCTTGATCCACCTGCCCTAGCCTGCAATCCCTTCTGCTCAGATGCTGCTGCCCAAGGATTCTTCTCCACAGAGGCAGGATTCTCAATTTCTAGTGCTCTTCAGGCAGGCTTGGACCCTCTGGTGCTCAGACCCTGCCATCTCTGGTTTGGAGTTGCTCTCTGTACACAGAACTTCGCTAGACATTGTGCTGGGGGTCCCAGTTTAATTGTCTTGTTTCTAAATTTTGATTCCTTGTTTGGTGATGGTGTATTCTGCATGTGTAACTGAGCTGAGGTATTCTGTTTATGTAATTCCTATTTGACATTGCTACTTGTTCTCTGTCCCAAGTAGGTCATGTATTTGTTATTCTCTGAAATGTATTGATTTAATATTTGCAATGTTGCCTTTTGATAGGTAGGGTATGGTGCTTTGTGAGTCCTGGTAGTGCTGTTAGGATATGGTGGGTTTGCTATGGGTTCTAAATGGGCAGTGTTTGTTTGTAGTAGTTCCTAATGTGCCTGGCGGTTGCCACTGGATTATAGTAATGTAGAAATCTTTTAGTCTTTCTTTATTCATGCACTCATTAAGAGGCATGTTTACTAAAAGTTAGGGTATGGTAACATTATGCAAATATTTATGCAAATGAGGTCCCTTATGCAAATGAGTTCCCACGTCTCATGCGGCCCCCGGGTTATTTTACAAGTCCTCATTTGGCCCTCAAAGCAATTTGAGTTTGAGACCCCTGCTCTATATGAAGCCATTTATACACACACAAAACTTACACACCCCGGGAACAATTCCAGTCACCCTCCTAAAAAAATGGCAACAATCTAAGGGAGAGCCATTAGTACAGTGCGTGCATTGCTGATGATTCCTAACATTTGTTCTCAAGCTTAAGGCCTTTTTCATGCGTGCGTGCCCTAGAGGAGAGAGTCTACCCATATACATATCTGGTGAGCTCGTACCGGCAGGGTAGGCCCGGAGAACCCGCCATCATTATATCAATTCCAATGCATGCACCAACATTTTAGATATAAACCCCCTCTTTCCTGCATGAGAAGCTGGATATTCTATCGCAATATCAATAGCCCTGGATATGGTACACCCATATTGCATTGTTTTGGGCTAGATTACTCAACCCATTGCACATTGATCATATACAGTAATAGGGTCACTGCTATATCCCGAATGTCCGATTGAGACATGGAAAAGTTCAATAGCCACCCTTAGTGCATCTGCGCTGCCTCCTTGTCTTCCAGGTACGCCAGGAGAGCATCGGGGTCATCAAATGATCGGGTCTGATTATGTAGCGTTACCCGCATCGTCGCAGGGTAGAAAAGGCCATAGCGTGCTTGCAGCGATTGTAGGCGCGGCCTGCATGCCAAGAGTCTTTTTCTCCGATCTACGGTGGCTTTGGCCAGGTCAGGATAGATGTTTAGTTTGTGCCCCTCAAATTCCATAGGCGCCCGAGCGCGGGCCAGAGTCATAATCTGGGCTACCTGTGGGTATCGTAGGACTCGGAAGATAATGGGCCTCGGCTGCTTGCTGTGCGCTGAAATGTGCGACGGGATCCTGTGAGCACGATCTATTTCGAACTCCTTCGCAAAAGTAATCTTGAGCACCGAGGGAATCAGCTTCCCCATGAAGGCAATCATGTCGTTACCTTCCGCCCCCTCCGGGACGCCGACCAGCCGTACGTTATTGCGCCGGGCTCGATTATTGCTCTCTTCGGCATCCCTCTGCAACGCCCGAAGCTGCCTCTCCAATTTGTCCACCTTTTCCAGCCGCGCCCCGTGGGCAGATAATACACCCTCGACTTTCTCTTGCCGTAGGGAGAGCCCCTCAATCTGGCAGCGCAACCCACTGATTTCTCCATGCACCGTGTGTAAAGAGTCTCCATTGGCTTTCAACATATTATCCACGATGATGCCTAAACCTTTTCTTGGGTGGTGGTTCCTAATGTGGAACCTTGCATCATGTAACCATAGTTTGGATTGTTCTTCCCTAAAGGGCTTATTCCGTTCCCAGATGTAGATCCCCTCTGTATGGCCTGTCTGAGCCGGACATACAGAGGGGATCGTGACTCTGATCCCATGGGGCACAATCCTGTACGTGCTGGCTGGGACTATGATTCAGTCCTGCCTGCCTTGATCTCGGAGGTGGAATAAATTCTCAGCACAAATCACTGGCCTTGGACGAAAAAGGCCGACATTAGAATTGGCCCTGTATGTCCAGGGTTGGTGACTGCCCAGACTCTGCCCCCAAGCCGCCCCTTCCCCGCCCCCATCTAACTTCCCTGCACAATAGACTGGGAAGTTAGACACGGTGGGGAAAGGCATGAATAGCAGGGATGGATGTCCATGGCACAGAATCAGGCCCTAAGTGCCTAACGTTTCACTTGTAGAAATTTGGATGTCCAGTCTTCCAATTTATCAAGATCCTCTTGAAACCTTTCAAAATCATCTTGTGTTTTAACAATGCTGAATAATTTTTTTGTCATCTACAAATATGATCACCTCATTTGTTTTTCCCATTTCCAGGTCATTTAGGAATATGTTAAAAAGCAGCAGGCCCAGCACAGATCCCTGGGGTACTCCACTATTCACCTTTCACCATTGAGAAAATTGGTCATTTAGCCCTATTCTCTGTTTTCTGTCTTTGAACCAGTTCCTGATCTACAAAGGTACACTGTCCCCTATCCCATGACTTTTTATTTTCTCTAAGTCTCTAAAGAAGGACCATTTCAAAGGCTTTCTGAAATTCCAGATACACTTTATCAACCGGCTAGGGCCAGCGCAAGGAGATGAGGTGCCCTAGGTAATTCTCATCCCTTGCAACTTCTCTTCCTGCCACCCCTTACTGTGACCTACAGGGGTGGCAATGGCCTGAAACCGCCCCACGGTGCTTATCTTCAAATATCAACAACAACGGGCTGTTTGCTTCTACCCCCACCGGTGCTGACTTCAGTTTGTATGGGGACGGAAGTTCACCTAATGGTAGTGTGGGCCCTGCAACTGGCTCAATTTTATCTTCCTTTTATTTACACCTTCAAAAAATTGTAACAGATTACTAAGACAAGACTTTCCTTGGCTAAATCCATACTGGCTTTCTTCTGTTGAACCATGACTATCTATATGTTCAGCAATTTTATTCTTTCTACCATTTTGCCTACATGTATACCCTTGCCCAGGGCACCAATTCCAAGGTTGCCACCATGACCCCCAGAAATTGCAGGCAGTCCCAAACACTGGATCACAAAGGGTCCGGAAGCTCCTGACCTGATCCATGAGTTTGATGTTCATTTCTTCGGGCAGAAAAACACTGCCCTACAAAGTATGAAATAAAGCCCCCAGGTAAACTAAGATCCTGGCCAAGAGATAGCACTCTTGTCATAATTGATCAGCCAGCCCAAGCTTTCCAACACCTGGATAGTTTGACAAGTTGACGTCCTGGCCTCATCCACAGAATCTGCCCGAATCAGCCAATTGTCCAAGTAACTGTGCAGTCATATCTCCTCCTAGTGCAGAAAGGCTGCTACCACTACCCATGATCTTCATGAGGGTCCGGGGAGCTGTTGCCAGCCCGACTGGCAGAGCTTGAAACTGCTAATGTACCCCTAAGAGGCAGAAAGATAGGAACATCTGGTGAGACCCCCGTATCTGAATGTGAATGTGAAGATATGCCTTGGACAAAAGTCAAGAGAGGAGCGAAATTCCCCTAGATGCATAATGAAGATGCGATGACAGACTGCAGGGTGTCTATGTGGTATCATGGTACCTGAAGTGTGGCATTTACCTCCTTGATATTCAAGATAGAATGAAAAGCACCCTCCTCCCTTTCCTGGACACTATGAAACAGATGAGATACCGTCCTCTGTTATACTGCATTGCTGGAACCAGGACAATTGCCCCCAGAGCCCACAAGCAGCTAAGCATTTCTCAAACCGAGAGCCTCTTGACCAATGACCTGCACGGAGACACCATGAAAGCCACAGAAAATGGTTCTGCAAACTCTAATATATATATATATATATATATCAAAATTGAGCCCTTTGGGGGTATTATATTATAGATCTCTCTTAAAGAATATTTTTTTTGTTGGACTATATTATGCCAGGCTTTACTAAGTCATGATTTGGATATCTGAAAATAGGCATAGAGACATCCAAAGCACAGAGATGTCCCTGCAGCAATTTTAGAAGCCAATTCTTTGGACGTCCCCAGCGTGCGGACGTCCAAATCTGAATGGGGGCATGGCAGAGGCGTGTCCAGGGCATTACTAGGAACCTGGAAGTCTTCACCCAATTGCAGAAATGCCTTGTATGTCCCGTGCCCTGACCAAGCGTATAGCTTCTCCAGGCACAAAGAAGCAATGGAAAAGTTGACGTTTCGCCTGCCAAACACCAGAGGGTATGAAGGAGGAGGTAAACTCCTATCCCATGTCTTTCCCTTGTTGACAATGAACTCTGTCGGAGGATGGGGGCTCATATTTCCAGTTTGCAACACCACTGGATGTTCCCATATGCAATCTTGCATGTGCTAGACTTCCCCACACCACTATTCTATAGGCAGGATGTCTATGTGGACAGCAATCTGAAACTTAGTACTACGTACTTAAGATAAGGATACTGAGACCATGCATTAATTCTGCATGGTCTCAGTCTGTACTTGGATGTTCTTTCTAAAGTAGTTGTACTGCAGAATTAATGGCTAAAATATCCTTATCTTAAGTACATACTTAAGTACTATGTTTCAGATTGCCATCTCACATTTATAATTATTGCTTCAGGTAAATTTTATCATTGGCATCATTTAATTCTCTGTAAACTTACATCATATTATTCAGCTCTTAGATTATACAAAATTAATACTTAGCTAAACTGCTCCTACTGACATCACCAACAATTTATCAATATACTGTAGTCATCAGTGGCGTACTATTAATTTCTTCCTCGTTCTCCTAAAGGGACAATGCTGTGCTGCTACTATTACAATCTTTTCCTCTTCCTCAAAGATCCTTTCTATTTGTACCATGACTTTTTGGATTCAGCTGTAGTTCTCTTCTCCAACACCTCCACTGAGAGACCGATCCGCATATTCACCACCCTTTCCATAAAGAAATATTTCCTCAGATTACTCCTGAGTCTATCCCCTTTCACCTTAATCCTATGACCCCTCGTTCCAGACCTTACTTTCAACTAGAAAAGGGCTACCTCCTGTGCATTTATGCCACAGAGGTATTTAAACGTCTCTATCATATCTTTTGTTTATACACTTTTGAAGATGAAGTCTCCAGAAATGTATACAGCACTCCAAATAAGGTCTCACTAGAGACTTATACGAATGCACTATTACCTTTTTTCCACTGGCCGTTCCTCTTCCTATTCAACTAAGCATCCTTCTGGCTTTTGTCATTACTTTTTCTACCTGTTTGGCAACTTTAAGATTATTCAATACGATCATCCCCAGGTCCCACTTGTCTTCATTTGCTGATGTACTGTACTGTACTGTACTGCACTGCTCTCTTGGGGTTTTTTAGGCCCAAATGCATGACCTTGCATTTTTTTTTAGTGCTGCCAAATTCTCAACCATTCAGGTTTCTCTAGATCCCTTCTGATTTTAACCACACCTTCCAGGGTGTCTACCCTCTGGAGATATTTCTATCATTTGCAAATCTTTCCCAAATGAAATGAGCTACTGTGATGTAAAGTCATGCAAAGCAGCTCATAAACTATTAATGTGTTGTATGTGAAATTTATTCCCAGATGGATTTCTGAAAATAAATTGTGTGACATTTACTGATGTAAACCATTGCACCTGATTTTCTTTTTTACCTGGGTCGTTTGCATATAAGTACCAGTAGAAAAGAAGAGTGAAGTTTGCCACCTGTGCTATATTGACTTCCTAGTGGTTTACAATTGATTTATTTCCTTTTAAATCACTTATTCTAAACAAGGCTCTAGGCAGTGTAAATGATAAAAACATCAAAATACCTAAAATCATACAATTACAGTCAATAAAGAAGATGCTACCATTTAATATACTATTTAAACATCAATATGAACAAAAAGTCTACTTAAGACCTTTTAACAAAGGCCATGTTTATTAAAGAGCACAAATGATTAGCGCAGGGTTTACCATGTGGTAAGCATGTCGCATTCTAAAAATTCCAGCAAAGTAGAAATCCTGCCCTAATTGCTTAGCACACACGAGGGCGCAGAATAGGTGGGTTGGAGAGGACAGTAGGTACTGACTGCACAATGCAGCTAGTTCAGGGCTAATTAACGTGTGCTAAGTATCAAGGCTTCAGGTAGTGCAGATACATTTACGGCCACCTCAGTGAGTAGTAGTAAATGCACTCGGCAGCACAAACGATCATAAACTGAAGGAGACTAAATGTAAGTAGCAAATGATAATCAATTTTATTTATTTGTGTGATTTGTATACCGCCATTTCAGATAACATAGCAGTTTACATACAGAACAAATGGGACACATTGAACATTTTAACAATTTAACAAGGGCAGGTGTACAAGTAATCAGATATATTTACATGATTCTTACAGATTTAACTTATTTACAATTTGGTGAATAAAGACTCTTAGGAATAGTATTTAGGAATTCTTCCTGAGCACTTGAGAGGGAACAGAGTTATCTAAAGAGTGTTGGGTGGTTGATTTGTAAAGGGAGGCTAGGATAGTTGTGGGTAGGAATGTTTCAAGTATGCTGCGCTGTGGAGTATGTGCTATGTTGGGTTGACATTTGGAGTTGGTTCATTATGTCCAAAATATTCAATGAATAGGAAAGTTTTGAGATGAATGCAGAACGTGGATAGGTCTGTAATGCTTCTAAGTCTTTCTGGCAGAGAGTTTCAGAGCATTGGGGATAAGTACTCGAATGCTCTGTTGCTGGTGTGTTGCTTTGTCTTTTGGTATCAGATGGGATTGAAAGAATATTGTTCATTTGGCCTCTTCTTTGGCGTTCGTTAGGTGTGATCTTAATTAGGTGAGAGAATTGTGGGTGCTATATTTCTGATAATTTTGAATGAGATCATTATTATCTTGTAGATTATTCTGCTCTGTACAGGTAACCAATGCAGGGCAATAAATATAGGGGTTATATGATCCATGCGGCGTGAGTTCTAGATAATACGTGCCACCATAACCAATGACAAATGAAAAATGTATGACAAAATATTCTAAATATTTAAACAGTTCCAGAATGGGCGGGGTAAAACCTGATGAGCGAGGAAAAGAAAGGAATCAGCGCATCTGTATTACTTAAAATCTTTATTAAAAAGATCAGCAGTGCATAATATCTGAAAGGATTGGGTTGACATATTACTATTGTTATTATAATTTATCATCCATCTGCTTGAGAAAAACTAAAACTATTAAATGCTAGTAAGTTAACAGTGTAAAGAGAAGAGATGACCTAGAATTATATCATGCATTACAAAAAAATAAGAGTTATAATAATAAATAATAGCTATAACAAAAGTAGAGGAGTAGCCTAAGGGTTAGAGCACTGGTTTGGGAACCCAGAGACCAGGGTTCAATTTCCACTAGCACTCCTTGTGGCCTTGGGCAAGTCACTTAACCCTCCATTGCCTCAGAAGAATCCGCGTTATCATTGTCCCTGTTTAATGTACTGCGGCGCTCCTGCCCGGCCTTGGGGCTAAAGATAGGAGGGAGGTCTGATGCTTCGTGAGGAAGGAGAGTAACCAGTATCCAGGGAATGCTGGGTATTGTAGTTCCTGCTCCTCTCGCTCCGAAATAAATAGTTGTAGTTTTGGGGTTTCCAGTATTTTTATTATAGTAAAGGATATTGTTCCATCACATGGCAAATAAATGCAAACAAAATAGGTGCTTCAAATGCTAACAGGAAAACTTAGGATAAAGGCAACTTAAAGTATAACTGCTTCTTTTCACTTCTAAGCAAATTACTCACTTTGCCCCAAGAGGTCAGTTAGATTCACTGCAGCCTCTTTCAGCCACTGTTACCTTCACAGTGCTGGGGAAAATCAGGTGCACATAATTAGAGCTTTCTCAGCAAGGCAATACAACAGCTCCATAGCATTCAATTCACATACGGTAAAAAGCAGTTTCCTTCAGCTTGGCATCTCTACACAGCAGACCGTGCAATCCATGCTCTCACAATCTGGTAAGTCTGTATTATCTTGTGTTAACTCTTCAAGCTGTATGGAATTACTGGCTTCTGGTAACACTGGCTGTCTTCTAGCTTGCAACTCTAAAAACTGCTTAAAACTCTGTAGGAGCAATTCAGCCTGCTGTTTGTGAGATAGGGAATTGCTATCAGCTATACAACTTCCCTCTGGCTTAAGGCTGTTTATTTTCTCCTCTCTTAGATTAATTGTGTCAGAGTAACTGCTAGTCTCTTTTGCTAATGTTTCACACACAGGAGAGTTAGCTTTACGTTCAGCCTGGAAACTTTGTGGCCATTCACTTACTTGTTGCCATGCCGTTCTGACTTCAGATGGCTCCAACGTTCTCCAGCTGTTAGAATGTTTGTTGCTCTCTGGCTCAAACGGTACTTCACAGAATGATTGTTTTCTTTCTTGTGCCTGCCTTGAAGGCTTCCTTTCCCAGGGCTGCGCCTTCCAACGGTTATCTATTTCAGGGCTAGGTCCTCTCTCCATGGGACTTCTACTCACTGCCTCTGAATAGAACTTTGCAGGTCTCCTTCCAATGCCAGGTTCCCAAGTATCAGCATACCGTCTTATGGACTTCCAATCATTCTCCTTCTTAATCCTCCTCTCCTTCTTCTCCTTCTCCTCCCTCTGACTAGCAAAGCCATGCTCTGGTTTAAAACCACGTTCTCTCCTGGACACGCCCCTTCCAAGGGCAGGGTGTGCCCAATCATGACTGCAGGACTCCTCCCCTGGGCTGGTCTCCATGCTCAGCTCTGTGGAATAGAGTCTCTCTTTCTTCCTTGGTTTCTCAAATAGGCATAAATCCTGCTGAACCTCAGGATTTTCATCCGTTTCCCTAGGCTCAGGAGGGCGCTGTTCACCACAGTACATTACCAAGTTTAAGTTACAATGTAAACCACTTTGATTGAAATGATAAAGCAGTATATAAAACCTGTTAAATAAATAATAAGAATGGATCTTAAGACAAATAACAATTAACCTATTATGTGTACAAGCCAATGCAGGTAGTGCATAATGTACTGTAGCTATCTAAGGCTTCTTGACACATGCCCTTGGCAGAAGAGCCAGTCTTTTATCTGCTTCCTGATGCTAATCCCAGGATTGGTATAGTTCATCTGGGAGAATGTTCCAGTGTGCAGGAATTGAACCCTAAAGGTCTGTTTGCGGACTTTAGTTCACTTCATTTCTTTTAGCTAAGGTTTAAGTAAGTAGCAGAGTTTCCTTGGGAAGATCTCAGAGGTTTAGCAGTTTGTGTCTCTTAGAGCACTTTCGTCTTTTAACCTGAAAGACCAGAGTCAGAATTGTAAATTTGGCCCTATAGAGCACCGTAAACCAGTGGAGATTTTGCCAAATAGATATGCTATGATCTTGTCACTAACTGTATTGGGCTAGTTACGATGAGCTTATCACTTCTGAAACACTATGTCGTTAAGAACGCTCAAATTACAACCTATGGAATTCAACGCTTCATCGTTGATAATTAACCAGGTACTCAGGTCTCAGCAACAACTTTGCAGCTATTTTTTATAGCCTGAAGTTCACACTTTCAAGCTTAGCTGCTGTTAACATCAATAACCCGACTTTTGTACCTTTCTTTTGTTGTTTATTTCAATATGTATTTAATTATAATAATTATTTTATTTTCCATTTGTCTTTTTATTCTTTTATTCTTGTGTTTCTTATTTTCGTTTTTTAAAAAGATAAAGTCTTTTGTGTGCAAGTTTTCTTCGAACAACAGCCTTTAGATCAATTAGACTAAATCAATCATTTGACTCACCATCTTCAAATATACTTCTATTGAATCATACATGTAGTGGCGGGCACTTATCTTTCTCATCTGCCCCGGCACTTCATGGCCATGATGAAACAATGACTGTATCAAACTTCGCTGCTGTATTTCGCGGTTATTACAAATGGTCCCGACGCCGTTCCTCTAAGGTACCCAAGCGTTTCGCTATTAGAAGGTTCTTCAGGGGAATGCAAAAACCTACAGATCGAAATACTTTTTTGCTTTTTACCAGCGCTCATCCGAGTTTTTTAAAACAAAGTTTACCTTTTTCACAGTTCCTCCGATATCGGAGAAATTGCTCGGATGTGACAGATTTCCGTCAAAAATCTAAACAACTTATGAAAAATTTCCAGTCTAGAGGTTACCCTGAGACAATAGTACGGAACGCCTATACTAGAGCTCTATATAATAACCGCCAATTGTTATTATCACACTCTGGACAAGTTCGGTGTCCACTAGAACAAGGAGACAAGATAGATTTTATCACACGTTTTTCACCGCTGAGCACTTCCATTCAGAAAATAATTCGTACTCATAGTGGAATATTACGAACAACTTCAGGATTAATGGATAAACAGATCCGATGTGTTTGGAGTCGAGGAATGAATTTCAAAGAACAACTGAGTCCTTCTCGACTTCGTCCTTTAACAAGCAGTTCAGAAAGTACTTCAGACTTCATTTCAGGAGAACATAAGAAATGTAGCTCATGCAGCCTTTGTGCAGTCACCTTAGAAATTAATGCTTTTGAATATCATGGAGTGGAATATAAGTTAAAAAGAGTAACCACCTGCCAATCCTCTTTTGTAATATATGGGATTAGGTGTCCTTGTGATTTAATGTATATAGGCAAAACGATCAGAACTTTGCGATTACGGCTGGCTGAACATCGGAGCCGGTTAAACAATAGAGTGCTAGAAGCACCGATAGTGCCACATTGCCTTCAGGCAAACCACAGTTTTGACCAGTTAAAATGTTTCGTGTTAGACTAGGTTACACGGACAACAGGAAGACAGTCAAAAGAATGCACTCTACTAAGGTTAGAACAACGGTGGATATATAAATTAGACACCGTTATTCCCAATGGTCTAAATGCTGCCATCGAGTGGGCGCAGTGTCTATAACAAGCATTTTTCCGAGAAGCATGTTACGTATCTACAGAGGGAGGAGCTATGTTTTTGATTTAAAAAGGGTCATGAAGTTTTACTCCACATGCGCGGCGTTTTTTCAACACGGAGAGAAAGGGTGGCAGATGTATCATTGCCTGCTTCATTGCTAAACAGAAAAGCTTTAAAAGGTAATCGTTCAATATGTTTAATATCTAAAAGTGAGTTTGAGAAAGCGATGAATTCTTTTAATGACGAAAAATGGAATGAAATAAAGGTTTGAATCTTTGATATGTATGTTTTAGGAGAGTTTACAGAGCAAGTGTGCATTCCCCCTGAAGAACCTTCTAATAGCGAAACGCTTGGGTACCTTAGAGGAACGGCGTCGGGACCATTTGTAATAGCCGCGAAATACAGCAGCCAAGTTTGATACAGTCATTGTTTCATCATGGCCATGAAGTGCCGGGGCAGATGAGAAAGATAAGTGCCCGCCACTACATGTATGATTCAATAGAAGTATATTTGAAGATGGTGAGTCAAATATGATTGATTTAGTCTAATTGATCTAAAGGCTGTTGTTCGAAGAAAACATGCACACAAAAGACTTTTTATCTTTTTAAAAAACGAAAATAAGAAACACAAGAAAAAAAGAATAAAAAGACAAATGGAAAATAAAATAATTATTACAATTAAATACATATTGAAATAAACAACAAAAGAAAGGTACAAAAGTCGGGTCATTGATGTTAACAGCAGCTAAGCTTGAAAGTGTGAACTTCAGGCTATAAAAAATAGCTGCAAAGTTGTTGCTGAGACCTGAGTACCTGGTTAATTATCAACAGCCAACAGAGCCTTCCAATTCTGCGCCCCTTCTCTATGGAACACCTTACCAGCACAAATCAGAGCAATACCTAATCTAAGTCAGTTCAGAAAGGCTTTAAAGCATTTCCTCTTCCTTAAATATCTCAATGACAGCTCCGAACATAACCCCCAGGTGAATAGCAGAAGTGGTCAAAAGAGATAGACTCCCGCAACAGACCAACTTCACAATGTAAATAACTAGTTGTTCCATATACTATTGTACCACTATTGTAAATAGTTAACCAGGATATCCTTTATCAGATAACCCTGCATTGTATTTAGTTTCCCTATTTCACCAAGTTATTCTTCCTGTTAAATGTAATGACCAGACATATGTAAACTGTCGGATGTTTTCTGTTCAATGTAAACCGCGCTGATGTCTAATAGTGCGGTATATAAGAATTGTTAATAAAAATAATAAAAAAATAATAATAAATAAAACCGTTGAAGCGTTGAATTCCATAGGTTGTAATTTGAGCGTTCTTAACGACATAGTGTTTCAGAAATGATCTTGTCACTTGCATCTCTATAACATTGTTGTTGTGTCATGCGCGATTTAACTGAAGTTGGTATAGACCCTCAGTTGTCAGTCCATTGTAAAGAGAATTACAGTAATCTAGCTGTGAAGTTAATACAACATAGACTGTTGTGGTCAGACTCGATTCTCAATAAACTGCTGGTCTAGTATCAGCATAATATACTTCCAACAGAGAGACATACAGTAGTAAAATATCTTGTGACGAACACGAGGCAGTAATAAAACACAAAACTGTAACCGATTTCTTAAATACAGGGATCTGGATGTTATAAGATCCTTAAATAATAATGAAAGAACTTTACAGCTAACCCTGCAAGCTGCGGGCAGTCAACAGTTGGAGCAATGTGGTCATGTAATTTTAATCCCAGCAAAATGCATGCAGCAGTATTTCAATCCATGGATTTGTTCTTTCTAGAGACTGTGATAAGGAAGCTTATCATAGTTCAGGAGGGAGCTATAATAGAGGTGAATTGGCTCTGAACCAGCAACCTGTCTTAACTGGTAGAAATAATAAAACAGGATGTTTTCATAAAAGACTACCAGTCCCAGAATGCACCAGGTTTCAAACAGCCTCTAGAAGAGCTGAAGTGGGGAAATGTGTGTTCAATCAGGAGAGCTATGAGGTAATCCCCAATCACTCATCTCCAAGGGCAGGGCTGGATTCAGCACAGCTGAGCTGTGCTAGGGTGGAGTATCCCTCTAAACAAGTTAAAAGTAAAACATATTCTAAACAGAATCAGATGGGGAAGGAGTTCAAGATCAGGAAGCAGCAGCAACGTGGAAGAAAGAAGAGAAAGACATCTTGGAAGTCTAAAGAAGGAGCCCACAGCAGTACGTGTGTTGGGAGTCATTCCAGAGGCAAGGATACTCCATTGGACTGGAGGAAGCCAGAGGAGTGGGGTTACAGAGCCAGGAATTCCCGGACGGCACCTGTGAAGGAGGCGGCTGCATTTGGAAGGGGCCCTAAGACCAGTGCAAGAAGGTATGTGAAGAGAGACCCAGTGTCCAGGGATCTTGATTGGAAGGCTGGACATAAAAGCTGGACTACTTACTGGCCAGGATATCTGGAGAGGAAATCTAACAGCAAAGAAAGCTCAGGTATGAACTCTGATCTATACCCTAGCTCTTCACCTGGAAGACAGCAGGGAAACAAATATTATCTTGAGAGTGCTCCATTAAGGAATTCCCCTGAGCCAGACCATGATATTAATTCTATCATATTTGAAGGAGATATTTTAAATGATCAGAATGAAAACATGGATTGCTCTCTGACTAGGCTGCTGTGGTAAAATACTTTCACAAATACAACAACCATCAAAAGGAACTATAACTTGTTCTTTTATCTACCCAGAAAAGCCTGCAAGAAAGCTTTAGGGTAGGATTTGAGCCATGTAGAGAAAGTGAACCAGCAAAGGGGTTTGCAGCTGGCTAATTATTGGTAATTGAGCCATGCCCCAATTGCACGTGAGCTCTGAAAGGAAACTACTGTTTGTGTGTGAAAATAGAAGAAAGTTATCCTTGAAAAAGAACAGTTTTTGGTTACTTTTGGGTTTTGTTTTTGCTTTTGGAGCACTGCTAAAAGTTATTAGCAGGAGCCCTCAAAAAGACCTTTTCTGTTTCCCATCAAGGTCTTTATTGTTTGATTGCTTAAGAAGTTCAGTTGCTTATATCATGATTTGTTTTTCCTAAGTACAATACTGAAGCAAGTGTCCTTTTGTGTTACCAAGTAAATCTGTGTGGGAGAATTAACCCCATGAATAAATTATATTTTTCTTTGCTTACACTCGAGCAACACAACTCATTATTTTGTGAACGGCTGATTCTGGTATGAATGGACTACATCCCCCACAATCCTTTGCAAGTCATAATAGTATTTTGCCTTTGCCAAGACTGTGGACATTCACGCCCAGCGCCCCCGTTTACAAGACTCAAAGGAGATTGTAATTGTTTCCAAGCCTGACTGTCACAAAACTCATCTTAGGAAGACAAAAAGAACACAGCATAAAGAGGAGAGACTTGCAGCCTCTGGAAGGTCTGGAAATGATTACCCACATCACAAAAAGGAATGGTCTGGAAACCTCTGCTTACCCCTTGCTCAGATTCCAGCAGCTCTGTTTTGACTCTGACTGCCGGCATCCCGTCAATCATTAACATTCTGTTTTCAGAAGCGCTGGGGCTCTAGAGGGAAAGATGATTCCGTTAAATAAATGAAGTAACATGGAGTTGAGGGGTAACAAATGTCAAATCCCTAACAAAGAAACAAAATGGTCAAAGATTATATACTATGTTAGCTTAAAAATGACGACTATTTATAGAACAATCACACTTTGAGCAAAGGAAAAGTTTATTTCACATTACTAAATGTGATGTAGGAGACTCTTATGAAGCAATGGAAACTGATAGTGATCCGGTGGAGAGAACCGGTACTGCAAGGGAATGCAGGATTTTCTCTTCTGAGAGAAAAAAACACAGAGCTAATCAGGAACCACACCTCACCTCAAGGCAGGAGAGAAGCCAAGTCCCTGATTGGGCACGCCCAAGCAGGAGGCAGGCAGTGCAGTACTCAGGCAGCTTGTTAAGAATGCAGAAACAGAAACAGTTAGAGGAGGACCAGGACAGATTCAGCGAGGAGGAGTCAGGACACAAGCACCTGGATGAGGACAGGTCAGATGACCAGGAACAGGAACCGTTGGAGAGAGAACCACTGAGCAGCTGTGATCCACGAAGGAGCAGACTGGAGCTGGGAGACTCAGGGACAGAGAAAGACTTCTGTAAGCAGAAGAATTCAAAGGCACTGAGAGACCCAAGGCTACAACTCAGGAGTTTAAAGGACCAAGCAGAACCTTGGAACAGGAGGCAGAGGGATAGAGAATTACCCTGGAAGAAGCCCCAGCACAAGGTATCTGGTGGGTTTGGAATGGCTAGCAAGCTTAACAGTGGGAAGCCAGAAAGAGTGAACTTTAATTGTGAAAGACAGGACAAAGGCAGAACGTTTGGTAGTAATTGGTTAAGCCAAGAGAAACCTGACTGTTTTCCTTTTAACACTCAGAGACTCTCCAAGCACAGCTGAAGCGTTTTACCCTGCACTTTCATTTGGAGATAGGTGGGGGGAAGGGAAATGCTTACACGCTGAACGGTTGTCCAAGTAAAAGCACTGATAATTGCCAAGAGATAAGAACGTTAAACAAGCATTTACCTGAAGGAGGATATTCTCAGCCTAGCTCAGAAAATACACAGGCTGAATTACTTCTCACTGAATTCAGGGAGTTCCTTAAGAGCAGAGCAGTTTCTCCCAATAACGTAGCAAGGCCTATAAGCAGTTGTGAGGAAGAAATGCCTTTAATTTCTCTGCCGTCTACAGAGCAGGAAGTCCCGATGGACTGCTCTACATGTGTGATTCAAAAGGACATTTAAGTGATATGCTTGCCAAGGTGTTATGAAAGAATATAACAAAGTTACCTAACTGATTGCCATGCTAAAGAAGCTTATGTGAAGAGAATAAGTGAAAGCATATTGTGTGCAATTCAGGAGCATTGCTTTTACCAGAGTTTTTCTGTTACGTTACTGAATGTGATCAGTAATGGACATTTAGCCTAGCAGTAAGAAGCCTTGTTTAGTTAAGTTTCTCAGCCTTGTTTTGATCAGGTCCGCATGCGCGGATCAGGTCCGCATGCGCGGATGAGGGCCCAGAAAGCTTGGAGAGTATCGGTAATTATACATGGGCACTGTGCACTTTGCGTCCACAGCATGCCCGGGAGATATTGCAATGGAATCTGAGCTAGTAAATTCTCCTCAATGTCCACCCAGACAGGACGCCTGGCCGTTCGACCTTCTAACCACCTCGACCCCTGTTTTAGCAAAAAGGCTCTATGATAGGAGAGAAAATTGGGAAATCGAACACCGCCCTCCTCTCGGCTACCCATAAGCTTCCGTCGCGCTATTCTCGGTGTTTTCTCTTTCCAGAGGAACCGGCGCAAAATACCTTCGATCTGCTGATAGGATTGCACTGGCAGTAGACAGGGTATCATCTCTAAGATATAGTTAACCTTAGGTACTATCATCATTTTTATAGTCTCCAGTCGTCCCCAGCAGGATAACACTAAAGGGGACCATTTACTAAGCATTCGCCGGACAGTTGCCACCAGCTCTGTCGCATTAAAACTGACCGTTTTATCAAGGGGATAACAATAGTGAACTCCCAGATATTTCACCATAGAAGATTCCCAGATAAACGGGAAGCGACTCAAGTCCCCCTGGTGTACCCAGCAATTTAAGGGGAAAGCAACTGACTTCGTCCAGTTAATTTTGTAACCCGATAGTGCCGAGTAGCGATCTATATGCGCTAGTACATTGGGGACTGACTCTGGGGAGACGAATAAGAGGAGATCGTCAGCATATGCGGATAATTTGATTTCTAGTCCCGCAATCACTGCCCCACGAATCTCTGGAGACTGCCTAATAATGAGGGTTAAGAGTTCCAACGTGAGATTAAAAAGCATGGGAGAAAGAGGACAGCCCTGCCGTGTACCCCGCTTTAAGTCAAGCGGCCGGGACTTGGTACCATTCACGCAAATATAAGCTGTGGGCTGGGTGTACATAACCTCCAGAGAGCGCAAGAAACCGGACCCAAAGCCGAACCACTTGAGAGCCGCAAACAAAAAGGGCCATTCTAACCGATCAAAAGCCTTTTCGGCATCCAGGGAAAGACCTACTAGAGAGGTAGTCATGCTCTCAGAGCCAGCTAGAATATGGCAGAGAGTTCGTGCATTGTCCGCGGTTGATCTACCCGCAGTAAAGCCACACTGATCTGGATGAATTAATAAGGGCAACTTCTCTGACAATCGGGCGGACAACACTGTCGCGTAAATCTTATAATCCGCATTAAGAAGGGAGATAGGGCGATAATTAGCCGCCAGCTGTGGGTCTCTCCCAGCCTTTTCAAACACTACCACATTCGCCATGGCGAAGTCACCAACCTGCGAATCCGCCTCTACTAGCATATTGTAATATTGAGATAGATAGGGGACTAACTCCTTCGCAAAGGCCTTAAAAAATTCGGCCGGAAGGCCGTCAGGGCCCGCTGCTTTGCCAGAGGCCATCTTAGCAATCGCCTGATTAATCTCTTCTTTGGAAAAGGGCCTATATCAAGCTCCATCTTATCTTCTTCACTTAAGACCGGGCGCTGTACTTCAGAGACCAAAATATCGAATGCATCCTGAGAAAAGGCTCGCTCTGATTCATATAGGTGGGCATAAAAATCTCTAAAGATGTCCGCAATCCCGGCATCTTTAACCACAATACCCTGCCCTTGCGGGTCACGTAAAGAAGCTACCCTCTTGGCTTCCCAGGCCCCCTTTAACGCATTGGCCAACAGCCTACCAGCTTTATGACCTTCCCGGTAATAGACCCCTTGTTGTGCTTTAATACTTTGAGAGACTTCAGTAGTTAGGATCCCATTGTATTGAAATCGTAGCCGCTGAAGCCTTAACAAGATACAGGGGTCTGACCGTTGGGTTAAAACATGCTCCCCAGCCGCTATTTGTTGCTCAAGAGCTACTAGCTGTTGTTTTCGTAATTTCGCTAGGCGAATACTAAAGCTGGTGATAGTGGCTCGCACCGTGGCTTTGAATCCCTCCCACCAGGCCCAGCCCGAGGTAGACATAGGAGAATTAAAGTGGAAGTACTCAGCTATCGCAGCTTTAACATCTAAGCAGAATGCCTCATTGTCTAACAGAGCTCTATCAAAATGCCACTCCCTGGGACCCGCACCCCCCTTATCATCTTGCATCACCAACGAGATGGCCACATGATCGGACACATGCATTGAGTGTATGCGTGTCTCCGTTATGGTAGGCACCAGTGTTTTAGATACTAAAAAAAAATCAATTCTGGATTGCGACCTCTGTGGAGCCAAGAAAAAGGTGAACTCCAGCTCTGAGGGGTGGTGTAGCCTCCAAATATCTACCAACGCCCTCTCTTTGATCAGGGAGGCGAGCACCTGTTGCCCCCTGGAGGTGGTTGAGGAGCGAGGCGGTTGCTTATCGACCAAAGGGTCTAAGGCCTGATTGAAATCCCCCCCTATAATCAATGGTGCCAGTGTATCTGTATGTACCACTTTGGCTATTGCAGCAAAAATATTCTGGACTATCCCTATTAGGGGCATATAAACATAGCAAGGCCAGCTCTAGTCCCCCCACGTTGAGTGAGGCCCGAGTCCATCGTCCCTCGGTATCCAAGCTGCTATGAACAATAGTAGCCTTTAAGGATTTTCTCACTAAAATGGCCACTCCATTCCTCTTTTTAACCTCTGCGGAATAAGCAGTGAGAGCATAGGGCTTTATACTAAGTTTTAGTGACTCTCTTTGATTTAGATGCGTCTCTTGCAATAGCAAGATGTCAGCCTTTTCATGCCGCGCATAGTCAATAATTTTTTTCCTTTTAGCCGGATTGTTTATCCCTTTGACATTCAAGGATAATACTCTATATGAAGCCATTTATACACACACAAAACTTACACACCCCGGGAACAATTCCAGTCACCCTCCTAAAAAAAGGGCAAGAATCTACGGGAGAGCCATTAGTACAGTGCGTGCATTGCTGATGATTCCTAACATTTGTTCTCAAGCTTAAGGCCTTTTTCATGCGTGCGTGCCCTAGAGGAGAGAGTCTACCCATATACATATCTGGTGAGCTCGTACCGGCAGGGTAGGCCCGGAGAACCCGCCATCATTATATCAATTCCAATGCATGCACCAACATTTTAGATATAAACCCCCTCTTTCCTGCATGAGAAGCTGGATATTCTATCGCAATATCAATAGCCCTGGATATGGTACACCCATATTGCATTGTTTTGCGCTAGATTACTCAACCCATTGCACATTGATCATATACAGTAATAGGGTCACTGCTATATCCCGAATGTCCGATTGAGACATGGAAAAGTTCAATAGCCACCCTTAGTGCATCTGCGCTGCCTCCTTGTCTTCCAGGTACGCCAGGAGAGCATCGGGGTCATCAAATGATCGGGTCTGATTATGTAGCGTTACCCGCATCGTCGCAGGGTAGAAAAGGCCATAGCGTGCTTGCAGCGATTGTAGGCGCGGCCTGCATGCCAAGAGTCTTTTTCTCCGATCTACGGTGGCTTTGGCCAGGTCAGGATAGATGTTTAGTTTGTGCCCCTCAAATTCCATAGGCGCCCGAGCGCGGGCCAGAGTCATAATCTGGGCTACCTGTGGGTATCGTAGGACTCGGAAGATAATGGGCCTCGGCTGCTTGCTGTGCGCTGAAATGTGCGACGGGATCCTGTGAGCACGATCTATTTCGAACTCCTTCGCAAAAGTAATCTTGAGCACCGAGGGATTCAGCTTCCCCACGAAGGCAATCATGTCGTTACCTTCCGCCCCCTCCGGGACGCCGACCAGCCGTACGTTATTGCGCCGGGCTCGATTATTGCTCTCTTCGGCATCCCTCTTCAATGCCCGAAGCTGCCTCTCCAATTTGTCCACCTTTTCCAGCCGCGCCCCGTGGGCAGATAATACACCCTCGACTTTCTCTTGCCGTAGGGAGAGCCCCTCAATCTGGCAGCGCAACCCGCTGATTTCTTCATGCACCGTGTGTAAAGAGTCTCCATTGGCTTTGACCAACTCCTTCACTCCATGTATCTCCGCTAGGAGCTCCTGTAAGGCCTCGGGCCCTTCACGTGGCGACGCCATTTTTTGTGGAGAGAGGGGCTTGGTTTTAGACCTTTTCCCGCTGCTGTTCAGTGCGCCGGCATAATCAAGCCTCACCGGTTTGGTTCCTGCCATTACTTAGGCGCACTTTCCACCTTCCCGATATTTCAATTCTCTGGTGCACTGCAAAATACAGGTTTTTCCAGGATTTTCGGCGGATCCTCACAGAGCCTCCGCGTTAAGCGACTGACCCGCTCGGCATCAGGCTCCGCCCCCACTCCATTCATTATTTTATAGACTTCTGTCATATCTCCCTCAGCCGTCTTTTTTCCAAGTTGAAGAGTCCTAACCTTTTAAGCCTTTCCTCAAAGGGGTATCCTTCCATCCCCTTTACCATTTTGGTGGCTCTTCTCTGAACCTTTTCCAATTCTGCTATATCATTTTTAAGATATGGCAACCAGAAATGCACATGATATTCAAAGTGCGGTGCACTATGGAATGATACCAAGACATCATAATATCCTTGGGTTTATTCTCCATTCCTTTCCTTATGATTCCTGGCATCCTCTTATTTATTTATTTAATTTATTTAATTTATTTTTCTTATATACCGCGCTATTAAAATCAGTGTGGTTTACATTATAACTGAACAATACAACAATGTATTAAATAACACAAAGTGCTTACACAGAACAGGGGACAATGATAAAGGAGAGAGAACGGGGGAAACTATTTACACAATATATGCATAGTAATTACATATACAACTGATGCTTAAACTTAAACTCTTCGTGTGATCATAGTTGGTACAGCCAAGGGAGAGGGGTGACTAACCATTCTCATGTTGGGTTAGAGCGTTGGGGTAGTTGGAGCAAGGGGTGAATGCCTGTGACTTGTGGTTTCCGGGACTGGTTTCAGGATAGTAGATTTGAAATAGATGGTGTTTTATTGCTTTTCTGAATGTGGTGAGGCTTGGTATGGATCGAATCCAGGTAGGAAGTTCATTCCAGGCTGTCGGAGCAAAAATCGAAAAGGCTCTATTAGAAGTTGCCTTTATGCACCTTGTGGTAAATTTCGGTACTGTTAACATGTTCAGTAGTGCGGGCCGCCTTATTCTGTTGTCAGGTATGTTGTTTGTCAGGTATGTTGTTTGTCAGATTGCTGATTGGTGTGGGAGACTGATTGTTCAATGCCTTGAAAGTCATGACTAGTACTTTGTATTGAATTCGGGCTTGTAGCGGTAGCCAGTGTAACTCTTTCATTACTGGCGTTATATGATCCAATCTTGATACACCTGTTAGAACCCTTGCAGCAGAGTTCATGGCCAGCCGAAGCGGGCTGAGGGTTGCCTATGGGAGGCCATGGAGGATGATGTTTGCGAAATCCAGGTGTGGGATCACTAGGGCCTGAAATATCGTTCGATAGTCCAAAAAATCGAGTAGTGGGCGGAGGTGGCGTAGGGTTCGTATCTTGTGGTAAACTGATCTTGTAACGTTCTTAATGTGGGATGTCATATCTAGATGCCGATCTAGAGTGATGCCGAGATATCGGATTGTATCTTTTGTTGTGAGTTCGGCGTTTTTAACTTGAAGGTAGGGAGGTGGGACGAACTTCTGATTCCTTGTGACAACGAGGACGTCGGTCTTGCTATGATTGATCCTCAGGTTTTGCGTGGGGAGCCATTCAGCGACTGCATCAAAGCATCTGATGATAGGGGAGAAATCAGGCTGCTCAATAATGAATGGAATGTATAGTAGTATGTCATCAGCATACAAAAGGCATTCTACATTTAAGGAGCGGATCAGAGAGCATATAGGCTGCATATAAATATTAAATAGTAAAGCAGACAGTGATGATCCCTGGGGTACTCCCTGCTTCTGTAGGAAAGGCTCAGAGGCTGTGTTGCCTGTTTTTACTTGCTGCCATCTGTTCGTCAAGTATGATTCGCACCATTGTAGTGCAGTGTCCTGTATCCCTTTTTCTTGGAGACGTTGTAATAGTATCTTATGGTCCACAGAATCAAAGGCGGCTGCAATGTCGAGAAAGATAAGGACGAAGCCATGGTGTATATTGTTAATTCCTGTAATTAGTTTGTCGAAGAGGGTAGTTAAAATGGTATCTACCCCATGCGATTCTCTGAAGTCATGTTGAGCTGGGTCGAGAGGAGTCTCGGCATCAACGTGCCGATGGATCTGTTGGACTATTTTCTCGATGATCTTAGCAAGCAGGGGAATACTCAATATAGGTCTGTATGATTCGACTTTGGATGTATCAAGGCGGCTATTTTTTAGTAAGGGCCTGATTGATGTGTGTTTTAAACTTTGTGGGAAGACACCCATTAATAATGATTGGTTGGTTATATTACATAATGAATGGCTTAGTTCATGTCGAAGTTCCTTTATCCAGCTTGCTGGGCAAGGGTCATTAGGAGCCGTGGTAAGGTTGATGGAGGCAATGGTGTCTTCAATTTCCTTAGTAGATACTGTAGAGAAGTTGAGTAGTAGGGTAGGTTTTGGTATACTTATTACGATTGTTGGGTTACATGTTGATGAAATCATATTGGATTGGATCATTTTTGATTGCAAATAGTTTGAATAATCCTGTGGTTGAGGCATGAGTGGACATATGGGTCCCCTATTAATGATTTTACTATATTAAATAGGACATGTGTCTTATTCAAAGACCGTTTTAGAATGGTTGAGTGATGTTGTTTCCTTTTTTCACTTATTTTTTCTCTGTGTAATGCTAGATGTGAGTTATAATTGTGGTAGGCTACTGTAGTCTGATTTCTTCGCCATCGTCTTTCGAGTCTACGTAGTTGTAAGAGGGATGCTCGAAGGTCAGAGGAGTACCAGGGGGCATGTTCACGTTTCCTGGGTACCTTGTTAGTGGATGGGATACAGGCTATGTCTCTGATACTGTTGTTCCAATTTGCTACAAGTTCGTCGGGGTCAATTGTAGAAACATCGAGTCGTGGCAGTAGCTTAACAAGAACATCCTCCTTGTTGAGTGGACGAAATCGTGTTGTTAATATTCTGGAATCGGGGGTGTTGGTCCTGTCTCTGATCTTATGATGGTAGGTGACTGGTATGTAGAAGTTGATGAGATTATGATCGGACCAAGGTACTGGGGATATAGCAGTCAACAGTTGAGGAGTGGAGTCAGCTATATATTGGGGGGCGAAAATAAGGTCAAGGATACCGCCCTTTGTATGCGTGGGGGAGTGTACTATTTGCTTGTAGTCGAGGTCATATAAAGCTTCAAGGAAGGATCTTGCTTGTGCTTCAGGTAAGGAGGGGAGGTTGAAGTCTCCCATTAGCCAGTTTGAGGATTGTGGGTTATTCGAGTTGCATGCAAGCTTGATTATTGCTGGTAGGTCATCAGAAGAGGGTGTTGGGGCTCTGTAGAGTGCATTGATTGTGCAATGGTCGTTTGATATTGTAATAGTGTCGAGGTGCGCTGAGGTAGATGTGTCATTTAGCTTGAATTTCAATTCCTTTTTTGCGAGGATGAGTACCCCCCTCCTTTCTCTTTAGCTCTGTGACAAGTATATGGTGAGAAACCGGCTGGGGTCATCTGATTGATGATAGCATTATCACAGTCTGATAACCACGTCTCAGTGATCATTAATATGTCAAGGTCGTGGAATGTTATAAGGTCAGTGATTGCTGGCCATTTTTGGCGTGTAGATCTTGTATTTATAAGCGCACATTTTAGTAAATGTTGTTGCTGATGTTTGTCCGGGTGGGTTTTTTTGATATTTTGTAATGGAATGTATAGTAGATGCTGATATGGAGTATTGGAGGTGTTATGAGCAGTTTGATGTAATTTCTCTGACCATCTCCTACTATTGCTGTGGAGGATTGGTATATGTTTAGCACATGTATTGAATGCCTGACTATGAAGTCCAAAAGTGAGGAGGAAAAAAGAAAGTGGTATGAGTATAGACATCTTGGGGGTATTTGTCTCAGTTGAGATATGGATAATTATTAGGAGTGATTCAGTGGTATGGTATCGCTAGGCAGTTATGTGACTAAGCTAATTTAGTTAAGATATCTTAATTTACAGGAGGCTGGCATGCACCTATGGACTTGGATTCAGTACTACACAGTACTATATAGTTGGACTAACTTCAGCGTTAGAGATGGATACAGGAAGTGGCAGTGTTACATTACATACTCTTTGCTTTCTTGGCTGCCAAAGCACATTGGGCAAAGAGTTTCAACATATTATCCACGATGATGCCTAAACCTTTTCTTGGGTGGTGGTTCCTAATGTGGAACCTTGCATCATGTAACCATAGTTTGGATTGTTCTTCCCTAAAGGGCTTATTCCATTCTCAGATGTAGATCCCCTCTGTATGGCCTGTCTGAGCTGGACATACAGAGGGGATCGTGATTCTGATCCCATGGGGCACAATCCTGTACGTGCTGGCTGGGACTATGATTCACTCCTGCCTGCCTTGATCTCGGAGGTGGAATAACTTCTCAGCACAAATCACTGGCCTTGGACGAAAAAGGCCGACATTAGAATTGGCCCTGTATGTCCAGGGTTGGTGACTGCCCAGACTCTGCCCCCAAGCCGCCCCTTCCCCGCCCCAATCTAACTTCCCTGCACAATAGACTGGGAAGTTAGACACAGTGGGGAAAGGCATGAATAGCAGGGATGGATGTCCATGGCACAGAATCAGGCCCTAAGTGCCTAACTTTTCACTTGTAGAAATTTGGATGTCCAGTCTTCCAATTTATCAAGATCCTCTTGAAACTTTTCAAAATCATCTTGTGTTTTAACAATGCTGAATAATTTTTTTCTCATCTACAAATATGATCACTTCATTTGTTTTTCCCATTTCCAGGTCATTTAGGAATATGTTAAAAAGCAGCAGGCCCAGCACAGATCCCTGGGGTACTCCACTATTCACCTTTCACCATTGAGAAAATTGGTCATTTAGCCCTATTCTCTGTTTTCTGTCTTTGAACCAGTTCCTGATCTACAAAGGTACACTGTCCCCTATCCCATGACTTTTTATTTTCTCTAAGTCTCTAAAGAAGGACCATTTCAAAGGCTTTCTGAAATTCCAGATACACTTTATCAACCGGCTAGGGCCAGCGCAAGGAGATGAGGTGCCCTAGGTAATTCTCATCCCTTGCAACTTCTCTTCCTGCCACCCCTTACTGTGACCTACAGGAGTGGCAATGGCCTGAAACCGCCCCACGGTGCTTATCTTCAAATGTCAACAACACAGGGCTGTTTGCTTCTACCCCCACCGGTGCTGACTTCAGTTTGTATGGGGACGGAAGTTCACCTAATGGTAGTGTGGGCCCTGCAACTGGCTCAATTTTATCTTCCTTTTATTTACACCTTCAAAAAATTGTAACAGATTACTAAGACAAGAGTTTCCTTGGCTAAATCCATATTGGCTTTCTTCTGTTGAACCATGACTATCTATATGTTCAGCAATTTTATTCTTTCTACCATTTTGCCTACATGTATACCCTTGCCCAGGGCACCAATTCCAAGGTTGCCACCATGACCCCCAGAAATTGCAGGCAGTCCCAAACACTGGATCACAATGGATCCGGAAGCTCCTGACCTGATCCATGAGTTTGATGTTCATTTCTTTGGGCAGAAAAAAAACTGCCCTACAAAGTATGAAATAAAGCCCCCAGGTAAACTAAGACCCTGGCCAGGAGATAGCACTCTTGTCATAATTGATCAGCCAGCCCAAGCTTTCCAACACCTGGATAGTTTGACAAGTTGACGTCCTGGCCTCTTCCACAGAATCTGCCTGAATCAGCCAATTGTCCAAGTAACTGTGCAGTCATATCTCCTCCTAGTGCAGAAAGGCTGCTACCACTACCCATGATCTTCATGAGGGTCCGGGGAGCTGTTGCCAGCCCGACTGGCAGAGCTTGAAACTGCTAATGTACCCCTAAGAGGCAGAAAGATAGGAACATCTGGTGAGACCCCCGTATCTGAATGTGAATGTGAAGATATGCCTTGGACAAAAGTCAAGAGAGGAGAGAAATTCCCCTAGATGCACAATGAAGATGCGATGACAGACTGCAGGGTGTCTATGTGGTATCATGGTACTTGAAGCGTGGCATTTACCTCCTTGATATTCAAGATAGAATGAAAAGCACCCCCCTCCCTTTCCTTGACACTATGAAACAGATGAGATACCGTCCTCTGTTATACTGCATTGCTGGAACCACGACAATTGCCCCCAGAGCCCACAAGCAGCTAAGCATTTCTCAAACCGAGAGCCTCTTGACCATTGACCTGCACGGAGACACCATGAAAGCCTCAGAAAATGGTTCTGCAAACTCTAATATATCTATCTATATATACATATATATCAAAATTGAGCCCTTTGGGGGTATTATATTAAAGATATCTCTTAAAGAATATTCTTTTTGTTGGACTATATTATGCCAGGCTATACTAAGTCATGATTTGGATATCAGAAAATAGGCATAGAGACATCCAAAGCACAGAGATGTCCCTGGAGCAATTTTAGAAGCCAATTCTTTGGACGTCCCCAGCGTGAGGACGTCCAAATCTGAATGGGGGCATGGCAGAGGCGTGTCCAGGGCATTACTAGGAACCTGGAAGTCTTCACCCAATTGCAGAAATGCCTTGTATATCCCGTGCCCTGACCAAGCGTATAGCTGCTCCAGGCACAAAGAAGCAATGGAAAAGTTGACGTTTCGCCTGCCAAACACCAGAGGGTATGAAGAAGGAGGTAAACTCCTATCCCATGTCTTTCCCTTGTTGACAATGAACTCTGTCGGAGGATGGGGGCTCATATTTCCAGTTTGCAACACCACTGGATGTTCCCATATGCAATCTTGCATGTGCTAGACTTCCCCACACCACTATTCTATAGGCAGGATGTCTATGTGGACAGCAATCTGAAACTTAATACTACGTACTTAAGATAAGGATATTTTAGCCATTAATTCTGCATGGTCTCAGTCTGTACTTGGATGTTCTTTCTAAAGTAGTTGTACTGCAGAATTAATGGCTAAAATATCCTTATCTTAAGTACATACTTAAGTAAGTACTATGTTTCAGATTGCCATCTCACATATATAAATCTTGCTTCAGGTAAATTTCATCATTGCCATCATTTAATTCTCTGGAAACTTACATCATATTATTCAGCTCTTAGATTATACAAAATTAATACTTAGCTAAACTGCTCCTACTGACATCACCAACAATTTATCAATATACTGTTGTCATCAGTGTGCGTACTATTCATTTCTTCCTCGTTCTCCTAAAGGGACAATGCTGTGCTGCTACTATTACAATCTTTTCCTCTTCCTCAAAGATCCTTTCTATTTGTACCATGACTTTTTGGATTCAGCTGTAGTTCTCTTCTCCAACACCTCCACTGAGAGGCCGATCCGGAAATTCATCACCCTTTCCATAAAGAAATATTTCCTCAGATTACTCCTGAGTCTATCCCCTTTCACCTTAGTCCTATGACCCCTCGTTCCAGACCTTTCTTTAAACTAGAAAAGGGCTACCTCCTGTGCATTTATGCCACAGAGGTATTTAAACGTCTCTATCATATTTCCCCTCTCCCACCTTTTCTGCAAAGTACTGTATATGTATTGAGATTTTTAAGTCTATCTCCATATGTCTTCTGACAAAGGCAACTGGCTATTTTAGTAGCTATCCTCGGACAGACTCCATCCTTTTGTTTATATACTTTTGAAGATGCAGTCTCCAGAAATGTATACAGCACTCCAAATAAGGTCTCACTAGAGACTTATACGAATGCACTATTACCTTTTTTCCAATGGCCATTCCTCTTCCTATTCAACTAAGCATCCTTCTGGCTTTTGTCATCACTTTTTCTACCTGTTTGGCAACTTTAAGATTATTCAATACGATCATCCCCAGGTCCCACTTGTCTTCATTTGCTGATGTACTGTACTGTACTGCTCTCTTGGGGTTTTTTTGGCCCAAATGCATGACCTTGCATTTTTTTTTAGTACTGCCAAATTCTCAACCATTCAGGTTTCTCTAGATCCCTCCTGATTTTAACCACACCTTCCAGGGTGTCTACCCTCTGGAGATATTTCTATCATTTGCAAATCTTTCCCAAATGAATAATTAATGAGTTACTGTGATGTAAAGTCATGCAAAGCAGCTCATAAACTATTAATGTGTTGTATGTGAAATTTATTCCAAGATGGATTTCTGAAAATAAATTGTGTGACATTTACTGAAGTAAACCATTGCACCTGATTTTCTTTTTTACCTGGGTTGTTTGCATATAAGTACCAGTAGAAAAGAAGAGTGAAGTTTGCCACCTGTGCTATATTGACTTCCTAGTGGTTTACAATTGATTTATTTCATTTTAAATCACTTATTCTAAACAAGGCTCTAGGCAGTGTAAATGATAAAAACATCAAAATACCTAAAATCATACAATTACAGTCAATAAAGAAGATGCTACCATTTAATATACTATTTAAACATCAATATGAACAAATAGTCTACTTAAGACCTTTTAACAAAGGCCATGTTTACTAAAGAGCACAAATGATTAGCGCAGGGTTTACCATGTGGTAAGCATGTCGCATTCTAAAAATTCCAGCAAAGTAGAAATCCTGCCCTAATTGCTTAGCACACACGAGGGCGCAGAATAGGTGGGTTGGAGAGGACAGTAGGTATTGACTGCACAATGCAGCTAGTGCAGGGCTAATTAACGTGTGCTAAGTATCAAGGCTTCAGGTAGTGCAGATACATTTACGGCCACCTCAGTGAGTAGTAATAAATGCACTCGGCGGCACAGACGATCATAAACTGAAGGAGACTAAATGTAAGTAGCAAATGATAATCAATTTTATTTATTTGTGTGATTTGTATACCGCCATTTCAGATAACATAGCAGTTTACATACAGAACAAATGGGACACATTGAACATTTTAACAATTTAACAAGAGCAGGTGTACAAGTAATCAGACATATTTACATGATTCTTACAGATTTAACTTATTTACAATTTGGTGAATAAAGAACTCTTAGGAATAGTATTTAGGAATTCTTCCTGAGCACTTGAGAGAGAACAGAGTTATCTAAAGAGTGTTTGGTGGTTGATTTGTAAAGGGAGGCTAGGATAGTTGTGGGTAGGAATGTTTCAAGTGTGCTGCGCTGTGGAGTATGTGCTATGTTGGGTTGACATTTGGAGTTGGTTCATTATGTCCAAAATATTCAATGAATAGGAAAGTTTTGAGATAAATGCAGAACGTGGATAGGTCTGTAATGCTTCTAAGTCTTTCTGGCAGAGAGTTTCAGAGCATTGGGGATAAGTACTCGAATGCTCTGTTGCTGGTGTGTTGCTTTGTCTTTTGGTATCAGATGGGATTGAAAGAATATTGTTCATTTGGCCTCTTCTTTGGCGTTCGTTAGGTGTGATCTTAATTAGGTGAGAGAATTGTGGGTGCTATATTTCTGATAATTTTGAATGAGATCATTATTATCTTGTAGATTATTCTGCTCTCTACAGGTAACCAATGCAGGGCAATAAGTATAGGGGTTATATGATCCATGCGGCTTGAGTTCTAGATAATAAGTGCCACCATAACCAATGACAAATGAAAAATGTATGACAAAATATTCTAAATATTTAAACAGTTCCAGAATGGGCGGGGTTAAACCTGATGAGCGAGGAAAAGAAAGGAATCAGCGCATCTGTATTACTTAAAATCTTTATTAAAAAGATCAGCAGTGCATAGTATCTGAAAGGACTGGGTTGACATATTACTATTGTTATTATAATTTATCATCCATCTGCTTGAGAAAAACTAAAACTATTAAATGCTAGTAAGTTAACAGTGTAAAGAGAAGAGATGACCTAGAATTATATCATGCATTACAAAAAAATAAGAGTTATAATAAATAATAGCTATAACAAAAGTAGAGGAGTAGCCTAAGGGTTAGAGCACTGGTTTGGGAACCCAGAGACCAGGGTTCAATTTCCACTAGCACTCCTTGTGGCCTTGGGCAAGTCACTTAACCCTCCATTGCCTCAGAAGAATCCGCGTTATCACTGTCCCTGTTTAATGTACATTACCAAGTTTAAGTTACAATGTAAACCACTTTGATTGAAATGATAAAGCAGTATATAAAACCTGATAAATAAATAAGAATGGATCTTAAGACAAATAATAATTAACCTATTATGTGTACAAGCCAATGCAGGTAGTGCATAATGTACTGTAGCTATCTAAGGCTTCTTGACACATGCCCTTGGCAGAAGAGCCAGTCTTTTATCTGCTTCCTGATGCTAATCCCAGGATTGGTATAGTTCATCTGGGAGAATGTTCCAGTGTGCAGGAATGAAACCCTAAAGGTCTGTTTGCGGACTTTAGTTCACTTCATTTCTTTTAGCTAAGGTTTAAGTAAGTAGCAGAGTTTCCTTGGGAAGATCTCAGAGGTTTAGCAGTTTGTGTCTCTTAGAGCACTTTCGTCTTTTAACCTGAAAGACCAGAGTCAGAATTGTAAATTTGGCCCTATAGAGCACCGTAAACCAGTGGAGATTTTGCCAAATAGATATGATATGATCTTGTCACTTGCATCCCTATAACATTGTTGTTGTGTCATGCGCGATTTAACTGAAGTTGGTATAGACCCTCAGTTGTCAGTCCATTGTAAAGAGAATTACAGTAATCTAGCTGTGAAGTTAATACAACATAGACTGTTGTGGTCAGACTCGATTCTCAATAAACTGCTGTTCTAGTATCAGCATAATATACTTCCAACAGAGAGACATACAGTAGTAAAACATCTTGTGACGAACATGAGGCAGTAATAAAACACAAAAGTGTAACCGATTTCTTAAATACAGGGATCTGGATGTTATAAGATCCTTAAATAATAATGAAAGAACTTTACAGCTAACCCTGCAAGCTGAGGGCAGTCAAGAGTTGGAGCAATGTGGTCATGTAATTTTAATCCCAGCAAAATGCATGCAGCAGTATTGCAATCCATGGATTTGTTCTTTCTAGAGACTGTGATAAGGAAGCTTATCATAGTTCAGGAGGGAGCTATAATAGAGGTGAATTGGCTCTGAACAAGCAACCTGTCTTAGCTGGTAGAAATAATAAAACAGAATGTTTTCATAAAAGACTACCAGTCCCAGAATGCACCAGGTTTCAAACAGCCTCTAGAAGAGCTGAAGTGGGGAAACGTGTGTTCAATCAGGAGAGCTATGAGGTAATCCCCAATCACTCATCTCCAAGGGCAGGGCTTGATTCAGCACAGCTGAGCTGTGCTAGGGTGGAGTATCCCTCTAAACAAGTTAAAAGTAAAACATATTCTAAAAAGAATCAGATGGGGAAGGAGTTCAAGATCAGGAAGCAGCGGCAACGTGGAAGAAAGAAGAGAAAGACATCTTGGAGGTCTAAAGAAGGAGCCCACAGCAGTACGTGTGTTGGGAGTCATTCCAGAAGCAAGCATACTCCATTGGACTGGAGGAAGCCAGAGGAGTGGGGTTACAGAGCCAGGAATTCCCGGACGGCACCTGTGAAGGAGACGGATGCATTTGGAAGGGGCCGTAAGACTAGTGCAAGAAGGTATGTGAAGAGAGACCCAGTGTCCAGGGATCTTGATTGGAAGGCTGGACATAAAAGCTGGACTACTTACTGGCCAGGATATCTGGAGAGGAAATCTAACAGCAAAGGAAGCTCAGGTATGAACTCTAATCTATACCCTAGCTCTTCACCTGGAAGACAGCAGGGAAACAAATATTATCTTGAGAGTGCTCCCCTAAGCAATTAAGGAATTCCCCTGAGCCAGACCATGATATTGATTCTATGATATTTGAAGAAGGAGATATTTTAAATGATCAGAATGAATACATGGATTGCTCTCTGACTAAGCTGCTGTGGTAAAATACTTACACAAATACAACAACCATCAAAAGGAACTATAACTTGTTCTTTTATCTACCCAGAAAAGCCTGCAAGAAAGCTTTAGGGTAGGATTTGAGCCACGTAGAGAAAGTGAACCAGCAAAGGGGTTTGCAGCTGGCTAATTATTGGTAATTGAGCCATGCCCCAATTGCACGTGAGCTCTGAAAGGAAACTACTGTTTGTGTGTGAAAATAGAAGAAAGTTATCCTTGAAAAAGAACAGTTTTTGGTTACTTTTGGGTTTTGTTTTTGCTTTTGGAGCACTGCTAAAAGTTATTAGCAGGAGCCCTCAAAAAGACCTTTTCTGTTTCCCCTCAAGGTCTTTATTGTTTGATTGCTTAAGAAGTTCAGTTGCTTATATCATGATTTGTTTTTCCTAAGTACAATACTGAAGCAAGTGTCCTTTTGTGTTACCAAGTAAATCTGTGTGGGAGAATTAACCCCATGAATAAAATATATTTTTATTTGCTTACACTCGAGCAACACAACTCATTATTTTGTGAACGGCTGATTCTGGTATGAATGGACTACATCCCCCACAATCCTTTGCAAGTCATAATAGTATTTTGCCTTTGCCAAGACTGTGGACATTCACGCCCAGCGCCCCCGTTTACAAGACTCAAAGGAGATTGTAATTGTTTCCAAGCCTGACTGTCACAAAACTCATCTTAGGAAGACAAAAAGAACAGCATAAAGAGGCAGCCTCTGGAAGGTCTGGAAATGATTACCCACATCACAAAAAGGAATGGTCTGGAAACCTCTGCTTACCCCTTGCTCAAATTCCAGCAGCTCTGTTTTGACTCTGACTGCCGGCATCCCGTCAATCATTAACATTCTGTTTTCAGAAGCGCTGGGGCTCTAGAGGGAAAGATGATTCCGTTAAATAAATGAAGTAACATGGAGTTGAGGGGTAACAAATGTCAAATCCCTAACAAAGAAACAAAATGGTCAAAGATTATATACTATGTTAGCTTAAAAATGACGACTATTTATAGAACAATCACCTTTTGAGCAAAGGAAAAGTTTTTTTCACATTACTAAATGTGACGTAGGAGACTCTTATGAAGCAATGGAAACTGATAGTGATCCGGTGGAGAGAACCGGTACTGCAAGGGAATGCAGGATTTTCTCTTCTGAGAGAAAAAAACACAGAGCTAATCAGGAACCACACCTCACCTCAAGGCAGGAGAGAAGCCAAGTCCCTGATTGGGCACGCCCAAGCAGGAGGCGGGCAGTGCAGTACTCAGGCAGCTTGTTAAGAACGCAGAAACAGAAACAGTTAGAGGAGGACCAGGACAGATTCAGCGAGGAGGAGTCAGGACACAAGCACCTGGATGAGGACAGGTCAGATGACCAGGAACAGGAACCGTTGGAAAGAGAACCACTGAGCAGCTGTGATCCACGAAGGAGCAGACTGGAGCTGGGAGACTCAGGGGCAGAGAAAGACTTCTGTAAGCAGAAGAATTCAAAGGCACTGAGAGACCCAAGGCTACAGCTCAGGAGTTTAAAGGACCAAGCAGAACCTTGGAACAGGAGGCAGAGGGATAGAGAATTACCCTGGAAGAAGCCCCAGCACAAAGTATCTGGTGGGTTTGGAACGGCTAGCAAGCTTAACAGTGGGAAGCCAGAAAGAGTGAACTTTAATTGTGAAAGACAGGACAAAGGCAGAAAGTTTGGTAGTAATTGGTTAAGCCAAGAGAAGCCTGACTGTTTTTCTTTTAACACTCTGAGAGACTCTCCAAGCACAGCTGAAGCATTTTACCCTGCACTTTCATTTGGAGATAGGTGGGGGGAAGGGAAATGCTTACACGCTAAACGGTTGTCCAAGTAAAAGCACTGATAATTGCCAAGAGATAAGAACGTTAAACAAGCATTTACCTGAAGGAGGATATTCTCAGCCTAGCTCAGAAAATACACAGGCTGAATTACTTCTCACTGAATTCAGGGAGTTCCTTAAGAGCAGAGCAGTTTCTCCCAATAACGTAGCAAAGCCTATAAGCAGTTGTGAGGAAGAAATGCCTTTAATTTCTCTGCCGTCTACAGAGCAGGAAGTCCCGATGGACTGCTCTACATGTGTGATTCAAAAGGACATTTAAGTGATATGCTTGCCAAGGTGTGATGAAAGAATATAACAAAGTTACCTAACTGATTGCCATGCTAAAGAAGCTTATGTGAAGAGAATAAGTGAAAGCATATTGTGTGCAATTCAGGAGCATTGCTGTTACCAGAGTTTTTCTGTTATGTTACTGAAAGGAGTTCACATGACAACTGAATGTGATCAGTAATGGACATTTAGCCTAGCAGTAAGAAGCCTTGTTTAGTTAAGTTTCTCAGCCTTGTTTTGTGCTACATTATTTCATTTACGTCTGCTGCACTTGAACTGCGAAAGCGGGAAATAAACCTCACAAAATAAATTTTCTTTGCCTTGCCTTACTACTTGAGCACCTACACAACTACAACCTTAACC
This sequence comes from Ichthyophis bannanicus, assembly GCA_033557465.1. NCBI lineage: Eukaryota > Metazoa > Chordata > Amphibia > Gymnophiona > Ichthyophiidae > Ichthyophis > Ichthyophis bannanicus. Next base: position 408,469,866 of record CM066035.1, on the reverse strand, counting down.
CTCAAGGGCAACCAAGGCCAGCCCCTCCTGAAACCCTCAAGGTCCAGGGAGTGGGTGGATGGCATAATGCACAGATACATTTCTTTAGGCACAGCCTATATAACTGCATTTTAACTTATTAATGCAGTCTCTTTCAAAATGTTTTGTGCATCTAGAATGATAGTATATGTCTAGAAGACAGATGGAATGTGCGCACATTTCTAAATTGTATTATCCATATCCTACCTATTCTAATCAGGTCCTTTAAAACCTAACTAGAATATAAAGCAACAATGACTGTGAGAGAGAGAATTTTGGGGTTTGCGGGGTGTGTGCAGGCAATTATTCTCTGTCAAGAAACAAATGTGCAAACATTGTGCTCGAGTAAAAGATTCATGGACAAACTCACACTTTTTTTTTTTTATTTATAGGTTTTCAGCAAAATACATCACCACAAAATAAGGAAAATCATTAATACTTAATACAATATGTATAAGAAAATACACTAAAGATATAGTCCACATCGAGGGAAAAAACAAAGACAATACAATAAAAATAACTACTCAAGAAAACAGGCCACTAGGGCCAACCATTAAAAGGATATATATTACCCAGAAGCTATTCCCTTACCCAACACTTGCCCGATCTACTACAAATGTTTCTAAATGTGAGACATCTGCAAAAACAAAAGAATCTCCCTGATAATTAACCACACATTTACAGGGAAAACGTAAGAACGACGTTGCTCCCAACGCTATAACTCTAGGCTTATGCTGAAGGAATTGACGCCTCCTAAATTGCGTTTCACGGGATACATCAGGAAAAACATTTATAGATTGCCCACAGAATTTAACAGTTTTTGCCTTAAAAAACGCACGTAAAATACGCTGTTTAAGACCAAACAAAGATAATGTAACTATTAACGTAGACCTGATAGTAATCAAGTCTGAAGAATCCTCCAGAAAGGCAGTCAAATCTAAAATAAGAGCAACAATCTCATCCAAGCCACCCTCTGCTCTATTAACACGCTTAGTACTTGGCAGCAAGTAGCAAGCATGGGAAACATCAATTGGATCAGAAAAATGCAATATTTCTTTAAAGTATTTATCAAGAAGAATCTCAGCGGATAGCAGTGAGGAATGGGGGAAGTTTAGGAAACGCAAATTACAAGCCCGGGTGGAGTTCTCTAAAGCTTCCACTTTAGAATATAATATCAATGAATCCTTAACAGCGGCTGTATTAGCCTCAGAAAGAAAGTTAACCTGAGAACTCAACTTCCCAACAACCTTATTTGCAGAAGTGACCCTCTCATCGAGCTGACGAAGAGATACGACAGCCTCCTGAGAAAAGACACATAATGCATTTAATGTTAAAGACATTTTCTTATCAATGGATTGCAAAGCAGTCCATATATCTTTTAACGGACAAACTCACTCTTAATCCAATCTATTCTGTTTTAAAAGGCATCACTGGTTGCAAAAGCTATGGCAGGATCCATGGAAGTCTTCGATAATAATCCACCAAATAATTTTGCCACAGATCTCAGCAAAATTCACAGATTGCTGCTGAAACAAGCCAGGCTGAAATTTATCTGGCTTGATTCTAATGTGTTCAAATCTACACCTCCCTACTGAGAAACCCATTACCGGGGGTGGTTACGAATGTGCGTTAAGTTAACAGCACTTCAATATTTGCCACATAATGCACATTAATGGCAAAACAGGGCATTATGTTACCTTAAAATATGCTATGTAACAATGAGATGCAAAGCATGCAAATGATTCAAATCAAATAAAGCCGCTTGCATTTAACATTACAAGCTGTGTTATTCCTGGAAAAATAATGCCAGCTTTACCAGGCTATCCTGCGTCTAGTGAGGTATGACAGGCTCCTGAACCCTAACCTGCTGGCATAAAAATGGAGGGGTCGATTTATGTTAAGCACTGGCCCCTTTAAATAAGCTCCTAGGAAGGAAAATAATGCAGCTTGTGAGACTGAATGCATTGAGGTTATTAATTTACTGCAGAGTCCCCAACGTGCAGTACAGAGTAGTTACTCACCTGTAACAGGTGTTCTCCAGAAGCAGCAGGAATCAGTCCTCACTTATGGGTTACGTCGCCGACGGAGCCCTCGCGGAGCAATTTCCCCAGCTTTCGAAGAAAGCCTTTGGGATTGCAGCGCGCATGCGCGGTCCCCTTCCCGCCCGAGTGTGCCATCTTGCTCAGTCGGATGACATAGCGAAGACAGCAAACATAACAGAACGACTGCAACTCCAAGGGGAGGTGGGAGGGTAGTGAGGACTGATTCCTGCTGCTCCTGGAGAACACCTGTTACAGGTGAGTAACTACTCTTTCTCCAGGACCAAGCAGGAAGTCAGTCCTCACTTATGGGACTCCCAAGCTTAAGGCTACCGGAGGCCTCAAGCCAAAAAGAGCTCCCCCAAGCTCATCAGCACAGAAGGAAGGAATCTTCTCTGAACGCGAATCCGCCGGTAGCCCGACACTAGGGCCTGTAGTTCACTAACGCGCCTAGCGGAGGTAAGAGCCACCAAGAAGAGAGTTTTCCATGAGAGGAAACAAAGAGAGCAGGTAGCCTTGGGTTCAAAAGGCGGGCAAGTAAGCCTTTGTAAAACCACATCGAGATCCCAGTCAGGAGCTGGAGGGCGCAACGGGGGCTTAAGCAGGAGCAGACCCCAGAGGAAACGTGCCACCAAGGGGTGCGAGTAAAGAGACTGGCCCTCCACCGGCGAATGAGGCGCCGAGAGAGCACTGAGGTGGACTCTGACAGAATTGGATTTGAGGCCCAGATCGGAGAGGTGAAGCAAGTACTGCAGCACCACCGATACTAAGCAGGCGAATGAGTCCTCAGAACGCTGAGAACACCAGACTGAGAAGCGACGCCATTTAAGGGCGTAAGATTTCCGAGTGGAAGGACGTCGAGACGCCAGGACGACAGCTTCAACCTCCGGAGGGAGCGAGAGCGGAGCTAGGACTACCCTTTCAGCAGCCAGGCCATCAGATGAAGGGCCCGGAGGTTGGGGTGCAGGAGAGTACCCTGATCTTGGGTCAGAAGATCGGACTGAAACCCCAGAGGGAGAGGGGTGTCCACCGCTAGCTGCAGAAGTAGAGGAAACCAGGGTTGCCATGGCCAGCGGGGCGCTATCAGGATCACGTAGGCCCCGTCCCGGACAACTTTGAACAGCGTCCGGGACACCAGCGGCGTCGGAGGGAAGGCATACAGTAGGCCCGTGGACCACGAGATGAGGAAAGCATCCGGGGCTACTCTGAGGGGATGCGGGTGCCGAGAGCAGTACCGGGGGAGTTGCCGGTTCAGGGGGCTGGCAAAGAGGTCCACGGTGGGGAATCCCCACCGGCGGAAGATTTGCTGGGCAACGACAGGGTTCAACCTCCATTCGTGGAGCTGCAGGACCTGGCTCAGTTTGTCGGCCAGGCAATTTTCCTGCCCGGGCAGGTAGACAGCCGTGAGGAGGATGTCGTGTTTGATAGCCCAAGAGCACAGTCTCCGAGCCTCCTGACAGAGAAGGAGGGAGCCCGTGCCCCCCTGTTTGTTCACGTAGAACATGGCAACCTGATTGTCCGTCTGCACCAGTACAGACTGACGAGAAGTGAGGTAAGAGAAGGTCCGCAGAGCTAGGCGGATCGCCCGCAGCTCCAGGAAGTTTATCTGCTGAGCCGCCTCCCAAGGGGTCCAAAGGCCTTGGGTGCGTGCTCCCTGGCAATGCGCTCCCCATCCCAGGAGAGAGGCATCCGTCGTGAGCACCTGGGAAGGTGCGGGTGGCTGAAAGGGCATGCCGAACATCAGGTTGGGCAGGTGAAGCCACCATTGCAAAGAGGAGATCAGACGGTTGGAGATCTGTATCAGGTCCGTCAGATTCCCTGTGGCCTGATGCCATTGAGTACGAAGGCTCCACTGAACAGGCCAAATATGAAGGCGGGCATTTGGGGTGACATGGACCGTGGAGGCAAGAATCGCCTTGCCGGGGCCGGAGACGCGCTGTGGAACCTGCCGGCCAGAGCTATAAGCCTGTCGGCTCACTCCCGGGGCAAGAAGGCACGAGCCCGCAGAGTGTCCAGCCGTGCCCCTATGAACTCGAGATCCTGAGAGGGGCGCAACGTGGACTTTCCGATGTTTATGACGAAGCCCAAGTGCTGAAGCAAAGCCACTGTGCGTTGAGTGGCCTGGGTGACCTCTACGGAGGACTGCGCCCATATGAGCCAGTCGTCCAGGTAGGGTAAGACAAAGAGGCCTTGAAGCCTCAGGAAGGCCGCCACCACTGCCAGGCATTTTGTGAACACACTGGGGGCGGAGCACAGGCCAAAGGGCAGTACGCGGTACTGATAATGTCTCCCACGAATCACAGATATTGCCGGTGGTCTGGATGGATAAAGATGTGAGTATAAGCATCCTTTAGGTCCAAGGAGCATAGCCAATCTCCCTGCCGGAGGAAGGGCAGTAGGTTTCCAAGGGTAAGCATCTTGAACTTTTCCCGCTGCAGGAACTTGTTGAGGTCGCGAAGGTCCAGGATGGGTCTGAGGCCTCCTGTTCACTTTGGCACCAGGAAGTACCTCGAATAGAACCCTTGACCCCAAAGGTGTTGGGGCACTGGCTCCACAGCCTGCTCCCCCAGCAGACCTTGCAACTCCCGAAGGAGTAGGTCCCTGGGCAGAGGGGGCCTTGGAGGCTCCCCTGGGAAGTAGGGGGAGGCACCTGGTGAAAATGTAGGAGGTAGCCCTTTTGAACCACCTGCAGCACCCAGGAATCAGAGGTTATAGCTGACCACCTGTGGGCAAAGTGGGTCAGCCTGCCCCCCGTGCAGAGTAAAGGGGCTATGCTGGCATAGTCAAAAACCCCCACCCTGCTGAACAGGGGGCTGTGTAGTGGGCTTGGGGGCCCTCGGCCTACGGGGCCCATTACCCTGACTTTTAGCCTGCGGACCCTGATTTGGAGCTGCAGATGCTTGGTATTGAAGGTGCTGTTGCTTATAGGCAAGCACCTTCCTCGGGTAAAAAGGCTTTTTCCCCGAGCCCTTCCTCTTTTCTGAAGGGGCAGAGGTCTTTATGGATAAGCGAGTCCTAGTGAGAGTCTTGGACTCGAGTTCCGCCGCTTTATCAGCCATGGGCTTGCCAAAGAGGTTTTCCCCTCTGCAGGGGACATCGACCAACTTGTCCTGTACCCACGGCTCGAGGTCGGATGACTGAAGCCAGGCCTGCCGGCGGGCACCGATTCTGGCTACTCGGGCCGACGCCTCAAAGCCATCGTAGGCCGCCCGAGAAATAAACTTCGAGCACTCTCGAATACTATCGGACAAGGTCTGGAACCTCTGCAAAGGTTCCTCTGAGAGACCAGCCGAGAACCCGGCGATTTCCTTCGCCAGGTCTCGGAGGAACATGCCCGTATATAACTGATATGTCTGGACTCGGCAAGCAAGCATGGAGCCCTGGAAGCACTTCCTACCGAGGGCATCCAGGTTCCGGGTCTCCTTACCTGGAGGCACCGAGGAGTGCATCTTTTGACTCTTGAGTCAATGCATGCCCGATTCCACAACCATGGAGTGGTGCGGTAATTGCGCCTTTTGGAACCCGGGACTCTTGCGGACTCGATACATCGAATTGACCTGCTTGCTCAACACCGGCATCGAGGCCGGGTTTTCCCCACATGCGGAAGAGCAGCCGCTCCAGCATAGGAGGAACCGGAACGGTAAATGCCTCCTTCGGGAGAGAGTCATACTGGAGGGCCTCGAGCTCTTTGGCGCGGAGCTCCTCCTCGGGATCCGCCGGGAAGGCCAACGCTTTGACCATCTCCCGCACAAAATCGGAGAAGCGGGTATCCTCCGGAGGGGATCGCCGCCGAGGCTCCGACTCGGGCGAGTCGGAGGGGACGCACCGAGTCTGGAAAGAAACGGGTGACTCGTCCGCTTCGGTGTCCCAACCCGACGCCTCCGTGGAGTCGTCGAGAGGCTCCATGCGGGCGAGGGTTCGTCCCGACGCCGAGGCCGGCGTTGAAGACCTCGGTCCCGAACGGGAGGCCGAGGGAGACCTCGACCGAGGATCCACTCGAGCATGTATGGACTCGAGGATCGGCTCAGTCGCCGGGGTCGACTTGGGCATCGATGTCCCAGTGGTCGGGGCAGATGCACTGGCGAGGCCGGTCATCAATGCCCGCTGCTGGTCCATGAAGGCAGCGATACTGCGCTCCAAGGATGTCAACCTGAGATCAAACTCAGAAGACCCAGCAGCCGCCGACTCGGGCCCCGAAGGCGTCGGGCCCAACATCGGCTCCGGAGAGGAGTCCAGGAGGACTATAGTACTCACGTGTCCAGGCGGCTCCACCTCTAGGCGAGGAAGTTTGGAAGGCCTCTCCGCCTCCGAGGGCTCAGGGCGTCTAACGGGGCTAAGCGACCCAGCCCTCGAGGGACCAGGTGCATCCTCCGACGCCGCCCGCGAGAGTTTCTTCTTCCGATGCTGTTCCCGGTCGGGGACCCCCGTTCAGAGGAACTCCGGTGGTGCTCGTGGCCGGAGCCACGAGACGTTGAAGCCTCCGACGAGGTCCGGGCCTGACCGGACTCGGGGTCAGAGAAGATTCGTTCCTTTTGTGACAGCCGACTCTTCAGTGGCTTTGAAGACATCCTGCTGCACGGACCACAACCCGTCGAGTCATGGTTGGGTCCGAGGCAACGGAGGCAGCAGTCATGCGTGTCAGTAAGAGACATCAGTTTGGAACAACGATCACATTTTTTAAACCCGCTGGCAGCCATCGGGGGAAAGAGGGCCCCGGCGAGGTCGAAGGACCGGGCTGCCAGGGGTGAAGAAGAAAGTGGCGGGAACGCCAGTTATAAAAACAAAAACTGAAAAAAGAAGAAAAATGTGAACGGACTCGATAGGGGTATCGAGGCCGGGCGGGTGAGGACACGCGAACCAAGAAAAAACAAACTAAAGAAAATGAATCAACTTTTTCAGCGGCGATAACAAACTACGTCTGTAGGGCTCCGCGGAAAAAAGAAGACTGAGCAAGATGGCACCCTCGGGTGGGAAGGGGACCGCGCATGCGCGCTGCAATCCCAAAGGCTTTCTTTGAAAGCTGGGGAAATTGCTCCGCGAGGGCTCCGTCGGCGACGTAACCCATAAGTGAGGACTGACTTCCTGCTTGGTCCTGGAGAATGAGTTAACGTAAATTAGTGACTCCCGTGATAAAACAAGTTGTGGTAAATTGTGATATTTTACCACAGCTTACTAACTAACCCCCTATGAAACCTATTTACTAAACTGTATTAAGTGTTCAGTGCACAGTGTGCAGCTGCATTAAAAGTTAGGACTAGATTTAGATTGAGCAAAATGCATTATTGGTTTAGTTGCACTAATGCTGTTAACATGCATAATAAGTAAATAGCACTCAATGCATGAAATCAGTCCTGTGGTAATTAATGCATAATAACATATGCTAGCATGTGCTAAACACTAGTCAATCTATCCCTTAATGCAGCGCATTAACTGTTAGCACAAACTATCACAGTATACACCAAGAGAGATGTTTCTGAAAATGCATTAACTATTACCATGGGCCCACATTTACAGTTACTGCCTGCTAAAACACACAGTACAGTAAAAGTCCTGCATTAACTGCCTAGCACATTGTAGGATGGGATCTGGGCTGAGAATTGGTATTCACAACACTGGGAGCCAGGACTGTACCAAGCCCTGTGCGAGCGGTGCGGCCGCACAGGGCGCAAAGACTTAAGGGGTGCATTTCGCCCTCTGCCGTTGCCTGCCGCCGCTCAAATATAGAGAGAAACGTGCCGTAGAGTAGTTGAAGTTACAGTGAGTGAGCAGTACATTCTGCAATCATACAGTACAGGAAGTTAAGCTGCAATGCACAATTTTCTGGTGTCTTACAGTAATAGAGCATACTTTTCTGGTTTGCTGTTTTAGAATAGTTAGTTGCAGCTAAATCCCGCGGTCCAAATTGCTTGGACACCGCCACCAGAGAAGGGACTGTTTGGTCCTCGGGGCACAAGGTAACTGTATTGCCAGAGGATGATGCTGAGGAGACCATCGACGTAACAGTGCCCGCTGAAGCAGACGCATGTGTGCCCTGGCCCATGGGACTACCTCTATCGCCGCCGCCATAGTTCCCAGAAGCTGAAGATAATGCCAAGCCGAGGGACTTCGCCTGCCGAGAAACTGCATGACTAGTCGCCTCAGCTCTCTTGATCTTGATCGTGACAGGAAGACCTTGCCCCTGCGAGTGTGGAATCTTGCCCCGAGGTACTCTAGGTCCTGTGAGGGAGTCATCCTGCTCTTCAGGCGATTGATGATCCACCCCAATTCTTCTAGAACCTGAACCACTCTGGCCGTTGCCGCCTGACTTTCCTCTTGTGACTTTGCTCGGATCAGCCAGTCGTCCAAGTAGGGGTGCACTAATATTCCCTCCTTCCGAAGGAAGGCCGCCACTACCACCATCACCTTGGTGAATGTCCTGGGGGCCGTAGCTAGTCCGAAGGGTAGGGCCTGGAACTGAAAGTGGCCTCTTGGCACTGCGAATCTCAGGAATTGTTGATGGGATTTCCTGACCGGGATATGAAGGTAGGCCTCTGTCAAGTCGAGGGACGTAAGGAACTCCCCTCCCCTTACGGCCACTATGACTGAGCGTAGGGTTTCCATCCGGAAGTGTGGTACCCTGAGGCAACGGTTGACCTGCTTTAGATCCAGGATCGGACGGAAGGAATCTTCCTTTTTTGGCACTACGAAGTAAATCGAGTATCGACCAGAGCCGCACTGGTCTGGTGGAACTGGGACCACCGCCCCTAGAGCTATTAGTCGGGCAAGAGTTGTCTCTATTGCCGCCCCCTTTGCTGGGGAACCGCAGGGCGACTGAACAAACGCTGGAGGAATTTGTTTTGAAAATTCGAGAGCATAGCCTTCTCTGATTACCTCTAGGACCCATTGTCGGACGTGACACGGGACCAGGCAGGAAGGAACAGCCTCAGGCGACCGCCTAGTGGCTGTCCTTCCTCCTGGGCCCCCATCATCTCATTGTTGTTTTCTGGGTCCCGAGAAGGAGGAGGAGGCCCCAAAACCCCGTCCTGCCCCCCGAAAACCTCTGAAGCCTTGTCCCTTCGAGGGAAAACGGCCCCTGGGAAAGGAGCCTGACCCGGCTGGACGAAATCTCCGCGAGTCCCTAGGTTGGGAGCGCACCGGGACTGGAGGGCGCCCTTGTTTCGGTCTATCTTCCGGGAGCCTGCCTCCCTTTGACTCACCCAGGTCCTTAACTATTTTCTCCAGATCCTCTCCAAATAAGCGTTTCCCCTTAAAGGGGAGTCGGCTCAAGCGTGACTTCGAGGACGCGTCAGCTGCCCAATTTCGTAGCCACAGGTACCGTCTAGCTGCCACGACCGAGGCCATGTTCTTGGCTAGGCTTCTGATGAGGTCATAGTGACTGTCCGCCAAGTAGGCCGCTCCGAGGGAGCATGTAACTTCGCCGAGTTGGCATGTAACTCGCCCGTTGAGACCTCTGACTGGAGCTGTTGTGCCCACCGTAAACAGGCCCGGGCCACCCAAGCTCCCAACACGGAGGCCTGCAAGGCGATGGCGCTTACATCAAAGGCTTGTTTCAGGAGCGTATCCAACTTCCTGTCTTGCGCGTCCTTTAGGGCCGAACTGCCCTCCACTGGTATCGTGGTCTTCTTGGTAACTGCTGATACCGCTGCATCTACTCTGGGAGATTTTAGCAGCTCTTTATCTGCCTCTGGGAGCGGGTATAACCGAGACATGGTCCTTACTCCCCTTAAGCTTGATTCAGGCTGGTCCCATTCTTCCTGGATCATCTGGCGCACGACCCTGTGGATAGGGAAGACCCTTTGGGATTTCCTGAAGGCCTGGATTAAGGGGTCCTCCAACTCTTCTTCCTGTGAGGGCGTGTCTGAGGCCACATTGAGGACCTTTAGGGACTCATTAATTAACGCCGGGAGCTCCTCACGGCGAAAGACCCTGACTACCCGTGACTGATCTTCTTCCGGGATCTCTCCTTCTTCTAGCTCCTCTTCATCCTCCTCCAAGTCTTTAACTGAGCTATCCTCCTCCGGAGTACCCTGGGATAGGGATGCTAGGAGCTCTTCGCCGCCCAGACGTGGGCGCTTAGCGGGGATACCGGCGTCCTGAATGGTAGCCCCGGGGGCACTAGCTGATTTCTCCTCTGCTGGCGGGACAGCCTCTTCTGCCCCCCGGCCCTGCTTACGTAGGCAGTAGGCCTTATGGAGTAAGAGGATGAAGTCAGGAGAGAAAAATTCTCCGGGCCCCCCCACCCTGGCGTGGGGGGAGGGTAAAGGCTGAGGAGGCGTAGGTAGGTCCGCCGGAGTGGAGATAGGAAACTGGGACTCCCCTTCTCCTTCCAGAGGATTGCCTGATCCCTGGGAGGGCTGCGACATGGCCAGGCTAATCTCCTGTTCCACTGATGCAGCCTCCGCGGCACAGCTCCTGCAGATTCCTGACTCTGTGGAGGTGCCCCTGCGCGTCCCACAGGAAGGACACCGCGGCTTGGATGCCATGGAAAGAGAGAGAGCCGGGGCTTCTCTTGTGCGCGGCGAAACCAAGGAAGTAAAACAAATCCCTGATAAAGCAAATAGCCTGTAATGCTTTCCTAATATGGAACCAAGGCTAGAGAAGTGACAATAAACAGCTTAACTTAAAAATTAAAATTAAATTAAAATTAAAATTAGCTTCAATCTGAAGAATATGTGCCAAAAATTATGCACAAGCAAACCCCCCTGCCACCATAAACTCTGTACTTGCGGTTAGAAGTTCTTCCGAAGCTGTGCAGAGGGCCGATTCAGTAATCTCGGGCCGTAGGCTCCACACGTGGTAGGCCTCAACCACGTGGAGCTCGACCCGGGGAAAAGAACGACTGTGCCTTTGCGGCGCTGGGAGAGGAGAGCCAGGGCCAGGAACACCCTCCAGCGCCAGAGGCGGCTTCCTCCCGCTGCCGCCGAACGATCTCCGCGGGCCTGCTGCGATCGCGGCTCCGGGGTTCAACTCCGCGTCCCTTCGTTCAGGAGCGGGACAAACGGAGGAGGCTAGGCGCGGCGTGCCTCCAGCGCTCAGCCACCGGGGGGCTTCGGCGCGAGGCAGCACAGCAGCACAGGACTCTGCCGAGGAAATGCGGGGTAAGCCCGGAGCAGCCGCGAGAGGATCCTGACTTGTCCTCCTCGCTGCCGCCGTTCAAAAACTCTCCTCCGACGTCCGGCCCGGGGGGGGGGGGGGGAGAGAGAAGGCAGGAGAACAATTTAAAGATACAGAGACAAATAAAATTCAATACTCAAATTAAAGGAATTAAAAGAGCTTAGAATTAACACTAAATTCAATTAAGATTAAAATTAAAGTAAAATTTAAAGAAAGGGGGACTCCAGTAAGCCCTAGGCTTACGGAACCCTCCAGCTGCTTGGAGGCTGAGAATACTGGAGTTGGTGGGTGGTCCCAGGGGTATTTATACCGCTCCACCTCCAAAAAGGTTGGGCTCAGCCTCCAAGCTGCTGGAAGGGTTGCGTAACCCAGAAGTAAAGGGACTGGACTGGAGTGACGATAAGGAAGTAATAGTTCCTTTGTGTTAGGTGCCGCGAAAAGCATACTTTCTAGCTGCAACTAACTATTGTAAAACAGCAAACCAGAAAAGTATGCTCTATTACTATAAGACACCAGTAAATTGTGCATTGCAGCTTAACTTCCTGTACTGTATGATTGCAGAGCGTACTGCTTACTCATCGTAACTTCAACTACTCTACGGCACATTTCTCTCTATATATGAGCGGCGGCAGGCAGCTGCAGAGAGCTGAAATGTGCCCTTAAGTCTTCTCGCCGGCACACTAAACAGACCTGGTCTCTCCGGGAGGGTCCAGACCTGTTTAGTGTGCCGGCGAGTTGCACATCGGGTGCGTGCCTCTTCTCTTCCACCCCATAAAGTGGCTAGATGGAGGTGTGGGAGGGGGGGCACGCGCCCGATGTGCAACTCGCACAGGGCGCTTTTCACCGTTGGTACAGCCCTGCTGGCAGCACATGGTAATGGTAAGGTACTGCACACAGTTAAGTGCTATCGGCAGCCAAAACACCACCCCACGAGGAGGCCAAAGGAAAAAAAAAAAAGCACGAACACAGTGACTCATCGAAACCAAATACCATTTAGAACCCAGTCAGCAATTGGATGGCAGTAGAAAGGTGTTTGCTCCTGCCTTGAGCACTAGACCATGAGGGATTACCCCTGGGTAAATGCCAGGAGACTAGAAGTGGATGGCAGGATATTGGACTTTAGGGGTATGTGATTGAGGAGTCTGCCTTCAGGGAGATATGTGATCAGGGTGTTCAGGTGCATCACTATGAATTTTCTTTTATTTGGTTATGGGCAGTGCTGGGGCCGGAGTTGGATGCATTGGCATATAGTGCAGGTATATCTGCACTATCTGATGATGCATTCGCTGGCCTGTGCAGTACATGTGTGCTCTATGTCCCCTGATAGCACACACATCCTTTGTATGTACTGTGTGTTAGTTTTTGCACCAAATGCACGGTAACTGCAAAAATCTACTGCACCTTAGTAAACTTCCCCCTAATGCAGACATTTCTATGTGGGTGTGTGGTAAGACAGAATTGGAAGAGGAATGAACAGAGCTTGTTATTGTGTGTTACTGCTAATTTTGTAGACAACACAGAGCAGTTGGCTATACTGTACCCCCATTATTATACTATACTTGCATTATACATTATCGATCATGCCATTATCGTGTGGTGGTGACCATTGCTCTGTGTTAACTGTATTGGTGTTGTCTTCAAAATACTGGTTAAATAACCAATAGTTAATGCACCTAACGCACTTTAATTTGGCTATTAACATGCTTTACATACAAAAACGTAATGCAAGCTGGTAATTAGGCCCCAACATCGTTTATGAATTCCACAACTTTTCTAATTACATCATTCAAAGTGATATTGGCAACTATAATCACACACTTCATTCCCCCCTCCCGGTTGACATAAGCCACCACAGTCACACTATCAGACAATATCCAGACCACAGCACTCACCACCAGGTGACAAAAGCTCCCCAAGGCTAACCAAATTTCCTGGGTCTCCAATCAGTGATTGACCAAGAAGCCTCATGTTTCAACCAACAGTCCTGTGCCACTTGCCTCTGACAATGGGTTCTCCAGACTGGTATTGGTGGTCACCACTACCCAGTCAGTAAACTCCATAGGAATCCCGTTCAGTCAGGCCAGGCCATAAGGAACAAGCCACTGACCCAGGTTTTCTGCATTAACCCAAGAAGGGGTAGGCACACTTCATACTCTTGTGACCTCAGAGACCAGTGGGCCAGAAAACATCTCTTAACGTAAGTATATCAGAACATAACATATTCCATACTGATCAGACTAAGGTCCATCAAGCCCAGTATCCTGTTTCCAATAGTGGCCAATCCTGGTCGCAAGTATCTGCTAGGTTCCCAAAAAGATGCACAAATTCTATGCTGCTTATCCTGGGATAAGCAGTGGATTTCCCTGGTCCTCTTTAATAATGGCTTATGGAATTTTCCTCCAGGAACTTGTCCAAACCTTTTTTTAAACCAAGTTACAGTAACAGTTTTTACGACATCCTCTGATAATGAATTCCACAGTTTACACGTTGTGTGAAAAAATATTTTCTCCTATTAGTCTTAAATGGTCTACATTGTAGCTTCATTGCATGTCCCCTATTCTTTCTACTTTTTGAAGAAGTAAACAACCGAACTATATTTATCTATTCTACTCCATTCATTATTTTATAGACTTCTGTCATATCTCCCTCAGCCGTCTTTTTTCCAAGTTGAAGAGTCGTAACCTTTTAAGCCTTTCCTCAAAGGGGTATCCTTCCATCCCCTTTACCATTTTGGCGGCTCTTCTCTCAACCTTTTCCAATTCTGCTATATCATTTTTAAGATATGGCAACCAGAAATGCATATGATATTCAAAGTGCGGTGCACTATGGAATGATACCAAGACATTATAATATCCTTGGGTTTATTCTCCATTCCTTTCCTTATGATTCCTGGCATCCTCTTTGCTTTCTTGGCTGCCAAAGCACATTGGGCAAAGAGTTTCAACATATTATCCACGATGATGCCTAAACCTTTTCTTGGGTGGTGGTTCCTAATGTGGAATCTTGCATCATGTAACCATAGTTTGGATTTTTCTTCCCTAAAGGGCTTATTCCGTTCCCAGATGTAGATCCCCTCTGTATGGCCTATCTGAGCCGGACATACAGAGGGGATCGTGATTCTGATCCCATGGGGCACAATCCTGTACGTGCTGGCTGGGACTATGACTCAGTCCTGCCTGCCTTGATCTCGGAGGTGGAATAACTTCTCAGCACAAATCACTGGCCTTGGACGAAAAAGGCCGACATTAGAATTGGCCCTGTATGTCCAGGGTTGGTGACTGCCCAGACTCTGCCCCCAAGCCGCCCCTTCCCCGCCCCAATCTAACTTCCCTGCACAATAGACTGGGAAGTTAGACACGGTGGGGAAAGGCATGAATAGCAGGGATGGATGTCCATGGCACAGAATCAGGCCCTAATTGCCTAACTTTTCACTTGTAGAAATGTGGATGTCCAGTCTTCCAATTTATCAAGATCCTCTTGAAACTTTTCAAAATCATCTTGTGTTTTAACAATGCTGAATAATTTTTTTGTCATCTACAAATATGATCACCTCATTTGTTTTTCCCATTTCCAGGTCATTTAGGAATATGTTAAAAAGCAGCAGGCCCAGCACAGATCCCTGGGGTACTCCACTATTCACCTTTCACCATTGAGAAAATTGGTCATTTAGCCCTATTCTCTGTTTTCTGTCTTTGAACCAGTTCCTGATCTACAAAGGTACACTGTCCCCTATCCCATGACTTATTATTTTCTCTAAGGGGCTTGTTTACAAAGCTGCGGTAGTGGTTCGTGATCGTTATCGGAGCCGCAGCCCCATTGAAATCAATTGGGCCATGGCTCCGATAACGTCCGCGAACCGCTACCGCGGCTTTGTAAACAAGCCCCTAAGTCTCTAAAGAAGGACCATTTCAAAGGCTTTCTGAAATTCCTGATACACTTTATCAACCGGCTAGGGCCAGCGCAAGGAGATGAGGTGCCCTAGGTAATTCTCATCCCTTGCAACGTCTCTTCCTGCCACCCCTTACTGTGACCTACAGGGGTGGCAATGGCCTGAAACCGCCCCACGGTGCTTATCTTCAAATGTCAACAACACAGGGCTGTTTGCTTATACCCCCACCGGTGCTGACTTCAGTTTGTATGGGGACGGAAGTTCACCTAATGGTAGTGTGGGCCCTGCAACTGGCTCAATTTTATCTTCCTTTTATTTACACCTTCAAAAAATTGTAACAGATTACTAAGACAAGACTTTCCTTGGCTAAATCCATATTGGCTTTCTTCTGTTGAACCATGACTATCTATATGTTCAGCAATTTTATTCTTTCTACCATTTTGCCTACATCTATACCCTTGCCCAGGGCACCAATTCCAAGTTTGACACCATGACCCCCAGAAATTGCAGGCAGTCCCAAACACTGGATCACAATGGGTCCGGAAGCTCCTGACCTGATCCATGAGTTTGATGTTCATTTCTTTGGGCAGAAAAACACTGCCCTACAAAGTATGAAATAAAGCCCCAGGTAAACTAAGATCCTGGCCAGGAGATAGCACTCTTGTCATAATTGATCAGCCAGCCCAAGCTTTCCAACACCTGGATAGTTTGACAAGTTGACGTCCTGGCCTCTTCCACAGAATCTGCCTGAATCAGCCAATTGTCCAAGTAACTATGCAGTCATATCTCCTCCTAGTGCAGAAAGGCTGCTACCACTACCCATGATCTTCATGAGGGTCCGGGGAGCTATTGCCAGCCCGACTGTGTGGTACAGATGAATTTTGACTATTTGATTATGCCTCACTATTGATTATGCCTCAGTAGTGAATATGCCTCAACTGTAAATAGGAGCACTTGAAACTGTTGAAACAATTTACATAACTACAGATACTGGAAAGATCAGGGAGGAGACCTTCTCCTAGCAAGCAAATGGAGACCCATTACAGAGAATAAAAGAACACTTCACCTAGGAGCCTTTCTACTAGCAGACAAATTGAAACCCATTAACAGGACAAAACAGGACAATTCACCTTGCCTTGGAAACATTTCTCCTAAGAATTCATCAATTGTAATGTAGACCAGGGGGGGTGGGGGGTTCCCTTGAGCATTTTCAAGCACCTGGCCAGTGTCTTGGATGTGCTTAATGGATAACTGACTCTATACTACGTATGTGTCACATGATAGGAAATAACTGGATTGTTCTTGCAACTGGATAAAATGGGTACCTGTTTTCAGCTAGAGAGAGAGAAATGGATTCATCTAGGAATGGACGCATTGCCTAGAGAAACTCCCGATTGAGAAGTCTCTCTTGTCTGGTTGAATCAGGGATCCATTCAATCGAAGTGTGACAGGGATGAAGTAAATCTCTTTCGGTGAAGTATATTCTTCTTCTGTAATTATCTTTCTAGTTATCTATTCTGTAATTAAGTGCTTTTATTCTAATAGTTTTCCAGATATCTTTTTAACTAATCATAGGTAGATATATGAATTACTTGCCTTTCTAAATAAGTATGAATTAAGAAGTTAAATAAGTGAAATTCAAGTTATCCCTGCTTTGTATTATAAATAAATGCACGTCTTCATTAACAAGGTGTGTTAGCCTTTGTTGAAGTAAGACAGACTGGCAGAGCTTGAAACTGCTAATGTACCCCTAAGAGGCAGAAAGATAAGAACATCTGGTGAGACCCCCGTATCTGAATGTGAATGTGAAGATATGCCTTGGACAAGTCAAGAGGGGAGAGAAATTCCCCTAGATGCACAATGAAGATGCGATGACAGACTGCAGGGTGTCTATGTGGTATCATGGTACCTGAAGTGTGGCATTTACCTCCTTGATATTCAAGATAGAATGAAAAGCACCCCCTTCCGTTTCCTGGACACTATGAAACAGATGAGATACCGTCCTCTGTTATACTGCATTGCTGGAACCAGGACAATTGCCCCCAGAGCCCACAAGCAGCTAAGCATTTCTCAAACCGAGAGCCTCTTGACCATTGACCTGCACGGAGACACCATGAAAGCCTCAGAAAATGGTTCTGCAAACTCTAATATATATATCAAAATTGAGCCCTTTGGGGGTATTATATTAAAGATCTCTCTTAAAGAATATTTTTTTTGTTGGACTATATTATGCCAGGCTATACTAAGTCATGATTTGGATATCTGAAAATAGGCATAGAGACATCCAAAGCACAGAGATGTCCCTGGAGCAATTTTAGAAGCCAATTCTTTGGACGTCCCCAGCGTGAGGACGTCCAAATCTGAATGGGGGTATGGCAGAGGCGTGTCCAGGGCATTACTAGGAACCTGGAAGTCTTCACCCAATTGCAGAAATGCCTTGTATGTCCCGTGCCCTGACCAAGCGTATAGCTGCTCCAGGCACAAAGAAACAATGGCAAAGTGCTCGTTTCGCCTGCCAAACACCAGAGGGTATGAAGGAGGAGGTAAACTCCTATCCCATGTGTTTCCCTTGTTGACAATGAACTCTGTCGGAGGATGGGGGCTCATATTTCCAGTTTGCAACACCACTGGATGTTCCCATATGCAATCTTGCATGTGCTAGACTTCCCCACACCACTATTCTATAGGCAGAATGTCTATGTGGACAGGAATCTGAAACTTAGTACTACGTACTTAAGATAAGGATATTTTAGCCATTAATTCTGCATGGTCTCAGTCTGTACTTGGATGTTCTTTCTAAAGTAGTTGTACTGCAGAATTAATGGCTAAAATATCCTTATTTTAAGTACATACTTAAGTAAGTACTATGTTTCAGATTGCCATCTCACATTTATAAATCTTGCTTCAGGTAAATTTCATCATTGCCATCATTTAATTCTCTGGAAACTTACATCATATTATTCAGCTCTTAGATTATACAAAATTAATACTTAGCTAAACTGCTCCTACTGACATCACCAACAATTTATCAATATACTGTAGTCATCAGTGGCGTACTATTCATTTCTTCCTCGTTCTCCTAAAGGGACAATGCTGTGCTGCTACTATTACAATCTTTTCCTCTTCCTCAAAGATCCTCTCTATTTGTACCATGACTTTTTGGATTCAGCTGTAGTTCTCTTCTCCAACACCTCCACTGAGAGGCCGATCCGCACATTCACCACCCTTTCCATAAAGAAATATTTCCTCAGATTACTCCTGAGTCTATCCCCTTTCACTTTAATCCTATGACCCCTCGTTCCAGACCTTACTTTCATCTAGAAAAGGGCTACCTCCTGTGCATTTATGCCAGAGGTATTTAAATGTCTCTATCATATCTCCCCTCTCCCACCTTTTCTGCAAAGTACTGTATATGTATTGAGATTTTTAAGTCTATCTCCATATGTCTTCTGACAAAGGCAACTGGCTGTTTTAGTAGCTATCCTCGGACAGACTCCATCCTTTTGTTTATATACTTTTGAAGATGCAGTCTCCAGAAATGTATACAGCACTCCAAATAAGGTCTCACTAGAGACTTATACAAATTCACTATTACCTTTTTTCCACTGGCCATTCCTCTTCCTATGCAACTAAGCATCCTTTTTTTTGTCATCACTTTTTCTACCTGTTTGGCAACTTTAAAAGTATTCAATACGATCATCCCCAGGTCTCACTTTTCTTCATGTGCTGATGTACTGTACTGTACTGCTCTCTTGGGGTTTTTTTGGCCCAAATGCATGACCTTGCATTTTTTTTTTAGTGCTGCCAAATTCTCACCCATTCAGGTTTCTCTAGATCCCTCCTGATTTTAACCACACCTTCCAGGGTGTCTACCCTCTGGAGATATTTCTATCATTTGCAAATCTTTCCCAAATGAATAATTAATGAGTTACTGTGATGTAAAGTCATGCAAAGCAGCTCATAAACTATTAATGTGTTGTATGTGAAATTTATTCCCAGATGGATTTCTGAAAATAAATTGTGTGACATTTACTGAAGTAAACCATTGCACCTGATTTTCTTTTTTACCTGGGTCGTTTGCATATAAGTACCAGTAGAAAAGAAGAGTGAAGTTTGCCACCTGTGCTATATTGACTTCCTAGTGGTTTACAATTGATTTATTTCGTTTTAAATCACTTATTCTAAACAAGGCTCTAGGCAGTGTAAATGATAAAAACATCAAAATACCTAAAATCATACAATTACAGTCAATAAAGAAGATGCTACCATTTAATATACTATTTAAACATCAATATGAACAAATAGTCTACTTAAGACCTTTTAACAAAGGCCATCTTTACTAAAGAGCACAAATGATTAGCGCAGGGTTTACCATGTGGTAACCGTGTCGCATTCTCAAAATTCCAGCAAAGTATAAATCCTGCCCTAATTGCTTAGCACACACGAGGGCGCAGAATAGGTGGGTTGGAGAAGACAGTAGGTATTGACTGCACAATGCAGCTAGTGCAGGGCTAATTAACGTGTGCTAAGTATCAAGGCTTCAGGTAGTGCAGATACATTTACTGCCACCTCAGTGAGTAGTAATAAATGCACTCGGCGGCACAGACGATCATAAACTGAAGGAGACTAAATGTAAGTAGCAAATGATAATCAATTTTATTTATTTGTGTGATTTGTATACCGCCATTTCGGATAACATAGCAGTTTACATACAGAACAAATGGGACACATTGAACATTTTAACAATTTAACAAGGGCAGGTGTACAAGTAATCAGATATAGTTACATGATTCTTACAGCTTTAACTTATTTACTATTTGGTGAATAAAGAACTCTTAGGAATAGTATTTAGGAATTCTTCCTGAGCACTTGAGAGGGAACAGAGTTATCTAAAGAGTGTTGGGTGGTTGATTTGTAAAGGGAGGCTAGGATAGTTGTGGGTAGGAATGTTTCAAGTATGCTGCGCTGTGGATTATGTGCTATGTTGGGTTGACATTTGGAGTTGGTTCATTATGTCCAAAATATTCAATGAATAGGAAAGTTTTGAGATGAATGCAGAACGTGGATAGGTCTGTAATGCTTCTAAGTCTTTCTGGAAGAGAGTTTCAGAGCATTGGAGATAAGTACTCGAATGCTCTGTTGCTGGTGTGTTGCTTTGTCTTTTGGTATCAGATGGGATTGAAAGAATATTGTTCATTTGGCCTCTTCTTTGGCGTTCGTTAGATGTGATCTTAATTAGGTGAGAGAATTGTGGGTGCTATATTTCTGATAATTTTGAATGAGATCATTATTATCTTGTACATTATTCTGCTCTGTACAGGTAACCAATGCAGGGCAATAAGTATAGGGGTTATATGATCCATGCGGCGTGAGTTCTAGATAATACGTGCCACCATAACCAATGACAAATGAAAAATGTATGACAAAAGATTCTAAATATTTAAACAGTTCCAGAATGGGCGGGGTAAAACCTGATGAGCGAAGAAAAGAAAGGAATCAGCGCATCTGTATTACTTATTTTATTTACATTCTCTTATATACCGTGCTATTCTGCATCAGTGCAGTTTACATTGAACAAACTGAAATTACATTGAACAGGGCATTATAACTTGGAGATAACTATTTTACAGGGAACATGGGCTATGGAGGGTGAAGTGGCTTGCCCAAGACCACAAGGAGCACCTGTGGGACTAGAAACCCCAGTCATTCCGGCCAAAGGTTGCTGTCTTCTAGTGGGATTTGAACCACCGACTTTTTGGCCTTAAGTACCTTGCCCCAACCACTAGGCCACTCCTCCACTCCAAGAAGCTTTATTAAAAAGATCAGCAGTGCATAGTATCTGAAAGGATTGGGTTGACATATTACTATTGTTATTATAATTTATCATCCATCTGCTTGAGAAAAACTCAAACTACTAAATGCTAGTAAGTTAACAGTGTAAAGAGAAGAGATGACCTAGAATTATATCAAGCATTACAGAAAAATAAGAGTTATAATAATAAATAATAGCTATAACAAAAGTAGAGGAGTAGCCTAAGGGTTAGAGCACTGGTTTGGGAACCCAGAGACCAGGGTTCAATTTCCACTAGCACTCCTTGTGGCCTTGGGCAAGTTACTTAACCCTCCATTGCCTCAGAAGAATCCAAGTTATCAATGTCCCTGTTTAATGTACATTGCCAAGTTTAAGTTACAATGTAAACCACTTTGATTGAAATGATAAAGCAGTATATAAAACCTGTTAAATAAATAATAAGAATGGATCTTAAGACAAATAACAATTAACCTATTATGTGTACAAGCCAATGCAG
The DNA here is from genome assembly GCA_033557465.1 of Ichthyophis bannanicus. Lineage (NCBI taxonomy): Eukaryota > Metazoa > Chordata > Amphibia > Gymnophiona > Ichthyophiidae > Ichthyophis > Ichthyophis bannanicus. The sequence goes on along the minus strand of CM066035.1, from coordinate 408,448,498 downwards.
GTAGTGCATAATGTACTGTAGCTATCTAAGGCTTCTTGACACATGCCCTTGGCAGAAGAGCCAGTCTTTTATCTGCTTCCTGATGCTAATCCCAGGATTGGTATAGTTCATCTGGGAGAATGTTCCAGTGTGCAGGAATTGAACCCTAAAGGTCTGTTTACGGACTTTAGTTCACTTCATTTCTTTTAGCTAAGGTTTAAGTAAGTAGCAGAGTTTCCTTGGGAAGATCTCAGAGGTTTAGCAGTTTGTGTCTCTTAGAGCACTTTCGTCTTTTAAACTGAAAGACCAGAGTCAGAATTGTAAATTTGGCCCTATAGAGCACCGTAAACCAGTGGAGATTTTGCCAAATAGATATGCTATGATCTTGTCACTTGCATCCCTATAACATTGTTGTTGTGTCATGCGCGATTTAACTGAAGTTGGTATAGACCCTCAGTTGTCAGTCCATTGTAAAGAGAATTACAGTAATCTAGCTGTGAAGTTAATACAACATAGACTGTTGTGGTCAGACTCGATTCTCAATAAACTGCTGGTCTAGTATCAGCATAATATACTTCCAACAGAGAGACATACAGTAGTAAAACATCTTGTGACGAACATGAGGCAGTAATAAAACACAAAACTGTAACCGATTTCTTAAATACAGGGATCTGGATGTTATAAGATCCTTAAATAATAATGAAAGAACTTTACAGCTAACCCTGCAAGCTGAGGGCAGTCAAGAGTTGGAGCAATGTGGTCATGTAATTTTAATCCCAGCAAAATGCATGCAGCAGTATTGCAATCCATGGATTTGTTCTTTCTAGAGACTCAAAGGAGATTGTAATTGTTTCCAAGCCTGACCGTCACAAAACTCATCTTAGGAAGACAAAAAGAACACAGCATAAAGAGGAGAGACTTGCAGCCTCTGGAAGGTCTGGAAATGATTACCCACATCACAAAAAGGAATGGTCAGGAAACCTCTGCTTACCCCTTGCTCAGATTCCAGCAGCTCTGTTTTGACTCTGACTGCCGGCATCCCGTCAATCATTAACATTCTGTTTTCAGAAGCGCTGGGGCTCTAGAGGGAAAGATGATTCCGTTAAATGAAGTAACATGGAGTTGAGGGGTAACAAATGTCAAATCCCTAACAAAGAAAGAAAATGGTCAAAGATTATATACTATGTTAGCTTAAAAATGACGACTATTTATAGAACAATCACACTTTGAGCAAAGGAAAAGTTTATTTCACATTACTAATGCACAGATACATTTCTTTAGGCACAACCTATATAACTGCATTTTAACTTATTAATGCAGTCTCTTTCAAAATGTTTTGTGCATCTAGAATGATAGTATATGTCTAGAAGACAGATGGAATGTGCGCACATTTCTAAATTGTATTATCCATATCCTACCTATTCTAATCAGGTCCTTTAAAACCTAACTAGAATATAAAGCAACAAAGACTGTGTGAGAGAGAATTTTGGGGTTTGCGGGGTGTGTGCAGGCAATTATTCTCTGTCAAGAAACAAATGTGCAAACATTGTGCTCGAGTAAAAGATTCATGGACAAACTCACTCTTAATCCAATCTATTCTGTTTTAAAAGGCATCACTGGTTGCAGAAGCTATGGCAGGATCCATGGAAGTCTTCGATAATAATCCACCAAATAATTTTGCCACAGATCTCAGCAAAATTCACAGATTGCTGCTGAGACAAGCCAGGCTGAAATTTATCTGGCTTGATTCTAATGTGTTCAAATCTACACCTCCCTACTGAGAAACCCATTACCGGGGGTGGTTACGAATGTGCGTTAAGTTAAAAGCACTTCAATATTTGCCACATAATGCACATTAATGGCAAAACAGGGCATTATGTTACCTTAAAATATGCTATGTAACAATGAGATGCAAAGCATGCAAATGATGCAAATCAAATAAAGCCGCTTGCATTTAACATTACAAGCTGTGTTATTCCTGGAAAAATAATGCCAGCTTTACCAGGCTATCCTGCGTCTAGTGAGGTATGACAGGCTCCTGAACCCTAACCTGCTGGCATAAAAATGGAGGGGTCGATTTATGTTAAGCACTGGCCCATTTAAATAAGCTCCTAGGAAGGAAAATAATGCAGCTTGTGAGACTGAATGCATTGAGGTTATTAATTTACTGCAGAGTCCCCAACGTGCAGTACTGAGTTAACGTAAATTAGTGACTCCCGTGATAAAACAAGTTGTGGTAAATTGTGATATTTTACCACAGCTTACTAACTAACCCCCTATGAAACCTATTTACTAAACTGTATTAAGTGTTCAGTGCACAGTGTGCAGCTGCATTAAAAGTTAGGACTAGATTTAGATTGAGCAAAATGCATTATTGGTTTAGTTGCACTAATGCTGTTAACATGCATAATAAGTAAATAGGACTCAATGCATGAAATCAGTCCTGTGGTAATTAATGCATACTAACATATGCTAGCATGTGCTAAACATTAGTCAATCTATCCCTTAATGCAGCGCATTAACTGTTAGCACAAACTATCACAGTATACACCAAGAGAGATGTTTCTGAAAATGCATTAACTATTACCATGGGCCCACATTTACGGTTACTGCCTGCTAAAACACACAGTACAGTAAAAGTCCTGCATTAACTGCCTAGCACATTGTAGGATGGGATCTGGGCTGAGAATTGGTATTCACAACACTGGCAGCCAGGACTGTACCAAGCCCTGTGCGAGCGGTGCAGCCGCACAGGGCGCAAAGACTTAAGGGGCGCATTTCGCTCTCTGCCGATGCCTGCCGCCACTCAAATATAGAGAGAAACGTGCCGTAGAGTAGTTGAAGTTACAGTGAGTGAGCAGTACGTCCTGCAATCATACAGTACAGGAAGTTAAGCTGCAATGCACAATTTTCTGGTGTCTTACAGTAATAGAGCATACTTTTCTGGTTTGCTGTTTTAGAATAGTTAGTTGCAGCTAGAAAGTATGCTTTTCACGGCACCATTTAGAACCCAGTCAGCAATTGGATGGCAGTAGAAAGGTGTTTGCTCCTGCCTTGAGCACTAGACCATGAGGGATTACCCCTGGGTAAATGCCAGGAGACTAGAAGTGGATGGCAGGATATTGGACTTTAGGGGTATGTGATTGAGGAGTCTGCCTTCAGGGAGATATGTGATCAGGGTGTTCAGGTGCATCACTATGAATTTTCTTTTATTTGGTTATGGGCAGTGCTGGGGCCGGAGTTGGATGCATTGGCATATAGTGCAGGTATATCTGCACTATCTGATGATGCATTCGCTGGCCTGTGCAGTACATGTGTGCTCTATGTCCCCTGATAGCACACACATCCTTTGTATGTACTGTGTGTTAGTTTTTGCACCAAATGCACGGTAAGTGCAAAAATCTACTGCACCTTAGTAAACTTCCCCCTGATGCAGACATTTCTATGTGGGGGTGTGGTAAGACAGAATTGGAAGAGGAATGAACAGAGCTTGTTATTGTGTGTTACTGCTAATTTTGTAGACAACACAGAGCAGTTGGCTATACTGTACCCCCATTATTATATTATACTTGCATTATATATTATCGATCATGCCATTATCATGTGGTGGTGACCATTGCTCTGTGTTAACTGTATTGGTGTTGTCTTCAAAATACTGGTTAAATAACCAATAGTTAATGCACCTAACGCACTTTAATTCGGCTATTAACATGCTTTACATACAAAAACGTAATGCAAGCTGGTAATTAGGCCCCAACATTGTTTATGAATTCCACAACTTTTCTAATTACATCATTCAAGAGGAAACACAGAGCATAAAAATCATCATACAGCAATTTTGTTTATGATTTCAATTTACAATGCAGTCATCCGATCCAATTTAGGTTTATTGATAAATTAATTCACTAATTTGACAGCTACAGCATATGAGCAGTAATAACATTTTAGCCTGCAGTGTTTATTTTCTAAAAAATTGAATTCTTGCACATTAATTTATTAATGTAATTTCTTATATGGAAGCATTTAACATTTGACTGCATTTTCTTTCATTGGATTAATAACAGTAACTGTGTTTATACCCTCATTTTAAATTAAAACACCCATATGAAAAAATTCTATTTTTCTATGTATGTTTTTTCATCTTAAAACGCATTTTCAGAAAACAGTGACTAACTAGGAGTGCAGATCGACTGGAGGATAGAAAGGAGAAAAATAAATGTCAGGTCACATTCCCAAGTGATGGGACGTCATACTTCAAATGTTCAATTGGCTACCGGTTAAAATCAACAATGAATAAAGAATATTTCTTGATTTTGTTTTCTTGAGGATACTTTTTTTAACCTATTTACATATTAACATATTCTAATCATGACCTGTAATTTTGAGTACCCTTGCTTTGATTTGTTTTTAAATAAAAAAAATCTGTAACAGAAATAATGAGAGTGGGACCCCCGGTATTACCTCATGAGCTGCTGCAGTGTGGTGCCCATCCCATCCCCATCAAGCAAAGCCGGAAGCATCCTAACTACTACAATATCCAGTGTAATACCCTGCTTGTAGCACCCTAGTTCAAGCCTACAAAAACCCTAAATCTTTCTCCCCAAAGAGACTGCAAAAGAAGAAAGCATGGCTTAATAATAACCTACTTCCAAAATCCAGTCTTCTTTGATAGATTTATCTTGACATTTTAAAGAAGAAATCAGGAGCATGACTATTCAAATTTGTACGCAGAAAAATATCCAATGGTGCAGAATTCTCTGGCTTAACCTTTGTGGGTAGGTGGTGACAGAACGAGGACTGTATCCCTACAACTCCTCAGACTTTCCAGAGCATACATACAGGAATATAGAATACAGGGGCTCTTGTACTAAGAAGTGCTGTGGTTTTGCAGCTAATGCAAAATCGAGGTGCATTAACTGCAAAACAACCATGTTAACTCTCAGGGGCTTATACAGCATCTTCCTAGCAGTTAACACACAACACATTACAGTAAAGCGGGGCACTATTATTGCGTAACTTCACCAATTGAGGTGGAGGTAATTGCATCTGTGCTAATCACAAGAGTTGCAGTTAGCATGCGGAGGGCTCACTATGCCCACTTTCCACCCCTAACCTGTCCATTTACCGCATGAGGCACCGTCAGCATGGAAATCATCCTGCGCTGTGATGGCCTTGCACTAAGTTACCATGGGCCACAATGCGCAGTTACCATGCACTCAAACCCACAGTAACTGCATAACGCACTTTACTAAAAAGGCCCCAGAGCGGTAGAAAAAGACAATGAAAAAAAGGTTAGCCTGCCAAATTTCCTTTCTGGTTCAAATACAGTAATATGCACTTGCTAGTGCAGTCACATAAGTATAAACAGGTAAAGCCCTTGCCTTTATTGGGAAGAATTTATTTTAATTTTTAGAATTCATAACTGAAGTGGTAGGGAAGACATTTAGTTGAGGAATGACTTTCCTGTTCTGGGCTTTTGAGCACCTTCTTCAAAAACGGCAGTCAAAATTAGCAAAATGAATTAATGTTGCTCTCTTGCTGTTTGTTTTTCTGAACGACTTTAAACAGGAGAAATACAACCTAAAGGATTTGGTTGGTAATACCCTACTGTTTTGGAAAGTAATATCATTGCTACGGGGGCAATTTCTACAAATGGGTGAGTTTGGCATATGCCATGACAATCATGAACCTCAGGCATGACTTAGCTTATAATAGTATATATATGCTCGTGAGTGTTTCGGTAACCTATTCTTTTATTACCGCGTCTTATCTACTTTCATTTTTTAGTGAATAAAGGGAAGACAAATAGAAAAGAAAAATGAGTGGCAGGACACGGGGCTGGACTTTCCTGAAAAACAAGCTGTCAGCATTTTTAGAGTACAGGAATAGCTTAATGATTAGAGTAGTGCGCTAGAACCAGGGAAGCCAGGCCTCAAATCTAGATGCTGTTCCTTGTGACCTTGGGCAAGTCACTTAAGCTTCCACTGCCTCAGACATAAACATAGATTGTAAGCTCTCTAGGGCAGCGTTTTTCAACCACTGTGCCGCGGCACACTAGTGTGCCGTGAGATATTGTCTGGTGTGCCGTGGGAAAAATTCCAATTTCATCCGTAACATGTGGCCTCGGCTCACAAATTAGGGCTGCCAACCGGCTGGTTTTCAGCCGGCCTGGCCGGTTTTTCCATGGCCAGGCCGGCTGCCAGCACAGTTGTAAAACCGGCCATTGAAAAGCCGGTTTTTTGCTCTGGCCGCAAGATCGGGAGCGGCCAGAGCAAAAAACCAGCTTTTGTGCCGAAGTCCGCGGCGCGAACGCGATCGCGATTCCCTATAGCAGTGCAGCCGCTGGTTCTGCTTTGTACAGAGCAGCGGCTGCACTACACTTACATTGAAAAGTAAAGAGAAACTGTGTCAGGAGCCCTCCGATCATGCAGAGCCCGAGGAAGTGATGTCATGGGGGCGGGCTCCTCACAGGCTGTCTTTCCTTTTCAAATTAACTTTAGCTGCAATAAAGTTAATTTGAAAAGGAAAGACAGCCTGTGAGGAGCCCGCCCCCATGACATCACTTCCTCGGGCTCTGCGATGACCGGAGGGCTCCTGACACAGTTTCTCTTTACTTTTCAATGTAAGTGTAGTGCAGCCGCTGCTCTGTACAAAGCAGAAGCAGCGGCTTGGGCAGAGGGGGGGGGGGGGTGTGTGAGTGAACCAGCAAGGGGGGGGGGGGAGTGTGAGTGAACCAGCAGTGGAGGGGGGGGTGGTGTGAGTGAACCAGCAGGGGAGGGGGGTTGGTGTGAGTGTTTGATTCCTATTCAAGAGAATTACTTTATATATAGTCAATATAGGCACAGAGGTAAATTTTTTTAACATTTTCTAATGGTGGTGTGCCTCATGATTTTTTTCATGAAAAAAGTGTGCCTTTGCACAAAAAAGGTTGAAAAACACTGCTCTAGGAATGTAACTTGCCTTGAACGTCTGAGAAAAGGTAGCAGCTAAATCCAATTCCCCTTTTAGTTGCAGCACTGCCAGATTCAGCCAAGAAAAACATTTAGAAGTAGTAATAGTCATAAAAAAGTCAATGTACATTTCCACACTTCAGGTCCCAAAAGACAAGTTGTTCCTGGCTTAGGTATCATGTATAGCCGAGGTAAAAGTGCTGACCCATTTTGGATGACGTAGGTGCATACTGCTATCAAAATATATGTAGTATGTACCTACTTATATGCCCTGCCTAGTACATGCCAATTCCCTTCCCAGAATATGCCCCACTTCTGCAAGTGCATTATGACCTCTGTATATTACCCCATGCAATGCAGAACCCTCAATATAGACACATATATGCCATTTCTATGTATGTGTTTGCCTCATTAGTGGTATAAGATTACTCTCTAATTGAATATAATAACCCACAGATACTGTATACCTCACTGCCACTCCTTGTAATCACTAAACCCTCCATTGTCCCAGATACAAACTTAGATTGTAAGGCTGCTGGGGATAGGAAAATATCAACCGTACCGGAATGTAACTCGCCTTCAGCTATTACTGAAAACAGTGGTGAGCTAAATACAAAGAAAAGACAGTTCAAAACAACTGAAATAGTAGATATTACTCAAGAATATGGACATGATGAACTAATCCGTTTTCAGGCATTAACACTGGCAAAGTTTGAAGAAATGCTCAGTCGTAAATCACGGATGGCCAAGCATTGTCTGTCGTAGTCATTGATATTGAAATCCTCTTTCAAGATCACCATCGTCTGAGAAGTGGACAGAATTTTGAAAAATACCTATGAACTATCTGTAGAATTTTTCTTCTGGAAACTTAGAGATGTCAGCTATCTAAGATATCTGTCCTTGCATTAGCAGAGAATGATTACAGCGTAATTAGATGAAAAGGTTCACACGGCTCCACAGTTTTCATTTTCATTGAATGGAAAGTGTTAAGAGCAAAACTGCCCCTGGACCAAGTAATTGAAATGTCCCGGAACACGAATCCAAGAACAGAAGTAGGGATGGGATTTATCAAAAAATGTATCTGTGGTTCAATCCATGTAATCAATACACCAATTGTTACTTGATTAAGGGAATGATGGAAATAGGTGCATCATTTCAAAAACCAAAATTAGGCTCATCATGAATAGAGGCAAACTGCAGTGTTGTTGATGCAGTGAAAACAGCTCTAAAAGAACGAGACACAAATGCATGGAAATGTACCAACTCTTCCCTGTTTTTCGTTGCACAGGAGAGATAGCAATTGAAAAAATTAAAGAATTATCTCCAATTAGCCCAGACGAAGGTAATGTGGTGGTGGAAAAAACATTCTAGACTGTTTGCCAGAACTCAGGACATGATGCTATCATTGTAAGAAAAAACAAAGTTGTCTGCAATTACTGTAGGAGCAAGCAAAAGTGTAGGAAAATGACTGCATTGCAGTAAAAAAAAAAATTGGTGTTCTAACCAGCAAAATAGACACGACCATGATGTTAGACTAAATGATGCAATACAAAATGACTTCTGTGAGCCTTCCACTCTTTGCAGCAGTTGGGACATTGAGTGAAGGTTACAAATCTTGAGATGACAACAGTCTTGCCACCATCACATTATCAAGCTGTCAACATCTCTAAATACGTCAGACAAAACACCCCAAAACAGTAACATTTTGCTTCATTGATGATGTTTATGATGATGAATTGTTGGAAAATAATACAAAAAACAGCGTGAGCAGTAAAATCACTCAACCTTAAGTGCTTGTTCCTGATGTTTGCCCTGCTTATGACCAGCACGATCCTACTGGAGCATTCTGCCATTCATTTCATTTTCTCTTGAAGGCATGGCATTTCTTCTTTCGCCATGCTGAGGTGAACTTCACAATGAATCTCATCTGCTATGCTTTGAAAATTTGAGGAACATCTTCCATCTGGGGTTGGAACAAGGGCATTCTCCTATGTAGCTCAGATCGATAATTCTTGCACCGTCAATTTTTGATTTCAGAGATAACGATTCTGGGTTGTTGCTTTGCATTTTAGACATTCATCTGAACAAGATGGGCCTAAGTTTGTAACAGGGCGCCTATGTAACTCCTATATTATAAAGGCAAAATAGAACCAGCCTCAACTGTTTTGTAACTGGTGCAAATGTGTGCATGTATTCTACACAATCGACTTCCAGTCACGCTGAAAAGAAAACCAAGGAGCCAGCACGGACTCAAAGACACAGATTGCAGTTTCCATTCTACACGTGTGTATATTTTATAAAGTACATGTGTACATTTCAACTCTGCCTCCGCTCCACCCAACCTATGCCCCAGGAACAATCACATACAGATTGCATAAAAGCGGGCACACACTTTCCATGCATCCACTTTTTATACAAGTCTGTGGTCACACAATTTTACAAATGCCCTTTTTTACATGTAAAAGAGTTTTACCTACAGAAGACGTTTGATGCAATTATCCCCAGTATGTACATATACATGGAAGCAGAAGGTGAACCATTATAATTCTATTCCCAGATGAATGATATTGTCCCTAATCAATGAAAACATATGTCTAGGAGAGCCAATAAAATTACCATTCTGGTGTCATCCAAAGAAGATAGTCAAGTCTGTGACATGATACATATAAAGAATTCTTGATTTATGCTTTACACATGGAGGAAAATTTCTAAAATGACCTGGGGGCAATTTCTCCAAACGGGTTGGTTTTGCACACACCGTGACAGTAATGAAAGCTTTCCGTGTGAATACACATGTATTTTATAAAGTACATGCATATATCGCAATATCACTCCTGCTCTACCAAAACTGTACCCTCGGGAATGCCTACGCAGATCATGTAAAAGTAGGCACTGTCCTTAGGTGTGCTTATTTGTGTAGACTTTGTTTTTAGTGTCGTCAAGTCTGTGCTGACTCCTGGCAACCCAGCTGGCTCTGGGTTTTCTTGGCAATGTATCACCGGAAGTAGATTACCCTCCATTGCCTCGCAAGAAAAGGCTGGCAAAGTGGCTTGCCCAAGGTCACAAGGAGCGCTAGTGAGAATCAGACCCTTGATCTTCTGGGTACTAGGCAGTTGCTCTAACTACTAGGCTACTCCTATAAAATACTATATAAAATTATCCCTATAAAGTCTGTATGGCTTTGTGGGATCTTTTCATGAGTGGAAATTATTTTTGGAATGCTTAGGAACAAAAGCTATCCTTGGAGCTGTTTTTCTAACCTTGGCATTTAGGTGCCATGTTTAAAAATGGCTGCTCTAATTAGAAAGATTAACAATTGCTGATATCCCAGAATTTATAAGGCAAATTTTGCTTTTCGAGATTGTTTGAAATATGTATTGCAAATCAAACAGTATTCTTTGTCTTTTGATGTCATATTCTTTGTCAGCTCAAAGCATTTAAATGCAAAATCCATCAAAGTTGACTAATTTTTTCGTAACATAATAAGAGTTAGATTTACTAAGACTACCATACTTTATTACTATGAGTGAGCACACATTAACGTGCTATTTACCACAGGTTCTGTTTTATGCAATAGAAAGTAGTTACTAATAATGTATGCTAACAATGTTAGAATTTGGTAATCTAGCAGCACACTTTAATAAATCTATGATTTCTTTTAAAGTTTTATCATTTATTTCTACAAAGTCACAGTGTAGGGATTTCTATGAAAATAGAAACATAGAAATATGACGACAGAAAAAGACCACGTGGCCTATCTAGTCTGTCCTTCCGTATCGACCACTACAACAGTCCCCTTTTTTCCTTTAGAGATCCTCTGTGTTTGTCCCATGCTTCTTTGAATTCAGATACTGTCCTCATCTCTACCACCTCCACTGGGAGACTATTCCATGGATCCAGTACTCTTTCCATAAAGAAATATTTCCGCATATCACTCCTGAATCTATCCCCTTTCACTCTCATCCCATGCCCCCTCATAGCAGAGCTTGCTTTCAATATAGAAATATAGAACATTCAGGGGAGCCAGTAAAATGACCATTACCATTCTGGAATCAACTTAAAAAGAAAGTAATACAGAAAAAGGTCCGTTTTACGCACAGAAAATAACTCTCCTGTACAACCGCATTTGCATTTAAAAATTAGATGCCCTAAAAGAGTATGCTCCTTATACATGATCTATGTGTAGGCCTTCCTGAGGCCATAGCTTGCAATGTCCAGAAAGCAGAGAGTTGCCATGTATGCATGTATTTTATAAAATATGTAGGTACATGCATAGCACACATTTGCACTTTTTTCAAAGCAGATGTGCCGCTATTTCTGTGCTGTTAGGACTGGTTCTGGCAGCCTATTTTATAAAGGCACTTAGTCACCCATGTTACCTTTATAAAATAGGCTTAAAGCAGACACTTTCTGAACAACCTTTAGTGGCCTGTTATAAAATTATCCCATATATAAATGACAGGACCTATACCTTTATTTCCTTGATATTCAGGATTCTATGGGTCCTATATTCCAAAGCAGTTACACGGGGAAGAAGAGGGAGGTAGAGACTGAGGGGGGAGAAGGGGTCAGGGATAGGATCATCATGCCCCTGCTCTTGAACACTTTTACAGTTTTTGCGTGTACCACCTCCACTAGGTGGTTTTCCATAAAACTAACAGTGGGATCACTCTGAGCCCAGATCAGAATCCAGAAGAAAGAACCCCCCATGCCCATAATGTACGATGAAATAAAGCTCAACCACAATTCTACATGAGCACCAAAAAAAAAACAGGCAAAGGAAACAAACTGGTATGCTCTTGTTTGTATCAGCGTACAGAATCGAGAACTGGCACAAATAGGCTGGATAAATCATTCCTCTCGCTTGCAGCAGCTGAAAGGCTTCTCAGTACCAGATGCATGTTCACCATTGCAATCCGTTGGTCATATATCACCTTTACAAACCTTATGGCAACTGATTACAACTGACTGATGTTCTTAGAAAACTGCGTATCTGCTCATGGAATGTATATTATTGCCATCATGAAGATAATCGTATAAAGCATTTTTTGCATTTATATGTCAGCATACTATTCCTGCTGGAATTCTGCACAATAACTCAAAATTTAGCACTTTTTTGTGAACATTTCAAAATACAATACAGAAAACAATAAGTATCACTCAAACAATATGCTTTGTTATTTTGACAAAGCATGCAGACTTTTGCCTAATTCAGACCTTTTGAAGCAGAAGTTTGAATTTTTGATTGCAGAATTCCAGCAGGAGCAGTATACACATGTAAAAGGCCTCTTATAAAATGACTTCATGTGCAAAAGAACACAAGGTGCAATTAGGCACATACTTGTAATAGATTTCAGAGTAAGTGAGTTCAAGGGATTCAATTTAAGCAAATAAAAACATGTTTACTAAAGTGCACTAATGGTAACAGTTACTGCATGCGGTCGCAGTAAAACCCCTGCACGAACCACTTAGCAGGGGTTGGGGAGAAGACTGGGCGATTCAGAGGCAGAGTGTGCACAATACAGGTAGTGTGGGTGCACTTACCGCCATCTCAAAGGCTGGCAGCAAGTGTACCCATGTTAATCACAGCAAATGGCTTAGCAGAGGGACAGGTCCAGCCCTGCCCCTTGTGCTAAAGACAGACTTCAATGTGTGCTAGCTTAGCACATTTTACTAAACATATCCCATATGTTTTGAAATACTAAAATACATGCATACAGGTATATTTTATGTGCTAACATATAAGCCTGCTCCTGAGCAGACATAAACATTCATTGCTTCATTTTTGCAAGTGATATTGTGAAAGGGCTGTTGGTTAGGTTTTGCCTCTTTGTGGATGATACCAAAATATGCAATAGGTAGATGCCCATGAAGGTATAGAGCATATGAGGAGGGATCTAGTGAAGCTTCAAGAATGGTTGAGAATTTGGTAGCTGAGGTTTAATGCCCAAAAAATCAGGGTCATGAATTTGGGCTGCAAAAATCCAAGGGAGCCATACAGTATAAAGGGTGAAGTACTTATGTTCATGTAAGAAGAGTGGGACCTGGAGGTGACTGATTATCTTAAGGTGGCTAAACAGGTAGAAAAGTCAACAGCGAAAGCCAGAAGTATGCTTGGGTGCACAGGGAGAGGTATGGCCAGCAGACAGAATGAGATGGTAGTATCTCTGTATAAGTCTTTAGTGAAACCTCATTTGGAGTACTATATGAAATTCTGGAGACCGTACCTTTAAAAGGATTTAAACAGGATGGAGTTGATGCAGAGGGTGGATATTAAAATGGTCAGTGGGAGGGGGATGCTAGCGAGCCCAAACAAGATGGCAGCTTAGACTCAGATCTCCCCTACCTCCCTGTGCTACTTGCGGCTTGTGGGGCCTCCCTCCCGGTATCACATTACCTTGGACGGCTGCTTCCCAGCACAGAGGAGCAGGACAGGAGAGATGCAAAATCCAGTGGTGAACAAGAACCCTCCCCTTGACTCGCCCTCGACACCTCCTTGAGCTGGGACATGTGCAACAGCCTTTCCAAGAAGTAGCATAAGTGCGAACAGCCTGCAGAATGGAAGAGTGCTTCTCCCGATGCCGGCAGGTGCAGCAGTGCAAGCAGAGCAATTTCAGGGTCAGCGGTAAAATTATTGGCAGCCCAGTTAGTGATGAAGTTCTGCTGCGGTGAGCGTCGACAGTGAGACCTGGTGCTGCCATGCCTGTACGGGGGAGTAGTGAGTGACAGGCCTAATTGAGCCAGTGGTCATGTTGGAATTGACTGAATGTGCAGTCTGTCTGGGCCTCTCAATAACTGCGTGATCTTGTAAGCCAGTGGCGCGTAAGCCTGAGGAATGCTCTTGCAGACTGAATTCTGTTGCTTGTATGTGGATCTAAGAGACTGAGTCTGGTGGTAACTTTTGCAGAAGACGATTGCTGCTGCCAGCCAGAAAAGGCAGTTCTGGTTGGTTTTCTATTTGGTGGTTACCTTGCATGGATTTGCAATCGCTCTGCCATTTTGCTGACCAGTGCGCTGCCCTGTGGACCTTCTGTGACTATTATTATCCTGGTAAGATTTGGGGCCAGGATGTATGGTGGAGAAGAGCAGCTATGCTGCAGTTCTGGCAACGTTTTCTCGTACTGGAGATAGTGCTAAATGAGAGATGGTGTCTGGCAAGAAATCCGGGACAGAGACTAATTTGAGTGATGGTGGAGGGGTTGCCTCTGCACCAGCCACTAAGGCAGATCTAGGAGAAATCCTGCAGGATCTAAATCTGTTCCAAGCACTTTACCAAAGCAGTGGGAGGCATTAAAGCTGACATTAAAGAACTAGATGACATTAAAGAACTAGATGACAGAAAATCAACATTGGTGAGCAAATTATTGCAACGTCGCTATTCCACTCGGAAATTACTAAATTGAAGGGCCTGGTTAAGGATCTGAGGGAACGTCATGATGAACTGGAAAACAAGCATAGGAGGAGCAACATTCGGTTGCTGGGACTCGCTGAGGCTACAAATGGGAAGGAGCAGGGCTGTACCAAGGGCTATGCAAGCGGAGCAACTGCACAGGGCACAAGCACAGAAGAGGGCACTGATATCATCACCGAGCTTCCAGGAAGCTCAAATAGAGTGAGTTACTAAAAGTGGCTGGGTGGAGGGGGCACATTTCTAGCATGGTACGGTCCTGGGAAGGAGAACACTATGTGGCTGGTGCAGGAGTTTTTTGTACAATTTGTGCATGGGACTGCAAAGGTTGTGCAGTTGACAGAGCCCACAGAACTGCTGGTGGATGAGCAAATGCGAGGGCCTCGCCAAGACCGGTGATGACCTGTTTCCACCATTATGAAAACAAAGCTACTTTAATGCATAGCCTGAAAGGCAGAGGAGAGGTGTCATTCGTGGGACACAAAGTGCAAATCTACCAAGGTTTGACCCAGTACACTGTGGAAAGGAGACATAGTTTCAGACTCTTACCCCAAGTCCTGCAGGATAAGCAGATTCCATATAATTGGGCCTTTCCATTTCCCCTAGCGTTTGAATTGGGCAATGTGCAACATGGGGTTATGAAGCTGGGGGAGTGTCTGGAACTAGTGGATTCTCTCATGAGTGGGGTCTACAGACAGCTGGACTCTAGTGAGAATGGGGACTGGAAGGCCTCCATGCCCAAAGGAAGGAAAATTGCAGAAAGCTGTATTATCCAGTGGGTGATGAGATCGTCTGAGAGATGGGCACTGCTAACCACTTTGGGGACGGAATGTAAACTGGTTTGTTTTTTTTTCTTTGTTTTGACTATTCCTGTTGTGAGGCTCATTGTCCCCTTTTATTTTTCACTATTTGATGTCTCTGCAGGGGCATTCTGATGAGGCTTATTCTGCCTTATGTATTTGGCTGCTGGTTTGAGAGAATAGTGGCAGGAAGGCGTTGAAGGAGGTTTGGCGAGATTGGAAGTTCCTGGAAGGTAAGCTGTGAGGTGGTTGTGTGTTTTGTATGCATGTTTGGGGGATGGAAAAGAGTTCTGATGTTGGGCAGGGAGATGGAGAGGCAGTCTCTAGTCCATCGATGCCCTCCAGTGGCCTTGGAGATGACTGGTTACTACTATTCGGGGGCTGAATGCGGACTGGCTAAAAGTGGGTGGGAAGGGGTGGGGGAGGTGGGACAAGAGGAAGGAGAGTCGTGCAGTGCTGGTGGGAGAGGAAGGGATGGGAGGGTTGTTGAGAGGTTGCTTGTGTGGTAGGGATGGTTAAGTTGGCAACTTGGAATGTTCAGGTATTGCATAGTCCCATTAAGCAAAAGCACCTACTTGCATAACTGCGCAGAGATAGAATTGATATAGCTTGTCCACAGGAGACCCACCTCATGCAAGATGGCTTCCTGTGGATGTGCACGAAGTGGTTCCCACATGCATATGCTGTACACTTCTCCTTGCATAAAAGAGGAGTGGTGATTCTGATTGCACGTGACTATAATTTCCAGGTGTTGAATCAGGTCACTGACAAGGAGGGTCAATTTCTACTTCTAATAGGGAAGCTGGGAGAGAATATATCAGTGAATGCCTACTTGCCACCGGATCAGGTGGTGGGGGCCATGAAGGCTCTTACTGAGTCAGTAAAAAGGCACGTGCAAGGGCATATTTTGTTTGGTTGGAATTTTAATTGTGTTTTGGAAAGGATTGATAGGTCAAGAGGGATGGGGGGGGGGGGGCGTGAGGAAGGGGACCAGGATTCTTCATCAAGGGCTGAGTGCCCTGGTGTTATTTGAATACTGGTGGGTCCTTCATAAGGGAGAGCGGGATTACACATTACTCCTCAGTCCACAACGTCTCCTCTAGAATTGATTTTTGGTTTATCTCGCAGGCTTTGAGGGGAGGGCTTAGAGAGAGTAAAAGTGGGGCCATGTACATTTCTGACCATACTCCGGTAATACTGCAACTTGCAGAAGAGGATTTGGAGGATCCCCTGAAGAGCTCAGTGATGCAGAGTGGGATGCTGTGCAACTCAGAATTTTTAAGTAAATTGAAGAAGTAATAATGCTTTAATCATACACCTCAGATGTCTTCCTTTGGACTGTGGGAAGCTGCCAAACTGTAATGCGGGGTCAGATTATTTCCCTGCTGAGTTGGTTTCAGAAGAGTGGAGGAGTTGAGGCTGTAGTTGCAAAGGTTGCAGGGGTTGCAGAGGTAGGGGGGGGGGTCCCAAACTTTACCAGCAGTTGTGTAAAGTGTGTGGGGAGTTGGAGATCCTAGAGATGGAGGAGATTGTCTTCTTGATGCAGCGTGCCTGGCAACACTTTTATCAGCATGGGAATAAGGTCCACAAGCTGCTGTTGTGGCAGCTTAAGTGGCAATGACTGACAAAGCATATCCAAGCAGTTAAGAACAGAGAGGGTGTTCCTGTGTATGACTCCAGGAAAATGGCACTCTGGTTCGCAGACTAGAGACCCTGCTAGAGGAGAAGAGGGAGTGGGTCCGGTGTCATATGTTGCCTCATTTGGAGCTGGAGGCTGTTGCAACCTTGGAGCGTCCTTTTACTTTGCCAGAGATGGTGAATACTATTCGAGGTCTGAAAGTAGGGAAGGTGGCTGGCCCAGATGGCTTGCCCGCTGAGATTTTTAAGACCTTCCACTCTCAGCTGGGACCTGTGTTGGTCCAGGTTTTCAATGATGTTTTAACTGAGGGGCCGTTGCTGCCTTCTATCAGGCTGCAATAACTGTGATTCCTAAGGAAGGTAACATCCTCTTCATTGTGGCAACTATCGGCCGATCTCCTTGCTAAATGTGGACTATAAGATTTTTGTGAAAGTGCTGTGCTCCTGGTTGGAAACTTTAGTTCACCCTGACCAAACGGGTTTCATGAAGGGGAGGTATGCTTTTGAGAACATCTGACAGTTTGTAGATTGGTTATATGCAGTACAGTCTATGTTCGAAAAATGTGCTGTTCTCTCGCTGGATGCAGAGACAGCCTTTGATAAGATTGAGTGGCCATATTTGTGTACTGAGCTGAAGAGTTTTGGGTTTGAAAGCAACCTCTGTAGGTGGATTGAAGCATTGTATGCAAGTCCAATGGCAACAGTAATGGTGAATGGTCACTGTTCGCCTATGTTCCAGTTAGGCCATAGAAACATTGAAATATGATGACAGAAAAAGACCACATGGCCTATCTAGTCTGTCCTTCCATATCAACAACTACAACAGTCCCCTTTTTACCTTTAGAGATCCTCTGTGTTTGTCCCATGCTTTTCTGAATTCAGTTACTGTCCTCATCTCTACCACCTCCACTGGAAGACTATTCCACAGATCTACTACTCTTTCCATAAAGAAATATTTCCGCATGTCACTCCTGAATCTATCTCCCTTCGCCCTCATCCCATGTCCCCTCGTAGCAGAACTTGCTTTCAATTGAAAGAGGCTCTCTCCCTGAACATTTATGCCACGGAGGTATTTAAACATCTCAATCATATCACCTCTATCCCGCCTTTCCTCTAAGGTGTACATATTAAGATCCTTCAGTCTGTCCTCATATGCTTTATAATGAAGACCACTAATCATTTTAGTAGCCACCCTCTGCACTGACTCCATCCTGTTCACATCCTTTTGAAGGTGCAGTCTCCAGAATTGCACACTATACTCCAAATGAGGTCGCACCAAATACTTATATTATCACCTCCTTTTTTCTGCTAGCCATTCCTCTCCGTATGCACCCAAGCATCCTTTTAGCTTTTGCCGTCGCCTTTTCTACCTGTTTAGCTACTTTAAGATCATCAGACACAACCACACCTAGGTCCCGCTCTTCTTTAGTTGACAAAAGTACTTCATCCCCTATACTATATTGCTCCCTTGGATTGCTGCAGCCCAAATGCATGACCTTACATTTTTTAACATTAAATCCCAGCTGCCAAATTCTAGACCATTCTTCAAGCTTAGCTAGATCCCTCCTCATGTTATCTACACCTTCCTGGGTGTCTACTCTATTGCAGATTTTGGTATCATCCGCAAAGAGGCAAACCTTACCCAACAGCCCTTCCGCTATATCACTAACAAAGATGTTAAAAAGAATCGGACCAAGGACAGATCCCTGGGGAACACCACTGGTAACATCCTTCTCCTCATAGTGAGCTCCATTTACTTGTACTCTTTGTCGCCTCCCACCCAACCAATTTCTACCCCAAGCAGTAACTTTAGGGTCCATCCCTAGGGTGCTCAGTTTGTTTATAAGTCGCCTGTGAGGAACAGTGTCAAAGGCTTTACTGAAATCTAAATACACCACATCTAGAGCTCTCCCTCGGTCCAGCTCCCTGGTCACCCAGTCAAAGAAATCAATCAGATTTGTCTGACAAGACAAAACAAGATCAATCAGATTTGTCTGACAAGAAGTTGGCAGGGCTGTCCCCTGACCCCATTGTTGTTTGTGTTGGCAATTTAACCGCTTGCAATGTGGCTCCGGGTGGAGGCCCAGGAGTTGGAGATTGCAAACAGTGGGCAGCAGCATAGTGTCTCCCTGTATGCTGCTAATACCCTGATTTATCTTCGGGACCCGGAAGCCACATTGCTGACGGTGGTTAATATGATTTCCACTTTGGGCGAGCATCTGGTTTCACAGTTAACTGGCAAAAGTCTGTTCTGATGCCTTGTGAGACAGATTCTCAAAAGGAGTCTTCCACCTGCATCAGCATGTGGGTTTCAAGCGGTTATGCGCTGTAAGTATTTTGGGGTTGCTTATTCCCAATGACTTGTCAAGATTGGGGGCAGTTAATTATTGAAAGCTTGAGCAAATGGTCCATGCAGACCTACAGGGGTGGTAGGATATGGCGGTTACGTAGTTAGGGAAAATCAATGTAGTTAAGATGCTGGTGCTTCCCAAAAGTTTGTTCTTTTTTAAGCAGCTTCCCACCTGGGTGCCCAGAAGCTTCTTTACGCAGCTGCACAGAGAATTTGCCAGATTTATTTGGCAGGGGAAGCATACTAGGGTTTGTTTCACTACAGTTTGCTATCCCAAAACTTGGAGAAGTCTAGACCTCTCCAATTTGGAGCATTATTGCAGTGCATGTATGTGGAGTATATATTTTTGGAGGACTTTAGGATCTAGGGTGAGCTGGGTGCAGTTGGAAAGAGACTGCGTGACGCCAATTTCTTTGTTGGTACTTGTGTTTGTAGAAAATTTACTGCCCTCCTCTCTGGTAGTGCAGCACTCTTTTCTAATGCCTTTGTGGAGAGTGTGGCGAGATGTTTGCCACTATCAGAAGATCATTGAGAAAGCTGCCCAAAAACAACTCCAGCATCACATTGACACAGAAGCACCTCTAGACAAATCACAACATGGATTCAGAGAAGCACATGGAGTCGACACAATCCTTACAACCCTATTCAACGATCTGATCACAGGAATAAACAACATCAAACAAGGATTTGTTCTCATCTTTTTAGACATTTCTGCTGCCTTCGATTCTGTAAACCACGATATACTAATTCAACGTCTGAGAGAGAAGGGGATTCGAAGCACAGCACTGGAATGGTGTAGATCCTACCTTTCCAACAGGTGGCAACAAGTTAAAACAGGCCAGAAATCCTCAGAGCCGTTCCTACAGTCTCAAGGCGTACCACAAGGATCTTCACTATCGGCGTTAATGTTCAATATTTATATGCAGCCGATTGATCAGATCCTTCAACGTGCAATGCTTGGCATACGCTGATGACATCCTCATATACATGCCGTTCAAAACTGACCAACCAGTGTTTACTCCAATAACCAACTGTTTCGGAGCAGTAGCTGAATGGTTGCTGACTCAAAACCTAAGAATAAATCATAGCAAAACTGATGTCCTATTTGTTACAAGGAATCTTAAGTTTGTACCTCCGCCGTCACTGCTGGTCAACAACATAGAACTGACGTCCAAACCCACGATCCGATACCTCGGCATAACATTAGATCAACACCTGGACATGACAATGCACGTGAAGAATGTGACAAAGAATATATACCATAAGATCAGAACACTACGCCACCTCCGTCCACTACTGGACTATACTGATTACCGGTCAACCTTCCAGGCACTAGTCCTTCCACATCTAGATTTTGCAAACATCATCCTCCACGGGCTCCCTCAATCAACCTTAAATCCACTACGTCTGGCTATGAATACAGCTGCTAGAGTCCTCTCTGGGTCACCAAGGTCTGCTCATATAACGCCTATCATGAAAGACCTACACTGGCTACCACTACAAGCTAGACTCTCATACAAGTCACTAGTTTTGACCTTCAAAGCCATGAATATCTACCCACCAACACCAATCAGAAAACTAATCCATAACACCCTGAAAATAGAAACAGAAGGACTACAACTATGAACACCTTAATAGTTCCCAAGATGATGACATCATGTACTAAAGCTACATCAAACAGAGCTTTTTCACTGTTCGCACCCAGGAATTGGAATAAACTTCCCCATGAAATCCACGGCATCAAAAGTTTATTACAATTCCGCAAAGCCGTAAAGCATCACTTATTCACAATATACTACCCGGAAGTGTCCATGGACACTCACACAGCCAACAGGCCTCCCACCCTAGCACTTTAATCCAACTAGAAAACGGTTAGTCCCCACGAAAATCCACCTTACTACTATAGACTCATGCTACCCATGAATACATGTTCAATTTCACTTGAGTTTAAATATGGTACATAATTAAAGCATATATATAGTATAATGTTGATTGTACATAGTTATCCCTGTTATTCCATGTTTTATATTCCCTTGTTCTCTGTAAACTCGATGTTACCTGTACACATTGCAGTATATTTTGTTCGATGTACACCGCGCTGATTTTAATAGCGCGGTATATAAGAGATGTTAAATAAATAAATAAAATCTCTCTCTCTGTATCACCCTTTACGCCACTGTCAGAATTTCCTTTTGTGTGAAAACCGCTGTGGTCAGGATAGTCTTCCCCTCCTCTGAGAGCCTTCTTTAAGGGAGGGATTTTCGGTGATAAGCAAAGGGTAGAGATGGTTGGGAGTATCAATTTAAATTTCTTTCAGTATTTCCAATTACAGCATTTCGCCCTTCAGGTGGCGGATAAGGAGTGCTTTACATGGGCAGGACAAGGGTGGGAGAAGTTGTTGGTTTTGGATAAGAGAGGAAAGGGCCTCCTGGCCAGGATGTATCAGGGCTTGGGGGAACAGGTGGGAGGAGTGTGAAGTCGTCACCCTTACAAGTGTCAGCGGGAGCAAGTTATTGGTTCAAGGTCTGAAGAGTTTTGGGGGCTAGTCTGGGAATTTGTGCTTTTCTGAACATTCAGTTACGATTACTCCTCAGGATGTATTACACTCCTCAGCAGCTGGCAAGTGGGATGGCACTTGGGAGGAGGGTTGTTGGCGAGGTTGTGGGAAAGTCGGTGATTTTTTCCACATGTGGTGGGACTGTCTCCGGCTGATGCCCTTTTGGAAGGATATCAGCAATGAAGTGCAATCTGTGACTTCCATCAGTCTTCCCTTTCGGATTGACATTTTTCTGTTGAGGGGTTTTGGGGGAGGAGTTTAGTCCTTCACTGGCCCAAGTGCAGTTAGTCCATAGCTTGTTTCTGGTTGCTAGGTATGTAATAGCTCGAGCCTGGAAACGAGTGGATCCATCCTTGTGAATGGTTGGTGAAAGTTTGGGATGTGCTGTGTATGGAAAAGATGACTTCTGAGTTGAGGGGTGCCCTTCAAAGGCTTGAGGATATCTGGGCCCCATTTATTTCTCTTCAGGGGAAGGGACCTTAATGCTTTTTTTCTTTTCTCTTTTTTCCTTTTCTCTTGTCTTCTCTATTTTGTAGAGAGTCCTTTTCTTTCTTTTTGCTCTTGTTCTTTTATTTCCTATTCCTTTTTCCTTATGCTATTCAGATAATTGTCCCATTAGGGGCGGCTGATTCTTGGTAGGAGGGGGGCTAGGGTGAAAGGTTGGGGGGGTTAGGGAGTTTGGGGGGATTTGGCAAGTTGGGTATGCTGGGGGTATATCTTTTGTGAGTTTGTACCCTCCCCCCCCTTAGCTGGGGTAATATAGGTGAGGGATATTTGAGGTGGGAGTGCTGTAATAAGTGGGATGGTATGAATTGAGGTTGGCAGGGATCACTCTCTTGCATGCCTATGTCATACTGTAGATGGGGTTTTTTTTACTGTCTAGGGCAGCGATGGCGAACCTATGGCACGCGTGCCAGCTGTGGCACGCGAAGGCCTTGCAGCTGGCACGCGTGAAGGTCCGCAGAAAAAGAAAAAGCGGGCTCTGGCTGCTGCCGCGGACGCGGCAGCATGCAGTGTCCCGCGGGGCCCCCTCCGCCCGCTAAGCCCCTCTGCAAGGGCTTTCAGATTCGCGAGGGAGACAGCGTCTCCCTCGCGTCTCTGTTAAGCCCGCAGGGGCTAATGGGAAATTTCCCATCAGCCCCTTTAGACGCGAGGGACTGATGGGAAATTTCCCATTAGCCCCTGCGGGCTTAACAGAGACGCGAGGGAGACGCTCTCCCTCGCGAATCTGAAAGCCCTTGCAGAGGGGCTTAGCGGGCGGAGGGGGCCCCACGGGACATTGCATTCTGCCGCTGCCGCGGCAGAAGCCAGAGCCAGCTGCTTTTTTTTTTTTTTTAAATTTGCCATGGGGGGGGGGGGTTAGGACTGCTAATGGGCTTGGGGGGGTTAGGACTGCTAATGGGCTAGGGGGGGTTAGGACTGCTAATGGGCTGGGGGGGTAGGACTGCTAATGGGCTGTGGGCTGATGGGGGCTGTCGGGAAATGGGGTGATTGGGGTATAGGACTCGTAATGGGCTATGGGGGGGGTTAGGACTGCTAATGGACTAGAGAGGGGGGGTTAGGACTGCTAATGGGCTAGGGGGGGTTAGGACTGCTGATGGGGAGGGGTTAGGACTTGAGGTGGGCTGTTGGGTGGGGTTAGGACTGGAAATGGGCTGATGGGGGGTTAACACTGGAGGTGGTCTGATGGGGTTAGGACTGGTAATGGGCTATGGGGGGGTTTAGGACTGATAATGGGCTATGGGGGGCTGGGACAAGAAATGGGCTGCTGGGGAGGGGTTAGGACTTGAGGTGGGCTGATGGGGTTAGGACTGGTAATGGACTGTGGGCTGATGGGGGGGGTTAGGACTGGCAATGGGCTATGGGGGGCTGACTGGAAGTGGGCTGATGGGGGGTTAGGACTGGAAGTGGGCTGATGGGGGTTAGGACTGGTAATGGGTTATAGGGGGGGGCTTAAACTGAAAATGGGGTGATGGGGGGTTAGGACTGGAAGTGGGTTGATGAGGGGGGGATAGGACTGGTATTGGGTTGGGGGGTTGCTAGGACTGGAAATGGGTTGGGGGGCTGCTAGGACTGGAAATGGGCTGATGCAGGGACTAGAAGGGAATGGATGCTGGATGAGGCTGGAACTAGAAGGGAGCTGGTGTTGGGGGAGGATTAGAATGGGATGGGGCTGGGAGAGTACAATGGAGCGGGGATAAATATTGTGTGTGGGATGGATATAATATTTACAATTGGCAGGGTTTTTGGTGAGTATGTGGGGATTGTGGATGGAGGTGTAATTTTTGAGTAGATGAAATAGGAATGAGGAAAGAGCAAAAGGAGAAAGATTAGTATGTTAAAGCAGATGTAGAGAGAGAATGGAAAAAAAACCCAAGAAGACAGAAGAAAGGACAAATGGACAGCAGATGGAGAGTTAGCAGAAGACACGAAGAAACCAGAAGAAAGTGGCTGGAACAATTGCAACTGAAAAAAAATGCACAAAAGGTAGAAAAATATCTCTTTATTTTGAATTTATTAATTGGAATATGTCAGCTCTGGGAAATGTGCATCATTAATTTTTGCGCTTTGTTTAGTACAAGAGGAAATTAATATATAGTTTTATTTCTACAGTGTTGTTGTATATTCCAAGTTTGGCTTTTGGGGTTCCCAGTTTAATTATTCTCTTCCTGTTTCTAAATTGTGATTCCTTGTTTGGTAATGGTCTGTTCTGCATGTGTAACTGAGCTGAGGTATTCTGTTTATATAATTCCTATTTGACATTGCCACTTGTTCTTTCCCCAGTAGGTCATGTATTGTTGTTCTCTGAGATGTATTGGTTTAATATTTGCAGTGTTGCCTTTTGATAGGTAGAGTATGGTGCTTTGTGAGTCCTGGTAGTGCTGTTAGGATACGGCGGGTTTGCTATGGGTTCTAAATGGGCAGCGTTTGTAGTAGTTCCTAATGTGCCTGGCGGTTGGTACTGGATTATAGTAATGTAGAAACCTTTTAGTCTTTCTTTATCCATATACTCATTAAGAGGCATGTTTACTAAAAGTTAGTGTATGGTAACATTATGCAAATATTTATGCAAATGAAGCACCTTATGCAAATGGAGCTTTAATTGACGTGCTGGCACTTTGAGGAAATTCTTTGGTTTTGTGCGGCAGTTTGGGCACTCGGGCTCAAAAAGGTTAGCCATCACTGGTCTAGGGGGCTCCTCAGGGCTTAGGTTTGTGGATTGTGGGAGATGGGTTGCTGTTGTTGATGTTCTTTTTCTTCTCTGTTTGTATGGTGGGAGTAGGAGAGGTTGTAAATTCTTTTATGTCACCTCCACCTGTTATGCTTCTCTTCTTTGTTAAAACCCAATAAAAGATTTCACATTTTAAAAATGTCTGTGGTCTTCATCATAAGGCATATGGGGACAGAGTTAAAGATCTCAATATGTATGTTTTGGAAGAAAGGCAGGAGAAGGGAGCTATGATAGAGACATTTAAATAACTCTGTGGCATAAATAGACAGTAGGAGAGCCTCTAATTGAAAGGTGGCGGCATAGGATGATGGTGAAAGTGGATAGACTCATGAGTAACATGCGGAAATATTTCTTTATGGAAAGAGGTGTAGATGCATGGAATAGTCTCCCAGTGGAGCTAGTAAAGACAAGGACTATATCTGAATTCAAGAAAGCATGGGACAAATACAAAGGATCTCTAAGGTAAAACAAGGGACTGTAAAGCTTAGTATTGGAATGGAAGAGAGACTAGATAGGCCGTGTCATCTTTATCTGACTCATTTTTTTATATTTCTTCAAGATTTGTGCTAATATTTAATAAAAACAGAAATATCAATGTGTCTTTATAAAATAGGCTAAAAATAGGTACCTACGTTGCCTTCAAACATAGATGATCTGTTATAAAGTTGCCCTCATGGAAATAATTTTATAAATCTTTTTTTGGTCATAAAACGCTGATTTAGACATGTAAATCGGCTTCTTATAAAAAATGAGGTCATGCTTAAAAGTACAGCATTGTAGACGTGTACTTCTAGATGAAACACGCACAAGGGACAAGGTTTTGCAGAGCATGGGTGGAGTCATGATTTACACATGCTTTTTACAAAATGCACATGTATGTGCGTACTTAACACACTTAGGTGGTATTTTACTAATGGGTGCTAGCTGGCATGACGTGTTCAGGCTTGCACGGAAGGCGCACTGGGTGACACATTGCCAGCTAGTGCAGGGCCATGCTAGTTAGTGCGGGAATTATTCTGCGCTAACTGTGCAACCTGCAATAGGGTTGCAAGTGGGCAGGTTAGGGGTGGAGAGTGGACATGGTGAGCTCAGCACAGTGCTGTGTTCACACCACGCATTAACTGCATTAGCGCGAGTTCACCTAATGCCATCTCGGTTGGTGGCATAGGTGCGCCCATGCTGCTGCAGCACATGCTAGTGGACAGGGCTCCATGTTAAACGCTGGCGAAATGTCTTCCACGCCACTGACAGTTAACGCAGTGGTGTTGCACCTAACATAGCATAGTTTCGGGACTATTGGCGCATTACATGCAACACCTTAGAACGTTAGTAAAAGACCCCCTACCATTTATGCCTGCTCCCAAGCATTTGTGAATGCCAGTGCCCTAATCTAGGCACTATTTCTGCAGGATCTGTGCTAGTATTTTATAAAGACGCATAGCCTATTTATACAGACACATAATCGCCTAACAGGTGCCTTCTGCACCTCCAAGCCTAGGTGCCATGTTATAAGATTATCCTCTGCATGTGTATCTGGACAGTTTTTAAAATATAGATGATGTTTAATAAAATATTGAAAGCAGAATTAGGTTCAAAACTGTAATGCTGACATTCAAAATACTACACAACATATGAGCGACAAACCTACAATCAATAATACAACCCACAGGTGAAAACAGACAAAGGAGTGGAAATATGCAAAAGACTCTAGTTGTTCCACCAGGATACAAAAAACAAAAAACAACAACAGCATAACAAAGAGCAGAGCATTCACTTCCTATGCACCAAAAATATGGAACTCAATCCCCACCAAGATTAGAACCATAGATGACCTTACACATTTAGAAAACATCTCAAGATGTTCCTAATCTCTGAATACTGTGGGGAAACACACCACCCATTAAAAACTGATCTGACATAGACTGGATACATAAACTCAGAAGATTATGTCTAATCATCACTGTAAATTAAAAATTAATCCATATTATGAATATAATGTTAAAAATGTAATCTGTAAAAAGTGTTCATTGTCTAACTGCATATTCTATTATATGTTCAATGTAGTTATTCTTGCACATAGTGTTAAATGTATACTGTTTCTGTTCAATGTAAACCGCTTTGATTTATTGAGAAGGCAGTATAGAAAAACATACAAATAAATAAATAAAATACATTTTTGACACGTTGCGGTAATATTATACAGGGTGCTTATGTCAAAGCTGAAAAAAGGCATATATTTTAAGCCTGCTGGTATTTATATGGCTTTATAAAATAGATACCCAGAACCAGCTCCACTAGCATATAAATCCTTTTGCACAAATTTACACCTTCTCTGAGATATAAATCTCTATATTTACTCTATGGATATAATTTTATAAAGGCTTTTCCCACATGTAAAGCTGGTTTTATATAAGGAAAGGGCCTTTTATAAAACTGTGTGGCACATATATTATGCACATCTGCAAGATCGCCCATACAGGGATATAGTTTGGGTAGAGCAGAGGCGGACTTCAGCGTAAGCTCACACTTTATGAAGAGATTATCCCTATAAGACTCTAAAAAGAAATTCCTTTCTCTTAGCTAATTCTGTTGATTGTGCAAATTTACAAAACACAAAGACAAGCCCATGCTAATGTACATTATCTTGCTCGTTTTTAGGGCCATGCAGGCAAAAAAGGAGAAATTTTATTTATTTTTTTACATTCTCTTATATACCGTGCTATTCTGCATCAGTACGGTTTACATTAAACAAACTGAAATTACATTGAACAGGGCATTATAACTTGGAGATAACTATTTTACAGGGAACATGGGCTATGGAGGGTTAAGTGGCTTGCCCAAGACCACAAGGAGCACCTGTGGGACTAGAAACCCCAGTCCTTCCGGCCCAAGGTTGCTGTCCTCTAGTGGGATTTGAACCCCCGACCTTCCGGCCTGAAGTACCTTGCCCCAACCACTAGGCCACTCCTCCACTCCACTCCAAATATTGCATACCTGCTAATTTCCTTTCCTTGAATCATGCTAGACTAGCCCAGATGAGTGGGTTATGCTCCCCAGCCAGCAGGTAGAGGCAGACTAGAACAGCTTTCAGTGACATCATCACTAGTATGTACTCTGATGCAGCTACCACAGATGTGCTATACTCAAGTCACTCAGGCAAGATATAGAGGAAGACAAATCATGTCCAAAATAAATGTTTTTGTCGGGTATACTGGCACAGGAGGGGTGACGGATTTCACTCTCCCTGCTGCAGCAACCCTTTTAATAACTTTTAGAATGAAAAAACATCACTTATCTGAGGCTGCAAACAATTGTCCTTTGAAAGAAGAACAAGACCGTCCCAGGTGCGACGTGGTATGTTTCAGGTAAATGAAAACCCTGCTTCAGGCGAATCGGGAGCAATCACTGAGCAATGTAATAGCAACCATAGCAAAATGAATGAACGACAAAGACTTTGATATGTTGGAAGAAGGTGTCTAATGTCAAGAATTGAACATAGCCAGTAAGGGAGCAGACGCCGTCTTCCAATGTATCAAAGTCTTTGTCGTTCATTCATTTTGTGCCAGTATACCTGACAAAAACATTCATTTTGTCTTCCTCTATATCTTGCCTGATTGGTTATTATTTTGATATTAGAGGGCACAAGGTGTTTTTGCATATGCAAGCCACTGGCATGGTGGCATTTGTCTCATGCAAAAATTATTGGTTTTGCTCGACTAATAAGCCATGGTGTCGGTGGCTTGGCTACAGCACAGCTGCAGAAGCAAAATCAAATACTTCTATGGCTGTGTTAAAAATTAATACAGGGCAAGGAAAAGAAAAGAAATGTGGCTGGTTGGTGCTAATGCTGAGAGGAAAGATGTCTGGGACAGGAAGGGACGGATACTGGGGCAGATGAGACTGGAAATGGGCTTATACTGAAACGGGGAATCAGACTAGAAATGGGATAATATTGGAAATGGACTGATGCTAGGGTTGGGGCTGGCAATGGAAGTGTGCTGATACTAGGGTTGGGGCTGGCAATGGAAGTGTGCTGATACTGGGGGTGGAGAGCTGAGACTGGAAAAGGGCTGGGACTGGAAAGGGACTGGTGCTTGTGGTGGGGAGCTAAGACTGGAAATGGGATAATACTGGGGCTGGGACTGGAAAGGGACCGGTGTTGGGGAGCTGGGACTGTAAGGAAGATAATTCTAAGGTTTGGGGACCTGGGACTGAAAGAGGACTGATGCTGGCAAATGCTGGGGATCAGGATGGGAAAAAGAGGGAGATGCTGGAGAAGAGAGAGGAGGAGTACTATTGTGAGGAGTGGGGAAAAAGCACGAGAGAGCAATGTTCCCTCTAATTTTCTGTAGGCTGTGTGCGCATAAAATATCAGCTGTGCAGCTTTTGAAGGAAGGTTAAATTTTTGTGCGCCACATAACGACACTCGGAGTTATATACTTTAAAATTTGACTACACGTCAGAATACAGTATGTACACCACATTGATTGCACTAGAAAATATTGTAGAACTTGTGAAAACCGTAAAAACACAACAACTTTTCAATTTTAAGAATGTCTGTGTTTTCTATCAGAATCAGAACCGTAATTTTTGTGCGCTCTGTTGTAAAGTATGTGCGCTCACTCGGCGAGGTGTGTGCGCGCGCACACGCGCACAGCTTAGAGGGAACAGTGCGAGAGAGGTATAAGAATACATGCTCGGGTAAGAAGGAGGAAAGGCGAGGTTAATGAATATTGGGGAAGCAAGTAGATGGGTGGGTGCTGGGGATGGGGAGTAGGTGGCAGGAGAAGAGGTACTGGAGACATGGGGATGCAGGAAAACAGGGACTATGACAGATGGACCCTCCAAGATTGAGCAAGAAAACAGAAGAAAGAATCTAAGATGGGCTAGGTAATGAAAGTGTAAATGGGGACTCAAGGCTTGGATGGAATTGTCAGTGGGGACAGAGTTGCCTGGAGAATTCTGGGAAATAAGAAATCGACCGCAGATTAGGAGGACAGTGGGACAAGGTAATTGGGTGACGGGCTCTAAGATCATGTTCAAAAATATGGGGAGAAAAGAAGGTATGAAGGAACTGGAGGGCTTGAGGAGGGGTGGGAGTTGAAAAGGACAGAGTGCTATGGAGAGGATGAGAGCCACAGGAAGGGACAGGTCTGCCTTGAAGTAGGCAAGAGAGAGTAGATATGGGGGAAGTGAAAGGAGATATGGTAGTCCGGATGGGGTAAAATATAAGAAAGGGCTTGGAAGTGGAGAGAGGATGAGTGCTAGGCAATGAGCTAGGGCTGATTATGGGACGAGAGGCAGAAGGAGACTGGGGAGGGGATGAGTACAGAAGAAGGAGTAGGGGGGCTAGAAAGTGGGTGAAAGAAGGGGGAGAATGGATGCTTGCAAAGGAATGAGACAGGTACGCAATGGAAAGATTAGGGAAGTAATGTTAGGAAATGAAAAGCTGTTAAGTAGATTAATAGTGAAGGGAGAGACCGAAGACTGAAGGAGGGAGAAAGAGGAATGGACTGAAGCTATAGCTAGGTAAAAGAAGGATCAATGTCGAAGTGGGAGGCAGGGAAGAAAAGGACGAGGACAGGGAGTATGAAGAAACAGAAAATGGAAATGGGAGCTTGGAAAAGGACTTAGAAGGACTTTTGCATGTGTGACCTAGGTGTGGTTTTCTGTTAGCAGGGCAGGCTCAAGGACTTCCAGCATCCTGAGACAACGTTCGCTTTTC
Source organism: Ichthyophis bannanicus (assembly GCA_033557465.1). Taxonomy (NCBI): domain Eukaryota; kingdom Metazoa; phylum Chordata; class Amphibia; order Gymnophiona; family Ichthyophiidae; genus Ichthyophis; species Ichthyophis bannanicus. Next base: position 408,417,859 of record CM066035.1, on the reverse strand, counting down.
TGTCCGTCCCCCCCCCCCCACCCCCATTCTTAGGGCTGATCTTGCAGTGCAAGCTGCACAAACAGAGATACATTTTCAAGCCACTGACTTGGTAAATATCAGCACCACCATTTAATGGAACTGGTGTATTCTGTGTTGCTATCCATATAGGTAGTGGCGTTAAATAAATGGAGTACCAGGGTCATCATTATCTGTTTTGGCTGCGTCTGCTATTCTGCAAACCTAAACTAATCTTATAACTTATCTGAATAGTAACTGAATATGCCATCAGCAAATACAGAGCAAGGGGAAATATAGAAAGAGAAATATGAAGACAATATGAACAGGGAATCCCATGAAGTCAAACTTAAAAATGTAGTGCAATATTGGAGAAATTAAACTAGAATTGTATTTTGCCATGTACTGAACAAAATACAAAGATATCGGTGATACACATTCCCAAAGCTAACATATTCCAGTTAATAGAGCCAAAATAAAATACTTTTTCAACCTTTGGTGGCTGGGCATTTTATTTTTAATCACAACATCCCAATCTCTCTCTTCCACTTTCTTCATGTCTTCTGCTAGCACTGTTTCCAGTATCTGCTGTCCATTTGTCCTTTTTTCCTTCTGTCTTTTTCCATCCTCTCCATACATCTGTCTCTGATATATTGATCTTTCTTGTTTTGCTCTGTCCTCCATTTCTTTTTTTATTGCCTCTCCATCCATTTAAATTTCACTTGCCCTCTAGTCCTTATTTATTTATTTATTTACATTCTCTTATATACCGCGCTATTCTGCATCAGTGCGGTTTACATTGAACAAACTGAAATTACATTGAACAGGGCATTATAACTTGGAGATAACTAGTCCTTAATCTCGTTTTGACTTTTCACATGCCTATCAACTTTCTAACTCCTTCTCTTAGATCCAGTGCAGTCCATCACACCTAGCTCTCTCATTTCCCCTGTCTTGCTCCTTCTCTGGCCTCTAATTCGCTTTTTTAATCCACTCCCCATTACCAAATTTCTACCCTCTGTACTCACCATCCTCATCTCTCATTTATCTTTTTGTCAATCCTCACTTTGTTCCACCATGCCCACTATCTCTCACCCCCACCTCCAGAGTCCAGCAGTTCCCCGCTTTCTCTTTCATCCTTCCCACAGCCTAACAGCTTCCTATCACCTCCACCTTCTCCACCCCCATCTCCCAAGTTGTCCATCTCCTCCTTTCTATCTCTGTCCCCTTCACCAGTCCAGCAACTCCCCTGTCTCTGTACCCACACCTGGTCCTGCATTTTCCACCCTCTCTCTTTGTTCCCTCTCTAATAGTCCAGCAATTCCACTCTCTCTCCTCTCTAACAGTCCAGCTTCTCCTCTATCTCTACACGCCATAATAACCCAGCATCTCTTTTCTCTCTCTATCCCCTCTGTAATAGCCCAGCATCTCTCCCTTCAGCAAAAAAATTTTCTCTGTCCCTCGTCCCCCAGTCTGTTATGTCCCCTATCTTTCTCTGCTCCCTCTCCCCCCCCCCCCCCCCCATCGCTCTGTAACAGCCCCCTTTCCTTTAGGCAGCAAAACGATTCTCCAGTCATCAGCAGCAGCAGCCGGTACTGCTTATATCATTCCCGTCCAGTGTGCAGTTCGATGGCCCACACACAGTTACTGAAATGCTATAGTTGGCGCTGGTTGTTGTGGCTGACTCAGAAGGGGCAGGCTGCGGCATTTTTCTCGGGCTGCCTGCCAGGGTCACAGTTGCGGCATTTTTTCTGCTGCTGATACTGGTGCCACACGACCTTCTCCGCCCAGCTCAGTACCGTAAGCCTTTGTCACCCCCACGGAACCACCTCCCCCCCCCATGCAAGTGCACCACTTGCACAGTGGGATGCATCGGCTCTGCTCCTAAATTTAGGAGTTTAGTGAAATTTTGAGTATCAACTTTGGAACTCAGCCCTAGTAAATTTTCAAAGAGGTCAATTTAGGGGATAACTCTCAGAGTTATGAGCATAAATCCTTTGAATATTGGTCCCTGAATATATGTATGCTCGTTTCTTCCCCTGTCCTAAATAGTCTCATGGTAAGGCTTCTGTTTGCCATGGCTAAAAGATATGGATGCTAAAGATATTTTTAGCTACATGTGAAAAGGGCAATTTTAAGTCAGGATATTTCATTCTGTATTTTATCTCTTTACCAGGGAAAAATTTCTCTATTTCTCTGAAAATTGCCATCATAAAGTTCTCAAAGGTAGCTTGTTCATTCTGTACAGTTTTAAGGAGTGGAGGAGTGGCCTAGTGGTTGGGGCAAGGTACTTCGGGCCGGAAGGTCGGGGGTTGAAATCCCACTGGAGGACAGCAACCTTGGGCTGGAAGGACTGGGGTTTCTAGTCCCACAGGTGCTCCTTGTGGTCTTGGGCAAGCCACTTAACCCTCCATAGCCCATGTTCCCTGTAAAATAGTTCTCTGTGTGCTGTGCTTTCCTGTCTAATCAATGTGTTTATACCTCAAAAATTTCCTGTCATGATTTGACAATTTCCAATCTGTAATCAAACCGCTGCTGATCGCTGGAAGTAGCGGTATACAAATGTATACTAAATAAATAAAATAAATAAATAAATAAAATAAGGAAAAAATCATATGCTAATATTGGGGAGGGGGGGAAGGAGTCTCAAACTCTGGTCCTCAAAGACCAGAAGCCAGTTCAGTTTTTAGTATATCTGTAATAAATATGCATGAGTGATTTTCATGCTCATTGCCTCCACTCTATACAAATCTCTCTTGCACATTCTATATGGGATATCCTAAAAACATGTCTTCTCTGTGGCAAAGTTTTAGACCCCAACCCTCCGGCCTCATGTATTTCAGGACTTGGATGCTACTTTAGGATGGAAAGAAAAAGCATTCACTTAGGCGTTCTGTCAGGCACACTGCATTTTGTCCTTTCAGCAAGGGATTCTTTTCCATTTTCTGGATTTATATGAAGCATGGTTGAGTTTTACAGGAAGATCGGGAATATTGAATTCCATAATAAAACATCCCTAAGGCTATTCAATTTATAGACAAAGAAAAACGGTCTGATACTGCTGCCTATCCCCCAGGAGGTCTTACTCAGACAAGAAAGGAAATAGACTGGCTGGCACGGGAGGAACAGGTAGAAGGGGAAGAGCAGCAATGTAGCAAAAGCAGGTTTAATGAACTGTAGATTCTGATTAGAGGATAATGTCCCTTTCAGTGTTTTGCATCAATTTATAGCTGATACACAGCAGCAATTTCCCACCGTCTAGGATAGATTTACTAGAGTAAAAATGAAAGCTGATCCAGTGACCTTTGAAATCTACAAATTATAAATCATGAAAACACAGTTCTTCCGTGTATCAATGAACATATTTCATGCCTTTTGTGATTTGCACGGCACATTTTGGGGGTTATGCCTTATTCCCTATTTCTGCATGGAAATTCTAACATTTGCAGATGGAAACAGCCTGCACCTGAAATTGGTGATTTTAGAAAGGATGAAATTTATACATTGAGATCCTTAATACACAGAATTGCAAGGGAGTGTGGTGAGAGCACGGTAGGGAATGGCCTGGCGGGGCTAAAACTCTATATGTGCATTCCCCATTTTATGAAAGGAGTTCATAAGTATGACTTAAGTTTCCAAGTTGGGATTTACGGCTGCTCTGTCACATGTATAGGCTTTTAAAAAATGCTCGTTTTGGTCAGCACTTTACAGGAAAGGTTACGGGAGTTAAAGACTCAGGGGAGGACATACAGCAGTTTGGCCAGCACACTTAAAGCAGCTGGGTGTCGCTGCTTTAACTTTGCCCCGGATATTCAATGCCAGGGCCATACCCAGGTGCTGGCATTGAATATCCAGGTTGCTGTCCTAACTTCAGCCAGTTAGGGTTAATTGGGCAGCAGCTGAATATCGCCTTTGCCTGGTTAAGTCATGGTGCCATCCAGGAGATGAGACGACCTAGACTAACCTTATCTCTTGGGTCAGCCTTGGATTACACGGATATATCTTTGCTGATGATATCCAAATTGTTCACTATACTGACTTCTCTTCTTCTCTTACTGCCCTAGATTCAGGACTTACCATCATTGCTCAATGGTTAGAATCCCATGGAATGAAGTTAAATCCCATTAAATCAAAGGCCGTGTGGGTGTCCTGTCAAAAGCATTCCCCTTCACTTACACCTCTCATCCACAACCAGCCGATTCCTCTTTCTGACTGGCTCTCTATCTTAGGTTTTAAACTCTAGTTCATCTTTTTAGCTTTTACTCACAGTATTTCTTTAGTTGTAAAATCTACTTTCATTTTTCTCAAACAAATATGCTCTGTTAGACTATTTCTGGACATAGTCCATCTGATGACTATTACCCTTGCATTTATCCTTAGTCGCCTTGATTACTGCAATTCTGTCTTTCATAGTTTAGCACTTTTCACATAATACCATCTCCAACTCCTACAAAACTCTGCAGCTTGTCTTTTGTCACATACAAAAATGTGATCATATTATTCCAGTTCTCAGATCTCTACACTGGCTCCCATTTAATTTTAGGATTCAATACAAAGCCTATGTAATTATTCCTAAACTTTTGCACATTAATAATCCATTTTATCTCTCTGATCTTTTCATTCTACATAACTCTGCACAACCTACCCACTCAAACCATATTAATCAATTCAGTTTACCTACAACATACAATCGCTTCTTCGACACCACCACAGAGACTGCCTTCTCCTGCTTTGGTCCCATTTTATGGAACGATCTCCCTCCTCATTAGAGAGGAGAACCAAACCATGTCCGATTCAAATAAGAACTGAAGACTCGCATTTTCTCCATAGCCTTGGTGGTGAGCCAGATACATCTCAGAGATAACCTTCCTCTGCCTTTCTCCCCCTCCCTTTTATATGATTTATATTTTTCTAATAATGGCACTGTATCCTATTCTTTTATGCCTTCAATGTATTTGTAATGATGCACTGTAATCTTTCATGTTTCCTTTTAAGCTTTTTGTTTTGTGAAGCATTATAGCTATTTTTAAATGTTTTTATTGTAACCGCTTTGAAAATCCTTGGACCCTTAAGCAGTATATCAAATTTACAAATAAACTAAACTAATTTATTCAGCTGTTAGTATAGCTGGGTTTAAAGATTTGGACACGTTCCTAGCAGAAAAAAACCTAAACCATTATTAAGGTGGACTTGGGAGATCTACTGTTATTCCAAGGATAAGCATCATGGAATCCGTCTACTTTGTGATCCTGCGGGTACTTGTGATGTGGGTTGGTCATTGTTGGAAACAGGATACTGGGCCTGATGCACATGTGGTCTGACCCAGCATGGCAAAATTTATGTTTTTAAATGTGCACCTTCTATGAGTGCTACAACTTTTTGTGCATGCAAGCTGATTGTACACACATTAGTTGGTAGGTATAAATAAATGCACACATTTTTTGGCTAGACACCTCGGAGTAGAAAATGTACAGCTCAGAGCAACTAAACTTGTTGCTTAGTTTTACTAGGTGATTCGATTTAACCGCAGCAAAAATGAGCCATCCAGAGATGGAGATAGGCCAGAAAGGGAAAATCCATCAATGCATTCTCAAGTGTGCAACTAACTTGCAGATTTTTCCTATACATAGTACTCAGATATTTGTTTTTATGTACTTTGTATCTTATTTGAAAGGAAGCTACTAGATATATACATTTGTGAGAACACATTCAATTCGTCAGTGTGCCTTAATAAATGTACTCCACACTAATTTCACACATATTAAGCTATTAACATGTGTTAAGTTGATTAGTGCGCACTAAAAAGTTCCAACATAATTAAAACGTTTTCTGAAAATGAATGTGTGAAGTGAACCAAAAATCATTTTGAGGATCAGAAAAAAGCCCAAAATGAAAACGAATCAAATTTCATCTGTACTGTTGGCTTGTGCACGTTCCTAGAAATTAATTGTGTATTTTCACTTTGAACACTGGCAACAAGCTATTTAGCTACAAATGCATCCAGAGACCTTGCACTTGAGTTGGGTACTTAAAATGGCCCCCTCTATGCATACCATTACCTCTTTTCCCTACCGTTGGTTGTAACAGACTCCTAAAGCATAGATTAATCCATTATTTCTTTTCATTTTTCAGTTTGGCTATCACATGAATGTGAATTGATAAGGAGGCAGGCTCACTTTTTTCCTACCATTCCAAACTAGCCTGACAAATTTCAAGAAGATTTTGTTTCCTTTCATTTGTTTTCATCACTCAAAATGCAATATATTATTTTGCCACATTTTCACATACCATTCTGCCCTTTTATGGAAACATTAATTGTGATAAGCTGCGTCATAAATTGACTGCTACTGTATATACTATAGGCTGCAGCAAAATAAGGTAATAAACTATACATCACAGTTTGCACCCCATCAGTACGCATTGATAAGCAGTGCCTGTTGAGAAGATTTAGGAAAGGATTACTGCCACTTTGTTACTAATTAAGAACAAGTATGCCAAGTCTGGCTTTCACTGCCCACTTTATAGGTTTGGTGTTTTACATTACTGTATACTATTTTAACTATAAAACACATGCAGCTGACCACAGTTAACTGAAAAAGCATGCAGAAGATACAGAAATGACATTTAAACTGATTAAATCAGCAAAAGTACTTTATAAAACATACAAAATCTTACTAGGAATCCCTGAAGAAGTGCGGATCAGATCCAAATTCAGACAAAAACAACATACTTTGTTTAGAAAAACTAAATCTAATTATCTAGGACCAGCTTTAGTCAGGAATATCAGGTCCACCAGTTTGGATTTTCCATAGCTGCTGGCACTTTGCCTTTTTTTTTTGTAAGTGCCGTCAAGTCGATGCTGACTCTTGGCAACCCAACTGCCCCTGGGTTTCTTGGCAAAGTATGACTGGAAGTAGATTGCCAGGCTTTTTCTTCTAAGGCAATGAAGGGTAAAGCGATTTGCCTAAGGTCAAAAGGAGTAACCGTGGAAATCAAACCCTGATCTCTTAGCCCAAGTGCACCCGCACTAAAAGTGAGCCACATAGTCCTCCACTGATGCACATCGCTACCGCCAAGCTCCACCCGCAGGCATTATCACCTGCCAACACAGATCCACATTTAAAGGAGATTCATAAAGCAGGAAGCCTTTCCACCACAGCACACGGCATCAAACAACCCACTGGATGAATCCGTCACGCGGAAAGGACTTAAAGCACCGTGCAGCACTCACCAGACCTAGCCCGTGCACCCGTACTAAAGGTGAGCCACATAGTCCTCCACTGATGCACATCACTACCACCAAACTCTGCTTGCAGGCATCATCACCCAGCGACACAGATCCACATTTAAAGGATTTAACCTAGGCGCCCTACACCTAAGGGCCAAGCCAAAGGGCACTTTGGCGTGGCCCTTAGGAGTGGCCCAAGAACATAGGAAGGACATGTGAGAAGACATAGGACAGAAGGGAAACTACAAACATCCTCACCACTCCACCCTATTCCAGCGAAAGGATAAACCTGGTCAAGGTTAGTAGCACCGCCAACATGCGTGCCAACCACTGCCGCTTCACCGCATGCCTCATATTGCTGTACATCCTAACACCCCAAACAGATAGCACCCAATCCAAATTGCATACCCCCATATACCTCGCTTCCTATCCCACCACTACCAATGCTCCTGCCAATCCCGACTCAATGGTACCAGTGCTCCAAGCACACAACACACAAAACATACAACATCATTCGTACACTGCCTCTCATGCACCCACCTCAAACCTCAAACAGCAACCCCATCACTGCATCTACTACCAATGTGCTTTGATGAATGTCAGGTCGGTCAGAAACAAACCAAACACCATCTATGACTACATCCAGGCAGAAAAGCTGAACATAATATGCATCACCGAGACCTGGCTTACTGACACAGACCAGGTCATCCCGAACCAAATCAACCCACCAGACTACTCAGCATTCAACTGTCCCAGAACACACAAGAGAGGAGGTGGAGCCCTAATTCTGGCCGGAAAAAACTGCAAATTTAAAACAACCTCCATGAGCAACTCAATGGATATCAGCATGACCACCATATCCAATAAATACCTCAGCATTAACCTCACCTACAGGCCCCCTAATGCCAAGGCTGAAGAACTCTCAGCAATACTTGAATCAATATGCGCACACAGCACCCAACACAAACTACTCATTGCCTTAGGTGACTACAATTTAAGCTCCACATCCAGCAAAGAGTCCAGATCATTCCTCAAAGCTACAGAATCATTACAATACATCCAGAAAGGCAACACACCAACAAGGTACAACACCGGACCTCATTTTTATGCCAAAGCAACTAACAGAACAAGGTCCTATTGCAACTCCAACAATCACTCCAGTGCCTTGGACAGATCACCATGAACTCACCTTCACCATGCTGATTGGCGACCCCACCAAACCCACAGAAGGTGAATGCAATTACAGAAGATTCAAAATCTTCCACACAGAAGCATTCCTGAAGGAAATAATGCCACAAATCCACCAAGATTATGACAACCTGAACAAAACCATATAAAAACTGGAACCTCATAATATCTAAAGCAGCATCAGTTCCAAACAAGGAACTTCCACACACTCACAGGAGAACCAATGCTCCCTGGTACTCAAATACAGTCAGAGAAGCAAAACGTGCACTTAGAAAGTTGGAAAGGAAATGGGGACATGACAAGTCACAAGACACCATGCTCCAATACAAATAGCAAGAATACAATAACCTGATTAAGCAACACCATTCCAACCTAATCTTGAGATCAGCTAACAAACCGAGAGAACTATTTAACACTGTACAAAAGCTCACCAGAGACACTACAAATCAAAATGTCCAGCAAATACACCCTCAAGAATTTGCAAACTACACAATGAGCTAACATTCCGGTCACACACAGATTTCACCCCCTTCAGTGAACAATCAGACAATGCCAGAGACTCAACAAATCTAGGATGACTTCATCATATCTATGATCCAGCAGATAGAAAACATTGTGGTCACCCTCAACACAACAACCTCACTAGCCGACCCATGCCTGATGGCTTGGATCAAAGCCTCTAAGGACCATCTCAGCCAACACCTCCACAAGATTGTAAAAGAGTCCCTCTGACAAGGATATAAGCTGCGGCCCCTCAAGCAGGCAATGATTCGCCCAACCCTCAAAAATGCCAAGCTAAACCCATCAGACCCAAAATCCTACCGCCCTATCTCAAGCCTGCCATTTATCTCGAAAATCATCGAAATAAACAGTGCAAAAACAACTACAGGACCGCATCGATCTGAATGCTCCACTAGACACCCACCAGCACGGCTTCAAGCCACAACACAACATGGAAACCCTTTTAACCTCCCTCTTTGACAACCTCATAAAAGGCATTGACAACATAAAGAACAGATCGCTGCCTGGATGTCTCATCGACGACTGAAACTGAACATGGTCAAGACTGAACTCCTTGTCTTTCCACTTAACTCCTCCCCCCCACTTCCCCTCTCTCAATCCATGTGGATGGATCTACTATCCTTCCTGTTCCCTTGGCCCGCAACCTAGGGTTATCTTCGACATCTCTCTCTCCTTCTCCGCACATATCCAGCTTGTAGCTAAGACCTGCCGCTTCTTTCTCTACAACATCGGCAAAATCCACCCCTTCCTCTCTGAACACACTACCAAAACGCTTATCCACTCCTTAATCTCCTACCGCCTCGATTACTGCAACCTACTCCTTGCTGGTCTTCATGCGAGCCACCTCCTTCCTCTCCAATCTATACAAAATCACGCTGCTCGACTAATCTTCTGCCAGCCTCGCCATGCCCATACTACTCCTCTTTTCAAATCACTTCACTGGCTCCCTGTCCAGCTCCGCATCCAATTCAAGCTTCTCCTGCTGACCTATAAATGCATTCACTTTATGGCCGCTCAATACCTCTCATCTCTTATCTCTCCCTATGTCCCCTCTCGAAAGTTGCGTTCCACTAACAAATTACTTCTTTCAATGCCTTTCACCCGCACCGTGAACGCCCGACTGCGCTCCTTTCACCTTGCTGCACCTCATGCCTGGAACAGCCTACCTGCATCTGTGCGCCAGGCACCCTCCCTGGCCCTCTTCAAGTCCAGGCTGAAGACCCACCTCTTCACTGTTGCATTCAGATCCTGACTCTTTCATCATCTCACCCAACCCCCGTCAACGTTTTTGACCAACTACAGACCAAACTGTACCTCACCGTACCTTGTGTAGAACCGATTAATGCTTGCGTAGAACCGATTGATGTTCTGCACTGTTTTAACTAATGTACTATTCTAACTAGATTGTAAGCTCCGATGAGCATGACTCTGAGGGGCAGGGACTTGTTGCTGACTACCTCTTGTAGGTTAGCTGTACAGCGCTGCGTTTGTGGCGCTCTAGAAGTGCTAAATAGTAGTAGTAGTAGTAGATTCCTCCTGGTCCTCATGGATATTTCAGTGGCCTTTGATACCATATCCCACAACATACTGCTACAATGCCTCCAAGAGATCGGGCTCCGCAATAACGCCCTAAAATAGTTTAGCTCCTACCTGAACAATCAAACACAGCAAGTAAAAAGCGGATCTGCACTTTCATCTATACTCTTTAACTTATACATACAGCCCATATGTAGCATCATTAAACAGCACAAGATACATTACCACATATATATTGACGATATCATGGTCTATGCCCCAACAGACCTGCTTGCACCGACCTGATTTCTATAGCCAAATGCCTAGAAGACGTGAACTAACAATAACCTAATGGTCAACTTTGACAAGACAGAGGTGCTGTTCATCTCTAGAAACTCTACATTCAACCCACCACAAACAATCAACAACCTACACAAGACAATAACACTAAAGGATGAAGTAAAATACCTGGGCATCACCCTGGACAAAAACCTTAACCTACAAACACACATCAACAAAACTGCGGCAAAAGCCTACCACAGATTAAAACTCATTAGGGGACTCAAACCAGTCCTAAGCCAAGACCATTTCCGTACTGTGTGCCAGGCCGTTATCACCCCAATTTTGGACTACGGAAATTCACCATACCAAGGTCTCCCCAAACAGACCATCCACCCACTCCAACTGGTGCAGAATACAGCAGCACATATCATCACAGGCACTGCCAAAAAAAAAATTAGCACATCACATCCATACTACAACAATTGCACTGGCTACCAATCCACTCACGTGCAAGATTCAAAGCAACCTTGAACTCATTTAAAATCATTCACCTCTGCTCAGATGCTCAGATGCAGCAGATGCGCGCCAGAACATAATAATCAGAGGCATAAGTAACAGACCCAGGAGAAACAACAAGGAAAACATGCTCGGCACACCTGAAAGATATCATAGAACAAATCAAGGTCCAAACGAGCACCTTCACTTTCGGCACCTGCACTATGTAACTCTCTTCCTGAAAGAATAAGAGCCCTGAAAGACATCAAAGACTTTCACAAGACACTTAAGATCCTCCTGTTCACAGAATACTTCAGACACGTACATAATCAGTGCCAGAAGCAGAATACTGCTCCAAATGGCCAGCTGACAAAACACGCAATCGCAAAAGAACTAACTATATATAGTTTGTACATTTGTTCATAACCTTACCCCAACCCCACCTCCACCTGTTAAATGTATACCCAACAAGTTATACTGTAAACCACTTTGATTGAAGGATAAGGTGGTATATAAAACCGGTTAAATAAATAAATAAATACTAGGCTATTACTCTAACCATTAGGCTACTCCTCCATACTGGCTAGTATTTTACTTTATACATATATTCAGTGCTGCTAACCATTTAAGTTAGCACCACTGTGTAAGTCAGCACCAGTTGTGTAAATACTGAGATTTAGGTATGTTCTTGTTGCCTAAATCTAGGCAGTTCCTTATAAAATTGCCCCCCATCTGAAGATATATGACCTGAACATATATCTTCAGAACATATCCGAGGTTTTGGCCTTTCCTTGTCTTCTATTTGTAAATAAACGACAAAGTCAATAGATTGATTCATATTTGCAGAGAAGATGTTGGCAATCTGTTATTGTAGTTCTTAAAGACATTCACTACTATTCATTCTAGTCATGTGTGTGAAAACCAGGGGGTTTGTGTACTAAAGGTTAACATATATTAAGTGCTGCAATGGCCTATAGACATGAATGGAAAGTGGAAGCATTTAACACACATTAACTTTACTTAATGTGCGTTAACCTTTAGTAAACATACCCCCAGGTGTTTCATGTACAGATGTCCTATAACTGTTAACTGAAGGACGTATGCATACTGTAAGTGTTTGGTCTAAACTATTGGTTCTCACCCCAGTCCTTGGGGCACACCTGGCCAGTAAGGTTTTCTGATATCCATAATGAATATGCATATGAGAGATTTGCATACAATGGTGGTAATGCATGCAAATCTCTCTCCTGCATGTTCATTGTGGAAACCTTAATAGCTGAGAACTACTGGTCTAAGCTACTAAGAATCACTCAAAGCTTTATTCGACAAAGGCTTTCTTCTATTCTATGGCTATAGAATAAGATTCTCTTGATTGTGATTTTGCTAGCAATATAATCACAGACCCTCCTCCATCCCTGTTCAATGTATTTCATGACAGATTTTTATTTATGTCAATATCAGGTTACTATCTAGAAATAACAAAAAGGAATGAAGCAAATACACAGCAAGTCAAACTCACAGATATTTGTCCTCTTTCTGCCATTTAAGATAGCGAATCAATCGTAACTCCACAGAGATTTTTCATATGCAATAATCAGCGGCTGTTCTCTGATAACATGCAGATGAAAAGAGGGCAGTCTGTTTTCCTGTTTTTAAGTTGTTAGACTGCCCATGTGTTTTGCAAGTATTTAGTATGTTAGCACACCTTAAAAAATATTAATGTGCACTAAATCATTTTGACACGCGTTAACCTAAGAATTTAATGTGTCAAGCCAATTTGTGCATGATGAAAAGTTCTAACACATATCAAACTTTACTAAAATGAGTATGTGAAACAAACAAAAAAGTCCAAAAATCTGGAAAAATTCCCAAAGTGAAGCGAAAATATTTGTCCTGTGCATATCCATATGAGCTGTTACAATACATACCTCTCTCTGAAACAACACTTGCATAAAAACGTTGATAAGGATAATATCAACATATTCCACTGCATATCCACTGAGCAACACCATGTCCTTTATGCTCAATTGCTACTTCCAGAAATAGTGCCTCAGTACATATGGTACTACATCAGACGTTTTAAATTCAATTTCAATTAAATCTTTACTACATGGAAGAACTGGATGAAAGGGTACATTAAGCAGAAGCGATATGCAGGTGCAAAGGACAGCTGCAGTATGTGAATGGCATTTTCCTCTAATATAACTTTTCCTCTGCTTCAGCTGAAGTACAGCAAAGGAACTGTGTGGAAGAATTATAAAATAAAGCTCGATGCAGATTTCTACAAGTGTGGCAGAGAAAAGGGAGGCCTTGCTTCAAATGTATCATTGACACTAAATTTGCCACTATTGCCACCACTAGTATTGCCACAGAATTTGGTAATTTCTATAGAATTGTGGGAAACCAGAACTATAGCAATGACAGGCGTGGATAACCACGAGTGAGCAAAAGCGCAATAGGAGGTGCCTCTCTCCATTCTCTCTTCTCTGATTTTTATTCCTTCCCCCGAGATTGATCTTCAGCTTTACCCATAAATACCTGCTCATGCCCCTCCTCTAGCCAATACTCCCTCTGCTGAATTTTGTAGTATGAATTAGACTCTTGTATTGACATCAGGGGCCAAATTCATTCATTGTTTCAAATCGTTGGATCTGTGGTACCTTGTGAATGTCAAAGCATGACCACAGTCACTCATGGCCGAGGAGAAGGAAGAAATTACCTGAAGCATTGCTGCCCTCCTCCTCCTCCTATTAGCCAGTGTGGCAGGGATCAGCTATATTGGGAATGGCTGGGATATGAAGGAGTTATTGGCTAGAGCAATTGTAAGGCGAGTATTAATTTTATGGATGGGGAAGGGGTACTGCTTGGGGAAGGGGGTAAGTAGGAAGTGGCTGAAAAGGGATAAGAGGGGGATCATACAAAGGAGTAGAGAGAGAGGGGATCATTGCACAGGATGGAATAGAGAGCTGAGAGCAGATGGAGTGAAAAAAGAAATGAGGTTGGTATGGAATCAGGTAACATTTTACTTACCAGTCAATGTCCTTTCTTTGAAGTCTGCTAGAGCAGTCCAGACAAGTGGGTTGTGTTCCCCTACCAGAAGATTGATGGAGACAAAGAATCATTGAAAAGCCCAGATTTCAACGATATGATTTCTATGCTTCTATTCACCTCAGCCACCAGAGGTCTCTTCAGTATTTGTCCCAAAGCATATGGGAGACACATAGCAAGCCTCACACAACCTTTGTGGGCAACAATGAGTAATCAACAGTAAACACTATGTACAGGAAAGCATAAACAGAAAGCTGTCCAAAGAAGATGAACCTGCAAAGCCAAGAGAAAAAAAAATCATAGCGCACCCAATGGTACCGCAGCAGAAGAACAGAGCAAATACAGTTTTAGGGACAGGCCCTGGACTGGTCTAGCAGGACTAAAGGAAAGGACATTAACTGGTAAGTAAAATGCCACCTTCCATAACATCCTGCTAGACCAGTCCAGACAAGTGGGATGTACCAAAGTTACAACTCCACTGGGTGGAAAGAAGACACAGCAGCTCACCTGTGTCTGCCCTCACATGGATATCCAAGCAGTAATGCTTGACAAAAGTGGAAAGTGATGACCATGTTGCTGCCCGACAAAAATGTCTGCAAGGGCAATCGAGCTCTGCTTCACCCCCGGGGAAGCCTGAAACTGTGTACAATGGGTGCACAACCCTCCGGAACCGGCCAGTTCTGTAACAGATACACTGAGACAATGGCCTCCTTAATCTAGCACCCCAAAATCGATTTAGCCACCGTGTCACCCTTACGCGGGCCAGCAAACAGCACAAAAATATGGTCAGACTTACAAAAGAAATTTGTAACCTCCAAGTACTGGAGAAGCACCCTCTGGACATCCACAAGACGAAGATCCTTATCCTTCCCCCGACACTGCTCCTTAGAGAAGGAGGGCAGGAAGACCACATGGCTCATGTGAAAGGGAGAAAGCACCTTAGGGAAGAAGTAGGTACAGGCTGAATGGAACAGCCTCATTTGAAAAGGATAGATAATGGATGTCAGCAAGACAGAGCCTGCAACTCGGAAATCCGCCTTGTGGAACAAATCGCAACCAAGAAGACAGTCTTGAGCTTCAACTCTTCAATAACATAGCCCCATCTCACCTATCCTCGCTCCTTATCAAACCCACAAGCACAAGATCTAGAAGGTGCTGCTCACAGAACATACATACAAGAAATACCACATCACATTCGAAACACTAACCTCTGCACTTCTAACAGTGCCTTTACATACATAGCCCCAACTCTATGGAACGTACTTCCGGATTACCTAAAAGACCTCCAACAGTTTTGCAAAGATCTTAAAATTCTCCTATTCATAGAACATTATGGGAACCATATAGCCCAATCTCAATCTCAACAGCCTTAAATATCTAATCTCCAGTGATGCAGACTGTGCACTGACACTTTCTTGTATATAAGTTTATTTTTTATGTTTTAATGGCATTTTACCATTGACCGCTTGAGGATAGATGGTATGTAAATAGTTTAATGTAATACAGTTTAGAAACACTGTAATAACATTTGTTCGATGTAAATTGCCCCTGATCTTTGGAAGGAGCGGTATACAAAAGCTGTTCAAATAAATATATAAATAAATAAAATATTAAAAATGAGCAGTGCCAGTCATCAGTGGCTTCTAAGATAATAAACTGGTTGGGACCTACGGGACCGTTTTGAAGATTATTTTATTGCCTTGCTTTTGCTCTGTTTTCAGGAGTCATTTGTGCAATGGTAACAGTAACAGAGTTACCTAAGGTTTCCCTTGTATACTTTCTGATTGCCATATTTGTGCGGTGATTTACCGTTCTTATTGTTGTATGTTAAAAGAGAAGTTCTTGAAAGCATATGCTGTTTGAATTATTGACTGTGCATCATTGGAATTTGATGGTATTTGGTGGAACCTAGGTACTGTAAAAAGTACTTTAAGTGTTCCAGTTTAATTATTAACATATTTAAAATATTCATAAAAAAGGGGGAGTTTTTTAAGCCGATGATGTTCAGCTTCTCATTTCCTCTACAGTTGTGCTTTGCCGCATAGAGGGATGCAATAATGTCATGAGGGATTTTCTCCCCAGTTTGATGAAGTACTGTTAGCTGTATGATTGGCTGGCTCTCTCTTAGAGATAGTTTTTGAATATTGGACCGTTTTGGCCTATGTATTTTTGTGGTATTTTTTAGCTATAGGAGTGTTCTCATTTTGTTTAGTGATTTTCCACTCCTAGTGCATTTTTAGGTTCTTTATGGAGATCATCCTGGGAGAGGAAAGCGTAGTTACTCACCTGTAACAGGTGTTCTCCAGGAGCAGCAGGAATCAGTCCTCACATATGGGTGACGTCGGCGCCGACGGAGCCCTCGCGGAGCAATTTTCCCCAGCTTTCAAAGAAAGCCTTTGGGAATTGCAGCGCGCATGCGCGGTCCCCTTCCCGCCCAAGGGTGCCATCTTAGCCAGTCAGATGACATAGCTAAAAAAGACAGCATAAAAATTTGCAAAAAACTAAAGAAGATGATTGCAACTCCAAGGGGAGGAGGGAGGGTTGTGAGGACTGATTCCTGCTGCTCCTGGAGAACACCTGTTACAGGTGAGTAACTACGCTTTCTCCAGGACCAAGCAGGAAGTCAGTCCTCACATATGGGACTCCCAAGCTTAAGGCTACCGGAGACCCTAAGCACAAAAATGAGCTCCCTCTAGCTCAGCAGCACAGAAGGAAGGAATCTTCGCTGAATTATTACCCACCGGTAGCCCACATCCGGGATGGAGGGTAGGAGTTGCTCAGACCTCAAAGAGATTACGGAGGACTGCCTGTCCGAAAGCACTGTCCCTGCGGGACTCCCTCTCGAGACAGTAATGGACCGCAAACGTCTGGCTCGAAGACCAAGTAGCGGCCCGGCAGATGTCTGCCAGCGGAACAGAGCGGAGGTAAGCCACTGACGTAGCCTTTGCCCGAACGCAATGAGCCGTGACTCGACCTTCCAAGGAGAGTCCGGCTGCCCCATAAGCCCAAGTGATACAGTCCGCAACCCAGATGGACAGAGTACGCTTGGAGACCGGGAGCCCCAATTTATTGGGGTCGAAAGACACAAAAAGCTGAGCAGCTTTACGGTGCTCCCGCGTACGGTCAAGGTAGAAGTTCAACGCCCTTCTACAGTCCAGGGTATGGAGGACCGTTTCAGCTCGGCTGGAGTGTGGTCTGGGAAAGAAGGTCGGAAGTACCACCTCCTGATTGATGTGAAAAGGGGAGACCACTTTTGGAAGAAATTTAGGGTGAGTCCGTAGGACTACTCTATTTTTGTAGAACCGAGTGTAAGGGGGATCAGACACGAGGGCCTGTAGTTCACTTACGCGTCTAGCGGAAGTGAGGGCTATCAAGAACAATGTTTTCCAAGAAAGAAAACGGAGAGAACAGGTAGCCATAGGTTCAAAAGGCGGACAGGTGATCCGCTGTAACACCACATTCAAATCCCAGTCAGGAGCTGGCGGGCGCAGAGGTGGTTTAAGTAGAAGGAGACCTCGGAGAAACCTCGCTACGAGAGGGTCGCTGGAAAGAGGTCTGCCGTCCACCGGCACATGATGTGCTGAAAGAGCACTGAGGTGAACTTTGACGGAATTGGACTTAAGTCCCAGATTAGAGAGGTATAGCAAGTACTGCAGAATCACCGACACCGGGCAGGAGAAGGGATCCTGAGACTGTTGGGTACACCAAACGGAAAAGCGACGCCATTTAAGGGCGTAGCATTTGCGGGTAGAAGGTCGCCGAGAAGCTAGGACGACCTCTTCCACCTCTGCCGGCAGAAGAAGGGGAGCAAGGACTACCCTCTCAGCAGCCAGGCCATTAGATTGAGAGATCTGAGGTTGGGGTGTAGCAGAGACCCCTGATCCTGAGTGAGGAGATCCAGTTGTAACCCCAGAGGGAAGGGATCCTCCACCGCCAATTGCAGCAGGAGTGGAAACCACGGCTGCCGGGGCCAGCGAGGGGCCACCAGGATCATGAAGGCTTTGTCTCGGAGAACCTTGAAAAGAGTTCGAGAGACCAGCGGGATGGGAGGGAAAGCGTACAGAAGGCTCCCCGACCATGAGAGTAGAAAAGCGTCTGCCGCAACTCGAAGGGGATGTGGCTGACGAGAGCAGAAGCGAGGAAGTTGCCGGTTGAGAGGGCTGGCAAAGAGATCCATCGTGGGGAGGCCCCACTTTAGAAAGAGCTTCTGAACTACCAAGGGATCCAGGCGCCACTCGTGCGGCTGGAGGATCCTGCTGAGTTTGTCCGCCAGGCAATTTTCTTGGCCTGGGAGATAAACTGCCTTGAGATGAATGCCGTGACTGACGGCCCAAGAGCAGAGCTTCTGTGCTTCCCGACAGAGAAGGAAGGAGCCCGTGCCCCCCTGCTTGTTCACGTAGAACATGGCAACTTGATTGTCCGTCTGGACAAGGACGGACTGGCGAGAGGTCAGGTGGGAGAAGGCCTTGAGAGCCAAGCGGATCGCTCTGAGCTCCAGGAAGTTGATCTGCTGAGCAGACTCCCACGTGGACCAGAGGCCCTGAGTACGTGCCCCTTGGCAATGTGCTCCCCAGCCCAGGAGGGATGCATCTGTCGTCAGCACCTGGGCCGGCTGAGGTGACTGAAAAGGCATGCCGAGTACCAGGTTCGGCCGATGAAGCCACCACCGGAGAGACGAGATCAGCGGCTCGGAGACGCGCACTAGGTCTGCTAGGCCGCCTGTGGCTTGTTGCCACTGCTTGCGGAGACACCATTGAGCAGGCCGCATATTCAGGCGGGCATTGGGGGTCACGTGGACGGTGGAAGCCATATGGCCGAGCAGTCTCAGAAAGCGCCTGGCGGAGACCAGGGGCTGGCTGCGAAAACGGTCGGCTAGGTCCATGAGCCGTTGAGCCCTGTCGAGCGGTAGGAACGCTCGTGCCTGAGGAGTGTGCAGCCTTGCGCCGATGAACTCGAGATCTTGTGAGGGGAGCAAAGTGGACTTTGCGAAGTTTATAACAAAGCCCAGGTACTGCAGAAGAGTCACCGTGCGGCGTGTAGCGTTGGTGACCTCCGGGGCGGACGCTGCTCTGATGAGCCAGTCGTCGAGGTACGGAAAGACAGAGGCCGTGAAGCCGGAGATGGGCCGCCACCACCGCGAGGCATTTTGTGAAGACCCGCGGTGCGGAGGATAGGCCAAAGGGCAGTACTCTGTACTGGTAATGATTTCCTGCCACCACAAACCTTAGGTATTGGCGGTGGCTTGGGTGGATGAGGATGTGCGTGTAGGCATCCTTTAGATCCAAGGAGCATAGCCAATCTCCCTGCTGGAGGTAGGGCAGAAGGATTCCAAGGGTAAGCATCTTGAACTTTTCCCGCACGAGGAATCTGTTGAGGTTGCGCAGGTCCAGGATGGGTCTGAGGCCTCCTGTCCTTTTCGGTACTAGAAAATACCTGGAATAAAAGCCTTGACCTCTCAGGTGGTGTGGCACCGGTTCCACCGCCTGTTCCTGTAGAAGACCTGCTAACTCCTGAAGGAGTAAGTCCCTGTGCAGAGGGAGTCGTGGAGGTTCCCCGGAAAATAGGAGGGAGGGACCTGTTGGAAGTGGAGAAGGTAGCCTTCTCTCACGACTTGAAGCACCCAGGCATCTGAGGTGATGCTGGACCACCTGTGGGCGAAGTGAACCAGCCGGCCTCCGGTGCTGGGAGGAGCCAGCGGAGGGGGAGAGGCTATGCTTAAGGAGTCAAAAAACCCCACCCTGCTGAGCAGGGGCTGGTGGCGCAGGCTTGGGGGCTTGCTGCCTACGGGACCCGTTACCCCATCCCTTGGCCTGCTGGCCCTGTTGGGGAGCTGCAGGGGCCTGATATTGGGGGTATTGTTTGTAGGCAGCCGCCTTTCTCGGGTTAAAAGGACTTCTTTCCCGAGCCCTTCTTTTTCTGGGAAGGGGCGGAGGTCTTCCTAGAAAGCCTAGTCCTGGTGAGAGTCTCCGTCTCGATCTGTGCAGCCTTTTCACCCATGGGCTTGCCAAAGAGGTTCTCGCCTTGGCAGGGGACATCGACCAACTTGTCCTGCAACCAGGGCTCAAGGTCAGACGACTGAAGCCAAGCCTGTCGGCGGGCACCGATGCCGGCTGCGGCCACTCGAGCCGATGCTTTGAAGCCATCATAGGCTGCTCGGGATATGAATTTTGAGCATTCCCGAATGCCAGAGGACAAGGCCAGGAACCTCCGCAAGGGTTCCTCAGACAAACCAGCGGAGAATCCGGCTAGCTCTTTAGCCAGGTCTCGGAGATACATGCCCATGTATAGCTGGTAGGTCTGGACACGACACGCAAGCATAGAGCCCTGGAAACACTTCTTACCAAGGCCATCCAGGTTACGGGCCTCCCTGCCAGGAGGCACCGAGGAGTGCATCTTCTGGCTCTTAAGACGATGCATGGCCGATTCCACTACCATGGAATGGTGTGGTAGCTGTGCCTTTTGGAAGCCAGGGCTCTTGCGGACTCGATAGATAGAATCGACCCGCTTGCTCAGGACCGGCGAGGAGGCCGGACTCTCCCACATGCGGAAGAGTAGTCGTTCCAACATGGGAGGAACCGGTACAGTAAAGTGTTCCCTGGTGGGAGAGTCATACTGGAGGGCGTCGAGCTCTTCGGCTCGAGGCTCCTCCTCGGGATCCGCAGGGAAGGCCAAAGCCTTGGCCATATCCCTGACGAAGTCAGAGAACCGGGCATCCTCCGGGGGGGACTGCTTCCGAGGTTCGGACTCAGGTGAGTCCGAGGGGACACACCGAGTCCGAAAAGAATCAGGCGACTCTTCCTCTTCAGACTCCCAGACCGACTCCGACGAGGACTCGGTGGGGTCGGCCCGGGCAGGGCGCGGCGCCTGCCGCCCCGACGCCGAGGGAGTCGGCGTCGGCGACCTCGGTCCCGAACGGAAGGCCGAGGGTGACCTCGACCGAGGATCGACTCGAGTTCGCATGGACTCGAGGATCGGCTCGGTCTCCGGGGTCGACTTAGACGTCGACGTCCCGGCGGTCGGGGCAGCGGCGCCAGCGAGGCCGGCGAGCAGTGCCCGCTGCTGGTCCATGAAGGCAGACAGTCTGCTCTCCAAGGCCGTCAACCTGAGTCCGAGCTCAGGTGACCCAGCAGTCCCCGACTCGGGCCCCGACGGCGTCGGGCCCGACGTCGTCGGTCTCGGAGGCGAGTCCAGGAGGACCACAGGACTTACCCGAGCAGGCATCTCCGACTCCAGGCGAGGTCGCTTCGAGAGGTGCTCCTTCTCCAAGGACCCGGGACGGCTATCGGGGCTATGCGACCTGGCCCTCGCGGAGCCAGGAGCGTCCACCGACGCCGCCCTCGCGGGTTTCACCTTCCGACGATGGTCCCCAGAGGGAGAACCCCTATCGGAGGAACTCCGGCGACGGTCCGAGCTGGAGCCTCTGGACGCGGAGGCCTCCGACGAGGTCCGGGTACGGCTGGGGTCAGCGAAGATCCTATCCCGCTGATGCCGCCGACTTCTCAACGCTTTGGAGGACATTTTGCCGCAGGGCCCACAGATCATTTCTTCATGATCCGGGCCCAGGCAGCGGAGGCAATTGTCATGTGTGTCAGTTAGTGACATATTTCGGTCACACTGACCACACCGCTTGAAACCACTGGCAGCCATCAGGGGAAAAAGGGCCCCGGCGAGGTCAAAGGACCGGGCTGCCAGGGAAAAACCGAAAACGAAACTGACTAAGTCAGAAAAACCGAAAAAGAAGAAGAGGACTCGTGACCGGCGTCGCGAGTCCGGGCGGGAAAAAGACCGGCGTCGAACCGAAGGAAAAAAAAAAGTAAATTATGAGGAAATATCAACTTTTTCGCGGGGACACGACGGGTACGTCTGTAGGGCTCCGCGGAAAAAAGAAGACTGGCTAAGATGGCACCCTTGGGCGGGAAGGGGACCGCGCATGCGCGCTGCAATTCCCAAAGGCTTTCTTTGAAAGCTGGGGAAAATTGCTCCGCGAGGGCTCCGTCGGCGCCGACGTCACCCATATGTGAGGACTGACTTCCTGCTTGGTCCTGGAGAACTGCTGATCCTAGAGCAAGGTATTAATCTCTCAACTCCTTCCTCTTCATGCTCTCAGAATCTGTCTAGCCAGCCTAGCCAAACCTACAGTCCTTGATACTCTTAAGTCAGGCCAGTAAACAAAGGCCCATCTGTTCCAACGCAGTTCCATTAAATAAAAACACCAAACAGGGTATCACCAGCTACTCAAAACTGGTAGAGAAATCACACTCATAACTAAGTTTTTCAGAGTACAAAGTAGAGGATCCACTTTGTGTTGTTAATCATACCATCCCACAGCAAGGCATCATCCTCCAACTGCTATGGCACCCCATGTGTACCATTCAAATGGGCAGCAACTCCCTTACTTCCCGTGGCTCAGGAGAATATTGAATCAAACGTACCTGGAGCTTTGTGGGAGAACAATGATACAAATGGGATCCCTTTTTGATGCAACTCACTGCACACTGGAGCCATCTGCTATCTGATCACCGCCACCTGTGCCAAGTAATCATGGAACAGCAACACCTTGTACTCCTTGTATCACCAGCTCTCTTGCATTACTTGGTCTTTTGCTAACCAGTTCAAAATCCTAACAATTATGGGCTGTGACTGCTGCTCTAGTTGCTGTGCTGCCCCCTACTCTGTGCCCATACTTGCATATGACCTATGTTCGCTCAGCCTTCAGGCCAAACTGCTACTGGATTCACTGCTCAATGAGTTTTTGTAAATCTGCATCAGTCATGGTATCAGGATTCCTAACCAACTATCTATTGCTCCACTGAATTGAGCAACTATCTATTGCTCCACTGATCCTTGAGTCACTTGAAGAGTTTGGCATTTATTCGCTAGAGCATGGCAAACTACCGTTCCATCCCAGCCATATTGTCCTCTTGAACTGAAAGTATTTTCTACCTCACCAATGCACTGGGCATGGCTCTCAAAGGTCTCCTTTATTTCATCCATAGCCCACTGGAGTTCATTAAGCAGGTCCTCTAAAGCAGCAGAGACTGTCTTAGCAATTTCAGAGACTAGATCCCAGTGGCCAGTCAGAGTGATATTCTCACCCTTCTGCACCATTTTGCTTCTTTGTTTTTAGGCCTCTTGCATGTGTCATTGGAGCTTCCAAGACATTCCTGCTCAACTTCTCTTCCTGAGCCTCCCCATCTGATGCACCAGCAGCGTGTCCAAGATGTCTCCATTCATTTAAACAGTTGACTATGGAGAATTTACTCTGAAATTGTCCTAAAATCTTATGGGGGCATACCAAAGCTCCCTCCTCCTCCATCCTTCTCAGCCCTGCAGCATACCAGAAGTCACAATATTGGTTGCAAGGCAAATCATGCCCAGGAACTGGAGATAGGCATATTTTTCCAGGGTTCTCTCCCATTTCTTCACTCTGCCAGATTCTCTTATCAAGAGGGAGCAGATTCTTCATTAGGGGAAGGGAAAACCCTTCAAGACTCTTAGACCATAAGTTTAAAGATGCTCAAGACTGAATTGGGTGCTCCAATTCTATTTACTGGGTAAATGTTGAAATAAAACAGTAACTCTGTTCAGGACATACACAGTCCTTGGTAACATGGATTGTATCACCTTAGGTATTTGCGTCTGTGATTCCAATCTGTAGGAATACTCTCCCCCTTCTCACTAGGATCCTCTCTTCCTTCTTTCAATATATACAGGCAAACTTCCCCCTATACCTTCTCCAACAGGCAAAGTCCTCTCCAGTACTGCAGACTCCTCTTTTAGGCATGGGAGGCAAACCAGCAGTTTCAATCTATTCCACATTTAGGCAGAGAAGTGGGATAAAACCTTGGTCTGGCTCTCATTCTTCACATGTAAAAATTCAAGATTTAATGGCGTGGTTCCAATAAATGCTGGGCTCCATACTGGGACTTAGCACACAATACAAACCCACCACAAGATACCACACCTCACATCCTGTTCCTGAGGATTATATAGAGGGCATATAGAACCAAAGCAACCATAAGAGGGATGTTACAACAAGATGGTTTGCACCTACTGCTAGGCTAGAAATGGAATGGTCCTACACCAGAGAATGCTACAGAGGTCCTCACATCATTCAAGTTTGGGATCAAGGTAGGAATCAGTCACATTTTAATCACCCCTCATCTACATAAGCCACGTCCATTGCAAAGCCTCCTGCATTCCCTTGCAATCTCTTAAATAAAGAAGAGGTTACTATTGAAGTTTCAAAGAAACAAATATGGTCACTGCAAGAGGAGGATCCTCTTTAAGCCTCTAGTGAAATAAGACTCTTTCATTGCCTAAATTGCTGTCCTTTCTAGCTAGGCTAAGTAAAGGTTTCCTAAGATCTCTGCTACCTAATCTTCAGCAGTTATTGAATCTGGAGAAGAGCCATGCCAATTCCCTAGCTCATTGGGACCAACAAGCTGCACAAGTATGAAATATTTTGGCTACTCAACAAGCTCAATATATTGCTTACTGTAAGTGTGTTGTAATGGCGACATGCAGTAGACTATCGCTTCAACACATCATAAGTAATGTCATAATCTGCTGGTATGTTCCCAGAAAAATCCATACATTTCTTTTCTACAGAATAAAATTCATTGTTTCGAAATTCAGTTATGGATGTTTAAGAGCAAGACAATGTAAGGGACTATAGAATTTGATATGGAAGGGCAGATTAGAAAGGCCATATGGTCTTTTTCTGCTGACATGTTTCTATATATGGGTGTAAAGATAAAATATGCTTTCATCCTTTCATAACAATAATTCATCTGGAGGTCAGAGCATCAGCATTAAACTATGATCCAGGATAAATCTGGGGATAAAATTTATTTATTTATTTAGCTGTATTTATATCCCGCTTTTCACCAGGTCAAAGCGGTCAATTGGGGGATACATTTAACATGAGGGGATATGAGACACATAAAAGCAAAAGAACCTCCTGTCCCAATCATAAATATAGTCAGATATTAAAGAAAAACAGAAGTACAGGGACAACATCTGTAATATTAAAGGAGAATGTCAAGAAACCAGGAGGCCTAATTACTAAAATTAGAAAGTGGTTAGAGCACTGGTCTTTGACTAAAGCGACCAGGGTTCAAGTCCCATTGGCACACCTTGAGGAAGTCATTTAAACCTCCTTTGCCTCAGGTACAAACTTAGTGTGTAAGTCCTCCTGGTTCTAGACAGGTTCTGAGAGCACAAAGAGAAAGGATTTGAGAGTTTAATACCTTGCTCTAGGATCAGCAGTTCCTCTCCCAGGATGATCTCCATAAAGAACCTACTGTACCTGATTGTAACTCACCTTGAACAACTACTGGAAAGGTGTGAGCTAAATATTATACTATAAATACTAAGATAAGTTAAACAGCTAACATGGAAGAGGGTGGGGAATGGACAGGATCTGTGCCTTATAGGTTAATGCAGTAACCATTAGCATGGTAGATAATGCAGAGCAGTTAACATCACTTTGAGAGACGTAGCTTACCGCATCTTGAGTTATCCGCCATGCAGTTAATACCCGGTAAAGCACAGTTACTTACCTGTAACAGGTGATCTCTGGGAACAGCAGGAATTAGTCATCACATATGGGTACGTCGGTACCGACGGAGCCTGCGCGGGAAAGCTCCCCAGCTTTTCAAATGAAAAGCTTTTGGGGCCTCCCACTGCACATGCGCGCTGCCTTCCCGCCTTCCTGACCAGCTCTCCTCAGTTCGAGTTTAAAGCTGAGACAATAGAGAGAGAGGACAGGAAGATAGAGGAATAGAGAGACAACTCCTAGGGGAGGTGGGTGGGTTGTGATGACTAATTCCTGCTGTTCCCAGAGATCACCTGTTACAGGTAAGTAACTGTGCTATCTCTAGGAACAAGCAGGAATAAGTCATCACATATGGGGACTCCCTAGCTGAGATGCCTGGGAGATCCCCCTCCAAGGGTAACCATCTTCGGATGGATCTCAGGCATCCATTCTGGGAAGGTGGGCAGGAGTTGTTTAAGTATGGAACAGGTGTTTGAGGACAGCCTGACCAAACAAGGCATCCCGGCGGGAGTCCTTGTCCAAGCAGTAATGGGCTGTGAAGGTATGAACCGAGGCCCAAGTGGCTGCTCGACAGATCTGATCTATGGACACAGAGTGAAGATGAGCCATAGAAGTAGCCATGGCTCGCACATTGTGAGCTGTGACATGGCCTTCCAGAGAAATGTTCTTACTCTGGTAAGCAAAGGAAATACACTGAGCAATCCAGTTGGAAAGTGTGCGTTTGGTGACTGGAAGTCCCAAATGAGAAGGATCAAAAGCCACGAAAAGCTGAGAAGACTTTCGATGTGGCTGAGTTCTATTGAGGTAAAAGGCGAGAGCTCTTTTACAGTCAAGGGTATGAAGGTTCCTCTCTGCACTGGATGCATGAGGAGCCGGAAAAAAGACAGGTAGATATACCTCTTGATTAAGATGAAAAGGCGAGACCACTTTAGGCATAAAGTGGGGATTCGTCCTAAGGACCACCTTATCATGATGAAATCTGGTATAAGGTGGATTTGCCACCAAAGCTTGCAGTTCACTGATGCGGCGAGCCGAAGTGACTGCAATAAGGAAAAGGACCTTCCAAGAAAGAAATTTCAGGGAGGTAGATACCAATGGTTCAAAGGGTGGCTTCATAAGTTGACCCAGAACTAAATTCAAGTCCCATGCTACCGGAGGAGGCCGGATGGGAGGCTTAGTGAGGGTTAGGCCTCTCATGAATCTTGCAATAAGAGGATGAGAGGAAACAGATTGTCCATTTATAGGTTTTAAGGATGCTGTAATAGCACTTAAATGGACTCGTACTGAATTCGTCTTGAGGCCTGCATTGGAAAGATGCAGGAGATAGTCTAGTAGAGAATTCAAAGGAAGTGCCAGAGGGTCAAGACCCTGTTGAGCACACCAAATGGAAAAACGTTTCCATTTGAAAGCATAGGAACGCCTGGTAGAGGGTTTCCTAGAGGCATAAAGGATATCTTTCACTGGTTGAGAAAGATTAAACTCTTGAAGGCTTAAGCCTTCAGTAACCAAGCTCGGAGATGTAGGGACTTGGGGTTTGGATGCCACAAAGTCCCCTGCTCCTGAGACAGAAGGTCTGGTGCAGCTCCCAGGTCCAGGGAGGAGCCCTGGGAGAGCTGTAGAAGGAGAGGGAACCACACTTGGCGTGGCCAGCGTGGAGCAATGAGGATCATGGATCCGTGATCCCTCTGAAGTTTGAACAGAGTCTTGGGAATCAAAGGAATGGGTGGAAAAGCGTACAGGAATTCCTGACCCCAATGTAGGAGAAAGGCATCGTTGGCCTGAGCTCCCTGACACGGAGTCCTGGAACAGAACCGGGGAAGTTTGGCATTCCACGGACTTGCAAAGAGGTCTATGTCCGGGGTCCCCCATTCCTGAAAGATTCTGCGTATCTGGTCCATATGTAGGGACCATTCGTGTGGGAGCAGAACTCGACTGAGTCTGTCTGCCCGAGAGTTTTGAACTCCTGGAAGATATACTGCCAGAAGATGAATTTGGTGCTCTCTGGCGAAGGCCCATAATCTGAGAGCTTCGTTGCAAAGCGACAGAGAGCCCGTCCCTCCTTGTTTGTTGATATAAAACATGGCCACCTGATTGTCTGTCTGAACTAGGACAGTCAGGTTGGCAAGGAGGGTATGGAAGACTGTGAGGGCAAGGAAGATTGCTCGCAGTTCCAGAAGATTGATATGAAGGGTGGTCTCTTGGGGAGACCAGATTCCCTGAGTGGAGAGATGTTGAAGATGAGCTCCCCACCCTGTTTGGGAGGCATCTGTTGTGAGGGTTGCTTGGGGCAACGAAGGTTGGAAGGGGGTCCCCAACAACAGATTTTTGGAGGATGTCCACCACTGGAGAGACCAAAACAGACGTTTTGAGGTGAGTACCTGGTCTGACAGCAGTCCCGATGCTTGAGACCACTGGGTGGCCAATGTCCATTGAGCTGCTCTCATATGGAGACGAGCATAAGGTACCACATGAACCGTGGAGGCCATGTGGCCGAGAAGTTGCAGCATTTCTTTGGCTGACAAGTGACTTCTGGACTGAGCCTGGGAGGCCAAGCTTATTAGCCTTTGGCCTCGGACCAGAGGGAGGTAGGCCCTTGCAGTGGTGGAGTCCAATTGGGCCCCTATGAATTCCAGGGACTGAGTAGGGATGAGTTGGGACTTGGGAATGTTTACCACAAGTCCCAGATATTGAAGAATACGCCTTGTGCGGTCCAGAGAAATCTGGGCTTCTGATTGAGATGGAGCTCGGATGAGCCAGTCGTCCAGATATGGGAAGACAAAGATTCCCATGCCTCTGAGAAATGCGGCAACGATTGCCATGCATTTTGTGAATACTCTTGGAGCAGAGGCCAGACCGAAGGGTAGTACTCTGTACTGGAAATGTTTTCCCTGGAACAGAAATCTTAGATACTTTCTGTGGGATGGATGGATGAGTATATGAGTGTACGCATCCTTGAGATCTAGAGAACAAAGCCAATCTTGACTCTGAAGGTATGGAAGGAGAAGGCCCAGAGAGAGCATTTTGAATTTCTCCTTGAATAGAAACCTGTTCAATTCTCTCAGATCTAGGATAGGTCTGAAGCCCCCTGTCTTCTTTGTTATGAGAAAGTAAGGGGAGTAGAAACCTAACCCCTGTTGTGGAGGAGGAACCTCCTCTATTGCCCCTTGGGCAAGAAGAGAAGAGACTTCCTGACCCAACAGGGTCAGAAGAGATGGGGGAGAACTGAATTGCCTCACCATGGTATGGGGAGGAAGGCTGGAGAAATGAAGTTTGTAGCCTTCTCGGATAATAGAGAGGGTCCATTGCTCTGATGTTATTTGCTCCCATCTGGGAGCAAAGTGAGCTAGCCTTCCAGGAATGGTGAGGGGCTCTGGCTGTGCTAGAGCCAGAAACGGCAAGTTCTCTAGAGGGAAGTCAAAACCCCTGAGGGGGTTGAGCCTGCTGGGATGTAGCAGACACTGCAGGCTTTGACTTTACCTGCTTAGATTGCTGACGCTTAGCCGCAAGGCGAGGCTGAGCAGATTGCTGGCCAGTATTTGTGGGAAATCTGGTCTTTTTATAGTAAGGCCTTTTAAAAGGCTTCTTTTTGGTAGGGGTAGAAGTAGACTTGGAAAGTCTATCTAGAGTGGCATTTTCTGCATCCATTTGAGCAGCTTTAATCTGCCAGTCTTCCCCAAATAAGTTCTCACCGGTACAGGGCAGATTCCTGAGGCCTTCTACAACCCAGGGTTCTAGGTTAGAAGCCTGGAGCCAAGCGAGACGTCGGGCTGCAATAGCAATTCCCGAAGCTCTGCCTGCAACCTCGAAGGAATCAAAGGCTGCCCTGTTGGAGAACTTGGAGACCTCTGAAAGTTGTGTCACCATAGAAAAGAAGTCCGCCCTTTGATCATCAGGGATAAAGGGGGCAAAATTCTGTATTTTTAGGGCAAGTTGCCCAAGATACATGCCCATATAAAGGCTATAAGAGTTGATCCTGGCTATAAGCATACTAGCCTGGAACATCTTTCTTCCAAAAGAGTCTAGGTTCTTACATTCTCGCCCTGGAGGGGTAGAAGAATGCCTCTTAGGACTCTTTATTTTCTTCATAGCAGACTTCACCACAATGGAGTGGTGAGGCAGCTGAGTTTTCTGGAACCCAGGCGAAGGAGGGACCCGATACATGGTGTCCAACCTGCGGGAATGGGGAGACAGTGTTAAAGGAGTCTCCCACAAATCCATCAAGTGTTCTTGAAGGATTTCATGGACAGGCAGAGTGACTGCCTCTTTAGGAGCTTTTGAGTATCCTAAAATGTCCAATTTTTTTGATCTGGGTTCTCTTTCAGAAGATGTAGTAATAGAAAGTGCTTTAGCTACATCAACAATGAAATCCTGAAAGGATAAATCCTCTGGAGGAGACATCCTCCTCTTGGGAGAAGAGGGCTCCTCAGGAAGAGTAAGCTCAGCAGAGTCATCAGAGGAATTAAATTCATCAGAAGAATCTGAGTACTCTTTCTGTGCTTCCAATGTACGATACGCATACCGATCGGTATCGACATCGGGCGTATCGGGCATGGGATCGGTACCGGGCGAAAGCCGGAATCCGGCATGCGAAACCGATCGACGTTTAGAAGTCGATGGTCTCGGTTCCGGTGTAGATACCGGAACCGGGGTCGGTACCGATGAAATCGGTACCGAGGGCGTCGCAGCCTTAATGAAGGCCAGTACGGCCTGCTGCATGGTCTGGACAGTACTGCCCATAGACGCCACTACTGCCTGGATGTCGGTACCGGTATGGGCCGGTACCCCAGAGCAGTCCAACAGGTGATCTGTCGAGGCCGTGCCATCGATGTCAACCTGTGACCCCATGATTGCTTTGGAGGCCGGAACCTCCCGCCAGGGTTTTTTGGCCTGGGCAGAATCCTCGAACTCAGAACTGAGAGCCTCTCGATCTTTAGAAAGAGATTTGCTTTTAGAGGATTTGCCCACAGAAGTTTTGGTTACCTGAGATCCATCCAGAGAGGAAGACCTGGATGACTGTGATGCTTCTGAAGGAAACAGCACATGGAGCTTGTTAGCCCGGTTCTGCAAACCACGTTTAGACATCTGGGTGCAGGATGGGCAGTCCGGTATGGAGTGCTCAGGTCCCAAACATTTGAGACACCATTCATGGGTGTCTGTGACAGAAATGACAGCACTGCATTTGGTACATTTTTTGAAACCAGGGACTGGCTTCTCCATGAGGAGAAATGGTGTAGGCCTTAAGGCCTAACACCGGGTACCAAGCTGTGCTGAAGAAAAATAATATATATATAGAAAGAAAGAAAGACCGGCGATACCGGTTTAGGTATGGGGAAGGCAGGTACGCGGTCTAAAGAAACAAACAAAAGTAACAAATTCTTCAGCGGTGACAGGAACACGACCTGCTGGCTCCGCGGAAAAAGAAGAACTGAAGAGAGCTGGTCAGGAAGGCGGGAAGGCAGCGCGCATGTGCAGTGGGAGGCCCCAAAAGCTTTTCATTTGAAAAGCTGGGGAGCTTTCCCGCGCAGGCTCCGTCGGTACCGACGTACCCATATGTGATGACTTATTCCTGCTTGTTCCTAGAGATCGACCTTCTCTCTGCATTAACCACACAGAAAATTGTTTGGAATGCCCCCAAGAGTTAACACAGGTATTGCAATTACTGCATGGTAATTTTGGCAGTTCTGTTAAATAGCTGAAAAACCATAACACAGCTTAGTAAATAGACTCCCAAATGCTCGGGTGATAAAATATACTCTCTGAATTTCTTAGAATACTACAGACTAATTGGAGTATCAGGAAAAGTTCTAACTAGACATTTGGTCTAGAAATAACTTCATGTATGCATACAAAGCATTAAGCTATAAAAACAAATAGAGTTTATTTGTACAGGGATCAAGAAGTTTAATTTCAGTCATTTATATTCTGTCTATGCAAAATGGTTCTAAGCAGATTAGAACTAGAACTAGATAAAAATTTACCATCACAAATAACAAACAGTATTTTCCATAAGCAGATTTCAAAGCAAATTATATGTTGCATGAGCACAAATTTATAAAAACATTTTCAACTAGTCATCAATCGCATTAATTTATTTATTTAGCTGTATTTATATCCTGCTTTTCACTGGGTCAAAGCGGTCAATTGGGGGATACATTTAACACGAGGGGATATGAGACACATACACTAATACTTACAGGGAACATGGGCAATGAAGGGTTAAGTGGCTTGCCCAAGACTACAAGGAGTGCCTACAGGACTAGAAATCCCAGTCCCTCCGGCCTGAGATTGCTGTCCCCAGGTGGGACTTGAACCCCTGGCCCTCCGGCCTGAAGTACCTTGTCCTAACCACTAGACCACTCCTCCCTCAAAATTAATCATTATGAATTTGCTTGGTGGGTATTTTCTAAATCGTCACTGCCCTAATTTGCATCCAGGCAATTTACCATTGCTTTTAAGAGGAATCGCAACCTGGCCAATATTTTGGTGCCCGCAGTGCTTTCCAACCCTCGACCAATCTGTAAAGAGTCATTTTAAATGCGGCTGATGTTCTGTTTGTTCCAATGCTTTAGTTACCAAGAATAATTTTGAACACCCAATCTTACAGAAGAAGATTTTTCTTAACACTTTCTCAAATTGCAATACACAGAATGTGATCTATCTCATTATCTGTCCCTGTAATCTTCTATATGTTGAGAAGACAAAGCGCCCTGTAAGAACACGGATTATAGAACACAGAAGTTGTCTTAGCAGATTGGTGCCAGACAAACCACTTGTGGTGCATTGGGAAGTGAAGGGTCATATTCCCTCAGACCTCAAATTCCTTGTTCTCAAGGTCGTAGAACTCCCAGTGTAGGGGTGGTGATGTGGATTCCATATTTCTGAAACTTGAACAGATTATATATATATATATATATATATATATGAATTGAAAACATTAGCACCCCAAGGGCTCAACCAGGACATAACCTCTGTTTTTCTTTAGAGATTTTTCTTCCAGTGGCTCACAGTTCCTCTCTGTGTACCCTTATGTGGGTTTACATTGTTGCCATCCCACTTTTTTAGCCCTGATTATGATCCTCTTATGATTTTATTATGTTTTATTATATTATGTGTTGTCTCGTTTTTTACAACCTCAGTTTATCATTGTAAGTTTATAGCTTTTAATTATTGTTTTTTTATTGGTTATTTATTTATTCAATTAATTTTATAGCTGTTTATATTGGTTCATTCATTTTAGTTTTTATTCACATGCTCTTGTTTTTATTTTTATTTTTAAGGCCATGACTTTATTAGAGAAGTCCTTCATACCTTTTGCTTCTTTATGCTCTCCCTTCTGTTGTGTCTCTGCCTCTGAAGCCTTTTATGATTCCGGTGGTTTACATATAATGAGTCTGTGTATCTGTGATGACATATCTCTCACATCCCACTCAGTACTGTCATTCTTCCTGACTGCTATTGACATTTTAATGTACTTTTTACTCAATTTTATGGAATTTTTAATGCACTACTAGTTTTTACAATAAGCACCCTTATTGGATGTTTGGCTGATGTCAATGGCATGGGTGCGTTACAATGGCACCGGTGCCTTATTTTTGTTTATTTTTGATTGTGCGTTACCATTTACTTATTTTATCTACTCTTTTACTCAATTTTTAGTACCTCTCAGATTTTTTAGTGCACCTGTATCATTTTGTTTTATTGTTCTTTTTATCAGTGCCATTCTATTCACACAGGTGCATACGCATTCACAATTGTTTGATGTGCACTTCTATCATTTTTATTCAATTTTAGTTTTATTTTACTTTTAGCCATTCATCTACTTATTATTATCCATGTGGTGTCCTTTAAGCCACAGTGCTCATCGCTAGTGCATGGCATGTCCTTTGGATCTTCTTAGACCACGAAAAAGTGTTCATAAGTCTTTGCCTTTTATAACTCATTTTTGATTTTAAACTTAGCATTCTAGCCTGTGAAAGTGTAATTTAAGCACATGACTTTGGTTTTTCATGTGCCTCAGTCCCGATGAGATAATGCCGGTTTTAGGCTGCTGCACAGCTCCCTGGCTGTTTAGAAATGCACCGCATATTCAACAGTAGGAGATAAGGTGACACTATTTTAAAACTGGATCACACTACATAAGAGAACACATAGAGGCACATTCTGACCTGTAAATCTCCCAGCTGTCCGGACATACAGACATCCGGGAGATGCAGCTGATTCTGCTCCTGTGGGGGGCTAGACGTCCCCGGGGGAGCAGAATCACAGCACAGTGGCTGGACGTCCAGAACGTGCCCCTATTCAGGCACCCCAGACGTCCAGCCACTTACCTGGCTACCTCAGTCAGGCTCCTCAATGGCACTGAGGCTCCATTAAGGATCCGTGATCCCCAGCCACCAACAAACTGTTTCTTTCCCTGCAGCCGGCCTCCCGATCCAGCCTCCCATGGCCAGAGTCTGACTGCGGGGAAATTCCTGCATGCCTACCTCCTTTGTCCATGCCATCTGCCGCCAAAACACCACCTCCGGGGGGACTTATTCCACCTCTGTGGTGGAATAAGTCCCCCGTCCCCCCCCCCCCGTCTACCTGGCTGACCCCAGACATATAGGCCGACCTCAGAATAGGCCCTGTATGTTCAGGGAGATGACCTGCCCTTGTTCCGCCCCATCTAAGGCTCCCCGTACAATGCCAATGTCCATATGGGGATCCTTTTGCCGGCAGCCACATTTGCACGAATAGCGGGGATGTATGTTCAGGCTGGATGTACATCCTCACTATACGTGGTTATGAATGACCCCATAGTGTTGAATTATTTAGTACTACAGCATATACATATATTTTTTACTTGGTTCCTTTTAAGCTTTGACCTTTACCATCTGGCGGGAAATTGAGTCTTTTATATAAGAATGCTCACCATCACGGCAGTGTTATGCTACCGCGTATGATAAGCTGGTTCATTAGGACGAGTCTCCTGTTTTATTTTTATTCTTATTCTGATATTTCAAGGGCTCTTGCATCGTGACAGTAGTTATTTAAATTTATAGACACTTCAAAATGTTGGGACTTCTACATAGGATCATTTAGTAAGAGCGGGAGATTTAAAGGATAAAATATGATGGTAGTTAAACACGATTATGGTACTTTCCCATGGGGTACATTAGATACAGTATGGGCCACCTGCATTTATCTTGATTCATATTGTACATCAGAATATTTTGAAAACTTGCAATTTACTCCCCTTAACCGTCAGCAATCGTGGATCGCCCACACTTGGCTGCACCGTGTATGCCCCTCGAAAGATCCACTTAGGTGCATTGCATCTATATATTACAGCCAAATGATTCTCCTGTTCCTTCGTTTTAAAGAAAATTGTTTGCCCTGGCACAGACAATAACAATAGTTAAGGCACCTTTTTGCACTTACACTGAAAGCATATATGCCATTTCTTGTGCCTGTGAGCTTTGGGAACTTCCCAGGCTGCGCTGATTATGCGGTTCTCTTTGAAATCATATGTTCCTGTTCACACCTATATCGTCTGACTTGTGACTGGCTCATTATCTGGATTGCTCCTTTTTCCTCCTTTACTCTTCCACCTCCCTTCTTCCCCCCTTTCCCTCCTCCTCCCTCACCCCTCCACCCCCTTGCTTTTGAAAAACAGTGTTCATCAAGCAGAGTCATTGATTTACTTTAATCCCTGTAGATACTATTGACAAGTTATTTACATACACAGTGTGCTCTTGTGAGTATGGTTTCTTCCCATTTGGTGTTTATGAAAACATGTCCTCCTCATCTCTCCCTCTCTCTCTCTCCTTCATGTCCACACGCCATAAACTGGCCAAAAGTATCAGTTTCTATTAGTCCATGGTTAATTACTCAGCCTTACTTTTATCTTTGTCTTTTCATCTTGATTTTATATTTATGGTTCATTCTATTTTGTTTTAACTATTGTTTGTATTTAATAATTTTGATTTAATTATCATTGCTCATTTAGTTGTATTTGATTGTGTTTGTTTTGTTTTAGGTTTTACCCCCTGTGGAAGGCAATACTGCCGAAACACGTAGGGGTTTGAATAAAGAACTAATGACTCCCATCATCCTCAGATTCCGCCATGAAGGCCAGGGCCTTCAACATTCCCTGGACAAACCTGAGGAATGCGAGGTCCTCAGGCGAGGACCTCCAGCCCTCATTAGGAGGAGACGGGTCAGAGGGGACATCCCTGTGTAACCAGATGTCGGGTGATTCGTCATCGGTCTCCCAGTCCGACTCAGAGCAGGGCTTGACCTCAAGCCCTGGACAGTCATTGGACAATGAGCTGCTGGCACAGAAGGGGAATGAGGTGCCCAACAAGTTGACCCCGAGGTGCTTGGGGGCAAGTTGTGCCTTGAGTAAGAGGCTAACTGACACAGCTCCAAGTGAGTCATGAACCATTCCAGCACAGACTGGACGTATTCTGGGGAGGTCCTCACAGTGGAGGGTCCCAATGTTGGCACTGATGACCTGGTGACTCCAGGCATTGGGCCGTGTTGTGCCTTGAGGAAGGCCACCATGCTGCTTTCCAAGGCCGCCATCCTAGCTTTGATGCCCGTAGACTCCGCAGCAACCAGTTCAGGCCTAGATGGTATCAAGCCCGAAGCTGGAACTCTCGATGGGGAATCACCAAAGATGATCATATCAGAGGACTGAGCCCAAACCCCGAATGTGATGGGAGTCTCCTCCTGCCGGGGCAGGTTCGAGGGCTGCTCGGGTTGAGGGCTCCAAGGCTGGGGACCGGAAGTCTTACCCACAGCTCCGGGATTGGACTTCAACTTCAACTTGGACGATGTGTTGGAAAAACGGGGGTTGTTCTCAGAGGACGACCCCCAGTCCAAGGCTCCGCGACCTCGGGGCTCAGATTGAGCATGTGCACATGACACCAAGTCGTCACACGCAGTTTCCGTGGCAGAGGCCTTCAAGCCAAAAAGTTCCCCTCACTACTTTTCATGATTCCTCTGGCTCTTGATCAACATCAGTAGGCAGAGCGGGCAAGTGGCATCATCGTGATCTGCACCAAGGCACTTGATGCAGCTACTGCGGTCTGTGGCGGTCTGTGATGGACATAGTACAAGGGCACATTGCTTAAATCCGCTGACCAAAATAGCGGGGAAGAGGGCACCCACAACATCAAACTCAGGGAGGGCATGAGAAAATACCTGTATACTGAAAAAGAAAAGAAAAGGACCTGAGAAAAAAATGTGACACCGAGGCAAGGGTGGACTCGGATAGGGAAGAGGTGATCGGGAACTGACGGTAAAAAGAAGAGCGAAAAAGAACTAAGTGTAAGAGTTAGAAAAATCAACTTTTAACGGGGAAGACCGACAGGATGTCTGCAGGGCTCCATGGACTGAGGTAAGATAGCACCTTTGGGCGGGAAGGTGACCATGCATGCACGGCCTGACTCCCAAAGGCTTTCTTTAAAAGCTGGGGAGTGATTACCGCGCTGGCTCCATCGATGACGACATCACCCATATGTGAGGACTGATTCCTGCTGTCCCCAGAAAACAGCTGTTACAGGTGAGTAACTATGATTTCTCTAACTTAGAAATTGCTTTTAATTCAATATTTTGTTTTAAGCAGAAATTGTTTTAATAGAGTTGTTGCATATAGAAGTCAGAATATTATGGGAGTTAGCTGTGTTTGACACTGAAAAAAGGTAAGCTTAGTGGTATGACATTGCACGGTCACAGCTCATTCAGATGACATCGACTAGCTGATCAGAAATGTAGTTAAATATTTTAAAAAAATGGAAATCAATGAAGAATATCTGTTGTACTCAGAGGCTGTGGTACTAAGTTGAGGAGCTCTAAAAAGATTGAGTTCAAAATTGCAGAAACACTGGAAAATGCACAGAAACATCAAACATCATTCTCCTTGTATGCCCCCTCCTTATGGAATGACCTACCAAGCGCAATACAAGCCATCAGAGACTTAACGACTTCAGAAAGGCAATAAAGACATTCCCAATTTACGGAATACTATAGGAACACCCCATAACAACAGACACATACTGAAACACCTCAATAGACAAACCCATAACTTCCCAACTATCCGCCCTATACAAGCCTTAATAAATCCTTCTCAACAATGCCACATTTGCATCATCTGTTACCCCATGTAATCCTCCAAGTTTATCTCCCTTGTTCAATTTTACTTTTATTTGTGCTTTGATTCATGTTATATGTAAACCGCTCTGAATCCCATAATAGAGCGGTATAGAAAAACTGCTAAATAAATAAATAAATAAATGATGCTATGTTTTCATGTTTTATTATGCAAAGTTCATTTTTCAATAAAATAGCGCAAAATAGGCCAGCTTTTCCATACTATTTTATGCATAGTCCACTATGCATGAACATTTATTAAAAGCAGTTCATTAATGTGAAATCTGGCCTAAACGATACAAAAAAGGCTTTGTGAGTCTGTTCTCATGAAAAATTGTAACTACAACTCAGTGAGGTGTATCTATCTTTGGGAGCAAACTTTCATGTATTGGTGTCAAGTTATTAAAGGGGGCACTCAGCACATGTAAAAGACCCAGCCCAAGGGGTCTTAAATCTCTGGTAATCTACTGGCTATCCACTAGGGGTCAGGAGACATCATTTGGCGAAATAGCAGCCATAAAGCAGAAACTAGTGGGGATTGCTCTGAGTCTAGACTCTTTGTGGGATCACTCCTTTGGGAGTGAATACTGGGCCAGGGGGATGCTCGGTCCCATCAAGTAGGTGTTTTGAAAGTGGAGGGGAGAGTCAGGCTTAGAGGAGGATAGAAATTTTATACTTTCACCTGAAGGAGGATTGGAAAGGGAAACAACTGAGGATCAAATAAGTCTTAAAGAACCCACATGAAAGGCTTTGAACCCACAAAGGAAGATGAGGATTATTTCAAGGCCGATGGCCCACCAGGAAATTGAGGCAGTGGGGGAAAGGCCCTGGAGATAGGGTCAATGACCCCTTTATGTACTCAGTGCCACTGCATAAGCAGACTCATGTTCTTTGCATCTTCTTGTACATACCATGGCTGGGAATGCACATTACATTACAATTTGATTAATTGCCTTTTAAGTCACAGAAACACCATTAAGGGAGTTTATAATATTATAACTAGAAAAGGAAAAATGTAGATATCTAATAATTTTCTTTCCTTGAATCCTGCTATACCAGTCCAGATGAGTGGATTATGCTGGCTAGCCGTTAGGTGGAGGAAGACCAGAGCAAATTTCATTGATAACATCACTTGGTATATCTACTGGTGCAGCACTGAGAGAAGCCAATATGAACTTCCCAAGCAGTAAGCAAGACTGAAAGGCTCAGAGGGACTACACAAATTAATAACAGTTATCATAACTATGTGGCTCTTTTAGCAAATTCAATGTGGCTCTTTTAGCAAATTCAATTTTGCATCTGAAACAGAAAATGATTGATCCATGAAGAGGTCGCAGGGTTTCCAAACCTGTAAGAATAGTCTTCCAGGGCAGGTCCTGAACTAGTCTATCAGGATTCAAGGAAAGTAAATTAGCAGGTATCAATCCTGCTAGACCAGTCCAGACAAGTATGATATACCCAAGCAGTCAGAACCCAGTGTGGGAGGAAGATAATGCTCTGGAAAGAAGTGCTCTGCCAAATGGACAGAATCATCAGTAAAGAGAGGGATGCTATCAAGATGACCAGAAAAGGCTCCCTGCAGGACAAGGCCTGCAACTCTGCTACCCCCCTAGCAGAAGCGATAACAACCAGGAAAAACACCCTGAAGGTCAAATTCTTGAGAGAAGCCTCTTGAATAGGCCCAAAAGAGAGGCCTTTCAGAACCTTCAACACCAGAAGGGAGACTCCACTGAGAAACGATCAGGGGTATTGGATGATGGATCTGCTTCATCCCTCAGGGATTCCATGGGGCTGTCCTGTCCATTTTCCAGCCTGCCAGTGCTGGAACCATGGGTAATAATGCCTGACAAAGGACAGTTGTCAGCTTGAGGAGACAGGGGATGTATCTGAGCTCCGAGCAAACATTAGACCTACCACTCTCAGTGTCACAGGCCACAGGACTATGGTCTGGGCCAGGGAAGTCGGGCCCGTCTGCGCTGCTGCACCAGTCTATACACCTTGCCACCTGCTAGAGACAGACAATACTGGCTTCTCTCAGTGCTGCAGTAGTGTATATAAAAGTGATGACATCACTGAAAGTTATTCTGGTCTGCTTCCACCTGCTGGCTGGGGAGTATAACATACACTATAAAAAAAATCTTGGGTGACCCTCCACAAGCCTTATCCTACCCCAGAAAGCTTACACATAAAACCAAGCTTCTAGGTTCACCTTAAATTTCTTAAATGACAATTCTAATCACAAATAGATGAGGCCATTCCACAAAACTGGAACTAGAACTGAAAAGGCAGAGACTGCATGGTAAGTTCAAAAAGGGTTCACAAATGAAAAGGAATTCAAAGATAACCTGTTTGAGATGAATGCAGAGATCCTGTTGAGGAATGAGGGATTAGACAATCCGAAGATGAAAAGGTGTATTCTCAGGATAATCATGACAAGTCAGCATCAAGCATTTAAAATAACATAGTAACATAGTGAATAAGAGCATATAAAGACCTTCATGAATATCATTTCAAAGACAACTTGTGCACAAAAGTTGTTGTTTTTTTTTGTCAGACTCGATTCTCAAAGCACTACTGGCACAAAATCTAGCTATTCAAGTACGGTCGTTTTTCATTATTATATAGTATATTCTACAATTAAAAGCCATTCCTATTTGAGGAATTTAATCAGCTTTTACAGCATTCATGTGTCCAGCCAGACCCTCAGGCTGTCCATAATTGCAAGCTACCAAACATACAGGTTTGCTATTGCTTCTGACACAATATCTTGTTCTGATGTGTTCTAATTTTCAATCCGTTCTTCCTCAGGGTATAACCTCCTTTAATGTTCTATCCAATTTGGCTGGACTCAGGAAAGCTCTAAAAGCTGATTATTCAAATATGAATAGATTTTAATTGTAGAATAAATAATAAAGTAAAAGGGACCATGCTTGACTGGCCAGATTTGATGCCCGTGGTGCTTTTGAGAATCAGGTCAAACAAAAAAAACTTTTTTGTGCACAGGTTGCGTTTAAAATAATATTCATAAAGTGGATATTGATACGGTGATTACTTTTAGGTGAGCATAGAGTATAAAGGCAAGCATAGCATGGCTCATCTAGTCTCCCAAACAAGGTGTTTAGGTTTGGAATTGCTGCTTTGTGCAGGTTCTCCCCGCTCTATCCTTTTACTTTGGATTGTAACTTGAAATTTGATACAGAAATTAACAGGGAGCCAGCCAGTGTTGCGAAGCAGGCAGAAGTGAGACATGATCAAACTTCTTAGCATACAGTAGCATATGAATAGTTATATTTTGTATTAATTGCACAACTCTCCTGGTGACAGGCAGACCATTATATGAAAAACTGCAGTAGTCTAAATGAGACAACACCGGGCATGCATGAAAGATTTTAGGTCTGAAATTCAACCAATGTCTCACACTCTTTATCCATAGTGCAAAAAGAGAATTCTTTACCACTTTAGTAATTTAATAGCATGACAAAGTGTGAGAAATTTCTGGTGAATTTTAGCTACGGGATGCAGAGGAGCCAGGGCTTATTGGATTCCCATAGCAACAGTAAATACTGCAAAACTGGCTTCTTACCTGCAAAATGTTTCATAGGTTAGTACATCAGCCCCTAAGGGCGAACTCCAAGAAACCAAGGGCCCGATAGTCAAAGGGGTTTATGCTAACCACGCAAACTCCACTGAGGGATATTCAGCGGTACTAACCAGGCAATGCCACTGTGTATTGCCTCTAACCGCCACAGCACTCTCCGGACAGCGCCACGGTGGTCTGTGAGCGGAGTGAGTGCGGGCACTGAGCTAACTAAAAATCGCTGCTGACTGGATAAGCAAACTAGATAAATGCCCATAAAATTAGGTCACTTGAAAGGCTGTCCTAACTTTCTGCGATTTCGCTATCCGGATAGTGGCCCAATATTGCCGTTACCTAGAAAGCAATGGCAGTCAGCACTGAACCCAGATATTCAGTGCCACAGGATATCCATGTTCTGGTGTTGAATATCTGGTTTCAGCTTTAGCCACAGTGGCCAGGCGCTTTGAAATCAGTGACTGCTGCAGCAAAATGAAGAACTTCTCTCTAAATTTCTTATAGTACCATGGAGTGTTAGGAGTGCCAGGAATGCTCTAACTCAAGGATTCTCACCCCAGTCCTCGGGACACACCTAACTGGCCAGGCTTTCAGGATAGCCACAATTAATATATATGAGAGATATCTGCATACAATGGAGGAAGCGCATGCACATTTCTTGCATGCATATTCATTACGGTTATCCTGACTAGCTAGGTGTATCCCAAGGACTGGGTTGAGAACCCCTGCTCTCACTGGATATCTACTCCAAGGATGCATCCAAAGTATTAAGCTGTGTAGCAAATCTCTCACAAGGGAGATGGAATATCCCTGGAGACCCCTCATAAGAGAAGAAAAGGTTACTGGATTTTAAACATAGGGAAGAAAACCAGCAAGCTAACTAGAGTCCTGGTGGACAGGGGGAGGCTGAAAATTCTCAGGGTCTAAGCTGGAGTGAAATGTAAGAAAAAAATCCAAAAGGAGACAAGTGGGCACCAAGGGAACCTTTAAATAAAAACACTTATTAGGGATCCCCTACGGCCCAAAAGAGGGTGAAAGCAAACTGGAAACTCAACGAGTCATTCAATTCATGACAATAGAAAGTGTCAAGGCCTTTAGACTTGAAGCTCTCCTCTATGTTTTTTTAACATTTCTTATATACTGCCTTTCATGATATCAAGGTGGTTTACATTGAACAAACTGAAATTACATTGAACAGGGCATTATAACTTGGAGATAACTATTTTACAGGGGACATGGGCAATGGAGGGTTAAGGAGCTTGCCCAAGACCACAAGGAGCACCTGTGGGACAGGAAGCCCCAGTCCTTCTGGCCCAAGGTTGCTGTCCTCTAGTGGGATCTGAGCTCCTGACCTTCTGGCCTGAGGTGACTTGCCCCAACCACTAGGCTGCTTCTCCTACTCCTCCATCCTTCTTGGGTTCTGGGCTGAGCACCTCACTCCTTCTCGTCCATCTTGGTTTCTGCAAAATAGTTGCAAAACACAAACGCCAACCTCTTGGTCCCTCAGACAGCACTACCACTGTAAATAAAGACAAGATCTAAACTGTCAGCACTGGAGATAAACACCCCACACCTAGTCTTGGAGGTGGAAATAGTCCTGAACAGAATTTTTTAGGATTCAAATGCAAGATCATTTTGAGGGAATTCTGTGCCACACTAAAGTATACTTTTCCTGCAAGTAGGTAGACCTTGGCCACTCCTCCTCTGTGCCCTATACTCCTTCACTTCTAGATTTTTCTGGTTGATTTTCCAGTCACAATCCCCTTCAGATCTTATTTGCTTTTTCTCTTTCTGATAACCTTCAGTTTAGTTAAGCTTAGCTGGCTTACGGGATAGCAGTACTCCCAGATGGTGACCTGGTGGGCCACCTCTCAAGCTCCACTTTGAGCTCCTACAGCCTCGCCTGCTCCCTTGGATTTCTGCTGGTGATGGAGAGATTCCTTGCATTATGAATAGTAAGTGTGCCAGGTCAGATCAGGAACAGGGACTCCAAAACGCTCCTCTTTTGTAGGAATAGGGGGCATAAGAACATAATGTAAGAACACAGGAAGTGCCATACTGGGTTAGATCAAAGGTCCATCAAGCCTAGTATCCTGTTTCCATGTGGCCAAATCCAGGTCACAAGAACCTGACTTACCCCAAAAACAGCCAGTTCCATGCTATATATCCCTAGGGATAAACAGCGGTTTTCTCTTGGCCTACTTTAATAACTGTTTATGGACTTTTCCTCCAGGAATTTCTCCAAACCTTTTTTAAACCCAGCTACACCTCCCACTTTTACCACATCTTCCACTAATGAGTTCCAAAGCTCAACTGTATGTTGGGAGAAAAATTGTTTAAAATATTACTTTGTAGCTCCATGGCTTGTCCCCTACTCCTTGTAGTTTTTGAAAGAGCTCAGTATTTAAAAAGCTTCTATCATATCTCTCCTCAGCCATCTCTTCTCCAAATTGAAGAGCCCTAACCTCTTTAGCCTTTCCGTCCCCTCTATTATTTTAGTCTCCCTTCTCTGTAACTTTTCTAATACTGCTCTATTGCATGTTGTGGCAATTCTGCTACAGTTGTAAAACACAACTGGAATCTACATTTCATATAGCCATATTATTACCTTTTTTCTATGGCAAAGATTCATTTTAATCCCACATACACAAAACTCTTTTTTTGTGAAGGGTGGTTTAATAGAAAGCAGCAAAGAGGTGTTCTCATCATAAACTTTTAGGAGCAAAACTGCTGTTTAAAATATAGATAAAATCCAATTATATTTTTATGAAAAAGAAAAAAAAATATCCAAAGAAAAATTAATTTAGGGCATTAAGCCAGGGAAAAATTCTTGATAATCTGACCCTTAAGCTTCATGCCCGATGCACAGCATCTGCTGTATCAGTACGTGCTAGAATCTATATGACGCTGTCCCCGCAATGAACTCCGTAATGCTGCACTGGGGCATAATACTGAAGACATGAGTTCAGCGATTAGGTCTCACTGCAGTATTTCATCCTGACCTCTCCCCGGGAAAACTGCTGTTTTCTCTCTCTGGAAAATTTATGCTGGATTGCT
This sequence comes from Ichthyophis bannanicus, assembly GCA_033557465.1. Classification (NCBI taxonomy): domain Eukaryota; kingdom Metazoa; phylum Chordata; class Amphibia; order Gymnophiona; family Ichthyophiidae; genus Ichthyophis; species Ichthyophis bannanicus. The sequence continues at coordinate 408,373,240 of CM066035.1, read as the reverse complement.
GAAGCTGTAAAAAAGAAGTGCCATTATTTATCTGAGCGCATTCACTCCAGCTGAGAAGCTTTAAATTCACTGAGTGCTTTAAGAGCCATCTAAGGTTCCACTGAAAAAAAAAGAGTCACCGAAACCAAGCAGGAGAAGCTGCCTTCATTTCAAAATTCTTTAACCTAGACAAGCATGGTAATATATTTTCTTCTTTTTTTCTTTTCACTGGGCTTAACTGCTAGTAAACATGATCGATTGACAAACTGCCAATTCGCATGAGAAACTGGATGACAGTGGTTCCAAGTTATAAGAACTGGTAAGTCATTCATGGTATTCCTACCTCTGTTCTACGGTTATTGAGAATTGCCAGAAAAAGCTCCTTTTGGACTGGTTCAGCTGTTCCTTATAATCTATAAGAGTGGTCTTCACTCCCAATCCTCAAGGACTGCCAACAGATTAGAAGGCTGATGCAGAAAGCTGGTGCTGAAGTCACGCGCTATCAACTTTTTATGTCTATTTGCAGCGCACCAAAAGTGCGTGACTTTAGCGCCGGCATGGAGAAAGGGGCTCATATGCAAATTAGCCACATATTAAACTGTGTGAAAATGGCAGCGTTAAACTGGGAGAGCAAGCCAAACACATGCACACAGAAATCAGTGTAAGTATGACATGCTCTCCTAGAGAAACAGGAGCACAGCATGACTAATTTGTATATGAGCCCTGACAGTATTTTGACGGCACTGGGGCCTTTCCCCGATGCCTGGATCATCCAGATGATCCATACATCAGGGAAAGCCCCCAATTCCATCAAAATACTGTCGGGGGGGGGGGGGGGGACAGTGCCCCTGACAGAAAGCAAATCCCTGTTGGCCCAGTGGCCCCAAACCCCCCACACGCCCAAACAAAAATAACCCTGGTGGCCCAGCAGCCCTGAACTCCCCACTCACTCAACTAAAAATAATCCCTGGTGGCCAAGCGGCCCCGTCCCCCCCACCCACTCAACCAAAAATAACCCTGGTGACTTAGCAGCCCCAAAACCCCTACCCCCCTTCTGGCACCTTTACAAATAAGCAGGAGTGCTGCCCACGTGCTCCTGCATCGCCATCTTGAAAAATGGTGACTCCTGGCCCCGTGTGATGCACCAGGCTGGGCCAGGTGCTGCTATTTGTCAAGATGGTGGCGCAGGAGAGGGAGCACATGGGTAGCGCTCCTACTCATTTGTAAAGGTGCTGGGAGGAGATGGGGGGTTTGGGGCCGCTGGGCCACCAGGGATTATTTTTACTAGGGCTGGTGGAGGTATCGGGGCTATAGAGGCACCAAGGATTTGCTTTCTGTTGGGGGCACTGGCCCCCCGACAGTATTTCGATGGCATCAAGGGCTTTCCCCCATCCCTGGATTATCTGAGAGGAAGTTTGATATTTCTCCTCAGATGATCCAGGCATCAGAGAAAGCAACCGATGCCATCAAAATACTGTCGGGGGCACGCGCTAGATGTTTAAGCCACCTCAAGACTAAGCATAGAGATATTGGTGCTAACACTGGTTGCAAAATCCTCTACACATTTCTCTGCATCAGGTTCAGGCAATATTACCATGCCATATTATTATGGCCAACTCATTTGGTAGTCCTTGCATGGTTCATTTAAGAACTCTTGGAGTTAATTGTGTGCTAGTTTTTCCTTTGCTGTTTATGCACACATCCGTCTTTTTTCTGTATTTGGCTGTGGCAGTAATTGTGTTTAAAAGTGGTGTTATCTGTGCTTAAAGGCAATGCTCATTTTCTGTATCAGCCCATAGGTTTTCAGAGTATCCTAATGAATATGCATGAAAGAGATCTGCATACAATGATGGCAGTAGGCAGGCAAACCTCTCTCATGCATATTCATTAGGGATGTCCTGAAGAGCTAAGTTATTGGCGGACCTCAAGGAGTGGGAGTGAATACCAAGGATCTATAAGGCTAGTACTGTATGGCCTTACTGAATGCATGGGGGGAATGCTAAAAACCCTTGTCCCTTGACTAGCAAGTGTGCTCGCTCCACAGTAGTACCTAGCAATGAGATCAGGGAAGGATGGTAGTAGTGACTAGGCACTCCCCAATGGGGGTTTATGAAAAGAATAAAATTTAGGGTGCACAATTTTCTAGGGTCTTTCTTCTAAGGTAGTCCAGGAGTCAAACTAGAAGTCTCTGGAACTGTAGAAGGAATGGAGGCTTGAAACATCTATGAAAGGCTTCAACCAAGAAAACTCCTTTCAAAGTTGAATCCTACCCCAGATTTTTGGCTCTTGTGGGAGATACCACAAGAGGTTTGTGAAGTTTGTAGGAATACACCCAAGAGCTGGTCAGGCACCAGGGCATATGAGGAGGGAAATGGAAGCAGCAAGTCCTTCTAAAGTGAATTGACAGAGAAAATCTCAAAGGAGAAACCACTGAAAATCTCATTCCAGTGCAGGAAATCTATTTTGTAGATTCAGAGGTGAAACCACCAGCTGGAGTCTCTGAAAAGCTAAGTAGTCCTTAGGAGTATCTGAAAGTAGTCTAGAACTAGAAGAAACCCCTGTGTTGCTGATAAACTTTGTATGTCACTGTGTAAATTTTTGATAAGGACCTAACTCTCAAACAATTACATTTGACCAAATATTTTAGTAAATTGTTTTAGATTTGGAATGCCTACTGGCATGAATACGTCTTTGTTCTAAAATTCACAAAGACTTTAAAAAAGTCTCTGCCTGCCCCACCCCCCATTTCAGGTGGAAACCATGGGAACCCCATGTGGTGCAGGATAGTCCCACAGCTCCCTGATGTGCTCCTCTATCCAGTAGTGTCGTGCATGCATTTTTTTGTTTCAAAATGAAACAAAGCAGGCTTTCATTTTAAAAAGAAATTTAAAAAAAACCCTCACAGCAAATTCATTTCATTTTGTTTAGTTTCCGTTTTAGCAAGTTTAAAAATACATGAAAATGAAATGAATCCTCCCCCAAATAAAATGTACAGGGTTGTTGTTCTGCCCCCCCCCCCCCATACAAATTATCAGTACTATTAGCTAGAGTTCCTGTGTAGTGAAGGATAGTCTATGTCTCGAAGTGAAATACAAAATTCCATGATTGTAGGAGTTAAGGGTCTTTCTACAGATCCGACCCAGCTGGGAGAATGGCGAGCAGCCAAGAGAGGGGTACTAGCACCTCCCTTTCTGTACCCAAGAGATAGGGAGGTGCTAGTCCTTGCATGGTTAATACTGGAGTGGAGGGGTCCACAGCAAAGTTTGCACCTACCTTCAACAGGTAGGGTGGTCAAGATTCAGGGAGGAGTGCCAAAGACCAAATAGAACTGCTATCCAAATACAGTAGTGAAATCTAACTATAAATAACCTAAAGAAAGCCAAAGTATTTCCTAGAAGGAAAAGGCACCAAGGATTTGGATGGGATTGGGCTTGTATCTGGATCCAAACAGAATTTATAGTACTCGTGCAATACTCTCAAAAACCATTGAGTTTCATTTATTAAATGGACTACTTTAGCTGGAAAGATGGATGTACCCATGCTCCAAGCCATTTGGCCCTTCATGACTCAATCCAAGGCCTCAGCACAATAGTGTCGGCGAGGAGAGTCAGGCCTATCTTCACTGCTGTAACAGTCTACATACCTTGCCAATTTCCGGAGGCAGACAATATTGGCTTCTCTCAGTGCTGTACTAGAGGATATACCAGGTGATGACATCACTTAAAGCTGCTCCAGTCTGCCTCCATTACCTATTCATCTGGACTGGTTTATAGGATAATAAGAATGGCCTCTTACAAAATTGTATGCAGCATAAAATTATCAATGGATTCATCTTCCTCTTGTTTGCAGCTACCAAACATGTATATTTCATAATTACATTTTTGTGGATTTGAAATAGATTCCGAATTTATTTATTTATTTAATATTTTTTTATATCACTATCTTTTCAGTCAAAGTGGTGTACATTGTAACTTAAATTTGGTAATGAACACTAAACATGGAACGAGGAAGTTCTAATGCATCCAGAATAACATTTGTATCCTTCCTCTGCTCCTCTGCAAGGCTCAAATTGTGTTTATAAATATTATGGCATTTTAACACCCATCACCTTCTCAGTGTAGCTGCCTGCACATCAAATGGCATCTCATACAAGCCTGTTGCCAGACAGTGGTCTACAAACATGGCTTTGAAATTATCCCAATTACCACTTAAGTCATCACTAACCTTCATGCATTCTGGGGATGGAATGCTGTTAGCAATTGCTATCATGTATAATGCTTTTGTGCTTCTGTGTCAAGGGAGAGCATATGCAATCTTAGGCCAATCAATATTACTGTAAATCATGCAGTCTAAGTTCTGCAGCCCACACTCTGGAAAAACTTTCCATCATAGGCAAGAAAACTGCACAGGTTCAGAAACCTCTGACACCATGTTTCAGAGCTAGAAATAAAGACATACTGAACACAGCTAGAATGCAGGAACCATGATATATTTCAGCAGAAGGGCAAAGGTGACAACAACAAGGAAGTAAGAAAACAGTGAGATACAAAGAGTTACTAAATGGCATCTGTATAAGTTAACATTGGAAACACCACTCTTCCTGCCTGATGGAATGGGGAAATTAACTCTAGCTTTTGTCTTTTTGGCTTGCAGTCAGGCAGCTTGTTTTTGCTGAAACTTTGCTGAGTCCATAACAAACTCAAGGTAAGCCTGAAAGCACGGGGTACAGACAATAGTCAATTAGTTTTAATAAGTGTCTTCACATTCTTTTTAAAGGCTTGCAGCTCTAACACACCCATTTCATGCATTACATTCACCCAACAGTGGGCCGAAGGCACCTCCTCGCTCACCTAATATTTGAGAATTACCTTCTACCTGCCCCCATTAACAAAAACACCAGTATTTGTTTACAAGCTGATATTCAAAAACAATCTGAGCTCCTAAATTTAGGGCTCCTTTAACTAGAGTGGGTTTCGGCAAGTGATAAGTAACTGTTTGCGCGTTGGCATGACAGTGTGGGCCAATTTCCATGCTAATTGCGACTTGCATGCTAGAGTGCTAAACGGACAGGTTAGTGGCATAGGAGCACTGCACAGACAGTGAAGAGGTAAACAACGAGCACTAATTGTCATGCTTACAATTAGTGCAAGTGCAATTACCTTCCCATCAGTAGATGGAGTTAAGTGCACCCCATGTTAGGACATCATGCTACATGTTAACTGTTAGGAAAATGCTGTCCACGCCCCTGACAGTTAATACGGTGGCTTTGCACTTAACACACCTGGGTTCTGTGCACTATTGGTGTATAAGGTGCAAAACCACAGCAAGCTTTTGTAAAAGAGCCCCTTGGCTTCTAAATTTGTACCCTACTTTCAGCTAAATTTAGAATCCTAAGTCTTCCGTTGAAAATTCACCTTAATTTAGAAGCTTAAAGTTATGCTTATAAATTTAGGCCCATTATACTTCTGCCTAGATTTGAGACCAGTGCTGAAAATCAGTGCTAGGCTCCAGTTTTCCCTGCCCTAAATACGCCATTGTTGCCACCAATTTTTTATGCTGCTAAATTTGAGTTTACTGAAATATTTTATTTATTTATTTTCTCAATTTATTACTCAGTATATCCCCAAGGTTAGGGCGAGTCACAAAAAAATGTACACATTGTATACATATAGAGGCCAATACTAAGTTGTGCGTCCCTGTGCCGCCAGACGTCCAGACATCTGGACGGCTCAGGGATGCACTCGATTCTGCTCCCATGGGGGCTAGATGTCCCCATGGGAGCAGAATCACGGCATAGTGGCTGAATGTCTGGGATGTGCCCCGATTCAGGTACCCCAGTCATCCAGCCAGCTACCTGGCTAGCTCAGACAGGCTCCTGAATGGAGTTGCAGTGCCATGGCATCGTGGCTCCATTCAGGAGCCGTGATCCCCAGCTGCAGGAAATAAAGTGTAGTTACTCACCTGCAACAGGTGTTCTCCAGGGACAGCAAGAATCAGTCCTCACATATGGGTGACGTCGGCGCCGACAGAGCCCTCGTGCGGAACAATTCCCCAGCTTTCAAAGAAAGCCTTTGGGATTGCATCGCGCATGCGCGGTCCCCTTCTGCCCAAGGGTGCCATCTTGCTCAGTCGAATGACACAGCTAAAAAGATGGAAAAATGAATAAAAAACAAAAATAGGACTGCAACTCCAGGGGAGGAGGAAGGGTCATGAGGACTGATTCCTGCTGTCCATGGAGAACACCTGTTACAGGTGAGTAGCTACACTTTCTCCAGGAACAAGCAGGAAGTCAGTCCTCACATATGGGACTCTCTAGCTATAGGCTACTGAGAACCCATAGCTGAAAAATGGCTCCCTCTAGAAGAGCCGCAGCCCAACCCCCGATCTGGCCTTCCATGGTCAGAGCTGGTCTGTGGGGAAACCACTGCGCCGCCTCACTGCTGACATTGTCTGGCTCTGTGGTCCCCCAATGTGCAGAGGGACTTATTCCACCTCCGAGGTGAAATAGGTCCCCCATCTACATGGCTGACCCCGGACATATAGGGCCAACCTCAGAATTGGCCCTATATGTCTGGGGTCACGTTCCCACCCTCATTCCTCCCCCCGGCACACCCCCTCCTGCCCTTGAACAGAGCCCCCCACACAAGAGAGCTATACGTGCAGGGAGCTCTGTGGCTGCCAGTGTGATCCAGACATCCAGACCACTAAACGAGGATCGGAATGACCCCCGTAATCAATATCCAACATCGACATATACTTTGAAACACACACATAGACAGAGTTGCACTTAACAAAATTCAAACCCGTTACAGAAGTAACACATGCTAAACAGTAGGGATGTGAGGGATTTATATCACTGGTCAACACTGAAATCGTTACTGACTTTAGAAGACCCTAATCTGTAGTATCTTGGTGAGCTGAACACAAATATAACATTTAAAAAATTTTATTGGCTCTCATTTTGAAGATATTCCATGTAGTTCATTTTTGACGTTTCACCGTGTAACTTTATCCAGTAGGACATCAACAACATCCCAAATAAGCCTTGAATGATGTAATATTGCATCACATTGCATAATACCAGCATGCACACATCATCCAGAGTTGATTGCGTCATTTTCTGATGCAATGCAATACAACTGCCAGACGGCTGCTGAAGCTATCTGAAGTCAGCAGTGTACTATACGCAGTCGGAAAGGTTGAGCATTTAAAATATTTCAGACTGTGTGTGAGACAGTTTAAGCTACAGTTACATGTAACTTTTATTAATTTTAGCCATTTAGGTACAATACAGAACAGTAATGCCGCGAAAGTGCGTTAATACCGTTGACAATTTCTGCTACATTTGTGGGGAAGTGACATTTGCCAACCAGAAGAAAAGTATCACTTCTCAACTGAAGAAAGCATATCATCTTTACTTCGGATGCAAGATTGGTGACCAAGACAAGCCTTGGGCCCTGCATATATGCTGCGCTACCTGTACAACACAGCTTTCACAGTGGTTGAATTGCAAAAGACCATCAATGCCATCTGCAGTCCCCATGGTGTGGAGAGAGCCAAGCAACCACATAAATGACTGTTACTTCTGCTTGATTCCTCCTCTTTCCAGCAGAATAACGAAGCAAAAGAAGTCAAGCATAGTCCACCCAAACAATCTGTCTGCATTGAGACCAGTTCCACATGGTGAGAGACTTCCTATTCCAGAACCTCCATCAGAATATTCTCTTGATTCATCTGATGAGGACAAGGGTGAGCCGACCTGTTCTTCATCTGGTCCGTCAGCATGCATTGACTCAGATTTTCACTGGGATGCATTATCAACTCCACACAGAATAACACAGGAAGAACTAAATGACCTGGTTCGTGATTTGGACTTATCCAAGAACAAGGCAGAATTGCTAGGGTCAAGACTCCAACAATGGAATCTTCTAGAAGATGTCAACATCACTCCATATCAAAAGCGCCACCAGCAGTTGGAGCCTTTCTTCAGAAAGGAAAATAATCTGGTATTCTTTTCCGATATTGCCTTAAAAATCACTCATGACCCACAAGACTGGAGACTATTTATAGACTCTTCGAAACTGAGTCTGAAGGCTGTGCTTTTGAACAATGGAAACCGTCTTCCATCTATTCCAGTCGTGATGTAAACATTAATTCTTGTAGATTACAAAAAAACTAGAGCCAACTATGCAATTTCACTGTCATATTCGTGTTCAGCATATAAAAATTGATAAGAAATGACTATTTTTATTTCAGTAACATGACTTTTGTAAAACTTTGTTGACCAGTGTTTATATTTATGAATTTTTACAAAAAGTCCAAGCATTGCATACATACTCGTAGTAAACAGAGATCACTGGAAAATAAAAATGACTCAAGAAAAAAAAAAGAAAACAAGCAAAGAAAAAAAGTTTCTGAAAAGCCCTCAATAACTGGGGGACAGATGATGAAAATAGGAACATAACTAAAGAATTACACATTTAAAGAAGAAAAAATAGATAAGACAGCTGCTACTCCAAAACAAGGACCGAATATACAGAAGGCATTCTCTTAATTTTGGCCTTAGGACCCTGAAGCTGGTACACATTCAGGAGCCTTGTCACTTAAGAAGACAATCAACTAAGATGATTCAAAAAACACAAATTTTACATCTCTAAACCTTAATACACAATTGCAAGGGAATTTTAAAAAGAAAGAGGCCCCCAGTTGGATGACCCTATGCTTCAGCAAAAGGAATTGTTTCCTATGCCTCTGTTCACAATTTAATAATGCAAAACAAAGACTGACAATATTTAAAATACAACTTAAGGACAAAATCATGATCAGTTTTGAACGCAAAAGTAGTTATCATGGTGGCCACAGAACCCTCCTCTCTAGAGGATTCCAAAAACTTACTCAAGGCTAAACTGTCTGAAGAAATTCTCGAGGACTCCATTAGGTGGGCACCCTCTTATGTGCTGGCAAGTAAAATGCACAAGCAACAATTCAGAAGAAATCTTCAAATTCTCAGTCCAGCATTTCCTTGGCCAAAATGAATGGAAGCCTAGGAAAGTTCATAAAGTGAATATTCCTTGCTCTTGTAACATTGTCAAGGAACTCATATTTCTTATGGATAATGATATTATCTTTCAACTATATAACGCCATCATTAGAAACTTATCAATTTGGGCTCCACACTCTCTTATCTTCAATTTACAAGCCTTTATCTCCACAGCATTAGCCACTGCAAATTTGGCAACATAAAAAATTAAATTGGCCCATCAGGGCTTTACCCAAGCCTTCAATCACCAACCAAAGAAACTCCAAGGTGATTTGTTTAGGCCGATCAAGGGAGAAGGCCTTGCTGTGTGCCTTCGCAAGACACTAGAACACCCAAAGCCATCTGCAGGGACACCAAGCCAAGCACTCCCAGAAGCTCCCAGCAGCTCCACTCCTCCAGAGATAACCTCTGAAACTTTAGGCCCAGCCTTTTCTCCTACCCTTACTTCTGCACCCCCTTCCGCCATCAGAGGCCAAAGAGGACACTGGGCTCCCCTCTTTCAATGATTCTCTCAGTGGCTCCACCTGGTGAGCTTGCGGACCTTGCTTTTGGGACACAAAATTATCCAATCACGACAATGACAGCAACCAGACCCAGGGGAATAAAAGGGATAAGAGCAGTACCCTTCCTTTTCTTATCTGGTGACAAGGCAAGGTATGCAAGGTAAAACTAAACAAGAGGAGAGTGCCAACAGCAACCGGTAGTAATCTGCCATCTTGCTCCGCCTCCATCAGTAGGGATATGTTTTGTTTTGAAACGAAAGTGGTAATAGTGCACTCTATTGTGCAATTGAGCACACAATTGAAAAAAAAAAAAAAGATATGAAGATAAAAAAAAACTAAACTAAATTTTTTGGCCTGCACATACATCCCTACTAAACAGTTAAGCCTGCATGAATAAATGGGTCTGCAGACTCTTTCTGAAGGCTTGCAAATTTGGCTCACTGTGCAAAGTAGTTGGCAAATCATTCCACAATGTAAGTGCAACGAATGCTCTCATATCTATGAGCTGATTCCTACCCAGATGGAGTGACGGTATGACACACCCCTGGTGGGCGATTAGATGTAAATGGATGTATCAGGGGGGCCAGGTACTTAGCTGAGAGATCATGTGCAACTTTAAAGATGATAAGTAAGACCTTTTATCTTATTTAATATTACCAATGCAGTTCTATCAACATTGGGGTTATATGATCGTATTTGGATTTATTTAGTATAATTTTGGCTGTCATGTTTTGGATCATCTGCAATGATTTAAACATAGTAATAGGTAATCACTAGAAAATCACATTGCAGTAATCCAAGCATGGGTTTATTATGTTTGAAACACTGTTCAAAAATCTTCGGTAGACAGCAAAGGTCACAGATGCCGTATGACTTTCACTTTATAAAATGACAGTCTTACAGTTTTATAAATATGTAGTCAGAGCATTAATTGTTGATCTATACAATTTCCTGCTTGGGAGACTGAAAAGAGGTATCATAGTAATCTATTTTTTATGTAACAGTTTTTATAGACTGCTTTTCTTAGAGTCAAAGTGGTTTACAGGTAACTAACTTACAAAGTTCACAAAGAACACATTACATTTAACTTTTGGAATACTGCTTATGTAACAGAGTCGTAACTGGGGTGAGGCAGAGCTTTCAACGGCGGGGGGAGGGGGGTGGAACTCAAAAAAGAACTAAATAACCTTGTTTGGGTTTCTATGATTGTTATTGTATGTGTTATGTTTCACTTCTGAAGTGTTCGGTGAATAGGTGGGATTTGAGTCTCCTGCAAAAATCAGCTATTTCTGTGGTAGATATTAGGTCATGTGGGAGTGCGTTCCAGAGTGTGACTGCATAAAATGAGAAGATTTGGTTGCTTCTTGCCTTCTGGGTTAGAGTAGTAAGTGTGCGTTGTGCATTCGCTCTTCCAGCTCGGATGTTTGGTGTTAGGCATATGGAAGACTGGAAGTATTCTGGGGATAGGTTGTGGGTTATCTTGAAAACAGTGAGCAGAGCTTTATATTTTGCTGGCGTTATTACTGTGAGCCAGTCTAATTCTTTTAGTATGGGTGTTACGTGGTCAGATACTGCAGCACTGTATAAAAAGATCCTCGTTCTTTTGATAATTCAGTGTCAACCTGTGCCTATTTAACCATTTTGCAGTAGCCTGAATCAATCAAGAATATCAGATGCCTGTATCCTGTCTGCAGTCTAAAAAAAGAGCATACATTATGATATTGTCTGCATATAAATGGTTGTTGTACATATGTTAGTACAGGCCTTGACAAATTTTGTGCAGATTTAGAAGCCAGGCCAAAATCTTAAGAGCCAGTGCTCTTGACCTCCTCAGGCCACCCCCCTTCCCGTGCTCTCATGCTGATCTCATGTTCTCAAGTCTCGCGAGACCAGCGCCAGAGTTCCTATACTGTGCATCATCTTTAGATAACTATTGCTTCAGATAGCAAGTGTCTGTGTGGGCGTGTGGTGCAACAATGGTGTGCCAATCTGTGCATGGGATGTGGTGGGGGCAGGAGCGGTCCAAGGGTGACGTGCGGCCCTGTGCGGAGATTCTTTGCGGGGCCTCATTGGCATTGCCACTGGATCTCATTTACACAAATTGAATTTATTTTATTTTAAAATGTATATGTTGCCCATCTAAAATTTTAGGTGGCTTTCAAAGGAGCCCTTCACAAGCTTCTTTTTTTGTACTGGCAATGGCTTAGGGGCATGTTTACTATTAATGTGCATTAAGTGCCACTGCGCCAATAAAAACACATGGGTGTTGCTGCACTTAGCGCACATTAACTTTTAGTAAACCTAAACCCTCTTTTCTAGACTACATACATCTATTAAACATAGAAACCATAGAGTTTCAACCCCATGATTCCTCTTACAGGGAGTCTAATAGGCGAGATGCCATTATATGTTGTTGCAACAGTGTCAAAACTATGCACTCAATTAATTTTGCAAAAAACGGAAGGGTAGAAATCAGTCGATATGAGTTTGGCAGCAACACATCCACTGTATTGCTCTTTAGCACGGGTGAGATAATTCCTTTGTAGACTAGGGGGCATGTTGCCTGTAGATAGCGAGAAGTGGACTAACTTAACCTCACCTTTTACAGTCTTGATCCGACTTACATCCCTTGTTGGGGTGTTGGGGTGTATTACATGCCTCCGGCACAGCTACATTTAGGTATAAGTTCGGGCACTAGCCCTAGTAAATGTTCAAAGAGACCAATTTAGGAGTGCAGGGCTCGATATTCAAACGGGTTTATCTGATTACAGGTCTTGCTAACTGGATAAACTCCAAAGAGCCTGATATTCAGCGGCACTAACCAGACAGTGCTGTGGAATATCCACTCTAATCGCCGCAGCTCTGTCCGAACAGTGCCAGGGCAGTCCTGGCTCTTATCTGGTTAACAGCGATATTTAGTCTGCTAACTAGATAAGTAATGGCATAACGCTTAGTCATCTCAATAGCGTTCTAATTTTATGCAGTTCAGCTATCTAGACAAAGGCTGAATATCACTGCTGTTCAGCTAGTCGCACCGATCACCTCTGAAACCCGATATTCGGCACTGGAGGATATCTGGATTCCAGTGCTGAATATGCGTTTTCACTTTTGCCACAAGGACTGGGCCCTTTAAAAACACTGACCACTGCTGGCTGACTACTGGGCCCATATCTTTCGAAGTTAGAAGCATAAATCTTTTGACTGTTGGGCCCTACATGACTTTGAACTGGATGAAAATTCTGGCTTCTTCGTAAGTCCAAAATTTCTCAAGTTGGGTTTTTGTTTACCTCTGAGATGGTCCCAGGTGGCAATCAAAGCTGACTGCAGCAATTGCTGCTCTGGTGGAATAACGTCAGACTGCACTGAAACAAATAAGCAGCAAATCAATACGAGGTGACATGCTTTCAGCAAAAAGATTGCCCTTCTGTGACCCGGTGCTGGTCTCTGCACACTGAAGATTTAATGAATCATCTGAAGCACATTGGAAATGTAGTGCTTCGTGTGGGAATTCTATAGTGTACCTAGGCAGGATTTATATCAGTGCTAGCAGCGCCATCTTCCTAGAAGACATACATTCAGAGGAAGATGAAATACTTTCTGCATGGAAGGATGACTGTTCTGCAGCCGGAAACGATTCCTTCGTTCACATTTTAGCCCTTCTGCCTGAATTCCCAAGCTAAAACAAAAAAAGCATAAATAAACTGAAAATGCAGCTCTGGTATTTGCTAGGGGGACTGCATGTCAGTCCAAAAGTAACTGGTCGCTGTCACAAAGGCAAGGCAAAAAAACACCAACAGAGAGACAAAACTAGATGAAAAAAAAAATCTGTGCCTTTTCAGAATATTGCAGATCAACGTTATTGAAGATTTCTCTGTTTTGTTCAAAAAAATGCCTTTATGTTTTTTCTACATCCTGCTTCCCTCTCAAAACATCCCCAGATGAACAAATGGCATGCCCAGGCAGTATACGTTTCCTTGCTGGTCAAGAGCTGGAAGGAAATTTTCCTCCAAGTCTAATGTTCAGAATCACTCTTCTGCCACAAGAGAGAGGTGAAACAGCAACAAGCCCATGCTCTCTTTCCCTATGCAATATGTGCCTTTGAGTAAATGCTGAATCCTGGCAACCCAGCAACTCCCGTATGACTGGAAGCAGATTGCCAGGTCTTTCTTCAGAGCAATGGAGAGTTAAGTGACTTGCCCAAGGCCACAAGGAATGCTAGTGGGAATCAAACCCTGGTCTCTTGGTTATCAAGCCAGTGCTCTAACCATTAAGCTGCTCCTCAGAAATGCTTTTTCACGCCATTTCCATGCATAAAATAGGGTATTATATGCAGAAATTCATTATGAAGACTGCACATCCCCTCTGCAGGTGTACTTGTACATGTAGTCCCATTATTTGCATAGGTTTTATCTGTAAATGGGGGAGGTGTTCCTGGATTCACAGCAGGGATATGAGCCCACTCATGCACCAAAATTATGCATGTAGGTTACCAGGGGAAAAAGAACTCCCATAAATGGCAGGTGCAGATTTGATGTAAAGTCTCTAGGTAAATAATATGCACAGACATTACAGATATGCAGAGCTTTTGAAAGTTGTCCTTTTGGATAAATATTATATGTGCTACCTTATTTGCTTGAACAAGGCAGCATGCTAAATTCACACAGAGAACAGATGCATGATGCTGTCCTTGCATCTGAATCTTCTCTTTGACATTTGCAGTTCGGTATCTACTCGACAATTTTGCCACTGCTTCCCAAGGAAAGGCACATAGGGGTCTAGTCTGTACTGCAAATAACGGGAATGGACGTCCCACTGAGACATCCATCTCCGCTATGCACCCCCTTCCGTCCCTAGCAAAAGCCTCCCCATACAAACAAGGGATTTGTACGGGGAGCCTTAGATGGGGATGGGAGGGGGCATTGCAGAGGTGGAGTGAGGGCGGGCAGTGGGCGGTACGAGGTGCTGGACATTCAGGGCCGATTCTGAAGTCAGCCCTATACATCCGGGGCCGCGGATCTAGACAGGGGACTTATTCCACCTTGGAGTGGCATAAGTCCCCCTGAACATTGGCAGACAGCAGGCCCGGGCAGCAGTGGAGAGGTGAGGAAGTGTAGGGGGTTCCCCGCAGCCTGACCCTGGCCTTAGAAGGCCAGATCGGGGGTTGGGCTGTGGGGAAGAAAAATGTGGTCAGCAGCTGGGGATCACAGTTCCTAAATGGAGCCGCAGTGCCATGCATCGGGATTCCATGGCACCGCTGCTTCATTCAGAAGCTGACTAAGTTAGCCGGGTAGGGGTCTGTATGTGCAGACCAATCTGAATTGGGTCCTGGCCTGTACAAAGAGGCCCAGACCCAATTCTGATCCTGCAGGGCACATCTAGCCCCTGCGTGATCAGAATCGGGTCTGCCTCTGTGCTTTTTCTGTCGTCATTTTTCTCAGTTTCTATTCTAAAGGAAAAAAAGGGGACTGTTGTAGTTGTTGATATGGAAGGACAGACTAGATAGGCCATGTGGTCTTTTTTCTGTCGTCATTTTTCTGTTTCCCGATTCTGAACGGGTGCACAGGGGTCTGGACACACACATCAGAATGTGCCTCATAGTCAATACAGCATTCTTCATTCTGGGCTTCAAATGTCATATCTCTAAATTAAAGACCTCCCCCTAGGAGTCGTCAGTGGAAGGGGCTCCACTGCACCTGTGCGCCTGAGAAAACCAAGGGACACCCTCATTCCTTGCCCTTAGGAGCAAAGATTCATATGAATTCAAATGAATTCTTCCCTGTGCTTCAGAGGACTGCCCAAAGAACAAACCATTCAGTACTAAAGGAAATCAAACTTAAGCTTTCTTTAGAAGCTCAGATGACAAGACTTTGACTTTCATACTTTGGACACATCTTGTGAAGAGAGAGATCATTAGAGAAACACATCATGCTTGGAAAGGTAGAAGGTCAACGCAAAAGAGGAAGGCCAGTAATGAGATGGATCAATACAATAACAGCAGCTACAGGTGCCAGTTTTTCAACAATGAGCTGCCTGAATGAAGGCCGAACACAATTTAGGACAACTATCCAGAGGGTCGCCATGAATCGACACCGACTCGACGGCACTTAAAAAACATAACAATAATAGTAGCCTCTTTGAGGTCCATGATATTTTCTGACACATTAAATCCCTCTGAATCCTCAGGAAGAGGGATCTTGCTCTCTTCACTTCCTGAAACAGCTTGGACTTGCTTAGTGCCATGCAACCTAGGTGGCGAGTGAGGCACCAGACTAAGGGACGTCTCATCTGTTCTCAATACAGCAGATGGACAAAACAGCTTTAGGGGAGGAAGAGTTCTGGCCAAGTATTGGACTACCAGAGATAATAAATACTTCAATAGGCCCTTGAACGGTCCCCATTGTGTTCCTCAGGGTACTCTTTTTCCCCTTCCTCTTCCCCATAACAATCAGAGTAGACAGTCTACACTTGACGTCTTCTCCACAGACAACTCAACTATTAACAACTTTGCCAGAACTCTACTGGGGCTCCAAAGTGGCATTCCGCTTTGGACATGCCCCTTTGGAAATGCGCCCACAGCCACACGACTGTGGCTGTGTACTGTAGAGCACTCCAGATTTTAAATGCTCCCAAGGGCCTTATATTTATTTATTTATTTAGTATACATTTGTATACCGCTACTTCCAGCGATCAGCAGCGGTTTTGATTACAGATTGGAAATTGTCAAATCATGACAGGAAATTTTTGAGGTATAAACACATTGATTAGACAGGAAAGCACAGCACACAGAGAACTATTTTACAGGGAACATGGGCTATGGAGGGTTAAGTGGCTTGCCCAAGACCACAAGGAGCACCTGTGGGACTAGAAACCCCAGTCCTTCCGGCCCAAGGTTGTTGTCCTCTAGTGGGATTTGAACCCCCGACCTTCCGGCCCAAAGTACCTTGCCCCAACCACTAGGCCACTCCTCCACTATTGCCAAGGGATATCCAAAATGAGAATTCTGGCAACAGCTGCTCACTGAACTGTTCACCCTGTTATTGAAATTATTATGGTCATGTCTGTCACTGAAAATTTACTAGGGATATGTACAAGGCAAATTTTCTGGATTTTTTGTTGATTTTCAGACTCTTTTTGATTCATTTTGCACATTTGTTTTAATAAAAAAATGTCTAATATGCATTAAAACATTTTAATGTGCGCTAACCAACTTAATACACATTAATCAGTAGGTTAATGCACATTAAATTTATTTAGCGTGCACTGAATTAAAGGTACACTAACCAAATGCACATCCTTAAAATTTACCCCAATGACATTTACCAACAGAGCGACCTATACAAGATTACATCACAATTCCAACAGACTTATGTAGAAATGTATATGCATGTTATGACATATGATCTGCTTTATGATTAGTTTTGACAATATGTCCTTATTTCTTTAGACGTAAGCAGTCCATAAATTACAAAAAATGCTTATCTGCAACAAGAATATTTGCACACAATCTGCCTCCTGAATAGCCAATGTCAATTTCTTATGCATTCCAGAAACATTATTTCTGACCATCTTTCTCTGTTTATTGATGTCTTTCCATACATCCTTCTTGGAAGGAACTGAGGTAGCATCACCTCATTGTAAGCTATATAAATCAAACAGCAAATTGTTCAATAACACAGGTACACTACCAAAAAACTGCCTCCAGTTTTGCAACTGATTCCTATAGATTTTGGGGTGCTGAATCCAGGAAAAATAGCCAGAATGTTCCATCACGTCACGTTTTCTTGCAAAATTAGATTTCTTACCCATATAAGGAATGTTCACATAATTTCTTTTTAGCCGACTGCAGTTTATTTTCTTGGCCCAAAATAGAGGTTGTAATGGTTAACTAACTAGAAACACTCCCTCATGATATTTTAGAGTGTTTTGTATTCATCTTATACATTAACAGGACAATTGGGAGGCGGGGGGCTAAATCCAGTACTCGCGCTGGCGCATGTTCTTTCCTGTTCACCTCGCCTCGTTCGCTCGCTCAAACACGGTGGTTGCGACATGAACGTTCCTGTCAAATTTCAGTTTCTTGCAAGTTCATTATTAACTTTTGTTTGCTCAGTCGTAATCCAGCTTTATTCCGAAGTGGTTCACTACAGTTGTAGTTTGCAGTGCTGTGTATTTGTGATGGCTCACAGAGCCAGAGGTTGCGTCAACTCTCCGGACAGTTTTTGTTTTATTTGTGGGGTATATACCGTGAAAAAGCGGCAGAGGAACATTTCTGCATTTATTAAAAAAGTATATTTCGCCTATTTCGGTTTGAAGTTAGGCGATCAAGACAAACCGTGGGCTCCTCACAAAGTGTGCAAGACATGTGAGGAAGATCTACGCTTATGGATGAAAGGTAAAAAACAAGCATTTCGTTTCGGAATACCTATGATGTGGCGTGAACAAAGAGACCACAGCAGTGACTGCTATTTTTGTTCTTGCATTGTGAAGGGATACAACTTAAAAAATAAGAACGTAATAAGTTACCCCAACCTTCCCTCAGCAATTAGGCCTATGCCTCATAGCAACGAAGTACCTGTGCCTGAACCACCAAAATCTTTGGATCATATTTGTGTGGATGGTTCTGATCATGATGAGACTCATCAGATGGCTTTTCCCGATGAGTCCAGTACTTCCGAGTTTGAAACTGAACCAGATCCGAAACCTGAACTTTTCTCTCAAGCTGAATTGAATGATTTAGTCCGGGATTTAGGACTCCCAAAAGATGCTGCCCAACTGCTAGGTTCTCGGCTTAAACAGAAAAATCTATTGTCACCAGGAACAACTTTTTATTGGTACCGCAACCGCGAGACACAATTTTTGAAGTATTTCAGCAAAGAGGAAGATTTGGTATTTTGCAACGATATATACGGAGTGATGGAAAAGTTTAAACTCAAGTATGATCCTGCTGAATGGCGGCTGTTCATTGACTCGTCAAAAGACAGCATAAAAGGTGTTCTTCTTCATAATGGCAACACATTCGCTTCAGTTCCTATTGCTCACTCTGTTATTCTCCAAGAAAAATACGAGAATTTGGCCCTGATTCTTCAGAAGATTCGTTATGATGAGCATAAGTGGATGATTTGTGGAGACTTTAAAATTCTATCCATGCTATTAGGGCAGCAATCCGGTTTCACCAAATATCCCTGCTTCCTTTGCTTGTGGGATAGCCGGGCCCGCGACCTACACTGGGGGAAAAAAGACTGGCCAATTCGGGAGTATTTGAGACCCGGTGAGAAAAATGTTCTTCATGAGAGCTTGGTACCTCGTGATAAAATTCTATTACCACCTCTCCACATTAAGTTGGGTCTCATTAAGCAATTCATCAAGTCCCTTCCAAAAGATGGTGAGTGCTTTCGGTACCTTTGCTCAAAGTTCCCCCGACTTTCTGAAGCAAAGCTAAAGGAAGGAGTGTTTGTTGGCCCTGATATAAGGAAACTCATTTCAGATGGAGCATTCGCTGAAACGATGTCTGAGAAGGAAAAAGAAGCCTGGGATTCCTTCAAGGATGTTGTTCTCAAATTCTTGGGGAACAGGCGGGATGAGAACTATAAGGATATTGTTGCCAGGATGCTCAATGCCTTCAAAGAACAAGGCTGTAACATGAGCCTGAAAGTCCATTTCTTGCACTCCCATGTGAACTACTTTCCCGAAAACCTGGGGGCGTACAGTGAAGAACAAGGTGAAAGGTTTCACCAGGACATCAAGGACGCAGAGAGAAGGTACCAAGGAAGATGGAACACCACTATGATGGCTGATTTCTGCTGGTTGCTGCTGCGGGAAACCCCAGATGAAAAATACGCCAAGCAGCGCACCAAGAGAAGCATTCAGGGGAAGAAGAAACGGGCCCACCAGGAGATTGATTGACCCAAGAATTACTTTAAAATCTAAACTGTGTTGACAAATATCGTGTTTTTACTAAACTTTGAAATAAAAATTTGCTAGTTATTACCACAGTGTCGGATCTCATTTATTAGAATTTTATTTTCACACCATCGGGTGTTTGTCTTCATGTATTGCAATGGTGCGGTTTGCGTTTTCTATTCTTACATACATACCTGTACAACATTTTTTGCACATTTCTTTGCTTTGCTTTGTGTCTAACCTCGCTCTTATATGCTCAATGTTTGTGCACATGTATGTGGCTGTTTTAAGTGCAGACAATTTTGCTACCATCACAGTGTGTTTTGTTGACATTACTCTATTCTTATGTGCTGCCTTGTTACAATTTTCTTTATTCTTATTTGAATAACTACTAAACAATTAGTATAAAGAATTCATCCAAGAAACTTTTATCTCGATCGCACTCAATCTGAAATGTTCACCTCAAACTGCTAACCCAATGTAGCAAAAAATCTGTACGTGATGGAGCAAATTGGTTACCAGATTTGGATTCAGCGCACCAAAAAACGTAAAAATCAATCGAAACATTAGAGGCAGTTTAAAAAAAATTTTTTTAGTGTACCTGTGTAATTTGTACACAGCACATATCAACCACACCTTGAAAAAGATCATTTATACAGTTGTGGTCAACATTATTGGCACCCTTGCATTTTAGGTATGTTGTGTACAGTATTTTGAGAAATAATTGGAAACATTCCAACTGTATGTTACCATAATATTATAATAGTATGTTCAAAGGTATACAACAAAAAAGATGTCTGTGCAACTTAGACATAGTAATTTCTGAGAAAAAAAAAACAAAATTTGACCTGGACAGGATTAATGGCACCCTTCACTAATATTTGGTTGCACGATCCTTGGCAGTGATGATAGCCTCCATACGTTTCTTGTAGCCATCTATACGTTTCAACCATCTGTCTGCTGGTAGTCTCTCCCACTTTTCAACTGTGATTTGTTCCAGCTCATGAATGTTTCTAGGATTCCTTTTACCAATGGCAGATTTCAGCTCTTTTCAAAGGTTGATGATTTTATTGAGACCAGGGCTCATTCTGGGCAGTTTAAAAAAGTCAATTTTTTCCCTTTTAACCAATGCAGCTTGGAAGCAAGACAGCTCTCACCCCTCAGATGCACTCAACGCCGAATATAGGACAGTCAGATCTGGGAAGTCAGAGCAGGTAAATGAAAGTTTGGAGCTTCCAGCCATGAACTCAAGGGGAATTACTCAGCTTTGATGCCAATTACATCGCTTGGGTTGAATAAAGAAATGGCACCTGCTGGCGAGCGTGTGTAGCTTGGGGAGATGGATCTTAAGTCCAGAATAAGCATGCGATCTTTTTTAGCAACGTCTCAGGATAAGCTAGATGATTCCAAGACAAAAACTAGTAAGAATATGCTGAAGATTACTTTGCATTCCATTTGGACAATGTTGATAAAGTTAGAGTCTGCTATTTCTCAATGTTAACTGATAAAAATTCGTTATTGCAAACAGTTTGGTTCACCTATCCTAGACGTACGACTCAACTGTTTAGAGGCCAATGAAAAGATCTTCAAGACTGAGAATAAGGCTAAAGATGCGAGAGAATAGATTGGTGTATTAGTTAGAGACAAGATGCAAATTCATCCTATATTAGAGTAATTTAAAAATCAGATATCTGGAGGCGGAGCCAGCGGGAGAGCATGATGGCCGCGTAGGAGAGTTGCTCCTCTCAACCCCTGCAAGAATCCGGCGATTTCTCGCACAAAAACCTGCCTCCCGGTAACTACATTGTAGTATTCGGTAAAGGTAATCATGACGAGTGGGAAACCTACTAAATTAGATTTCACGGCTGGAGGGAACGCAGGATCCAAGCGACTTAAAGCCGATCCCCCCTCTCCCCTCAAGATGGCCGCCGCAAAGGAGACCGAGGAGGTAACCAGAGAAATATTAGGAGAAATCAGAGCTGTTAGAACGCTAGTGACCGCAAATGGCGAGAAATTGGCTCAGGTGCAGTCGGAGATACAAGATGTGAAGGGTCAGATCGAGGGGTTAACAGGCAGACTGAACAAGGTAGATATGGCGCTATCCGCGCACGAGGAGCAAATTGGAACACTTATCAAGGCCCATCGGAAAATAGAACAACTAGAGGCCAATTTGGAAGACCTAAGTAACAGGTCTCGGCGCAATAACATCAGACTGGTTGGCATTCCCGAGGGAGCGGAGGGCGCTGACATGTTCAGATTCTTATTACATCTGCTCCCAGAGGTTATGCGCCTGAAGTTCTCCTCATCGTTGGAGATCGAGAGAGCTCATCGAGTGCCGTCACAAGTTGGGTTGCATAACCGTAGATCCCGGCCGATTATTTTCTGCCTCTTAAAGCATCAGCAGGTGGTACAAATTCTGGCAGCGGCGAGGGCACAGGCCCCACTGAAATATGAAGGCCATACTATAGCGTTCTACCCTGACTTCTGCAAGTCGACTGTAATCAAGCGACAACAATTCCTCGAGCTTCGACCACGTCTCCAAAAGCTTCAAGCGCGTTTTGGCCTCTTCTACCCAGCGCGCTTCAAGATCACGATAGACAACCAAACTAAGACATTTGATGATCCTGTGGCAGCAGCACAATTTATCGATGATCATGAAGCCTTGAAGATGCAATGACTGGTCATGCGACTTTATTTTATTTTACTTCTTATCTTTCTCTGCTGCTCCTTTGGGCGTGCCGGTCTTCGCCGATGGAAAGAATCTCACCTGCACAGGATGGATAGAACCCTGGGAGAGGGGTATGAGACAGAGCTGGGCTGAGTCTCCCACAGTATGGAGCCTTGAGTTCTTTGTGCTAATAATGCCCTGCTCCCCCTTTCTTCTCTCCCTTGCTTTACCTTTTTGAACTGGCGAACTGTTTTTTTTTTCTGGGAGTAGGGATGCTGTATGGTGTTTTCTGCAATGTTTCCTATGGAGGGCGGGAGATGGGGAAGATTGGCTGTACATAATATTGTATATATGCAGTTTTCTATGCAAAGAATAGGTATTCTGCCATATCACGAGTATTATATAAGATTTTAACCTACGTGATTTCTGTTGTATAAAGAATCGCGGGGAGGCTTATAGGCTAAGGGGTTGTGTTTAGTGGCAATCATGTTTTTCACACTGTTTCACCCTAATTTTTTATTCCCCTACAGTGGAGGTTTAATGGTGCCTTGCAAGTCCAGTAGTGTTCAAAATTTATTACAGTATCTCCGGTCTAGACGTATCCAGAGCAGACTCATTTCTCTCTTCACAAGATCTCAAACGGGCTCTCCTCATGTGTGCCTTTAAAATAATATCTCTGAATGTAAAGGGCATAAGCCATCCGGCTAAGCGTAAGAAGATCCTAACCTACTGTCAGAAATTGAAGTCAGATATAGTGTTCCTGCAAGAGACGCATTTATCAACTCAAGAAGCGATGAAGTTAGCTTCCGGGAAATATCAATTAGTTGCGCATTCCCCTGCTCACGGGAGGAAAAATGGCGTAATTTTGTTGGTAAACAAAGCCATGAATGTTCAAGTGCTGTCAACCAAGGCCGATCTGGATGGCCGTTGGGCCACAGCTATGGTGAAAGCAGACGGTCTGCAATTCGCCCTAGCCAATCTGTACGCCCCAACTTCCGATAGCCCTCAATTCTTTCAGGAGGTAACCGAAGCCCTTCACGGCAATGCAGATGTCCCAATGTTAGTCGGGGGCGATTTTAACCTGGTGCTTGACCCGCTCCTGGATTGTCAACCCGGAAGAGTAGATAGGAGAAGCAGAGCACGGGTAGTCCTGGAATGTATGATCGAGGAGCTGGGTCTTGTTGACGCCTGGAGAGCTCTCCACCCCATGGAAAAAGATTATACATTTTTCTCTCAGCCTCATGGCTCTTTCTCACGTCTGGATTTTTTTCTGCTGTCTAAATCCTTACTACACGGGATCCAGAGGGCTGAGATATTAAGTACTCACATATCTGACCATGCGGCGATATCCCTAGAGATGGTCCTGTCAGCAGAGTCTTTCAGTAACCGTGCGTGGTCTTTCTCTCGAGCACTGTTGGCGGACGAAGCGTTCAAACAGAAGATGCAACAGGCCATTCAAGAATACTTTGCCACCAATCTTATGGAAGATACCCCTCTGTGGGCCTGGTGGGAAGCTTTTAAAGCGTCTATCAAAGCAAAAATTACCAGTTTCTCTATTGCCGCTCATAAACAAGCGAAAGAGAAAATGCTCCTCTTAGACCAAAGAATAAGAGCTGGTGAGAGACTCCTGCAGAGGAATTTTAATCCTACAGTCCTGACTCAGCTACAAAAGCTACGATTTCAGTATAACATGATCTTGAATAATGAAGTGGAACAGAACATATTTCAGCAGAGGGCTCGCTACTATGTCGAGTGTAATAGAGCTGGGAAACTTTTAGCTGCCCGAGGGAAGGCCCAGAGAGAGAAATCTCACATTGCAACCATAAAGGGAGAAACTGGCAAAGCAGTAACAGCAAACTCGGATATTTTGGCTGAATTTTGTAAATTCTATGAACAGCTTTACCATTCAGAAAAGAGCTGCTCAGAGGCGGAGATACTGCATTTCCTGGAGCAAATTGATCACCCTCACCTGACTGAGGGGCAATGTTCACTGCTTGGCAAGGAGATTGAGCTGGATGAACTGAGGGTTGCCCTAAAGGGAATGAAGAGCGGTAAGGCGGCAGGCCCGGATGGGCTACCAATAGAATTTTATCAGGTTTTCGCCAAAGATCTCATGCCTCCTCTGCTGGAATATTTCAGGAAACTTCGGCTGCACGCAAGTAACACGGGAGCCTTTGCTAGTGCGACAATTATCGTGCTTCCTAAACCAGGCAGAGATTCGACAGAGCTGGGCAATTATAGGCCAATATCGCTTCTCAACGCAGACTACAAGTTATATTCCACGGACTTGGCTAACAGACTAAATAAAGTACTGCATCTCTTAATCCATCCAGACCAATGTGGCTTCATTGCCGGAAGATCCACGGCGGATAACGCTAGGGTATTCTGTAATCTCCTAGATGTAGCTGGAGACGCCGATGTGCCTTATCTTGGCTTATCTGTCGACGCGGAAAAGGCCTTTGACAAGGTAGAATGGCCCTTTTTGTTTCACGCTTTGAAATGGTTTGGATGTCCACTTCCTTTTGTCGAAATGATAAGGGTTCTCTATGTCAACCCAAGCGCACGTGTGATGGTCAATGGAGACCTCTCCCCATCTTTTGGGCTACGAAGAGGAACACGTCAGGGTTGCCCGATGTCACCCCTTCTATTCAATATAGTGCTGGAACCGCTGTTGCTCGCCCTTCGACAACGAGAGGAGATTAAGGGCATAGCTGTGAAGGACCTGCAGGTCAAATTGTCGGCGTATGCGGATGATTTATTACTATTTTTGTCTCCTGAATCACTTGAGCCACTGATGTTGGAAATTGACAACTACTCTCGGATCTCCGGGTATACAGTTAATCGCACGAAATCTGTTGCCTTCCCGCTTAACCACCTTGCCCATAAGAACTTGCTGGCTGATTTTCCGTTTCACTGGGAAACTTCTGCTGTAAAATATTTGGGGGTACACTTTAGTGCTCCGTTAGCGAAAACGCTGCAGGATAACAAGGAGAAGATGTTGGCGGATGCAAGAGCCTTTGCTTTAAAGTGGTCTCCCCTGCATCTTTCTTGGTGGGGGCGACTTGAATCCATTAAGATGGTATTAATGCCACGATTGAATTACAAATTGGCCATGCTACCAATTCTGTTTCCCTGCAGTTTTTATAAAGCTCTCGATCGGATTATCAGTCACTTTCTCTGGGAAGGGAAAACCCCTCGGATAGCTCTCCAGAAGCTTAAGGCGCATAAATCAGAAGGGGGCGTGCATCTCCCCGACTTTCACTGGTATCATATGGCCACCATACTGAAACAGGGCAGTGCATGGTCCACGGTGGACGCGTCTGTACCTAAGGTCCGATGGCTGGAGATTGAAGAACGGTTGGCCAGTCCTTACCCAATGCCGCTGCTCATAGGGATGAAGGGACCGGGGTCCCTCAGAGGAGGTCGAATTATTCTTGCCACCCAAGAGGCTTTTCAATGGTTTGGTTCTATTCTCGATAGAAGAAATTCGCCTTCACTTCTCATGCCAATATGGTGCAACCCCCTGTTTAAAATTAACAAGAAAACTATCGCCTGGGAGAGTTGGCAGGGGAGCGGGATTTGGACAGTGGGGCAGCTGGTAGCAGGAAAATCGTGGAAGTCTTTCAGCGGGCTGCAGAGGGAATTCGGGCTACCGTCTTCTTGTTATTTCCAATGGCTACAACTCACCCACTGTATTTCAGCGGTAAAGAGGAGCTCCGGGGAATTAGACCCACAATGGGAGTTGAAGAATGTCATGGAAGAAGTTGTAGGTAAAGGGAAGGAAATGTCCAATCTCTATGCTTTAATCCGCACTCACTATTCCAGGCCACTGACAGGACTACGGA
Source organism: Ichthyophis bannanicus (assembly GCA_033557465.1). NCBI lineage: Eukaryota > Metazoa > Chordata > Amphibia > Gymnophiona > Ichthyophiidae > Ichthyophis > Ichthyophis bannanicus. The sequence continues at coordinate 408,347,305 of CM066035.1, read as the reverse complement.
AAGTTTGGGAAGTAGAACTAGGGGCTCCTATACTTCCACAGTCGTGGAATCGTCTCTGGGGATGTTCAATCCGTAGCTCAAGGTCGGCAGCACTCACTCAATCAATGTTCTTCTTTGCACACAGAGCGTATATCACCCCAGTGAAAGCAGCCAAATGGATTAAAGAGGGCTCTTCCTTATGTTGGTCATGTAAGGAGACCGCGGGGTCTGTGAGACATATGTTTCTGGATTGCCTTGCCCTTCGGTGTTTTTGGGAGCCGGTTTGGACTAGAATACAGCAGATCCTTCTTTTTTCAGCTCCTCTCACCTGGAACATAATTACCCTGAGATCGCTGACAGAGATCCCCTCGCTAGATAAGCAACATTTTTTCTTATTAACTTTCATGCTGATGATAGCCGTAAAAACGATTCTGTCCTCCTGGAAAGATTTCACTAAGCTAAACTGGACAACCTGGTGGACCCAAGTTTGTCTTTACAGCAAATACGAGAAAACTCAAGACAAACTCCTCTCTCTTGAGGGGAAAACACTGAGGAGGGAGAGATGGTCTGCTCTGGATAGGTATGTGGATACGGTGTAGCAATATCCTAGCAGTAGATTCGGTTAGAATACTTCTATGTCTTTCTGCTACCCGATTTTATTTTCTGTTGTCAGTACATTGAATACTATTGTAGGCAAGATGTTTGTTTTCTCAGTTGGACCTGCAGTGCGCTGGGGAGGTAGGGGTCGGGGTTGCTTTATTTTTTTTCTCTAATGTTATTCCTTTATGTATTTTTATTTATTTTTATTTCTTTTTAGGAGGGGGGGGTGGGGTATGTTTTAACTATGTATTTAGATAGCCGGACATTGTATCACTGATGTTTTGATTTTTTTTGTGTGTGTATAAAACTTAAATATATGCAATAAAAAAAAAAAAAAATCAGATATCTGAATTTGCTATTTTGAATTTTCGAAAAGATTCTCAATATGCTTCCCATGGATGCTTTCAAGAAATATATGTTGGAAATATTAAAGATATCTGATGTGGCTTTTTTCTTTTGAATAAGGTTGATTTCTTGCCTACCAGGAAGCCGCAGCGCTTGGGAGGAGGAAAAAGCAATGGACGTCTCTGCACTGCTAGAAGCTTCATTGTTAGAAATTCAAGCAAGTGCTACTTCATTAGTGATCTTTTTTTTGTGCAAGATTTGAGATTTGTTTACTTTAAGAAGATGATAGAAACGTTTTTTGGTCATCATATTAGAATTTTTCCCAATGTTGTACTAACAAAAGAGAAACGGAAATTGCTTTCGACAATGAGGCAAGAAACAGGGCTCTACTTTTACTCTCTGATATCTATGTAAATGTATTGCTGAATATTTTATTTTGGCATTTAAAAAAACAGTGCAGTCAGAAAAAAGTACTGAGTAAAATGTATAGTGAAGTTAACTTGAAAGTAAGAGTTACAGAAATAAATGCTATTTTTCATTCTCTTCTGTTTGGATCAACTGCTTTATTTTTATTTTATTTATTTATTTAACATTTTCAGAATCCTATTCACAAACATGTAATAATCTCAGCTTCTCAAATTTACTGTTAATGCTTGGCAGAGTACTTGCACGGTGCCAAAGAGAGCCTCCCTCGGGAGTTCGTAAGATGTAATATGTATAGGTAGTTTGTCAAGATGTGCATGGAAATTCTTCTTTATCAAGCCCGTGACTCCCAATACCATGGGAAATATTTCTGTATCTTTCTGCCACATTTTCTTGGTCTCTGTCTGCATTTCTTGGTACTTCAGGATCTTCTGCCTCTCCAAACGAGTCACAGAATAATCACTTGGAACTGATACTCTGGTGAGGTTTAACTGTTCCTCTTACTCTCTAGCCATAGAACAGAAGATACTCCACTCACAACTTCAGTTTCTGAAATGGTTAACAGACAGCTAAGTAACCAAGATCCTTCTGGGCAAAGCCCGCTTTACAAATTCATACTCCACGAGGGCTTCCTGGCAGGACTGGTTATGATTAAAGTTCATGCGGAGCAAGTAGCAGTTTCAGCTCTGCACAAGTTACAAGAAAGCGTAGTTACTCACCTGTAACAGGTGATCTCCGGGAACAGCAGGAATTTAGTCTTCACATATGGTATCTTCGGTACCGATGGAGTCTGAGCGGGAACGCTCCCCAGCATCCAATAGGAGCGCTTTTGGGAGCATCCCTCAGCACATGCACGCTGCCTTCCCGCCTTTCCAACTGTCCCTCTTCAGTTAAGTTTGTAGCTGAGTGAAAGGATAGAGGGAGAGAGGAAAGAGACAAAGAGATAGAGAGACAACTCCTACGGGAGGTGGGTGGGTTGTGAAGACTAAATTCCTGCTGTTCCCGGAGATCACCTGTTACAGGTGAGCAACTACGCTATCTCCAGGAACAAGCAGGAATGTAGTCTTCACATATGGGGACTCCCTAGCTGAAGATACCAGGGAGATAGCCCAAGGAAGGTGCCACCCTAGAAAGATAGGGAGCCAGACCAACCGATGTGCTCTGATAACCACTGTCACCACCCTATCCACCGACTCAAAAGAATTGTATGAGGTCCACACAATATACTTGGACACATTCGTCCCATGGCCCACCAAGGTACTGAAGGCTTCCAAGAGCTCAGCTGGAATGAGGGAGCCAAACTTACTCAGGTCTCCTACGATGTCCCTTTAAGAACATCCTCATGTAAAGCTGGTATGACAGGACCTGGGCAAATAACATGCATCCCTGAAAGTAGTGCTTTCCAAACCTATCGAGGGTCCTCTGCTCCCTGCTAGGGGGCATCAAGAAGGGGGTGTTGGAGCACTTAATGTGCTGCATGGTAGACCCTGCTTCCAGGGAGTGGTGCGGTAGTTGCGGCTTCTCAAACCCGGGGACCTTCTGCATCCGGTACATCGAGTCCAGTCAACAGCTAATGGCTGGCACCAACATCAGGTTCTCCCACATGCGGAGCGGAAGCCTCTGTAGTATCCTGTGCACTGGCAGCATGAAGGCTTCCTTTGGAACTGCAGGGTACTAGAGGATCTCGAGCTCCTCCGCCCTCGGCTCATCCTCCGCCTCCAGAGAGAAGAGAATTGCTTTCACCATATCCTGGATGAAGTCCTGGAAGGACATGTTCTCTGGGGGAGACTTTCGCCATTCATATGGCGGGGATGGCTCCAAGGAAATGTCCAGGGACTCCCTCTTCCTGACCAGTGATGACTCCTCTGTCTCCAAGCCATTGGAGTCCAGCTCCAAGAAGGAAGTCAAAGTTTCTCCTTTTCTCCTTCTGGCATTGGCTCCGCTCTGGCGGAGATGACAGCCACCGGTGAGGCCATTGGAGGTCCTCCCCTGAGCGCCAGTGTGCAGGGGGATCAAAGCCAGAGACACTGGAGTGTGAAATCGTGGTTGGGCCTGGGGTGTACTCTGACCACCAGCTCAGTGGGGAGGACATAGATCTTGAAGATAAGCTTCGCAACTGGAGGTAAAATCACTGCAGACATCAAGGTGCTCGCTAAGCACTGCGGTCTCTGAAGGTGTCCGGGCCAGTATAATGACCTCGGTACCCATTCCAGGAACTCCACAATGGCAAGGTCATCGGGAGATTGCCGGTAGTCCTCCAAGGCCTTGGGAGTCGACTCTTCCCACCAGGGCAACTTTGCAAACTGCACCCAGCCATCCCCTTTGACATCACGCTGAGAGGGGTTCCGGTGTTGATGCCCATGTTTGGCATGGTCTCTGGCCACCCCCTTCGATGTTGACCCTGAAGGGGCTGCAAAAACAGGTTTTCCTGTTAACAGAAAAAGTGAACTGAGGATAAGATGGTGCCATGGCAAGTGGGAAGGCAGGCACACATATGTGATGGAGCCTCCCAAAAGCTTCTGGTGGAAGCTGGGGAGTGGTCCTGTGCGGGGCTCCATCGGGGGGATGTCACCCCATAAATGAGGACTTAAGAACATAAGATATGCCATACTGGGTCAGATCAAGGTCCATCAAGCCCAGTATCCTGTTTTCAACAATGGCCAATCTAGGTCATACGTACCTGGCAGTTTCCCCAAAAGACACAGGTTCCACAATGCTTGTTCTGGGTCAAGCACTGATATCCTGGGTCCCTTCTTAATAATGGTTTATGGACCTTTCCTCCAGGAACTTGTCCAAACCTTTTTTAAACCCAGCTACACTAACAGCCTTTACTACATCCTCCGGTAACAAATTCCAGAGTTTGATTACACATTGAGTGAAAAAATATTTTCTTTTATTAGTCTTAAATAGTTTACCCTGTAGCTTCCTTGCATGTCCCCTAGTCTTTCTATATTCTGATAACGTAATAAACTTCAAGCATTCTCGGATCCCAGTGGACAAAACTTGGAAGCGCTGCAAAGGTCCCTCGGAGAGACCAGCTGAGAACCTGGCAATCTCCTTTGCCAGGTCTCGCAGGTACATGCCTATGTAAAGCTGGTGCATCTGGATTCGGCATGACAGCATCGAACCCTGGTAGCACTTTCTGCTGAGAGCATCCATGTTGCGGGCCTCCCAGCAAAGAGGCACCGAGGAGTGTGTCTTCTGTCTCTTGAGCCAGCGCAAGAAGTTACTGTTCCTGTTGTCCCATGGTTTGATCACAGCTTAATAGCATTCCTATTACTTCACAGGCAAAACATACTCGTAATTACACACAATTAACAAGCCTCTGGTTTTGGAACTTTGACAACCAACATTTCTCAATGAAACCATGTCCCAGTTGTCCCAATCACAAAAAGATGACATGTTAACTAGTGTTTCAAAGTGGCACAAGATAATAAGCAAAGCAGCACAACCGCCACAAATTAGGAGAGGTACAAGAAGTCACCAGAGTGCCATATGGTATACAACAGAGCTATGAGACTTCAAACGTAAACTCGAGACAGCTGGAGCGTAAATGGTGCCACTCAAAAGGCGCACACAATCAAAACAAGTATAGGGGGGTATTCAAAGGCATTTACACCTGCAAACCGTGTTAATGACAGAGTGCACAATATTTTGTGCTGCCGCTACCTACCCTGATGCTATGTGGTTAGCATTGGGGGTGTCATGAGCATGCCAGGGCAGAGCGGAGGCGGCACCTGTCATTAACTGAGCAGTGGTGATGTTGAGCCACTGCCCAGTTAGCGATCCACAGGTAAAGATAGGAGTGGCAAACGTTGGCCTATCTTTACCCACAGGAGCTAACCAGGCAGTGGTGACATTGAACCGCTGCTTGGTTAGCTTCCAGGCTGTGCAGTGACCTGGATATTCAATGCTGGTGGCCGGATAGGGCCCTGGCATTGAAAATCCTGGGTTAAACTTCAGCGGCGAAGGCTATGTGCTTTAGAAGTGTTAGCTGCTGCTGCTGCTGAATATCCCCCCTATGAGGGGCATCCTATACAGCATATAGCACCATTGTACGTTTAGGTCGGATGTCCAACCATCACTCAGCTACCCCAGCGGAAACTGCAGCCAGAACACCCTGATCATGCAAAGAGTTTGTGCTGGGAGTGCTATATGTGGGCAGTGTGGGGGCGGAGCGGGGGAGTGGCCAGCTGGAATAATATATAGAGCCAATTCAGGAAAGGCCCCTGTACGTTCCACGGCCCCATGACGAACACACAATTTATACCTGCCCACCAGTGGAATAATGGTCGGGTGGAGCGGCGAATACATGGAGTACCTTCTGGACCCCCATGGTGATGGTCAGCTGCGGCTCCTTCGAGCCCGATCCAGACCTTGCTGACCACCAGCAGCGAGCAGGCACCAGAGTGACTGGCGATTCTGTGCCGCATGGTGGATGGGGTTCTGCCATGGTGATGGGATGCCACGGTGCACCTACTCCACAGTCGACATTGGCGCATGGGGATGGGCAGGATTGGCGACATGCACCTGTATAGAATACGGCGTGGTGATGGAATCAGGTCCAACTTGGCCCTTTCCATTTTTTGTGCATGTCCACGTCCCAGGCATCTAGTGCTCTGTGGAGGTCATTCTGAAACAGGAATAAGCTCTGTGTATGTGCGGGATTGACATTTTGCAGTCAAAAATGTCTAGACCTGTATTCTAAAACCAGGAGGCCCTGCAAGTACATGGCACTAAAACAGGCATCTCAGAACGTGGGCGGGGGGGGGGGGGGAACGGGAGCATGGTCAGACATAGAGACATACACTGTGTATTCAGGAAAGACCCATGTACATCCCCGGCATTTCACCCATATGTCCACGTTATACCTGCTGAAACGTGGAATATGCATTGACATGTAGCTGTAGAGACCCATTTTGGTCTTTTCTGGCCCATACTTGCATAAGAACATATAAACATAAGAAATGCCATACTGGGTCAGACCAAGGTCCATCAAGTCCAGTATCCTGTTTCCAACAGTGGCAAATTCAGGTCACAAGAACCTAGCATTTTCCCAAAAAGACACACATGTTCCATAATGCTTGTATTGGGGCAAGCAGTGGATTACCCGGGTCCTCTTTGATAATGGTTTATGGACCTTCCCTCCAGAAACTTGTCAAACTCTTTTTTAAACCCAGCTATACTAACAGTTTTTACTATATCCTCTGGTAACGAATTCCAGAGTTTGATTACATGTGGAGTGAAAAAATATTTTCTCTTATTAGTCTTAAATGGGTTACGCTGTAGCTTTCTACTTTTTGATGGCATAAACAATCGAGCTACATTTTTTCGTTCCACTCTATTCATTAATTTATAGAGCTCTATCATATCTCCCCTCAGTCATCTCTTTTCCAGGTTGGAGAGCCCTAACCTTTTAAGCATCTCCTCAACGAGGTATGCTTCCATCCCCTTTACCAGTTAGAAAAGGTACAGAGAAGAGCCATCAAATTCCACTATATACTTTTTAAGATATGGCGACCAGATTTGCACACAATATTCAAGGTGCGGTCACAACATGGAACAATACAGAGGCATTATAATATCCTTTGTCTTATTTTCCATTGCTTTCCTTATGATTCCTAGCTTTTTATTTGCCTTCTTGGCTGCCTCTGCACACTGGGCGGAGGGTTGCAACGTGTTATTCATGATGACACCTAAATCTTTTCCTTGGGTGGTGGTTCCTAATGTGGAACCTTGCATCATGTAACCATAGTTTGGGTTGTTCTTTCCTAGGTGCATAACTTTGCACTTGTCCACATTAAATTTCATCTGCCATTTGAACGTCCTGTCTTCCAATTGGGTTTTAACAACTTTTAATAATTTAGTGTAATCTGCAAACTTGACTACCTCACTCGTTTTTCCCATTTCCAGGTCACTTACAAATATGTTAAAAAGCAGCGAATCCAGCACAGATGCCTGGGGTACTCCACTATTCACCTTTCCCCATTGAGAAAATTGGCCATTCAGCCCTACCTTCTACTTTCTATCTTTTAACCAGTTCCTGATCCACAATAGTACGCTGCCTCCTATCCTATGACTTTTTAACTTCACCAAGAGTCTTTCATGAGGAACCTTGTCACAGGCTTTCTGAAAATTCAGATACACTATATTGACCGGCTCAACTTTGTCTACCTGTTTATTCACACCTTCAAAAAAATATAACATATTAGTAAGACAAGACCTTCCTTGGCTAAAGCCATGTTGGCTTTCTCCCATTAAATCATGACTATCTACATGTTCAGTAATTTTGTTCTTTATAATGGTTTCTACTATTTTGCCCGGTACTGGTCTGTAGTTTCCTGGATCACCCCTGGAACCCTTTTAACAATTGGCATTACATTGGCCATTCACCAGTCTTCAGATACTACAGATGATTTTAATGATAGTTCACAGATTACAGTTGTAATATATCTTCCCGGTTTATCGATATTTCTTTCAATTATTCTGATGCATCAACTTTAAATACCATTTCAGTCATGGGTAATTTCCCTACATCTTCTTCAGTAAAGACCAAAGCAAAGAATTCATTCAGTCTCTCTGCTATGGCCTTGTCCCTTCTTAGTGCCTCTTTTACCCCTCTATCATCTAATGATCTGTGGTATACTGCGGAGGAGCAATGATACAAGATTCTACAGAAATTATGAAATTTAAAGAAAATACACTTTATTTTCAGCATAAACACCGAAACAAATGGCTCTGGTCCTTCTTAGGTTTTAAAATACACATATTGTTACAGATACATTCTTTCTCCAGGACCAAGCAGGAAGTCAGTCCTCACTTATGGGTGACGTCGGCGCCGACGGAGCCCTCGCGGAGCAATTTCCCCAGCTTTCGAAGAAAGCCTTTGGGAATTGCAGCGCGCATGCGCGGTCCCCTTCCCGCCCAAGGGTGCCATCTTGCTCAGTCTTCTTTTTTCCGCAGAGCCCTACAGACGTAGTTTGTGATCGCCGCTGATAAAGTTGATTTTTTGTTCTGTTTTTTCTCAGTTCGACGCCGTGTCCTTTTCCCACCCGGCCTCGATACTCCGGTGTCGAGCCCGTTCACTATTTTTCGGTTTTTGTCCTTCGTGACTGGCGTTCCCGCCACTTTTTTCTTTTTCTCTGGCAGCACGGTCTTTTGACCTCACAGGGGCTCTTTTTCCCCCGATGGCTGCCAGCGGGTTTAAAAAGTGTGATCGGTGTACGAGACTTATGTCTCTTACCGACACACACGACTGCTGCCTCCGCTGCCTCGGACCCAATCATGACCCGATGATTTGTGGTCCGTATACCAAAATGTCCTCGAAGGCGTTGAGGAGTCGGCAGTCTCAAAAGGAGCGAATCTTCTCTGAATCCGCGTCCAGCCGGGCCCGGACCTCGTCAGAGGCTTCGACGTCTCGTGACTCCGGCCCCGAGCATCGTCGGAGTTCCTCTGAGAGGGGGTCTCCCGCCCGGGAACATCGTCGGAAGAAGAAACCCGCGAGGGCGTCGTCTGAGGACGCTCCTGGTCCCTCGAGGGCCAGGTCCCATAGCCCCGATAGCCGCCCCGGGTCCTCGGAGTCAGAGAGGCCTTCGAAGCATCCTCGTCTCGAAGTGGAGTCTCCTGGACACGTGAATACTGTAGTCCTCGTGGACTCGCCTCCGAAGGAGCCGATGTCGGGCCCGACACCGTCGGGGCCCGAGTCGGGGGCTGCTGGGTCTCCTGAGCTTGGACTCAGGTTGACGGCCTTGGAGAGCAGTTTCGCTGCCTTCATGGACCAGCAGCGGGCATTGATCGCTGGCCTCGCCGGTGCATCTGCCCCGACCACCAGGACGTCGACGTCCAAGTCGACCCCGGAGGCCGAGCCGATGCTCGAGTCGATCCTCGGCCACGGTCTCCATCGGCCTCCCGTTCGGGACCGAGGTCGTTGACGCCGGCCTCGGCGTCAGGGCGGAGGTCCTCGGCGCCCGCCCGCATGGAGCCACTTGATTCGTCCACGGAGGAGTCGGGCTGGGACACGGAGGACGACGAGTCACCTGGTTCTTTTCAGACTCGGTGCGTCCCCTCCGACTCGCCCGAGTCTGAGCCTCGGAGACGGTCCCCCCCGGAGGATACCCGGTTCTCGGACTTCGTGAGGGATATGGCCAAGGCTTTGGCCTTCCCCGCAGATCCCGAGGAGGAGCCTCGAGCCGAAGAGCTTGAGGCCCTCCAGTATGACTCTCCCCCGAAGGAGGCCTTTACTGTACCGGTTCCTCCGATGCTGGAAAGACTTCTCTTCCGCATGTGGGAGAGCCCGGCATCGATGCCGGTGTTAAGCAAGCGGGTCGATTCCATGTATCGAGTCCGCAAGAGCCCCGGGTTCCAGAAGGCACAACTACCGCACCATTCCATGGTGGTGGAATCGGCCATGCATCGACTCAAGAGTCAAAAGATGCACTCCTCGGTGCCTCCCGGCAAGGAGGCCCGGAACCTGGATGCCCTCGGTAGGAAGTGCTTCCAGGGCTCTATGCTTGCTTGTCGAGTCCAGACATACCAGCTCTACATGGGCATGTATCTCCGAGACCTGGCAAAGGAAATTGCCGGGTTCTCTGCTGGTCTCTCCGAAGAACCTTTGCAGAGGTTCTAAGCCTTGTCCACTGGTATTCGAGAGTGCTCGAAGTTTATTTCTCGAGCAGCCTACGATGGCTTCGAAGCATCGGCTCAAGTAGCCGGGGCCGGCATCGGTGCCTGCCGACAGGCTTGGCTTCAGTCATCCGACCTCGAGCCATGGGTGCAGGACAAGTTGGTCGATGTAGCCTGCAGAGGTGAAAACCTCTTTGGCAAGCCCATGGCTGAAAAGGCTGCACAACTCGAGACCGAGACTCTAACCAGGACTCGCCTGTCCAGGAAGACCTCTGCCCCTTCACAGAAGAGGAAGGGCTCGGGGAAAAAGCCCTTTTACCCGAGGAAGGTGTCTGCCTATAAACACCACCCACAATATCAAGCCTCAGCAGCTCCCCATCAGGGTCAGCAGGCTAAGAGACAGGGTAATGGGTCCCATAGGCAGAAGGCCCCCAAGCCCACTACACCGGCCCCTGCTCAGCAGGGTGGGGGTTTTTGACTCCGTAAGCATAGCCTCTTCCCCCCCGCTGGCTTCTCTCAGCACAGGAGGCCAGCTGGCCCACTTTGCCCACAGGTGGTCAGCCATAACATCAGATGCCTGGGTGCTTCAGGTAGTTCAAGAGGGCTACCTTTTGCATTTTCACCAAGTACCTCCCTCCTACTTTCCAGGGGAGCCTCCAAGACCCCCTCTGCACAGGGACTTACTCCTTCAGGAGTTGGCAAGTCTTCTTCAGGAACAGGCTGTGGAACCGGTGCCCCACCACCTGAGGGGTCACGGCTTTTATTCCAGGTACTTTCTGATACCAAAAAGAACAGGAGGCCTCAGAACCCATCCTAGACTTGCGCAACCTCAACAAGTTCCTGCAAAGGGAAAAGTTCAAGATGCTTACCCTTGGAATCCTGCTGCCCTACCTCCAGCAGGGAGACTGGCTATGCTCCTTGGATCTAAAGGATGCTTATACTCACATCCTTATCCATCCGGACCACAGGCAATATCTAAGATTTGTTGTGGCAGGGAATCATTATCAGTACAGGGTACTGCCCTTTGGCCTGTCCTCCGCTCCCAGGGTGTTCACCAAATGCCTGGCAGTGGTGGCAGCCTTCCTGAGGCTTCAAGGCCTCTTTGTGTTTCCCTACCTAGACGACTGGCTCATCCGGGCACAGTCTTCCCTGGAGGTCACTCAGGCCACTCATCGCACAGTGGCTCTGCTTCAGCACTTGGGATTTGTCATAAACTTCGCAAAGTCCACTTTGCTCCCCTCTCAGGATCTCGAATTCATAGGAGCATGGTTGGACACTCTGCAGGCTTGTGCCTTCTTGCCTCTGGAATGGGCCAACTGGCTCAGAGCTCTGGCCAGCAAGTTTCACAGCACTTCCCTGGTCTCTGCCAGGCAATTCCTGCAGCTGCTCGGCCATATGGCTTCCACGGTCCATGTAACTCCAAATGCCCGTCTACATATGAGGCCTGCTCAGTGGAGCCTTCGCACTCAATGGCATCAAGCCACAGGGAGCCTTGCGGACTTAGTACAGATCTCCGACCGCCTGGTCTCCTCTCTGCAATGGTGGCTTCATCTGCCCAATCTGGTACTCGGCATAACATTTCAGTCTCCTCCGCCTTCCCAAGTGCTAACGTCAGATGCCTCTCTCCTGGGATGGGGAGCACATTGCCAGGGGACATGTACTCAAGGCCTTTGGACCCCTTGGGAGGCTGCTCAGCAGATAAACTTCCTGGAGCTCAGGGCGATCCGCCTAGCTCTACGGACCTTCTCTCACCTCACTTCTCATCAGTCTGTACTGGTCCAGACGGACAATCAGGTTGCCATGTTCTATGTGAACAAACAGGGGGGCACCGGCTCCCTCCTTCTATGTCAAGAGGCTCGGAGACTGTGCTCTTGGGCAGTCGACCATGGCATTCTCCTCAAAGCTGTTTACCTGCCAGGACAGGAAAATTACCTGGCCGACAAACTGAGCAGGATTCTGCAGCCACACGAGTGGAGGTTAGACCCGTTGGTGGTTCAGCGGATCTTCCTCCGATGGGGCCTCCCCACCATGGATCTTTTTGCCAGTCCTCTGAACCGGCAACTTCCCAGGTTCTGCTCCAGGCAACCGCATCCTCTCAGAGTAGCGGCGGATGCTTTCCTCATCCCGTGGTCCACGGGCCTACTGTATGCCTTTCCTCCCATGCCACTCGTGTCCCGGACGCTTTTCAAAGTTCTCCGGGACAGGGCCTCGGTAATCCTGGTAGCGCCCAGGTGGCCGAGACAGCCCTGGTTCCCGCTCCTGCTACAACTGGCGGTGGACACTCCTCTTCCTCTGGGGTTTCAGCCCGATCTCCTGACTTAGGATCAAGGCACTCTCCTGCACCCCAACCTCCGGGCCCTTCACCTGATGGCCTGGCTGCTGAAAGGGTAGTCCTAGCTCCGCTCCTACTACCTCCGGAGGTGGAAGATGTCGTCCTAGCGTCTAGGCGACCATCCACCCGGAAGTCTTACGCCCTTAAATGGCATCGCTTCTCCGTGTGGTGTTCTCAGTCTGAGAACCCCTTCTCCTGCTTGGTATCGGTGGTACTGCAATACTTGCTTCACCTTTCCAATCTAGGCCCTCAAGTCCAACTCTGTCAGGGTCCACCTCAGTGCTCTCTCTGCACATCACTCGCCGGTGGACTGCAGACCTCTTTCCGCACACCCCTTGGTGGCGCGTTTTCTCAGAGGCCTCCTTCTGCTTAAGCCTCCTTTGCGCCCACCAGCCCCTGACTGGGATCTCAATGTGGTCTTACAGCGGATTACCTGTCCGCCTTTTGAACCTATGGCTACCTGCCCTCTTCGTTTCCTTTCCTGGAAAACTCTCTTCTTGGTAGCCCTTACCTCCGCTAGGCGCGTTAGTGAACTGCAAGCCCTAGTGTCTGAGCCTCCTTACACTAGGTTCTATCCGAATAGGGTGGTCTTAAGGACTCACCCTAAGTTTCTTCCAAAAGTGGTTTCCCCTTTTCATCTCAACCAAGAGGTGGTTCTTCCAACCTTCTTTCCCAGGCCGCATACCAGCCGGGCTGAAACAGTTCTGCATACCCTGGACTGTAGGAGGGCCTTATCCTTCTACCTTGACCGTACGCGGGAGCATATAAAGGCTGTTCAGCTTTTCGTTTCTTTTGACCCCAATAGGTTGGGGGTGCCTGTCTCCAAGTGTACTTTGTCCATCTGGGTAGCTGACTGTATCGCTTGGGCTTATGGGGCAGCCGGCCTCTCCTTAGAGAGTCGAGTCACGGCTCACCGTGTCAGGGCGAAGGCTGCGTCAGTGGCTCATCTCCGCTCTGTTCCGTTGGCAGACATCTGCCGGGCCGCTACTTGGTCTTCAAGCCAGACTTTTGCGGCTCATTACTGCCTGGAGAGGGAGTCCCGCAGGGACATTGCTTTCGGACAGGCAGTCCTCCACAATCACTTTGAGGTTTAGGCAACTCCTACCCTCCGGCCCTGGTGTTGGGCTACCGGCCGGGAACGTATTCAGAGAAGATTCCTTCCTTCTGTACTGCTGAGCTAGAGGGAGCTCATTTTTCGGCTTGGGGTCTCTGGTAGCCTTAAGCTTGGGAGTCCCATAAGTGAGGACTGACTTCCTGCTTGGTCCTGGAGAAAGAGTAGTTACTCACCTGTAACAGGTGTTCTCCAGGAGCAACAGGAATCAGTCCTCACAACCCTCCCTCCTCCCCTCGGAGTTGCAGTCATTCTTATCCATTGTTTTTGCTAACTTTTTTGCTGTCTTTTCGCTATGTCATCAGACTGAGCAAGATGGCACCCTTGGGCGGGAAGGGGACCGCGCATGCGTGCTGCAATTCCCAAAGGCTTTCTTCGAAAGCTGGGGAAATTGCTCCGCGAGGGCTCCGTCGGCACCGACGTCACCCATAAGTGAGGACTGATTCCTGCTGCTCCTGGAGAACACCTGTTACAGGTGAGTAACTACTCTTGCTCCAGGCTTCCTTCAAATGTAGCAGTTTCTTAATCAGTCTTAGCTGATGGGTAAGAGAACGCTTTTCCAGCACAGACAGTTCTAAGATAAGAAGAAACTGCTTCTTCCCCAAAGTTCCTTCACTCTGGGGTATAACTCAGTAGTACTCATTCAATCTCTTAGCAGCAGGACAGCATAGGCACAAATAATGTAAACAGCAGCTCTAGCTTGAGTTTTCCATCTATATAGAAGTCTCACAACAAGGCTGAAGGCATGGCAGCAAACTTAAACCACAGTTCCTACCTTTTCAACAGTCTCTTTCAAACGGAAAGTAATGGTCATAATACTACATCCCTGGACTTCTCCCAAACTCAATCTGTAATGCATTCAACTTAAGAAAATGCTGACCTACACTCTCTGTAAATAGTTATTTGTACCATGTACATAGTTTTAATGTACCATATCCTTGATTGTAACCCTGACTGTTTTGATTTGTGCTATGTATTAATGTTCTTCACTGTAAACTGCCACTGATCACTGGAAGGGGTGGTATAAAAGTAATGTCAAATAAATAAATAAAATAAAATAACCGGTCACTGCATATTCCAGAGAACCCCAGGCTCCTCTCTCCCACTCCAGGTCCCTTGCTTCCTGGGATAACCCCCCTGGGGCCGGGCCAAACCCTCCCCAGGCATTCTCCAACCCTTTTCCCTTAAAGGGACAGGTGTTTAAATCCCTTCCTGAGCAATACTGCACTTGTTCTAGGCTTGGCTGGGGAGTTGCCCTACGGGGATGGGGAGTTTATTATACACTCCATCACATACCTTCTCCCTCAGCTCATAGAAACGTAGAAACATGATGACAGAAAGACCACATGGCCTATCTGGTTAAATAAATAAATAAATTCCAGGGCGGTGACTGCCATTAACCGTGTAACAGTGATATTGGACCGCTACCCGGTTAGTGGTCCATGGCTAAAACTAGGCCAGCTTTTGGCTTGCCTAGCTCCAGCCATGGATCGCTAACCATGTAGTGGTCCAATAATGCCACTACATGGTTAGACTCTACAGGGGATTCCACTCGGCGCCAAACCCAGATATTCAATGCCGTCACTGTGGCATTGAATATCCAGGGTTAGGGGTTATCAGGCAGGGCTATGCGCCATAGCGGCGTATAGCCTGCCTACTTCAAAATTGGTTCCAAAGAGCTCAAGTTCCTACAGGCCCATATCAGCCTACCTTTTCTGGTGAAAATAATTGGAAAAAAAATAGTCCTATATCAGCCCCAAGATTATATTAACACAGATGCACCTGTAGACTCTTAGCAACACGGCTTCAGAACCCACAACAGAATCAAGACCCTCTTAACAGAACTCAGACAGACTAATAAAGGGCATCAACAAAGCCACAACAGAGTTTCATCCTCATTCCTGGACTTAGCAGCAGTATTTGATTCAGTCTGTCAGGATAAACTACTGTCACACGTACTGTCTGTAGGCATTCACAGTATTGTGCTGGAATAATTCCATTCTTACCTCACAGGTTGTCAACAAGAGGTAAAGATTGTGACACGTAAATTCACTCCATATGCCCCACAGCGAGGAGTCCCATAAGGATCGGCATTATCCTTTCTTTTGTTCAGTATCTACCTGCAACTATTATGCTCAGTTATACAGCATTAATGTTCTCTTTCATATTTATATGGACAACATCTTGCTTTATACCATTCTCCACTGCAAGTCCTTACTATACCCCACTAATGAAATGCTTTGATGCAGTAGTACACTGGATCTTGGAGCATAAACTGTCTGTAAATTACCAAAAGACTGAAGTCCTCTACTTATGTGGTTTTCAACCCAGTCCTTGGGGCACACTTGGGTTTTCAGAATTCCCACAATGAATATGCATGAGATAGTTCTGCATACAATGAAGGCAGTACATGCAAATCTATCTCATACATATTCATTTTGGAAAGCCTGAAAACCCAACTGGCCAAAGTATGCTGAGGACTGCGTTGAGAACTGCTGTTTACATAACCAAAGACCCAGCCTTCAACCATCCATCAACCTTAAAAGTTAATGAATTAAAGTTAAAATTAAAAACTGAGGCTTGTTACCTTGGAATAACCCTGGATCACCGCTTTAACTACAATGCAGCATTAGCAAAACAAAAGAATTTGTATACCATAAAATGAGAATACCGCAATAATTGTACTCACTGCTTGAAATGACGTCCAAATGGTATTTCAGGCCATGATAATCCCTCACTTTGATTACTGTATTATCTTCTTACAGGAACTACCAAAACATACCATACACTCATGACAGTTGGCACAGAACACTGCAGCCTGAATTCTAATTGGCATATCAAAGTTTGAACATAAAACACACACACTAAAACAGCAACACTGGGTCCCCATATT
Source organism: Ichthyophis bannanicus (assembly GCA_033557465.1). Taxonomy (NCBI): domain Eukaryota; kingdom Metazoa; phylum Chordata; class Amphibia; order Gymnophiona; family Ichthyophiidae; genus Ichthyophis; species Ichthyophis bannanicus. The sequence goes on along the minus strand of CM066035.1, from coordinate 408,331,000 downwards.
GAGTTGAATAAAACACAAGGTCTTAATAATCATATTCAAAGTATCACACAACATATCATCTGATTATTTGAAGTCCTTGTTATTCAAGAATATAAGCAATAGGCCCAGGAGAACATGTACATAAAATATCTTCTCTATGCCATCTTTGAAAACTAAAAGCAACTACCACTGCTACCAGTATTGGGCATTTGTATAGCGCTACAAGATATATGCAGCGCTGCGCAGACGCATGTAAAAGATGGTCCTTGCTCGCTTTCTCGCTCCGTGTACCAACCATGCGACATGTACTCCCCAAGAACAATGAGCTATCACAGAAGCAATCTATTCCTCAAGCACTTTGAAGACAAAAACTTAACACAGTCCGTTAATTCCCCATTTAACCCTCTTCAGTCGTAGTCTATTCTATAAATTCAATGTAAATCCTACAACAGTTCCAAAACATCTTGTTCCATGTAAACTCCTATAGTTTAAGATTAATTGTATAATTTACTGTTAATTGTAAACCACTTTGATTACAACATAATGTGATATATAAAAATGGCTAAATAAACAAATAATATTCAATTATGAGGCCTTGTTTTTTTCAAGAAATAAGGAGAAATCTCTTCCTAGCACTTTACAGATCTTTGAAACAATCTGAATAAAGTGTACAACTTTATTTAGATCGCAGTGGGCCAACGTATGAGGGAGGCAAGGAGGATATGAATGGCTGATTGGCAGAAGAATTATCTTATAATTTTAATTTTTTAAGGTTTATTTTATTTCTTAAGAGGATATTGTATTTTTTTCTGTTTATTCTCTTACTGTAAACCTAGTTGTTAAATTTTGATGTGCGGTATATCAAATAAAGAGGAAACCAGCAATCTGAAACTTGAAAGATGTCAAAATACTTCCTATACACTACTAGTGAAGTACAGTGCTGATAACATTTAGCCTGGAACCTATAACGTATAATCTGGAACAAGTTATCTCTGGGAAGGGATGAGAGTCAAAAATGTTTGGGAATATTTTTCGTCCCTTAAAGACACAAGGTGCAAGACATATTTGCTTGAGGGGGCTCCTCAAGGAGAATAGAGAATTTTGTTGATTTATTTTAATTTGGGTTGGTTTTACTGTGTTTCTTTGGTGATCAATCTGAATGTATTTACTGCCTTGAACAGGGTGCTTGAAGGAGGAGTAACGTGATTGTGGTGGCTGTGGTGACAGGTTTGCAACCAAAGTGCCATTGTCATGGAGGCCAGACAAGTAGGTGACTATGTTATTTCTTTATAATTTGCTTTTCTTGATGAAATAAAGTGTTTGATCTAGAATTTAAGGCAATATGCTTTAGCAAATAATTAGATACAAATGCATGCAAAGCACCTCATTATTATGCGAATTGAATAACAGCCTGTGTTGAACTTCACAAGCTGTGTTATTAGTGGTAAAATAAAGCTAGCTCAGAGCTGGCGTTATTTTTCCTGCCCAGGAGCATCTTGATGATAACAGGTGGCCCGATGCTTCCTGGTGTCATCATCAAGAGGCTGCTGATTAAAATGTGCCATATGGACCTCCCCTCCCCTCCAACCAAGACTTTCACCTCCCCAAAGACACTCTCTGAATCTGTCAATACCCCCCTAAAGATCCCCCTGTACCCTCTGCCCCATCAAAAAGAAGACACCATCAACCCACCCCACAAAGAATGCTCCCAAGAACAGACACATGCCTTTCCAGAGACCCTCTGGAAGCTACTGGGGGATTCCCTAGAGTTTAGCAGCTAGGGCCAGAACAATCCTGCTCCATCTGACTTTAAAATGGCACTGGGTGACCCCTAGCAATAGTCTTGCGGGCCTATCAGCCTTTACAAGGCAGCTTAATCCCTAGTGATAGTATCACAAGACTACTGGTAGGGGTCACCTTGTGCCATTTTCAGCCTAGAGACAGACAGCAGATGCAACTGGGAATCGCTCTGGTCTCAGCCGCTTGACAACAGGGAACCCCCTGTAGAACCGAGGGGGCGGGGTGTCATAGAGCATAAGGGTATCTTCAATGGGTCAAGGGATCCGTTCTTTTAATGTGGAGAGTGTCACCATAGGGATGTCTTTGTCGGGAGGAAGGGGGAGAAGGTCCGGCACTGTATTTTCTCAAGTGCAGGCCCCTTTAATAAGGTTCCCTGCGAGCATGGTGCTGCATGTAGCGGCCCAGTGCTGCACGGAGAACACCACCTCAGCTCGCAAAGTTGATTGCAAGCTATATTATTAATTTACTGTAAGAATTACTAGCCTACAGTAATTACTTCATTATGCAGATTATCACAAATAAATTTACCATGAGAGAGTCTGGGCCATACCAAGCCATAAATGCGCCCTGTGCGACTTGCACATCTGGCGAGCCCCCTTGCCCCAGTCACAGGTTTGTCATTTGCCCCATGCATCTCCCCATCTTACCCCAGTATCCAGCCGCTTCCCCCCATGATGTTTGCCCTTGTCCAACTGCTGCCGCTTTTGGTATTGCTTTGGTGGGTGCAGTGCAGCAGCGACATCCAACTGAATGAAAAAAAAATAAAACAGCGTGGGTCTTTCCAACTGCGCGCTTGCATGCAGGTCTGATCCCTCCCTCTTCCGACATGAGCATACGTCAGAGGAGGGAGGGATCAGGCCAACATGCAAGCACGGAGTCAGAAAGACCCACAGGTTTTTCAAAATTGGATAATGCAGCTGCCACCGCCACCACCGCTGCAAAGGCAACACTAAAAGCCTTGGTAGCAGGGCAAGGTAGCGTGGGGGGAGTCGAGGCCAGTGGCCCCAAATGCGCCCCTATTACTTTGCATCCTGTGCTACTGCACCACTCGCATAGGGCTAGGTACGGTGCTGATGAAAGTCATTAAAGTATGATATTTTATCTCAGCTTAGCAATTTTCCCCTGTGGAGGCCAATTCCATAACATGCACATCCGGCTGCAGACACGTCTAAATTAAAAATGGGTCCTGTTTGAACCGAATTCCGCATTCATGGGTCAAGGCATGCCCATGAATCTGGAATTGGGGAGGTAGGTGTGCTCTGCTTAGCATGGGCAAAGTGCTATTCAGCCGGCTCGTGCGCACCCTCGTGCAGGTGCGGGCACGGGCCATGAATATAATGGAGAAATCTGCCCCCATCAATATTATTGGACATGAGTAAATGTTTTGGACGTTCCTCTGGCTGCTGCTTTCTGAAAAGTTACACATTTTGGATCCTGCCCATGTCCGCAATGTACCCATGGGGAAAACGTGCATCTTCTAAGCTGCTCTTCACACAGACAGTAGTTTGCTGATGCAAACTAGACATAAATGCCAATGAGAAATAACTGCTGCTGCAAGTTAGACCATATACCAGTCCTGTTCAGGACCTGAAAAGTGCTAGGTAATCCCAATGCATCCTGATATGGTATACAAAAATGTAAATATGAACATATATGTCAGGACATATCTTTGCATCAAATGGTACTGAGCATTAGGAACCGGCCCCAGTGATTCCTGCCTTGGTCATCCCTACAAACACGCTTTAAACTGCTAAGGATGGACCCTTACCAAGTGCCCCAAACCCAAAACTAACATTGCACTTCCCATAGGGAAGTACTGTATAATACTGCTGAGCAACAAATGTATGCCCTTTGTGTGCCAATGGCCTATAAGTGCACTCATTCTGCTACTCTGCACTACCTTTCCCTTCTTACCTCTCCCTACACCCCTCCTCGGGAACTCCGCTCTTCTGTCAGATCACTTCTATCTGTGCCCTTCTCTTCTACTGCCAAATCCAGGCTTTGCTCCTTTCATCTTGCTGCTCCCTGCAAATGCAATGTGTGCCTTTGAGTCAGTCCTGACTCCTGGTGACCCAGAAGCTCCTGGGTTTTCTTGGCAGTGTCACCAGAAGTAGATTGCCAGGCCTTTCTTCCAAGGTAATGGAGGGTTAAGTGACTTGCCCAAGGCCACAAGGAGTGCTAGTGGGACTTGAACCCTGGTTGCTTAGTTACCAAGCCAGTGTTCTAACCACTAGGCTACTCCTCCTGCTGCTCCCTATGTCTACAATAAACTACCTGTGTCTGTACATCAGGCTTCTCCTCTAGTCCTTCCCAAATCCAAGCTGTACGCTTACCTGTTCGACCATCAGTTATGTGTGTCTGTGCAGCGCTGCGTACACATTTATCTTTGAGGCTTGATATACCGTCCAGGCTGTAGCATTAGGGTGGTTTACAGTGAAATACAACAATCACTGCAAGATAGAAAGTGAAAAGAGCACCATTAATGGATAGGACAGAGAAAGGACACACAAGGAAGAGCAGAGAAAGAGAGGAGAGTCAGACAATATCCAGGTCATGGAGCTTATATCTTGTGTATGGCACTGAATAGATATGCTTTTTTCAGCAGTGCCCTACCTGTTTTATTTGAGTAGTTTTAAAGAGGAGGCTTTGGACATCTACTTAGCAATCTAGATGGCCTGTACAAAGTTCTCCTCCCTTTGGTAGGGCTCCTTCCAACAGACCCAGCTTTTAGGAACTGTGCAACTAAAGAAGAAAGCCTCTTTGGATTGAATATAGACACAATCCCCTGTGCCATGAACATCAAATAGTTGCTTGTCAAAGGTACTGCCATTTAACCACAGAATCTCTCTTTCTGTCTTATGAAGCCCAATCCACACAGAAAGTCTCCACATTTGAGTTTATTTATTTATTTATTTGGCAAACATTTATATACCGCTACTTCCAGCGATCAGCAGCGGTCTGATTACATAAGGAGAACTGTCAAATCAGTACAGTAAAATTTGGGGTGCGTACACGTTGATTCGGAGGGAAGGCACATCACACAAGCGGGTTCTGTTTGAGGATATGGGTACTAATTACATATATACATGAATACTTATATACATTTGAGGATAAGGGCAGTAATTACATATATACATTTTACATAAACGAGCAGGCGTACATAGATATGTTTTGGTCTCCTGGGGTGGATAAGCTTAGACCCCTTGGGTTTAAGTCAAATTGAAATGACTCTGGAACAGATTAGTCTTGAGTTTTTTCCTAAAGTCAGTGATACAATTAATTTCTTTCTTGTTGTCCATGAAAACCAAACAAGTGTCATAGAAGGAGCAAAACCTTTTGCTCGTTTCCCAGTCAGCTTCAGTCTCGGAGAAGAAATAGCATCGCCTCTGGCAATATGTCCAGTCTTCAGGACATGGCTCAGCAGAGGAATTCAGCCGTGGGCTCCAGGTCCATTGTAGAACCGTCAGCAGAACTAACATAATAAAAACACTCATAACAGAGATAAGAATATCCAATCTATGGATCTTTAATGCTCTCCTCTACATCAGTCCAGGGCCTGGGTACTTCTCTTCTTCCCCGGTCATGGAAGAGGTCATGGTCAGTGCACCCCTGGTGGTGTGAAAGAGCTTGTTCTTCAGGGCTAGCCTCGGAAAGCCTTGGGGGTATCCTTGTAGTAGCTGTAGTGGTAGTAATATGGCCTTCTGACTATGGCATCTGATTCCCACATACCTGGGTGCTGGCATTTCTCACAGTAGTTACACCTGCCCCATCATGGTGTATGTCGGTCTGTATACATCCACTATCTGTAGGGCAACTCTGTCTGCCTTCCCACAGTCTGCTTTGAGGCACTGCTCCCCTGCTCAAGCATGTGTGGGCATGGGAGGGGGGATCCCTGTGCCATCATACTCAGGTAGCCAGTGTCCAGTTATATCACCACTCTCGCAGCTTGCATAGAACCTGCACTGACGAAGGCTGTAGGCCTTATGGCACAATCTGGGGGATGCTGGCACAACATCAGTCATGTCTCCCAGTGCCTGGCACACTGGTACCTGGTGACACTGTGCTCATCCATATGGTCCAGGTACCGGCCAGCCATTCATGGCCTCCTTGAATTGCAGATCAGCACACCAGATCCTCCCGTGCTACCCCCACCACACACTCTCACTTGCAGTCACAAAAAACATCATTCTGACAAACCAAACCTATAACTTACAGCTGCTATGCCATAATGGAATGATTTCCAAGGACTACACATATGATCTCCCTTTCTCACTGCAACATGATTTGTTTCCAAATCATGTTGCAGTGTAGGGATGTTTCTTTACCTTACAACATCCCCACACTTCTGCTTTCTGTTCATTGTAACTTCATCTTGTATTTTTCCAGACTGTAGTCACACCAGTTCATCACATACTTGTCACAACCATTGTTCTATATGGGTCGAATTGACGAGAACAGCATAATATTTTCTAAGTCCTTGTCTTATTTCACGTTTCAGCAGGAATAATATGGACATTTCTGGGAAGCACTTAAAACGTACACGGGCCTTTCCTGAATACGCTTTATACGTCTCGCGGCTAACCACGCCTCTGTTCTGCCCTTCTGGACACATTCTGAGATCCCCGTGCTAGTGCCATGTGCGTGTATGACAGCAGTGTTTCAGAATACGGTTGGGGACGTTTTCGGCACATAAATGTCCCTGCCGCATGTACAAACCCCTTATTTGTGTTCTGGAATGACCCCCTTAGTGGGCTGATTTATGACTGTACTGAATTTGCATTCCACCATCAGGGATGACATGATTATTAAATGAATTAGGCAGCTGCCTAGAGTGCCAATGGTCCAAGGGTGGCCATTGCTGTCACTGCTGTCCCTTTCTGGGACCTGCAGCAGCAGCAATTGCCTTGAACAGCCTTGCAGCACTTATTTTATACCTCCAGCACCACAACGCTGTTTGACTTCCGCCCCCCGCCCCCCCCCCCCCCCGATACAGACTTCCTGTTTGCTTGGGAGCCAGGAGCAGGAGGGGCACAAAGGATGTGCTTCATCTAGGGCACCTCATATCCTTGGCCCTGACCATCATTAAGCAAAGTGTTTGAAATTAGAAAATAGGAAAAAGTGAGCCAGACCGATGACTTACAAACACCATGCTGTGACTTCAGGGAGATCTGGGCTTGACTCCTGAATTTGGTTTCTAGTACCCAGCCTCCCAGGGATGATACAAAGGCAGCACTCACAGCCGCTAGGGCGTGGATGGAAATACCGCTCACTATTTCCTTTCACATCCTGGCAGCTGTGAGCGCTGCCTTTGCACTGTCTCCAAGAGGTCAGGTTCAGGGTGAACAGCTACTGATTACTAGAGGAAACCACAGTCTTGTGACCCTTGGCCAAAGGGCTGTCACTACAAGTACTGGGGGAAGAGGTCTAAAAAGGGTGGAGAATTCCCCTAGGTAGTTGTGAATGAAAACGTCTGCTGCTGTAGCTCTACAAGGCAAAAGTTCTGATTTAACAAACAGTCCAAGGGAGCAAGAGGAAACTGCTGGGCCCCAAAAATTATCAGTAAAAGATAAGCCAATTTCAAAAGAAGTCCAGGAACAAAAGCCAGGAAGCAAACCGATTCTGATGATACAAGGCAAAGGCATGGTCAGACGGAAACAAGACTCAAAGTATGGAAAAATCAAGAGTGCCAGGATTCAAAGGAAAGCAGAAATGGAAGTATAGAAAGCAAGGTTAACAGGTTTGGGGAAATAAGCAAATGAGAAAAGGCATAACCATAGTGCAAAAACACAGTTTGGAATAGTCAGTTCCACACTCTGTATGGCCTTATTGAGTCTCATGCCTCACAATTAGACCAGTATAATTTTCTGCATTTCACAAGTGTGACCATTAATCAGTGTTTTCCTTGAACAGAGCATACATAGGAAAAAGTATGCAGGCAATTTACTACCATACAATTATGTATGCACAACGCACATCTTGAGTAAGTTGTGAGACAAATGACCCAAGTAATTCATACATATTACAGTCTAAACTTCGAGGGAATTTAAGGTGAAATAAATACACAGACAGCAAATGGCATTAATATCTGCGAGGAAAAAAACCCCTTAGAAACCAAACTGACTGTTGCTGTCAGAAAAATAGATATGGTTACTAAATAGACCCACTATGAACAAACATGAAATAAAGATGTACTTAGACTAACAGTGAACATAAGACAATAATGGGGCCTTTTACTAAAGTGTGTTAGGCAGTTAATAGGGATGTGCAGTCAGTTTCTTTGGGCACTAAACACTGAAAGGTTTGCAGAAATGCTTTGCGCACATGTATTCCTTTGAGTTAATTTATGTAAAATTGATCTGAGTGCTTAAAACATTCTAGCACACATGCAATGCTTGCACAAAAAACATACAGGTAAAATGAACATGAAGAAAATTCTAACAATTGAGGAAAATATTCCTAAAATGAGCATGAACCAAATTATTTTGGCCGTGCACACAGGAAGTAGCATGAGGAATTGACCTAATAGGTGCCATTAATGTGAATAAATAAATATAGCTGTTGCTTATAGAATTCCCTCTTAACCGCATTGCGCAAAATGGGGTGTTGGGGGAACGTGCCCGAATTGTATCTTGCATTTAATGCATGGTAACTTACTGCACATTAACTGTAAATGCAACAAATAACGCAGAGTCATGAATGCTTCCTCAGTAGGTGGCATTAAATGCAATGTGGTTAACAAGCAGTAAATCTATCGTTTTTGCATTAACTGCACAGGAAGATGCTCGCCATGCACTGCCCCCAGAGGTAACACAGAGGTTTTGCAGTTACATTAGAGTTATTTGGGCAATTACTACATGGTAACTGCAAAACCTTAGTTGGCAGAATACAAAATTTAGGGAATACAACACTCAGTTATTCCAAGAAACACCGAGAGCTTGCCAATGGCTATAAATGAAGGCCTCTACTAATTGTATAGACCTATGGGTGGTGGCAAAAATGTTTAATTACTAGCTTGGACTGCAAAACCAGAAAAGAGAAAACAGCAAAAAAAGACAGTGTCATAGGAATGTGCACAGGTAAGAAAACTTTGTGATTTAATAGAGAATGTTTCATGTACGCCAAATTGATTCAAAGTGCATTTACTAATGAATTAAGACGCACGAAGATGATTAGTGTGCATTAAGGGGATGGGTGGGCATATTCAACTAGGCTAGGCTAAATAAAACACCTAGCCGCCGCCACATAAATTAAAACCAGATATTTAGTGGCGGAAAATAGCCGGCTTCTACTACTGAATATTCAGTCTTGCTGGACACCAGCACAGCTCTCCGGTCACAAACCAGATAATGTTAACTGCTTAAAGTTAGGACAGCCTATCTTGGTTAACCTACAAAAACTTGGTCGCGTTATCAAGCAGCTACTAGTAGAGAATTATCGAAGATGCTATCTGCTTGAATATTCACCTTATGAAACTAGTAGGACATAATGTTATCGTGTACCAAGGTCTCAGTTTAAAACTTCGCAGATTTATGTATCAAAGGGGCATCAGCAGATGTACCTCCCTTAATTTACGCTGCTGTTTACATCAATGACCTTTAAATCGCGTACACTTTGACAATTATTATCCTTTTTCATTAACACTAATATTTTACCATTTTTCTCAGTGACTGTTCCACTTTTTTTCTCAGTGTCTGTTCCACTTTCAAAGCTTTTTCTCAAAACTTTTTTTTCAAGTAAATTTTCTCAAAACTTTTACAAGTGATCGAAAACTGAACTCACTGTGCTTCAAACTTGAAAACATATCCATCCATATCGATATTTATTCAAAATTCTCTATTGTTGCAAAAAACTCTTTCATCCGACTTCAACAAAGACATTATGATGCAACTAATAAGAGAAAAAATCTTTTTCTGATACTTAGCTTCTAAAGTTGTGTTGAATTCTTATATAGAAGCACTGTGAGATTAAGATATTGTTCAGCTTGAAAAAAAAGTTTTGAGAAAAAGTTTTGAAAGTGGAACAGACACTGAGAAAAAAAGTGGAACAGTCACTGAGAAAAATGGTAAAATATTAGTGTTAATGAAAAAGGATAATAATTGTCAAAGTGTACGCGATTTAAAGGTCATTGATGTAAACAGCAGCGTAAATTAAGGGAGGTACATCTGCTGATGCCCCTTTGATACATAAAGCTGCGAAGGTTTAAACTGAGACCTTGGTACACGATAACATTATGTCCTACTAGTTTCATAAGGTGAATATTCAAGCAGATAGCATCTTCGATAATTCTCTATCTTGGTTAACCGTCAAATATCATCGCTAACTGTCACCACTCCTAACTGGCCCGCAGACTGTCCCAGATTTGACGAAATATTTTTTGGGAAGCCTGTGGGGATATTCAGTGGCATTAACCGATTAGTGCCACTTAATATTGCAGTGACCAAGTCAGTCAGTAGGTCTGTTAACGGACTAAAATGCTTTGAAAATGCTCCCCTAAAGTTTTTTGGCATGTACTAATGAACTGAATGCATGCTAACGAATGTAGACCTACCCTTTCACCTTCTCAGGAATATTCACAGTTTAACAATGGAGCTGATAGAGCAGCACTTCAAAATGTCCCTGAAATATAATATATTTTAAAAATGGCTTCTCGCAGAACCATTTGCCACAATGCAAAACTTGTCACAGAGAAACAAGGCAAAACTATAAATGCAGAGCAGGCTTTCAACGAGGCCAATTATTTAAATACAGGGGTCAATTTTCAAAGGGTTTAGGCTCCTAAGTTTGAAAGTTGGGGGGCTGATATTCAGCGGCACATAGGGCCAGCGCTACTATTAGGTGGACAAGAGGCTGCCTAGAGCGACTATCCTCTGGGGGCACCTGCTGCTGACAATTGCCGCCGCTGTTCTCTAGGTCAGCAGCAGCGACAATGGATCAGAAACTGCGACACAGTGCTTACCTACAGCCTGTGACACGTGTCAGGGTTTCTCTCTTGCATTATCTGCTGGGTCTACCCATGAAGTCTGCATCCAGTCTCTGCAGCTTGTTCTACTGGAAAGCTGGCCAAGGCCCAGGAAGGAGCACCTGGCTCCTAAAGTGAGAGGAAGTTAGTGAGAAAAGATCCAGTAAATCCACTGAACAAGGGAGGAGTGTGCTTAATGAACGATGTACTCTGTGCTCTCACAGGAACAAGAAAGACTAAAACGCAAGGAAACAGAAGGAAAAATACTTGAAGCCCCAGAAAGAGGCAGGGGAGAGATGAAATGCTGGGTAGTAAAGTCAGTGGAGTTAATGGGCAAGTGGGAGCCCATGCCATTGTGAGTTGGTGAAAGATTTTGTGTTACGTTATATCCTGTGTGCTGGCCTTTTTATCCCTGAAGAAATCACATCAAAAACCTGTCTAGTCAAGAGACTGGCCTGGACATTCGACTGATTGGAGTGTCTGGAAGAAGGAAATGGGTGCAGTATCAGGGAAAAGATCACATTCGCAGAGGTAGGCCCTTGAGAGTTCATTCCTTCCCTCCCTCCCTCCCTGCCTCCTCCGTCCAACTCAGCTCTAGAGGTCAGCGCCCTAGTTGCCCCACCCCAGAACTGCAGATTTGGTGTTCAGCTATATGGCCACCCAGGTACTGCTCAAGATAGGTCAGTGTTCATAAATCCCATGAGGGGGAGAATGTCTGTTGTACTACATCAGTAGCCAATTCTTCTCTGTGCAATCTAGACTGTAAATTAATTTCATGCTTGCAGAGACATTGGAAATCCTTTTATCTTTTGGTTGGTCTAGTCATGTGCATTAAGTCACTAACCCATTTAATATTTCTGCCTTACTTAACTCATAAAAAATATCCTTTTATGGTGAAGAGAGTTGTTTTATTAAGATGAGAGCTAGGAAAAATGGGCCTATCCACTTAATTAAGCTAAATCATTTAATGTTGTATCCTGCCCGTTACACTCATGTAGAATTAACCTAGTGGAACTGAAAATCTATAAACTGCACTGAAAGGTTTCTACTGTACTGTCCTCATTTGAGATACTAGGCCATTCATTTTTCCCATTTCTTTCCCACTTTTAGAATCCATTTTTCAAGAAGGCAGGTTCCCTTGTATTTGCCACAAGCCAGAAGAAAAACTGCCTCTGAGAATGAACCATTCAGTGCTGTTCTTATGCCACTGGGTAGTTCTAAAGTAAGGTGTAGTTACTTACCTCTAATAGGTATTCTCCGGGGACAATAGGAAAAAGTCCTCACCGACAGAGCTCGCGTGGTGAACACTCTTTAATCTCCACAGAAAGTCTTTGGGAGTTAGGCCATGCATGCGTGGTCACCTTCCCGTCCAGGGGTGCCATCTTATCTCAGTATGCTGACATCGTTTAATCAGGCCAAAAAAGAAAAATAACTCCACGGAGAGGAGGGAAGGTAATGAGGACTGATTCCTGCTGTCCCGGAAGAACACCTGTTACAGATGAGGAACAAGCAGGAAGTCAGTTCTCACATATGGGACTCCTGAGCTACAGGCTATTGAAAAAACCTGTAAAAAGTCACGGGCAATTGAAAACTCGAACCATGAATGACAGCAGAGAGTGCTGAGTGGCCGCAAGACTACAGGAATGACCACAGCTTCAACCAGGTAATCAATTCTCTGGTTGTCTGGACACACAGAAGGGCCAGAAGATAGGAGTTGCATTATTTCCCAAACAGATGACGGAGTACCACCTGGCCAAAGACATTGTCATGCCGGAAGTCCTCCTCCAGGCACAGTGAACCAAGGACCAGGTGGTGGCCTAGCAGATCTCCAGCATGGAGACAGAGTACAGGTTCACCACAGAGACTGCCATAGCCTGCACATTATGGGCTGTAACGTGGCGCTCGAATGAGAGACCAGCCTGTTCATAGACAAAGGAGATGCAGTCCGCCACCCAGGTAGACAGGGTGCGCTTATGCCACAATGCCAAGCCACAATGCCAAGCCAGTTCGGATCATAGGAGATGAAAAGCTGTGAGGAGTGGCAATGGGCCTTGGTCCGCTCTAGGTAGAAGGCCAGCGCCCTCTTGCAATCCAAGGTGTGTAGAGCGGCCTCTGCCCTGCTCACGTCCAGTCGAGAAAAAAGGTGGGGAGAACTACCTCCTGGTTGAGATGAAAGGCAGTGATCACCTTGGGGAGAAACTTGGGGTGGGTACGGAGGACCTCCCTGTTCTTATGAAATCTTGTATAGGGGGCATGAGCCACCCACACAGCGGCCGATGTGAGTGCCATAAGGAAGATCACTTTCCAGGAAATGTACTTCAAATGGCAAGAATCAAGCAATTTAAAGGGTGGAGCTATGAGTTTCCCAAGATCCCATGCCGCCACCGGCAGGTGGATGGGAGGACGAGTGAGCAACAGACTGCTCATGAAGTGGGCCAAGAGAGGATGAGCAGACAGGGGTTGCCTGTCAATGAGGTGTAACCTGAGGGAGTTAGACTTCAGCCCGGCATAGGAAAGGTGTAGCAAATACTGCAACACCACCAGCACAGCGCAGGAGAAAGGGTTGAACCCCTTATCAGCATACCAGATGGAGAACCAGTGCCACTTGAATGCATAGGCCCACTTGGTGGAATTCTTCTTGGATGCTAGGAAAACATCTTCCATGTCTCTGGGGAAGTGAAATTGTGCTAGGGTCAGCCTTTCAGCAGCCAGGTTGTCAGGGCGAGGGCACTGAGGTTGGGGAGTGTAGGAGAGCTCTGTCCTGCTGCAAGAACAAGTCTGGAGCAAAGCCCAGGGGAAGCAGGCATGTATGGGAGAGGCAGAGAAGCAGGGGGAACCATGGCTGCTGCAGCCACCTGTGAGCAATGAGGATCACGGTGGCCTGGTTGAATTGAACTTTGAGAAGGGTCTTGGAGATTAGGGAGGTTGGGGTGTACGCATGGAGGAAGCCCTCCAACCACAAGATGAGGAACACATTGGCCGCCACCTGGGATGGAGCTCGCATCCTGAAGCAGATGCGCAGCTACTGGGCATTGTTGGGGCTGGTGAAGAGATCCACTGAAGGACAGCCCAACAGCTGAAAGATGCAGTTGGCAACCTACAGGTGCAGTTGCCATTCATGTGGTTGAAAGACCTTGCTGAGCCGGTCCGCCAGAAGATTGTATCTTCACGGTCAGGACACTGCTCGGAGAAGCATCCCGTTCTCACTCGCAAAGGTGCAGAGGCGAACAGTCCCAGCACAGGAGGTACAACCCAGTACCCCCCTTGTTTGTTGACATAAAGTATCGCCACTTGGCTGTCCATCTAGACCAGAACAACCTGGTTCTCCAAGTGGCGTCGCAACACCCGCAAGGCGTTCACACCTGCTAAAAGCTCAAAGAAGTTGATGTAGTGGAGACTCTCCCCCATTGACCAGACACCTTGGGTCCGCAGATCGCAGTGGGCCCCCCAGCTCAGTTTGAAGGCATCTGTGGTGAGGATCTTCTGATGTGTCAGCATTTGAAAGGGCAGTCCTGCCATGAGGCGCAGTGGCTGCTGCCATCAGATGAGGAATTCGGAGAGAGGCGCAGTTATGCAGATCTTGTCCTCCAGAAGCCTCGTCACTTGAGTCCACTGAGTGCAGCGAGTCCATTGGGCCTGATGCATGTGGAGGACAGTATCAGGCATGATGTGCACCGTCAAGGCCATATGTCCCAGGAATTGCAAGAGGAGGTGGGCCAAGGCCATCGAATGACCCTGCATCTCTATGGTAAGAGCCGCCAGGCACCGAGACCTGTCCAGAAGAAGGTAGGCCCTGGCCTGGAGTGTCCAGAATGGCCCCTATGTACTCCAGATGGTGTGCCAGCTGCAGATGAGACTTGGAGTAGTTGGTGACAAAGCCCAAGTGCTTGAGAATGAGAATGGTGCGATGCACCACCTGATGGACATTGTCGGCAGAGCTCCCCTTGATGAGCCAGTTGTCCAGGTAGGGGAAGGCAAACAACCCCTGCAGCCAGAAGTAGGAGGCGACCACCACCAAGCACTTTGTAAACACTCTTGGAGCGGAAGCCAGTCCCAAAGGGCAGGACCCTGTATTGGTAATGTCAGCCTCCAATGGCAAAGCGGAGGAACTGCCAATAGTGAGATGAATCAGGATGTGGGTATACACATCTTTTAAATCCAAGGAGCATATCCAATCTCCATGCTGTGTTCCAATGTTCCAAGGAAGAGCATTTTGAACTTCTCTTTTATCAGGAATTGATTGAGATCCTGCAGATCCAGGATGGGCCGAAGGCTGCCTGTCTTTTCAGGAACCAGGAAGAAGCGGGAGTAGAACACCTCGCCCCTTAGAGGTGATAGGACAGATTAGACTGCTTTGGTTGTGAGGAGGCCTTCGAGTTATTGCTCAAGGTGGTTTCGGTGAAGAGGAGTCATGAGAAGTTCTCTGGGAAAGAACAGAGGGGGGTCTGCTCGAAATGGAGGAGGTAACCATCCCTCACCACCTGCAGGGCCCAAGCATTGGTGGTATGGTGGAATGTCAGACACCTCTCGGTATGCTGCAGCCCCCAATCTTGCAGGGAAAGAGAGGCCATGCTCAAGGAGTCAAAACTCCCCTCCAGTTTGCAGATGTGGTACAGGCTAGGGTTTGGGGGCCTTAGGCTTACAAGAGCCATGACCCTGGCCCTTGGCCTGATGACCCTACTGGAGAGGCCGGATACTGGAGGTAAGTTTGGTAATCCTTCCTCTTCTTCAGGTAAAAGGGCTTTTGCTCTGAAGCCTTCCATCGAGAAGAGTCTGCAGTTTTCCAGGAGGGCCTGGTTCTCATCATATACACAGATTACAACTCTGCAGCCTTGTCTGTTACTGGCTTGCTGAAGAGGTTTCCCCCCCCTGCATGGGACATCGACCAACTTGTCCTGAACCCATTACTCCAAGTCAGATGACTGTAGCCACGCCAGGCGGTGGGCGGTAATGCCCATTGCAGCTACTCTAGCCACGGATTTGAAGCAGTCATAGGCCGCTCGAGTGACATATTTGGAGCACTCCTTGGCTGTCAACACCAGAGTCTGGAACTGCAAAAGAGGCTCCTCAGACAGACCAGCTGACAACCCGGCCAGTTCCTTGGCCAGATCCCTTAGGTGCATGCCCATGTACAGCTGGTATGCCTGCATAAGGGCCATGAGCATCAAGCCCTGGTAACACTTTTTAACCAAAGCCATCCATGGTGCGGGCCTCCCTGCCAGGGAACACTGGGGAGTGCAGCTCTGGCTCTTGATCCTATTCATGACCAAATCCACCACCATGGAACTGTGTGGTAGCTGTGTCTTTTGGAATCCAGGGCCCTTGCAAACTCAATATATGGAATTGAGCCGCTTGATCACAATGGGTACTATAACAGGTGACTCCCACATCCTGAACAACAAGCGTTCCAAGATAGGAGGAACGGACACCATCAGCGCCTCCTTGGGAAGGGCATCATACTGTAGGATCTCGAGATCCTCTGCCTGAGGCTCCTCCTCGGACTCCATGGTGAAGGCCAGAGCCTTCGCCAAGTCCCAGCTGAAGTCCAGGAGGGAGAAGTCTAGTCTTGAAGTCTAGTCTTGAAGGACTAGAAAAAGGGACTGTTACTTCTGGAGAGAGATCTGCAATTGTGAGTATATACTTCTGGGACTTTTCTGAAAGGAATTCTTTCTATTAAAGCTATTTGATCTGTGAACCCACTATTTTTTGTTAAATCAGTCAGGGCCTAGTAGCAGCAGTTTAAGTTTAAATTTAAAACACAGAAGAGAACTTTCTGGTTACATTTCATACCCAGCAGAGAGCTTATAGTTTGAATTTAATAGTCACTCAGGGCCTAGTATCAGCAAAGTATTTTTAGTTTAAATTTAAAACACAGAAGAGAGCTTTCTGGTTAAATTTAGAACCCAGCAGAGAGCTTGTAGTTTAAATTTCATAACAAGTTAGAGCCTAGCAGCAGCAAAGAGCTATAATTTAAATCAAATAAGAATATAGATTAGCACAAAAGGCAAAACAGGGTCAGTACTCTGAGCAGCAAATAAGGTCTTCTAGAAACCTTTACAAAGAGGCCTTCTACCTAGGGGGCAAGAGATCTGTGAAACTTTTTCAATAGGTGTTAACACCAGGTGGCAGTTCAAAAGGCCATTTTGAAAGACTCCTTCTATCCAAGCAAGGACTGTTAATCATCCAGGAAGTTGGTCACAGCTTACCTCAGCAGCACAGGCATAAATAGCTCAACCAGAGCTCTGTGATCCTCAGTCTTGAAGGACTAGCAAAAGGGACTGTTACTTCTGGAGAGAGATCTGCAATTGTGAGTATATACTTCTGGGAATTTTCTGAAAGGAATTCTTTCTATTACAGCTATTTAATCTGTGAACCCACTATTTTTTGTTAAATCAGTCAGGGCCTAGTAGCAGCAGTTTAAGTTTAAATTTAAAACACAGAAGAGAACTTTCTGGTTACATTTCATACCCAGCAGAGAGCTTATAGTTTGAATTTAATAGTCACTCAGGGCCTAGTATCAGTAAAGTATTTTTAGTTTAAATTTAAAACACAGAAGAGAGCTTTCTGGTTAAATTTGGAACCCAGCAGAGAGCTGTAGTTTAAATTTAATAGTCACTCAGGACCTAGCATCAGCAAAGTACTTTTAGTTTAAATTTAAAACACAGAAGAGAGCTTTCTGGTTAAATTTAGAACCCAGCAGAGAGCTTGTAGTTTAAATTTCATAATAGGTTAGAGCCTAGCAGCAGCAAAGAGCTATAATTTAAATCAAATAAGAATATAGCTTACCTCAGCAGCACAGGACAGGGTACTGTGTTGCAGCCCTCTTTTAATAAGTGTTATTTCCCTCCCTCCCTCCCCACACCCACCCACCCCTGGGATAATCCTAGATTTATAGGTACTTACACATCTTGAAAGACAGGAGGTGCTCTCAGGTGAAGCTTGTTACCCAAATCAGACATACACTAAGGACCTGAGATTAATATACCTTGTTCACCTGAAGCTTAATTAAACGTATTAGGTACAGTTTTATTGGTATAAATATCCATAGCAACCCTTAGTAAATAAAGAACTTAAAGATCTAAACAAAAACTTAAAACTAAGATGCAGACAGCAGTCCAGCAGCGGGATGGGGGCTTTCCAGTCTTTTGCATTGAGTGTCACATGTATGGTTTTCTCCCAGTTGGTGAGAGGTCTTACGTGTGCACTAGGTGCAAGGAGCTCTTTGCTCTCAGGGAATGAGTCCGTTCTCTAGAGGCTAGAGTAGCAGACTTGGAAAACATAAGAAAGACAGAGGGGTACATAGACGAGACCTACAGGGATATAGTCCTGAAGTCCCACCTCCAGTCTGGCAGCATCCCTGTTGCCATGGAGGAGAGAGGTCACGTGACAGGAGAGCATCACCCTGGTGTGGCAGGAAGTGATCCTGTAACTAGGTCCTGTCCTCCAGGTGATGTAAAACCCTCTCGCACTGGAGGATGTTTCTCCAGGGCCATGTGCCCATGAGGGAAGGGTTAGGACAGCCGTTATAGTTGGTGATTCGATCATTAGGCATGTAGATAGCTGGGTGGCTGGTGGATGTGAGGATCACCTGGTAACATGCCTGCCTGGTGCGAAGGTAGCGGACCTCACGCACCACCTAGATAAGGTCTTAAATAGTGCTGGGGAGGAGTCTGCTGTCTTGGTACATGTCGGTACCAATGACATAGGAAAATGTGGTAGGGAGGTTCTGGAGGCTAAATTTAGGCTTTTAGGTAGGAAGTTGAAATCCAGAACTTCCAGGGTAGCGTTCTCCGAAATGCTTCCCATTCCACGTGCAGGACCCAAAAGGCAGGCAGAGCTCTGGAGTCTCAATGCGTGGATGAGACAATGGTGCAGAGATGAGGGGTTTGGATTTGTTAGGAACTGGGGTACATTCTGGGGAAAGGAGGGGCTCTTCCGAAGGGATGGGCTTCACCTTAACCGGGATGGAACCAGGCTGCTGGCATTTAAAAAGGAGATAGAGCAGCTTTTAAACTAGATAATAGGGGAAAGCCGACAGTCGCCCAAGAGCAGATGGTTCGGAAGAATGTATCCTTGAAGGATACTACCAAAAGCAGAGAGGTTCCAAAAAAGAGTAATGTAGCCCAATTGCCCTCAAGTATGGAGCAGACAGAGCTTAAAGATCCCAAATTACCCATGCTACCAATAGCCAAATTAATATGAATAAAATACAGTCTCTAAAATGCTTGTATGCAAATGCTAGAAGTCTAAAAAATAAGATGGGAGAGTTAGAATATATAGCACTAAATGAGAGGTTAGATGTGATTGGAATATCAGAGACATGGTGGAAGGAGGACAACCAGTGGGACACTGTGATACCTGGGTACAAACTATATCGTAATGATAGAGCTGATCAAATTGGTGGAGGGGTTGTGCTCTATGTTAGAGAGGGCATTGAGTCAGAAAGGATTAAAGTTTTGCAGGAAACAAAATTTGCTGTAGAATCTCTATGGATTGAAATTCCATGTAAAAAGGGGAAGGTGATTGCGGTGGGGGTGTACTATCGACCGCCTGGCCAGAATGAACAAATGGATGATGAAATGCTGAAAGAAATCAAGGAAGCTAACAAAAGTTACAGCGCGGTAATAATAATGGGCGATTTCAATTACCCCAGTATCGACTGGGTCAGTGTCACGGCAGTACATGCCAGGGAGATAAAGTTCCTAGATGACATAAATGACTGCTTCTTGGAGCAGCTGGTTCATGAACCGACCAGAGGGGAAGCCATATTAGACCTAGTCCTTAGTGGAACACCAGATCTAGTGCAAGAGATAAGGGTGTTGGGGCCACTTGGCAATAGTGATCATAGCATGATCGCCTTTGATTTAATTAGTGGAGGAGGGATAGTAAGGAAATCCACAGTACTACCTTTTAACTTTCAAAAGGGAGACTATGATAAAATGAGGAAAATAGTTAAGAAAAAACTAAAAGGAGCAGTTGCAAAGGTTAAAGACTTACATCAAGCTTGGGTGTTGTTGAAAAATAGTATCTTCGAAGCCCAGACCAGCTGTATTCCACGCTTTAAGAAAAGTGGAAGGAAGTCCAAAAAACTGCCAGCATGGTTTAAAGGTGAGGTCAGAGAGGCTGTTGTTGCCAAAAAAGCATCTTTCAGGAAATGGAAAAAAGAGCCAAACAATGAAACCTGGAAACAGCACAAGCAGTGGCAGGTCAAATGCAAGGCATTGATAAAGAAGGCAAAGAGAGAATTTGAGAAGAAGCTTGCTGCGGAAGCAAAAACGCGAAATAAAGATTTTTTTCTAGTACATTCGTAGCAAAAAACCTGTGAGAGAGTCAGTTGGAGCATTAGATGATAGAGGAGTTAAAGGGGCACTAAGAGGAGACAAGGCGATAGCGGAGAGACTGAATGAATTCTTTGCTTCGGTCTTTACTGAGGAAGATGTAGGGATGTTACCCATGACTGAAGTGGTATTTAAAGGTGCGGATGAATTGAAGGAAATATCAATACATCGGGAAGATGTATTACAACTATTAGATAAACTGAAGAGTAGCAAATCACCTGGGCTGGATGGTATACATCCAAGGGTGTTGAAAGAACAGAAATATGAGATTGCAGACCTGCTATTAGTAATCTGTGAACTATCATTAAAATCATCTCTAATACCTGAAGATTGGCGGATCGCCAATATAACACCAATTTTTAAAAAGGGTTCGAGGGGTGATCCGGGAAACTACAGACCGGTGAGCCTCACGTCAGTACCAGGAAAAATGGTAGAAACCATCATAAAGAATAAAATTACTCAGCATGTAGATAGTCATGGCCTAATAGGAGACAGCCAACATGGCTTTAGACAAGGGAGATCTTGTCTTACTAATCTGTTATGTTTTTTTGAAAGTGTGAATAAACAGGTGGACAAAGTTGAGTCGGTTGATATAGTGTATCTGGACTTTCAGAAAACCTTTGACAAGGTCCCTCATCAGAGACTTTTGGCAAAACTAAAGAGTCATGGGATAGTTGGCAGTGTATTACTGTGGATCAGGAACTGGTTAAAAGATAGAAAGCAGAGGGTTGGGCTAAATGGCCAATTTTCCCAATGGAGAAAGGTGAATAGTGGTGTACCCCAGGGATCTGTGCTGGGTCCGCTGCTTTTTGACATATTCATAAATGATATGGAAAGTGGAATAACGAGTGAGGTTATCAAATTTGCAGATGACACAAAACTATTTAAAGTTGTTAAAACCCAAGAGGATTGTGGAAAATTGCAAGAGGATCTTGATAAATTGGAAGACTGGGCATCAAAATGGCAGATGAAATTTAATGCGGACAAGTGCAAAGTTATGTACCTAGGGAAGAACAACCCAAACTATGGCTACACGATGCAAGGTTCCACATTAGGAACCACCACCCAGGAAAAAGATTTAGGCGTCATTGTGGATAACATGTTAAAACCCTCGGCCCAGTGTGCAGAGGCAGCCAAGAGAGCAAATAGAATGCTAGGTATCATAAGGAAAGGTATGGAAAATAAAACAAAAGATATAATGCCTCTATACCGTTCCATGGTGAGACCGCACCTTGAATATTGTGTGCAATTCTGGTCGCCGTATCTTAAAAAGGATATAGCGTTATTAGAAAAGGTTCAGAGAAGAGCCACCAAAATGGTAAAGGGGATGGAAAGATACTCCTATGAAGAAAGGCTAAAAAGGTTAGAGCTCTTTAACCTGGAAAAGAGACGGCTGAGGGGAGATATGATAGAAGTCTATAAATTAATGAATGGAGTGGAACGGGTAAACGTAGATCGACTGTTTACATTATCAGAATATAGAAAGACTAGGGGACATGCAATGAAGCTACAGAGTAAACTATTTAAGACTAATAAAAGAGAATATTTTTTCACTCAACGTGTAATCAAACTCTGGAATTTGTTACCAGAGGATGTAGTAAAGGCTGTTAGTGTAGATGGGTTTAAAAAAGGTTTGGACAAGTTCCTGGAGGAAAGGTCCATAAACCATTATTAAGAAGGGACCCAGGATATCAATGCTTGACCTAGTACAAGCATTGCAGAACCTGTGTCTTTTGGGGAAACTGCTAGGTACGTATGACCTAGATTGGCCACTGTTGGAAACAGGATACTTGGCTTGATGGACCTTGGTCTGACCCTGTATGGCATATCTTATGTTCTTATGTTAAGTCCTCGGCTGGGGACTGCCGATGCCTCTGCGGCACAGACAGGTCCGAGGGGACGTCATGGTGTTGCCAGATGTCCGAGGACTCGTCATTGGTCTCCCACTCCGAGTCTCAATCAGATGAGACCTCGAGAACCCGATGGGCCTCATGCGCATGCCTGGCCTGGGGCGTCTATAGGGCCCTGGCGGTCTGAACTTGAGGCACTCATGGGCGAGACCCAAGGCCTCAAGCAGGACCGGGACCGGGATCGGGACCAGGACTGATAAAGCCCCATTCTGCATAGAATACTGAGGTGGGAATTGGGACATCCAGGTCAGGATGTTCGAGTTTTCCCAGTCTTTTACAAAAGGCTGAATGTGAAGCCATTAGTAAAGCAGATATAAGGACACCAGCAAACACACACATATTTGCCTGCTCCTACAGCAAAAGCATCAATTTCATGAAAACTATAAGCAGAGAAAAAAGTGGCTTTACTTGCAGCAGCCATATATCAATGTTGGTGATTATACATGGAAATGCTGTTTTTGCCAATTACAAGTATAAGTGCCATATTTAGTCATTTATTAAGGACCTAATATTCAAAGGGATGAACAGTGTTAATCCCCTTATCTGGGATATTCAGCGGCACTAACATGGTTAGTGCCGCTGAATATCCACGAGTGTCACTGCTGCATGACCCAAATTAACCAATTAACATCGGGGTGTTCTGGGGGGCAGTACCCAGGAAGCTAACCAATTAGTGGCTGAATATCGCTGCAGCCTGGGTTAGCTTCTTAGCAATCCAGGCAACTCGGCTATTCAATGCCAGGGCCCAGAAATGACCATGGTATTGAATATTTGGGTTTAAATTTCAGCAGCAACAGCTAGCTACTGAAACCGCGTTAGCTGCCGCTGCTGAATATCCCCCACCTACATTTATACTCACCGATTGCTACATTCCTGAACGATTTACAATACAACATACATAACTGGTATAAGACATACAAAATTACTATAAGACATACGCCATTGCAATACCAGATTAGTAAACATTTAGGAGTTTACTTACTAAGGTGCGCTAACATCAACGTATGTTAATTCACCATTTAACGCACATTATTAGTATTAAAATACCGCATGTTAATGGTGAATTTACACACGTTTCATTAATGCACTTTGTAGCTAGATCCATTTCTTATATCATCCCTTTTATGATTCAAACCAACAAAATTTAATAAGGTTTCCAGCCTCAACCTCTTTGGTGTCTCCTTTATCACACAGTTTTAAAGCAGAATTTTATAGTCTCCTCTAGTATAGCTTTCGGTTGACTTAAAAAAGATCAATATTTCGGGTTGGACAATAATATACTCCATGCCCTTGTAATACTGATCTATGTATATTTAGCCCGAAATGTAAACTAATGTAAAGAGCTCTATTGACTCTACCTGATAAAGGAGCACGTAATTAGTTAACGGGTTGCCATGGCCACAGATGGCCTAACGGGTGTAAGGAAGAATTTGGGCTCACCAAATGTGAGAACCACAATATGCCCTTTTTATGGGCTATGCTTTTCTTTTTTTCCAGCACTTTTTTCCTGTTCTGTGCCACTTATTTCTGGGGTTCATTTTTTTGGGCAGGCTTTTATTCTTTGCCACATGGATCAAGGCTATGGCCACTCCTTGGGATTGCGCAAAATGGGGCTTTTTTTGGGTCAGCTCCACAGCAGGCTTCTTTGCCCCTAGTGATGGGGATGCACTAGATCTGATTTTTCCTTCATTGTTGGGAAACTCCCCCATGTGCGGCCCAGGCCCCATGCCGGTGCTGCGGTCTCCTCTGAGTCCGATATGCCCTTCCTGCTCGCAGGACAGGTGGTTCTCTTGGGGCTAGCCAAACGTCGGTGTTCAGGAGCATGGTAGCTTCAGGCTCTGGCCAGCAGCCCCCACCCCCCTTAGGGTCCCAGGGTTGCCTTTGTTTGGCTTGCAGCAGCAACCGCTGAAACAGCTTATGGATTGTATTCAGCCCTTTTTTGCTGCTATGAAGACAGACAAGAAAAGAATGCAGATGTAGTATTATTAAACTGGCCTAAAAGTAGAAGCGAACTCAATAAAAAGCATGTTACTTTTATCTTTCCTCTCATGTTTGTAGTTGATTGTATGAACTGAAGGATACAAACCATACAGACATGTTGAAGGTATATTAAATATTTATCGTTATTATTTTCATTTTATTCTACTTTGATAATATTTTCTTTTCTTATTTTCCTACATATGTAAAGAAAATATGTTGATTTGTTAATGTACTTTAATCCACCACACCAAATGCAGAAAAAAGATTGATATGTGCATAAACAGCAAAAACAAATTATGCGCACACAGCAGTGCTGAGCGTATATAAATAATATGTAAATGAGTCACACATATTCAAATAGTATGCCAATAAGGTCTGCACTCAATACAGAGAAACGCGTAGAGGATCACATAAGCAGCAGGATCGCCAATATCTCTATTCCTGGTCTGAAGCATCTTAAACATCTTGTGCGTGTAGGTGGTTTCAGGGTATAGACCGGTGAACAGTTATCTTCAACGTGAAAATTTTTTGCATGTATCTTCCAGCATATAAGCAAAAGTTTGGTGTTCAAGAATATATGGTTTTTGCTTCTTATTATTTATTTTAAATTTTAGGTCTCTGTTATTTCATAAAAAATTGTTTTTGGGAAAAATAGTGATCTCTCACCATAAACGACTCTGCATCACTGATACTGAGAACACAATGAAAAGGCAACAAGGCTCCCAAACTTATAAAAGTAGTCCTTCCAGGGTGGTTCCTGGTATGGTCTAGCAGGATTCAAGGAAAGAAAATAATGAGGTATATAAAATGTCACCTTCCTTATCATCCTGCTAGACCAGTCCATATGAGTGGGATGAACCAAAGCAGTCAGGACCCATGATGGGAAGAAGACAATGCTCTAGACATGATTACCCTGCCAAAAGCACATTCTACTGCCACTCCTAAATACAACCTGTAGTGCTTCAAAAAAGTGTTTAGAAAAGACCAAGTAGTCACCATAGAGATGTTCTCCAGGGATATTAAGGTGGATTCTTCCCAAGAGAGATTTGACTCATTCCAAACTTTTCCCACATACAGTAGGAAGTAGGCTGAACTAATAGCCTTCTTAATCCAGAAGGCATCCAAGGACTTAGCCACAGCCTGTCCTTTGTCAGACCACTGAAAGGGGCAAAGAGATGGTCCTGATATCCTACTAAAGTCCTCCTTATATCCACCAGATACAGCGAGGGGTCCATTTGAAGATCCTTCTACAAAAAGGATGGCAGAATCATAATCTGATTAAAGTGAAAACAACAGCTTCAGGAGAAAGGACTGTATTATCCTCAGAGAAACGGATGTTGGTGAGATGACCAAAAAAGACTACTTACAGGACAAGGCCTATAATTCTGACACTTTTCTGTCTGATGCCACTTCTACCAGGAATACCACCTTCAGGGTGAAATCCTTGTGAGAAGCCTTCCAAAGAGGTTCAAAGGAAGATGATTTCAACGCCTTCAGTATGAGAGAGAGACTCTACAGGTGAATCGGTCACACAAGACGACAAAGCTGATTCACATTCTTGAGAGAGCGGAGCACATCCAGATGTACCACCAAGAACACTCCCTGAATGTGGCCATGTAGCAAGCAAAGACTACCACCTGGACCTTAAGGTTCAGAACCAACACCTGTTCCAAACGGGACTGCAAAAAGGATAAAATAGCAACTATGCCCATTTTCTTTGTGTCCAGGGCCTGAGAGGAACACCTTTGGACTCTTACATAGGCCAAGGAGGTAGAGGCCCTCCAGGCCATCAGAAAGAAGTCATCAACTGCACCAGAGTAGCCCTTTATTGACAGCCAATTTATTTATTTAACAAGTTTTTTATATGGCTTTATTACTTCAGTCAAAGTGGTTTACATTGTAGCTTAAACTTGGTAATATACATTAAGCAGGGACATTGATAACTTGGATTTTTTTTTCCTGAGGCTATACAGAGTTAAGTGACTTACCCATGGCCACAAGGAGTGCTAGTGGGAACATGGCTTTTAGGTCCTAAGCCAGTGTTCTAACCATTAGGTTACACCTCCACTCTGACACTGCTCAAGGGCTAGGCCGTAAGAATGAAGAGACCGGGATTTTCCATCATCAAGGGGCCTTGCTGCAAAAGCCTCCTCTACTGAGGTAACAGAGCCATTCCTGCCAACAGATTCCAGAGGTCTGCCAGTCCAGTGCCACCAGAATGACTAAGTCTGGGTAAGACCACATTCTGTGCAGAAGGTGGCTCACCAAGTTCTATGGGGGGAAAACACAGAGAATCCTCTCATGGCAGTTGAAAAAGTTCTTTACCTTGGGATTCCCTTGGGCAGCCATCAGGTAAAATACTAACAGGCCCCATCACTGAACTATGAAGGCAAATATGTGAAGGCTTAGCTCCTGCTCACCAGGTTCCACTGCATTTTGGCCAAAGAAGTCAGCCTGCATGTTGTTAACGCCCAATAGAGCAATCAGATGATTCGCTACCCAGCTACAGAGCTCCGCCTCCTTGGTAGCCACTGTGGCACTGCAGCTTCTACCATGCTTGTTGATGTAAGCCACCACCATGGCACTGTCAGAGAATATCCAGACAGCTTTGCTTTCCAGGAGAGATCAAAATCTCTTCAGGGCCAGGCAGACTGCTCTGGCCTCTACCCTGTTGATCAATCACGAGGCTTTTTGAATGGTTCTCCCAGCCTTGTAAGCTGGTGTCTGTGGTGACTATTACCTAACTTGGAGCCTCCACATGCATCCTGCCAATCAGAGGATGAGTCTGGTCTCCCCCAACCCAGTTGCTCTTTGATCACCAGGGGAACAGGAAGGCCCAGGTAGAACTACTGAGAGCAGGAAGACCAGTGGACCAGATGACACTACAGGGGGTGGATGTGTGCCCTGACCCAAGGCTCCAGCTCCAGGATCAATGCCATGGATGCTAGGAAATGCAAGTAGTCCCAGACCTGAGCTGCTTGTCCAAAGTCAGTGTTGAGATGAGTCCCAAGATATTCCAGGCTCTGGGAAAGGATAAAGCTGCTCTTGGTAAAATTAAATCATTAAACCCTGCCTCTCCAACAAGTAAATCACCTGGTTTTGTCAGCTCAGGACCTCTCCCATGGAGTCTGACCAAATCAGCCAGTCATCCATGTATGGCTACCTGCGCAAGAACACCACCACCAACATGAAGTTCAAGATGGTGAGAGACACCATGGCCAACCCAAAAGGCAGGCACAACCAAAAGGAGCGAGGTGGTTACCAAAGTAATAGTTTATTGAGGTCAACGCTAAGAGCCAAGGGATCCGACATGGCCACGTTTTGGCCATGTCGGGTTCCCTGGCTTTTCTCAGTGCTGCACCAGAGTAT
Source organism: Ichthyophis bannanicus (assembly GCA_033557465.1). Classification (NCBI taxonomy): domain Eukaryota; kingdom Metazoa; phylum Chordata; class Amphibia; order Gymnophiona; family Ichthyophiidae; genus Ichthyophis; species Ichthyophis bannanicus. The sequence goes on along the minus strand of CM066035.1, from coordinate 408,303,665 downwards.
ATACTAGTGATGTCATCACTGAAAGTTGATCTAGTCTGCCTCCATCTGCTGGCTGGGGAGCATAACCCACTTGTCTGGAGTGGTTAAGCAAGATAAGGAATTTCCAGTTCAGTAGTTTGGATCAGCCCAAATACATAAAAGTCTTCCTGAATTCCAAAATCTAAATTACAAAAGATATGTTTCATGTAGAGATGTTTAGTCTTTTTAAGCCTTTTTCACCTTTATGTGCTCCTCTCATCTATAATCACTACCTCTTTTGATTCGAGTCAAATAGCTTCTTCAAACCAAAAGTTTGTGTGTCCTCAGAACCATTAAACAAAGAAAGCATGACACCTCGGAAACCCTATCCAAAGTTATAACCAGAAGTTCCTATCCAGATATAGATACTGTGAGAGATTTCAGATGCTCATACTCTTAGCTAAGTATCCTGTATGATTCTAGAAATAAAATAGAAAATAACACATTCATCCAGCAGTGGAAAAATCTTCCTGGAGAGAGAATCCGTAACAGTGTGTTTAGACACATAGCAGGCTATATAAACTCAGACATCTCTGTTCTTTCTCTGCGGCACAAGTTGCCATAAAGTAAGTGAAAAAATGACTTTAATGGTATGTACAGAATGCACAAAGGACAAGTTTTACAAAAGTTTCCATCATAGCTATTTGAAGTCCAGTTAATGTGTCTGGCTTTATTACTTATTTATTTATTTAGTTCATGATTTGTTACACTGCCCATTGAGGACACAGTAAGGCAGTGTACAATTCTAAGTGAACATAGCAGGAACATAGAAATACTATATTAAAACACACATACTGACAAAATACAAGTAGTAATTAACAGCGAGGTTGCACAACAACCTATACCAGATGACACACACTGAACAGAGAGCCTCCAAAACTAAGCGAGACCTATAACTAGGGGTTTGAGGTCGAGGGAATTCAGAAAAGACTTTCTGAAACAGCCATGTCTTTACTCCTTTCTTAAATTTAGTATAGGAAGATTCAAGTCTCAGATTGACTGGCAGGGAGTTCCACAGACGATATGATACAACTAAAAGCAGTGTCATGAGAGGGCTAACGGTGCAACCTTCTAAATGAGGAGACCACAAGTAAGAGGCTCTGTGATGACCTCAGCGTCCATGTAGGGTCATAAGGAATCAAGCATGAAAATAAATATAGAGGTAAACCCATATAGAATGCCTTATGAGTAATCAGTATCTTGAATTAGATGTGACAAGTCACTGGTAACCATGTTGTTTGAAAAGTAGAGGAGATACTGTACATGGTCAGTCTTCTTAGCCCGATAAATCATTTTCACATTGGCATTCTGAATCAGTTGGGCACGGAGCAGGGTTTTTACACAGTTCAAGAAATGTAAAGAGCTAGCGATAATTTGTCATCCAGTATGACATTGAATGATCAGATTGAATCCTTGAAAGACAGAGAGATACCACTGATCTTAATTAAAGAGATTGGTAATGAATGATTAGGCAAGAGTCACAAAGCTTCAGACTATGTGTCCAGTCAAGATTTATGGAAAAGTTGACAACCCTATGCAGGAGGGAGGTAATGGAAATCATATTTAGGATTTTAGGTTGAAAGATCAAATCCAGAACCTTCAGAGTAGCATACTCAGAAATGTTCCTTGCTTCATGCACAGAGCCCCAGAGGTAGGCAGATCTTTGTAGTTTCAATGCATGAATGAGACAATGGTGTAGGGAAGAGGGCTTTACGTTGCTAGGAATGAGGCAAAATCTTGGGGAGATAGCCAAGGGGGGTTGTGATAGAGGTCTATAAAATCCTGAGTAAAGAACAAATATCAGGAAAGACACTATGAAGCTACCAAGTAGCACATTTAAAATAAATCAGTGAAAACATTTTTCACTCAACAACAACTAAGTTCTGGAATTCATAGTAACAAGTAAATGATGGCACATATAGACCAGCATGGTCCATCTACTCTGCCCAGAAGGATGGCTAGAGTTGTACCTGCTGCACCATGTAGGTTACCCCCTACTATTCCTTTGATTAGGGTTGTACCTGCTGCTTCGTGAAAGGGTTCTTGCTGCCCTAGGTAAGACCAATGTCCTGCCACCCCCCCCCCCCCCCGTATCGCCTTGCCGCCCCTGACATCCAGCCTCTCTCCTTTCAAAACCTAGCACTTTTACACTGTTTTCTTGCATAGAGAGCAATCCATTAATGATTCTACAGACTCCTGGTCAGAATCATAACCCTCCGTTTGCATTTCTTCATAACCTGTGTCTGTTATATCTGTGTTTAAATCAGCTTGCACAAACTCAGGCTTAATCTCTTCTAACAGCTCTAGGACCTTTCTCTAGTGAGACTTCTCTTTATAATCGGGGTTCTTAGCAGGCACATGGAGATTCTTTTCTTTCATTAACCGGCACAGAGCCTCTAACTGGCTCACAGTACTTTTATTTACAGTTCTATTCACACACCTTTTGGGAGTTGGCAGTTTTCCAGCAGGCTCATGAGCTGCTGCTATCGTACCTTGCTCCTTGTCAGTAGCTCTCCCAGGCAAAACCCTCCTGCCTCCAGAATCAGCTGCAGTACCCCTGCAGTACTGACTTCCTTCTAGACCGTGGCTCCCTGTGTGCTGGTTTCCTTTGGAATCCTCTCTGGTGCTGACCCTGGTAACTCTTTGTCCTTCAGCTCCCCTGAAGTTTCTTTCTCCTTCTGCACCCCTGGTGGTCCTCTCTCCTTCCGTTTCCCTGGTGGTCTCTCTCCACTCTTCTAGTCCCCTGGGCTTATATGAGTGTGCCTGAACTATTGGGCTGTGCTCCTCCCCCAGGTGCCTCTCATTAACTTTCACAGCTTGCCTCAGAGCTTGGGCGTGGTCTGTACCTAGCAACTACGTGTGTTTTTTTCTCTTTGCCTGCAGTCTGAAAACCACTGCTTTCTGGCCCGTCTCTTTCCTTAAAGGTAAAAGCCTGTTTTTCTTCCAGTTCCATAGGCTCAGATACACTTTTCCCATCACAATATATAATACAAAAATGGTAAAAGCAAGATGAAAATCAGAATGGTGAAGTCAATTCAAGTTCCAAAGAATCAATACTTCAAGTTCTAAGACACAAAGTGGCTCCTCTTCTTGTAGGTCCTAGGCTGAGCACTAAAATTAGTTTCAGGCTCTCCTCTGGGTCACCTCCATCTCACGATCCCCTGCTTTATTCTCAAATCCTTCCTTCAACCCTTGTCACCCTTTCTTCTTCTGAGGAGGAGAATTCACATCTTCTCTCAACCTCATTATCTGCTCTTCCAATCCCCATCTCATCCATCTACTATGCTCTCTCTCACTTGCTGTCCTCCCTTCCATCTCTTATATCCTCAGCCTATTGCTTTCCATCAAAACTGGTACTGTTGCCTCCAAACGCATGCTGTGGTTACATATATCTGTACAGTGCTGCATATGACTTGTAGTGCTATACAAATGATAAATAACAGTAGTAGCAGTCATCATATCTGCAAAACACTTTTAAAGATTACAAAATTCCAAAACTTTTGTACATTAGGTGGGTACAGTCAGTGTCTCATGCTCTGGACAATTACACAAAATCCAAAAATTTCCTTCAGCCCTGTACATGCCTTTGCTTGTTGCCTTTCATGTCTTCACTGTAACAGACTCCACATACCTCCCCCCATCAAAGGCTAAATATGACACCACTCATCAATCTGCTTTCGTTTCCATGGCCCCCAGCTTAAGGAATACTCTCTGGACTTCATCTTCAGATGGTTCAAATGCATTTTAAAGACTCATCTCTTTTAGCAGGTCTTTTGAGATCCCTGGTTAAAGATACTAGTGGCTGCTGGCTTAGCCTCCCTTACTCCTACTGTCCTGTCCCCCTCCCTCCTCACAGTTCTAGCCCCTAACAAGTTCTTCCTTTCAACTTTCCTATAATTTGATGGCTTTCCGTTTCCTTCTTCAAGTTTTAATTATAAACCGCATTGTTTGTAGTCATAAATGCAGCATATGAAACCCAATAAACCATAAACCATATCTCCCAACTGGAGTCACAAAAGCCAGAAACTTTACCCTTCTCGAGATAGAGTTCATGTTTCTATACCACCCTAGGCAGGGTAGCATCTGAGTTGTTTACATAAAAATGTAAGGGGGGGAGATATTCAAAGGCATTTACGCAGTTCGAGACCTGCAAACCGAGTAAATGCCAGTTAGCAGGATATTCAGCGACACGAACACGGTTAGTACCGCTGGATATCTGCAGCTGCTGCCGCTCTACGCCCCGATACTATGCAGTTAGTATCAGGGCATGTTGTGGGCATTTCAGGGTGGAATGGAGGTGGCACCCATTGTTAACCGGGCAGCAGCGATATTGAGTCACTGTCCAGTTAGCGATCGACGGGTAAAGTCAGGCATGGCAAAGGCTTTCCTAACTTTACCCACGAAAGCTAACTGGGCAGTGGTTTAATATCACCACTGCCCAGTTAGCTTCTGGGGCCATATAAGGCCATCGGCATTGAATATCCAAGGTTAGTCTTCAGCAGTGAGAACTATCTGCTTTAGCAGCGCTAGACGCCACCTCTGATTATCGGACCCTTAAAAACTACTTATTTAGAAATTACTTAGAAAAGGAATACCATTTTAAGACAGGAAAGTAAAATGGTGCAAAAGAAAGGACAGGAAGACTGATAAAGCCCTTAGCCTGGCCCAGTCAATCCTGAAAAGACTTCAGTAAAATAGCAAGTTTTCAGAAATTACATCAATTTTCCAAGGGAGACTTCAGAGAGCACATGTAAAGGGAGGACATTCCATAATGTAGGCACCAGAATATAGAAAGCTGAGTGCCTAGAGGATTCCATAAGTGCTGCCGAGATGGGAGGGATAGTTAGTAGATTGGTATTTTGTGAACGAAGAGTCCAACCAGGGTGCTAGGGCATATCAAAGTTGACAGATAAAAGCGCAGTCAAATATAGGACGCTTTATGAGCCAGGATAAGTATTTTGAACTGAAACCTATATGAAAGAGGAAGTAAATGATGACAGCAAACAGTGGAGTAACATGGTCATATTCAGAAACACTGGACAGAAGACAGCAGTGTTTTGAACCAATGGTATATAAGGTGGAGAAAGAAAGAAATGAATTGAGTGAGCAAATTCTGCTCAAAGCCAAAAAAGTGGATTTAACTGAAACAGTGACCTGCTAATGAAAAGACAGTCGTGTATCCAAAATGATGTCGAGATGAGTAAAGGTAAATATTCAAAACAGCAAAAATCTCAAAGTTCTCCCTGAACAGAGATTTTGGGGTGCACTTGGGAGACTGATCTCTGGCACCTCATGGTTGGTGTCTCTCAGTGGTGGAGATTTTTATTTATTTATTTAACAGTATTTCTAAACCGCCTTATCTTAATAATCAAGGTGGTATCACAGCAAACAATCGAGTAAAGTGAGTGTGTTATACATGCAGTGAGGGTGAAGTTGAGTGTGCGTTGTATTGTGTGCTAGATTGGTATGAGCTATGTACAGAGTGGGCTGTATACAGTGGTGATGGGATGCAACTGGCTGTTCCCATGTATCCAAATAAGTAAGACACTACTCTTAGGTAGATGGACCCTTGGCACTTCTAAGTTCAGTCATTGGTACCTTCTGCTTCTGGAATTTCTTTAGGCTGCTCCTTCAACCCAGACCCTCCCATCTCCACCATCCCCTCCTGGGGTCCCTTGAATTGTTCCTCTCTCCAGACTTCTTCAGCCTTAGCTACCTTTAAGCCTAGCCAATTTAGGGATAAGAACATTTCCTGCAGTTGTCTGACTTAGCCGGTTATCAGGAAGCCTGCCTCCCGAACTGCGCTTGAGTTGCCCTTGGGCTCCTGCAGCCTCTTCTCCTGTGAAGAACACAAGAAGACACTTGACCCATGGATATAGGGCCATAAGAACATAAGATATGTCATACTGGGTCAGACAAGGTCCATCAAGCCCAGTATCCTGTTTCCAACAGTGGCCAATCTAGGTCATAAGTACCTAGCAGTCTCCCCAAAAGACACAGGTTCCTCAATGTTGTATTGCATCAAGCAGTGATATCCTGGGTCCCTTTTAATAATGGTTATGGACCTTTCCTCCAGGAGCTTGTCCAAACCTTTTTTAAACCCAGCTACACTAACAGCCTTTACTACATCCTACGGTAACAAATTCCAGAGTTTGATTACACGTTAAGAGAAAAAATATTTTCTCTTATTAGTCTTAAATAGGTTAACCTGTAGCTTCATTGTATGTCCCCTAGTCTTTTTATATTCTGATGACGTAAACAATCGATCTACGTTTACCCGTTCCACTCCATTCATTAATTAATAGACCTCTATCATATCTCTGTCTCTTTTCCAGGTTGAAGAGCCCTAACTTTTTTAGCCTCTCTTCATAGGAGTATTCTTCCATCACCTTTACCATTTTGGTGGCTCTTCTCTGTACCTTTTCTAATAACATTATATCCTTTTTAAGATACGGCGACCAGAAATGCACACAAAATTCAAGGTGCGGTCGCACCATGGAACGATACAGAGGAATTATAAGATATTTTGTCTTATTCTCCATTGCATTCCTTATGATACCTAGCATTCTATTTGCTCTCTTGGTCGCCGCTGCACACTGGGTGGAGGGTTTTAACATATTATCCACGATGATGCCTAAATCTTTTTCCTGGGTGGTGGTTCCCAATGTGGAACCTTGCATCGTGTAACAATAGTTTGGGTTGTTCTTTCCTATGTGCATAACTTTGCACTTGTCCACATTAAACTTCATCTGCCATTTGGATGCCCAGTCTTCCAATTTATCAATATCCTCTTGCAAGTTTTCACAATCCTCTTGGGTTTTAACAACTTTAAATAGTTTTGTGTCATCTGCAAATTTGATAACCTCACTCGTTATTCCCTTTTCCAGGTCATTTATGAATTTGTCAAAAAGCAGCGGACGCAGCACAGATCCCTGCGGTACTCCACTATTCACCTTTTTCCACTGGGAAAATTGGCCTCTGCTTTCTATCTTTTAACCAGTTCCTGATCCACAATAGTACACTGCCTCCTATCCCATGACTTTTTAGTTTGCCAAAGTTTCTGATGAGGGACATTGTCAAAGGCTTTCTGAAAGACCAGATACAATATATCAACCGACTCACCTTTGTCTACCTGTTTATTCAAAAAAACATAACAGGTTAGTAAGACAAGATCTTCCTTGTCTAAAGCCATATTGACTGTCTCCCATTAAGCCATGACTGTCTACATGTTCAGTAATTTTGTTCTTTATGATGGTTTCTACCATTTTTCCCAGTACTGACATTAGGCTCACCGGTCTGTAGTTTCCCGGATCACCCCTGGAACCCTTTTTAAAAATTGGCGTTACGTTCGCCATCCTCCAATCTTCAGGTATTACAGATGATTTTAATGATAGTTCACAGATTACTAATAGCAGGTCTGAAATCTCATATTTCAGTTCTTTCTACACCCTTGGATGTATACCATCTGGTCCAGGTGATTTGCTACTCTTCAGTTTATCAACTAGTTGTAATACATCTTCCCGGTTTATTGATATTTCTTTCAATTTTTCCGCAGTATCACCTTTAAATACCACTTCAATCATGGGTAACATCCCTGCATCTTCCTCAGTAAAAACTGAAGCAAAGAATTCATTCAGTCTCTCCACTATAGCCTTGTCTCCTCTTAGTGTCCCTTTTATCCCTCTATTATCTAATAGTCCAATTGACTCTCTCACAGATTTTTTGCTACGAATGTACTTGAGAAAGTCTTTATTATGCATTTTTGCTTCCACAGCAAGCTTCTTCCCAAATACTCTCTTTGCCTGCCTGTCAATGCCTTGCATTTAACTTGCCAGTGCTTGTGCTGTTTCCAGTTTTCGTCATTTGGCTCTTTTTTCCATTTCCTGAAAGATGCTTTTTTGGCAACAACAGCCTCTCTGACTTCACCTTTAAACCATGCTGGCAGTTTTTTGGACTTCCTTCCACTTTTCTTAAAGTGTGGAATACAGCTGGCCTTTTATCCTTCTGTCCAAAAGCAATGAAGGAGATGCTCCCAACTATTGACTTGACAGGTAGGTTCATCCTACATTACCTCACACTGCAGACAAAGTTAGTCGAGGAGCAGAGTCCAGAATGTTTCTCTTTGACTATAGAGGGCACATTGTAGGATCCTACTGGGTAAACTTAGTTGTTTGATATCTGGGCTTGTGATTGACAGTCCGGTGGATTTTATTTTGATCCACTGCAAATGGGGAGCCTCCCTAAGAGTGGTTGAAAATATATTTTAAATTACATTTTACTGCCATTTGAGTTTCTGTCTGTCCTTAGCCTTCAAAATGAATTGCAGTCAATCATAAAATCAAATTAGATTTAATATCAAATATATGCTTGTTGGGTATGCAAACAACTGGAACATTTTGTTCCCTTTTTCACAAATACCAATATTATCACTATATCACGCTCCTTGCTGTGCACATTTATCAGTTTATCTAAACGTATTGCCCCTCGCATGCTTTTGTACTCTGGTGCCAATATTCAGCGGGATTTATGTAGTTAGGAGCACCTGACTATGAAATCCAATATACTTATGCAGCTGGCACTGCCTACCAGCCCTAGTACCTATTGACAAAGCAGACTAACTGGAGCAACAAATAAGTAGTTAGACATGCAACAAACACTTCTACGCCTAAATAAACTAGTACCCCCCCCCCCATCCCCTGGGAAGGATACCACGTCCGCCCCTCCAAGATGAGGAGGCCTACCTGTTGAGCACCCGAGAAACTCCAACTAGCAGGGAGCAAGTGACCGACAGCTCTTCCGGTCCACCCCCCCCCCCCCAAACGCTGATTATACCCCACTCTTCGGCTCCTCCTGGCCACTTCCTCCACCAAGAAAACCAGCTTCAGGACCAGAGTGCGCACCAATTATCACAGAAAGCACTCAGGTAGGGTTCTGGGACTTTTTTCCTTATTGTCCCTCCAATCCAATCCCGCACCTCTGGGATGTATCTGAGAAGTTAAACTAATGGGAGGGACCTGAACAACTGGCCTGAAGCACTGCCGACCCGAAACGAGCGTCCCCCACCGTCTGGACATCCAGGCGATAATGCTTAGAAAAAGTATGCAACGACACCATGTTGTCACCCTACAGATCTCCACTGGTGGAACTAAACTACACTCTGCCCAGGAGGGGGCCTGAGCCCTCGTGGAATGTGCCCACAACCCCGCCGGTGCAGCTTTACCCTTCAAGATGTACGCTGACGTGATTGCCTCCCTGATCCATTTGGAAATGGTGGCCTTAGCTGCCGCCTCACCTTTGTATGGCCCACCAAACAGAACAAACAGATGGTCCAATTTCCAAAAGGATGATGTCCTTTTCATATACCTTCGTAGGGCTCTTTTAACATCCAGGCAGCGCAGCTGCAGAGTGGCAGGGTCCACATCCGCACTCGCCAGAGCCAGTAAGGAAATGGCCCGATTTACATGAAATGCTGACATCACCTTCGGCAAAAATGAAGGTACCAGGCAAAGGACCACTTTCTCCTTAGAGAAGGAAAGGAATGGCTCCTGGCACGACAGGGCCTGAGGCTCTGAAATCCTGTGTGCTAAGCAAGTCACCACCAGGAATACCATTTTCAGAGTCAAATCCTTTAGGGAAGCTTGACTCAACGTCTCAAAGGGTTCCCCAGATGGCACCTCAGCACCAGATTGAGATCCCAAGATGGTACCTCGGTGGACAGAGGTGGATTACTGCCCTTAAAAATCTCAGCACGCCTGGGTGTGTACCCAATTGCACCCCGTGGACTTTCTCGCGATAACAGGAAGTCGCTGCCAATTGCGCCCTCAAGAAACTAGCAGCTAGGCCCTTATCAAAACTGGACTGCAAGAACACCAAGATGTCTGGGATGGAGGCAATGGGAGGGCGTGCCTGTCTTTCTCCGCAGCATGATCCAAAGATGTGTCACACGCAGATGTACGCCAGGTTCGTAGACCTCCTCCATGCCTATAGCAAAGTCGCTATTACCTAGCCCGAATATCCTTTCTTCTTCAACCTCGCCCTTTCCAGAGCCATGCCGTAAGTGAGAATGGACTCATCTGGGGCTCCGAACCAGAAGCCACTACAGTCGATCTGACAGTATTCAAATCAGGTTGGCATACCATGGGCACCTTGGCCAGTCCGGTGCCACCAGAATTACTAATCCCTGGTGTGCCTCTGTTGCACTACCTGGCCTATGAGCGCCCATGGGGGAAAAACATAGAGAGGACCCTCTTCGGGCCACAACTGAGTTAGGATTCCGATGGCCTGGATGCTCTTTCTCAACTTCTGCTTAAAAAACTGGAAGGACTTGGCTGACTCGAATGTTGATATTAGGTCCATGACTGGGGTGCCCCATCAGTGGACCACCTTCTCGAACACCCTCTGGTTGAGCTGCCACTCTCCAGGGTCCATGAGCACTCGGCTGAGGTAGTCTGCTGTCACATTGTCGACTCCTGGTAGGTGCGCCGCCGATAACACCTGGAGACGAATCTCTGCCCATCCGAACAGCCTTTCGGCCTCCTCCTCCAGGGCTGCACTGCTGGTGCCTCCTTGCCGGTTGATGTAAGCCACCATGATCACTTTGTCCAAGACGACTCAGACCGCCTTCCCCTGCAATCCTGGCTCGAAATCTTTTACCGCCAAGGTCACCGCTCTCATCTCAAGCTTGTTGATCGACCACAGGGCCTCCTATGAACTCCACTGTCCCTGAACAAAGTGTCCTTCGCAATGAGTTCCCCAACCTGACAGACTGGCATTGGTCATCAGCGGAACCCACACCAGAGACTCGAATGGCATGCCTCCTTCCAGGTTCCCCAGATGCAGCCACCACTTGAGGGCTCTCCTGGTGCTCCGCAGACTTGGGAATACTTGGGATAGGGGATGACTCTGGTGGGACCACCGCTGGTACAGAGCCCTCTGCAGCAGTCACACTTACATCCTTGCCCATGGGACCAGCTTGAGAGTGGCTGCCATGATCCCCAGAACATTTAGATAATGCCATGCCAATGGTCTCGCCATCTTCAGGAACTGCCATATCAACTGTCGTAGCTTCTTTACCTGGCAATCTGGCAGGAAAATCCTACCAATACGGGTATCAAAGCATGCTCTCAAATACTCTAGCTCCTAGGCTGGCCATAATTGACTCTTGGCCAGGTTGACCACCCAACCGAGACTTTGAAGGAACTCCACCACATGCACTGTTGCTCTTTTGCTGTCATCCCTGGACTTTGCCTGGATCAACCAATCATCTAGATATGGATGGACAAAAACCCCTTCCTTATGGAGAGCTGCCGCCACCACCACCAAGATCTTCGTGAAGGTACGGGGGCCGGTCACCAGACTGAAGGGCAACGCTCAAAACTGGAAACGGTCCCTTGGCACCACAAAGCGGAGAAACTGCAGATGTTCTGGATGGATGAGAATGTGCAGATGCACCTCCGTGATGTCGAGAGACGTCAAGAATTCTCTGCTCCTTACCGCCACTATTACTGATCTCAGTGTTTTCATGTGGAAATGTGGTACCCAGTGACAGAGGTTCATGTTCTTGAGGTCAAGAATCGAGCGAAAGGAACCTTCCTTTTTGGGCACCACAAAATAAATGAAGTATCGACTGCAGCCGTATTGATCTCGCGGAACCGGTTCCACGGCTCTTAGCTGCAGATGAGTCAAACTCTCCTCTACTAACGTGGACACTGTTGTGTCCACTTTGGGTGATCAAATGAGCTCTCGTTGTTCCATTAGTGGGTACAGGCACGTCATGGATCGCACCCCTTTAAGACCAGCCTCTGGCAGATCCCACTCATCCTAGATCATCTGTCATACTATTCTATGTACTGGGATTTCTGCACCGCCTGGAGCAACTGATCCTCTAACGCCTCTTCCTCTGCTAGGAGATTAGCAGGCATATTCAGAGCCTTGAGGGAATTCAAAATGAGTGCTGGCAACTCCTTCTGGCAGAACACCCGTATAATCCAGGACTGATCCTCCTGTTCTGCAATCTCTCCTTCTTCCAACTCCTCCTGCAGATCTAGCTCCACTCCTCTGGGCCTCTAGCCTGCTTAGCCGCCACTGCCCCTGACTCATGCTCTTTTATGTCTGATGCCCTCTTAGCCCCACATTCGGGGACTGAGGAACCGCTTGCCAAGCCTTGTTGATGTAGCAAAACGCTGTATGCAAAAAGTAAAACAAACTTTGGTGAGAACTCCCTGGGCTTGGAGGCATCGCGCAGGGACTGGGGGCTGGATCTGTTGAAGGTAACATGGTGCTCCCCACCTCCAGGTTCTCTTGCGACTAGGAGGGACTCTCCTGCCTCGTTTCGTCCTGCAGGCCCTGCTCCAATGATATAGCCTCTTGTGTGCAGTCTAGGCAGATGCCTGCCTCCGAGACCGCTCCCCGTCGGGTCCCACATATCTTGAGGATTTTTAGATTGTGCTGCCGTGTTGTATCTCAGAGATATGAAATGGACCAGCCACTGATCCAATCAGATTCTGACACTTTCTCCAAGTAAAAGTTTACGTTTTTATTAGAAGTAATACTAATACCTGTAAGAAGTACAGTTTCCTTTACAAGCAATATCACAAAAGATTATTATGTCAGGTTATTCACTAACCCTAGACAGATGGAAGGATTTCATTTGTCTCCTATCCACTGACTGTCTCTGTATTTCCAGTTATATACATTTCTTGTATGCAGGTGCTTCCTGTTTCACAGAACAAAACTGTGGCTACACAGCTACTCAGCACTTTTTCCTGCTTATCTTTCATTTATTTCTATCTGTGACTTTTTTGCCTGATTTTTCGCACAATGTTTCAGCAATGTTTCAGCAAACTGTCACTTACATCTCCTGACCCAACTGACCAGGCACAACGGCTCTCTGAAATCTGCCCAGCTAAAAGACAATGGCACATTTAGTTAGGCTTTTGCCACAGGTCATTGTGCACTGAATAAGTTTTGAGCTATATAGCACAAGGAATGTTTAAGGATGTGATATGAAGTGGGATTCACCCCTCTTGTTACCATCACATACCAGGCACTGCGGTCTGGCCGGCATGCTGGGAAGGGCTATAGGTACTCCCCAGGAATGTCCTCAATCTGTACCCGGGTAGGTAGAAGGATCCCTAGCACAGTGCACTCCATGGGCTCAGGCACGGAGCACTAAAGTACCTGAACTAAAATAAAATCTAATAAACAGAAACTGAAATTGAAAGGAAACTGCAAATGGCCCTCTAGGGAGAATCTGCTCTGTCCTTCTTTATTCTCCCAGGCCTCTCCCGGGTGCTCAAAACACAGTGGAGGGTTAAAACACACACGGGCCTGAAGAAGAAGAAATAGCACCTATACACAGCGGGGGGAGTTTCCCACGCCGCTGCAGGCTCCCAAACATGCAGCTGCAGGCTGCTTTCTGTCTCCTCGTGTTTCAGTGGTTGCTAGGGGTTCCCTGCTGTCCTTCCCCCTGCCGCTCTTACCTTGGAGCCACTTGACTTTTCTACCCCTCGTGCTCAGCCTTCCTTCCCGGCCTCGGCACTGAGGGGGGTTACTTGGGGTTGCTGGCTTTCATTCCCACCAATCCACTGCTGCCCCTGCAGCAGCTCCTCACCCGATAATGGGTTTGGGAGCCGCCAGAAGTCTCAGACTGAGGAATGCCTCCACAGAACTTCCTCCCCCCAAAATCCTGGGGGGAGAGGGGGAGAAGGAATATCCTCTCCTCAGCCCTGTTGTCCTCCGGATTCTTTTTGATCCGTCTGATTTTTTTTTCTTTTCTGCCTTTAAAAACGAAGAAACCTGTACCTTAGCAGGGGAAATAAAAAAGAAACTCTAACTAAACGTATCTCCTTAGTTGTCCCTTCAGCGAGTCCAGCACTCTGGCTCACTACCTCCTCCAGCTGCTTGGAGACTGAGCATACTGGGGCTGATAGGTGGTGCCAGTTGCATAAGTCTCGAAACTGCTGGAAGAGGTACACTACCCAGAGGTGCGGGACTAGACTGGAGGGACAATAAGGAATTGTCCTTATTGGTAAGGTAATCCAGTAGCTCTTCCACTGATATGGCAATATCCACCGTAGCAACTGTAAGAAAAGCATGAGGAGAGAAAACCTGCATGACAAGTACACCTACTCCTTGCAGATGTAAGTGCTGTCACGAGAGTCAGATCGTCTGACTTGCTGCAGAGTCTAGGGTCAGAAAACTCCCTCTGCTCAAGCCTTTTGTTTGACAGGTCACCAGCAAAGCTGCTACTGGCACTTCTGCTTGCAGTCCTCATTTAATGCAGGGCTCATGAGATCTCTGTGTCAGATGGAGCACAGTCAAAAGGAACTATTACTCTTGAGATTTGCAAGGTGCCAGTGAATGTAACCCTGAAAGGCTCTGACAGGCTATTTTTAATCTCAGGAAGGATTTGTTCCCAGATTTTAAGGGTTTCTTTATTGGGGTTTTTTTTAAGTGAAATGGAGTGATTGGAAAGTAAGGTTGTCATCACTTAGAATGAGATGTAGTTGATAGCCCTTTTTAATGGAGAATTTGGAAATGAAAATCAGAGAATGGAAATCTTCAAAGACTGCAAAGAGAATTTGTTAAGTGCGAGTGAGAAAAACAGATCACTTTTAACCATGTGAAAGTACATTTTAGATAGGGCATGGTTTGGCTCTTTCCTCTGACCAATCTTTCTCGGTCCACTCCATCTCTTCAAACTCAGCTTCTTACCCTTTAAGCTGCAGTGTCCCACAGTGCTCTGCTATTGCTCTCCTTCTCTTCAATGTCTCTCTCTCCCCCCTGGCTCTCCTTATCCAGCAACTTGTTTTTTCTGCGTATTATTACGCTGATGACATTTTGCTCCTAATTCATACAGATCCATCCTCCCCCAATCTGTCTTCACTTAACCTGCCTCTCCCACGTAGCTGCTTGGCTGCAAACAATCAACTTGTACTTAACCCCAGCAAAACCTCAGTTACTTGGTTAACCGGGACTGCTTCCTCACCTGTTTTCTGTGCCTCGTCTTTTTGGTACTCCTATTCCACTGGTCACTTCTCTCCGGTATCTTGGTGTCACTCTAGACTCAGCGCGGACTTTTCATGACCATGCCACCTCCATCATCCGCAAATCCCTCTTCATCCTGTGCCAGATCAGGGCTGTTTGTCCTTTCCTTTCTTCCTCAGCCTTGACTACCTTATTACTCTCTTAATGAGTGTATGAATACAATTTGCATGTACAGTGAGAATAAAGAAAAGCTACAATATTTCTACATCACTATCCTCCAGTACCAACTGCCAAGTATATTACTGCAAAACCCAGCTCATTTAGGTCCCGTAGCAAATCCAACATATAACAGCACTACCAGGACTCACACAGCACCAAACCATATCTACAGTATCAAAAGGCAGCACTGCAAATGTTAAACCAATACATATTGTAGAATACCACATCTGTACAGAAATACCACAGACAGAATGCTGCAACTCAGTCACACATGCAAAACAGACAGATCATCACCAAATACAGAACAAGGGATCACAGTTTGGCAATATGAAGACAATAATTGAACTGGGAATCCCAAAAGTCAAACTTGGAATGTATAACACTAGAGAAATAAAACTATAAATTATTTTCCTCTTGTTCTGAACAAAACAAAAAAATGTCAGCAATGCATATTTCCCAGAGTTGATACATTCCAGTTTATTTATTTAGCTGTGCTTATATACCACTTTTCACCAGGTCAAAGCGGTTTACAGATATATATGCTAACAGGCACTTTTTATTCCCTTGTCCCCGAAGGGCTCACAAATGAATTCAAAATAAAATACTTTTATTTCTACCTTTTGTTGTTTGGGTATTTTATTTTTCAGTCCCAAAAGACCATCTCTCTCTTCTATTTTCTTCATGTCTTCTGCTAACTCTCCATTGTCTGCTGTCCATTTGTCCTTTCTTCTCCTATTTTTTCCATTGTCTCTCTACATCTACCTGACATAGCTATCTTTCCATTTTTTCTCCTTCCTCCATTTCTTTCTTTACTCCTTCTTCCACTCAAATTTCACCCCTTCATCCTCAATCCACTTTTCACTTTTCACCTAGCAACTTTCCATCTACTTCTCTAACCTCCAGCCCAGCCTGTCTCCCCAGCTCTTCTATTTCCTATCTCACATCTTCACTAGCATCTTTATTCCCTTCTTTCATCCACTACCCATTGCCACATTTCCGCCCTCTATAATCAACATCCTCCTCCCACTAATCTCCTTGCCAACTTCCCATGGACTCTCTCACATACTTCATCATGCTTATCTCCCCCCTCTCTCTCACTTCCTCAATTCAGCATCTCCCAATCCCCTCACCCTTCCTTTCTACCCAGTCCAGCATTTCCCTCTTTCTGTTCCACCTCCCCAACCCTTTTTTCACTCTACCCCCACAGACCAGCAGCTTTCTACTCCCTTCCCCTTCTCCATCCTTTCTCCCTCTAGTGGTCCAACATCTCTCTTCTCTCCCCTCGCAGCCAGAATTTCCTTCTCTCTCCCTCTGTTCCTCCCCATCCCCAGTCCAATATAGTATATCCCTTCTCTCTCATAATCCTAGCATCTTCTTTCTCTGAGTCCTTGGCATGAAGATCGCAAGGCACCATCCCCATCTTCATCTTTCTCCGAGTCAGCACACAGCAGCCAGTGCTGCCTATAGCATTCACTTCCAGTGCACAGTTTAATGGCCACACGCACTGGAAGTGAATACTACGGGCAGCACTGGCTGCTGTTGCTGACTCAGAGAAAGATAAAAATGGGCATGGTGCTTCATGATGCTGCAATTTCCTGCTGCCAGATCTGCATGAACAGTGTGTTGCATCGGCCCTGGGCTCACCACTTGAGTCCCCACTTACTCTCCCAATACCCAGTGAATCTTAGAGTCTGCCTTCTTCTTTTCTCCCATTCAATTTTAAAGTCTTCACCTAAGGCACAGTCCCTGCTCTCCTCCATTTCCCTGTCCCCAGCGTGGGTGGCCAAAGGGTGATGTGGGCTATGTATGGAGACTGATTCTGGGGCCTCATTTGCATAAGTATTTGCATATCCACTGGGTCTCATTTGTATAAATCAAATTTATTTTATTTTAAAATGCATATGCTGCCCATCTAAAATTTTAAGAAGCTTTCAAAGGAGTCCTAACTTAGGGGCATGTTTACTAAACATTAATGTATGTTTAGTGCCACTGTACCCATAGATATAAATGGATGTTGCTGCACTTAGCACACATTCAGATTTGTGAAAGCACATTAACCTTTAGTCAACATGCCTCTTAATAAGTGTCTGAAAACCATTTGCATATACAGTGAGGATAAAAGCTACCATATTTCTGCATTACATTCCTCCAGTGCCAATTGCCAGGTGCATTACTGCAACACCCTGCTCATTCAGATTCCATTGCAGACCTGCCATATCATAACAGCACTACCAGGACTCACACAGCACCTAACCCTATTTATCAAAAGGTAGCACTACAAATATTAAACCAATGCATCTTACTGGGAAAAGAGAACAAGTGGGTCTACTACACAGAAACTAGATGATCAGAATAGCACAGTTCTGTCATACATGCAAAACAGACAGACTATCACCAAATACAGAACAAGGGATCACAATTTAGAAATATGAAGACAATAATTGAACCCCAAAAGCCAAAATTTGAATGCATCACAACACTGGAAAAATTAAACTATGAAATTAATTTCCTCTTATACTGAACAAAGTGCAAAGACATCAGAACACATCTTCCAGAGCGGACATATTCTAGTTAATAAATTCAAAATAAAATACTTTTTTTTCCACCTTTGGGCATTTTATTTTTCAGTCGCAACTGCATCAGTCTCTCTCTTCTGTGTTCTTTGTGTCTGCTAACTTTCCATGCTCTGCTGTCCACTAGTCCTTTCTTCTATTTTTTCCCATTTTTCTGACATATTGATACTGATCTTTCACTTTTTGTTTTTTTATTAATTTCTTTCTTTACTCATTCATCCACTCAATTTCAACCCTCTGTCCTCAATCCTCTTTTGACTTTTCACCTAGCAACTTTCTAGCCTAGCTCTCCAATTTCTTATCTCAGTCCTTCACTAGCCTCTTATTCCCCTCTGTGCCCCCTATATCTCTTCCACCACCCAGTTATTTCCTTCTTAGATATTCATTAACTCTGCCTTTCCTCCTCTTTACCCCAGCATCCACTCGTATGCCCCTTTCTTTCAACTCTTCCCTCTGTATGATATTTTTTCTTCCCTCCCACATAAAATATCTGTTCCCCTCTCCATTCTCACTACCCAGCTTCTTTTTTTTCTCCCCCCAGCCCCACCCCCTTCTATTCCTCCCCCAGCATCAGCTCCCTTCTAGTTCCAGCCCCTCCCAGCATCCGCTCCCATTCTCCCTATCCACCAGCATCAGCCCAATTCCAATCCTAGCCCCCCAGTATCAGTTCTCCTCCAGTCTAACCCCTCCCAGTATCATCTCCCTTCCAATCCTAGGCACCCCATCCCCCAGCATAAACCCATTTCCAGTCCTTGCTTCCCCCCCCCCCCCCCCCAGTATTAGTCCCCTCCAGTCCCATTCCCTCCCAGGATCATCTCTCTTCTAATCCCAGTCTCTCCATCCCCCAGCATCAGCTCATTTCCAGTCCTAGCTCCCCCTAAGTATCAGTCCACTCCAGTCCTATTCCCTCCCAGCATCATCTCCCTTCCAGTCCCACTATGCCTCAGCATCAGCCCTTTTCTAGCCCTGTCCCCCCCAGCATTATCCCCCTTTCAAGCGCAGTCTCCCCATCAACTAACATTAGCCCATTTCCCATTCTAATCCTCAGTACCAGTCCTCTTCAAGTTCCAGAGCCCCCCCCCCCACCCACAAATACGGCCTGCACCTTGGGGGGGCCCCACACCTGCCTGACCGGTTTCAGAGGGAGCTGGTGAGGCCCGAGGCCTGGTGCTCCGGCTCACCTCTGCACAGCCGTACAAAACTAGAAATGCCGCTGCTTGACCTCTACAGATTTAGCGCACCAGCAGGCTGTCAGTTATCACAGCCATGAGAGTGAAGGAATACGCTGTTCACTTCCGCAGCTGTGCAGAGGTGAGCCTCAACACTGGGCCTCGGTCCTCACCGGCTCCCTTTGAAGCTGGTCAGGCAGGTGCAGGGCCCCCCGAGGTGCATGGCCATGTACGGGCGACATTCCTGCACAATGGTTGGGCCGGCCTTGGTCCCCAGTACCTAACCTTCTACCTCCTACATACCTTCCCCACACCCACTCAGCTACTTTCTTCTTTGATATTCATTCACCCTGCATAACATTATGTTACCACAGCATCCATTCCTATGATGCTCCCTCTCAACTTTCTCTAAGACACTGTTTTTTTTTTCTCCCACACAAAATATCTGACCCCCCTCTATCCTCATTGCTCTAGCTTCTCCCTTTTTCTACTCTGACTCCAACAGCTGCCCTCTTTCTGCCCCCATGCCCCAGCATCATCACCTACCAGTCCTCTCCCAGTTCCTGCTCCCTTCCAGTCCAAGTCTCTTCCATCAGCTCCCTTCTAGTTATAGCCCCTTCCCACAACATCTCCCTTCCAGTTCCAGTCCTAGCCCCTCCAGCAGCAGTCCTCTTCCAGTGGTAGCCCCCTCCCAAAGCATCAGACCAGCCACCCCCTCTCCCCCTCTTTCCCGTGGCCCTGCCACAGTCTGCATTAATTACACAGCCAGGGGATCATTTTCCTTCACTCCCATGGCTGTACCAGGCTGCAGCCATTGAAACAGGGGTGCTTCCAGTCTCTTGCACACGACAGACAGCACTCCTGTTGCACTTCTAGGAATTCAGCTTAGGACAGCCATGGGAACGAAGAAAAATGCTCTCATGACTGTGAAGAGGTGAGCCGGTAAGGCAGACTTTGGGCTTCACTAGCTTTTAAGTTGGACATGTGTGGGGCACTTCGGAGAGCAGGGTCATGTGTGGGCAACATGCCTGCACATACCTAGGACCAGCTCTGTGTCGAAGCAACCATGTTAACAATTCTGCCAGTAACTTAGAAACGACTTTACTAAAGATGGAGCTGTTTCTAAAATATGAATAAGGAGGTGGAAGGACACAAGGGGATACATATCCACATGCAGTGGGAGGAGCAAGTTAACAAATGCATGATGTGTGAAAAATCAACAGCAGAAATGCATCTTGACCTCATTTCAGTTTGGAAGGGAAAATAAGCATTGGCAGATCAAGGGTGATATCCTCCATAATACCTTCTGTAAAGAAATGGCCAAAAGCAGCATTTTTTAAACATCTATTTGTGTTGGGGAGCAGGTGTAATTCTGAACATGGACAATTTTGGGCTTCCATATGCATTTGCTATATGAAATGGGGAATACACATGTAGATCTGTCTCTTGCCTAGAACCCGCCCCAAAGCAATTTCAATGTGGTATGGACAACCACATCTAAACTGTATCCTTTCTAGAATGGCCATTTACATGTGCATGCAGTTTACATGTGTATATGCCTGACTATACACATGTAAATCACAAATACAGTTGTGACCAACATTAATGGCACCCTTGCATTTTAGGTATGTTGTACACAATATCTTGAGAAATAATTGGAAATATTCAACTGTATGTCATCTTAATATTTAATAGTATGTTCCAAGGTATATAACAAAAATAAAAATAAAAAAAAAGACATCTGCAACTTAGATGTAAGTTCTGAAAAAAAAACCTGGACAGGATTAATGACACCCATCACTAATATTTGTTTGCACAACTCTTGGCAGTGATGACAGCCTCCAAACATTTCTTGTAATCATCTATAAGTTTTGTCCATCTGTCTGCTGGTAATTTCTCCCACTCTTCAACTGCAATTTGTTCCAGCTCATGAATGTTTCCAGGATTCTTTTTACCAATAGCAAATTTCAGCTCTTTCCAAAGGTTCTCGATTGGAATGAAATCAAGATTCACTGTTGGCCAGGTTAAAACAGTCCATTTGCTCCTTTTTAACAATTCTTTTGTACTTTTGGATGTATGTTTTGGGTCATTGTTCTGCTGGAGGATCCATGACCTTCAACCCAGATCTAGCTTTCTGACACTAGGTAGCATATTTTGTGCCAAAATACCTTGGTAGTTCCCCGATTTCATGATTCCTTTAATACGTTTCAGGCCTCCAGTTCCTGAGGTAGCAAAACAGCCCCACAAAATTATGGAACCTCCACCATATTGACCTGTAAGAAGGGTGTTTTTTTTCCTTATAAGCTTCATTTCTTTGCCTGTAAGTGTATCGCTGGTCTGCATTGCCAAAGAGCTCAAGTTTGGTTTCATCTGTCCTTAGAGCATTTTCCCTGAAGGGTTATGGTTTCTCAAGGTGGGTTGGGGCAAAGATCAGGCGTTCCTGTTTATGTCTGTCTTTGAGCATTGGGATCCCCCTTGGCCTTCACCCATGAAGTCATTCTTTGTTTAGTGTGTGGCAGTGCAGGTTGAAATCACCACTCCAGACTAACTTTCAAATACTTCTTGGATTAATTTTCTTCTTCCCACCACATTCTGGGAGGTTCTTGACAGTTCCATGAGCAGAAAACCTCTTAATAACATTGCGAACTGTAGACACGGGAATTTCAAAGTCTTTGGAGATGG
The DNA here is from genome assembly GCA_033557465.1 of Ichthyophis bannanicus. Lineage (NCBI taxonomy): Eukaryota > Metazoa > Chordata > Amphibia > Gymnophiona > Ichthyophiidae > Ichthyophis > Ichthyophis bannanicus. Next base: position 408,282,016 of record CM066035.1, on the reverse strand, counting down.
TCTGGTACTCTTTTGATGTTTGGCGTTAATAGCTTTTCTGACAGTCTCAGGCAGCTCTCTTGTTTTCATCATTGTGAAAATGGAACAGGGAGTGAATGTGGCCATTTTAAATATTAAGAGTCATCATTCATTGGTTGATTCAAGTCATGTGAGTGCTGACAATTGATTACAGGTCTGTCTAATTTTACTGTAATGGGAATGTGGTTCTTCTGTTCAAACTGATTTGAATTGTTTATAAGGATGCCAATAATCATGTCCTGGCAATGTCCCAGGTTTTATGCTATTTCCTACTATTTCCTTTTTTAATTGGTCTTATTTTATTTGATTCTTTTATGTGTCAAATATGCATGCATATATAGTCTAATGCCATTTCACTGGTCACTTTTTTTTTGAGGAGATATTGGACATTAAGGGGGTTGAATTGCAAGGGTGCTCATAATGTTGACCACAACTGCAATGCATCTAAAATAAAGCCCATACTATATACTCAAAAGCAACCAATCAAAAGGACTTGCAGTCAACTATAAATTGCCTATTAGCTAAGTATCACTATTGTTTCAATACAGACAAGGCTTGTATATTTTAAAAAATGGAAATTTTATGACCAATATAAGAAATAATGCCAGGAGAGTTTCTCCCAGGGTAAAGTTCTAAGGTCTTTCCCCCTAAACAATATAGAACACCCCCTGTCTTTTTTGTCATTATGTGGGATTCCCTGGACTGGTCCAGCCAGACTCAAGGAAAGGATATTATCTGGTAAGTAAACTATCACCTTATCTATGCCCTTCTCGTCTACTGCCAGCTACAGACTCTGTTCTTCCATCTTGCTGCACCATATGCCTGGAATAGACTACCTGAGTAGGTATGTCAGGTTCCATCCCTGGTCTATTCAAATCCAGGCTAAAAATTCATCTCTTTGAGGCTGCCTTTGGATCCTTGCCCCTTATCCTCTTGTCTTCACCCACTGTATTTTAATCATTTCCCAAGGAATTCCCTTATCTCCAGTTGTTCTGTTTGTCTGTCTTATCAGACTGTAAGCTCTGTTCAGTAGGGACTGGCTCTTTATGTACTTGTACAGTGCTGCGTATGCCTAGTAACGCTATGTAAATGATACGTAGTAGCAGTAATAGATATCTTAAATTGGCAAAGGTGTGTGAGTGGATTAACTGGAATAAAAGTTAATCTGCAGATTAATGTTTATAAAAATAAAATGATGCAAATATTTTAACATAAACATTTAGAAGCAATATTCAAAGCCCTTGCAATAGGTTCTACATTTTACCAGTGGAAACTGCGGCTTTCATTACTCCCCACCCTGTCAATGGGTGAAAGTATGAGTGGCGTTCAACAATGGGTATTCCTGTGCGTTCTTACTTCAGGGTTGGTCTGGCTGTAGGGTTAGGGCAGGGCAAATGTCATGGCAAGGGCAGGTTTTCCGTATTCAAAAACTGGCAAACCTAATGGTTTCTATTCTGAATTCTAGATATGGTTATAGCGTAAACTACAAAGGTGTAGTGTGGGGGAGGGGTGAGCATAGGCGAGTGGCACCCCCTCTCAAATGCTCCAGGAGCTGATACTGAATTATCCCTCTTTCTACCACAAAATTATCTCTCTATTCCTTGCTCCCCTTCCCAAAACTAAGTAGGCAAGTCATGCCTATAGTGGTCTGTTAAATGTTTTCTTAAGAATCTTTATTTCCTATGTTTAAAGCTTTATATGTATGATGTGAAACTACTCTAACTCTAGGTAGCATTCTCTTACCCAGGAATTTCTAGTGTCATCTTCTGATGCCAGTTTGACTAAGGGGGCATTTTTTATTTTCTTTTGTACCTGAACCACATAAAAACTGTCTTTGCATTTGAAATATTGCTAAAACATGTATGAGACTTAATACATTTTGTTGCTGCTTCTTGTGATCTTGGGCAAGTCATATAACCCTCCTTTGCCTCAAGCCGATGCAGAAAGCGGCGCTGAAGTCACACTCTATCAGCTTTTTATGCCTGTTTGCAGTGCACCAATAGCGCACAACTCCAGCGCGGGCATGCAGAAAGGGGCAAGTATGCAAATAGGCCACGTTAGCCATTTGTTAAACTAGGTGCAAAGAGCAGCGTTAAACTGGGAGGGCAAACCAAACACATGCACACAAGACATTGACGCTAGTTTGGCATGCTCTCCCAGAGATACGGACATTGCGTGGCTAATCTGAGTATCAGCCCTGACAGTATTTTGATGGCATTGGGGGTGATTCAAGCATCGGGAAAAGCCTCTGATGCCATCAAAATACTGTCGGGGGCTGGTGCCCTGAGAGAAAGTGGATCCCTGGTGGTCCAGCAGCCCCGATCCCCCACCTGCCTGAAAAATAAAATAATACCTGGTGGTCTAGCGGCCCTAAACCCATCACCCCCACCCCACTAAAAAATAAAATACCTGGTGGTCTAGTGGCCCCGAATCCCCCACACGACTAAAAAATAAAACACCTGAGAGTCTAGTGGTCCCCACCCAACTAAAAAATAAAATAACACCAAGTGGCTTAGCAGCCTCAAACTCCCCACCCCATACCCCTCCCAGTACCTTTAGAAATGAGCGGGAACAGCGCCCAAGTGCTCCCACTCATGACCCACCATCTTGAAAAATGGCGGCGCCTGCCCCCATATGGTGCATCCTGGGATGCACTGGGAGGGGTTAGATTGTCATATAAGGGGCCAGGTGCTGCCATTTTTCAAGATGGCGGGCCAGGAGCAGGACCATGTGGGTGGTGCTCCTGCTCATTTCTAAAGGTACCAGGAGGGAGGGTGGGGGGGGGGGGTTCAGGGCAGCTAGACCACCAGTTATTTTATTTTTTAGTCAGGTGGGGGAATGGGGGGTTCAGGACTGCTAGATCAGCAGGTATTTTATTTTTTAGTCAGGTAGAGGGTGGGGAGTTCGAGGCTGCTAGACCATCAGGTGTTTTATCTTTTAGTCAGGTGGGGGGCTCAGGGCTGCTAATCCATCAGTTATTATTATATTTTTTAGCCAGGTGTGAGGTGTGGGACTGCTAGACCACCAGGTATTTTATTTTTTAGATGGTGGGGGTGGGGGTTCAGGGCCCCTAGACCACCAGGAATTATTTTCTTTTTTTAATGAGGTGGGGCTGCTGGGCCACCAGGGATTTGCTTCTGTTGGGGTACCAGCCCACAACAGTATTTTGATGGCATAGAGGGGTTTTCCCGATACCTGAATCACCCCTGATGACATCAAAATACTGATGGGGGGGGGATTGGAGCTAAATCTAATTCCCTAGCCCTTTTCTTGTATGACAAAGGTCTAATCAGCCTTTTGTCCTGAAGTTTCTAAGCTAGGGGCTACCTCTTCTTTAGAATACCCCATGAAGACCCCTATTTACTAAAGCTTAGCATTTGATAACAGCGTTCTGCTGCACACTGAGGGGGTTATTATAAACACCTTATTCACAATTTCCATGTGAAAATACTGACATCCATGTGTAAATGTGATTTTAGAAAGGGCTCAATTTATGCATGAATGTCCATAATACTTAGAAATTGCAAGGGGAGAAGGTTTGGGCATGGTCTGACAGGTCAAAAATTTCCACATAGGGCTTTAGAGCTGTTCCCTGGCATGTATCGTTTTTTAAAGCATACTCGTTTCAGCCTGTCCTTTACAGGAAGGCTTAAAAGAACTATCCTTCTAATCCCCCATTGTTTATTTCCCCCTCCAAATAATAAACATTACGGCCCCTGTATTTAATTAACCGCATTCAGGGTTCAATTCCCACTAGCACTCCTTGTGGCCTTGGGCAAGTCACTTAACCCTCCATTGCCTCGGAAGAAAGGCCTGGCAATCTACTTCCAGTCACTCACACTGTCAAGAAAACCCAGGAGCTGCTGGGCTGCCAGGAGTCAGCATTGACTCGAAGGCGCACATTGCATTTGCATACATGTAATTTTGCAAAATGGCCCACATACATGTGTAAGCTGCAAAATACCAACTTACATATTTAAGGGGTATGTTTACTAAACAGCGGTAATGTCATTTGTGTTAGGTTCCGCGGTAAAGGTACAAATGCCCATATAAGGGCGTGGACGGTGCATCGTTACAGCAAGCCGTATCAGCTAACGCATGTTACAAACTAACGCGTGCTACAAGGCACCTCATAAGGCACCTTATAAGGCACATTACAAGGCGCCTTGTAAGGCGTCTTCTAAGGTGCCTTGTAAGGCGTCTTCTAAGGTGCCTTGTAAGGTGCCTTGTAGAGCGCCTTTTAAGGTGCCTTATAAGTAAGGTGCCTTATAAGGTGCCCTGTTATGTGCCCTATAAGGTGCCTTGTTAGGTGCCCTATAAGGTGCCTTGTTAGGTGCCCTATAAGGTGCCTTGTTAGGTGCCCTATAAGGTGCCTTATAAGGTGCCTTGTAAGGTGCCTCATAAGGCGCTTTGTAAGGTGCCCTATACAGTAGGGCTCCTTAGGCTAAGCGCCGTATTAGGCACCCCTGGACAAGGCACCTTAGAAGGCACCCTGGGTTACGGAACCATAGTTTACGGTGACCTAACAAAGTTATGGTGCCCTAGGTTAGTGTGACCTAAGGGTTGCAAGGTGCTGCAGGATGACATGCATGACCTGTGAGGGACAAAGATAGATGTAGCCCTAACACTAGATAGAGCACTCAGGAAAGACAATGAACAGGTGAGTGAAGGAGGGAGAGCTGGGAGCCGCTGGACCTGCCATATCTGCAGGCATCCCATGTGGCTGCCAGTACTGATGACAAACATGGTGGGGGCAACTGTACCACAGCACAGGGTGTTGGCAATGTAAAGTACTGGAAAGACAGTTGGTGGCAGACGATGGGAATACTTGTCTCCCAGTGGAGGCGGAAGTGGCAGGATAGTTACAATGATGGGTGGACAGAGGAGTGGTGGTGCCATGCAGATCAGGTACAGGCGAGGCAAGCATGAAGAGACGCAATGCAGGAAAGGGTAGCAGTGCAGGACATGGGGTGACAGCCCGCACAGGCAGACAGGTCTCTACACAGCTGACAGACGCAGATAGATGGACCGAGGGAATGTTAGCAATTGTGGCGAGGATATTATGGGCTGGCAGCACAAATCTGCAAAAATATGACTAACAGGCATGCACACTATTTGAGTAGGACAGGTATGAGAGGAGAAAACAGTGAGGAATTGAACCCATGAACACTGCTAAGAATGGCACTGTATTAACCAGTAGGCTATACCTCCGTGGTGTATGTCACAGCAATGGCTGGGTACAGGACTGCAGGTCACCGCACAAACTGTCTGCTCTGAGTGCCAGGATAGGGTAACCCCACCAGTACCCATGATTCAATGCACATGCTGAATAGCTGCCTATAGCTGATCAGCAAATGGGGTCTGCACCTCTCTGGTACCTCAGCTTGGAAAGATGAACTGACAGTGCATGATACTGGCACAGAGTAGCTACAGACCATGCCATTGTGCAGGTTCTGTGTTCTCCCTGAGGATTAGGATGGGTGCCCAGCACTAGGTCCGCAGTACATGTGGTGCTAGAGATAGGCCCTGCTGTACATCCCCATCACTACCAGTGTGTGATAGGTGTTCTTTGCAGTGCAGCTGAAAGTAACTCCGGGTCCATCTTTATCCTGCAATCACATGTGGCCTTCTGGGACCAGACATCACCCAGATTAGTATGTACTCTGTGTTAGGGTCTGGCTGAAATGGCCACCTGTTCACTGATCAACATTGAAATCATTACTGACTTTAAAAGGCCCTAATCTGTAGTATCTTGGTGAGCTGAACAAGAATATAACATTAAAAAAATTTTATTGGCTCTCGTTTTGAAGATATTGCATGAAGTTCATTTTTGACGTTTCACCGTGTAAATTTATCCAGTAGGACATCAACATCCCATATAAGCCTTGAATGATGTAATATTGCATCACATTGCATAATACCAGAATGCACACATCATCCAGAGTTGATTGCATCATTTTCTGATGCAATGCAATACTACTGCCAGATGGCTGCTGAAGCCATCTGACGTCAGCAGTGTACTATACGCAGTCGGAAAGGAAAGTAATCTGGTATTCTGTTCCGATATTGAAAGTCTCATGAATGCCTTAAAAATCACTCATGATCCACAAGACTGGAGACTATTTATAGACTCTTCGAAACTGAGTCTGAAGGCTGTGCTTTTGAACAATGGAAACCGTCTTCCATCTATTCCAGTAGCGCATGCCGTCCACATGAAAGAGACATACGATAACTTAAAGCATCTACTGACTTCCATTAACTATAACAAGTACAGTTGGCACCTCTGTGGTGACTTGAAGGTAGTTGCCCTTTTAATGGGACTGCAGCAGGGATATATAAAATACATGTGTTTCTTATGTGAGTGGGATAGCCGAGCAAGGGATTGGCACTACTTGCAGAAGGAATGGAATTGCAGACAAAATGTAACAGTTGGAGAGAAGACTATCCAGCACCCAGCTCTGGTTGAGGTTCACAAAATCCTGCTACCACCCCTTCACATCAAACTAGGTTTGATGAAAAACTTTGTGAAAGCCATGGACCGCACTTCGCCAGCTTTCCGATACCTGCATGAAAAATTCCCTCGACTCAGCGAAACAAAGATTAAAGAGGGAGTTTTTGTGGGTCCTCAGATTCAAGAGCTCTTCAAAGTTGACCGCTTCAACAACTTGCTGAAAGGTGATGCGAAACAAGCATTGAATGCTTTTCGCCTAGTGTCAACAAATTTTCTCGGGAATGTTAGGGCAGAAAACTATAAGGAACTAGTACAAGACATGCTGATGCAGTATCAGAAACCTGGCTGCAATATGTCTCTAAAGATCCATTTCCTTGATTCCCATCTCGATTTCTTTCACTGACAACTGGGGTATGGTTAGTGATGAACAGGGCGAACGTTTTCACCAGGATATCGCAACGATGGAGCAAAGATACCAGGGAAAATGGTCCACTACAATGCTGGCTGACTACTGCTGGACACTCCCCAGAGAAGCTCCTGAACAGCTGTACAAGACACAGGCGAAAAAATCTAAGAAGTAGTCTATGACTTGGTTTTTTACAGGTATTAACCAAAGGCCTATTATATATTTACTATTGACATCCATTTCAACATTAATTCTTGTAGATTACAAAAAAACTAGAGCCAACTTTCCAATTTCACTGTCATATTTGTATTCAGCATATAAAAATTGATAAGAAATGACTATTTTTATTTCAGTAACATGACTTTTGTAAAACTTTGTTGACCAGTGGCAGGGAGAGGGGTTTCCAGACTTGCATGAGGTTTGTGTAGCAGTGCCTTTATAGGTCAAAGTGGTATACACTCCATACCCCTAAGGGCTCACATCACCCTTTTTGTAGGTAAAGGACAGGTGCCCCAGCCGCCGTGAAGCAACCTCCATCCTGCTGGTATTCGACAGCCCCGCTAGGGTTGGTGGGCCAGACCCATACCTGTGGCTGGGGCAGTGGCAGACCAGCCAGAGCCATACCTGTGGCTGGGGCAGTGGCAGACCATCAGCAAAGATGGGGTTAGCTCTGGAAAACCCCAACTGCCTCACACCACTGTCTGCCAGTCACCAGCAGGCAGCACAGTCTAACTGCAGACAGTCCACTAGCCAGTCCATAGTGCATGCTCACAGAGGAACTATGGGCACCAAGCAAGCATCTCAGTGATTGGGGCCCCAGCAGTGGAAACACAAAAAGATCACTGGAGACAGATAATGTAAAGCACTATGTGGGAACCTAGACATGCCATGGTCACTGCTCGGTCAGAGTGAGTGCCCTCCCAGCATGCCATGCAGTGGCCACCCTGTCCATGCAGGCGGTGGTCAGGCACTGCAGTGTCCCAGTCATTGCCCCACACCCTGTGAAGATGCATCCTGGCCAATCCGCCCTGTCCGGGTCATACCCACAACACCTTGCTCCTCATTATGCACATATTCAGGCTAATGCTGGTAACAGTGGGACATTGTCAGACCGGTGAGGTGTGGGCAGCCACAAAACAATGGATAGACATACACACACACACACACACACTCCTATTGCAGCATTGTGCAAAGATAGGGGTGGTTGGCAACCCTGCCTGCCACACTGGTCCTGATCACAGTGCCGACATTGCTAAACTGTGCAGGAGGTAGTAGTAGTGCTCTGGTGATAACTGCAGCTCAATGCTGGGGCCAACAGCCTGACTCTCCATGCATCTTTGGATTGTGGAGCCTGTATGAGTGGGTGTTTGTACCCCTGTTCGCCGCTGCTTTGGGCTTTGCACATGTTGCTGTTGTATCTGCATTGTAGGGTAAAACATAGGGACATACTCTGCAGGAACCACAGCTGGGGCTTGAACCTGTGACCTTCTGCTTCTGAACACACTGACTGGGTGTACTCCACCACACTGTTGCCACAGATGCATGGTGGTCCCTGGGGCTACCTGTACATTTCCTCAGCCAGACCTTTTATGTTGCACTGCACACCACTACTGATACAGGGCATGGCCTAGGTCTACTGCAGGCAGGTGCCACTGCCTCTGCCAGCACGGGCACACCCCCCCTGCCATGCTGACATGACCATATGCTGTCTGTGCTGGTAGTGCGCAGTCCCAGGCTATCCACTGTGTGTGTAGGTGGTCGCCTAGGGAGTGGGGTCTGGGGCATGGGGCATACATGAGCATCCTCACATCTCCCCCATCACCGCCTACCAATAGTCTGTCCCTTCCGCTTGGGGAAGGGTTGGCTGGGGGGATGTCAGGTCAGTGCCCTGGCAAATGTTAGCTCGGGTGGACCAGGTAGATGTAGGTGGATGGTGTTTGGCCTTTGTCAGCTGCTGTCATGCTGATTTCCGGTTTCTATGTTCCTATGTGCTACCTACGCGCCTGCCTAGTCCACCCTGTGCCACAGCTGCCCCGTTACATGTCCCGCCTGCGGCCCCCTATGCTCCACTTGCACCATCGCCATTGTGGCCTTTCATACTTGGGCACTATGCTGTTGCTGGAAATGGAGCACTACTATCACGTTTCTTGGGCTCCTGGCCTATGCTGTACATTGCTGACACTGAAATGGTTTCTCTCTCCTGTAAATGTGCATCTAATGGCAGGTTTTCATTCGCGGTAGGATTCAGCCCTTCAATTCAGCGCATTAGTGTGCAGGGAGCCTCTCCCCGCCCACTCCCCACCGATTGACCCCTTCCCCCCGCCCTCTCTCCACCCTCTGCGGTGTATACCGCGGCTGGGAACATTAATGATCGTTAGGTAACGTTAACGCGCATTAACGTTACATACCACGCATTAACGTTACCTAACGATCGTTAACGTTACATAACGTGCAGTCTGTAACGTTACCACAGTTTAGTAAACATGCCCCTACGTTGCCAAGTTGTCTCTATTGACTTTTTCCCACATTTAGATTTGTAAAAAGGCTCCTCTGGCTCTCCTGCAGACCCTCATTCATATTTTATTAAAAGGCTCCAGATTCGGTAGGGTTTTTTTCTAATATACTGGCAGAACTGACTTCTACGTGCTATCAAAAATTTGCCTTCACACTTTAGTACATAGGGCTCAAAATGTTGTATTTTGCATAAGAATCCTAATAGGGGAGCCAAATCAACTATCTTTGTTTTAGGATCTTTGGATCTCAGGCCATTACCTACTACATCCCATCCCTTAATTAAAATCAGTTCTAATTGTTCAGAGTCACATAGCTCACATATTTATCTTCGGCTTGAATTATTTTGTATTTGGTTAGAATTACAACTCTGCATTGATGGTTTCTTTAGGTAATTTCAGTTTCTTTTCCATTTTTATCTTTTGCACCCTGATTATTTTGTGGGTTGCTCTTGGAATGTGCTCATCGTTTCGGTCTTCATTATTCATTCTCTCTTAATGTGACTTTATGTAGCCCTATATTCATATGTTTGCTTATTTTCTTTTCAGTATAGTAGGTACAAAGTAAAAATACACCCCTCAAACCCTCGTGGAACATCGGTATTGCCATACTCTGCAATAGGGGCATTCACAGCCCCTCAGAAAAGTTTTATCAATGCTCTTTCTAAACTAATTTTCCCAAATTTCTGCCATGTTTCGCTTATTTGTTCTTCTGCATGCACTGTATGCATGTTAGAACTTCTTTAAGCATGTAAATTGATTGTACATGTGTTCAGGGGCGGCTCAAGGCAGTCTGCTGCCTGAGGCGAAGAATGAGATGGCGCCCCCCCCCCCATCACCTTAGAGGGGGCGGGGCTTTTTTAGAAATCCAATCAGAGACTGAACCAAATCAAAAAGCCGATTAGATTATATTGAGGAAATGCAAGATGTTTGCACACAGGGCCGTAATGAACTGCAATCACGCCTTATGTGACTTGCAACTCGGGTGCACGTCCCCTCTCCACCCCATACCTCCATCCAGCGCTGCCTGCTCTTTTCCTGCTGCTGCCGCCCTCTGTTTTTTTCACGGTGGCGCCGGCAGCAGGGAAAGAGCAGGCATCACTGGACGGAGGTATGGGGAGGAGGAGGGGGGCATGCACCCAATCTGAAAGGTGCCGGCACTCTAAGCAGATCTGTCCCTCCCTGCTATGACATCGTGTCGGAGGAGGGAGGGAGGGACCAGACCTGCTTAAAGTGCTGCGAAAGGGCTTTGGGCGCATTTTAACTGCCTGCTATTCTCCTGCCAGTGGCAGCAGGGCAACAGCGGAGAGCCGAAATGCGCCCCCCAAGCCTTTGCGCCCTGTGCAGCTGCACTGCTTGCACAGGGCTCGGTACGGTCCTTTTTGCACACCAAAGAACTAAAAGACAGCAAGAATCAATAGCACAGTTTATAAAACTAAATTATAACAAAATAAGAATGGGTTATAAACTGCGATATGGTTCTCCCTTTTTCTTTTTCAACATCTATTTTGCATCCACAGTAGGTGCAGAGCAGAACCAGGACATTCACCCACAGAACTCAATATTAAAAAAAAAAAAGTTTGATTCTGATCATCTCACTAACAACAACCACCACCACTATTCTCCAGTACCAGGCATATTGTGAACTAATAAAAAACCTTACAACAAAAAGCAAACCTACCATACCATACCATATTAGCACAAACTTCCAAAAGTCACATAAGGAGCCCATCCAAAAAAAGTGTCACTGTAAATACTACAGTGGGCCCTGGAACATCCATACACCTATTTGAAAAGCTGAACAAGTCAAATTACTACAGTACAGTATAGATCTTTATATACAAACTGCATGTTAACAGAACACCTGACCTCAGTCACACACGCACAACATTGACCTTCACCAAGTACAGAATAAGTAACCACAATCTAAAGTAAAAATAAAAATATGTAGACAAAATTTAAACTGAAACCCCAAGAAGCCAGAGTCCACATGCAGTGCAACATCAGATAAATAAGAGATGCAGTTCCCCAGTACTGTGTAAAATATAAAAATAGCACAAAGACCAATCACCAAAATTAAATAAAATTATTTTTTCTACCTTTGTTGTCTGACCATTTTATTCTCTGATCATGCTGGTCCCGATCTGAGGCTTCTGCTTTCCTGTCTTCTCTTAGCTCTCTTTCTGTGGTCTATGGTCTATGGTCCATCTGCTATTTCTTATCTCTTCTTTCGTTTTCTTCACTCCTTCCATCAGCCCATTTCCAGTTTCAGTAACCCTCCCCAGTATCAGTCCCCTTTCCAGTCCTTCCCTCCCAGTACATTCCAATGTCAACCACCTTGCATTCCCATGACTGCCACTTGTGTCCATTCCCTTCCAGTCCCCCTCCTTTCCCACTGTCCAGCCCCTTCTAGTCCAAATACCATCCCAGGTATCAGCTCAGGTTCACTCTCAGTGCCACCTCCCAGTCAGCTCTCTTCCAGCCACCCTACCCTCTGTCCATCTCTCTTCCAGTGCCAAATAGAATGCTAGGTATGATAAGGAAAGGAATGGAAAATAAAACAAAAGATATTATAATGCCTCTATCGTTCCATGGTGAGACCGCACCTTGAATATTGTGTGCAATTCTGGTCGCCGAATCTTAAAAAGGATATAGCGATTTTAGAAAAGGTTCAGAGAAGAGCCACCAAAATGGTAAAGGGGATGGAAGGATACTCCTATGAAGAAAGGCTAAAAAGGTTAGGGCTCTTTAACCTGGAAAAGAGACGGCTGAGGGGAGATATGATAGAAGTCTATAAATTAATGAACGAGTGGAACGGGTAAACGTAGATTGATTGTTTACCTTATCAGAATATAGAAAGACTAAGGGACATGCAATGAAGCTACAGGGTAAACTATTTAAGACTATTAAAAGAAAATATTTTTTCACTCAACGTGTAATCAAACTCTGGAATTTGTTACCGGAGGATGTAGTAAAGGCTGTTAGTGTAGCTGGGTTTAAAAAAGGTTTGGACAAGTTCCTGGAGGAAAGGTCCATAAACCAAAAGGGACCCAGGATATCAATGCTTGAACCAATACAAGCATTGTGGAACCTGCTAGGCACATATGACCTAGATTGGCCACTGTTGGAAACAGAATATTGGGCTTGATGGACCTTGGTCTAACCCAGTATGGCATATCTTATGTTCTTATGTTCATTCATATGTCAGCTCCCTTCCAGCCTCCTCCCTATTACCCAGCTACCTACCACTCCCATCCCCAAGTGTCAGCTCCCTTCCAGTCCCCCTTCGGTACATTCCAGGTGTCAGCTCCTTTACAGCCCCCTCCTTCCCTTCCTGCCCCATCCTTCCCCTGGCAGACCCTCTCAGTATCTGTTCCCTTACAGTCCTATTCTACCACCCCCCCACCCCCGCATCAGCCCATTTGTAGCCCTAGCTCCTAGTTTTCTTCCAGGGCCAGCAGCACTCTCCTCCCCTCCCCTATTAGCCCATTTCCTGTCCCAGCCCATTTCTAGTCCTATCCCCTTTATCAGCCCACCCCAGTCCTAGCCCCCCAATCAGCCCATTACCAGTCGTAACCCTCCAATAAGTCCATTTTCAGTACTAGCACCCCAATCAGCCCATTTCCTGTCCTAGTCTCCCCCCATAGCCCATTACCAATCCTAACCCCCCCATCAGCCCATTTCCAGTTCTAACCCCCCATTAATCCATTTCCAGTCCTAGCCCTCCCCCGATAGCCCATTACCAGTACTAGCCCCCTCCGATCAGCCCATTTCCAGTCTTAAGCCCCCATCAGCCCATTTCCAGTTCTAACCCCCCCCCCCCGATAGCCCATTATCAGTCCTAAACCCCCTCCTGATCAGTCCATTTCCAGTTCTAAACCCCCATCAGTCAATTTTCAGTCCTAACCCCCCATCAGCCCATTTCCAGTTCTAACCCCCCCATCAGCCCATTTCCAGTTCTAACCCCCCCATAACCTCATAATCCTGTTTCCCATCAGCACCTCGGGCTCAGCTTTAACAGAGCCGCGGTTAAGGGAATCACTGTCCCTTCACCACGGCTCTGCAAAGCGGAGCCAGGGAAACCAGCAGGCTCTCCGGGGGGGAGGTCAGGCAGGTGGCTGCGGGGCTCCTCATTCTGTCGCTGCCGCCGGAGTTTTGTTTTTTTCTTTTAGTTTGAAGGCTGAGTGAGGCGGTGACGGCGGTTTTTTGGGGGGCAATTCTGCCGCCCCCAAAAAGCTTCCGCCTGAGGCCATCGCCTCACTTGGCCTCATTATAGAGCCGCCTATGCATGTGTTAAATTTATAGGTAGACATGTGTGCAAGCGATTTGCACATGCTTTCGATTTGTAGGTGCCCAAATGAACCAATTTCAGTCTCACAAACACCCGTGCTCTGCATGAGTCATCAGAAGAAAGAAATCCTATTGCTGCCATACTGAAACAGCCTTCTAAAGAACCCCTTTAAATTCAAAACCATTTTTCTTTTAAAGAGATGCTTTCGCAGACAAAGCATATCTCATAATAAAGCTAAACAGAGTATTATTGCATCTCAGTTGAAGCACTGCTCTATGCATGAAATTGTTATGAAATTATTACTGCAAACTTTTTATAATGTATTGGTTTGGTCTATGATAAGATAATTTCTGTTTAAAACTGGCAGAGGAAAAATTGTTTAAAGTTGGCAGAAGAAATACTGTCGTATTCTTGCCATTTTTCTTCAGAAATGTCTACAGTATATTTAATGCTTTGCTTTGCTGAAGCATTAATGAGTTCTGTTAAGGTGATGGAAAAATAAATTCTTCCATTATCAGACATTGGTATGTATTATTTGAGAAAAAGTTTATATGGCATTCAGAGACTGCTTTGACAAAATATAAATGCAGTATTCTGAAAACTTCTAAACAGCAGACATTATTGGTATGCATTAGTGTTTTAGACAGAAAGCCCATTCTGAATTTCAGTTAAAAGACTGAGGGACCTTTCTACTAAAGCAGGCTTTAGCACAAGTTAATGGCCCACAGTAATTTAAAAATCACATACAAACTGCTCTTCATACAACAGGGTGGGATCGGGGTAGAGATGGGCCTGGCGGCCTGTGATAGCTAACATGTGGGTTGTTGCAGACTGCTACCTGTCACAACTGCCCATAGCACAGTTGCTCTTAATGCTACCTCAAAGTATTGTGCATCCACGCTTCTGGCAGAATGCTATTGTGGTCACTGCCAACATGCCCACTGTACTATCCATTAGAAGGCCGATTCTGTATTGGTCGTCCAGCCCCTGTACGGCCGATCAGAATCAGGGCAAACAGAGGTAGACCCAATTCTGATCCCGCAGGGGCGAGACGTGCCCGCGGGATCAGAATCGGGTCTATGGCCTAGACATGCAGGCTGGGCCCTGATTCTGATCGGCCACATGCCAAGCACACATACCCGGCTAACTCAGCCAGGTTCCTGAATGGAGACGCAGTGCCATGGTGTCCTATCACCATGGCACTGCAGCTCCATTCAAGAGCCGTGATCCTCAGCCAAACAGCAACAGTCCTTTCCCCTCAGCCTAAACCTCGATCTGGCCTCCCATGGCCAGGGTAGGGCTGCGTGGATCCCCCTTTAACCCCTTCACCTTACGTCTCTGAGCGGCTACGCGGTCCCCTGATGTCCAGGGAGACTTATTCCACCTCAGAGGTAGAATAAGTCCCCCATCTCCGTGGCCGACCGCAGACGTACAGGGCCAACCTCAGAATTGGTTCTGTACGTCCAGGGTCACTCTGCCCACTGCCCGCCCTCACTCCACCTTTGTCCTGCCCCTCCCTCCCATGAACAGAGCTCCCTGTATAAATCGGCTATTCATACAGGGAACTATGTCACTGGCCGTTTAGCGGGTCTGGATGTCCGGATCGGATGTCCAGACCCACTAAACGGTGTTCAAAATGACCCCCTAGGGAGCCATTGGCCTTATTTGGCAGACCAACCTCTAGCAGTAGTACTGCAAGATTGTTACTGGGAGGGATGGGTTGGGTTGGACCTGCAATTTTGATCCTGGGTAGCATAGGTCAGCAGCAAAGGGAAATTGCTCTGCCCTATCCACTACATATCAGAAAGTTGGGATAAGTGCAGGGGTGGCTCAAGGGTGATGCGAGGCCATGTGCAGAGACTCATTGTGGGGCCTCATTTGCATACCCACTGGACCCCGTTTACACTGAATTTAGTTTATTTTAAAATGTATATGTTGCCCATCTAAAATTTGAGGCGGCTTTCAAAGGAGCCCTTTACAAGCCTCTCTTTTGTCCTGGCAATGACTCAGGGGCATGTTTACTAAATATTAATGTGCGTAAAGTGCCACTGCACCAACAGAAATAAATGGGTGTTCCTGCACTTAGTGCACATTAACATTTGTGAATGCGCATTAACTTTTAGTAGACCTGCCTCTTAATGAATGTCTCAATACCATTTGCCTGGGCAGCGAGGATAAAGAGACTACCAGATTTCTACATTACTATACCCCAGTGCCAAACGCCAGGCACATTAGGAAGTACTATACACACTGCTCATTTAGAACCTAAAGCAAACCCGCCATATCATAACAGCACTAACAGGATTCACAAAGCACCAAACCCTACCTATCAAAGGGCAACACTGCAAATATTAAACCAATACATCTCAAAGAATACCAATACATCTCCTACTGAGGAAAGAAAACAAGTGGGACTGTCACATATAAACGATGTGAACAGAATACCTCTGCTCATTTACACATGCAGAACATAAACTGTCACCAAAGATAAAACAAGGGATCACAATTTAGAAATAGGAAGACAATAATTAAACTGGGAACCTCAAAATCCAAACTTGGAATGTGCAACAACACTGGAGAAATAAAACTATAAATTAATTTCCTCTTGTACTAAACAAAGTACAAAATGTTAGCAATGCACATTTCCCAGAGCTGACATATTCCAGTTAATAAATTCAAAATAAATTAGTTTTTTTCTACCTTTTGTTGTTTGTGCATTTTATTTTTCAGTTTCAGTTGCTCCAGTCACTTTCTTCTGCTTTCTTTGTGTATTCTGATAATTTTCCATAGTCTGTTATCTATTTGACCTTTTTTCTCTCTTCTACTTTTTTCCATTCTCTCTTCATCTGCTTCTAACATATTCATCTTTCCCCTTTTGCTCTTTCCTCAATTTATTTCTTTATTCATTTTTCATCCACTCAGATTTCAACCTCTCCATCCTCAATCCCCACTTATCCAATATTCAGCCAATCAACAAAATATCTATTCCCTCTCCATCCTCATTCCTCCAGCTTTTTTCTCCCATCAGTCACAGCCCCACCCTCTTCTAGTCCTTCCCCAGCATCAGCTCCCTTCTAGTTCCAGCCCCTCCCAGTATCCACTCCCTTCCAGTCCTATTTGCCCATCCCCCCGCATCAGCCCATGTCCAGTCCTAGCCTGCCAGTATCAGTCCTCCTCCAGTCCCTCACAGCATGCTCTCCCTTTGTCCCAGTCCCCCATCCCCAGGCCATTTCCAGTCCTAACCCCCAATATCAGTCCTCCTCCAGTCCTCCCCTGCATGAGCTCCCTTCCAGTCCAGCAACCCCAGCCCATTTCCAGTCCTAACCCCCCCAGTATCAGTTCTCTTCCAGTCCCTCCCAGCTTCTGTTTCCTTCCAGTCCCAGTCCGCCATTCTCCAATATCAGCCTATTTCCAGTCCAGGCCCCCCCCCCCCCCCCATTCCTGTTCTGGCCCCTAGTCCTCTCCCCTGTTCCAGTCTACCCTCCCATTCCCATTCTAGTCTCCAGTCTCCCCATTCCCGCTCCCATTCTAGCCCAGGTGCCCCCCCACAGCCACCGCCACACACTAAAAGGAGCCCCACCCTTGATCGGCTTCAGAGGGATCCGGGGAGGCCCAAAGCCCCGGCTGATCTCTGTACAGCTGCGGGAGTAAACAGCAGCATTTGCCGTCTCCACCTTGGCTGTGATAAAAAGGAGCCCGCAAGTGCGCTGAATGTCGGGAGGTGAGACGGCGGCACATCTGACATGCCCCCATGGTCCGAGGGGGCTAAAAGAACCTATAAATAAATAAATTTAACCCTCCCCCCCCTGTCACTCAAGATACTGGGCTTGATGGACCTTGGTCTGACCCAGTATGACATATCTTATGTTCTTATGTTCATCCTATCAGTTTATAGAACCATCATAAAGCACTGGTACAAAGTAAACAAATACTGCCAAGCTTTAGAACAGGACAAAGGATAGAAAGGAGAAAAGGAATAGCACAACAATTTTTCCCAGTGTGCCTTAGTAAATCAGCCTCAAAAGGAGTAATTTTGTCACAGGATGCTTTTATCCATGTGTGACTATGCCTGTGTCCCTTTATAAAGTAGCGGCCTGATATTCCAAGGTATTTACATGGGTTACAGTGCCGCTGAATGTCCCCAACTAACGCCACTATACGCCCCGTTGTTAACCGCTTAGCACTGGAAATAACTATGCACTGTCATGGTGCTGCATCAACTGCTAGCACGGGCTTGCAGTAACTGCATATAGTAATTCCCACCTCGAACAGCTAACGCAATTTAGTAAACAGGCCCCTTACTGTGCTGGGTATGAAGGCCAGAGTGTACATGCTAAAGTGGAGTCAAAAGACATTAAAGATATGTGCTAAAATGAATGCACACATGGGGGAATTTTGTGTACAAATTAGGTTTTAATAGATACGCAGGAAAAACATGATACATATTTTCTGTATCCACTTCTTATTGTTCACCAAATAAAGGATAAAATGGAACAACTGCCTCAGACCAGGTATTACCTTTCAAGCATTCATGCTTTATCAGACTTACCGTATACACGGAGATGTGCATTAGATGCTTGTCTTGGCCTAGAGTCTTCTGGCATAGACGAATAAATGGTAGCAAACCCAGAAACCTTCAGAAGAGCAACCGTCTTCAAACCATTTAGGATCAATTTTTAAAGGCAGATTTTATTTCCTATGAGTCTGTAATTGTATATTACGAATGTAATTTGTTGCCCCTGTATGTCTGTGTATTTTGTCTAGCTGGATATTTGTTATCCAACGTTAACAATTTTATGTTTGCGTTCACGAGTCAAGATCATTAACAAAAGAGATTATTGCTTACAAAAGTTATGAACAGAATGGCCATCTCTGAAGAACTGCAAGTCTAATGAAACTCTTTGTCTCTTGGCATGGTTGCAAGATAACAAGATCTGAAGAAATGGAGCAAATAAATGATAGCAACGGGAAAGGGAAATCAAGATTATAGAGGTTTGTTAAATGAAAGGCAGGGAAACGTCTGTGAGCAATTGTATGCCAAATATGATTATTGATATACTGTAGGTACTGGGAGATGAAACAGATAGTAACTTATGGCCATGAGAAAGCTTTTTTGATATGAGATATATTAAGAACATTATAAAATTAGAGAAATTCAATTCTAGGCTTACCAAATTCTCCATCATCACTACCTATATACTGAAGAAGATAATCTGGATATAGGACTGCATTACTGTACTTGAGCTCAAAGAATCCATTATGACACTAAACAATGAAATCGTTCTGATAACTGTAAAATCTGTCGCCAGACAGAAAATTGAAGAGGAATAAACATCTAAGATCATCTGCAAAATTTTATAGAAATGGGAGTCACTAAAGGCACCCCAGATGTCCACCATTAGCAAGATTTTCAGTAAAATTATTCTTGAAAAAGATTTCAGGTTACACCTTGCAATGTCAGAGAAATGCTGAACAGATTACTCTAATGGGATAACATCACTTATGTCATTGTATAGAATCTGAAAAAAAATTTTTTGATTTCCTTCACTGTGAATCTCAGTCTGACACCATCAATAACACCAGGGCCGGATTTACCTTGAGTGAGGCCCTACACCAACAAAAATTGTGGGCCCCCAGCAGGGGCGGCCCAAGGGGGGTGCGGACCTCATTTGCATAAGGGGCCTCATTTGCATAAATATTTGCATAATGTTACCATATACTAACTTTTAGTAAACGTGCCTCTTAATGAGTGTATGGATAAAGAAAGACTAAAAGATTTCTACATTACTATAATCCAGTGCCAACTGCCAGACACATTAGGAACTACTACAAACACTGCCCATAGTAAACCCGCCGTATCCTAACAGCACTACCAGGACTCACAAAGCACCATACTCTACCAATCAAAAGGCAACACTGCAAATATTAAACCAATACATTTCAGAGAACAACAATACATGACCTACTGGGGAAAGAGAACAAGTGGCAATGTCAAATAGGAATTATATAAACAGAACACCTCAGCTCAGTTACACATGCAGAACATAGACCATCACCAAACAAGTAATCACAATTTAGAAATAGGAAGACAATAATTAAACTGGGAATCCCAAAAGCCAAACTTGGAATGTACAACACTGTAGAAATAAAACAATACATTAATTTGCTCTTGTACTAAACAAAGCGCAGACGTTAATGATGCACATTTACCAGAGCTGACATATTCCAATTAATAAATTCAAAATAAAGAGATATTTTTCTACCTTTTGTGCATTTTTTTCAGCTGCAATTGCTCCAGCCACTTTCTTCTGGTTTCTTCGTGTCTTCTGCTAACTCTCCATCGTCTGCTGTCCATTTGTCCTTTCTTCTCTCTTCTAGATTTTTTTCCATTCTCTCTCTACATCTGCTTTAACATACTAATCTTTCTCCTTTTGCTCTTTCCTCATTCCTATTTCATCCACTCAAATATTACCCCTCCATCCTCAATCCCCACTTACTCTCCCAATACCCGGCCAGTTGTAGATTTTTTATCCCTCCCACACAAAATATTTTTCCCTTCTCCATTTTACTCTTCCAGCCCCATCCCATTCTAATCCTCCCCCAACATCAGCTCCCTTCTAGTTCCAGCCTCACCCAGCATCCATTCCCTTCTAGTCCCTGCATCAGCCCATTTCCAGCCCTAGCCATCCATCAGCCCATTTCCAGTCCTAGCCCCCCCATCACCCCACTTACAGTCCTTAACCCATCACCCCATTTTCAGTCCTTAACCCATCACCCCATTTTCAGTTTAAGCCCCCCCTATAACCCATTACCAGTCCTAACCCCCCATCAGCCCACTTCCAGTCCTAACCCCATCAACCCATTTCCAGTCAGCCCCCCATAGCCCATTGGCAGTCCTACCCCCCCCCATCAGCCCACAGCCCATTACCAGTCCTAACCCCATCATCCCACCTCCAGTTTTAACCCCCCAGCCCATTTCCAGTCCTAGCCCCCTATAGCCCATTACCAGACAACCCCCATCAGCCCACAGCCCATTACCAGTCTTAACCCCCCCAAAGCCCATTACCAGTTCTAATCCCCCCCCAACAGCCCATTACCAGTCCTAACCCCATCAGCCCACCTCCAGTCTTAACCCCCCAGCCCATTTCCAGTCCTAGCCCCCCCCCCATAGCCCATTACCAGACAGCCCCCATCAGCCCACAGCCCATTACCAGTCTTAACCCCCCCAAAGCCCATTGCCAGTTCTAAGCCCCCCCCAACAGCCCACAGTCCATTACCAGTCCTAACCCCATCAGCCCACCTCTAGCCTTAACCCCCCCCAGCCCAGCCCATTTCCAGCCCCAGCCCCCCAATAGCCCATTACCAGCCCTACCCCCCCAGTCCATTTCCAGCCCCAGCCCCCCCAATAGCCCATTTCCCGTCCTTCACCCCCATAGTCCTTTACCAGTCCTACCCCCCCCATAGCCCATTACCAGTCCTACCCCCCCCCCCACATAGCCCATTACCAGTCCTACCCCCCCCCACATAGCCCATTACCAGTCCTACCCCCCCCCCATAGCCCATTACCAGTCCTACCCCCCCCCCGGCCTAAAGTAAAATTTAATTTAAAAAAAAAACCTGGTGGCTGCCGCCGCGGGGCCCCCTCTGCTGCCGCGGGGGCCCCGTCTACAAGCTGGTCGGGTCCGGTCGGGTCTCTCTCCCTCCCTCGCTGCAGGCTGCAGGCTGCGAGAGACGCATCTTCGCGTCTCTCGCAGCCTGCAGCGAGGGAGGGAGGGAGAGAGACCCGACCGGACCCGACCCGACCCGACCAGCTTGTAGACGGGGCCCCCGCGGCACCAGCGGGGCCCCCGCGGCGGCAGCCACCAGCATTTTTTTCAACATTAAATTTTACTTTAGGCCGGGGGGGATAGGACTCCTACCCCCCCCCCCGGCCTAAAGTAAAATTTAATTTAAAAAAAAAACTGGTGGCTGCCGCCGCGGGGCCCCCGCGGGGGGCGCGGGGGGCCCGTGTACAAGCTGGTCGGGTCGGGTCCGGTCCGGTCGGGTCGGGTCGGGTCTCTCTCCCTCCCTCGCTGCAGGCTGCGAGAGACGCGAAGGGAGAGCGTCTCCTCGCGTCTGTGTTAAGCCCGCAGGGGCTGATGGGAAATCCCATCAGCCCCTGCGGGCTTAACACAGACGCGAGGAGACGCTCTATCTTCGCGTCTCTCGCAGCCGGGAGGGAGGGAGGGAGACGAGACCCGACCCGACCCGACCCGACCGGACCAGACCATACCATCTTGTAGACGGGGCCCCCGCGGCAGCAGAGGGGGCCCCGCGGCGGCAGCCACCAGGTTTTTTTTTTTAATCGAATTGAAAAAAAAAAAACCTGGTTCTATTTTTTGTGGGCCCCTGCCGGTTGTGGGCCCTACGCCATGGCGTACATGGCGTATACGTAAATCCGGCCCTGAATAACACCACTGTAAGAGAAAGGAGTGATTTCATTGATCTGGAACAATGACAAAAGCTAAGGATGGTTAACAGCACCATCTCCAATGCGCTGTTATACAGCTCAAAGTGCTATTAGTATAAACCAAGAAACATTCACAAGTTAAGACTTTCCAAAACAAGAAGAATCATAAATTAGGAGCTGCATCAGAGCAGGAATGCAAACATCTATTTTCAATCTGAAGATAGTAATGACTTGGGCATATGTACAGAATACCAACCTGGTGCACTGCCCAAAGGTGCCCTCCATCAGACGCCGATGGGAAGCCAAAAAAGGGGCCTCTGACTGTGGAATCCCCTATTGTTCATGCTAGTTGACTGCCAACTGGATACATGAATAGTCAGAAGGATGAGCTTGCGCATGAACTTACGATATAGAAGGGGTTAGATGTTTTTTTTAAGGACGGAATCTTCATTACTGGAATCAGATATAATCAGGAAACCATTTACAGTACTTAGCAGAAGATTTTCACAGGTTGTATGGACAATATTGGGCCATTTAACTCATTAAACAGCCAGATAGTATCCATATTAAAAGGGGTCAGTTGAGGAGAGGGAAAAAATTTTGTTAGGAATTATCCATCTATCAACAATATTTTATATTGCAAGTTGTGTGTATGTATATTTTATAATGGTTTTATGTTTTGTTTTATTTGTTTCATTGTTATTTGTTTTCTGTATTATATATGTTCCTAGCTATTATGTATGCTCTTAGTTGTTCTCTGTCTATAATACTGGATAGATGGGGGCAGGCTATAACTATTTTAATTAAATAACCAGTTAAAATTCAGTCAAAAGAAGGGTAATTTTATGACCCTTTTTCATATGCAGATGCCACTATATGCAGATAAAAGACAATTCCAGGTGTAAAGGTACACACGACGACAGGAACATACGTTTATGGGACCCAGATGGAGCCCTGTTCGGGGAGGAGTTTGGGTGGAATTTAGGAAGACTTGCAATGTACACATGTATTTTATAAAATACGTGCCCACAGGCACAATTTGCAAACAAATATTTACACCTGCTCCTGAAGAGGCATTAAATGTCTGCGGCATCATTTTAGCTGCACTTTCTTCAGGATTTGTGTTAATACTTATCAAATAAGCTTGGAATATATGCATCTTTTTTGGATTGCACACTTAGGCACCCTGTTATAAAACTACTCTTTAAACCAGTGGTCTTCAATATGTGTCCTTAAGTGCCACCAACAGGTCAGGTTTTCAGAGTATCCTTAATGAATATGCATGGGAGAGATTTGCAAGCAAGGGAAATAGTGGGCAGGCAAATTTCTTTCATAGAAACGTAGATAATGATGGCAGAAAAAGACCACATGGCCTATCTTCTCTGTCCTTCCATATCCACTACAATAGTCCCCTTTATCCTTTCAAGATCTTCTGTGCTTGTCCCATGATTTCTTGAATTTAGATACCACCCTCGTCTCCACTGCTTCCACTGGGAGACTATTCCACGCAACAATCACTCTTTCCATATAGAAATATTTCCGCATATTTCTCCTGAGTTTATCCCCTTTCGCTCTTATCTTAAGTCCCCTCATAGCAGAATTTGCTTTCAATCAAAAGAGGATCTCCTCTTGTGCATTTATGCCATGGAGGTCATATCTCCTCTATCCCGCCTTTCCTCTAAAGTATACATATTAAGATTCTTAAGCCTGTCCTAATATGCTTTATAATGAAGTCCACTAACCATTTTAGTAGCACCCTCTGCACCACTTCATCCTCTTTACATCCTTTTGAAGGTGCGGTCTCCAGAATTGCACACAATATTTCAAATGAGGTCGCACCAAAGACTTATACAGAGGCACTATCACCTCCTTTCTTCTGCTGGCCATTCCTCTCCCTATACTCCCAAGCATCCTTCTGACTTCTGCCATTATCTCTTTTCTACCTGTTTAGCCACTTTCGATCATCAGAAATAATCGCGCCCAGGTCCTGCTCTTCTTTCGTAGACAGATGTACTCTCATGTATATTCATTCTGAATAGCCTGAAAATCTGAAGGTGGCAGTTAAGAACAGAGTAAAGACAGATATGTTTGCTGTTTAGTTTAGGCCTGCATCAGTCCTAAATACAAACTATAATGTTGGCATAGTCACCCCTGAAAACGTATACTCACTACTGCTATTTATACAGATAGCGATACTAAGCCTAACTACTGCCACTTAATATGGTGACCATGCTGGCTGAATATCAGTACCAGTGAACAGAGCCAGCTCAATCTTTAGGCAAGAGCAGGCAGTCATCTAGGATGGCAGCTTCTGAGGGATAGCACATAACAGCAGCAGCTGCCAAATCAAAACAACCGATCCTGGGGAAACCAAGATGGAACCACGATTGGACATGTTTTAGATGCTCTCTCCTCCCTACGTTTGTTACCTTTATTTTTTGTTATAATGGCTCCTAAGAGGAAAGGGAAGAATTGGCAGAAACAGCCAACGGTCTCTAATCTGATTGATTGGCATGTGGTTTCTGACATGTCTACTACAGTGGCTGCGAGTCCGAAGAAAGAGCATCTACCAGAGGGACTGGTGTTTCCCTCAGCTCCAGTGGCCCAACACCCCCTCCACAGCCTGCCCTGAAGACAATGCCGTCTCCCAGAACCCCTGCAGAAGGCTGGAATGCCTCAGATGGTGGTACTTCTCATCAGGAGACGGGGGATGTGGCAGGAGAAGGAATGCAAGTCAGCCCCTTAATTTTAGCTCCCGGCACAGATGCGGTGGTTCCAGAGGTCTCTGACTTTTCACTACAAGTGGTGGCCAAATTGAACATGAATCTGGTTTTTGCTAATGATGAAAGTTAGGCATCTGAAAGGTGGCCTAACGTTCGCTGCAGGAGCTAACGTTCGCTACCCAGTTAGCTTCCCGCTTCTCTGGCTAACCTGGACATTCAGTGCTGCTGTAATCATACTCGGGCCCCCACCAAAGCAGAGAATCAGATTGAACACAGGCAGTGAGCTGTTTTAGGAGCTGCAGTGCAAGCTGGCTTACAAAACAGCAATGGGACCATCAGGCATGCAGCTAGGGCCACCTTACCATGCTCCACCTCCTCTAGGCCTAAGCTTCTACCTGTAGGGCCTCAATGCTCATCGGTGGGTTGACTGGGGAAAGATGAGTAGGGAAGCACCATACTCCCACAAAAACCTGAGAGGCCCAGCTGCTAATCAAGTCTTTGTTTTTGGTTTTTTTGTTAAGTCTAAAGCTGTTTTATTACAAGCAGCAGAGAACTAAAACCTTCCCATTGAAAACAATGGAGAAAAGAAACACTTTAAGAGCAAAAAAAATGTGAAAAATCCAGGGCATGCAGTTAAGGACAGCAAGAGGAAGGTGGGCCTACGCCCAACTTACCAACCTCCCAGGGGCCCCATGATATCCTCCTGCTCATCTTCAGGCCCACCAAGCATTCATAATCTGTGGGAAACAGTGCTGGATCCTGTGCGGCTATCAGCTTGAGGAGTCAAGGGTGCATCCTAACTCTGAGCACCGTTGGGTCATTCAGGATTTAATCCTAAGGCCACTGTACTGTAGTGTGGGCCAGGAGAGTCAGTTCTATCTGCACTGCTGCACTAGTCCACACAGCTTGTCACCTGTTGGACGCAGAAACTATTGGCTTCTCTCAGTACTACATCAGATGACATATCATGTGATGACCACTGAAATCTGCTGAGGTCTGCCTCCACCGGCTGTCAAGAGAGCATAACCCACTCTTATGGACTGGCCCAGCAGGATAAGGAATAAATAAATAAATCTGCATGTTGATGGGTTTAATGATTTAAGTGTGCAAAACTTTCTAGCTATTGGATTGGTGCAAGTAATTGACACAGTTACTTATAAAAAGTGTTTACGCCATCAAAAAGTAGAAAGACTAGGGGACATGCAATGAAGCTACAGGGTAAACTATTTAAGACTAATAAGAGAAAATATTTTTTCACTCAACGTGTAATCAAACTCTGGAATTCATTACCAGAGGATCTAGTAAAAGCTGTTAGTGTAGCTGGGTTTAAAAAAGGTTTGGACAAGTTCCTGGAGGAAAAGTCCATAAACCATTATTAAAGGGGATTTGGGAAATCCGTTGTTTGCCCCAATACAAGCACTGTGGAACCTCTGTCCTTTGAGGAAACTGCTAGGTTCTTGTGACCTGGATTGGCCACTGTTGGAAACAGGATGCTGGCCTAGGTGGACCTTGGTCTGACCCAGTATGGCATATCTTATGTTCTTTGATATGATGTTTCTACAGGATGCCAGATTAGCTACAGGATGTTTTAAGAACCTTACTGTATCCGCTATACCTTTGTCTAACTGTTACTTGGTATGTTTTGAATATATTGCTAGGACGAAGGATCGCTGTCTTCCTTCAATTTCTGTTTCTATGAAACATAAGTCTTGCTGATATAGCTGATTTCAAGGAATGGGAAAATTTAAGTTCTAATTTCCTGGAGAAGATGTCATCCTTCATACAACCATATGTAATTTGGGTCACTTTAGTACATCAACATCTTGGTTTGTGCCAAGAAGGGATGATTAAAATGTTATAATCCAATCAGAACCACAAAGTGAAATTAAATAACATTGGCAGTAAGCAATGATTATGGGGAGTATAAACATATTCTAAAGAAGAAAGGGCAAAACACCTGTACAAGGGGACGAGGAGGACATAAACCTTTGTACAAAAAAAGGGGGGGGGGACCGACCCCACTATACTGATGCCCTAAAAAATCCTACAGATAAAACCAATAATAAAACAAAAAATAAAAACAAACGGAGGGAGAGAGGGGGAAGGGGAGGGGGAAGAGGAATGAGAAGGGAGAAAAAGGAAGAGAAAAAGACGAAAAAGAGGGGAAAGGGAGGGGAGAACAATAAAGAGGGTGGAAGGGGAGGGGAGGGGAAAGGCGAAAAAAGAAAAAACTCACTGCAATACTGTATGCAATGCGTAATATGTTGAAACACTTGAGTCCTACAATTGAAAGCAGAAAATTAAGAGGGGTAAAAAAAAAAGACAAAAGGAAGGAGTTGGGGCCACGAAGACAATCAGGGCCTCAGGAGTATTTGCAGGACTAAGCTGGGGAAGAGAGAGAAAGTTACAGTAAAAGTGGAGTAAGGCAGAAGGAGAATAGAGAGGTAGGGGACAGAAGAAAAGGAACAGAGAGAAGGAGAGGAAGGGAATAGGAGGGGTAAGGAGGTCAGGAGGAGAGTGAGAGGGGCTGAGGAAAAGAGCAGGAAGTAGAAGAGTGAGAGGGCCGAGGGGGAGGAAAGGTTAGAATGAGAATGGAGGTAGAGAGGACTGCAATAGCAAAAGGTGAGAAGTAGAGGAGAAGGCTAAGGGGAAGGAGAAGAGAGTGAGGAGAAAGGGAAGGGGAGGGGGACTGCACATGGACAGTGGTAACAAATCCCACTGCTCATTAGAAGTTGGGAGAATTCCTCTCCTAACAAAAAACAAAAACAGGAGACACTGGTTAATGAAAAAAAATGTTAAACAATACCTAATGCTATTTATAACAGAAAAGAGCTATGTTAACAATTAGACCTCTCGTGTCTTTGTGTCAAATAAGGTTAGAGTTCTCAAAATGGAACTTCAGATCTAATTCAAAGTTGTATTTCCTGTGTCCCTTGGGGAAACTGCTAGGTACGTATGACCTAGATTGGCCACTGCTGGAAACAGAATACTGGGCTTGATGGACCTTGGTCTGACCCAGTATGGCATATCTTATGTTCTTATGTGCAGCGGCGGCCAAGAGAGCAAATAGAATGCTAGGTATGATAAGGAAAGGAATGGAAAATAAAACAAAAGATATTATAATGCCTCTGTATCGTTCCATGGTGAGACCGCACCTTGAATATTGTGTGCAATTCTGGTCGCCGTATCTTAAAAAGGATATAGCGATTTTAGAAAAGGTTCAGAGAAGGGCCACCAAAATGGTAAAGGGGATGGAAGGATACTCCTATGAAGGAAGGCTAAAAAGGTTAGGGCTCTTTAACCTGGAAAAGAGACGGCTGAGGGGAGATATGATAGAAGTCTATAAATTAATGAATGGAGTGGAACGGGTAAACGTAGATCGACTGTTTACGTTATCAGAATATAGAAAGACTAGGGGACATGCAATGAAGCTACAGGGTAAACTATTTAAGACTAAGAAAAGAAAATATTTTTTCACTCAACGTGTAATCAAACTCTGGAATTTGTTACCGGAGGATGTAGAAGAAGCTAGTGTTAGTGTTAGAAGTTAGTGTAGCTGGGTTTAAAAAAGGTTTGGACAAGTTCCTGGAGGAAAGGTCCATAAACCATTATTAAGAAGGGACCCAGGATATCAATGCTTGAACCAATACAAGCATTGTGGAACTTGTGTCTCTTGGGGAAACTGCTAGGTACATATGACCTAGATTGGTCACTGTTGGAAACAGGATACTGGGCTTGATGGACCTTGGTCTGACCCAGTATGGCATATCTTATGTTCTTATGTTCTGTATTTCCTTTCAGACATTCCATCATTTCAGCAAAAGTCAGAGCAGTGTCTAGCCCAGTGCTAGAAATCCATTTCTAAAACAAGCTCTTCTGTTCTATTCAGATAATAGGTAGTCATTTCTGACTGGGAAAAACAGAAGAATGGGTCAACAGAAAACGGACAGAGGGGTACCTACAGTAGATACGATTAGAAAACAGTCCAGAGACCAAGGACTAGTCCATTCCTGAGACAGCCTTAGAAAAGGGATATCAGCCTTATTTGTTTGTGAAAAGACTATTGCTGATGTAACAGTATCTTGGCAAGAAAAAGCATGCTGCTAGATATTAACTGCCCATCCTCTTCTAGAGGCTTCAGTTCTACAGAAAACTGCTTCACCTAGAGCACAATAGGCAGCAACGCTGCAAAATTATTTCTATCCACACAAACAAAGCTGGCAATTGCCCTCAGAAACACAGAAGCTTAGTTTAGCAATCTTATTTTATAGCCGCACATGCCTAAACCACTTCATCATGAATAGTGTTTCAAGTTACTTTCTGGAAATTGTTTATTGCTGGTTTATGCGTATTTAACCTTTAAGCTGGAAATTATTTCATTTGCTTCAGTAAGTTAATCTATTGCAACCCTGTGTGACCTGAGTTTTATTGTTATTGAATGCCAGAGATATCGTATGCTTAAAAACACTATTTGCACAGGAATAATTGGGAAATCATACTCCTGTTTACTAGTGCAGAGATTGTAGCTGAATTCCATTTTAAAGAAAATTGACAATATTGCTGAGCTTTGTTTGTTCTTTCTTTCCACGATTCTTATTTCCGAGATAGAATTAATTTGTGAAGGGAGAAGGTATTATTCTACTATTTATACCCAATGCGACCGCACTGAATTTTTTTTCTCAATGATCTGATAACAGGATCATGCTTCTTTAAAGCTAGCCACAGATATATTAAGTCCAATCGAAAGCTATTTTCATAACACAACACACTGAGGATGGCATATTCAAGTTTTTAGCTTTGTCTTCATTCCAGGTAAATTTACTTGTTTGCTGACACTGAAAATATATATTTTCTTTTTTCATTGTTTTTTTTTTTTTATTTCTTTTTTTCTCATGTTTTGTTGTGATTGTTTGTTTCATTGTTTGTTTTTTAATTAAAAACAATAAAATGAAAAAGAAATGGAAAATAAAATGGTGTCTTGGCATTAACCCTTTCATCAAAATACTTTAAAAAGACGTCCTTTCTGGACTTTCAGGCCTTCCATTGGAACCTGTCCCTCGAGATTACCATTAGGATAAGATGC
The DNA here is from genome assembly GCA_033557465.1 of Ichthyophis bannanicus. NCBI lineage: Eukaryota > Metazoa > Chordata > Amphibia > Gymnophiona > Ichthyophiidae > Ichthyophis > Ichthyophis bannanicus. The sequence continues at coordinate 408,252,085 of CM066035.1, read as the reverse complement.
TAGAAGTGTCAGAGTTCTATCTGTGGGATCAAAATAGGATAGGATAAATCTCAACTTGCTAGTGCTTCACAAATACAATAATACAAAAAGATTCTAGTTGATCTGAAGCCACAGCAATTCTCAAATACCGTCATATCTGACTGGTGCTATATTGGGTTACCACACCAGTGGGGCAAGAGAGAGTGACTGTCAATAATTCCTATGCCATTTTAACCTGATAGTTGTAATACAATGCTAAAGAGGGTCTGAGGGTACCAAAGAGGCTCTGTGCGTCAAGAAGATGTGCTTGGGGGGCTTCTTTTTATAATGTTGATGATGGTGGTGGGTATTTAAGAGTACAAGTAGATTGGAACCCTATGTAATCTGAAAGGTTTCTCTCATGGAAAGATGAAATCGCCCACTCAGAAGGCAAGGCAGGTGGCCTTGGTCAAAGTCAAAGTGCTACCTTACCTCTAGTGGACTCTTGTCTACCATGAAGCAGCACCACAGACTTCTCCTGGAAGGCACTTGCAGGAATGCCTTATGGGTGAAGGATCGGCGTCCTTCTCTGCTCTGGAAACAATGCTCAGTTCTGTGGCGCAGAAGCATCCTCCTAACCCACAGGCCTCAAGGCAGTCAGTATAGAGCACCAGATGGCTGGGGATTCAGCTCTTTCTCAATCTATGGAGGCCAGAGCTACTTGCACCGGAGAAAACGGTGTGAGTGTGCTGGCTCAGCCTGGTGGTGGGGAAGCTGTCTCTGTCAAGGTTGCTCCGAGCAATATTTCTTCTGTTTCTTTTGCTACCAAGCCTGACCATGATAACTCTAGATGCAATCTGGACAACATCAAGGGCCTAGGAAAAATATTCACTGGAAAGATTCAACAACTATCTGCAAAGATTTCAGGTATGAATCTGATGATTGCCCACCATGCTTATCAAACAGCAGCATCTCAGTCTCATTTGGATACAGTGGAAATGGAGATATCCAAGATTAGATGAGAAGATGCGGCTTTAACTAAGGACAATTCTTACCTACATAGAACTACTATATGGAGAATTTTGATTAATGCCCTGCGCAGGAAAAACTTATGTTCTGCTAACTTTCCTAAAGCTTCATTGAGGTCCGCAAACGAAATGCTTCAGCGTTGTATGCTGGAGATTTTTAAGTTTTCTAGTGAAGCAATTTGTCCACTAGCTCCCTTAGAATGAGATGCAGCTTAACATTCATCTATTGTTTAAGTTTTACCGGGATGCAATCTGTTAGCTGTCCTTTTTGCCTTTGATGTTGATCTACATTTTTAGATTTTAGCTTCACTTTATTATAGACTTTCTCATCCTGTATTATTGTGGACTTTAGGAGACATACTTAGATGTTTTTTTTTTCTTTATATGTGTATTTCTCCATTCTAAATACAATTGTTATGTTTGGAATGCAAATTTAAGTATGCATAAATAAAAAAAATTAAAGAAATCTCCCACTCGGGTGATAGCCTTTTTTTTTTTTTTTTTAAAGCTAAACTGCTCACCAGGAGTATTCTGGCATCTACTTATCTGATCTGTTGTGGAGTCAGCTGCCGATGGCAGTGGGGAACTGATGTTGCAGCATGTGATTGGTGCCCCTGTGATGTCAGCAGTCCTCAATGCAGGAAGTAAAAAGTGGGAGTCAGCCTTGGTACATGGCTGCAGGCACATGCCTGAAGTGTGTTTCCAAAAAATTCCCCTTGGGAGTCCCTTCATAGCACCTGAGGAGTGAAACTGGAGGCTAGAAGCTACTATGGGGGGGGGGGGGGGGTGTTGGAGTAGGATCAGGAGCAGTGCAAGATGCCATGGATCAGTATATTCAGGCCTTGTCTTCAGGTGCTCCAGAGGGGCCTTTCCAGGTCTCCAGTGCTCTGGCTCCTTCAGAAACGTCTTTGAATTCAGGTCTTAGGATGCCTCCATCCCTTATAAGACATTGTAGAGAAGGTAGATACTTGTCTCCTCGGTTCTCTCTGTTATTCCCGGCAATAGTTAGGGCTGGTAAGAGGGTTGTGGTGCTACATTTTAAGGTAGTGACACTTCACCTATTTCATTTCAGCACTTCACTGGTTTCTTGACTCGTGAAATTTCTTTGAAAGATATCTGTATAGTGGATTCATAAACTGAAGCTTGACTCGAAGGGACAATTACTCAATTCTGCTTTTCTAAGCAAATGCTGTCTACTAAAGAGTCGATATTCAGGTGGGTTTATATGGTCTGCTGCATCTGCAAACTGCATAAACCCTGGTGATCCCAATATTCAACCGCACTCCCTAGATAGTACCAGTGAATATCCCCACAAACCGCAGTAAAGACGCTCAGTTAATTCTGAGGCGGTCTGTAGGAAGAGCTGGGTCAGTCCCAGCAGCTGATACTGAACTGCTGACCACATAGCTAAATCGCATAGGACAGATCAATTGCTCTCCTAACTTTATGCAGATGTGCTAACCAGTTAGTAGCTGAATATCTCCACTAAATGGATAGCAAATCCAGTTGGAGGTGAAATTGTATATTTTGTATCAGACACCAGATAGGTTCAGGAGCTGAATATCCAGTTTCACTTTCAGTTGCGGCAGTCAGGCACTTTAAAACACACTGACCATCGCAGCTGGATATGAGGTCCTCAGTGAATAGGGTGAGAAGATGGGTTAGAAGCGCAACTCTCTTAATTGGAGGGACAATTGCCCTTGTCGCAAATTTTAGGGATTGCTAATAGTAATGATAGCATTTTGCTTCATAGAAAGTTAGAGTCAATAGGGAAGCTGGTCAGGGCCTGAGGTATTTGAACTTTCCCTTGACTTGCTTGCTATCTCCTCTCAAACCCCTTAGAAAATATATCTATGAGGGGTGTTGAGATTTCTTCAGTCTGAGACACTGTTTCCTGTGTTTATTATTTTCCTAAGTGCATTTAAGCTGGAGCAGATGAGGAGGGTGGAGTTGACCACATTACATCTATAGATAGTTTTTAACTGTTTGATTTTGTAGAGACCTCCCAGGATGTTATCTCAAATCATGCTGCTCTGTTAATCGCCTTTCATTCAGAGATGGAAAAAGAAATCTATCGAGTCTTTTTTTTTTTTTTTTTTGCCAAAAACCACGTCCCTTTTTGTTCTCAGAAGATAACCATTTTAAACATTTTCCCTGCTGTGGTGAAAGCCACTGTAGAAATTATTTGTTGTAGCACTGGGAGCTACTTTTTTTTCTTAACTTTCCCTGTAAAATGTTTGGTCACCCACTCAGGGAATAAGTATATCATTGTTGATCCTATCCACTGGGGGGGGGGGGGGGGGAGGGATATTCCAAGGCATTTACACGGTTTGCAAACTGTGTAAATGTCAGTGACCTGGATATTCAGCGACACCAACACGTTTACTGCTGGTAAATATCCGAGTGTTGCTGCTACACGCCCTGATGCTAAGCAATTAGCATCATGGTGTTCCAGGGCAGAGTGAAGGCAGAACCCGTCGCTAACCACGTTATTGAGCCACTGCCCTGTTAGTGATATGCAGTGAAAAATCAGGCGCAGGAAATCCTGGCCTACCTTATGCTGAATATCACTAAATGGGCAGCGACTCAATATCGCTGCTGCCCATTTAGCGAGTGGCAAATGTTGCTAACCCAGATATTCAATGCCAAGGCCAGATATAATGCTGACACTGAATATTCGGTATAAGATTTCAGCGCCGGCGGCTAACCGCGTTAACAGCATTAGCTGCCGGAGCTGAATATCCCTCCATAAGAAACTTTTCTACTTGAAAAATCTGCCATTTAATTTTTCCTTCAATTGGTTTCCTGTTTGGGTAGGAGATTATATAAAAGAGCCTTAGAAATTATGTTGGCTTTCTTAAGTGACCGATTCTTCCTCACCTATTCTTTTCTTTTTTGTTTGGATATTTTTGTTTTCTTCTCGAAGGCTTGTCTTTCCTCAGTGCGGACTGGTTACAAAGAAATGTTTCCCTTTTTCTTCATTTTTGAATTAGTTTCTTTAAACTTTTTGTTTTTTGCATTTGCAATATCCTGGGTTTATGTATTTGATGTAAATTGCTCTAAATAAAATATATTTTAAAAAAAGAATGAGGAAAAATAGTGGACCAAATTTTCACTGGCGTTTATGTTTGCCATTCAGAAAGTCTCAGTATCTGCCATGGGAATTTCCATAACTGAGATGTTGCAAAGGGCCCGGCCTTGGGGAATCCTATGTGTAGTAAGAAAAGCCCCAAAGTGCCAATAAGTGAGTCAGTATGTGCTAATATTATTAGATAGCCAAGAGGTCACAGGCAATTTTGCCCAGGAAAATTTCTCATCCTTGATGGGACAGAGCTAAAGATGAATCACAAAGTCCTGAAGAAGGAGATTCCCAAACATTACATATAGGAAATCAGGGGAAGATCAGGAGCCTACTTACCATGGACCCAGCTGCTGAATGTGCTGCCGAGCAGAGCGGAGAAATGCCAGCTAGGGTGTGCAGGCCGCTACAGGCATCTTTGTGGCCACAAACCCCCTGTGACATCAAAGTGGTGAAGTCCTACGGCTGCACATAACCTGGCGCAGAGGCCCTCTGAGCCATGGCCCGAAGGGGCATGCTAAAAGGGGCAGACATGCTCCTTTGATGCCCCTTCAATGTACCGACAGGTGAGGGTTCTTCGTGCCATGACTCCTTCTTCGTAAGGTACTGTTTTTTATTTAATTATTTCCTGCTTTTCGGTGATGGGGAAAAGGAAAGCAAAGAACTTGCCCAAACCTGCTTCTGTAGCGCAGTCTATGGGCAAGGTAGTGGGACTGTTGGACAAGCACTTTGCTATTGGTACTGGCCTGCAACTCTCCTCTGAGGAAGCGTCTCTTAGTTCAGCAGAAAGGACTCCTCCACCATTTCCTAACCCTCAGATGTCATCTACAGTAGTTTCGGAAGTTTCTCTAGGTTTCGTGATCTCTCCCTAAATCTCTGGCCCCCTACCAAAGACAGTTTCACTACAAGTTGCGCTGGAACTGTCTCAAGATATCATGCTGAAGAACTTATGGGTTGCCATCTCTAATATAGATTCAGAGTTGTCTAGCACTGTTATGTCACTTTGTGTATTTTCTCAAGAGACGGTCCAGAAACTGCAAGTGGACAATAGATTGTCGGATGTATGTAAAAATGCTTCCAGAATGGAAGGTTAGCTGCAATCTTTCCAGCAGACCAGTGTTTCCGCTATTAAAGATTCTTTATATTAGAAATTAGAAATTCTGGAAATTTTTCCAGAGTTCATAATTTATATTTTCTTAATTTCCTAGTAACACACTTATTGTTTGCTGAAATTCTGTTAGGAAGATATTTTAAGGAGTGTTATTACTTTCAGATGATGTTCCTATTCAAAAATGTTTCTACTTGCCTAATAAGCTGCGGAAGGAGGATGTCAGGGGGGAAGGAGAGGATGTTTTAACTCCTAATGTTAGTCAAGATTTGACACATTTTTTGGAGGACTCCTCAGATGTGATATCTAAGAAGACCACGTTATTTGTATCTTTTCCATCTCTGGGTAACAAAATTAAGGTGTTAGAACGTTTCTTTAAATATAAAGATGCAATTTTTTGTGGTCAGAAGCTGAATGTGTTTCCTGACATTTCAAGAAACACTCAACTTTGTCTAAAACAATTTTTGGCCTTAAAGTCAAGGGTTTTGAGGTTGGGTTCTACTTTCTTTTTGCACTATCCATGTAAATGTGTTGTTACATTGCAGAGGAATACATATTTCTTCTATGATTCATCCAATTGGAGAAATCTTTGATAGATAAGAAAGTATAAGGTCATTTGGAGTTCTACTTAATATTAGCTCCGTGGTTTTTCTTTGGGGACGGGTTTCTCCCCGTGACCCCTCTTTATCACTTCTATGAGATTTGCTTTCGTTTGCTTCTCCTGATGTGGACCGTTGCTGAATTACCTATGTTTAGTTTAGGATTTTTCATATTTCTTATGATGTGTATATCTGTAAAAGCATTTCCTGTAGGATTATTCAATTGTATATTTTGACAAAAAAAAGATAGGAAATCAGCATTCTTGTACCCTAAATGAAGAGGAAAGACCCCTCATCTGAGAGTTTGTAGATGTTTGGACATCCAGCCAGAGAGAAGATACCTGTAGATACACCTATTAGAACACTCCTAAGGGTTCAGATACATCAAAGGGCCTCCATTCCCTGAAAAATATTTTTTGGAAAAATTAGCCCAGTAGTCCTAGTTTCAAACCAGATGGAACATTTTGAATCTATATTGATTTCAGAAGATGAACACAATTTAGAAATTGGAGTGTGCAAACACCCAGGAATAATGAATTGCTGGACGAATTAGAGAAAGCAAAACCATTTCAACCCTAAATCTGATCAAGGGATTACTTACGGTTTCCATTTAATCTGACACTGAAGAAAAGCAATTTCTCTCATTCAGTTTAGACTGTGCAAGTTCACTACACTTCCATTAGGACTGCATAGGGCACCAATTATATTTCAGAGATGAATGGAATATTTATTAAACAAAGAAGCATGACCGCTGAAAAAGACCACATGGCCTATCTAGTCTGCCCTTCCAAATCAACTACCATAGTGCCCTTTTTTCCTTTAGAGATCCTCTGTGTCCTATGCTTTTTTTAAATTCAGATACTGTCCATGTCTCTACCATCTCCACTGGGAGACTATTCCACACATCTACTGCCCTTTCCATGAAGAAATATGTCCGCATATTACTCCTGAGTCTATCCCCGTTCTTACTCATCATATGTCCTCTCGTAGCAGAGCTTGCCTTCAACTGAGACTCTCCTGTGCATTTATGTCACAGAGTTTGTCTCTATCATATCTCCCCATACCGCCTTTCCTCTAAAGTATACATATTAAGAGCTTTATGTCTGTCCTCATATCAGGGGCGGCTCAAGGCAATCTGCTGCCTGAGGTGAAGTATGAAAAGGCCCACCTTAGAGGGTGGGCGGGGCTTTTTCAGAAATCCAATCAGAGACTGAACCAAACCAAAAAGCCGATTAGATTATATGGAGGAAATGCAAGATGTTTGCACACAGGGCCATATCGAGCTGCAATCGCGCCCTGTGCGACTTGCAGCTCGGGAACACGCCTCCCCCCTCTCCCCCATACCTCCGTCCAGCGCTGCCTGCTTTTTCCCTGCTGCTGCCGCCCTCTGTTTTTTTCACGGAGGCGCCAGCAGCAGGGAAAGAGCAGGCAGTGCTGGACGGAGGTATGGGGAGGAGGAGGGGGGCATGTGCCCAATCTGAAAGGCGCCGGCACTTTAAGAAGATCTGTCCCTCCCTACTCTGACATCGTGTCGGAGAAGGGAGGGACCAGACCTGCTTAAAGTGCTGCAAAAAGGCTTAGCGAGCGCATTTCGGCTGCCTGCTACTGTCCTGCCAGCGGCGGCAGGGCAACAGCAGACAGCCGAAATGCATCCCCCAAACCTTTCTGCCCTGTGCGGCTGCACCACTTGCATAGGGCTAGTTACGGTCCCGTTTGCACATCAAGGAACTAAAAGACAGCAAGAACCAACAGCATAGTTTATAAAACTAAATTATAACTCATTTTTATTTTGTTGTTATAAACTGCGTTATGGTTCTTGCTTTTTCTTTTTCAACATATAATTTGCATCCACAGTAGGTGCAGAGCAGAACCAGGACATTCACCCACAGAATTCAATATTTTAAAAAAAAATCTGATTATGATCATCTCACTAACAACACCACCACCACAATCACTATTCTCCAGTACCAGGCATATTCTGAACTAATACAAAACCCTACAACAAAGAGCAAACCTACCATACCATATCAGCACAAACTTCCAAAACTCACATAAGGAGCCCATCCAAAAAACGCATCACTGTAAATACTACAGTGGGCCCTGGAACATCCATACACCTATTTGAAAAGCTGAACAAGTCAAATTACTACAGTACAGAATAGATCTTTATGTACAAACTCCATGTTAATAGAATACCTGACCTCAGTCAAACACTCGCAACATTGACCCTCACCAAGTACAGAATAAGTAACCACAATCTAAAGTAAAAATAAAAATATGTAGACTAAATTTAAATTGAAACCCAAAGAAGCCAGAGTCCACATGCAGTGCAATATCAGATAAATAAGAGATGCAGTTCCTCAATACTGTGTAAAATATAAAAATAACACATAGTCCAATAACTAAAATTAAATAAAATTATTTTTTCTACCTTTGTTGTCTGACCATTTTATTCTCTGATCATGCTGGTCCCGATCTGAGGTTTCAGCTTTCCTTTCTTCTCTTAGCTCTCTTTCTGTGGTCTATGGTCCATCTGCCATTTCTTATCTCGTCTTTTGTTTTCTTCACTTCCTTCCATCAACCCATTTCCAGTTCCCCTCCCCAGTATCAGCCCCTTTCCAGTCCTTCCCTCCCTGTTCCTTCCAGTGTCAACCGCCTTGCATTCCCATGACTGCAAATGGTGTCCATTCCCTTCCAGTCCCCCTCCTTCCCCACTGTCCAGCCCCTTCTAATCCAAATACCATCCCAGATATCAGCTCAAGTCCACTCTCAGTGCCACCCCCCAGTCAGCTCCCTTCCAGTCACCCTACCCTCTGTCCATCCCCCTTCCAGTGCCATTTGCATGTCAGATCCCTTCCAACCTTCTCCCCAATACCCAACCGCCTACCATTCCCATCCCCAAATGTCAGCTCCCTTCCAGTCCCCCTTCAGTACATCCCAGGTGTCAGCTCCTTTCCAGCCCCCTCCTTCCCCATTGTCAGCTCCCTTCGTGCCCCCTCCTTCACCTGGCAGACCCTCTCATTATCCGCTCCCTTCCAGTCCTATTCTACCATCCTCCTGCATTAGCCCATTTGTAGCCCTAGCCCTAGTTTTCTTCCAGGGGCCAGCAGCACTCTCCTCCCCTCCCCCATTAGCCCATTTCCAGTCCTATCCCCCTTTAGCCCACTCTAGTCCTAGCCCCCCAATCAGCCCATTACCAGTCCTAGCTCATTTCCAGTGCTAGCCTCCCATCTGCCTATTACCAGTCCTAACCCCCCCATAAGTCCATTTCCTGTCCTAGCCCCCCTAATCAGCCCATTTCCTGTCCTAACCCCCCTAATCAGCTCATTTCTAGTTCTAAACCCCCATCAGCCCATTTCCAGTTCTAGCCCCCTCCCGATCAGCCCATTTCCAGTTCTAACTCCCCCATCAGCCCACCTACGGTCCTAATCCCCCCCATCAGCCCATTTCCAGTCCTAGCCCTGCATAGCCTATTACCAGTACTAGATCCCCCCATCAGTCCATTTCCAGTCCTAGCCCCCCATAGCCCATTAGAAGTCCTATACCCCCCATCAGCCCATTTCCAGTCCTAGCCTCCATAGCCTATTACCAGTCTTAACCCCCCCATCAGTCTATTTCCAGTCCTAGCCCCCCATAGCCCATTACTAGTCCTAAACACCCCCCATCAGCCCACTACCAGTCCTAGCCCCCCATCAGCCCATTACCAGTCCTAGCTCCCCATAGCCCATTACCAGTCCTAAACACCCCCATCAGCCCTCCTCCAGTCCTAACCCCCCCCATCATCCCATCCCATTTCCAGTCCTAACCCCCCCATCAGCCCATTTCCAGTCCTAGCCCCCCATAGCCCATTACCAGTCCTAGCCCCCCATAGCCCATTACCAGTCCTAAACACCCCCCATCAGCCCTTCTCCAGTCCTAACACCCCCATCATCCCATTTCCAGTCCTAACCCCCCCAATCAGCACATTTCCAGTCCTAGACCCCCCATAGCCCATTACCAGTCCTACCCCCCCATCAGCCCATTTCCAGTCCTAGCCCACCATAGCCCATTACTAGTCCTCAACACCCCCCATCAGCCCACTTCCAGTCCTAACCTCCCCCCATCAGCCCATTTCCAGTCCTAGACCCCCCCCCCCACCCATTTCCAGTCCTGGCCCCCAGGAAAATAAAAATGCTCAAGTTGTTGCCGCTGCCGAGTCCGCTTCTCGGCAGCGGCAGACTCACCTCTCCTTCCTATAGCAGCCGCAGCTCAGGCTTCTTGGAACCGTGGCTGCGAGATCAGCTTAAACAAAGCCAGCCAGTGCGGAGCCTTCCCGTGCAGTGGCGTCCCGCCCCCAAAGGAAGTTGTATGCAAAGGAAGTTACTTCCTTTGGGGGCGGGACGCTGCTGCACGGGAAGGCTCCGCACTGGCTGGCTGATCTCGTTAGTACAGCCGCAGTTCCAAGAAGCAGGAGCCACGGCTGCTATAGGAAGGAGAGGTGAGTCTGCCGCTGCCAAGAAGCGGACTCGGCAGCGGCAGCAACTTGAGCGTTTGGGATTTTTTTTATTTTTAACTTTTGAAGGCGAAGTGAGGCGGCTGTTTTGGGGGCATTTTTAGCCGCCTTTAAAACTTTGCCGCCTGAGGCAGCCGCCTCACTTCGCCTCATGATAGAGCTGCCCCTGCCTCATATGCTTCACAATGAAGACCACTAACCATTTTAGTAGTCACCCTCTGCACTGACTCCAACTTGCTTATATTCTTTTGAAAGTGCGGTCATCAGAATTGCACATAATACTCCAAATAAGGTTAAACCAGAGACAGAGGCATTATCATCTCCTTTTTTCTGCTATCCATTCCTCTCCCTATACACCCAAGCATCCTGCTGGCTTTTGCAGTTGCCTTTTCTACCTGTTTAGTAAAAATTAATCCCTATTACCAGTGACAAAAATGAATCACTGCAAAAGAAAGTCACCAATATGATCCCTAAAAAAACTTTTCACGTATTTTTTGTTGGAATCTACCGAGGGAGGAAAGAACCCTTTATCATCCACACCAGACGGTAAACTTCATTTTAATCAATTTAGGTTCAATTCTTAACCAAACTTTTAGAAAAAACACACTTATCTTTAGAAATGTCCACAGCTTGACAAATCGTCATTCAGAAGACACGACATGCACGTTTCGGGACAAAAAATCCCTGTTTCAAATGCTTTTCAGTGATCGTGCTGACATGAACTGCCATTAAATGCCAGCCTTACAATAGCAGCATTTTTCTAGGGACTGAAGTAGAAGTAATTGGCTGAACCGCACTGCCATTTAAAATTAGGAACCTCCAATGAAAGAAAAGGGAAACCCCACCATCAAGGGAATCCCATCTTCCCATTGGCTGATAAAGATGAAAAATGTCATCTACTCTGCGATAGGGTGCATCCCACCGATGTTGAAAAGGGCCACCAATACGAAGAACCCTTTCCCTATCTAGAGGAAACCCTTATTTGATACATTGATACATTGAATCAGAAAAGACTGGACCAATCAATTTCTTTGCCAATTTGCTAAGCTACATTAAGGTTTCATAGTTAACACGACCAACTACAAAAGTTAACCCACAGTAGCTTCATATCCTCTGTGGCAGCTGCTGGAGGTATTCCTTAGGGAAAGGCAGTCATGCCAATGTCATGCTGTTAACATGAGCCTAACGTTTTTACTGCATGTTAATGGCATGGCTGCTAATACAGAGTACTTTTAGCTACACCTCTGGGGGTGTAATTAACTCTACTGCTTTATTGGTTACATTAACAATTAATGCATGCATGCATATGTTAACGGCAAGAAATTCCCTCAATATGAATGTCTGTGTTAGGTATTTAACATGGCTCTTTGCACACAATAACAGTTAATGTACCATTTTAACTGTTAACATGACACTGCACTGTTAACGCGTATTAACGCCCATCTTAAACACCTTAGTAATTCGGATCCATAATATATTTGGGATATCCATGATATGTTGGGTATTTTGGGTTCTATTTAATTTGCTTCTTGTTCAGGTTGAGTTGCTAAGTATTGATAGTGCAATTGTCCTACAGTATATATGTTAGTAAGCTATTTTAGTGTGCTTTGGTTACCTACCACCATTTACCTCTAGTTTATTTTTTTAATTTCAAGGAAGCCTTTCAAATATTATATTTCATAATTTATGAATATGGCTAGAATGGGTAAGCATGGTGGACAGTGGTATTGGGTTATAAATTAAGGCTGCTAGTGACACAGATACATTTAGAAGCTCAAGTAAGTGTGATTGTACTGTACATTAATAAAGACAGAAGGGGATTTCAATGGTAAGGATTTTGTTGGTTTATTGTGCACCAGATGTTGTGAGAGATGCAAAATATGCTCTTAGAATTCATCTTCAAAATGAGTTTGATCTTCATTCTTTTATTGTATTAGGTGACTTTAATCAGCATGTGGATATTGAAGCCAACCCAGGGTCTTTCAGTTTCCTTTCTACCCTCGGATGGCTTATTTGTAATAATTTATTGATTGTCCTATAAAGGGGGGGGGCATACTTGGACCCCAAGGGTTTATTTTATAAAAGTTTTTCCAAGTATATAAAATTATCTTATGTGTGTATAAATGCACAGCTTGTAGGTGTTCATAGGGGTATAGTTTGGGTATACCTGTAGAGTAGATGCACATATTTACACCTGTTCCAAAACAGGAGCTGCTTCTAGGAGCCTATTTAAAAAAAAACATAAATACCTATGTTGCCTTTATAAAGCAAGCTTAAAATAGGTGCAAACAGGAAGTCAGCATCAGGCAGTCTGAGGGGGTGGAAGCAAACAGCCCCGTGGTGCGAAGTTGTCAAGTAAGCGCTATAGGGCTGTTTGTGGCCATTGCCACTGATGCAGGTCATAGTGAGAGGCAGCAGTGACGGCAAGTGCCATAGGGAAGGGTGGGGGTGCAAGGGATACACTTCGCCTTGGGCGCCTCATCTCCTTGTGCCGACCCTGGCTACGGATCTCTGGAGTGGACTGGCTGGAGGTAAGTGAGTAATGGTGTAGGGCCTTCCCTCCCATGCCTTCAAGATTTCTAAATACAAATATTGATTAAGTAACCCCTGAGTCTTCCCAACCTACAGAATATTTACCAGGGGACTCCCTTATAAGCAGCTCTCGTCTTCATCATTGTGAAAAGGGAACAGGGAGTGAATGTGCCCATTATGAACATCAGAGCCATCATTCATTGGTTGATTCAAGTCATGTGATCACAGATGTGTCTAATTTTACTGCAATGGGAAAGTGGTTCTTCTGTTCAAACTGATTTGAATTGTTCATTAGGGTACTAATAATCATGCCCTATATCATAACTAAATAAGGCCTAATAGAATCATCAATATTTAATCCAACAATAAGATGATATTCTAACTATACCCTACTGCTCTACTAAGAACCAAAGTTGTGAACTAGGTAAATACCTTATAATTATTTTTTGTCGGATAAACCGCCATGGGAGAAAACCCCCCCCATGCAGTGGATCCTCCTTTTTAATCACTTAAAAATCAGATACACTGATTAAAAGAACTGCCGCATAACAATATGCCATTCTATCTTAACAAATGAAGATGAAAAGTGTCCATGTACATTATTGCATCCTTGCACGTTGCACTTCACTTCAACACAGGACCTCCAAGAGTATGCTTGCACATGGCAAGATTAAATTCGCTCACTTATCTGAAGTCTGGTGTCCCCGTCCAACATTTAATCCAAGGAGCGCCGATGAATCACTCCTGATTATGCAGCCTTCATGATACGTAGGTGGGTCAATGCCCGCTTCCCCACAGGATTACAAAATCCCCACGAAGACCGCAGCACTCCCGACCAGGCACTGCGACACCACACAGTGTTTCAAGCTGTTTGAATTCTCAGCCCTTCCTCAAGCTTATGAACCTGGTCCCATTTCTGGTTTCAATATTGACATCATAAGTGGTTCCCAGGTGAGCAACATACATACTTAAATGGCATCATCTGACTCCACTGGCATCAACTAGAAGCTTGCAACGACCACCACTCGATTTCAGCATTAAGCCCATTAGGAGCAATCGTCTTTAATTTTAAAATCCACTGCTGTTCTTTTAACAACAATTTAGAAGAACGGTCTCCACCCCGCACATTAAGGGGAACATGATCTAATACCAAACATTGAAGGTCCTCAAATCTATGATGTAACTGCTCACAATGTGAAAACATCGGGGCTGTCAAAGCCGACGTATTAATATGTGATCGATGTTCCAGCAACCGTCTCCGAATCTGACGGGTAGTTCTATCCACATAATAAAGGTGGCAAGGACAAATGATTAAATAAATTACAAATGTTGTTATGCAAGATGTTCTAAAATGCAAAGGGTATGAGAGCCCCGTTTTTAAATCAGTCCACTGGGATCCTTCAATGGTGGTTACACAAAAATCACATGTTCCCCAAGCAAGTCCCACCTGGGGACAGCAATCTCAGGCCGGAGGGACTGGGGTTTCTAGTCCTATAGGCACTCCTTGTGGCTTTGGGCAAGCCACTTAACTCTCCATTGCCCACCGCTTTGATTGAAGGATAAGGCGGTATAGAAAACTGGATAAATAAATAAATAAAATAAAATGGCCCGTTGGTTGTTCTATTAATGATTGTAATCGCGGTGCAGAGGTCCTGACCACCAAATCCTCCAAGTTGGACGCTCTCCGATAAGCTATCATTAGGGATTTCTGAAAACAGGGATGTAGGGATAAAATAGGCCAATGAACCTTCAAAATCCTTGTCACTTCAGCCGAATTCGGCATATATGGAAAACTCCCACAATCTTTTCTTTGCGTGGTTGTGTCAACTGATCACTATTATTTAAAGCACATTTGTAAGCCCTAAGAATCAATTTCAGAGGATATCCCCTATTCAACAAACGTGACTTCAACTCCTTCGGGTGACGCCGATATTCAGACAAAGTTGAACACAAGCAAAAATTGCCCAAAGGGAAGACCCCTACGCAAAGACCTTGTTAGATAACTTGAATACTGCAAAAAAACATTGCGCTGTCTTTTCTGTACAATGTAGTAAATAACCTATTTCCTGTTTATAAATCGATAAGTCCAAAAAGTCAATCTGTTGAGTGTGATACTTTGGAGTGAATTGGATATTATTCTTTAGGGTGTTAAGCCAACTCAAAAAAGACAATAGGTGAGTCTGAGACCCTGTTCAAACAAAAAAGACATCATCCAAAAAACGTTTCCACAGTGTTATAGATTCAAACCATGAAGTATGATATAAATACGTTTCTTCAAAGTGAGCCATGTATAAAGCCGCTACTCAAGGGGCCACTGTTGCTCCCATGGCTATCTCAAATATCTGATGATAAAAAACTGTGTCATACAGAAAATAATTATTTTGCAGCACCAACTGTAATAAATTCATTCCAAAATCCTTAGGTATCTGAGATGGTAAAGGCAACGATAAGGAATTTATAATTTCTAAGGCCTCCTGTTGAAGTGAAGTGCAACGTGCAAGGATGCAATAATGTACATGGACACTTTTCATCATCATTTGTTAAGACAGAACAGCATATTGTTATGCGGCAGTTCTTTTAATCAGTGTATCTGATTTTTAAGTGATTAAAAAGGAGGATCCACTGCGAGGGGGGGTTTTCATCCTATGGTGGATGATCCGACAAAAAATAATTATAAGGTATTTACCTAGTTCACAACTTTGGTTCTTAGTAGAGCAGTAGGGTATAGTTAGAATAATCATGCCCTGGCAATGTCTCAGATGCACTGCTTAGACAAATTGTGATGCAACCGACCAGGGAAAGTTTGATGCTGGATTTAGTACTCACCAACAGAGATAGCGTGTTGAATGTCCGGGTGGGTGCCCATGTGAGCAACAGTGATCGTCACACGGTGTGGTTTGAGATAAAAGCCAAGGCAGAGTCCAATCACAGCAAGCTCAAAAACGCTAACTTCAGTAAAGTAGCCATGTGCCTGGAGGAGGAGTTGGCAGAGTGGACCAAAGTAAGGGATGTGGAACTGCAGTAGGCTAAACTAAAAAAGGCAATCAAAGGGGCAACAGGTAGATATGTAAGGAAAGTAAATAAAAACAAGAGGAAAGGAAACCTATTTGATTCTCCAAAGAAGTGGCTGCACAAATAAATGAAAAAATCCTGGAGAAGGACCACCTGTGATTGACACATTTACAAAGGAATGGTATAGATACCACACCATTCACAGAAAAGGATGTGTTTGAACAGCTTGCAAAACTGAAAGTGAACAAGGCCATGGGACTGCATGAGATACATCCCAGCATACTGAAAGAGCTCAGAGAGGTTCTTGCAGGGCCTTTAAAGGATGTTTTTAATAGATCCTTGGAGACAGGAGAAGCTCCACAGAACTGGAGAAAGACTGTGGTACCTCTTCACAAAAATGGTAATAGGGAAGAAGTGGCAAACTACAGGCCAGTAAGGAGCACTCCTGAAAGAGAATAGTGGGCTTTCTCGAAACTAATAGGTTGAATGATCCAAGGCAACATGGTTTTACCAGGGAAAGATCATGCCAAACAAATCTGATTGAGTTCTTTGACTGGGTGACCAGAGAACTAGATCAAGGGCATGCCATGGATGTGATCTAACTAGATTTCAGCAAAGTCTTTGATACTGTTCCTCATAGGAGGCTTATCAATCAACTGAACAGCCTGGGGATGGGTCCTAAGGTGGTGAACTGGATAAGAAATTGGTTGACTGACAGACGACAGAAGGTGATGGTAAATGGAACTCACTTGGATGAAAGGAAGGTGGTTAGTGGTGTGCCCCAGGGATCGGTCCTGGGACTGCTACTGTTCAATGTATATTGCTGCAGGATTGAATGAAAAAGTCTGTCTTCCTGCAGATGACATTAACATTTGCAACAGAGTGGATTCCCCTGAGGGAGAGGATAACATGAGGAAAGATCTACAAAAGCTGGCAGAATAGTCCAATTCTTGGCAGTTAAGACTTAATCTGAAGAAGTGCAGTGTCATGCACTTGGGATGCAGAAATCCAAGGAAATTGTATACAATGGGAGCAAGAGGATGGTGTGCATGGATTAGGAGAAGGACCTCAGAGTGATTGTTTCTGAGGATCTCAAGGTGGTGAAACAGTGTGACAGGGCGCCAAAGCCAGAAGGATGCTGGGTTGCATACAGAGAGGAATTACCAGCAGAAAGGAGGAGATACTAATGACACTGTACAAGTCGCTGGTGAGTCCTCACTTGGAATATTGTGTTCAGTTTTGAGACCATAACTCGCAAAGGATATAAAAAGACTAGAAACGCATCAGAGGAAGACGACCAAAAGGATTTGGTGCCTGTGCCAGAAGACATATGAGAAGAGACTTGAAGACCTAAATATGTATACTCTAGAGGAGAGGAGGGACAGGGGAGTTATGATACAGACCTTTAAATATTTAAAGATTATTAATGAACAAACAAACCTTTTTCAAAGACGGGGAAGCTGCAAAACTAGAGGACGTAATATGAAGCTACAAGGAGGTAAACTGAAAGGCAACGTCAGGAAATACTTTTTCACTGAAAGGGTGGTGGATACCTGGAATGCCCTCCCAATGGAAGTGGTAGGGGCAAATACAGTGACAGAGTTCAAAATGGCATGGGACAGACACAGTGGATCCATTCACAGCATCAGGATAAAATCAAAATAACCTTAACTGTCTCTGCTATCTCAACAAATAGGGGTGACCTGCATGGAGCGGTGGTACACCCCTAAACAAAGGCATGGGGAGGCGTGACCTGCATGGAGCGGCAGGTGCACCTACTCTTGCCACCTTGCTGGGCAGACCAGATGGACCATGATGGTCTTTATCTGCAATCAGATATTATGTTACTATGTTATTTCCTACTATTTCCTTTTTTAAGTATTTTATGTATCAAATATGTGTGCATATACAGGCCAAGAACTGTAATGAAATACAATGCAATCAGTGAACGCTTAATTTCTATTCATCTACGAGGAATGCCCATCAATACAACTATAATTCAAGCATATGCCCCAACAACAGCTGCAGAAGAGGATGAAGTTGATGAGTTCTATGAACAAGTACAAATTGACAGAACATGCAAACAGTCATGGGTGAATAGAATGCAAAAGTTGGCAACAAAGAAGAAGGCAAGGTAGTTGAAAGATATGAACTTGGCAACAGAAATGAAGTTGGAGAAAGAATAACAGAATTCTGCAAGACCAATGATCTATTCATTTCAAACACCTTCTTCCAGCAACAAAAGTGGCAACTGTGCACATGGACTTCACCCAATGAATTGTACAAAATCAAATTGACTACAACTGTGGAAGTCAACAATGGAAAAGCTCTATAACATCAACAAAGACAAAACCTGGAACTGACTGTGGTACAGATTACCAACTACTAGTATGCAAACTCATGCTAAAGTTGAAAAAGAGCAAACCACCCATGAATGCAGCAAAATATGACCTTGAGGACGTACCACTAGAATTTAAAGACTGCCTGCAAAATTGATGGGCTGCTTTAGATACAAATGACAGAGCTCCAGAAGAGTTATGGGATGACATCAAGAAGGATGTATTGGAAGAAAGTGAGAAGTCTCTACAGAAGGTGAAAAATCAAAAATGGCCAAAATGGATGACGGAAGAAACTCTGAAAATTGCCCAGAAACACAAAGAAGCTAAAGCCAGAGGAGAAAGACAGGTAATTGCAGAACTCAGAGATTTCCAATGTGCAGCAAGACGAAACAAGGAGAAGTACTTCAATAACGCATGCAAGGAAATAGCATCAGTAACTATTAGAGGAAGAACAAGATCAGCTTTCCTAAAGCTACGAGAGTTAAAGAAAACATTCCAGCCTTGAACTGGAATGTTACAAGATACTCAAGGATCCATGTTGAATGATGCTGAGAAGATCAAGAAAAGGTGAAAAGAATATACAGAGTCATTATACAATAAAGATCAAGTGGATCAACAGTCATTTCAACCTGTACCTTATGATCAGGAACCATTGGTGATGAAAGAAGAAGTCGAAACAGCATTAAAATCCTTATGAAAGAACAAAGCACCGGACATTGATAGCATTCCCATTGAAGTATTACAGCAATTGTATGAAGCTGCTACCATACTTACAAGGCTCTGCCAGGAAATTTGGAAGACAACATCATGGCCAACTGACTGGAAAAGATCTGTGTTTATATCAATACCAAAAAAAGGTGACTGTGGAAATTATCGCTCAATCGCTCTGATCCCACATGCTAGCAAGATTCTACTCAAGATTATTCAGCAGAGACAACAACCATACCTGGAACGAGAAATTCCTGAAGTGCAAGCGGGGTTCAGGAAAGGGCGAGGAACAAGAGACATCACTGTGGATGTGAAATGGATCCTTGAAAAGACAAACAAATACCAAAAGGATAGATATATTTATTTTATTAATTAATTTACCTATTTTTTATACTGCCTTTTGGAGTATTAAAGCACTTTACAATTAACTTAATGTTATACATGGGACAGAGAAGTTAATACACTGAACTTAGTGAATAACATTGAACTTGGTCAACAAGCTATGATATATTGTACAAACTATGATACATTGTTAGGATACGAGCAGCTATGTTACATCGAACTGGTTCATCAAACTATGATACACTGTAATGCTATGAGCAAACTATGGTACAATCTAATTTACATTTTCAAGGTTGAGGTTATGGTTAAGGTTACACTTTGAGATTTTAGGATTAGACCATCAATAGGAAGGGGTGCTGCAACTTGACTGTGTTTGCAGTATGCTGTGTAGGGGTGTCTATTGTGTATGAGCATCCAGCTAATGTATTGGAGAATGTATATGTGTTTTATTGACTACAGCAAAACTTTTGACTGTGTAAACCATGAGAAACTCTGGGCCACATTAAGAAGCATGGGTATACCAGAACACATGATCGTTCTCTTGCACAACCTTTACATTGATCAAGAAGCAACAGTTTAAATGGAACAAGGAGAAACAGAATGGTTTAAAATCAGCAATGGTGTATGACAAGGCTGCATACTTCCCCCCCTCCCCTCTTTCATTTATATGCAGAACAAATTATCAGAGAAACAGGACAGCCGAGGTGTGAAGATTGGTGGAAGACTCATCAACAGCCTTCGCTATGCTGATGAGACCACATTACTGGCTGAAAGTGAAGACTATCTGAAACATTTGCTTCTCAAGATCAAGGAACATAGTCTTAAAACGGGCCTGCACCTTCATGTAAAGAAGACAAAGATCCTGACAACTAGCAAAATCAGTAAGTTCATCATTAATGGAGAAAAAATTGAAATAGTGGGCAACTTTAATCTACTTGGATCAGCTATCAATAAAGAAACTACAAGTAGCCAAGAAATCTGGCAATGCATTGCTCTTGGCAGAATGGTTATGAAGGACCTAGACAAGATTTTCAAGAGCAGAGATATCTCTCTCCATACAAAGATTCAACTTGTTCAAGCCATGGTATTTTCAATAATGTCATAAGGATGCAAAATTTGGACAGTGAAAAAGATAGACAGGAAGAAAATTGATGCCTTTGAATTATGATGCTGGCAACGAATACTGTGTATACCATGGACTGCCCAAATAACAAACCAGTCAGTACTAGAAGAGATCAAACCTAAGCTTTCTTTAGAAGCTCAGATGATAAATCTTCGACTTTCATACTTTGGACACCTCATGTGAAGAGAGATCCTTAGATAAAGACATCATGCTTGGCAAGGTAGAAGGTCAATGCAAAAGAGGAAGGTCAGCAATGAGATGGATCTATACAGTAACAGCAGCTATGGGTGCCACTCTGTCCACAATGTGCTCCTGATGGAAGATCGAATGCAGTTTAGGACAACTATTTAGAGGGTCGCTATGAGTCAACATTGACTCAACGGCACTTAACAACATATAGTCCAAAGCCATTTCACTGGCCACATTTTTTAGGAGATTTTGGACTTTAAGGAGTTAAACTGCAAGGGTGCCAATAATGTTGACCACAGCTGTATAAGTGTTGTTTGAAATCATTCAGTCTCTAGCCCAAAAAATGAACAACTCAGTAGCTTGCACTGGAGACAAGCCCCATGCTACATGGATGACACTGATATTCTCCCAGCACGAACGTACTCGGCTTCTAAAATGGCTCCGGGGATGTCTCCAGGATTTATATGTCTAAGTGCCTCTTTTCAGATCCCAACTCACAACTGAGCTTTTAAAATGACCCTCACAGGTAGGGAGAGGAAGGGGTCATAGAACTTATAGTTCTCATGGCCTATATTTCTATGAATATCAATTGCTACATGGATAGTTTTTAGCTCTGCCTCTACCCCTTCCCTAATCTCCCTATTTATACAGGTTGAGGCCCAGTCTCATAAGGGCACATCCAGCCCATCTGGATGTCCAGAATCTGGACGAGCTGAATTTGTGCCCGATCTTGATCCCACGGGGGCTGTACGTTCCCGCAGGATCAGAATAGGGTGCAACTGGCCTGGACGAGCAGGCCGTGCCTCGATTCTGTCAGGCTGGATGTCTCGCCAATTCCCTGGATAGCTCAGCCTGGGCTCCTGCATGGAGCTGCAGAGTAATGGCGTCCCGTTATCATAGAACCGCGGATCCATACAGGAGCTCCAATCGCCCACACCACCGTAAAAAACAGTTTTGCCTGCCGCCCGACCATGCCTTCCAGGCTGGAATTGGGCTGCGGGGAACCCCCTGCCCCTCTCACCTCCTCTGCTGGTCCCGACATGGCTGTCCCCCTCCATTGGGAGGGGGGTCTTTTTCTACCTCTGAGGTGGAATAAGTCCCCCATCCAGTTCCCCCAGCCCAGACATATAGGGCAGTCACTGGAATAGGCTCTATATATCTGGGTTGAGGGTTACACCTCCAGTCCGTCCACGTTCCATCTCCGGCCTGCCCCCTCCTGCCCCTCGTACAGAGCTCCCTGCACATTTTGGCAGTACCTGCAGAGAGCTCTGCACTCCGAATTGGGTCTAGGAGAATGGTGGGGGTTGGCTGTCCATGTTGGACGTCCAGCCCCTGCTATTCAGGATCGGAATGATCCCCATAGTACTAATTTGAATGGCGTGTTATTCTGCATAAAAAATTTAGAAAATATATGGAAGTTATGTATTGCTGCTAGACAGCAGACAGTTAACTTGCTTTGAATATCAGTCCAACTATATTTAGAAGGTGGCTACAGGCTGGATTCACAAAGACTTCTCCCATTCATTAGATCATATATAGAAGTGGTCATTTTTACTTTAGCTTATTTTCTTAAAAACCTGTCCTATTGAGCTTGATTCTTACCCATTCCTTGATCTTGTTACAAACCAAGTTAAAATAGAAGAGAGAAACCTGTTTTTTTTCATTAGGTTGTGTTTGTGCTTTGCCTTTTGTGTTTGGTATGAGAATATACAACTAGAAGAGAATAGATTTCCCAAGACAGTTAGAGCTGAAAAACCCCCTTAAACTTATCTATTGATTTGTCCTTCATGCCACATCAACAGACTGATTATTTTCCCTAGATCCCACATCTATGAGAAAAACAGTAATATTATTTGCTAAAATAATTTACTGAAGCATAAATATTTTATTTCATTTCTGTACCAGTAATACTGTTGCTATACTGCAAATGATGCCCTGATTTGAAGACTTTTTTAAGATAGAGTCTTGTGTATTGGCAGTTTAAAGATGTTTTACTATATTTCAACAGAGATTTTAGGGCAAAAGCTTCAATTAAAGAATGTATCAATTAAGAGTATTTTATATTCAAAAAAGTATTTTGAAGTAACAAAGTGTGCTCAGAACTTGAGATTCTTGCATACCTAAAAGGCTTGTGGAAGGTAATTGTATAACTATTTGCCTAGGTGGATAGGCCCAGTAACTGCCTATTTTAAGCCTATTTTATAAAGGCACATAGCGCCTATGTATCTTTGCATAATACTAGCACAAAAGAAGTCAGAATCATGGCTAAAATTCAGTGGATTATATTTCCAACACCTCAGAAACAGGTTTAAATGTATACGTCTGAATTGTGCACCCAAGTGTATATTTTAAAAACTATGCACATACTTTGAGATCTCTCCTGCACTGCCAAACTCCTCCCCAAAATGTGCTTACACCTGGATCACATACAAGTATATGCCTCCTTGTCATAGCACATAATTGGCCCCTGCGCTAAAGCGTTATAAAGTACCCCGATCCCCTGAAGAACTCCCGAGTTCCCCAAGCAAATTTCCCATGCCCTCCTGATCACAATTCCCTCCAAATAATCCCCCTCAGGATAGCCCCTCTTAACTAATCCCCTGATAAAACTCTCCCAATAACACTGTCCTCTCCACATCAGCATCTTAACCTACCTCCACCCCCCAAGAGCATCACCTCGCCATCCTAACACCATCCCTCATCTCCTCCAGCACTCACCAGGGTATCCCTGGTGATCTAGTGTAAATGGTACATGTGATGGTAGAGGGTGGATAAGGGAATGGTGAAAGATTTAGTTTGTGCACATGGGGTGTGGGGGTGAGTTAGGATGCTGATGGGAGAGCGTGTTATTAGGGAGGCCCTCTCATGGGACGGTTGATTAAAGGAAGGGCTGTATTGAGTGGGGCTGTTCAGGGGAAGGGGAGGGGGCATAAGAAATGTCACTTGAGGGACTTAAGGGTTCTTATCGGAGCTGTTAAATGTTTTTTGGGCTGCAGTTGCACAAACTGCTGCTGGTAGTGCTGCTGAACTCGACACCACCTCCTTGACAGTATGTGATAACGTACTGCGTGCACTTTGTGCTGTCTACACCCATTCTCCACCAATACCCTGCCCAGAGTCCACCCTACAACATGTTAAGCAGTTAGCATGGGATTTTTACCACACTGCCTGCTTTAATGCATGGTAGCTGTTAACATGTTAACAGGGTGGCTCCAGTCTCTTCTTTATTCTTTTACCTCTGTGGTTATAAGGGCACCTTACTTCACAGGATCTGAATTTCTCTTCCCAAGCAAGAGCTCAATCTGCTTCTTGGGACGCAGTGATCAGGAATCGAACACTCCTTTTCTGGGAGTTTACCTCATTTTTCTGTTGCACTATGATCTTGGTGATTCATCAGGACCCAGCCCTACAATGCTTTTTCTTGCTGGGTACTGCACTTGCAAAAAAAAAAAAAACCCCAACCAAAAACCCTTCCTCCAAAAGTGGGTCTTTAATAATCTACAGAACATTTCTCCATGGACAAGCAGGCTGAGTCAGCTATGCCTAACTCTCCCATAGCTCAGAGGAATCCCATCCTTTTTTTTTTTGTTTTGAGGCAGACGACGATTCCTTTGAGCATGTTCCCTCCCCTTCCTTCCGTCATCCCTGCCCTTCCTGTATCAGTTTTTTCCATCCACCTTCCCAGATGGATGGATTCTCCAGCTCTCCTACTAAAGATTCTTGCATCTCTAATTTCTACAAGTTTTTTCTTCTTACCTCTAAGATGGAAAAGCCAGGGTTCCAAACATGCCCATGTTGCTTCAGGAAGATGAATGTCATCGATGCCCATGATCATTGCCTCCAATGCCTAGGCCAGACCCACCACGTGGAGACCTACCCTCATTGCAACTGGATGTCACCCAGGACCAGAATACACAAAAAAAATGCCCTCCGTGATCTTCTGATGGAGTCCCCACTACAAGCAGCCAGTCCGAAGGAGGATTGTGCCCAGATTACTCCCTGGGAAACAACAAGGAGCAAGGGCAAGAGCCGTAATGAGGACTGCCTGAGCCCTCAGCAGCACCAGCACCACAGGCCACCGATGCACTGGATTTTGGGGAAACCCGGACACAGGACCTTCAATCGTGGCCAGCAGCAACTCTTACACTTCCTCCCCTGATGTGGCAGAGGCCCCCATGAGGCTCCAGCACCGCCCAGAACAGACTGTAAGGCCACAGTGACACCCCTCACCAATGCAACACCTTGTGCAGGTGTGCATGAGGCCTTCTTTGAGAAGGAGAGCAGCCACACATCATCTTCATCTCGGCGCCACGGTAGCCCGGACCATCCCGACTCAAAAACCCCGATGGAGAGTAGTTCCGAAGTGAAGGGTGACAATCTAGGCACCGAAGCCACCGTGCCAGTGATGAAGAACAGAACTGCCCACACTCCCACCGATGCCAACATCCACGAAGGCTGGCACAAGACATCCAGGCACGCCCATGACTCCATCTTCTCCTCTTCCTCACCAGAACCAGCATGAAAAAAAACCTGCAAAGACAGCAATCACCGAAGCCCAAAACAGAATAAAAGGCAAACAGGGACAGCCAACCATAGCCCTGACTACAGCAGAAGCCTGCCCATGACCCAGCCAAGACACAGACCTCGGCAACCACAGCACAACAGCAAAGTATCTTTGACCTCTGGGAGAGACTGATGGTACAGCAACTCTTTGGCATACAGCAACTGCAGGCGACCACCCAGCTCCACCAACTGGCTGCCCACAGCACCCTGCCACCAGTGGCATACATGCAACGTTCGACCTCAACAGAGATATACCCCACGGAAGAGGAAGGCGTAACCTCAATAACTCCTCCCCTGGGGACATCCCACCTGGGTACCCAGCTAGAATACCAGTTGCCTATCCCTCTATGCTGCTAACAGGGCACATTCCACAACTGAATTGGCATGGAAGAGAATCTTCACCATTAGCTGTAGTGCAGTTAGTGGTATCTAGATCACATCTAATTAAGCATAACATTGTAGGGCCCCAGTGAATTCTTTTCTTGTCTACAAGAGACATGATGCTTAGTAATGTTGGTGATGAATGTAGAGAGATTGAAAAGATCCATTTTCTAGAACACAGGTGATGCCAAAATAAATCATTATGGATGATAATGCAGTGACCCCTAGATTACTCCAGAGGTTGTGGATAAAGAGTGAACTTCGAGTTGCACATCACAGGAGTAGTTTTTCCAGCTCTCTGTTGCACAAATCTCTATATAAAACAACAAAGGGATAAGATACGAGTGTGGATAACACTTGACAAAAGCTTCTGGCCCAAAAGAAGAAGAAGGTGAATTGTTTCTCATTTTTGTTTCAGATTACCATTCATGGGAAAAAGATACTTCAGACCTCTATCCCACTAAGATCAAGGGCCTGTCAAGAAGTAAAGCTTTCCCGTTTCTGGATGATCATGTTTGTTGTTCGGGCTTCTTTTCTCTTACTGGGAGAGTCCTGTTTTTAGAGTTCCGATTTTTGTGCTTCTAGGGGTTTGCCAGTAAGATGACTTGGAGCCTCTCAGCTGCAACATTGCTTTCTCAGCCAATGTAAATTAGTGTCACCCAGGCAGCCTTTTAGAGGAGATTGATGCAGACCAGACTGAGAAAAAAAAAAGAATAAGGTGTCCATCCGATACAACAATATGTACAAGGAACCCTAAGACTAGAGATATACATGTAAAAGGTTTTGGGTTCATTTTCAGATCATTTTGATTTTTGGCCTTTTCTATGATATATTCAGATTTTTTTTATCATCATAGATTAGTGTCTGTTAAATAGATTTGGCTTGCGCCAACATTTTAAGGCATGTGAATGAACCGAATACAGCAATGTAGTGGTTCTCAAGTCAGTCCTTGGGACACACCTAGACAGTCAGGTTTTCAGGATAAACACCATGAATGCGCATGAGAGAGATTTTCATGCACTGCCTCCATTGTATGCAAATCTTTCCATGCATATTCACGGTGGTTATCCTGAAAACATGACTAGCTAGGTGTGTCCTAAGGACTGGATTGAGAAGCCCCACTTTAATGAATGCACGTTTCTACTAAGAATCATTCAGTAGGAGAAACTGGACTTAAGCTAAGAGAATCCTAAGAGAGTATGCTGGTGATGTGTAATCTTGTGAAAATTGGATTCATCTTCTAATAATTTCTAGCCTGCCTATTAATGATATTATTATGTAGGTTACTATACACATTCATAATCTATTACAAATAAAAACATTTAAAACCACAAACAATAAAATGAAAAAAATAAAATCATCTATAATGTGGACAAGTATTTCTCATAAGCTTGTTTAAAAAAATAAGCTTAGGAACATTAGGAACTCCATTTCATTACGCAGTGACTCTGGGAGGACATTCTATTCCTAGAGGTCTGCTATAGACAGCATGGCTCAGTGTTCCTCTCTGTTGAACAACATGAATAGGAGGTAGTTCAAGGAATAAACTCTGAGTGGAATGCAATGTATGGCCAGGAGTATATTTATGCCAGAGATTATCTAAATCTGACCTAACCATACTATGTATTGACTTTAATATCATATAAGTTATTTTGAGGGAAAGCTAAGAGCAGAAGGTGGCTTTGTGGTAAGCGAAGATTACCTTGCTGGCAGATTAAAGCTTAGGATAGAAAAGGGACTGTGGGTCTATTTGGTAAATATGGGGCATGTTTATTAAAGGTTAATGCGCGTTAAGTGCTGCCACTGCCCATTCATTTCTATGGGCCATTGCAGCACTTAGCGTTAAACTTTAGTAAATATGCCCCTTAGTGTAGATTGGATCCACTACTAGAGCCTGGAAACTCTGTGTGCTCAAGTAACTACCACTAAAAAAAAAGGACCATCCAGGTCTGGAACTTCAGTTCACATGTACCTAGAGGCTCAAAGAGAGATTTTATCAGCTGATTTAAAACCACATTGAGATCCCAAGACACTGCAGGTAGCTGTAGAGGAGTCTTCAATAGAAGTTAACTGTGTGTGACGTGAACAACTAAAGGCTGTAAAGAGATGGGCTTTCCTTCTATACAATGGTGGTAAGCACCAATTGCATTGCGATATACCCTTATGGAGTTGATCTTGAAATCAAACTGTGAGAGGTGTAGAAGGTATTGAAGTAGTTTTTATGTGGAACATGAGAAAGGATCTAGGGCCTGCCCCTCACACCAAAAGCAAATCTCTGCCATTCAAAAGCATAAGACCTCCTAACAGAATCTCTCCTGGAAGCCAAAAGGACATCAGCCACTCCAACCGGCAGGTTCAAAGTTGAATTCTAACCTCTCATCATCCAAGCTGTGAAGACTAAAGACTGGACTTTGGAGGGCAGAGACTGCACAAAGTTGGAGAGTCGCCCAGAAGTATGGGCTTCTGGACTGACAAGTCTTGGAGAAGGGGAAAGCAAGGCTATCTGGACCATGTAGCTGCTATGAGAATCATGGTGCCTTTATCATTTTGGAATTTCAGAAGCTATTAGAGGAATGGATGGATGCGCGTACAGGTCTGCCATATCCCCCCAATAGAAGAGGAATGTGTCCAAGGCTAGTTTGTCATTCGATCCTATTCTGGAGCAAAATTGAGGGATTTGTTTGTTTTGAGGAGTGATAATGAGGCCCCCCCTCTTTAAAAAAAAGAGTCCTTACCACCTTCCTGTCCATAGACCAGGCATGAGGACGAAGGACTTGGCTCAGCTTATCTGCTAGAGTGTTGTTCTTTCCCTCCAATTATGTAGATTTGAGTATCATTTCATGAAAGATAACAAGGTTCCACAATCTGACAGTCTCCCAACATAGGAGGTACAAGCCTGTTTTTCCCTGCTTCTTGATACAGAACATGGTAACTTGATTGCCTATTTGAATCATGACAATTTGGTTGGCCAACAAATCTGAGCGTCTTCAGGGCATTTGCAATAGCTCTCAGTTCTAGGAAATTGATGGAGACTTTTCTAGATGGACCCAATGTTAAATCTATTGAGGAGGGGAGGAGTGGCCTAGTGGTTGGGGCAAGGTACTACAGGCCGGAAGGTCGGTGGTTCAAATCCCACTAGAGGACAGCAACCTTGGGCCAGAAGGACTGGGGCTTCTAGTCCTGCAGGTGCTCCTTGTGGTCTTGGGCAAGCCACTTAACCCTCAATTGCCCATGTTCCCTGTAAGTATTAGTGTATGTGTCTCATATCCCCTCGTGTTAAATGTATCCCCCAACCGCTTTGACCCGGTGAAAAGCGGGATATAAATGCAGCTAAATAAATAAATAAATAAATATTGAGATGAGTTCCCCGACCTAGTTGGATGCATCTGTCGTCAACAGCTTTTGGTAAGATGACTCCTTGGAGGGAGAATCAATGGCCAGATTGGAGAGAAGCATCCACCAGGAGAGACTCCTGAAGGAGCTTTGTGACAGAGCTTGTTAGTGAACTGCATCCACTGCATGCTGATGGTCCATTGAGATTGCCTCAAATGGAGACATGCTATGGGAGTGACATGAAATATGGAGGCTATTTGGCCTAACATTCTCAACATGGTTCTCGCTGTTACCCACTGACTCTTTAAAACTTCCCATACTTGCTGCATCAAGTAGGCGAGCTGGTTGGAAGAAAGACTCTTGCCAGTCATGTCTAGCAGGGCTCCAATGAATTCTAATCAACGTGATGGAGTTAGATTGGATTAAGAATAGTTGATGATGAACCCTAGAAGTTCTAGCACCTGGATGGTAGTACATAAAGATTCTTGAATCGTACTCTTGATGAGCCAATCGTCCAAGTAGGGGAAACACATGCACCCTCAATCTACATAGATACGCTATGATGACAGCAAGATTTTTGGAGAAAACTCAAGGAACAGAGGCATTACTGGAAGTGGTATTTCCCTACAATGAAACTGAGATACTTCCTGTGAGAGAGATGTATATGGATGTATGATACAGGCATCCCCTAAGTCCAGAGAATATAGCCAATCTCCTTTCTGTAGAAAGGGCAGAAAGGTGCAGAGCAAAAGTATTCTAAATGTTTCTCATACGAGAAACATGTTCAGAACTCTCAGATCTAGGATAGGACAGAATCCTCCCTTTTTTCTTTGCACTAGGAAGTACCTGGAGTAAAACCCCCATCCTTCCTGCTCTGGTGACATGGGATTGATGGCATTTGCCATGTGAAGGGTGGAGATTTCCTGTAGAAGTAGCTCCTGGTGCTGAGAGACAAAAAATTTGGAGGCAGTTTGAACAGATGTAATCAAGAACCGAATCAGACTATGCTGCGTACCCAGCTATCAGAAGTTATGATGGGCCAGTGGTCTGCATAGGCTGTGAGTCAGTACTGGTATGTTAGCTATGTTCTTGAAGGGGCCAATCAAAACCCCATCCCTGGTTCTGGCTGAGGAGCTAACTGGAACTTCTGAGGCCTCTGCTGCCTGACACAGGAGCAATGGGCCTGTTTTGAATGGGAAACGTGTAGAGGAGAAGAGTATCCATGTCTATATGAGTAGTAGACCCTCCTCTGTCCTCTGCTCTGGAGCTCACTATGCTGCTTGGTCATGGTAGCAGCCATGGTTCATCAGCAAGTTGCTCCTGAATACCATCCTATAAAATCTGAGATCAGATCCATTAGAATTTCCGAGCGCCAATACTCATTACAGAGGTTCTCAATTACATATAAAAAATATCATTGGTTGCTTGGACCATGTATTTTCCACTCTCCTTCCTTTGAATCACTAAGGCGTGGAATTGGAAACTTTCTCTGAAGGGAGGAACCTTGCAAGGTCCTCTAAAGTGCACATGGTGTTTTGCAAGCACATGCCTGTGAATAGCTAATAGGATGCCATGCGGGATATGAGCATGACATTTTGATAAAATTTCCTCACAAAAGAGTCCAGCATCCTAGCCTCCATTCCAAGGTGGTTCCAAAGAGTGCCACATGGGACTTCTGGCCCTTTTGGCAGTGGATTCAATGACCATGGAGTGGTGCAGAAGCTGGGAGCCTTATGAATTCTATACAGTCATTCAACCTTCTTACTGATTGGAGGCAGAGGGGAGCCTCCCATGTTCTCATCTGCTGCTACTACTACTACTATTACTACTACTGCTACTGCTACTACTAATAATCATTTGTATAATGCTACAAGGTGTATGCATCGCTGCACATAAAGATGTAATACATAGTCCCTGCTCATCAGAGCTTACAATCTAATCTAAACATCACAAAACTGGGGACTCGAGTACGGTAAGATACACATAAGTAATGAATGAGAATGTGAGGGGCATCAGGATCAAAAAGCAGCCTCTGCAGGCTCTGAAGAATGCAGTGCATGGGCACTGTCATCGCTCCCTTAGGGGGATCCAGATATTGGAAGACTTCCAAGTCCTCTGTCCTGGGTTCCTCCTACCTCTCCAACTTAAATGCAATGGCATCAGCCATTTTCCTGACAAAATCATGGACATATCCTCAGGAGTAAACTTGCACCACTCATGAGGTGGGGAAGGGTCTGATAGTAATTCTGGAGACCTCTCCTCGGAGAAATATTCAGAATCAAAGTCAGTTTCCCAAGAGAGCTCGGTCTCAGACTCAGAGGTATTCCATGGATATGAGTCTCTGCCTGGATCAACTTCTGTCTTGCATGAGAGTCTGATGCTTTAGGGATCATTCCAACCCCAATACACTGGATACCAATATAGGCTGGGCACCGGTCTGTGTCAAAGCCCTTCAAGGTCCCAATGTTGACCCATCTCCCACAGGCAGACTTCGGAGCCCCTGGAGTGCCAGCTCCTGCAGGAAAAGCATCATCATGAGCTTCTCTTTACAAAATGCTCCTCAAGGGGTGCCATATGGGGGCTTCAGCAATTTCAGCTAACGTTTCTGGGATTGGTTTAAGACTATTGTCAGGTTGGTCATAGACCTTTAAAGTCCGGCATGGCCCCACCAATGACCTGGAGTAAATGTTGTGCTATTCATCATCCCACCTCTTGTGTCTTCCTGTCCTAGATATAAATTGCCAATTTTATCATCTGCTTTTCAACCAGTTTTTAAACCACTTTGATGACTACTTTATAGCTGAATGGCGGTAAAAGTACCAATAAAGAAAGAAAGAAAGAAAATACTCTTACTTTGTTTGAAATTTCCCTATTTCTCATATCTTTGGAACATTCAGAGTCCACCTCTACATCAGTCACTTAGCTAGCAGTACTATCTTCTATCTCAAAAAACATTTTAAATATGTATATATAATGCATCTCTATAGCAATCTACAGGACTATGCAAACAAACCTTTTCTCAATATAACCAATAACGATCCTAATAAATTCAGCCATCCCCATAATTGCAAATAGATACATACTATACTGTACTATATATTAAATCAACCAAGTGCGTATGTGTGTATGTGTATATTCGAGATATATATATATATAGTGTTAGAAAAAGTGATAGTAAGCATATAAAATGGCATCTCTGTTTCTATTTTTGTCAAGCTAGTAAAGCATGTATAATCGTTTCCTTCCTGCAATCCACTGAACAGTTGTTGACAAAATGGGAAAAAGTATTTGAAGTTATGTCAGAGAAGCATGATTGAAGAGCTTAATATAATATATAAAACCTTGTCAACAGGAATACCCTCTGTGTTAATGCTTAAGTCCCTTAGCTCAATCTATTTTTGACCAAAGGAAACACTGCTGCTAATCCCTGTGAGATGAAGTTTCCGGATGCAGTAGAACTCCATAATACCAGCACATCTAGGTCACTGTAGAAGTCCTTGTAGTCAGTATATTAATGGACTATGATAATCCCTGATCAAATATAAGTGACTTTGTACACCAAGGAGTCAATAGGATGTTATCCAACAAAAACACTTTTCCTATTTGAAAACTGAAAAGATTTTAAACCTAAACAACATAAAACATTTAGAAATGCTATTTCAACAAAGGAAACACGTGGCACCCTTATCTTATTTTTTGGTTGCTGTTGTTTTGCAAATTCTCATGTTGAAGAGATAAAATATAACTTTATATGTAAGTTATTGTTTGGTTTTATTGGTCAGATAATAATTGTCCAGTCTTGTTTACAATGTATAAAATTCATATCATTTACTCTCTCAACATGTAAAAACAGATAAGCAAGGCCTATGCTAATTTTGGGGAGCATAAGCATCCATCCCCCTGCTGATAGTACGTGGCAATGCGCCGCACCATGATATCCGGTGCAAGGGTACACTTAATGCCATCCATCCAGTGAGGTGATATTACATGTATCCGCCATAAAGGCAACAGGTGCGATTAGCATGCACCCAAAACACCCACTCTAAATGCAATGCTCCATCAACACCCACGTTCCACCCTTAACCCACACAGTTCCCACCGATTCGCACATTCACCAGTTATCATGGGATTTCTAGAGTGAGCCCCACACCGTTAGCGTGACACATACCCCCAGACACACCCCTCGATCTTTTCATCTCAACCGCCTCACACTTCCCCCTCCCTCCCTTGCCCACCTCCAGTCCACCTGCTCCTCAGCTTTCTTTTTCGTAGGCCCTGCCCTTTGGAACTCTCTTTCCACTTCCCTCCGTCTAGAACCCCATCACCCCACTTTTAGACGTGACTTAAAGACCCACCTCTTTTCCCTAGCCTTCAACCTTCCCACCCCCTTTCCTTAGCCTCCTCCCCTGTGCCTAGTGTTCTTTACTAGCTCTTTTCTCTCTATCCTATCGAGAATTGTAAATTTCTTTTCAATTTCCGGCCTCATGCCCTATTTTGTTAATTTATGTATTGTAAACTGCTCTGACTACCACTGAAGAGCGGTCAAGCAAATGAAATAAACATAAACTCCCACATGACCAATGAATATTCTACCCTATAACTCATTGTATATAACCTTTTGTAAATAACCATTGTAAATAGTTTTGACAGTTCATCGCCTTATTACCTGTAAAAAGTTAGAAATTGTTTTACTATTTAATATAATGATACAGAAGTATACAAAAGTATACAAAATGTAAATAGTTTTGACAGTTCATTACACTATTATCTGTAAAGTTGGACATTTCTGTTCAATGTAATGGTATACAGAAGTATACAAAACTGTTGACTTGTTCCATGTAAACCGCCCTTGATCTCTGAAAGGGGCGGTATAGAAGAAATAGATAAATAAACAAACATGGAAAATTCCATGCTAATAGTGCACATTAGTAAATATTCCCCTTGAGGCAAAACTAAAGATCAGATTCTCCACAATTATAAGTAAAAAGTAATAAGTTATAAGTAATTAAAACAAATATTAACCATGTTGGAAACTTGTGCTGAAAAAGCCATTATCAAATAACACCCTTAAAGTATAAACTTGATCTTTAGGTACCAACTGAATATTATTCAGTCAAAGAATGGATGAGGTCTAGTGCAAGTCTCCTGATGAACCCAAGGAATCTCTGCTTCAGAAGATTTGGGATCTATCCTTCAGAAATAAAGTGATCCAAGCCCGCACTTGCCCTCCTATCTCAAATATGGAGAGATGTTCCAACAAATTTTGATAATCAATAATATCAAATGCAATGCTGAAGTCTAAGAAGATCATAGAAACACAGAAGCAGAGAAAATGATGGCAGATAAAGACCATACGGCCTTTTCAGTCTGCCCATCCATAAGAACTATTAAGTTCTACAATTCTTTCCTCTCCCTCAGAGATCCTCTGTATTTGTCCCATTCTTGTTTGAATTCAGATACTGTTCTCAAAAAAGAATCTTGTTCTTTATCTAGTCAGGTCCACAGATCATCTTTAATAGACATCAGCATTGTTTCTGTACTAAACTTTTGCCCAAACCTGGATTTGCAAAGATGGAGAACAGCATCTCATCTAGATAGTCATGAAGTTGATTAACAACTGTTTTCTCAAGCAAGTTAGACAAAAAGGCAAATTAGAAATAAGATTATAATTTTCCAGCCTAGTAGGATCCAATGAATGTTTCTTTAGTTTGGGCTTGACAGAAGCAAATAGGAAATATTTATTGCAAAAGTGTGCATAAATGGTCTCTTATAAAATAGTATCTAGCATAAAAGTACGTACTGGGGGCATGCAGAGGGTAGAGTCTGGGCAAAGCACAGGCGGAGCATGCAAGTATGTGTATTCAGGAATGGCACAAAGGGGGTGCGGGAACATGTGCAGAGACTCACTGTGGGGCCTCATTTGCATAAATACTTGCATAACATTAACATGTGCTAACATTTAGTAAATATGCCTCTTAATGAGTGTCTGGATAAAGAAAGACTACCAGATTTCTACATTACTATACTCCAGTACCAACCACCAGGCACATTAGGAAGTACTATAAACACTGACCATTTAGAGCCCATAGCAAACCCACTATATCATAACTTTACTACCAGGATTCACAAAGCACCAAACCCTACCTATCAAAAGGCAACACTGCACATATTAAACCAATACATCTCAGAGAATACTACCTACATCTCCTACTGGGGTACAAGAACAAGTGGCACTGTCACATAGAAACTACATGAACAGAATACCTCAGCTCGGTTACACATGCAGAACATAGACTGTCACCAAACTAAGAACAAGGGATCACAATTTAGAAATAGGAAGACAATAATTAAATTGGGAACCCCAAAAGCCAAACTTGGAATGTACAACAACACTGGAGAAATAAAAATATAAATTAATTTCCTCTTGTACTAAACAAAAACACAAAGACATTAGCGATATACATATCCCAAAGCTGATATATTCCAGTTAATATATTCAAAATAAAAAAGTATTTTTCTACCTTTTTTGGGCATTTTATTTTTCAGTTGCAATTGCTCCAGTCACTTTCTTCTGGTTTCTTTGTGTACTCTGCTAGCTGTCTATTTGTCCTTTCTTCTTTCTTCTAGATTTTTTCCATTCTCTCTCTACATCTGTATAACATACTGATCTTTCCCCTCAGTCCCCACTTACTCTCCCAATATCTGACAATCGTAGATTTTTTCCCCCACACACAAAATATCTTTTCCCCTCTCCATCCTCATTCCCCCAGCCCCATTCTCTTCTAGTCCTCCCCCATCAGCTCTCTTCTAGTTTCAGCCCCATCCAGCATCTGCTCCCTTCTAGTCCCATTCTCCCATGCCCCCCATCAGTCATTTCCAATCCTATTCAAGCTCCCCATTAGTCCATTTCCAGTCCAAGCTCCCCCAGTCAGCTCATTTCCAGTCCTAGCCCCCTCATGAGCCATTTCCAGTCCTATTCAAGCTCCCCATCAGCCCATTTCCAGTCCAAGCTCCCCCATCAGCCCATTTACAATCCAAGTCCCCCCATCTGCCATTTCCAATCCTAGCCCACCCATTGGCCATTTCCAATCCTATCCTTGACATTTCCCCCCCCCCTCCCCCGAAGAGTCCCGTGCCTGTCTAAACGGCTTCAGGGGGAGCCGGGGAGGCCAGCCCGAGTCCCCGGTTCACGTCTGCCCATCCGCCAGTGTGAAGAGCGGTGTTTTCCTTCATGCTGGCAGCTGTGTTCTCGTGAAGCAAGCTCAATGGGCATTTCCTGGCACTTGCGCGCTTCACGAGAACACAGCTGCCAGCATGAGGGAAAACACCGCTCTTCACACTGGTGGCTGTGCAGAGGTGGGCCTCCCCGGCTCTCTCTGAAGCCGGCATTTCAAAGAGCACTGTGTGAGAATGAAGTTCATGTGGGGCCCTGTGTGAACAACATTCTCGCATAATTTATTTATTTAACATTTCTTTTATACCGCGCTCTTTATCATCAGTGCAGTTTACAATTAACAGAACGATTTGAGGACCACAGGGCATCTCGAGTTTACATCGAACAGGGAGGACAACTTGGAGAGAGAACAGGGAAAACTATGTACAATTTACATACTGATGAGACAATAATGTTACACAGGTGGAGCAGGGATTGAGATTAATGGATAGGCCAGCCTTGCGTGCATTATGTTGTTAAGTGCCCTCAAGTCAATGTCCTGATGACCCTATGGATAGTTGTCCATATAAAATGCTATAATTTATGTACAACTTGTAAAATGTAGATGCCATCGTTTACACTAGCTCTAGGGCTGGTACAAGTGATTGGGCCTTAAATTAAGGTGTTTTTTGGCCACTCATGCTAGTATTTTATAAAGAAAAGTAGGTGCCTACTTTTCTTCATAAACTGGGCATAAAATAGGTGTATTTTGACTGCCTTAAACTAGGCACCCCGTTATACAATTACCCCTGCATGTATTTCACACGTGAAAAGTGAAATTGTGTACCGCTAACTCCCAGCAAGCTAGCCACTGGCTTTTCTTGGCAAGGTGCCAGGTGCTTCTTCCACACAATAAATCTACAGCAACTGCTATTCCAAGGTGGTCTCCCATCTAAGTGCTAACCAGGCCTAACCCTGAGCCGGTAGATGGGTAGATGCAGGTCCTCGGATCTTGCCATGTGTTTAACTCCTGGCTCTAGTGTCACCGATTGCTGATGGACTCCAGTTCTGCTCCTCCTTGACGTAGATGGCTCTGCAAGGTAGCTGTCGTCCCTCCTCTTCATCACCAGCTGTACTGCTCTCCTTTTGAGCTAGTGGGGGTGCAGTCTGCAGTCACAGAGGAATCTTGATGTAGGCTTGAGCCCAAAACACCTTCCAACCCCGCTGGTCTCTCCTCCTATAGCTTTGGCCTTATGGCTCCCTCCAGATGGAATGAGAGCTTTGGGATAGCCAAAGGTCTGTGGAAGACTCCTCTACTTCTGTATGGTACAGTGTCTGGTTGCCAAAGACAGGGAATGGTTTGTATATGAGTTAGATTTTCTCTCCCAGAGGCACCTCTTCCCAGCATGATGTAACTGGGTAGAAGTAACCTTCCCCATTCTGAAAAATGTTCATCTCCAAGTTACACTATAGTAATTTAGTAAGGCCACTGGAGGTCTCTGCTGCTCAAAGCAATAACATCCAAGGGGTCTCTACACATACTTTAAAAGGACAGCCCATACCATGCTTCCTTGAAATCTGTGTGTGCTGCTTTCTATATGTTCCTTATATGTATATATCTGATTCATAAATATAAATCTGCTTTTTATTAATATAAATGCCTCCTAAAACTTCTAAAATTCACTTTATTGCTTGCCATATAGAAGGTGCTTTAGAATTTCATGGACATTGCAGTAACTACAATGAGTAGCGGAAACAAAATCACTCATTTATGAAAAAAGTAAAACATTCTTTCAGAATGCTGCTAGCAAGTCAGACCAAAGGTTTTCTCTCTTTAAGTTATAATCTTTGGCCTTAATTTGCTGCTTTATCAAAACATATGGAAACTGGAGCACTCCATTCCGAAACAAGAAAACAATTCAGAATCCAACTTTTATTGCTGCAGAATAGAACTGCTGGGAATCAGCACACATATGCCAATAAATTCCCGCAGTAGCATGTGAACAGCCTGCCTGTTGTATCTCACTTCCATGGTGTGCCTTGGCTGCTATATTTGTTTACCTAGAGGCCAAGATTCAAAGAATTTAGATTCCTAACTTTCAGTGAGAATCCTAAACTGGCCTCTTTGAAAAGTTATGAGGGCCAAGTGCTTAAATTTATGTTCCTAGGTTCAATAGGCTCCTAATTTTAGGAGCCTAAAAAGTGGGTGGCAATAGGGGTGAATTTAGGGCGGGGAATAGGGGGGAATTTAGGGACATAACACTGATTTTTAGCACCAGGTACCTAAATTAGGTACCTAAATCTAGGCAAATGAATGAGAATCCTAAATTTACGCGCAGAACCTTTACGCGCTTAAATTTCAGTGGATTTTCAGTTGAAAGTATCAGACCCATATTCAATGCAATTTAGGGCATGTTTATTAAAGATCATAATGGTGGGGCATTCTTGGGATGCGAAGTCTGTGCAAATGCCCACATCAACTGCAGGAGGCAGATGCATCCGACTTCTTGCCGCTGGAGCAGTGCAAATGCTCGGCATTGTGGTAAGCCAGTAAATAGGTGCAACCAACACCAGCCATTGAGGGGGCATTAAGTGCACCCATGCTAAAAGCAATAACTGTAGTTAGCATGCACCCACTACACCCACGCTAACCACGATGTACCATCAACACCCATATTCTGCCCCATCTCACCCTGTCTCTGCTCCGTCATGTGCTAACCTACTAGCATGGGATTTTCAATCTGAGGTACCATTTTAAAGTTTACAAAGGAAAATGTAAACATCCATTTTGCTACCTACACAAAGTTACGTTTTTTTATTTGTATTTTAATGTTTTACTTCTATCTAATTTATATATAAGGGGAATGGTTTTGTAGTATGTTTGAATTGTTTTTAGAACTGTAAATTGAACTCAGTTGTTGGGATATAAGTGGAAGAATTGCTCAACTAAGTTAAATTAAGTTAGGAGTTATTTGTTTGTAGAAATGCCTGGTTTTGCCTGCGTAAGTGCCTTCAAAGTTTAGTGAACTGGTCTTCCAATGGATTTAGCTATCAAGGCACTTGTTATACATGCAGAACACACTTTATTATTTCAGAGTCCTTAAGAAGAATGTGTATAATTCATTCAAAATACAGTGCCAATTAACAGTCCTTCTTCAGGACCAATACAGACAGCAACTTTGACACCCACTGAATTTCTCTACTGTCATAACACAACTTAAAGAGAAATCAAAGGCGCTCTTTTTACTGTAGATGAAAAAGCAGCTTTTTAACTAAAATCTACTCTCTGCTTGACATAATAGAACGTGAAACATCGAGCACCATTGATCATTTCTCAACTCATGCCCTAAACTAATTATAATACACACTTGCTGACAACTCAAACAGCAGTAGTAGAAGCATTGCATCACAATATTCTAAACAGTGCGTAGATTTTCCAAATACAAAGCATTACATGAAAATAAGTATGGATCAGAGACAGTCTAGACATGTTCGATGTAAACTAAGTTACTGTTCGATGTAAACCGCCTTGACGTGTTGAAAGGTAGTATATAAAACCAGTTAAATATATAAATGAGTGCTTAGACAGACTATGTAGCATCACCAAATGTCCTGAGATTAGCTGACAAAATACAGGTCACATAGGCTGTGTTTGCACAGGAAGTTAGCACTGGACATTGGAAAGTGGCACAAGCAAACAGCATCAATTCCCTCACAGGTGGCGTTTCTGGAGGAATGCCTTCAAGTCTTAGAAGCTCACTTGGTGGTGGTGGAAGCCTTGTGGAATGCAGGTTTCGTGGTGCAGAATGCATTGTCACCGCAATCCTTCCAGCCTATCCTCACTCCCCCAAGCCATGGAGATGTGGCATTTTTTTTACTTCCTCTCGGAATCTGCTACATGGAGAGGCAGGCCTGAGGGGTGACATACACCATAGCAGCCATGTGTCTGAGGGTCCTCAACAGCCCACAGGCCATGGTGTGGGGAGCCAAGGGGTACTGGAGGCATTCCAGTTCCTCAGCCCTTGGTTTCTCCTTTGATTCAGGGAAAGGAGATGGCCTTGGCCATGTCCTGAACTTGAGCCACTCAGGTGGAGGCGATGGGTCGGACAGAAGGTCTGATGCCGTCAAATCCTTCTCAGTCTCCCATTTTAATTCAGATTCCGAGAGGAAGTAAAAAAAATGCCACATCTCCATGGCTTGGGGGAGTGAGGGCGCTGATGACCCTCATGCCACCCGGCATGCCGATGGCGGTGCCCCTGGGCCTCTGACCAGGACATACTGAAGAGGGAGATGGCTCTGGTGACGCAAGTCAATACCAATCACCCACCCGATGTCCCAACCTCACCAGGCAGGGCAAGAGTCTTCAGGATAGGCTGGAAGGATTGCAGTGACAATGCATTCTGCACCACAAAACCTGCATTCCACAAGGCTTCCACCGCCACCAAGTGAGCTTCTAAGACTTGACGGCATTCCTCCAGAAATGCCACCTGTG
Source organism: Ichthyophis bannanicus (assembly GCA_033557465.1). Classification (NCBI taxonomy): domain Eukaryota; kingdom Metazoa; phylum Chordata; class Amphibia; order Gymnophiona; family Ichthyophiidae; genus Ichthyophis; species Ichthyophis bannanicus. The sequence goes on along the minus strand of CM066035.1, from coordinate 408,211,654 downwards.
AGGGGATTGATGCCGCAGCCACAGACATCAGTGATGCCACCTTGGATGGGGACTCCATGATGACAGATGCATCAGGAGTGAAGAAGTAGCCTAGTGGTTAGAGCACTGGCTTGAGAACCAAGAAACCACGGTTTGATTCCCACTAGCACTCCTTGTGGCCTTGGGCAAGTCACTTAACCCTCCATTGTCTCGAAGAATCCAAGTTATCGATGTCCCTATTAAATGTACATTACCAAGTTTAAGTTACAATGTAAACTGCATTGACTAAATGATAAAGTGGTATAAAAAACCTATTAAATAAATAAATCCAACTGGGCACTGGGAGTGGACTCTGCCCTTCTGGTCAAGTCCTGCCACTTGGGAAGCTTGGCCATTGCTCTCTGTAAGTCATTGAGAAGCACTGTGGAGATGCTGCATCCAGAACTTCTCCTGGTGCTCACCCTTCAATGCCAACAGGGTCTCTGCAGTGAGTGTCTCCTTGCCACTTGGGCCTTTCAGCTCTGACCAAGCTTGTTGCTCCTTAGCCACTTCTGGGCCTTTCACCAGTGTGGATGAGGAGGTCAGAGCTGAGGATGCTGAATCAGATGAGCCAAAGAGGGATTCCTTCTGCTTTTCCCGACCTTTCAGCCCTCAGCACGCCATCTGCATGGCTCGTGATCAGGCCCAAGGCATTGCAAGCACCAATTCTGACTGTTTGTGGCAGAAATTGTTTTGCCACACTTGGTGCATTTCTTAAAGCCACTAGCTGTCTTAGACATGCCAAAAAACACCATTTTGTCAAAGTCAAACTGAAAAACTGCTGTGGGCGGGAAAGCATCCCAAGGAGTGAAAAAAATCATGCAAAAGCATTGAAAAACATAAAACAAAAACATAAAAAAGGCAACCCCCCCCCCCCCAGCTAATCAGTGAAAGGTAGGAAAATTAAAAGCGAAAAATCCTAGCCATGAGCGCCAGAGAGAAAACTTTTTTCCAGACTGCAGGAGCACGTCCTAGGGGCTCCGTGGGAAAAAGAAGACTGGAGAGTATGGTGATGCGGTGGGTGGGAAGGCAAGCAGGCATGCACTATGTGCATCCCAATAGCATCCTTTGGAAGCTAGGGAGCGTTCCATGTGGGGCTCCATCAGTGACATCACCCATATGTGAGGAATTATTTCCTGCTTTTTCACAAAGTATTCAGTCTTGTCATACACCTTTACTGATTTTAAATCATTCTTTTTCTCCTTATTCCGTTCAAACTGTTGCTTCTTGATCAATGTAAAGGCCATGTAAGAGAACTATCAGGCGTTCTGGTATACCCATGCTCCTTAATGTGGCACAGACTCTCATGGTGTACACAGTCAAAAGCCTGGCTGTAGTCAATAAAACACATATAGATATCCTTTTGGTATTCTTTTGCCTTTTCAAGGTTCCATCAGTAAGTTTTCAAAGAAGCCAATTTAGGAGCATAACTCTTAAAGTTAGGAATATAAATTCTTTGAATATCGGACCCTGTATATTTAGGAAGACCCAGAAAGGGTGAATGGTCTGAGAGGAAAGGCTTGTGTTGCACATAGAATATACAAATGCATTACACACTAAGCTGTAGTAATTAAGCCCTGTCAGGGGGCGCACCTGCAACAGTTGAAAGATGAAGGGTTAGAGCCTTAAGAGCAAAAGATATCAAGGAATCTGAAGACAAGCAGAGCCAAGAGCCATAAAAGTACAAAAGGGAGATGCTAAGAAGATGGTCACTATGTCACTACCCCCTTCTGATTAACTGGATTCACCAAAGTCAGGCTAAAAAGAGGTTGCTGGGAACAGAAGCAACCAGATGGCTACACAAGCTCTACTAAGGAAACTTCTCCCTTTCTGTGGTAAAAATCTGCCCTTGTCCCACCTCATCTGCTGCTGCAAGTTTCGGCTTTGATGCCACACTTTGCTCTGGACCCAGCCTCTGCACAAATCCAGTTTTAGCTGCAGCTCCTGTTCCAGCCCTGCTTCCTTCCTAGTCTGAGCCCCTGCCTAGTTCTAGTTTCTTCAGTTCTTACAACTTTCTGTTCTACTTTCTGTTCCAATCTTTCTTCCTAGTTTTGGTCCATCTCTAGTTCTGTTGCTTGGTGAGCCAGTGGTCTAGTGGTGATCCACTATGAGCTGTGACCTTTTAGTATGATAAACTCTAGTACCGTCTTCTGTTCTCTCTCAGATATTTTCTTCCTTTCCCCTCTTTGTTTCATGATCTTTTATTTTTTTGTTTGTCAACTGCTTTGATGTGCATTACAAAAGGTGGTAAACAGTTTTTGATTAAACTAAAGTGTACTGCCCGCTATCTCCGCTTTTATTTGTGCTTGCGCTGGAACCCCTCCTGCAGGCTATTCAACAGGAGCCCCGGGTGGTGGGGATCGGGATAGGGAAGGAGGAAATGAAAATAAGTGCGTTTGCTGATGACATGCTGCTTTGCTTGGCAGAGCCGCAGGATTCATTGCAGGGGGTTTTGCTCCTTATTCAGGAATTTGGTAGTTTCTCTGGGCTGAAAATCAATGTGTCTAAATCCATGGCTTTGGATGTGGGGGGGAAGGTGCGACCGGTTTGGCGGGGAGCCTTCCCTCTGGCATGGGCCGCAGACTCTATCAAGTACTTGCGTATACAATTGCCGGCGAGCCCGGATCGGCTGTATCAAGTGAATGTGGAGGGTATGCTTGGCAGGGCGCAGCTTACGTTTCAGCGCTGGCGCGCTTTCCCGTTGTCCTTACGTGGCCGCATCGCTTTGTTCTCTATGGTGGAACTTCCTCGATGGTTATATATGCTACGATTGTTGCCGATTTGGGTCCGCGCGAAGGACTGGAGATTGTTTGATAGATATCTGACTGGTTTTCTGGGGGGGGGCCGTCGTCCTCGAATACCCCTTCGGGCTCTGAGGCAGAGGAAGGAGGAAGTGGGGTTGGAACTCCCCTCGCTGAGACATTACAATCTCCGATATTTGGTGCGGCACATTTGGGGTTTACTCGGGGTCGAGGGTGGATGTGCTCCTGTCCAGCAGTTGAAGGAGATCGCCTCTCCTTGCCACAGTTTGTATCTCCTACATAACGTGCGTTCCCACCGTCTGGAGTGCGGGAGGGACAATACATATTTGAGAACATTGAGGTTGGCTTGGCGGGAGGTTTGCCGGAGAGTTGGGTGGGATTCGACGTGCTCCCTTCTCTTACCTTTGGTGGGGAACCCGGACTTTCTGCCGGGCTACCTGGATACATCGCTTTTCCATGTTTGGCAGCAGAAAGGGATAGTGTGTTTGGGGGATTTGGGTAGAACAGAGGGGGGAGCCTTGGAGAGCTTCCAAGCCCTGAGCCATACTTATCGGTTGGGCCCCAGGAATTTCTATGGATATCTCCAACTTCGGCATTATGTTGACCAGTTGCGGAAAAGAGTCCCTACCTTATTGCTCACGAAGGATCCGCGTAAGTTGCTTGGGGGTTGGGTGGAGAAAGACCTCCTTGACTGGGAGGAGAGGAAACAGTTGCTCTGCCCGCTGGTCGACTCTGCCTACCTCCAGACTCTTGCCCACCGTTGGGCTGCAGATGGCCTGCTCGATTTGACAGTGGAGATCTTACGGTCTGCTTTTGAGCAGATCCCTAGGGGGGCAGTGTGGATCTACCTGCAGGAGCTGCAGTTCAAATTTCTTTGGAGGGCCTATGCTAGTGATAAGTGGGCCCATAAGGTGGGTTTACGGGATACCTCTTTATGTGGCTGGTGCCGCCGGGTTGAGGGGACATTGTACCACAAGTTTTGGCTATGCCCAAGAGTCCAGTGTTTGTGGTAGCAAGTGATTGCTCAACTGGGAGAGTGGTTGAGTATGGGGGATTTCGGGGAGTGGCAAGTATGCCTTTTTCATTGCTGGGTGGAGGTTGGTTTTGTGCCTCCAGCACGCCACCGAGCTTTGATTGATCGGGGTTTACTGCTGGTCAAGAGGGTTTTGTTGGGTGGTTGGCTCGAGAGCACCCCTCCGCCTTTTGCGGCTTGGAGGACTTCTCTGATAAACATGCTGTATATGGAAAAGCTCACGGCTAAGCAGTTAGGGGGGACTCGGTGGGAACGGTTCCTTGAGAACTGGCTGCCGCTCATAAATACATTATCTACCCAGGAGCGCAGCGCAGTGTTGAATATCTAGTTTCTTGCCTTTGGTGTTGGTAGGTAGAGATCTGTACTGGTAGGCTGGTCGGAAAGGAGGGGGAGGGGGCTTTTTCCCTTGGACTCGTGTTTATGTCTAAGTCTGTGAAAATTTTGGGTCCGGGCTCCTGGGTGGGCAGTAGGGGGGGGGGGAGGGGGCGGGGGGGATGGGTGGGGGGGGGTGGGATATATGTGTGTGTGCGTGTGGGGGGGGGGTGTAATGTTAATGCATAAGTTTGGCACAGCTGGTGCTTTCTCAGTGCAGTGCTGGCCTTTCGAATTATGTTCTCTACAGTCCACTGTAATACTGGGGATATTTTACTTGCTTGTATATCTTTGGGGCTGTGCTTGCCGTGTTGGGGATGGGTGTCCTTTTTGAAGGGTTTCAGGGCAGCTATGGGATGCTCCAGTTGTTCTGGCTGTTTCTGTTATGTACTCAATGCCTGTTTTGTATCTTATGATGTTGCAGTGTGTTTTGGTTGTGTTTATGCTTACATAAATAAAAAACAATTTTGGAGTAAACTAAAGTGTACTGAATATCAACTCAGATTCCAAGTTGGCCCCTGACCCACAGTTCAGGTCCATTCTGATTTCCTATGTTTGTTCCATCTCAGACTCCAGTCCTTCTTCTGATTTTCCATTTCAGGTCTAAATTATCCCTGGGGCAAAACAAGATGCATATATCTACTGTATACATGCAAGATGCCAAAACAGAAAAAGGAAACAATGTCATTTTTTCATAAAGAGGAAAAAGCACTGCATGAGAAGGATATTCACAGACCGATGCACTTGGCTTCATGATACATAATAGACGTGCTCCAGCAAACATTCACAGGGCAGATTACCTTCACTAAGCACAACTAGTTCTTCTGACTCCTATACCTACATCAACCAACAGGGCACCTTTATTCCCTGGTTCCCAGGTCACAGAGTCCTCCACTTTGACGCCTAGATCTGAAGCTGATGCATCATGGGGTATTCATAAAGAAGGCAGCTGTTAGTGTAGGGTGCAGAATAAAGACTGTAGAGGGAATTTTTTTTTAAATCATATACTTTTTGGCCCTGCAAACAGCATGGTAAGATTATAAATGGTTTGCCACCTGAGAGTGATAAGTCATTTTTGTTTGTATAGGCGAGTACTGGGTCTTTACCTTAATGATTCCTGGTGGAGCTGAGACAAATAATTTTTCAGACAGCATGCAGATGGAATGGTGGCGAGATAAGTGTTTTTTGCCTTTTGATCAGACTGACATCACAGTCCAAGAATGCACAGTGGAGTTTTCCCCATAATTTTCTTCAAGGCACCAACATTACTTGAGTGACTTTGCATGTCAGAAAAAGAAATATTGAGGCTCACTGATGGGGAAATGAGGCAGCTAATGCATTCTGCAGCTCAGAGCAGGACAAACCTGACATCTGTCATTGAATTGCACATTTTGCCCTATAATGCCTCCCATACAGCCTTTGCTCCAGTTTTGAATAGCCAATATTCTAGTTCACAGGCCTTCCCGGATAGGTGTTTAACTTTGTCCACCATTTGGGTCTTAAAATGGGTAAACTGACCCCTGCTGCTTTAGAGGCAGAGTAACTGCAATTTCTATATGAAATCCAGAAGACAATTATCAATGACACTCATCGTTACAAATGATTGGTAGTCTCATTTCTTTTTCGTGGCTTGCAGATCTTTCCCCCATATAAAATTTGCATATGAATTAGAGAAGGGCATTCTTACCATCAGGTAGCCAGATGGAACCACAGTCTGTTAAAAAGAAACAAGCACAGATCAATAGCTACAGTTTGATTCATCTACCTTAAATATTGTCAAAATATGAACTGCAAGGAGCCATGTGGACAAAGCTGTGAAAACACACTTGACATAGACACCTCAAAATAAAAGAAACAAACACTAGTAATAGTTCACTGAAGCTGAATGGATATGCCCAATTTGATAATTAAAAGCTAATTAGAAATGCCTTCAGTTCGCATCAGTGATTGGCATTTCAGTTTAGCAATACTTCATAGCAACCAAAGGCAAAGAACTTAGAGTATCTATTAAACATAAGAATAATCTCATACCATTACTTGCCAAGCGTTGGAAAATCATTCAGAAACCTTGAAAACCCTTACAAGTTACTAGTCCAGAGGCCGATGCAGACCAAGAAGAAATGAAGAAGAAGATACGCTCTAACTATATCTCCCACCAGCCTGAAAACCTGCTTGCGGCTCTTGAGAATCAGAATTGGCCACCCCTGATATCTAAATAATTTATAACACTGTTCTTTCCTATTGTATTTTGTCTACAAAGCAAGATACCTGCATGGCCTTGTATGCCATTCCGGTGTTACTGATAACAGACTATTGATACTGATTTTTGTGGAAAATGTAATCCATGTCATAGAGCAAGATACCCACTTCCTAGAACAAATGGCCTTGTGGGGTTTTCTGTCCTTTATGTGATTAATTTACAGTACCGACTGTCAGTAGATGATAGAGTAATGTCATGGGAGAGCAATCAATGGGAGCACAGATGCGGATCTGCCTCTGCTTTCCTCTTGGCAAAAAGGCAATGGTGGCATTGGAGATGAAGAAAGCGTTGGCATTGGCAGAAGAATGCACTCTAGTGCTGTAGAGCAGCAGCAACACTAAGGAAAATCTTTAAAAACGCATTTAATCTAACTCCTTTCATTTGCAAAGGAGGGGATAAAAGCTACATCATTTACAGCAAGCTTCATTTTTTTTTGTCGAGTTTGTTTAACATAAACATGTTTTGTTGACTTTCTGGTCATGGAGAACCCCTCTCCTTCCCCTCTCTCCCATGCTCCTCACACTAGAGAATGTTCTGGCCCCTGAGCATAGTCATGGCTCTCAATGCAGCCACTGAGACAAAATGTTTACCCTTCCTGGCTCTGCTATACAGACAGCAGCTGAATATTACCACTATAAGTATAGCTACCAGCAGTCAGCAATCTACATATACATTCAGTGTTGCTGACTAGCCATGTTAAGGACTGAATATTGACCCAGAGGTCTCCGCAGCTATTATCTGGACATATAAATAGCGTTTCAGATGTCTCCATTCTGCAGCAAGTAATGGTATGTTAAATCTTGTGTTTAAATAGATACTCTGTTAAATCAGTGAAGGTGCTGGTTTGATAAAATCCAAATGATTTCCAAATGAAGCTTTATTCTGGACGGTGATGTGCTGGGGTGCCATGAGTATGCGGCATACCATGCACATGACCCACCCCCCATAACAGCCACCATGTGTGTGGCACTGGTAGTGGGCAATGGGTGGGTGATGGCTGAACAGGGGATAGGTGAACTGTGCGATGTGTGTGTCCCAGCTGCGGCAGCCATGGACACTATGCCATGGATGCACATGTCCTGGCACATTGGCCCACACACAGGGCACCATTTGAAGATGCCACCGGACACATGTCATTTATTTATTTAAGAATTTTATGTACTACTTTATCACACAATCAAGGCAGTTTACAAATAACTATTACTCCATGTCATGGCACATGTGGGGTCCGGAGGGGCAAGCATGTGGCTGAGTGGACACTGCATCCCTGAGCCCTGTCAGAAAAAATATTGGCAGGGTAGGCCCCAAACCCCTGACCCCAGAGGCAGTGTCCATACCAGCAGCCCATGCTGAAACACTGTTGTGAGCAATGTCCCAGGCAGATAATATGCACATCGCACAGAGGCATGGACCAGCCACACAGGCCATGTCTGCATGGTGTGGACATGCACAGGCCCGTTGCAGGTGTGGTATGTTCATCAGCCCCTCCCTTGGCGCTGGCATGCACATCATGTTGTATGGACAGAGAACATATGGCCCATGAAGTCAGGCAAAGTGTGCCTGGACAAGACTGTCACGTGCCGTCACCCCCGTCTGGACTGTATGCCCTGGAGCATGTCTGTGGAAACATTCGGCTCATTGCTGTCACCCTGAGCTGGCTCAGGCTTATCTGGCAGTAACTGCTGGCACCGCAGGGCATAGTTGTGGAGCATGCAGCATGCCATGGTGATCTGGCACACCTTGCGAGTACTGTAGAACAGTTCCCCCCCCCCCCCAGGCCTTGAAATCGACACTTCAACTGGCCGAAGATGCAGTTGATGATTTCCTGTGTGGCCCAGTGCACACGGTAGTACCGGGGCTTTGCTGGGCTGCTAGGGTGCAGTATGGGGGTCAACAGCCAGTTGCATAGAGGATAGCTCTGGTCACCTGTAGCGGGAGACAGAAAAGCGAACCGTTGATCAACTGGTATGCTAGTGAGGGAGTCATGTGTTAGCAACATGTTGTGAGAGCTGACTATGTATATGCATGGCTGTGTCCACTATATGAATGTTCACAGGGGTGCCAGTGGGACATGTGGCCACTATGCATGCTGCATGGGACGGGGGCAGGATGCATGTGGAGGGTGGGTGTGGGGTGTCTGTGTGACCAACCCCTGAACATACTGGGCCAAGGTGTACCATGGCCATGTATGTCGGGGGGGTTACAAGGGGGGGCACCCCCTGTACATACCCAGTGGCCCCCCCCAGGGCCAAGGGGCCCACCTACAGGGCCTAGAGGTCATGGGGGGTGGGCCACTACAACCCTGCTCAGCACACGCACACCCATGCTATGTCCCATGTCTCCCAGTACCAGGGTGTCTGTGCATATGCCCACCTAACAGCCAACTGAAAATGTGGTCCTCCTTGAACTGAGCATGGAGCCCTGACCGGCTCAGGATATAGGCATTGTGGCAGGATCCAGGGTATTTTGCACAGATGTCCGTTATCTCCCCATGCGCGCTGCACACCACCTACATGTTGACAGAGTGGAAAGCCCTGCGGTTCTGATATGCAGCCTCAGTCTGCCGCAGGGGCTGGAAGACGACGTGTGTGCTGTCCACCATACCTAGGACCGACTGGAACCCTGCCACAAAGTAAAAGTCCTGCATGATCTGGTGGTGGTCCTGCTGAGTTATTGGGAAGCAGATGGTATGTGCCATGGACCACAGATAGGTGCCCAGGTACTGTGAGAGGCAGAGGGATATTGCAGGCTGGCTGAGTCCCCCAACAGCTGACAGCACTGTCTGGAATGAGCTTGTCGCCAGGAAGGCCAGTGCGATCATCACCTTCAGGTGTACTGGTATCAGACGACTCCTCTGCATGGGGCTTTCAAGCTATGGCTCCAGCTGCTGGCAGAGGTCATATATGGCAGCCCTGTCAAACCAGTACTTTGCCACACACACTGCATCACTCATGTCCATGCACTGGACCCTCTGCCATGGGACATGTGCATAAGGATGCCTCCGTTCCATGTCCTGCCCACCATGGTCACGGCTGTACAGCAGGGCAAGTGCATACCATCCCTGGATGTCCTGCATGTTGTCCCATTCCACCCAGCTAGCTGTGCACTGCTGGGCACCCACTGCGCACATTGCTGCATTGCTTGGTGAGCTGCGGGTGGCACCATCACTATTCTATACTGTGTCAGTCCTGCCACAAAAATGTTCAGGCCCAAGGGTGTACTGACATGTCTGCGGCACACGCGCAATAGCACACTTGCACAGGCATACACACACAGGGTGCCGTGCATGCACAGGCATGTCAAGGCAGCATAAGTGTTGTCTGTATGCACCTTGGCCCCACCATGTCCTGTATCCCCTTCAGACATACTATGGCTGCCTTCTCTTTGCATACCGCAGCTCAGCCATTGGCACTTCTCTCCATTGTACTGGCTACAGGAGGTGAACCACTGACCTTCTGCATTCCATGCACATGTCATTTCCACCACTGTGTGGCTACACTACTGTGGGGAGGAGGTATGCAGGCATAGATACATGTGCATGTATGTATGCAGGCATAGATACATGTGCATGTGACCATGGGCATGTCGACGTGGAGACATACGCGTTAGCATGTTCCGGTGTGCATGTCCAGGATGGGCACATCCCAGTCCTCCAACCATTTCCTGTGTGTCACATATAGTCCATATAATGGCACCTAAGGTCACTACCAGGACAGCAAGGTTCTCCAAGGGTGAGGTGACCCTCATGCTAGAGGAGATCCTCCAGCGGCTGCCACAATAGGTGGGTGATGTATCCGCATATGTGGGTGCCTATGAGAAGCAACAGCAATGGCTTTGTGTGCCGCCATATTAATGCCATATAACACTAGAACCGCAGCATCGAGGATGTGAAACGCAGGTGGTGGCAGGTACACTGCAACACTGCCCTGAAGGCACAGCAAGGGGCCAAGAGTACACAAGGGGAGCAGCTCACCGACCTCGAACAGCGCATCCTTGCTACAATTGACCCTACCATCTCAAGGGGTATAGGCCCTCTTGACACATCTCAGGCATCCCAGGAGCAAGGTACATGTATGGTGTGTGTGTGTGTCCCTGCCCTTTACCTTGTGTCCACCGCTGCTCCCTGCTGTGTTCATGCACACATGTACATGCAGCCACTACCACTGGCTGCCATAATGTCCCATCTGTGCTACCACTACCAGGCCCACTCACATTGCATGTGGCTGCTCCATTGTTGGCCTGTTTGTTGGGGGCATTGGCAGCATGGCCGCCAGCTGGTTTTTATAACCTAGGGGCCGTTCTTTTCTCAGGAGAGTACCTCCCAGCATAACATGACTGGTAGGGAGACCCTCCCCTGATCTGGAAGTTACCATACATTTCCATAAATGCCAACTATAATTAGTAGATCCAATGGACAGTGCTACTGCTTTCAGTGCATCAAATCTATGGGGTGTCTACACCTACATAAGATTTCAGATCAAAAATCCTTCTCTCATTGGTGGCACAGCATGTGTTTTTTCTTTAATAGCTGCTTACAACCCTCCCATAGAGGCCATGTTTGTGGAATAATCTTGAAACTGTCAGACTGAAATGACTTTACCCCAGCCTGTACATTAGAATAATTTTATGCCAGAGTTCTTCCGGCAGCTCAGTGTTTAGTTCTTTGCTTCAAATTCACTTTATACAATAAAAGCATATATTAACAACTTGCTTTTTCATTCAAAAGTATGCAAATCATTTCAACTACTGTGACTACTTAATATATCACAAGTCTCAGGGCAATTTTTTGAATGGAACTAATTTAGGTTTCCTATTATGGACATCCAGGTTAAGAAATCAAAACGTTTTGGTTTCATATTCTTAATTACCTTTTGAATAGTTCAAAATTATTGTTTCATTTTGTAAGTGTAGAGTTTATTGTATGGAACAGCAAAACAAACTCCTACTTTAATGCACTTTGAATTGTATTATTGAGATAACGAAATGTAGGAAATGTACAAGGGTGTGAAAACATTTTCAAGACACTATATCTGTTTTCCCTTCTAGTAAAGTTTAAGTAATTAATGAAAACTTGAAAACTTCATGAAAGAGAGAAGAAGCTTGTGGAGACAGATAACAATTGCTTTCTTTCTCTCAGTCTCCCTAATAGAACTAAGACAGCCCAAGAAGAAGTCGCCTCATCAGATTTCAGCAAGGCAATCCAGGATTTAGGGTCCTTAATCCACATGTAACTTAAGTTTCATTATGTCATGGTTTAAGAGGTACAATTCCTTCTTTGTAAGTTAAAAACTACATTTTACCATGCCCTTTGTAAATGTTCACCCACTTCAAAGGAGGAGTACCGGCTGGATTCCCTAAAATAGTAATTTGCCATTTCTTAGCTCTGTTGCCTCTGAGTATGTACAGTAGTAATAATGAGGAAAGCAAAGTGACTTGGCCAACGACATCTTCCACAGAAGATGCATTCCATTCAAGTGCTGCAATAGGTTACTGATAGCCTTAGGTTCGCTGGGTCTTAAACTGCTACAAAGTCACACAAGCAACATGATGAAATGAGCCTAGAAAATTCTCCAGCCAAGGGAAGACTTCTCAGTTTCTGTCCTTCCTGCTCTTGCTTTACAAATATGCTTTCCTCTTGCTCTCTCTTCTGTTAATTATTAAAGGATCCAATTTGTCACTCCTTGCTAGCTAAGTTAGCCTTGTCATTTCAGTAGCTGCGAAGCCCCAGCACAGTCACTCCCTTTCTCATTATCAAACAGGCACTCTTTGTGAGCCGGGGCAAGCCACGTCACCTCTACTGCCTCAGGTATAACTAGACTGCAAGACCATTAGGGGGCCCAAATAACTCTTGCACCTTAATATGTAACTTGGATTTAGAAAAGGCAAATAATAAAGCCACAGAAGCACAGTGGTCGAGGAAGCTAAGCGCCCACCGAGACTCTATGCTTCCTTATTGCAGTAAGCTCTAAAAACAGCAATTGTACATCAGTGCTATGACCATCATATGAGCAGGGCCCACGCCAATCTTCTTGGAAGAATGATTACACTGGTCAACAAATTTTTACAAAAGTCATGTTACTGAAATAAAAATAGTCATTTCTTATCAATTTTTATATGCTGAACACGAATATGACAGTGAAATTGCAAAGTTGGCTCTAGATTTTTGTAATCTACAAGAATTAATGTTTACATCATGAAATGCATGTCAATAGTAAATATAATAGGCCTTCGGTTAATACCTGTAAAAAAACAAATCATAGACTACTTCTTAGATTTTTTCGCCTCTCTCTTGTACAGCTGTTCGGGAGCTTCTCTGGGGAGTGTCCAGCAGTAGTCAGTCAGCATTGTAGTGGACCATTTTCCCTGGTATCTTTGCTCTATCGTTGTGATATCCTGATGAAAACGTTTGCCCTGTTCATCACTAACCATACCACAGTTGTCAGGAAAGAAATCAAGATGGGAATCAAGGAAATGGATCTTTAGAGACATATTGCAGCCAAGTTTCTGATACTGCATCAGCATGTCTTCTAGTAGTTCCTTGTAGTTTTCTGCCCTAACATTCCCAAGAAAGTTTGTTGACACTAGGCGAAAAGCATTCCATGCTTGTTTCCCATCACCCTGCAGCAAGTTGTTGAACTGGTCATCTTTGAAGAGCTCTCGAATCTAAGGACCCACAAAAAGAAGTAATTAGATCTTACCTGCTAATTGTTCCTGAAGGAACGACAGTCCAGTCCCTTTACTTCGGGGTTACGCAACCCTTCCAGCAGCTTGGAGGCTGAGCCCAACCTTTTTGGGATGGAGCGGTATATATACCACTGGTGCCACCCACCAACTCCAGTAACCTACTGCAAAAGCAGACTTAACAAAACCTAAGTAAGTATCTAAATGGAAACAAACAAACTCAAGCAAAGCTATGTATATATATTTTTTTTCTTCTTTACAGGAGTAGACAGGAGGAGGGAGGGCCAAGGGAGGAGGCAGATTGACTGCTACTGCACAGGCCTTTCCTCCAGCATGACCTTCGAGAGACCTGAACCCGCCCTCGGGCCGCAGCCCCGCCCCAGAGAAACGGCCAGAATGGTCACATAGTGCTAGGGAGGGGAATAGGGACTGGACTGTCTTTCCTTCAGGAACAATAATTAGCAGGTAAGATCTAATTACTTCTTCCTTATCGTCACTCCAGTCCAGTCCCTTTACTTCAGGGAAGTACCAGAGCAGTACCAGCCCGGGCGGGATTTGCCATTCCGGAACGTAGAACTGCATGCGCAAACCTGGAGTCCGCAGAACTCTGCACGTCCAGCCTGTAGTGCTTGGTAAAAGAGTACAGAGAGGACCAAGTCGCTGCCTTACAAATGGCCATAGGAGGAACTAGGCTGAACTCCGCCCAAGAGGTAGCCTGTGCTCGAGTTGAGTGAGCGCGCAGACCTCCTGGGACTTGCTTCCCCTTGAGGATATAGGCGGAGGCAATCGCCTCCCTGATCCATCTGGATATTGAGGCCTTGGCCGCCGCCTCTCCCTTGTGAGGACCTCCGAACTGCACGAAGAGTCGTTCGGATTTCCGGAAGGGCGCCATGCGGGAGAGGTAGCGCTTCAAGACTCTGGGGACGTCGAGCAGATGGAGCCTACTATCTCCCCCTCCTAGCCCCTCCGCCGAGAGGGACGGGAGAGAGATGGATTGGTTGACATGAAAGGGGGAGATCACCTTAGGCAAGAACGAAGGAACTGTCCGAAGGACTACCTTATCCTTGAGAAACGACAGAAAGGGAGGTCGAGATGACAGGGCTTGTAATTCGGAGACTCGTCTGGCCGAGCAAATGGCCACCAGGAACACTGTCTTCAGAGTCAGATCCTTCAAGGAGGCCTTCTTCATTGGTTCAAAAGGCTCCGCGACTAGGGCGTTTAGAACCAGGTTGAGGTCCCAAGGGGGGATGACCGATCTTCGTTGCGGGCGGAGCCGTCTGACCGCTTTCAGGAACCTGGCAACATCCGCATGAGCTCCTAAAGGTTTTCCACTAACCTTACCCCTATAGCAAGCGATGGCCGCCAGCTGTACTCGCAAGGAGCTGTGTGCTAAGCCCTTGTCGAGACCTGCTTGCAAAAATTCCAGCACCTCCGGGACCGAAGCTGACAGGGGATTTTTCCTGCGTTCCGTACACCATGCCTCAAAGATACGCCAAACTCTTACATAGGAAAGACAGGTGGAGCGCTTCCTCGCGCTCAACAGGGTCGCAATTACTGCCGCCGAGTAGCCGCGCTTCAAGAGCCGCGCCCTTTCAATAGCCAAGCCGTAAGCGAGAATCGATCCACGTGTGGCATCTGGACCGGCCCTTGCCTCAGTAGGTCCCTCCTGTCGGGAAGCCGCCAAGGCCGGTCGGCGATCATCCTTACCAGATCCGCATACCAGGGACGACGAGGCCAATCCGGGGCAATAAGGATTACTCGGCCCTGGTGAGCTTCCACCCGCTGGAGGACCTTCCCGATTAGGACCCAAGGGGGGAAGACATAAAGAAGACCCTCCGAGGGCCATTTCTGGGACAGGGCGTCCAGGCCCTCGGACATCCTTTCCTTCCGCCGGCTGAAGAATTGGCTCACTTTAGCGGATGAGAACCACGCCATGAGGTCCATGACTGGAGGACCCCAAAGAGCTACTATCTGGTCGAAGATCTCCTGATGCAGTTCCCACTCGCCGTGGTCTATCTTGCACCTGCTGAGGTAATCGGCGGTGATGTTGTCCGTGCCGGCCACATGCTGAGCTGAGAGTGCTTCCAGGCGAACTTCTGCCCACTGGAACAGGGCGTCCGCCTCCTTCTCTAAGGCCGGACTGCTGGTGCCAACCTGGTGATTGATGTAAGCCACTGCGGTGACATTGTCGGAGAGTACGCGAAACGCTTTTCCTAGCACTGAGGGCTGGAGTGCCTTGAGCGCCCGAGCGACGGCCCTCAATTCTAGCCAGTTGATGGGCCATTGAGATTCCAATGCCGTCCAATGCCCCTGGACAAACTGGTCCTCGCAATGTGCTCCCCAGCCTGCTAGACTGGCGTCTGTCGTCAACAGCACCCACTGCGGAGGTTCGAGGGGCATTCCACGACTCAGATTCCTTGGGCACCTCCACCAGTGGAGGGACTGCTTGGTTCGAGGTGCGCAGGGAAGCTGCCGGGACAAGGGGTGCTGTTGTGGAGACCACTGACGCAACAGAGACCGCTATAACGGGCGCATGTGAGCTCTGGCCCACGGGACTACTTCTATTGCTGCCGCCATGGTTCCCAGCAATTGCAGGTAATGCCACGCTGAAGGGAGCCGCCTGGCCATGAATTGCGAGACTAGGGTTCTTAGGTCCTTTATCCTCGTGCTGGACAGGAAAACCCTGCCTCTGCCTGTGTGGAACCTTGCTCCGAGATAGTCGAGCTCTTGGGATGGGACCAAACTGCTCTTTGCGCGATTGATGACCCACCCTAGCTCTTCCAGAACTTGAACTACTTTGGCCGTTGCCCCGCGACTTTCCTCTTCTGACTTTGCCCGGATCAGCCAGTCGTCCAAGTAGGGGTGCACTAAGATTCCCTCCTTTCGTAGGGCGGCCGCTACCACCACCATCACCTTGGTGAATGTTCTTGGAGCCGTCGCTAGGCCGAAGGGTAGCGCCTGAAATTGAAAATGACCTTGAGGCACTGCGAATCTCAGGAACTGCTGATGGGACCTTCTGACCGGGATATGCAAATAGGCTTCTGTCAGATCCAATGACGTTAGGAACTCTCCGCCCCTCACGGCCGCTATAACAGACCGCAGGGTTTCCATCCGGAAGTGAGGCACCTTGAGACAGCGATTGACCTGCTTTAGATCCAGGATCGGGCGAAAGGACCCCTCCTTTTTTGGGACAACGAAGTAAATCGAGTACCGACCCGTACCGCATTGGTCTGGAGGAACCGGAACCACGGCCCCGAGCTCTATGAGACGGGAAAGCGTTGTTTCTATAGCCGCTCTTTTTGTTGGGGAACCGCAGGGGGACTGAACAAAGGCTGGGAGTATTTGCTTTGCAAATTCGAGAGCGTATCCCTCTCGGATCACTTCTAGCACCCATTGATCGGACGTGACCCGGGACCAGGCGAGAAGAAACTGCCTCAGGCGTCCGCCTACCGGCAGCCCGCCCTCCTGGATCCCAGGTATCTCATTGTTGTTTTCTAGGGCCCGAGGAAAAGGAGGAGGCCGAAAAACCTCTGCCTGCTCCCCGAAACCCTCGGAAGCCTTGTCCCCTAGCGGTAAAACGACCCCTGAGGAAAGGGTTAGGTCTGGTCGAACGAAACCTCCGGGGTTCCCTAGGTTGGTTCTGTGCTGGGGCTAAGGGACGCGTTTGCTTCGGCCTGTCCTCCGGAAGCCTGCCACCCTTGGATTCACCAAGGTCCTTTACTAACTTGTCTAGGTCCTCTCCGAATAAAAGTTTCCCTTTAAAGGGAAGGCGACTCAGGCGAGCTTTGGAGGAGGCATCGGCAGCCCAATTCCGGAGCCACAAATAGCGTCTGGCTGCCACTACCGAGGCCATGTTCTTTGCTAAGCTCCGGATGAGGTCATACTGACTATCTGCCAAGAAGGCCGTACCGGATTCCAACCTCGCCGCGTTAGCTAGAACCCCATCGGAGGAGCCCTCCTCAGCCTGGAGTTGCTGAGACCACCTCAAACAGGCCCGCGCCACCCATGCCCCTGAAACGGAGGCCTGTAAGGCAAGAGCGCTCACATCGAAGGCTTGCTTAAGGAGCGTGTCCAATTTTCTATCCTGGGAATCCCTCAGGGCCGCGCTGCCCTCAACTGGGATGGTAGTTTTCTTCGTCACTGCCGATACCGCCACATCCACCCTGGGGGACTTCAGCAGCTCTTTGTCTGACTCTGGGAGAGGGTAGAGGCGAGACATGGCCCGGACCCCTCTTAAAGCTGACTCTGGTTGGTCCCATTCCTCCTGAATCATCTGACGCACCACTCTGTGGACAGGAAAAACCTTCTGGGACCTCCTGATGGCCTGGATCAAGGGATCCTCCAATGCCTCATCCTCCGCGGGGGTATCAGAGGCTACGTTGAGAGCTTTCAGGGAATCATTTATTAAGGCGGGCAACTCCTCCCGCCGAAAGACTCTAATTATGCGAGAGTGGTCCTCCTCAGGGATCTCCTCTTCCTCTAGCTCCTCCTCTTCCTCCTCCAAATCCTTTTCCGAGGCCTCCTCTTCAGGCGTGCCCTGGGAAAGTGAAGTGAGGGGCTCCTCATTCAACAGCCTGGGGCGCTTTGGGGGTATCCCTGAGTCCTGAGCGTTAGACCTCACGGGTCTGACTAGTCTGCCTTCGGCCGTAGGGCCCGCTTCTCCTGTCCCAAGCCCCCTCTTATGCAAGCAATAGGCTTGGTGCAGCAAGAGCACGAAATCAGGGGAGAAGAAATCCCCGACTCCCCCTTCTTCTGAGGGAAGGGAGGAGGGAGGTATAGGGAGAATTGGAACCTCTGAGCGAGAAGGGATGGATAACTGGGACGCTACTTCCCCCTCCGAAGGGTCCGAGGACCCCTGCGAGGCATGAGTCATGGCCAGGCTGATTTCTTGTTCTACTGAGGTAGCCACTGCAGCGCAGCCCCTGCAGACCCCTGCCTCAGATGAAGTACCTCTACGGGTGCCACAAGAAGGGCACCTCGGCTTGCCAGTCATGCTCCTCAGGGGTAGCCAAATAGATGCCCAATTGCCCTGAGCCTAAACAATCAGATTTACTTTCAATAACCTTTAAAACAACAAAATAAACCAACAAATAAACTTTAGATTCCAGGCTTTACCAATGCTCTCCGGTAGCAGTCCTAAATAGAAAGAAACCCCCGAGAAAAACAGGAACACAGTAAAGTTTCACATTAATTTCAAATTAATTTCAAATTAATTAATTAAAGTTAAAATTCAGATATCAAAGATTAAAATACAAATTTCAGCCCATAAGCTGAGTACTTGCGATTTAGAGGCTTCTTTCCAGGACCGTGGCTGCGATTCTTAGCCGTTGGCTCAACACGTGGTAGGCCGCGACCACGTGGAGCCCTTAGCGGAGGAACTTGAAACTGCCCTCCGTGTTGTCCTGCACGCTCCGCCGGCGAAGGAGAGGCTGGGAACCGAGATCCGAACAACCAGGGGCCTCGTTCCACTACCGGTGCTTTAGTCGCGGCTCCGGAGTTTGTCGCTGCCCTCTAAAGCGCCGTGGGAAGAATGAGGGGGGGGGCCGTAAGAAAGAGCACCCTCGGGAGGTTGAACACTCTCCCTCCTACACGGCGTTACCTCTAGCGCTCAGCCACCGGGGGGGCTTCGGCGCGAGGTCGGGCAGGTCTTCAGAAAGGGCAGAGGAGGAGCAGGCAGCACCGACAGCGAGAGGATCTCTGACCGTTCCTCCTCGCTGCTGCAGGCAACAGAGGTAATCTCCTCCGATCCCCGGATCGGGCCGCGGGGGAGGGGGGGGGAGGAGAGGAAGGAGTACAAAGGAATCGACAGGGAAAGGAAAAAACAAAGGCAAGTTTCCTAATGAAAATAAAGAAGTCTAACCATGAAAATTAGTTAAATTAGAAAAATAGAAGAAGGTAGGACTCCAGTAAGCCCTAGGCTTACGGAACCCTCCAGCTGCTTGGAGGCTGAGAATACTGGAGTTGGTGGGTGGCACCAGTGGTATATATACCGCTCCATCCCAAAAAGGTTGGGCTCAGGCTCCAAGCTGCTGGAAGGGTTGCGTAACCCCGAAGTAAAGGAACTGGACTGGAGTGACAATAAGGAACTCCCTCTTTAATCTTTGCTTCGCTGAGTCGAGGGAATTTTTCAGTGCGGTCCATGGCTTTCACAAAGTTTTTCATCAAACCTAGTTTGATGTGAAAGGGTAGTAGCAGGATTTTGTGAGCCTCAACCAGAGCTGGGTGCTGGATATTCTTCTCTCCAACTGTTACATTTTGTCTGCGATTCCATTCCTTCCACAAGTAGTGCCAATCCCTTGCTCGGCTATCCCACTCACATAAGAAACACATGTATTTTATTTATCCCTGCTGCAGTCTCATTAAAAGGGCAACTACCTTCAAGTCACCACAGAGGTGCCAGCTGTACTTGTTATAGTTTATGGAAGTCAGTAGATGCTTTAAGTTATCGTATGTCTCTTTCATGTGGACAGCATGCGCTACTGGAATAGATGGAAGACGGTTTCCATTGTTCAAAAGCACAGCCTTCAGACTCAGTTTCAAAGAGTCTATAAATAGTCTCCAGTCTTGTGGGTCATGAGTGATTTTTAAGGCATTCATGAGGCTTTCAATATCAGAACAGAATGCCAGATTACTTTCCTTTTCAACTGCATATAGTACACTGCTGACATCAGATGGCTTCAGCAGCCGTCTGGCAGTAGTATTGCATTGCATCAGAAAATGATGCAATCAACTCTGGATGATGTGTGCATGCTGGTATTATGCAATGTGATGCAATATTACATCATTCAAGGCTTATTTGGGATGTTGTTGATGTCCTACTGGATAAATTTACACGGCGAAACGTCAAAAATGAACTTCATGCAATATCTTCAAAACGAGAGCCAATAAAATTTTTTTAATGTTATATTTGTGTTCAGCTCACCAAGATACTACAGATTAGGGCCTTTTAAAGTCAGTAACGATTTCAATGTTGACCAGTGTTATATAAGCGAAAGGTGGGTTTGACTTTTTATGCAAAAGATAGTGGTGCTGCCAGCATGACTACAAAGGAACAGAATTATTACTTTTTATTTTACTTCCCAGTCTAGCTGGGGGCTGCTCTGAAATGGTGAGGGAGATCAGGCTGAAGCTCTGGAGAGCCTCTGAAGGCGGATTGCTGAGTAAATGATTTGAAGTAGTAATTTCTGCAGCATTTCAGTGCCAGTCTAGAGCACGGCATTCTACATTTGTGTTCTCTTCACCAAAATTACTGTTTCTTCAATCCCCCTTCTCCCAAATCAGGTTTTGACCACAGCCTTCTAAAGAGTCCAGGTCTGAAAGGATTAAATTCCATTAAGTAATATCTAAGATGGATGCTATATCAATGTCATTACCTAAAGGCAGCAAAAAAACGTTAAACCAAATCTACGGATCTGCAATAGAAACTATACAGTGGAAATCCTGTACAGTGAAATCTTACATGATTTTCTAAATTTAAGTTATTTTTCTTCCTTTTAATTCCAGTGCAGCAAACATCCTGTTATAGTGAATAAAATGCCCCTTAGAATGAATATTTGCAGGATAATGCATGCTTTTATATAGACATTATGGGCCCAATTCTGTAAGGCAAATAGCAGGGCTGTACATCCCAGTGGGACGTGCAGCCCCGCTATCTGTCTGGCCCGAATTCAAGAAAGCGATCTCCCCACATGCACACAGCCTCAGCACAGGGAGATGTGGATGGGGGTGGCATGGGCCAGAGAGTGGGCAGAGCAGGGGCAAGTCAGGCACTCAGACATACAGGGCTGATTCAGGTCATGGCCCTGTACGTCCACCAGCTGCTATCAGGATGTAGGGTTTATACCACCTCAGAGGTGTATAAGCCCCAGGGGCTGCAGCTCGCAGCCTGCTCAACCCCACCACATGGCCAGCGAGGGGCAGGTGAGGTCCACCACCTGATCCAGGTCCCGGCTACCCCCGCCGAAGGTTGGGTAGTGGGGAAATGGGGGCTGGCACTGCGACGAGCTGGCCATGAGGCAGGGAGGATGTCTCCCATGGAGTTGCATGGGCACACCGGGCCATCTCAGTGCCCAATCCTGCACCCATGGGAAAGTCTAGCTCCCGAGGTGCAGAATCGGGTACTAATGAGGCTGTCCTGTTCGGGGGCATCCAGACAACTCGGATGTGCCCCTTCCTGCATCAGGCTGTATTTGAACGGAGTCTTTTATGCATTTGTAATCCATTTTTAAAACACAAAAGAACATGATTCACAGTTACATCGTAGCAATGTGAAACAAACATAATGAGGTCATAATTCTGCAGGACAGCAAATGCATAACACTAAACAGATGACTCTAATCCCCAGTTTCATTAGGAGGCACATTTCACAATGGGACGTCCAAGCACAATGTAGGACATCAGAGTCAGAATATCTGAAAAAAATGCAGGCACATGCAAGTTCAGTCACAATTTTGGAAACGTGGATGTGCCCAATATCCACATGTATCGACCGTCTATATAGATGTCCCAAGGATAGCATTTCAGAATCAAGATGTCTAATAGCATAACAGTTGGAGTAGTGGTTTAAGAGCAGTAGTGGCTAGGGTTCAAATTCCAGCATGGGCCTTTGCGATCTAAGCTTAGCCAATTAATTCTCCATCTTCTCTACACTCTCTGGATGTTTGAAGGTGAGAACAAGCACTTTCCTAAGGCCTGTTCATGCCTGGAGCAGGTGTAAACACTGACGTGCCTACAAATGTCTCTGACGTTTCTGAAATCAAACGGGGACATACAAATATATTGCTACACCCCATGCATGCCTCCACCACACCCCCATATCTACTTGGATGTCTCTGCACTGGAGATATCTGTGAACATCAATTGTGGAATGGCTACAGAAATGTATCCGTTATTTCGACATCTGCGTGCATGTCTTCATCCAAATCACAACTAGACCTTTTAAAATGACCCTCTATGTGTTTTGTCTTGATTAGATTGTAAGCTCTGATGAGCAGGGACTGTATCTTATATCTATATATACAGTGCTGCGTACACCATGTAGCACTATGCAGATGAGCAGTAGTAGTTATCTGCTTAAACAAATATTCACTGGAGGTATGTGTTTTTCAGATAACATCTTGTTTAAAGTTGTCCCTGCTATTTCTGCATTAATACCTGAATGCATTCGTTTTTTCAGAGAGCAGCTCAGTTCTGTCACTCTTCTGATAACTTTTATCCCCTCCTTCAACGTCCCCCCTGCACACAAACACACAATTGAAAATGGATAGCTTTGGCCATATAGCAACTTATAAGGGCAATATGTGGCATGGGGGAGTGGAGGAGTAGCCTAGTGGTTAGAGCAACTGCCTAGTACCCAGAAGATCAAGGGTTTGATTCCCACTAGCACTCTTTTTGACTTTGGGCAAGTCACTTTACCCTCCATTGCCTCGGAAGAAAAGGCTGGCAATCTACTTCCAGTGATAGATTGCCAAGAAAACCCAGAGGAAGCTGGGTCACTAAGAGTCAACACTGACTTGATGGCACTAAAACAAAAAGAAAAAGGCAACATATAAGACTGCAATCCCTCCAGGGACAAGAAAATACCTACAGTACCTAAATGTAACCCACCTTGAACTTCTGAGAAAGGCATAAGCTAAATCCATTTCCCCCCTTCTCCCTATTAGTCTCAGCATTTGTTTTTGAAAAAACATGAATGCAGACAGCCACTGCTAATGCCCTCATAAGTGGTTTTGAATATCGGCCCAAATATGCACCTTTGTATACAATATTTATTCCATGTGATCTATGTCTGGCATGTTTTCCTCCTGTTTCCGATTCAGACTTATGAGAAAAATACTAGTGTCTGATAAAATGAAATTTCTAGAAAAAAACATCATGAAAAACAAAAGTTCACAATGAGTGTTTCATTGCACCATGAAAACCAAAGAGAGACTAATGGCATATAGCAGTTCATTTCTGTTTCCTTTTTTACATTTAATCTTGAAAAGTGCAATAGTTGCCAAAGAATGAGTAAGCTCTTTAGTAATGTTCCTCATAAAAAATACGAGCCTGTGGACAGATGGATGATTCACAACTACAGCTCTGCCAGGAGGCATCTGTAAGCCAGACAAAAGCTGCTAGGTAGAGGGCAGAAATCATTCATTTACATTAAAAAACAATAAGCGACAGATCAATCCTAGTCTGGCGATTTGTGATAATACATCATTAAGAGGAATCCTTATGGCTGCTATTTCATAGGAGGTTAGCCACAAAGATATATGGATAAGTTATCCGTATATCATGATCTGTAGATGAAGAAGTTCGTTCTATAAAAACAGTGAATTTGTATGGGTAGGACATCCACAAAGTTAGGACTGCTATTTGTGCAGTTCGCTTATACAGCAATATGTATCTGCACAGCAGCTGAATATCACAGTTATAGAGATAAATATAGGACCTTCCCCTGACCATCTCTAAAATGCCCTGACCCATCCGGAGATAAAGTAAAAGATACGTTTTAGATAATATGTGGAGATTGGAATGAAGACACCATGGTGGCAACATACTCAATTCCAGCGGTATTTTAGAAGAGGCTCTGCAAAACGATGAGGGGGTGGGGTATGGCCTGACAATGAAAGTTGCCCCCTCGAGGGATGCCCACTGCCATGTTACTGTGGGCTTTCTCCAATTGCATACTGAATACGGAAGTACAAGAGTATATGTGACAATATGTGAAACCAGAAGAGCCATTATGACTGTACTCATAGGAAGAAGCAATTGGCAAATGCGGTCAACATGCACATGTTAAGTACCAGATTTCATAACCTGAACGTTTATGTTATCAATTTTGCAAGCTTACATCAATACATGTAGCTAATTAAGACAGGAACATAGAAACATGATCACAATAAAAGACCATACAGCCTATCCAGTCTACCTTCTATACCCACTACTATAGTCACATTTTTCCTTTAGAGTCTGTGTTTGTCCCATGCTTTCTTGAATTTAGATATTGTCTTCATCTCTACTACATCCACTGGAAGATTATTTCATGCATCTACCACTCTTTCCGTATAGAAATATTTCTACATATTACTCCTGAATCTATCCCCTTTCACCTTCATCCTACACCCCCTCATTGCAGTGCTTTCTTTCAATTGAAAGAGGCTCTCCTCTTGTGCATTTATGCCACAGAGGTATTTAAACATCTCTGTCATATCTCCTCTATCCTGCCTTTCCTCTAAAGTATACATATTGAGATCTTTAAGTCTGTCCCCATATGGTTTATAATGAAGACCACTGACAAGTTTGGTAGACACCATATGCACCGACTCCACCCTGTTTATATCCTTTTGAAGGTGCGGTCTACAGAATTGCACACAATACTCCAAATGAGGTCTCACTAAAGACTTATACAGAGGGACTATCACCTCCTTTCTTCTGCTGGCCATTACTCTCCCTATGCATCCAAGCATCCTTCTGGCTTTTTGAGTCACCTTTTCACCTGTTTAGCCACCTTAATATCATCAAAAACAACCATGTTCAGGTCCCTCTCTTCTTTAGTGAACAAAGTACTTCACCCACTATACAGTACTATTCCCTTGGATTTTTGCAGCTCACAAGGGATTTGTATGTGATAGTGGGCGAGAGTTTGGTGTGCACTGACCAGGAGAAATATCTCAGAATGATTGTTTCTGAGGATCGCAAGGTGGCGAAAACAGTGTGACAAGGCAGTGGCAAAAGCCAGAAGGATGCTGGGTTGCAAAAGTTGTAAAGTTGTAAAACTAGAGGGCATAACATGAAGCTATAAGGGGGTAAAATGAAAGACAATGTCAGGAAATACTTTTTCACTGAAAGGGTGGTGGATGCTTGGGATGTCCGCCCGATGGAAGTGGTGGGGGCAAATAGTGACAGAATTCAAAATGGCATGGGACAGATACAGTAGATCTCTTTATAGCAACAGGATAAAATCAAAATAAACATAACTATCTCTTATATCTGAACAAATAGGGATGACCTACACAGAGCCGTGAGTACATCCCTAAACAAAGGCATGGGGAGGGACCTGCACAGAGTGACAGGTGCACCTACTCTTGCCGCCTTGCTGGGCAGACTAGATGGACCATACTGCTCTTTATCTGACGTCATATACTATGTTACATGCATGACCCTGCATTTTTTAGTGTTAAATCTCAGCTGCCAAATTTTCAACCATTCTTCAAGCTTAGCTACACCTCTCCTTATGTTATCTAGTCCTTCCTAGGTGTTTACTCTATTGCAGATGCCATGGAACACGGCGTTCAGAGGCATTGGAACGCCGTGTTCCATGGAGGTGGCCAAACTCCGCCCCTAGGCCAGTCGAACTCCATGGATGCCGTTGCGATTGGGAAATCCTCTCCTGTCTGTCTGCAGGGATCCAATCTCCCTTGGGCAGACAGGAAGGATCTGTGCTGCAATTGCAGCGCTTTTCTGCCCATCTGGGATGGGATCCCCGCAGGCAGCCTGCTACTTGCCAGATCACGATCGCCAGCCATCCACTACTTCTGCCCACAGAAAATCATATCCCCACGGGCTGAAGTAGGGGAAGCCCCGATCTCAGCAGCAAAATTTTGGTGTGGTCAGGGCCTCTGTGCCCCCCCCCCCCTTTCTGAAGCCTATGGAAAATTTTTGATATCATCTGCAAAGAGGCAAACCTTACCCAACAGCCATTCCATAATATTACAAACAAAAATGTTAAAAAGAATCGGACCAAGGACAGATCCCTGCAGCACACCACTAGTAACATCCTTCTCCTTACAGTAAGCTCTACTTACCTGTACCCTTTATCACCTCTCACTCAACCAATTTCTAAGCCAGTCGGCCACTTTAGGGTCCATCTCTAGGATGTGCAATTCATTTATAAGTCGCCTGTGTGGAACAATGTCAAAGGCTTTACTGAAATCTAAGTACACTAGAAATGGTTGCACAAATAAAGGCAAAAAACACAGCTTTCACAAAATTCAGAAGTTCGAAAACAGGAACACAGAAAAGAATACATGATAAAACTAAAAGAGACAAAAAGAGAAATAAGGATAGCAAAATCAAAGGCAGAAGAAAAGATGGCAAAAGATGTGAAGTATGGCGAAAAAACATTTTTCAGGTATATTAGGGAGAGGAGGAAAATCAGAGGTGGAATTGCAAGACTCAAAAGTGACGGGAAAGGATTTGTGGAAAGTAACATTGAAAAAGCAAACATGCTAAACAAATACTTCTGCTCTGTTTTTAAAGAAAATCCTGGAGAAGGACCACCGGTGACTGCCAAATATACAAATGGGAATGGAGTAAATACCACACCATTCACAGAAGATATTGTGTTAGAACAACTTGCAAAACTGAAGGTGGACAAGGCCATGGGAACGGATGGGATACATCCCAGGATACTGAAAGAGCTCATAGAGGTTCTTGAAGGACCGCTAAAGGATGTTTTTAACAGATCCTTGGAGACAGGAGAAGTTCCACAGGACTGGAGAAGGGCTGATGTGGTACCACTTCACAAAAGTGGTAATAGGGAAGATGTGACAAACTACAGGCCAGTAAGTCTTATCTCAATGGCGGAAAAAGTAAAGGAGGCACTCCTGAAAGAGCAAATTATGGACATCCTCGAAACTAACAGGTTGCATGATTCAAGACAACATCGTTTTACCAAAGGACTATTTTGCAAACAAATCTGATAGAGTACTTTGACTGCGTGACCAGAGAACTAGATCAAGGGCATGCAATGCATGTGATCTACCTAGATTTCATCAAAGCCTTTGATACTGTTCCTCATAGGAGGCTTATCAATAAACTCAACAACTTGAGGATGGGTCCCAAGGTGGTGAACTGGATCAGAAGTTGGTAAACTGACAAACGACAGAAGGTGATGGTAAACGGAACTCACTCAGATGAAAGGAGGGTGATTAGCGGGGTGTCCCAGGGTTCGGTCCTGGGCCTGGCACTGTTCAATGTATTTGTGAGTGATATTGCTGAAGGACTGAATGGAAAAGTCTGTCTTTTTGCAAATGACATGAGTGGTCTCCTCTGAGGGCATGGAGAATATGTGAAAAGATCTACAAAAGCTGGAAGAATGATCTAATGCTTGGCAGTTAAGATTTAATGTGAAGAAGTTCAGTGTCATGCACTTGGGAAGCAGAAATCCAACGGGATTGTATGCAATAGGGGTCTGAGAGGTTGGTGTGCCAGGACCAGGAGAAAGACCTTGGAGTGATTGTTTCTGAGGATCTCAATCTGGTGAAACAGTGTGACAAGGCAGTAGCAAAAGCCAGAAGGATGCTGGGTTGCATACAAAGAGGAATTACCAGCAGAAAGGAAGAGGTACTAATGCCACTGTACAAGTCGCTGGTGAGGCCTCACTTGGACTATTGTGTTCAGTTTTGGAGACTGTATTTCGCAAAGGATATAAAAAAACTGGAAAGGGTTCAGAGGAAGGCAACCAAAATAATTTGGAGCCTACGTCAGATGTATGAGAAGAGACGTGAAGATCTAAATATGTACACTCTGGAGGAGAGGAGGGACAGGTGAGATATGATACAGACCTTTAAATATTTAGAGCATTAATGAACGAATAAACTTCTTCCAAAGACGGGGAAGCTGTAAAACTAGAGGGCATAACATGAAGCTGCAAGGGGGTAAACTGAAAGGCAATGTCAGGAAATACTTTTTCACTGAAAGGGTGGTGGATGCTTGGAATGCTCTCCCGATGGAAGTGGTGGGGGCAAAGACAGTGACAGAATTTAAAATGGCATGGGACAGACACTGTGGATCCCTTTATAGCAACAGGATAAAATCAAAATAAACATAACTAACCATTTCAACAAATAGGGATGACCTACATGGAGCGATTGGTACACTCCTAAACAAAGGCATGCAAAAGGAATAACCTGCATGAAGCGGCAGGTGCACCTGCTCTTGCTGCCTTGCTGGGCAGACTAGACGGATCATACTGGTCTTTATTTGCTGTCATATACTAAGTTACTATGTTACATCTAGGGCTATCCCTCTGTCCAACTCTCTAGTCGCCCAGTCAAAATAATTAATTAGATTTGTCTAACAAGACCTGCCTCTAGTAAAAGCATGCTGGCTCGGTTCCTGTAATTCATTGGATTCCAGAAACCTCACTATCATTTATTTTAGCAGTGTTTTCATTAATTTACTTACCACAGAGTTCAGACTAATCATCCTGTAGTTCCCAACCTCATCCTTACTTCTGTTTTTGTGTAAAGAGACAAAATGCGTCTTTTTCCAGTCTTCTGAGACCACTCCCGATGCCGCTTGCTCTATTTTCCCTTTTGAAGGGGAAATAAACCAGGAGGGATTAAGGAGCGTAACCCTCTTAATTCTGCCCGTAAAGGGCTGGTTGAATGGAGCACTTTTTACAAACATAAATGTGCCAGGGAGCAGGCGTAAACCCTACATGACTTTCACTTTCTCAGTAGATGCCGAAGGCATACCCGAGACGTGCTTATTGAGCTTTCAGCTACTGGCTCTTGTTACAATTCCTGACTGCCAATGGAATATACGTTGTGACGATGAGAGCGGCCAAGAACAGATGAAGAAAACCATGTTTCTGCCTTTAAAACAAGTGACAGACAAGCTGTGCACAGAGCTTGCAGAGCAGGAAAGAAAAAAAAATCCTGTCTCGGCTGAGGCTAAGCCACGCCCAGACTCTGAAGTGGGGGCAGGCTTAGATACTGATTGGAAAGGCCTTTGTGAAGGCAAGGGTGTGGCAGGGAAGAAACGGTTTTTAAAACCTCACTCTGACCAGATAGGGAGGAAGGAAGGGAGAGTCACTTCCACAGGAGAAGGAGAGATCCTGGAGCAAGGGGATTCCAGTGGGAAGAGATATCCCAGAGCCCTGGGAGATCCTGGAGAGGAAGAAGGATTCCAGGAAAGCTTTCAGGAGAGATCTCATGAGAGAAGGAGTGGAGAAAGGCACAAGAAGTCTGACTTCCAGAAGCTGAAAGAGGTCAGTAGAAAAGGAAGCAGTGGATGTCTGAGAAATGCTCCTAGAAGTGAAGCCAACAGATGTATAGCGGAACAGCTTACAGATGAACAGGAACAGTTTGCAACAGCTAGTGTACAAGAGCCAGACCTGAGCCCTACAACTGCCAGAAGGTGGGTGCAGACGCTTGAGAGTGGAAAAAGCCAAACCCAGCAGTGAGCAGAGCAGCTGAGCTAAAAACACTAGAAACATTAGCACAAGTGTTCCCTGAGAGAAAGGCTTATTCTCCCAAAGTAACTGTGCCCAATCAGAAAGATTTGCTGTGGAGCCAGTTTCAAAAGTTCCTACAAGACACAGAAGCTGAGGAAGCTTTTAAGACTGTAGAAGGCAATGAGCATTCTTTAGCCCAGGAGGAAATGCAGGTCAATTCTTATGTGCCAGAGTCTGACCTAGGAATCTCTCCAATGGATTGCTCATTCTGTTTAAAAGAAGACTGAGCCTTACTAAGCAGAGCTGAGAAAGAGTGAGAAGCTGTATCGTGCATAACTCTGTAACTGCTAATAGTCTTCTAAAGCCAAGGATGTGTTTTATCAAGTGAGAATTTTCTTCTAAAGCAAAGAAGCTGTGTGTTACCAGAAGTTTGTTTAAAAGGGAAAACAGTTGTGCCAAGAAGAAAGTTTACCTTTTGTTTGAAAGAGATATAAGAAGCTGTGCTGAGTACTGTTTTGTTTAATGAAAAACAGCTGCTAAGGTTAGCAAGACTTTTGGTTTCCGTTTACCTCAGTTGCCAGTTATCTTCTGTTATCCTTTGGGTTGGAGAAGTATCCTAATGCCTTGTGTTTGAATTTCAATGCCTTGGAAATCCCCATAGAAAAATAAATATTCTTGTATGCCTTACCAACAGTCTCACACTACATTTTGTCCTTACTCAAGGAAAGCCTAACTATAAGTCCCAGAATTCCACTGGGGACAGTCAGAAAAGCTTTATTTAAGGACATTACAAGGCAGCCGGAAGCCTGTAAGCTCTAGGGCCCAGGCTAGGGTCCCACAACGTATATGTAATTGAATCTTAATTGGCTGACAGCTGAAACTTGGCCAAGTCGGCTCTGTACCTTTGAAGATTTTACGAAATGAAAGGTTTCTTTGTTTTTAAGAGGTGTGGCCGTGTCCTCCCTGCGCTGTTCTGGTAAACCCAACATGGACAATTTTGGTCATACACATGCACTTCTTATTTGAATGAGGAATACTTAAATGGATTTTTACCCCATCCAAGCCACTCCCCAATCACACTCTTGACATGCCTCCTTGCAATTTCAATGTACTAAGGACCTCAATGTCTAAATTCTACCCTTTCTAATATTGCCATTTACATGTAGATGCGATTTACATGCGTATTGTAAATGCTGGAATTTACATGCATAAATCATAAATAAGGCTTCTAAAATAACCCCCTAAATGAATTAATGTTGGCTGTATATCAACTTACATTGCCAAAATATTTTGTCTGGCAGAGAAAGGAATTTTTAAAACACTCCTATGCATTCAAATACCCAATGCTGACTGCATAAGTGCTTTGTACTATTATAGCATAGTAACATAGTATATGACAGCAGATAAAGACCAGTATGGTCCATCTAATCTGCCCAGCAAGGTGGCAAGAGTAGATGCACCTGCCGCTTCGTGCAGGTCATCCTTCCCCATGTGTTTGTTTAGGGGTGTACCCACAGCTCCATGCAGGTCACCTCTACGTGTTGAGATATGAGACAGCTAAATTTATTTAGATTTTATCCTATTGCTATAAAGGGATCCACTGTGTCTGTCCTATGCCATTTTGGATTCTGTCACTGTATTTGACCCCACCACTTCCATCGGGAGGGCATTCCAAGCATTCAGGTTTCAATTAACATCACTGTTTTCAGGCTGAAAATAAGAACAGATGTTTCCTCTTCAAAACACTAAAGAAAGAAAAAAAGGTTGTTTGTGCTGGAACAAAGGAAGAAAAAAAGTGTTTCCAGTTTCAGAAGGAAAACAAAAACAAGAGAATGTTTCTAGAGAACAAGAAGAAGGGGAAGACTGAGTGAGAGAGGGTGTGTGTATGTTTACTGTTCTGGCAGAAGAGAGTTTCCTGTTAACATGGGCAGGCAAAATACCATGTTTGCAACATGTCCAACAGTTCATGAAACACTGACAACCAGAGGAAATAAGAACATAAGATATGCCATATTGGGTCAGACCAAGGGTCCATCAGGCCCAGTATCCTATTTCCAGCAGTGGCCAATCCAAATCACAAGCACCTGTCAGGTTCCCAAAAGGTACACTGATTTCATGTTTCTTGTCCAATGGGTAAGCAATGAATTTCCTCGGTCTTCTTTAATAATGGTTTATGGACTTTTCCTCCAGAAACCTGTTCAAACCTCTTTTAAATCCAGCTATACTAACAGTAGTCTTAACAGTGCTACATTCTAACTTCATTGCGTTCCCCCTAGTCTTTCTACTTTTTGAAGGGGTAAACAACCAATCTACATTTACCCATTCTACTCTATTCATTATTTTATAGACCTCTATCATAACTCCCCTCAGCCATCTCTTTTCCAAGTTGAAGAGCCCTAACCTTTTAAGCCTTTCTGCTTAGGGATATTCTACTACTACTAATCATTTATAAAGTGCTACAAGGCGTACGCAGCACTGTACAAACATACATAGCGATGGTCCCTGCATGTGAGAGCTTCGAATGTAATTAACACTAGAAGCCCCAAAGTGTGTCAATTGACACAAATGCATCTTTGAAGTTGTATACCAGCACCACTGCTAGAACCATGTCAGTTATGTTCCATGACTTTGTTAGCAAGGTCAAGATGTTCAAATATGTGCATCGAAAATTAATGACAGATGCACCACCTAGCAGGAAAATGAATTTATACCTAGAAGCCCCAAAGTACGTCAACTGATGCACTCAATTGTCTTGGATGCGTCAATTGACATACTTTGCGGCTTCTAGGTATAAATTCATGTTCCCACTAGGTGGCGCATCTCAATCACTGTTTACAGTTTTACTCCGACATTACAAACAATAAACACACGATGATGTCATGTAATGATGTCACATACTGCACGTATTTAACAAGTAACCACATTAATTCACATCTGCATTTCATGCTAAACGCAGTCGTGATAATGCGTCAATTGATGCACTTTGGGGTTTCTAGGTAAAATTCCTTTTGAGGCTTCTAGTGTTAAGACAGACAAGACAAAGGATAAGAATAAGGGGAAAAGGAGGGTAAGAAGACACAAACAAAAAGGGGGTCAGGATCCAAAAACAGCTTTAAAGAGGTGAGACTTTAACATGGACTTGAAAAGGGGCAGAGATGAAGCCTGACGTACAGACTCAGGGAGTTTGTTCCAGGCATAAGCAGCAGCAAGGTGAAAGGACCGAAGTCTGGAGCTGGCAGTGGAAGAAAAGGCATAGAGAGAAGCAAGCCTGAAGAAGAGCGGAGTTCATGAGGAAGGGTGTAGGGAGAGAGAAGAGAGGAAAGGTAGAAAGGAGCAGAAGAGTGAATGCACTTATAGGTCAGAAGGAGAAGCTTGGATACAAAAACAGAAGGGAAGCCAATGAAGTGACTTGAGAAGAAGGCTTACATGAGAATATTGAGGCTGGTGAAAAATTAGTCACGCAGCAGAGTTCTGAACAGATTGAAGGGGAGAGAGGTGGCTAAGAGGGAGACTAGCAAGAAGGAGGTTGCAATAATCGAAATGGGAAGTAATTAGAGAGTGGACAAGTGTTTTAGTAGTGGATTCAGAAAGGAAGAGGCAAATTTTGTTAATGTTATAGAGAAAGAAACGATAGATTTTAGCTATTTGTTGGATATGTGAGGAGAAGGAAAGAGGAGACAAAGATGACCCCCAAGGTTACGGCTTGAGGAAACAGGAAGTAGAAGAGTGTTATCCACAGAGATAGAGAAAGGAGGAAGGGGGAAGGGGGAAGAGGAAGAAAGACTTAGGGGAAAAATAAGAAATTCAGTTTTGGCTATGTTTAATTTCAAACAGTGGTGAGACATCCAGATAGCGATGTCAGACAGGCATGCAGAGATGCAAGATTCCTGGGGTACTCCACTATTCACCTTTCTCCATTGAGAAAATTGTCCATTTAGTCTACTCTCTGTTTTCAATCTTTCAACCAGTTCCTAATCCATAATAGTACACTGCTTCCTATCCCATGGCTTTTTAATTTTCCCAAGAGTTTCTCATGAGGGACTTTGTCAAATGCTTTCTAACAATCGAGATATAGTATATGAACCGGCTCACCCTTATTCACCTGTTTATTCACACCTTCAAAAAAATATAAGAGATTAGTGAGACAAGACGTTAGGTGGCTAAATCCATGATGGCTTTCTGACATTAAAACACTACTATCTACATGTGCTCAGTGGCGACCCAAGGGGGGTGTGGGGCCATGTGTGAAGACTCGGTGCGAGGCCTCATTTACATAAGGGACCTCATTTGCATAAATATTTGCAAAATGTTAACATACGCTAACTTTTAGTAAACATGCCTCTTAATGAGTATGGATAAAGAAAGGCTAAAAGATGTCTACATTATTATAATCCAGTGCCAACCGCCAGGTACATTAGCAACTACTACAAACACTGCCCATTTAGAACTCATAGCAAACCCGCCATTTCGTAACAGCACTACCAGGACTCACAAAGCACCATACTCTACCTATCAAAAGGCAACACTGCAAATATTAAACCAATACATTTCAGAGAATAACAATACATGACCTACTGGGGAAAGAGAACAAGTGGCAATGTCAAATAGAAACTACATAAACAGAATACCTCAGCTCAGCTACACATGCAGAACATAGACCATCACCAAACAAAGAACAAGGAATCACAATTTAGAAATAGGAAGACAATAATTAAACTGAGAACCCCAAAAGCCAAACTTGGAATGTACAACAACACTGTAGAAATAAAACTAAATTAATTTCCTCCTGTACTAAACAAAGCGCAAACGTTAATGATGCACATTTCCCAGAGCTGACATATTTCAGCTAATAAATTCAAAATAGAGATATTTTTCTACCTTTTGTGCATTTTTTTTCAGTTTAAATTGCTCCAACCACTTTCTTTTGGTTTCTTCGTGTCTTCTGCTAACTCTCCATCGTCTGCTGTCCATTTATCCTTTCTTCTCTCTTCTAGGTTTTTTTTCCATTCTCTCTCTACATCTGCTTTAATATACTAATCTTTCTCCTTTTGCACGTTCCTCCATCTCTTTCTTTATTCCTTTTTCATCCACTCAAATTTTACATCTCCATTCTCAATCCCCACTTACTCTCCCAATACCCGGCCAATTGTAGATTTTTCTTCCCTCCCACACAAAATATTTTTCCATTCTCCATTTCACTCTCCCAGCCCCATCCCATTCTAATCCTCCTCCAACATCAGCTCCCTTCTAGTTCCAGCCCCACCCAGCATCCAATCCCTTCTAGCCCCCCATCAGCCCATTTCCAATCCTATTCTAGCCCCACCATCAGCCCATTTCCAGAGCTCCCCCATCCATTTCCAGTCCTATCCGAGCCCCTCCATCAGCTCATTTCCAATCCCAGCCCCCATCAGCTCATTTCCAGTCCTAGCTCCCCCCACTCAGCCCATTTCAAATCCAAGCCCCTCTATGAACCTATTTCCAGTCCTAGCCCCTCCATGAGTCCATTTCAATCCAAGCCCCCCTAACAGCCCATGTCCAGTCCTATCCTAGCCCCTCCATCAGCCCATTTCCTGTCCCAGCTCCCCCCTCCACTCAGCCCATTTCCAGTCCTAGCTCCCCTCCCAAAGCCCATTTCCAGTCCAAGCCCCCTCCCCATCAGCTATTTCCAGTCCAAGACCCCTCCCCATCAGCAATTTCCAGTTCAAGCCTTCCCTCCACAGTCCATTTCCAGTCCTAGCTCCCTCCCCTCACAGCCTATTTCCATTCCAAGCCCCCCATCAGCTATTTGCACTCAGCCCATTTCCAGTCCTAGCAACCCTCCCCAGCCCATATCCAGTCCTAGCAAACCCCCACAGCCCAGTTGCAGTCCTAGCAACCCCCCCCCCAGCCCATTTTCAGTCCTAGTAACACCCCAGCCCATTTCCAGTCCTAGCAACCTCCCACAGCCCATTTTCAGTCCAAGCCTCCCCCTCCCCTCCCGGAGCCCCACGGCTAGCTAAGAGGGAGCTGGAGAGGCCCCGGCTCACCTCTACAGCTGCGAAAGTGAAGCGTGTCTTTTCCCTTCACTTCGGCAGCTGTACTGACGTTTAGAATGCTGTCGCACTGAGGTCAAAGGGGACGTCCTGTTTTTCTGGCTCTCAGTGTGGCAGCGTTTTAAATTTAAGTACAGCTGCTGAAGTGAAGGGAAAAGACGAGCTTCACTTCGGCAGCTGTTAGAGGGAGCCAGGGCCTCTCCGGCTCCCTCTAAAGCCGCCCTGCCTGCCGCCAGTGTTCAGGATATTGCTTGTGCGGGGCCCTGTGCAGACAATATTCTTGCTCAATGGACGGGCCAGCCCTGCACGCACTGAGTGGAGGAGTAACCTAGTGGTTACAGCAACAACCTAGCACCCAGGAGATCTGGGATCAATTCCCACTCGTACTCCTTGTGGTCCTTGGGCAAGTCACTTTACCCTTCATTGCCTTGGAAGAAAAAGCCTGGCTATCTACTTCTGGTCATACCTTGCCAAGAAAACCTAGGGGCTGCTGGGCTATCAGGAGCCAGCATTGACTTTGTTTTTATAATGGTTTCTACCATTTTGCCTGATACCGATGTCTGGCTCTGTAGTCTCTTGAATCACCCCCTGGAACTCTTTCAAAAAATTGGCATTACATTGACCACTCTCTAAGCTTCGGGTACTACAGAGTATTTTAATGATAGATCACAGATTACTAATAGTAGTTCTACAATCTCATATTTCAGTTCTTTCAGCCCTCTTGGATATATGCCATCTGGTTCAAGTGATTTGCTGCTCTTAGGTTTATCAATTAGCAGTATTACATCTTCCTGATTTATCGAGATTTGTTTCAATTCATCACCTTTAAATATCATTTCTGGCATGGGTAAGCTTCCATCACACAAACAAGCTTTGGAAAATTATTTAAAGGAGAAAAAAAGGATCTCTGTCTGCCACAGCTCCTCCAAGTGTGCTTCTCTAGCCTCCAGATATCAGACTTGTTCCCTGAGAGCAAAGACCTCTCACCAACTGGGAGAAAATCATACATGTAACACACAGTGCGAAAAATTGGATAGCCCCCATCTGGCTGCTGGACTTCTGTCTGCATCTTGAAGGGATACTTGAATTAATACAGTTATACCTGATAAGTATAAAGAACTTGTGGAGGGCGATTCTGTTTCCTGCACGTCCAGCTGCTTTGGCCATGCAAAAACTGGATATGCAGGAAATGGACCCTATTCTGCTGCTGTGGGGCCTGGACATATCCGCGATGGCAGAATCGGAGACTCTGACATCCTGCCAGGCAACCCATTCTGGTGCGGGGGATGTCTACAGGTCTGCCCAGCCAGCCGTCCCAGCACTCTGGCTGGTGGTGCCGGTGCAGCGGTGTCCTGTCGCCATGGCACTGGCATGTCCAGCTGGGACAGCCAATGGCCCATACGCAGTGTGGCCCCATTTCCCCATTGTCCAACCCTTGGCAGGGGGCCCCCATGGCTGGGATTGGGCAAAAGGAGCCCACCCGTGGTGGTGCAGTGGTGCGGGTGGGGGCTCCAGCCCAGCATTGGCTCAGAGCCCGGCACTTATTCCACCTTCGGGGTAGAATAAGCCGGGCATCCAAGTCAATGCCGGAGATGTAAAGAGGCATTACCAAAACTACCTCTGTATGTCCTGGCAGATGACACCTCCTCCGCACCGCCCACGGTCTGTACCCATCCAGCGCTCCCCACACAAACACTGTGTACGTGCGGGGAGGGATGGAACCAGAATAGCGTTCTGGGGATAAACGGGGGTTGGACATCCAACGTGGATATCCAACCCTGCTATTTGTGGGTCAGAATGTCTCCTTATTTTTCATGTCAAGGTGAACTGCAAGGACTTAATTAATCAACTCCTAAGACCTAATAGCCTGCTGATGAAGATAATCAGTTAAACTTGAAATTAAGCAAAATCACCCCCTTCACCTTAACTGGTTTAGGAGGCTATAAATCAAGGTGAGTGCCCAAGTGGGTGGGAGGGATGACCTATTTGTATCTGTGCTTCAAGGACAATCTCTTAATTTCATGGGTGATTCACATTGCCCTTGGTTTGATAGAGGGAGCTTTTCAAGTTGCCCCTTTGATCTGTCACTTGACTTTAACACCTATTTAAAACAATTTCACCAAACGGTCTAACCCATTCTTCCACCAATTAACTGTGTTTGCCCCCAAAATGGTGGCTACTGACAGCACATCACCCTGTGCCGCCTCTTGTAATATAGCTGGATCGGCCATCATAAGCAGAGCTGACAACTGCCTTTGAGAGAGTCCACCAGAGCACTTCATCATTGCCACTAACTAGAGTGCCCAAACTCTCGCCAAGTTCACCAACTGCTTCTATTCCACTGGCTCAAGTACTCATCGCAAGCTGCAACACACTAATCAGGTTAAGACTTTATTATTTTTAAATCAGGCCATGACAATGTAACATTATACATATTAATATCTAGATACTACTACTACTACTTATCATTTATATAGTGCTACAAGGCATATGCAACACAGTACAGAGACATGTCCCTGTTCATAAGAGTTTACTGTCTAGTCAATACTGACAATACAACAACTGGGTACCAGGGTATATCTAGGGGAATAGTAAGAAAATACATAGGAGAGGAACAGGAGAAAAAGGGGATCAGGATCCAAAAACAGTCTCAAAGAAGTGAGTTTTTAGCCTGGATTTGAAGATGGCCACAGATGGAGCCTGATGTATTGACTCAGATAGTTTGTTCCAGGCATAAAGAGCAGCAAGGTAGAAAGATTGAAGTCTAGAGTTGACAGTGGAAGAGAAGGGCACAGATAGAAGGGATCTGCCAGAAGAGGAGAGTTCCGAAGAGGGGTGTAGGGAGAGATGAGAGAGGAAAGTTAGTGAGGAACCGCCAAATGAAGGCACTTATAGTTCAGTAGAAGTCTAAACCAGATGCAGAAATGGATAGGGAGCCAATGAAGTGCTTGTAGAACAGTGGTGACATGAGCATAGTGACACTGACAGAACATTAGCTGTGCAGCTGAGGTTTGAATAGACTGAAGTGGTGAGATATGATTCAGAGAAAGACCAGAGAAGAGGAGATTGCAATAATCTAGACAGGAGGTGACTACAGAATGGATAAGGGTCTTAGTAGTGTATTCAGAAAGGAAGGGACAGATTTTGCCAATGTTATAGAGAAAGAAGCAACAGGTTGTAGCTATCTGTTGGATGTGTGCATGGAGGAGGAGAGGGAGGAATCAAAGATGACCCCAAGGTTACGAGTTGAGGAAACAGGAAGAAGTAGAGTGTTATCCACAAAAATAGAGAAGGAAGGAAGAGGAGAGATGGATTTAGGGGGAAAGATAAGAAGCTCAATTTTGGCCATGTTCAGTTTCAGATGGTGTGAGACATCCAGGCACTAATGTGAGATTAGCAGGCAGAGATCCAGGCCTAGATTCTCAAAGAGATTTCAGATCCAGAGTGGCAGATCTGAGCATCATCAGCATAGAGATGGTAGTGAAAAGCATGGGAGGAAATGACTGCACCAAGGGACTGTGTAGAGAGAGAAAAGGAGAGGTTCCAAGGCAGAGCTCTGAGATATATCGACTGAAAGCGGGATAGCAGTAGAGAAGGCTCCACCAGAACATACACTAAAAGTGTGGTGGGAGAGATAGGAAGAAAACCAAGACAGGACAGAACCCCTAAATCCAAGCCAAGACAGAGTATTGCGGAGATGGTGGTTATTAACAGTGTCAAAAGCAGAAGAAAGGTCAAGAAGGATGAAAATAGAGGTACAAGTCACTGGAGATTTAGGCAAGAGCCATATCAGTAGAATGTAGAGAGTGAAAGCTAGATTGCAGTGGATCCAGAAGATACTGAGAGGACAGAAAGTAAAGACGGTGGCAGTGAAGCATGCATTCAAATTGTTTAGAAATAAAAGGGAGAAAATGGGTTGATAATTAGAAGTCAAAGTAAGATTAAGGGACGGTTTCTTGAGGAGAGGTATAACCACAGCATGCTTGAAGGCTGCAGGAACAGTCAAGGTAGAAAGCGATAGGTTGAGGATATGACAGATGGGAGGGACAACAGTGGAGGAAACAGAGTTTAGTAGATGGGTGGGGATGGGATCAGAGGAGCAGGGAGTAAGTTTAGAGGAAGAGAGAAGATCTGTAGTTTCTTCCTCAGTGATCTTAGAAAAGGAGGAAAGGATGAGAGAGGTTGAGGGAAGGATTAGGAAAGAAGGGAAAGGAGGGATGGAGATGACCCCAGATGGAACTCAAGAGTAATCTTGTGGACTCTGTCATGGAAGTAGTCAGCCAAATTCTGGGAAGGGAAGGAGGGGTCAGAGGTGGAGGCACTTTGAGGAGAGAGTTGAGAGTTGTCAAGAGATGGAACAGATAAGAGTTAGTCAGATGGACATAGTACCCTTGCTTGGCAAGAGCTATGGCAGACTGGAAAGAGGCTGCATGAATTTGAAATGTAGGAAGTCCACAAGGGTGCGGGATTTAAGCCAAAGGCGCTCAGCTGAGTGGGCATGAATACATAGGTAACGGGTTTTAGAGGACAGCCAGGGCTGAGGTTCATTATATCTCACAGGAGAGAGAGCATCCAGAGCAAAGGAGAGTACAGTGTTATAAGAAGATATGGCCTCATCAACAGACTTGATGACATAATGGAGGAAAGAGGTGGTGAAACAGCAGTGGAGAGAGCTGATGGGTTGATAGTGTGAAGATTACTAAAGATGTTGGACGAGATAGGGCAAGGGTGAGGTGGGAGGCAATGAAGAGTGAAACTTAACAGGTGATGGTCATAACAAAGAAAGAACTGAATTGCAGAAATTTGAGGGCAAGCAGTTAAAGAAGACAAGGTCAAGGCAATGGTTTAGCTGGTGAGAAGGGGCAGTGGAGCATAGATAAATGAAGCATGATGCCACTAGCTAATAGACCCAACACAAAAATAGAGTAATATTAAATTGTCGCCGTGAGCTGAAACTATATTGATGAAAAAATTATGTTGATAACAAAATTAATGTTGGAAGGATAGCCTTGAGGATAGAGAAACCAACCTCTCGTGGCTAATAGACAGCTAGCAATAGTGCAGGGTGTGTGGGGGATGGGAGACAATCATCTCAGAAGGAGGTCTCTGTCTTGGCAGTCTCCTTATGAAGCTCTAACAGACTACACAAACATGATTGATCATGATAGCTGAGCCCAGTGGCACAAATCTTTTGTGTCCTAGCATGAGGGGAAATATAAGGAGTGGTGCAGCCCGACAAGAATAGCTCTCCCCTCAAGGGACACCCGATGCGATGTTACTGCAGGCTTCCTTAAACTGTTGTGTTGGGTCCTCTCCTAATATTTATTTATTTTATTTAGCTGTATTTATATCCCGCTTTTCACCAGGTCAAAGCGGTCAATTGGGAGATACATTTAACACGAGGGGATATGACATACATACGCTAATACTTACAGGGAACATGGGCAATGGAGGGTTAAGTGGCTTGCCCAAGACCACAAGGAGTGCCTATAGGACTAGAAATCCCAGTCCCTCCGGCCTGAGATTGCTGTCTCCAGGTGGGACTTGAACCCCCGGCCCTCCGGCCTGAAGTACCTTGTCCTAACCACTAGACCACTCCTCCCTACTGGCAAAGTACCCACCATCGTGTCAAGGCGCAGACATTTACACCAACAGGAATTTTATAAGAGGCCTAGTTTCACCTTCTGCTGATTTTTGTTTTTGACTGTCATTCATGAGTCAATATGGGTATACAAAACTCCCCCCTCCCCACTCATGTTTGCAATACCCTCATCTTTTAATGAGACATGGACAACCAAAGTACGGGCCAAAAATGCTGCAGCTTTATTCAATACAATAAATAAGGAAATGTTGTCCCTATGGTCACATAAGACTATTTTTCCACCAGATGTCTGCATTGTCCCCACAATGGAGGCTACCATTAGCATGCTCTTGTGGTATATCTGCATTGGCTGCCATGAGCAGAGTTGGCCACTGCTTTTGAAGGAGACCGCCAAGGCCATTCCCACCAGCTAGAGTAAATAATCTCTCAACAGATTCACCAACCGCTTCTGTTCAGTTTGCTCAGGTACCCTCCACAAATGCAGAGCAGCTCTACATTCCCCAATAATGGGACCCCATTCCTTGGTTGTTGGATTACTGTGCATCTTCAGTCGAATAACTGTCCAATCTTCAAAGCTTTTGCACCTTGGTATACAAACTGCCTTTGGTGTTTCCCATAAGCCAGATGTTGTGATCAGTCCAGTTCCTCAGCTACCAACATCACAATGCAAATGCTCCATACACCCAAGATTGAGAGTTCAAGGCCCAACAATAGCAATCAGGACTGGCCTACCCATTAGTCAAAACCACATGTCTGCCTAGGATAGTAGGGTGATTCATGGCTACAAAAATAGTTGTTTGCAGCACTGTGTATGTCTTTTAGCGCTATACAAATGTTCAGTAGTAGTAGTAATATAGACTATTTGTAATCCTTTACTGCACACTGATGTCTGTGACTGCCTCTAGGGTTTCTAGTATGTCATTTAGGAGCAAGTCCAAAGCGACATCCAATAGGTCGAGGACATCCTTCCTTTACTTTGAGAATTGATTGAATAGGCTCAGTCATGGTGAATCTGCTAGCCCCCTCCTCCATCTCCAGAACCCAGGTGCTGATTTGTCTATTCACCTTTTTGAGTCTGCAGTTCCAAAGTTTTCTATCTACTGCACTCAGTCATGGTAATGTGTCAGACGAGACCACCAACATGTTCAGACAGAGGAGGGTCACTCTGGCCATGTCAAGCTTTACTGTTTTGATGAGCTGTCTGCATAGGATGACTTCCAAGGTGGTTGTCCCAAGGTGGATCCGAGTGTGCAGAAATGTCAGACTTGGTCTGCAGGAATGGGAGGAGATAATGCCATTTCATACCTGATATTCCTGTCCATTTGAGCCGAATGCCCTCTTGATGAGACCAAAATGGGGGCCTAGTGGGCAGCCAGCTGCTTTTTGTGCTGTCCCACAGATGAACGAGTGGCCGATAATCCAGACTGTCCACTGACACCCTTGCCCTAGGGTTGTCATTGCTTCTAGGTCGATGAGATCAATAAGCTCCTGCTACTGCTGGACTCATGGTGGTGCAGGAATGCCCCCATTGTTTTGGGTGCCCAAGGGGCATGGGTTCGAGAGTACAACTGCTGCTCCTAAGCCAGCCAAGGTGGGGTTGCCTGCTCAGTTGTCAGTAAAAGTATAGGGTTTTGTTGGAATTATGGGCCACTGAGCCCTGAAAATCTGGCCATAGGAGATGTTTTAGGGTAGGCAGGACTGTCTGGGGTTTCAGTATACTGAGCCGGGATTCTTATCTGCCTCTGGGGGTGGCTCAAGGCCCGATATGTCAGGCATGCCCCCCCCCCCCCCCGATGCCACTGGGGCTTCCGCTGG
Source organism: Ichthyophis bannanicus (assembly GCA_033557465.1). NCBI lineage: Eukaryota > Metazoa > Chordata > Amphibia > Gymnophiona > Ichthyophiidae > Ichthyophis > Ichthyophis bannanicus. The sequence goes on along the minus strand of CM066035.1, from coordinate 408,168,911 downwards.
CTGCTGCTCATGTTTATTCAGCTCCAGGTGAGTGCTGGAACTTTGAGCACACCCAAGCCAGTTCTGTAGCATGCATGCTGTTCCTTTCTATTGTGACTGCTGGAGCTGACAATCTTCCTCCACCCTCCATTGTATGCCCGAGGTTGGGAGTTACTGGGCTGTGTGTGAGGTCCTAGTTGAAGACATGCTCTATTGCAGCTTTTTGCGGGGGCTCCTTTTTGTTACTTTTAAGATTGGCACAAACTGCAGGCTTCCTAGGTATCTTGCTTCATGACTGCTGGACGCACTACAGTTTCTGGAAAAGATGGAGCCTTGTCTTTAATGAGGGTGAGCAGCAGATCAGATGGTGCCTAAGAAACCAAAATCATGATGAGAGCAAGTCAGCCCCAGATGTCGCGCCAATTCAGAAGTATGTGCCAAGGCAAGGTCTTCAGTGAAGCAGGATCTTCTGTAAACCTCCTGTCAATCAGTTTGCAAAGAGGCCTTGGTCTGGTGGGCAACGTGATAGCCGAGCCCAGTGGCAATCCAGGTCACAAGTACCTGTCAGGTTCCTAAACGTTCACCTACTGGGTCGTGCCAGCCCTGTGTAAAATAGTTGAGTTTTTCTGTGCAAGACTATAGCAAAGCAGTAGCTACTGATGTTTTTTTTCTGAGTGAACATCTCAAGCTATGCTGTGCTTAGGAAATCTTTCAGTTCCTCATTCCACAAGAAATTCTTCTCCGTGTTTCCATAGACCAGCTATGCACTCTGCTGCCTGGTATTGTTTGCCTATGAACTCTATACACATGGGTGCTTTATTTCTATTTGTGTTTATTTTAAAAAACACCCACCCTATGTTCTCGTAACATAGTAATATAATATATGATGGCAGATAAAGACCAGAATGATCCCCCTAGTTTGCCCAGTAAGGTGGTTAGAGTAGGTGTACCTGCCATCCGTGCAGGTCACCATCCTCTATGCCTTTGTTTAGGGTTGTAGCCGCCACTCCGTGCAGGTCACCCCCTCTATTTGCTGAAATATAAAAAATAGTTACATTTATTTTGATTTTATCCTGTTGCTATAAAAGTTATCCACTGTGTCTGTTCCATGTCAGTTTGAATTCTGTCACTGTATTTGCCCCCACCACCTCCATCGGGAGGGCATTCCAAGCATCCACCACCCTTTCAGTGAAAAAGTATTTCCTGACATTACCTTTCAATTTACCCCCCTGCAGCTTCACGTTATGCCCTCTAGTTTACATCTTCCCCTTTTACGAAAAAAGTTTATTTGTTCATTAATACCCTTTAAGTATTAAAATGTCTGTATCATATCTCCCCTGTCCCTCCTCTCCTCTGGGGTATACATATTAGGTCTTCAAGTCTCTTCTCATACGTCTTCTGACACAGGCTCCAAATCATTTTGGTCACCTTCCTACATAAGGTAAGAAGTTGGGCCCAGAAACAAGATATTTTTTCCTGAAATACTTTAGCCATAATAACTGTGATAGAGAATGATGCCAAAGATTCCAGAGCAGTAGCAGAAGCTCTGGTTAAAAATAAAGTATTGATACATTGCTAGTTAGAACAAATTTGAAAGTCAAATTAGACAAATGCCAAAAAAGGATCTTTTTTTCAATTTAAAACTGCTTTATTAAAAGCAATAGGAGAGCCAAATATCTCCAATCAAAATCAATGGGATAGTAACAAACAGCAGAAAAAAAGGAAAAAAAAAAAAGAAGCATGCAGATAGAGGACGGCAAGAGGGAAGGGGAGCCTGGTCCCAACTTACCAGTCCCTTCAGGAGAAGCTCTAGGCTCCAGGACACAGGAGCATACCTGAGCTCCGAGAATCATTGGGCCTAAAGGTCTCAGTCAGAAACACAACAGCCTATCTATGCTGCTGCACTAGTCCAAACATCCTGCCATCTGCTGGAGGCAGACAAATAGTGGCTTCTGTCAGTGCTGCACCAGTGGCTATAATGAGAGATGACATCACTGAAACCACTGGTGCAGCACTGAGAGAAGCCAGTAAAACACTTCCCAAGCAGTAAGCAAGACTGAAGCGACCAATAGAACAAACCATTAGAACAAATATTTGGCTCTCTTAACACAACTTATACTTCATTAGGCACTGCAACAATAAGGCATTGTCTTCCACGGTGAATTCTAGACTGGTTTAGTAGGATTCAAGGAAATTAAATGATCAGCCATGATTAAAATTTCTCCTTCCTTATCATCCTGCTAGAGCAGATGAGTGGAGCGTATCCAAGCAGTCAGGACCCAAGGTGGGAGGAAAATATTGGTCTAGCCAGGACAGCACTGCTAAAGGCGCCATCAGCACTTGCTCCCACATGCAACCTGTAATGCTTCATGCAGGTACTCAGGGAGGACAAGGTAGCCGCCTTACAAATGTCTTATGGAGTCACCAAGGCAGACTGAGCTCAGGAGGAGGCTTGCAACATAATGGAGTGAGCTTTGATTCACTGCGGTACCCGCTTCCTGGCCAAAAGGTACGCTGCACCCATTTCCAACATGAAATTGAGGACTTGACCGCTACCTGTCCTTTCCAGGGACCACAGAAAAAAAACAAAAAAATGGTTCCCTTCCTTTTGTCAGTCAGACCAACACAAGTATCTAAGCAATACTCTCCAAATGTCAAGCTGAAGGTCCTCTTCTGAAGGAGAGGGCAGAATGATGGCCTGATTGAGGTGAACAGAGGAGATCACCTTTGGCAGGAAGGATGGCACTGGTCCAAAGATGACCAAAGCCATCGAGATGACCAAAAAGGCTTCATGACAGGATAAGGCCTGCTCCGTCACCCATCCAGTGGAGACAACTGCCACCAAAAACACCTTTTTAAGAGAGTCAGATCTCTGAGAGAAACTTTGCGGATGAGCTAAAAAGGGGTTTCTTTCAGTGCCTTCAAACACCAATGAGAGGCTCTATTGATGTACTACTGGAAGAACAGGAGGGTGAATCTACTTAAACCCACTGAAGAAGTGAGAAATATAAGGGTGGGACACCAAGAATACTCCTTGAATATATCCCTGATAGTATGCTAAGGCCACTATACGAACCTTAAGGGAGTTCAGGACCAACCCCTGGTCCAAGCCCACAAGAAGGACAATACTGCACCTATATATGCCTTCCGAGTCAACAAAGCCTGAGAAGAACACTCCCTCTCAAAACTCCTCCAAATCCTCACATAGGCTAAGGAGGTTGAGGTTCTATGGGCCCTAAGTAGGATACTCACTACTGATACTGGGTAGCCTCCCTTGAATCCTCCATTATTAGGGGCCCTTAATGACAGTGGCCTTTCTCTTGCAGGAGCCAGAGCAGGGACCCTGCTAACACCTATTAGTCCCGAATACTACAGTCTGCGCAGCCAGTCTGGGTCTACCAGGATCACCAAACCTGGGTGAAATTTAATCCTTCTGGGTCCACTTCTGCAGTAGAGCATCCAAGCCTGCTACTTGTGGGTCCCTTGGTGACTGAAGAAGTTGCTCATCTTGGCAATGTCTCACACGGCAATCAGATCAAAGACCAGGAGGCCCCACCTTCTCTCTATGAGGCTGAACATCTGAGGGCTCGGTTCCTATTCCCCAGGATCTACTGTGGACTACTGACAAAGCCCCTAAGTGCTCTTCTGCTCAGCTGCACCATACAGCCATCTCAAGTGCCACTATGGTGCTTTGAGTCCCTTCTTATCTGTTGATGTATGCCACCATTGTGACATTGAGAACATGGACTGCTCTGCCTGCTAGTAAGGTTCAAAACTTCTCTAGTTCCAGTCTGATCGCTCTTCCTCCAACTGACTGATCAGTCAGGAGGCCTCCTGAGGGGACGAAATCCCCTAAGCCATATGGCCCAGACAGTGAGCCCCCCAGCCTTTCAGGCTCACGCGAAGTAGGCACTCTCCAGTCTGCTCTACTACTACCCCATTGCTACTCACAGCCTCTGTCTCTATTGCTACCCTCAGCTACCTCATTACTACTACCACATTGCCCGCAACTACCTTCGCTGAACAGCCTTAGACTCCACTGCTACCTCACTACCTCATTACTGCTGCCTCTCTGCCTGCAACTAACTTTATGGCACAGCCTCTCTGCTATTTCATTGATTATACTGTATCATATGCTGCATAATTTCATTGCTTATGCTGTATCATATGCTGCATGTTGTGTCGACCCCACTACCTCATTGCTTATACCTCATTGCTTATAATGTAAATACATTGCTGCATAGTCCATTGCTGCCTCATTGCTTGTAGGTTACCTTTGCTGCTTGCCTGGACATTGCTTACATTGAACTTGCTACCCACTGCTTACAGTTAACCGCCGCCTCATTGCTTGTAGGTTACCATCTGCTGCTTGCCTGGACATTGCTTACATTGAACTTGCTACCCATTGTTTACAGCTACCTGCCACCTCATTGCTTGTTGGTTACCATCTGCTGCTTGCCTCGACATTGCTTACATTGAACTTGCTATCCATTGCTTACATTGATATTTGCTGCACAGGCTATGGTCTCCCCACTAACACTGCTTGTATTTTATAACCTATAGATACTTTAGCCCTCCTCATTGCTGTAAGAACATACATTGCATAGCCCCCACTACTCCTCTTCTATGGCCCCACATCTCATTGTCCTTCTCTTCCTCATACTCCACAACTGCCTCCCCTCCCACCAGCACCCACACTCCTCTCCCCCCTACGCTCCCTCCACCTTCCCCCCTTCTCCCTCCATTCTGTCTTCTCACCTAGCATCTACTCTTGAGCTTCATCACACCCTCCCCCTCATTCAACCAAATCCCCTCTCTTTAAGGCAACCTCACTCTCGCTTCTGCCACAATGCCTCCCCTCTATCCCGCTCTCTACTACTCCTCCTCCTCCTTCTCTCATCAGGTAATATCAACCCCAACCCTGGCCCCCCTCGATTTCTCTCACTCTAAGAAGAATTCCTCAAGTACCTTATCTAATCTCATTCATATCCCTCTCCTTTCCACTTCCACCCTCCTTCCCTCATGCCCCAATCACTCTTCCAGATATATCAACCCCAACCCTATCCCCCTTAGCGTTCTATCTCACTCAATAAAGAGATCCTCACGTAACCTATCTAATATCATCAAGACCCCCCTTCATGCCCCCTCCTCTCCCCCTCCCTCATGTCCCTCAGGGAGGGCACACTCATCCAGAGACACTCACCCATACCTCGGCCCCTCTAGATCTCTGTACTACTCTGGAAATAGATCATCAAGTAACAGCCCCCCTAGACCCCTGCCTTACTCTCATAAGAAATCCTCACATAACTTGTCCAACCTCATCCATATCCCTCTCCTCTCCCCCTCCACCCTCCCATTCTCATGTACCCTGTGGAACACATGCTCAGTCTCTAACAAGCTTCCTTTTACTCAATCTCTTTATCTCTGACACGCTACACCTTCTTGCCTTAACTGAGACCTGGTTCCTCCCAGACGATACCGCATCCACTGCTGCTCTCTGCCACAGGGGCTACCAGTTCACCCATACACCTCGATCCACTAGCCGCGGTGGTGGTGGTGTTGGGCTTCTACTTTCTCCCTCTTGCCAATTCCAACCCCTCCTGCTGCCTCAGTCACACTCCTCCCTCTCTTTTGAAGTCCACTCCATTCGCCTCTTCACACCACTTCCGCTACGAGTAGCTGCTATCTATCGTCCACCCGACAAATCCAAATCGACCTTCCTTACTGACTTTGACTCTTGGTTTTCCATCTTTATGGATCCCTCTTCCCCCACCCTTATTCTTGGTGATTTTAACATTCACATCAATAACCCCTCCGATCCCCATGCTTTAAAGTTCCTCGCCTCACCTCCTCATTCAGCCTCCAACTTGTCAGACGGCTGCCTGGGTGAGAATGTTCACAGTCTTGGCAAGTGCATATATCAATATGATTTGCAAGGGATTGTGGGCAATGCAGTCCATTCGCACCAGACACAGCTGCTCACAATAATTAGTTGTGCTTTGAGTGTAAAGCCAATAAGATATTTATTTATGGGGTTATTTCTCCCAAACACAGATATGCTTGGTAGCACATAAAACAAGATACTTGCTTTCAGGGTTAAACTTGGAAAAACAAAATCAGGAAAACAACATTTGAACTTGTCAGGCAATCAAAGCAAAAGAATAAAGACCTAGTTGGCAACAAACTGGTCTTTTCTGTAGGCTTTAGTTAATATTTTCTTAGCAGTGTATCAAACAAACAAAATCCACAAAGAAAGGAAAAAAACTGTTCTTTTCAGGTTAACTTCCTATATCTTCACACATAGATTCAGAAGTGATTCCCTCAGAGCTTACAAGCAATTAGGTAAGGCTCAATTGCTAGCAGTTATCCAGCTGAAACCCCTTAGCTGGCTTGCTTTCTATTGCGTGGCCCAAAATCCTACTCAGGAGCTTTTCTGAGTAGATTAAAGAACAAGTTTGTATTTCTTTGTGATGGTTGCTGTACTTTGTAACAGTAAATCACCAAAGGAGTTTAGACAGAGAGCAATCCATATATTCACAGCCTATATCTAAGACTTCTCCTTCCCCTTCTTCAACAATCATGGGTTCAATATCAGGGATTGGCACAGAGGAATTTCTCAATGGAGCACTTTCAGGAGAATACTTGTTTCCCTGCTGTCTTTCAAGGTTATAGCTAGGGCATAGATCAGTGTTCATACCTGAGCTTCCATTGCTGTTAGAGTTCCTCTCTATATAGCCTGGCCAGTATGTAGTCCAGTTCTTATGTCCAGCCTTCCCATCCAGATCCCTGGACACTGGATCTCTCTTCACATACCTTCTGGCACGGGTCTTAGGGTCCCTTCCACATGCAGCCGTCTCCCTCACAGGTACCGTCTGGAGATTCCTAGCTCTGCAGCACCATTCCTCTGGCTTTCCCCAGTCCAATGGTGTATGCTGGCCCTTGGAATGCCTCCCAGTATACGTACTGCTCCAGACTCCTCTAGACCTCCCAAAGGCTTTTCTCTTCTTTCTTCCAAAGGGTTTCTTGCCCTCTCTGTCCGTCCGGTTTGGCTTCTGCTTCTGATGATTCTCCAGATGAAACTGAGGATGCGGATATCCAAGTTGATCATGAAGATGATGATGATTCTGAGGATGAGGATGATTCTCTGTAGAATAAACTCTACCTTTATTCTGCCTAGATGAGTGCTCCACCCTAACACAGCGCAGCTGTGCTGAATCAGGCCCTGCCCTTTGAGATGAGTGCTTAGGGATTACCTCATAGCCCTCCTGATTGAACACACGTTTCCCCACTTCAGCTCCTCTAATGGCTGTTGGAAACCTGGTGCATTCTGGGACTGGTAGTCTTTTATGGGAAAATTCTGTTTTCTTATTTCTACCAGAACTGACAGGTTGCTTGTTCAGAGTCACTTCACCTTTCCTATAGCTCCTTCCTGAGCTATGATAAGCTTCCTTATCACAAACTCTACTCCACTGCCCCCACCCACCTGCACGGCCACTGCCTTGACCTGATACTCTTCTCCAATTCCTCTCCCTCAAACCTCCACAACTCAATCCTTCCCTCATGAGACCATCACCTTTAGACCTTTAATCTTCAGCTTACGCTGTCTCCCCCTCATTCTGTCTCCCCCAACCTATTTAGAAACCTTCATAATATTGATCCCTTGACTCTCTCCTCCACCATTTCTCCACCCCTTTCCTCCATTATGTCCTCCACATCTGTTGATGAAGCAGTTTCCTCTTATAATGCTGCACTATCCTCGGCTCTTGACACTCTTGCCCCACTCACCCCACGCCCTGTCAGGCATTCTACTCCCCAGCCATGGCTCTCATCTACAACCCGCTATTTACGCAACTATGCCCGTTCTGCTGAACGTGCTTGGACCAAATCCCGCTCCCCTGAAGACCTTCTACACTTCAAATTCATGTTTGGCTCCTTCCAGTCAGCCATAGCACTTGTCAAACAAGACTACTATATCCATCTGACCAACTCCCTTGCCTCCGATCCTCGCCGCCTCTTTAATACTCTCAATTCTCTCCTCAAGGTGCCCCCACCACGGTCCTGCCCTCCCTTTCTGCCCAAACCCTAGCCGACTACTTCCACGACAAAATTCACAAGATTACCCCCTTCCTTTCTGAAGATACTACCAAAACCCTTATCCACTCCTTAATCTCTCTCGCCTCGACTACTGCAACCTACTCCTTGCTGGCCTTCCCGCTAGCCATCTCCTTCCCCTTCAATCTTTACCAAATCATGCTGCTCGACTAATCTTCAGTCAACCTCGCCATGCACACATTACTCCTCAAGTCGCTTCACTGGCTCCCTGTCCAATTCCGCATCCAGTTTAAACTTCTCCTGCTGACCTATAAATGCATTCACTCTGCGGCCCTCAACACCTCTTATCTCTCCTTACACCTCCTCTTGGGAACTTCGTTCTGCTAACAAATCACTTCTATCTAGGCCTTTCACTCGCACCGCTAACTCCCGACTTCGCTCTTTTCACCTTGCTGCACCTTACGCCTGGAACAGCTTACCTGTGTCTGTGCACCAGGCACCCTCCCTGGCCCTCTTCAAATCCAGATTGAAGACCCACCTCTTCACTGTCGCTTTCAGATCCCGACTTCTTTCTCTTATCTCAACCTGGCTCCTATCAATTTTCATGACCAAATTGTAAAGACCATACTGTGCTTTTGCACCAAATTGACTATTGCTCTGTATTGTCGCAACTAGATTGTAAGCTCTGACGAGCATGACTTTGACGGGCAAGGACTGTCTCTTGTATGTATACCTGTACAGCTCTGCATGCGTAGCACTATATAAGTGCTAAATAGTAGTAGTAGTATATTGATGTGAGAATCACATATGAAACTTCAAGGAGTATACCGATCATCAGATAGCTGGATTGAAGCCACCACTTCAACTGTTCCCTGAGATCCTGGAGGAGGGAGGGTCTGGTCAAAGAATTGTGAGCACAAGACCAGAGAGACTCCAAAGCGGGTGCATATTTATTTATTTTATTTATCTATTCTTTTATACTACTTTATCTATAAATCAAAGTGGTTTACAGAGAACAAGTTACATGAAGTTTTACATGGAATTATTACATCGAACCATTAACAAAAATAATTGATTTAAGAAAGGATATAAACATATTAACCAATACGAATTATTATAGAGAACTCATGGTCATGGGTAATCATTTCAGGAGAACATGTTGAGATAGTCATAATTGGTCTGATTTCTGGGCAACTTGGTCTTCCTTCAAAGTGCTCTATAAATAGGTGTGTTTTTAGTTCTTCGCAGAATGCTGATAGGTCAGGTAGTTTCTTATTCTTTGAGGGAGGGAATTCCACAGACTGGGTGCACAGAGAGAGAATGCTGTTTGGCAGGTGGTCTGGTTGCTTTTTATGAGTTCCATGGGCAAGGCTAGTGTGTTCTGTGTACAGCATCTTCTTGTTCTGTTGTTCAGGGCTGTCTGTATGAGTGATTTTACGTAATATGAAGATAGGTTATGTAGGATTTTGCATGTATTTAACAGTACCTTGTATCTGATTCTGCTTGCAATTGGGAGCCAGGGTAGTTGTTTTAGAATAGGAGTTATATGTTCAGATTTTGGAGCGCCATAGATAAGTCAGGCAGCCATATGTTGTGCCATTTGTAATTGGAATAAGGCATGCTTCGGTAAACCCCGGAGGATGCTGTTGCAGAAGTCAAAGTGTGGTAGGATCATTATCTGTAGCACTGTGCAAGTGTCTTGTGGTGATAGGCGTGGCCGTAAGTGTTGTAAAGTTCTCTAGTTGCTCTAGTTGTGTTGTGATGTCTGGCCTATGGAACCAGCTCCAGAGTTGATGCCATGAACCCCAGAGGCTGAAGATAGTCCCAGAAGAGCAGGCCACAGGCACAACTCTTTGAGTTGCTTCTGCAGCTTGAGGATCCTTGCTATTATGAGGAAACTAGACCTTAAAGAGTGCTGAAACGCACCCCCAAATATTCATTAGCCCCAGGTGTTCCAGCCATTGAATCAAGAGAACTGTGCCCACTCTCAGTTTCTGCAGGGAATCTGATCATATTGACCAGTGGGCCAGGTATGGGTGCACCTGGATACCCTGCTTGTGTAGGGAATACTGCCACTGTCACTACTACCATCACTTTCGAGAAAGTGCGGGGAGCCATGGCTAAGCCAAAGGGCAGAGCCTGGATTTGGAAATGATGGCCCAGAATGCAGAAGTGGAGGAACTGCTGATGTTGTTCCCTGATGGAGATATGAAAGTAGGTCTTGGCTAGATCTAGGGAGGTCAGGAAATCCCCTGGCTAAATGGATGCAACAACTGACCAGATTGTCTCCATATGAAAATGGGGAACCCTAAGCTCCGCACTGACCATTTTCAGGTCCATGATGTGCTAAAAAGAACCACCCCTTTTGGGCACTATGAAGTAGATGGAATATCGGCCCTGCCCTTGCTCTGTGGAAGGCATGGGCAAAACAACATGTAACTACAGGAGGCATTGCAAGGTTTCTGTAATGCCACATGCTTGAGTGGGGGCCACAGGGAGACACTATAAAGGCTCTGCAAATTCCATCCTGAACCCCTGTCCTAGACCCCCAAAGATCTACTGGTCTGATGTGATCTGTGTCCACTACAAGAGCTGGATCCACCCTCCTACCAGCTGTACCTGGAAGAGACCCACCAGATCTCATTGTGAGGGCTTTCTGGCTCCAGCAGCAACCACAGAGTTGTCTCAAGATTGCTGGGAACCCTGAAACGACTGTCCCTTTTTGAGCCTGAAGCCATAAAGTATACAGGCTGAACCTGAGCTTTTGGTTGCCCTTAGGTGCTTCCAAGCTCCATGGTCAGTTCTCCAAGAGGGTAAGCATGTACCTCTAGGCTTGTCTTCCAGCAGTCTCTGAAGATAGGCCTTGCCCAGGTCTTTGAGCTCCTCCCCAAAAGCAACTTACCCTTAAAAGATGGGATTGCTGAGATGTAACTTGGAGACAACATTCGCTACACATTTGTGAAGCCAGAGCCATCACCTGGCCATGACTACTGCTGCCATGGACTTGGAGAAAACACTAATTAGGTTGTTTAGAGTGTCAGCCACAAGCACGGCTCCTGACTCCAATCTTTCAGCCTCAGGGCTGTCTAGAGTTGTTGAACTTGGCACAAAAGCACTCTGGCTACTAATCCTGCACAAATGGCCTCCAGGAGGCTGGGGTCTCACGGGGAAAGTTTCGAGTGTGAGAACAGCTCTAAATATGCTGACAATTTCACAGAAGGTGTTTATGAATAAGTGAGACACTGGAGGGACAATGAGGAATGCATATTACTACCAGTTAGTGCATGTTACCTGGCCAATAATGTGTGTTATTGAGGGAACACTTCATAGTAAATAGAGGGAAATACCTGCTGTACAATCAGTGTAGCTCTCCTTGAAATAAGGCATGAGCCAAATCCAAAAAAATAACACACAAATCAACAAAAACTAGATCCTGAAAACCTCAGGATACATAAACATCCCAGTAGTTCATTCCCACAGCCAAACAGGTTTCTTAAATTCAGAATGCAATATACATTTCCTGTTGCAAAATACAAATGACATCAGGGAAAAGGAACTCAGTCACCCATAAACAATTGTATTTTAATATACTGTACTGCAGCTGAATTGCTAAGAAATGTATCTAATTTGTATCTGTAGCATTGGCAGATGCTGAAATTTTGATGAATGCAGCAGAGGTTCTATAGATCCTATTGTGCAACTAGTATTTAAATTCAATAATCCATTTTCTCAGCTGCCTGGCTATTCATACTGAAAGCACCAGTGGCATCTTTCTGGTTTGTTTCTGAAACTGTGGTTAACTAATTTCTTATAAACAAGACAACTTCCTGTCTCAGGGCACAAGCATTGCTAGGCTGGTCTGAGCCGGAGCAGCCTTTGCAGGGCTGACCTCTTAATACACTTACTCACTAATACCACAGCTCCGTCTAGTTACCTATTACCATGAGACAGCAACTTCCATACCAAGACTCTTTTCTTTTCTGATGAGCGTCTAAAAGCATACACTCTGGCCTTCAAATAAACTTGAATCCAGCAGTTGATTTAGCAGGTTTTCAAGCAGCATGTTAAAGTGCTTTTCTCAGAATCTAGCACCATAAATCTTAAGAATCGCACTTCTTTGGCTCCTCGTGCTGGAAATATACAGTCAGAGTTTAAATGCTTTTGCAATACGCTCCTTCCTCTTACTTCTATGGCACCGACGTGCAGCTATCACTATCTACAAAACCTGAACTGTGTCAATACAAAATGTTAAGCCTGAAGGCTCTAAAACATTTATTATTATTTATTATTACCTCTTAAGCTTTTCTTTCTGCTGTTGTTGTTTTTGTTTTGTTCTGCTTTTATGATTAGGAGAAGGCAAAGATAGCAGAGCAGGATTATTCTTATCTTTGCAGAAGTCAAATTTATTATATCAGATAAAACTGATTTTCGTGTAAAACTGTTAACTACTTCGACTCTGAAATTTCAGGGGTTTTGCATGAATTTAGAACGAAAACATTCAAATAAAATTAACTGGCGGATAGTGTCAACAGAAAAGCTGTTTGGGGGGGCAAATATGTTCCTTCTAGTATTTTTTTCATGGACTATGTGGCGATACTATTGCATTGATTTATTATACCACATCATAACGCAGAGTAATGGTATAATTTCAACACAGAGTAATGATATCTCTGAAGAAGCATGCCACACACAGTTCTAGTAGGATGGGCAACCATATTTTGCCACAACTTTTAAAAAATGTGTCATGAACCCAGTAGTAATATAAAGTACCAGAGGATATTTAGTCCATCAGATGGCTGCATTGGCTAACACATTCCTGCTTGTATTTCAGGTGCAGTGTTGAACAACTGGACCATTTCACTGGAGGCCACGGGGGAGCCTTGGCCTATGATGCTTAAATTTATTTCGTTATCTCTGCCTATTTATCATGCTTCCAGCTGCAGCTGGTGTGTGTTGCTGTTTTTAAATCACTGCTTGGCTTACTTTGTTCTCTTCGTCTTGCAGTCTTCATGAAAAATTACACACATAGTGACAATCTCAGAGTCAGACACACCAACAAAAACTGTTAAAAGCACATTTAAGATAGGACATGGAGATCAGCATTGAGACGAGATTAGGGCGCATTCAAGTCAGACGGTATTTTAGGAATAGTTCTGCTAAACATGAAGCCATTTCTAAAATACACATCCACAAGCAGGAGGAGGAGTAAGAGCCACTTCACAAATATACACGTGGGAAAAATGGATGGAGGAAACCGGGCGATTTACACGTCTAAGGGGTAAATGTGGACACTTAGACGGGTATCTGGGCCATTTTGCAAACCTAGACTGCAGATGCTCTTAATTACAAGGGACTCTACATTGACCCCATTTCAATTCAGAGAGAGAAATAAACCCTGGGGGATTAAGGGGATATCCCCTTTAATTCCTCATGTAAAGGGATGGCCAAAAGCAACACTTTTTGATTCTCTATTCTTGTCATGGAGTAGGTGTAAATCTGGACTTCGCCAATTTTGGGCTTACACAGGCATGCCTCATATGAAATGGGGAATATGTATGTTGATTTTTGTCCTGCTCAGGACATGCTCCTGATATAACCCCCATCTACTTTTCACTTGGTATCCATGTGTAAAATGAACCTTTTCTAAAATGTACAATTTCCACATGTAAGTGGCTGTATTGATACGTGTATTAATCACCAATAAGGCTTCTAAAATAATGCCCTTGACTTGCAGGTAAAAATCTCTCTTCATCCTGTAGCGCACAAAAGGGAGTTTTGTCTGTGGCTATGGCCGTCACCACTTTGCTTTTATTTGGCGACCCCTTTTATTTTATCAGCAGTCGTGGCATCTATAGCTAGAGGGGATGTGTCCTTGTATATGCATAAGTATGTGTGTTTCTGATTAATTGCTTTAGATAACCTATTGGGTACCATTCTAATGTTTTCCATGAAATCTTTGTGCAGTCCCTCCTACCCAGGTCCGCACTTAGCCCTGTGCGAGTGGTGTGGCCGCACAGGGCGTAAAGGCTTAAGGGGCGCATTTTAGCTGTCTACCGTTGCCTGCCGCCGCCATTTTTTCTTCTCTCAGCGGCGGCAGGCAACAGACAGCTAAAATGCACCCCTTAAGCCTTCTCGCCAGCATGCTCTTTCAGGGAGGGACAGATCTGCTTAGCATGCTGGCGACTTGCACATCGGGCATGCCTCGATTTACACTCGGTACGGCCCTGCTCCTACCCACCTAAAATTTGAGTCCTAGAAAGATGGAAAGTTTTTGTTTTGTCATAATTAAGCAGAACATGCCATTGCTGAAAGGGCAGAGCTGAGAACATTTTCCGGCAGCTGGAGGTACTGGCTTGCAGAGGAGAACTAAAACAGAATGGACTTGGCAGCTTTATAAAGTCTCCACAAAGTGGGCAAGCTGGCAGAGTACTATCACAGTTTTGCTGATGGGCAAAAGAGGCCTTTTGAATGTGAACATTTTGTTTCTGTATGTGATAAAAGACTTCCTTTACCATTACCTACAAGACCACTACAATAAACTAAAACACCCCCCAGCATCCCAATAGGAAATCCCCACACCCCGCTATGGCTCCACCCAAGACTACCTTGAAGTAAACCTGGTGGTGTAGTGCGACCCGAACGGATGTGACCCCCACTTGCCTCCATCCAAACTGGCACCGGTTTCATAACAGCACCCATGATCGCCTAGCGCCTTGCAGTACTACAGCTACTTTTGACCCCTAGTGGTAGTACCACAAGATGACTGCTATCCAATTCACTTTGGCGGCCTGTTTTATTTTGCATCTCACTCCTCTTTTGTGTATTTGGTACTTATGAGTGTGCTTCCTTGGATGCTGGTTAAACAGGTGCCATTTTGAATTGGTGCTGGCCCAGACAGGAAAGAGTTATAGTTGCTTCTATTCAGGAATCACTAACTCACCAGGCTTCCTTTAAGGTATGTCTGGGGGGGGGGGGCGTAGGAGTGTGGGGGGCTTAAACTGTGGCTTTGGTGGGGGAATGGAGACTGGAAACTTATAAAGGGAGGGGTGAGGTATTTGGGGGGCCTTCACTCCTTAGTGGTGTCAGGGGGTGAGGGCCCCCAGCCCACCAGTTCCAGATTACCCTCGCACCTCTTTAAGATGACAGCCAGGAGCATTAGAACAGGAGCACACGCCGAAACAGGGTGAAATAATAAGGACAAAAAATTTAATATCAGCATACAATTCACTTTGGAGGGCTGTTTTATTTTGCATCTCACTCCTGTTTTGTGTATTCGGTACTTGCGAGTGTGTGTGCTTCCTTGGATGTTGGTTAACCAGGAGCATTATATCTCGTGTTTAGCTTTGAACTGGTGTTATTTTTCCAATAATGCATCTTGCAATGATTTACTACAAGCTGCAGCATTCATTTGAATACTAATGAGTTGCTTTGCATGTACTTGTGTGCTTTCCATCTCATGAGTATTTAACATGTGCTGCATGGGGAATTTGTGCATTGTGGTGAAATAACACATGCGTCATTGCCCTTAAATGTGCGTAAAGGGACAAATAATGTACAGTATTGCTATAAGACACTTTAGTAACTACCCCCCTTAGTTGGAAAGACAAGAAGAAAAGCATTGAAAGGAGCAATAAATTCATTAGTCTGTTGGGAATTCCATTTTCATTGATGAAAAGGTTAAGAACATAAGAAATGCCATACTGGGTCAGACCAAGGTCCATCAAGCCAGTATCCTGTTTCCAACAGTGGCCAATCCAGGTCACACGTACCTAGCAGTTTCCCAAAAAGACACACGGTTCCATAATGCTTGTACTGGGGCAAGCAGTGTATTACCTGGATCTTCTTTAATACTGGTTTATGGATCTTTCCTCCAGGAACTTGTCCAAACCTTTTTTAAACACAGCTACACTAACAGCTTTTACTATATCCTCCGGTAACAAATTCAAGAGTTTGATTATGTGCTGAGTGAAAAAATATTTTCTCTTAATAGTCTTAAACAGGTTACACTCCAGCTTCATTGCATGTCTCCAAGTCTGTTTACGCCATCAAAAAGTAGAAAATCTATCTACATTTACCCGTTCTACTCCATTCATTAATTTATAGACCTCTATCATATGTCCATCAGCCATCTCTTTTCCAGGTTGAAAAGCCCTAACCTTTTAAGTCTTCAGTTGTTGAATCAATCGTAATAAACGTTTTCAATTACAGTAATATGTTATATTTGGGGTTAAACAGGAAATATATGAAAAAGTTGCAGATTACACAAAATGCCATTGCTAGGTTTTTAGTGGGGGAAGGAAACTACATTGGCTTCCTATTTTAAAAAGATGTAATCTTTAATCTACTGATGTTGGTCTTTAAGGCCTTGAGAAATGAGAAATCTTTATATTTGAGAAACAGGTTATGATGTTATCTGCCTATGAGACACTAGCACTTTTCTCAAGGTATTCTTCTAGAAGTTCTAGATGTGTCAATATACCTAAATCAGGCCTTGACAAATATTGTTTGGATTTAGGAGCCGGTCCAAAATCTTAGAAGTCAGTGGCTGTGACCTTCTCATACCAACTTTCCCCTCCTTTGTCTCCACTGTCCACTGATGTTCCTCCATTTGCAAACTTATACAAGTCTGGGGAGGGTGGAAGAGTTTGAAGAGAGATAATGAAGTGTGTCATATGGCAGCAGGGACTGTATGAGGCATCTTTAGGCAGGAATATGTAGATAGTATATAAGTGTGTGTGTCTGGTGCAATGGTGGTTTGCCTGTCTGTGCATGGGATGTGGCAGTGGGTGCCTTTGTGTGCATAGGGTGCAGAGGTGGGTGGGTGGGTGCACGCACACACCTGTGCTCATCTGTTGTGTGGAAATGTGGTTGGTGTGTGTGTGTGTAAGGCATTGATAAGGCAGGCAAAGAGAGAATTTGAAAAAAAGCTTGCTGTGGAAGCAAAAATACATGAGACTTTCAAGTACATTCGTAATAAAAAACCTGAGAGTCAGTTGGACCATTAGATGATACAGGGGTTAAAGGGGCACTGGCATGGCCATGGCAGAGAGGTTGAATGAATTCTTTGCTTCGGTCTTTACTGAAAAAGATGTAAGGAAATTACCCATGATTGAAATGGTATTTAAAGGTAATGCATCAAAAGAATTTAAAGAAATATCAATAAACCGGGAAGATGTATTACAACTATTTGATAAACTAAAGAGTAGCAAATCACCTGAACTGGAAGGTATACATCTAAGAGTGCTGAAAGAACTGAAATATAAGATTGCAGACCTACTATTAGTAATCTGTGAACTATCATTAAAATGATCTGTAATCCTGAAGATTGGCGAATGTCCAATGTAACACCAATTTTTATTAAAAGGGTTCCAGGGGTGATCCGGGAAACTACAGACCAGTGAGCCCAACATCAGTACCGGACAAAATGGAAGAAACCATTATAAAGAAAAAAATAACTGAACATGAAAATAGACATGGTTTAATAGGAGAAAGTCAAGGAAGGTCTTGTCTTACTAATCTGTTATATTTTTTTGAAGGTATGAATAAACAGGTAGACAAAGGTGAGCCGGTCGATATATTATATCTGGATTTTCAGAAAGCCTTAGTCAAGGTCCCTCATGAGAGACTCTTGGTGAAATTAAAAAATTATGAGATACTATTGTGAATCAGGAACTGGTTAAAAAAAAAGACAGAAAGCAGAAGGTAGGGCAAAATGGCCAATTTTCCCAATGGAGAAAGGTGAATAGTGAAGTACCTCAAGGATCTTTGCTGGGTCTGCTGCTTTTTAACATATTTGTAAATGACCTGGAAATGGGAATAATGAGTGAGGTAATCAATTTTTCAGATGACACAAAATTATTCAAAGTAGTTAAAACCCAAGAGGACTGTGAAAAATTGCAAGAGGACCTTGATAAACTGGAAGACTGGATGCTCAAATGGCAGATGAAATTTAATGTGGACAAGTGCAAAGTTATGCATCTAGGAAAGAACAAGCCAAACTATGGTTACACCATGCAAGGTTCCACATTACGAACCACCACCCAGGGAAAAGGTTTAGGTGTCATCGGGGATAACATGTTGAAACCCCATCCAGTGTGCAGCGGTGGCCAAGGCGGCAAATAGAATGCTAGGAATCATAAGGAAAGGAATGAAGAATAAAAACAAAGGATATTATAATGCCTCTGTATCGTTCCATGGTGTGACCGCACCTTGAATATTGTGTGCAATTCTGGTTGCCGTATCTTAAAAAGGATATAGCGTTATTTGAAAAGACACAGAGAAAAGCCACCAAAATGGTAAAGGGAATGGAAGGATACCCTTATGAAGAGAGGCTTAAAAGGTCAGGGCTCCTCAACCTGGAAAAGAGATGGCTGAGGGGAGATATGATAGAAGTCTATAAATTAATGGAGTGGAACAGGTAAATGTAGGTAAATTGTTTATGTTATCAAAAAGTAGAAAGACTAGGGGGGCATACAATGAAGCTACAGTGTAACCTGTTTAAGACTAATAAGAGAAAATATTTTTTTCACTCAATGTGTAATCAAACTGGAATTTCTTACCGGAGGATGTAGTAAAAGCTATTAGTGTAGCTGGGTTTAAAAAAGGTTTGGACAAGTTCCTGGAGGAAAGGTCCATAAACCATTATTAAAGGGGACCCAGGAAATCCACTGCTTGCCCCAAAACAAGCACTGTGGAACCTGTGTGTCTTTTTGGGAAACTGCTACGTACTGGTGACCTGGGTTGGCCACTGTTGGAAAAGGATACTGGGCTTGATGGACTTGGTCTGACTCAGTATGGCTTATCTTATGTTATGTTCTTAAATGCCATGTGAGAATTCTTACTTTATGATGCAACACCCCAATTAGCTATACATAGGGTCATAGAATAGCGCTGTTAGAACACACATAAAAGAGGTTAACTGCTTTTTCTCTTAAAGAACGGCTGAAGCAAAGTTAGGGTCTTTGGTAGGTCTTGCAAATTTACTTCAACTGTTACCAAAGCTTCACCATCTAAGCAATGGCTGGTAATAATTGCATTGACAAAACTTCTGCCCCCATTACAGCTTCTGCTTCTATCCAGATAGACTGCCTTATGCCAGATGAAGGGCCAGTTCCATGTGCAGGATACCTGCAAGCTGAAGCCCTCATAAAACAAGTGGAGGAGCTCAGAGAAGCAGTCAAGTCAGTGGGAAGTTCTTTGATGAGATGATTCTTGAGACACCTTAGGCTACGGCACTGTGAGCGTGTTTTCGCTGGCAGCACTGATTTAAATTAAAATGAAATGCCTCAGACAGCAGTATTAAATAACACCAATGTGGGATCAAACCCATGACCTCTGCCTCCACAGTCATTGAATTAACCAGTGGGCTATATCTCTATAACATCTAACACACCACTGGCTGGCTACAGAAAGACTGCAGGTCACCACACAAACTGTCTGCTGTGGTTACCAGGATAGGGTAAACCCACCCGTACCCATGATGCACTGCACATGCAGATCAGCAGCCTACAGCTGTTCAAAAGATGGGGTATGCGCCTCTATAGCACCCCGGCCTGGTAGGGGGAAATGACCGTGTGTGTTACAGGCACAGAGTAGTTACAGACCTGACATTGTGCAGTTCCTGTGCTCACTCTGAGGGTGAGGTGGGGCGTCCAGCACCAGGTCCGCAGCACCTGGCTTGGCTGGGATAAGCTATGCTGCAGGTCCCCATCAGTGCCAGTGTGTGATAGGTAGTCCTTGTAGACACACCTAGGATACACCTGTGTCCATCTGTATTTCCCAATCATGTTTACCCCTTGTGGACTATGATGCACCCAGAATAGTGCATATCCTGAGTGGTTACCTTGGTCACATGTTATAAGAGAAGGGCTGTGGTTGGACCCAAAAGCGGATTATGTAGCACCACCCAACCTGCCCTCTGTGATTCAGGATGGGGGACAGGATCTCTCACCAACAGATCCACATTCTACATCTCTGCAATGGTGGCAGTAGAGGGGACTATCAACCCCAGTCCTGCTGGGGAATAGGCACCCTACAGAGCAGTCAATGCAGATCTGTACACATCACATAGGGCACTGGGAGACAGGCAGTAGGCCTAGAAAAGCTCAGCTGCCCCCAACCACTATCTGACATTCACCAGCAGAGGGCACAGTCAGTCTCCACCCACTGCACCCTGCAAAGTGTTCCAGCCATACACATGCTAACTGCAGAGCGTCTGCTAGATAGTACAGAGTGATTGTTCCTGGAGGAACTGTGTGCACCCAAAAATGGGATGTGAGCACACACACCAAGCAGGTATATCAGTGATTGGGCCCCAGAAAAGGGATCTCATAGATATCATATGAGAGAAATACTATACAGCACTATGAGGGAACCTAGCCATGCCATGGTCACTACTCAGTCAGGGTGAGAGTGACCCCCAGCATGACATGCTGTGGCCATCCTGTCCATGCAGGTGGTGGTCGGGCACTACAATGTCCCAGCCATTGCCCTATGCCCTGTGCAGATGCATCCTGCCCAGGCCACTCTGTCCGGGCCATACTCACAGTACCTTGCTCCTCATTATGCACATTGGCAGGCTAACACTGGAAACAGTGCAAGCAGTGTGGGCTCAGTAAGTTGTAGGCAGCCACAAAACACTGGATAGACATACACACATTCCCACACCTATGCCAGCATTGTGCAAATATAGAGGTTTTTGGCAGCCCTGGCCACCACACCAGTCCTGGGCACAGTGCGTGCATTGCTATGGTACGCATTACTGTTGGGGTCACTTCCCGGGGTGGTAAACACTGTCAGATGCAAAAACTGAAACACACTCCACAGATATCAGAAAGGTTGCTATGATGAATCTCTGTCAACAAATTGTGTTTAACTTAGGATTTGTTATCTGACATTAATCATAGCAACCTTTTGATATATGTGGAACATGTTCCCAAGTTTAGGACGGCATTGCTAAGGTATGCAGGTGCTAGTATTGGGAGATGCTGCTCCGCGCAGGGCCCAACAGCCTGACTCTCCATGAGGCTTTGGATAGTGGAGCCTGTGGGTGTGGGTGTTTGTGCCCCTGTTGGCCGCTGCTCTAGGGCAGAGGTTCCCAACTACGGTCCTGGTGGGCCAAACACAGTTCAGGTTTTCATGCTTTCCTTAATGAATATGCATGAGATACATTTGCATACAATGGGGGCAGTGCAGATAAATGCAGCACGGGCATATTTATTAGGGATAGCATGAAACCTGAATGGTGTTTGGCCCGCCAGGACTGCATTTGGGAAACTCTGCTCTAGGGATTGCACATGTTTATGGTGTCTGTGCTCTGTAGGGTAAAATATAGGCATTTATGGCATGTTTATTTTATCTGAAATAAAGGTTCCATCTTTATTACCACGGTTTAGTACTGGGTAAGATATAGGGACATGGTTTGCAGGAACCACAGCTGGGACTTGAACTTGAGACTTTCTGCCCCTGAACACACTGGCTGTGTGTACTGCACCAAACTGTTGCCACAGGGGCATATCATTCCCTGGGGATACCATGACTGTTCGTCAGACAGACCTTGTCTGTTGCAGTGCACGGCACCCACCTAAATGGGGCTTGGCCGTGGTCTGCTTTGGGCAGATGTCACTGCCCCCTCCACCACCAGCAACCCTCCGACCACCATGCTGACATGCCCTTCTGCTGGTGGTGCGCATCCCAGGCCATTCAGTGTGTCGGTAGGCGGCTGCCTATGGTGCGTGATATGGGGTAGGGGTGCCTGTATAGACATCCACGCCAACCTGGCACCGCCTGCCAATGTTATGTGCCCTTTGGGGTACTGTCCCCTGGGACACTCTGGGACACACACTCGTGGCCATGTTTGCCCTTGGTCAGTTGCTGTCTTGCTGGTTTTCCGCTTCTACATTCCTATGTGTCACCTAGGCATCTGCCTAGCCCACCCTGTGCCACAGCTGCCACACTGCATGTCCTGCCTGCAGCCCCCTGTACCCTATTTGCAGCCTCACCGTAGTGCCCTCTCATACTTGGGCACTATGATGTTGCTGCACATGTATCACTACTATCACTTTTCTAGGTTCCCTGCCTTTGCTGCACATTGCTGACTGAAATGGTCTCTCTCCCTGCAAATGTGCCTCTAGAGCAGTGGTTCTCAACCTTTTTTGTACCGTGACCCCTTTTACCATTGGTCAACTTGTGGTGACCCCCAATGATAAAATTAAATGCGTCTCTCTTCCTTTACCATTAAAGCACTGTCGCTGTAATCATTTGTTGAATTATTAATATATTATAGGCCTTTGCAATATATTTTTATTTATAAAATATACTTAAACCACAATAATTAATCCCAACAACAAGTAACAATATTTGATTTCAAAATTATGATGATTTTGTAGTCAAATCACTAATATGAAATAAAATTATTTTTTCTACCTTTGTTGTCTGACCAATTTATTCTTTGATCATGCTGGTCCCAATCTGAGGCTTCTGCTTTCCTGTCTTCTCTTAGCTCTCCTTCTGTGGTCTATGGTGCATCTGCCATTTCTTATCTCTTCTTTTGTTTTCTTCACTTCTTTCCATCAGCCTATTTCCAGTCCCAGTAACCATCCCCAGTATCAGCCCCTTTCCAGTCCTCACTCTTAGTACCTTCCAATGTCAACTTCCCCTCCTTCCCCACCGAGCAGTTCCTTCTAGTACAAATACCATGGCAGCCCCTTTCAGATTCCCTCTCTTCAAGTTCCATTCTCCCATCCCCTCGTATCAGCCCATTTGTAGCCTTAGCCCCCAGTTTTCTTCCAGGGCCAGCAGCTCTATCCTCCCCTCCCAACAATCAGCCCATTCCCAGTCGAAGCCCCCCAATCAGCTCGCTTCCAGTGCTAGTCCCCCCTCAACCCCATTATCAGTGCTAGCCTCCCCTAATCAGCTCATTATCAGTCCTAGCCTCCCCTAATCAGCTCATTTCCAGTGCTAGTCCCTCCTCAACCCCATTACCAGTGCTAGGCTCCCCTAATCAGCCCATTACCAGTGCTAGGCTCCCCTAATCAGCCCATTACCAGTCCTACCCCCGCTTCCCCCATCAGCCCATTTCCAGTCCTAACCTCCCCGATCAGCTCATTTCCAGTGCTAGCCCCCATCAGTCCATT
Source organism: Ichthyophis bannanicus (assembly GCA_033557465.1). Taxonomy (NCBI): domain Eukaryota; kingdom Metazoa; phylum Chordata; class Amphibia; order Gymnophiona; family Ichthyophiidae; genus Ichthyophis; species Ichthyophis bannanicus. The sequence continues at coordinate 408,145,746 of CM066035.1, read as the reverse complement.
ACCAGTCCTACCCCCCTATCAGCATATTACCAGTCCCAACCTCCCTTGATCAGTCCATTCCCAGTCCTAGCCTTCCCTAAATCAACCCATTACCAGTCCTAGCCCCCCCATCTGCCCATTATAATCCTAACCCGCACTGTCTCTCCCCTCTGTCCGTCATTTATTGCCCGTCTGTACAGTATGTCCCCCTGTCTCTTCCCTTTGTCCATGTCAGCCCCCTCCCTCCCTCCCTCCCTCTATCCATCCATCCATGTCAGCCCCCTCCCTCCCTCCCTCAATCCCTCCATCCATCCATGTCAGCCACCCCTCCCTCCCTCCATGTCAGCCCTCCCGCTCTCCCTCCCTCCCTCCCTCCCTCCATGTCAGCCCTCCCGCTCTCCCTCCCTCCCTCCCTCCATGTCAGCCCCCTGTCCATGTCAGCCCCCCTCCATCCATCAATGTCAGCCCCCTGCCTCCCTCCCTCCCTCCATGTCAGCTCTCCCCTCCCTCCCTCCCTCCATTCATGTCAGCCCCCTCTCCATGTCAGCCCCTCTGTCCATGTCAGACCCCTCCCTCTTTCCCTCCATCCATCCATCCCTCCATGTCAGCCCCGTTGCAGGTTCCCTGCCCCCTCCTCCCCCTCCCTGTCTGCCTGCTACTGCCCTGCTGTTCTTCTATAGCCGCGGCTCCCTGTCTCTTAGGGAACCGCGGCTATACCTGTAAAACCACTGCAGAGCCTTCCCGTCTCTCGACGGGCTCCATGCAGCATTGTCCCACCTCCAAAGGAAGTGGTAAACAACTTCCTTTGAAGGCGGGACAATGCTGCACGGAGCCCGTCAAGAGACAGGAAAGCTCCACAACGGTTTTACTGGCATAGCCGCGGTTCCCTAAGAGGCAGGGAGCTGCGGCTGTATTAGAAGGGACTGAGTTTGCCGCTGCCAAGAAGCGGACTCGGCAGCGGCAGCAACTTGGGTGCTTTTTTTTTAAAAAGGCGGAGTGAGGTGAAGCAAGGCGACCCCCGCTAAATCCTGTGGCGACCCCCGTGGGGGTTGTGACCCATAGGTTGAGAACCGCTGCTCTAGTGCAAGGTTTTCACTGGCACTAATTTTCAGACCTTCATTTCACGGCGTTAGTGTGCATGGGGCATCTCCCCGCCCACTCTCTGCCCATTGACCCCCTTATCTCTGCCCCTGGGGAGCCTTACTCCGCCCTCTGGGGAGCCTTACTCCACCCTCTGCGCATCTTAACGCCGCCGGAGACGTTATCGCGTGATACGTGATGTTCTCGCACGGTAATGCACCATTATTGCGCGATAACGTCACAGCTGCGACATTAGCGCCATTTAGTAAACATACCCCTAAGTGTTTCTCATGTCATAGTGGGAGATCATCTTGCATCCAGTGATCACTAGATGGTGTGGTTCGGTATTAGGACTAGGATTGATAAAATCCATTCAAAGGCGAGGGTCTCAGACTTTAGGAAAACCAACTTTGCCAAAATGGGACAATATCTCAAGGCATCATTAGCAGGATGGGAACAGCTGGAGGATGTAGAAAAAGCAATGGACAAAACTGAAAGGGAATATTTTAAAGGCAACAAAGATACAAAAAGAAGAAATAGTTAATGGATTAAAATGGGGGGATAAGACATTTTTCAGATATGTTACTGAGAGGAGGAAGGGCAAAAGTGGTATTATCAGACTCAATGGTGAAGGGGAGGAATATGTGGAAGCTTATAAATAAATGAGGATAAAGTGGAATTTATTTTTATCTGTTTTTATATACTGCCTTATCTGGGAATCAAGGCGGTTTACAAGGAAGAAAACGACAATTGTTTACATAGAACTTTGGTAAGAGAACACATTGAACACATTGCTTTAACAAATATGCCTGTTCTGTGTTCACAGATAAAGGGCCAGGAACAGGACCTCAGAAAACAACCACAAATAGGAGCAGAAGTGAAGGAGATCTTGAGCGATTTTCAGAAGACTGTTTGTGAGAAACTAGCTAAACTAAAAGTAGAAAAAGCGATGGGACCAGATGGGATACATCCGAGAATATTGAAAGAACTTGGGGATGTTCTACGCCTCCACTGATTGACCTGTTCAGTGCTTCTTTGGAATCGGGAATGATCCCAGTGGACTAGAAAAAGGCACATATGGGGTCTCTACACAAAGATGGAAGTAAGGATGAGGTTGAAAACTATAGGCCAGTTAGTCTAACCTCTGTGGTGAGTAAAATATTGGAAATGCTGCTAAAAGAGAGAACAGTGAGTTTTCTGGAGTCCAATGGATTGCAGGATCTGAGGCAGCATGGGTTTACCAGAGGCAGGTCTTGTCAGACAAATCTGATTGATTTCTTTGACTGGGTGACCAGGGAGTTGGACCGAGGGAAAGTCCTAGATGTTGTGTACTTAGATGTCAGTTCCTTACCTTACTCCATTGCTGTTAAAGTTTTAAGGTTTTAAACTTTCTCTTAACCTATCTGCAGGGGCTACCCCTCCCCCACCCCCTGCAGAGTTACTGTTGTAAACCTCCATTTTTCTGAGCTGCACGTGGATTTGCTTACATTGCCTTCTGTTCTATAAGAGGAGGAGTGCTGTTTTAGAGCTCTTCCAAAAGGAGATTTTTGCTGTGTTGCTGCATAACTGAGTCTGTCTCCAAATAATTGTGAGTCTGTCTCCCCATATTTTGTCTTTTTTTCTAATTGTCCTCAGTGGTGGGTTCCTTACTTTACTCCATTGTGTGTGCCAATAGTTCAGGAACAGCCTACTAGCTAGTGACACTTAGGTTCCCGCCCACCCTACCCCTCACCCCACCCACCCCAGGGGCTACATTGCCTATATAGTGGTCACAGACGTGCCATCTATCATTCCAAACTTGGGTTAAAAGCCACATCGTATTCTTCTTTTCTTCTTCTTCCTCTTCTGGGACTGCATAAACATGTCGTGTATTCAGTGCAATAACTGCGGTACGTTCATTCAAAGACAAATCATCTGGAAACTAAGAGCTTGTCCTATATGTCTAAAGTCAGCTGCCATGCATGAAGAACTAACTCTACTAAGGAAAGACCTAGCTGCCATGCATATAGAAGTATCTCTACTGAGGGAGGAACTGGCTGCAATGAAGCGCACCTCTCCTAGGATACAAACTGAACAAACTCCACCACCGCTCCCACAAAGAACCAAACGCCCCAGGAACAAATGGATCACAGTGGGTTCTGGTAGATTGCGACCTGTAACACAAAGACATCCTATACATCAAGAGATATCCCTGCACAATGCCTTCTCTGCCTTGGCTAATGAGGATGCCCAATTCAAAGAACTTGAAGGGCCTTTAAATGAGTCAGACAATGCCCAATCCCCTGCTAATGCACTAAATATGAAGAAAACCTCACCAAACAGAAAACTACTACTAATTGGAGATTCCATCATCAGAGGCACCAACTTGGGAACACAGTTCAAAGGAGAGAAGATAGTCATGTGCCTACCAGGCTCTTCAGCCAGCAGGAATACAAACCAAGTTGTTGAATTACTTAGTGCAAAAAGTGAACATTCCAAACTTGATGTTATTATCCACCTAGGCACAAACGACTTGGCTAGGAACAGTGCCTCTACAGCCCAAAAGGACTTCCAATCTCTGGGGGAGAAAACTCAAGCACGTTGTTAACACTGTTGCATTCTCAGAGGTTCTACCTGTTCTTGGTAAGGGGACAAAAAGACTGCATCGCATTAACAGCTTTAATACATGGCTCCAGACCTGGTGCAGAGAAGAAGGATTCGGATTTATTGGCAACTGGGACAACAGATGGATCAACAAGAGACTATACTGTGCTGATGGACTACATCTCTCTTCCACAGGGAAAAGAATCCTAAGTGAAAAATTCAGGCAGTATGTGGACATGCATTTAAACTAGGAAAAGGGGGTGACGGATGTGGAAGGTCAACATCTGCATGCCACCCCCAACAAAAGCAGAACAACATCAGAAACAGCCACACTTTTAAACCACACATCAAAAACATGTGGGAGGAAGTGGGCAGAACAAAATCAATGCAAAATACACACAAGCCAGGAAAGTGCTGGAAAGCAATGAGCACAAATGCTCGAAGCTTAGCCAACAAAATTCCAGACCTGGAAGCCCTAACGGCAGAAACAGACTTGGACATTGTGGCCATTACAGAAACATGGTTTAATGAATCACATGATTGGGATATAGCCATAGCTGGCTATAATCTATTCAGGAGGGACCGAGAAAATGGAAAAGGAGGAGGAGTAGCCTTGTATGTCAAAAGCAATATTAAAGCTACTGAAATGCAGGGGACATGGGGAAAAGAAGAAGCGCTCTGGATTGCGTTGGAGAGAGGAGATGGCACTGTCATCCATATTGCTGTAGTCTATAGACCTCCAACTCAAATTGAAGAGAGAGACAATGAATTGATTAGAGATATTGCCAAGATAGCATCAAAGGGGGAAGCAATCATATTGGGTGACTTTAATCTACCTGATGTGGATTGGATTACTCCTTCTGCACATCTGGAAAGAAGCAAAAGAATTGTGGATGCTCTCCAAGATGCATTATTTAGACAAATGGTGATGGAACCAACCAGGGAAAGCTCAACGCTGGATGTAGTGCTCACCAACGGTGATAGTGTGTCAAATGTCTGCGTGAGTGCCCCTGTGAGCAACAGCGACCATCACACGGTGTGGTTTGAAATAAAAGCCATGGCACAGGCCAATCATAGCAAGCTCAGAGTCCTAAACTTCAAATACACTAACTTCAATCAAATGGCAGAGTATGTAAAGGAGGAGATGACGGGGTGGGAAGAGATAAAGGAAGTGGAATTGCAATGGGCTAAACTAAAGGAGGCATTGAAAGGAGCAACAGATAAATATGTAAGAAAAGTAAATAAAAGCAAGAGGAGAAGGAAACCTATTTGGTTTTCCAAAGAGGTGGCTGCTCATATAAAGGCAAAAAACACAACTTTTGCAAAATTCAAAAGCTTGCAGACCGAAGAACACAGAAATGAATACAGGATCAAACTCAAAGAGACAAAACGAGAAATAAGGATAGCAAAATCAAAGGCAGAGGAAAAAATGGCTAAAGATGTTAAGGGTGGCAACAAAAATTTCTTCAGGTATATTCGGGAAAGGAAAAAGATCAGAGTTGGAATTGCAGGACTCAGAAGTGCTGGGAAAGGACTCGTGGAAAGTGACACTGAAAAAGCAAAATTGCTAAACAATTACTTCTGCTCTGTGTTTACTAAAGAGGATCCTGGGGATGGACCAGCTGTGACTCCCAAGTATAGGAATGGGAATGAAGTGGATACCACACCATTCACAGCAGAGGAGGTGTTAGAACAACTTGCTAAACTGAAAGTGGACAAAGCCATGGGACCGGATGGGATACATCCCAGGATACTGAAAGAGCTCAGAGAGGTTCTTGCAGGACCGTTAAAGGATGTCTTCAACAGATCCTTGGAAACAGGAGAGGTTCCTCAGGACTGGAGAATGGCTGATGTCGTACCTCTACACAAAAGTGGTGACAGGGAAGAAGTGTCAAACTACAGACCCGTGAGCCTTACCTCGGTGGCAGGAAAAGTAATGGAGGCGCTCCTGAAAGAGCGAATAGTGAACTTTCTGAAAACCAACAGCTTGCAAGACCCGAGGCAACATGGTTTTACCGAAGGACGATCTTGCCAGACAAATCTGATCGAGTTCTTTGACTGCGTGACGAGGGAACTAGATCAGGGGCATGCAATGGATGTCATCTACCTGGATTTCAGCAAAGCCTTTGATACTGTTCCTCATAGGAGGCTTATCAACAAACTCAGTAGCTTGGGGATGGGTCCCAAGATGGTAAACTGGATTAGAAATTGGCTGACTGACAGACGACAGAAGGTGATTGTACATGGAGCTCACTCGGATGAGAGGAAGGTGATTAGCGGGGTGCCCCAGGGTTCGGTCCTGGGCCCGGCACTGTTCAATGTATTTGTGAGTGATATTGCTGAAGGACTGAATGGAAAAGTCTGTCTTTTTGCAGACGACACAAAAATTTGCAACAGAGTGGACTCCCCTGAGGGAGTGGTTAACATGAAGAAAGATCTACAAAAGCTGGAAGACTGGTCTAAAGCTTGGCAACTACGATTTAATGCAAAAAAGTGCAGTGTCATGCACTTGGGTAGCAGAAATCCAAGAGAAATGTACAAGATAGGGGGAGAAAGGTTGGTATGCACAGTTCAGGAAAAAGACCTTGGTGTGATTATCTCTGCTGATCTCAAGGTGGCAAAACAGTGCGACAAGGCGGTGGCAAAAGCCAGGAGGATGTTGGGCTGCATACAAAGAGGGATTACCAGCAGAAAAGACGAGGTACTTATGCCACTGTATAGGTCACTGGTGAGGCCTCACTTGGAATACTGCGTTCAGTTTTGGAGACCATATCTTGCAAAGGATGTAAAAGACTGGAGACTGTTCAGAGGAAGGCGACCAAAATGATTTGGAGCCTGCGTCAGAAGCCTTATGAGAAGAGACTTGAAGACCTAAATATGTATACCTTGGAGGAAAGGAGGCACAGGGGAGATATGATTCAGACCTTTAAATACTTAAAGGGAAATGATGAACAAACAAACCTCTTCCAGAGACGGGGAACCTGTAAAACTAGAGGGCATAACATGAAACTGCAAGGGGGTAAATTGAAAGGCAATGTCAGGAAATATTTTTTCACTGAAAGGGTGGTGGATGCTTGGAATGCCCTCCCGATGGAAGTGGTAGGGGCGAACACGGTGACGGAATTCAAAAAGGCATGGGACAAACACAGAGGATCCCTTTACAGAAATAGGAAAAAAAAAACAAAATAAACGGTACCATCTAACTTCCGAACCATATAACGTCTCAACAAATAGGGGTGTCCTATATGGAGTGGTGGGTTTACCCCTGAACAAGGATATGGAGAGGGGTGGCCTGCGCGGAGCGACAGGTGCACCTACTCTTGCCATCTCGCTGGGCAGACTGGATGGACCATGCTGGTCTTTATCTGCCGTCAACTACTATGTTACTATGTTACTATGTTACTATGTTCAGTAAAGCCTTTGACATCATTCCGCACAAGCGACTTACACACAAGCTGAGCACCCTAGGGGATGGACCCTAAAGTGATTGACTGGGTTAGAAATTGGTTGAGGGGGAGATGACAAAGGGTACAGGTAAATAGAGCTCACTCTGAGGAAAAGGAGGTTCAAATGGTGTGCTGCAGGGATCTGATTCTTTTTAACACCTTTGTTAGTGATATTGAGGAAGGCTGTGGGGTAAAGTTTGCCTTTTTGTGGATGACACCAAAATATGCAATAGAGTAGACACCCAGGAAGAAGTAGATAACATAAGGACAGATATAGCTAAGGATGAAGAATGGTCAAGAATTTGGCAGCTGAGATTTAATGCTAAAAAATGCAGGGTCATGCATTTGGGCTTCAAAAATCCAAGGGAGCGGTTCAAAGTAGGGGGCAAAGTACTTCTGTCCACGGAAGAAGAGAGGGACATGGGTGTGATTGTTTCTGATAAATCTTAACACAAAATGAAAGGAAATATCCCCTCCCTAAAATTAAACAGGTAACATAGTAACATAGTAAATGACGGCAGATAAAGACCAGTATGGTCCATCTAGTCTGTCCAGTATGATGGCAAGAGTAGTTGCACCTGCCACTGTGTCTGTCCCATGCCATTTTGAATTCCGTCACCGTGTTTGCCCCCATCACTTCCATCGGGAGGGCGTTCCAAGCATCCACCACCCTTTCAGTAAAAAAGTATTTCCTGACATTGCCTTTCAATTTACCACCTTGCAGCTTCCTGTTATGCCCTCTAGTTTTACAACTTCCCCGTCTTTGGAAGAGGTTTGTTTGTTCATTATTTCCCTTTAAGTATTTAAAGGTCTGAATCATATCTCCCCTGTCCCTCCTCTCCTCCAAAGTGTACATGTTTAGGTCTTCTAGTCTCTTCTCATAAGGCTTCTGACGCTTGCTCCAAATCATTTTGGTCACCTTCCTCTGAACAGTTTCAAGTCTTTTTACATCCTTTGCAAGATATGGTCTCCAAAACTGAACACAGTATTCCAGGTGAGGCCTCACCAGTGACTTGTACAGTGGCATAAGTACCTCTTCCTTTCTGCTGGTAATTCCTCTTTGTATGCAGCCCAACATCCTCCTGGCTTTTGCCACCGCCTTGTCGCACTGTAGAAAAGGAGACGGCGAAAGGCAGAAGGATGCTTGGGTGCATAGGAAGAGGAATGGGCAGCAAAAAAAAAAGGAGGTGATAATGCCTCTGTGTAAGTCTCTGGTGCGACCTCATTTGGAGAATTGTGTGCAATTCCGGAGCCCATACTTTCAAAAGGATATAAACAGGATGGAGTTGGTGTAGAGCATGACTACTAAAATGGTTAGTGGTCTTTGTTATAAAGCATATGAGAACAGACTTAAAGATCTTAATATGTATACGTTAGAGGAAAGGCGGGATAGAGGAGCTATGATAGAGACATTTAAATCCTCCATGGCATAAATGCCCAATAGGAGAGCCTCTTTAGATTGAAAGCAAGCTCTGCTACGAGGGGACATAAGATGAGAGTGAAAGGGGATAGACTCAGGAGTACTATGTGGAAATATTTCTTTATGGAAAGAGTGGTGGATCTGTAGAACAGTCTCCCAGTGGAGGTGTTAGACAGTATCTGAATTCAAAAAAAGCATTGGACAAACACAGAAGATCTCTAAAGGGAAAAAAAGGGACTATTGTAATTGATATGGAAAGACAGACTAGATAGAACATAGAAGCATGATGGCAGAAAAAGACCACATGGCCTATTTATTTATTTCTTTGTTCTGTTTTATAGTTCATTTTGCAAAAAGAGCACAGAACAGAATATAGTCAAGAGCGAATATAAGCATGTCATAAAGAAAGGAAAACGTTACCCCCCAGGGCTGTCCCAATAATAACATTTATAATCTTTTTATTAAACAAAATAATTCAACATAGGCAGTGAAATGTGATAGGCCACAGATGCTATGGCCCCACAAAACCTTGGCCAGTACAGCATGAGAGTGTTTGGGGTTGGGCTGGAGATTGGTTTGCTTGGTCCCTCCAAGTAAAAAGATGTTCTGCTGCCTCTGGAATTTAAAAACCATATAAAATAATATGCACAAGGAAAAAAAAAAGATAGTGGATTTTTGTTTTTATCTTTTGTCTTAATGTACTGTCTCACAACAGAATGTGGTGATTAAAAAGAACAGAAAAAATGATATTTTGAGAAATTTCATTTCTAAGCTATTTTTTTTTATTTGTTTTGGAGGTTTTCGTGGATGGGGGGAGTTGGTTTCTTTTTGTTCCCACAGGGCTTCTGTCTCAATTGAAACCAGGAATTAAATCAGACACCATGAGCCTTCCTTTTAAAACGACCAAAGAATTTTTCCTGTAATTCATATCCCCTCTCAAGGCACCTTATCTAATTTTCACAGCAACAGTCCTCAGCTAGGAGCTATGAAAGAGGACTTTTGAGATCCCATATGTCTGTCTAAAATTCAACCTCTAGATGTCACCATTGCATAATGACTGGGACTCCTCCCCCCTAAAAGCTGTCAATGCTATCTCCCACTCTTGGACAAGTAAGTTAGCCCTCCAATACCTCAGATACAAACTTAGGGATTTTTACTAAAGGGCACTGAGATGTTGCACGAAACAGCACCGAAACTATGGCGCTTTAGGTACAACACCACCATGTTAACTGTCGGGGACATGGAAAACATTTCTCCTGGCGGTTAACGTGGAGTCCTGCCCCTACCACATGCTGCATTAGTGCGAGCGCACTTAACTTCTTCTACTGCAGTTAGCTCACACTGAGCTCACTTACCCACTTCACAGTTAGCACGGCCATCATCCCACGCTGTCATGGCCCACTGCTAGCTGGCAAACAAGTGTCCCAGTGCACCTTCAGAGCACGCATTACCAGCTAACGCCCATTAGTAAAAGACCCCCTTAGATTGTCCACTCACTGGGGAGAGGAAAAATCCAACTGACCTGTAACTCGCCTTCAGCTATTACTGAAACCATGTGAACTAATTCCCAAATCCTTTCCCTTCCCCTTACCCCCCGTGACAGTGGGACATGCGGTCGGAAGGGGTTTTCTCTTCAAACCCCAAACAGCAGTTCAGGGAAACAAAACGTTTTATTCAGACCCAGTTTGTTACACCTTCACAAAGCTGGTCTCCCGGCCCTTCTTCCAGCCCAGTTAAAGTTCCTCACTTTCTACGGCTTGCCTTGAAAGGATTCCTGGCTCCACGGGCCTCTCTCTCCTGCAGCCTCCCGGGTTTTAACCTCTCCTTGTGAGCCACATCCTTCCAGCCTTAAACTCCAGGTTGCAGGCTCTCTTAAAGGGGCTTGTTGATAATCTCTCTGGAGTGAGATGTGCAACACTCTAGAGACTCCATCACACCCCCCTTCTGGCCTAGAAATCATAAGGAAAGGAATGGAGAATAAAACCAAGGATATTATAATGCCACCATATCATTCCATGGTGTGACCGCACCTTGAATATTGTGTGCAATTTTGGCCACCACATCTTAAAAAGGATATAGCTGAATTAGAAAAGGCACAAAGAAGAATCATCAAAATGATAAAGGAGATAGGATACCCCTGTGAGGAAAGGCTCAAAAGGTTAAGGTTTTCAAGTTGAAAAAAAGACGACTGAGAGGAGATATGATAGATGTCTAGAAAATAATGAATGGAGTGGAACAGGTAAATGTAGATCGGGTGTTTAGTCCTTCAAAAAGTGGAAAAACTAGGGGACACGCAATGAAGCTACAATGCAATACATTTAAGACTAATCTGAGAAAATATTTTTTCACTCAATGCGTAATCAAACACTGGAATTCATTACCAGAGGATGTAGAAAAAGCTGTTAGAGTAGCAACTAATGATTTATGGAGGAAAAGTCCATAAACCATTATTAAAAAGGACCAGGAAAAACTGCTGCTTACCCCTGGGATAAGCAGCATAGAATCTGTTCACCTTTTTACGAACCTGACAGGCACTCGTGACCTGGATTGGCAGCTGTTGGAAACAGGATACTGGGCTTGATGAACCCTTGGTCTGACCAAATACGGCATCTTATGTTCTTATGATCACATGGCTTAAGCTGGGAATCAAACCCAGATCCCCGTCATAGCATACTCCGAGTAAACATACTATATTAAAGCTTAGGATAGCAATTCATTTGAAACATAGGAAACATTTCCCATGTCGTTTAATGTTCTTAACACAAAATGAAAGGAAATATCCCCCCCTAAAATTTTGGACTTTTTCCCCTGTCCCATGCTATAGAAGTGTGCACCAGAGCTGGCCAAAGGGATTCTGCTGCCCCAGGCAGAAGTCTCAACCATGCCATCCACCCCCCCCCCCCCCATCACCGGACTGCATTGAGCCACTCCCCCCACTGTGCCGAGCCGCTGCCTCCTACTGCCATTGATTCCATCTTCAGGAGCGGCTCAGCATGACGGACTGCGGCAGACCATGTGCTTCGGCACACATTGCCTGCCACTTCTGATCCTCCTTCGACGCAACTTCCTGTCAGAGGGGGGTCAGAAACAGTAGGCCATGTGTGCCAAAGCACATGGCCTGCCATCCTAGGTGACCACCTAGTCCTGGTGTGCACCACTGCTCAATACTGCAACCCTAGTGCTCAATAATGTGCTCTATCAACAGGTGCATTGCTGAAAAATAAAAATCACTAATCAGCACAGGGTGCACTATCAACAACACAGCCCACCAAAATGAGAAAAACACTAAAAAGAGCCCAACAAAAAAAATGTTTTTGGGCCTGCACACCTCTAGTTAAGCCCCAATTTTGTATAAAATGCCTAGCTCCTTAAGTGGATTTTGGTGCCTAAGTGTCTGACTTGGTTAGGGAGTCACAAATTTGATTGAGTAGGATACTTATTTTAGCTTAGAAAAGTGTTAGAATATTTCTGTCCTTTTTCTTTTTAGTATCTCTACCAGGCCTGCAAACTGTTTACATGCCATGGTGCCAACAATATGAAAGACGATTTGTTTTGGTTTACTTGGCCTGCTTTTCCATGTCTTATTTCATCCATCAAGACAGCAATATATTCAAGTTTCTGAGTGTGTGTATCTGAAAACTCCACCAATTAACAACATAAACCATGTTACAAGTCTAAATTTCTATTTAAAGCAGTGCAGCAGGGTTGAAACACAAAATAATGTATAGTTTTTGCCACGGCAATAATTCTTAATGATTAATACTCAAACGACTTCCTCATTGAACGCACATAGTTTAGAACATGCCATTAATAAACATTTCCTCATCAGAGGCCACTTAAAAGAAAACTCTAACAAATTGATTTTATTGCTTAAATAAGTGGCTAATTGTAGATGAAATACTTTTAAAAGACACATTTGTAAACTCAATGTGGAAAACAGCTGATCTGCTGTATTCCACTGATTAAAAAGGTCAACACCATCATAATATATGCACATGAAGTAATAGAAAAAGGATAATAATGACATTTGCATTTAAATATTTCTCACAGTGCAGGTGTTCAGAAGGAGATTAAAAAACCCACTGTGGTCAGTTCACATTATTTTATAAATAAATAAGCATCATGGAGCTATACAAGTTTTCCAGCAAGCCTTTATTTTATTTATTTGAATTTGGCTTATGCCTTTTCAATTGTAGCTTAAGAAGGGTTACATTCAGATAAGTGGGTTGTGTCCCCCTATCAGCAGATGGGGAAGACAAAAAACAATGAAAAGCTTGGGTTTCAATGACATCACTCCTATGCCTCTAATTGCCTCAGCCACCAGAGGTCCCTTCAGTAGTTCTTTGTCTCCAGCAGATGGTGGATGGATTTTCTCCTCTGTGAAGAAAAATAAGATCTGTAGATTGAAAGGAAGAGACTGATTAAATGCTTGTGACCGACCAACTTGAGGGTGACTCTCTCACTTGAGTGTAACGTGAGAAACTCGACTAGACTGCAGTCTTTTTGGTAGCCATAGGAGGAGGGAAATTTGGTTCAGCTTCATGCTGAGCCTGTTGAGCAGCCAGAAAATTGGAAGGATCTGGAAGGATGGAAGAATTCAGCAACCTCACACAACCTCAACGCCCCCTACCTCCTCCTCTGTTCCCTCTGCTCTCTCCTGAAGATTGCGGAAGGCTCTAAGAGGCAGGGCCGTTCCAAGCCAAAAATGCACCCTACGCAAATTGCAAATCTGGTACCTCCCCCCCAATAGCAGACTTTTGTCATTTGCCCCTATCCCCACATGCCCAGCATAGCCATTCTGCTCCTCTCCCCTCATGTCCAGAATCTCCCTATCTTACCCCACCTCTTCATGTCCAGCTGGCTCTCCTCCCACTGTCTGCCCGGCCTACCCTTGCCTCATCGCTGCTTCTCTTGTTCCCTTGGCAGCAGTGGCAGACCTCCAATTAAAAAAACCATTGGTCTTCCCAACTCCTCTGACATATGCTCACATCAGAGGAGGGAGAAACCAGACCAGCCATGCAAGAGCGGAGTTGGGAAGACCGGCGCTTTTTTTTAAAATTGGAGTTCTGCTGCTGCCAAGCAAACAGGAAAAGTGGCAGTGGGGCAAGGGCAGGCCAGGCAAGCAGCGCAGGAGGGGGGGGAGGGGGCAGAGGCCAGTGGTCAGAAGAAAACCAGCCCTAAATGCGTCCCTATTTTTTGTGCCCTCTGCGGCTTCACCACGCACATGGCGCTGCTCAGAGGAATATGCCTGCCAGTCATCTTAAACAAAGTGCTGCAAAGCAAGAGGAACAGTTTCAGGGGAGTAGAGTTGAGGCTAGCACAGATCTTCTGCTTGGGGCTTTCAGGGGATGAGTACCAAGGCTTGACCTCGTCATTGTCCTTATTGGTGGTTCCCAGTTCAGTCTTCCTGAGACAAAATTTGGGGCGGCCCACTGGTGACCGTTGGCATGGTGTAGGACTTTCCTGCCATTTTCTGCACACATTAGTGGTGTTTTACCTACTGTGTGCCTGGCAGTCACGCTCCAATGCATGCTCCTTTCCTAGTGCCTGTATTGTGCGTTGCAATAATAGTACAGTTAACGTGTGCCTTTCGGCAGCCTCAGTCTTAGCATGTGCTGTTGTGATACTTGCCTTAACTCTCTATGTCTTCTTCCCAGAAAATGCTGTTTGACCTATGGCAAGTGAGGTGCCTCATCTCTGGATCCTGGACTCTGCTCTTCTTGCATGGCAACTTCTAAGTTATCCCTGGGGGTCGACTTCCCTTCTCCCATCCGGGAGATGGAGTTAGTCCAGCCTTACCTGACTTAGGGCAGGAGGTGACGGATGGTGCTATGGGTAAGAATATCTAGCTGGCTGCAGGAACTGGCGACCATACTGTGAGCCACTCATCATCCTCTAGGGGTTCTGTGGTGGCTCTTCCTCTTGGTGTTGGGAGGTCATTTCCAAAGGAGAGCTTCTAGACTCAGGATTGTCCTCCCTGGAATTCCTTCCCTTTTTGCAGCAGACTTGATCCTTCTGATGTGGAAATTCAGACTCTGGGCGCCTCCGGGCGCATCTTGTGCAGGGCAGGCTGAGAGTGGAAGCCCTGTTCAATTACCCTTGGCTAAGCATCCCTGCCAAGGGGCCCCCCTGGAGATGCGGAACAGCTGGGAGGTGTCCAAGAATTTGACTGTGATTCAGATTTAGATGGTTCGGTACTGGGCTCTGATTTGGATGAAGAAGTACTCTCACCTTCAGAGGATTATGAAGAGGCCAGCGTGATATGCCTAGTCGGAAGGAGGAGCTGGTTACGTTGATGGCCAGGATCTCATCCACCTTGAACTTGATGGATGCTTCCAGTACATCCCTTCACAGGGTGTGCAAATCCACTACAGTCTTCCCGTTCCCAGATGTGATAAAGGATATAATCCGGTCAGAGTAAGACTCTCCCAACTCGTTGCCTAAGGGGAGTTCAACACTTTCCCAGAGAAGGAGTGTGTTAAGTGGTTTGGCATTCCCAAGGTGGATTCGCAGATCACAGCCATTACCAGATGGACCACCATTCCTGTGGAAGGCAGACTGGCCTGAAAGGACTTTCTGGGCCACAAGTTGGTTTGTTGCTGCAGAGCCGATTCGCCATGAGAGCTTCTATTCTGCAGCTGGTGGTATGCACCAGTCTGATGTCTCGAGCCCTGCTCCAGTGGATTCCGTCTTCCACCGGATGATAATACACGTCTTTTGGAGTCAGCTACAGCCTTCCTTTCTGATGCTACATATGGTCTGGTACATTTGGCAGACAGGGATAGTGCCCTGTTGATGGCGTCATGGCATTGGTTTTGGCTCCAGCACTAGGCAGCGGACTAATCTGGACTGATCTAGCAAGACGATATGGAAGGTGGCATTAGGTGAACCAACATTGATGGCAAAGCTGACAGCGCGTTATATGTTCCCCTACACCAACTGCAAATGTGCTCATCATGTCCACTTCTGCCCCTACTCTGTCATTCAACACCCTAATGCATGAGTGGCATTTAGCATACAAATGTTAACTTCATTAACACGCATAAAGTGGCATTATGCCCATAGAAATAAGAGAACTGTGAGCACTTAATGTACATTGACTTCATTTACGCACATTAAAACCTTTAGTAAAATGGCCCCTTAGACTACTCACTGAGGACCATCCAGAGATACTATGATATGAGCTTTTCCTGCCTAAAGGGCTGATGGAAGGAGATGCCCATAAAGACAACTTGGAACCCATTTATTTTTATTTATTTATTTATTTAACATTTGTATACCGCTACTTCCAGCAATCAGCAGCGGTTTTGATTACAGATTGGAAATTGTCAAATCATGACAGGAAATTTTTGAGGTATAAACACATTGATTGGACAGGAAAGCACAGCACACAGAGAACTATTTTACAGGGAACATGGGCTATGGAGGGTTAAGTGGCTTGCCCAAGACCACAAGGAGCACCTGTGGGACTAGAAACCCCAGTCCTTCCGGCCCAAGGTTGCTGTCCTCTAGTGGGATTTGAACCCCCGACCTTCCGGCCCGAAGTACCTTGCCCCAACCACTAGGCCACTCCTCCACTCCACATGTTCCATCATGTACAGTTAACTGATTTTCCTCTTTACAATTCCTTTATTTCTACGCAGCCAATTTGGAGAGGCTACCCAAGAAAGCAATGCCATAATCATCTATGGTTAAGAGAGACAGGAGATAGTTTAAGCTGAAGGTGGGTCATCTCTTATCAGTGGAAAATACTAAAGGAGTTGTGCTGATAGCAGCTCGGAAAAAAATTGGCGGCACATGCCTGAAAAGCTCTAAGCCAGAAAGTGAAATCAGATAATTTTACACAATACTAGGACAACACAAACGTCCTCTGGTTTTATACGTTTAATTGATTCCATTTGACCCCATTCATCTATGATACAGTTGGCCCAGTAGTTATTCAAATAAAATAGAATCAGAGGATCAATCTTAGAACTCTAGTAATGAAAATGGAAAATGTTATTTTTTTAATGACCAAATTATTACTACATGAAATGCTAAGATTTGATTTCTTATCTTTATCTATACAGCTCCAAGTATAATCAGGTTTTTAGTAATAGCGGTTCCAGTTACCCAAGGACTGAAATAAATGACCCCTGAAAAATATGTTGACCTTTGACTTTCGTTAGTCCTCTTGGAAGCTGCATCGGAAGTACAAAATCCTGTCTCTGTTGCTTAACGCTTTCAGACCGTATGTCCACTGTAATGGACGTCATGTTTATTCATTGAATTCCATATATATATATATATATATATATATATATATATATATATATATATATATAGTATCTGTGAAAAAATTCAGGTCTGAAAGGGTTAAGGAAACTGTTTGCAGTATTTTTTTTAGAGTAAACATCCCAGAACAGAACCTTTTTCCCTTGAAATAATGCAGGATTTGAACACAGCCACACCAGCTCTGGTGTAAATTACAATGAAATTGGGAAATGTTGCTCCAGGTACAGCCACAAGATGCCCCCTTGGTAAATTCAAGGAGTATTTATTTAACAAAATTTGATATACCATTTTTCTGCAAGTCAAAATGGTTTATAAGGAACTAAGTTTTACAATAAAAAAGTTAAAACCGCATTTAGAAGTTTTACAAAGAACATTTTGTGAAACTGAAAACAAGCGAAATTATATACAAACGGATGGAGGGTTGGTGTGTGGAGGTGGTGTGGATCGTAGGGGTTTCATGATGGTGGGGGGGGGAGGTGCAGTCATAGGGGTTTAATAAGGGACGGATAGAGGGAGGATGTGCTTTAGGGCATGAGATTCTGCTTTTGTGTGTTGTTGGTTACTCATTGCCAAAATGCTTCTGGAATAGGTGTGTCTTGAGATGAGTATTATGAATCTATAAAACCAACAGACATAACCACATAAACACAAATCACAGAAAATCTTTTCAACTGCAGAACACATACAGGCAGATATTGTAAAATAAGCAACAGGTATAACAATGGAAAATAGGCCATTTAAAGCAGTAAAACAGAACATTGTTATAAAGCATAATCTACTACTACTATTATTTCTATAGCCCTACAAGGTGTATTATAGTTCTGTACAGAGATATGTAAAAGATGGTCCCTGCTCATCAGAGCTTACAACCTAATCTCAGTTCAGATAAGAGAGATAAATATATCCATGCAGTGCACTCCTGAGCGAGTTGATGAAACTCAGCACAAGGATGAGTGATCATCCATGAGCTGGAGCCTTGAAGAAAAGGTCTTCCTTTTCCACCCCTCAGGACCCATAGAACAAAAATGATTTTTTCCTGTAGCCCCTGAGGTCAACTAAGGGATCTGCTATTCTCATTAAAAAAAAAAAGTCTTTGGAAAATTCTTATGCTAGTTTTATATTGGTGGAGTAATATGCAAAGATTTGCATTGCCATTTTAACATACAATCCAATTCATACAGACTGAGCTATCATGATCAAAGCATTAAGAATCCTGTATACAATGCATGTTTCTTATAAACACTATGGCCGACATTCCGTCCCAGGAATAGCGGGTTTGAATGTCCAACCCATGCTCAGCCCCAGAATACAAAACTGTCTTCCGCGCTCCCCGCACGTCCACAGCATTTGTGCGGGGAGCGCTAGATGGGGGGAGCGCTAGATGGGGGGAGCGCTGGGGTGGAGCAAGGGAGGGCCCAGCTGCCAGAAAGTACAGGGCCGATTCAGGTTGGGCCTCTGTACATTCCCCGGCACCTGGCTGCCCGCCTAGCTTGTTCCACCCCGATGGTGGAATAAGCCCCAGGGATCCCCACTGCACTGCGCTGCACACCCCCGCCTACCATCCCACTGGCTGTACTGTGCCCCTGTAACCACAATCTGGGCCATGGGAGCCTCTGGTGCCAACAGGATCGCAGTCTGCAGGGGCGCACATGGGCAATAGCATTCCGAGCTGTCAGATAGACAACTCGTTGCTATGGCGTTCCGGCCTCCAGTCAGGCAGCTCCCTGTACGCCGATCTCATCAGCATACGGGGAGTGCCCAGATGTCTGTGTCCCCGATTCTGCCGTCACGGTTATGTCCAGTCCCTGTGTCGGCAGAATCAGTTCCATCTCCTGCACGTCTGGTTTTTGCCTAGCCAATGTGCGAGAACCGAAATGTGCCTCCATGAGGATAATTTCATAAACTGTGCCTAGGTTAACACATTGTTATGTGCATTATTTCACACCTGTTTTATAAGGCCAAGTGTGCTCATACCTTTCTTCATAAAGTAGGGGCATAAGAGGTCAATAATGCATGTTAATTTAAGTTGCGAGGACCTACCTCAACTCTTTGGTTCTGTTGAACATGCAATTTTATTGGAAAGGTTGTGTGTGCATGGTCTGCAACCAGAGGTGGTTAAATGTTTTTCTTCCTATTTGGATGGTTGGTTTCAGCGTGTGCAATTAGGTGGAGAGTATTCTTTGTATTATCTACTCCTTCCTGGGTGTCTACTCTATTGCAGATTTTGGCATCATCTGCAAAGAGGCAAACTTTACCTGACAGCTCTTCCGCAATATCACTAACAAAGATGTTAAAAATAATCGGACCAAGGACAAATCCCTGCGGCACACCACTGGTAACCTCCTTCTCAGAGTGAGCTCAATTTACCTGTACCCTTTGTCACCTCCCACTTAACCAATTTCTAACCCAGTCAGACACTTAAGAGTCCATCCCTAGGGTGCTCAGTTTGTTTATAAGTCACCTGTGTGGAAGAGTCTCATAGATGCAGGATCAGACAGCCGGCAAAACCTCAATTCAGCAGCGCTTTGCCGCCTTCTTCCTTACAGCCCGTTGAGCCCGCCCAATGCTCCTATTGGTGTGCTGGTGCTGTGGTGTCCTGTTGCCATGGCACCAGGATGCCAGCAGGAGTACAGAAATACCACAACAGAGGGAACCCTCATTTCCCCACCACCCGACCCTCGGTGTGAGCAGCCAGGGCCCGGATCGGGTGGCGGGGACACCCCTGCATCTGTCCGGCTGGTTCAGTGGACTGCCTGTCCCGAACCCCTCTGAGGTGGAATAAGTCCCATGTCTATCTATTCCCCTCCGGACATACAGGGTTGTGGCCTGAATAGGCCCTGTACATCCAGGTGCTTCAACCCACCCCCACTCCGCCCACTTCCCATTTCCAGCTCTCCCTCTCCTGCCCCCATGCAGTGCTCCCTGGACTACCCCTCAGTACATGTGGGGAGGGCTGGACTCAGGATTGAATTCTGGGCCAGAACGCTATTCCTACCAGGATGTCCAACCTCACTATTTGCATCTTCACATAGGACGCAAAGTATCTTAAAATTGGATAGATTTTGTGTTGCTATTAATGAGGTGATACAAAAAATACATATTTAAATTCTAGTATGGCCTACTATTTATTTATTACATTATATTTAGTCAACCTATTCATAGTTATAAAAATAACATACATAAATAAAATATTTTCTTCATAATAAAACAGTGAAAAACAACAATAAAAGAAAAGAAAAATTTATATGAAAGAAATGAAATTTAACCAGCCTTTGAAAAATGAAAATAATCTTTAATAGATCTTGGTACAACAGGAACAGCATTCCATAATAGACGCCACAAGCGAAAAAGCCCTAACCAGAGTAGAAACTTTCCGAACTTCATGATTAAAACGGAACCGCCAACAGGCCCCGCAAAACTGATCATAAAGCACGAGAAGTCTGATAGCTGCTTCAATAGTGTCGCAGCTCATTCTGTGTCATTGAACAAACTAATTTAAAAACAGTAATTACATATTTAAATTTAACTTGGAAATGGACCGCTAACTAGTGAAACTCCAATAAAGCAAGCTGAATATGATCAAACCTCCGCAAGTTATACAGTAAATAACATGCAATGTGGAATTTTGGGCCAACTGCAATGCATGAGTAATGCAATGCGTTAATCCCAAATAAATCAAATTACAATAAATGAGGCTATGCAAAACAAGAGCTTGCACCATCATCCTAAAACAAGCTGAGTCAGGACATACCATGCACAACTTAAAATAAACGCCCTCGTCACCACAGAAATCTGAGGTCAAAGAGAAAGAGAATGATCTAATACCAAACTGATTCACAAACTGAAATAACCAAACTACCTAACCCTACTGAAGTAGAAAGAATATGGGTGTCATTTCCATAATCATAACTTCAATTTTAATCAGGTTAATTAAAAAAAACATTAGATAACATCCAGTAATTAACACCAAATTCAATTAAGACAGCTGGAACTCCTCAAATAAAAGAATGTCATCTGCGCATACTCCAAACTCCAACTGGAAAGCATAGTTACTCACCTGTAACAGGTGTTCTCCAGGAACAGCAGGAATCAGTCCTCACATATGGGTGACATCGGCGCTGACGGAGCCCTCGTGCGGAGCAATTCCCCAGCTTTCAGAGAACGCCTTTGGGATTGCATCGCGCAGTCGTGAGGACTGATTCCTGCTGTCCCTGGAGAACACCTGTTACAGGTGAGTAACTACGCTTTCTCCAAGAACAAGCAGGAAGTCAGTCCTCACATATGGGACTCCCTAGCTATAGGCTACCGAGAACCCATAGCTGAAAAATGGCTCCCTCTAGAAGAGCCGCAGCAGCTGCTATAGGAATTCAGCCGAGAAAGCAACACCCCCCGGTAGCTTGACACCAAAGGGTCGGAGGGTTGGAGCTGCCTAAACCTCAAATAGGTTACGGAGTACCGCCTGGCCAAAAGCACTGTCCCGTCGGGACTCCCTATCCTGGCAGTAATGGGCTGCAAAAGTCTGGCTTGAAGACCAAGTTCCGACCCGGCAGATGTCTGCCAGCGGAACAGAGCGGAAGTGAGCCACTGATGCGGCCTTAGCCCTGACACGGTGGGCCGTGACTCAACCCTGCAACGGGAGGTCAGCCACCCTGGACGCCCAGGCAATGCAGTCTGCCACTCAGGTGGATAGTGTACGCTTGGAGACAGGTAACACCAGCTTACTGGGGTCATACGAGATGAAGAGCTGAATAGCCCTTCAATGTCCCTTCGTCCGCTCCAGGTAGAAGGACAACGCCCTCTACAATCCAGGGTATCCAGGACTGCCTCTGTCCGGCTGGAATGCGGCCTGGGAAAGAAGGTTGGAAGAATCACCTAGTTGAGGTGGAACAAAGAGACCACCTTTGGAAGGAACTTCGGGTGAGGGCGGAGGACCACCCTATTCCTATAAAACCTTGTGTAAGGTTAATCAGTTACGAGAGCTTGCAGCTCACTCACACATCTGGCTGATGTGAGTGCCACCAGGAAGAGCACCTTCCAGGAGAGGATGCGGAGATGGCAAGAGGACATCGGCTCAAAAGGTGGGTGAGTAAGCTGCTGTAAGACCACATTCAAATCCCACTCAGTTGCCGGAGGACGAACTGGAGGTTTCAGCAGAAGCAGACCTCTGAGGAATGTGGACACCAGGGGGAGAGCCGAAAGAGGTTGCCCCTCCACTGGTGAGTGGTTTGCTAACAAAGCACTCAGGTGGACCCTGACAGAGTTAGACTTGAGACCTAATTCTGAGAGGTGAAGCAGGTACTGTAGTACCACTGGTACAAGGCAAGAGAAAGGGTTTTCATTGTGCTGGTTAGACCACACCTCAAATCTACGCCACTTGAAAGCATAAGATTTCCTAGTGGACTGCCTCCTGGAGGCCATAACACTTCTTCTACATTCCGAGGTAGGAGGAGAGGAGCCAGCACTACCCTTTCAGCAGCCATGCCTTCAGGTTGAGGGCCCTGAGGTTGGGGTGCAAGAAAGAGCCCTGCTCCTGTGAAAGGAGGTCAGGCTACGTCCCCAGTGGAAGTGGGGTTTCCACTGCCAGTTGGAGGAGAAGCGGAAACCAAGGCTGTCTTGGCCATCTGGGGGCTACCAGAATGACAGAGGCCTTGTCCCGAAGGATTTTGAACAGAGTCCGGGCCACCAGAGGCGTGGGAGGAAACGCATACATGAGGCCCCCTGACCAAGAGATCAGGAAAGCATCCGCAGCCACCCTCAGAGGATGTGGCTGTCTTGAGCAAAATCTGGGCAGCTGGTGATTCTGCGAACTGGCAAATAAGTCTATGGACGAATGTCCCCAGCGGTGGAAAATCCACAGTGCCACCACCGGATCCAGCTGCCATTCGTGAGGTTGGAGAATTCTGCTTAGTTTGTCCGCTAGGCAGTTCTCCTGACCAGGCAGGTACACTACTTTGAGAGACATACCCTGCTTGATGGCAAAGGAGCAGAGGTCCAGTGTCTCTTGACATATGATACGAGACCCGTACCTCCCTGCTTGTTCACGTAGAACATTGCTACCTGGTTGTCCGTCTGTATCAATACAGACTGATGTGAGAGGACATGACAAAAGGCTTGAAGAGCTAGGCGAATCGCCCGCAGCTCTAAGAGGTTGATTTGGTGTGCAGATTCCTGAAGAGACCACAACCCCTGAGTGCATGATCCTTGGCAATGGGCTCCTCAGCCCAGCAAGGAGGCATCTGTCGTTAGCACCCTTGTGTGCGAGGGAGTCTGAAAAAGCACTCCCTCAAGCAGGTTGGGTGGCTGACACCACCACTGCAACGATTTTACCAGTCGTCTGGATACTGTTATCCTGTCTCTGAGGCTGCCGGAGGCCTGAGTCCACTGATCTGAGGCTCCACTGAGCTGTTCTCATGTGGAGACGGGCATTTGGGTTCACATGCACTGTGGAGGCCATGTGGCCCAGGAGGTGCAAGAAGTGTCTCGCTGAGACCTGGGACCTGCACCTGAACTGTTGTGCCAGTGTTAGCAGCCTCTGTGCCCTGTCCTCTGGCAGGAAAGCCTTTGCCTGAAGGGTGTCCAATATTGCTCCTATAAACTCTTAAGTTTTGAGTGGGGAGCAAAGTGGACTTTGCATGGTTTATGACAAAACCCAGACGTTGCAACATGTTGATAGTGCGAGAAGTGGCCTGTTGAACCTCCTGAGGCGACTGGCTCCTGAAGAGCCAGTCGTCCAGGTATGGGAAGACAAAAATCCCTTGACTTCTGAGAAAGGCCGCCACTACAGCCAGTCATTTTGTAAACACTCTGGGAGCAGAGGCCAGGCCAAAGGGTAGAACTTTGTATTGGAAATGTTTTCCTCCCACTACAAATCTCAGATATTGTCTGTGGTCTGGGTGAATGAGGATGTGTGTATAGGCATCCTTCAGGTCTAAGGAGCATAGCCAATCTCCCTGGTGGAGGTAAGGCAGCAACATTCCAAGGGAAAGCATCTTGAACTTTTCCCTCACCAGGAACTTGTTTAAGTTTTAGGTCAAGGATGGGTCTGAGGCCTCCTGTTCTCTTTGGTATGAGAAAATACCTGGAGTAGAAGCCCTTGACCTGCAAGTGGTGGGGCACAAGTTCCACCACATGATCCTCTAAAAGACCTGCCAACTGCTGAAGGAGGAGGTCCCTGTGACGAGGGGGTCTGAGAGGCTCTCCTGGAAAGGAGGGTGGTATCTGGCTGAAGTGAAGCAAATAGCCCCTTTGGACTATTTGCAGGACCCAGATATCCGAGGTGGGCATACAGGGTTAGCCTGCCTCCTATGCAAGACCTTACCACTGGCGGAAGAGAGCCTATGCCTTGGGAGTCAAAAACCCCCTCCCAGCTGGGTAGGAGCTGGGGCCTGGGGGTCTTCTGCTTACACGGGCCATGCCCCTGTCCCTTGGCCTGCTGCCCCTGTTGGGGAGCTGGGGTGGCCTGGTAAGTGGGGTAGTTGCGGTAAGTAGTGCCCTTCTTTGGGAAAAAGGGCTTTTTACCCGAGCCCTTCTTCTTAGAAGGGGCAGAAGACTTTTTTTGAGAGTCTTGTCCTGGTCAAGTAGTCGGACTCGAGCTCAGCAGCCTTCTCAGTCACCTCGGCAAGGGACATCGACCAACTTGTCCTGAACCCATGGCTCCAGATCCGATGACAGCCAGGCCTAGCGGCATGCACTGATGCCAGCCACGGCTACTCGGGCCGAAGCCTCAAAGCCATCATAGGCTGCTCGAGATATGAACTTCGAACACTCGCGAATCCCGGTGGACAAGGCATTGAAGTACTGCAAGGGTGCCTCGGATAGGCCAGCTGAGAACCCGGCAATCTCCTTTGCCAGGTCCCGCAAGTACATGCCCATGTACAGCTGGTAGGTTTGGACACAGCATGACAGCATCGAACCCTGGAAGCATTTTCTGCAGAGGGCATCCAGGTTCCGGGCCTCCTGGCCAGGAGGCACCGAGGAGTGCATTTTTTTGGCTCTTGAGCCTGTGCATGGCCGAGTCCACAACCATGGAGTTGTGCGGCAGCTGTGCCTTTTGGAACCCAGGGCTCTTGCGGATTCGATAGATGGATTTGACCCACTTGCTGAGCACTGGCATCGAGGCCGGTGACTCCCACATGCGGAGCATCAGCCATTCCAGCATCTGAGGAACCGGCACAGTAAGGGCTTCCCTCGGGGGAAAGTCATACTGGAGGGCATCGAGCTCTTCAGCTTGAGGCTCCTCCTCAGTATCTGCCGGGAATGCCAAAGCCTTGGCCATGTCCCTGAAGAAGTCCGAGAACTGGGTATCCTCTGGAGGGGACCTTCTCCGAGGCTCCAAACGCAGTGAGTCTGATGGGACATACCGGGTCCGATGGGTGTCCGGGGACTCATCTTCCGTCTCCCACGCTGATCCCTCCGAGGAGGAATCAAGGTTTTCGGCCCCAACTGCCCCGATGCCGAGAGCAACGGCGTCGACAAACTCGGTCCCGAGTGGGAGTTCGAGGGAGACCTTGGCCGAGGATTGACTCAAGTCTCAAGAGTCGAGGATCGGCTCAGCCTCGGGGGTCAACTTGGACGTCGAGGTCCTGGTGGTCGGGGCGGATGGACCGGCGAGACCAGCCATCAGCACCCGCTGCTGTTCCATGAAGGCAGACATGCTGCGCTCCAGGGCCGTCATCCTGAGACCGAGCTCAGAAGACTCCACAGCCTCCGGCTCTGGCCCTGATGCCAGCTCCCCCAGAGGGGAATCCACGAGGACAACATCACTTACCCGCCTCAGCGTCTCCGGCTCCGTGCGAGGTATCTTTGCAGGCCGCTCCTACTCCGAGGACCCGGGGCGGCGGTCAGCACTCCACGACCTAGCCTTCAAGGGCCCAGGGTGATCAGAGGCATCCAACGACACCACCCTCATGGGCTTCTTCTTCCTCCGGTGTTCCCGGGAGGGAGACCCCCGTTCAGAAGACCCCCGACAGTGCTCGGGTTCAGATAGCTCCCGAGACGTCGAGGCTTCTGATGAGGTCTGGATCCGGGGGGATGCGGACTCCGAGAAAATACTTTTATGCTGCTGCTGCCTACTTCGGAGTGCTTAGAGGACATTTTCCCACATGGGCCACAGACCTTCGGGTCATGGTCGGGCTCGAGGCATCGGAGACAGCAGTCATTTGTGTCGGTGAGGGACATTAACTTCTTACACCGATCACACTTTTTAAACCTGCTGGCAGCCATCGGGGGAAAAAGGGCCCCTGCAAGGTCAAAGAACCGGGCTGCCAGTGAAAATAAAAAAAAAAGTGCAAACGCTAGTCTAAGGACAAAAATGCAAAACATTGACTGGACTCGATACCGGTGTACCGAGCCACAGGCAGGAAGGGGAAGCAGCGTCGAACCGGTCGAAGAGAAGAAATTCTTCTAAAGTTTTGACGCACTTTTTCCGCGAGTAATTAGGGACAATGTCTGATGGGCTCCGCGGAAAAAGGGAGACTGAACAAGATGGCACCCTTGAGTGAGGAGGGGACCGTGCATGTGTGATGCAATCCCAAAGGCTCTCTCTGAAAGCTGGGGAATTGCTCCACATGAGGACTCCATCGACGCCAATGTCACCCATATGTGAGGACTGACTTCCTGCTTGTTCCTGGAGAAAGACACAAAACCTAAGATTAAAAAGTATCACAGAGAAGGTGAAACCTGTGGTACCCCGCGTACTAATGTTTACCAAGTAGAGACATCATAACCAGAAAACACCTGTTGCTCCCTTGGCATGTAAATAGGAATCAAATCACCTCAAAACTACTCCCAACAAGCCCAAAGATGCTAAATGTTGCAACTAAATATTTGGCACAACAGAATCAAAAGCAACATGAGCATCAAGAAACAATAAGAAAACTACACCGACTTGCAACAACTGATTAAATAAAAACACTGACAAAGTCTCTGAACTATGGCAACCACATAAAGCATGCTGCCAAATATCAAGCGTTCTCAAATATCAAGCGCTCCTGCAACTTATCAATATCGTGATCTAACTACTCATTCAACAAGCTTAGACAAAGGGAGAGAAGAAATAGGACAAAAATTACGAGGGTCGGTTAAGTTACTACACCTTTATCTTTTACTAAAGGATGAACCGCTGCCTTTTTTAAAGGAGGAAGGATGCCAATAAACAAAGAGGTATTAATGACGACACACAAAAACACATGCCCACACCACCAAGCTTCTTCACCAGGAAGGATGACACTACATCAAGTGTACAAAAAAGGGCCCCGTATCAGCAACAGTTATCAATAAAAACATATCCCAGGTAGATAAAACAGCACCAGAACTGCTAACTGTAAAAATATCAAAAGAACCTTTGCCCAAAAATGACCCAGAGGGAAATGAACACGTCTTCTTAACCAAAAATGTGGGATACTGCTCAGGATTTAAACCTGACGACTCTAATCGCTCACTAGAACTGCCCAACAAAACCTGAATTGTAGAAAACAATTCTGCAAGTCTAGACAATAGACTCAATTTTACCTGAAAAATAATCCCTCTTAGCCTCAAATAACTTTACCTAAACCTGATTAAAAATATACATATACCTGGGGATGGGTGATGAAAGCCCCCAGGTAGGTGAAAGCCCCCAGGTAGGTGATACATTTATATACCTTTATGGAAATGGGTAACAGGGGTAACATATGGAAAGCAGTGTGTATAAATGCCCATAGCATGGGAAATAAGATCCCTGATGTTGAAGCTTTGGTGGGAGTGGCTGACTTGGATTTAGTGGCAGTTACAGAAACATGGTTCACAGAAAACCATGAATGGGATGTAACTATACCTGGCTATACTTCATTCAGAAAGGACAGGGTAGGAAGAAGGGGAGGAGGAGTGGCACTATATGTAAAAACTACTATTAAAGCTTTGGAATTACAGAGCTTAAAAGGGAGAGAGGAGGCATTGTGGGTTAAACTAGAAAGAGGGAAAGAGAATTCTATTTGCATTGGTGTGATATACAGACCTCCCTCACAAGAGGAAGAGGTGGACAGAGAGTTAATTGAAGACATACGCAGCATTGCTAGGAAAGGGGAAGTGCTACAGATAGGGGATTTCAATATGCCAGATGTTGAATGGCACATTCCTGCTGCAGTATCATCTCGAAGTAAGGAGATTCTGGATTCTCTACAGGGAGAACTATTCAGGCAATTGGTAACAAACGGAAGCAATGTTCGTTACAAGAACACCTGTGACTGAGGACACGTTCCCAACAACAATCTCAATCAACAATACATCTATACCCGTTAAAAAAGAAGTAAAATACTTGGGTGTAATAATAGACCAGACCCTCACCATGATACCACACATAAAGCAGACAGTAAGAACCATATTCCTTAAACTCAAAACCATACAACATCTAAGACCCCTCTTGGATACACATGACTTTAGATCGGTTGTCAATACACTCATCACACCCCATTTTGATTACTGCAACAGTCTCCTGATTGGCCTACCACAAAAAAACACATACCTATTACAAAGAGCCCAGAACATCTGCGCAAAGGTAACTACTAAAGCTCACCTAACAGACCATGTGACCCCTATACTCCTAGAACTACATTGGCTCCCTATAAACAGCCGTATCAAATACAAAATTCTCCTAACAACATTCAAGCTCCTAAATGACCTCGCCCCATCACATCTAACAACATTACTTCAGACCCCATCTGAATCGAGAGCTCGCAGACAAAATGCAGTCCACTCACTCCACATACCAAAATCATTCAAGAAGACTAAAAAATCCACAAGTGACAGAGCCTTCTCGTTCACATGCTCTGGAATGATCTCCCACTAGACCTCCGAACCATAAAGGACCTTGCCCAATTTCGGAAGGAACTCAAAACATATCTATTCTCTGAACATTTCCAAATCTCCTACCCCCCTAGCTCTGTCCCACAACATCCTCAGACACACCAACTCAGAACCCCCTACACCACAACTAGATAACCTTACATAGTCCCCTCACACACACACAAAATTCTTGGTAAAATGGAAATAAATTCAACCACACACTCACACATGATGCACGATTATCTTGTAAACCACTGTATAGAATCACTTGTAAATAACCTATGTAAATAGTTTGGACAGTTTATGACACCTGTCACCTCTGTAAAAAGTTAGAAAGTTTCTCTGTTTCAATGTAATGTATACAGTAGTACACATAATTTGTTAAGCTATTCCATGTAAAAAGTTAGAAAGTTTCTTGTTCCATGTAAAGTATACAATTTAGTATACATAACTTGTTCCATGTAAACCGCCCTTGATCACTGGAAGGGGCGGTATAGAAGAAATAAGTAAATAAATAAATAAATAACAGACCCATACGTGAAGGGGCCACACTGGACTTGGTGCTTACCAATGGTGAAAGTGTTTCTGATGTTGTAGTGGGAGATCATTTTGCATCCAGTGATCACCAGATGGTATGGTTCAGTATTAGGACTAGGGCTGTTAGAATCCATTCAAAGGTGAGGGTCTTAGACTTTAGGAAGAGTAACTTTGCAAAGATAGCACAGTTACTTACCTGTAACAGGTGATCTCTGGGAACAGCAGGAATAAGTCTTCACATATGGGTACGTCGGTACTGACGGAGCCCGCACGGGAATGCTCCCCAGCATCCAATCAGAAAGCTTTTGGGAGCATCCCTCGCGCCTGCGCACTGCCTTCCCACCTTTTCCACTGCCTCTCCTCAGTTGAGTTTCATAGCTGAGACAAAAGGAGAGAAAGAGGAAAGGAAGATAGATAGATAGATACAACTCCTAGGGGAGGTGGGTGGGTTGTGAAGACTTATTCCTGCTGTTCCCAGAGATCACCTGTTACAGGTAAGTAACTGTGCTATCTCCAGGAACAAGCAGGAATGAATCTTCACATATGGGGACTCCCTAGCTAGAGATGCCAGGGGGAGATCCCATAAAATGTGTGTCCCTGGATCAGGACTGCATTTTCCACACATGGATCTCCGGCATCCCATGAGGGATGGTGGGTAGGAGTTGAAGGAGAGGAGCTGTAAGCAAACAGCAAAGCTAAGGACTATAGGAGAGGAGTCCTTGGCATGTATGATAAGTACCATTAAAATTATTTAATGAACAATCACAAAATGGATCTTACCTACTGGATTATAGGAGGTAGAGAGCGTGATGGAGTCTACTGGAGATTCAGTAGAGGATCCTCAAGGTGACCTCACAGTAGTGAGGGTGAAGGTCCAAATCTGGAATTGGCAGGTGACCCAGGTGTCAACTGGGGTAGTATAAGAACGGCAGGTCTTCAGTGGAAAGCTTTATGGAAAAAAGCTGAAAACTCTTTTAGTTACAGAGTCATTAACATTGAGGAGTAAAAGAGGAAGACTGACCGATTTGGACAATAGCCTAGTCTTGGAGGGAAGAAGGGGTATGGAAAAAAGCCCGCATTCCCAAGGAGGACAGATGTGTGAAGGGCTGAAACCTCAGAACTACTGAAGATCTACACTGTCTTTCCTAGCTGGCGAGAGATAGGAAAGATATTGAAGCATGATGCTTCAGGGATAGCGAGACCTAGAGTAAAGTGGAGCTGTTATGCACATAACCACTACTGTGGTACTAACAGCCCCCACATACCGAGGGACAGTATGAAGATATGCCAGCCCACTGTCTGGAACCTTTAAGAAGGTAAAAACCTTTATAGCATAGACAGTTAGGGAGATAGTATGTAATACATATCTACCTATAAAAAGCATCTCGACAGATGTATATATATATATATATATATATATATATATATATATATATAAATATATATATATATATAGGGGCATAACCTATGCACACACAGCTCACAGACATATGTATAGAATATATATATAGGAATATACATACATGAATATGTAAGTCTGAAGATACATGTCTGCAACTAAGCCCTATAAGAACATTCACATGGGAGATGTGAAGGAGAAAGATTCATCTATTTACAAGAAGGTGGAACCTACTTGAAAAGATATATAGAGAATCTAATCCTCCGGGCTAAGAGGGTGCGGGAATGCTATCCAGTGAAATAACCAGGATGGTTGCGTGAAAAAACAGAGGATAATATCAGTCTGTAGAGAGCAAGTCGTGAGTTATGTAGAACTCTGACATGGTAAATGGACAGAAAACGCAGAGAAGGAGATACCAGGATGACCCATTGGAGGGACACAGGGGTATCATGCATTACTAGTAGAATATGTGCTGTCCATGAGGAGTAGGATAGCATGAGGCCAAGTTGTAAGGAAAAAAGAGCATATTCCTGCAGGATTGGGAAACTCCTTGGACATTCACGCAGAAAAAGCTTATATCCTGTATTATAACAGGAGACAAGAGGGTGTGGAGAACCCTCAGTGTCATGGAAAATGACTGATAAGCTTTTTCTACTATATAGAATAGCCATCAGAGACAAAGTTCAATGCTCTCTAGCAAGGGCCCATAGTAGAAAGCTTCTCTGAGGATTGCAGAGAGCAGTATGCAGGAGAATTAGGAGATAAAACTGACTGTAGGTCAGGTGTGTTGCCACATCCCAGGAAATGGAGATGGCCAGGAAGAAGATAATGTGAGAAGCCTGAAGTGAGTAGGGTTATCCAAGATAGATGAGGACTGTCTTGGATCACTACTAAGGCTAGAGAAAAGTAGTGGAAGAGAGACTGGAACTTGTAAGAAATACCAGTAGTTTAATCACTGGAACTCCTGCATAAACAAAGCTAAAAGAGACAGCCGAGAGAATCTCTGTGTAAAACAGAGAGAACAGACAAAGGGAGAGGAAAAAATTCCTGTCCCTGTCTGATAAGCTGTCCAGAGAATTTATTCGAGGAAAAAAAAAAAAAACTCTACACTGGAATGAAAAGCCAGAGAAGCTGTTCAGTATGGTACCACTCATTCACGGAAACCCTGGATGAGAGGGTAGAGACAACAGGTAACTGAAGGGTGACTTACCATCTGGTGAGTCAGCTGAAGGAAAAAATGTTCATGTTGGGACAGAAACTATTATGGAATAGTTGTTAACTTCTCTTCTTGGAAGGAAGAAGAGGAGAAATCTGTAACCCATGGACAAGAATATCCTGACAGCTTAGCCACGTGTAGAGCTTTAAAGAAAAAAAACAGTGAACAAACCTCTGGTAAGAAGAAGTTAACTGCAGGTTGCAACCTTCAGGAACCTATGGTTGCTGGGTATGCTGAGACTGGCTAGAGTTTGGATTCTTCAGACCTGGACGAGGTGTCCCCTGCTTGGGTACCTCTGAATGATGGGCAGGAGAAGAGTGAAACCTTCTTCTCTTAGGGAAAGAAGATTTGGTAGGACATTTCCTACCTCCTGGGGAAGAAGGCGGCTTAGGATGGTCCTTAGAACCAGGGAAGTCAGTGGAGCAATGAGCAAACTGACGTAAAGCCTCCTTATTGAAGAGATTTTCTCCAGTACAAGGAGAATTACCCAGTGTGTGTTGTGCCCATCTGCTCAAGTCTGAAGCTTGGAGCCAGGCTCTACGACGTGCTCCTATGGCAATAGCAGAGGATCTGCTGACAGACTCAAAAGGAGTCTAGAGAAGCACGAGAAAGAAACCAAGAGATATTCTGGCTATGACTAAGAAGCAAGGAATAGTCTGCAGCCTTAGGCTCTGATAGAAAAGGAGTCAAAAGAGATAATTTCTGTGTGATCTCCTGGAGAGATAGACTCGTATAAAAAAAATATAAGAGATAATCCTTGATGCCAGCATAGATGTTTGGAAGGTTTGACGTCCAAAGGCATCAAGTGCTTTAGAAGCACGACCTGGCGGATAAGAAGAATGCTTCTTCTTGCTTTTTACCTTCCTCATTGCTGATTCCACTACAATGGAATGATGGGGAAGTTGAGTTTTTTGAAACCCTGGAGAGGGGGGCACCTGATACAGAACATCAGTTGCTGTAGAAGGTGAGGGAACCCTTAAAGGTGATTCCCATATTCTCAGAAGAAGATCCTGCAAAGAGTGATGTAAAGGAAGCATTATATTTTCCTTTTCTGCAGGAGAGCCTCGAGTAGGATCACAGCCAGGGATAGGAATAGCAAGAAATATTGCCATGTCAAGGAGAAATTTCTGAAAAGAGGGATCTCCAATGGGAACTATCCCTGGGCAGGCTAAGGTTGAAGGAGCAGACTGAGCACCAGAGGATGTACTGGTCTGGTGCAGAAAAAGAACCCCACTAGAAGGATAGTGGTACTGGCAGTCATGATTTGAGGCAGTGAGTACTGCATCGTCCATGCCAGGTATCGATTCCAAACTAGGCATAGAAAGGATCGATGGTACCGATGTAACTGCAGGAACCGACATCAATACCGATACCGGTAGCTGAGTCGGAATCGGAGACGGTAACGCCATCGCAGCAGTCATCGGAGGCTGCTCAAGCGGTACCGAGTGAACCAGAAACGCTTGGTGAATATCCTCGGTACTGCGTATCCGGAAACGATAAGGGTCGGTTCCGAGACGTGTCGGTACCCGGTCATCTAGACTAGATATCGATTCCAGACTTGGCATCAAAGGGAGCGAGTCTATCGATGCATGTCTAGAGGGTACCGACGTCGGTGGTGGTATCGGCAATGTTGCCGATACAGGAAAGTCAGTCTGGGTCGTATCGATCGGTCCCGAAGGTACCGAGGACGCCCGATGACGATCCCTGGTGAAGAGTGGATCACTCAACACCGGTGCCGATGCTGGGGTATCGGTACCGCTCAAAGCGGATGCCACCACCGAGCATGGCTCAGGCATGTTATGTGAGGGGTGAGCCCCAGGAACAACCTGAAACCCCTGAAATGCTTTGGAGCCCGGAGACTCCCGCCGGGGTTTTAATGCCAATGGAGTCTTGAGGGCAAGGCCAGAGCCGTCATCATGCTTGGCATGAGACCTACCACTCAAGGATTGGCTAGTCTTAACAGACTGTTTGTGGGTTACCTGATCCTGTAGAGAAGAAAAGGCCGGTGCCCTCACTCCGGGAGGGAAAACGGTATCGAGGGAAACTGGAAAGAGGGAAGTTCTTCTCACAGTTCCACAGCCTAATTGTTCAGGGGAAAAAGGGTCAGGACCCAAACAGGTTAGACACCAAGCATTGGAGTCTAAAAAGAAAACTGTTTCCACAGTGAAGGCACTTCTTAGGGGAAGAAGGCTCCATGATGGAGAGGCCTTGCAGGCCCAAAAAATTTAAGGCAGAAACTGAGGGAAAAATCTCCCTGAGTTTAAGAAAAAGAAAAGAAAAAACCCACCGGCGGTACCGGTGGCGGCGGGAGAAACAGCCGCGACCACAAGAAAACAAGAAATAAAGAATTAAAGAAAAAGGTTTCTGCGGTGACAGGAGGAAGTCCTGCCGGCTCCGCGGAAAAACTAAAACTGAGGAGAGGCAGTGGAAAAGGCGGGAAGGCAGTGCGCAGGCGCGAGGGATGCTCCCAAAAGCTTTCTGATTGGATGCTGGGGAGCATTCCCGTGCGGGCTCCGTCGGTACCGACGTACCCATATGTGAAGACTCATTCCTGCTTGTTCCTGGAGATGGGCCAATACCTCAGGGAGTCGCTAGTGGGATGGGAACAGCTGGGGGATGTAGAAAAACAGTGGGCAAAACTGAAAGGGGATATTTTAAGGGCAATCAATCTTTTCGTTAAAATGGTAAATAAAGATAAAAGGAAAGGGAGACCGCTATGGCTTTCGAAAGTAGTAGCTGAAAAAGTGAAGAAAAAGAGGGAGGCCTTCATGAAATACAAGAGATCACAAAGAGAGGAAGACAGGCATTTATATTTGGTAAAACTTAGAGAAGCTAGCAAAGTAGTCAGGAAAGCAAAGATTCAAAAACAGGAGGAAATAGCCAATGCAATAACATGGGGGATAAGACATTTTTCAGATATGTTAGTGAGAAGAGGAAGGGCAAAAGTGGTATTGTCAGACTCAAGGGTGCAGGGGAGAAATATGTAGAAGCTGATAAGGATAAAGCGGAATTGCTTAACAAATATTTCTGTTCTGTGTTCACAGATGAAAAACCAGGAGCAGGACCTCAGAAAACACCCACAAACAGGAACAGCAGAGAGGGACATCTTGAAAATTTTTCAGAAGACTGTTCGTGAGAAACTAGCTCAACTTAAAGTAGACAAAGCGATGGGACCGGATGGGATACACCCTAGAATACTGACGGAACTTGGGGACGTTCTAGCAGCTCCACTGACTGACCTTTTCAATGCCTCGGAGTCGGGAGTGGTGCCAAAGGACTGGAGAGAGGCTCATGTGGTGCCTTTACACAAAAGCGGAAGTAAGGATGTGGTTGAAAACTATAGGCCGGTTAGTTTAACTTTGGTGGTGAGTAAATTGGAAACGCTGCTGAAAGAGAAAATAGTGAGGTTTCTGGAGTCAGGTGGATTACAGGATCCGAGGCAGCATGGATTCACCAGAGGCAGGTCTTGTCAGACAAATCTGATTGATTTCTTTGACTGGGTGACCAGGGAGTTGGTCTGAGGGAGAGCCCTAGATTTGGTGTAATTTAGATTTCAGTAAAGCCTTTGACACTGTTCCTCACAGGCAACTTATAAACAAACTGAGCACCCTAGGGATGGACCCTAAAGTTACTGCTTGGGTTAGAAATTGGTTGGGTGGGAGGCGATAAAGAGTACAGGTAAATGGAGCTCAATCTGTGGAGAAGGATGTTACCTGTGGTGTGCCCCAGGGATCTGTCCTTGGTCCGATTCTTTTTAACATCTTTGTTAGTGATATAGCGGGCAAGGTTTGCCTCTTTGCGGATGATACCAAAGGTGTAGATAACATGAGGAGGGATCTAGCTAAGCTTGAAGAATGGTCTAGAATTTGGCAGCTGGGATTTAATGTTAAAAAATGTAAGGTCATGCATTTGGGCTGCAGCAATCCAAGGGAGCAGTATAGTATAGGGGGTGAAGTACTTTTGTCCACTAAAGAAGAGCAGGACCTAGGCGTGGTTGTGTCTGATGATGTTAAAGTAGCTAAACAGGTAGAAAAGGCAACGGCAAAAGCTAGAAGGATGCTTGGGTGCATAAGGAGAGGAATGGCTAGCAGAAAATAGGTGATAAATGCCTCTGTATAAATCTTTGGTGTGACCTCATTTGGAGTATAGTGTGCAATTCTGGAGACCGCAACTTCAAATGGATGTGAACAGGATGGAGTCGGTGCAGAGGGTGACTACTAAAATGATTAGTGGTCTTCATTATAAAGCATATGAGGACAAACTTAAGAATCTTAATATGTACACCTTAGAGGAAAGGCGGGATAGAGGTGATATGATTAAGATGTTTAAATACCTCCGTGGCATAAATGTTCAGGGAGAGAGCCTCTTTCAATTGAAAGCAAGTTCTGCTACGAGGGGACATGGGATGAGAGCGAAGGGAGATAGATTCAGGAATGATATGCGGAAATATTTCTTTACAGAAAGAGTAGTGGATCCGTGGAATAGTCTGTTGCCAAAAAAGCATCTTTCAGGAAATGGAAAAAAGAGCCAAACGACGAAACCTGGAAACAGCACAAGCACTGGCAAGTCAAATGCAAGGCATTGATAAGGCAGGCAAAGAGAGAATTTGAGAAGACGCTTGCTGCGGAAGCAAAAACGCGAAATAAAGACCTTTTCAAGTACATTCGTAGCAAAAAACCTGTGAGAGAGTCAGTTGGTCCATTAGATGATAAAGGGGTTAAAGGAGCACTAAGAGGCGACAAGGCGATAGCGGAGAGATTGAATGAATTCTTTACTGAGGAAGATGTAGGGATGTTACCCATGACTGAAGTGGTATTTAAAGGTGCGGAAGAATTGGAGGAAATATCGATACATCGAGAAGATGCCTTACAACTATTAGATAAACTGAAGAGTAGCAAATCACCTGGGCCGGATGGTATACATCCAAGGGTGTTGAAAGAACTGAAATATGAGATTGCAGAACTGCTATCGGTAATCTGTGAACTATCATTAAAATCATCTCTAATACCTGAAGATTGGAGGATCGCCAATGTAACACCAATTTTTAAAAAGGGTTCCAGGGGTGATCCGGGAAACTACAGACCGGTGAGCCTGACGTCAGTACCGGGAAAAATGGTAGAAACCATCATAAAGAATAAAATTACTCAGCATGTAGATAGTCACAACCTAATGGGAGACAGCCAACATGGCTTTAGACAAGGAAGATCTTGTCTTACTAATCTGTTATGTTTTTTTGAAGGAGTGAATAAACAGGTGGACAAAGGTGAGTCGGTTGATATTGTGTATCTGGACTTTCAGAAAGCCTTTGACAAGGTCCCTCATCAGAGACTTTTGGCAAAACTAAAGAGTCATGGGATAGGAGGCAATGTACTATTGTGGATCAGGAACTGGTTAAAAGATAGAAAGCAGAGGGTAGGGCTAAATGGCCAATTTTCCCAATGGAGAAAGGTGAATAGTGGTGTACCCCAGGGATCTGTGCTGGGTCCGCTGCTTTTTGACATATTCATAAATGACCTGGAAAGTGGAATAACGAGTGAGGTTATCAAATTTGCAGATGACACAAAACTATTTAAAGTTGTTAAAACCCAAGAGGATTGTGAAAAATTGCAAGAGGATCTTGATAAATTGGAAGACTGGGCATCAAAATGGCAGATGAAATTTAATGTGGACAAGTGCAAGGTTATGCACCTAGGGAAGAACAACCCAAACTATGGTTACACGATGCAAGGTTCCACATTAGGAACCACCACCCAGGAAAAAGATTTAGGCGTCATTATGGATACCATGTTAAAACCCTCGGCCCAGTGTGCAGCGGCGGCCAAGAGAGCAAATAGAATGCAGGTATGATAAGGAAAGGAATGGAAAATAAAACAAAAGATATTATAATGCCTCTATATCGTTCCATGGTGAGACCGCACCTTGAATATTGTGTGCAATTCTGGTCGCCGTATCTTAAAAAGGATATAGCGATTTTAGAAAAGGTACAGAGAAGAGCCACCAAAATGGTA
The DNA here is from genome assembly GCA_033557465.1 of Ichthyophis bannanicus. Lineage (NCBI taxonomy): Eukaryota > Metazoa > Chordata > Amphibia > Gymnophiona > Ichthyophiidae > Ichthyophis > Ichthyophis bannanicus. The sequence continues at coordinate 408,107,984 of CM066035.1, read as the reverse complement.
AAGGGGATGGAAGGATACTCCTATGAAGAAAGGCTAAAAAGGTTAGGGCTCTTTAACCTGGAAAAGAGACGGCTGAGGGGAGATATGATAGAAGTCTATAAATTAATGAACGGAGTGGAACGGGTAAACGTAGATCGATTGTTTACCTTATCAGAATATAGAAAGACTAGGGGGCATGCAATGAAGCTACAGGGTAAACTATTTAAGACTAATAAAAGAAAATATTTTTTCACTCAACCTGTAATCAAACTCTGGAATTTGTTACCGGAGGATGTAGTAAAGGCTGTTAGTGTAGCTGGGTTTAAAAAAGGTTTGGACAAGTTCCTGGAGGAAAGGTCCATAAACCATTATTAAGAAGTGACCGAAGATGTCAATGCTTGACCCAGTACAAGCATTGTGGAACTTGTGTCTCTTGGGGAAACTGCTAGGTACATATGACCTAGATTGGCCACTGTTGGAAACAGAATACTGGGCTTGATGGACCTTGGTCTGACCCAGTATGGCATATCTTATGTTCTTATGTTCTCCCAGTGGAGGTGGTAGAGATGAGGACAGTAACTAAATTCAGAAAAGCATGGAACAAACACAGAGGATCTCTAAAGGTAAAAAGGGGACTGTTGTAGTTGTTGATATGGAAGGACAGACTGGATAGGCCATGTGGTCTTTTTCTGTCATCATGTTTCTATGTTTCTAATATAAACATCTGTTCCTTACACCAATAGCGTTCAGCTCTATGAAACTCGTGCAATAATTCCAAGTACCACGGACCAAAATTAGTTCGCTTTCAAGACTGATTAATAACTTGCTCATAGTTAGACACATTTAAAGCTTTATCCCATATCTCAACTAATTGTCCCACTGATAAATATGAAGGAACCTAATCAACTTACTTACAATTAAGCTTGAGTATCTCTGGATTAAAAATGGAACAAACAATATGGCCACATACCTTAGGCAGCTTATACACAAAATGAATAACTTGCAAACAAGACTGAAGCAATAAATGATCAGTCCAGGGCAAAGATAACATCACAAAGGAATAATACATTATCAGCATGATTCCATCCCAGATGTAGATCCCTGGTCTGAGCTGGACGTTCAGAGGGGATCGCGATTCTGATCTCGCAGGACACGTCTAGCCCCGCTGGATCAGAATCACAATCAGGCATGTATGTGCAGGCTGCAACTGTGATTCAGTCTGGTCTGCATGCACATGCACATCCTGACTAACAAAGTCAGGGCTTTTAAATGAAGACGCGGCACCATGGCATCCTGTTGCCATGGTACCACGGCTCCATTTAAAAGCCACGATGTTGACCACCTGCAACAAATGCTAATTCCCTGCTGCACGATCCACAATCTGACCTCCTAAGGCCAGGGTTGGGCTGCAGGGAATGTCTCCTGGTCCCCCCTGCCCCATGCACGTCCCAGCAGCCGCAAAACTAAACGTCCAGGGAAGCCATTCCACCTCGGAGTTGGAATAATGTCCCCGAACATGTCGCCAGTCCTGGACGTATAGGGCCAACATCAGAATCGGCCCTGTACATCCAGGGCCGGCGATCACCCACTGCCTGCCCAATCTCCGCCCCTGGGCCGCCCATTCCCCGCCCCCATCTAATTTCTCCACACAACCAGCAAGGAAGTTATATGGGAGCAGGAGAAGCAACGAATAGTGGGGATGGACATCTTGTTGGGACGTCCATCCCCGCTATTCATGACTCAGAATAACCCCGTATTTGTACAGAATTAATATCTGGCCCAAATAAGTCAAGGATGTGATCCTTACAATGAGACGGTTGATTCACAATCTGCTGAAACCCCAAAGATTCCATAATAATTAAAAATGGATTAACAGAAGTTAACCCCTGCCTCTCCTCCAAATGCATATTAAAATCTCGCAAAGTCACTGTAGATGCAAAATAATAATCAAGCCTCCAATAGCCAATCAAACTTAAAATCCCACTAGAGGACAGCAACTTTGGGCCTTAAGGACTGGGGTTTCTAGTCCCACAGGTGCTCCTTGTGGTCTTGGTTAAGCCACTAAACCCTCCGTTGCCCATGTTCCCTGTAAGTGTTAGTGTATGTGTCTCATAGCCCCTCATGTTAAATGTATCCCCCCAAATGTGTTGCGACCACTTTGATTGAAGGATAAGGTGGTATACAAAACTGTCTAAATCAGGGGTCACCAACCTGCGGCCCACGAGGTCCCGTCGTGCGGCCCGCGAGGCTCTACCCCGGTTAACATTATGTGCGGCCCGCCAAGGATTCCCGCCATTGTATCCACGCACTCGCAGCTCACCGACGACCACCTGCAAGCGTCCCTTCTCCTGTCAGTGTCATCTGTGAAGCCGGACTTTAAGCGTTTGTCTGCTAGCATGAATCATCAGCCATCTCATTAAATTCAATAAAGGTGATCAGCCATTGTTTTCATAATTTTGCGTTTGTTGTTTTTTTTCGCGGGGGCGGGGAGAAGGGGGGTGCGGCCCGCGAGGCCCCCGGTAGTCGGCTGTGCGGCCCGCGGCCCTCTGGAGGTTGGTGACCCCAGGTCTAAATAAATAATGCATCAAAATAATCTGAACATTACTATCGCCACAAAAACCCTAACAAGCCTTAACAATCAAAAGATACCCCTCCACATTTCCCCATTCTACTCACTGCAGAACAAATTTCTTAAGTACAAAATAGATCTAAAATTAAAGGAGCCTTATTGCGACAATAACAAACATTTACGCAAGCCAAATATACTTGTAAATCAGCAAACCTAACCTGTTACATTGGGGAAAAATAAAACGGTCTCAAATTCAAGATCTCTATAGCGTAATGGATGCAATATTCTACTGTATCTAGATCCACATAATGCCTCTGCCTATTATGGTAGGAACTAACGATACCACATGCTCACAAAAATTCCTCTGCAAGGATAACAAGAAAAACATAATATAAGATCAATTAACCTAAAAGGGGACAGTTTGCATCTGATTTATAACCAAGCAGTGCTGCAGGTCATCTGGGCACAGTAAGAGGCGTGACCTACTGCTTAGACATGCCCCAGCGTGACAAAACTATTTCAAGTCCTTGGCAGGTGACGTCATTAGCCTGCGCCATGTAGATTGGGTCCGCAGGAGCCACTGGTGCTGCCATCTCAGACTCGCACTGCTGTGGGTCAAATTCTGGTGCAGAAGAAAAATCGAGCAGACTTGTAGGGACTCTCAGCACTCTTGCTTCTCAGTATGACCCAGTGGGGAGGAATGGTGAACCTCTCTCGTCTGATTACTGGGATCCCAGACACACGCCTCTTTCTCTTGTTTAATCGTTCATATTTCGGGATTGATCATTTGGTAATCGATTCCTGGTGAGATCAGGGTCTCATAGTTCTCCTTCTTCACCTCCCTGCAAGGCTCCTTTTGCCTTTCATCCTGGGAGAACGAGACCGTTATGTCTTCAAACATCACCAGCATCTGCTAAGCAGAAAGCCCCTGCATCCATTCTTCTGCCTTTGTCCAGAGCAGCAGTGCCAGCCCTGGCTCAACTCTTCCTGGCAAGAAGGAGATTTTGCTTTGCTATAAAGGGAAATACACTAGCTCTGCTCTGTATAGACTTCAAAAATAGGTTAAAAGAAATTCTTAGTTGAAAATAGGCTTAGTGTGAATTTGTCTACCATTCATCCACATATCTATCGACAAACTGTGCAGCACATCAATCCCAAATTTCTCTGTAATGAAATAAGCGAAGACTAAAACTTGTGTGAAAAAGAAAATTGTAATAATTTGATTTCAATTATCAGTTAATAAAGGTAAATTTTGCTAAGCCCAATTTAGATTTCTCTTGCATTATTTTTTAACTACAATAAAAATGATATTTGGGCTCTTTTTTGTTCTGTCACAGACTGTAGTGTTCAGTGGGTATCACGCAGCACCGTACCTAGCCCTGTGCGAGCCGTGCAGCCGCACTGGGCGCAAAGGCTTAGGGGGTGCATTTCGGCTGCCTGCTGTTGCCCTGCCACTGCTTGTTCTCTCAGCGGTGGCATCGTCACCATCAGCAGATGAACAGACCTAAAATAAAAAAACCCAAACCACGTGGGTCTTTCTGCAGGTCTGGTTCCTCCCTCCTCTGAAGCAATGCCAGAGCCGGGAAGGATCAGATCTGTTTAAAGTGTGGAATCGAAAGAACCCGTGTGGGTTTTGTTTTTTCTTTTCTTTTCATTTTAAAGTTAGGTCTGCTCTGCTGCTGCCGGCACCGCCGCAAAGAAAACAGGGCGGCGACAGCAGGACAAGAGCAGGCAACAGCTGGACAGAGCTATGGGGGGGGGGGGACGCACCCGACGTGCAAGTCGCATAGGGCACAATTTTGGCTCAATATGGCCCTGGTATCACACATGTCAATACGATCTGTGAGACGTGAGACAAAAGAAAAAAAGGTTGACAACCACTGGTCTAGAGGAAGTGTGTTGAGTTCGATGTCTAAAATGAGAAAACTGTTGCATGAAGCTGAGAGAGACTTCAAGAAGAGAAGACAATAGCATGGAAGCCAGTTTCCTAGTGAAGGCCAGGACTCCTCAGTGCAGGATGCAGTCCTACCTGTAAGGGTGTCTGAGCAGTAAGGATCTGCAAGGATCACTAAAAGGGACCCCCCCCCCCCCCCCCCAACATGTATACTCTTAAGGAATAGTACAAGTGGAACAAAAGTCATTCACAGGGTGATGCCTGCTTAAAAAAAGGAAGTATTCTGTACTGAATAAACCATAACATCCTGTCCTTGGATAATCTGGGAAGAAGTATATGCTTTACAATCCTAGAGCTTTGGTGTGGGTAACACATCTGAAGTTGGAATGCAATATATCAAGGATGATACTATTGAACTGTAAGCCATGCTTTGTTGTTCTTTTTTAGGTGTAAAATTTATAAAAATGGAGACAATTGTTAAATAATTGTTATGTACTATGTTCAAATACATGATTGATATAACCAAGTATCTTAGGGTGGCATTTGTGCCTTCGAGGTTGCTTCAATAAAGTTTTGTTGAAAATTAATTTTAAAAAAGAATTGTAAGCTATGATAATGAAACTTAGAGTCCAAACCACATGAAGGAGGGAGTTTTTTTTTTAAATTTTATTTTAAATGAATTTTGCAAACTATACATACAAGATACCCTTGTTGAAGAAAAGGAATTATTCCCAGGATTAGAAAAACATAGGAAATTTATAACAACAACATTAACAGGAAAAAATCCACTAGCCCACAATCTAAGCAGGAGAGGAAGACAAAATTACAAGAAAATAAAAATAAAGGAAATAACCATAGAAGACCAGCATACTAAGTTACAGACTGAAATGCTGTCCCTAACATTCCTCATGGAACCTTAGGACATGAAAGCAAAAATTGCTTCCTACGATTCTGTGTAATCTTTGAAATATCAGGAAATATCTGTACACATCAGTTCGTGAACAATGTGTCTCTGGACCTGAAAAACAACTTCAAAATTCAATCTCAATCGGGTTCATGAGAAACTTGCTTCAAATCAGATTGCTCCAAAAAAAACCTGTCAAATCTAAGGAAGGGAGGTGGGGCATAGACTTAGATGGAACCTTGAGAACTGAAATGGCATATTATTTTAAACAGCTCAGAAGGGGAAATAGAAGGAACCCACAAAAAAGTCAGTAACCAAAGGTTTCTTTTCCACATAGCATTTTCCAACTCCTCAACTTTATAACATTAGAATCTTTAATAGGAGTCATAACATTAGAGGAGGTATCACTAGACCTCCTCAATCTTAGAAAGATGGTGCTTAAATAATACAACATCAAAATCATGCTCGTCCACTATCTGGCTAATGGCCTGATTACTCTCCCAAACAGAAGCAAATTGAGTCAAACGGGACTTTTCCAAGGCATATAAACCTTCCCATATTGTTTCAAAGTTAAACTGTATAGGTCTCACCAGAGTCACTTGTTGAGAAATTATTAATGCAGAATCAGGGGAGCCTTGCAATTGCTGCTGCTGCATCACCTACTGCTGGCTATCTGGAGAGCCAGATGCTGGCCCCTGATCACTCAATGCCTGGGTGCCAACCACTCCTTCACAAGCAAACCCAGAAACCTGTGTTGCTAACCCACTGGTCTTCATGCAATGCAATGTGTGCCTTCAAGTCAGTCCTGACTCCTGGCGACCCAGAAGCTGCTGGGTTTTCTTGGCAGTGTCACCAGAAGTAGATTGCCAGGCCTTTCTTCTGAGGCAATGGAGGGTTAAGTGACTTGCCCAAGGCCACAAGGAGTGCTAGTGGGAATCGAACCCTGGTTGCTTGGTTACCAAGCCAGTGTTCTAATCACTAGGCTACTCCTCCACTCCTAGGTCTTCATAGGGGAAACCAAGATTCTTCTCTCGTTCTTTAGTGTCCTGCTTATACACTCGACTCTCTGTGCCTAGGGGCTCTCAGTAGTGGCTGTTGGTCCTTAGGCTAAGGGTGACCTCAAATTCTGGGAGATCCGAACGGCCTCCTTTCTGCCCTGGAAACTCCCAGAGAACAATCCGGAGTCCTTTGAAGTTTGGCTTGGCCACGTGAAGTTATCCATTGACCCCCGCACTATCAGCACTGCTTTAGCTGAGGTCTGTTGCTACTTGCCCTTGCGTTCCTGCAGCATGGGCATCAAACTGAGCTAACTTCTTCCAAGGCAATCACAAAACAGTCAGCAGTGTCGCTCAGCTGCAGGCTAAGTCAACCATCTTGTCCCCCATTTGCCGAAGGGGGAAATTTAGAGCAAACTGTACATTCAACTATCTCAGGAAAGTTGGGAGAAGCAGCTTACTTTGATACATCCCTTTAATTTTTCCAATAGAATCTTATCTAGAGATGGAGTTATGTAAAATATTGATCTCTGAAACAGAACTTTAAAACAAATCTGCTTGCCAGGCACAGAGAAACCCAGAACCTATGTACACTCAAACTGTGCCGCCAGAGAAATATTATAACACCGAAAGTAAGACCTGCTGTGAGTTGTCCACAATTATTTCTGTTGCGCTCTCTGGTTATCTATGCTGACACAGGAAGAATTCGACACCCTTGCATTTTAATGGTTCCACCCAGGGTCCACTGCACTCTCTTATCAACTACTACTTCCTCATACCATCAGGAACTTACCCCCTGAACAGCTACATATAAAATAATTGTGGCTCTAGCTCTGGCCATACCTTCTCTAGCGTTAATAAAACCCGAAGAGCAATGTTTGTTTTTCACATTCCATCCTCAGCAGGACATGGCAATAAGTTTGTGTCAATGGCTTTTGTAACAACCTTATTACCTTAATGAACATGAGGAGTCACACATGGTTATCTAAGACGATGCAAGCATATGGACACTGTTCAGCAGTGCTCTGAATGCTTATCGTATAGCTGCATGCCCGTAGAAACATTAGGCAATGGCATAGGAACAGACACATAAAGCACGGCTGAACAGAGCCATTGTTGCTTCTTGGCAAAATGATGGAATTATACTTCAAGGCTCTAAGCCTTGCGCACACACAGCCAGCATATTTCAGAAAAAAAAAATGTAATCTTCTGTCAATCTTTCAAGCCGCAGAACTGGCCTTTGCTGCATTTATTTTGTCTCTTGCAGGCTGACTCACCGAGGTCAATAAGGTTTGTGTGTAGAAACTATGTGCCATTAGTTAATAACCCCCACTGAAAAAAAAAAGGATGAGTCGCACATGTGTGTTTTCCACACTAAAAACTTACCACACCTTAGTGAAACCTCCTCTTAGTATTCAAGACTTTTCAGGGGTAATTTTATAACAGGGTGCCTAGATTAATGAGCAGGACGGCACCAAAGTTATCAAGAAAAGTAGGCATCTACTTGTCTTTATAAAATTCTAATGTAAATACTACAGGGATTGTGCCTAGATTGTAGGTGTTAGGCACAAACATCATGCTAGGTATGATAAGGAAAGGAATGGAAAATAAAACAAAGGATATTATAATGACTCTATACCGTTCCATGGTGAGACCGCACCTTGAATATTGTGTGTAATTCTGGTCGTCGTATCTTAAAAAGGATATAGCGCTATTAGAAAAGGTTCAGAGAAGAGCCACCAAAATGGTAAAGGGGATGGAAGGATACCCCTATGAAGAAAGGCTAAAAAGGTTAGGGCTCTTTAACCTGGAAAAGAGACGGCTGAGGGGAGATATGATAGAGGTCTATAAATTAATGAACAGAGTAGAATGGGTAAATGTAGATCGATTGTTTACGTTATCAGAATATAGAAAGACTAGGGGACATGCAATGAAGCTACAGGGTAAACTATTTAAGACTAATAAAAGAAAATATTTTTTCACTCAACGTGTAATCAAACTCTGGAATTTGTTACCGGAGGATGTAGTAAAGGCTGTTAGTGGAGCTGGGTTTAAAAAAGGTTTGGACAAGTTCCTGGAGGAAAGGTCCATAAACTATTATTAAGAAGGAACCCAGGATATCAATGCTTGACCCAATACAAGCATTGTGTAACCTGTGTCTTTTGGGGAAACTGCTAGGTACGTATGACCTAGATTGGCCACTGCTGGAAACAGGATACTGGGCTTGATGGACCTTGGTCTGACCCAGTATGGCATATCTTATGCTCTTATGTTCATGTCTACTCGAAAGCAGGAGTAAAAGTCACCACATGCCTTACATACGTAAGCGCAGGTTTTACAAAATATGTGCGTACTCTGTCCCTGTGCACACCTACTGTAAATGTATGGGCCGATTTGTGCCGTGCACATATTTATGCCTGATCTAATTTTATAAAAGCCCACTAATGCACTTAAAACAGCGCTTTAGGCATGAAAATGTTTTAGAAAATTGCCCCCCTTCGAGGACAATCAAATCCATTTTAGTAGCAAAATAAATGCCATATACTGTTCTTTGTGGTAACTGATAGAATCCACTGGCAGTCTTCCTACAGTTTTCCCCAGTCAGTGTCTAGCTGTTGGGGTGTGCGATATCATAATGGTAGCTTTGTTCAAGTTGGCTCCACCACATTTAGAAACATTTCGGGATGTTTGTTTGCCACATAGCTTTTTCCCTCGTACAATATAGAAATATAGTTTGAGGCCAAGCTAGTGTGACTCTTAGGCAGATGCACACTGAGCAAATGCCATTAGCGTGTTTATAATCTGAAAACAGAAGTCACAAAGGCTACTGTAGTAAAACACGACTCTCTTAAGAGTTTTAGAGGAAGACTGCAAGGAAGTCTAGTAAAAAAAGCAAACAAACTGCAAACAAAGATTCTGTCCACCAATCATAATCAAATTCCTGCAAAACTTATTCTGCTTATAATTAATGAACCTGATCACAGCCCCTTTTTTAATTAGACAAAGGAGATAATTAATCTTATTTTTCATTATGACATCACATTACTGGAATGAATATTCAGCCAGCAGGGTGACTGGCTTCAATTAAACTGTGTATGCAGCACTTTCATACAAATAGGGTAGTTACTGCGCTAGTGTTGTCCCATTTAGGCCTGCTATCTGGCAGGCCTACACTAAATGAGTAACTTAACTGGATAATAACTGAATATCACCACTATTCAGACAATTCTTTTCATTCCCACCCTCTTTTTATATAGCTAGCATGGCCATTTAGGGATGTTGACTAAACTGCACTACCCAGTAACAGGGGGCTTAGCACGCGGTTTGGGTGCCACACTAAAAAGGAGCACGGAGCCTGCTGCTAAAGACCCCACACTACCCTGAGAGCATGTGTTGGGGAAGGAACTGGACAAGCCAGGAGTGTCCCGGCATGACACACTTAGCACAGGCATCTGTGACTCGTGTAATCTAAACACAGCATAGGTAGTGCAGGTGCCACAGTACAGTAAATTCAGAAGGACGGATGACCACCACCCACCCCCCCTGCAATTAGCCCCAAATTACTGTGTTGGAGTGTGTGTGTCTTGGGGGGAGGCCTCCTTTACCATTTTTGAGATAATGCTCTCCTTAAATCGCAGCACCTCTTTTCCTCTTTCCCCTTGACCAGATTTGGTTTGACGAGGGTCCACCATCAATGTGACTCAGAGCTTCTGCTCACTGGGTCTCTACTTGGTCCTTGAGAGGAAGGTGCTCAGGTGATTGGGAAAAAACACCTTATTATCATTGTACTGGACCTTACTCAGAGCCTGGGAACAACTCCTCTTTACTACTGTTCTTGGCCTTTTTTGGCGCCTGAACCCTACTGAGTAGATTGAATAGAGAAGGCTTTGCACCCTCTCAGATCATCTTAACAGAAAGAAAGCAAGACGACAACACTTTTCCTTTCATATCTCCCCCTATTAGAGCTTCTAACACCACAACCCCTTCCTTGACTTTCTATTAGGAAGACAGGAATGTTTTGGCTAACTGGTTATGAATTTATGCCAGGGCTGGGACAAGTGGTATTCCTGTCACAATAATTAACATACCCAGTATATTTCAGGCACAGGACAAGTCACCAAGTATTACTTTAACACTAAGGCGCTTATGAGCATGTTTACTAAAACACAGTAGTTTACCATGTGGTAAGTCCCCAAACTGTGAGGGAGTAGAGTAATGGTTAGAACAACCAACTAGTACCCAAGCAATCTTGGTTCAATGCCCACTGGTGATCTTGGGCAAGTCACTTAACCCTCTATTATCTCAGGAACAAACTTAAATTGTAAGCCCATTGAGGACAGGAAAATACCTACCTACCTGATTGTAAGTTGCCTTGAACTACCATTGGAAAGGCATGAGCTAAATACTAGGTGCCAGACCCATGCCAAGGAATGGAGGCATGCACCCAGTATGGGTCTAGCACCATCTCTGTGTTAAGCAGTTTGCCGTGATTAATGAAAGAACGCTTGCTGCCACCCACTGACTGTAAATGCACCCATGCTAACTGCAACACTGCCAGTTAGCATGCATGAAGGCCACCTGTGCTAACTGAATGTGTACACTCAACCCCTGAATTGTCCAGTCTCTATGCTAAGCAGTTTGTGTGGGAATCTTACTGTGGCTGTAATTTTAGCATGCAGTAATGGTTATTGCAGTGTTGCAGTGTAAACCCTACACTAACTGTTAGCAACTTTAGTAAACGTGCCCTTTAGTCACTTGGTAATCCTAAAATAGACGCATTCCTGCAAAACGGTAAAGGTGGGGTCTGCAACAGTGTACACACTTTGTACTTTCAAAAGTACAAATATTGTTTTCTTTGGAAACAAAATGCTCTCAGAAAAAGGGGGGACATATTCTATCTAAGGGTACCTTTCCTTTCAACAGTTTTCAAAGTAAAAGAATGCGCACCTATGGGGGCAATATCAAAACTACACCTTAAACCAAATTTTGTGTGGATTTAGGAGCCAGGCCAAAACCTTAGGAACCAGTGCTTGTGACCTCTTCATCCTTTCTCCCCTCCGGTTCTCTCTTGCTGGTCTCATGTTTTCTTGAGACAAGTGCTAGAGTTCCTACACTATGCATCATCTTTAGATAACAAGAGTTGTAGCTTCGGATAGCAAGTGTCTATGTGGTGCAATAGTGGTGTGCTTGTCTGTCTTTGCCTTGGATGTTTATTTATGTTTATGAAAATTTGATATACCGCCCTTTAAACAAGTTAGCAGAGTGGGTCACAGTGGGTGCCTTTGTGAGTGGGTTGCAGGGCGCATAGCTGGGGAGCCTCTCTATGTGCTGCAGAGGTGGTTGCCTCTGTATGTGTGTCTGAGATGTGTGGGGTAGGGTGCCTGTGAATGTGAGTATGTTCGGGGGAGGGGGTGCACCCTTTGGCATATACAGATTGTCATTTTTGTCCAAATGCATTCATTCCTTTAACCTCCACCTTGTACTCTTCCTTCTCCACTTCAACCCCTCTTCATTCTTTGTTCTCCTTCCAGACTCTCCCCCCAGCACTCTCATCCCATGCCCTCCATTCCTCTTCCTCAATACCTTTATTTTAAGTTACTGCCCCCTTTAAATTTTTTTGCTTCACTCACTCACTTTTTTTTTCCTGAAGACTCCAATCCAGTAGTGCAGTATCCGTCAGGGATGGGATCCCCATGGTCTGCCTGTTGCTTTGGGCTTCCCCCTCCGGTTCTGCTCACAGGAATCCAATCTCCTGCAGACAGACAGAAGGGATCTTGTCTCCTCTTTTTCTGCCCATATTGGATAGGATCCCCGGGGGCTGCCTTCCCCTCCTGTTCTGCCAGCGGGAGACTAGATCCCTACGAGCAGACAGAAGACGTCTTCTGTTCGTGATCGTATTTTTTTTTTTAAAAAGGGGGCAAAAATCCCAGGCGCCAGGTATAAATTTCTGGTTGCTATGGCGACCTGGTGCCTGGGGTTTGTTGAGTCCTGCCTTAAACAACTATTTCAGGTAAAATCAGGGGCCTGGTCATAGTTAGGGGAGACACCTGAAGGCCACTTTAGACATCATGATGCAGACATCCAGAATGTATCTAAGCTCCCTGGCTCAGGACCGTTGCTACATTGGCCAAACTAGGAAGAATGGGAGGGTGGGTCTATTGAAATAAAGGGAAAATACCTGGGTAATTTTGAAAGCTAGCTCACAGCACCAGAACCCCTAGAACTGGTTCTGACTGAGCTAGAAGAAAAAAAGGAGAAAGGAGTAACTACTGGACCAAAAAACAGCTGCCAAAAATCAGTTGGCCTAACCCTATAAATTTTGTGCTAGATGATTACAAAATAATAACCAATTAGCTAAGGAGCAAAGGAGGTTGGGAACAGCATCCAAGACTAGCCAGGCATGTACAAACAGAATCTCACTTTCTAATTACTATTTCTTACCAAGGAAACATGAGAGGACCCTCATATTAATGAAATGAAATGAAACACATCTGGATTTAATTCTCTTCCCTCGCACTTTATTGCTCTTTAGGCAACGTGCTTGGTTTTAGTCCAAATCCATATTTAGGAAATTGTGATAAGAGATTTGATGGTTCAGTTTACATGCTAACATAGCTCAGTCAGAGCCATAATCATTCAGTTGAAATTACCCAGGCTTTTCCCATACTTATCTAGCCCAATGATTGTGGTGATTGCACTTGACCTGCATTTAGAAAATTCAATTCCCTCAAACACCAGAAGGCCCAGGAAGTGAAAGCTGGGCCTGGAAACCAAACAGCAAATCTGCACAACAGTGCATACCATTTTGCCAGTGAGCCATGCAGTCGGCCCAGTCCAACTATGCCCAACATGGCCACACTTCAAATAAAATATTAAGAGGCATGTTTACTAAAGTGCACTAAGCTTTAATGTGGGGTTTAGCACACTGTGCTAACAGTGTGGGGCCCCATGCTAAAAATCCCACACTAATGGGATTGCCAGTTGGCTCCAGATGCGCCCAACAAGCCTGACCCAGTCCCACTGCATACAGGGATATGTAATTCTGATTTCTCAATTGCACTCCATAAGAAAAGCAAGACTACAAGTCCCTGCATGCAGTGGGGTAAACGCAGGACTGGATCAAGCCTGCTGGGCACATCGGGAGCCTGTTGTTAACCCTAACTGGTTAGTGTGCAATTAAGCAGGGACTGGGTGGGTGAGCGGTGGAACTAGGGTTGCCAACTTTTTCACCGAGAAAAACCAGACACCTTTGGCTCGCCATGCTCCACCCATTCTCCTCACCTAGTCCCACCCCTGCCCCGCCCACAGCCCCACCCACAAAAATTACCGAGGATACGTGTAGGGCCTGTAGGCTAACTTCCTTGGTCAGATAATAATTAAATTGAGAACCCCAAAATCCAAACATGAAATGTACAACACTGGAGAAATAAAACTATAAAAGTAATTTCCTCTTGCACTAAACAAACACGCAAAGATGTTAGCAATAAACACTTCCCAGACCAGACATATTCCAGTTAATAAATTCAAAATAAAAAGTATTTTTCTACCTTCTGTTTGGGCATTTTATTTTTCACTTGCAATTGCTCCAGTCACTTTCTTCTGGTTTCTTCGTGTCTTCTGCGAGCTATCCATTTGGCCTTTCTTCTCTTTTAGATGTTTTCCATTCTCTCTCTATTTCTGCTTTAACATACTGATTGTTTCCCTTTTGCTCTTTCCCCCAATTCTTTCCTTATTCCTTTATCATCCATTTAAATTTCACCCTTCCATTCTCAAGCCCCTCTTACTCTCCCAATACCCGACCCATCATAGACTTTTCTTCCACACAAAATATATTTTCCTCTCTCTCCATTCTCATTCCCCATCCATTCTAGTCCTCCCCCAAAATCAGTTCCCTTATAGTTCTAGACCCACCCAGCATCCACTCCCTTCTAGTCCCATTCTCCCATGCCCCACATCAGCCCATTTCCAGTCCTATTCCAGCTCTTCATAAGCCCATTTCCAGTGCTAGCCTTCACATCACAGGCCATTTCCAGTCCTAGCCCCCGCCCCCCAATCACAGCCCATTTACAGTCCTAGGCCACCCACCATCACAGCCCATTTGCAGTCCTAGCCCCCCTAATCACAGCCTATTTCCAGTCCAAGTTCCCCCTCCCTCCACCATAGCCCATTTCCAGTCCAAGTCCAAGTCCTCCCCCCCCCCTAGCCCTTTTCCAGTCCAGGTCCCCCCCATCACAACCCATTTCCAGTCCATGTCCCCCCCCATAGCCCTTTTACAGTCCAGGTCCCCCCCCCCATCACAACCCATTTCTAGTCCATGTCCCCCCCATAGCCCTTTTACATTCCAGGTTCCCCCCCCCATCAAAACCCATTTTCATTACCATTCCCCCCCCCCATTTCCCTTTTCCAGTACAGGTCCCCCCCCTCACAGCCCCTTTTTTTTGGTCCCCCCCCCCCCCCCCCGTGCAGCTGCTGCTCCTATGAAACTCCTTCTGCAGGATTCCTGGCTGGAAAGGAAGTGACATCAGAGGGGCTGGCACTGCAGAAGGAGTTTCATAGGGCCGGAAGGCCCCTCACAGGATTCCTTACTTTTAAATTAACTTTATTGCAGCCGCTGCTCTGTAAGAAGCAGCTGCAGCGGCTGCAAGGGAGGGCCAGGACCGTGATCACAATCGCGATCGCAAACGCAAAGTCGGTTTTCTGCTCTGGCTGCTCCGATCTCGCAGCCAGAGCAAAAAAAACGGCTTTTCAATGGCCGGTTTCAGTTCTCTGCCGGCAGCCGGTCCGACCACAGGAAAACCGGCCAGGCTGGCTGAAAACCGGCTGGTTGGCAACCCTAGGTGGTACATGGGCACTGACAGCACAGCGCAATTAGCACAAGCATCTTAGGAGTGGGAGACGGACGCACATGCCCCCTGAGATCAGCATGGGCCACCACGCTAAATTTATGGCCCAGCCAGGCAGTAACTTGGGGGCATGTTTATTACAATATGCTACAATATCTTGATGTAATTAAGTTTTTATGTCTCAGTGGTCAAATTACTATATTTTTTTTGTAACCTGTTACAATGCATATGGCGTCAGCGGTATATAGATCTCTTAAATAAAAATAAATAAATAACCCATCTAAATCAACTGATGCAGAAAAAAATTGTTGAAAACAAAAAAACAAAAAGGAATGATATTTGAGGTTTTTGAAGACTAGCAATTCAGAATCTGAAATATTTTTAATTTTGTCGAAAGTTAAAAAGGTACTTCAGAAACACTTGCCTACATTTTCTCTGTTATAGCTACATTTGAATTAGGGGTGTGCACATTTGGTTCATTTGGGAGCCTAATAATTTTGAGTGCGTGTACTGTAAAATCGCCGGTATGCGTGTATACCTACAAACTAAGACCTGTACAATTGATCGCATGCATTTTTTTTAAGATAGTGCACATATACATGCATGCCTAAAAACATGTGAAAAATGTGTTTTAAAGAAGCACAAACCCAACAATATTTTGAACCTCCTCCCCCTGCAGATATACCAAAGGTGGACATCAATTACAAAACTGGAAACATGATAGCATAATATGCAATAGATGTGAGACTTTCCTTTCTTTTCTGTTTTCTTTCTTGAGGAGATAGGCGTGCATGAAGGTCTACTAGCAGTTGAACACAGTATATGTAGCAAAACTCTACTGCATTCCCTGGGGAAGTGTAACTTGTACTGCCAGATTTGGGTTTTATGTAAGGCATGACACTACTGAATATGGACTCTAGTTATTAAAAAAAGAAACCAGCACAATCCTAAAGTTCAGGCCTCTGATAAAGAATGTAAAAATTGTCTTGAAATATTTTTCCCAAACAGGTTCACGATCCAGAGGTGTGAAGGCCAAATTTTAGATAGGACATGGACAGGGAATTAAGACGTCCAGTTCAGATTGTGGAAAGTTCCCATTATATTTTACAAAAGCCTTGCCAAACATGGGGCCGCTTGTAAAATACATGTCAGAATGTGCTGGACTGTAAGCCAATGTCGCATCACATCCAGGACAAGAATAGATTTTACAAAGCTGCAAGGGGAGGGGGAGGGGGGAGGGGGGAGTATCCTGCTCTTTCCGAACTGTGGGTTGGAGCAGCTTTATAAAACTGCTGCTCCCCACAGCATCGATCTTCCAATTCCTCCTGATGATAACATTGCTACCCTCAAGCCAATATCTCCCTGACTTCAAGACCCTCTCTTCAATTACCTGCTCCATCAAGACCCTCCGAGTCTCCTCCTCCCAATAGTGATCCTTCCCTGACATTAACCCCTCCCTCTTCAATGGTGACCCTACCTACATGAAGAACGCCCCCCCTCCCCTGATAGTGCCCACTGGGAGTCTGTTCACAACCTAGAAAGCCATAACAAGTCCCAGTTGTTTCTCACCAGCATTTAACCCCTAAGAACTACATCACCTCCAGTCAAGCACTGAATTAGAAATCCTACTAACACTGCAAGACAACCTGCGCTGTCCTCCATAACATTTATTTAAAAGATTTATATTCTGCTCCATTCTAGGCAGATCACAGTTAATTACCATTTCAATAGTCTAGTCATTAGGCATATTTAGATTAGGGAGTGCCTGCTGAAAGAGATGTGCTTTTAATTTCCTCTTAAATATCATGAGCGGCGATATGGTGCGAAATTTGACTGGCAATGAGTTTGAGAGTCTAGGAACTGCAACAGAAAACAAACGATCTCATAACTCCATTTAAATGGACAAGTCGAAAAGATGGAACATCTAGCACCATAGTGTCTTGGGAGAGAAGGGCACATACAGGACAATAGATGTTCAGCAAGGAGGAAATGCACTCTGGTGCCTCATGATTTAATGCCTTAAAGGCCAGTATCAAAATGACTCTCCACTTAACAGGTAGCCAAAACAAGGTATACAAAATGGATGCAACATGCTCATAGCGCCGTGCCCCAGTGATGTTACAGGCAGCTACATTTTGTACAATCTGAAATGCTTAGGTGACAAACAGGTAATCCCAAATATAGGCCAGATAGGACATGACTAATACCTGAACTACAGTACATTGTGCAAATTACTGTCAATACAGAGAGCTTCAATCTCTGTATCATAAGTAATTTATAGAACGCATTTTTACTGTGGTTTAGAATTGAGATTGCTTACGTCGTTGTGAATCCAGAATCACGCCCAGGTTCTTCACCTGAGATGAGATTGGTATAGCCCAGTCATCAACTAAGTTGAGCAGGCATTGTGGATGGCATCGTCCAATGGAGCAATAACACCTCAGCTTTCTTAATATTAAAGTGCAAGTTTCTTATGAATCATCCATTATTTTATTATTCAGCACATACTAATTCATTTATTTTAGCTTACTCTATAGCTCTTTCAGAAGTATTGTCAAAGCAGTTTACAATAAGATAAAAATAGAAAAAAAGATAAAAGGATAATTTTAAATTAAACAGATACATTAATACAGATAAGTTTTATAAGTGGAAGTATGCTTTGTAGATCTAAAAAAAAATGGTGCAGAAACTAGTAGGGTAGGAAACTGAGGGAGGAGAAGTGGGGAGGCACTGGTAACTTTAAGGGGAATTATTATCTGGTAGCTGCTCACCAAAATCCTTGAGGAAAAGCGTAGTTGCTCACCTGTAACAGATGTTCTCCAGAGACATCAGGAATCAGTCCTCACATATGGGGTGACATAGGCGCCAACGGAGCCCGTGCAGAAGCATCATCCCAGCTTTCAAAGAAAGCCTTTGAGAGATGAACCACACATGTGTGGTCCCCTTCCCACTCAAGGGTGCCATCTTGCTTCAGTCTAATGACATAGCTAAGATGGCAAAAAAATAAAATATGGTAAAGAAGCAACTCCAAGGGGAGGAGGGAGGGTTGTGAGGACGGACTTCCTGCTTGTTCCTGGAGAAAGCGTAGCTACTTACGTGTAACAGGTGTTCTCCGGGGACAGCAGGAATCAGTCCTCACATATGGGACTTCTCAGCTATAGACTACAGAGAACCTGTCAAAAACACCACAGTGACCTGCAAAAGGGCGAGCCGTGAGCTGCAGCAATTTGTCCCCACCGAGAGACTCTCACAAGACCCAAGTGTCCGGCGGGGAAAAACAGTACTCCGGCAGCCTAAACACAGAACGGTCGGAGGGCAGGAGTCTGGATAAAGGCTCTGTCCCGTCAGGACTCCCTCTCCAGGCAGTAGTGAGCTGCAAAGGTATGAATCGAAGACCAGGTGGTGGCCCAGAAGATTTCCATCAAAAGGTACAGAGTGCAGATTTGCCATGGAGGTAGCCATGGCCCTAACGTGGTGCGCAGTGATATGCTGGTCGAGTGAGATCCCAACCTGCTCATAGGCAAGGGTAATGCAGACTGCAACCCAAGTGGACAGAGTTTGCTTAGTCACTGGGAGCCCCAGTAGACTGGGGTCATAGGATACGAAAAGCTGAGGTGCTATGCAGTAGCCCTGAGTCTTTTGCAGATATAAGGACAGGAACCTTTTACAATCCAAAGTATGGAGGACGGTCTCCACCTTGCTGGCATGAGGCCTTGAAAAGAAGATGGGGAGCATCACCTTCTGACTGAGGTGGAAAGGGGACACCACCTTCAGCAGAAACTTGGGGTGTGTGAGGAGCATCACCCTGTTCTTGTAGCCTGGAGCTCACTGACCCTATGAGCTGATGTGCCACGAGAAAGACGACCTTCCAGGAGAGGTACCACAAGTGGCAGGTAGCCAAGGAAGGCGTATGAGGTCACATACACCATGGAGGCCATGTGGCCCAACAGGTCAAGGAGAAGCCAGGTAGGTAGCAACCGATGGCGCTGTACCTTTGTGGCTATCCCCCTGAGGCGTTCTGATCTTTCTTGAGGGAGGAAGGTCTTGGCCTGGAGGGTGTCTAGCTGAGCCTCTGTAAACTCCAGACGTTGAGCTGGAGAGAAGTGGGACTTGGGATAGTTGATGATGAACCCCAGGTGCTGCAGGGCATTGATGGTACACCCTGTAGCATGTAGTGCCTCTGCCACAGTGCCTCCCCTTATGAGCCAATCTTCCAAGTAGGGAAAGATGAAGTATTGAAGACGGAGGTGGACTGCGATGAGGCCAGCCCAAAGGGCAGCACCGTGTATTGGTAGTGCTCTCCTCCCACCACGAACCAGAGGTATTTTCTGTGTCTGGGATGGATCAGGATGTGTGTGTAGGCATCCTTTAGGTCTAAGGAGCATAGCCAATCTCCCTGCTGGAGGAATGGCATCAATGTTCCAAGAGAAAGCATCTTGAACTTCTCCCTCACCAGAAATCTGTTCAGTTCCCTCAGATCCAGGATGGGCCTGAGGCCCCCTATCCTCTTGGGGACGAGGAAATACCTGGAGTAGAAGCCGGTCCCCCAAGATGTTTCGGCACTGGTTCTACCGCCTTGTCCTCGAAGAGGCCTGCAAGCTCAGTGAGGAGCAGAATCTAGTGGAGGAGAGGTCTTATAGGCTCTCCTGGAAAGTATGAGGGTGGCACCCATTGTAGGTGGAGGAGGTAGCCCTCCTTGACCACTTGCAGTACCCAGGAATCGGTGGTGATGGTGGACCACCTGTGGGCAAACAGGGCCAGACACCCCTCTGTGGGCTGTAGGGGACCTCCTGGGGGAGAGGAGGTCATGCCCAGGGAGTCAAAAGCTCCCCCCAGGCTGAGCCGGGACCAGTGCCTGGGACTTGGGGGTCTTTTGCTTACAGGGGCCATGCCCCTGCCCCTTGCTATGTTGGCCTTGCTGTGGAGCCGAGACCTGGAACTATGAGGCTTTGCCAAAGCCTCCCTTTTTCTTTGGGAAGAAGGGCTTCTTTCCCGGGGCCTTCTTATGGGGCTGCACTGAGGTCTTTTTTTAAATGTCTGGTCCCTGTTAGGAACTCAATCTCTATCTCTACTGCTTTGTCTGCCATGGTTTTCCTAAAAAGGTTCTCTCCGGTGATGGGGACATTGATAAGTTTGTCTTAAACCCACTGTTTGAGCTCAGACGACTGCAGCCAGGCCCCTTGGGGGGTGAGACATGTAAGAGACAATCACCCTTGGGAGGTGAGAAAACTTAGCTGTTTCTGGAACTGTAATATAAACTTGTGAAGTCACAATCTCGCCAAGTGAGACAAAAAGCTTAGCTTCACAAATTCATACACAGCTAAGTCTTCTCACCCCCTGAGGAAGGCAATACAGCTGAAACACGGCCAGTGTAGGGACTTTTTTCATTAAAGCTGGTTTTGATACTTTGGAGGTGATCTCTTCTTGCCCTGCTCCTTTTGTTCCTTTCTGCATAGAAGTAGGCATTAACGACAAGATTTTATAAGGGTAGCAAGGGGACTGATAAATAGGTTAAAGAGAGAATAAGGGAGGATAGCTCCTTGCGGAACTCCACAAGTTAAAAGGATAATGAGAGGAATATTTTGGGGCCCTGCTTGTAAATATTGCTAGCTCTTTTTTAGTTCCATCTTTTTTTTTTTTATTTAGGTGGAGAGGGGGGGGGGAGGGCCTAGGAAGGAACTATAGATGAAATCCAACCCATTAACATCCTTTTCCCCGTGCAGTGGCTACAGATAAGTATTCAAAGACCAACAGAGCCTTCTTAAGGGGGGCTCCTGCTAGGTCAATTCCAGATCAAGAAACACTTCAAGGTAACTGGGTACGGGAGCATTACGCATGGATATATCTTTGACATTGCTTGCTAGCACAGTGATATCCATATTTCAGTATTCCCTTTGAGGAATTAAACTTAAAATAGTTTCTGAAGGAAATAAGCAAAGAAATTTGAGGAGTATCCCAGTGGTGAGAGCAACACAGTCTAGTACCCAAGAGATCAGGGTTTGATTCCCACTGGCACTCCTTGTGACCTTGGGCAAGTCACTTTATCCTCCACTGCTTTGAACGAAAAGGCCTGGAAATCTACTTTCGGTCATACCTCGCCAAGAAACGTCAGGAGCCAGCAGTGACTTGATGGCCCTTAAAAAAACAAAAAAACCCCACCACATGCATTAAATACTGTATACAGTGTATGTGTTTTATTTATTTTCTATGTCATCTACTCATTTTCCACCCCCACCTTTCTGCTGCATGGCCATGTGGCCACTGACCTTCACAGACTAAAATAATTTGTCCGTTTCAATGGAGAGAGTGGAGAGTTCCAAGTTGGCACGACAAGCCAGTAAAACTGAACATTAGGTCATAAGAGGAAAGAGGGCAGTGAGAGCAAGCACCGACTTGGAGGAAGAGAAATTGACATCATATCAGCATGGAGGAAGGAAGGGCAAATCTTCAGAGGGTGGCAAAAAAGACCATAAAATATCAGTAGGGAAGAAAAAGTCAAAACAAGAGAACAGAAGATCAGCAAAACTCATTACTATCGAGGAATAATTGCTTCTATTTTCTAGCAACCACAACAGAAACAACCTGTCAACAAGTTAGAAAGCTCCTACAATCAATGCGTTCTTTAGATATCATATGTTAAACCGATTAGTAATGGGGCAACAATTCATTGCTCTGGGAGATTACTAACATTTTAGGAAAAGGAAAATAAAAAAGACAAAAACATGTAACTCATAGCATTTCTATTAGGAATTAATTTAAATTATTTCCTATAGGTAAAGCATTGCAGCCAAACCGGTGCCAGTAACTAGTACATGATTCCTCTGTTCATGCGGTGCCAAGAAACTGCTAGTGAAGTTCAGTTTAAACTGCTATTGAGACCGCTACTGAAAACACGAATACAATAAATGCATACTGAAGTGCTTTCTGCAAATAAAATATATGGCACAAACCACCATCAAATTCCAAAATTATGTGGAAACAGAGAAAAAAATCATAGGACCCAGTTCATTCCAGAAAGGACATGGAATAGGAGAAATCTCTTTAAGTGAAGCCAGAAGGAAGCCATTTGCCTTATGTGACAGACTGACCCCATGCGGGTGCCTCCCAGGATAGTGATACGGTGGCAGGAGCAAGTGGGCATCGCTCCTGTTCTGTGTGATATCAAGGGGTGCTCCACTTGTGCCCTCAACATTTCCCTGATGGCTCGTGGTTTAACTCCCCTCCCCCACCAAAGATCTCTCTGAGGTGGGGGAACAGGGGTCCAGCAGCCACCTGGGATATTTGTGGGATCAGGGATGTCTCAGGAACTTGTGAGGTCCGGGGCCCACTGAGCCACCAGTGTATTTTTAAGGGTGTAGGCTGGAGACAGGATTCAGGGCATTCAACATGTTTTCTTTCATAATGTCTCCTGTCCTGTCAGTGTGTGAGCTAATCCCTGCTCACATACTGACAGGAAGGAAGACATTTACTCACCAAGCAGCAAACAGCTACATCTTACTGCTGTTTATTCTGCAGCAGTAAATTCGCATGTCGTTAGTTTACTACATTGGGAGTAAAAATGCTTTTTGACAGGTGTGTTAGAATGCTGTGTGCTGGAGATTAGCGCAGCATTCCAATGCATAGCTTTCTGCATGGAGGTCATTGAGGATAATTTTATAACAGGGCACCTAGGTTAATTGGGTCGGCAGGCACTTATTTTAAGCCTCTTTTTATAAAGACAAATAAGCACCTACGTGTCGTTATAAAATACTAGTTGAAATCCTACATAAATCACTGTTACATTCAAGGTGTAGACATTACACCTGCTTGAGAGCAGACGTAAATTCCTCCGCCTACGTTTTCGAAGTGTGCGCATAAAGGGATTTCATGTGTATTTTGTGACTCTGCCCATCATTCATCCAGACCACATACCCCCGGCAACACCTAAAATAAAACTACACACCTGCTAAACTTCACTCATCACCCCCCCACCTCAGGCTTGCCCAGTCTCCTCCAACCTCTTAAGGAATCTTAATGCTATCAACCCATCAGCTCTCTCCATTACTGTCTCCTCGACTCGCTCCTTCACTATGTCATCCGAGTCTGTTGATGAGGCAGTAGCTTCTTGTAACACTGCACTCTCCTCTCTTTTGGATGCTCTTGCTCTTTCCTTGCCCTGTATCTCAGCCCTGGCTGTCCTCAACCACCGACTAGCTATGTTCCTATACCCACTCAGCTGAGCGCATTTGGCTCAAATCCCACACCTTTGCGGATTTTCTATACTTACATTTCATGCTAGCCTCTTTTCAGCCAGCCATAACACTTGCCAAACAAGTCTATTATGTCCACCTGACTAACTCTCTTGCCTCTGACCCTCGCTGTTTCTTTACAACTCTCAACTCTCTCCTTAAGGTGCCTCCGCCTCCGACCCCTCCTTCTCTTGCTACTCAGGCTTTGACTGACTATTTCCACAAGAAAGTCCACAAGATTACACTCAAATTCCCCACAAGGCCATCTCCATCCCTTCTTCCCTCTCAACTCCTCCCTTCAACATCTGCCACCCTTTCTTCCTTTTCTATGATCTCAGAGGAGGAAACCACACATCTTCTTCCCTCCCCTTCATTTCTAAACTACTTGAACATGTGGTTCACCACCATTATTTTGACCCTCTCCCCTCTCAAGCTTTTCTGGATTCATTGCAATTTGGCTTTCGTCCTCTACAGTCTACTGAAACGGCTCTTGCCAAAATCTCCAGTGACTTGTTCTTGACCAAATCCAAAGGCCTTTACTCAATCCTCATTCTTCTTGACCTTTCTGCTGCTTTTGACACCATTGACCACCACCTTCTCCTTGATACCTTGTCCTCGCTTGGTCTTAAGGGCTCTGTTCTATCCTGAAATCTTGAAATCTCTTCCACCACGCTTTTAGTGTTGTTCTGGTGGATCCTCCTCTACTGCTATCCCGCTCTCAGGTGGTCTGTCTTAGGACCACTCCTTTTCTCTCTCTATGCCCAGTCCCCTGGTGCACTCTTTTCCTCTCACGGCTTTCAGTACCATCTTTATGCTGATGATTCTCAGATCTACCTCTCTACTCCTGAAATCTCTCTGGGAATCCAGGCCCTTATCTCTGCCTGCCCATCTGACATTGTTGCCTGGATGTCTCACTGCCATTTGAAATTGAACATGGCCAAAACAGAGCTTCTTATCTTTCCCGGTATATGCATCCCCCCCCCCTTTCCCCTTTCTCTAATACTGTGGAGAATGCTCTACTCCTCCCTGTTTCTTCGGCTTGCAACCTTGGTGTCATCTTTGATTCTTCCCTCTCCTTCTCCACACACATCCAATTGATAAAGAAACGACAGGTTTTAATTTTCTATAACATCAGCAATTCACCCCTTCCTTTTTGAACACACTACTAAGACCCTTATCCACTCTTTATTCACCTTCGGTCTAGACTATTGCAATCTCTTCCTTCTGGTTTCCCCAGAGCCGGCCCAAGGGTTTCTGCCGCCCTAGGCAGAAACCCCGGCTGTGTCGCCCCTGTGCTTCTCCCCCTCAGCTGCTGCCAATTCAGCCACAGGGGAAGGAGCAGCAGCAGCAGCAGTATTTCAAAAGGCGGCAGCATTCTGCCTCCGCTTTCTTCCCACGGCAGGCCATGCCCTTTTGAACATATGGCCTGCCGCAGGAAAGAAAGCAGTGGCAAAAAGCTGCTGCCTTCTGAAATACTGCCGCCTCCCCCCCTGATAGAGTCAGCGGCAGCTGGAGGGGTGGCACAACCGGTGGTGTGTGCTGCCGCTGCCCACATGGGCCAGCCAACCTAGGCACCTGCCTAGCGGACAGACAGACCCTGGGTCTTCCTCTGAATCATCTCTTTCCCCTTCAATCTGTTCAAAATTCATCTATGCAGCTAATTTTCCGCCAGTCTCACTATGCTCATGTAACCTCTCTTCTCAAGTTGCTTCATTGCCTCCCTATCCATTTCCATATCCAGTTCAAACTTCTCCTACTGACCTATAAGTGCACTCATTCTGTTGCTCCTCACTTCCTTTTCTCACTTATCTCTCCCTACACCCCTCCCCAGGAACTCTGCGCTTCTGGCAGATCCCTTCTATCTGTGCCCTTCTTTTCCACCGCCAACTCCAGACTTCGATCTTTCCATCTTGCTGCTCCTTATGCCTCGAACAAACTACCCGAGTTGGTTCATCAGGCTTCATCTCTGGCTCTTTTTGAGGTTGCTTTTGGATCCTGATCCGCTTAGTCACCTGCTCTCCAACTATGCGTTTCCTTACCTTTCCCCTAGACATATCTTAGTCCCCATCTGTTATGTTGTCTGTCTTGACTAGACTGTAAGCTCTGATGAGCAGCGATTGTCTTACATGTCTCTGTACCTCACTGTGTATGCCTCAAAGTGCTATACAAAGGATCAATAGTAGTAGTACGTCCACAATATCATGTGCACTTTTATGCTGAAGCATTTTTATAAGACCCAGTTTTCAAACATAGATGGCCACAGATATGCTTTAATAACTTTATAAAGCTGATTTTATAAGAGTGCTGCATAAAGTGTCATTGATGTGCGCTAAATCCCTATTTTAAAGGACCTTCACACGTGCTTTAGACAGTCACTGTTCTGCAAGCATGCACGCACTTTCAATATGGCCGTGCACAGGGGCGGCGCTTGGGTAGAGTGTAGACGAAGCACAAATTTACACATGTAGATTATAAAATATTATAACACAAGCATTTGTGAAAAATCCAGGCATGGCCATTTAAACCTTCCCTAGAACAGGCATAACTATCAGAGAGTTAGACTGATGTGCGTCTTTACAACCTTATTTTAGAAAGTACGCACATAGTTCGCTTTACAAATATAAGCCCCAAATACGTGCATGCCAATGCATGTTAACTGTGCAGGACTTTATCAAATTGCCCTCCCAATGGGCAGAAAATAGTAATTAGATCTTACCTGCTAATTAGTGTTCCTGAAGGAACGACAGTCCAGTCCCTTTACTTCTGGGTTACGCAACCCTTCCAGCAGCTTGGAGGCTCAGCCCAACCTTTTTGGAGGTGGAGCGGTATAAATACCACTGGGACCACCCACTACCTCCAGTATTCGAATGAAAAAGCAGAACAAAATAACTTCCAATCAAAAAACTCCATAACGTAACATGATATGAAACCTCAAACGTATGCAACTGGTATCTCTCTAATTATTACTATCTATCTCTTTCCTTTTTTTTTTTTTTTTTATCAATAAAGGAGAAGGGAGAGGGAGCTTGGGAACAGCCAGAGGAGATGTCTGTTTCTACCCGAGCCGGCCGCCACCTGCTCTCCTTCCTGCCGTACCGGTCCTAGGCCCGGCCCGAAGCGTTGTCCTGGACATGAGGTCTGAACGGTTGCCGGAAGCGGGTGGGATCAGGGACTGGACTGTCGTTCCTTCAGGAACACTAAATTAGCAGGTAAGATCTAATTACTATTTCCTTATCGTCACTCCAGTCCAGTCCCTTTACTTCTGGGAAGTACCAGAGCAGTTCAACCCCGGGTGGGATCCGGCATACCGGACTGAAGGACCGCTAGCCCGAACCGGGCGTCCGCTGCACTCTGCAAGTCCAGTCTATAGTGCTTGGAGAAGGTATGTAGTGATGACCAAGTCGCTGCCCTACAGATGTCCAGCGGAGGGACCAAGGAGAATTCCGCCCAAGAGGTTGCTTGAGCCCGAGTGGAGTGAGCCCGCAGCCCCACCGGAACCTGCTTCCCCTTCAGGATGTAGGCGGAGGCAATCGTCTCTCTGATCCACCTGGAGATGGAAGCCTTGGCAGCCGCCTCACCCTTGTGCGGACCTCCAAATTGGATGAATAGTCGGTCGGACTTTCGGAATGGGGCTGTGCGAGAGAGGTAACGTTTCAAGGCTCTCTGGACGTCCAGGAGACGCAGCTTGTCATTACCCCTTTCCTGTCCCTTGGCCTCTAAGACTGGCAGGGTGACTGTCTGGTTCACATGAAAGGGAGAGATAACCTTGGGTAAAAAGGACGGCACCGTACGCAGGACCACTTTGTCCTTGAGGAAGGACAGGAAGGGGGGCTGTGAAGATAGTGCCTGTAATTCCGAGACCCTTCTGGCCGAGCAGATGGCGACCAGAAACACCGTCTTTAGTGTTAAATCCTTTAAGGAGGCTCTTTTGACGGGCTCGAACGGTTTCCCGACCAAGGCATTTAGCACTAGATTAAGGTCCCAAGGGGAGGATGACCGATCTCCGTTGCGGGCGTAGACGACTAACCGCTCTTAGGAACCTGGAGACGTCCGGGTGTGCCCCTAGTGGTTTGCCCCGGACCTTTCCTCTATAACAAGAGATAGCCGCCAGCTGAACCCGTAAGGAGCTGTGAGCCAGACCTTTATCAAAGCCAGCTTGCAAGAAGTCCAAAATCTCCAGGACCGAGGCCGAAAGGGGCTTTCGCCGATGCTCTGCACACCAAGCTTCGAAGATGCGCCAAACCCTCACATAAGATAGACAGGTCGAGCGCTTCTTGGCCTTCAAGAGCGTCGAGATTACCGCTCCTGAGTAACCACGTTTTAGGAGCCGCGCCCTTTCAATAGCCAGGCCGTAAGCGAGAATCGATCCACGTGGGGCATCCGGACCGGGCCCTGCCTCAGCAGATCTCTCTTGCAAGGAAGTCGCCACGGACGGTCGGCTAGTAGTCTGATCAGATCGGCATACCAGGGTCGGCGAGACCAATCCGGAGCAATGAGGATTACCAAGCCCTGGTGAGATTCCACCCGTTGGAGCACTTTTCCGATCATAGCCCATGGAGGGAATACATAGAGAAGACCTTCCGAAGGCCACTTCTGCGATAGGGCATCTAATCCCTCGGACATCCTTTCCTTCCTCCGACTGAAGAATCTGCCCACCTTGGCTGTGGAGAACCGAGCCATGAGGTCCATAACTGGGCGACCCCAAAGGTCCACTATCTGGTCGAAGATCTCCTGTTCTAGTTCCCACTCTCCGTGGTCTATCTTGCACCTGCTGAGGAAGTCGGCTGTGACGTTGTCCTCGCCTGCCACATGTTGCGCTGAGAGTGCCAGTAGCCGGGACTCCGCCCACTGGAAAAGAGTGTCCGCCTCCTTCTCCAAGGCGTAACTGCTGGTGCCTCCCTGGTGGTTGATGTAGGCCACTGCGGTGACATTGTCGGAGAGGACGCGAATCGCCTTTCCTTGCACTAGGCTCCTGAATGCCTTGAGAGCCAGGCTGACCGCCCGCAATTCCAGTCTGTTGATGGGCCATTGTGATTCCAACTGTGACCAGCGACCCTGGATGAACTGGTCTTTGCAGTGCGCTCCCCAGCCCGACAGGCTGGCATCCGTCGTCAGCAGCAACCACTGATGGGGATCGAGTGGCATTCCGCGGTCCAGATTCTTCGGGCATCTCCACCAGTGGAGAGAATGTTTGGTCCGCGGAGCGCAAGGTAACTGCATTGAGAGAGGCTGATGTTGGGGAGACCAACGACGCAGAAGAGCTCGCTGCAGCGGTCGCATGTGGGCCCTGGCCCATGGCACTACCTCTATCGACGCCGCCATAGTCCCCAGAATCTGAAGATAATGCCACGCTGAGGGGTTTCGTCTGCCCAGAAACTGTGTGATTAGAGCTCTTAGTTCTCTTGATCGAGACAGGAATACTCTGCCCTTGAGGGTGTCGAATCTTGCTCCGAGGTACTCGAGTTCTTGAGCGGGAGCCAACCTGCTCTTTGCCCGGTTGATGACCCATCCCAACTCCTCTAGGACGTGAATCACTCTGGACGTTGCCGCATGACTTTCCTGTTCCGATTTTGCCCGGATCAGCCAATCGTCCAAGTAGGGATGCACTAATATTCCCTCCTTCCGGAGGAAGGCCGCTACTACGACCATTACCTTGGTGAATGTTCTGGGAGCCGTGGCTAGGCCGAAGGGTAGGGCTTGGAACTGAAAGTGACCTCTTGGTACTGCGAATCTCAGGAACTGTTGATGAGACTTCCTGACCGGAATGTGTAAATAAGCTTCCGTCAAGTCGAGAGACGTTAGGAACTCTCCCCCCCTCACGGCTGCTATGACTGAACGTAGGGTCTCCATCCGGAAGTGAGGCACCCTGAGGCAGCGGTTGACCTGTTTTAGATCTAGGATTGGTCGAAAGGAATCTTCCTTTTTTGGTACTACGAAGTAAATCGAGTACCGACCCGATCCGCACTGGTCTGGAGGTACTGGAATCACCGCCCCTAAAGCTATTAGACGGGCAAGAGTTACGTCTATTGCTGCTCTTTTCGCTGGGGCGCCGCAGGGCGACTGAACAAATGCCGGCGGGATTTGTTTTGCAAATTCGAGCGCATAACCTTCTCTGATCACCTCTAGGACCCAACGATCGGACGTGACCCGGGTCCAGGCGGGGAGAAACAGACTTAGGCGGCCGCCTATCGGTCGTCCTTCCCCCTGGACCCCCGCGCTCTCATTGCTGTTTCCTGGTGCCTGAGAAGGAGGAGGAGGAGGAGGAAGAAGCTCCAAATCCCCTCCCTGCCCCTCGAAAACCTCTGAAGCCTTGTCCCTTAGATGGAAACCTACCCTTGGGAAAGGGATTAGATCTGGCCGTGCGAAATCTCCGCGCCTCCCTAGGCTGGGAGCGCCCTGGGGCTGTGGAGCGGCCTAGTTTTGGTTTATCTTCTGGTAGTCTGCCTCCCTTAGACTCGCCCAGGTCTTTAACCAACTTCTCTAAATCCTCCCCAAACAATAGTTTCCCTTTAAAGGGGAGCCGACTTAGGCGCGCCTTCGAGGAAGCATCAGCTGCCCAATTATGTAGCCACAGATAACGCCTGGCCGCCACCACCGACGCCATGTTTTTGGCTAAGCTTCTGATGAGGTCATACTGACTATCCGCCAAGTAGGCTGCGCCGGATTCCACTCTGGCCGAGTTCGCCTGAATCTCCTCCGGAGAGCCCTCTGACTGAAGCTGTTGAGCCCACCTTAAGCAGGCTCGAGCCACCCAAGCTCCTGACACGGAGGCCTGCAAAGCGAGAGCGCTTACATCAAAGGCTTGTTTCAGAAGCGTATCCAACTTCCTGTCTTGTGCGTCTTTTAAAGCCGAGCTTCCCTCAACTGGGATAGTCGTCTTCTTAGTAACTGCTGATACCGCTGCATCCACCCTGGGCGACTTCAGCAGATCCTTATCTGCCTCTGGGAGAGGGTATAGACGAGACATGGTTCTGACTCCCCTTAAACTGGATTCTGGCTGGTCCCATTCTTCCTGGATCATCTGGCGAACCACCCTGTGGACCGGGAAGACCTTCTGTGATCTCCTAATGGCCTGTATTAAGGGGTCCTCCAAACGCCTCTTCCTGTGATGGTATGTCAGAGGCCACATTGAGCACTTTTAAGGATTCGTTAATTAAGGCCGGGAGCTCCTCCCGCCGAAAAACCCTAACTATTCGTGATTGATCCTCTTCCGGGATCTCTCCTTCCTCCAGCTCCTCCTCATCCTCGTCCAGATCCTTAAACGAGCTATCCTCCTCCGGAGCCCCCTCGGAGAAAGGCGGTGAGAGGTCTTCTCCATCCAGACGTGGGCGCTTGGAGGGGATGCTAGATTCCGGGTTGATAGCCCCGAGGAGTCTAGCCGACTTGTCTTCCACTGGAGTGGGAACCTCCTCTGTTCCTAGGCCCTGCTTGCGCAGGCAGTAGGCCTTATGAAGCAAGAGGATGAAGTCAGGGGAGAAAAATTCTGCGTCTCCCCCTGCACTCGAGGGTGGGGGTGGGGGGGAAGGGGAGGCGTGGGCAACTCAGAGGGAGTAGAGGATGGACCCTGGGACCCTCCCTCTCCTACTAGAGGGTCTGCTGATCCCTGGGAGGGCTGCAAAATTTCTAGTTCTACTGATGCAGCCACTGCGGCGCAGCTCCTGCAGATTCCTGCCTCTGCGGAGGTGCCCCTGCGCGTTCCACAAGAGGGGCAGCGTGGCTTAGATGCCATGGGAATGGCTGTGGCTTACCCTTGTGAACCCCTGACGCCAAGGCCCGATTACTGTTAGGAAACGTAACTATAAACCCCCTTAGCAAATGTAAGCCAATTAGTTGGAGTTAAGCTCAATAGGAATGGAAAAATCAAGAGAAAAATAACTTAACATTTAAACTTTAAGTTAAGTAAGATTGAAGTTGAGGTTACAGTAAAATAAATTTAATTAAAATCAAAGAATTAAATCAAATCGTTGGAATAAGGTAAGATTCTTTTATCCCCTAAGGGAGGTACTTGCGGTTTGGGCCTGCAGATCCTGGGCCCGAGGCTGCGTTCACCACCCGGAGGCTCAACACGTGTTAGGCCTCACCACGTGGAGCCTGACCGGGGGGACCGTGAAAGTACTTCTGGCGCCTGTCTGCGCACCGGGCCCGAGACTGGAGCTGAGCCCCACTGTAGCACGTGTGCGATCGCCGCCTGATCGCACCGTGTGTTGAGCCGGGAGCCGCGCAGTTCGCCTCCTCGGTCACTCGCGTCGGGCCGAGCTGGGCGCTTCAAACCGGCTGGAGTTGCAGCCTCTAGCGCTCAGCCACCTTCCGGGCTTCGGCGCGAGGCTGTTTCCCCCCCGAGAAAGGCAGAAATGACCATCTGGGAGCTGGGCAGAGCAGAGCACCTCCTCTGTGCTGCAGATCCCGACCCTGCTCTGCGAGTCGTGCCGGATCCGGGCGGCAGGGGGGGAGAGAGGTAAGACTTAAAGGAGCAGAGCACCTGAATTGAAGAAAAGAAATCAAATAAAGGCAATCACTTCAGTAAAACAAATAAAGATAAGGTAAAATTAAGTAAATTAAATTAAAGAAATAAAGGTTGGACTCCAGTAAGCCCAAGGCTTACGGAACCCTCCAGCTGCTTGGAGGCTGAGTATACTGGAGGTAGTGGGTGGTCCCAGTGGTATTTATACCGCTCCACCTCCAAAAAGGTTGGGCTCAGCCTCCAAGCTGCTGGAAGGGTTGCGTAACCCAGAAGTAAAGGGACTGGACTGGAGTGACGATAAGGAAGGCCATTTATAAAGTTGCCTTGGATCTATGGATGTAAACCTTTGCACATGCACTTTTACAACATATGCACACATGTGCATAAAGTAGACTGGGAAATGTGTGCGTCTCAGAACAAGTGTAAACGTATGGATATACTTAGGACCGTACCATGCTAGAAATGCGCCCTGTGCGACGAATGAATCTGGTGCCCCTCTCCGCCCCAGCCACGTGCAACAACTTGCTCTTCTTGAGCTTCCTGGAAGCCCAGTAATGATATCAGCGCTCACTCCCCATGGAGAAATATGCACATACTACTTCTTTTTACATTCGGAGCAATTTAACTGAATGCCTGCTGCATGTGTTAGGCAGCCATTTATAAAATTTCCCCACCATCACCATGATATGGCAGACAACACTCCAATAAGGAGGATGCATGTCTGATCGGTCCTTTCGTATATCTCATATGGACACCAGAATTTAAATGGTTTGTGAGATCTTAGAAGCATTTCCCTGGTCCAGAAGGCTCACTGTTTAAGTTTGTACCTGAGGCAATGGAAAGTTAAATGAGTCACAAGGAGTATCAGTGAGATCTGAGCCCTGGTTTCCCCAATTCTTACCACTAGGCTATTCCTACACTCTGAATTTTGCCACTCCTGCATCCCATCAGCATAGTTTGCCTTCTTATTTTGGGGTGGAGTAAAGGGTAATGAAAGCCTACTGATAGTGGGGGTAGGAGTACCAGATCATAATTTGTGCCTGCAACATTTGGGGGGCTACTGCCCCCCCCCCCCCCTACTGCAAACTATGCCTATGCTGTATCCTCTTACGTGGAAAGTTGCTGCTATGTGGCTTTTTAATTTCACTTGTGAAGAAATAATGGCTTATCCATTTTCTTTTGTGTATTTCAAGGTTGCCAAGCTTCCACTGCAAATTCAGCTGGTTGGTTGCCATGTGTCCATAGGTCAGATGGTCAATCTAGCTTATACTTCGAGCTGATGAGGCTAACAGTTCAGACCTGTAGTGTTTACAGCGCTGCCCGTAGAGACTAGCCCTGCCTTGTCAACCACTTCACGGATCGGTACAAGGTTGTACAGGTTGCTCAGGCATTTCCGGCAAACAAAATTGCCACATCCTGAATAGCTACATGCAGCACATATTACACTGAAAGTACAGATCAGTGGCACCAACATCCTATAGTTCACTTACTAAATTATGGCTGCCCTTTGTTGGATTTTGTAGACATAAAAGTATCAGTCACATGAAAATAAATGTAGATGTCCAGGTGAGACCGCACCTTGAATATTGTGTGCAATTCTGGTCGCTGTATCTGAAAAAGGATATAGCGATTTTAGAAAAGGTACAGAGAAGAGCCACCAAAATGGTAAAGGGGATGGAAGGATACTCCTATGAAGAAAGGTTAAAAAGGTTAGGGCTCTTTAACCTGGAAAAGAGACGGCTGAGGGGAGATATGATAGAAGTCTATAAATTAATGAACGGAGTGGAACGGGTAAACATAGATCGATTGTAGAAATAGAATATAGAAAGACTAGGGGACATGCAATGAAGCTACAGGGTAAACTATTTAAGACTAATAAAAGAAAATATTTTTTCACTCAACGTGTAATCAAACTCTGGAATTTGTTACCGGAGGATGTAGTAAAGGCTGTTAGTGTAGTTGGGTTTAAAAAAGGTTTGGACAAGTTCCTGGAGGAAAGGTCCATAAACCATTATTAAGAAGTGACCGAAGATATCAATGCTTGATCCAGTACAAGCATTGTGGAACTTGTGTCTCTTGGGGATACTGCTAGGTACATATGACCTAGATTGGCCACTGTTGGAAACAGGATACTGGGCTTGATGGACCATGGTCTGACCCAGTATGGCATATCTTATGATCTTATGATTACTGGCTATTATTTCTATTGGATACTGTTATAAAAAAGACCAATGAGGTCCCTGTGCCCCCTCCCCTGTATAAGTGACAATGGATGAAACTTGATTTCCAAACCCATCTCTGTGTTGCTTTACCACCTATATGGCCAAATATTACATAATGGAAAATCCCAGAGTCACTCTCATTTTGTAGTACCTAGCAGACTTTATTAAAGAGACATCTGATTGCTCTTAGCACCGCTGAATCAAACTATGATTGATCCTTTTCTTTTTAATGGCAATCCCTCCTTTTTCACTTTCTAATTTCTCTTAATTTGCATACAGCCCATTATATAATTGTGCTATAATAAACCCAGGAGGGAGCCTTGGTCTGTTGCAAAGGGAAATAGACTGTCCCTATACAAGGAAACTCCCACAGTCATGCAAAATGCTTACAACCTCAGCAAATGTGCCATTCTTCAGAGAATTTGTATCATTTTTCAGTAAAAAGATATCACATCCTGCTAAAGACCCAGCTGAATTACTTATAATAATTCTGCAAAAACAAGGGTGACTGAAACCTACTATAAAAAGCTGTCAGGTTTCCTCAAATTGTTGTTGTCCTGCAACCACAGAATAATAAATATGATAGAGTGGCTTGTGTGATCAATCTTGATAAGAAGGCTATTCAATATGCCATCGTTTTCCCCATATAAAAGAGAGGCATATCAGGAAAAAGCAGCTACTCCATGTGTAACGTATTTCGATAATGGATAATCTTTGATTCAATGAAAAGTATCACAGCTGACATTCAACCTAATGAAACTTTTGATTGAAACACACTTCAAATAGCATTCAGTGAATGCCCTTTGATTTTATTTGATTAAAGCAAATCATTAATCATCACAAAACCCAAAGCAGAAGGGCTGCTTTCAGCACCAAAAGTTTTTTGAGGCATTTTATATCGTTTAAATCGTAAATCTACTTGTATCTGTTAGTTAACTTAACTATTAAGTTATTTGAGCTACTGAAGATCTGGAGTGCCTCATTAGCATTCTAAAAATGATCTGCCTAGACTGACCAGTTCATTTCAAAAGGGAAATGGAATTTCTGGTCAGCATCACAAACCTAGAAACTTTGAAAGATCTTCAACAGTTGAACACACTTCTTTCACCAAGTAGAGGGCAAAGTTGTAATATATTCAGCGAAAACAAAGATAGCAGTGAAGAATGGAAAGAGTTACTGCTCCCTACTCTACTCAGGTAATTACTACTTGTAGATAATATGATCTTTGTACCGACCCAGGCAGGATTTAAGGGTATGGGCTCCTGTGTGTCACTAGTAACTGAGCTTCACTTTGGGACACCAATCCTCTTGCTGGGTGAGGCACAACAAGACATCACCGCTCCGTAATGTTATTAACAATCACTTAAAGTTTCCCCAGAGGTAGGGCAAGGGATAGTACTAGAACAAAATACAGATATTTCTCTGACAATGGGAAAGTAGGGAACAGATTTTATTTGGTTTCTTTGAACGAGGTAAATACATTACAACAGGATAACAAAACCTAAGTTCAATTAAAGTATGGTAGTAAAATATAAAATGAACACATTTAACTATCTTTAGAAGTGGTATCAAACCTGAATGCAACTCAAGAGGACACTAACAGCAACATGGAAAATCAACTGGAACATTACATAACTATTATTGCTACTCTTAGCCCTTCGTATACCATGGAAGTTACCTTTTAAAGGCCCAGATTCTTTACAAAAAAACCTTATACCATTCATGCCTCCATCTCTTTGGGACTGCTTTTGGATCCTGATACCCAATAGCAGAAATTCAAATTGATGGCTCCCAGACAAAATATCTGAAAGGGCCCCCAGAGCAGAGGGAATTCACTTCAGAGGCTATGGGAGCGGTTACAAATGGGCCCCCTTCTTTTAATCGGTGCCTCTCTGCACCGCAAGAATGGCTTGGGTGTTATCTACACCACTACTGATGCCCCTCGCCCTCTTGTTCACCACTTACTGTATCTTACCATGCTCTTGTCCCCAGTTTTGCGATGTTGCTTGTTTTGATTAGACTGTACGCTCTCAAGAGCAGGGCCGGTCTCTTACTTCTATATGTACAGCGCTGCGTATGCCTTATAGCACTATACAAATGATAAGTCGTGGTAGTAGTAATGTCTTTCAGGTGCCCTTCTTTCCCAAGTTGGAGGAGTGTATATGAGGACTCAACATACGTTTCTCTAGCTAACACCTCAGGTAAGCATGTTCCTTCTTAATATCGGAATCTAGAGTACTGGTATACCCCCCAAGTTCGCCCCATGAAACTGGGTAGCTGAGCTCAGTTGCTATGTGTTCCGGCCAGTGTTTAAGTAAATACGGAAACGTTTCACTGATGGCACCTTGAAGTCTGTTCGCTGTCCGTCTCCAGATGCACGGTTCCAAAAGTCAAGGAAAATCTCTCTTCCCAGCTGGTAAGTGGCACAAGCTTCAATGTCTCTCCCACACAAATATGCCTAATCCAGATGTATACTGCTCTAGGAGCTACAAATATGTGAGCTACAAGTAGGCCTAATCCATCTGTGTGTACTGATATGATAAGCCACACGTAGAAATAAAGTACAGTCTCCTATTTAGCGAAAGACTCTTACTCAGAGTGGAGGAGTGGCCTAGTGGTTGGGGCAAGGTACTTCAGGCCGGAAGGTCGGGGGGTCAAACCCCACTTGAGGACAGCAACCTTGGGCCGGAAGGACTGGGATTTCTAGTCCCACAGGTGCTCCTTGTGGTCTTGGCAAGCCACTTAACCCTCCATAGCCCATGTTCCCTGTAAAATAGTTATCTCCAAGTTATAATGCCCTGTTCAATGTAATTTCAGTTTGTTCAATGTAAACCACACTGATGCAGAATAGCACAGTATATAAGAGAATGTAAATAAATAACACTTAATGCCCTAGCAATCTGGTGATCCTCTCAAGTGAGCATCTGTCTCTGCTGGGGTCAGAGACTTCTGTGAGCTCAGAGCAGCTCTCTCTCTCTCCCCAGCAAACTGTTTTAAGGCTTTGCTTCCTGCCCGCACTTCTTCACTGGCTGGCTGCTTTTCTGCAGAAATTTTTACTGGCTTCTGGGCAGACTGTTTCTATAGCCCCTCTGGGTCTCACTTTAGCCAGTCTCTCTCTCTTGTCTGTCTGGCTGCTAGCCTGCGGCTCTGGGACGCTCCCCGAGGACTGTTCAGCCTTTCCCTTAGCTCAGGGTTTGCCACCTCTTCTTCCGGCTCCTGCTCCCTCCCACATTCTTTTTTGCTGACAGCTCAGCCTGAGAGAGCTCCCAGCAGCAACTCAGCACCTTCATGACTGAACCTGCTCTTAGGTGGCATCTTCTTAACTTAGTAGCTCTACCTTTCCGTCTTCTGCACATGGCTCTATGTGTTCCCAGATCTTCCTGCTGCAGGCACAGGATTCTAAGTCTTTTTTGTACTTTATTTTTTCCCTTTTCCTTTCTTCTTTCATCTTTTTGCTGCAATCAAAGGTTTCTCTTTTAGGGGGGAGAGGGAACCTGTCTCCTCACTGTTGGCTGTAGAGTTAGTGGGGGAGAGGAAGTTTCTGCACCGTGTTTCCTAGGAGCTCAGTTATAGTGTCGGACCTCCTTTCATAGGCCAATTAGCCTGTTTCTTGTCCTCCAGGGTGACTGTCCCCGATCTCCCTCTACTGCTCATGGCCTGCAGTTGTCTTCATCCTGCCGTGGTTTGCGGCCTGATTGCTCTTTCTCTCTCTCTTTTTTTTTTTAAAATGCCGTCATTTCTCCTCCTTCTCTTCCTCCCACAGGACCAACACTGGCTGCTGCAGCCACAACTCTTCTCTTCTACAACTGCAGATGCCCACAGCACTTCCTACCACCATCTGTGTGATCTCTCTCTCTGCCCCTCCCATGGCAGCTGGCCCTCATTTCTTGGTTCAGGACGCTGAGTGCTGCTGCAGCCAAGTCCTGGAATCAGCCCCCCTTGTCTCATAGGGCAAACAAATGTGAGGCCAGCCTCCCACTAGGCGAAAACAATTTTTCAACTTTTCAAAAATTTACAAAAAGACTAAATAGAAAGGTTTAAACTATGACAATGCAAAGAAAAATCAACATTTCGATCCCATTAGTGGTCTTTTTACTGAACACCGCTGACCGATTAATACGTATTTTAGCAAGCAGTAGCTGGCAGCAGTGAATGCTACCGTGATTGCACGTCAGCTTCCAGCTCGTTAAATGCCACTAGGGCAAAGAGTGGGCAGGTTAGTGGCGGCATGTGGGTGGTGCAGAGAGCATTACCACTAGCACAAGAGCAATTGCCGTACGCTCAGTGGCAATTAGTGTGAGTGCATGTAACAATACCTCTGTGGTATCTTTTAGGTGTACTCGTATTAATTACACCACGAGTTAAAGTTCGTGATCGTGCACCAACTGCCGGGAACTTTCTGGGTGTGTCCATGACAGTCAACACATGGGTGTACTTACCGTGTACTAGTACTGCTGTTATTCACGCGGCACGTGCACGCCTTTAGGAAAAGGGTCTCTTAGTTATTAAAAGCCTCTACTACTGTACGAAGGCTAAGAACAGCAGTGCCTCCTATTCACAGTTTAATTTTACATCTGTAAAAATGCAGAGGCTGGGGAGGGCGGGGCAAGGAATGAACAGATTTGCATTAGCGCATACATCATGAGGGTAATTTTATAAGGAACCACCTAAAGTTATGCATCCTTGATGCATGCAGATCATGGTATTTTAGTAATGTACACAGCTAAATGCGTGTTAAGGCATGTACTCAATGTGGTCGCTCTTCTGAAAGCAGATGCATCAGCCTGATGGCGAGTACTTATATTGTGGCATGTGCACAAGTATGTAAATAAATTCTAAAATTCTGGGAAACATATGTATTTATTTATTCATAAACATTTAGGGAAACGTCCTGCCAAAAAAAAAAAAAATCAAAGCAGTTTATAACATAAAACCATATACAATATTAAAACAAACCTTAAAAATACAAAAGAAGATCACAGGATCCAGAATATTAAGGAGTTTAAACAGATCTGATTTGAAATTTAAGTACACTCATTTCTGTCCTGCCTTTAACCCCTTAAATACAAATCACCCCTTCCCTGAATTTCAAAAAATGTTCCATTGAAATGTCTTCCCGCTGATCTCCGCATCAATAGGCAAGAGTAGTCCAAATGTACTGTGCCCAGTAGAGGAAACCTCCCTTACTGGTCCATAAAATGACTAGGATAGCTCTTTAAGAATATACTTTCCAGTATTAGCAAACAGATAAATAACAATTTTTATAATGACTAGATTGATACCTATGAATGTTTTGCAATACCTTAAGCCTCTGTTATAATACGTGTCTAATAAAAAAACCCCCACAGAAGTACTAAATCTATGCCGACCATGTAAAACTTGACCAGGTCGCTTATCAAAGTAATTGTACTATCCAAGCAGTCGTGTCATTGGACTAACTGAAGCTCTAGACAAGTCTGCGTTGGAGTTTCCTCTCCAAGCTAGTTACATTGTGGGAACTCATCTCCAAACTTCTGGCCAACTGTAGAGAAGGGGGCACTCCAATGGCAAAACCATCTGGGGTCCCCTCATATGATTCAGCTGATCAGCAGCAACTGCAACAAGAGTAGAGTTGTACTGTTGCTGCAGCGGCACTAGCAACTACATGAATCACTGATGCTGCACTCCCCGCTAGGGCTGGCGCTACCTATTTGCAAACTGGGGAGTCATTTAGAGCACCAATGTTCCAAGGGCGGCCCACTGCCACCCCTTTCTTGGCTCTGCAGTGACAGCAATAGCTGTAAAACAGCAACGCAGCAAGCTTACCAAAAGCCTCCAACAGGGTGATGCTATTTCTACTCCTTTGCCAGCCGAGTCCACCCTCCCCCTCTGATGCAGACTTCCTGTTCACATGGGGGCGTAAGCTGTTTTACAGCCATTGCGGCTACTGCAGGTCCCAGTGAGGGGCAGCAGAGACAGCAGCAGGGGTAGTGGCTGGATTGAGGGCTCACCTAGGGCACCTCACAACCTTGTGCCAACCAGCTCCATGCCAAGACCTGTTGGCACCGCAGCCTGGCACCCCGAACTATCACCCCTCAAGCCTGCCCATTCCAAAATGTCCTGCATCTAGTTTACTTATTTACCTTTTTTAGCTATATAACGTCTTTATTTTGACAATTTCCAGTCGCCATCTTTTTTTTTTTTTTAATTTGTCAATCGTTTACATCTGTCTTTTTGAATTTTTAAATAACTTATATGCTACGAGATGTTCTCACTTTTTTTGGGCCACCCTTTATATATCTTTTATGGGCAAACATCTTTGAAAATAAAAACATCTAACTGCACAACAACAACAAAACCTTCAAAGAGGCTAAAAGTACACAACAGCGTTTACAAATCAGCTACAATATTAGGTAACAGGAAAGGTCCAAGAAAATCTGAATATACTCTCTGGGGGTAAGTTTATAAAGTCATAAAGAGGGAGGAGTTGCCTAGTGGTTGGGGCAAGTTACCTCAGGCCGGAAGGTCAGGGCTCAAATCCCACTAGAGGACAGCAACCTTGGGCTGGAAGGACTGGGGTTTCTAGTCCCTCAGGTGCTCCTTGTGGTCTTGAGCAAGCCACTTAACCCTCCATTGCCCATGTTCCCTGTAAGTATTAGTGTATGTGTCTCATATCACCTCATGTTACATGTATCCCCCAACTGTGTTGTGACCACTTTGATTGAAGGATAAGGTGGTATATAAAACTGTCTAAATAAATAAATTTCACATGTATGTGCCAACAGACAAGTGTAACCAGGCTCTTATAAAACTGTGGTTGATGTAAAAGTATATGAGAGAATGAATGTGTGTAATTTTTATTGTTAAGCATTGCACACTCTGGGCGGCATACGGGGGAGTTGTAAAGTATGGTGTCGTGAGTACGAAGTACATGAACCTACACATGTACTTGCATATTCTAGGTACAGATACAGTTAGGTCAACATTATTGGTATCCTTGCATTTTAGGTATATTGTGTACACTATCTTGAGAAAAAATTGGAAATATTCCAACTGTATGTTATCATATTTTAATAGGATGTTCAAAAGTATACAAAAAGATAGATACCTAGACATATTAATTTCAGAGAAAAAAAGACAGAATATGATCTGGACAGGATTAATGGCACCCTTTACAAATATTTGGTTGCAGAACCTATGGCAGTGATGACGGCCTCCAAACATTTATTGTAACCATTTATAAGTTTTGTATATCTGTCTGTTGGTAGTTTCTCCCACTCCTCAACTGTGATTTGCTCCAGCTCATGAATGTTTCCAGGATTCCTTTTACCAATGGCAGATTTCAGATCTTTTCAAAGATTCTCAATTGGATTTAAATCAGACTCATTGCTGGCCAGTTTCGGATGCATGTTTTGGGTCGATGTCCTGCTGAAAGACCCATGACCTTCAACCCAGACCTTGCTTTCTGATACTAGGTAGCACATTTTGCTCCAAAATACC
Source organism: Ichthyophis bannanicus (assembly GCA_033557465.1). NCBI lineage: Eukaryota > Metazoa > Chordata > Amphibia > Gymnophiona > Ichthyophiidae > Ichthyophis > Ichthyophis bannanicus. The sequence goes on along the minus strand of CM066035.1, from coordinate 408,066,410 downwards.
TTGCTTGTCCTCTGACTTCATGATTCCTTTAATATGTTCCAGGACTCCAGATCCTGAGACAGCAAAACAGCTCCATAATATTATGGAACCTTCACCAGATTTAACTCTAGGAAGGGTGTTTCATTTTCCTTATAAGCTTCATTTCTTCATCTGTAAATGTATCACTGGTCTGCATTCCCAAAGAGCTCAAGTTTGGTTTCAGCTGTCCACAGAACATTTTCCCAGGATTGTGGTTTCTCAAGGTGGATTTGGCAAAGATCAGGTGTGCCTTTTTATCTCTGCCTTTGAGCAGTGGGGTCCTCCTTGGTCTTTGCCCATGAAGTCATTCTTCATTTAGTGCGTGGCTTATGTTGCAGGTTGAAAACAACCACTCAAGATTGCTCCAGGTCAGTCTTAAGCTCTTTGGATGATGTATGTGGTGTTTTTACAACAGTTCGCACTAAGCTTCGAAGACTTCTTGGATTAATTTTCCTCTTCAGACCACGTCTTGAGAGGTTCTTAACAGTTCCATGAGCAGAAAACTTCTTAATAATATTGTGAACTGTAGACAAGGAATCCCAAGGTATTTGGAAATGGCCTTGTACCCCTTTGAAGTTTGATATTTTGTGATAATGGCTTTTCTGACAGTCTCAAGCAGCTCTCTCATCATCACCATTGTGAAAATGGAACAGGGAATGAATGTGGCCATATTAAACATTAGAGCCATCATTCATTGGTTGATTTAAGCCATGTGAGTACTGACAACTCATCACAGGTGAGTCTAATTTTACTGCAGTGGGAATGTGGTTCTTCTGATTTGAATTTTTTATAAGGGTACCCATAATCATGTCCTAATAATTTCAAAAAAACTCACAAAGGAGAAAAACATCAAAACAGATTTCAGTTCCCAACAGCGGTATCTTTGTTGCCTTAGTTGGTACATAAGGTACACGGGGGTGGGGGGGAGGGGCGGTTTGAATTGTGCAATTCCCCTAAGTTTTTCACTATTTGTGATAGTTTTGAGCTGTACATGTGGCTCATAATAAAGAATAAAAGGAGTGTTTACTACAGGAGGGTTTTGGCTCTCATGGGAAATGGTCCAACAAAATATTAACTTATTTTGCTTTTGGTGCCTATAGCAGGGATTTCTGGTAAATTGTTTGAGTTTCATTGACTGTTTTGAATAATCATGGCAATGTCCCAGTTCTTATACTATTTCCTACTATTTCCCTTCTTAATTAGTCTTGTTTCATGTGATTATTTTATGTGTCTAATACGTGTGAATATATATTCCAAAGCTATTTCACTGACCACTTTGGAGATATTGGACATTAAGGGGTTGAACTGCAAGGGTGCCAATAATATTGACCACAACTGCATTTATGCTTTCTCGGAGCAGGCGTAAATGCCTGTTCTTTCAATCTCATCCCAGTGCCTGCAAGATTTGTGCTAGTATGTTGTAAAGACGCATAGGAGCATGTTTACTAAACTGCATTAGGCTTTTGCAGTTAACATGGTACTTTTGTGCAAATACCACGGCATTGGCTGCAAAAATCATGTAATATCTCTTTGAGTGTGCACAGCATTTCTCCAGTAGCTGAAAATGCAGAGAGCGTGGTGTGGCAGCACCATGGATGCAGCTAATGCCACCTATTGAGGTTGTTTTATCTGCACCTGCGCTCTCTGTGATTTTCGCAGTTGTTACTGTGTGCAGTAACAGCACGTCACAGAAATGCCCACTCTCCACCCTTCTCCTGCCCACTCATGCAGGTAATGCGATTTGAAATTTGTGCAGATAGCATAGAAAAATCGCTGTGCTGTTACTGCGCCCAGATAGCGCAGCAGATAGTACAGGCTAACAGGTAGCGCAGCATAGTAAACATGCCCTATAAGTACCTATGTGTCTTTATAAAACAACCCAATAATAGATACCCTCTTAAACTAGGCATCCTGGTATAAAATTACCCTTCACGTGTTTCTTGTACACAATTGAACCATGCATAATATCAATTACAACACTAAGCCTTACTATCAATGTATTCAACACAAGCACAGAGTGCGAGATATTAACGTTGTATGTAAGTCATTAAATTTTAGTATCTTTCTCACCTATATAATACTGTTACTTTTAATAAAGCATGATTAGGGTTAGTGAGGAGAAGGATTTGCAGTCTTTCTAGGGGGAGTTGATCAAGTTTCTGTAACTTCTGTTGTGTCCTCCCCCTTACATTTTTTCTCATTTCATATTTGACTGGGAAGCTGTGTTTTTTTTAAACCTATGCAGAAATCATAAAACATATAGATTCCTGAAAAACACCAAATCTTCTCCGAAGCAGATGAACTCAAACAAAAGGGCTTGCCCTGTCTGCTATTCTGTCATCACATTGAGACTGGCCTTTTTAACATTCATTTTCCGAAGGTGTTCACACATACTGTGAACTCTCATTTGGATATACTTCAGCAGTGAGAATCCTTGATTTGCTATAAATTATTACTTTGAGCCTTAATTACTCAAGAACTAGAAAGAAAGGTCAGGGTGTGATAGACCCATCTGAGCATCTGTCACAGGCAAGGCTGAGATGAGAGAGAGCAAGAAATCTAAAAATTAAATTGAGCCTCAGATAGAACCAACTGTATGACTGCATTTTCAGTGCTTCAGGGACACCCCCCCCACACACACACCTAGCTTGCCAGAGGTTCTGTATAATGTTCATGCATGTACAGACTTGCTATGAAAGACTCTCAACTGTCCCACAAAGTATTTGAGGCTTTACAAATTTAAACACCCCTGTTTCACAATCCCAACTACTGCATCCTCAGTCTGTCATTATCCCAATAACTCTTCCACTGCTACATTATAATGTGTGAGGTAATTTTAAGAGGCATTATATATGGAGTTCTGGCATATATGTATGCAAAGGCCTTTATAAAATTATCCCCAAAGAATGCAGACACACATTTATGCCTGCCTCGGAGCAGCTGTAAATTTGTGCGAGAGTATTTGAGCATTATTTGCATTATTGTGCGAGAGTATTTGTGCATTATTGTGGGTTATTGTAGTGTGAATAATGTAAACAAAAATATTTTAATTATCTGGGGGGCTGCTCCGATGATCCCTGATGGAGGGGGCAGTGCAGCATCATCTTCTCGTAGCAGCCCCAAACCCAGAAGTGAGCCAGCTGCTGCGAGAAGGAAATAGAAGGCATCGGCAAGAACCATGGGGGCTGTGACTGCAGCAGTCAGGAGTGAGCCTGCACTGTTTAAAAAAGGGAAAGCAGTGCAGTAATCACAGCTGCAGGAACAGAGTTGCGGAGCCTGGGTTAAAGCAACTCCCCTCCTGACAAACAGTATCACAAAGCAGAGAAGAGGAGCAGCCCCACAGAATGTCATCGGGACATGCTGAAGTGAAACCATACTGCCTCAGGTTTCCTTAAAAGGGACCACAGCCCATTAAATGACAGGAAAGAGTGAGAGCACCGAATACCTTCCCTCCCATAGAGCTTGCAGCACCAGAGGCAAGCCAGCACCAGCTAAGGAGGGAAGGAAGTCCACCAGCCCTGAAGAGCCCCTATAGGAACAGGGGAAGAAGACTGAAAGTTCCACCAGCCTGTACAGGAAGCCAACCAGGAAGGGAGAGTTTCTCCTCTTCTTTCCAGGAGCAACCAGGACACAGGCAGAGTCAATGGAACAGTGGGAGAAGGGGGGATCTGACATCAGAGGAGGAGAAGACACCTAGCCCCACCACCACCAGAAGAAGAAGGGCGATGTCAGCAACTATGTACTGAAGAACAGAAGAAATGAGGATGACTGACAGGGACATGTGGCTCAGAGCCTGCCATAGAAGAATACAAGGGGTATATGTAGACACTTGCTAGAGAAATGGTACATGGACAGTAAATCAAAGGGTTCATATGCTCAGAAGAAAGAATCCCATGGAGCTGAGCTGAAAGATAAGGAGTCCCTCATCCTCCTTTGTCAAAGGAGATTCCCAGGGTCATAGAGAAAAGAAGAGCTGAAGGTCAGAGGAACTGTTCTGAAGCAGAAGACAGACAGCCAAGGCAGAAGAAAATAGCCAAGACTGCAGCCTCTGAATTGCCTGAGTGAAACCAGATCCTGCAAAGGGCAGGCAGCATGGCTGAAAAAATCTGACAGCCAAAAGGTAAGCACTGGGGAAAGTGCTGATAGGCACAAACAATGACAGCAGAAAGAGAAGTGCAGGAGAGACCAGCAGCTGCTGAGAGAAGAACGGGACCAGAGGGTGAAAGACAGGAAGCCCTGGGATAGCACGATCTGGAGGTCCAGCTTTTGAAGAGGGAGCTGTGGAGAAGCCTAGTGAAGAAATGTCCAGGGAGATGAACCTAGCAGTGGAGGACAGTTGTGAAGGGAGAAACCTCAGAGCAAGCCTCTGGAGCTAGACCACGGCTGGAGCTCTACTTGAGGGTGATAGCCTGATAGCTCTATTGGAGGGTGATAGCATGCCAGAAGACAGGAAGAGCCCAGAAGAGTTGACAGAGGCAACAGCTACATGGAACCCACTGACTCTGTGGCGAGTTGCAAAGACTCAAAGAGCCCCTGCCACCAAGAAGGACAGCAGCCGAAACTCTAAGTCTCTTGCTTGTTAGGGACAAAAGGTAACAAAGACTCTAGTAGGATAAAATCCTCTAGTTCTGTTTTATTTCCAGTTTAGCTAGAATACAATTCCGATGCAGTGCACACACTGAGGCCTGGAATATTTTTTGGTTAGGGCCTAAAGAGGATTTGTGTTAACTTTGTGGATAGTAAAGTATACTGAGGGACAAAAAGTCATGTTTGCCCACAGCAAGGGAGAACCGCAGACCACTGCAGGAGTGGTACAGCAGACCAGGACATTCACCAAGCAGTGAGGGCTAAACATCAAGGGCACCCAACCATGGGACCTAACCTCGCACCATTACGCTAATTTAACTGAGCTCAATTAACACATTAAGGGGTATGCACTGAATCCCGGGGTCCCAGTGGCACAGACATACATGTTCATTAAGGTGACAGTATGCACACAATTTTTATGGTGACAGCCATGATAGATTCCAGTTTATATCCTCATCAAAATGCTGGGAAGGGGGTTGCTTATCATTTCATTTTCATTTATTTAGGCTTGATATACCGCCCAAGACCGAAGTATCAGGGCGGTGTACAATAAAAGGCAGCTACGGAAAAGCAAAGAGAGAAAGGAACGCCATTGGATAATAGGAAAGAATAGGAGAGAGAAAGAGAGAAAGATAGAATAGAGTCTAACGAGCTAAACACAGGAACGTGGGGAGGGAAAGAGGACAGGGGGTGGGAGTTGAGTGTAATGTGGGAGACAAGAGTTGAGTGGCAGTTAAATGTAACGTGAGGGGCATGAATAGGTATGATTGACTGCATATCAGGGGGAGACCTGTAGGTTGTACGCTTGAGAGAAAAGATAAGTCTTGAGGAGAGTTTTGAAATGGGGGAAGGAGGGTTCAATACGAAGGGTGCGAGGGAGGGAATTCCAGAGGACAGGGGCCAGGAAAAAGAAGGCAGAGTGGCGGGTAAGTTCAAGGTGGGCCTGGGATGGAGAAGGAAGGAATAGACGATTGGTATGAGATGAGCGAAGAAGACGGGGAGCGGGCTGGTGGAAGATAAGGTCAGAGAGATACCGAGGGGTGCTGGAATGAAGAACCCTGTGAGTGATAATGATATACTTGTAAATGAGTCTGAATTTGATGGGAAGCCAGTGAAGGGAGAAGAGGCAGGGGGTAATATGATCAAAGGGGGAAGAAGAGGTGAGAAAACGAGCAGCAGTATTCTGAAGAAGCTGAAGGTGACGGAGTTGTCAGGAAGGGAGGCCAGATAAGATGGAATTGCAGTAGTCTAAGCGGGAAGTTACAAAAGAGAGAACCAAAGTGGTGAGGGATTGGGGGGAAAGAAAAGGACGAAGAGAGCGAATACGGCGCAGATGAAAGTGACAGGTACGGACAAGGGAGGAAATGTGAGGATGAAAAGAGAGAGAGGAATCCAAGGTAACACCCAGATAGCGGAGGGTAGAGACAACAGGAATGGGAAGGGAAGACATCACGGGGGCTAGACTAGGCGGGGAAGAAGAGAAAGAAAATCAGATGGCAGAGGATTTAGAAGGGTTAACACAGAGGAAATTTTCAGAGAACCAGGAGGCAATAGAGGATAGACAGGTGTTAAGGGCGGAAAGATCAGGGGAAAGGGAACTGGTATGATGAACAAGAAGGATATCGTCTGCGTAAAAATAGAAAGAAACACCGGATTGCTGAATGAGGAGGGCTAAGGGAGCAAGAAAAATGTTGAAGAGTAAGGGAGCAAGAATGGAACCCTGTGGAACACCACAGTGCAAAGGAGAGGGAACCGAAGTGGAAGAACCAGAGTGAACAGAGAAAGAACGGTGGGAGAGAAAAGAATGAAACCAATGCAATACAGTGCCGCGAATACCAGAGTCAGACAGACGTGTGAGAAGGGTGCGATGATCAATAACGTCAAAAGCAGCGGAGAGATCTAAAGAAACAGCGATAGACAAGTCACCACGATCGTGAGAACGGTGAAGATCACTAAGAAGTGCAAGGAGAACAGTTTCAGTGCTATGGCCAGGTCTAAAGCCGGATTGACGGGGGTGAAGATAAAGAGTAGAGTCAAGATGTTGTGAAAGTTGTGTGAAGACTAATTTCTCTAAGACTTTAGAAAGGAAAGGGAGATTTGAAACTGGACGCCAGTTGGCAGGTAAGCTAGGGTCAAGAGAGGGTTTTTTCAAAAGAGGGCGGACTATGGCATGTTTCCAAGAGTGGGGAAAACTACCGGAGGAGAGGCTAGTATTGATTATACCAAGGATATACGGAAGGAGGTGAAGTGAAGGATCAAGGAGCCACGAGGATGGGAGAGGATCAAGGGGACAAATAGTTTTATGAGAGGAGGAGATCACCTGAAAATGTTCGGCAGAAGAAACAAGACTAAAAGAACACCAGGTATGAGGGAGAGCATGAGAGGGAGGGGGGGAAGGAATGGAGGAGGAAGAAGAAGGTGAAAGAGGAGGGGAAAGGGGAGAAGGGCACAGGGAAAAAGAGGAACGAAGAGACTGAATTTTATGAACAAAGAAGGAGGCAAGAGTTGTTGGGCTAGGGGCAGTGGAAGGTAGTGCTGATGAGAAGGGACAGGTTGACAGGGAGGACAAGGAGTGAAAGACCCGATACAGGCAGCGAGAAGAGTTAGAAGAAGCAGTGATAAGGTCAGAAAAATAGGTCTTCTTTGCTGCAGTGATCATGGTGCGATATGAACGGTGAGCAGAGCGAAAAGAAATCAGGGAGGCAGGGGAAGGATGCCGACGCCAGTAGTGCTCAGCACGCCGAAGATGTGTGCGCTGAAGATAAAGGCCAGGGTGGTACCAGGGGTGGTGGGAGGAGGGACGGTAGGGGACGGGGCGGAGGGGAGCAAGTGTATCAAGAGTACTGGAAAGAACAGAAAACCAGGAAGCAGCTTGATGGTCGACAGGGAGCGAAAAGAACTCAACAGAAAAGAGAGAGTCTGCGGGAGGGAATGACTGCAAGATAAGGGGAGTGAGACGATGCCTCAAAACCTTAGGTGGGGCTGGGGTAGTTGAAGCAAGGGTTTGGGCAGGGGGGAGAGAGAAGGAAAAGAACAAACAGTGATGGTCTGACCAGGGAAAAGAGACAGGAGAGATGGCAGAGGGTATGTAAGGGGAAGAAGAAAACGTAAGAATAAGATCTAGTGTGGAGCCAGAAGAATGTGTAGAGCAGTGCACGTGTTGGTAGAGGTCAAGGTCTGAAAAAAGTGAACTGAGGGCCTTATCTCGAGGGCGGGTTGGGGGGGTGAGGTGGGCATTAAAGTCCCCGAGAACAACCAAGTGGGAAGTGAGTAAAGAGGCTTCAGAAAGGGAGAGCAGAAGGGACTCCCAGAGGTCGGGGCGCATAGAAGGTGGGGCATAAAGAAGCAGGAAAAAAATAGGTACAGAGGTACTGGAGCGTAGCAGGAGAGCTTCGGGATAGCGGGGCTGAGGGGATACAAGAGAAAGAGAAAAAGACGAACGGTGAATAATAGCTACACCGCCCCCGGTGTAGCTTAAAGGGAACACTGAGAAAGAGGAAATTTAATGATTGAGTTTATCCTGGTAAAACTAAGGGGGTCTTTTACTAAAGAGCACTGGATGGCAGCATGTGTTCTGGCACATGCTGGAGGCATACTAGGACACGCGTTGCCAGCTAGCACAGGGCCAAGACAGCGTGTGATGATTCCCATGCTAACTGTACAACCCACGTTAAGGCTCATGAGTGGACGTGTTAGAGGCAGAGAGTAAACATGGTGAACTTATCGCATGCTAAGGGACAGGGTTCCACATTAACTGCTGGGGAAATGCTTTCCATGCCCCAGACAATTAACGTGGTGGTATTACACCTAATGCACCATAGTTTCAGCGTTATTAGCACATGATGTTCAACATCTTATGCCTCTTAGTAAAAGGCCGCCTAAACCGACTTCTGTTAATGCCCTTGAACTGTTTATATGTTAAGACAATTTGGTTCTCTTTTTCTTATTCATTATTCACCTACCTCAACAAATAAATACAATTTTAGTCAATTACCTCACTTCTGTCTGGTATTTCCTACTACCACTTCCTCCTATCTGCAATAAGCTTAACCATTTCTTTCAGCACAAGCCTCTTGCCCCTACTTTCAAAGAAGCGTTTTGCGAGTGTAAATTGTGATCTCACAGAGGGGTGATGTCTTTGTTCTGCCTTGCTCAGCAGGCGGAGTCAGAGTCCTGACAAGCAACTCAGCCACCGGTGACTGAGTAAAGAATAAGCGGAGCCTAGATTACTTGTCCCACCCTGTTCGGTATGAGGGCCAGATCAGGCATCTATATTATAAATATAGGTACCCTTCTTGCCTTTATAAAATAGGCAAAATTAGGTGTATCTTTAGGAATTTGTATAGGCATCCTGTTATAAAATTCTTCTCACATGACAAGAGATATGGAGGAAATAAGAAACGTTCAGGCACCTGGGAGTCTTTATAAAATACTAGCATAAACAGCAGGCATGGAATTTACACCTGCTCGAGGGCAGGTGCAAATGTCTGTGCCTAGATTAAGTATGGGCATAGATTAACATATTTTATTATCTATGAGCCCGATATTCAAAGGGTGTAACATGGTTAGCAGATCTGCTAGCCATGTTACTTCACTTAGCCAGGATATTTGGCGGCATAAACACAGTTAGTGCCATTGAAAATCTGCAGGTGCTGCTGCTGCATACCCCGATGCTAACTGATCTATGAAAACTAAAGTAGCAGACGTGGAGGAGCTAACGAAGACAGAGGAATATAGACGAGACCTACAGGGACATACACTAGTACTGAAGTCCCATCTCCGGTCTGGCAGCCTTTCTGTTCCCATGGAGGAGAGAGGTCACGTGACAGGAGAGCATCAACTTGGTGTGGCAAGAAGAGATCCTGTAGCTAGGACCTGTCCTCCAGGTGATGTAAAACCTTCTTGACCTGAGGTGGTTTCTCCAGGGGCATGTGCCCATGAGAAAAAAAAGAGTTAGGATGGCCATTATAGCTGATGATTCAATCATTAGGCATGTAGCTAGCTGGGTGGTTGGTAGACATGAGGGTCGCCTCGTAACATGCCTGCTTGGTGCGAAGTATCGAATCTCACATTCCACCTAGACATGCTTTTAGATAATGCTGGTGAGGAGTCTGCTGTTTTGGTACATTTTGGTACCAATGACATAGGAAAATGTGGGAGGGAGGTTCTGGAGGCCAAATTTAGGCTTTTAGGTAGGAAGCTGAAATCCAGAACTTCCAGGGTAGCATTCTCAGAAATGCTTCCCATTCCACGCAGAGGGCCCAAAAGGCAGGCAGAGTTCTGGAGTCTCAATGTGTGAATGAGACGATGGTGCAAAAAGAGGGTTTTGGATTTGTTAGAACTGGGCAACATTCTGGTGAAGGGAGGAGCTTTTCGGAAAGTATGGGCTCCACCTTAACTGGCTGCTGGCATTAAGCTTTATAAAGGAGATAGAGCAGCTTTTAAACTAGATAATATGGGAAAGCCGACAGTCGCCCAAGAGCGCATGGTTTGTAAGGATGTATCCTTGAAGGATACTAGCAAAAGAGGGAAGTTAGGGAGCTTCCAATAAAGATAAAAGTAACCCAGATGCCTTTAAGTACAGAGCAGACAAAGCTAAGAGATTCTAAATTACCCTTGTCAAATGATAACCAGATTGTTAATATGAATAAAATACAGCCTCTAAAATGCCTGTATGTAAATGTTAGAAGTCTAAACAATAAGATGGGAGAGCTAGAATATATAGCACTAAATGAAAGGTTAGATATGATTGGCATCACAGAGACCTGGTGGAAGGACAGCCAATAGGATTCTGTGATATCTGGGTACAAACTATATCGCAATGACAGGGTCAATCAAATTAATGGAGGGGTTAGGATCTATGTTAGAGAGAGTGTTCAGTCACACATAAAGGTATTGCAGGAAACAAAAACACCCTGTAGAATCTCTATAGACAGAAATTCCATGTAAAAAGGGGAAGGCGATGGCAGTGGGGGTGTATTACCATCCACTTGACCAGAATGAATAGATGGATGACGAAATGCTAAAAGAAATCAGGGAAGCTAACAAAAGTTACAATACAGTAATGGTGGTTGATTTCAATTACCCGAGTACTGCCTGGGTCAGTGTCACAGCATGACATGCTAGAAAGATGTTGTTTCTACAGTAGATGAAATAAATGACTGCTTCTTAGAGCAGCTAGTTCATGAACCGACAAGAGGGGAAGCTATTTTGGACTTAGTCCTTAGCGGAACACAGAATCTGGTGCAAGAGATAAGGGTGTTGGGGCCACTTGGCAATAGTGATCATAGCAGGATCGCATTTGATTTAATAAATAGAGGAAGGACAGCACGGAAAATCACAATGCAACCTTTTAACTTTCCAAAGGGAGACTATGATAAAATGAGAAAAATAGCTAACAAAAAACTAAAAAGAGCAGCTGCAAAGGTTAAAGGTTTACATCGAACATGGGTGTTTAAAATACTATCTTGGAAGGACAGACCACATGTATTCCACATTTTCAGAAAGCAGGAAGGAAGGCCAAAAAACTGCCAGCATGGTTTAAAGGTAAGGTCAGAGAGGCTGTTGTAGCCAAAAACACATATTTCAGGAAATGGAAAAAAGGGAGACAAAAGACAAAAATAGGAAACATAAGCACTGGCAAGTTAGATGCAAGGCAAAGAGGGAATTTGCAAAAAAGCTTGGCATGGAAGCAAAAACACACAAAAACCTTTTCAAGAACATTCATAGCAAAAAACCTGTGTGAAAGTCAGTTAGACCATTAGATGATAAAGGGGTAAAAGGTGAGTTAAAGGAGGACAAGGAAATAGTGGAGAGATAGAATGAATTCTTTGCTTCAGTCTTTACTGAAGAAGATGTAGGGAAGCTACCCATGCCTAAAATGTTATTTAAAAGATGATATATCAGAAGAATCGAAAATAATTTTGATAAACCAGGAAGATGTATTACAACTACTTTATAAACTAAAGAGTAGCAAATCACCTGGACAGGACAGTAGATATCTGAGGGTGCTGAAATAACTGAAATGCCAATTTTTAAAAAAGGTTCCAGGGATGATCGAGGAAACTACAGACCGGTGAGCCTGAAGCCAATACCAGACAAAATAGTAGAAACCATTATAAAGAATAAAATTACTTAACATGTAGATAATCATGGTTTTATGTTTGAAAGCCCACATGGATTTAGCCAAGAAAGATCTTGTGTTACTAATCTGTTATATTTTTTTGAAGGTGTGAATAAACAGGAAGACAAAGGCGAGCCGGTTGATATAGTGTATCTAGATTTCCAGAAAGCCTTGGACAAGGTCCCTCATTGGTGAAATTAAAAAAAAAGTCATGGGATAGGAGACTGTGTACTATTGTGGATCTGGTAGGCAAAGGAAATACACTGAGCAATCCAATTGGACAGAGTTCTCTTAGAGACTGGAAGTCCTAAATGGGAAGGATCAAAAGCAACAAAAAGTTGAGAGGACTTTCTATGTTGCTGTGTTCTTTGTAAATAGAAAGCAAGTGCTCTTCTGCAATCCAGGGTATGAAGACTCCTCTCTGCACTTGATGCATGAGGTCCTGGAAAGAAGACAGGTAAATATACCTCCTGGTTCAGGTGAAAAGGTGAGACCACTTTAGGCATAAAGTGTGGATTAGTTCTGAGAACTACCTTGTCATGATGGAACCTTGTATAAGGAGGATTAGCCACTAGAGCTTGTAACTCACTGATACGGCGAGCTGAGGTGAGTGCAATGAGAAAAATAACCTTCCAGGAAAGGAATTTCAAGGAGGTAGTGGCTAAGGGTTCAAAGGGTGGCTTCATAAGCTGGCCAAGAACCAGATTTAAGTCCCATGCCACTGGAGGTGGTCTAATGGGAGGTTTAGTTAAAAGAAGGCCTCTCATGAATCTTGCTATAAAAGAGGATGAGAGGAAATAGGTTGTCCATTAAGAGGCTTCAGGGATGCTGCAATAGCACTCAAATGGACCCTGATTGAATTTGTTTTAAGGCCTGCATGGGATAAATGCAGCAAATAGTCCAGTAACGAATTCAAAGGTATTGCAGAAGGGTTAAGACCATTTTCTGCACACCAAATGGAAAACCTTTTCCATTTAAAAGCATAAGAGCGTCTGGTGGAAGGCTTTCTGGAAGCATGAAGGATATCCTTCACTTGCTGAGAAAGGTGTAAATCTTGAAGGTCTAGGCCTTCAGCAACCAGGCTTTGAGATGAAGAGACTGAGGATTTGGATGCCACAGGGTTCCCTCCTCTTGAGAGAGGAGATCTGGAGCAGACCCCAGGTCCAGGGAGGGAGCTTGAGAGAGATGCAGAAGTAGAGGGTACCACACTTGATGTGGCCAATGTGGTGCTATGAGGATCATAGACCCCTTGTCTCTCTGAAGCTTGAGCAGAGTCTTGGGGATGAAGGGAATAGGTGGAAAGGCATAGAGGAAGTCTTGCCCCCAGTGAAGGAGGAAGGCATCCCTGGCCTGAACTCCCTGACACGGAATCCTGGAACAAAACAGGGGAAGTTTGGCATTCCACGGACTTGCAAATAGGTCTATGTCTGGGGTACCCCAAATTCGGAAAATCCTGGCTATCTGGTCCCCATGGAGGGACCATTCGTGTGGAAGCAGAACTCGACTGAGTCTGTCTGCCCAAGAGTTTTGAACCCCTGGAAGATACACTGCCATGAGATGGATTTGATGCTCTCTGGCGAAGGCCCACAATCTCAGAGCTTCTTTGCAAAGCGGCAGAGAGCCCGTCCCCCCCCTGCTTGTTCACATAGGTAGCTATGTTCTGATTGTCCTTATGGATGAGGACTGTCTTGTAGCTGAGCAGGGTGTGAAATACTCTGAGAGCCAATAAGATTGCTCTGAGCTCTAAGAGGTTGATATGGAGAGATGTCTCCTGTGGAGACCAGATGCCCTGAGTGGAGAGATCTTGAAGGTGAGCTCCCCAACCCTTTGGAGAGGCATCTGTTGTAAGGGTTACTTGGGGTAGCACCTGTTGAAAGGGGGACCCCAACAACAGATTTTGAGTGAATTTCCACCAGTGGAGGGACCAAAAGAGGCGACTGGAGGTTGCTATTTTGTCTGACAGGCAACCTGATGCCTGGGTCCATTGGGTGGATAGAGTCCACTGAGCTGCCCTCATGTGAAGGCGAGCGTAAGGAACCACATGCACTGTGGATGCCATGTGGCCTAAGAGTTGTAGCATCTCTCGAGCAGTTAAATGGGATTTTAACTTAATCTGGGAGGCTAACTGCACCAAGCGTAGGCAACGGGCATGGGGAAGATAGGCTCTTGCAGTTGTAGTATCCAGTAAGGCCCATATTAACTCTAGAGACTGAGTAGGGGTGAGATGGGATTTGGGAATATTGATCACAAGTCCCAGATACTGAAGAAGATGCTTTGTGCAGGCCAGGAAGGTCTGGGCCTCTGACTGGGATGGAGCTCGGATGAGCCAGTTGTCCAGATATGGGAATACAAATATCCCTAGAGTGCGTAAAAATGCAGCTACCACTGCCATGCATTTTGTGAACACTCTTGGAGCAGAGGCCAGACCGAAAGGAAGCACTCTGTATTGGTAGTGCTTTCCTTGGTAAAGGAACCGAAGGAACCTTCTGTGTGTTGGATGGATGAGGACATGGGTGTACGCATCCTTGAGGTCTAGAGAACAAAGCCAGTCCTGACTCTGGAGGTATGGAAGGAGAGTACCAAGAGAAATCATCTTGAATTTCTCCTTGTATAGAAACTTGTTCAACTCTGAGATCTAGGATGGGTCTGTAGCCTCCTGTTTTCTTTGGGATGAGAAAATAGGGTGAGTAGAACCCTGAGCCCTGTTGAAGAAGGGGTACTTCTTCTATTGCCCCTTGGGCAAGAAGGGTAGCAATCTCTTGACCTAGAAGGTCGAGAAGAGAAGTTGGAGAGCTGAACTGTTTCACCATGGTGTGAGGAGGAAGGTTTAAGAAATGTAGCTTGTATCCCTCCCTTATAATGGAGAGGGTCCAGTGCTCTGCTGTGATTTGTTCCCATCTGGGAGCAAAGTGAGCTAACCTTCCTGGGATGGTGAGAGGCTCTGGATGTTCTAGAGCCAGAAATGCTAAGTTCTCTAGTGGAAAGTCAAAGGCCCTGAGGAGGCTGAGGCTGTTGGGCCGTAGCAGTCCTCGCAGCCTGAGGCTTGGCCTGTTTTGGTTGTTGCTGCCTCTTTGTAGCAAAACGACCCTGAGAAGAGGTCTGACCATAACCAGAAGAAAAATTTCCCTTTTTTTGGGAAAGATCCTTTCTGGAATAACCTCTTTTTGAGAGGAGTAGTAGTAGACTTTGAGAGTCTATCTAAAGCAGAATTTTCAGCATCCATCTGGGTGGCTTTTGCTTGCCAATCTTTGCCAAACAGGTTTTCCCCTGTACAGGGAAGGTTGCCCAGACCATCCTGTACCCAAGATTCCAAATCAGAGGCTTGTAACCAAGCTACTCTGCGTGCGCCTATGGCAATAGCCGAAGCCCTACTGGCACCCTCAAAGGAGTCAAAGGCTGCACGGTTGGAAAACTTGGATACATCCTGTGCATGTTTAAGCCAGGTAATATATTCTTCTCTCTTATCTTCCAACATAAAAGGAGATAAGGTGTGTAGATGATCTGTAACCTCTTTTAGAAACATCCCCATATAGAGAGACTATAGGAGTTGATTCTGGCTACAAGCATACTGGCCTGGAAGATTTTCCTGCCAAAAGCATCTAAGGTTCTGCATTCACTTCCTGGAGGAGCAGAGGAGTGTCTTTTTGTACTCTTGATTTTTTTCATAGCAGACAACCACAATAGAGTGGTGAGGAAGCTGAGTCTTATGAAATCCAGGACAAGGAGGAACACGATACATAGTGTCCAACCTACGAGAAAAAAGGAGGAGGTGGTAAGAGGAGTTTCCCATATACCTAACATGTGGTCATAAAGAATCTCATGTATTGATAAAATGGCTGCCTCTTTAGGAGCCTTAGGATATTGAAGAATATCCAATTTTTTGGCTCTGGGCTCAGTTTCAGAGGCTACTGCAATGGACAGGCTTCTGGCCACCTCCCTGACGAAGTCCTGGAAAGACAAGTCCTCAGGAGGAGACATTCTCCTTTTTGGAGGAGAAGAGGAGGGTTCCTGAGGACAGATCTCCGATGCTTCGATGGAAACCTCTGATGCATCAGATTCTTCAGAGGAATCGAAGTATCGACTGTCTGGATGCTCTCGCAGAGCCCGATATGAGTACCGAGGGGTATCGACATCGGGAGTCATTGGTACCGAATCGGTACTAACAGGCATCACTGGATACTGTATCGCTGCTTTCGATGCTGATGCCGATGCAAGCGGTACTGATATCGGAACCAGAGCTGGATCCAGAACCGGAATCGACAACGGAGGTTGTTGTTGTACCGAGGGCGTTGCAGCTTGTATGAAGGCCGTAATAGCCCGCTGCATGGTCAGAATATTCTGATCCATCGACACCACCAATGTCTGGATGTCGGTACTGGGAACCGCCGGTACCCCAGAACATTGTAACAGGTGATCAGTCGAGGCCGTGCCATCGATGTCAACCTGTGACCCCATAGATAATGCTTTGGAAGCCGGAGCCTCCCGCCAGGGTAATTTTGCCGGTGTGGATTCCTCAATACGTTCGGGTACATCATCTCGATACTTAGAGGGAGATGTACCCTTTGAGGACCGACCAGACTTAAGTTTTGTTACCTGAGATCCATGGGATGAAGAAGCAGCCCTGGAAGACGTCGATGCCACAGAAGCTGCATCGGAGGGAAACAGGGTACTGAGCTTTGCTGCCCGATTCTGTAACCCTCTTTTAGACATCATGGAGCAGGACTCACAATCCGCGATGGAATGATCAGGACCTAAACATTTTAGACACCAGTCATGGGTGTCTGTGACAGAAATAGTGCCACTGCACTTTGTGCACTTTTTAAACCCGGAGGCGGGCTTTTCCATGAGGAAAAAGACTGTAGGCCTAGGGCCACAGAAGAAAATGCACTGAAGCAGAAAGAAAATTTTTGTAAAGAAAGAAAAAAGACCGGTGGTACCGGTCCTCGAGAAGGCAGACACGCGACTAAAGAAAATAAGAATAAGAAAATAAGAAATTCTTCAGCGGTGACAGGAAACACGACCTGGAGAGAGATGGTTGGGAAAGGCGGGAAGGCAGCGCGCAGGCGCTGTGGGATGCTCCCAAAAGCTTTCCTTTTGGACGCTGGGGAGCGTTCCCGCGCAGGCTCCGTCGGTACCGATGATACCCATATGTGAAGACTCATTCCTGCTTGTTCCTGGAGATATGATACTGAACTTTGATGGGCCTTGGTCTGACCCAGTATGGCATTTCTTACGTTCTTAAATGCTGTCACTGCCCATTCATTTCTATGGGCCATTGCGTTAACTTTACTTAGAGTGCATTAAAAAGTAATTAGTCCTTACCTGCTAATTAGTGTTCCTGAAGGAACTCCAGTCCAGTCCCTTTACTCTCGGGTTGCGCAACCCTTCCAGCAGCTTGGAGGCTGAGCCCATCATCGTTTTGATGATGGTGTGGTATAAATACCACTGGCACCACCCATAGGCACCAGTAATCTGATGAAAAAGCAGTCCTGACAGGTACCCGTAACTATAATGCATAAAACAAACTCAAAACTAAACGAAACAGGAAACCAAAGTACTTTAAAAAAAATAAAAAATAAAAAACAAAAAAGACTGACAGAGCAGTGGTAAGGGAGGGAGGGGAGGGGAGGGAAGGAGAAGGCTCACCCGAGGCCGACCCAGCCTTTGGACACTCCTCCCCAAACCTCCCTAGCTCTTAGCCCCGCCGCTGGGGCTCTTCCTACCGGAGTTTTCAGCTTCCGCCCCGCTCCGTGCCTCGACTTCGGTCCTTTATTCCCTTCTGACCACTAGAAAAACCGAACCTGGGTGGGATCAGAGACTGGACTGGAGTTCCTTCAGGAACACTAATTAGCAGGTAAGGACTAATTACTTTTTCCTTAGCAGAACTCCAGTCCAGTCCCTTTACTCTCGGGATGTAACAGAGCAGTTCATACCTGGGTGGGGTTCGCCAACCCGGACCGAAGTACCGCACCCGCAAACCTGGTGTCTGCTCTACTCTGGACATCCAGTCTGTAGTGCTTGGAAAAGGTATGTAGCGAGGACCAGGTAGCCGCTCTACAGATGTCTAGCGGTGGAACCAAGCTATGCTCTGCCCAGGAGGCCGACTGCGCTCGAGTTGAATGCGCGCGAAGACCTGTTGGTACCTGCCTCCCCTTGAGAATGTAGGCAGAGGCAATGGCCTCCCTGATCCACCTAGAAATGGAAGCTTTGGCCGCCGCTTCCCCCTTGTGCGGCCCTCCAAATTGAACGAAAAGCCGATCGGACTTGCAGAAAGAAGCTGTGCGTGAGAGATACCGTCTCAGCACTCTATGCAAATCTAGTAGACGCAGTTTGGTACTCTCTCCTTCCTGTGCTTCTCCTGCGAAGGACGGGAGCGAGACTGTTTGGTTCATATGAAAGGGGGAGGAGACCTTGGGTAGGAAGGAAGAAACCGTCCATAAGACCACCTTATCCTTGAAAAAGGACAGGAAGGGAGGTCGAGAAGAGAGAGCTTGAAGCTCCGAGACCCTCCTAGCCGAACAAATAGCTACCAAAAATACCGTCTTCAGGGTCAAGTCTTTTAGGGAGGAACTCCTTGCCGGCTCAAAGGGTTCCCTGGTTATGGAATCCAAAACCAGGTTTAAGTCCCAAGGGGGGATCACTGATCTTTGTTGAGGTCGTAAGCGCTTGACCGCCCTCAGGAATCTACCCACATCAGCGTGATCTCCTAGAGACTTGCCCCGAACCTTACCTCTATAACAAGAAATGGCCGCTAGCTGAACTCGTAGCGAGCTGTGAACCAAACCTTTCTCGAAACCTGCTTGTAAGAACTCTAACACCTCCGGAACTGAGGCTTCTGAGGGTTTCTTATGGTGATCGGCGCACCACGCCTCGG
The DNA here is from genome assembly GCA_033557465.1 of Ichthyophis bannanicus. Lineage (NCBI taxonomy): Eukaryota > Metazoa > Chordata > Amphibia > Gymnophiona > Ichthyophiidae > Ichthyophis > Ichthyophis bannanicus. The sequence continues at coordinate 408,047,808 of CM066035.1, read as the reverse complement.
ATATGCGCCAAACCCTGACATAGGAAAGGCAGGTCGAGCGTTTCCAAGCGTTCAGCAGGGTCAAAATTACCGAAGCCGAGTAACCTCGCTTCACGAGCCGAGCCCTCTCAAGGGCCAAGCCGTAAGCGAGAATCGATGCACGTGGGGCATGAGTACAGGACCCTGCCGTAGCAAATCCTTTCTGTTGGGGAGCCTCCAAGGGCGATGAGCCGTTAGTCTCACCAGGTCTGCATACCATGGGCGACGAGGCCAATCCGGAGCTATGAGTATTACCAGACCTGGATGGGCCTCTATTCGTCTCAGAACTCTCCCTATGAGGGCCCAGGGCGGGAACACGTACAGGAGACCTTCCCAAGGCCACTTCTGGACCAGGGCATCCAAGCCTTCTGACATCCTTTCCTTTCTTCGACTGAAGAACCGACTGGCTTTGGATGTTTCGTAGCGTGCCATGAGGTCCATGATCGGTACTCCCCAAAGGGCTACCACTTGGTCGAACACTTCCTGCGCTAGTTCCCATTCTCCGTGGTCTATCTTGTGTCTGCTGAGATAATCGGCCGTCACATTGTCTGTTCCCACCACGTGCTGAGCTGACAGGTCCAATAGGTGTGCTTCGGCCCACTGTAAGAGGCTGTCTGCCTCCTTCTCCAGCAGAGGGCTGCTCGTCCCCCCTTGGCGGTTGATGTAGGCCACCGTGGTGACATTGTCCGAGAGGACGCGGACTGCCCTTTGCCGCACCAAGGGCTCGAGCGCTGTGAGTGCTAGCGCCACTGCCCTCAGCTCTAACCTGTTGATGGACCACCGAGCTTCCCTCGGGGTCCAGCTCCCCTGTGCGAACTGTCCCTCGCAATGAGCCCCCCATCCTACGAGGCTTGCATCCGTCGTTAGTTGTATCCATTGTGGTGGGTCAAGAGGCATCCCGCATCCAAGGTTCTTTAGGCATTCCCACCAGAGGAGAGTCCTTCTGACCTGAAGAGGACAGGGCAGCTGCATGGATAAGGGATGATGCTGCGGGGACCATCGTCGTAACAATGCGCGTTGAAGGGGTCACATATGTGCCTTGGCCCACGGTACTACCTCTATCGCTGCCGCCATGGTGCCCAACAGCTGAAGGTAATGCCAGGCGGTAGGGATCCGTCTTGCAATGAAGCGAGAGACCAGGCCCCTCAGATCTCGTAACCTCTGTTCCGACAGGAAGACTCTTCCTCTCCTTGTGTCGAATCTTGCTCCGAGGTAATCGATCTCCTGCGAGGGAATTAATCTGCTCTTTGCCCGGTTGATGACCCAACCCAACTCCTCCAGGAATTCCACCACCCTGGCTGTAGCTGCACGACTCTAACTCGGTTTTTGCCCGAATCAGCCAATCGTCCAGGTATGGATGTACTAGAAGTCCTTCCTTGCAAAGGGCCGCGGCTACCACTACCATTACCTTGGTGAATGTCCTGGGAGCTGTTGCTAGGCCAAAGGGAAGAGCCTGGAACTGAAAATGACCCCTCGGCACTGCAAATCTCAGGAACTGCTGATGGGATTTTCGGACCGGGATATGTAAGTATGCTTCCGTCAAGTCCAGCGATGTTAGAAACTCCCCCTGTCTTACCGCTGCAATGACCGACCTCAGAGTCTCCATCCGAAAATGAGGAACCGAGAGGCAACGATTGACTTGCTTTAAGTCCAGGATTGGACGGAAGGACCCTTCTTTCTTTGGTACCACAAAATAGATCGAGTATCGACCGGAACCGTATTGGTCTCTCGGGACGGGGGTCACCGCTCCCAGCTTGATCAGCCTTGAAAGGGTGTCTTCTATTGCTGCTCTCTTTTCTGGAGATCTGCAGGGAGATTGCATAAAGGCTGGGGGAACTTGCTTTGTGAATTCGAGGGCATAACCCTCTCTGATTATTTCCAGTACCCAACGATCCGATGTGACTCGGGCCCAGGCGGGAAGGAACTGCCTTAACCGGCCCCCCACCAGCAGGCCTTTCTCCTGGGCCCCCCGCAGTTTTATTGTGTTTTCCTAGGGCCTGAGGATGTGGAGGAAGTCCCAAAGCCTCTTCCTGCTCCTCGAAACCCTCGGAAGCCTTGACCTCTAGGCGAGGGGCGACCCCTAGGAAAAAAATTCTGTCTGATCGGCCGGAACCTGCGAAAGTCCCTCGGCTGGTTGCAAGCAGGGACCGTCGAACGGTTTTTAGGTCTATCTTCCGGGAGTCTACCTCCCTTAGACTCGCCAAGATCTTTCACCAACTTTTCCAGGTCCTCACCAAACAGCAGCTTCCCCTTGAAGGGGAGGCGACTCAGGCGAGCCTTCGAGGAGGGATCCGCCGCCCAATTGCGTAGCCACAGATATCTCCTGGCTGCTACCACCGAGGCCATATTTTTGGCTAGGCTCCTAATAAGGTCATACTGACTATCTGCTAGAAAGGCGGAACCAGACTCCAAGCGCGTAGCACTAGCTTGCGCGTCGGTAGCGGCGCCATCCGTTAGTTGAAGCTGTTGAGCCCACCTCAGGCAGGCTCTTGCTACCCACGCTCCTAACACTGAGGCCTGCAGGGCGAGGGCACTAACATCAAAGGCTTGCTTCAACAACGAGTCCAGCTTTCTATCCTGACTATCTTTAAGTGCTGCGCCGCCCTCGACCGGAATGGTCGTCTTCTTTGTCACCGCTGAAACCGCTGCATCTACCTTTGGGGATTTCAGCAGATCCTTGTCCGCTTCCGGCACTGGGTACATTCGAGACATGGCCCTCACCCCCCTTAGACTGGACTCCAGTTGATTCCACTCCTCCTGTGGACCGGAAAGACTTTGTGTTTTTCTGACGGCTTGAATCAAAGGATCCTCCAACGCTTCTTCTTCTGTAGGGATGTCTGATGCCATATTGAGCACCTTCATGGATTCATTAATCAAGGCTGGGAGCTCCTCCCGGCGAAATACTCTAACTATTCGGGAATGCTCTTCTTCTGGGATCTCCCCCTCCTCAAGCTCTTCATCTTCCTCCCCCACTTCTCTGTCTGAGCCCTCCTCATCCGGAGTGGTGGGAGAAGGAGGCGTGAGAGGTTCCTCGCCCATTAGTCTAGAGCGCTTAGGGGGGGCTCCGGGGTCATGGGAGCTTGTCTTCCCTGGACCGGGCCGGCCACCTTCTTTCGGCAGCGGAGGCCCCATGAATCCCTGCTGACGCATACAATAAGCTTTGTGTAACAGAAGGACAAATTCTGGGGAAAAATGCTCCCAGCCTCCCTCCGCTCCACTGGAAGCCGGGGGAAGGGACTGAGAGGGGCCTGGGCAGACAGATGTAGAGGGCGGGGGAGTGGGGGGAAGACCTTGAGAGCACTGTTCCCTCTAAGCTGTGCGCATGTGCGCGCGCACACACACCTCGCCGAGTGAGCGCACATACTTTACAGCAGAGCGCACAAAAATTACAGTTCTGATTCTGATAGAAAAACAACACAGACGCCTTAAAATTTAAAAGTTGTTGTGTATTTACGGTTTTCACAAGTTCTACAATATTTTCTAGTGCAATCAATGTGGTGTACATACTATATTCTGACGTGTAGTCAAATTTTAAAGTATATAACTCAGAGTGTCGTTATGTAGCGCACAAAAATTTAACCTTCCTTCAAAAGCTGCACAGCTGATATTTTATGCGCACACAGCCTACAGAAAATTAGAGGGAACATTGCTTGAGAGACCTGAGCAGTCTGATCCATGGACAACTGAATCTCCTGCTCCACAGAAGCTGCTTCTGCAGCACAACCCCGGCAGATCCCGGCCTCAGAATCCGCAATTCTGCGGGTGCCGCAGGACAGGCAGCGTAATTTTCCTGTCATTCTTCCTCCTCTCTAGAATTGGTATTCAAGAGCCCCCCTGAGTGAGAAGGATCCGAAGAACAAAAAACAAACAAAGAACAAAACAAACCTGGCAGTCAGTGAAATGAACAGAAATTAAATTAATGAAAACTAAATGGAAACAAATAAAACTTTTCCTAAGCACAGGAAGGGGGGGGGGAGGGGGGGCCTGTGCAAGGACCCTAACCAAGCCCCAAATAAATCAAATCAAAACAATAAATGGAATAAATTACATAAATTATTAAATTATTAAAATTAAGAATACAGTCAGGGATTTTGAGTCTCTGCAATACTTGCGATTTCGGTGACTCTATGCTCTCCGGGCCGCACTCCTCACGCTGGGCCCGCTGACTGAAGATAGACTCCACGTGGTAGGCCTCAGCCACGTGGAGTCAGTACATGCGGCCGGCGAACTTGCTTTCGCTGTCGGATCCCCCAGCCGTTAGGGCAATCGCCTCGACGATCTGCCGCCGCCTCTAGCGCTCAGCTTGGGAAGCCGCTGGAAGCGCGAGGTGGCAGTGAGGCAGGGAGAGGAGCGTTGCTGTTCACGCTGAAGCCCCGATTCGGGGGCTGAGCACGGGGGAGATACCTCTAGCGCTCAGCCCACCTCGGGGACTTCGGCACGAGGCAACAGAGAGAGGAGCGGAGGCCGAAGCACCGGATGCCGCACCCGCGGGGGGGGGGGGGGAAATGTCCCGAAGCGGCCTGCTGCCCAGTAAACCCTCTCCTTCCCATGGACTCCGGAGAACCGGGAAGGGGGGGAGGGGGAAAAGGAGAGCCAAAGGAAGTACAAATTCACCAACGATTTAGCTAAAGAACACACGGGAGTAGGAAGAACTCCCTCAACTAAAATAAAGGTAAATTAAAGAAATTAAAGAAATAAAAAAGGTAACAAAGGAACTAAAGACCAGTAAGCTCCTGGCTTACGGTAGCCCTCCAGCTGCTTGGAGGCTGAGAATACTGGTGCCTATGGGTGGTGCCAGTGGTATTTATACCACACCATCATCAAAATGATGATGGGCTCAGCCTCCAAGCTGCTGGAAGGGTTGTGCAACCCGAGAGTAAAGGGACTGGACTGGAGTTCTGCTAAGGAACATTTAGTAAACATGCCTCTATGTATTTACTCGGAACTAACCCCTATCCCCTGCATGGGGATACAACGAGACATGGTTTGTTCTGATTGTATACTAGGAAATTAAGAATTTCAGCACTGTAAAAGGAATGAGAATTTTCACTCTGGTTTTGCCAGGGTACAAACCATTTTATGCAGTCACAGTGGAATTATATGACAGGATGCTAATTCTCCTTATTATGCAGATTTTCAGGCTCAGTCAAAAGGACCAGAGGAGACTAACTTCAAATCATGATGCCAACCCTACTTTGGATTTGAGCCCAAACGAATCTGAGGAAAAAAAAAATGGGGTTTTTTTGCTAAGTTTTCCCATGTGTATTCATCAGGACTATCCTGAAAAGCAGACTGGCTGGGGTAGGAGTCTTAGGGTCGGTTTGAGCGCTGCTGAACTAGAAAGGCAGCTTCACTTTTATACTGCTTATCCTTTCAACTGTTCTTGCAGGGCTCCATTCGCCAAAGTACTCTACATATAGCGTAGACCACCTGGGTAGTGCTAACTAATTGGTATTCATTGAAGGTACCTGGGAAAGATGAGTGACTAAGCTCATTATGCTAGCATTTGAACCTGTTAACCCTACGTTTGCAGATAATGTTCGTGCAGATGCCTTAGATATTTTAGCTGTCTTTCTGGCCAATTGACACTGGGGCATCTCCATTAAACCTGTAGTACATTTAGCATGCAGGGTAAATATGTTCACTTTGTGTGTTAAATATAGCATGATTTGGCCTAGTGGGGGCGGCAGGCCATATTAACTTGTGTCTTGCTTCAGCCTAGTAGCTGAGGCCCTTAATTGTGTAGTTGTGGGGCAATAAAGCAGTCCAAGTGGAAATAGGCTAACACAGGAAAATTTAAATTTTTTAATTTTGTTTTAATCATCAAGTTTGCAATTGGACCTTGGCAGAAAGCTCCAAACCATGAACAGAAAGTGAGGATATTTTCTCCAACCAAAAAGCTTCTTTATAAAAGGTATTTCAGCAGTGCTATGACAAAGCAGTTTCTTTCAGTCTTTGCAACAAACATGTTTCCTTTTTAGCCAAACAAAACACAGTTGAAAGTCACTATTATAAGCAAAGTCCAACTAACCTTGTTAACTTCTCCCAGCTGTTTCAGGCAAACTTAAAACATTCTCTGCTTCTCAGTATAGGAACTAAACTGCTGTTTAAAACATTTTCATAGCAGGAATACTATTGTAGCTTTAAAAGATGAGACTTCTGTCTTTCCAGCACTTCTCAGTAGCAATTACTCAGAATAACTACTTCTTGTGCTTTCTTCACAATACCTCTTTAAGGGCTACAGACCTCCTTCCCTTTAGTGAAGCATTTTAAAAGTACTTTAGTCTGCTTTACCTTGGTTTGTAGAAGCATTCTTCCTAGCAGGCTTTTTTAACAGGCACGGTTTCTTACTTAGAACCTGGGCTGCTTGCCCTTGAGTCAGAGTTATAATCCTTTTAACTCCCTCAAGCTTCTTCCTGCTCTTCTCTCTTGCTTCTTGTTCCGTTGTTGAATTCCCCAACAACTATTGTGGCTTTTCCTCTGGCTCTGCCACTCCTCCAACCAGTTCCTTCGGCTTCCCTCTCCACTTGCTGACTATGTTTAAATGTTTGCCAGCCTTCCCTTTTTGGCCCCACCCTATCTCTCCCTGCTGTTGCCATGGAGTCCGGGTGTGGCTTCGAGCTAGCCTTGCAAGTGTGTGTTTCTCTATAACTTTCGTTTTGTAACCTGTGCTTGGGTGAGCCCATCCCCCTCTCAGCCCATCCCCCTCTCAGGGAAAAAATTTTTTTTTTCTCTCTTTCCCAGGTCTGTGCTGCACCCGCCTTACCACAATATATATATACTGTATATATGTAGCTAGGCACATTAAAAGTTAGTACAACCACATATGTTAAATAGCTGAATATCATGGTCTGCTATTACACAGGCTATTAAAAGCTGACATAAGAGGCCAGTTGACCAGTTATACTACTTTACCCTGTACATGTGTGTGCAGCGGTCAAAGGCATGATTTACATTTTTGTCTTTTCTGAGGCCATGATAAAAGTGGATGGGGCAGAATACCACACTGGCTGCCACTTCAGACCTCCCAACAACACAGATCTAGACAGACCTCCATGATGAGCACCCTCATCATCCCCCACATCAGAACCAAATCCAGCAAGCAAGCATGTAAATGAGCCTTCCAACTGTACGCACCCTCTATATGGAACACACTACCGGACCAGCTAAGGAACATCACAGACCTCAACACCTTCAGAAAACATCTGAAGACACACCTGTTCTCAGAGCATTTCAGCCCTATCACATAACCTCTCCCAAGAAGGAACATAATCAGATGACAATCACTGTACATAGTTTACATTTGTATATAGTAATGACCTCAAGAGCTATCAATTGCATGATGTATATAGCTTAATTCTTACTTTATTCGTTGTTAAAATGTACATTCCCATATTGTTCTCTGTAAACCATCATGACTCAGTGAAAGGCAGGATATAAATACAGCTAAATAAATAAATAGCTCATACAGATTTTTATTTATTTAAGTTTTTTATATACCACCTTTGTACCAAGGCGGTTTACAATGAACAACAGCATATAATCTCATGAGATTTGTTTTACACTGAACAAGAGGTAAACAACTTGGAGTTTAATATGGGAGTTAAACGTGGGGATTATGAAATATGCTCAAGCCTCCTATTGCTTGTTACAAGACGAGCAGCTGCATTTTGTATCAATTGTAAAGGCTGAATAGAGCATGCTGGTAAACTTACATATAAACTACTACAGTAATTTAAGGGCAAAAGGATAAAAACCCTAACAATGGCTAAGAGATTCTCTGCTGACAAATAAGGCTTCAATCTCTGAATCAAACGCAACTTAAAGAATGTAGTTTGAACCACTTTATGGATGTGCTTTGCAAATCTAATAGGACACCCAAATCATGTACTTGAGTTTAGACTGGAACAATGCAGTCACCAATCTCTATTTTTATAGAAATAAAATCAGGCATAACCCATGTCAAATACAAAACTTCTGTCTAGCTAACATGCATTGATTACTATACTTCAGATAGTAAGGCATCTCCTAACAGTCTGCAAATTTTACACGAGACTGAATGCCCCACATGAACTTCTTATGAATGTAACTCGCCTTGCCTATCAATAAAAAGGTATTAACTATATCATATTCTAGCCTTTAGGAAGCAACTTAAAATATGGTTATTTGTTCAAGCTCAGGGCCAAGATATTACCTGGAGTATGATTTTGAATTATGTGACTTTCATGAGTTATGGACTCTGGTTGTTTTATATATTCGTATTGCAAGGTTGTATGTGTTTTTATTTGATACTAATATTGATATTTGTTGTTCCCCACTTTGACCTTTAAGTGAAAAGGCAGGTTATAAATAACCTAAATAAATAAATAAAATTACATCTTTATGTAGTATTTAAACACAGCAACACTAATATGACACAACAAGAATCCTCACCTTCCTAACACATACACTGTGAAAAACATTCTTACAAAATACTATGGGGTCCTTTTACTAAATCCTGTTACACCTTTGTACCTAATGTGCATTTTTAACAAAGTAAGTATAAAGCCTTCGCCATTAGTGTCGGAGGCATGACCAGCATGTTCCCGGCATTTATCGTGCCGATGTGTACACTAACATGGCGTAATTAGCGTAGGTGCACCTAATGATACTCAGAGGTCTCATTAGGTGCACCCACACTAACTGCTGCATTGACACTGAACATGTGATAATGATGCCCGCGCTAATTACAGTGCAGACAACACTCACACTCTACCCTTAATCTGCCCAGTCTCCGTCCCATCAATAGCCAATTAAAACACATCTTAGCGATTGCTTGCTATCATGCCACATGTTAGGTGTCACTGCGGACAGCGAGTGCATGCTAAAAGGCACGTTAACCACCTAGCGAGCTTTAGTAAAAGGGCCCCTATATATGGATTTCTGCACAGCACCAAATTCATCAGTAACTTTTCATAAATGAATCACAAGCTACACCTATTCTTTCAAAGCACAGAGCCATGAACAGAGACAAACACTTAACAGGGTTATTCTGAACCACGAATAGTGGGGACGTCCATTCCCACTATACATGCCTTCTCCTGCCCGCAAATAACTTCCCTGCCAGTTGTGCATGGAAGTCAGATGGAGGCAGGGAAGGGGCGGCCAGGGAGCAGAGTCTGGGCGGGGAGGCGGGCGGTCGCTGGCCTTGGATGTACAGGGCCGATTCTAATGTCGGCCCTGTACGTCAAGGTCTGGCAACATGTGCGGAGAAGTTATTCCACCTCCAAGGTGGAATAACTTCCCTGGACGTGTTTTTTTAATTGACGGGGCGCAGATGGGACGGGGGGGGCCAGGGGACATTCCCCGCAGCCCGACCCTGACCTTAGGCCAGATCGGGGGTCGGGCTGCAGGGAATAAATACTTTTTTTCAGGTGGCCGGCATCATGGCTTTTAAATGGAGCTGCGGTGCCATGGGAACAGGACGCCATGGCGTCGCGACTCCATTTAAAAGCCCTGACTGAGTTAGCCAGGCTGTGCATGTATATGCAGGCCAGAACGAACTGCAGTCTGGGCCTGCATGTACATGCCTGATTAGCCCCCACGGGATCAGAATCACGATCCCCTATGTACGTCCGGCTCAGACCGGACATACAGAGGGGATCGACGTCGGGAATGGAATCGGGCCTTAAAGGATTAAAATAGTAACTGCAGCCAATCATAAGGTCAGAACACAAAGATAACTTGCTTCAGGTTTAAGATGTGCCATCTGAAAAGGTTCTCTTTTAGGAACAAGCCAAACAGCAGAACTATGCGCAAGCTACTCACCTTGTTCTTAATGATCATTTCCTGATCTTTATAGCATTATTCATTACCAATGCTGTTCTAACTAAACACTGTAGTACACTACAAATTCTTACTAGCAGATATTCAACAATCAATGACACAACTGTTTTGCAATGTACTGGACTGAAGGGTTAAAAAAATGTGGTCCTAATTAGGAAACTATATTTTCTCAGTCCCCATTATTTCCAGTATTAAAAAACAGTATCAACCTTATGAAGGAAAACAATGAAAGATGTGTAGTGACTCCATGACACTGTTCTGATGTCTGTTTTTATATAAGTTTACTAACATAAGGTTATGTATGTCATATTTATTGATTGATTAATGCACCATTTCTTTTATTTTCTGTTTATGTAATTAAGGATCGGTAAACTGCTCTGATGCCAATTACAATGTGCCTAGGACAGTATAACAAAGCTAAAATAAATAGTTATACACTAGCTAATTATATCTGAATTTCTTGAATTCTCTCCAGCTTTTTGTTGGATAAAATCATTTTTGTTCCACAGCTATTCTTCCCTCCGCCCTGTTTCTGGGAATAAAAGTATGAATGAGATACTATTGGAAAGCCATACAAGGGCCTCGCCGGCATCCTCTACTGCACTGGCAGGAGTGACAGAACACCATGGAGCAGGATGCGGCCTAGCACTCAGTGCAATGGCGAGAGGGAGGACAGGTCAATAACTGCTCTTCATGCCAACAAGGCAGGCCAGTTCCTGGATCCCAATATGCCATTTGGCTGTACCTCGCCCACCCTTCCCTTCCAGTCTCCAAAGGTTTGTGTGAACTATGACAGAGGATATTCAAGGGACAGGGCCCGCTTTCCCCCTCTCCTTTGAAGTGCTCCACAGCTTCACAGTCACACTCACCTGCAGCTGTGGTGCGAAGGGAACGCATGGTTAGAGGGCATCAATGTACTGCTCTCAATGGAGAGGCCCTGCGTCCTGAAGGCATGACAGAGAAAGGGCACTCTCACTCACCATCAGTAAAAGTAAGTAAAGAGAAACAGCTTACCGAAATAGAGCTTAAAATTAAGCAATAGACAGCTTCCAGTCAGGCAGCAAAGGAGAGCAGTAAGCTCCAGTGCTGTTCGCTCACTACATATGTGGTTGCTGAAAACGAAAACTTGCTACTTTTCTCTGCTATTGTATGGTCCCACAGTGCCTGTTTTTGCTGCTTTTTTACCTCCTGAACTCTGCACGGAGTCGCGACCCCCAAGAGGATTTAGTTTGGGAACCACTGGAAACATTAATGTCTTGTGGTCCATAATGAAGCATAATTTTGTAACAAGTTGCTTAGGTTTGGAAGTCAAGAAGGCACCTATTTTTAGCCTCTTTAATAAAGACACATAATCATTTTTAATATGCCCCCTATAAGTGCCTAACGTGGTCAGCAGATATGCTAACCTTGTTAATCACGGTAAGCTAGATATTCAGCAGCACATAGCTCTTAACGCTGCTGCACACCCTAATGTACCAAAATGGTCAGTGGGCTTCATCATAAGGCATATGGGCAAACATAAAGATCTCAATATTTATACCTTAGAGGAAAGGCGAGAGAGAGAGGAGATATGATGGAGACATTTAAATACCTCCATGACATAAATGTGCAGGAGGAGAGCCTCTTTCCATTGACAAAGGTGGAAAGGAATAGACTTAGGAGTAATATGCAGAAATATTTCTTTACGGAAAGAGTGGTAGATGCATGGAATAGTCTCCCAGTGGAGGTGGTAGAGACGAGGACAGTATCTGAATTCAAGAAAGCATGGGACAAACACAGATCATCTCTAAAGAAACAAAGGGACTATAGTAGATGATATGGAAGGACAGACTAGATAGGCCATATGGTCTTTCTCTGCTGTCATGTTTCTTTGTTTATCTGTAGGACCCACCAGTCTGTGTCTAAATCACATCATTTTAATTTGCATTTCAGTTCACACAGCTGCCACTGGTTCATAACAACAACACTGGCCTTCCTCTGTCGTGCAGTCCTAGTGCCAGAAACTTGCTGGCAGGCATCCATCCCCAAGGTGGCCGCATGCATGCTTCCAAAGTACTAATTAGAAACAACCTTCAGATCCTTCTGGTTGAATCCTCTTTTGTAGGACAAATTTTGAACATGATAGTAGTGGCCTTCTTGGCAGCTAAATATTTGGATGTCTTCATTGGGGCACCTCTCCTGTGTTAACACGGTGATGCAGTTCTGTCAAAGTAAGGAGTAGGTTTCCTAAGCTGTGCTACCTGTTAGCACATGCTATCTGCCACATTCACAGTGCATTAATAGATAATGCAGCAAAAATGATTTTCTGCGCTATATCCAAACGTGTTAGCTGCATATATGGGTGGGGCTAGGGAGGAGAGTGGGCGTGCCTGACATGTGCAGTTACCTCATGTGCCAACAGGGCGTGGCAACTGCCCCAATAACAGACAGAGCACGTGCAGAGAACATCGCCTCAATGGGTGGTATTAGCCGCATCCATGGTGCTTATGCGCTGCGCTCACTCCATTTTCAGTGCAGCATCTGCTGAGGAAGTGTTGGGCATGCCTCCAACAGACCTTTTGAAGCGATGCAATGTCAAACATGGCTTAGTAAACAGACCCCTAATATCTAACTAATGAATGCTGCGTCATCAGTACTACTAGGTATCTTAGCAGTGATACTTCTTAGAGATAAATATTAATCTAAAATACATACTGCTGTCTTGTAGTTTCTTGGTTACAGTTCTGGCCTCCTAGTTGAAGAGGTGACATCAAAAGCACTTATGTCTTGCAGAAGATGAGCTGCAGCTGAATAGTTTGGGGAGCACAGGCTCCACTGTTATGCCTCAGAGAGGAGTTGATTTAATTGTACTCAGAGCCGGCGCTACCATTAGGCGAACAAGGTGGTTCCCTAGAACGCCGGCCCTCTAAGGGCACCAAGTGCTGCCGCAGCTGCTGCTCTCTGGGGCTTGCAGCGATGCAGAGCTTACTTAACGGTTCCGGTGCTGCGCAGCGGTTTCGGCCTTTTACTAGTTGCCGTTTCTGCCCCCTTCCAATGCAGATTTTCAGTTTCTATTGTTTTTTTAATCAGCAGCATGTTCGCACATTTTTCTTTGAATGCACATCTTTCTAAACATACAGTCTGTCGCATCAAAGAATATTTCTTTTAATCCACAGTTACTTTACCCTTTCCGTTTAACAATTACGAGACATTTACTTATCCGATTAAAGTTTCTATTGGCTGGCATCCTTAGCTTCCTCAGCTGGCAGCACAAGGCATTGGACTGCTAACATCAGAATAATATACTGCACATATCACCCTCTTTTGTTTTAACATAATCATGGCCTCGATTTTGAGCATTCTATCTTTACACGAATACACCAGGAAAGTGCAACCTTTCCCGTCCCTGATACAGTGGATTTCATTCTGATTTACAGAGAGAATAACTCATAAAGCAAGGGCTAATGGACCAAACATAAATAAATAATCTGTATGATAATAAGGATGGTTATTGATGATGTGGAGCAATTAATTTGGTACAATATCATAGATCACCAAAGAGAAACACCAAACCAAGAGCTAGATTTATTAACTTGCATTAATGTGCATTACTGCCATTTAATCCATTTTATTAATAAATAGGCCCCATTGACAATAAAAGGGCTTGTGGTAAATAATGCATATTAAAGTGCAATAATGCAAGTTGGTGTATTAATTCTGGTTAGCAAATTTAGTCCCCTAATATTAAAAGGCTTTTGCAGTTGTAATATGGAAGAAATCAGAAGGAAGGAGAGAGAGTCCACAAGCACACACAGGAAAGGAACCAAGAGAATTTGCAAAACAAGAGAAAAAAAACTCTTCAAAGAATTAGATCAGCAAACGAAGAAAAGCAGGTGGCAATTGCAGGAATACAATGGGGAATACAGTGTCACTCCAGGAACCCTTTGTCAATCAAGAACAGACACATGAATGGTTAAGAAGAGGTGAACTGAAACCGAAGGATGAGAGATTGATAGCTGCAGCCCAGGACAACGGATTACGGACGAGATGGTTTACAGCGAGCACTGAAAAAATTGGCAAAACATACATATGTTAATTCTGTAAGAAAGACCTGGAAACAGTGACTCACCTCATAGCTGGCTGTGAAATTCTGATGGCAGAATATTTCTATACAGAAAGGCACGACAAAGTAGCACGCCTCAGGCACTGGAAACTCTGTAAACACTACATCACTGACCTTGAAAAGTAGTGGGATCATGACCCTAAGAGCATTACAGAGAATGAAGAGGTTATGATCACCAGGGACATTCCCATTCCAGTGGATAAGAAAATGGATGCCAGGAAACCTGACATGGTGGTAAAGGAAAAAAACACCAGAACGGCATCGATAACAGAGATGTCCGTTCCAAGTGATTATTCTGTGAATTGCGTGGAGAGGCAGAAGATCCTGAAGTACCAAGAAATGTAGTCAGAGACCAGAAAATGTGGCAGAAAGATACAGAAATATTTCCCATCATGTTGGGAGCCACAGGCTTGATAAAGAAGAATTTCCAAGCACATCTTGACAAACTACCCATACATGTTACATCCTGCTCTCTCTGGCATGATGCAAGTATTAACGCCGAGCCTTAGCAGTAAACTTGAGAGACTGAGATCATACTCTACATTTTCGAAATTTAAAGAAGCCCTCAAAACTCATCTTTTCCAGCTGGCCTTTGAACTTAAGATTGGGTCTGTTTAGGATCCTCCCCTTCCTAATTCCCTCCTCCCTTTTTCTTACTTTCTATCCTATTAAATGTTTGGTGTTCTTTTCCAGTTTCTATTTATTGTATTTCTGATGTTTATTGTAAACTGCTTTGATTGTCAAGAAAGGCGCTATATCAAGTGTTTAAATAAACCATAAACCATACATACCCTGGCTTAGACGTGAGGTTCATGACTGTCATGGTATGCGCAAAACCAACCCATTTTGGAAAAACTGCCCCAAGAAATCCTATAGCAAAGCAGATCTATAATTTAATATAGTATGTCACCTGCCACCCTAACTGTCCATGAAAATAACTGTCCACAAATATATTTAGTCCTTCGGAGGGAGAATGAGTGGAGCAGGAATCTCTGCCAGGACTACTGCAGGCACCACAGAAGAAGAGAGACAGGAACTGCGGGAAAGAACAGACGTGTGATGGTATCGGCAGGAATTGCTTGAATGACTCCTCAGCCCCTCTGAATAATCAGATGCATTGCAGAAGATAAAAAGGAGTGCCTTATCCTGAATATGAAGAAATTGGTGTCTTATCCTAAGAAGGACTCAAATGTCATCTGATGAAGGTGCCTGGCCAATGATGACATCATCCTGACCTAAAAGAAAGCTGGCACTGAAGTACTGTAGGTGTCGCCTCTAAGGCCTCGCCCTAGAGCTCCTTCCTCACTGTCTCCATTACTCTATTTCCATTCCCCGCCATTCTCCATATCAAGTTCCAGTCCCACGCTCTCAATGCAGGGCAGGTCAAGGATGTAGTTTGCCGACTGTTTCACCTCTGGAACAGCTACCTCCTCTCTTGAAAGAGTGAGCTCAGGTGAATGAGAGTTCACCCTCCAGGTGGAAAAATATTCTCTCAGAGTCCAAACGTTAACTAAGTATATGAATCACAAAAGCAAGAGACACTGGGGACATTTCTCCTTCAAAGAAGATGCATACTGCAATTTAGGAAAAGCCAGAGGAGGAGTGAGTTATATTTAAAAACACGTCCTAAAGAGTAGGTCAGACTGAAGATTTAAAGCTGTCTTTATGGCCACTGTTTTTTTTTCTTAATCTTGCAACCTGAAAAAAATTCCAGTCTTCACTGGCACATAGCAGAGCATAGATCCCTGAAGAGGGAAAATTGAGGAAAAGGATGAAGAAGGAGAACCAGTAAATACTGGAGTAAGAGAAGCATTCCTGTTTGAAAGCCTCAGACCCGTCCTTTATTTTATCTCGTTCCTTTTTTGTCATATCTTTATTAAACGATTCTGACTGGTTTCCTGTCTAGATATTACAGGGCTTGCATTAATCCAAAATTTTCTTAGCAAGTACCAACTGGTATAATTTTATTTTTGCTTATGGTTGTCTGAGTGGGAATACCAAACATCATAACTGCTATAATAATTTGGAAGTTCTGTTGTCGCTGCATTTCAAATAGATTCCTTAAGCCAAGACAAAAAGTAGTTCCAGGCCACGAATGAATGAAAATAGGCCTAAGGAGGCAAGACTTGAAGAATAATTTAAGATTTAAGGGTCACTTGTAGCTGCAATGGATAGGACCCTATTTATTACGGTGTAAAGCTGTAGTGTTAAATATCGGGGGTGTCCTTGACGTTCTGGGAAGGCTAATGGCACCTAATTATGTGGCATTTTAGCAATTGTGTAGTAATTACTTCTGCACTGACTGCAAAGCACAGTCCCCGTCCATTCCTCACCCCAAAACGTCAAGGGCGGATATTCAGCGGCAGCGGCTAACCCTTCTAATGCATCTAGCCACCATCGCTGAAACTTAAACCCGGATATTCAATGCTGGGGTCATAGCCGGGCTCCGGTACTGAACATCGGGGTTGCCCGCATTGCCAGGAGGCTAACCGTGCAGCGGCGATTTTCAGCCATTGCCCCGTTAGGTTTCATGGCAAAGGTTAGGCCAGCCTTTTCTGTGCTTTGCTTTTGCCGCTTTGCCATATCCAGGCGGCAGCTCAATATTGCTGCTGCCCGGTTATGGCTGGGCGCTGCCCTGGAATGCCCTGATATTATCCCATTAGCACTGGGGCATGCGTCGGCAGCATCTGGGGATCAATGTTCCCTCTAATTTTCTGTAGGCTGTGTGCGCATAAAATATCAGCTGTGCAGCTTTTGAAGGAAGGTTAAATTTTTGTGCGCCACATAACACTGGGAGTTATATACTTTAAAATTTGACTACACGTCAGAATACAGTATGTACACCACATTGATTGCACTAGAAAATATTGTAGAACTTGTGAAAACTGGAAATACACAACAACTTTTCAATTTTAAGACGTCTGTGTTGTTTTCTATCAGAATCAGAACCGTAATTTTTGTGCGCTCTGTTGTAAAGTATGTGCGCTCGCTCGGCGAGGTGTGTGCGCGCGCACACGCGCACAGCTTAGAGGGAACAGTGCTGGGGATATTCAGCGGCATTAACTCAGTATCACAGACAGAGGAATTGACACGATTAGCAGGTCTGCTAGCCATGTTACTCCTTTGAATATCCCCCCTCAATTTCCATTTTAGCTGTTAAATGCACTAACTAGCATGTAATAGCAATTAACGCGATACTGTGCTGTTAGCATACATTAATTCCCATGGTAAATAGCTAACATATCTTAGTAAATAGGGGTGCTGATCTTGATTCATGCGCAATTTGCTTTAATTCAAATTTTTGGTTTCAGAGAATGCACAGACTCATAACCTTTGTAGTATTATTGGGATTTCTCGGTTTCTATCTGCATTCTGTCTTTCTGCCTCCTTTGCACCCCTCTTTCCCCCTCCCCTCAGTTAACTAAGCTTTTTGGTAGCGAAATTCTGATATTCAAGAGTATAACCAATGTACTGTAATAGTTCAGAAGCTCTCATAATTACAGTTCAAAAGGACTCCTGAAGCTAATCATAATTCAGATTTACAAGTAAAAAGTGATTCCTTTCATACTCAGTTTTGAGGCTTGTAATGAATGCAGGAATGGGCCTATATGTAAAGTGTTATTTTAGAAAGGACGTCCAGATGCAATCTGGGACATCTAGGGCAAAATGTCTAAAAAAATGCAGAGGACGTTTAAATTTCAGTCTGGTTTTAGAACATTGCCCAAATGGATGGCTGCTACAATGGATGGCTGCTACATCCTATGCTATTTTGTATGGGGGGACATGCATCAGCGTGTCGAACCAAAAACAAGTGTCCTTATTTCCCTGCGGTTTTCGTTATCATCATGAAAATTACAAGGGGTATCAGAGTACCTTCTGTTCTATGTCCTCCAGGTGTCTTCATGGTGGAACGAGAGCTTTTCTGATGTCTATTCGTGCCCTAGAGAAGAATAGACATGGACAGTCCCACTAGTGGGTAGTAATGTGCTCGCCATTTTTAAGATCATGTGCACATGTCCATCCTGTCTGGAACGCCCCGGTCACTCCTCTTGTCACGCCCCCTTGCAACTTGGACATCATCGCGCTGGGAACATCTATAGAACCAGCTTCTAAAATGACTCCAGGAATGTCTCTGTGATTTGGATGCCTGTGTGCCTATTTTCAGACATCCAAAACATGAATCGGGCTTCTAAACTAACCTTCTTTGTGCATTATTATAGTTTGGATCCTTCACATAAATCAATGTAGCCTATCATGTTCCCTGTCCAAGGTTACCAGAATTCCCCAATTTTCAGAGTGTCCCCAGCTCCATGAATTATAAACCACCTTCTGTCCCCGATTTCACTGAAAAAACGAGGGGTCGTTTTAGAAATGTATACAATGCTTATCTATATGTATAAAATAAAGTTTAAGAACCTATGTAAGCGTGCATGCTTAGAACTCCAGAAGGGCTGCTACTGTCTTTTTAAATCTTCTGAAATTACTGAAAGTTACCTGGACTGGTCATTTCGAAAATATGGGAAAAAGACATCCGAGGAAGGAAGACCCCTGCCCCTCCTAGCCCAGCTCAGGTGTCCCAGATTTGCTCTGCAAAATTCTGATAACCCTCGTCTCCAGCCTCCTCACACATCTATCCCTAACTGCTTCTGGGGCCTAATCTCTTGTTGCTTTCTCTAGTTAGTGGTTCATACCTTTAATGAACCCTGCCTCCTATTCTCCCACTCGCCCTAATAGCTATTTTAGTATTTACGCTCTTAGAAGACCCTGTGCCTTTTACCACAGTTGCCTGCAACTGGACAATGTCATGCCACAGGCTCTATTTCAAATCCAGTCTATCGGGATAAGTGCCGCTGACTGTGATATTCAGCGGATGCGGCACTATACGGATAGTGCCACTGAATATCTACACTGCACTATCCGGAGCATGCCATGGCCAATTTTACATATAGTAACCACTACGCATATAACTAAGGAGAGCAATAAAGCTGTCCTAAGGTTATCCATGTAGCCTATCGGCACTAAATGTCACTGCTATATGGCTATCAGCGCCACTGGTCACGTCATCCATATATTCAGCGCTAGATGCTATCTGGATCTTGACGCTGAATATCTGGATTATTTATAGCCGCAGCAGTCGGTGTTTAAAAAAAGAATTCAAGGCTGATATGACACTTCTTTGAGGCCACTTAAACCCAAATCCAGTTATTCCTCCGCATAGCTTCCTTACTTCATCCAAGGACTCTTTCTTCAGGTGGACTTGCATTAGGCCTCACTCCTTGCAGTGGACCTAAATTAAAGACCCCACCCCAGCAGTTTTGTCCGTTTATTGTCTCTCGGGACGATCTATTAGAATGTAAGCTTAAACATGTTAAGGCTTTCTGTTTTATGTGTCTGCGGAGCTCTGCATACACCTGATACCACTTATTCAAATGACGATAATTATTTGGTAGCAAACACCTGCTCAGGAAAAAGAAACTCTGCCTCTTGCTCCTGTAACTAAGAGGGTGCTGCAGTCACAAAATGATCTTTATCCAGCTGCTAGATGCACAGGCGACTGTTTGAAATGAAATGAAAGAAAATATAGAAAAAACTGTTTTTTGAAATGGTTAATGTCTCCTGGACAAGAGAAGAAAGAGTATCGGGAACTATTTACGTAATTACAGATAATAAGGTTTGTAAAGAGATTAGATTGCTGACAGGGTAGGATTAACCCTTTAATAAACGTTACCAGATGTCCCCAATTCTCGGGGATCGTCCCAGATTTTAGAGCTGTATCCCCAACTCCAACCTGTTTGGCAGCCTCCAGTCCCCAATTCCAGCAATAAGTGGGTAGAAAAGAAATTCTGAGAGGGATATTCAAAGGCAGTGAAGAGTGTATTTAAAGCGGCTGGCCATCACCACTTTAACATAGCCCTAGCCCCAGATATTCAGTGCTGGGGTCATATCTGGCCACCGGCAATGAATATTCAGTATGCCCAGTTAGCTAAACTGGCTAAAGGTAGGTGAGCCTTTCAATAGCCTAACTTTAGCTGGTTTATGATAACCCGCCAGCAGATGGAAATCACCACAGTTGGCATTGCGGCGTTAGAGGGGGATATTCGGTTACACTTTTATTTAACTTCATATACCGCCTACAGCAAGGCAACTAGGCGGTTAACAAAAGTTAAAAGACAATGATACAAAACAAAACCGAAACCCAGGAAATGAACAGGGGTAGACGAGAGGACAATGGATGACGAAGGGGAAGGAGGGCCTAGGTTACAATGCAGTAGCGCGTGTTAATAAAACAAAGGACACAGAAGGATGGGAAGGGAACAGGAAGAAATACAGACCAAATTGGCTGGAAGTGTTCAGGGGATGCCAAGAAAGGGGAGGCGGGGGCAGGGAATAGCAATCACTAAGGAAACAAAAGGTCAAAAAGGCACAGCCGTGGGGAAAGCTAAAGTAAAGAAATGAGGTTTTAACTGTGACTTAAAGCAAGTAAAGGAGAGTTGGGAGCAGAGGACAGAAGGAAGAGAATTCCACAGAGTAGGGATGACAACACGGAAAGACGAGGAATGCGTTAAGGACGAATGGACAGAACGTAAACCAGTGACTTCAAGAAGGGATGCAGGTTGAAGAGCACATTGGGAACCGTAGGTAGATAAGAGCTGTGGCAAGCTATGTGTCATTGAATATCCTGCTAACCGCATTGATCACTTTTATATCACCCCCCCCCCCCCCCATTATTTTTAATTTAGTAATTTGGCTATTTACATTCATCTTTATATTTTGCACAGTATGGGGGAAATGAATCGCTGTTTCTATTTCTCTGTTGATTTGTCTGCTTGGAAGTGATATTGTTGCCATCATGGATGGATGGATGGTGGGGGGGGGGGGGGGGCAGGGTAATGACTACTCTTCCCTCCTTCACTCCTTGTTGCTCAAACTTGAAACTAAGTTATCTTCTCCCCTCTGCCTCACACACACACTCACACACACTCCCCGCCTAGGATGTGTGTCCCAGTTTTTCCAGCAAAACAGCTGGTAACTTTACCTATAGTGTGCCCAAAGCGCATAAGCTTGTTAGGCCCCTACTGTAATATAAATATACCGGTACTTTAAAACTCCTACAAAAGGGCTCTGTGCGGTTCTGACTACAGAAGCAAAAAACAGCAGAGGAGAAATGCTGACATTGTCCCGAGGGAGGCAGGGGGGGGGGGGGGGGAGGTTAGGGAGTACAGACAAACCTCTGGTTCCCAATCACTCTTTTTTGCCAAGGCAAAAATCTAGGCCCTAAACATTTGCCTGTTTTACGTATTGCTTAATCCTGCCCTGAATGTTGACTGGGAGTAGGGTTGCCAACTGGCCGGTTTTCAGCCGGCCTGGCCGGTTTTTCCATGGCCAGGCCGGCTGCCGGCGCAGAGGCAAAACCGGCCCTTGAAAAGCCGGTTTTTTTGCTCTGGCCGCAAGATCGGGAGCGGCCAGAGCAGAAAAACCGGCTTTTCTCCCAACCCGGAGGGCTTCAGAGGGAGCTGGGGAAGCCCGCGCGAGGCCCCGGCTCCCTCTGAACAGCCGCCAGCGTGAAGAGCCTTTACCTTCACGCTGGCGGCTGTTCCTGTGAAGCCGCGATTGGTGGGAAAGGTTAAAGGCAATGCCCTTTAACCTTTCCCAGCATTCGCGGCTTCACAGGAACAGCCGCCAGCGTGAAGGTAAAGGCTCTTCACGCTGGCGGCTGTTCAGAGGGAGCCGGGGCCTCGCGCGGGCTTCCCCGGCTCCCTCTAAAGCCTCAGACAGCCGCGGTTTTGGGGGGGGGGAGGCCAAGGACTGCCTGGGCTGTGATGGGGGGAAGGGGCCTGGACTGGAAAAGGGCTAGGAGGGGGGAATTTGACTGGAAATGGGTTGTGATGGGGGGGGGACCTGGACCGGAAAAGGGCTATGGAGGGGGGGAGGACTTGGACTGGAAAGAAATGGGCTGTGATGGGAGGGGACCTGGACTGTAAAAGGGCTATGGGGGGGGGGACATGGACTGGAAATGGGTTTTGATGGGGAGGGGGACCTGGACTGGAAAAGGGCTAGGGGGGGGGGACTTGGACTGGAAGAGGGCTATGGGGGGGGGGGGAACTTGGACTGGAAGAGGGCTATGGGGGGGGATCTTGGACTGGAAGAGGGCTATGGGGGGGGGGAACTTGGACTGGAAATAGGCTGTGATTAGGGGGACTTGGACTGGAAATGGGTTGTGAAGGGGGGACCTGGACTGGAAAAGGGCTATGGGGGGGCATTGGACTGGAAAGAAATGGGTTGTGATGGGGAGGGGGACCTGGACTGTAAAAGGACTATGTGGGGGGGGGGCGGACATGGACTGGAAATGGTTTTTGATGGGGAGGGGGACCTGGACTGGAAAAGGGCTATGGGGGGGGGGGGACATGGACTGGAAATGGGTTATGATGGGGAGGGGGACCTGGACTGGAAATGGGCTATGCTGGAGGGAGGGGGAACTTGGACTGGAAATAGGCTGTGATTAGGGGGGCTAGGAATGCAAATGGACTGTGATGGTGGGGGGGGGGGTAGGACTGCAAATGGGTTGTGATGGTGCGGGGGGACTCCGACTGCAAATGGGATGTGATGGGGGGGCCTAGGACTGGAAATAGGCTGTGATGGGGGACTTGGACTGGAAATGGGCTGTGATTGGGGGGGGGGCTAGGACTGGAAATGGTCTGTGATGTGAGGGCTAGCACTGGAAATGGGCTGATGAAGAGCTGGAATAGGACTGGAAATGGGCTGATGTGGGGCATGGGAGAATGGGATTAGAAGGGAGTGGATGCTGGGTGGGTCTAGAACTATAAGGGAACTGATTTTGGGGGAGGACTAGAATAGATGGGGAATGAGTGGAGAGGGGAAAAAATATTTTGTGTGGAAGAAACGTCTATGATGGGCTGGGTATTGGGAGAGTGAGGGGCTTGAGAATGGAAGGGTGAAATTTAAATGGATGATAAAGGAATAAGGAAAGAATTGGGGGAAAGAGCAAAAGGGAAACAATCAGTATGTTAAAGCAGATATAGAGAGAGAATGGAAAACATTTAAAAGAGAAGAAAGGACAAATGGATAGCTCGCAGAAGACACGAAGAAACCAGAAGAAGTGACTGGAGCAATTGCAACTGAAAAATAAAACGCCCAAACAGAAGGTAGAAAAATACTTTTTATTTTGAATTAGCTGGAATATGTTTGGTCTGGGAAGTGTGTATTGATAACATCTTTGCGTTTTTGTTTAGTGCAAGAGGAAATTACTTTATAGTTTTATTTCTCCAGTGTTGTACATTTCATGTTTGGATTTTGGGGTTCCCAGTTTAATTATTATCTGACCAAGGAAGTTAGCCTACACGTACCCTCGGTAATTTTTGTGGGTGGGGCTGGGGGCGGGGCAGGGGTGGGACTAGGGGCGGAGAATGGGTGGAGCATGGCGAGCCACAGGTGTCGGGTTTTTCTCGGTGAAAAAGTTGGTAACCCTAACTGGGAGGGGAAATCAGTTGCCATGATACTGGTCATGACAAGATTTGTGAAGGGAGAACAGTTGTTTCTTCAAGTAGAAAAGGGTTTTATTTATCCTTGCATAGACTGAGGGCCCATTAGGGCGCATAGCCCTGCCCTGCGACCCTTAACCCCAGATATTGAATTCCGTGGTGATGACATTGAATGTCCGGGGTCGCCGCACATGCCCCAGAATTGCCGAAGTTAACCGGGTAGCGGCAATATTGCACCGCTGCCCAGTTAGCTTCTGTAGGTAAAACTAGGCCAGCTTTTGTTAGGCCTAGTTTTATCTGCCTATCGTTAACCAGGTAGTCGTTCAATATCGCCGCTACCCGGTTAGCGATAGTCTCCACCTCCCCTCTGGAACGTCCCCAACATGCCGCGATTCTAACCGCATAGGGGCATGTTGGGGGGTTAGAAAGAGATATTCAATGGCTCTATCCAGCACTAACTAGGCTGTAAACCATGTAAATGACTTTTAAATTATCAGGCCCTGAGTATTTAATAAGATGAGAGACTATAGTATGTGATTAGTGATGAAGATTTAATATATGATAAGCTAGCTGGGATTTGATCTTTAACATGAAAGTGCTGGTCAGTAATGATGTCCATGGCCAAAATATTTACAGCTTATTTTTGGGAAAATTTGGCTATTTTCTACAATTTTTGTATCTTTTTTTCAGTTTCACACATTTGTGTTAACATATTTTAAACAGCACTATAACTTTTTAATGCATGGAAATCAATTGTATGCATGTTAATTTGTAAATTGATGTACATGAAATAGTTTTTAACTTGTGCTATGGGGCATGTTTACAAAAAAGGTAGCCAACAGCACATGGTCGGGCTGCAAAACCAGCGTGGAAGGCCACGCCAACTTCAGGGGGTGCATCTGTTTCCCTGCTGTTGTCACGTAGATAACATGTGGCATTGAGAACCCAGCATGCAGGTGCACATAACGCCAGCCACTGGGGTGATGTTAAGTGCTCCTGCGCTAAAGTCAACAATCGTTAGTGTGTGACCAAAATGCCCATGCTAACTGGAACATCATGAATGCCCACGTTATGTTTATGTTTTATTACATTTGACATGCTCCCAATCTGCCCTGTCTCGACTCATTCGCGCAATAAACATTTGCCACAGGGCCCCTTGGCACGCTTACCGTAAACTGAAACTCGTATTAGCAAATTAGTGTGGTTTAGTAAATATGCCCCTAAAATTAAAGTATCTTGAACCAAATTCTCGCCAATAAATGCATATTGCTACCGGTTAGGAAATCACTGGCCTGTCATGTTCTCCTGTTACACTAGAGAGTTCAGGACAAGCAGGCCTCGAGTGCATGCATGTGCAAAGGCCCTTGGCCACTCTGCCCACCACAGTGCTTTGGGAATGCAAGAGAACCTCCGTGAAGGAGGATGCAGACAACGGACATGAGGAGGGAAAAGGCTTGGAATGGAAGAGGGATGAGATGCTGGACATGGAATTTAAGGAATCGGTTGATGTTGAAAATCTCGTGAGAGGAAGAAAAGGGAAGGAGAGATGCTGCATAGTTGGGGGAGAAGGAAAGGGAAGGTTCTGGATACCATGGGGTGGGGGAGGAAGCAAAGGGGACATGATATGCTGGACATGGGGAGAAGGGAAGTGGAGATACTGGGCATCTGGGGAGGGGAAGTGAAGGGGCCATGCTGGATTATGGAGATTCATAGACAAGGAAAGATTCGGCAGTGCAGGAGGATTGGGAAGGGAAGAGAAAGGCAAATGTTGGATATGGAGCAAAGAGAATGGAAAATATGATGAACACAGGGATGAGGGACAGGACGGGAAGATGCTGGACTACAGGGTGAAGTTGAGAAGATGTGAGGTAATGCTTGACACAGACCAGGGAGATAGGAGTGTGAGATACTGGACATGGACGGGGGAGAAACAGAGAGGCAGAATTAGTAAGAGGTTGGTGAAAGAGAGGAGAGAGAGAGAGATGGTGAATGAGAGGGCTGGGAAAAGCAGTGGCAGCACGAGGGTTTCTGCTGCCCTAGGTAGACCCCTCCGTGCCACCAGCCCCCCAAAAGACTGCACCTCCATCCAGCCCACCATGCCACCAGCTCCTTGCACAGAAGCGGTGGTGGCTGAATTGTTGCTTCAGCGCTGCATTGGGCTTTAAAGTACCCGCACGCATGTGTGCTCAAGGCCTGCGCTCCTGCCCTGCCCCTCCCCTCCGATGCAACTTTCTAGGAGAGCGGGCAGGGGCAGTGGGGCTGGAACTGTGCGCACATGCTTGGGCATTTTAAAGCCACAGCACTGAAGCCGCAGTTCTGCTGCTGCTTCCCAGGGGGTTGGGATAGTGATGCAGTCCACCAAGGTCTGCCACCCTAGGCAACTGCCTAGTTCACCTAGTGGACAGGCTGGCCCTGGGGGTTAATGAGTTAGGAAAGCTGTAAGTGGATGCAGTAAGCAAGAGAGAGATTGAGGTCTGAATAGTGAGGAGGGTTAAATCTGAGCAGACAGAGCAGCAGAAAAATAAAAAGAAGAAAGTTAAAAGAGAAAAATCAGCGAGGCAAAGAAGTGAAGACATCAAGGGTGAAAATAAATGGCAAATGGACAGGAAACCACTTAAGAGAAGACACACAGAAGAAAGCAGAAACCAGACATTGAAAAGCCAGACGATTAGAAAAATAAAATGGCAGGACAGCAAAAGTAGAAAAAACACTATTTTCAATTTAATGCTTGGAATGTCAGTTTTAAGAATTTACATTCATTATATGTTGCACAGTACGGGGGAAATGCATCACTGTTTCTATCTCTGTTGATTTGTCTGCTGGGAAGTGATATTGCTGCTGTCATGGGATGAATGGCAGTGGGGAGAGGGAAGAGGATAATGAATCTTCTTCCCTCCTCCACCTCTGGTTGCTCAAAACTGGAACTAAGGTGTCCTTCCTTCTCCCCATCCCCCATGCCCATCTTCTGCTTCAGATAACAAGTGTCCCAGATTTGCATGCAAAAAATCTGGTAACTTTGAGAGAGATCTCCTCTTTCCATGGGCATAAATGCTACCATCTCCCTGTTGTCTCCCTCCTAAAAAGCTCCCTGTAAGATTCCGATGGATATCAATGAGAGAATGAGGCATCTCTCTCGCCCTCTTACTGAATCTCTATAAGGAGCTATTAGATGCCGGCATGAATGTTTACCTTCAGAGCCTAATAATTTGCTATTACTTGTCATATTTTTCAAATCTATCAAAAAAGAAAGCAAACCCCTACCCTCACTCCCAGAACTACTGCTCCATTTGCCACTAGCAACCAGAATGACCTTGTGTATCATGAGATAGGTTAATGACAGCTTCATAGGCTGCAAATGTCTCAAAGGTCCTAAAGTAAAAGCTTTACAATACATTGAGACAGAAGTACTAAGAGGAGA
This sequence comes from Ichthyophis bannanicus, assembly GCA_033557465.1. Lineage (NCBI taxonomy): Eukaryota > Metazoa > Chordata > Amphibia > Gymnophiona > Ichthyophiidae > Ichthyophis > Ichthyophis bannanicus. Next base: position 408,020,945 of record CM066035.1, on the reverse strand, counting down.
AAAACTTTCCAGAAATGGCTTTCTGGGTTAAAAAGTGCATTTCAGCTCAACATTTGCTGGCCATCACTTAGCCTTTTTTCCTCTTTTTCTGAAACATAGAATACATCTGGTTTGGGCTTCAAAGATGCTATTTTTAATCAGGGCCCACACTTGAGATAAACTCATGGAGGGGAATTTTAGAAGTGACGTCCAAGCGCAATCTGGGACAACTACACCAGAAAGTCTGAAAAAAAAAATCTGGTACATCCAGGTGCAGACAGGATTCAGTCTGAGCAGTCCGATCTTTGGGACGCTGTGCTTTGCATTTAGACTCGATTGCTCCATTAGCTCAGGTCTGACTCTTCTCATGCCGATCTTTCCTCTGGTTCAACCCAATCTCGGCCTCCTTAGGTGCCAGTGCAGAGTTGCTGAGCAGTCCTGGAAGAAGCAGAAAGACCCTGAACTTCTCTTTTTGTTCAGAGCTCACCATCACTTTTATTGATCCCAGGTCCTAGCCACCAAAAAGGGCTACTATTCTTCCCTGGTGTCGGCTATCTCAAATGATCCAAAAACTCTTTTCTGAGTCACAGACCATCTCTCCTCACTACATACCTCCTTCCCTTTCCCATCACTTCTCCCGATGCCATTGCTGTTGCCTTTGTAGCCAAAGTTTCATCTGCCCGTTCTGGCTGCCATCTCCTGAACCATTCCACCCACCCATATCCCCTGTTTCACCAGACCCTCTTGCAATTCACTCTTTACAGTGTTTTTCCATCGTTAATCCCTCAGATATGGCTAGGACTTCTTTCCTCCTCTAAGAAATCCTTGTGCCCCCTGGATCCCATTCCCTCCAACTGACTTGCTGATTCCTCCTTGGGCTTTAATCCCTTCATTTGTGCTATGCTGAATGACAGTTTTTCCTCTTGGTTCACTCCCTCCTTTATGGAAAAGAGCAATGATTCGACCTCTCTTAAAAGGTCCATGGCTTGGTCCCACTGACCCATCCCATTATCGCCCGATTTCTAACCTTCCTTTCTTTGCCAAACTTGCGGAATGCCTCATTCTCCCTCAGTTATCTGATCATCTGGAACATACCCTTGCCTTGCAACCCTGCCAATCCGGTTTTCATGCATTCCACAGCACTGAAACTATCCTTACTTCCATTCTTAATGACATTCACAATATTCTTGACCAAGGTTCCTTTGTTCTTGCTATCTCTCTTGATCTTACAACCGCCTTTGACCTTGTATACCACAACCTCCTCCTCATGCATCTTCACAAGATGGGTGTCTGGGGAACTGTACTCTTAAAGTTCTCTTCCTTCCTTCCTTTATGCTCGCTCCTACCAAGTTCTCCATCACAGCTCTTCCTCGGCTTCATATTCCCTTCCTTGCAGGGATCCGCAAGATTCTTCACTATCTCCTCTCATGTGCAACATTTTTCTTAGTTCACTTGCTATCCTTTTTCAATCTCCAGATTTCTCCTTCTATATATATGCAGGTGATATCTTACTTCTTGCTCGACTTGACAGCACATCTCCTGATCTCTCTGCCATTGATTCTGCTCTGGATTCCATCTCTACCTGGTTGCACAATAATGCTCTTAAACTTAACCCTGCTAAGACCACCTGGATTACGGGCTCTAAGCACTCCCCTTTGTTAGCCCCCTCTATCTGCCCCACTTCTATTGCAGTACTCCCCTCCTTTAAATACCTCGTTGTTCACCTTGATACTGAACTTTCTTCCCCCCCCCCATATCTCTCACCTTACTCGATCTGCATTTTCTGCCCTTCACACATTTTGCGCCCTTCGCTCTTTCTTTGATCAGACTGCCCTAACTACACTTCTCTTCAGTATTGCTATCACACGTCTTGACTATAACATTATCCTCACTGGCCTTCCAGAACATCAGTTACAACACTTACAATCCATCCAAAACACCACCATCCGTGCTCTAACCCATGCTAGGAAATTCGATCATGTCACACCCCTTCTCATCCAACACATTCACCCACAAGATCTTTCACAACCATGCCTCGCCTTATCTGTCTGCTTTGACTATCCCATATGTGCCTCAACGCTGACTCCATTCATCACAAGATAACCACCTGGTCCTCCCTTTCCCCACATGTGCCAGATAGAAAATTGCTGAATGGCATGTAGATTCATATGTTGCCCCTGCCCTCTGGAACTGCCTCCCCTCCCAGCTTTGATTGGAGTCTTCCTTCCCCATCTTTAAGAAGTTCCTTAAAACCTATCTATTCACCCAAGAATTTGGAGTAAATCCAACCTGAGACTCGCAGTTGGATAACCAGATCTCCTAGTATGCCTGTATTATTCTCTGTTTCCTCCTATTGCTATATCTTTCTGCCCCCCCCCCTTTTCTTTTTATGATATCGAGCTTCTTTCCTTTCTTGACCTTTTTGTGTGTAATTCTTAATTGTAAACTGCTCCATTTGCTTGGCTAAGGGCTATGAAATCTTAATAAACGATGAAAGATACACATGGATGTGCCCGATATGACATATAGACATTCCTAGAACTGGACATTCAGCATTTGGACATCTAGGATAGCCTAATGGTTAGAGTACCAGGCTGGGATCAGGGTAGCTAGGGTTCAAATCTCACTGCTGCTACTATTGAGATTGTGCTGAGTACTGGGGATGATGGAATGCTTTCTTCTCTACACCCTCTGGATGTTTTTCAGCCAAAAAGAGGATTTTTCGGATGCCTGGAGCAGATCTAAACTTAGACGGGACACCAGACATGCATGAGATCAAGCGGGGACGTCCAGATTCCTGGGAATGCCCCACCCATATTTCCACCATGCCCTTGTTCAGACTTGGATATCCTCAAGATGAGGATGTCCCCAAAGGTGTTTTTTAAAATGGCTTTGGATGTCTCTTTGCCCATTTTCGGATGTCCAAAGCACAAATCGGGCTTTCAAAATGCCTTCCTCCCACCCCCCCCCCCCATAGCTTTCATAGTGCTCCTTTTAGTTTTTTTAACCATCTTCCTCATTGTATTATAATCTCCCCTTTAAAAGTTACATGCTAGCACAGTTGGTTTCCTCCAGTCATTCAGTCAAATTTGATAATGTTATGATCGCTATTGTGAAATGTCCTTTATAAAACGTCTCTGTAGATGCCTGACCCTGCTGCCCTGTTATACAATTACTCTACATACATTGCTTTCTCTTTGCAGACTGTGCAGAATTTTCAACATGAAGAGCATGCCTGTACTTTGCCTTTGAAAATTGCCCTAGGAAAAATATGCACATACATTTGCACCTGCTCTTTGACATGCACAGATTCTCTCAGTTAGTTTATGTGCATATAAGCAAATTTCCAAAAGAATGCATTTAAGTGGAAATTCCTCCTTAACCATGCTGCTGGGAATGTCGCCACTTGGTCTGGGCAAACTTAAAAGCATGCAGGCAGTAAGAGGGTAATTTTATATTGATTATGCACTGTAAATATAGATGTTTATTTTCCATCTAACTAGGTGTTTTTTGAGGGTGCAACAAGTACTATTACTGGGTACTGTTTCCAGTAGAATCAAATCTATATGTCTGTGAGCCATTGATGCAGAAAAACACAAAATATGAGTGGAAGATACAAGAAAAGTTAAGAGAGGGGTGAAAAATTACCTGGGGAAGTGTTTTTTTAGTGTTTATCCAATAAACACTGGAATAAATGCAAACTGTACCTGAAATGTACTGTAATTCACCTTCATCTCCCCCCTAGAAAGGCACAAGCTAAATACTACAAATAAATAAATAGTAATAAACTATTTTTTGCAAGAGGCATGCTTTATTGGTGTTTATCAGTTAAAATCTAAATGAGATGCCCTAATTATAAGGGCACACATAGTTTAAGAGATCAAGGAGTCACCTATTTTAAGGCTAGTCTGTTAAGACACTATGGGGCCGGTTTACTAAACCATGTTAGGCTTTTGCAGCTAACATAGCAAAAAAGCGCAGCTAGCACCATGTTAGCTGCAAAAGCTGTGCAATATCTGTTGGGGGCGTGCACAGCAGTACCCTATAGATAACACACCAAAGTGCAAAGAATGGGGTCAGGCAGCATTGTGGATGCAGCTAAGGCCACCCATTGAGGTGGCATTAGCTGCACCCCTGTTGTCTGCAAATCTGATGATAACTGCATGCTCTTGAGGCCCACGGTAACTGTGCATTGCAGACATACCCACTCTCCGCCCTAATTCCTCCCACTCCTGCAGCTGATGTACTTTCTGCAAATAGAGCAGTAACTCACTATGTTATCTGCAGTTTGCCCAGTATTATCATGTCCAGATGTGCTATCTGCCGTGTTAGCAGCTAATATGGGTTAGGAAACTGACTCCTGTGTATCTTTATAAAATACTAGCGTACGAGGAAGAGATTGTGTCTACACTGAGGATGTAAAGATATATCCCTGTCCTGGAACAGTTGCGCATATTCCACCTCCAAAAACACCTACCGGCAAAGAATATGCCATCATGTCATCCTTTACATGATCAGAATTTTATAGCAGGCCATTTATGTACCTATTTTTGCAACACATACCAAAAATAATTATAAAATTACTCCACTGGGGGATAATTTTAAAAGAGGGCATGCGTTTTACTGCTTAAAGTGTATATAGCTACCCTGGAGGTATTTTAGTCATTTATGTGCATATTTGGCCGCCTATACACATGAATGGCCTTTATAAAATATGGATCAGAGTAAAAGCGCGTGTGTTCATTAGGGATCTGCTTTTGTATTGAAATGAAAGTAGCAATAGCACTCCCTATTGTGCAATGGCATGCACTATTCGCACATGTGTGCACAGTGCGTGCTGTTATGAAATACAATGTCCTATTGCACAATATGGGTCCACCAAAGAACAGCAAACTGCCACGTGGGCAACCAAGAACCAGTCAGGAAACGTGGCAGGGAGTACCAATGTTGCCTTTATTGTTCCACGGATCAAGTGTGCCTAAAACCCGACACAGGCCGTGTTTCATTCACCACTTCCTCAGGGGTTAACGGCTCACTAAAATACATACATGTACATATAGAATAAAAACCACAACAAATAAAACAAATATGTTAATACATAAGCATAAAAAAGTTGATAAAATACAGATCATCTTAAATAAATTAAAACAATGCACAAAAAAATAAACATAGTGTGATAAACCATTAATAAAATAACTATATTGCATTAAATAATAAATAACATGTAACAATATGAAATGCAACAATGGAAAACATAAAATACGTACACTGTAAAACCAAGTAAACTCAAACAAGGAGCAAGGGGAGAGAGAGGAGGACTAAAGAGACATGCAATAACCAATGCATGAAACACATTCCATAAATAAACATAAATAAACTGGTAACAAAAAAATCCTTCATAGACACCATAATAGAGAAAACTAAAGAAGGTAGGAGTGAATAAGTGGGATACATATGAACTGATCAAAAAGGCAGGACCAGCTTATAGATATCGACCAACAGACAATACAAAATGCACATTAAAAAAAACAGTTAAAAACCTACCACTGTAACAGCCAATGTAAATCGCAAATCTCTTTGATTGGCAGGGCTGTGGGAACAACCTGCCCCTCACATGCGATGTAGGTTGAACTATACATAAATAAATAAATAAATGAACAAATAAAATGAGCAGGGAGGCAAGAGGATGCCACTTAAAATTATAAATATGTATATACCTATCCTGAAGAACAGGCCACAAACCTCTTATAATTGTAAATTGAACAGCATTACCAAACCAAGACCAACAAACGCCATCCCAAATCGGGAACCTGTATGAATATGACTAATCCATATAATCGCGGGGCCAGACATGGATCACTGCCCCTCATATTCAATCTGGGATAATCCAAGCATAAATAAAAAATTATAAAATATAAATTAACGCATTAACCAAACTAAAAAAAGGGGGGGGGGGGGTTTATCCACTGTAAATGCCTAACAAACGCCAACCAAAAGCAGCGGGTTTCAGAAGTAAATATTATATCAAAAATTGGGGCAAAACACGACATTGTAACTTTAAAAAAAGAATAAATAATTAAAAAGAACTACTAGGGACAAACCCTGCACGCGCAAGGAACATGCAACAGAACTGTGCCGGCGGGCAAAAGCTAATTATATAGTAAGGCGCTGTGCACGATCGTTCAAGAAGCCGAGGCCAAAACTGAAGAGCATAAACTGTCTCCTTACATAAATTAACTTATTGCCCCATTGCCAGCACATAAAACTAAGGAAAATATAAAAATATAAAACCAAACCTGAGACACAACCAATGAAGATGCTGTCATCAGGCAAAACTAGAAAACGCTTTTCATCGCAGTTTCCCACACATGCGCAAATGGCTTAAAAAACAATTTCTGCGGCAGGAAAAAGGACAACTAATGATTGCATACCAAATAGACCATCCACTAAAAAGTGACAGTACTACTTTCAAATTATAAATAAACACACGAAAAGGATAAAACATATATTATAAAAATAATATCGGGACCAATATAAAAGTTAAAGAAGGAAAAATGTATAAATACCATGACCGCTCTCAAACATATAGGACTATAAATATAAACGGATTGGGGAAAAGGAAAAGGGAAAGGGGAAGAGGGAGACGGGTAAGAAAAAGGATGGGAGGGGAAGGAAAAAAGGGGGGGGAAGGGAGGGGAGGGAGGGGGAAGAAAGAAAAGGGGGGGAGGGGAGGGAGGGGGACGCGAAGGGGAGGGGGGAGGGGAGGGAAAGGAGGGAAGGGGGAAGCGGGAAGGGAAAGGGGGAAAGGGGGAGGGGGAGGAGGGGGGAGGGGGAGGAAGGGAGGGAGGGGAGGGGAGGGGGAGGGAAGGAAAGGGGAAAGGGAAGGGGGGAAGGAGGGGGGAGGAAAGGGGGAGGGGGGAGGGAAGGGGAGGGGGGAGGAAGGGAGAGGAGGGGAGGGGGAAGGGAAGGGGAGGGGTGAGGGAAGGGAGGAAGGGGGGAAGGGGAGGGGGAAGGGGAAAAAAAGGGGGGGAAGAAGAGGAGAGGGAAGACCTGCGAATGCACATACCAGAGACAAAAAGACCACCAGGGGGTCTTATTAAAACACATTCACAAACAAATGAATTATAGAAACACCGAAAAATCTTGATCCATGTTTAAACCATGTGGAACCATGGTATTCAGCAAAAAAATACACTTTTGTTCCAATCTTGCCGTTGTTTTAATTAAATCTCCCCCTTGCCAATTCTGTTGAACTTTTTTAAAACAAAAAATTTGATGTCTGCTAATGTATGTCCCATGTCTAACCAATGTTGCACTATCGGTTTATCAGTCAGTTTCCTTTTAACACAACTCTTGTGTTCCACTATACGTGTGCGTATACAGCGATTAGTTTTGCCCACATAGAGCATTTCACAAGGGCACTGAATAACATAAATGACATTGGATGTCTCACAATTTGAAAAGTCATTTCTATAAAACTTTTTCTGAGTGGCAGGATGAGTGAAGATGTTACGCACAGGCAAAGCATTGAGACAAACAGAACAAATGACAGCACTGGAATTGTCCCTTATATTTAGCTAATCTCTTACGTTCAGTGAAAGCCGACGGGACTAACAAATTCCTAAGATTAACATTCCTCTTATGAGCCACTATGAAAGAAGTGTTACGAAAACCAGGAAGGGTCTGTATTAAGTGCCATTCTTTTTTAAGAATATTCACTATTTTTTGTGATTGCAAAGAGTATAAAAGGGGACATACAATCTTAGGTTGACTGTTTTCCTTCCGTGGTTTTAATAAAGTAACACGTGATTCATCCCGTGCTCTCACATAGGCTTCTGCAATACAATGGATGGGGTATTGGCGTGTCCTAAATCTCTGTGTCAAGTCTTTCGCATGACGTTCAAACTCCTGCGCGATAGTGCAAACCCTTTTCACCTTTAGGAACTGTCCCACAGGTAAATTTGTCTTAAGGGAAGGGTTGTGAAAACTCGTGTAATGAAGGAATTGATTTTTATCCGTAGGTTTTCTATATAATGTTGTAGTTATCTTTCCACCTTCTTTTTGAACTAGAAGATCCAAATAAGGTATACGTGTGGGATCATACGTAATCTGAAACCTTAGATTGACATCCAATGCGTTAACCCAATGATTAAACTCAGGAAGCATATCTGTAGAACCTTTCCAAAGTATAAAAATGTCATCAATATACCGGATCCACAATAAAACCTCATTCTTAAATGGGTGTTCCTTCAAAAAATTCTCTTCAAAATGATACATATAAAGGTTGGCAATATCGGCAGCCATGGAGGAGCCCATGGCCACCCCCCTTAATCTGTTGGTAAAAAAGGTCCCTAAAGCAAAAATAGTTTTTACACATCGCAAGTTCAGCAAGTGAAAGAAGAAAATTAGTGGGAATGAGTTTGTGATTCTGTCTAATCATCAAAAAATGCTCAATAACCTCTAAAGCCCCATCTTGTGGGATATTAGTGTATAGTGACTCCACACCTAAAGTCACCAACAACACATCTGCCCCTAAATCATGAAATGAGGAAAAAATCTGAATGGCATGGGATGAATCATGAACAAAGGACCACATCTGCGTAACAAAGGGAAGCAGAATAACATCCATCAACTGTGAAAGGGGTTCCAGAAGAGAGCCGATAGCAGACACAATGGGCCTACCTGGGGGTTTGTCCAAGGACTTATGTATTTTTGGGATGACGTATATAGTGGGTATAACCGGTTTATCTACTATGAGGAATTCTTTTTCCTTTTTAGTGATATACCCTATATCTTATGCACTCAATACAAGACTATCTGTATAACGTTTAAGTGTATCGGTGGGATCACCATCCAACCTTAAATAGAATGTTTTATCGTTGAGTTGCCTATTAACTTCTTGTATATACATATCCTTATCAAGAACCACTATTGCGCCCCCTTTATCAGCTGGTTTAATCACTATATTAGAATTTTCCTGTAAAGATTTTATGGCCCGTTTTTCACCCAATGTCAGGTTATGATACGGTAACCTTTCACCCACATCAATCGCCTCTATTTGTTGCAACACTACAACACTATTTATGGAATGTGTTTCATGCATTGGTTATTGCATGTCTCTTTAGTCCTCCTCTCTCTCCTCTTGCTCCTTGTTTGAGTTTACTTGGTTTTACAGTGTACGTATTTTATGTTTTACATTGTTGCATTTCATATTGTTGCATGTTATTTATTATTTAATTCAATATAGTTATTTTATTAATGGTTTATCACACTATGTTTACTTATTTGTGTATTTATTGTTTTAATTTATTTAAGATGATCTGTATTTTATCAACTTTATTATCAACTTTTTTATGCCTGTGTCGGGTTTTAGGCACACTTGATCCGTGGAACAATAAAGGCAACATTGGTACTCCCTGCCATGTTTCCTGTCTATTGCACAATATGTGCACTATTAGAAACAATACAAAGAAAAAAATAAAAAACCCCAATGAAACAAAGCAACATTTTTTTCCCTACACACCCCTACTGTTTATACGATAGCATGCACTTTCCCAGTGAGCATGCATGAGAGCAGAGTTTTGCGCGGAGCCGTACAACACCGTACAAACGTTTACACCAATAAAAACAATAGCCTAGTGACAGAGGTGAGCAGTTCACAAGCCAAGCCAGTCATTATATAGATTGTATACAAGCTTCTACCAAGCCTGCTGCCTTTCAATCTCTTTCTTTTTTCAGGAACTACCAAATTCATATGTACGATAGATACAAATTGTGTTCTACCACATATTAAAGTCCAGCTCTGTATTTTGTATTCAACTGCAAGACAACTGTACATTTAGATGCCCAGCACCAGTGCTCTGGAATGATCTCCGGTAATGAATTCCAGAGTTTGATTATACATTGATCGAAAAAATATTTTCTCTTATTAGTCTTAAATGGGTTACATTGTAGCTTCATTGAGCGTCCCCTGGTCTTTCTACTTTTTGATGGCGTAAACAACTGATCTATGTTTACCTGTTCCACTCCATTCATTAATTTATAGACCTCTATCATAACTCCACTCAGCCGTCTTTTTTCCAAGTTGAAGAGCCCTAGCCTTTTAAGCCTTTCCTCATAGGAGCATCCTTCCATTCCCTTTACCATTTTGGTGGCTCTTCTCTGTATATTTTCTAATTCTACTGCAGTTGTGGTCAACATTAGGGACACTCTTGCATTTAGATACATTATGCACAATATCTTGAGAAGTAATTGGAAATAGTCCAACTATATGTCATCATAATATTTTAATAGTATGTTCAAAGGTATACAATAAAAAAAAAGAGGTCTGTGCAACTAAGACGTAGTAATTTCTGTGAAAAAAAACAAAATATGACCTGCACAGAATTAATGGCACCCTTCACTAATATTTGGTTGCACAACCCTTAGCAGTGATGACAGCCTCCTAACATTTCTTGTAGCCATCTATAAATTTCTTACATCGGTCTGCTGGTAGTTTCTCTCACTCTTCAATTGTGATTTGTTCCAGCTCATAAATGTTTCCAGGATTCCTTTTACCAATGGCGGATTTCATCTCTTTCCAAAGGTTGTTGATGGGATTGAGATGGAACTCATTGCTGGCCATTTGAAAACAGTCCATTTGTTCCTTTTTAACCATTTTTTGTACTTTTGGATGCATTTTTTGGGTCATTGTCCTACTGGAGGACCCATGACCGTCGACCCAGACATAGCTTTCTGACACTAGGTAGCACATTTCACACCAAAATACTTTGTAGTCTTCTGACTTCATGATTCCTTTAATACATTCCAGGCCTCTAATTCCTGAGGCGACAAACAGTCCCATAACATTATGGAACCTCCACCATATTTAACTGTAGGAAGGGTGCTTTTTTTCCTTATAAGCTTAATTTCTTTGCCTGTAAATGTATTGCTGATCTGCATTGCCAAAGAGCTCAAATTTGGTTTCATCTGTTCACAGAACATTTTCCCAGAAGGATTGTGGCTTCTCAAGGTGGGTTTGAGCAAAGATCAGGTGTGCCTTTTTCGGTCTGTCATTGAGCAGTGGGGACCTCCATGGCCTTCGCCCATGAAGTTCTTTTTTGTTTAGTGCACGACATATGGTGTGGGTTAAAACCACCACTCAAGATTGTTCCAGGTCCGCCTTAAGCTCTTTGGATGCTGTATGTGGTGCTTTTCCAACAGTTTGAACTAACCTTCAAAGACTTCTTGGATTAATTTTCCTCTTCCCACCATGTCCTTGGAGGTTCTTGACAATTCCATGAGCAGAAAACCTCTTAATAACACTGCAAACTGTAGACAGAGGAATCCCAGGGTCTTTGGAGATGGCCCTGTACCCCTCTGAAGTTTGATGTTTGATGATAATAGCTTTTCTGACAATCTCGGGCAGCTCTCTTGTCTTCACTATTGTGAAAATGGAACAGAGTGAATGTGGCCATTTTAAACAGAGCCATCATTCATTGGTTGATTTAAGTCATGTGAGAACTAACAATTGATCACAGGTGGTTCTAATTTTACTGCAGTGGGAATGTGGTTCTTCTGTTCAAACTCAAGCCTAGGGTCGTTTCTTTCTCCAGCATGCGAATGGACTTGCAAACCCCATCATGCCCCCTGCTTAATAATCAGGTGCATTACAATATGAGGAGTCAGGTTCACTACTGTATGGTATGCACAAAACTAATCTATTGGAATGAACTTCATTATCTTTTTGGACAAAAGCACCTAGATGACCAGCACAAAGCCTGTTTAAGTTCTGACTATAATGCAGTTGCATACATTTTCATTGGCTTGGGATCTGATGTAGATATTCATGGCTGAAATACCACCACAGGCATATATTTTATAAGCTCTGCACGTACTTTGTGGCTCTATCTGCCCGCTGCCCATACTCTTCCCCCAAATGTGCCTATACCCGGATCAAGTACAAGTATCCACCTACTTCGCATAACATCTACTTGTATGCAGGGGATAATTTTAGGAGAGGTATCTTACACATGGTAATGGCATAGAGGCACAAAAAAGCCTTTATAAAATTACCCCAAAAGGCATGGTTTTTAAAACTGTTTTTTCCTATAAAGACAGAATAGGAGGAAAATCTTAGTAAATCAGTCCCAAGTCATACGGCCAATACTAGCAACATCTAGAACAGGATGACACAGTACATTCTATATGCTCACACTGTGACAGGCCAAAATGTGGGCAAGAAACAAAAAATGTGTGGTCTTGCTTTAATCCTTACTCAACTATTCTCTAAAATAAATCTCCTCCTGTCCTTTAGAAAGCAAAGGGTAAACAATTCAGCATGAAAACACACATAGAAAATGTCTTTTTTGTCATAAAAATTGCAGTGTCATTGGAATGTACAAACAGGGTAGTTGTTATGCAAACTAGCACTCTAGGTACAGTTTTACTTTCGGTGTCCCCCTCCCTTTTGACACTGGGGTATGTTTATTAAACGGCGGTAGCGGCTTCCGTGCGATATTGGATTCACAGCCCCATTGGATTCAATGGGGCCGTGGTTCCATTATCACATGGAAGCCACTACCGCCGATTAGTAAACATACCCCATTGGATCAAAAAAGTGGCATGATACCTCCTTCCCCCTCTCCCCCAAGCTCAGGTGCTCAAGGCTGCTGCCCTTGTTACCCGCCCCTTGTGACAGCTTTGGATACAAAATATTAGGAACTGCAGTCTTGTTAGATGAACAAGAATCCAGATCAACAAAATATACCCCGTTGCTAAGTTTGCTCCCTATCATCTCCAAATCGCTGAAAGTTTCCAGAAAGAAAAATAAAAGAAAAATTGTATGCTCCAAATATAGCATGAAGAAACGCAGAAACTCCATAATCATGGATAAATGCTCAAATTTCAGGGGAGTGTGCATAAGTCCAATAAAGACCAGGAGGGTGGAAATGCGTAAACAATACAATGTATTTCTTGTCACTCCTGTTACTGCTGAGTATGAACCTTATCTGCTGTTTTCCAGCTTGTCTGCTTTGTTCGAGTCCTGCACCACTGGCTGTCCCTTAGTCTGGACAATAGTTTTCCTGTTCATAAAGGTTCAACACCGGCTACTCGAATAGCGAAACGCACCTTTCTGTTACTCCGAAAACTCTATAGTCATGCCCCTCCAGTGCTCTCCTACTTTGACAGTACACAGCATTATTAAACACAGCAAGTCAGGCTGGCAAAAGAAGGGGCAGTGGGAAATGAAACTACATCTGTCCCACACAAGGTATTCTTCGCCTCATCCATATTTAAGGACATGTTTACTAATATACACTAACTGTTAGTGCAGGGTTTGCTGCACAGTAAGCGTATTGCACTAAAAGCATGAGGCTCCATGCTAAAAATCCCACACTAACTGGGTAGCACGCGACTGGGCAGGTTAGGGGTGGAACATGGGCACTGAGGGCGCATCGTGGTTGCAGGCCTCTTGGGTGCGCACTAACAGCAAATGTTGCCATTAGGTCCCAGAATTAGGAGAGGACAATAAATTATTGATTAATTAATTAATGCTACACCCCTTCCACTAACACACAAAGGATATTTTGGTATGAGTATTTTTATATATCAAATATTTTTTGTCAGACCGTAGACATAAATATACAGGGTGGCCCAAAAAAAGTGAGAACATCTCGTAGCATATAAGTTATTTAAAAATTCAAAAAGACAGATGTAAACGATTGACAGATTTAAAAAAACAAAGATGACGACCAGAAATTGTCGAAATAAAGACGTTATATAGCTAAAAAAGGTGAATAAGTAAACTATTTAAGCTTTTAATTTATGAGATGTTCTCACTTTCTTTGGGCCACCCTGTATATAGGCTCAATGACATTCACTACCCCCTCATTGGAACTTACACCATATCATTAGAGAATAAGTTGCAGACAAAACATACCTTTTTTTATTTTTTCCAACCTGAAAGAAGTTGGAAAGAGTTATGTAAAAGAAGTTCAGAAGGCCTGTCCATCGGGGGGCAAAATATCTCTCCAAAAGGTTAATGGAATGGAATGAAAACTTGGCATGTGGAAAAAAAATGATAAAAAGACACAGAGTTTGAAAAAGGGGCAAATTGGCCTGCAGATTCCAAAGAAATAAGCTCCCCCCCCCCCTCCAAACTAGCCCAATGTATTTGTATGGAAGGAGGAGTTCCAGCTTTTGCGGCATAGAAGCTTAAAGACAGTGAAATACAGCAGTTAGGGAATTTCTCCTTTCAAACTCCCTCACCCTGCTCTCTATTCTCCCAACCCCCCAAACTGCCCCTATCTCCAAATAAATGCCCCTATAATTGCCCCATCATCCAGAACGCTCCCCTCACCCCCAAAAAGTAATTCCACACAGAAGCCTACCAACCCACCAAATGCTGCCATTACAAGCGCTATGCAAATGATCAGTAGTAGTACAAAAAGATATCCCCACAACTGCCTTACCACCCTGCCAGCTGCCCCACCATCAAAAACTACACCCCCGCAACATGCCTACCCCACCGCAAACTGTTTCTGCCTCAATAAAACCACTCCAATGGCGCCATCACCTGCTAACTTCCCCACCTCTAAAAAATATCTGCTAACATTTGCCTTACCACCCCACTGCCCCATCCCTAAACAAATATCCCCTGCAACTGCCCCACCACACTCCATAAACTGGCCCATCCCCCAAAAGTATGACGACACAACAAACCCATGTCTAAAACACACTCCTTTGTAACTGGCCTACATCCCACAAACTGTCCCACCCCTAAAAAATACCCTCACAACTGCTCCACCATCATGCAAAATGTCCTGTACACATACATTCACAAACTTACAAGCAATATACACATATGTAAACACATTCACATATACCCTCACACTCAAAAAGCTCACAGCCAACACAGACAGAAAGACCACCTACATATGGTGGAGTTGAGAAGAATTTCATGAGCCATGCTGTGCATGCTTTCCCCCGCTCTCATATTTATTGTATAAAGAAGATACGAACCTATACTAGAAATTCAGATGTGTTTGCCCTTTTGCTAAATCTTCTCCAAGTCTTAGCACTAGCGCAACATGTTTGCTAAAGCGTTAATCCTCAGCCCCCATACATGTAATGCAACACAATGAAGATGGGCTCTACGAGAGTCATTTTGGAAACCCTACTCATGCTTTGGACATTCAAAAACAGGCCTAGAGATGTCCAAAGCACAGAGATATCTCCAGAGTCATTTTGGAAGCCAAGACTGTGGATGTCCTCAGCGTGAGGACCTCCAAGTCTGATGGGATGTAGCGGTGTGTCCCAAGAAACCTGGGCGTCCCCGCCTGCCTTCAAAAACATCCCAGACATCTGGCATCATGTCCAAGTTTAGACCTGCTTGAGGCACCAGAAAAGTGCTCGTTTTGGCTGAAAAACGTCCAGAAGAGAGAGGAGAAAACACTCCATCATCCTCAGCACTCAGCACAATTGCAATGATAGCAGCAGTAGGATTTAAACCCCGGCTTCACTGTTCCTAGCTCACTACTATTGCCATTAGGCTATTCCTAAACATCTAGCTTCTGAAATACTATTCTGGAGATGTCTATGTAGACGCCCCGCAAACCTCCATATCGGGTATGCCCATGTTTGTAATATCATGTCTGCACCTGGATGTGCTTGCCTTTTTTTCAGATTTTCTGACTTAAACTTTGCAGATTGCACTTGGACGTCTTTTCTAAAAATGCCCCTCCACGTATCCCATATCACAAAGTAATTCAGTACGTCTAGTAAAACACCTGTAATTTCAGAGACACAGGAAGCTACATCTCATCCAAAATCAGTCATGCTGTACTGGCCTTTTTTACAGTTTTTTGACATTTTTTTTATTTTGTTCATTTCACACATTTTAATTTAAAAAATTGAACATGCATTAAAGGGGATGTTAGTGATGCTGGAACCAAATGATTTCAGGACAATCTACCAGGCGTTGATCATACCTCATTTTGACTATGCCAATGCCATCCTACAAGGTCTTCCCCAATCCACCTTGAACCTGCTGCAGCTCGCCATGAACACGGCAGCAAGGGTCCTCCATGGAGCCTCCAGGAGTGACCACGTGACGCCTCTGCTGATACAGTTACATTGGCTACCCATCCAGGCTAGAATCATTTTCAAGACCTTGTTACTCACTTTTAAAGCTGTTAACAAGCTCTCTTCTGCATCCTTAACTGCCCTCATCCATACCACATCTACAAATAGAGCAAGAAGATCCATGGCTATAAATTCTCTAAAAGTCCCGAAAGCACTAACAGATTGCACTACATCTACAGCCAATAGGGCCTTTAGTCTCAGTGCGCCAAGATGCTGGAATGCATTACCCCCAGGTATCCGCGCTATTAAGAGCCTAACGCAGTTTAGGAAAGCCCTCAAATTCCAACTTTTCAACAAGTACCTCATAGAGCCCAACGACACCCCATAGAGTCCAACGATACAATTCGCTAAGCAAATATTTGGAATCTCAACAACACGCCAAGACAGATACTCTAACCCTTAGTGGTGCATATGTTTCTATGAAACTCTCCTGTTCATATGACTCTATGTAGCAAGTTTTGTAAATAGTTTATCCCTGTTATCCAAGTTTTTTGCCCTGTTATCTGTAAACTCATACGTGTTAACTGTACTGAGCATTTTTGTTCCATGTAAACCGCGCTGATGCTGAATAGTGCGGTATATAAGAGACTGTAAATAAATAAATAAAATAAAATAGGGTTTAGCACATGCCAAATGTGCTTCAGCAACTGTTACCATGTACCATATAAGTGACTATTCTAAGAATCTGGTGCTAACAGCATAGCGTAGATTGGGACGGAGCCTGGGTGGTCCAGGGCGGAGTGTGTACATTGTGGTTAGCATGGGCATCTATAATGCACACTAACTGTCAATGTTGCATTTAGTGGGGATGCACTTGCCGCCACCTTGATGGGTGGGATTAAGAGCAGCCACGGTAATCATGGCAAATGGCTTAGAGAGGGCTGGCTTGGAGCCTGTATTAACTACATGGAGACATGTTGGGGATGCCTCCATTTGTTAGCATGTCTCCAGCACCAACCCCGCGCTAAGTTCAGAAAGCTATCGCATTTTAGTAAACATGCCTCTAAAACTTCTTAACATAGGTTAAATCGATTCGGTGTGTACTAGGGAGCTGGTTTATTAAACCGCATTAGGCTTTTGTACCTAAAGTGCCAAAAAAGGGCAGATAATGCACAGCAGTGGCTGCAAAAGCTGTGCATTATCTGTTGACAGTGTGCATTGCAGTTCTCCAACATGGTTGGGCAGCATCATAGATGAGGCTAACACCGCCCACTGAAGTAGCTTAGCTGCCTCCGTGCTGTCTGCAAATCCAAGGGTTATCACGCACTGTTGAGGCCCACGCTATCTAAGCATTGCAGACATGCCCACTCCCCACACTAATCCCACCCACTCCTGCAATAATGTTCTTTCTGCGGATAGCACAGAAAATTGCTGCATTATCTGTAGTTGCTCCACCTTAACTGCAACTGTCCAGATAGCGTGTGCAATTTCCCACATTAAGTAGCTAATGTGCTTGAGTAAACCCGCTGCTGTTTTTTAAGGCATGCTAACAAACCAAATGAGTGCTAACAAATGCACATCTCTAGAGGACATTGCTGAGGACAGCAGCGAGATTCCAGCTTCTTTGTCGTAAATCGCACTCAGATTCTTTTCATTTGGCTAACTCTTTAACAGGCCAAAAATAGCAGAACTCTTGGAGTTGTAAAAATTCAGAAAGAGTTCCTCATGGGGCAGATGATATTTGAAGCACCACTACCTCTGCTTTAAATCTTTAAAAAAGCAAGGTCCCGCTTTTTGAAAGGTATTTGCATGGTTTACAGCCCAGTAAAATGTGTAAATGCCTTAAATCGGGATATTCAATGGCACTTATATGGCTAGTGCTGATGAATATGCCCTTCTAACTCCCCTACGCGCTCCAATGTTCCCTGTAAAATAGTTATCTCCAAGTTATAATGCCCTGTTCAATGTAATTTCAATTTGTTCAATGTAAACCGCACTGATGCAGAATAGCGCAGTATATAAGAGAATATAATAAAATAAATAAATAATGTTATCTGGTTAGCATCGAGGTGTGTTGGGGACGTTCCGGGGCAGAGCGGACGATGGCAAGCAATAACGGGGCAGCAGCGATATTGCATGCTGCCCGGTTAGCAATCTGCACTGAAAAGATAGGCAAAGAAAACCCTGCCTATCTTTAAGGCTCAGGAATTAACCAGGCAGCATGCAATATCTCTGCTGCCCGGTTAAGTTCAGCAGCTTCCGGTGTGTGCAGCGATCCCCAATATTCAATGTGGTCTCCGTGGCATTGTATATCCAGGTTAGAGGTCGGTGGGGAGGGCTATGCGTCGATGAGGCACACAGCCCTTCAAAAATGAGCCTAGTTCAACATCGGGCCCTAAGACTTTGGGTTGTGGACTGGGTGTGGTGGGAGGAGACTCAAAAGCTACAAGGAAAATCAGACTAATTCTGCACTTTACAAAGGAAGGTAGAGGACAGATTTATGGGGCAGCAGTAAAAAAAAGAAGGGAGGAAAATATTTACCTTTCAATAGAAACAGGCTGTATTTCTCTGACAAATGCAATGCAATGTGTGCCTTTGAGTCAGTCCTGACTCCTGGCAACCCAGAAGCTCCTGGGTTTTCTTGGCAGTGTTGCCGGGCCTTTCTTCCGAGGCAATGGAGGGTTAAGTGACTTGCCCAAGGCCACAAGGAGTGCTAGTGGGAATTGAACCCTGGTTGCTTGGTTACCAAGCCAGTGTTCTAACCACTAGGCTACTCCTCCACTCCTATTTCTCTGACATTCACTAGAAATAAGGTAGCCCTGTATGATCCTGTCTGTGGTTAATGGTGTAACCTTGGAGATGGAACTATACTTGTAAAGAGAATGTTTTAAAACACAGATTTATATTACGAACAAGTTCCTTGAGAGCAGATGCTGGAATCCTAGTGTCAATGAAAACCAGTCACCCATTTACTGTAGACCATTTACATTTCTTATGACAAAATCGTTGCTGCATATAAGACTTGCTAAAAATGCATTATCTCAATCACTTTGAGAAGGAAAGTTATGTCTGACTAGGAAATGACAGCCACAAGGCAACCTACCAAAACCAATGTTACAATGCAACCTTTCCAATTTATGGACAGATAAAAAAAAAATTGTGATTTGTCAGGTGCTTGCTTGTTTTTCTTAATCTATGCTGGCTGCAAAATAGAATGGTATAGAAAACAAGTTAAATAAATAAATAACTTTTAACTGATTTAGTGCAGTCTAAAGTTATACTTTACGAAAATGATGGGGAGCCAGAGATTCAAAAAAGTAAATGAATCTTTCAAACCACTAGTGTTGCTTAGGAACAGCTAAAGGGCGTGCTAGGAAACATCGCCAAAGTCTCTTACTCTCAAGAGAGAACCATAAACATCTGATGAGGGAAAGATAAAAATTATCTCCTAGGTGCAAACACAGCTTTTCGACAAAAATATGTTATGTGTCCTCTTTGTCTTTTTTCTCATTGAACTTTGGGCATTCAACCAAATCTTCCCTTCCTGCTGAATCCCAAAGAAAGCCCCCAGAAATTCTACCAAGTTCAAAATTTGATCTTAGTAGTTGCGCTGCTTGGTCCATTTATTAGAAATGGACTCTTAAAAACTCCCTAAATAAATTCTTCTGGATTGTGGCCAAAGAAATAAAGCCTGTTGTGCAGCTCAAGAGTGAAAAAATTGGTGTAAACACAACATAACTTGGCATGCTTTCATAAATCTCATTCTTTATCTCCCTGCAATCAAAGTCACTTTAAACAATAGGCATAATCCTGCTAGTATTATATCTAATACTGTGCCCAGAGACATTGTCAGCTGGGAAAAGTGAGTCTGGCTTGTGTTTGTAGATCCTCCCCTTCTGTACACAGCCTGACTGCAGCTGTAGTAATAAACAGGGCCTAGCAGAGAGGTGAAAAGGTCAAGGTCTCTGTTCTGTAACAAAACTCATTTTCCAAATAACTTATTTGGTTTCTTAGAAAGAGAAGAAAAAAAACCTCCTACAATTCTATGACTTCTGAAATGAAATATTGAATCCACTATAAATATGTATCCGCAGAGATTATGTGTACAAATACACCTCAGGATTTCTGTTTACATATCATAATCTTTATTTGACTGATAAAATAATCTCTTGGAAATAAGACTTACAGTGTAGTATAATCATTAAAAATTAATACTTCGCTTGAGATAGTTGCAGTACTGATCAACTACAGTCCCATGTCATCATAAATTAAAATCCCTTGGGGGCAGTGCTAAAATTTGCATTCCATAATGATGCAGTGCCTCAAAAAGTCTACTGAAAGTTCAGCTCCAGTTTGCCTTCTGCTGTTACACGCTGAATGCTACTGTATAACAGAGGTCCTTTGCCGATCCTCGTCACAGGTAGGTAGACAAACTTAAGGGCACCATCCCGAACTGTCTCATAATGGGCACATGTATGATGTTTCGAACATAAATAAAATGTGACAACAGTAAGCAATGCAACTTTTTGGGGTGTAAATCCACTTTTTTCTATTTATTTATTTATTTATTTACATTCTCTTATATACCGCGCTATTCTGCAAAAGCGCGGTTTACATTGAACAAACTGAAATTACATTGAACAGGGCATTATAACTTGGAGATAACTATTTTTACAGGGAACATGGGCTATGGAGGGTTAAGTGGCTTGCCCAAGACCACACAGGGAGTGAAGGAGTATCTTGGCGATTGCAGCAGCAAATCAAAAAACCAGGGTTCAAATACTATTGACTGTGCCTATGACCTTGAGCAAGTCAATTAATCCTCTGCTTTTTCAGGTACAACTTTATAAGCCCCTCCTCCCCACCCCCCCAACAGGGAATTTGCCACAGTCCAAAAATGCAACTGGTTTGAAGCATGAATTCTGAAAAGGTGGGTAAATCTAGAACCGAAATTAACATGCACTTGGCAATTGCTATCCTTTCTGTGGAATTTAAAACACATTTTGAATTAGAAGAGAACACATACGGTTTAAACAGTATCATCTGATGTGCTTTATCGTTGCCATTTGCCAGAGAATTACCAGATTCACAGACTTATCATATCCCTCTCTGAACATTTCTAGTCTGCAGTGAAGGGGAAAGGGACTGAAGCAACCAAGGGATTTACAGGGTGACTTTTCTTTTGACTGACAGCTGTCCATGCCAGAGAGATGCTTTGCACTCACTCATGTAAATTAGGCTGCCTGTTCTCACAATCTTAACCAGAAGGAGCACGGTGCTTAAAAAACAAGAAACCGCTTTACTACAAAATAGAGCAGATTATCGCATGCAACAGTGGGGAAAAAAAAAGCAGCACGTCAGCTATACAGAGCCGCATTGTACTTTAGTGTTCGTAAACTGTTGAGACTGATACCAGCAACACAGCAATCCTTAAAAAAAATGTTTAGCCATATTAGACATTCCTCTGCACTAATGCTTCAACTTGAATACAGTCAGCTTTTATCAGCCAACTTAATGCTTTCTAAGGCTGCATCACGGTGGGCTGTGCATATACCAATTATTTATATATTTATAGGGACCAGAAGACACAACAAAGGATTTTTGTACCTTTACCCATCATACATTTTAGAACACTATTCAACAAAAACCACAAAACGATTTGGAGGTTATTTTCTGTTTTGGGGAAGAAGGTGGGCGACTGTTGTTCTTTGGGCAAAAGTTTGCTGGAAGTGCTGCTTTTAGATTCTACATTTAAGAGTGCATCGATTTCGCCAGCATAGAAACCTTTGCTCTGGAGCGCTAGAGTAATGTCACAGAGGTCAGCGCTCGGTCCTCATATTACGGCGAACACGTAAGGCAAACGGGGGCTCCAGTTCGGGAGATTGGATTGCCTTCAGGACCGGTCTAAATGTAAAAAAACTTTCCCCTTGTCAACTCAGGTTAGGTCCAGCTTAATTGGAAATAGCAGCCACAGGCCAACCCTCTGGCTTCTTCCATGAACTCTGCACTGTTGCAAGTGACAGTAACACATCATTAGTGAGGGGGGGAGGAGGCAATGATGAACGCAGCAAGGGAGCGACTCCTTATGCCAAGAGTGTCATCACCTTCTTAACCCCTTCCATCCCTCCCCCCCCCCTCAACAAAATAAAATAACGAAGCAGAAAAAAGCATCATTGAACATAATCATATTAAACAAAGCACGCCGAGGCAAAACCAGGGCAATGAAGCACAATCCAGCACAACGGCTCGTCTATTCTAAAAGCTGTTATCAACTCTGCCATTAAGCGATGTCATTCAGATCCATTCAAAAACAAAAATGAGGCGGCTTTATAAATTTTATTTCAAAAGCACCTTTTCCTTGAGATCAAACTGGGTTCATTTTTCCTAAAGAGCAAGAGCAGCTCTGCGCACAGTGGAAAACAAAACATGTTGCAGGCTCTCCGCTTGAGAAGAAACGCATTTATCAGTATTCGCAAAATTAGTTTTCCGCGGCATCTTTGATTGACAAAGAGAACATTTAAAAAAAAAATGGAATGGGGCAGCCCTGCCGGACGTATCAAAGGCACATTTATTTTCATTAAAAGAAACGGAATTGACACAGACCTGAATAGAAGTTGCAGAGCAGTAGAAACTGTGTTTTCTTTCCCTTATATAGAATCTCCCTCTGCCTCTTTCTCACACACACATATATACACAGAGTCTCCCTCAGCTGCCCTATGCAGTTCTCAGGAAATGAATGGGGCACACAGAGAACTGTTGTACTTGCAAATGACTTACCAGGATCACATGATCTGCTAAATGTAGGGTGGGCCTGTGGGTGGAGGCTTCATAAACAAGAGAGGACAATATACTCTGAGTCCTACCAGAATGCATCAAATTACACAGGGGCCCCGCTCAGGGAGGCTTCCGACCCGTGGCTTAGATTACAAAATGGGCAAAAAAAGCTCCGAGGAAACAGCCCTTTTATGATGTAAAATGATCGAATGATGTTAAATCCTTTGTTGTTGTAACAGGAGACAAAATACACCCTTTAGTGGCATATAGTTTAGAATTTTAAAAAACCCACGCGAGGAAAAGCCTAAGAGAAAAATGTGGCTTATCTTGGAAAGACCCTTTACAAAAGGAAACCTTCTTACCCTGAGAAGTAAAAGGAAGCACCCACAAGAAGCCTGTATCTCCCTGTCTCAGAAATGCTCTCACACAGCTTGCCTGCAGTTTTCAAACCATTAGATTTTTACCAGGACTGTGCTTACCTTTCCAAGCTAACAAATTGGGTTTGTGGATAGGTATACCTAAGAAGTACATATAATAAAGTATAGTTTGCAGACATAGCTGAGAGTCTTACTTCTCCTACTCCTGCTGGAATTCTGAATTCAAAATTCTATGTCTAAGGGTTTGAATTATGCAAAAGTTTGCATGCTTTGTCAAAATAACAAAGAATATTATTTTTGAGTGATATTTTATTTCTGTCTTGTATTTTAAATTAAGTTTCATAAAAAAGTGCAACATTTTGAATTACTGTGTGCAGAATTCCAGCAGGAGTATCCTACTCCCTTTTTTGTAGAAAGCCATTCAAACTAGAATTAAAAGCTAACTGCTTCATTACAAATTTAATTGCTTCATAGTCTTGCTGAGTTTGATTTTTGGCACTATCTGAATGCTAGAAAAATCTGATTTCCTGACATTTAAGATACCATGCTGACCTGAGGAAAGGGTTTGAACTTCGAAAGCTAGTCAAAAAATGTATTGTTAGTCCAATAAAAAGATATCACCTTATACTTTTTAGGTTTTTTTTATATATACTTTTTGTTTTATTTTGTATTTATTGGCATCTAAGGCTTAATGAAATCTTAGTCATCTATTTACTAAAATGTGGTGGACTAATGTCTGTTACGTAAGGTGCAGGGATTGTATTTAGTATTTAGCTCGCGCCTTTTCCACTGGTAGTTCAAGGTGAGTTACATTCAGGTATGTAGGTATTTCCCTGTCCCCAGAGGGCTTACAGTTTAATGAGCCAATGCAGAAAAACTAGCGTGCCCGTTGCATGCAGATAACGCAGATTATACACATAAGTTCTTCCACATCAAATGCAGAAAAGAGATTGATGACTGCATAAAAAACAAAAGAAAAGTATGCACACACAGCAACACCAAGGGGCTTGTTTACAAAGCCGCGGTAGCGGTTCGCGGTCGTTATTGGAGCCGCGGCCCCATTGAAATCAACGATCGCGAACCGCTACTGCAGCTTTGTAAACAAGCCCCCAAGTGTATTTAAATATTATGCAAATGAACTGCACATATTAAAATAGCATGCTAATAAGGTCTGCACCCAATGCAGAGAAACATGTAGAGGATTACATAACTAGCAGGAGCGCCAGTATCTCTGTCTGGTCTAAAGTGACTTAAACATCTTGTGCGTGTAGGGAAAGACGGTTTCAGGATATAGTATGTACCAGTGAACAGTTACCTTTGACGTGAAAATTTTCTGCGTGTATCTTTCAGCGTATAAGCAAACGTTTGGCGTGCAAGAACAAATGTCTTTTGCTTCTTATCCTTGTGTGGTTTTTGGACTCACTGTCTCCATTTACTGTTGTGATTTCATAAAAAACAATTTTGGGCAAAATAGTGTTGATTATTATGGGCTGAGTGCCAAAAGAACCAGCTTGTCCTGTGCGCATAATGTGAGCATTTGACATTTACGCGCATGCGCACACGGCCACGTGTAGTGCATCTGTTTGTGCATGCGTTGGCTCACCTCCTTTCAACTTTATGCTGACGTTTTGCACACAGCTCACTTGCATACATATGTCTTTTGCTGCATACCGGCGCTGATGTTTCACGCTATCGGCGTGCTATGAAAACGTGTACTCAGTTAATAGTACACAACTTCAGGACCAGCTTTCTTTATCAGCCTGTTAACTTATCTTTGAGAAACCATCACCTGCAATTTGCTTTTTAGTTGGCCACTTAATTATATAAGCAGATACTGTAGTAATGATGTCATTATTATTATTATTATTACTACTATTATCATCATCATTTGCATAGTGCTATCAGGCATATACAGCATTTTACGGACAAATAGAATAGACAGTCTCTGTTCCTTGAAGCTTACAGTCTAATAAAAACAGACATACAGATAAGAAACACAGAGAAGACATATGGTGAAGTCTTTTACAAGGAATCAGGACCATACCAAGTCACAGTTGCGCCCTGTGCTATTTCCCCATCTGGCGTGCCCCCCTCTCCCCGCTGGTTGCCTGCCCCCATCCACCTCTCCCCCCACTTTGCCTTGCCGCCACCGCTTTTTTTTTTTCTCGGAGGAGGTGTCAGCAGCAGTGAGGCAGGCGCGCATTTGTAGGAGGTTGGGTCCCTCCTTCCTTTCTCTGATGTAGGTCGCATCAGAGGAGGGAGGGACCAAGCCAGCCATGTAAACGCTGAGTTGCAATGACCCGCATTTAAATGGCTGGCCTTGTCCATCCCTCCTCTGACATGACCTACATCAGAGAAGGGAAGGAGGGACCCAACCTGCCTACAAACGCAGGTCTGCCTCACCACTGCCTCTGAGAAAACAAAAAAGTGGCAGCAGCAGCGCAATATGGGGGGGGGGGGGGGGGAGGGCAGGCCAGGGCTAGCAGCCCGACTTGTGCCCCTAATCCTTTTGCATCCTGTGTGGCTGCACCGCTCGCACAGGGCTAGGTATGGTACTCAAGGAATGAGTGCTCTTCAGGGTCTGCATGTGGAAGTGGGAATGAAATAAACGGGCCAGGTTTCTAATTGGAAAAAGGCTTTAGAGTGGAGTACCCCAAGTGTTTGCACTGAGACCTCTGCTGTTTAACATATTCATAAATGATGTGGAAAATGCAGCAAACAAGGTGATCACATTTACAGACAACACAAAATCACTCAAAGTCATTAAAACAGGAAAGGATTGTGAAGAACTGCAGAAGGATCTTGTGAGACTAGAAGGCTGGGTATTTAAATGGTAGATTAAATTTGGGGGCTGATTTTATAAAGAAGCTGCGTAGAAATGCATGCAAATTCATTTTTTAAATAGCTTATTTGCATAAACAGGCACTTACACTCATGCTTAGGTGGTCGCTATTCTGCAAGCATGCGCATAAGTCCTATTGTGTGTACTTTCAGTTGGCCATGCAAAGGGCAGGGTTTGGGTGAGTGTAGGCATTTTTGAAAAATCTAGGCACGGGCATTTACGCCTGCCCCAGAGAAAGCATAATTGCTACAACTATATTGAAGCGTGTTTTTACACTCCTATTTTATGAAATAAAGTATTTTGTTTTATAAAGCAGGCCCCATATACATGCATTGACAGTGCACATTAACTGTTGTGGGATTTTATGAAATTACTCTCTTGATGTGGATAAGTGCAAAGTGATGCACATGGGGAAAAATAATCACAATCACAGGTACAAAATACTGGGTTCCACATTTTTAGTGTGTGGCAGGGCCAGCCCCAGAGTTGGTTCACATTGTTAGCACCCTATCTTTATCTTTATTTCGTCACTTGATTAACCGCCCAAGCGGTAGTGTCAGAGCGGTTTACAAACTAATATACAAGAGTCAGGCAGAAAGGAATGACATTTATGGATAGGAAAGAAGAAATAGGGCACACAGTATAAGATAGAAAACACTCATAAGAGAAAGGCGTAACGACTGGAGATGGTGTTCAATCAGGCTGGGGGAGGGGAAGGCCAAAGGCAAGATGGAAGAAATGGGTTTTTAATATACATTTAAATTTCTGAAGGGAGTGTTCAGAGCGGAGGGTGGCTGGCAGTGAGTTCTAGAGTGCTGGTCCCAAAAAGAAAAATGCGGAATGGTGAGTTCATTTGAGATATGCGCACGTAGGAGAAGGAAGGAATAAACGGCTATTGTGAATAGAGAGGAGGGCACGGGGAGGAACATACATATGGATAAGATCAGCTCACACTGTGGAGTATTGATATGGATTACTCTATGGACAATGGTAAGTATCTTATAGATAAACCTAAATTTGAGGGGGATCCAGTGTAAATGGACAAGCAGCAGAGTCACATGGTCTGTGTGAGAAGAGTGGGTAAGGAATTGTAATCAATGGAGTTGGTATTGACGTAGACCTGCTAGGATGATAATGCAGTAGTCAAGTTGAGACATGAGACGTGTCAGCACAAGTGTGGTGAGTGGAGAGAGAGGGGAAGGGATGGACTGCATGTATTTGGCAGAGAGAGGTGAAAGAGTGGTGTATAAATGAAGAGATGTGTTGATTAAAGGAGAGGGAGGAATCCAGGGTGACGCCAAGATACTGAATGGATGAGGCCAGGGTTATTGATGTGCCAGGCCAACCTTAAGCATTATACACCCCCATCCCCCCGGCTGTCAAAATGTATTGTTTAACTTTGAATACCCTGCTCTTTGCCAGCCCCTAGCAGTTGCCTCCCTAGGTGGCTGCCTAGTTTGCCTGATGGTTGGCCCAGCTCTGGTGTGCTGTAACTGTCAATGTGGGTCCACATTAACTGTTACTGCACTGGCCCAAGAATTACCATGTGCCAATTTCCATGGTAACTGCACATTGTATGATGGGAAGGAGACTGGGTGGGTTAAGAGAGGAGGGGGGGGGGGTGGAGACTGCATTGCAGTTAGCGCAGGAACAACTGCCACTCGCTGTCCATGCTGAGTTACTTTGAGTGCACTCGTGGTAATTGTGCCTGAGGCCATAAAATGTTATTAGCCAGGTAGCCTTGGGAAAGCCATTGCTTAGCCTTGGAAATGAGCTATAAGAAATAGTTATACTATTTTTAGCTATGTCGGGTATTTCTGATCTGATCTGATCATTGTCATAGACAGGATGCTGGACTTGATGGGCCTTGGTCTCGCTTGTGCCGTATTCTCATGTTTTTACAAACTGAGAAACACACTGGTTTCCACTTTGACTAGGAACTCCTTGCTCTTTTAAGGTTAAATTTGTGTAGCATGTTCAAGAGTTGAAATTGGAAAACATTGTAGGAACAGTTTTAGATAGGACATGTCACAACAAATCCCCTGTTCAGCTTTCTTAATTAAATGCAAGGGTGAACAGTGACATACCATTGTAGCCTGCCCTGGGTACTGGCCAGAACAGGAGTGCTGAATCCCAGGCCCACACAACGGAGCCAGCACAGCAAACCTACCTTAATGTTGTGTGTGGCTTGCCACCTTGCCTCAGCTCCAGTCTCAGCATGATTTACAGAACAGTCACTTGGGACTGGCACCTCTACAATCAATGCCGTTCTGCTGTTCTTCTCCTTTACCACTATGTCCAGTTTCCTTGCATCCAGCTTTTTATTCTTCAGAATGGGAGTATCTCAGGCGATCATAACCTCTTCATTCTCCGTAATTTTCGGTGGGTCATGATCCCAGTGCCTTTCAGGCACAGTGACGTTTGGCTTTAAGACAAATTTGGCCATGGTGGCACCAATTGATGATGCCGTGGATTGGGGAGGAGTTGAACACCACGTGGGATCTCAGCCCTGTCTTTCTTCTGCCCTATGGAGCTCCCCTGAACCTCTGTGGCCCAGTGCTGGCGAGATCAGGTACCAGGCGTGGCTGCCTATGCGGGGCTCAGGCTGTGTACCTTGCTGTGCACCTGGAGGGCTCTTCTTTTAATCTGGCTGTGGCAGTGCCATTTGATGATGATGCAGATTGTGGCGGAGTTGAACACCATGTGGGATCTTGGTCCTGTCTTTCTTCTGCCCTATGGAGTTCCCCTGTACCCCTGTGGCCCAGCACTGGCGAGATCGGGTACCGGGTGCAGCTGCTGACATGGCTATCAGACTATGTACCTTGCTGGGCACCTGGAGCACTCTTCTTGTAATCTGGCAGTGGCGGCACCAATCGATGATGCCGCAGATTGGGGCAGAGTTGTACTCCTACAGTACTACATAGCATAATGAAATCAGCTAATAGAAATGTTAGACGGTAGGATGTCGCCTGTTTCATTATATAGCTGAGATACTGACACAGGAAAAGAGACTACCACAGGCACTCAGGTTATTGAACATGTGAATGCTTTTACTACTGGTCATACTGCTGGTACTGCCAGTCCTATTGTGCCTGCTGCCACTATTGCCCTACACACATCCTCTGGTATAAAAGGTCTTGTTTTAGCATTTCAAGTGAAAGAGGCATTACACTGGTCAATAATGAAATCGTTACTGACTTTAAAAGGCTCTAATCTGTAGTATCTTGGTGAGCTCAACACGAATATAACATTAAAAAAATTGTATTGGCTCTCGTTTAAAGATATTGCATGTAGTTTATTTTTGACGTTTCATCGTGTAAATTTATCCAGTAGAACATCAACAACATCCCAAATAAGCCTTGAATGATGTAATATTGAATCACATTGCATAATACCAGCATGCACACATCATCAAGAGTTGATTGCATCATTCTCTGATGCAATGCAATACTACTGCCAGATGGCTGCTGAAGCCATCTGACGTCAGCAGTGTACTATGCACAGTTGGAAAGGTTGAGCATTTAAAATATTTCAGACTGTGTGCGAGACAGTTTAAGTTACTGTTACATGTAACTTTTATTAATCATATAATTTTAGCCATTTAGGTACAATACAGAACAGTAATGCCGCGAAAGTGCATTAATACCGTTGATAATTTCTGCTACATTTGTGGGGAAGTGATATTTGCCAACCAGAAGAAAAGTATCACTTCTCAACTGAAGAAGGCATACCATCTTTACTTTGGATACAAGGTTGGTGACCAAGACAAGCCTTGGGCCCCGCATATATGCTACGCTACGCTACATGTACAACACAGCTTTCACAATGGTTGAATTGCAAAAGACCATCAATGCCGTTTGAAGTCCCCATGGTGTGGAGAGAGCCAAGCAACCACATAAATAACTGTTACTTCTGCTTGGTTCCTCCTCTTTCCAGCAGAATAACGAAGCAAAAGAAGTCGAGCATAGTCTACCCAAACATTCTATCTGCATTGAGACCAGTTCCACATGGTGAGGGACTTCGTATTCCAGGACCTCCATCAGAATATTCTCTTGATTCATCTGATGAGGACAAGGGTAAGCCGACCTGTTCTTCTCCTGGTCTGTCAGCATGCAGTGACCCAGATTTTCACTGGGATGCATTATCAACTCCACACAGAATAACACAAGAAGAACTAAATGACTTGGTTCGTGATTTGGACTTATCCAAGAACAAGGCAGAATTGCTAGGATCAAGACTTCAACAATGGAAAATTCTAGAAGAAGATGTCAACATTACTTCATATCAAAAGTGCCACCAGCAGTTGGAGCCTTTCTTCAGAAAGGAAAGTAATCTGGTATTCTGTTCCGATATTGAAAGTCTCATGAATGCCTTAAAAATCACTCATGACCCACAAGACTGGAGACTATTTATAGACTCTTCGAAACTGAGTCTGAAGGCTGTGCTTTTGAACAATGGAAACCGTCTTCCATCTATTCCAGTAGCGCATGCCATCCACATGAAAGAGACATACGATAACTTAAAGCATCTACTGACTTCCATTAACTATAACAAGTACAGCTGGCACCTCTGTGGTGACTTTATTTATTTATTTACATTCTCTTATATACCGCGCTATTCTGCACCAGTGCAGTTTACATTGAACAACTGAAATTACATTGAACAGGGCATTATAACTTGAAGAAAACTATTTTACAGGGAAAATGGGCTATGGAGGGTTAGGTGGCTTGTCCAAGACTTGAAGGTAGTTGCCCTTTTAATGGGACTGCAGCAGGGATATATAAAATACATGTGTTTCTTATGTGAATGGGATAGCCGAGCAAGGGATTGGCACTACTTGCGGAAGGAATGGAATCGCAGACAAAATGTAACAGTTGGAGAGAAGAATATCCAGCACCCAGCTCTGGTTGAGGCTCACAAAATCCTGCTACCACCCCTTCACATCAAAGTAGGTTTGAGGAAAAACTTTGTGAAAGCCATGGACCGCACTTCGCCAGCTTTCCAATACCTGCATGAAAAATTCCCTCGACTCAGCGAAGCAAAGATTAAAGAGGGAGTTTTGGGGGTCCTCAGATTCGAG
Source organism: Ichthyophis bannanicus (assembly GCA_033557465.1). Classification (NCBI taxonomy): domain Eukaryota; kingdom Metazoa; phylum Chordata; class Amphibia; order Gymnophiona; family Ichthyophiidae; genus Ichthyophis; species Ichthyophis bannanicus. Next base: position 407,989,828 of record CM066035.1, on the reverse strand, counting down.
AGCTCTTCAAAGACGACCGGTTCAACAACTTGCTGCAGGGTGATGCGAAACAAGCATGGAATGCTTTTCGCCTAGTGTCAACAAACTTTCTCGGGAATTTTAGGGCAGAAAACTACAAGGAACTTGTAGAAGACATGCTGATGCAGTATCAGAAACTTGGCTGCAATATGTCTCTAAAGATCCATTTCCTGGATTCCCATCTTGATTTTTTTCCTGACAACTGTGGTATGGTTAGTGATGAACAGGGTGAACGTTTTCACCAGGATATCGCAACGATGGAGCAAAGATACCAGGGAAAATGGTCCACTACAATGCTGGCTGACTACTGTTGGACACTCCCCAGAGAAGCTCCCGAACAGCCGTACAAGAGACAGGCGAAAAAATCTAAGAAGTAGTCTATGACTTGTTTTTTTACAGGTATTAACCGAAGGCCTATTATATTTACTATTGACATGCATTCTGTGATGTAAACATTAATTCTTGTAGATTACAAATAAAACTAGAGCCAACTTTGCAATTTCACTGTCATATTCGTGTTCAGCATATAAAAATTGATAAGAAATGACTATTTTTATTTCAGTAACATGACTTTTGTAAACATTTGTTGACCAGTGTTATCAACAGAAAGCATGAGACATAGACAGGGTAATTTTATAACTGGGTGCCTAGGTAAGTGCTGCATTAGGAAGATAAATCGGTGCCTATTTGTCTTTATAAAATACTAGCATATGTTACAGGAAATGCATATTGACTTTTGTCCATGTTACCCCATTACTCTGCAAACAACATTGGCTCCCGGTTTCCTTTTGCATAAATGTCTAAATCCTAACCCTGGCGCATTGTGCTTTCCATTACGGCCTCTCCACATACTTATACTCTCTTCCATTCATTAATCTCTTACTGACCTTCTCAGATTCTTCGCTCATCAAACACAAACCTCTTAGTTATCCCCACTAAGCACATGTTCCGTCTTGAAACCTTCTGTTCCATGGCCTTGAGTTTTCAAGCTCCTCAGTTATGGAACACCATGCTAACCAAACTTTATAACCAAGCCTCTTTTAAAATGTTCTTGGCCTGAAAACCTTGCTTTTCACCCAGGCATTCAGTGACACCTAGCTGAAGTCCCCTTCCTCATTTTTCCTTCTATAGACTTCCCTCTTTATTCCCCCTCCTCTACGTGGTCCCGTCGCACTGCGAGAACTCAAGATTCTCCTTTTTTTATTTGGTATTTTGTTGTTGTGCAACCACAGACTCTCCCTGACGTTTATCCCGTGTTTGTCCTGTCTTGTCAGCTTTAATTTATTCTAATTTTATTTTTTAGATGTTTTCCAAAATATTTGACCTCCATTGTAAACTGTCTTGAAGTACCTCGACAACGGTACGGTATAGCAAATCTTTGCAAATAAGAATATAGAATAATTTTGGTGCGAACATTTATACCAGTCCTAGAACTGGTATAAATGTCCACACCTGTAGTATAATTTATACACATATTTGCATGCTCCACCCATGTTCTGCCCAAACTCCGCCCATGCGTTTGTCCACTTCATATGAAAGCAAATACTCTTACGCTGACCAGTATTTCATAAGAAGCCACAAAGTACTGTAGGTGTGCACTTACCAATTTCAATGCCTTATCCCCTTATAAAATTACCCCATAAAGGAGACAAGAAAGTGACAAAAATTACAACGTGAGAAATGCACACAAAGAACAATTCGACCTATGCAGTTAATTTGGGGAAAGCAGGAAAAAAGTGAGACGAAATCAATACAACAATAAAAGCCAAAATGAGAGAGAACTGGAAGGGGGTCCGACCTGAAATTATAGGAAAAGATAATGAACTGGAGAAGAAAGAATGAAAACAATTGGGGAGATGAAAGATTTGGAAAGGAAATGTATGTGGAGAATGTGACAGGCATCCCTTTGGGATCTAATCAGAGTATTTCTCTAAATTCTTTCACTTTTTCCACATTCAAATTAGGAAGCCCAGAAGGAAGGTTTGATTATTGAAAATAAGTTTCTTATTTGTTTCCCCAGCCTGGGTGATATCAACGTCATAGAAAGCAAAGTAATAAAATTAAAAAGTAAACCTTGCCTTCATAAGTCTCTGAACTATACTCTAAGCTTGTGCAGACCTATGTAGGGAGGAGCTACCCTACTCCAGACATCCTTAGTATAAATAAAACAAGATCTAACTTGCGACTCATTCTTTCAGTTCTGTAGGCTTGGCCTCCTAAAACTTTGAATATGGTTATTTTATACTCAATAAACATCATAGCATATCCTGTCCCAAATTTAAAAAAGCCTCTTTATTGCGCTCTCTCATCTACCGTCCATTGCATCACTTTTGAAATAGATCTTAAAAAGCGGCAGCTCCACCTCACAAACGATCAGCTGCATGGCCAAAAAAAGGTTCAATTCATGCTCATTTAAAACAAATTTCTCCCAATTTTAGGTCAGTTTTTTTTTGTGTTCGTTTTCCATAGTCCTTCTTTAGGCCTGCATTGTATGAGCTCTAGAACCCTTTTAAGCATACAAATTGATTGTGCACATGTTAATTCATAGGTATACATACTTTACATTTTTAGGCACCCTAATGAACCGAATGCACACTCCCGAATGCAGACTCCTATCGACCAATCTGTACCTGCTATAAAGTAGGATTTCTAGTCAGCCTAAAGGAGCATATTCTTCTGCCACTACTATAAAACATTTATATAGCACTACAAGGTGTACACAGCACTTTACAGACATATAGAAGAGACTCTGCTCTAGAGTTTACAGTGTAGTGGACAAATGAATACAGAGGACAGGGGTAGATTGCGGAGAGCTAGACGCTAAGGACACAACATGGATTATGAGCACAGTCGGGACATTAATCTAGCAGTTCCTTTCCTTCCTCTTCTCTATAGCCCACCAGTAGAAGGGTTAGGTGTCATGGAATCTGTACAAGAGTCTGAAATAGGAATTTATGCTAGATACTAATAAATAAAATAAAATAAAAAGAAATCAAATATTTATGGAAGACAGTGACAGCTGCTGCCACCAAACATAAACAGCATGACAGAAGGCACTAGGGACGTGTGCAGGCAAAAAAGAAATGCAGTCTTCATTTTTGCCCAAATCTTTTTCAGTTATCAGGTATTTCTTCCATTAATTTCACACATTTGTTTCAATGGTGATTTCTAATGCATGCTAAAGCATTTCATGTGCACCAAGGGGCATGTATACTAACGGGTAGCGCAGAGTTAGCAAGGCTCTCCAAAGCAGCTCAAGGCACGGCATCAAGAACCCCGCACTACCCTGCTGGTGTGCATTGGAGTGGTGACTGGATGGAATAAAGGTGTTCCCAGGGTGGCACAGCTGGCGCGGGCATTTGTGGCCTGTGCTACTTGTGCAATTAATGTTACCTCATTGAGTGGCATTAGTTGTACCCACAGTCGGTTTGCTGTAAAGTAGGATTTCTAGTCAGTCTAAAGTGAGCATATTCTTCTGTCGCTAATATAAAACATTTATATAGCACTACAACGTGTGCGCAGACATATAGAAGAGACCGTCTGTGCTATAGAGCTTATAGTATAGTGGACAAATGAACACAGAGGGCAGGGAAAGATTGAGGAGAAATGGAAACTAAGGAAGAAACATGGATAATATTTAAGGCACACTAGCAAACCCACGGGCTGATGCAGGAAACTAGGCAGCCTTTAAGTAATGCAGACAAGAGACAGATGTGCGCATAAACAGCAGAGAAAAAAAACTAGCGCACAATTAATGCCAAGAGTATTTAAATTTATTTAAATTAGAGGAAAATGATCTGCACATAATAAAATGGCATGCAAATATTGCCTGCACAAAATGCAGAGAAATGTGTAGAGGATGTTGCAAGCAGTTGTAGTGCCAATATCTCTATGCCTGGTCTTGAGGTGGCTTAACAGTATTTTGTTGGTATCAGGTGCTTTCCCCGATGCTTGCATCATTTGAGGGGAAATGTCAAAGATGACCCAGGCATCGGGGAAAGCCCCCGATGCCATCAAAATACTGTCTGGGGCTGCTTCCTCCGACAGAAGACAGAAAGGACATTCCTGGTTGCCCAGCACTCCTGATACCCCCTCCCCTCCCAATTAAAAATAAATCTGGTGATCCAGCTGCTCCGAACCTCCCACCCAACTAAATATAATCCCTGGTGGCCCAGCAGCCGTGAACCCCCAACCCACCCAACCGAAAATAACCCTGTTAGCCCAGCGGCCCCAAAGCCCCCGCCCACCTCCCACCTCCCACCCGGTACCTTTTCAAATGAGCGGGAGGGTTGCCCACATGCTCCCACTCCTGCGCTGCCATCAGAAAAAATGTCAGTGCCTGTCCCCAAATGGTGCATTCTGGGATGCACCACGTGAGATCAGACTGCCATATATGTACCTTACATGGCACTCTGACCCCGTCTGGTGCATCCCAGAATGCACCGGCAGGACCAGGTGCTGCCATTTTCCAGATGGTGGAGCAGGAGCGGGAGCACATGGGCAATGCTCCTGCTCATTTGTAAAGGTACCAGATGGGGGTTCAGGGCCACTGGGCCACCAGGGTTATTTTCGGTTGGGTGGGTTGGGGAGATCACAGCCACTGGGCTACCAGGGATTATTTTTAGTTGGGCAGGTGGTGGGTCAGGGTGCTGGGTCACCAGGTTTATTTTTAGTTGGGTAGGGGATGGGGGTTTTGGGGCCGCTGGGCCACCAGGTTTATTTTTAGTTGGGTGGGGGATCAGTGCCATTGGGCTAACAGGGTTATTTTTGGTTGGGCGGGTGAGAGGATCGGGGCTGCTGGGTCACTAGGAATTTGCTTTCTGTCAGGGGTGCGGTCCTCTGACAGTATTTTGATGATACTGGGGTCTTTCCTCAATGCCTGGATCACCTTCAGGCATCAGAGAAAGCCCCCGATGCCATCAAAGTACTATCAGGTTCATATTCAAATTAGCCATGCGCTGCCCCTGTTCCTCTAGGAGAGCATGCCAAACTTGCAACTGATTTCTGTGCGCATGTGCTTAGCTTGCTCTCCCAGTTTAACGCTACCATTTGCGCACATTTTATCACATGGCTAATTTGCATATGAACCCTTTTCTGCATGCCAGCATTAAAGTCGCATGCTATCAGTGCACTGCAAGTCGGTGTAAAAAGATGATAGCGCACAACTTCAGCGTCTGCTTTCTGCATCAGCCTGCAAACGCACGCTTATAAATGCACATCCTTGGACAGCCTTCAGCCAGTGGTGTTTGCCTTCTAGCCAGGATAGGCATGATATTCAGGGAATGATGGGCAGGTTAGAAAGGGCAGGTAAGAAAGTGAAGGCACTGTCAAAAAGGTGGGTTTAGGGATGGGATTTGAATGTGGCCAAGGAGGGACCCAGGCACACTGATTCAGGAAGGTGATTCTAAGCATTTGTTGAAACAAGATGGAAGGTACGAAGTCAGGATTTGGCAATAGATGAGAAGGCATAGACAGCAGCAGGCCAGCCGCATATCTTTTGAGCGGAATTCAGGAGGTGTGTTGTAGGGTCAGATAAGGGAGGATAGATAATGGAGAGCTACTGAATGAACACACTTGTATGTGAGCACAAACAGATGTGAGACAGGATTATGAGCCAATGTAGTGACTTCAATAGAGTTGACAAGGCAGAACACACAGCAGACTTTTGAACAGATCAAAGTGGCAAGAAGTGGTGCAAGTTGCCGTAGTCTAAGTGGGAGGTGATAAGGGAGTGCCAGCCAGCATCGGAGGTGTATGAACGAGAGCTCCACCTCTTTCCTTTCAGCCTGCCCATACCAACAGCCTTTAACGGCTTTCAAACCGTCACTTCCACTGGCGTGCAGAGACGGGGAGAGCAGAAGCCAGCCAGCATCGGAGGTGTATGAGCGGGAGCTCCACCTCTTTCCTTTCAGCCTGCCCATACCAGCAGCCTTTAACGGCTTTCAAACCGTCACTTCCACTGGCGTGCAGAGACGGGGAGAGCAGAAGCCAGCTAGCATCGGAGGTGTATGAGCGAGAGCTCCACCTCTTTCCTTTCAGCCTGCCCATCCCAGCAGCCTTTAACGGCTTTCAAACCGTCACTTCCACTGGCGTGCAGAGACGGGGAGAGAGCAGAAGCCAGCTAGCATCGGAGGTGTATGAGCGAGAGCTCCACCTCTTTCCTTTCAGCCTGCCCATACCAGCAGCCTTTAACGGCTTTCAAACCGTCACTTCCACTGGCGTGCAGAGACGGGGAGAGCAGAAGCCAGCTAGCATCGGAGGTGTATGAGCGAGAGCTCCACCTCTTTCCTTTCAGCCTGCCCATCCCAGCAGCCTTTAACGGCTTTCAAACCGTCACTTCCACTGGCGTGCAGAGACGGGGAGAGCAGAAGCCAGCTAGCATCGGAGGTATGTGAACGGGAGCTCCACCTCTTTCCTTTCAGCCTGCCCATACCAGCAGCCTTTAACGGCTTTCAAACCGTCACTTCCACTGGCGTGCAGAGACGGGGAGAGCAGAAGCCAGCTAGCATCGGAGGTGTATGAGCGAGAGCTCCACCTCTTTCCTTTCAGCCTGCCCATACCAGCAGCCTTTAACGGCTTTCAAACCGTCACTTCCACTGGCGTGCAGAGACGGGGAGAGCAGAAGCCAGCTAGCATCGGAGGTGTATGAGCGAGAGCTCCACCTCTTTCCTTTCAGCCTGCCCATACCAGCAGCCTTTAACGGCTTTCAAACCGTCACTTCCACTGGCGTGCAGAGACGGGGAGAGCAGAAGCCAGCTAGCATCGGAGGTGTGTGAACGGGAGCTCCACCTCTTTCCTTTCAGCCTGCCCATACCAGCAGCCTTTAACGGCTTTCAAACCGTCACTTCCACTGGCGTGCAGAGACGGGGAGAGCAGAAGCCAGCTAGCATCGGAGGTGTATGAGCGAGAGCTCCACCTCTTTCCTTTCAGCCTGCCCATACCAGCAGCCTTTAACGGCTTTCAAACCGTCACTTCCACTGGCGTGCAGAGACGGGGAGAGCAGAAGCCAGCTAGCATCGGAGGTGTGTGAACGGGAGCTCCACCTCTTTCCTTTCAGCCTGCCCATACCAGCAGCCTTTAATGGCTTTCAAGCCGTCACTTCCACTGGTGCGCCGGGCCCGCGCCTGAAGGCCTTGCCAGAGGGCCCTTTGGCGTGGCCCTTAGGCATAGGACCGTGCGGGGCCGTTTAAAATGCTGCTACATTGGTTCTGCTTGCTGTGGAGATCGGAGCAGTGGAGGGGTGATGTCGACAGCGGAGGTTGTGAGTGGGAGCTTAAACACCTGGTGGTATGATATCTTCCTCTTCAGATGCTATGTGGAGCATTTCTTCTTGTCTCCTCTATTCCTTTAACTATCACTGTATCTCTTATTCTGTCCTATCTAATTAATGGCGTTCTTTTCATATTATCTGTAACTTTTATGTAATATTGTAAACCGCTCTGATGCTTTGGCTTGAGCGGTATATCAAATGTAATAAACATAAACATAAGATGAGTAGGGACACTTAGAAAATGTTACCAAGAAAGATATACAGTAACATGATTTTTCCTTGCTTTGGATATGTGCAGAAAAGGACAGAGAGATGTCAATAACAACAACAGTGTGACAGGGTGGATATTAATGTTAGCCTTGGAAATGCAGAAAAGGGGGAGGGGAGAAGTAGGTTTAGGGGAAAGGTGAGAAATTCTGTGTTGGCCAAGTGGGAAGAGGGGTAATTTTATACATTTTTCCTGTGCTTAAAACCCTGTTTTGCATATGTGAAAGGCCTCATAATATTCCCCTGGGTTATGTGCACAAAAGTACATGTGGCGACAAGAAGGTTCTTGTTTTTACATGGCTTGTGTCTAAGCATGTTTGATGGAATAATATGGATAGAACATGGGCATTATTAAAAATACATGTGAAGGATACACAATGCACACCTATGTGCCTACGTCACCTACGTACATTCACTTCTATTCCCAAGCAGGAGTAAATGTAGGTGGCTACATTTTAGTTGTAGTAATACAGGATTTGTGCTAATATATTGTAAAGACACATAGGCTACAAATAGGCACAAAGTTGCCCTCTTGACCTAGGTGACGTTTTACAAAATTATCCCTCATGAAGTTTTAGGAGGCAGCAAGCCATTCAGGCAGCTATGTTAGACAAGTAAGCTGAAATTTGGGTGTGAATGTTGGATGGGAGTTCAGGTGCAAGGAGGTAAATCTGGAGTCATCAGCATAGGATGGTACTGGAAGCCATGGGAGGAGATGAGGTCATCAAGAAGATGCGTGTAGCCAAGGACAGAACCCTAAAAAACTCCCATTGAAAGACGGATTGCTGAGGAGGAGGGTTCTTTGCTGAAGGTATAATGACAGAGGTAAAAAGAGAATGAGGATAGAACTCAGCAGGCAGTTAAAGGCTGCAGATATGCTGAGAAGTATAAGAATGTAGTAGTGGCCTTTAACTTTTTCCATGAATTGGAAACTTTAGTAAGGGCCGTCTTAGTCAACTGAACAGGGCACAAGTCGGATTGAAATGGATCAAGATTAACTTGTGATATCAAGAAGTCAAGGCAATGTGTGCGAACAGTATATTCAAAGATTTGGGATACGAAGAGAAGGAAGGAGTCTAGGTGGTAGTCAGCAGGGATGCAGGACTCAATGATGGCTTTTTTTCAGAAGTGGTGTGATCACAGCATGCTTAAAGGCTGTAGGCTTGAAAGCTGTAGAGAAAGAATGAAGAAATGGAAGACGGCAGGGAGAACACAAGAAACTTAGGAGTTGATATTCAGTAGCAGGGGTCCACGTTTTCAAAATGCCCCACTCCTGCCCCAGAAACTAAAGCGGGATATTCAGTGCCAGAGTTTATCCGGCATCTGGCGTTGAATATCCAGTTTTGCAGTCCAATTAGTGTCAATCTTGAACTACTTCCAGATAGCAAAAAACACATAAAGTTAAGACAGCATTGACCTGTCCTAACTTTATGCTGCATTCCTATCCCGTTAGTGGCTGAATATCACCACTAATCGGATAGGTATCAACACCACACCAGCAACACCCATAGACTACCCCAAAATAAAATGCACGTTTCTAAGATGGTCTGTGGTGATATTCAGTGGTATTAACTGGTTAGTGTGTTGAATATCGGGCAGAGCGGTGTTTAGCCGGTTAGCAGGTCCTGCTTACCGGCTAAACACTTTTGAATATCGACCCCATAGGGTTAAGATATTTAGTAGGGATAGGGTTGAAGGAATAAGTAGTAATTTGGGAAGATGTAAGCAGAAGGGATGTTTCCTCTTCAGAGATTTTGGAAAAGGAGAAGGTGGCAGGGGACAAACGAAGGGGAAGGGAGAGAAATGTCTGTGTGCCTGTTTGTGTGTGTGTGTGTGGGGGGGGGGGGGGGGGTGTGTGTGTCTGGTGGAGAATCTGAGATTGATTTGATGAATCTTGTTGTAGAAGAAGTCATCCAAAGTCTGGGTAAAAAGAGAGAGGAGATTCTCCACTGCAGGAAGTGGAAGAAGGAGTTGAGAATAGGAAAGAGTAGAAGCAAACCAGAAGACAAATGAAAAGAAGGGGTAGAAACATGAGAGATAGGTCAAAAGATAAAAGTCTGAGGAAAAGAAAGAGAGTCAGAACTCCGGGCACTATAGTAAAGACGAGGAGAAAAAGTAAATTAAGAATGTAAAGGGGTCTAGGCACATAAAAAAGACATTTCAAAAATGTCACAGAAAATCAAGCATAGAGAAATAGGGTAGATATGTAGAAGTAAATTGCAAAAATGGACAAAAAGAGAGGATAGAATTGAAAATAGGCTAAAATAGAAAGTTAAGAATAGAAAAGTGAAAACAAGCACAATCCAAGAAGGAAGAGCCTGATTTGGGTATTTTTGGTCTTTGATATTCTTATTTTTAGATCTTAATCCTAAGGCCTCTGTTTCTACCCAGTTTCTGAGCTACATATATGGCTGAGTATCTGAAGGTATTTGGCCCATAGCATTTTTTTTATCTTCATAAAAAAGAGATTGCATTTGGTTCAGGCGACATTTATCTTTCTTGCACAGATAGGTTTTTTTTAAACTCATGCTTTGTATATCACAGCTCCATATTGCACAGGACAGATCAAAGTCTCTGATATAGTGATATCGAAATAGCGCTGATATTCGGCAGCAGCAGCTAGGATTTTTTAAAAAATCTTTTTATATTTATTTATTTAGCTGTATTTATATCCTGCCTTTCACTGGGTCAAAGCGGTCAATTGGGAGATACATTTAACATGGGGGGATATGACACACATATGCTAATATGTACAGGGTACATGGGCAATGGAGGGTTAAGTGGCTTGCCCAAGACCACAAGGAGTGCCTATAGGACTAGAAATCCCAGTCCCTCCGGCCTGAGATTGCTGTCCCCAGGTGGGACTTGAACCCCCGGCCCTCTGGCCTGAAGTACCTTGTCCTAACCACTAGGCCACATCCTCCCTTCAGCAATTTCTGCAATTTAAACAAATATCCAAGATTCAGTCTTGTGCAAAAATATGCACACAATAATATATAGAAGAAAAATGTGAAAAGTAATGCTCACAAGCCCTCAATTCAGGGGGGGAAGAACTCAAAGCAAATAAACTCCAAAACAAAAATGTGCAGAAAAATTACTGAGTTTAACAACAGGCTTCCCTAAGTTGCTCGCTTAACACTGGGGAGTCAATAGACGCCTCCAAACAACAGGCATTCATGAAGGTTAACAGCTGAGAGGACTCATAAATAATATAGGAATTAGACTGATATTTGAACAAACATCTGCAAGGATGCTTTAGAAAAAAGAGCCCTCACAGCTGTTGAACCCCCGGACGGAGGAGTAAAAATTTGCAGCTAGACTTTTTAAAGCACCTAGCTGCCGCCGCTTTGAAAATATCTGGATATTTAGTGCCGGAACTCATCACCAAATATTTGAGATGGCTGATTAGTGACAATATTCAGCCGCTAACTGGATTCCAATAAATGGTTAAAGTAAGGACAGCCATTGAACTCTTCTAATTTTTAACTGGTTCAGCTATCCGGTTAGCGGCTGTATATCACTACGACTGCCACCACCTGCAATCCACCCACAGGTTGTCCTGGTTTTAACTGGTATTTTTAGACAGTTAGCAGATCTGCTAATGGGCTGCAATGCTTCTAACATGCCCCCCCCCCATAGTAAACAACAATAGAAAAGGATCATCTTGGCCCTTACGGTCTTCTCAGTTGTGATTCTTCCAGCTTAAATAGATGAACATATAATTTCCCAGACTCAGTTCAATACTAGATTCCTCCCTTCGCCCAGGGTCTTTTACCTAAAGTTTCAACATCTTTGGATAAACTGGAAGTTACATTGGCTAGGGAAGGAAGTGTCAAGTCCTAGAAGCCAGGAACTGTGACGCAGCGCCAGAGACTTTAGGTAAGTGCTGCGATGAGCTTTCCAAACTTGGTGCAAACGAGAAGGATTAGATATATAGGTGACTGGGGAAACATATGGAACAACAAGAGACTATATTGTACTGATGGACAACATCCCTCCGCTGCAGGGAAAAGGATCATAAGTGAAAAATTCAGGAATTATGTGGACAGGCATTTAAACTAGGGAAATGGGGTGATGGATGGAGAAGGACAAGTTCAGTACGTCACTTCAAGCAAAAGAAAAACATTAGAAACAGCCACACTTTTGAACAACACATCAATGGCAAGCGGGAAGGGGCATGTAGAACAAAACCCATGCAAAAGGCAGGCAAGCCATACAACAAATGCTGGAAAGCAATGAGTACAAATGCACGAAGCCTAACCAACAAAGTTCCTGATCTGGAAGCCCTAATGGTGGAAATGGACTTGGACATTGTGGCCATTACAGAAACATGGTTTAACGAGTCACATGAATGGGATAGCCATAGCTGGCTATAATCTATTTAGAAGAGATAGAGGGGGTAGAAAAGGAGGAGGAGTAGCCCTGTATGTCAAAAGCAATATTAAAGCTGCTGAAATGCAGGGGACATGGGGAAAAGAAGAAGCGCTCTGGATTGTGTTGGAAAGAGGAGATGGCACTGTCATCCATACTGGTGTGGTCTACAGGCCTCCAACTCAAATCGAAGAAATGGATACTGAATTGATTGTTGATATTGCAAAGATAGCCATGAAGGGGGAAGTGATCAGAATGGGTGACTTTAATCTACCCGATGTGGATTGGAGTGTTCCTTCTGCAAATCTGGAAAGAAGTAAAAAAATTGTGGATGCCTTCCAAGATGCGTTACTTAAACAAATGGTGATGGACGTCGAGCCTTGCGTAGCTGTCTGACGGAGGATGGCCGGTGCCCGCGCTGTTCAGCGCCTTTAGCCAACCTGCTACATATGTGGTGGGCTTGCCCTCATATTCAGCCATATTGGGCTCGGATACGAGCCTATATCAGCGAATTATTGCAGCTGAGGGTGCGTTGGACAGGTGCCTTTGTGGTTCTGGACAGGATAGACCCCCCCCTGCCCGACCCGGCACACAGATAGGTTACTAATGCGAAAGGCCTGTCTGGTGGGGAAAGGCCCTATTTTGCGCCTGTGGGGGGGTGTGCGGGGGGGAGGGGGGGGTGGCAGGCTTGGGGGAGGGGGGTGGGAGGGGAAATATTATAAAATACTGTATTCATTGCCTGAAGATGTTCTCCGGGTGGGGATAAGAGTTCACTCCCCCGGAGACGGTGTGTTGTTCAATTTTTTACGTTTGTAGGTGATGAATAAAAATAAAGTTTAAAAAAAAAAAAAACAAATGGTGATGGAACCGACCAGGGAAAACTGTGTGCCGGATTTATTGCTCACCAGCGGAGATAGTGTGTCGCATATCCAGGTGGTGCCCATGTGAGCAGCAGCGATCATCAAACGGTGTGGTTTGAGATAAAAGGAGGTGAAATACCTAGGCGTCACACTGGATCACACCCTCAGTATGGAATCCCACATCAAAAATACAGCAATAAAAATACATTATAAACGGAAACTACTAAAACAGCTCCGTCCGCTGATCCATTTACATGACTTCAGATCTGTAATACAGTCAATCATCACACCCCATTTCGACTTCGCTAACACCATTTTACAGGGCTTGCCAAAGCAAAATCTCAGAAGGCTTCAGTTAGTTCAAAATGTGGAAGCCAGAACAATCTTAAATATTAGTTCCACTGAACATATTACACCCATACTATCTGAACTACATTGGCTACCGATTTATAGCCGCATAAGCTACAAAATACTCGTAACCACTTTCAAGATAATCCACAATATAGCCCCATCGTTCCTGAACACCTTAATCACTATCGAATCCTCAAATCGAAACCAAAGGAGTAAAAACAAACACAAACTTGAAACACCAAAGGACTTCAGAAAAGCCAAAAAATCAACAAATAAAAAAGCATTTTCACATTTTGCTCCAATCCTCTGGAATGACCTACCCGAAGACATCAGAGAACTAAATGACATCAAGACATTCCACAAAAAACTTAAAACATACCTTTTTATCCTACACTATGGATCACAACCAAATCCTGACACACAATCTGACAACAACTCATTACACACTCACAACAGGGCAAATGCAGCAGTAAATATATGACAGAAACATGTTAGTACCGTCTTGTTAGAACTACCCAAAATATCTGTTATGCTCGAATATTGTATATAGTTAATGGTTATATGTTCTCTGTTCTGCTTGTATATCTTCAATGTAAATAGTTTCATAAAGTTCCATGTAACTGAATAACTATTCAAGCCTTTGTTCCTTGTAAACCGCGGTATAAAAATGTTTGTTAAATAAATAAATAAATAAATAAATAAATAAAATAAAAGCCAAGGTGGAATCCAATCACAGTAAACTCAAAAGTCTTAGACTTCAAAAATGCTGACCAGTAAAATGGCCAAGTACCTGAAGGAGGAGCTGGTATGGTGGGAGGGGTTAAGGGAAGTGGAATTGCAATGGACTAAACTAAAGAAAGCAATAAAAGGTGCAACAGATACATACGTAAGGAAAGTAAATAAAAACAAGAGGAAAAAGAAACCTATTTGGCTCTCCAAAGAAGTGGCTGCACAAATAAAGGCAAAAAACATAGCTTTCACAAAATTCAGAAGCTCGCAAGCAGAGGAACACAGAAAAGAATACAAGATCAAACTAAAAGAGAAAAAAGAAAAAAATAAGGATGGCAAAATCAAAGGCAGAAGAAAAGATGGCTAAAGATGTGAAGTGTGGCGACAAGACTTTTTTCAGGTATATTTGGGAGAGGAGGAAAATCAGAGGTGGAATTGCAGGACTCGAAAGTGCTGGGAACGGATTTGTGGAAAGTGACATTGAAAAAGCGACAATGCTAAACAAATACTTCTGTGCTGTTTTCACTAGAGAAAATCCTGGAGAAGGACCACCTGTGATTCCCAAATATACAAATGGGAATAGAGTAGATACCACACCATTCACAAAAGATGATGTGTTAGAACAGCTTGCAAACTAAAAGTGAACAAATCTATGGGACCAGATAGGATACATCCCAGGATACTGAAAGAATTCAGAGAAGTTCTTGCAGGGCTTTTAAAGGATGTTTTTAATAGATCCCTGGAGGCAGGAGAAGTTCCACAGGACTGGAGAAGGGCTGATGTGGTACCTCTCCAAAAAAGTGGTAATAGGGAAGAAGTGACAAACTACAGGCCAGTAAGCCTTAGCTCTGTGGCGGGAAAAATAATGGAGGCGCTCCTGAAAGAGCAAATAGTAGACTTCTTCAAAACCAACAGGTTGCATGATCTGAGGCAACATGGTTTTACCAAAGGACGATCTTGCCAAACAAATCTGATTGAGTTCTTTGACTGGGTGAGCAGAGAACTAGATCAATGGATGTGGTCTACCTAGATTAAAGCAAAGCCTTTGATACTGTTCCTCATAGGAGGCTCATCAGTAAACTCAATAGCTTGGGGATGGGTCCCAAGGTGGTGAACTGGTTGACTGACAGACAACAGAGGGTGACGGTAAACGGAAGTCACTCGGATGAAAGGAAGGTGATTAGTGGTGTGCCCCAGGGTTCGCTCTTGGAACCGGTACTGTTCAATATATTCGTAAATGATATTGCCGAAAGGCTGAATGGAAAAGTCTGTCTATTTGCAAATGACACCAAAATTTGCAACAGAGTGGACTCCCCTCACGGAGTGGGGAACATGAGGAAAGATCTAGAAAAGCTGGAAGAATGGTCTAATGCTTGGCAGTTAAGATTTAATGTGAAGAAGTGCAGTGTAATGTACTTGGGAAGCAGAAATCCAAGGGAATTATATGCAATAGGGCTTGAGAGATTGATGTGCACAGACCAAGAAAAAGACCTCGGTGTGATTGTTTCTAATGATCTCAAGATGGCGAAACAGTGTGACAAGGCGGTGGCAAAAGCCAGAAGGATACTGGGTTGCATACAGAGAGGAATTACCAGCAGAAAGGAAGAAGTACTAATGCCACTGTACATGTCACTAGTGAGGTCTCACATGGAATATTGTGTTCAGTTTTGGAGACCGTATCTCGCAAAGGATATAAAAAGGCTGGAAGCGATTCCGAGGAAAGCGACCAAAGTGATTTGGAACCTGTGTCAGAAGACTTATGAGAATAGACTTGAAGACCTAAATATGTACACTCTGGAGAGAAGGGACAGGGGAGATATGATTCAGACCTTTAAATACTTAAAGAGTATTAATGGACAAACAAACCTCTTCCAAAGACGGGGAAGCTGTAAAACTAGAGGGCATAACATTTATTTATTTTATTTATTTATTTATTTTTCTTATATACCGCGCTCTTTGATATCAGTGCGGTTTACATGAAACAAGGAGAGTTTACAGTGGGGGTTACACCGTAATTACATAGAACAGGTATAATAACTTGGATAACAGTGTTAACTATTTACATCTGAATGGCTAACAGAAGGTATTTGTATGTATATATGATACATTGATGGTGGTTACATGTGTCCGTGAGGGATTGTTGTGGGTGAGGGGGTTGTTTTGCCATCTTCTGGGTAGCACTTGAGGAAGGAGGGGACGTAGGTGTCTGAGGGACTTGATTTTATGGTAAGTTGATTTTACCATGTTGCTGATGTGTGTCTTCATGTCAAGTTTCTGGTCCATTGTAATACCTAGGTATCGAATAGAGGGTTTGGATTGCAGTTCATTCTCTCCGATTTTTAGGCAGGCTGGAGGGGAGAAGTTGGTGTTTCTGGAGATGAATAGTACTTCGGTCTTTTTGTGTTGTATTCTGAGGTTCTGGTTTTGGAGCCATTTTTCCACTGCGCTAAAACAGTTGATTAGAGATGAGAGGTCAATCTTGTCAATCTGAAATGGTGTGTAAAGTAGGACGTCATCAGCATAGATCATGCATTCGACATTGAATGATCATATGAGCTTGCAGATAGGCTGCATATAAATGTTGAACAGTAAGGCTGATAGGGAGGAACCTTGCGGGACACCTTGTTTCTGGTGGAATGGTTTGGAGGTGGAGGTCTCTGTTTGTACATGTTGCCACCTATCTGAAAGGTAAGATTTGCACCAGGATAGTGCTAGGTCGCAGATACCTTTTTCTTTGAGTCGCTTTAGAAGGGTTTCGTGGCACACTGAGTCAAAGGCCGCCGCTATGTCGAGGAATATAAGGGCGACTCCATGATGTATGTTATCTACTGCGCTGAGAATATTGTTGAAGAGGGTGGTAAGTAACGTCTCCACGCCATGGGATTCTCTGAATCCGTGTTGGCAGTGGTCAAGTGGTGAAGTATTGTTGATGTGTTGTTGAATCTGGAGAAGAACTTCTTTCTTAATTATCTTTGCCAATAGTGGAATGCTAGCAATTGGTCTGTATGATTCCACCTTCTGGGGGTCCAGCTTACTGTTCTTTAGCAGGGGTCTGACTGATGTGTGTTTGAGATTTAGCGGGAAAGTGCCTGAAGTGAAGGAAGAAAGAGTCCATGAGTTTGGCTATGAATGAGCAGAATTC
The DNA here is from genome assembly GCA_033557465.1 of Ichthyophis bannanicus. Lineage (NCBI taxonomy): Eukaryota > Metazoa > Chordata > Amphibia > Gymnophiona > Ichthyophiidae > Ichthyophis > Ichthyophis bannanicus. The sequence goes on along the minus strand of CM066035.1, from coordinate 407,972,820 downwards.
TGACTGGAGTTCCTTTATCCAAAAGGCTGGGCAAGGGTCGGTCTGTGCTGTAGTGGTGTTGATTGTAGAGATGGTGTCAATGATTTGCTTGTTGGATGGAGTGGTGAATATTGACATTGTCGTTGTGTTTGATAGATCTGTGATGGTGGATGGTGGGTGAGTCTTGTCGGTTTGGCATAATTTTTTTTTTTTTAACTTAATGTTTATTAATTTTTCCAAAGCAAACAGAGCAATACACAGAACATATCCGAATACAGAAGAATAATAATAAAATAAACCATCCACCTCTCCTCCTGCAAATATTCATACAGCGGTACAGGGATATAAGATATACAATTTTTCCCCCTCCTCCCATGTCCCTCCCCCCCATCCCCCCTCCCCCCACCTTTTGCAATTAACATCCTCAATACTATGAGCACCTTTGCCCCGCAATCCCCCTCAATTCCCCCCCACAGTAAGCTCATCGCGTACCTGAGGCTGCCAAGTACTCCAGCAACGGTTGCCATTGACGATCAAAGCGCTCCCCTTGATTTTTCCTTATAGCGGTCAATCGTTCCATATGCAGAACTTTATATAATCGAGCTACCCCTGCTTCCACTTCCAAGCTATTTCACACCTCGCCGCCACTATACATAACCTCATGGGGCGGGACCATTTCTGCCACTGATTATCTGGCCAGACTCCCAAAAGGAACAAAGCAGGGCATAGTTCTAGCCGGACCCCAAAAATAGATGTCATCTGGTCCCGGACCTTCGTCCAATATGAACGAACCCAGGTGCATTCCCACCACATATGATAATATGTTCCCCTATCCCCACAGCCCCTCCAACAAAGAGCCGGAACCGCTGGGAACATCTTATGATATCGTTCAGGAGTGTAGTACCACCGCATTAATATTTTATAAGTGTTCTCTTGAATCAAGGTACAAATAGAAGATCTGGACGCTGCTTTAAGGACAGCCTTCCACTCCTCTTCATCCCAATTCAGCCCCAAATCTTTTTCCCATTCTACCATATATTTCAGTTTGGGTTCCACCTCCTGGGCCTTTCGCAAACTTGCATAATGTAAGCGTATCAACCCCCGAGAGGCATGGTGGCCCACCCACAAGGCTTCAAGATCATTAAGTCCTTCGTCAATGCGTTCCCGCTGAATTCTTTGGCGCAGGTAATGTGTAACCTGTAGATAAGCGAAAAAATCCCGCTTGTCTAACTGAAATTCCGCTTTCAATTGATCAAAGGACTTAACCTCGTCGGCCTCTATTAAATGCACAAATTGAGTCAGCCCCCGCTCCTCCCAAACCTGAAATATCCTTTCCCGGCCCGGTGCAAAGGCTGGAGTGGCTGTCAACGGTGAGAGCAAAGACGTCCCTGGGCTAACGTTTACTCTTCGCCACCCTCTGACCCACTCTCCCAAAAGATGACGTATAAAGGGATTGTACGTCCACTGACCCTGCAAAGTTCCCTTCTGTAACCAAGGTAAACAATAAAGTTTATACGAGGGTACCGCTTGCTGCTCAATAGCAAGAAACCCTTTCGACCATACTGGTGCCCTCCACTCCATCACCTGCCGCATTTGCGCCGCTAAATAATAATCCGCTATCACTGGCATTCCCAACCCCCCTTTCTCCCATGCTCTATACATGACCGTCCGTGCAATGCGCGGGGGTCGGTGTCTCCACACAAACAAAAACAGCTTCCGTTGAAGTTTATGCAAGACCTTTTGAGGAACTTTGAGAGGTAATACTTGAAAAAGATACAACAGTTGAGGCAACACCATCATCTTAAGCGTCGCTATCCTGCCTAACCACGAAATCCCCTCATGATTCCATTTATCCAGGTCATTGCCTATCCGGTCAATCAGCGCCGGATAATTAGCCCCGTACAACTGATCAAGATTACGAGGTAAATACACCCCGAGATACTTGATCTTACTGTTAGCCCAACGAAATGGGAAACACCCCTGTAAATGCGTTGTTAATTGCCCAGGCAGATTAACGTTCAGTGCCTCCGTTTTGTCCCAGTTAATCTTGGTTTGGTATAATTTTGATTGGAGGAAATCGTCATAGTCTTGGGCGGAGATCTGAGGTATTTGCTCAGGGCCTGGTTCTTTCGTTAGGTTGCGAACAAGATTAAATAGGTCATGAAGCTGCAAGGGGGTAAACCAAAAGGCAATTTAATGAAATAATTTTTCACTAAAAAGGTGGTGGATGCTTGGAATGCTCTCCCAATGGAAGTGGTGGGGGCAAACACAGTGACGGAATTCAAAATGGCATGGGACAGATGCAGTGGATCCTTTATAGCAACAGGATAAAATCAAAATAAGCATAACTATCTCTTATATCTGAACAAACAGGAGTGACCTACACGGAGCGGTGGGTACATCACTAAACAAAGGCATGGGGAGAGGTGACCTGCACGGAGCGGCAAGTGCACCTACTTTTGCCTCCTTGCTGGGCAGACTAGATGGACCATACTGGTCTGAATGAATGTTTGAAGGCAGTACAGCAATGGTTGGTGTTTCACCATGTAAAACTGAATTCAGCTAAGACAGTTTTATGGTTTAGTTGTAAGGAGAGAGTTAGAGAAAAAGCCAGAAATAGATGGAATGGTAATTGATCTGAAAGATGACATGAAGAGCTTGGGGATATGGCTTGATAATTAATTGACTTATAAAAAAACAAATTTCTAATGTGATCCATTCAGCATTTTATAGTTTGATTGAATGACTGTCCATTTTTGAATCATGATGCTGTTGAAACTTTAATTCACATGTTAGTAATGAGTAAAATTGATTATGGGAATGTTTTTTATCAAGGTCTTATTGAGAATACAATAAAGCAACTGTTTATTGTAGCAGGTAAAATTGAAGGACCCAATATTTAAAATGATTAATGCTGTGCCACCTCTAGACATTCCAATGCTAGGCAGTTAGCATTGGGGCATCCCGGGGACGATATTCAGCCACTGCCTGGTTATCGTTCGGCAGTGAAAGTCAGGCTTGGTAAAGGTTGGCCTAACTTACGCCACCAAAGCTCAGCCGGTGCCTGATCAGCTTCCTGGCTATCCCGTTGACCTTGATATTCAATGCTGAGGCCTGATATAGCCTCGGCATTGAATATCCGGGTCTAGGGTTCAGTGGTGATGGCCAGCGTCTGTAATCTTGCTAGCCATCGCTGCTGAATATCGGGCCCAAAGAACTTACTGAGAAAACTGACTCAAGAGGTACTACAATCCTGGTTAGACCTAGCATGTTGCATGTCTATCTGAATTACAGCTGAGGATGGATTATGGAGCTCTCTGAATGGCTGGAAACAAATTGGAGCAGGTTGAAATGTTGAGGAAATGTTGAAATAGGAAATAAAATATAGATGGATGTGAGTAACGTGTGCAGTAAAAGGGTGATGCAAATCCAAGGGGAAGAAATGAATAAAAAGGGAGAGCTATAGAGCTTTGCTCCCTTACCCAAAATGGAGAGTCTGCAATGAAGGGAGGGGTGCAGGGAAAGTATTCAAAAGGCCAGAGAGTGCTGCAATAGCCCAATGGAATCACAGATTGTACCTTGACACTCTGGGCTGGTAAGGATTTCCAAGATCCCTTTCATATGACATCTTTGTTGTTCTCAATCACAGGGACGCTTCCTACACAGCAAGGGTAATAGTGACAATCAGTCACTAGTGGAAAACCTCAAGCCTCTGTATGCAGGCATTGATGTGATACCTGCTCAGTTAACGCTGCAACCTCAAGCTTGTTTGTGCACAGTTCTCAGATCACACTGGAATGCACAGGCAACATCAGCATTTACCTCACACACACAATCTACTCTGCTTTTCATTGTTTGATGAGTGAACACCATCTTGCTGTCTGATGTTATGGGACACTCCTCACAAATGTCAAACGTTTGCAGGTTTTTCCTTGGCAGACAAGTCAAGATGGCAACTTGAATCTCTGGAACTCAAACTTCCTGCATTTTACTCAAGAATATCCCAGTTTTCTTTGGGTGGCACTAGGTGGGTGCATAATATAAAAATTCCCTCAAGTCCCAGTTTGAGTGCCATTTTCTGTAGCTGGTTCCTCAGAGACCATGTAGTCTGGCAGATCTGAATGCCTACAGATTGATTGTGAAGGTGAGAGAACTGGCCTGCCATCAGGTGTTGGATTCTGAAGGGCCGAAGAAATGGAGGAGTAACCTGGTGGTTAAAGCATCAGGCTGAGAGCCAGGTAAGCCAGGGTTCCAAACCCCCTGATTCTCCTTGTGACCTTGGATAAGTCACTTAATCCTCCATTGCCTCAGGTACAAACTTAGGACCCTATTTACTAAACCTTCTTCCCATTGGAAGAAAACCTTTAGTAAATGGGCCCTCTGTTCTCAGATATCTAACTCACAAATAGGGCTTCAAATACATCCCCCTCAGTGGCTAAATAAGCGCTCTAGGAACAGCAAAATATCTACGGTATCTGAATGTAAGTCATCTAGAACTTCTACGGAAACGTCAGGAACTAATTTCAAACTATTTAATGCCAGCTGTTCCCAGGTTCCCTGTGTCACACTCTTGGCTTCCAAGAGTAATTTTATAAGGAGGCACCTTGTTTTAGAGGCAAACAGCACACATAAATGTTGGTATGTTAATCATTTATGCTGATAAGTGGCCATTTCCCTGCACCAGCTAGCAAGAAAGTATACACATTGTTTGCATTGTGCATTCTTTCACTGTGGGCATGTATATGGGTTGAGTTTGGGCAGAGCATGAGCAGCACGAACAAATGCATGCATTGATTATAAAACACTATAATTTACATGCATACTTGCAAAGACGGCGCAATAATTTACACCATTTCTAGGGATGGTGTAAGTCTTCTGACAGTCAAGCTAGTCATTTATAAAGTCAAGTACTTAACTTTATGAACTAGGCATAAAATACGCGTGTGAAAATGCACATTAACTAGTTGTGACTTTATAAAATTATCCACTCCAAGTGCTATATGATTTTTTGCCGTGTTGGTCACCACTTAAAGCTAAACACTGGTGCAAATCGTTTAACACTAGAAGCCCCAAAGTACGTCAATTGACGCAAATGCATCTTCAAAGTTGTATACCAGCGCCACTGCTAGAACCATGTCAGTTATGTTCCATGACTTTGTTAGCAAGGTCAAGATGTTCAAATATGTGCATCGAAAATTAATGACAGATGCGCCACCTAGCGGGAAAATGAATTTATACCTAGAAGCCCCAAAGTACGTCAATTGATGCAACCAAGAAAATCGAGTGGTTTTCACAAGTTTTCTTATAACGACTAGCATAAGAACAGTGTTAACTAAATTTAAAAGTAACTGCAAATTCAAAAGTAACTGCAAAGTCCATGTCAGTTAACGAATGAACAGGATAAGCATGTATGCCTGCACAACCTGTAACATGTAGGTCAATGTTTGAATCTGATTCAGTCGAATCAGAGTCACTGTCAATTTCCAAAATATCTTGCAGCTTGGCAAGTGCTTGTGCTGCTGTCATGCACTACGGACGCGGTTCTCTCGTTTTCTGCATTGAAGTGGTAGCCGCAGCTGGCAACAGATCAACTGATTTTGCACCAGCACATCTAGGCACTGCTGTCTTCTTACGAGGTCTCGGCATTTTGTAAATAAAATCATTGAAAAAAAATGAATAAAATGTCAGGGAGGAAGCAATATGCTAAAAGTTCTGGAGTGTCAGCCTGTTCTAGGGCGTGTTCGAAAGTCACGACATTGTACATACCTGTGTAACAGAGTAAATTTTGGTTTTAAATCAATCATTGTTGTCACGCCCTTAGCCCCACACATTAGTATGGAGGGGCGTGGATTTATTTTTGTCACTGTGGTGCTTCAACTTTCTGGCCTTTTCTAACTGGATGCCTTTAAATGCATTCTGGGAAAGGTAGTTCAGTTAGATATCATTTGGGCTCAGATGAAAAAAAAAACACCTTCTTTGTAGTTGGGTTTGAGTGCAATTTATTCATTAGCACAAAATAAGACACGCTAGGTTCACAGATCCACCTTTTAAAGATATTTTCATCCAGGAATTCTTGCAACTTATAACAGGATAACTTGAACTGAAACAAAACAGCTTCCCTCAGCCTTAGTTAGCAACACCTGCCTTCAGCAGAGCTTGCCGTGAAGATCAAAACAAACAAAAAGAAACTTTTAAACCAGGTTTCTTTTCCTTTCCAGTCCAGAACAAATACCTGGCTATCTTGTATGCTTAACTTCAGCACTTCATACAGATAGTCCAATTCATAGAAGCAGATAAAAACTCTTTTCCAGGTTTTCTCAGCAGTTTAGACAAACAAAAGCATTTCTTACTTCCTTCAGTTGAAACAGCATCAAAGGAGGTCTGCACTGCTCACAGCTGTTTCTCAAAAGGCAATCAGGAAGCTTCAGCTTTTCACTGGTAACACTTTTCTTGAGCTTAGAACTTTAAACAAGCAAACACAGCTCTCAAGGCTTTGGACACTGGAGACTTCTCTTTACGGTTGACATCCCCTTGCAACCATTCTTAATTGGCAGACTGGCATGCAGAGCAGTCCATGTATGAGACCTCTTCCTCACAAGGTAAATCTGGCTCTCCCAGTTCCATGGGTTCACTCTCTGGCTCAGATTCAGATAGCTTACTTGACTGCCTTCTACTATGATTAAGGCTGTCTCTGGCAAATACGTATTGCTCCTTATTAGCTAAGCTTCTGGGACTCATACCTTGATCCAAGCCTGTAATAGCTCCACTTCTTACATGCTCTGGCCACCATCTAGCACGTCCTGTTCTCCAATTAGTGTTTCTGGCTCTCACTGCTCCATTCCTTGAGTAGGCAAAACCTCTGCTCTCTCTTTCCCTCTGGTTAGCAGTTACCGCACTCTCTGGTCTCAGGAGTCCTTCCAATTCCTCTCCATGTGTCCTGCTTGTCCCTCTTCGTTGCCCTGCTCCTCTCTCTGCTGCTCTCTGACCTGGTCTCTCTGTTGGTCTCTCACCTCCTGGTCTCTCTGACCTAACTGAGCTAAACTTAAACCCCTCAGGCTCCTGCTCCACCCTCTCCCCTTTCAGGTGAGAAAGATCAAACTCCCTCGTGGCAGCTGTGTGATTAGGGGATGCAGTGACGTAAGGGTTCCTTACCCTGGGCCTGCATTCCCTATCCTTTCTACCACTAGGGGCACTCTGTTCCTCATTGTAGCCAGGAATTACTGGCTTTCTAGGAGCAAATGGAGTTTTAAGTCCTGGACCTTTCAAAATGGATCCCTTAATTAAGGTAAATTCCTTCTTTTTACCCCTCTCCTCTAGGTCCTGATAAGTTTCCTTATCACACTGTTTACAGTTTTACTCCGACATTACAAAACAATAAACATGATGACGTCATGTAATGATGTCACATACTGCACGTATTTAACAAATAAGTAACTTAAAATTAATTCACATCTGCATTTCATGCTAAACGCAGTTGTCGTGAAAATGCGTCAATTGACGCACTTTGGGGTTTCTAGGTAAAATGCCTTTTGGGGCTTCTAGTGTTAAGTAGTATCATTAAGTAACAGCACTATGCATTGAAATAGTGTCACTGAATGCACATGTGTGAATACCCAGTGATTTCACTAATGACTCTCCATTTACTTTAGGCCTGCTATCCAGCAGGCCTAAATTAAATGGATAACTTATTCATTTAACCTGGTGTTTTAGAAGGGATGTCTAGGAAAAATTTGGAATGTCCAGAGCAGAATATCTAAAAACTGGGGGAGTGGCAGCCATGCCTTCTGAAATTGTTCTGTCTGCACCCTGAAAAATGAACATCCCAGTAACTGGTTCTGGAAACAGGCCCTGCCTAGATAGCAAGGCCGAGTACATGCATGGGTGTAGGCCACTTTACAAATATGGATGTCCCTGAAGTGCACTCCCGCAGAACTGGGTACTTGGACGCCCTGGCTTGGGTAGGACAGAAGGGGAAATCTATGTTATGAGACTAGCACGTCCTGCCCTGCCATTTCATGCACACAGACGCCTGGCAGCAGGCCAGTAATATGTTTGGAGTATGTATTTATAAGCAGGTTTCTTCAGCAAGGAAACATTTACTGTGGCGATGAAAGCACAATTTTCTCTCCCCCCTGGAAGTGTTGCAGTCATGAAACAAACATTTTTTTACACCTTATTTGTAGTCAGGAGCAGGTATAGGCATCGATGCCTCAACAACCAGGGCCCGACGCACGTGGACCATTCTGAAATTGAGTCGCGATGTGCAACTCCCTTGCTCTGACCAGGGCACGCTGCCACCATGCCACCTAGATGTTCTAGCACCACGGAATCTATATACCTAGCTTTCAAAAATGGCTCTGGAGACGTCTCCATGAATTCCATGTTCTGTTTTCAGATGTCTAATTCACAAATAGGGCTTTGAAAATATCCCCCTAAGTGGCTAAATATCACTGCTAAATGGTAATTGCTATCAGGGCTGGCCCATCCACTAAATGAGCTAGGTGGCCACTTAGGGTGGTTGACCCAGATGGGCGGTGGCAGTAGCATCACCACTTTTAAAACTACTGCTACTGCCCCTCTCCCCCCCACATAACTGAATCGGAAGCAGCTATGGTAGGCAGTGTGGCAGCTGGGGGGGGGGGGGGCGGGCGGCGAGGATGAGGTTTCAGCCTAGGGCATCAGAAACCCTTGGGCTGGCCCTTTTTGCCATTTCTGCTTTCATTCCTCTTCAAAGCCAGTTCCTTATTTATATTATATTATTATATGGCAAAATCAGGCCATTGAGTCATAGTCATGGTCAATGTTTATTTGATATGCCACATATCTCGTGAAAATCGAAGTGGTTCACAATTAAAGCAGGGAAAATATGAAATATAAAGCAAACCAATAAACAAAGCAAATAACACACATAAACAGGGCCGGCGCAACCATTAGGCGAATGAGGCAGTTCTTAGAGCATCAGTGGTCAGAGAACGGCTATTGCCATATTTGCCGACCCTCTCCAGGATGTGCAGTGGTGGCAATACATTTAAAAAGGCACCATGGTGCCTAAGTTACCTTCTCTTCTGGGCCACAGTGCTGTTCATGCTTCCGCCCCTCCTCCGATTCCATTTCCTGTTGAAGGAAGTGGAATCGGATGGGGCGGAAGCAGTGGTGTAAGTTACAACAAAAGGCCTCAAAGCAATATTGTGCTGAAGGCTCCCTATTGTCACAGCTGTGGCGTACCCCCCATGTGAGCCCCTTTTCATGCAGTAGGCTTCTCATGCGGCGGCAGCAAATGTACTTCATTGTATTTTGCTGCCTCTGTTCTTGTAAGCTTGCCGCAGGCCTGATGGCTGTTCTCTGCTGGGCCGAAGTCTCATAGTGTAGCTGTTATCATGAGACTTCGGCCTGACGAGAAACTGCCACTGGGCCCGCGGTGAATTTACAAGAGCGGAGCCAGTGTGGCAAACTTGATAAGGTAAGTGCCGCACTGTTGCTGCCGCTGCTGTGGGGGCCCCGGCAACGTTTGTTACACTGCTGCTGCCACTGCCGCCACCATGGGGGCCCGGACAAGGTTTGCCATGCCGCTGCCGCTGCCACTTCCACAAAGTCTGTCGGGCGGCAGGCAAAGTCTGTCGGGCGGCTGCTGCTGCCGCCACTGTGGGGTCTATGCAAAGTTTGCTACACTACTGACACCACCACTATGTGTTCCAGAGAGAGGAGTGGCGGCAGCGGTCATGGACATAGTGGCTGGAGAAGTGGCAACATGGGGAATGAGATTTGCCTAGGACATCTCATATCCATGCACTGGCCCTGCACATACAATTAAATTCAAATAACAAAAAGTACACAAAGGGAAGGGTCATGTAATCAAGTCAAATTCCAGGCTTTCCAGGACAGCTCAAAGTGCAGTAATGGGAGGGTGGCAATTAGCTCTGAAGATAAGCCTGCTCAAAGTAAAACGTTTTTAGAGCAGATTTGAATTTCTCAAATTGAGACAGTTCAATGGCCAGATTGAATCTGTATAAGAACTAAAAATATATGGATTACCAATTTGTGCATTCGCCACTTGCCAACAAATGCATAGCTCACTTTGAATATCAGGCCCTTGATTTATTGTATGAATCAAGAAGTCAGTCGATTCATCTGTTAGATTTCACAAAGAATGGAAAAAATACTGAACGGACTCTTGGTTATTTCCTCTATACTCTTTTTCCTCCGTCTCCACTCTCTTTGTTACGTCACTTCCTCCTCTTAGGACTTAGGAAATTCCAGGTGCAGGACATCTGCAGACTTATCCTCCTGAACCCTGCAATAACAACTCTTCTTAAAACTTTCTTCCATTATGAGTTCCCTGAACCAGGGGGGAATCCAAATTAGAAAATCTTCCATGTAGGAAGAATCACTGAAGGAGGGTCCTTCCCCAGTGTGCATCCACCACTGGCCATAGGCTCTCAGTATAAACTCTTGGCTGTGTGGCCTCTCTCTTCAGTGAAACTCCATACTGGTCAGACTGTCAGAATGTATTCTCTCATTTGTCATTAGGAAAAACAACAACAACAACAACAAAAAAGATAAAACCCAATACCCCTCACTTTTCCTTTGGTCCAGGCTTTGGTCATCACTCAGGAACCCCTATTCCCTCTTGGAAGCTTTTACCGAAAGGAGTCAAAGATAAGTTTGCCTCCAAAAACACATTGGACCCGATATTCAGAAGGGTTTATCTGGTTAACAGCACCTACTAACCAGATAGACCTTGTTGAGTCCAATATTCAATGGCACTGACTACATAGTACCCCTGAATATTCTCTCTAACTGCCCCAGCACAATTGGATAGTGCCAGGGTGGTCAATAGGCAGGCTGAGGACAGCGCACGCACTTATCTGGTTAGTGGCAGTTTTCATTATACTAACTGGATAAGAAACCGCATAAAGTTAGGTCAAAAAAGCAGGCTTAACTTTATATGGTTTGGCTATCCAGACAGCGGCTGAATATCACCACTGTCCTGATTGGCTGCTCTGGTCACTGCTAAAACTGGATATTCAGCTTAAGCCACTATCCAGATATTTCCAATGAATATCCAGTTTCAGTTTTGCCATGGTGGCTGAATATTGGCCCGTTGCATTCATTGCCTCAATGATCTCGTCAGCTTATCCTGTGACTAGCAGGGAAAGCGGGCTACAAAAATCACTCTCCTATCTGTTGTATCACACCAAAAAGCAAGGGCTAATGGTACCTTGCTTGAACATTCACACAGAATCGGTTAACAGCATTGCAAATATCTTGAGATGCAAACTGTGATTTCTGGAACACTTTATGACAAGGGTCACACATACATACAGCAACTATGCTAACGGAACAGCATCCTCAAAAGGCTAATTGGCAGAAAAAGTTTCAGGATCAATAGATCAAATAACAGATCCTGAGTGTTGTAAAAAAGACAGGTGAGAATATAAAAGTGATAATTAGATATGGATTAGAAAATGGTCAGACTAAGGAACGGGGATTGCAGGAAGAGCAGTAGTAATAAACAATTCCATAAAATGTAGTGACTAATATACAAGAGTTAGTGTGTGGCCTTTTGCATGTGTCACAATAGTTATAACCGTTGTAAACCCTAGAGAAGACCTTGTCATTACAAACGCATTCATTAATATGGCTAACAGCATTTCAACAATATCAAGGATAAAATCTTCAAGAATAATTACATTTGAAGGATTTAAAACTTAGAAATGCTGGCCATTCAGTAATAAAACCTATAATCCAGAAATTGAGAAATACAGAAAGGAGGAAGGGGGGAGGTGGTCTTAGGAGGAAAGATAAGCAGTTCCCTTTTGGCCATGTTCAGTTTCACACAGTGGCAGAACATCCAGGCAGAAATGTCTGACAAGCAGTGCGAGATCTCTTCAGGAATCCAGGCCCGAATCTCAGTATGCTTGACTGACATTGCCGCTTGGATGTCCTGCTGCTGTCTCAAACTGAACATGGCCAAGATGGAGTTTCTTAATATTTCACCTAAACCCCCTCTCCCCTTCCTCCTTTCTCTATTTCTGTGGCTAACACTGCCATGTTTTCTGTTTCCTCAGCTCACAACCTTAGGGTTATTGTTGACTCTTCTCTCTCTCTTTCACTGCACATCAACAGATAGCTAAAATCTGCCATTTCCTTCTTTGTAACATCAGCAAAATTTGCTCCTTCCTTTCTGAACACACTACCAAGAACCTTATCCACACTCTTGTCACCTCCAGTTCAGATTATTGCAACTTGCTCCTTGCTGGTCTTACACCGAATCATCTTTTTCCCCTTCAATCCATTCAAAACTCATGCCTAATCTTCTGCCAGTGTTGCTACGCTCATTAACCCCTCTTTCCAAGTCATGCGAAGAGAGTGATCATTAGGGAAAGATATCACGCTTGCCAAGATAAAAGATCAACGCATAAGAGGAGGATCAATACAATAAAAGCAGCTACAGGTACAAAGCCTGTAAACAATGAGCCTCCTGACTGAAGATCGAATACAATTTAGGACAACTATCCAGAGGATCGTCATGAGTTGACACCGACTTGACGGCACTTAACAACAACAACCCAAGTCACTTCATTGACTCCCTATCTGTTTCCACATACAATTTAAACTTCTCCTACTGACCAGTATGTGCAATCATTCTGTAGCTCTTCATTACGTCTCCTCTCACATCTTTCCCTGCACCCCTCTTCTACTACCTGCTCCTCTGATCCTATTTCCACCTGTCTCCTAAGCTCCATTTCCTCCACTGTCATCCCTTCCATCTCTCACATTGTCAACCTATCGCTCTCCACCGCAATTGTTCCTGCAGCTTTCAAGCATGCTGGGTCATCATACCTCTCTTCAAGAAATCTTCACTTGACCATACCTGTCCTTCTAATTATTGACCCATCTCCCTCCTCTCCTTCATTTCTAAAATTACTTGAATGTACGGTTCACTGCCATTGCCTTGATTTTCTCTCCTCTCATGCTCTTCTTGATCCATTGCAATCTGGCTTTCATCCCTTACATTCTACTAAAACAGCTCTTGCCAAAGTCTCTGCTGTTCCTGACTAAATCCAAAGGCCTTTACTCAATCTTCATTCTTCTTGATCTTTCTGCTGCCGTTGAAACTATTGACCACTTTCTTCAACTGTGATTTGTTCTAGCTCATGAATGTTTCCAGGATTCCCTTTACCAATGGCAGATTTCAGCTCTTTCCAAATGTTCTTGAATAGATTGAGATCAGGCCTTATTGCTGGCCAGTTTAAAACTGTCCATTTTTTTCATTTTTAACTATTATTTTGTACTTTAGGATGTAGGTTTAGGGTCATTGTCCTGCTGGAAGACCCATGACCTTCGACCCGGACCTAGCTTTCTGACACTAGGTAGCACATTTTGCTCCAAAATATTTTGGTAGTCCTCTGACTTCAAGATTCCTTTAATACATTCCAGGCCTCCAGTTCCTGAGGCAGAAAAACAACCCCACAACATTATGGAACCTCAACCATATTTAACTTCAGGAAGGATGTTATTTTCCTTATAAACTTCTTATCTTCGCCTGTAAATGTATTGCTGGTCTACACTGCCAAAAAGCTCAAATTTGGTTTCATCTGTCCAAAGAACATTTTCCCAGAAGGATTGTGGTTTCTCAAGGTGGCATGCCTTTTTATGTCTGTCTTTGAGCAATGGGGTCCTCCTTGGCCTTCGTCCATGAAGTTCTTCTTTGTTCTGCATACAGCATATGGTGCAGGTTGAAACCACCACTCCATATTGCTCCAGGTCGGTCTTAAGCTCTTTAAATGTTGTATGTAGTGTTTTTCCAACAGTTTGCACTAACCTTCAAAGACATCTTGGATTAATTTTTCTTTTTCCACCAACTCCTGGGAGGTTCTTCAGAGTTCCATGAGCAGAGAACATTTTAATAACATTGTGAACTGTAGACACAGGAATCCCAAGGTCTTTGAAGATGGCCTGTATCCCTCTGAAGTTTGATATTTGGTGATGACTTTTCTGACAGTCTTAGGCAGCTCTCGTCTTCACCACTGTGAAAATGGAACAGAGTGAATATGGCAATTTTAAACATTAGAGCCATCATTCATTGGTTAATTCAAGTCATGTGAGTATTGACAATTGATCACAAATGTGTCTAATTTTACTGCGATGAGAATGTGGTTTCTTTGTTCAAACTGATTTGAATTGCTTATAATAGTACAAATAATCATGTCTGGCTATGTCTCAGTTTTTATACTTTTTCCTACTATTTCATTTTTTAATTGTTCTTGTTTTATTTGATTCTTTTGTGTGTCAAATATGTGTGCATATATAGTCCAAAACCATTTCACTGGCCACTTTTCTTAGGAGATATTGGATATTAAGGGGTTGAACTGCAAGGGTGCTAATAATGTTGGCCACAATTGTATCTCTCCCCACACCGCTCCTCATAAACTCTACTCTTCAGGTAGATTACTTCTGTCTGTGCCCTTTTCTTACACTGCCAACTCCAGACGTCAATCCTTTCACCTTGCTGCTCCTGATGCCTGGAACAAACTACTGAGGTCTGTATGTGAGGCTTCATCTCTGACCTTTTTCAGATGCATGCTAAAAAGCTCACCTCTTTGAGGCTGCTTTTGGATCCTGTTCTGCATAGTCTCCTATCTATCTCCTTACCATTCCCTAGATGTATCTTTATCCTGAGCTGTTGTTTTGTCTGTTTTGACTAGATTGTAAGCTCTTACAAGTAACTGTGCAGCGCTGCATACATCTTGTAGTGTTATATAAATGATAACTAATAGTAGTAGTATTAGTAGTACCAACTCCAGACTCTTTTGGTTCCGCCTTGCTGCGCTTGTGCCATATGCCTGGAACAGACTACCCATGTCGGTATGTCTGGCTCCTTCGCTGGTCCTGTTCAACTTCAGGCTAATAACACACCTCTTGCTTTTGCATTCTGACTCCGTGTGAGTTTCAATCAGTTCCCTTAAAAGATTTCCCTAGTCTCATGATTGTGCAGTTTGTCTTTTGAGAGAATGGACTCTCTCTTATGTGTATGTGTATAGTACCGTGTATGCCTAGTAGCAGTATGCAAATGGGCAGTAATAGTAGTAGTAAGCAGTAAGTAGTAGGACGAGTAGGAGGAATATACACCAAAATCCTTCTTGATACTGTATGAAGCAGAACTAGCTCAGAATCCTTGGAAAAACCAGTCCCCACATACTGAAGATTCAGATCTGACGTAGGAGAAATCAATACTCCATTTCCACGCCCCTTAAATTGGGGATGATCTCAAAAAACATATTCTAGTGGACAGTGCTGATCACCAATCAGAGGGTGAGCAACAAGTTTATGTCACTTCTAAAAGAGAATTGCAGTCCTAGTAGTTAAATCAGGCATTAACCAAATTAATTCTAAGGATCTCTGCTGTCTCCAGATATAACCTAAATATGCTCTATTTGGACCTGTAGAATCTGTGCTAAAACTGACAAGCCTCTCTGTAATTAAGATTTGGAATTAGGATTTGAGTAACGGTAACAGCCGTTACCTTGGGCCACAGTAATCACCTGACCTTTGAGCTCTGAAATGCTTCCGAAACATGTTTCCAAAACTAGTTGTAGGGAAACAAAGTACAATTTGACAAATCAAAATGAATGCTAAAACAAAGAAACATCTCCAAATGTAAGTAGTTGTACTTGTGTCATAGGAAGAGTCTCACAGAAGTAAAGGTTCCTCTGGTACCCCTCTTTTACAGTATCCCTGTGGAAGTGTATCATAACCGAGGCAGCGTTAAGTAGTAAAGATGGGCGACAAATTATGATGTCATTTGAGTACACAGAATACATAGTCCTCAGAGTTGAAAGATAAAATAATTTCTGCTGTGGAGATTTCAATTTATAGGGAGATTAGCTATCTTCCCAGTCTTCTGCCAGATGAGTCAAAGTGCCGAGCACTGAGCCACAACAGCATCAGCGTTAAGTAGTGAAGAGGCATGCCAAATGATGACTTCAGTTGAAAGGATGAAATACGTAGCCCTCATTTGGAAGGTAACATTAATGTACTGTGACGATTTTAATTCACAGAACAGCTATCTTCCCAGACAAGTCAAAGCACATAATGACCTGTAGCAAACTACAGGAATGATGGAGCTTTCTGGACTTCCATTCGGGCTTATGTCTCTCTTGGACCCTATTTGGAACTTCTTGTATCCTCTTTTTGACCAGACAAAAATATTAGAAATTGTTTGGTTGGTGTTCCTCAGCTCCAGATAGATCACACACCCAAATAGAACTATATGCATCCACCCTCCCTATCCCAGGATCTTGGGATTCCTGGCTTCCAGCCAACATTTTTTCCTCCTGGAACCTTGGAGTACAACCCATAGTTGCTTCCTTTGCTCTGTGGTGCCTAGAAGAACTGTTGTATCTTGCTGCCTCCCCTGACATCTCACCAGATCTTTCTTCTCATGGCTATTAGAACCACCTTTATAGCCTCTGTTCACTGGGCACCACCCTTGCAGAAAGGCTGCTACTTTGCTCAATATTACATAACATTTTAGGAAACCTCTCCTTTCCAGAAAGTTCCCAGTCTTGCTCATAGACACAGATACTGCCTTAAGTTGAAGCCTATAGGCTCTACACACACACAAATAACCCACCACAACTACATGCAGGCTCCTTCTTGCAAAGGTCAAGGGCATAGAGGAACTGCAGCCTTCTTCTAGATCTTAAGCAACCTCCATTCTCTTTTTCTAGGAACAATAATTTGGAAAAACCTCACTTCCAATTCAAATTACCAAACAAGGAGAATAGGTTCACCAGCATTTGCATGTGAACTAGGACCTAATTTCTAAATGAATACCTAAATGTTTGGCCTGCAGATTTAATGCAGTAGAGTAGGAGTCAAAAAATCCCCACTCTCTCAAAATCATAGTAACATATTAACATAGTAAATGACGGCAGATAAAGACTAGTATGGTCCATCTAGTTTGCCCAGTAACATGGCAAGAAGGTGCACCTGCCGCTCTGTGCAGGCCACCCCTCCCCATGTCTTTGTTTTAGGGGTGAACCCACCGCTCCGTGTAGGACACCCATGTATGTTGAGAAATTAGTAAACTCCACAAAACCATTAGGTGGTCACTCACTAATAAGAAAAAATAGAATAAACTAGGAGTTCTCAACCCAGTCCTTGGTACACACGCAGCCAGTCAGGTTTTCAGTATAACTGCAATGAATATGCATGAAATACATTTGCATCCACTGCCTCTATTATATCTCATGCATATTCATTCTGGTTATCCTGAAACCTGACTGGCTTGGTGTGTCCCAAAGACTGGGTTAAAAACCCCTGGAATAAACCATTGCAGCAAGTTTTAATTGGCTGCTGTAACTATTTTATACATTCCTCTGATCTACACTGCACAGTAGGGCTCTACTTCTGGGACATATTACTTAATAAGGGTCTAAAAGGGGCTTCTACATAGCATGTGAGGGTCATAAGCACCGTTCCATGCAGGTTATCTTTGGCTACTCCCATGGCCTGTAGTGCCACCAGCTCATGCTTCCTCTGTCTCATTATCTTTTACACATAAGTGTAGCCCCATGTAGCCCCTATTTTGGTTCATGCCTGCGCACTCCTCTAAACCCTTCTTCAGCAGCTTGTCAGACCTTAGATTAAGCAGAGGTGTTCCCAGGAGCAAAGATGGGGAGTGGTTTATATTTACACATACATTATAAAATTACATACATATGTGCATTTATTAACCAGGAAAATATGTGCACACCAAAGAGCAGATATAAGTGCATAAATTCCCAGGAATAATATTCAGAGTAGACATATGTGCATGAATTTGTTTGAAAAGGTACCAGTACCCTGACAGGTATGTGCATTCTATTTATGCATTTACACAGTTCTAAATTACCCCCTAAGAGCATAGTATACAATCCCATCGCTCAAATCTATGTTTACTAGGGGCATGCAGAAGAAGCTTGCTGTGGAAGCAAAAATGCATAATAAAGACTTTAAGTACATTTGTAGCAAAAATCCTGTGACAGAGTCAGTTGGACTATTAGATGATAGAGGGTTAAAGAGGCACTAAGAGGGGACAGGGCCATAGCGGAGAGACTGAATTAATTCTTTGCTTCAGTCTATACTGAGGAAGATGTAGGGATGTTACCCATGACTGAAATGGTATTTAAAGGTGATGCTGCAGAAGAATTGAAAGAAATATTGATACACTGAGAAGATGTATTACAACTATTTGATAAACTGAAGGGTAGCAAATCACCTGGACCAGATGGTATACATGCAAGGGTGTTGAAAGAACTGAAATATGAGTAATCTGGAAGATTGGAGGATGGCCATTGTAACGTCAATTTTTTAAAAATGGTTCCAGGCGTGATCCAGGAAACTACAGACCGGTGAGCCTGATGTCAGTACTGGGAAAAATGGTAGAAACCATTATAAAGCACAAAATTACTGAACATGTAAATAGTCGTGGCTTAATGGGAGACAGTCAACATGGCTTTATACAGGGAAGGTTTTGTCTTACTAATCTGTTATATTTTTTTTAAGATGTGAATAAACATAGAAACATAGAAACATGATGACAGAAAAAGACCACAAGGCCCATCTAGTCTGTCCTTCCATAACAACAACTACAACAGTCCACTTTTTACCTTTAGAGATCCTCTGTGTTGGTCCCATGCTTTTTTGAATTCAGTTACTGTCCTCATCTCTACCACCTCCACTGGGAGACTATTCCACGGATCCACTACTCTTTCCGTAAAGAAATATTTCTGCATATCACTCCTGAATCTATCTCCCTTCACCCTCATCCCATGTCCCCTCGTCGCAGAACTTGCTTTCAATTGAAAGAGGCTCTCTCCCTGAACATTTATGCCACGGAGGTATTTAAACATCTCAATCATATCACCTCTATCCCGCCTTTCCTCTAAGGTGTACATATTAAGATCCTTAAGTCTGTCCTCATATGCTTTATAATGAAGACTACTAATCATCTTAGTAGCAACCCTCTGCACCGACTCCATCCTGTTCACATCCTTTTGAAGGTGCGGTCTCCAGAATTGCACACCATACTCCAAATGAGGTCGCACCAAAGACTTATACAGAGGCATTATCACCTCCTTTTTTCTGCTAGCCATTCCTCTCCGTATGCACCCAAGCATCCTTCTAGCTTTTGCCGTCGCCTTTTCTACCTGTTTAGCTACTTTAAGATCATCGGACACAACTACGCCTAGGTCCCGCTCTTCTTTAGTGGACAAAAGTACTTCACCTCCTATGCTGTATTGCTCCCTTGGATTGCTGCAGCCAAAATGCATGACCTTACATTTTTTAACATTAAATCCCAGCTGCCAAATTCTAGACCATTCTTCAAGCTTAGCTAGATCCC
The DNA here is from genome assembly GCA_033557465.1 of Ichthyophis bannanicus. Taxonomy (NCBI): domain Eukaryota; kingdom Metazoa; phylum Chordata; class Amphibia; order Gymnophiona; family Ichthyophiidae; genus Ichthyophis; species Ichthyophis bannanicus. The sequence goes on along the minus strand of CM066035.1, from coordinate 407,953,451 downwards.
TCCTCATGTTATCTACACCTTCCTGGGTGTCTACTTTATTGCAGATTTTGGTATCATCCGCAAAGAGGCAAACCTTACCCGACAGCCCTTCCGCTATATCACTAACAAAGATGTTAAAAAGAATCGGACCAAGGACAGATCCCTGGGGCACACCACTGGTAACATCCTTCTCCTCAGAGTAAGCTCCATTTACTTGTACTCTTTGTCGCCTCCCACCCAACCAATTTCTAACCCAAGCAGTAACTAAAGAAGTAGACAAAGGTGAGTCGGTTGATATAGTATATCTGGATTTTTAGAAAGCCTTTGACAAGGTCCCTTATGAGAGACTTTTGGCGAAGTTAAAAAGTCATGGGATGGCGGAGCCTAGAGCCGAGCGAGATAGCTGCTTAGAGCTAAGGCTCCAGAGGGATCTGGTAAGAATCCTGTGTAAACGCCACCAATTATGGTGTGAAAAGGTGGAATCAGGGATCTCTGGCATTGGGAGATGTCTGGGCCTAAACCAACATGATTAGACTTTCCCACCGCGCAGAACAATAGCGCGAAACAATCAAAAATGGAGCCCCCTTCCCCGCAAAAGATGGCGGCTGCACACGATCCCGAGGCCTTGCAAGAACTACTAGCCGAGGTGAGGGCAGTCAGAGAGATGGTCCGGGCAAATGGAGAGTCATTGGCGACGGTACAGGATGACATCAGGGCAATGTGTACCTGCATGGAAACGGCTTACGCTGAGGCAAGATAAGACAGAGTAAGTATTAGCAGTACACAAGGAACGGCTTTGTCTAGTTGATAGGCTAAACAAATTGTTGTAGCCCTTTTGGAGCAGGCCCTCCTACCTGGATTCCAACCTGGATTCTTAGGCTTTACCTGGCCCTTCTAACAGGAAGGAAAAAACAAGACACATACACAGAAAATCAATTATTTATTTATTTATTTATTTAACTGTATTTATATACCGCTTTTCACCGGGTCAAAGCGGTGTAACATATAACAAGGGGGGGGGGGTCAATTCTTTATAGGGTGGGGCCATCACCAGGGGGGCAACATGAATGATTTGGGGTGGACATAGACATGTACACTTTTGCAGTATCTAAGCATTAGTTCTTTCTGTTCAGAGATGTTCACGGAATAGGATTGTTTTCAGCTGTTTCTTGAATGATGTGATGTCAGCGTTGTTCCTGATGTGGGTTGGCAGAGAGTTCCAGAGGGATGGGGCATAGAGTTCGAAGGCTCTGTTGCAGGTCCGTTGTGTGGATTTGGTTCTTTTGTGGGGGACGATGATGGAGTTATTGGAAGATTGTCTGGTTGGTCTGTTGTGAGTCGGGCAGGGTAGTAGAGTGTGGAGTGCGGTGTTCCATGTTTGGTGGATAGTCTTGTGGGTGAGTAGAATAGCTTTGTACTTAATTCTTGCTTCGATTGGAAGGATGTGGAGGTCTCTTAAGATTGGGGTGATGTGATCCCGTTTTTTCACATTCTGGATAATCCTTGCCGTAGTATTTAGGGCAGTTCGGAGGGGGTTGGTCTGTGTGGCGGGTAGTCCATGGTAGATTATGTTGCAGAAGTCCAAATGGGGGAGTGTCACCGCTTGCATTACTGTCCTGAAGTCTTGAGGTTCGAGGAGGGGTCGGAGGCGTTGCACAGTTTTAGCTTTGTGGAATATCGTCCCGGTGGTTTTGTTGATTTGGTGTTTAAAGGTGAGGGCTTGGTCAATGATAACGCCTAGATACCTTATCTGAGGTTGGATTTGAATTTGTGTGGTTCCTATGTTGAGGTGGGTGGGTGGTTTGAAGTCTGGTTCTTTTGTTACTATAAGGGCTTCGGTTTTCTTTATGTTGATGGAGAGGTTGTTCTCCTGTAGCCAGTTGGACACATCGGTGAAGCAGGCTGATAGCTGGTCATTTGCTGGGTTGGTGGTTGTAATCGGTGCGTAGAGCATTATGTCATCTGCGTATATGTGGAAGTTGACGTTGTGGGTGCATATGATTGAGCAGAGTGGACGGAGATAGATATTGAAGAGCATGGCTGATAAAGTGGATCCTTGTGGTACTCCTTGATGTTGGTGGTGGGGGGGCGAGGTTGTGGTGGAAGTGCGGATCAGTTGCTGTCTGTTGGTTAGATAGGATCGGAACCATTGGAGCACAGTGTCTTTGATTCCAATTGACTGGAGTCTGTGTATGAGAATTTCATGAGAGATTGTGTCAAAGGCCGCTGATATATCTAGGAAGATCAGGAAGCTATTAATTCCAGAGCTTTAGAAGGAAGACCGTCAGAGGGAGCAAATCATGGCTCCTCCCTAACTATCTTCAAAAATCTTCTGCCAGAGTTCTGCCTTTTATTAAGAAGTATCAGCTGACATAGTTAATTTTTGATTAACATCAGATGATATTATTCATGTTACAAAATTACAGGTCTGGAATAAAATCTGCTTACAGGGTTATTTTTCTGCTGATGCTTTGCAAAAATTCATAAAAAATGGAAGTTACAAGGCCATGATTTTAATTACCAAGTGACAGTAGGTGTCGCTGTAATTCTTTCATTAAACAAGTGCTGATTGGTTACACTATAATTTCTGTCTAAATTCTGTTAATTTCCCAAGCTTTATTTGATTTCCCGTTATATGTTAACCTAAGGTCTCTGATTCTCGGCAAGTTAATGCAATTATGCTGATGTTAGTTGTAATCTAATTTTTGACCTATCATTTACCACAGAAGAGAGGAGGAACTATCTATATCCCAGAAGTTTGCAGAAGCTAGCCTTTGCACCAGTAACACAACTTTGTTAGTTAATCTCTGTCACAATAGTGTCATCAATTTTTCACAGAGAGACAGAAGCTTCTATCCAAAATGTATGTTTCACAGTTTTTAGCCTTGCATTACAATAAGCATGTATTGCTACCTATAGCTACCTTTACAGTCCTGTTTCTTCATCATCTGTGCATGCATCACTGTCTGTACCCATATCCAGAGTACCATAAATAGATTCATTGCTATCCATAGCCAGGTCAAGATTGCCATAAACTGGATGATCTATATTAGTGTAAGTTACCTTATCACAAAAAAGTTCATCAGTCTCTGCAGTAGTCTCTAACCTTGTTCTGGGGCCTTGGCCAGTCCTTCCTTTCTCACACAAATAAAAACGCTGCAGAAAGATGTGGAGGAAGGAAATAACCGAGCGCGCAGGAACAACATAAGGATCGTGGGAGTCCCGGAGGGTGCTGAAGGGAGAGACATGCTGGCATTTTTACAGAAGATGATCCCTTCGGTGTTAAATCTCAAGTTTGATCTTCCCTTTAAAATAGAGCGGGCGCACCGGGTTCCCTCACAACCACAGCTTAACAGCAAGAAGTTGAGGCTAATTATTTTGAAGATCCTTCATTTCCAGCAGGTGGTTCAAGTTATGGATGTAGCTCGTATATGCTCCCCTCTGGAATTTGAGGGCCATAGAGTGTTCTTCTTTCCGGATTTCGCCAAAAGCACAGTTGATCATAGGAAAAGCTTCCTGGCTCTTAGACCTCGATTACAACAGCTACAAGCGAGGTTTGGATTAATGTATCCTGCCCGGATGAGGGTAACACTACACAACCAAACAAAAACCTTTGATGACCCGGAGGCTCTCTGTACATATTTGGAAGGCAAGGAATTGTCTCAGATGAGGTGAAACGAGTTGGAAAAGTTTTTTTTTTCCCTTTTCGGTTCATATGGACGGGATATGGACCAATACAATTAGGGTAACCATATTGGTACCATTGCTACTTTTGCTATCTTTTACCTTGGGAAAGCAGTTGTCTAGGGTATGGTTAAATTTACGGACGTTTATATAAAGGAACATAATAATAGTTTGTACTATAATCTTGTGACATCGTGTGGGGCAGGGGTGGCAGAAGATGTTTATATTATAAATAATATAGTAACTAGCTCTGTTAAACAGGGTGACGGAGCTAATCCTTCAGGCAACTGCCCTATGTGCCCGTCTTGCTCCCCTGGGCTCACCCAATAGTTTTAATAAGTTAGGTCTCCCTCTAGGGCTCATTGTAGTAACAGTAGAGTCTAGCAGGGTTATTTGATAAGATGGAAAGTAGACTAGATAGAGTAGCCTTATGTCATCTCATAAAGAAAACTATTAAGATTGGAATGAGATTAGGGCATCTGATGACATACTTAGAAGCACGTGGTCATACCCAACCTTGGGCCTATATAAGATTGATAAATAACTGAAATGGCAGTCCTTAAGATTATATCATTAAATGAGAAGGGCATTAACAACCCCATAAAAAGAAAGAAAATATGCTGTATGGACGGCAAGAAAAAGTTGACATCATGTTTATTCGAAAAACTCATTTAAATATGAGAGAATCCCTGAAGTTCAGCATAAAACCCTTTACACTAGTGGCCTATTTGGCCGCAGTCCACAAGTGCAATGGAGTGGCCATTCTGGTTCGAAAGTCTCTCGCACCAAAAGTGGTACAAACCCGCTCAGACAAAGAGGGGAGATGGGTCAAAGCCCTTCTTAAGATGGGAGAGCTAGAGTTGGCTCTTATCAACATCTATGCCCCTAACTCAGATAGCCCAGAATTCTTTAAATCCGTAGCAGAGGAGATGCATGTGGTTCTTGCATTGCCAATAATCCAAGGGGGAGATTTCAATCTCACCTTAGATCCGTTAATTGATAAGAAACCCCCTAAAATGGTGCAGCCTCCTATGGCTCGGGCGGTCCTATCCTCCTTGATGCAAGATGCAGGGTTGGTAGATGTTTGGCGACTACAGCACCCGGCAGATCAAGAATATACCTTTTTCTCCTCTCCCCACCAGTCCCTATCACATATAGACCTTTTTTTGATTTCAAAGACATTGATCTCCAATGCAATAACAACAGACATTGACGTGGACGATATTTCAGATCACGCGGCTATATCTATATTACTACAAGACAGCAAAATCGGTCTTGCTCCACCGAGATGGTTTTTTGATAGATCTCTTCTAGAGGATACAGATTTTCGACTGAAAATTCAGGCTGCCATGGCAGAGTACTTCCAATTTAACTCCCTTGAAGACACAGCGGGCTGGGCTTGGTGGGAAGGATTTAAGGCCTCTATCAGAGCTACCATAACCAGCTTTGGTATCCATCGGACAAGGCAGAATAAGGAGCAATTGCAGGAATTAGAAGTGCAAATAAAGGCTTGGGAGCATATTTTAGTTAAGCGCTCTGACCCTTGCATCCTGCTATGTTTTTAGAGACTAAGATTCAAATATAATATGCTTCTGTCAAATGAAGCTTCACGAAATATAAGGGCGCAGAAAGGCACTTATTTCTGGGAAAGTAATAGAGCCGGCCGGATCCTGGCTAATGCGCTCCGGGCTGCAGAGATGCTGGCCGTAAGGTATCACATCAATACGGGATCCTCATAGTCAGAACCTCTTAGATGTGGAAATTGCAGAAACATTTAGATCCTTCTTTGCCCAACTGCACTCATCTGAAACAGATTGCCTGCAGGAGTCTTTTGCTATTCTGTTAGCTGGGATACAAAGACCGAATTTAGACAAAGAAATATCTGAAAGGTTAGATGCTCCAATCTCTATTGTCAAAATATGTCAGGCTATTGACTCCCTGGCCACAGGAAAGGTGGCTGGCCCAGATGGGCTCTCCATAGAGTTTTTAAAAACTTTTTCCAAAGAACTGGGCCCACAGTTAAAGATATACTTTCAATCCCTAGAACAGGCAATCCCCCAAATTGGTACATTTGCCTCAGCAAATGTAATAGTTCTGGAAAAAGCAGGAAGGGACCCTCAAATAGTAAGTAATTACCACCCTATATCTCTGTTGAACACGGACTATAAAATTTATGCAACAGTCCTGACTCGCTGCCTGTCCAAAGTGATACCTATGCTGATTCACCCGGATCAATGTGGGTTCGTGGAGGGCAGATCAACAGCTGATAATGCCAGACTATTATGTCACATACTGTCTGGTGCAGAGAATGTGAATGGCCCAATTGTTGGTATATCTCTAGACGCTGCAAAGGCGTTTGAATGCCTGGAATTGCCATTTATGTTCTCTGTCCTCAGTTGGTTTGGATTTGGGAAGGGTTTTCTTAATTTACTCAAGATGATGTACATCCACTCCATTGCCACTCTCTGTGTGAATGCCGTCCAATCCAATGTCATAAAGCTTAGTAGGGGCACTCGACAGGGCTGCCCTTTATCCCCGATATTGTTTAACCTTGCACTAGGACCTTTAGCCCTCCTAGTGCGACAGAATCCGAGGATCCAAGGGGTGTCAATAGCCATTAAAGAAGTTAAACTCTCGGCATATGCCGACGACCTACTACTGTTTACCACTCCAGATTCAGCGTCCCACATACTTGAACAGATTGAGCAATATTCCTGGTCTATCAGGATACAAAATCAACTGGTCAAAGTCCATTGCTTTCCTACTAAACTCATATGCACACAAAAGAGATATGCTGCAGTTCTCGTTTTTATGGGAGTCAAAGTAGGTCAAGTATCTAGGGGTGCAATACTGCTATCCACTTAATGAGACAATTAAGTTTAATACCAAGGAAATGTTATCTAAAATCCAGATTATGACTGCCAAATGGTCCCCCTTAGCTTTGTCTTGGTGGGGCCGAACTATATATTAGAAATGCTGCCGTGCTACCTACCAATAAATACTTACTGTCAGATGGAGGGGCTGTTAAGCCAATACTTATGGAACGACAAATCTCCCAGAATAGCCCTGAAAAAGCTTAAATCTAGAAAAGAAGATAGAGGGGTAAAATTCCCAGTTTTCTATCCTATCATAGAGCCTTTCTGTTAAAACAGGGCACTAGATGGACAGAGCAACTAACAGATCAGAGTCCAGTCTGGCTGGCTCTGGAAGAGAACTTAGCGGCCCCTATTCCCAGGAAGTTTTTGCTCGACATGTTGCTAGCTTGCAGAGGTGTCTCTCCGTTAATACTAGACAAACAAAGAGCCTTTTCAACCTTAATGTGCACTCCTGACTGTGGGGAAGGCTTTTCCAAATCCACCTGTGGTACAACCCCTTGTTTAAGATTCAGCGAAAAGTGTTCGCCTGGAGCCAGTGGTACTCTAGAGGTATCTGGACTATAGGGCAACTAAGAGAAGGTGGAACGTGGAAAGAATTTGATAGCTTGCAAAGGGAATTTAACCTCCCAGGATTTGCCTACTTCCAATGGTTGCAAATAAGACACTGCGTGGAGAAGTCTGAGGTGAACATCAAGCTTCTAAGGGAGGAAGGGGGCATTGCCCCCATAATTCAGAAAGCTACACAGGTATTAGGAATCGCCTCCTATTTTTACAGATTATCGATCCGAAGTGCTCCCCTCCAGATACAGGGACTGCAACACGTCTGGGAACATGATACAGGGGTAACCCTCCCTTTACAAAAATGGGAAAGATTTTGGGCAAAACAGACCAGAATATCTAAATCTGCATCTATTAATCAGACGCTTTTCTTTTTTGCCCATAGGGCTTACTTCACACCCCAGTCAAAATAGCCAAGTGGGATGTGTCCGCCAGTAACAAATGTTGGTCTTGTCAGAAGTCTATAGGTACTTTAGATCACATAGTATTCAACTGCCCCGTGTTCAGACCTTTTGGTCCCAAGTCTGGGAACGGATGCAAACAATTTTGAGGTTTAGAGCTCCTCTCACTTGGGCAATTATAGGATTCCGCTCAGCTACGGAGATACCATCCCTTAAAAAGGAAAGCCACTTTTTACTTGACTTCATGGTGGGAGTAGCCATACATTTAATTATTCTAAACTGGAAACATGCATAGGATGTTAATTGGCAAGCATGGTGGAACCAAATATTTACATACAGTAAATATGACCAAATGCCCAGGAAAGGTATACCGCAAGGGCAAATTAAACACCGTAAGTGGAAGGCTTTGACAGATTTTGTAGCTCTAACAGGTTGAGATGACTTGTAATAACAGTCAAATTATTTAAGCTCTGCATTTAGCTGCTGGTCACTGGATACATATGGTTGTTCCAATGGACTCTGGAGGGTGGGGGGGGGGGGGTTATACTGTTGAAGTTATTATGTACTAAGGTACATCAGTGTTATGTCATTTTCTATGTATGTATATTGAAAAGTTAAATAAAGATATTTAAAAAAAAAGTCATGGGATAGGAGGCAGTGTACTATTGTGGATCAGGAACTGGTTAAAAGATAGAAAGCAGAAGGTAGTGCTAAATGGCCAGTTTTCCCAATGGAGAAAGGTGAATAGTGGAGTACCCCAGGGATCTGTGCTGGGTCCGCTGCATTTTAGCATATTCATAAATGACCTGGAAATTGGAATACTGAGTGAGGTAATCAAATTTGCAGATGACACAAAAATTATTCAAAGTTGTTAAAACTCATGAGGATTGTCAAAAATTGCATGAGGATCTTGATAAATTGGAAGACTGGGCATCCAAATGGCAGATGAAATTTAATGTGGACAAGTGCAAAGTTACTCACCTATGAAAAAATAACCCAAACTATGGTTACACGATGCAAGGTTCCACATTAGGAACCAACACACAGAAAAAAAATTTAGGTGTCATCCTGGATAAGATGTTGAAACCCTCCGCCAAGTGTGCAGCAGCGGCCAAGAGAGCAAATAGAATGCTAGGTATCATAAAGTAAGGAATGGAGAATAAAACAAAGGATATTATAATTCCTCCATATTGTTCCATGGTGCGACCGCACCTGAAATATTGTGTGCAGTTCTGGTCGCCATATCTTAAAAAGGATATACTGTTATTAGAAAAGGTACAGAGAAGAGCCACCAAAATGGTAAAGGGAATGGAAGTATACCCTTATGAAGAAAGGCTAAAAAGATTAGGAAACCTGGAAAAGAGATGGCTGAAGGGAGATGATAGAAGTCTATAAATTAATGAATGGAATAGAATGGGTAAATGTACTGTAGATCGATTGTTTACGCTATCAAAATGTAGAACGATTAGGGGACATACAATGAAGCTACAGTGTAATCCATATAAGATAATAAGAGAAAATATTTTTTCACTCAACATCTAATCAAACTCTGGAATTCATTATGAGAGGATGTAGTAAAAGTCATTAGTGAAGTTGGGTTTTAAAAAGGTAGGACAAGTTCCTGGAGGAACATAAACCATTATTAAAGGGGACCTGGGAAATCCACTGCCTGTCCCATTACAAGTATTGTGGAACATGTGTCTTCCGGGGAAACTGCTAGGTTCTTGTGAGCTAGATTAACCACAGATAGAAACAGGATATTGGACTTGGTTGACCTTGGTCTGACCCAGTGTGGCATATCTTATGTTCTCTTCTTGCCAGTTCTTTGCCTGCTAACTCAGTGTTGCTGTCTTGAGTGCTCTCAGGCTGCTGGGCTACTTGTTGGATAAATGGATAAGTTAATGCATGAATGAATGCGTGAGGGGATAGTAGACCACTAGGTGCTCATATCCTCTGTATTGCAAGGCTCACATTCTTTTTTTGCGAGCCTGGTTTCTTAGTGTAGGCTGTAGCCTCCCGGAGGAGGTCCTGTAACTTCGGGCAAGGGTTGTGATAGTTACTGCACCAGGGGAGCAGGACTTGATCAGCAGATCCCTGCTCCAAGTGTAGGTTCGTTCTTCTCTACCTATTACTGACATCGCAGACCTCCGGCGTGGAAGTCGATGAGTTCTTGCCAGGTTCTTCTCTTCCCCTCCCCATTGTGGTTGCTTAGTTATTCCATGCATCTGGACTGGACTGGAGGGATGATAAGAAAGGTGAAATTAGACCTTACCTGCTAATTGTCTTTCCTTGTGTCCCTCCAGTTTAGTTCAGTCCAGGATCCACCCTGTATTCATTCTTTTATTCCTAGCCTTCCGTATTGTAGATGGGGAGGGGAAGCAACATGATCCTTTGTGCTATCCATCGTTTTCATTATAGTTTCTCAGTGGATTACAGCTCTGTGCTGGTACTGGACTGGAGGTTCTAGCCTTGAGAGCGCTTCTCCCTGCCTCCTATTCTTCATGCTCATGGGAGCAGGAAATCTTCGGTGGTAAGTATGTTCTGAGGTGGTTGCATGTATTGTATAAGTTTCTAATATCCTTGAGTTGTGGAATATGCTTTGTTACAGAAATACTGGCAAAGCCGAGGCTGCACAGGCCCCTGTATGTATACTATGCCATCAAAATCAGCCCAGTGGTTCTCAGATGCCATCTGCTGACAGGCATGTATAACCTATGTGTCTGGATTGGGTTGGAGGGACTCAAAGAAAGACAATTAGCAGGTAAGGTTGAATTTCACCATTACCTTGCTGCCAACCATCTTACCTCTCTCATTCCAGCATCCCATTTTGATCTTTTCATTCCTAGATATGTCCTTTCTTTCTGTCCCCAGCACTAAGAAACTCACCTTCTGTTTCTCATTTCCCTGTCTTCTAAGGCCTCAGCCTGTGGAATAAGCTCCAATAAGATATCAAGGATACTATCTCTGTCTTTCTTTAGACCTAAATTTGAAACTTGCCTATTGTACTTGGCCTTTCCCTACCTGCTGACTTTGTTTAATCATGCATTTACCATGTAACTTGGTACCATTTTGTACATTGTGCTAGTTTTACTGGAAGGAACACTGGTTGAGCACAATGAAGATATCATCAGAGCACAAAGGACTCTTTTCAGACTGGCAAGTAAGTTGAGTGCAAGCTTTATTGGACTTTCCTGAGGATGACAAACTCCTGATAATTAAATTCCAGGTCTAGTGTTACAAACTAATTTCCCCTTAGGAGTTTAGTAGTGTCAGCAAAGTTCATGCTGGATATTCACTATGCAAGATCCCGCAGTGCTCATCTCATTCTACTGGTAGTTGTGTAAGAAGATGTTTGATGGATTTGATTTGTATGAGGTCAAGGCCAGAGCAAGGGCATAGTCATAGGGAGGCTTAGATGGGTAATGCTCCTTTCACTTACTTTGCAGTCAGGACCCCTTAGTCATCATCAGCAGCACAGGACAATGAAAGATGTGAAGGCAATGTGAGCCTCTGCACTACTAGTGTTTACCCACGTTAACTTCAGGTCTCTCCAAAAATTCAATCCTAGCCTTGCTACAGACCCAGAGTGCTCATTATGCCTCTTGTGACATCTGTAATCCATTGTGACCTAACATTCTGTAGCACGGAACTGAATCTTGAATAGAAGAGGTTCATGGTTGCATGCTTGGCTCTTATTTTTCCTTGACGTTCTGGAATTTGTGCAGCAGATGTGCTCAATGTGATCTTTCTTTATAAAAATGACAACAAAAATTCTGGTATTTGCATGCATTTCAGTCTGTGGTCTCCACCACATCAGAAATATCCTTCATGACATTTTGGGGACTGACCAATGGACATTGTAAACTTGTGGGCATGTTAGCTAAAAGGTAGTGTGAGATTAGCAGTGCAGTGCCAGAGAGTAGCATGGGGCCCCATGATAAAAAACCCACACTACCGTTATTGTGCAAGTCAGGGCTGTGGCTGGACGGGATGGTGTGTTCCCGCTGCGGCGCAGCTAACACGGGTGTTGTAGCCTCCGCTACCTGTGCTCAGTGCTAGCAGCAATGATTCAGCAGATGCCATTTCAGTGGGCGGCGTTAGTTGCTCCCGTGGTCAGTTGCTGTGCTGAAGCACAGTAATTGCAAGAGGATGGCTGTAACCCTGCAGTGAGCTCGCGGCCCTGTGCTAGCAATTCTGCTCACATGCGTGTTACTAGCGCAGGGCTTAGTAAATGTGCCCCTTGGTGTATTTTAATCAACTTGGCTAAACAGATTTTTTTGCATGTTGCCTGTAACATGATGCAATGTAGCCTCGTGTGCAATGGTCTTTTCTTGAATCAGAATGTTAAGTCAGTCTCTATAAGGAGACAGCACTATAGTGATCTGGTGCATAGTCCACAAACAAAGATCACCAGAATTGTAAGGTTCAGTCAGCTAGTAAAGTTTAATAATGCAGTGCGGGTTTGTTCGATATGATGGTCTTAGGGTTAAGACAGTACATACTTCAGTACATTTTAAGGATGTTGTTTTGTTTGAATAATGTCCACTCTGTTTTATGTATGTCTTAGGCATGTATACTGTTGGCTGCATAGGATGGTCTTGACCAGTGCTGTGCGGTATAAATAATTAAAAAATAAAATAAATAAATAAATAAGTGACCCGTAACGCTTTCAGTGCTGCATGGACTCCTGTTGTTGGATGATTTCAGATATACTACAAAAACAGTGAGCCCTAAACATATTTTTCTTCATTTCTGTCAGACTTTAAATTTCTGAATTTGCAGCAATGTATCTCTTGTCAAGTTTTTGTTCTTTTTTTGTGAACTTATGTGTCTTGTTACATTAATTAAACTCTGTATTCTACTTGCACACAGTCCACCTCAAATTTCCCATTTACTTGTTCCTCTGCACTTACGGGCTTTTCTTCATTGATCACACTTTTAAAATACATTCACCATGAAGTCTGTTTACTAACCCGTCCTACCAAAGCAGTATTAGGTTAGCACGTGCTTTCAGTGCCACACTAGGAGGTTATGTGGGGCCCTTGTGCCAAAAACCCCATGCTACCCTGGAGCACATATCAGGGCAGGGACTGAGCAAGATATGGGTATTCCTAGTGCATTGAGGCTAGTGCCAGTGTTAGTAGCCATTGTAACTACCTTTGGCCCAGGAAGTACAGGTACAACTAATGCCAATTCACTGGGGTCTCCATACTACTACATGGTTTTCCTGCACCATCCTCAGGTGGACGGATGTACACCCCCCACTGCAGTTAGCCATAAGCCCCATGCTGATAACACAGCCTATATGCATGTTACTGGTACAGGGTTTAGTAAACATGCCCCTGTTTGTCTTAAGTGTGCTGCTTATATTCACCTTTTGTCTAAGTGCTGCACTAGATTTTATTATACTCTCAAATCTACTGCCGCGTACACTCGGTGTCCTTTCAGTTACGCCATCAGCATAGCACCATGTTCAGACAGTATAAATGTATTTACTCATCCTGCTCCAGGAAATGTACTCATTTTATAATGCTTACAGAGTGGCGGTGTAGCCTAGTGGTTAGAGCAACTGCCTAGTATCCAGAAGATCAAGGGTTCAGTTCCCACTGGCACTCCTCGTGACTTTGGGCAAGTCACTTTACCCTCCATTGCCTCAGAAGAAAAGGCTGCAATCTACTTCCAGTGATACATCACCAAGAAAACCCAGAGGTAGCTGGGTCGCTATGAGTCAACGCTGACTTGATGGTACAAAAAAAAAATAATGCTTATCTTCATCTTGGTCCACAGGTATCAATGTTTCTTTGCACTTAAGCATCCTTCTGTTGGACAGTGTGCCCTTCTTTGAAGTATTTCCAGTCGCCTCGTTCTCCCTAAGTAACACTTCCCTGAATTTGCATATTCATAGGTTCTATTTAGAAACATAGAAACATAGAAACATGATGACAGAAAAAGACCACAAGGCCCATCTAGTCTGTCCTTCCATAACAACAACTACAACAGTCCACTTTTTACCTTTAGAGATCCTCTGTGTTGGTCCCATGCTTTTTTGAATTCAGTTACTGTCCTCATCTCTACCACCTCCACTGGGAGACTATTCCACGGATCCACTACTCTTTCCGTAAAGAAATATTTCCGCATATCACTCCTGAATCTATCTCCCTTCACCCTCATCCCATGTCCCCTCGTCGCAGAACTTGCTTTCAATTGAAAGAGGCTCTCTCCCTGAACATTTATGCCATGGAGGTATTTAAACATCTCAATCATATCACCTCTATCCCGCCTTTCCTCTAAGGTGTACATATTAAGATCCTTAAGTCTGTCCTCATATGCTTTATAATGAAGACTACTAATCATCTTAGTAGCAACCCTCTGCACCGACTCCATCCTGTTCACATCCTTTTGAAGGTGCGGTCTCCAGAATTGCACACCATACTCCAAATGAGGTCGCACCAAAGACTTATACAGAGGCATTATCACCTCCTTTTTTCTGCTAGCCATTCCTCTCTGTATGCACCCAAGCATCCTTCTAGCTTTTGCCGTCGCCTTTTCTACCTGTTTAGCTACTTTAAGATCATCGGACACAACTACGCCTAGGTCCCGCTCTTCTTTAGTGGACAAAAGTACTTCACCTCCTATGCTGTATTGCTCCCTTGGATTGCTGCAGCCCAAATGCATGACCTTACATTTTTTAACATTAAATCCCAGCTGCCAAATTCTAGACCATTCTTCAAGCTTAGCTAGATCCCTCCTCATGTTATCTATACCTTCCTGGGTGTCTACTTTATTGCAGATTTTGGTATCATCCGCAAAGAGGCAAACCTTACCCGACAGCCCTTCCGCTATATCACTAACAAAGATGTTAAAAAGAATCGGACCAAGGACAGATCCCTGGGGCACACCACTGGTAACATCCTTCTCCTCAGAGTGAGCTCCATTTACTTGTACTCTTTGTCGCCTCCCACCCAACCAATTTCTAACCCAAGCAGTAACTTTAGGGTCCATCCCTAGGGTGCTCAGTTTGTTTATAAGTCGCCTGTGAGGAACAGTGTCAAAGGCTTTACTGAAATCTAAATACACCACATCTAGAGCTCTCCCTCGGTCCAACTCCCTGGTCACCCAGTCAAAGAAATCAATCAGATTTGTCTGACAAGACCTGCCTCTGGTGAATCCATGCTGCCTCGGATCCTGTAATCCGCTGGACTCCAGAAACCTCACTATTTTCTCTTTCAACAGCGTTTCCATTAATTTACTCACCACTGAAGTTAAACTAACCGGCCTGTAGTTTTCAACCACATCCTTACTTCCGCTTTTGTGTAAAGGCACCACATGAGCCTCTCTCCAGTCCTTTGGCACCACTCCCGACTCCAACGAGGCATTGAAAAGGTCAGTCAGTGGAGTTGCTAGAACGTCCCCAAGTTCCCTCAGTATTCTAGGGTGTATCCCATCCGGTCCCATCGCTTTGTCTACTTTAAGTTGAGCTAGTTTCTCACGAACACAGTCTTCTGAAAATTGTTCAAGATGTCCCTCGCTTCTGTTCTTATTTGTGGGTGTTTTCTGAGGTCCTGCTCCTGGTTCTTCATCTGTGAACACAGAACAAAAATATTTGTTAAGCAATTCCGCTTTATCCTTATCATCTTCTACATATTCCCCCCCATTTATTTGATACTGATCGATTAAATGCCATTATTACCAATGAACTCATTTAACTTAATGTGCTCCATTCTATTTCAGCATTTGGGGAGACACAGTTTTGAGTCTGTAAATCCAATAGTGTTCAAAATTTAGAATTTTGTTCCTGGTGTATCCCCTCCAATGGGAGTGGGGACGACGACATGATCTGTGATCCTCCATTTCAATAACCGGAATGTGTGCTGCACATCCTCGCAATGTGGAACCAATGGAGCAGAATTATTAGGTGCCTTTAGTTGTGACTTATAGTCCAGCAGTCATGTTCATTGGTCTGCTTGCTCAACCTATATATAATTTGGGACAATTATACATAGGGGCATGTTTACTAAGCTGTGCTAGCTGTTAACATGGGCTTGAGTGTGTGCTAATGTCCTGTAATAACAGTTAGCACACTCTAAACAGTGTGGGATTAATTCCATGCTATCTGCTTAGTGTACAGCAGGGAAGGAAATGGGTGGGATGGGGTGGAGCACGGGCATGTCTACACATCGTGGTTAACCCAGACATTGACAGTGTGCAATGCTCATCAATGTTGAATGTTGCATGGATGCACTTAATGCACACCTCAATGGGCTGTGTTGCCAGCGGCACATAATAGGCTCCGAATCAGTGCAGTATGTGCTGAAGTGATGCTGTACATGCCCCTAATAGGTACTGAATGACTTTTGCACATACTGCATGTTGATGTCCATCCTAAACACGCAATACCCTTGTGCACTTTAGCAAACATACCCCATTATGACGTAAATTACATGTACTGATGTGCATGTGGTGTCATGTTTAGCTTCATACATTGCATTGGTAATAGGGTCTAACCAGGTAGGTTCCACTATTGTTTGATCACAATGTACACAAGCTCTTTATCCCTGATTATTATTTCATTCTTCCAGTGGAGTTGTTGATTTTACCACCCAGTTTGCTATATTTCTTCCTTGTGGAAAAGCTGCTATTGGATGATCTTTCAAAACAGAATGAATTGAAAGTATATTCCAATATTTGTGAATTATCTCCATAACTTGCTTAGTTTTTGCTGATTATGGTAGTTCACATATTAGTTGTTCAGTGCCCTGTTTTTTTCTGATGAGATATGGTCTTAAGGCAGATAATGCATGTTTCTGTAACTGCCCAAGGATAATTCCCATTCGCTAATTCTAATGATTGAGTTTTAAAATCTTCTATTGTAGAACATATCTTTCATAATCGTAAAAATTGTCCCAATGGTAAATGTGCTTTTCATTTTCCTGTATGATGACTTTGATATTTCATCAGATTATTTCTCTCGATAGATTTCCAATATAATATAGTGATTAGTTGCCCTGTTCAATCATTTTCATTCAATTTACTCCAGATGTCTGATCATCTTAAACTGAATGTTTGGCTTTTGAAAATGCAACCAATGAAAAAATTGATTCAGAGTCTGTTCTATCCCCATTCATATAAAAAAATTATCATCTAGGAATCTACTCCATAATATAACTTCCTAAAACTAGGAGGCAGGATTAATTAATTGTTCTTCAAATGCTGACATATAAATAGTAGCTACTGAAGGGACTATTGTAGCCACTATTGCAATGCCACAAGTCTGGAGGTAAAATTGTCCAGCATATTAGAAATAGTTCCTAGAGAGAGCCAACTCTAATAAACTCGTAATGAATGATTTTGGGAGTCTCTTTGGCTTAAAATCCTCCATAGATAATTCCTTTATTATTTATAATGCTTCATTCTGTGCTATATTGGTATATAAAACAACTATATATAATGGGCCTGATAGCCAATTGGGATGGCTATACACCGCTATGGCTCATAGCTGTTGCCGCTGACCTTTATCCCCAAATAGTCAATGTTGGGGTCATATGAGGCCCCAGCATTTAATATCCGGAGTCACTGCACAGCTTCTGACGCTGCAGAAGCTAACTCGGTAGAGGCGATAGTGCACCACTACACAGTTATCTCCCACGGATAAAACTAGGCCTGTTTTTGCAACGCATAGTCAGGGCCGGCCCGTCCATTGAGCAAGAATGTTTTTTGCACAGGGCCCCGCGTTTCAGGGGGCCCCGCGCAAAGAACATTCTGCTTTTTTAAAAATTACATTTAAAAAAAAAAAAGCTGGCTGCTGCTGCTGCCGCCGCGACAGCAGCAGAATGGAGTGTCCCGCGGGGCCCCCTCTGCCCGGCTGAGCCCCTCTGCGCCGGCTTTCAGATACGCGAAGGGAGAGTGTCTCCCTTGCGTCTCTGTTAAGCCTGCAGGGGCAGATGGGAAATTTCCCATCAGCCCCTGCATGCTTAACAGAGACGCGAGGGAGACACTCTCCCTTCGCGTATCTGAAAGCCGGCGCAGAGGGGCTCAGCCGATGGGGGGGGGGGGGGTTAATACTGGTAATGGGCTGTGGGCTGATGGGGGCTGTCTGGAAATAGGGTGATGGGGGGTTAGGAGTGGTAATGGGCTATGGGGGGGGGGTTAAGACTGGTAATGGGCTGTGGGCTGATGGGGGCTGTCTGGAAATGGGGTGATGGGGGGTTAGGACTGGTAATGGGCTATGGTGGGGTTAGGACTGATAATGGGCTATGGGGGGGGGGGCTAGGACAGGAAATGGGCTGATGGGGAGGGGTTAGGACTTGAGGTGGGCTGATGTGGTTAGGACTGGTAATGGGCTGTGGGCTGAAGGGGGGGTTAGGACTGGCAATGGGCTATGGGGGGCTGACTGGAAATGTGCTGATGGGGTTAGGACTGGAAGTGGGCTGATGGAGGGTTAGGACTGGTAGGGGGTTATAGGGGGGCTTAAACTGAAAATGGGGTGATGGGGGCTAGGACTGGAAGTGGGTTGATGGGGGGGCTAGGACTGGTAATGGGTTGGGGGGTTGCTAGGACTGGAAATGGGCTGAGTGGAAGGGGAGGCTTGAACTGCAAATAGCTGATGGGGAGGGGGCTTGGAATGGAAATGGGCTGTGAGGGAAGGGAGCTAGGACTGAAAATGGGCTGATGGAGCAGCTAGGATAGGACTGGAAATGGGCTGATGGGGGGCTAGGACTGGAAATGGGCTGATGCAGGGACTAGAAGGGAATGGATGCTGGGTGAGACTGGAACTAGAAGGGAGCTGATGTTGGGGGAGAATTAGAATGGGATGGGGCTGGGAGAGTAAAATGGAGAGGGGAAAAATATTTTGTGTGGGAGGGATGAAAAATCTATAATTGGCCGGGTATTGGGAAAGTAAGTGGGGATTGAGGATGGAGGGGTAAACTTTGTGTGGATGAAATAGGAATGAGGAAAGAGCAAAAGGAGAAAGATTAGTATGTTAAAGCAGATGTAGAGAGAGAGAATGGAAGAAAAACTAGAAGAGAGAAGAAAGGACAAATGGACAGCAGACGATGGAGAGTTAGCAGAAAACATGAAGAAACCAGAGGAAAGTGGCTGGAGCAATTGCAACTGAAAAAAAATGCACAAAAGGTAGAAAGATCTCTCTTTATTTTGAATTTATTAACTGGAATATGAAAGCTTTGGGAAATGTGCATCATTAACGTCTGCGCTTTGTTTGGTACAAGAGGAAATTAATTTATACTTATATTTCTACAGTGTTGTTGTACATTCCAAGTTTGGCTTTTGGGGTTCCCAGTTTAATTATTGCCTTCCTGTTTCTAAATTATGATTCCTTGTTTCTATGTTCTGCATGTGTAACTGAGCTGAGGTATTCTGTTTATGTAATTCCTATTTGACATTGCCACTTGTTCTTTTTCCCCAGTATTCTCTGAAATGTATTGGTTTAATATTTGCAGTGTTGCCTTTTGATAGGTAGGGTATGGTGCTTTGTGAGTCCTGGTAATGCTGTCAGGATACGGCGGGTTTGCTATGGGTTCTAAATGGGCAGTGTTTGTAGTAGTTCCTAATGTGCCTGGCGGTTGGCACTGGATTATAGTAATGTAGAAATCTTTTAGTCTTTCTTTATCCATACACTCATTAAGAGACATGTTTACTAAAAGTTAGTGTATGGTAACATTATGCAAATAAGTCTACTTATGCAAATGAGGCCCCGCACCCCCCTTGGGCTGCCCCTGCGCATAGTTTTACCTATATGTCGCTAACCAGTCAGCAGTGTAATATCGCCACTACCCAGTTAGTAACTGTCACCACCCATGACAGACCCCAGAATGCCCACGACACGCCTCAATGCTAAGTGTTTAGCATCTGAGCGTATAGCGGTGTGAGTTGGGGATATTCAGCAGCACTAACTGTCATCATATGAGATAGGGAAGATTCTGAATGGCGAGATGATAGGCATGTTGGGACCATGTGTGAGAGGCCATGGGGGTGGTTGGCTGGCAAGAAGAAGAGAGAGAAAAAAATGCAAATAAAGTCGGAAAAGTGGTGAAAGAAGGTGCTGAAGATAAGAGACAGGAAAAAAGAGAATGAAAGTAGAGTGTTGGTGACTAACATGGAAGGAGCCTGAGCTATTGAGGGGATGAGAGGCAGAGGAAAGTAATTGAGCGCTGGGAAGAGAGTGAGTAGAAAGGGTGGAAACAGGGAGTCTATGAAAGACAGAAGAGACTGGGGAAGAAGCCAGAGATAAGGAATGGGAGGGCCAAGACAAGGGTAGAAGTGGAGAGATGGGCTAGGTAGGTTGTGAGAGCAGTAAATAGAAAGCTGGTAGTTGGATGAAAGATAAAAAGAAGGAGACTGAGGTGAGAAGAGGCAAAATATAAGTGAATTAAAAGGCAGAAAATAAAGAAATGGAGGAACGTGCTAAAAGGACAAGACCATTGTGCCAGGCAGCTCAAACAGCTGATGTGAACTGTGAATGTCATGGGCAAGAGAGGCACCAGCAACAGGAAAAGCGGGTTAGAGAAGCAGTAGATCCACTGCATACTCCGTTGCTCTATCCTGCTGTAAATTGGGATTTGACCACCTGGGAGGAGGGCAGGGGTCTAAAAGTAATATGTGTGTGGGGGAGGGGGAGGGAGGCAAATGTAAACATTAGCTGCTAGGCACTGAAGATCCACAGTACGCCACTGAATTGTGGTTAGGGTGAGCTGTTTCCTAGAAAGCAAACTGTTTGGCTTCACAAATTTATTTTTCTCCTTGATATTTTTTTTTAGTAGTATTCAGTTTCTCCTGCTGCCACTGCTCACATATACTGTAGACTAAGGAAATAAATCCCACCCCATCACAAAACTATTGTGCCATCATTCAGAGTGAATGAAGACACATAGGAGGTACAGTTAAGCCATTTTTATTCAGGAGCTGGGGTCTGTACACATTGTTTTAGCAAAGAGAAACAGAATATGCAGCAAGCCCCTGCAGCATGTAGGTGGGAGAACGTGTAGCTTTCTCTCAGCCAAAATATACTTGGCTGTCACCTAGTGGCTGATGCCAACATGCATGCATTAGGTTGAATGTGTAACACTGACTGGCATCTGTTCAGTTTTAATTCTTATTCTTGTATCACTTTGGTTTTGTGGCTTTTTAATGCGAGATGTAGGTGTAGAAACACTTCCCCCCAAACAAGTATCTATTCGTATGTTTGTACAGTGAATCCAAGAACCAGGTTGACATATGCAAATATATCTTTTGCTCGGGGCTTTTTTTGAGGGGGTACTCGGTAGTACTGAATACCAACACCTTTTTTTATTGCCAGCGAAAATTGACCCATGGTCCTCCTATATTAATGAAAGAGCCCTGCATATGAGTACTAGCACTTTTTTTGCTAGCAAAAATGCACTGATTTTGCCTATTCATAAGGGATATGATGAAAGCCCGACTGGCTAGTTGAGTCAGCAATGTCTGGTTCGAAAAAATTGATTTATCACAAGTTAATACATTTTTAACAATAATTCGTTTACTTTTCAATAATGATTTGCTTCTGTTAAAAATCTGTGATCTAATGTTTATGTTTATTTCATTTGCTTGACCGCCCTTCAGTAATAATCAGAGCGGTTTACAGAACAAACTTCAGTAAAGGAAGGCACAAGGCCAGAAAATGAAAAGGAAGTTACAATGTCTGATAGGACAGAGAGAGGAGAGCTAGCAGAAAACCGTAAACACAGGGAAGAGGCTAAGGGGAGGAGGAGGGGAGGTCAAAAGCCAGGGAGAAGAGGTGAGTTTTCAATGCCTGTTTGAAGGAGGAGTGGTGGGTTTCTAAACGGAGGGTAGTGGGTAGGGAATTCCAGTGAGCAGGACCAATGAAGAAAAGGGCTGAAGAACAGGTGGATTGAAGGTGGGCCTGGGAGGGAGAAGGTAGTGCAAGGCGATTGAGATGGAAGGATCGAGGGGTGTGCCTAGGGGTATGGAAGTGAAGTAGGTTTGCCAGATATTGCGGGGTAGAAGTGTGCAATGCTTTGTGAACAAGTGTGAGTAGTTTAAACTGGATACGAAAAGACACGGGGAGCCAGTGAAGATGGATAAGAAGGGGAGTGACGTGATCTTTAAGGGAGGAGCAAGTCACAAGTCTGGCGGCAGTGTTCTGGATTCTTTGTAGGTGAGTTAGTTGGAATTTGGTAATGCCGATAAGTACTGAGTTGGAAAAGTCAAGACGGGAGATGACCAATGATAGCAGCAGAGTCGTAAGGGCAGAGGGAGAGAGGAAGGGGCGAATCGCACGAATTTGACGAAGGTAGAAGAAGGAGGTCTTGGTGATATGGAAACATGAGCAGAGAAAGAAAGATCAGAATCAAAGAGCACACCAAGATAGCGGAAGGTGGAAACCAAGGAAATGGGAATACCAGAGAAAGAGGGAGCCAGAGAAGGGGATTGGTGGCCGTGAGGAAACCAAATTGCAGTAGTTTTTGCGAGGTTGAGATGTAGACAGTTTTGGGTCATCCAGTTAGTGACAGCAGTGAGACAGGAGTTAAGCGGGGCAAGATCAGGGGACACAGGAGAGGTGTGGTAAAGGAGAAGAATATCATCAGCATAATAAAAGGCCGAAATCCCAAACTGTTGAATTAGCAAGGTAAGAGGAGTCAGAAAGAGATTAAAAAGCAAAGGGGCGAGAACGGAACCTTGGGGAACCCCACAGGAGAGGGGAAAAGAGTCAGAAGGGGGGACAGATGGGGAGGAAGAGAGAATGGCAGCAGAACGGGAGGAGAGAAAGGAGTGAAACCACCGATGAACTGTGCTGCAAAGACCTGCTTCCCGCAACCAGGATAAGAGAAGGGAGTGATCAACCAAGTCGAAGGCAGCAGAAAGATCAAGGGCTACCACCACCGAAATGTCACCACGATCGTGCGCTACATGCAAGGAATTAGTGAAGGCCAGAACAGTTTTGACACTGTGTCCAGGGCGGAAACCAGATTGACGGGGATGAAGGAAGTTGATTGAGTCCAAGTGATGGGATAACTGAGCAAAAACGATCTTTTCAAGAAGTTTAGAGAGAAAAGTAAGATTGGAAACCGGACGATAGTTGGCAGGGTCTGAAGGGTCCAGGGAGGGTTTTTTGAGAATTGGACGGATTAGGGCATGTTTCCAGGAAGAGGGAAAGGTTCCTGTGGAAAGGCTAGAGTTTAGCATGGATTGAAGATGGGGAAGGAGAGACAGGGAGGGAGTAAGCAACCAAGAGGAAGGGATGGGGTAGAGAGACGAGAAGGTCTTGTTAGTGGAGGAAATAAGGTGGTGAAGCTCATTTGTGGTAGTCAAGGAAAAGGAAGACCAGGTATGTGTTAAACTGGAGATAGGGGGAGGAGAAGCGACTGGAGGAGGAGAGAGAATAGGAGGGGGGTGGGAGGGCAGGGAGGCCCTCAGGGTGGAGATTTTGGCACTGAAGGCCGTGGCTAGAAGAGAAGGAGCAGGGATCGGATGACTAGGCGTGGCAGGAGTGGTAGGATGAAGAGAGGTGAGATATCTAAGAGTAGAATAAAGATGGCGAGTCTGGTTGGGAGCATTGGTAATAGCATTGGAGATGTAAGTAGACTTGGCAAGGTGGACTTGAGATGGATAGAGGGAGTGGCGAGCCTTGAAGAAAGAAAAGGTAGCGGTTGAAGGGGATTTACGCCATTGGCGTTCAGCCCTACGAAGTTGGGATCGAAGTAAGAGGAGACCGGCATGATACCAGGGTTGTGAAGGTCAATGAGCAGCAGTGCGTGGACGAAGAGGGGCGACATGATCAAGGGCAGCAGAAAGGGAGGAGAACCTGACCGATGCTTGGGAATTGGGAGATAAAGAGGAAAAATCGGAAGGGAAAAGTTCCATCGCTGAGGGAAATTGTTGGACAGTGAGTGGAGTAATAGAGCGTGATAGACGAGTAGGAAGGGAAGATACAGGGGGAGGGATGGGTGATGACCCTCCAGGGTATGAGCAGGTGGCCGAAATACATAGATGATCAGTCCAGGGAAGAGAAAGGGAAGACAGAGTATGAAGGGAGAGTGAGGAGGACGAGAGGGTCAAAAGAAGATCCAAAGTGTGACCAGCAGAGTGAGTGGGAAAAGAAACATGCTGCAGAAGGGATAGGTCTTGTAACAGAGCAAGAAAAGCGTGATCCCTAGGGGACGAGGGAGAGTCAATATGGAGGTTGAAGTCACCTGCAATAAGAAGGTGCGGGAAGAGTAAGGAAAGGTTGGAGAGAGAACGAAGGAGAGACTCCCAGAGGTCAAGGCGGAGGGCAGGAGGGGCATAAACAAGAAGGATATGAGTTGGGGGTGAAGTGTGGAGACGAAGCAGGAGGGCCTCGGGATAAGAGAGAGATGGTGAGAAAATCTGGGTAAAGGGAAGAGAAGGACAAAGAATGGCGGCCACACCACCGCCTGAACGGCCAGTACGGGGAACAGAGACTGCCGAGAAACCTGCTGGAAGGCAGCGGGCAAGAAGAGCATCCTCTCCTTCCCTCAGCCACGTCTCAGTGAGGAGAGTAAGGTCAAAGGACACTTGAGAGATAAGGTCCTGAATGAGAAGAGACTTGGACCTAAGAGAGCGGCAGTTGAGGAGGCCAATATTGAAGGAGGCACCAGAGGCAGCAGAAGTGACAGATAGTTGAGAGAAAGTGGAAGGAGAGGGGAAACAGAGATGAAGATTAGATGGCAGCGAGAATGCTGGCGGGCCGCTGGGAATGGGCGGTGGCCCCAATGGACAGGAATGTAAGTCATAAGGTGAGCAGTAGGAAGAAGAGAGGGGGCCAGATAGTAAGACGAGAATAATACCTGGGATGGGCGATGGACCGCGCAGGAAAGTAGATGAGGAGGAACACTTGCAGATCCGCTTCTGGAGGAGATGCAGACAGCTAGAAGAAAACAAACATGCAATATGGAGTTAGTGTTGCAGCCTCCGCTGCCGGAGTGGGCCCAAGGAGCACGCCTAAGGAGCACGTCGTGCTCCTTTGGTGTGCTCCTTCGCGCCGCAGGTGCTGTAAATTTATAGTTCCCAGGCAGGATACCTGTGCGAACGTGACCGCGGGAACGCGGTTGCGTCACTTCTGGAGGCGGGGCCAGGCAGGTGATTGGAGATGGAGAGCAGGAGCCGGGATGACAGGCTCTGTGCGAACGCGATTGTGGGAACGCGGTTGCGTCACTTCTGGAGGTGGGGCCAGGCAGGTGATTGGAGATGGAGAGCAGGAGCTGGGATGACAGGCTCTGGGGAGAGAATACAAACAGGCAAATGACAACAAAAGACACAGCAGCAGCATTAAACGATAGCAATGTATAATTATTCTTGTCCCACAGGTGCTCCTTGTGGTCTTGGGCAAGCCACTTAACCCTCCATTGTCCATGTTCCCTGTAAAATAGTTATCTCCAAGTTATAATGCCCTGTTCAATGTAATTTCAGTTTGTTCAATTTAAACCACCTTGATATCATGAAAGGCGGTATATAAGAAAGGTTAAATAAATAAAAAATTATTGAAGACCTGCTAAAACTCAGCAGAGGGGCTTGACACTGGGAACTCAACTTAGTCCCCTCTCCGTCATTATCACACTCCTCTGAATCTCACAGCAGCCATTCTCCCTCTCTCTCATCCAGAATCTATCCTCCTTGTGTCCAGCATTCAATCTCTGTTCCTTCTCCCTGTCACCATCACTTACTCTCTCTCACCTCCCCCAACCCCCACCTTTCCAGGACTCGCTCTCTCTCTTTTAATCCTCACTCTGTTCTAAATAGTCACTATCTCTTTCTCGCTCTCTCAATCATATCTTTTTCCTTCCAGCAATCAATCTTTCTCTTTTCTACCCCCCCCCCAACCCGAACAGTCACTCTCTATGTGGAGGAGCTTATTTAGGGGGCTTGGCAATGAGAAAACATTACAACACAGTCTAAACGCATAACTCATAGAAGACTTTTGAGAAAATTAAAAATTGGTGTATGGGGGCTAGGGAGGGTGATGGGTGTTAGAAAGGATGTGTTATGTGGGTAATGGATGAAAGGGTGTGTACTGTGTAGTGAGTAGGGTGCATGGTGGGGGAGGAACAATGTATGGTAGATGATTAAGTGTTTAGGATATATAGTGGATGAGAAGGGGATTAGGGTGGCTCCTCTCTGTACCTTTTCTAATTCTGCTATATATTTGAGGTGCGGTCGCACCATGGAACAATACAGAGGCATTATATTATCCTTTGTTTTATTCTCCATTCCTGTCCTTATGATTCCTAGCATTCTATTTGCTTTCTTAGCTGCCACTGCACACTGGGCAGAAAGTTTCAATGTATTATCCACGATGATGTCTAAATCTTTTTCCTGGTTGGTGGTTCTTAATGTGAAACCTTGCATCGTGTAACCATAGTTTAGGTTGTTCTTTCCTAGGTGCATAATTTTGCACTTGTCCACATTAAATTTCATTGGTCATTTGAATGTCCAGTCTTCCAATTTATTAAGGACCTCTTGCAATTTTTCACAATCCTCTTGGGTTTTAACAACTTTGAATGATTTTGTGTCATCTGCAAATTTTATCACCTCACTCATCATTCCCATTTCCAGGTCATTTATGACTATGTTAAAAAGCAGCAGGCCCAGCACAGATCCCTGGGGCACTCCACTATTCACCTTTTTCCATTGGAAAAATTAGCCATTTAGCCCTACCCTCCGTTTTCTTTTAACCAGTTCCTGATCCACAATAGTATACTGTCTCCTATCCCATGACTTTTTAATTTTGCCAAGAACCTCTCATGAGGGATCCTGTCAAAGGCTTTCTGAAAATCCAGATACACTACATCGACTGACCCACCTTTGTCTACCCGTTTATTCACACCTTCAATGAAATATAACAAGTTAGTAAGACAAGACCTTCCCTGTCTAAAGCCATGTTGGCTGTCTCCCATTAAACCATGACTATCTACATGTTCAGAAATTTTATTCTTAATAATGGTTTCTACCTTTTTCCTGGTACTGATGTCAGGCTCACCGGGCTGTAGTTTCCCAGATCACCCCTGGAACCCTTTTTAAAAATTGGTGTTATATTGGCCTTTCCCCTATCTTCAGGTATTACTGATGATTTTAATGATAGTTCACAGATTAATAACAGTAGTTCTGAAATCTCATATTTAAGTTCTTTCAACACCCTCAGATGTATACCATCTGGTCCAGGTGATTTGCTACTCTTCAGTTTATCAAATAGCTGTAGTTTATCAATATTTCTTTCAAGTCTTCTGCTGCATCAGCTTTAAATACCATTTCCGGCATGGGTAAACTTCCCTAAATCTTCTTCAGTAAAGACTGAAGCAAAAAATTCATTCAGTCTCTCCGCTATGGTATTAGCATATCATCCCCACTCAAAGAACCTCTTTGTTTGCAACAGAGGCAAGAGACTAAGATCATCGTTTATCTACCAATTGCACTGAATAGACAAATCAATACTACGTATCTTAACCAGCCGCTGGGAACCTGAGGCAAAATACAAATTAACTGCCTCCTCCTGAAGACCTGCCTTCTGACCCCGAAAGGAAAGCATGACAATAAAGTACTGCCCAGGACCGCTAGAGAATGAATCAGACTTAGCATCAATATCTAAAAGAATCTAGGTGGAGGAAGAAGTTCTATATTCCAGTAATAACCCCTGAAGCAAAGGTCTTGGAGAAAAAAATCACTGCCTACCCAGGATAAGCAATGAGGAAACTATGTACTGTCATGAGGCTGGTGCCAATAAAGATGCAGAGTTGAAAAGAAACTCTGGTTTTCACAGAGCTCTAGGTGTGCAATTACCTCAAAGCACAGCTAAAGGGGGCAGGATTGACTCTACAGAAGCTAATGAGGCTAGGAGAGCTAACCAGTTGCACCTGGAAATGAGCCCGGGAGATTCAAAGGGAAGATCCCTTTATAAACGGAAGCTTAAAGCTAGCAAAGCAGATACAGACACAGATAGAGACACAGAAGGAGCTGGAGCGGCAGGAAGAGAAGGAACAAGGATTACGGCTGAAGAAGGAAGGAGAGACCTGAAGGAAGGAATCCTCCTTGAGCAAGCCCAAAAGGACAGAATCCACAGAGGTAGAGTTCAGAGGGACCAAGCTACGAGAGCTGCTGTTCAGAGGGAGTCTGCTAAAGAAAGCAGTCAGGCTGGAGGGTATGCCACTCCCTGCTTAAGCAACGTTCCTGAGTCCAAAGTTGAGAGACATATACAGAGAGCCAGGCTTGGAGGAAAGCCTGCAGGCATTGGAGTATGCTGAACAAGTTTTACCAGGTACCCGAAGGGAAGGAGTTTCTACTGTGTCACTGAAGCATAGAGCTGGAGAATCCACACCAGGTTTTACTAAGCTTTCAGGAAGTCCAGCACTGCCCAGAAGCTACCGACAGAAAACCTGTTGTCACAGAGACGTGCATGAGAGAGAAGGCTCCAGAGCTTCAAGCTACAGAAACTCAAGGTATGAAAGTTTTATTCCTGCTAATGAAAGCTTAACAAGGAGTTAAGCTTTCATTAGCTTTCATTAGTACCTTGCCCCAACCACTAGGAGTAGCCTATTGGTTGGGGCAAGGTACTTCAGGCCGGAAGGTCAGGCGTTCAAATCCCACTAGAGGACAGCAACCTTGGGCCGGAAGGACTGGGGTTTCTAGTCCCACAGATGCTCCTTGTGGTCTTGGGCAAGCCACTTAACCCTCCATTGCCCATGTTCCCTGTAAGTATTAGTGTATGTGTCTCATATCCCTGCGTGTTAAATGTATCCCCCAATTGTGTTGTGACCGCTTTGATTGAAGGATAAGGCGGTATACAAAACTGTCAAAATAAATAAATAAAAATAAAACTCCTAAAAGCACTGCTAAAACTAAAACTCACTTTATAAGAAGAGGAAAGAAACCAGAGTGGTTTGAAGAACTACCATGAGACTTTAAAGCACAGTCTTATTGGAGGCAAGATAACAGAGACAGTCCATGTAAAGCTGTAACTGCCAGGGACAGCGTGTACTCTGAGGGGGAAAGTAGTGAGGCAGAATTTATGGAAATAGAAAATGCAAACACTATTCCCATTCCTCAAGAAGAAGCTATGGATTGTAGTTTGTGTATGGCTACTAGCCTGGAATCCATAGCAACATTGTAAATAAGAAGAAGCCTTGTTTAGTTGTTTTACCCTGGAATGAATTGAATTCCTCCATTTATCCCTTGCACCTAATTGTGAAGAGATCAACAATTGATTTATCTGTTTATTACTGGAGCCTTTATGAACAAAGGACATTCTTTGATTTCCATGGTCTTAATGAACCCTTGCACAGAGGGGAAATAAAAGCCTTGTTTCCCTACACTCGTGGCTTAATCATTGTGTTCTCACAAGGAGCTGAAATACCTAAAGACCAATCTCCATTTTGGCCTTAAAATACCCCACGCTCCTTAAAAAAAATAAGTGTGATGTGTAGCGTGCCCTTACCGCCATTGGCCACCAGGGGTGCCACCATGACAGTACCATTGACGAGACGGGGACAGGCTGTTTGACCTGGACTGGTCAATATTAGCGAACCTTTTACCAATGCTTGCAGGCCGCTGACCTGAACCAGCCAAGCGTATCCTATGAACTCAGGTGGGAGCTGCTCAAAAAAGCATACTAGAAAAATACCAGGAGCCAGGACAGCCTGGACACTCGAAAGCAATGTCCCCAAAATTACAAAACTGACAGATGCCCTTACCTGCCCGAGGGCAGAAACAGTAGCTTTGCAGCAAATCTTACCAAGCTACCACTGAACTAGAGAAGATTGGGGACCTAATTTCGCTACAACCAGTTGATGGTCCGTTTGTTTGTTTGTTGTTGTTTTAACAGATAAGGAGAAAGCAGATCGGCTTTCTGGCCAAAAGCATTCTACCGTCGCCAAAGCCACAGAGAACGAAGAGATAACAGACCTGCCGAGGCCCAGACTGAAGGCTAAGCCAGGCTACCGCAGCAGCCTGACCGCTGTAACCTATAAAACACAACAAACAGGAAGTATAATACGCAGCCTTGCCCATGCAAAGGATTACAGAGCCTAGCAAAGCACATTGAAATGAACTTGACAGGAGGAACCTGCTGTCTTATCAATATAGATATTGCCTATTGATATAAGAATTTGTCTACTTATTGTTCCTCTTTCTGTTTGTAATTATCACTGCTGTTGCTCTGTAATCTGTGGCTGAGCTGCCCGCAACTGAGCTTTCCCAGCGGAATACGCAAAATCCCAAACAAGTTTGTTTTGAGGCTGACACATACTCTATGCTATGGTATAGTGGAAAAAACAACGTCTTGAAAAGCCCTTACAGCAAGACAAAGCTGGAGCTCCCCACCTCATATTTGAGGCACCCCTTATCAGAACCAAGGCTCCCTCAGAAGGGACCTCGAGTAGCTGTTGAGAGACCTCCGACATAAGGCATTCAGAACTAAACAATAAACACTCAATTATCCTGTTGCTATGTACACTAATCTACCTTATCCACTTCCAGACTGAAACTCAGGGACTCAAGGGCAAAAATTGAAATCCTTATAAACCAAAGAAAAACTCACTCTCATGCTCTTTAAACCAAGCTGCCAAAGAGGGTGTAGTATGGGCCCAAGAATCAGTCAGCTCAGGCATAACTAGCGCTAAAACTAGATACCTGGGAAAACACTACAACAGTGGAACAAGCAATACAGCACAAGAAGAAGCATAGGCCTGATCTTAGATAATCATAATTCTTTTTTTTTTGTGTACAGTTAATAATACTTTCTCTCTACCAGCCCTGCCAGCCAAGCAATCTCCTGAGGATAATTTGCTTCTCCCACCGAGGTTTTCCGTGCTCCAGTGACTTCAAGATGTCTGCCATTCATGCCGAAAAACCTAAAGCCCAACAGCCATAGGCTTGGCCCCCCCCTTGAACGGTCACTCCCTCAGGGTCCAAAGGAAAAATACTCATTTTGGTCAGCAGACTTTCATCATTCATATTAATCAAGCTCCTACTGTCCTTATTTTTATTTATTTATTTTTAACTCTGACTCACATGGAAAAACAAAGGAAAATGGCGTCTGTTCCCACCATAAACTACTAAGAAGAATGGAAGAGCCCACTGTAGAATACCTTAATTAAACATAAAAACTAGGAAAGCTCTGCCCAAAAACTGACGACACTCCTGGCTTACCTCGCCGGGGAGCCCCCGAAGATTCTGCCACAGCAATGCCCGTGAATGAAGAAAAAAAACTGAAGGGAGAGACTGACAGAACACTAGCGTAAATCCACCTTTGAATATCCCCTCCATATGCTTATTTCCCATTTTACAAAGGGAATCCATGTATATGAAAAACATTTCCCTATCGCACACCAGTTCTGAGGCATCCATACATTTTACAAACATACACATTTTGGCCAAGGCATTATATGAGGGACAAAGGGAGAAACCTTAATCCCCTATTATGTATTTCTGCCTAACCCCCCCCCCCAAAAAAAAAAACAACCATAAATGGTGGCACTTATAGGTATTGATTAGCAAAATGGGCCAGATACACATGGAAGTGCTGGTATTTCATGGAAAGTGCAAAATCACTACTTTCATGTGGAAAGAAACACTAGGGGCACACACTGAAGCTACACGGTAGTGCATCGGAAAAAATATTTTTTCACTCAACGGGTAATCAAACTCAGGAATTTGTTGCTGGATGATGAAGAAAAAACACTAGTGTAACTGGGTTTAAAAGAGACTTGGACGAGTTCCTGGAGGAAAAGTCCATAAACCTTTATAAAAGTGGACTGGGAAGATCCACTGCTTACCCCTGGGACAAGCAGCATGGATCTTTCTACTTTTGGGGAACCTGACAGGTACTTGTGACCTGGATTGGCCATTGTTGGAATCAGGATACTGGGCTTGATGGACCCTTGGGTCTGACCCAGTATGGCATATCTTATGTTCTTATAATGCTGGTACATCCACCAGGAAATTGCCAAGTTGGTGCACTCCTGCACACCCTTGTAAGTAGTTTTTTTACCAAATGCTCTGAGTTTGGTAGAGCCTTTTGTAAAACATCTAACTTGAAAATCTCAATTCCGATATCAACATTCTATGTAGAATGGGCCTTTAAATGACCAAAAAGAAAATACAATGAGATACATAAAAGAAACAGTGTATATCTCTAACTCCATTTACAGGACCACAACTGGACCAGAATCACTAAGAAAAAAACTGCTCGAAAAACCAGGCTTTAAGCCTTTTTTAAACTTAAAAATTTAGGTTTTGTGATAAGTAAAGGGCTATTGATTTCTACAGTGCAGAGGCATATATGCAAAAGCTGCCCAGTGAGTAAAGTCAAGCCAAATACGAGCGGGAGACGTAGTTGAATGAAGCTTGAGATGATCTAAGGGGCATGTTTACTAAAGATTAATGTGCATTAATGAAGTTATGATAAAGTACACAATGAAGCTGCACTATAAACAAGCAATGAAGCTACTGTACAAGGTAGCAATTTAAGACTAATTGGAGATAACATTTTCTCACTCAACCTGTAATCAAACTCTGGAATTTGTTACCAGAGGATGTAGTGAAAGCTGTTAGTGTAGCTCGATTTAAAGAGGTTTGGATGAGTTCCTCAAGGAACAGTACATAAACCATTATTAAAGAGGACCGGGCAAATTCACTGCTTAGCCATGGGACAAGCAGCATGGAATCGGTCTACCTTTTGGGAACCTGACAGATACTTGTGACCTGGACAGGCCACTGTTAGAAACAGGATACTGGGCTTGATGGACCCTTGGTCTGACTCAGTATGTTCTTATAAGTTGACACGCGTTAAGTGTCACTGTGCCCATAGAAATAAAACAGCTCGGGGCACTTAATGTGCATTAACTTCTATAAGGTGCGTTAAATCCTTTAGTAAAACATGCCCCTTATAAGAGTATATTTAGGACAGTAAGGAATAAGGCAGCCAAAAAGTCTCTGAATGCAAAGCCTGAAATGTCCGCACAGCAAGTTATTGCAGTGATAAATAGACTTTGATTGACAGATGAGGAGATACAAGTCATCCAAGAAACCTCTATTTCCAATGTATAAAAAATGGGCTCAAAATAAATTTAAGAAGGTGGCAGAGTAAAGGTTGGGCAGGCCTCTTCTGTATATGTTCATAAATGGTTCACCTCTTATCTAAATAATAGAACCCAAAATGTAAGAATAGGCAATCAAACTTCCGCTTCATACAAACTAGAAACGGGTTTACCACAAGGCTCAGCGCTTTCAGCACTTCTATTTAATATATACATAAAACCAGTCTGCAATATCTTTAAAAAATTTGGTGTACTCTATCATCTATATGCAGATGATATCATGATGTACATCCCGTTCACGATCCCTAACTTACCGATACAACTCCTGTCAGATTGTTTCAATGAAATCACAACCTGGCTAAATGCTCAAAACCTCCAAATAAACCATTCAAATACTGAAGTGCTAATTGTCACTAAAAATCAATCCTATATTCCCCCAACACACATAACACTTCAAAACCAAGAAATTAAAATAAAAAATGAAGTAAGATATTTAGGAGTTATTCTAGATAAACATCTTACAATGGATACTGTAAACGGGGGCGTTGGGTGAGAATGTCCACAGTCTTGGCAAAGGCAAATATTAATATGATTTGCAAAGGATTGTGGGAAATGTAGTCCATTGATACCAGAATCAGCCGTTCACAATAAATTAGTTGTGCTTGCTCGAGTGTAAAGCCAAGAAAATATATTTTATTTATGGGGTTATTTCTCCCAACACAGATTTGCTTGGTAGCACAGAAAAGGATACTTGCTTTCAGTATTATACTTAGAAAAACAAAATCTGGAAAAACAACAACTGAACTTCTTAAGCCATCAAATCAAATCATAAAGACCTTGATGGGAACAGAAAGGTCTTTTCTGTGGGCTCCTGCTAATATCTTTTTAGCAGTGCTTCAAAAACAAATAAAACCCACAAAGTAATGAAAAACTGTTCTTTTTCAAGGCTAACTTCTGTTATTTTCACACACACCCAGAAGTGTCTCTTCAGAGCTCACAGGCAATTAGGCAAGGCTCAATTGCTAACAATTAACCAGCTGCAAACCTCTTGGCTGGTTTACTTTCTAAACGGGGCTCAAATCCTGCTCAAAAGCTTTTCTGAGTAGATCAAAGAACAAGTTTATATTTCTTTGTGATGGTTGTTGTATTTTGTAAACGTATATTACCACAGAAGTTTAGACAGAGAGCAATCCATGTATTCACACTGCTCATTTACAATATCCCCTTCTTCTTCAACTATCATAGAATCAATATCATGGATTGGCACAGAGGAATTTCTTAATGGAGCACTCTCAGGACAATACTTGTCTCCCTGCTGTCTTCCAAGTGAAAAGCTAGGGCATAGATCAGCGTTCATACCTGAGCTTCCATTGCTGTTAGGGTTCCTCTCCAAATATCCTGGCCAGTATGTAGTCCAGTTTTTATGTCCAGCCTTCCAATCAAGATCCCTGGACACTGGGTCTCTCTTCACATACCTTCTTGCACTGGTTTTAGGGCCCCTTCCAAATGCAGCCGTCTCCCTCACAGGTGCCGTCCGGGGATTCCTGGCTCTGTAACCCCACTCCTCTGGCTTTCCCCAGTCCAATGGAGTATGCTTGCCTCTGGAATGCCTCCCAGCACACGTACTGCTATGGACTCCTTTAGACCTCCAAGATGCTTTTCTCTTCTTTCTTCCAAAGTGTTTCTTGCTCTCTCTGTCCGTGAGCTCTGGCTTCTGCTGCCTCTGCTCCTGCTGATGATGATCATGAAGATGATGATCCTCTTGATGATTTTGCTGTGTAGAATTAGCTTTACTTTTAACCTGTTTAGAGGGCTGCTCCACCCTAGCACAGCGCAGCCCTGCCCTTGGAGATGAGTGCTTGGGGATTACCTCATAGTTCTCCTGATTGAACACACGTTTTCCCACTTCAGCTCTTCTAGTGGCAGCCCTGCCCTTGGAGATGAGTGCTTGG
Organism: Ichthyophis bannanicus; assembly: GCA_033557465.1. Taxonomy (NCBI): domain Eukaryota; kingdom Metazoa; phylum Chordata; class Amphibia; order Gymnophiona; family Ichthyophiidae; genus Ichthyophis; species Ichthyophis bannanicus. The sequence continues at coordinate 407,918,958 of CM066035.1, read as the reverse complement.
GGATTACCTCATAGTTCTCCTGATTGAACACACGTTTTCCCACTTCAGCTCTTCTAGTGGCTGTTGGAAACCTGTTGCATTCTGGGACTGGTAGTCTTTTATGGAAACATTCTGTTTTATTATTTCTACCAGAAAAGACAGGTTGCTTGTTCAGAGCCAATTCACCTCTATTATAGCTCCTTCCTGAACTATGATAAGCTTCCTTATCACAATACCCATATCAGAAATACCACAAAAAAAATTAATTTCAAGCTTAAAATCCTTAAACAACTAAGACCTCTTGTATACATACAAGATTTTATCAGTATAATTCAAGCTACCATAACCCCCCACTTCGACTTCGCTAATCTAATATTATTAGGTACAACAAAACAAAACATTAAAAGAATTCAACTTGCACAAAATGCAGCAGCTAGGATAATAACGAAAGTACATTCACATCAACATATAACACCAATACTAGCATCCTTTCACTGGCTACCAATACAAAGCAGGATAGTATACAAAACATTAATAACTTCATTTAAAACTCTAAATGATATGGCCCCAGTCGCTCTAAGTAACTTAATCAGTAAAGAACATTCAAAATCTACTCAAAGAAAAGGACAATTAAATAAACTAAAAACTCCCAAAGACTTCATAAAAGCAAATAAATTAACAAACAACAGAGCTTTTTCACACGCAGCTCCAACAATCTGGAATTCCCTCCCAGATGATCTAAGAATGTTAACCGAGATCATTGAATTTCGTAAAAAATTTAAAACCTATCTATTTACCATGCATTACAACAATACAGATCATCCCTCAATTGATTTAGATAAAGGCTAACAATTTTTGTCTGAGTTGATCCAACGACCTAAACAGACAATTCCATCTAGCTGAAACTGTACTATGCACAATGCTAAAGCCCTACATAATGTGTATCTGTATATAATGTATATAGTTTTCACTGTTCTGTTCTGTTCAGTATTAACATTTGCTGTTTACTTATAATATTGCTTGTGGTTATAAGATGTTACATGTAAAACAAACTCTGCTTTGTTGATTGTTGTTTATTGTGAACCGCAACTGATCTCTGGAAGATGCGGTATATAAATGATTGTTAAATGAATAAATAAAATGAATGTATCCAGAACAAATGGGCTCATTGGAGGAGGGGAGCTGGATAATGGTAACTTGTAAAATTCACTAAAATTCTTCAGTGGTGTGTTGGAAATTTGGTGTTTGGGAGTGGGTCACGACATGACATTCAAGGGGTAATTGTAAAAAGTGATTTGACTGTGTATGTGGCGGTACAAGGGCGTTAAATGACTCTTATAAAATTAGGTCAGGTGTAGGCATTGCTGTGGGCGTGGTCTGTGCGGAGTCATGAAGTATGCACACTGATTATAAAATATATTAATCTAAGCGCATACTACTACTGCTATTGAGCATTTGTATAGCGCTACAAGATGTATGCAGCACTGCACAGACATGAAAGAGACAGTCCCTGCCCATCAGAGCTTACAATCTAGCCAAGACAGACAACACAGAAGGTGTAGACAGGGATAAAACAAGGGGGAATGGTAAAGAAACAAGATCATCAGCTGAGTCAAGATCCAAAAGCAGCAGCGAAGTGGTGAGTTTTCAGTCTGGATTTGAAAAGGGTCAGAGAAGGTGCTTGATGTACAGTCACAGGTAGCTTGTTCCAGGCGTAAGGTGCAGCAAGGTGAAAGGAGCAAAGTCCGAAGTTATCAACAGAAGAGCAGGGCACAGATAGAAGCATTTTCCCAGAACAGCGGAGTTCCCAAGGGGAAGTGTAGGGAGAGATAAGAGAAGAAAGGTAGTGAGTAGCTGCAGAGTGAATGCATTTATAGGTCAGTAGGAGAAGTTTGAAATGGATGCAGAAACGGATAGGAAGCCAGTGAAGTGACCTGAGGGGTAATATGGGCATGATGAGGCTGGCAGAAGATTAGCCATGCAGCACAGTGTTAAACAGATTGAAGGGGAGAGAGCTGATTCAAAGGGAGACCAGCAAGGAGTAGGATACAGTAGTTAAGACGAGAAGTGATTAAGGAGTGGATAAGTGTCTTAGTAGTGTGTTCAGAAAGGAATGGGTTGATTTTGTTGATGTTGTAGAGAAAGAAATGGCAGATGTTATCTAGCAGATGGATGTGTGTGGAGAAAGAGAGAGAGGAGTCAAAGGCAACCCCAAGGTTGCGAGCTGAGGAAACAGGGAGGAGTAGAGAGTTATCCACAGAGACTGAGAAAGGAGGAAGAGGAGAGGAGGTTTTAGGGGGGGGGGGGGGAAATAAGCAGCTCAGTTTTGGCCATGTTCAATTTCAAGTGGCGGTGAGACATCCAAGCAGAAATGTCAGGCAGGCAGAGATCCAGGTCTGGATTGCTAAAGAGATTTCGGGCGTAGAGAGGTAGATCTGGGTGTCATCAGCATAAAGATGGTACTGAAAGCCATGGGAAGAGATGAGTGCACCAAGGGACTGGGTATATAGAGAGAAAAGGAGCGGATCCAAGACAAATCCTTGGGGTACACCAACTAAGAGCGGGATAGCAGCAGAGGAGGAGCCACCAGAACAAACCCTGAAAGAGCGATGGAAAAGATAAGAGGATAACCAGGATAGTACAGAGCCCTTAAAACCAAGCAAGGACAGCATGCATTTTAAGTGGACATTTATGCTTGCTTAAGAGCAGGTGTAATATTCATGTCTTCAATATAGGCACCATTTCTGCTGTATTTGTGCTATATTTTATAAAGACACGTAGGTGCCAAATGTGTTTATATAACATTGAACAAAAATAGGCATCTTCTTGCCCTCTAAGCCTAGGTGCCTTGTCATAAATTACTCAGTTCGTGTCAGCAAGATCCACGTAGACACTTTGGAGCTCTTTTACTAAAGTGTATTAAGCGGTTACCATAGGGTCTAGCATGCTGGAAACACCTGCGGGTAACCGCTACCATGCAGCAAGTGCAGACAGTACAGGGTAAAATCTGCGCTGTCTGAATTTGCAGCTTTGGCCGGGATTGGGGAGGGGTTGGGGACGAAAGTGAGCATGGTGGCTAGTGACAGCTAGGGCGTAGACATTGCTGTGCGTTAGCTGTCACGACTGCCGATAAGAGGTGCAGGTAATTGTAGCTGCACTACCAGCAGTCTGGTAGCATGGCCACAGTCCATGTAATCTGCTGAACCTTGGTGCCCCCCCCCATGATCCCACCTGATTAGGCTCCCCCCCATGTAATGCACCCCTGATCAGACTCCCCCCTCAAGTAATGCATCCACTTGATTATGCTGCCCCCTGAAATCTCCCTCCCCCCCCAGTAATTACCACTACTACTACTGAGCATTTGTATAGCGCTACAAGTCATACGCAGCACTGCACAGACATGTAAGAGACAGTCTCTTCTCATCAGAGCTTACAATCTAGTCAAGACAGACAACACAGAAGGTGCAGACAGGGATAAAACAAGGGGGAATGGTAAAGAAACTAAGAGATCAGGAGAGTTAAGAACCAAAAGCAGCAGAGAAGAGGTGAGTTTTCAGCCTGGATTTGAAGAGTGTTAGAGAAGGTGCCTGGCGTACAGACACAGGTAGTTTGTTCTAGGCATAAGATGCAGCAAGGTGAAAGGAGTAAAGTCTGGAGTTAGCAATAGAAGAGAAGGGCACAGATAGAAACGATTTGCCAGAAGAGTGGAGTTCCCGAGGGGGGGTGGGGGGAGGGTGTAATGAGAGATACGAGAAGAAAGGTAGTGAGGAGCTGCAGAGTGAATGCACTTATAAGTCATCAGGAGAAGTTTGAACTGGATGCGGAAACAGATAGGGAGCCAATGAAGTGACTTGAGAAGAGGGGTAATATGGGCATGACGAGGCTGGCGGAAGATTAGCCGCGCAGCAGAGTGTTGAACAGATTGAAGGGGAGAGAGATGATTCAAAGGGAGACCAGCAAGGAGTAGGTTACAGTAGTCAAGACGGGAGGTGATTAAGGTGTGGATAAGCATCTTAGTAGCGTGTTCATAAAGGACAGGGTAGATTTTGTTGATATTATAGAGAAAGAAACGGCAGGTCTTAGCTATCAGATGGATGTGTGTGGAGAAGGACCCACCCCCAGTAAGGCAACTCCCCCAGGTTCCCTCCCATAATTAAGTAACCGACCCCCCCCCCCCCATGATCCAAACCTGGTCATGTTACCCTTTTCAGGACATCAATGGCCAGATAGTATTCCATCCATGGAGGCCCTGCAGCAGTCCCCACCAACCCTGGAGTTGGACATCCCCAAAGGCCCACTTGGACCCTCCCCTCACCCTGCCACCTACCCAGGATCCTATCTGGGTGCTCCCTGGTAGTCCTAGTGGTAATCGGAGCAAGATCAAGCCCCCTCTGCTCCTGCCTCTGCTCCAGAAGTTCTCAAAATGACCTCTAAGCCTTGACCCAGTACAAGCATTGCGGAACCTGTGTCTTTTGGGGAAACTGCTAGGTACGTATGACCTAGATTGGCCACTGTTGGAACCAGGATACTGGGCTTGATGGACCTTGGTCTGAACCAGTATGGCATATCTTATGTTCTTAAAATGGTGCAGGGAACACCACGTGCTAATCTCTCAATACTACCCCTAGGCATCTTGAGGACTACTGGAGCAAGAACAGGGGTGGAGTGGGATGTCTTTTCTCCAGATCACCACTAGAACCACCAGGAAACACCTGGAAAGGACCTCTTGTGGATGGTAGGGTGGGGGGAGGATCTAGGTGAGCCTTGGTAGGGCTGGTTACAGGTTTGGTGGCCCCACTGTAGGGCTTCCATAGCTGGAATGATTTCTGACCATGGAGATCCTGAATAGACGCCATGACTGGGGGGGGGGGGGGTGTAGATCATGAGGGGTGGGCTACTTAATCGGGAGGGAACAAGGGGAATGTCTTCCTAGGGGGTCCTGACCCAGGAGATCTGCTTTACTTAAAGGGGGGGGGGGCGTCATCTTGGTGGGAGCTTGATGGAGGATGTGCATTAATAAGGAAAGGGCACCTTAGTGGGGGGGGGGGTCTTTTCTGTTCTTGGGTCTGCTTTCCCCGCTTTGGTAGGTAGCACTAGTGTTCCAGCGCTACCTGCTAAGGCAAGAAACATGGGGCCTGTGTGGTAAGTGTCAGCCCTGTGCATTAAATTCAGGGCAGATGCTGGGCATGTCCCCTGCATTTACAATACAGGCTTTGCACTTGCCGCATAATTTTTCTGTAGCAAAACTCGAGGTAAGTGCAAATCCTTACTGCACTATAGCAAATGGGCTCCTTTATTTGTATAGTGCATGTGTGTAATATGCATCCATATTATGGTGGTGGACCAATCAATATTAGGTTTTTGGGCTTCATGTATGGTTCCAGAAATTCAGTTGACAAGAGTCTGAGCTGAATGTTTATAGAAAGCAAAGGTTGTAGTAGTAGGTCCTGCCCCTGAGAAGAGAATTCAACAGTGCTGAATTTGTTTATAAAAGTGAGGTCTCAGAAATAGTAGTTTTGAAACTTAAAAAGTTGTGTGAGAGGGTATTGTGTGGAACTTCAGAGAAAAGGCATGAGCTAAATCCAGTTCCTTTACAAAATAGAAGGTAAGGTTCAGATTGAGATTTAAAAGTTAGGCCCGGACTGTATTCCGATCTTTGGAGTGCTGGATGGGATGTAAAGGGCCTATTTTGTTCAGAGCCCTGTACAGCCACCTGCGGCCACTTGGACGCCCAGCTTATTCCACCTCAAAGGTGGAATAAGTGCTGGGCATCCCGCCGATTGAGGCCTACAGCCTCCCCCCTAGTGCCCTTCACACCACTGAGGGTGTGCACAGGCTGCCTGACTCTGGCTATGGGGGCCCATGTCAGGGGTTGGATAGCGGGGTGAAAGGGCAGCTTGGGGTCCGCTGATTCAGATCCCCTGGCCGGGCATGCGGGTGCCATGGCGATGGGATGCCATGCTAGAATCAGAGGCACGCCAGGCCATCTATGTGCCCTGATTCTGCAACTGTGGGAATGTATAGCTCCCGCGGTTGCATAATCGGGTACATATTGGCCCTGTCCATTTTTTGGACATCCGGAAGGCCCAGACATGCCCTTGTCTGAATGCGCCTCTATGGCATATAGCCGTCGCCACTGAACTTTAACCCTGGATATTCAATGTCTCCCCCCCCCCCCCCCGGGCAATGAATATCCGGGGTCACTGCACAGCTGCAGAAGCTATCCGTGCAAAAGCAATATTGAGCCGCTGCCCGGTTAGCCCCCATGAGTAAAGATAGGCCAGCTCTTGCTGGGCCTGTCTTTACCCACGGATAGCTAACTGGGCATTGGTACAATATCGCCGCTGCCCGCTTAACAACTGGTCCCGTCCCCGGAGCGCCCACGACATGCCCCGATGCTTCACACGTAGCATTGGGGCGTGTTGTGGCATTAATTGGGAATATTCAGCGGCACTAACCATGTTAATGCCATAGAATATCCCTCTCAGCTGCATTTACACAGTTTATAGGTCTGTAAACCATGTAAATGCCTTTGAATATCAGACCCCAAGTCTATTTAATCAATGATGATGAAAACAAAGTAACAGACATCCTGCTTACCTCCTCTTCTTCATCCACTTCCTCCCCCTCCCCCCCCCTTTATGCAAAGAATAAAGAAGTAGCAGCAATCAGCAAAAGGCCTTGTGTCTCAATGTATGCTTTTGGGGAGAAGCTCTGTTTTCATGACCCCACCCACTGATGATGTGACCCCATTTAGGGTACCGACCCTACAATTTGTGAACTACTTATTTTTCTTTACCTGATTATTTTCTCATTTACTTGATATGATTTTGTTCCGTTCTTTTTATTCTTATTTATATTTTAATTTTTGTAAACCGCTTTGGTTTTCTTGGAAAAGCAGTATGTCAAATGTCTTAAACATTAATATTGTACAGTACTAGGCTGGATGAAAATGGTCATGTAAGGGACATGTTTACTGCATTATGTGCCCAGACCCCTTTTAATTCTATGGGCACAGTGGCTCGTAATGTGCGTCAACCTTTAATATACATGCCCCTAAGAGATGCTGGAATTCAGAAACTTCATAGTGCTTAGAGAAATTTGGACATGGACAATTCAATTATTCTTTTACTTATAAATAGAAGCAGTATACTACAAGAAAACTAAAAAACGACACTAGGGAGCATGTTTACTTTATCCTTGTGGAAGAATCTTGCGTAAGTGTAGTCAGACTCCCTTTTTGAGATTTTATTGTTAGGCAGTATGTGCAGTGCTTAAGAACTCTAGACCAGATGCAGAACTGCAGAGTGATGACATCTGTTTCAGAGGTACAAAGGCATCCTATGAAACCCAGCAGCTGAAGAAATAAAGGTGAACCTGAACAATTTAAGAGAAACTTTGAACACATAGCAAATTAACTCCAGGTGACATTCTAAAGATTTTTTGCATTTTTAGGAACACTAAAAAAGCCTCTACAGATAAAAAACAAAACAAAACGCTCAAGGAATTCTTTTCATCCCCTCGGTGTGTTTGTATGTGTGCATGCACACACCCTCTGTTTGTATCTGTATTGCCTGTATATATATGTGTGTGCATATCTCTCTTTTGTGTGTTTGTTTTATGTGCGCATGTATTTTTGTGGGCTGGCAGCATGTCTGTGTGTGTTTGTATCTCATGTTTGTGTGTCACTTATGTCTGCATGTGTATGAATGACAATTTGTAGGCATGTGTCTGTGCATGCACGGACATGTTAGTATGTTTGTGTATTAATATCTGTGTTGGTTCTCGGTGTGTCTGTGATCAGGAGAAGAAATGAGAGAAGAGAGCTGTTTGATAAGTACAATTCTGTAATCACTATGATACTGTGAATCAGGGGCAGCTCAAGGCAATCTGCTGCCTGAGTGCCTGAGGTGAGGTGTGAGTGGGGGGGGGGGGGGGGGCTTTCACAAAACACCAGTCAGAGACTGAACCAAACCAAAAAGTCGATTAGATAATGTGGAGGAAACGCAAGATGTTCGCACACCAAGAAACTAAAAGAAAATGCGAGAATCACAGCACAGCTTATAACATCAAATTATAACTCATTTTTATTTTGTTGTTATAAACTATGTTATGGTTCTTGCTTTTTCTTTTTGAACATATATTTTGCATTCAGAGAACCCCCTCTCTCAACAATGGATGTGGAGCAGAATTAAGACATTCACCCACAGAGCTCAATATCTAAAAAAAAAATCTGATTCTGATCATATCACTAATAACAACACACATTCTCCAGTACAAGCCATATTGTGACCTAATACAAAACCCTACAACAAAGTCACTGAGGATCTGTAGAGAAACTCTACCATACCTTACCAGCACCAACTTCCAAAACTCACATAAGGAGTCTACCTCAAAAAGCATCACTGTAAATACTGCAGCAGGCCCTAGAACATCCAACGCCTATTTGAAAAGCTGAACAATTCAGATTACTACAGCACAGATTCCTACATACAAACTCCATATTAACAGAACACCTGGTCTTGGCGAGAGAAAAAACTCTCACACACAAGCATCTGCATTGTTGGCAGAAACTAACGTAATAGCTCAGTGCAAATAGCGTGAGTGCAACTAATGCCACTTCAGTGGGTGACCTTAGTTGCACCAGCAGCCGTTTTGCTATGTTGAAATGCAGTAACTGCAGGGGGATGTAACTGATTCCCTGCAGTTAGCCTACTGCCCCACGTAATCAAACTCTGGAATTAGTTACCGGAGGATGCAGTAAAAGCTGTCATTGTAGTGGTTTAAAAAAGGTTTGGACAAGTGCGTGAACGAAAGCCCCTTAACTATTATTAAAGAGGACCTGGGAAATCCACTGCTTGCCCCAGGACAAGCATAGTAGAACCTGTGTCTTTTGGGGACACTGCTTAGTACTTGTGACCTAGATTGACTACTGTTGGAAACAGGATACTGGGCTTGATAGATCTTAGTCTGGCCCAGTATGGCATTTCTTGTGTTCTTATGTTCATATGTTACCAGCACAGAGCTTAGGAAAACATGCTGCTAAATATGCCAAACAACAGGGGTTCAACAACACCCATGCAGTAACATCAAATTCCACCAAAACAAGAGTGATTTGGTGCCCCAACACAGCTCTTCCCACCCTCTCAAAAATAAGAGGTTCAGTGACCCTCACACAGCACTTCGCACCCTCTGAAAAACAAGAGAGACTTTGTGACCCCAACATGAACACCAAGAAGTGCTTGTCAACCCCAACATAACTCCTGAAACTGCACACTGGACCAGCATGTTGTTAATGTAGACATAAATTCTGCAAAAAACAAAGGAAATGCAAGATGCTCGCACACCCAGGAACAAAAAGAAAAAGTGAGAACCACAGCGCAGTTTATAATACCAAATTATAAAATTATAACTCATTTTATTTTGTCATAAATTGCATTATGGTTCTCGCTTTTTCTTTTTGAATATATATTCTGCATCCACAGAAACCTCTTTCTCAACAATGGATACAGAGCAGAAGTAAGACATTCACCTACAGAACTCAATATATTAAAAAAAAATCTGATTCTGGTCATTTCACTAACAACAACAAACATTCTCCAGTACCAGACATATTGTGAATTAATATAAAACCCTAAAAAAGTCACCAAAGATCTATAAGGCCAAATCTACCATAACATATCATACCAGCATAAACTTCCAAAACTCATACAAGAAGGGGCCTACCCAGAAAAAAGCAGCACTATAAATACTGCAGTTTGCCCTAGGACATGCATACACCTATTTGAAAAGCTGAACAAGTCAAATTACTATAGTACAGATCCCTACGTACAAACTCTGTGTTAACAGAACGCCGGGCCTCAGTCACACACTGAGAACACAGACCCTCTCCAAGTACAGAATAAGTGACCACAACCTAAAATAAAAATAAAAATATTTAGACAAAAATTAAACTAAAACCCGAAGAAGTCAGACTCCACATGAGGAACAATACCAGAGAAATAAAAGAGATGCAGTTCCCCATACTGTGTAAAATATAAAGATAGGGTCTGATTTTCATTTAGGCAGGCTATGCACTGCATCAGTGCACAGCCTGCCCGCTGACCCCCTTAACCTGGATTTTCATTTACATGGTGACGGAAATGAAAATCCGGGTCACGTTGCACAGGCCAGCAGCCACCGAGGCTGAGGATAGCAGTGATTTTCGATGCTGTCCGTTTAGCTCCAGTGCCTTAAAGATAGGTGAGGGTTTTCCCCACCTATCTTTAAGGCATAGAGCGCTAAGCGGGCAGCAGTGAAAATCGCAGCTACCTGCTTAGTACCATCCCCTCCTCCGCTCCATCCCAGAACACCCCCAACACGTCCCGATGCTAAGCAGATAGCATCTGGGGGCGTTAGGGACTTAACCAGATTTTCTAAAGGCACTACCCATGTAAGTGTCCCGTGTAACTGCTTTCGAAAATTGGGCCCATAGTGTAAAGTTCAATCACTAAATTGAAAATAAAATTATTTTTTCTACGTTTGTTGTCAGACAATATTATTCTCTGATCATGCTGGTCCCAATCTGAGGCTTCTGCTTTCTTCTGTCTTCTCTTAGGTCTCTAGCCCATCTGCCATTTCTTGTCTCTCCTTTTGTTTTCTTCACTTCCTTCCATCTTGGATATTGATTTTTTTCTTTTGAGCTTTCTTTCATTTATTTCTCTCTCTCTCTCTCACACACTCACCCAGATTTCACTACTCCTTACTATCCAGTTCTCGATCTCCCTCTTTTTTATGCCATCTACCTATGCTTTTCAAACTTCACCCCAGTCCTATTTCCCAGCTCTTCTTTCATGGCCAATTATTAATTTATTTATTTTACTATGTTTATATTCTGCTGATCTACAAGTCTAAGCGGTTTACATATAACAACTTGGCCAATATGTCTTACAGGGAAAAATAATAACTTAAAGGCTACATAGAACCGTGAACATTAACAAATGTTGTAACATAACACGAATAAACATAAAATCAATCATGAGGGAGGAGTGGTCTAGTGGTTAGGACAAGGTACTTCAGGCCAGAGGGCCAGGGGTTCAAGTCCCACCTGGGGACAGCAATCTCAGGCTGGAGGGACTGGGATTTCTAGTCCTATAGGCACTCCTTGTGGTCTTGGGCAAGCCACTTAACCCTCCATTGCCCATGTTCCCTGTAAAGTATTAGCATATGTGTCTCATATCCCCCAATTGACTGCTTTGACCCAGTGAAAAGCAGGATATAAATATTCCCTAGTCTTTTGCTCATTCTCTCCCCCCTTCCATGTCTAACATCTCTTATCCCCCATCCAGTCTCTCTCTCTCTTTGGCTCTCTCTTGCCCTCCATCCAGTACTTCTACTCTCTTTTATGTCTACCCTCTTCCTTCCTATCCCCCTGCAACTAGCATCTACCCCATCTACATACCATACCATACCATACATACCATGCCCTCCCTATTACTCCCATGTCCAGCATCTCTCCATCTCTTTCTCAACCCATTTACCCCATGTTCATCTTCTCCCCTCTCTCTCTCTATTACCCCGATGTCCTGCCTTTTCTTCTCTCCTTATTACCTAGTGTACAGCATCTCCCCTCTGTCTCCCCCTCCCCAAGTCCAGCATTTTCCCATAGTCTCCCTATAATCCCCTGGCCAATATCACCACTCCATCTCCCTTCCTTTGCTTCTCCATATGCCCCTTTCCATGTCCAGTGTCTCTATCTCCCTAGCTCCCCACCTCAATCTTATCTCCGCTGCCTCTCTATTACCCTCCTGCACCCAGTATCTCCCTTCTGACTCCCTGTGCCCATCCACGTCCACCTCCTAATGCCCCCTCATGTCCACTCACCCCTTCAATGCCCCCCCACCCATGCCCACAGAGCATCATGTCTCATGGGCAGGGGCTGTGCAAGCCATGATCCCAGCCCAGAGAGGCAGGGCACAATTGGCCTTGCACAGCCTCTGCCAACAAGACATGCTGCTCCTGTGGGCAGGCTCTGCTTCTCTTGGCCACGATCACTGCCTCCCACACCCTTTTGCCTGCAGGAGTTTATGTCCTGCGAGCAGAGGCTGTACAAGCCATGAGTGCATCCCAGAGAAACAGAGCCTGTCCGCAGAAGCAGATGTCAGGAGGGCACCGTCGCTGGCTGTCCATCCCCACTCCCCATTCAGGATAACCTGTGGAGCACTGGCGGCCTAGTGGAGAGCCTGCCCACAGGACACAAGACTGTGAGTAGTGATTTCAGCTGCCCACAGCCTTCTCCCTGCGGGAGCAGTGTGTCCTATGGGCAGGCTCTCCACTGGGCCGACGGTGCTCCGCAGGCCACCCTGAATGGGGAGTAAGGGACAAGTGGCTAGTGACGGAACCCTTCTGACATCCAGGTCACTCTGCGTTCTTACCCAGCTTACTGGATAATGCCGACAGTGGTCCAGAATTTGTCTTCATGCTTCCCCACCCCCCTGTTGTCCAGCATTTGTCTTCCTGCTTCCCCCCTCTTGTCCATCATGTGTCTTCCTATTACTACTACTACTGAACATTTGTATAGTGCTACAAGACATAGGTAGCACTGCACAGACACATGTAAAAGATGGTCCCTGCTCATCAGAGCTAACAATTTAGTCAGGACAGACAACCCAGTAGCTGTAGACATGGGATACAGCTAGGGAGAATGGTAAGGAAAAGAAAGGAGATCAGGTGAGTCAAGATCCGAAAGCGGTAAAGAGGTGAGTTTTCAACCTGGATTTGAAAAGGGTCAGAGAAGGTGCCTGACGTACAGACTCTGGTAGTTTGTTCCAGGCGTAAGGAGCAGCAAGATGAAAGGAGCGAAGTCTGGAGTTAGCAATAGAAGAGAAGAGCACAGATAGAAGCAATTTGCCAGGAGCAGAGTTCCCGAGGAGGGGTGTAGGAAGAGATAAGAGAGGAAAGGTAGTGAGGAGCTGCAGAGTGAATGCACTTTTAGGTCAGCAGGAGAAGTTTGAACTGGATGTGGAAACAGATAGGAATGGGTGGATTTTGTTGATGTGTCCAGCATGTCTTCCTGCTTCCTGTCGTTGTCCAGCATTTGTCTTTCTACTCCTCTCCCCATTGTACAGCATGTGTCTTCCTGCTTCCTTCTCCCCTTGTCCACCATTTGCCTTCCTGGCCCCCCTTGTCCAGTATTTGTCCTGCCCCTCCCCCGTTGTCTAGTATTTGTTCTCTTGCCCCCTTGTTGTCCAGCATTTGCTCTCCTGCCCCCCCACCATTGTCCAGCATTTGTCCTCCTTCCCTTCCCTGTTGTCCAGCATTTATCTTTATCTTTATTCATTCGCTTGATATACTGCCCAGGCACAGGCGTCAGGGCGGTGTACAAAAATGTTAATACAGGCTGCAGGTGGAGGCAAAAGAGAGAAAAGAATGCCAATATTCGATAGGACAGGGATAGACAAAGGAAAAGAAAGAAGGTGGCAGACACAAGCTCCGGACGTATGAAGGGGAAGAGGTCTAAGCCAGGGGGCACTCGGGCCAAGGGAGGAGGGGACGGGGAATCAGGAAGGGGGAGGTGGAAAGCCTGATGGAACAGATGTGCTTTGAGCATGCCGTTGAAGCGGGGAAGAGACAGTTCTGTTTGGAGGGAATGAGGAAGAGAGTTCCAGAGGGCAGGGCCTAGGAAAAAAAAAAAGCGGAATGGCGGGTAAGTTCAAGGTGGGCATGTGTGGGGGAGGGAAGGAAAAGGCGATTACCATGGGCTGATTGAAGGAGGCGGGGAGAGGGTTGGATATGAATAAGATCTGCAAGTTATTGAGGAGTAGCAGTGTGAAGGACTTTGTGAGTGAATATGAGTAACTTATTAGACATCTAGGAATAGCCTAATGGTTAGAGCAGTGGGCTAGGAACAGGACAGCCAGGGTTCAAATCCTTCTGCTACTATCATTGAAATTTGGCTCTTCAACCTGGAAAAGAGAAGGCTGAGGGGAGATATGATAGAAGTCTATAAATTAATGAACAGAGTAAAACGGGTAAACGTAGATTGATTGTTTACATCATCAGAATATAGAAAGACTAGGGGACATGCAATGAAGCTACAGGGTAAACTATTTAAGACTAATAAGAGAAAATATTTTTTCCCTCAACGTGTAATCAAACTCTGGAATTTGTTACTGGAGGATGTAGTAAAAGCTGTTAGTGTAGCTGGGTTTAAAAAAGGTTTGACAAGTTCCTAGGAGGAAAGGTCCAAAAACCATTATTAAAAGGGACCCGGGATATCACTGCTTGACCCAATACAAGCATTGAGGAACCTGTGTCTTTTGGGGAAATTGCTAGGTACTTATGACCTAGATTGGCCACTGTTGGAAACAGGATACTTGGCTTGATGGGCCTTGGTCTGACCCAGTATGGCATATCTTATGTTCTTATAACTTATAAACAAACCTGAATTTAATCGGGAACCAGTAGAGGTGGATGAGCAGTGGAGTGATGTGGTCGGTTGAAGAGGAGTGGGTGAGAAGACGAGCTGCAGTGTTTTGGATAAGTTGCAGATGGTGGAGAAGGTACTGGGGGAGGCCGGCGAGGATAACATTGCAATAGTCGAGCCTGGAGATAACATGGGATAGCACAAGGTCAAAACCCTTAGGGATTTGTGTATACATTCTACAATAACGTCAATAAAAGCTATGAACACTGGAGTTATCTCTGATCATTGTGCGGACAATGGCACCTGGAATTGCCACCTGGATATAGGAACTGGGAATCAATCTTCAAAGACTGGGGTAGGGATGTTCCTTCCAAATATCAAACATGAAAATGAGGGTAGAAGCAACATTCACAAACCAAAAATCTGGGATCATCCTTCAAAAATGAGGAAGGGAGAGCACTATACAATCTGCAGTCACAGGGTACCTAACAGTGTCTTGACATCTCCCTCTCAAGTGCTGATCCTCAACTGAGCAGGGTAGTTGAGCTCATGGGCAGGTGACATATAGTGCATTCACAAATAGAGTCAGGCCACGACCTCATACCTAATGATGTCTCTGTTGTTAGGCACAACTACTCGCCTGTTCACCCTCACTTTATGAATTTAAAATCTTTTCCAATTTTAGAGATCTTGCTTTTCTTTTTCCATTTCTACTTGTACCCACCTTTCAATTTTAGAAAGACTATTCAAAATGACTAACAATCAGATCTGGATAAAGGGTTGGCCCTGAATTCCTTCAAGGTTTAGGAGACGGCCTTCGCCGTTACAAGAGTCAATGCTGGATCAGTCTTTTGCAGCTCCCTGTTGAAGTTCACTTCTTGGGGGGACCCAAATCTGGTTTTGAAAGACTTGATGGAGGCTCCTTTTGAACTGCTTTGGAAAGATCTGACTCTCAAGGCAATGTTTTTGCTAGCCATTTTTTCAGCCAGGAAAGCTTTGGAATTTCAGGCTCTTTTGTGCCATGAACTATTTCTGGTTTGCTTCAAAGAAGGGGTGATCCTCAGGATGGTAACATCTGTTTTCCCTAAGGTGGCTCCCTCCTAACACATTAATCAGTCGATTTATCTGCCATCTTTTGACAGCTCAAAGGACAGGGAGGAAGTTAAAGAACTTCAGCTGTTGGATGAATTAGGATATTTTGATGTTACCTGAAAGCTGCTTTGGTCTTTGCAAGTCGAATCGTTTGTTGCTTTCATTGAATGCAGGAAAGGGGAGGGAGCCTCAAAGGCTACAGTTGTGGTCAACATTATTGGCGCCCTTGCATTTTAGGTATAACATAGAAACATGATGACAGAAAAAGACCACACGGCCTATCTAGTCTGTCCTTCCATAACAACAACTACAACAGTCCCTTTTTACCTTTAGAGATTCTCTGTGTTGGTCCCATGCTTTTTTGAATTCAGTTACTGTCCTCATCTCTACCACCTCCACTGGGAGACTATTCCATGGATCCACTACTCTTTCCGTAAAGAAATATTTCCGCATATCACTCCTGAATCTATCTCCCTTCACCCTCATCCCATGTCCCCTCGTAGCAGAACTTGCTTTCAATTGAAAGAGGCTCTCTCCCTGATCATTTATGCCACGGAGGTATTTAAACATCTCAACCATATCACCTCTATCCCGCCTTTCCTCTAAGGTGTACATATTAAGATCCTTAAGTCTGTCCTCATATGCTTTATAATGAAGCCCATTAATCATTTTAGTAGCAACTCTCTGCACCTACTCCATCCTGTTCACATCCTTTTGAAGGTGCGGTCTCCAGAATTGCACACCATACTCCAAATGAGGTCGCACCAAAGACTTATACAGAGGCATTATCACCTCCTTTTTTCTGCTAGCCATTCCTCTCCGTATGCACCCAAGCATCCTTCTAGCTTTTGCCGTCGCCTTTTCTACCTGTTTAGCTACTTTAAGATCATCAGACACAACCACGCCTAGGTCCCGCTCTTCTTTAGTGGACAAAAGTACTTCACCTCCTATACTGTATTGCTCCCTTGGATTGTTGCAGCCCAAATGCATGACCTTACATTTTTTAACATTAAATCCCAGCTGCCAAATTCTAGACCATTCTTCAAGCTTAGCTAGATCCCTCCTCATGTTATCTACACCTTCCTGGGTGTCTACTCTATTGCAGATTTTGGTATCATCTGCAAAGAGGCAAACCTTACCCGACAGCCCTTCCGCTATATCACTAACAAAGATGTTAAAAAGAATCGGACCAAGGACAGATCCCTGGGGCACACCACTGGTAACATCCTTCTCCTCAGAGTGAGCTCCATTTACTTGTACTCTTTGTCGCCTCCCACCCAACCAATTTCTAACCCAAGCAGTAACTTTAGGGTCCATCCCTAGGGTGCTCAGTTTGTTTATAAGTCACCTGTGAGGTGTATAATATCTTCAGAAATAATTAGAAATATTCCAACTGTATGTCATCATAATATTTTAATAGTATGTGGAAAGCTATAGAAAAAAAAAACATGCCTGTGCAACTTAGACCAAGTAATTTCTGAGAAAAAAACAAACTATGACCTGGACAGGATTAATGGCACCCTTCACTAATATTAGGTTGCACAACCCTTGGCAGTGATGACAGCCTCCTAATGTTTCTTGTAGCCATCTATAAGTTTCGTACATCTGTCTGCTGATAGCTTCTCTCACTCTTCAACTGTGATTTGTTCCAGCTCATGAATGTTTCCAGGATTCCTTTTACAAAGTGGCAGATTTCAGCTCTTTCCAAAGGTTTTCGATTGGATTGAGATCATTGCTGGTCAGTTTAAAACAGTCCATTTGTTCCTTTTTAACCATTCTTTTGTACTTTTGGATGCATGTTTTGGGTCATTGTCCTGCTGGAGGTCTCATGACCTTCGACTCAGACCTAGCTTTCCGACACTAGGTAGCACATTTCACTCCAAAACAACTTGGTAGTCCTCTGCCTTCATGATTCCTTTAATATGTTCCAGGCTTCCAGTTCCTGAGGCAGCAAAACAGCCCCATAAGATTATGGAACCTCCACCATATTTAACTATAGGAAAGGTTCTTTTTTGCTTACAAACTTCATTTCTTCACCTATAAATGCATCGCTGGTCTGCATTGCCAAAGAGCTCAAGTTTGGTTTCATCTGTCTACCGATCATTTTCCCTGAAAGATTGTGGTTTCTCAAGGTAAGTTAGGGTAAAAATCAGGCATGACTTTTTATGTCTGTCTTTGAGCAGTGGGGTCCTCCTTGGCTTTCGCCCATGAAGTCCTTCTTTGTTTAATGTGTGGCATATGCTGTGGATTGAAACCACCACTCCAGATTGCTCCAGGTCAGCCTTAAGCTCTTTGGATGTTGTATTTGGCATTTTTTCTACAGTTCGCACTAACCTTCAAAGACTTCTTAGATTAATTTTCCTATTCCCACCATGTCCCGGGAGGTTCTTGACAGTTTCATGAGCAGAAAACTTCTTCATAACATTGCAAAGTGTAGACACAGGAATTCCAAGGTCTTTAGAGCTGGCCTTGTACCCCTTTGAAATTTGATGTTTTGTGATAATGGCTTTTTGACGGTCTCAGACAGGTCTCTTGACTCCACATTGTGAAAATGGAACAGGGAATGAATGTGGCCATTTTAAACATTAGAGCCATCATTCATTGGTTGATTCAAGTCATGAGAGTACTGACAATTGATCACAGGTGTGTCTAATTTTGCTGCAATGGGAATGTGGTTGTTCTGTTCAAACTGAATTGACTTGTTTATATAGTTGCCAATAATCATGGCCTCATAGACAGCTTCACTCCACTGATCATCAAAAATAGGGTTCAGGGGAGAACGCAAGGCTGAGTGCGGCAAGTGCGAGCTAACTGGAGCCCTGTGACTTTGCAGCTGTAAGCTGTGCTGAGTGACTGCTGGCAGTGGGATGGACATCCCTTGCTGATGTCACTACCATCAGGATGCCATAAAACAATGCCGGTTTGTTACCTCTGGTGGGAGAACGCATGGCTGAGTAAGGCAAGTGTTGGTTAACTGGAGCCCTGTGACTTTGCGGCTGTGAGCAGTGCTGAGTGATTGCAGGCAGCGGGATGGACCTCTCTTGCTCACGTCAATACCATCAGGATGTATATTTCTTGCTGTTGGATCGGGGCTTGCTCTGAAGAGGCGTATCCAAAGGGGCAGAACATGCTCCTTTGCAGCCCCTTCGGAGCAACTTCGGAGACTTGGAGGAGGGGTGGTGGGAAAGTGTAGGTTTTTTTTTTATTTTTGTTTCTTTTCTCTGCTCTTCCCCTATTGGTGATATGATGGGGAAGCGCAAGAGGAAGATATTGCTTAAAGGTCCTTCCTGTCGCCAACAGCAGGGTAAGGTGATGGAATTGCTCGACAAGCATGTTGTTGTCGGTTCGATACCCTCCAATATGTCTGAGGGAGTGTCTTTCAGCTCCGGTGCCCTGACTCCTCCCCTCCCACCCAACCCACCCCTGTTTTTCATCAATGCCAGATTTTAATCTTAGTGAATATACAGGAGTTCCTGTTTTTCCTATGGGTCCAATGCCTAAGCCCGTTTATTTGTCTGGTGAAGATAAGTCTCAGCTGGGTGAGCCAACAGATCAAGATATTACCTTAAAAGACGTATGTACGGCTATTTGAGGGATTGAATGTAAATTAGCTGATACAGTTTCATCTTTATGTAGTTACTCCAGGAGGCTGTCCTCAAGATGCAAGAGCTAGAGAAGGTGATTTTGGACAATGCTAAATGTTTTGCATGCTTTGAGTCTTGTTTGTCTGCTTTGCAGTCAGTAAATGTTTCTACTATCAAAGATTCCTTAGTTATTCACCACAAGTTGAAGGCCTTTGAGAATTTCTCCCGGGGCTTGCAACTTGCATTTTCTTAGTTTTCCTGGGACCCATCTTTATCCCTTGAGATCTTGTTGCAGAAATATTTTTCAGAAGTGTTGCTGTTATACAACGAGGTTTTAATTCAATCATGTTATTATTTACCTTCTAGGCTTAGGTTTCCTGTAACAGATGGTGATCTGGATGCTTTAGTTTCTAATGTGGATAATTTAACTGAGTTTCTTGAGGACTCACAGGATGTCATATCCCAGTGAGCTACCTTATTAGCAACTTTTAGATCTGAAGCGGACAAAGTAACCATCTTGAAGTTATACTTTAAGTTTAAGAATTCATTTTTTTGTGGCCAAAAAATGACTCTGCTCCCGGATGTGTCACGGAGCACGCAATTGCATCACAAATAGTTTTTGAATATGAAATCTAAGGTACTGGGAGTGGGAGCGACCTTTTTTCTGAAATTTCCTTGCAAGTGCACAGTTATTTGGCAAGGAATCATTTTTTCCTTTTTTGACCCATTACAGTTGGAAAAACATTTAGCAGATCAGAAGGTAGTGGAGCAGGAGTCATAATTTTTGGCCTTAAAAAATTAGAAGGCGATTCGCCTTGTTTTGTTTTCCTATTGGTTTTCTTAATATCATTCGTTCTCCTCAATGATGAGGGCTGGTAGTCGGGCTTAATACGTTTACTTTTCTTTTTTGATTACTGATGTAAGATGGTTGCTATGGCTTATAGCCTGATTATTTCTTTAAATGTTTGCGCCTTTGTAATATTTTGAAAATTGAAAAAAAAAAAGAATAGGGTTCATGATATTTCTTTAAGGAGAAAGGAATCTCAGAACGAGTGAGCTCATTGTCAAGGCTTGTCCGGTTGTCCTATTGTTGAATTTCCCTGTTCAATGTAAAACTCAATGTTACCTGTATGCATTGTAGTATGTTCTTGTTCTATGTACACCGCACTGATTATAATATAAATAAATAAAGGCATATAATATCTCAGCCATAGACTATGCTTTGAACATAAAAGATCCTAAATAACTACTTATAGGTTTCTTTTAAGCTAATTATTTAATTAGCAATTGCACTTTTGAAATTATTTTATTTAAACATCTTAATGCCTTCTTACCCATAGAGCATTTTCTCGAAGACTGCTTTCCAAGACTGCTTATCAACCATTTCACATGTCATGTCCATAGTCACTGACTACAACTAACAAATCATCAAACGTATCTGCAGTGAAGAGAATCCCCAACGCCACTCTGGACGCCAACCCTGGTGTTTCGCGACAGCTTCCTCAAGAGGGTAACAATCAACAGTCCTTGTGTGGGATAGAAGGCAAAAATTAACTCTAACGTAAAACACAGTATAACCAACCCATACATTTAACTTAACAGCAAGAGCGGTCACTCATAGCATATACAACACCCAAGATTACGCCACTATCTCATCCAGAAACCAAACATTTTCAGAAAAACACCATAGAAATTTCCTAGACCTACCAGTCAACAGGTCAGGGAGACAATCGCTGTATGGCAGTCAACACTCAGTGGAGCACATAAAAAAAAACACCGCACATGTGTCTTATTTGATATAGCACAGTTAATCAAATGCAAATCAACCACCATATACCTCTCGTTAACCATACGATTGCACCCCCATACCAAAACTACTAGACATAACATTCCTAACAGCAATCTATACAAGATTCACCACATTGCATGGACATCCTCAGCCCTCCGTACTATATGCTACCAAACACAACATCACTGTACACTCTATAATCACAAATTAGCTAATATAGAACCACCCTCCCACCCTGCTAGATTCACAGACTAACCCAATCTATCTGTGCATTCAGACCACAAAGATATACCTTCTATTGCTAATCTATCTATGGGAGCATATGAGGCAAAATGGTTGTGCCTGTCACTTTTTTCACAACATATCAAGATGTGGCGACAGTATATAGATGACATATTTTTGTTATGGGAGGGTACGGTGGATCTTCTTTCTCAGTTTCATAGTTGGTTGAACCAAAGGAATCCCAATATATAATTCTCTTTGAGCTTTGACAAAGTGACACTTCCATTTTTTGGATGTTCTAAGTTTTTAATAAAGATGGAAAATGGCACACTCTGGTATATAGAAAAGCTACTGATAGGAACACTTTTCTATATTTTTCAAGTATACATCACCTCTGATTTAGAGAAGAACTACCCTATTCACAATCGGGGTCATTCCGAGCCACGAATAGCAGAGATGGACATACTGTTATGATGTCCATCCCTGCTATTTGGCCCCCTCTACATCCCTGGCTAAGCTTCCCATACAAACAAGATGGGGGCAGGAAGGGGGTGGAGTTAGGGTGGGCAGTGGGTGGTCTGCAGCCCCAGATGTACAGGGCCAATTCAGAAGTCTGCCCTGTACGTTCATGGCCGCCAGACCGAATGGGGCACTTATTCCACCTCTGAGGTGGAATAAGTTCCCCTAGACAGGGGAAACGACAGGCCCAGGGAGCATCGAAGGGTGGAGGGGGTATAGGAGATTCCACGCAGCCTGACCCTGGCTGTGGGAGGCCAGATCGGAGGTCGGGCTGCGGGGAAAGCACTAAGTCTTTGGTGGCTGGGGATCATGGCTCCCAAATGGAGCCACGGTGCCATGGCAATCTGATGCCATGGCGCTGCGGCTCCATTCAGGAGTCCTGTCTGAGTTAGCCGGGTGGAGGCTTGTACATGCAGGCTGACCGGGATCGGGTCCCCGACCTGCACGTACAGGCCTAGTCGTGATTCTGATCCC
The DNA here is from genome assembly GCA_033557465.1 of Ichthyophis bannanicus. NCBI lineage: Eukaryota > Metazoa > Chordata > Amphibia > Gymnophiona > Ichthyophiidae > Ichthyophis > Ichthyophis bannanicus. The sequence goes on along the minus strand of CM066035.1, from coordinate 407,896,895 downwards.
GCAGAGCTAGATTTGCCCCGCGGGATCAAATTGCATCTGCCCCTGTGCATCCGATTCTGATCGGGTGCATAGGGCATGGACGTCCTGTCCGGAATGCCACTCAGTTTATTTGTTTCAGACATAGCTGTTCTTCTTTGTCTGAATTTAAACACCAGTCCAAAAATTACAATCTGAATTTTTGGCTAGAGGGTACCCTCATTTTGTAGATCATTGAGCATATAGGCAAGCTAAATATAATGACAGGGGATGGCTTTTACATCCATGACATGCTGATCACAGCGAGACTAAGATGGATTTAATTCATTTTGCTACACAGTATTCTCCTTTGAGTCCTAAGATACAACATACTGTAAGAAAGTACTTCGCAGTGGTTCAAAAAATTCCAGATTTAGAATGTAAATGTGCTCCATTTGTATGGTCAAGGGGTCTCAATCTCAAGGAGATCTTAAGCCCTTCTCTGTTGAAACCTTTGAATACTCCTCAGGTGTTGTATCCAGGTCACCACCCTTGTGGTGCATGTTCTATCTGTGAGGTCTCCCTTGATACTAGGTGTTTTCAGCATGGGGGATGTGAATATGTTTTGCGTCGTCAAACCACATATACTTCTAGTCATATTGTATCTTGTCAGGTGTCCTTGTGGGCTTTTATATATTGGTAAAACTATTCACTCTTTTAAGCTAAGAATGGAGCATAGAAATAGACTTCCTCCAAAAAAGCTGCTATGGTACAACATTGCTTGGAGGCTGGACATATTTTTGCAGATTTTAGATGCTTCTGCATTGATCAGGTTTTACGAGATGGTCCTAATAGGGATAAATGTCTGTTGAGATGTAAACACAAGTGGATCCATCATTTAAATATAATAGAGCCTTTTGGTCTGAATGCACAGATAGATTGCGATATCTGTCTGTGAATCTAGCAGGGTGGGATGGTGGTTCTGTATTAGCTAATTTGTGATTAAATAGTGCACAGCAATGTCGTGTTAAGTAGAATGTAGTGTGGAGAGTTGAGGATGTCCAAGCGTTGTGGTGATTTCCATTTGATTGCTGTGAGGAATGTTGGGCTTGATATTTATGCCTGCCTGCCTGACGACCCCTTAACCCTGGATCTTCACTTCCACGGTGACGGAAGTGAATATCCTAGTCTGGCCACATTGCCCAGTAGCCACCGAGGCTAACCATGAAGCATTTATTTATTTTATTTATTTACATTTCTTATATACCGCGCTATTAAAAATCAGTGCGGTTCACAATGAACAGAACAATGCTACAATGTATCAACGACACAATGTGCTTACAGAGAACAGGTTAATAGCTTAAGGGAGAACCTGGGCAAACTATTTACATGACATTTTTACATAGCTACAGAGTATTCATAATTGAGACAGGTTTGATGGCATCGGGAGATCTGTACTAGGAGGTGAGCTGATTAACCATTCTCACGTTGAGTTAGAGTTTTGGAACAGTTAGGAAGGGGGGTCAGAGGGCACTTCCTATGTTTTCCAGGGCTAGTTTCTGGATAGTGTAGTTGGAACAGATGGTGTTTTAGCGCTTTTCTGAATAAGGTAAGACTCATGATGGCTCGGATTCGAGTGGGAAGGGCATTCCAGGCTATGGGTGCATAAATCGTAAAGGCCCTAATAGCGGTTGCCTTCGTGCATTTTGCCTTTAACTTAGGGACTTCTAAAGCTTTCAACATTGCAGATCTTCTATTTCTGTTGTCAGGCATGTTCTTGATCAGCTTGGCGATGGGTGTGGGAGGCTGGTTCTTCAATGCCTTGAAAGTCAGGACAAGTGCCTTGTATTGGATACGGGCCTGTAGTGGTAGCCAGTGGAGTTCCTTCAACACTGGCGTTATGTGTTCTGATCTTGGTACACCTGCGAGTACTCTAGCGGCCGAGTTCATGGCAAGCCGAAGCGGATTTAGAGTTGCCTGTGGGAGCCCATGGAGAATGATATTGGCAAAATCCAGGTGTGGGATAACTAGGGCCTGGAAAATCGTCCGATAATCAGTGAAGTCAAGTAGTGGCCGAAGATGGCGTAATGTTCGAATCTTATGATACACTGCTCTTGCAACGTTTTTCACATGTGTTATCATGTCAAGCCGCTGATCTAGGGTGATGCCTAAATAGCGAATTGTGGTTTTTGTTTTGAGTTCGGCATTGTTGACTTGTAGAGAGGGAGGTGGGCTGAACTTCTGGTTTCTTGTGACGAAAAGAACATCAGTTTTGCTGTGATTGATCCGCAGGTTTTGTGAGAGAAGCCAATCTGCAACTGCTTCAAAACATCTGGTGATAGGAGAGAAATCAGGCTGGTTGATCGTGAACGGGAGGTATAGCAGGATGTCATCTGCATAGGCGAGGCATTGTACGTTTAAGGAACGGATCAAGGTGCAGATGGGTTGCATATAAATGTTAAATAGTAATGCAGACAGGGATGATCCCTGAGGTACCCCCTGCTTCTGTAGGAACGGCTCCGAAGTCGTGGTGCTGCACGGTTAGTGCTATGCGCCTATAAGATAGGCGAGGTTTTTCCTTGCGTATCTTACAGGCCCCGAGCATTAACCGTGCAGCTTCCAATATCAGTGCTGCACTGTTAGTGCTGGTCCCCGCCTCCGCTCTGCCCCGAACACTCCTAGCACGCTTTGATGCTACCCATCTAAGTGCCATCGAATATCTGGTTAGCAGGCATTGACACAGTTAACTGCTGTTAACCGTGTAAATGCCCTTTGAATATCGGGCCCATTATATCTAGTAGACTTGGTATGGGAGCACAATCATATAGTTAATAAGAGGTATATGGTGGTTCATTTGCATTTGATTAACTGTGCTATTTCAAATAAGACACGTGCAGTGTTTTATTTATCTGATCCACTGATTGTTGACTGCCATACAGCGATTGTCTCCCTGACCTTTTGACTGGTAGGTCTAGGAAATTTCTGTGATGCTTTTCTGAAAATGTCTGGTTTCTGGATGAGATAGTGGAGTGTTGTATATGCTATGAGTGACCGCTCTTGTTGTTAAGTTAGATATGAGTTGGTTATACTGTGTTTTACCTAAGGCTATTCTGATATGTTAGTGTTAATTTTTGCCTTCTATCCCACACAGCATTGTTTGATTGTTACCCCACTGAGGAAGCTGTCGCGAAACGCCAGGGTTGGCATCCATGTTACCTGTGGTCAGTGGCTATGGACATGACATAAAAAATGGTTGATAAGCAGTCTTGAAAAGCAGTCTTTGAGAAATGCTGTATGGGTGAGAAGGCATTAAGTTGTTTAAATAAAATAATTGCAAACATGTTACTGCTAATTAAATAATTAGGTTAAAAGAAACCTATATGGAGGTGTTTAGGATCCTTGATTTTCAGAGTATATGTCTATGGCTAAGATATTATATGCCTTGACGATGAGCTCACTGGTTCAGAGATCCTGTTTTCCTTAAAGTAGTATCCTGAACCCTATTTTTGATGATTAGTGGAGTGAAGCTGTCTATTTGGATGAGTACATCAATCTTCATTCTGCAAATGGCATTGTTGTACTGGTGAATAATCACGTTCTGGCATTGTCTCAGTTTTCCTATTTCCTACTATTTCTATTTTTAATTGGTCTTGTTTAATTTGATTCTTTTATGTGTCAGAAATGCATGCATATATAGTCCAAAGCCATTTCACTGGCCACTTTTTTTTTAGGAGATATTGGACATTAAGGGGTTGAACTGAAAGAGTGGCAGTCATGTTGACCACAACTGTATAATAGGCTATTGGCTTAAGCAGCTATTGTGGTGGCATATGTCTCAAAAGGCCAGATGGCACCTGATGGGATTCGGGCACATTCTACTCTGGCTTTGGAGACATCCTAGATGGAATACAGGTTGATTCATTCTCATAATATTTTTAGAATGGCCATATGGCTATCTCTACACTCTTTTACAAAACATTACAGGCTGAATGTTCAGGCAAGGGAGGATACTGCTTTTAGGGCCAGGGTGTTGAGTGTAGGCCTGGCAGGATTCCACCCTAGTTTCCACATGCCTGGACTGGTCTGGAGGGAAGAGAGTGAAGGAGAAATAGTTTTTCCTGTTAATTTCCTTTCATTGAGTTCTAGACTGTGTTGCCTTCTACAGATTTAGGGGTCACCTCGATTGGGGGTCCTTCTGGTGAGATATGCAATCTTATTTTAAATTTATTGAATTCTAGAGTTACACTGATGCAGTTGCTTGGTTGTCTGGAACCCTCTTGTTTAGGAGGGGGGATTTTTTTGAGACAGGAATGTACTGAAAGATCTGAGGGCTGCACAGGACCCTAAATAAGGTGATGTCATCAAGCAGTTTGTTCTCTGTCTCCATCTGCTGGTAAAGGAACATAAAGCCACATATCTGGACTGGTCTGGAAAGATTCAAGGTAAGGATTAGCAAGTAAGATCTAATATCTCTTTTTTTATCAGAATGATGAACCTTAGGATGTGGCTGTTTATCTAACCAGGATTAGTTTTCAGCAATGCCCTGCCTTATGCAAATCTCTATTGTGACAGCATCAGATTACATTTGTCCCTGTTTCATGCAAATTCCTAAATCTGACAGTACATTTGCAGTACATTTCAATGAGCAACATACTCCTGTTCTCCTCCATCAAACCCTGGGGGAAAGGAGAAGGTAATCTGTAATTGTTGAACCTCTTTAGAAAAGCTGTGTCAAACAAATTTTGTGAAATATTTCCAGTTTTTAAGATTGCAGCTTTTTATATGTGTCAGGATTTGTGTTTTATTTTTAACTTTACCAGCTCAGGTTTGCTTTTGTTCCTGTTTCATATATTTCCTTTCCCAAGTGTGATACTGAATTAAAACCAAATTGCTATATTTTCCTACGCAGTAATCAAACTCTTATACTTTGATCTTTCCAAATCACGATGTGCGACCCCATTCTCGTGAATTAAGATTCACCTGGGAAGGCTGTAACATTTCGCAATGTGTCAGAGATGTCTGATGCACTGAAATATTGATGCTAATGAAACCAACTCAAAAGATAATATTTGAAATGGTAGGCCTTCGGGACTGATTAGTGCTATATAGTTCTAATACTTTTTAATATTATTTGGTATGCCAAAGAAAGGTAAATTGTAAAGACTAGCTTTCTGCAAGTCGGGGCTTCCCAAACCTCTCCTGAGGACCTCACAGCGAGTCATTTTTCAAGATATCCACAATGAATATGCATAAGGAAAATCTGCATGCACTGCCTCCATTGTATGCAAATCTATCTCATCATTGCAGAGATCCTAAAAACCTGACTGGTGGTGGGGCCCCCAAAATCAATTTGGGAAGACCTGGTAGAAGGCTAATATTATTTCACTGTTATGTAAGTGGGTAGGCAAAAAGCATCAGCAGACCAATGAAAAGGCGAAAACCTTTTAAAAAAAAATGCTACATCCGAGGTCCACTTTGCAGCACGGTAAAATAAAAACATCGTCCTCATTTCAAATATCATAGTCTTCTCACGTCTTGTAATTATTATTATTATTATCATAATCAACATTTGTAGAGTGCATTCCAGATGCATATAGGAGCATGTTCCCTAAAGTGTGCTGCTAGGTAACGTAGACTTTAGCGCATATTAAGAGCATCACGCTAAAATGTAGCATGGGCCCCTGTGCTAAAAATCCCACACTAGCCAAGCAGCACACGATGGGGACAGAGACTGGACACACCAGGGGCGGAACATAAGTATTGATGGCAATTTGTGGTTAGCGTAGCTCGCGTTAACTGAGCTTGCTACTCATAGCACTTAACACCACCTCGTTGGGGAGTGTTAAGTGCATCTGCATGCTGGCTTGCGTGCTGCTGCATCTTTGCACTACGCTAACTGCAGGGGGAACGATGCTGATGCCCCCTGAAGTTAGTGTGGGCACACCCTCACTGGTAATATGGCCAACACGTGTTAGCATGGGCTTTAGCAAACATGACCCATAATGCTTTACTGAAACATGTAAGGGGCAGTTTTACAGGTGATTAGAGCATGAAGAACAACACACATGCACATAACAAAATCAATAACAGATTGCTTGGGCAATTTTATCTTTTATCTACAATGTTATCATGATTTTTATAGCATATTTTTGCATGAATATCATAAAAGCACTACATCGCAGAGGCAAACAGCCTCCCCATAGTGCTGCTGAGCTCCCCCAGGGTTGAGCCCACATGGAACCACAGCCATCACACACCAAGAATCTGCAAGTATACCCACCCATAATTGCCTCTCTATCTTCAGCGACACGGATCTCCCAGGAGGGATTGAACTGCAGCGTTCTTGTGCTCCACCTCCAACCACCTCAACAGCCCAATCGGGACGGACCAAAATCGACTTGCCACCGGACAATACACAGCAAGTATACCAACTACATCTCATGGACTAATACCCACACCTACATATGCTCTTGACTGTATAAACTGTTACCACATTTATTTATATTGTTCTTACGTTTACTGTCATCAGTAACCTGTACTAAAGCTACTTACATTTACTGTCGTCAGTAACATGTATTATCTCCACTCAACACTCATGTACTATCACTAATAGCCATACAATATACTGCTATATAGTAGCCATATATATCATACTGTTGTCAGTAGATGAACATATTATTGATAGTAACAAATTTCACTGTTGCCAATAGGTAAATATAACGTTGAATGTAACTAATTACTATTGCCAATAATACTACAATATTGTTGCCTAATAGGTACATATACTGTTGAAAGTAACTAATCTTACAGTTGCTAATAGTACTATAATATTGACAGTAACAAACTATACTATTGTCAGTACATGAATACACTGTTGACAGTAACTAATATCACTGCTGCCAAAACTATATATACTGTTGCATTTAGACACATACACTATCACCAGAGGCCTCTAACCCCTGCAGAACTCCCTAATCATTTAATACAACACATTTCTTACAAACATGGATCTCACAAAGTACCAATCCTACCTTATTATCACCATACTAACCATTCACCTAACCCAAAACATCTACGCTCTCAAACCAAATCCTACAGCATACAACACCATCCCCATCATTCACAACCCATACAAAACCACACCACAACCATACTCACACACACTTAACCAGACACACCGTCCCAACACTCCCAGACACTCAAGACTAATACAAATAAATCTCGTACAAGTCAAACCTATAAGCAGATCTTCTGAAACAAACACCATCAGAAAATTCATCCTCATAAATGCAAGATCCATACGAAATAAAATACCAATAATTAATGACATAATCACTGATGAAAAACCTGATATCCTTCTCATCACAGAGACCTGGCTCGCACCCACAGACACAATCCTCCTAAACCAACTCAACACACATCAATATGACCTTTTCAACTGCCACCGAGAAGCAAAAAGGGGAGGCGGGGCCCTTATCATCACCAAAAAAGAGCTCAAATACTCACTAAAAAATGTGAATAACATAGACGGTATGGACATCATAAATATAGAAAACAAAACCCTTGCACTGTCCCTCTTCTACAGGCCCCCCTCAGCGGACCACGAAAATCTCACCCCCATCCTAGAACTTGCATGTACAGCTACACAGAGAAAACCACTTGTTATATTAGGTGATCTGAACCTTCCATCACTCAACCCACAACACACAATCAACTTTATGGATTCCATGAAAGAAATGGGTTACAACCAAATCATACAAACATCTACACATACAAAAGGTAACGCTCTAGACCTTGTATTCATTCCCACCCCATTTAATAAACACCAACTACAATCCCCACCTCTTATTACGGAAGTACCATGGTCAGATCACCACCTAATAACCTTCAATTTACTCTCACTATCACACACCAACACTGAAACTACTCCAACACCTTATAAATCTCGCTTTACACACTTCAACAAAGACACCTTCCTAGACACCGTATTACCTAACCTTATAAATAACACAACGGAAGTCAACACTATAATAGACCAATGGAACTCAACAATAAAAGAAGCAGCAACTCCCACTCAAGGTCCCCAAAAACAATTCACAAAAAAAAAGTCGGAAAAATGGTTCAATAGAGACCTCTCCAATATAAAAAAGCAACTAAGAAAACAAGAAAAACGGTGGAGGAAATCTAAAACAAGCGATAATAAAGCACAATACCTGAGTCTTCTCAACAAATACAAAGACACTATTAACAGATCGAAAAGGGAATACCACACAAAAGTCATAAATATGGCACTCAATCGACTGAGAGAATTATTTGCAATTATAAAAACACTAACAAAAACCCAAACTCCAGAGCCTGAACAATCAACAATAAGCGCACAAACCCTTGCAACTCATTTTGCTAACAAATTAAAAAACAAATCATCTAACACAATCATAACTATACCCACGGACTTAAAACCAACCAATAAATGGATAACCTTTCAAGACATTGAACAAAAACACCTCCTCAATATCATATCAATGATCAACACCACTACCTCCCCCCTAGATCCATGTCCAGTATCATGGATAAAAAACACCAAAAATGAATTAGCTATCCATATACAAAATATAGTAAACCAATCACTATCCCAGGGCATCATGCCAGATGCCCTAAAACTCACATCCTTACGCCCTATAATAAAAAATAACAAACTCAATCCTACAGACCCAAACTCCTACAGGCCCATAGCCAGCATACCGTTTATTGCCAAAGTAATAGAAAAAATCATACAGCTCCAACTACAAGATTTTATCGACACACATGCACCACTTGACTCACATCAATTCGGCTTCCGCCCATCACACGGGGTCGAAACTTTGCTAATAACACTTATGGATGACCTCATAAAAGGCACTGACACATGCAACCAAGGTTACATCCTCATATTCATTGATATAGCTGGTGCCTTTGACAATGTCCACCACAACACACTCATTAACAGACTCCTAAGCCTAGGAATAGGAGGAACAATTCTACAATGGTTTATATCATACATCACAAACCGATCGATACACGTTAAATTAGGCCAAGACACCTCTGAGCCATTCGTACAAGGACAAGGTATTCCACAGGGCTCAGCCCTTTCGGCCCTCCTTTTCAACTTGTATCTTCAACCCATCACAAATATATTTAAAAAACATAAAGTCAACCACTACATATACGCAGATGATATCATGCTCACTCAACCAATAAACACAAACAATCCCACCTACCAGAACTTACTAGACTGCATCAGCGAAGCAAATACTTGGCTAGAAAATAATAACCTCAGCATCAACCTAAAAAAAACTGAAGCAATGTTCGTAACAAGAAAACCAGATACTACTCTCCCTGAAACAATAACAATTAACGACACAATAATCCCAATCAAAAAGGAAGTAAAATACCTAGGCATCATAATAGACCACACACTTAGTATGCTCCCTCACATAAAACAAACCGTGAAAACTATATTCTATAAACTTAAGACCATTCAACACCTACGACCAATACTAGACACACATGACTTCAGATCTGTTATCAGCACACTCATCACTCCACACTTTGACTATTGTAATAGTCTACTTATCGGCCTCCCTCTCACAAATACCAACTTACTCCAACGAGCTCAAAACATCTGTGCTTGAGTAACAGCAAAAGCCCGCCTCACTGACCACATAACTCCCATCCTCGCCGAACTACACTGGCTTCCCATAAATAGTAGAATATCATACAAAATACTCTTAACCACATTTAAACTTATCAACGGCATATCACCCTCACATCTAACCACTCTACTACATGCTCCAAAAGAACATAGAACCCACAGACAAAACGCAACCCACTCACTAGACATAAAAAATCAATTCGAAAAACAAAAAAAACCACAAGCTCAAGAGCATTCTCATATGCAGCCCCCACCCTATGGAATAAACTCCCACTAAGCCTCCGCAAAATAAAGGATCTCCAGACATTCCGGAAAGAACTAAAAACATATCTGTTTAAAGAACACTTTATAAATCCTAATGAACCCCCCATCCCCCTCACCACACCTCCATAAAAATCCTCAAAACTCAACACACTTAGGAAAAAACAACACTTAAAAACCACGATTAATAATTGACTAATGTAAATATTTGACTGATGTAAATAGTTAAAGCAGTTGTATAATTATATGTTCCATGTTATTGTTCATGAAAAGTTAATTGTACATAGTTTGAAGAAAATACGATGTTCCATGTAAAACCATGTTCATTATGTTAATTGTAAACCGTTCATTGTTAATTGTAAACCGCCTTTGATCTTGGGAAAAAGCGGTATAGAAGAAAAGCATAAATAAAAAAAATAAAATAAATAAATATTTCTAAAGTTATTGTATTTTATTATGATTTGACGTAATTTCTTTATAAACTGATTTGAATGGCAGTTTCCTCAAAATGGGAGGGCTATAAACCCCAATAAATAAATAGCCAAATCAATAAATAAAAGTAGCTACTCAGAAATTATAGGGGGATATTCAGCAGCAGCCGTCGCTACTGAAACTTACACCCGAATATATTCAATGCCGGGGCCATATTCGGCCACAGGCATGGAATATCTGGGTTAGCTGGAGAAGCAGGAAGTTAACCAGGCAGTGGTGATACTGAGCTGCTGCCCAGTTAGCTTCTGCGGCAAATCTTAGACCACCCTTTCAGGTGCCTAGCTCTCACGGCTTAGCGATAACCGGGCAGCAATGCAATATCACTATTGCCTGCTTATTGCTAGGTGCTGCCTCCGCTCTACCCACAGAATGCCCGGATGCTAGCCAGTGGGCCCAGCACACATCCATGAGGCACTCCACTATTCACCTTTCTCCATTGAGAAAATTGGCAATTTAGCCCTAACCTCTGCTTTCTATCTTTTAACCAGTTTCTGATCCACAATAGTACACTGCCTCCTATCCCATGACTTTTTAATTTTGCCAAGAGTCTCTTATGAAGGACCTTGTCAAAGGCTTTCTGAAAATCGAGATACATATAAATCGACCGGCTCACCTTTATCTACCTGCTTATAAACACCTTTGAAAAATATAACAGATTAGTGACAAGACTTTCTTTGGCTATATCCATGTTGGTTATCTACATGTTCAGTAGTGTGACTTCATTCCAATTCTTCAATAAATTTTACCCTGTCCCAACTGAGGTGATATGGGAGGAGGGGGCTAGGAACGTTTATTACTGCTTGCCTGCCTGCCTGCAGGTATCATCGGGGAGGAGGGGAAGAGAGAGATGAGAGCAGAGAAGGGATGTTCATGTCATGGTGTGAGCGTGTGTGTGTGTGTGTGTTGGGGGGGATTAGGTGCATGGCTGAAGGTTTGCAGCAGCCCTGTGGGCAACATATACACATATATTCCTTCTCTGACTAGGGACCCTATTATAAAATTACCCTCAAAGTGGATAGTCCATACTCCATGGCACTAGCAATCTAGTCAAGAGAAACAGAAAATTAAGAACATAACTTGATTTATTTGCACATTTCCCTGGTGCCTTAAGGTGCCCTCATGCTTACCAATATTGTCTTCCTCCAAAAATTGGTTCTAGTTTCTACTTACAAGAGGTTTTATCGTTGTTGCATCAGCCTTTTCACAAGAAAGCCCCACTGAAGCAGGTGATGTCCAACAAGACTGGACAAATTCATTTTCTCAGGCCATAAATGATTGCTACATTGCAGCAGGTTATGAACGCTGTATAATAGAAGGTATTGTAAATCTAGTAGCAAAACCTGCACTAGGCTCATGTATTATTCCTCTATTTTTTTTTTCCATTTTGAACAATCACAACAAGAAAACCTGCAGCATAGTATGCACCTGGCAGACATTACACCTCTCTGGACATCAAGTCTGATTGGCAGATGGACACCTCAGTACCCCTCAGAAAAGAGTCACCAACCACCACTACCCATTGCTTCCTTGTGGTCACCGATTCTGCAACTTTGGGGTGCTTGAGCTCTGGTTCTTCCATTTCCTGGGATGTTTTCACTTCCTCCACTTCCAGGGCTGCATACTGGTTCTTTGAGGATTGGAGGAGTTGGATTGTTGATTCTGCAGGCTCTGGTGACTCGTGTCCAACTCTCTTCATTCTGTAGCATCTCCTCTTCACCTCTGTTGGAAAGCTTGGATGCTTCAAGAAACATCTCATCAATGTACTTCTCACTGTCTAGAATGCTTCTCAGCCTAACCACCTCGTCCCTGAGCTCCTCCACTTGTTTCACATGGGAGCAGTCTCTCGTCTATAAAGATTTAGAAGTAACTAATTATGTGATTATGATCAGGGTTACCTTATACTGAAGATCACAGAATTGTGTTCTTATCTGTTCCTTTATACAGCCATCTATTAACCATTCAGTCACAACATAATGTTTATTCATCTTTTAATTCAGGAGAGCTTCTTTAGCCATTGATCATCTTTACGTTTTGTTTATGTGGTTTCCATGACTACCCCTGGCCTAATGGTGCCAAATTTAACTTAAAAGCACAGGCTCAGGATGCCACCCATCTTAATTGCTGTTTGATGAATGGCAAATCTCTGACAGTGTAGACTGTCTATTTTTAGACTCCAGCAACAATTCTGTGATCTTCGGTGTAAGGTTATCCTGATCATAATCATATTTTTAGTTACTAATTCTAAATCTTTATAGTCACGTTAGTTTTCAATCATTAATGTTTCAGTCCTTCAATCTCTTTTTATGATATATGAGAGCCTTTTACCCATTTACATTATATATTTAGACATAAGAGATTCCCATTCTGCACTTTGTAATAATTTACCACATCATTTAGGCATTCCTTTGTTCTTAATTTGCACTGCTAAATTTTGTTTAGGTGGTATGCATAACACAATTTTAATAGTGCTGGCTTCCGATGCCTGCCATTCGAATAGTTGTTTGAAAAATAGCAATGTGTTTGACTGTGTTAGTTTTTAACCTTAGACCCCTGCGGTCCTGTTGGTTTCATTGATGCAATGTTATTTTAGCTGTAAGGTAACTGACTATAACTCACTACATTGTACCCATGTTGATGGTCTTATTTTATATAGGTTACTATATTAGATATTCCCTCTACTTTCTACTTGCTTGTATGCAAATGCTAGAAGTCTAAAAAACAAGATGGGAGAGTTAGAATATATAGCACTATACGAGAGGTTAGATATGATTGAAATATCAGACACATGGTGGAAGGAGGACAACCAGTGGGACACTATGATACCTGGGTACAAACTATATCGTAATGATACAGCTGATCAAATTGGTGGAGGGGTTGCGCTCTATGTTAGAGAGGGCATTGAGTCAGAAAGGATTAAAGTTTTGCAGGAAACAAAATTTGCTGTAGAATCTCTATGGATTGAAATTCCATGTAAAAAAGGGAAGGCGATGGCAGTGGGGGTGTACTATCGACCGCCTGGCCAGAATGAACAAATGGATGATGAAATGCTCAAAGAAATCAAGGAAGCTAACAAAAGTTACAGCGCATTAATAATAATGGGTGATTTCAATTACCCCGGTATCGACTGGGTCAGTGTCACGGCAGGACATGCTAGGGAGATAAAGTTCCTAGATGAAATAAATGACTGCTTCTTCGAGCAGCTGGTTCATGAACCGACTAGAGGGGAAGCAATATTAGACCTAGTCCTTAGTGGAACACCAGATGTAGTGCAAGAGATAAGGGTGTTGGGGCCACTTGGCAATAGTGATCATAGCATGATCGCCTTTGATTTAATTAGTGGAGGAGGGATAGTAAGGAAAGCCACAGTACTACCTTTTAACTTTTGAAAGGGAGACTATGATAAAATGAGGAAAACAGTTAAGAAAAAACTAAAAGGAGCAGTTGCAAAGGTTAAAGACTTACATCAAGCTTGGGTGTTGTTGAAAAATACTATCTTGGAAGCCCAAGCCAGATTTATTCCATGCTTTAAGAAAAGTGGAAGGAAATAAAAAAAAACTTCCAGCATGGTTTAAAGGTGAGATCAGATAGGCTGTTGTTGCCAAAAAAGCATCTTGGAAATGGAAAAAAGAGCCAAATGACAAAACCTGGAAACAGCACAAGCACTGGCAAGTCAAATGCAAGGCATTGATAAAGCAGGTAAAGGGAGAATTTGAGAAGAAGCTTGCTGCGGAAGCAAAAATGTGAAATAAAGATTTTTTCAAGTACATTCGCAGCAAAAAACCTGTGAGAGAGTCAGTTGGTCCATTAGATGAAAGAGGAGTTAAAGAGGCACTAAGAGGCGACAAGGCAATAGCGGAGAGACTGAATGAATTCTTTGCTTCGGTCTTTACTGAGGAAGATATAGGGATGTTACCCATGACTGAAGTGGTATTTAAAGGTGCGGAAGAATTGAAGGAAATATCGATACATCGGGAAGATGTATTAGAACTATTAGATAAACTGAGGAGTAGCAAATCACCTGGGCCGGATGATATACATCCAAGGGTGTTGAAAGAACTGAAAAATGAGATTGCATACCTGCTATTAGTAATCTGTGAACTATCATTAAAATAATTTCTAATACCTGAAGATTAGAGGATCGCCAATGTAACACCAATTTTTAAAAAGGGTTCGAGGGGTGATCCGGGAAACTACAGACCGGTGAGCCTGACATCAGTACCAGGAAAAATGGTAGAAACCATCATAAAGAATAAAATTACTCAGCATTTAGATAGTCATGGCCTAATGGGAGACAGCCAACATGGCTTTAGACAAGGAAGATCTTGTCTTACTAATCTGTTATGTTTTTTTGAAGGTGTGAATAAACTGGTGGAGAAAGGTGAGTCGGTTGATATAGTGTATCTGGACTTTCAGAAAGCCTTTGACAAGGTCCCTCATCAGAGACTTTTGGCAAAACTAAAGAGTCATGGGATAGGAGGCAGTGTACTACTGTGGATCAGGAACCGGTTAATAGATAGAAAGCAGAGGGTTGGGCTAAATTGCCAATTTTCCCAATGGAGAAAGGTGACTAGTGGTGTACCCCAGGGATCTGTGCTGGGTCCACTGCTTTTTGACATATTCATAAATGACCTGGAAAGTGGAATAACGAGTGAGGTTATCAAATTTGCAGATGACACAAAACTATTTAAAGTTGTTAAAACCCAAGAGGATTGTGGAAAATTGCAAGAGGATCTTGATAAATTGGAAGACTGGGCATCAAAATGGCAGATGAAATTTAATGTGGACAAGTGCAAAGTTATGCACCTAGGGAAGAACAACCCAAACTATGGTTACACGATGCAAGGTTCCACTTTAGGAACCTCCACCCAGGAAAAAGATTTAGGTGTCATTGTGGATAACATGTAAAAACCCTCAGCCCAGTTTGCAGCGGTTGTCAAGAGAGCAAATAGAATGCTAGGTATCATAAGGAAAGGAATGGAAAATAAAACAAAAGATATTATAATGCCTCTGTATCGTTCCATGGTGAGACCGCACCTTGAATATTATGTGCAATTCTGGTCGCCGTATCTTAGAAAATGTTCAGAGAAGAGTCACCAAAATGGTAAAGGGGATGGAAGGATACTCCTATGAAGAAAGGCTAAAACGGTTAGGGCTCTTTAACCTGGAAAAGAGACGGCTGAGGGGAGATATGATAGAAGTCTATAATTTAATGAACGGAGTGGAACGGGTAAACGTAGATTGATTGTTTACGTTATCAGAATATAGAAAGACTAGGGGACATGCAATGAAGCTACAGGGTAAACTATTTAAATCTAATAAAAGAAAATATTTTTTTCACTCAACGTGTAATCAAACTTTGGAATTTGTTACTGGAGGATGTAGTAAAGGTTGTTAGTGTAGCTGGATTTAAGAAAGGTTTGGACAACCATTATTAAGAAGGGACCCAGGATATCAATGCTTGACCCAGTACAAGCATTGTGGAACCTGTGTCTTTTGGGGAAACTGCTAGGTACATAAGACCTAGATTGGCCACTGTTGGAAACAGGATACTGGGCTT
The DNA here is from genome assembly GCA_033557465.1 of Ichthyophis bannanicus. Taxonomy (NCBI): domain Eukaryota; kingdom Metazoa; phylum Chordata; class Amphibia; order Gymnophiona; family Ichthyophiidae; genus Ichthyophis; species Ichthyophis bannanicus. Next base: position 407,880,939 of record CM066035.1, on the reverse strand, counting down.
GATGGACCTTGGTCTGACCCAGTATGGCATATCTTATGTTCTTATGTAATCCATGTACTTCCCCCTCCCCTCCTTGCCGGCATTTATTTATTCATTTTTTACCAAGACGGTTCCACTGATTTCTCATATACGCAAGATTGACTTTAAATATACAAATTCTTGTATGAGGAGAAACCAACCCTTTCTTCTCTTCCATGATCGATAGCGTGATTGTGTTCCACATACCGTAAGAGTACAGTTGTGCCTCCCTTTGTTTTCCATATGCACCTTTTAGTTATTCACCAAAATGCTTTTATCACATGGATCTGGATAATATTAGTGTTAATTTAAGGTTCACATATGCTTATCAATTTTAGATTTACATATATTTTATGATTCCAATCTGCATGTCTTTTATCGTTTATTATCATTTTTATGCATGTTTCTCTTTGTCTTAATTATGTTTTTATCAGCTATTGTTTAGCTTTAATTTTAATATTCCTCTTACATTTGTTTGCAATTTTATGTTTGATTGTATATATAATTTTTAATCATCTCTATGGTATTCTTAGAATAGCTATTTATTTTCTGGACACAACCTATATCTTCTCATCTTGTTCTTATTTTAAGTCTCTTTTTTTTAAAATGCCTTCAAGTCAGTGCTGACCCTTAGCAACCCAGCAACTCCTGGGTTTTCTTGGAAAGGTATGAACTGAAGTAGATTGGCAGGCTTTTTCTTCTGAGGCAATGGAGGGTAAAGCGATTTGCCCAAGGCCACAAAGAGTGCCAGTGGGACTTGAACCCAGATTTCTTCAGTAGTAGGTTGCTGCTCTAACTACTAGGCTATTCCTTCACTCACATTGTTTTAATTTGATTTTTATATATGTCTCTTAGAACCTTGTACCCCTAATGAAGGCTCTGTCAAAACACAGCCGTGTCGGGTGCCTGGTATCCCCTTTGATTTCAATAAATTTTGTTGGTTGTTACCTCACTCTGGACTTGCTGTTGGACCTCTTGTGATTGTACTGTGCTTTTGTGTTTGGACAGTTCCTATATTTTTCCTGTGCAGGCAAGGTGAGGATTCAGTTCTGCGTAGGAATCTGTAGTTCATCCAGCAGTGCACTGCCCTTCTCCTTTCCTCTCCTCACCTAGATTACACTCTTTTCTTCCCCTGCTTTTCACTCCCTTACTTGCACTCTCTCAGATCTCACAATCTCCTCTAATCATGCCCCTCTCCAATGCTCTTCCTCCTCTTCCCAAGCTCTATCCAATCTTATATGCATTCCTTTTCTCTAATCTCACCCCTTCTCTTTATGCTCCGGCCCCTTACCCAGCCCTTCACAGCATTCAGGCAGCCAGGGCACAGCCATGGCCTTGGCCTATCCAGTCTACCTTCTGTACTAACTACTATAGTCCCTTTTTTCCTTCAGAGATCTTTTCTATTGGTCCTATGCTTTCTTGAATTCACTGTCCTGGTCTCTACTACCTCCACTGGTAGACTGTTCCATGCTTCTGCCACTCCTGAGTCTATCCCCTTTCAGCTTCATCCTGTGCCCCCTCGTTGTAGAGCTTTCTTTCAATTTAAGGATGTTCTGTGCACTTATAGAGATGTTTAAATACCTCCATAGCATATCTCCTCTCTCCCGCCTTTTCTCCAATACATATTGAAATCTTTACGTTTGCCCCATACGCCTTATGATGAAGCCCATTGACTATTTTGGTAGCCACCCTCTGCACTGACTCCATTCTTTATATATCCTTTTGAAGGTGTGGTCTCCAGAATTGCATACAGTACTCCAAATGAGGTTTTACCAAAGACATACAGAGGCACTATCATCTCCTTCTTCTTACTGGCCATTCCTCTCCCTATGCACCCCAGCATCCTTCTGGCTTTTGCTGTCACCTTTTCTACCTGTTTAGCCACCTAAAGATCATAAAAAACAATCACGCTCAGGTCCTGCTCTTCATGGACAGAAATATTTCACCCCCTATACTGTGCTGCTCCCTTAGGTTTTTGCAGTCCAAATGCTGACCCTGCATTTTTTTAACAATAAATCTCAGCTGCCAAATTCTCAAACATTCTTCAAGCTTTGCTAGATCCCTCCTCCTGTTATCTACACCTTCCTGGGTGTCTACTCTATAGCAGAAGGGGAGGAGGAGTTGCACCATATGTAAAAAATAATATTAAAGCTATAGAATTATAGGGCTTAAAAGGGAGCGAGGAGGCACTGTGGGTTAAACTAGAAAGAGAAAAAGGGAAATCCATTTTCATTGGTGTGATTATACAGATCTCTCTCACATGGAGAAGTGGACAGAAATTTTATAGAAGACATACACAGTATTATCATGAACGGAGAAGGGCTACTGATAGGTGATTTCAAAATACCGGATGTTAATTGGCACATCTCTGCTGCAGTGTCATCTAGAAGTAAGGAGATTCTGGATTCTCTACAGGGAGAATTATTCTGCCAACTGGTAACAGAAGCCACACATGAAGAGGTCATGCTAGACTTGGTGCTTAACACTGGAGAAAGTGTTTCTGATGTCATAGTGGGAGATCATCTCATATTCAGTGATCACTAGATGGTGTGGTTCAATGTTAGGACTAGGGCTGATAAAATCCATTCAAATGTGAGGGTCTTGGGGCCTGATATTCATCTGGACATGCTAGGTGCTGCTACACCCAGATATTCAATATTAGAGTCATATGTTGCCCTGGCACATATCCAGGGATTGCCCCACATGCTGGAAGCTGCAGTAGCTAACCAGGCAGCAGCACTAATGTATGCTGCCCGGTTAGCTCCTCTGCGTGAAAGACAGGTGACAGTCTTCGCCTCTGCTCTGTTCCAGAAAGCCCCCAACGTGCCTCGATGTTAACCATATAGTTCAGGGCGTGAAGCGTGGTTAAAAGTGGATATTCAACAGCACTAACCATGTAAGTGCTATTGAATATCCCAATTAAAGACATATACATGGTTTACTGGGCTGTAAACCATGAAAATGCCTTAAACATTAGGAAAACTAACTTTGTCAAGATGGGATAATAACTCAAGGAGTCATTAGCAGGATGGGAACAGCTGGAGGATGTAGACAAGTAAAGGGCAATAAGCCTTTCTGTTGGGAAAGATAAATGTAAAAGGAAAAGGAAGCTACTATGGTTCTCAAAAGAAGTAGCTGAAAAGGTGAAGAAAAGAGGGTGACCTTCATAAACTATAAGAGATTGCAGAGAGAAGAAGACAAGCATAAATATTTGGAAAACTTACAGAAGCTAGATAAGTAGTCAGGAAAGCAAAGATACAAAAAGAAGAAGAAATAGCAAATGCAATAAAATAGAGGGATAAGACATTTTTCAGATATATTAGTGAGAGTAAGGGCCAAAGTGGTATTATCAGACTCAAGGTTGAAGGAGGAATACAGTATGTAGAAGCTGAGGATAAAGCAGAATTACATAACAAATATTTGTGTTCTGTGAATAATTTTCAGAAGACTGTCTTCATGAGGAACTAGCTAAACTAAAAGTATACAAAGTGAGGAGAATGGATGGGATACATCCAAGATTATTCAAGGTACTTGGGGACATTCTAGCTGCTCCACTGGAGTCAGGAGTTTTCCCAAAGGACTGGAGAAAGGCATATGTGGTTCCTTTACAGAAAAGTGGAAGTAAGGATCGAAAACTATAGGCCAGTTAGTCTAACCTCTATGGCGAGTAAATTATTGGAAATGCTGCTAAAACCGACAATAGTGAGGTTTCTGGAGTCCAGTGGATTGCAGGATCTGAGGCAGCATGGATACCAGAGGCAGGTCTTATCAGACAAATCTGATTGATTTCTTTGACTGGGTGACCAGGGAGTTGGACCAAGGGAGAGCCCTAGATGTAGTGTATGTAGATTTCCGTAAAGCCTTTGACACCATACCGCACAGGAGACTTAAAAACAAACTGAGCACCTAGGGATGGACCATGAAGTGACTGACTGGGTTAGAAAGTGGTTAAGTGGAGGCAACAAAGGGTACAGATAAATGGAGCTCACTCTGAGGAGAAGGAAGTTGCCAGTGGTGTGCTGCAGGGATCTGTCCTTGGTCCGATTCTTTTTAACATCTTTGTTAGTGATATTGTGGAAGGGCTGTCGGGTAAGGTTTGCCTCTTTGTTGATGATACCAAAATCTGCAATAAAGTAGACACCCGGGAAGGAGTAAATAACATGAGGAGGGATCTAGCTAAGCTTCAAGAATGGTCAAGAATTTGACAGCTGAGATTTAAACTAAAAATGCGGGGTCATGCATTTGGGCTATAAAAATCCAAAGGAGCAGTACAGTGTAGGGGGGCAAAGTACTTCTGTCCACGGGAGAAGAGCAGGACCTGTGCAGGATTTTTTTTGTTAATCTTAAAGTGGCTAAACAGGTAGAAAAGATAAGGGCGAAAACCAGAAGGATACCTGAGTGCATAGGGAGAGGAATGGCCAGCAGAAAAAAAGGAGGTGATAATACCTCTGTATGAGTCTCTGGTGTGACCTTATTTGGAGTATTGTGTGCAATTCTGAAGACCACCCCTTCAAAAGGATATAAACAGTATGGAGTCGGTGCAGAGGATGTCTACTAAAATGATTAGTGGTCTTCATTATAAAGCATATGAGGACAGACTTAAAGATCTTAATATGTATATGATAGAGGAAAGGCGGGATAGAGAAGATATGACCTCCGTGGCACAAATACACAAGAGGATAGCTTCTTTCGATTGAAAGCAAGCTCTACTATGAGGAGACATAGGATAAGGGTGAAAGGGGATAGACTCAGGATTAATATGTGGAAATATTTCTTTATGGAAACAGTGGTAGATGCATGTAATAGTCTCCCAGTGGAGGTAGTAGAGACGAGGACAATATCCAAATTCAAAAAAACATGGAACAAACACAGAAGATTTCTACAGGTAATAAAAGAGGACTTTTGTAGTTGATATGCAAGGACAGACTAGAAAGGCCATGTGGTCTTTTTCTGCCATCATGTTTCTATGTTTGAGAATTTAGTATCATCTGCAAAGAGGCAAACCTTACCAGACAGCCCTTCCACAATACAATATCACTAACATAGATGTTAAAAAGTATCAGACCAAAGACAGATCCCTGCAGCACACCACTGGTAGCATCCATATCCTCAGAGTGAGCTCCATTTAACTGTACAGTTTGTCATCTCCTACTCAACCAATTCCCAACCCAGTCAATCATTTAGAGTCCACTCCTAGGATGCTTAATTTATTTATGTCTCCTGTGCGGAGTGGTGTCAAAGCTTTACTGAAATCTAAATACATCACATCTAAGTCTCCCCCTCGGTCCATCTCTCTGGGACCATTCCTGACTCTAAAGAAGCATTGAAAAGGTCAGACAGTGGAGCCAATAGAACTTCCCCAATTTCCTTCAATAATCTCAGGTATACCCCATCTGGCCCCATCGTTTTATCTACTTTTAGTTTAGCTAGTTCCTCACGAACACAGTCTTCTGAAAATTGTTCAAGATCCCCTTCACGTCTGTTCCTATTTGTAGGTGTTTTCTGAGGTCCTGCTCCTGGCTCTGCATCTGTGAACACAGAACAAAAATATTTGTTAAGTAATTCTGCTTTATCATCTACATATTCCTCCCCTTCACCCTTCAGTCAGACAATACCAATTTTCCCCTTCCTCCTCTCACTAACAAATCTGAAAAATGTCTTGTCCCCCCCATTTTACTGCATTGGCTATTTTTCCTTCTACTTATATATTTGCTTTCCTGACAACTTTCCTAGCTTTTCTAAGTTTTTTCAAACATTGATGGTTGTCTGGAGACCGCACTTTCAAAAGGATATAAGCAGGATAGAATCGGTGCCGAGGGTGGCTACTAAGATGGTTAGAGGTCTTCGTTATAAAGCATATTAGATAGACTTAAAGATCTTAATATGTATATGGTAGAGGAAAGGCGGGATAGAGGAGATATGATAGAGATATGATAGAGATGTTTAAATACCTCCATGGCATAAATGTCCAAGAGGAGAGCCTCTTTCGATTGAAAGCAAGCTCTACTATGAGGGGACATAGGATGAGAGTGAAAGGGGATAAACTCAGCAGTAATATGTGGAAATATTTATTTATGGAAAGCGTGGTAGATGCATGAAATAGTCTCCCAGTAGAGGTAGCAGAGATGAGGACAGTATCCGAATTCAAGAAAGCATGAAACAAGCACTGAAGATCTCTAAAGGATAAAAAGGGACTATTGTAGTGAATATGGAAGGGCAGACTAGATAGTCCATGTGGTCTTTTTCTGCCATCATTTTCTGTGTTTCTGTTTCTGTCATCCTTTCTCTGCGATCCCTTGTACTTTATGAAGATCGCTCTCTTTTTCTTCATCTTTTCAGCTACTTCTTTCAAGAATCATAATGGCCTTCTTTTCCCTTTACATTTATTTACTTTCCTAAAAAAAGGTTTGTTGCCCTTAAAATATTCCCTTTCAGTTTTGCCCATTGCTTTTCTACATCCCCCAGTTTTCCCCATCCCACTAAAGACTCCTTGAGATATTGTCCCATCTTGGCAAGGTTGGTTTTACTAAATTCTAGGACCTTGCTTTTGAATGGACTTTATCAGCCCTAGTCATAATACTGAACCAAACCATCTGGTGATCACTGGATGAGAGATGATCTCCCACTATAAGATCAGAAATACTTTCCCCACTGGTAAGCACCAGGTCCAGTATGGCTTCTTCACATGTGGGTTGTTACCAGTTGCCAGAATAATTCTCCCTGTAGAGCAGTGGTTCTCAGTCTGGGACCCCCAGGCCTGTCAGGTTTTCAGGATATCCACACTGAATATGTACAAGATAGATTTGCGTGTACTGCTTCAATATTCATTGCGGATATCCTGAAAACGAGACTGGCCTGGGGGTCCCAGAGGACTGGGTTGAGAACCACTGCTGTAGAGAATCCAGGTTCTCCTTACTTCTAGATGACCCTGCTGCAGGGATGCGCCAATCAGTATCTGGCATATTGAAGTCACCTATCAGTAGCACTTCTCCTTTGATGGCAATACAATTATATCTCTTTCTACTTCTCCCTGTGAAGGAGATCTGTATATCATACCAATACAAATGGACTCTACATTCCCTCATTTTAGTTTAACCCACAGTGCCTCCTTCTTCCCTTGTAAGCCCTGTAATTCTGTAGCTTTAACATTATTTTTAACATATAGTGCCACTCCTCCTCCCTTTGTTCCTACTCTGTTCTTCCTGAGTAAAGTATAGCCGGTATAATTACATCGCAGTCATGGTTGTCTGTGAACCATGTCTCTGTAACTGCCACTAAATCCAAGTCAGCCTCTTCCATTAAATCCTCAACATCTGGGATATTATATCCCATACTTCCGTAGTATGGGATATAATATCCCAGATGTTGAGAAATGCACACTGCTTTTCAGTCACTGCCCCTTTTATCCATTTCTACAGAGATATTTAATACCTGAGGGCTTTTACTTACCTGGGGGCTTTTTTCACCCATCCCCAATGAATCTACTACTACTACTGCTATTATTAAACATTTATAAAGCACTACAAGGCATATGTAGCACTGCATAAACACAGAGCTTACAATCTAATCAAGACAGACAAGACATAAGATAGGAATAAGGAGACACAAGGAAAAAAGGGATCAGGATCCAAAAGCAGCCTCAAAGAGGTGAGCCTTTAGCATAGATTTGAAAAGAGGCAGAGATGAAGCCTGACGTACAGACTCAGGGAATTTGTTCCAGGCATAAGGAGCAGCAAAGTGAAAGGACCGAAGTCTGGAGTTAGCAGTGGAAGAAAAGGGCAAAGAGAGGAGCAAGCCAGTAAAAGAGAAGAGTTCATGAGGAGGGATGTAAGGGGAGAGGAAAGAGGAAAGATAGTGAGGAGCAGAAGAATGAATGCATTTAAAGGTCAGAAGGAGGAGTTTGAATTGGATACGGAAACGTAAGGGAAGCCAATCAAGTGACTTGACAAGAGGGGTTATATGAGTAATCTAGTTTAAAGCCAGTCGACTGTGGAAGATACTTTGACCCTTCTTGGATAGATGGATGTCATCTCTGCTCATTAGCCCTTGGAAAATCATCCCATGGTCCAGGAAACCAAAATGCTGTCAAGGACACCATCAACATTCATCACCAGGATGTGAGCTTCTCTGCCCTAACCTTTACCCTCAACAGGGAGGATTGAAGAGAACACCATCTATGCATTTATCTACTTCACCCTCTCTCCTGGAGCCAAGAAGTCGGAGGGATATCCAGCTATATCGCTTGTGCTGACATGGATGAGAATCATCGGATAATGGTCAGTTGGACAGATGAGTATCGGCAAACTCTCTGTAACATCTCGGATTGTGGCACCTGGCAGAGAGCACACCTCCCTGGACATCAAGTCTGGTTGGCAGATGAATGCCTCAGTACCCCTCAGAAGAGAGTCACTAACCACCACTACCCTTCGCTTCCTTGTGGTTGCTGATTCTGCAACTTTAGGGTGCTTGAGCTATGGTTCATCTCATTCCTGGTATGTTTTCACCTCCTCCATTTCCAGGGCTGCATAATGGTTCTTCAGTTTCAGGGCTGGAGGAGTTGGATTGCCAATCCTGCAGGTTCTGATGACTTCTGTCCAACTCTCTTCATTCTTTTTTTTTTCTTTTTTTTCCATTTTAACTTTTTATTAATCATTTCAATGAAAGTTACAAGTCTCTGTAAATTCAACTTTGTACAATCCCTTAACAAGGACATAGGCTAACATATATAATCCTTTTATTTTTGCATACTCCCTTCCTATGCGCCCCTTCTTATATCTTCCCCTATCCCACCCCCTCCCCTCCCTTCCCTGCCCCCTCGCTCTTCATCCATCCGTTCATCACCAGCTCATCCACTCTCGTGTTAGTATGCCCTCCCATTTCACCCAATCACCTTTGAGTCTTCCTGATGGGCTATAACTAGAGACCCTCCCGCCTTCTTCCGCTGCTCTCCCCCTCTCTCATCCTTCCATGTTTCCAACCACTTACACACTCTCTTCCATTGTTCCTCAGCTTTCCCCCCGTTTCCCCGCCACATCTCCGTCAATCTATGCATCAAACACACCTCTGCCACCCTTCTAACAAATCCTGCCGGTTGTGGTGTGGTCGCCCCCACCCAGTGCTGTGCTATCTCCTGTCGTGTTGCCACTGTACAGTGGTGGAGCACTCCACTAACCCTCTTTGGAATGTCCTCCTCTAGTTGATGCAGTAAGCAGATCTCTGGTTTCTTTTGCAGTCGATATCCTGTCATGTTATAAATCATCTCTAAAATCTCCATCCAGTAAGCTTGTACCCATTCACACTTCCACCACATATGCATCCAATCCCCTCTTGCATGACATCCCCTCCAACATTGATCAGTAAGTCCCCTTCCAGCTCTCTTTTTACGTACTGGAGTCCAATACCAGCGGAACAATACTTTATAAGCATTCTCTTTTACCTGTGTGGCAATAGAAATATTTGCCATCATCTGTATTATCTTGTCCCATACCTCATCAGACCATCTCACCCCCAGATCTTCTTCCCATTTTAACATATACCCCAATTTATTCTCCCCACCCTCCTTTGTAAATTCTGGACAAAACTCCTTTTTTCCCTAGGTTCCCTGTACACAGCGCCTCAAACCACCCCCCGTTTTCCCAAAGATCCTTCCACACCTTCGGTTGTTTCAAGAAATGGCTCACTTGTATATATGCACAGTAATCACAGTTCCCCAATCTATATAAATCCTTAATACCTTCAAACTCAAAAATGCCTTCCTTGCTCACTATTTGTGAGACATGTGTTAGCCCCGCCTGTGCCCATCTATGCAGAATATGCACCCCTGGTCCTTGTCTGCTTTCAAAACAGGCCTCCAATGTCATGCCCTGTGTATATCTTTTATCTTGTACAAATAATTTTCTGTTTTGTTTCCACACCTGCAAATTATACGCTATTAGGGGATTCTGACATTTCATTTCTAAACTATGACTCCCCCTCCACACTAATTTGGCCAGGCTTTCTCCCCTTAGAGAATCTTCTTCCATCTGGACCCATTATTTCTGTGTTCCTCGATGCCACCCATAGATCATTTTCAGTTGCATTGCCTCATAATATTTCCTAAAGTTAGGCACCCCTAACCCTCCCTCTCCTTTAGCTCTTTGCATTACGGCCATAGATACTCTCGCCCGTCTATTTTGCCAGATGAACCGATTAACGATTCTTTGTAACCATTCTAGCCTGCTAGGTGGTACCTTTATGGGTAGCGTCTGGAACAGAAATAGGAATCGTGGCAAGAGCATCATCATCTTTATTGTGGCGACCAAAATGATTTGGAGCCTGCACCAGAAGCCTTATGAGGAGAGACTTGAAGACCTAAATATGTACACTTTGGAGGAGAGGAGGCATAGGGGAGATATGATTCAGACCTTTAAATACTTAAAGAGAAATAATGAACAAACAAACCTCTTCCAGAGACGGGGAAGCTGTAAAACTAGAGGGCATAACATGAAGCTGCAAGGTGGTAAATTGAAGGGCAATGTCAGGAAATACTTTTTTACTGAAAGGGTGGTGGATGCTTGGAATGCCCTCCCAATGGAGGTGGTGGGGACAAACACAGTGACGGAATTCAAAGTGGTCTGGGATAGACACTGTGGATCACTTTACAACAACAAGATTAAATCAAAATAAACTGAACCATCTAATTTATCAACAAATAGGGGTATCCTACATGGAGCAATGTGGGAGGAGCAGTGTGTTCACCCCTAAACAAACAAAGAAACAAAGATATGGGGAGGGGTGAAGACACGGCGAGGGGTGCACCTGCTCCTGGTGGGTGCACCACTAAGCAAAGACATGTGTAGGGGTGCACCTACTCCCTAAAAGACATGGGAAGGGATGCACCTACTCCTGTCATATTGCTGGGCAGACTAGATGGACCATACTGGTCTTTATCTGCCGTCATTTACTATGTTACTATGTGGTAATCCGCCCGAACCATGAAAGATATCCCTGCCCCCACCCATCCAACCAGCTCTCTACCTGCCCAAATAGCTTTTGATAATTCAGCTTATATAAGGCTTATATCCTATTACTTATTTGTATGCCATGATATCTAATACTCTCTCTCACCCACTTGAATCGATATTTCTCTTTTAGCAGTCTCTGTGTGTCTCCATGTATTGTTAAATTTAAGATTTCTGATTTGGTCCAGTTAATAGTAAACCTCGATAACCTGCCAAATTCTTCTAATTCCCACATTAAAATTGGAATCAAAACAAGGCCTGCCAATGCTCAAGATGATTTTTTTTTTTAAGTGCCATCAAGTCAGTGTTGACCCATAGTGACCCAGCTACCTCTGGGTTTTCTTGGTGATGTATCACTGGAAATCAGTCATCCACTAAGGAACTGAGATTAGTTATGCTTCAGGTGAACAAGGTATATTACACGTATTAGGTACAGTTTTATTAGTATAAATATCCATAGCAACCCTTAGTAAGTAAAGAACTTAGATCTAAACACAAACTTAAAACTAAGATGCAGACAGCAGTCCAGCAGCGGGATGGGGGCTTTCCAGTCTTTTGCATTGAGTGTCACATGTATGATTTTCTCCCAGTTGGTGAGAGGTCTTACGTGTGCACTAGGTGCAAGGAGCTCTTTGCTCTCAGGGAACGAGTCCGTTCTCTAGAGGCTAAAGTAGCAGACTTGGAAAGCATAAGACAGACAGAGAGGTACATAGACGAGACCTACAGGGATATAGTCCTGAAGTCCCACCTCCAGTCTGGCAGCATCCCTGTTGCCATGGAGGAGAGAGGTCACGTGACAGGAGAGCATCACTCTGGTGTGGCAGGAAGTGATCCTGTAACTAGGACCTGTCCTCCAGGTGATGTAAAACCCTCTCGCACCGAGGAAGTTTCTCCAGGGCCATGTGCCCATGAGGGAAGGGTTAGGACAGCCGTTATAGTTGGTGATTCGATCATTAGGCATGTAGATAGCTGGGTGGCTGGTGGACGTGAGGATCGCCTGGTAACATGCCTGCCTGGTGCAAAGGTAGCGGACCTCACGCACCACCTAGATGAGGTCTTAGATAGTGCTGGGGAGGAGTCTGCTGTCTTGGTACATGTCGGTACCAATGACATAGGAAAATGTGGTAGGGAGGTTCTGGAGGCTAAATTTAGGCTTTTAGGTAGGAAGTTGAAATCCAGAACTTCCAGGGTAGCATTCTCCGAAATGCTTCCTGTTCCACGCGCAGGACCCAAAAGGCAGGCAGAGGTCCGGAGTCTCAATGCGTGGATGAGACAATGGTGCAGAGATGAGGGTTTTGGATTTGTTAGGAACTGGGGAACATTCTGGGGAAAGGAGGGGCTCTTCCGAAGGGATGGGCTTCACCTTAACCAGGATGGAACCAGGCTGCTGGCATTAACCTTTAAAAAGGAGATAGAGCAGCTTTTAAACTAGATATTAGGGGAAAGCTGACAGTCGACCAAGAGCGGATGGTTAGGAAGAATGTATCTTTGAAGGATACTACCAAAAGCAGAGGTTCCACAAAAGAGTAAAGTAGCCCAAATGCCCTCAAGTATGGAGCAGACTGAGCTTAAAGATCCCAAATTACCCATGTCTAACAATAGCCAAATTAATATGAGTAAAATACATTCTCTAAAATGCTTGTATGCAAATGCTAGAAGTCTAAAAACTAAGATGGGAGATTTAGAATATATAGCACTAAATGAAAGGTTAGATATGATTGGAATATCAGAGACATGGTGGAAGGAGGACAACCAGTGGGACACTGTGATACCTGGGTACAAACTATATCGTAATGATAGAGCTGATCAAATTGGTGGAGGGGTTGTTCTCTATGTTAGAGAGGGCATTGAGTCAGACTGGGCATCAAAATGGCAGATGAAATTTAATGTGGACAAGTGCAAAGTTATGCACCTAGGGAAGAACAACCCAAACTATGGTTACACGATGCAAGGTTCCACATCAGGAACCACCACCCTGGAAAAAGATTTAGGCGTCATTGTGGATACCATGTTAAAACCCTCGGCCCAGTGTGCAGCAGCGGCCAAGAGAGCAAATAGAATGCTAGGTATGATAAGGAAAGGAATGGAAAATAAAACAAAAGATATTATAATGCCTCTATATCGTTCCATGGTGAGACCGCACCTTGAATATTGTGTGCAATTCTGGTCGCCGTATCTTAAAAAGGATATAGCGATTTTAGAAAAGGTTCAGAGAAGAGCCACCAAAATGGTAAAGGGGATGGAAGGATACTCCTATGAAGAAAGGCTAAAAAGGTTGGGGCTCTTTAACCTGGAAAAGAGACGGCTGAGGGGAGATATGATAGAAGTCTATAAATTAATGAACGGAGTGGAACGGGTAAACGTAGATTGATTGTTTACCTTATCAGAATATAGAAAGACGGGGGGACATGCAATGAAGCTACAGGGTAAACTATTTAAGACTAATAAAAGAAAATATTTTTTCACTCAACGTGTAATCAAACTCTGGCATTTGTTACCGGAGGATGTAGTAAAGGCTGTTAGTGTAGCTGGGTTTAAAAAAGGTTTGGACAAGTTCCTGGAGGAAAGGTCCATAAACCATTATTAAGAAGGGACCCAGGATATCAATGCTTGAACCAATACAAGCATTGTGGAACCTGTGTCCCTTGGGGAAACTGCTAGGTACATATGACCTAGATTGGCCATTGTTGGAAACAGAATACTGGGCTTGATGGACCTTGGTCTGACCCAGTATGGCATATCTTATGTTCTTATGTTCTAAGTAGATTGCAGCCTTTTCTTCCGAGGCAATGGAGGGTAAAGTGACTTGCCCAAAGTCACAAGGAGTACCAGTGGGAATTGAACCCTGGATCTTCTGGGTACTAGGCAGTTGCTCTAACCACTAGGCTACTCCTGCACTCCTCTCAAGATGATGTCATCTGCAAATAGCGAGATTTTATATTCTCTCGGCCCTAATTTTATTCCCTGTACATCAGCCCTCTCCCTCACTCTCTCCGCAAATGGTTCCAGCGAGATGGCAAAAAGCAGCAGAGATAATGGGCAGCCCTGTCTCGTCCCTCTCTCCTGCCCAAAGAATTCCGAATAAGTACCATTCACCCTAACGCAGGCTTTCAGATTGCGGTATAATGCCTTTACCCAGTTTATGAATTCTGCCCCCAAGCCCATTCTTTCCATTATCTGGAAGAGAAATGGCCAAGACACCTGATCAAAAGCCTTTTCTGCATCTAGAGACAGCAATAAGGCGTCTTCCCCATTTTGTTCCGTGGACCAAATCATATTCAAGATCTTCCTGATATTGTCAGCTACCTGTCTACCGGGAATGAATCCCACTTGATCATAATGGATCAGCTTCCCTATCAACTTATTTAAACGTGTAGCTAGCATTTTAGCTAATAATTTGGCATCTAGATTGAGCAGCGAGATAGGTCGATATGATGAACACTCTTGTGGGTCCTTTCCCTCTTTGTGTATTATGGTAATTCCCGTCCACCCCATAGTATCCGCTAATCCCCTGCCCTCCCTTGGAAGATTAAAAAGCCTCACAAGCGGTGCTATTAGTATCTCTCCAAAGCATCTATAAAAATGCGTTGTCAACCCATCTAACCCCGGAGCCTTATCTATTTTTAACTGTTGTATCGCTCTCTGCACTTCTTCTACTCGTATGACCTTGTGTAATTCTTGTTGTTCCCCCTCATCTAATTTTGGAAACTTCATTGAGTCCAGATAGCTTTGTATCCTCTCCCTCTGCGGATAATCCCTTGCTTTATATAATCCCTGATAATATCCCCTAAATGCTTCCTTAATCTCCTCATCCTTATATACCAGCCCTCCTCCCTGATTCCGAATTTTCATTATATGGGAGCGCAGTTTCCTCTGCTTCAATTTCTGCGCCATGTATCTCCCCACTTTATTTCCTCCCTCAAAGAAGTCCTGTCTCAACAGCTGCATTTGGTACCTTATTTTAGCGGCCTGCATTTCATTTAACTGTGCTCTCACTGCTAGCACTTGACCTCTATAATCTCTTGCCTGCTCTTGCGCATCCAAATCTTCCAGCTCCATCAATTTTCCTTGCAAATCATTCTCACTCCCCTCCCTTTCCCTCTTTTTCCATGCCCCCCCCATTTAATTAAGATTCCTCTCACCACTGCCTTATATCCATCCCATACTCCTCCCCAGGCTACCTCCCCATTATCATTCCATTTAAAATATTCCCTAGTTTCCCTCTCTATTTCCTCCCTAACCTTCCCATCCTCTAATAAAGTGTTCATTAAGTCTCCAAAACTGTATACCTTTCCCCTCCCCCTCTATTGCCAAACGGACCTGCACTGGTGCATGATCTGACCATGTAATTGACTCCATATCCGCCCCTTGATCTGTCCCCCAATCTCCTTTGAAACCCAGATAGCGTCTATTCTGGAATATGATCCATGTACTGGGGAAAAATGAGAAAATTGCCTCTTCCCTGGGTGAAGGAATCTCCAAGCATCGATCAAGCAGTGTTGTGTGACAAAACTGCGGTAACGCATCCTATCTGTCCATTTACCCTCTCATTTCCCTGTGGCATCTCTTGCAGGGTTCCACGTTAAATTAAAGTCTCCTCCACAGATTAGGTTTCCCTCTCCCAATTTCCCCACCTCCTCATTCAGTTTTGCCCAAAATTCACTTTGCACCCCTGTTGGCGCATATACATTTACTATACAATACCATTCATTCCCCACTTTTAACCGCATTAGCACATATCTCCCCTCTTTATCCCTTACCACAGTGTGTAATAACATATTCAAATTTGTATCTATCAAAATGGCCATTCCTCCTTTTTTCTTTTCCACTGTATTAGAAGCATGTACACACAGTCCATATCCCCTGGGTTTGACCAGGTACTCTATCTCTCTTGTTAAGTGCATTTCTTGTAAAAGCACTATCGCTGCCCTTTGGCGTATTATTTCTTTATACAATTTTTGTCGTTTAAAGGGTGAATTAAGCTCTTTTACATTTAGTGATACTATTGTTAACTCACCTATAAATTTTGCACCCCCACTTCTCCTTTGCACTTCCCCTCTTCCCTCCCCCCTCCCTCCACTCCCCCACCCCCTCTGTCTCTCGTCCCTCCTCTTAACCCTGCTTCCCCCCTCCTCCCCCATCCCCCTACCCCCCTCCACCCTAGTTCTCTTCCCCCTCCCCCCTCCCCTCGTTGGAGACTCGTCTTCCAGTCTTAGTGACAGTCAATCAAGCCATCGCCTATTCTTATCCTTTCATCCCACTTTCTTACCCCGACGCCTCTCCTTCCGCCCTTACCCATTCCCTACCCTCCTGTCTCCCCCCTTAGCCCACTGCCCACCCTGCCCTGCCCGCCCCCACTTCTTTGCTCATTAAATGTCATTGTACCTCCTTAATTATCCCCACCTCCCTTCTCACTCCCCTCTTACCCCTGCTTCACCTACCTTGCCCTCTCCCCTCCCCCTTGTCATTCACCCATCCCCTACCCCCCTTAATACATTTATCATCCTGATCATCTCAATGTCTCTGCTCCTTCTCTTCTCCAACATCAGCCATGTCCCTGCTCCGCTGTCTTCTCTCCTGAGCTGCCTTTATTTAATCTTGCCAGCCTCTTGCCATCCACTGGTGCCCTTCGCCACTTCAGACTATCCACTCTTGACGTAGATGCTTTGCTCATCGTTGATCTGCCTTGTCCTCCGAGTCCCTCTGGGAGATTGGTCAGACCCCAGTCCTTAAGCACTGTCCACGCTTCCTCACTGGAATGAACTTTCCTCGATTTCCCTTTCACTGTAATCAATAAACCAAAAGGAAACAGCCACTTATATCTCAGATCTTCTCTCCTCAAATAGGCTGTCATCTCTTTCATCTCTCTCCTCCATTGAAGTGTGCCCCCTGACAAGTCCTGATACAGTTCCACTTCATGTTCCTCCCATTTGAAGTGCCTCATTTTTCGTGCAGCTCTCAGTATCCTCTCTTTCATTTTAAAAGAATTCAGGCACACCACAATGCCTCGTGGTCTGTTGTCCTTTATAGGCCCAAGCCCTCTATGTGCCCTCTCTATTTGCAGGGGCTCCCCCTCTCCTTCCTCCTCTAGAGCTGCAGTTTGTAACAGGGATCTAAATACTTTTGTTATCACCTCATCACAGTTCTTGTATTTAGCCTCCTCTGGAACCCCCCTCACTCGGATGTTACATCTTCTAGAGCGATCCTCCAGATCCTCTGCTTTCAACTTCAGTTCTTCTTGACCTTGCTTTAATTCTTCCAAGCCTTTCTGTATTTCTGCCATTACTTCTCCATGCTGTGCCAGCTGATTCTCAGTTTCTTCCACTTGAGCTTCCAGATCAACTAAGTCCTGTCACAGAGTTTAATGTCTCTTTTATTTCATTTTTTACACCATTCATTTCCATTTTGAGCTCCTCTTTCAATTCCGTTAGCCACCGCTTAAGCATCTCTGCTATTCCCGGGCTCCCCTCTCCCTCCATCCCCTCTTCTCACTCAGCTTCTCTGTCCACTGCCATTTTACCGTTCTTCTCTCCCTCTTTCCCTCCTTTTGTGGTCGCATAAGATGATCTAAATTCGGCAAGTTTTTTCTTTGCAGACTTCCCTTCTTTTGGTTTCTCCATGTACTCTCTTAGCCCTGCAAGTCTAATGCACTGTGTTGCTGCTCCATTGTTTCTTCTTAATTATATAGTCTTTATTTTAGTAGGTTGTAGGGCAATATAGTCAACCTCTTTTCTGCTCCCTCCCTGGCCAGACCTTCTTACCCTTTTATAGCTTCGCCAACGGTTGTGCCTCAGATCCACTGAGATGCTCTCTTCCTGCAATGCTACCAGTCCTTTCACTTTTAGATGTTAAGCTGGACTGTGCTTTATTCCACTGGGGCGCACTTTCCCTTCCGAGGCCGACACTTACTGTCTCCTTCTGCCTCCTGTACCTCGGTCTCTCTCCTCCTTAGGCTGCTGCCACACTCTGCCATGTGGCTGCTCGACCTGGACCCACACTCCCCCTGCACCTTCACTTCGGCGCACTAACGCTGCTGTCTGGTGGTTTGTTCTTCCGCCACCTTCGCCGCTCTCTCCAATTCCATACCAGGGCTGTGCTAGCACTATTCCAGCACGCACCGGAGCTCCCGTCCTGTTCCACCCACCTCTGCTTGTCCTCTGCTGCGCCACTCTATCGGGTGGTTCATGCGCGCCTTGCTGTCCTCCCATCACTCTTTGCACTCCTGTACTCTTCTCCTTGCCTTTCGCCTCGCTTTTAATTTTGTTGGGGGAAATCCCATCACCCTCGGCGGGATTAACAGAGCCGCGAGAAAGGAAACTCTCGCGGCTCTGAAAGAAGCCCGCGTTTTGGACATGAAGAAAGCTGCTGAGGATGCACGGAGGCTCTGCCGGGCAGGGGGGGGCCCCGCGGCAGAGCTCTTGCTGCTGCCGCGGCAGAGCTCTTGCTGCTGCCGCGGCAGAAGCAGCCGGTTTGGTTTTTTTTTTTTAAAACTTGGGATGCTGAAGAATGTTTTTTGCGCGGGGCCCCCTGAAACGCGGGGCCCTGTGCAAAAAACATTCTTGCTCAATGGACGGGCCGGCCCTGGATACGAGGCACATTCCAATGTGGCCATCCGGGCCCCTGGGCATCCGATCAGAATCGGAATGCCCAGAGGTAGACCTGATTCTGATCTCGGGAGGACTAGATGTGCCCACGGGATCAGAATTGGGTCTAGGGCCTGAACGTGCAGGCTGGGCCCCGATTCCGATCGGCCTGCGTGCCCAGCAGATCCCCGGCTATCTCAGTCAGGCTCCTGAATGGAGCCGCAGTGCCAAGGTGTCCGTCACCATGGCACTGTGGTTCCATTCAGGAGTTGCGAATGCCATCCGCCGCTGATTTACTTTGTTCCCCACAGCTGGACCCTCAATCTAGCCTCCTATGGCCAGGGTCCGGCTGTGGGGAACTTCCTGCACCCCCAAATCTGTTTTACCGGGCCTGGCAGCAGAATCCCCCAATATCCAGGGGGACTTATTCCATCTCTGCAGTGGAATAAGTCCCCCATCTAAGTCCAGGGTCACGGACTGCCCATGCACCATCCTTGTTCAGCCTCCAGAATGTCCCTTCTCGACCCCGTCTAAGCCTCCCTGTACAAACACGTTGTTCGTATGGGGAGGCTTTTGCTGAGGCTAGCAGGGGGCAAATAGCGGGGATGGATGTCATGGGATAGAATGATCCCCTATATCCTCTTAACACTAGCTTTGATGGTGAACATGACTAAAATGTGCATTCTGCAAAATTCTTAGGTGTCTACAGCATTCCTTTTAACACGTTTTGGACCAGCATATGTTTTACATACATAAGGTTTCCATACTTACTACTCAACTGTTTACTAATTAATGGTTATAAATTCAATGGAACTATGTTTAGCTATTATCGTTATGTCAAAAAGCGTTATATACAGATTTTTTATCTGAGATCTAGTTAGTTTAATAGGTATTCTAAGTTTGCTGATTTCGACGGTACTGGCGGCTCAACATAAAAAGATCACAAAAAATAGAAGTAGCTTATAATGCTGTAATAGCTGCTATTTTGCAAATAAAAGTATTTGTAGACTTTAGAAAATAGGTTTAGATAACTAAGTTATTTAATGTCAGAGTTATTGGTGCGTATATCAGCCTTGTATGTTTTTCATACGCTGGGCTAATATGTTGTCGAAACTAATTGCTGTCAAGCATTCTGTTCTAGGTGTTTCAATGGTGCAATATTGACGCACTGCATCAGAAGTGTTTTCACATGTATCATATTCCGCCGTCAGAATGGACAGTTGACAAACTATATTATATCATAATGAAGTGTTTTAAATGAAAACTGCAGTTTCAATAGTATCATACAGTATGTTTATGTCAATGAATATTGGAACTGAATCCTATCTTTTCTGAAGACGGACAATATACTATATTGGACCAGTGTATGAAAAACATACACTATGTGAAACTTCTATTTTCTGCAAAGTTTTAATATTTTTTTATTATTGACGGTATTTTATAGTTGTTTGAGTGTAACAAATCTAATAAATCATCCAGAACAGAGAGAGGATATGTGAGCTGTCCAAAACGGGTTAAGTGTAATAAACTGAATAAATTTCATCTGGTCTTCGGCAGTAATAACTGCATTTGGTAAGTGAGTAGCAATATACAGCTCAATGCATCTAGGTGAAACTCTTCAGGTAGATCTTCATACTTGTCATGTGTTCACCTTCTCTACTACTTTTTATAATTTCTGATTTCTCTCTTCCTCATTCTATCTCTACCCATCCTTTTTCAGTGTTTCCCCTTACTAATTCCCAAAGTGCTCTCCAGAAAATGATGTGTCTACTTTCATCTCTTCAATGCTTTCCTCCTTGTCACTTCTTCCTAGTCAACCAATTTAATGTTCCACACTTTCCCTTCTTCATTCACTATCTCCATCCGTTCCTATCAGTTTTTCACAGCTACCTTCCTGTATATTTTTCACCTTATAATTCCTATACATTGATCTTTTTTTATTCACTCCCTTCTCCTAAGCAGTGTTTACAATCTTCTTTCTCCTTGCCTCTATTGTACCATCATGTGCATCTCTTTTCCTGGGCCTTCTTTGTTTCTCAATACCATCTCCATGTCTTCAGTTGCAGTCTCTTTTCATTCACTTACTATCAATCATTATGTAATAGGAATATAGAAAAGGGGTTTTTACCTGTATCAGGCGAGCTGCTAATGTTAAGTCTGTGTGAATGAGTGTATGGAATATACAGCACAGCTCCAAACCAATCAGGATAGAGTTGTACTGTGAGTTAGGTTGTGCACAGCAGACCTGTGCACGTGCTAGAGAGAGCTCATGCTGATATTTATATATGGGAGAGAGCTCACACTGAAGAATTATTACTGTGCCCCAAGAGTTTTCCATGAGGCAGTTGGGAGAGATAAAATGGAAAGTAACGAAGTGCTTGTGAGGCTCCCGAAGTTCCCTCAGGAAGATGATTTTGGAAACAGTAGATTGACCTGATGGTAGGGTTGTTTGTTTTTTGTGAGGAAACTGTCAGAGCTCTGGAAGGCGGAAAGCCAGAGTGTATGAGGAACTTGTGTGACTTCGAATAAGATTTTTGGATATCTGCCCAAAGGTTTTGCTGATCAGATGAATTATAATAATCTGCTAGCAAATTAGGATTGAATTTTGAGTTTGCTGAGATAATTTATTAGGGGCCCAATATTCAAAGGCAGGGGTTTCCAAACCTGCCTCTCAGCCAGGAGGGTTTTCAGGATATCCACAATGAATATGCATGAGAGAGATTTGCATGCACTGCCTCCATTGTGTGCAAATCTCTCTCATAAACTCCACTAAGCCCAATATTCAGCGACACTAACCAGCCGGTGCCTCTAAATATTCCACAGACTGCCTTGATACTAACCAGATAGGTGCTGGGATGACCCCAGCACGATTTGGCTAAGTGCAATTTTCAGCCCACTAACTGGATATGTAATCGCATAAAGTTAAGGAAGGTCAACGGCTCTCCTAATCTTACATGGTTTTGCTATTCGGTTAGCGGCTGAATATCGCCACTGACCAGATAGCAAAAACTGTCGGGCAGCAAAACTGAATATTCAGTGCTGCATGCCAAATAGGCTCTGGTACTGAATATGCAGAGCTCGGGTGCTTTAGAAATGCTGACCACCATGGCTTCAATATCGGACCCTAGATGCCTGAGCAGTTGAGGGGTTCTGTTGGAGGAGCCTCTGATAATGTCATAATTTACATAGGTGCTGCTACTGTGACAGAAAGCCTTTGAATAAACTTAAAAAGAAAAGAAATAAACCCAACTAGTTCTGCGAATGTTAGAAAGTGTTCTAAGAGCTGTTTCTGATTTCAGTTCAAAGCTCCCTCAGAAAACCTAAATGTATAACTAATTGTTGGGTTGCATTTATGATGTCTAGGAAGGATAAAGCCATTTGAGTGCACCTGGATGTGTGCTTATATTGACTATAGATGGTAGCTATGTTTTGTATCACAGTTTTTCTCCATAGATGGCAGGGCTAATGCATCCAAACTCTGGTGACATCCTCCAACGGAACAAGCGAGTGCAGAGCCCTCCTTCGGTAGAAAGGAAGTCTTAAAGACTTCCACTGTGCCTGTGCTGATGTATTCCCACTCTCCCTGACAGTGTCCAATAGCCGCTCAATCTTATTCCATCTGCATACTAGGGTCCACAGAGCTTTCCTCTATGCACAATTCCTGTACAGAATAATTAAAAAAAAAAGGATATCACTGCAGCCCAATCTAAGTCAACAACCATCTGCAGTTTTTACTTTCATTTTGCTCTCGCCTCACTTGCAGCATCACTAACTCTACTGCTGCGATCATTGCAGCTCAAGACTCCAGACTACTGTCCTCAGCCATAAGAAGTTCGCCAGCTCTAGCAGAGGGTCCGGCAGGGATAATGAAAGAGAAAATGGTCATTGCTGTGCTGTCGGGAGCAGTCTTCCACGTGACATAGACTCAGTCACCCAAGCAACTTCTCTCACCAAATCAAGGCTCTTGCACTAATACACCAGCAGCTATTCTGAAGTCTCTCTGATCAGAACAATTTCCAAAGGCAAGTCGTCTTCATCTTTGGAGAGTGTGTCATGGGAGAGGAGGAGGGAGTTCTGGCTATGCATTGGGTGAGCTGAAAATAACTATTTAAAAAGACAGATGATTGGCGAGATGGTGTCCCTCCCCCCCACCATATTTACTACACTTACTGGTTTATGCCAGCGACTAATGGAGACAAGGAGTAAAGATAGTGGTAAAAATGCTCTACTGAGACAAGATCTTACTCTACCCTGAAGTCATTTTTATGTCACAGATGGCCAAAATCTATACCTCAGATTAATAAGTTTTAACTCAATTTCTTCAGACAAAGTTCAGATAAAACCTCTATCAAAAATATTAAGTGATCTGGGCAAATGAAAAATCCCCTTACCCAAGGAATCAGAATAAGTAACTTACGTTTTCTATTTAGCTTTATTTTTTACTGCCTTTAAAATATAAGTACAGAAGCATTATAAATATTTAGGACCCTATATTCAGCAGCAGTGGTTAGCCAATCAAACATGGCTAGTTGTCACCGCTAAACTTTAAACCTGGATATTCAATGTTGGGCCACATCCAGGCTCTAGCATTGGATATTCGGGTTACTCGGATTGCCGCTAGGCTAACTGGCCAGCAGTAATATTCATCCAATGCCCAGTTAGCTTCTGCGGCGAAAGTTAAGCCAGCCTTTCCTACACCTGACTTTCACCACATATCACTAACCGGTGCTGCCCTGGAACACCCCTGTAGCATGTAGCAGTGGCACCCGTGGAAATTCAGCCAAATATCCCGTTTAGCAGCATTTACATAGTTTGCAGGTCTGCAAACGGTGTAACATAATGGCAGAAGACAAACACATGGCGTATCTAGTCTGCCCTTCCATATCCACTACAATAGTATCCTTTTTTCCTTTAGAGATCTTCTGTGTTTATCCCATGCTTTCTTGAATTCAGATACTGTCCTCATCTCTACTAACTCCACTGGGAGACTATTCCACCCATATTACTCCTGAGTCTATCCTCTTTCACCATCATCCTATGTCCCCTCGTAGCAGAGCTTGCTTTCACTCAAAAGAGGTTCTCCACTTGTGCATTAATACCATGGAGGTATTTAAACATCTCTATCATATCTCATCTATCCCAATTTTCCTCTTAACGTATAAATATAGTAGTAAGATTTTTAAGTCTGTCCCATATGCTTTATAACAAAGACCACTAACCATTTTAGTAGCCACCCTGTGCACCAATGACATCCAGTTTATATCTTTTTGAAAGTGCGGTCTCCAGAATTGCACATAGTATGCCAAATGAGGTCGTACCAGAGACTTATACAGAAGGACTATCACTTCCTTTGTTCCGTTGGCCATTCCTCTCCCTATATACCCAAGTATCCTTCTGGCTTTCGCCATTGCCTTTTCTACCTGTTTGGCCACTTTAAGATCATGAGAAACAATCACACCCAGGTCCTACTTTTCTTGCACGGACAGAAAGATTTCGCCCCCTACACTGTTCTGCTCCTTTGGATTTTTGCAGTCCAAATGCATGTGTCTGCATTTTTTAGCATTAAATCTCAGCTGCCAAATTCTTAACCAATCTTCAAGTTTAGCTAGATCCCTTCTAATGTTATCTACTCCTTCCTGGGTATCTACTCTATTGAAGATTTTGGTATCATCTGCAAAGAGGCAAACCTTAGCCGATAGCCCTTCCACAATATCACTAACAAAAATGTTTAAAAAAAAATCAGACCAAGGACAGATCCCTGCGGCACACCACTGGTAACATCCTTCTCCTCAGTGAGCTCCATTTACCTGTACCCTTTGTCACCTCCCACTCAACCAATTTCTAACCTGTCGTCACATTAGGGTCCATCCCTAGGGTGCTTAATTTGTTTATAAGTGGCCTGTGCAGAGTGATGTCAAAAGCTTTACTGAAATCGAAGTACACCATATCTAGGGGCCTCAGTCCAACTTCCTGGTCACCCAGTCAAAGAAATGTATCAGATTTGTCTGACAAGACCTGTCTCTAGTAAACCCATGCTGCCTCAGATCCTGCAATCCATTAGACTCCAGAAACATCACTATCTTCTGTCCTCACTATCCTTTGTTTTAGCAGTATTTCCAGTAATTTACTCACCACAGAGGTTAGACTAATCAGCCTGTATTTCTCAACCTCATCCTTATTTCCGCTTTTGTGTAAAAGAAAAACATATGCCTTTCTCCAGTCCTCTGGGACCACTCCTTACTCCAAAGAAGCACTGAAAAGGTCAGTCAGTGGAACCACTAGAACGTCCCCAAGTTCCTTCAATATTCTTGGATGTATCCCATTCAGTCCCACCGCTTTGTCTACATTTAGTTTAGCTAGCTCCTCACAAAGTCTTTTGAAAATCATGCAACATCCCTTTCACTTCTGTTCCCATTTTGGGTGTTTTCTGAAGTCCTGCTCCCAGCCCTTCATCTGTGAAAACAGAATAAAAGAATTTGTTAAGTAAATCTGTTTTATCCTCATCAGCTTCCATACAATCTTCCCCTTCACTCTTGAGTGACAATACCACTTTTGCACTTCCTCCTCTCACTAACATATCTGAAAAATGTCTTATTTCTCTATTTTATTGCATTTGCTATTTCTTCTTCTTTTTATATCTTTGCTTTCCTGACTACTTTCCTAACTTCTCTAAGTTTTCCAAATATTGATGCTTGTCTTCCTCTTTCAAAAACTATAAGAGATTGCAGAGAATCACTCTTTTCTTCATCTTTTCAGCTACTTCTTTTGAGAGCCATAGTGACCTCCTTTTCCTTATACATTTATTTACCTTTCTAACAAAAAGGTCTGTTGCCCTGAAAAATCCCCTTTCAGTTTTGCCCATTGCTTTTCTACAGTACATCCCATAGCTGCTCCCATCCTGCTAATGATTCGTTGAGGTATTGCCAAAGTTAGTTTTCCTAAAGTCTAAGACCCTCGCCTTTGAATGGATTTTATCAGCTCTAGTGTTAATACTGAACCACACCATCTGGTGATCATTGGATGAGAGATGCTCTCCCAATATGGCATCAGAAACACTTTCCCCATTGGAAAGCACCAAATCCAGTATGGTTCCTTCACGTGTGGGTTCTGTTACCAATTGCTCGATTAGTTCTCCCTGTAGAGAATCTAGAATCTCCTTACCCCCAGATGACACTGCAGAAGGGATGTGCCAATCAATATCAGGCATATTGAAATCACCTATCAGTAGCACTTCTTCTTTCATGGCAATTCTGCATATGTCTCCATTTAATCCTCCATTCACTTCTCCCTGCGAAGGAGATCTATATATCAAACCAATGCAAATGGATTTCCCTTTCCCTCTTTCTGGTTTAACTCACAGTGCCTCCTCGCTCCTTTTTAAGCCCTGTAATTCTACAGATTTAATATTATTTTTTACATATAGTGCCGCTCCTTCTCCCCTTCTTCTTATCCTGTCCTGCCTGAATAAAGTATATTGCAGTATAATTACATCCCTGCCATGATTGTCTATGAACCATGTCTCCGTAACCGCCACTAAATCCAAGTTAGTGTCTTCCATTAAAGTCTCAACACCTGGGATCTTATTTCCCATGCTATGGGCATTTATGAAGACTGCTTTCCTGATCTTGCCCCTTTTACCATTTTCTACAGAGGTATGGAATGTTTCACATACCTGGGGGCTTTCTTCACCCATCTCCAACGAATCAAGTTTAAAGAACTCTTCAGTAGGTTAGGCAGTCTGCTGAGGAAGATATCAGATCCTTATTGACTAAAATATTGATTAAGGTCTAGCTATAATGTACAAAAATGCCCTCTCATAAACTACAGGCAAAAACTTATAATAAATTCCAGTAAGTGCAATTTAACACATTGTACACATTTTCTTTCTTGCTTTGCAACTATGTTTTATGTTTTATGTTTTATTTCACTTGATAAAAACCGCCTTTCAGTGGCAAGCAAAGCGGTGTACAATAAAATCCAATTTTTTTAAAAAAAAGGCCGAAGCCAATGAAATAGAAAGGAAATACAATTCCTGGACAGAAAAGCAATAAAAGCAGGAAAGACAAGGCCAGAACATAAATAGAGACAAATCACAAGGAAAGCAGAGGGTAGAACAAATGGGATTCACACAAAAGGGGAGGGGATATCAAACGCCAGGGAAAAGAGGTGGGTTTTCAGGTTTTGTTTAAATGTGGGGTGGTGAGGATCCAGGCGGAGTGAAGAGGGGAGGGAGTTCCAAAGGGCGGGGCCAGCAAAAAAGAAAGCAGAGGAACGAGTAGATTGTAAGTGGGCGCGGGAGGGGGAGGGAAGAGTGAGGCGGTTAAGATGGAAGGAGCGAGGGGTGTACCTAGGGGAATGAAAGGAGAGAAGGTCTGTTAAATATTGAGGGGTGCCTGTATGAAGAGCTTTATGAACCAGGATGAGCAGCTTGAAATGAGCACGGTGGGGAAAAGGCAACCAGTGAAGACAAAACAGTAAGGGTGTTATGTGATCACGGGGGGAGGAATTGGTAACCAGACGGGCGGCAGTATTCTGAATACGTTGTAACCGGGACTGTTGCGACTTGGAAAGGCCGACGAAAAGTGAGTTTGCGAAATCCACCCGTGACATGACCAGGGATAGCAACAGAGTGGTGAGAGCAGACGGGGATAAGAAGGGACGGACTGCACGGATTTGTCGGAGGAAGAAGAAGGATGACTTGGTGACATGAGATATATGAGCGTGAAAAGATAGATCAGAATCGAAGTGAACCCCAAGGTAGCGAAAGGAAGAGACTAAGGGAACAGGAGAGCCAGAGAAGGAGGGGGCCAATGTGGGGGGTGGGTTGTTGTGAGAAAACCAGATAGCAACAGTCTTGGTGAGATTAAGGTGGAGGCAATTACGAGTCAACCAATCAGCCACAGTGGAAAGACAAGAATTAAGCGTGGAGAGATCAGGACAGAATGGGGAAGTGTGGTGGAGTAATAAAATGTCGTCGGCATAGAGAAAGGCAGATATTCCAGACTGTTGAATTAAGAGGGCCAAGGGGGCTAAGAAAAGGTTAAAGAGGAGGGGAGCCAAGACAGAACCCTGAGGTACCCCACAGGAAAGAGGAAAGGAGTCAGAAGGGGGGGTAGAGGAAGGGGAAGGCGACAGAACTGCACATGAACGGGAGGAGAGAAAGGAGTGGAACCAGCGGTGAACAGTACTGCAAAGACCCGCTTCCCGTAGACGAAGAAGAAGGAGGGAGTGATCAACTAGATCAAACGCAGCTGAAAGATCAAGTGCAACCGCCACCGAGATATCACCGCGATCATGAGCTACATGCAGTGCATTAGTAAAGGCAAGAAGAATAGTTTCAACACTGTGACC
Source organism: Ichthyophis bannanicus (assembly GCA_033557465.1). NCBI lineage: Eukaryota > Metazoa > Chordata > Amphibia > Gymnophiona > Ichthyophiidae > Ichthyophis > Ichthyophis bannanicus. Next base: position 407,852,987 of record CM066035.1, on the reverse strand, counting down.
CTGACGGAAACCTGATTGACGAGGGTGAAGGAAGTTAGTGGAATCAAGGTGATGTGAAAGTTGCGCAAAGACAAATTTCTCCAAGAGCTTTGACAGAAAAGGAAGATTAGATACAGGACGGTAGTGGGCGGGAACCAGGGGATCAAGTGAAGGATTTTTAAGGAGAGGATGAATTAAGGCATGCTTCCAAGAGTGGGGGAAGGACCCTGAAGAAAGACTGGAATTAAACATAATGAGAATATAGGGAAGGAGACCCAGTGAGGATTCAAGGAGCCAAGAAGAAGGAATGGGGTCAAGAGAGCAGGAAGTCTTTTTTGAGGAGGAGATGGTGAAGTTCAGAGGGAGAGATCGGTGAGAAGGACGCCCAACAGTGGGAAGTTTGAGAAATGGGTGGGGGTGAGGCAGTGGGGGGAGGAGATAGAATTGGAGCGGGACATGAAGGTAAAGAAGCTCGCAGTGAAGAGATCTTATTACTGAAGCAGGTAGCTAGAAGGGAAGGCTGAGGAGAAGGAAGAGCCAGAGGAGCTGAGGCTGGGGAGTGAAGGGAGGTAAGAGACCGAAGGGTGGAATAAAGGTGCCGGGTCTGATTCGGGGCATTGAGAATAGCATTAGAGAAGAAGGTACGTTTGGCAAGATGGACGGACGAACGGTAGTGGGAATAGGTGGACTTAAAGAATGCAAGTGAGGTGGGTGAAGGTTTCTATGATTTTCAAGAGTCTCAAAAATGTGAGATAAGTATTAACTCTGAATATTATCCCCTCAATTAACAATTTGTTTCTAAATTTTTAGTAATTGCCTTTCTTTTTTCATTCAGCAGGTGAATGTTTCAATGCATAAGTATTTTAAGTAAATATATACCACTGTTGTATAGCAGGTAAGTGTAAAGACTAATGCACAAGTGATTATCAAGCTCAGTCACTTATGCTTCCTTCTATGTTTCTTGGCAGGTAAAAGTCTAGCACCAGTGGTTCTCAACCCAGTCCTCAGGACACACCTAGCCAGTCAGGTTATCAGGATAACCACAATGAATATGCAGGAGAAAGATTTGCATACGCTGCCTCCATTGAATACAAATCTTTGGCTAGGTCCTGAGGACTGGGTTGAGAACCCATGGTCCAGCAGCTTGATGTTGGGTGTCTTAGGATGTCTATCACACCAACAAAACTTCAGATGCCCCTTGTGAACAGATTCATCCTCCAGAGTACTACAATACCTCAAAATAAATAAACAAAAGAGCCTGTCTCCCTATTTTGTGGGTATGAAACTCAAATATGTGCTCCTAGTTTGAAAATTAGCTTGCACTGATGTATCCGAGTGTTCTACTAAAAATAAAAGATAATTAAGTTTCTCTGTCTAGGATCCCACAAGAGTTCTTTTTTTCCTTGAACAAGTTATTTTCAGCTCCCTCAACACATAGCCAGACCTCTCTCCTTCCCTCTGATGATGCCCTGCTACGACAGCGTTTCAGCCAGCCATAGAGAAGGGGGGTGGGGGTAGAGCATCTGGTGCAGCAAATTGGTTTGGCAGTAATTCCCCTTAAAAGGTGCCAGGACCACTGAGTACTGCTTCAATTGCTATGGGAATGTTCATGATTTAAAGTGGTATTGCAGTTTGGTCCAGTTCTGTGCATTGTGGTCTACTTGGTAAATTAAGTAAAGTAATTATGCCCAGTTTTGTAAAAACGTCTTATGACCATGTGTTAGGAGCTCAACAAATCCCAAGCACCAGGTTGCCATGGCACTTGGGATTTCATGCGCCAGTCTTCGACGGATGGACAGGCAGGGTTTACCAGCTTGTCAGTATCTTCCCCAATCCCCTCTAACCATGGCTGTCCTAAGGGTATCTAGCACCCTAGATGAACCTTAAACTGTGCACCCCTCCTCCCCTATTGTTTGTCCAGGTGTGCTGCTGGAGGATAGATGACTCGCTTGAAGCTGCTGATGCAACCGATTCATACTCGGTCTCTGATTCAATCGCTCCTTCATTTAATTACATGGATTTAAATTCCTCCTTGTACTTTCAATTTGTTTTGTGCTGTCCCTAAAATTCTGCGCCACCTTAGCTGCGCACTGAGTTGACTAGTGTTAGGGCTGCCCCTTCCTCTACACCGGCTGGTGGGGTGGTTGGTTTGCGCTTTACTTTAGAGGTTGTTTAATTACTTTTATTTAAAATATAGAGATTTTAACAAGTTCATACAATTACAGTCATTTCCCTCGCCAGAGCTTCACTTCTTATTGCCAGTACACGACTGCATGACTGCTAGTAGGAAGTGAGGCTGAAGCAAGAGATAGCGAGAATAACACAGGCCTGATCAAGAAATGAAAGTGTGATGAAATGTTGCTTCCTCCTTCTCCATTAGAAAACTAGTGTGTGTCTGTGGGGGAACTGGGTGAGAAGGACATAGTAAAGTCTGTCTTGTTAGGGTAGCAGAAGCTGTGGTGCTCCACAGAAGTTTTTTTTGTGTATATTTGCCTCTATTTTCAGTCTTTGTGGCTGTGGGTGTAGGGTCAGCGGCTGTGTGTTTGGGGAGGGATGCACTGGGGCTGTGCACATGTGGGTGGGTAGGGTGGGGGACTGTATGTGTTTATGTGGGTCAGTGGGGTGAGGGACTATGTGTGTGTGTGGGGGGGGGGGGTACATGGACTGAGGAAGAAGCTGGGCGAGGGGCTGGATAAATGTGTGTGTGTGTGTTCCTCTTCACATACAGGTATTCTGACCCTTTTCAAACCTCTTGCACTTTTCCCTGCCTTCCAATCCCTCCTTCACACTCCCTCTCCTCTAGCCCCCACCCCCTACTTGCCCCCAGCAGTCTCACCTCCTTCCACTCTGGCCCTCTGTTCATCCTCCCGATTCCTCTCTCCAGGTTTGTTTGTTTGTTTTTTTTTTAAAAAAACAAGGTTTCTCTTTTTTTTCTGTTTTTTTTTAAAGACAAGCAGGGGGATGCAGGCACACTTGATTGGTGATGTCTGAGACAGAACCATAGTTCCAGGCTCTCCTCTAGCTCAGAGAAGTTTTTTGGACTTCTCTAAGCATGCGTGTACTTCCTGCTCTGTAGTTCCACAGTCTTTTCTGACTGCAGCCTTTGTCAGCTGCGGCTCTCCCCTCCTCTGTCAGGACTTCACTAATTTCACTTTTCACAAACTAATCTCACACTTTCAGTAAATGCACTCCACCATGGCAACAAGAACATTGAGAACATCGATAGCGTCAAAAAGAAATAAAAGAAAAAAAAAAGATTTAAAACAACTTCAATCCCTTCAACAGTGTACAGCCGCACATAGCCTCTGTAGAACTTTGAGACCGAAGATTCCACATTGCAGCTACAAGCTCTGCATTTGCCCCATCCCACTGGGCCCAGACAAGGCATGATTGGGGACAGAAGGGGCTGCTGCATGGCCGGAGGCAGACTTTCTCCTGACTCAAGCACAACACACTGCAGCCCAGAGCCTCAAAAATCAGGCCTGTGGTTCTACTCCCTCCTCCCCAAACCCAGAGCTGCCAGTCTTGCTTTCGGGTGGTTGGCCCCTCCCCAACAGGGTCAAAACACAAATCCAAGCATACAAGAAGGGAGGCATCTGGAGGCTCTGTCAACCATCAAAACTCACGGCCCCACAAACAAAAAGCTGTGGAGGACCCACAGGGTGTTGAGGGACGCACAGCAAAGCTGGGGCTACTCCAGGCCCCCCTATGCCTGTTCTCTCACCAGCAAACTCAACTGCACATAGTAGGATATCCTCCAATGATTTCCTATTGCTCCTGATAAGGTGGTTTGTTTGAATGCAGCCCTACTCTGTGTCGCTTCTCCTGAGGACTGGGCCTCCACCTCACCCCTCATGACTATCTAGAATACCCTCCTCTGATTCACTGGAGGACCGCTCAACCTCTGGGAGAAGATGCCTGTTCCCTGGCTAGTGCTCCCTACTCTCACTGCTGGGAAATGGACTCATCCATCATGGGGGATATTGACATTCCCCCATCACTGGACCAACTGATCCCAGACAATACATCTGAAGACTTCTATACAAAATTCCTCCAAAAGATCTCCCGCACCCTAGCACTACGTGACTCTCAGGCTCCTAACAATAAGCGGGATTTCCAATCCATCCTCCATACCTATAGTATGCCTAAGGAGGTTCTAGCTCTTCCTGTTCCCCAGATCCTCCAGGATCTCCAAGCATCCATTTGAAAGGCGCCGGCCTTGGTGCATGCCACTTCGAGAAGTCTTGACATCAAGTATAATGTCCTGCCAGCACTGATTCCAACACCAACAACTTCCTCATAAATTGATCATCTCCGAAACAGTGCTCAAAAAGACTAAGAGCACATAGTCCATTGCACAGACCTCACCTGGGAAAGATCAGCGGACTCTGCATTCTATCAGCAAGAAATCATTTCAGAGTGGTCTCCTGGCCAAGAGGATCTTGGCTCATCAGCTCAAATGTTCTCCATTATCACCATGACCTCCTCCTGCAGATGGAAAACCCCAGCAAACTCACAGATGATGATAGACAGCAACTCCAGGATAACTTCCAAGACTCTCTCTATCACATCATCACAACCCCTACGACTCGATTACATGGTCTACAGCAACAGCTATCTTTGCACACCACACAGCCTGGCTACGCATCTCTGGTCTTCATGATGATTTACATGATCATCTGGCCAATGCCCCTTGCCATGTAACAGCCTGTTTGGCCCCAAAGTACAAGAGGCAGTGTCAAAAGTGAAAGACAAGTCCTCAATGGCTAAGGAGCTGATGGCCCAACCGCCAGTGCCCACTCAATCTTGCCAACAACAATACCATCAGTTCTGGTAAGCATACTATCAATACTTCAAGCAATTCTATCCTTGTCATCATTTTCAGCTTTACTCCAGGAGGCCAGCCCAATGCCTACCAAACACCAACTACGGGCAGCATCCCAGACAACATGAGAGAAAGCAACCTTCAGCTGCGGCGGCACCACCCACTAAGATGGCTCCTAGTTTTTGACTATCTGCCAGTAGGGGGTGTAAACGGGGGCGCTGGGTGAGAATGTCCACAGTCTTGGCAAAGGCAAATATTAATATGACTTGCAAAGGATTGTGGGAAATGTAGTCCATTCATACCAGACTCAGCCGTTCACAATAAATTAGTTGTGCTTGCTCGAATGTAAAGCAAAGAAGATATTTTATTTATGGGGTTATTTCTCCCAACACAGATATACTTGGTAGCACATAAAAAGGAATACTTGCTTTCAGTATTATACTTAGAAAAACAAATAAGGAAAAACAACAGCTGAACTTGTTAAGCAATCAAATCAAAGCATAAAGACCTTGATGGGAACAGAAAGGTCTTTTCTGTAAGCTCCTGCTAATTCTCCTTAGCAGTGCTTCAAAGAACAAACAAAACCCCACAAAGTAGGAAAAAAACTGTTCTTTTTCAGGGATAACCTCTTGTATCTTCACACACACTCAGAAGTGTCCCTTCAGAGCTCATAGGCAATTAGGCAAGGCTCAATTGCTAACAATTACCAGCTGAAAACCTCTTGGCTGGTTTACTTTCTATTACGTGGCTCAAATCCTACTCAGAAGCCTTTCTGAGTAGATTAAAGAACACGTTTATATTTCTTTGTGATGGTTGTTGTATTTTGTAACAGCATATTACCACAGAAGTTTAGACAGAGAGCAATCCATGTACTCAAAGTACCCATTTATAACATCTTCCCCTTCTTCAACTATCATGGGTTCAATATCATGGATTGGCACAGAGGAATTTCTCAATGGAACACTCTCAGGACAATATTTGTTTCCCTGCTGTCTTCCCAGTGAAGAGCTAGGGCATAGATCAGTGTTCATACCTGAGCTTCCATCTATCAAGATACAAAGAAGAGGTCAACACTGCAAAAAGGGCGCACCACATTAACATATTAAACAAAGCCATCAACAAACCACGTGAGCTATTCGCAATAGTAAAATCTCTAACTAAAACAGCCCTGCCAGTACATCAGGGTAGCTCTATCCATCCCCAAACACTGGCTAACCACTACGCAAGCAAGCTAACTACCACAGAGACCACTCTCTGTGTAGTACCACCACACCAGGGAACTGAGGTTGAGCAAGAACAGACATGGAGCATCTTCCACAATATAAACGAACAACAAACTATCAGCATAATAACTAGCATAAACACCACCACCTCCCCACTAGACCCCTGCCCAACTGCGTGGATCAAAGCAGCAAAAAAAGAGATTGTCCGACAAACAGCTCACATTGTAAACCAATCACTAAGTCAATGACTCATGCCTGCCCAACTAAAAAAATCTATAATAAGGCCAATACTAAAGAACAACACGCTCAACAAAGAGGACCCAAACTCATACCGGCCCATCTCCAGCATATCGTTCCTGGCAAAAATCATTGAGAAAGCAGTGCTCATACAACTTCAAGAACACCTTGATGACCATGAAACCCTGGACAAACAGCAATACGGCTTCAGACGAAATCATGGGGTCGAAACACTTCTAATAGCACTGATGAACAACCTCCTCAAAGGCCTAGAAGACAGAAAGAAGATGTTCATACTCATCTTCATCGACATCTCTGCCGCCTTTGATACTGTCCATCACGGGACCCTCCTTAACAAACTTGAAGCAATAGGCATTTTGGGAACCCCCCTCAAATGGTTCTCCTCGTACATAACGGACAGAACGCCGCAAGTTCAATTCAATGGCGAAAAGGCGGAAGCTTTTTCTCAAACCCAAGGCATACCGCAGGGATCGGCTCTATCGGCACTACTGTTCAACATTTACATGCAGCCCCTCTGTGACATCTTCAAAAGGCATAACATCAGCTACCATGTGTACGCAGATGATATTATGCTGTACACCCAATTGGATACCACAGACCCTGAGTACACACAACTCGAAACCTGCCTAGATGAGATGTTAAGATGGCTACAGCGAAACAACATGACCATCAACCACAAAAAAAACGAAGTCATGTATATATCCAGTAAGCCGAACTTTGAGCCTCCCGCTAAGATCACCCTGTGTAACAACACATACAACACAAAGAAGGAGATCAAATATCTGGGAGTCACACTCGACTGCAACCTAAAAATGGAAACACACCTGCGTAAAACAAACAAAGCCATCTTCCATAAACTTAGAGTAATACAACCTCTCAGGAATATAATCGATCCCTCTGATTTTTGGTCTGTTGCACAAGCACTTATTATGCCACACTTGGACTACTGTAACGCCATCTTACAAGGTCTACCCAAAAAGTCACTAAATATCCTTCAAATGGCCCAAAATGTGATGGCCAGGATCATCATGAAAACAAGCCTGGCTGAGCACATTACACCTGTTTTGATTGAACTACATTGGCTCCCCATTGCAGCCAGGATACAATACAAAACATTGATAACCGCATTCAAACTGATAAATAACATAGCCCCGTCATTCCTCTCCACAGTTATCAGCAAACAACCAACAAACAGGGACAGGAGAACTACAAACGCAGCCACACTCCATGTCCCAACTAACATCAGATCTGTTAAAACGAGTACGAGTCGCAGGGCATTCTCATTCTCTGCACCAACTAACTGGAATCAGCTACCAATCGAGCTGCGATTAATCAAAGACATTACTGTTTTCAGGAAGGAACTAAAGACTCATCTATTCAAAAGGCATTACAAGCAGCTATAACTCTCCATAAGATATAGATGAACCAAAACAATTAATTAATCATGCTCTGCTGAACCATATGTACTATATGTATAAATATGTATAAATGTAAATATGTGTAGTCCAATCTCCTATACACTAATACTGTGTGCGGTGCCTCACCCCCAAAACTATGTATATATTTGTCCCACTTTTCGGTCCTGATTTGACAACCCCCAAAGATGTAATCAAACCGCTGCTGATCGCTGGAAGTAGCGGTATATAAGTGTGTACTAAATAAAATAAAATAAATAAATAAATTGCTGTTAGAGTTCCTCTCTAAATATCCTGGCCAGTATGTAGTCCAGTTCTTATGTCCAGCCTTCCAATCAAGATCCCTGGACACTGGATCTCTCTTCACATACCTTCTTGCACTGGCCTTAGGGTCCCTTCCAAGTGCAGCCGTCTCCCTCACAGGTGCCGTCCGGGGATTCCTGGCTCTGCAACCCCACTCCTCTGGCTTTCCCCAGTCCAATGGTGTATGCTTGCCTCTGGAATGCCTCCCAGTATACGTACTGCTATGGACTCCTTTAGACCTCCCAAATTCTTTTCTCTTCTTTCTTCCAAAGTGTTTCTTGCTCTCTCTGTCTGTAAGCTCTGGCTTCTGCTGCTGATGATGGTCAGGATGATCCAGGTGCTTCTGATGATCAAGAAGATGATTCTCTGTAGAATAAGCTTTTCTTTTATCCTGCTTAGATGAATGCTCCACCCTAGCACAGCGCAGCTGTGCTGAATCAAGCCCTGCCCTTGGAGATGAGTGCTTGGGGATTACCTCATAGCCCTCCTGATTGAACACACGTTTCCCCACTTCAGCTCTTCTAATGGCTGTTGGAAACCTGGTGCATTCTGGGACTGGTAGTCTTTTATGGAAACATTCTGTTTTATTATTTCTACCAGAACAGACAGGTTGCTTGTTCAGAGTCACTTCCCCTCTATTATAGCTCCTTCCTGAACTATGATAAGCTTCCTTATCACAGGGGCCATCCAACATTTCAGAGAGGCTTGGCAGTCCATCACGAAGGAACGGTGGGTTCTCAATATCATCACAGCTGGCTACAAGTTCAACTTCACCGTGCTTCCTCCTCCTTGCTCCCCTCTCCATGATCAGCAACACCCTCTCATATAATCTGCCCCTCTTGGCAAAGGAGATTGCAGACCTGTTCAACAGCAGCACCATCGAACCGGTTCCAACCAAGGAACACAATCAAGGCTTTTACTCCTGGTTTTACCTCATTCCAATGAAGTCTGACTGCCTCCTCTATCTCCATGGACTGAATCTTCACATCAAAAGAGAAAAATTCAAGATGAATTCCCTCGCCACAATTCTTCTGTTGCTCCACCGCAATGACTGGCTAGCCTCACGGGACTTAAAGGATGCTTATACTAATATCCCCATTGGAAATACCTTTGGTTCTTCTTCAAAGCCAACCACTAGGTATATCCAACCACAAGGCATATCCTTTGGCCTCTCCTCAGCTCCACAAAGTGCCTAGCAGTGGCTGCAGCACATTTAAGACTCTGGGGACACTGCTTTTACCGCTATCTAGATGACTGGCTCATCTCAGGCCCTACCAAGGACCAAGCCCTTGACTCAGTTTGCGATTCATCATCAATGCCCAAAAGTCCAAATGGGAGCCTCATCAAGTATTTTGCTTCATTGGGGCTTGCTTGGACACCAAAAGTGCCAGAGCTTTCCTGCCCAATAAAAGAGCATTCTTCCTTTGGCAGCTCGGCGCCAGGACATCACAGCTCCACTGTGCCTCAGGCCAAATACTACTTTGACTTCTAGGGCACATGGTGGTGTTGGTTCATGTAGTAGAGCTAGTGTTCCTCTAATGCGGCTTCTATAGTAGCATCTCAAATTCAACTGGAGCCAACACTCACAAGCTGTTCATATGCAAATTCCCTTGACAGGCCCCAACCAGCAGAAGCTGCTCCAGTCCCTCCGTTGGTGTACTACGCCCTCCAACCTAGCCAGCAGCCGCCCATTCCTGGAGCCACCAACCCAGCTCACTCTGACCACCAATGCCTCCAACTTGAGCTGGAGAGAACATCTACTGCACTTCAAAACCCAAGGGAGATGGTCCCCACCGGAACAACCATGCATATGAATCTTCTCAAGTTGTGTGCAGTTCTCTAAGCACTCAATGCCTTCAAGACCTGGGCCCACACAAATCCTTGCTCATACAGACCAACAACCACCCATGTTTTACATCAACAAAAAAGGGGATCCCTCCATCTGTGTCATGAAGCGACTCTGGCCCTTCGTTCAGTCTATTGGAGTCTCCTTAGAGGCAACATATCTACCAGGATCACAAAACCAATTAGCCGATTCCCTCAGAGGCCACCTAGACCCAAACAAGTGGTCCCTCAAGTTGAGCATTCTACATTGCATATTCCAAGATTGGGGGATACCGGAAGTGTACCTTTTTGCTTCAGCCATGAATGTCAAGTACCCACTTTTCTGCTCCATCCATCCCAGTCTAGACAGATGTGCTTTGGACGCCTTCCTCATTTCCTGGGTACACAGACTGTTGTATATGTCACCCCCCCTTTCCTCTCATTCCTCATGTCCTGCTCAAGATCCTGGAAGACAACGCCACAGTAATTCTCATAGCCCTGCAGTGGCCCCAAGTGTGGTACTCACATCTTGCAATGGCACAGAAAGGTCCCCTACCACTAGACCATCACCCCTTTCTACTCACACATTGAGAGGATTTTCTGCTTCACCCTAATCTCCCATCATTCCCCCTGGCCGCATGGAAACTGCATGGCCCATACATTTGCAGGACTGCCTTCTAGATGACAACCAAGCCATCAGCACAGCATCCCGAAAGTCGTCAACTCAAAGCTCCTACCAGAGAAAAATTGTCTTGTTTTCCTCACTGGGCTAAACTTCGGGGACTGAACCCCGTATTTTGTTCCATCAACCATCTCGTGACCTACCCTCCTGCATCTCTCCAAATCAGATTTTCAGATCTCCTTGGTCAGATGCCATCTCTCTGCCATTCCAGCTTCTCAGCAACCACTGGATGGCAAATCCATCTCTCTGCATCCTCTGGTGGGCTGTTTTATGAAAGGCCTGAGGAATACCAAACCCCGGCTGAAGCCACCCCCTCCAGCATGGGATCTAAATATAGTCTTGTCTGAACTCATGACGCAATACTTCAATCCTCTGGGTTCGGCGTTCAAACACCTCACTTGGAAAGCTACCTTCCTTGCGGCCATAACGTCGACATGAAGAGTTAGTGAACTCCAAGCTCTCATTCACTATCCCCTGTATACGCAATTCCTCCATGACAAGGATCTCCTGCAGATTCATCCAAAGTTCTTGCTCAAAATCATTTAGAATTTTTATCTAAATCAATCCATCATGCTCTCGACCTTCCTTCTGAGCTCTACTATACTACCTGTGTGCAACTCAGGCAATCTCAAGGTGGCAAAACCATGTGACAAGGCGATGACACAAGCCAGAAGGATGCTGGGTTGCATACAGAGAGGAATTACCAGCAGAAAGGAAGAGGTATTAATGCCACTTTACAAGTCACTGGTGAGGCCTCACTTGGAATATTGTATTCAGTTTTGGAGACCATATCTCGCAAAGGATATAAAAAGGCTGGAAACAGTTCAAAGGAAGGTGACCAAAATGATTTGGAGCCTGCGTTAGAAGACTTATGAGAAGAGACTTCAAGACCTAAATATGTATACTCTGGAGGAGAGGAGGGAGAGGGGAGATATGATTCAGACCTTTAAAAACTTAAAGAGTATTAATGAACAAACAAACCTCTTCCAGAGATGGGGAAGCTTTAAATCTAGAGGGCATAACATGAAGCTTCAAGGGAGTAAACTGAAAGGCAATGTCAGGAAATATTTCTTCACTGATGGATTCTTGGAATGCCCTCCCGATGGAAGTGGTGGAGGCAAATACAGTGACAGAATTCATAATGGCATGGGACGACACAGTGGATTCCTTTATAGTAACAGGATAAAATCAAAATAAAACAGGACATATCTCAGTAAATAGGGATGACCTACATGGAGCGGTGGGTACACCCCTAAACAAAGGCATGGGGAGGGATGACCTGCACGGAGCGGCAGGTGCACCTACTCTTTTGCGCCTTGCTGGGCAGATTATGGACCTTACTGGTCTTTATCTGCCATCATATACTGTGTTACTATGTAAATCAACAAGTTCATAATTCCTCACTTTCTGCATGGAGACCTAGCTGGATTATTCGTAGAGTCTGCAGCCATCTTCATTTCTCTGCTGGGGATGGGGTTCCCGCCAGCATGCTGTGCCATTATTTGCTGCAGCCATGGCCGCAGCCACCTTCACACATGGTGTATGAAGCAGGTCCCACGCCAGCAAGCTGTACAGCTGCCAGCAGTGAGAAACCCATGGGAACTGGCCACTGAGCCCCCTGCCACCAGGTTCTGCACTGCATCATCCCCTCTCTTCCTCAGTTGGGAAGTGGTGTTTCTGCCAGTAGACGGCCCCTCTCTTCTTCTTCCTCTGATGGTGGGAGACAGAGCTCCCCCCAGCAGTCAAAGTACCACTGCCTGTGTGTCTCTTTATTGGAACACATAGTGTCTCTTTTTTGGAACACATAGGTTTGCACAAGTACAGAGAAAACCTTAGCGTACGGACAGGCATATGGAGGCTCCACAAAGGTGTTATGGCATGAGTGAAACTCGCCTAAAAAAACACCTTTGATCCAGCAAGGAGAAAGGAGGCACAGGCCACTGATTTTGCAGCCTCATTGGAGTTTCAGGAGCTATTTCATTGATGCGGGATCAAGATGGCCCTAAATGATAATCTTCTGTCTAGGTATTTAAGGATGTGACTTTCACGCTTGGGAGTCTGTAGATGGCTGCTTGTCGATTCAAAGCATGGCACAGTAAAACATCTTAGAGAAAAATAGTAATCAAATTGCTTTAATATATTTTATGGAAACTGATGTTTGGGCTTCCTCGTCCAGTTCATTAGCTGTGAATTGCCTGAGCCCAGCAAAGCATGCTGAAATGCTGGCATATGAATAATATATTCAGAGTATCTTTACTTATTTTACAGCAGTCTAATGACATGCTTCTATAGTGTTGGTCCTATTTTACTAATTATTCTTCACAGTGCTACAACTTGTAACCTACTGATTTGTCATTGAAACTTGCTTAACACATGTGGTTTAAATCAGCAGTATATTAATGGCTGTCAGTGTCTTCCTGCAGTGACAGACTATGTTGCAGCTATCCTTTGCATCAACATTATACCAATTTTGCTTACAGTTTCTAGATGTACATTGACTGCATGGCTATCATGTTACTGATTCCTAAATTACGTGCAAAATCTTTCACCTTCTGTATATTTTTTCAGTGAATAAAATATTTCTGTCTGTACATCTGAGTGTTTGTCTTTTGATCCATAACTAATAGCTCTGAACAGGAAGAGAGTTCAAATATTAGTACTATTAGTAGTAATGAGGGGAAGGGAGGTGTCGATCTACAGGTCACAGGGGGGCATCAGAAATCCTAGCACCAGCCCTGCCTTTACCCCACAGTCACTCTTAATCTCCCTTTCTTGTCTCACCTCCACTGAAAATCCAGTCTATAGTACCTAAGAGAGGTAAGCAAAGAATAACAAAATAACTCTCAAACATCATGCCAACTGAAAAAATAAACAAACTAAAAAAAGCAAGTGGGGAAGGTAGAGAAGGCAAGGGGGAAAGGAATACAGAGATTTTTGAAATTTATTAAAAATGCATAGTTAGAGCTGCAATGAATTGCACAATTTACCTGTAACTCACATGCCCATTTCTACGATACTGGAGATTGGATATCCCATGCTTGCTGTGCAGCGGGGGCCTTTGTCTATTTACAGTAAACTTCAAAATCAAATGTTCCAAAAATTCCTGTTAGGTATAACTTAACTCTTTTTTATACATTTTGTACATTTTTGTTTAATTTCTTGCTGTGCATTTGAATGTGTAATTAGTTATGTTAGTTTATTATTAAACATGTTTTATTTGACATTATATTATGCTGCAATTTGTATTTTATTATTTATTTATTAATCAAAGCGGTTTACATTATAACTTACACAATTACAGAGAACTTATTATGGAACTCGGGGAGGGTGACATGCAGGGGACGCTCTGAAGCATAACTTATTTACAATGGAACATATTTACAAACTGTGTGTGGTGGAAGTCCTGCAGTCAGGGTGTCAATTGTTTTCATTGAAATGATCAATGAAGAGGAAGGCTCTCAGTTGCTTCCTTAAGTCTTTTATGTCGGTGGTGGACCTTAATTTCTCAGGGTGAGTTTTCCAGATGGTAGGTACAGCAAGTGAGAGTGCCCTCCTCGTGGTAGATTGTATATGAGCAGGGTACTGGAATGATATCAATGGTGCTCTGACTCCTCGGTCTGTTATTAGGTTTGGTGCAAATCATCTCCTCTAGAACTCCAGCTGGCATGATATTTCTGATTTTGAAATTGGTCAGAGCATATTTATATTTGGCACGGGTGGTAATTGGAAGCCAATGGAGCTGGTGTAAGAGGGGCATTATGTGATCTTGTTTATTTGATCCAGTGATGACTCTGGCGGCAGTATTCTGGACCACTTTAGAGATCATGTAGTTTGCTTTGGTAGCCCTTGATAAAGGGAATTGCAATAGTCTAGTACTGGTGTTATGACAGCTTGACAGACTGTTCGGAAATGGTCTTGGCTGAAGAGGGGTTTGAGTCTTTGAATGGTGGCAAGTCTGTGTAGAGCAGTGGTTCTCAACCTTTTTTGTACCATGACCCCTTTTACCATTGGTCAACTTGTGGTGACCCCCAATGATAAAATCAAATGCGTCTCTCTTCCTTTACTATTAACGCATTGTTGCTGTAATCATTTGTTGAATTATTAATATATTATAGGCCTTTGCAATATGTTTTTATTCATAAAATTTACTTATTTAAACCACAATAATTAATCACAATAACAAGTAACAATATTTGATTTCAAAATTATGATGATTTTGTAGTCAAATCACTAATAAGAAATAAAATTATTTTTTCTACCTTTGTTGTCTGACCAATTTATTCTCTGATCATGCTGGTCCCGATCTGAGGCTTCTGCTTTCCTGTCTTCTCTTAGCTCTCTTTCTGTGGTCTATGGTCCATCTGCCATTTCTTATCTCTTCTTTTGTTTTCTTCACTTCTTTCCATCAGCCTATTTCCAGTCCCAGTAACCCTCCCCAGTATCAGCCCCTTTCCAGTCCTCACTCTCAGTACCTTCCAATGTCAACTTGCATTCCCATGACTGCCACTGGTGTCCATTCCCTTCCAGTCCCCCTCCTTCCCCACTGAGCAGTTCCTTCTAGTACAAATACAATGGCAGCCCCTCTCAGATCCACTCTCTTCCAGTTCCATTCTTCCATCCCCTCGCATCAGCCCATTTGTAGCCTTAGCCCCCAATTTTCTTCCAGGGCCAGCAGCTCTATCCTCCCCTCCCCACAATCAGCCCATTCCCAGTCGAAGCCCCCCAATCAGCTCGCTTCCAGTGCTAGTCCCCCCTCAACCCCATTACCAGTGCTAGCCTCCCCTATTTAGCCCAATACCAGTCCTACCCCCCCATCAGCTCATTACCAGTCCTAGCCTCCCCTAATCAGCTCATTTCCAGTGCTAGTCCCTCCTCAACCCCATTACCAGTGCTAGCCTCCCCCAATCAGTTCATTTCCAGTGCTAGTCCCTCCTCAACCCCATTACCAGTGCTAGGCTCCCCTAATCAGCCCATTACCATTCCTAACCCCCATCAGCCCATTTCCAGTCCTAATCTCCCCGATCAGCTCATTTCCAGTGCTAGCCCCCATCAGTCCATTACCAGTCCTACCCCCCTATCAGCATATTACCAGTCCCAACCCCCCCTTGATCAGTCCATTCCCAGTCCTAGCCTTCCCTAATCAACCCACTACCAGTCCTAGCTCCCCATCTGCCCATTATAATCCTAACCCGCACTGTCTCTCCCCTCTGTCCAGCATTTATTGCCCGTCTGTAGAGTATGTCCCGTCTCTTCCCTTTGTCCATGTCAGCCCCCCTCCCTCCCCTCCCTCCCCTCCCTCCCTCCATCCATCCATGTCAGCCACCCCTCCATCCCTCTTTCCATGTCAGCCCCCCTCTCTCCATGTCAGCCCCCCTCTCTCCCTCCATCCCTCCATGTCAGCCCCCCTGTCCATGTCAGCCCCCTCTCCATATCAGCCCTCCCTCCCTGTCAGCCCCCTCCCTCCATTCATGTCAGCCCTCCTCTCTCCATATCAGCCCCCCTGTCCATGTCAGACCCCTCCTTCCCTCCTTGTCAGCCCCGTTGCAGGTTCTCTGCCCCCTCCTCCCCTCTCCCTGCCTGCTATTGCCCTGCTGTTCTTCTACAGCCGGGGCTCCCTGTCTCTTAGGGAACCGCAGCTATGCTTGTAAAACCATTGCGGACCTTTCCTGTCTCTCGACGGGCTCGGTGCAGCATTGTCCCGCCTCCAAAGGAACTGGTAAACAACTTCCTTTGGAGGCGGGACAATGCTGCACGGAGCCCATCAAGAGGCAGGAAGGCTCCGCAATGGTTTTACTGGCATGGCTGTGGTTCCCTAAGAGGTAGGGAGCCGCAGCTGCATTAGAAGGGACTTGGAAACGGTGAGTTTGCCACTGCCGAGAAGCAGACTCGGCAGCGGCAGCAACTTGGGTGCTTTTTTTTTTTAATGGCAGAGTGAACTGAGGCGAGGCGACCCCCGCTAAATCCTGTGGCGACCCCTGTGGGGGTCGCAACCCACAGGTTGAGATCCACTGGTGTAGAGCATTCCTAGTGGTTCTGTTGATGTGTGGTTGTAAGCTCAGGTGGTGGTCAAGGGTGACTCCCAGGTAACGAACTTCGTCTTTTATTGAGATGGCAGTGTCACCACATTGATTGAAGTAGGGAGGATGAAGGAGGCGTTGTGTGTGATGATTAGTTCCTCTGATTTTTTCAGGTTGATATATAGGTTGTTGTTGGAAAGCCAGATGGTGATCTCTTGGAGGCATTTTGACATGGTTGTATAGTCTGGGGAGTCCAGGCTGATTGGGGTGTAAGCCATGATGTCATTTGCATAGATGACATAAAGTATCTTGTGCTTTTTGAAGATGTTGCAGACTGGCTGTATGTATATGTTAAAGAAAAGGGAGGACCCTTGAGGGACCCCCTGTGTTGTTTGAAAAGGAGTGGAAGTGTATTATCCTACTTTGACCTTCTGCTGACTGTCGCTAAGGTAAGATTGAAACCACTTAAGTGTGGTGTTGTGGAGGCCAATGTCTGCTAGTCATTTCAAGAGGATGCTATGGGATACAGTGTCAAAGGCTGAGGAGATGTCAATGAACACAAGCAGGAAACCATTCTTAATGTTGTTGATTCCTCTAAGTTGGGTGTCAAATAGGTGGATGGGTAGTGTCTCGACACAGTGGTTAGGGCGAAAGCCATATTGTTGGGGGTCCAGAGGGGCATGTGTATCTATGTGGTCCTAGAGCTGTCTTTGTACTGTCTTCTCAATAATTTTGGTTAGAAAAGGATTGCTGGAGATTGGGCAGTGGGCTGAGGGGTCTGCAGGGTCCGGTGATTTAGTTTTCGGGAAAGGTCGGATAGTGGCTTCTTTGAGTGCAGTGGACATGTAGCCTTGAGTTAGTGAGTTGCTTATTATTTTGTGGATGCATTTTCTTAGTTCTTCCTTTGTTGATTTAATCCATGCCACCGGGAAGGGGGTCTGAGGGAGCAGTGCTGGAGTTTAGTGCAGTGATTGTGCAGGCAACTTGCTCAGTTGTTGATGTAGAATTCACTCCATTTGTTTAAGAAAATAGGTCTTGTGTTCAGTGATGGAGTGGCAGTGTTGGTGGGCTCTAAGTGTTTTCGGTCTTCAGTCAGGCGGCTCATTGTTGACAGACTGGTACACGTAGCTGCTGTTATTGTATTGATCCATCTCATTGCTGGCCTTCCTCTTTTACACTGACCTTCTGTCTTGTCTTTCTCTAATGATCTCTCTCTTCGCATGATGTGTCCAAAGTATGAAAGTCGAAGTCTTGTCATCTGAGCTTCTAAAGAAAACGTAGGTTTGATCTCCTCTAGTACTGACTGGTTTGTTCTTCGGGCAGTCTATGATATAGGCAGTATTCACCACCGGCACCATAATTCAAAGGCATACATTTTCTTCCTTTCTCTCTTTTTCACTGTCCAGCTTTCACATCCATATGATGTTAGTGAAAGGGGTATGTTTACTAATCGGTGGTAGTGGTAGTGGGCCACAGCTCTGATATGACACGGAAGCCGCTACCGTTGATTAATAAACATACCCCATAATATCTAAACTGCCACAGATTTATCTTTAGGGAAATTTTCTAAATGAATCGGATTTAGAAAAATATATCTGTTGCCATCTAATAGCACTTGCAGGGAAACCTTAAAAAAAGGTTGTTGCCCCAGGGATAATACTTGGGGCTATAATTGGGAAAGGGGGAAAGGGAACTGGATTTAGCTCACGCCTTTACTCAGACGTTCAAGGTGAGTTACATTCAGGTACTGTAGGTATATTCCTATCCCTAGAAGGCTTACAATTTAACTCTGGACCTGAGACAATAGAGGGTTAAGTGACTTCCCAAGTTCACAAGAAATAACCTTCTGTATGCTTGCCTAACCTTTTTCATTGGTAGCTCAAGGTAAGTCATTCAGATTGCACCCTCTCCTGCTGCAGATAAGTTTATTTATTTTTCTTATCGAAACATAATATTGCGTCGGGTTATGTATTAAACCAGTGGTTATATGTTATATAATTGGTGCACAATTCACTGTTTATGTTGGATATAAGTATGGACCTATGATGAACACTGAGCATACTAGTTTTGGACGCTGAGGCTTGACATACTGGAGGGTCCGTTTGGGCCTATTTAAGCTCTAAATCCATTTGAGGTCCACTATATTATTTATCATCTATTTATTTACACATTTAAATATTTAGAAATTATTTACTGTGGAAATTTTGGGTGCCTAAATTTAGAGACATCTGTGAATAGACCTGTATTCTGACCACAAAAAATGCATATTTCTTTTCAAACCTAAGAATGGAGGAGTAGACTAGAGGTTTGAGCAATAGGGTAAGAACCAGGGAAACTAGGGTTTAAATTTTTTCTAATCCTTGTCCAAATCACTGTACCATCTATTGCCTCAGGCACAAATGCAGGGATCATTAACGAAAAGCACATAGTAATGCCATTAACTTGAATCTTTTTACTGCAGTGCCCATTGCGTAAAATGGATCTTTCGGCAAATAACATGCATTCACTATTAGTAAATAATCTCCTTAGACTGTAAGTCCTCCGGTGACAGGGAAAAGGTAATATATAGGAATATGACTCACCTTGAGCTATCAATGAAAAAGCCATGAATTAGAAATAATAAAAAAAAATCATTACATTCACTACAGAATGTGGTCGACAGGGTATCTCGAGGAAATCTCATCTAAAGAAGATTCTAGAAAAGTAGGTAACTAAAGGCTGTCTGGGAAGGCCAACACATAACTCTCTTCAGGCTCATTTTTTAGCAATATTTTTGAGGAAATAATTTCAAGATGCTTATGATTTCAACAGAAAAATGTAAAATTCCACAATATTTAAGCAAGTCCAAGGAGGTCAACAGGTAAGTCTTTTGAAAATTCAAAAGCCACAGTTATTTTGCTCTCCCCCTATTCTTCATAACTTCGTACATATAAAGGAGCACTAAATAATTCTAATAGTCTTCAAAGAGACTTGGGTCTCCCGCTGCCCTACTCTCCTTCATGGTCTATCAGTTTAGTCATTGCCTCTTGGGAAAAGCTAATCTGCTTAGAAAACTAGGTAACATGGAATCTCTTTGGGCTATGGTCTTCCAGATGTCCACAAAGAGCTCCCATCCAAGCCGTGGAAAATAACCATAAGAACACCCCAACCCTGAAGGCAAAGAAATTACCCTGGGAAGGAAGAATCCATTCATAATGGAGTTTTGCTGAGAAGAGTGACTATACAATTCAAGTGGATGCATCGAGGACAGTCGTTTCCATAGACCAAAGGGGGCTTTAAGACCGATATCTCCCTCCTTCATCTTTCAATAGGTAGATGCAGTGTGGTTCTAACATCAGGGCTGAATGACATCCCAGAAAAGAGAGTGTCATTTACTTGCTGATCCCTGATATTTTGTCCAGTGAGCACAAGAGAGGATCAACATACCTATCCATAGGGCCATGGATCACTGATACAATTTAGTGAATTAAAAATTATATGGGTCCCGGAGACGCTGGTCTTACAGAAACAGTGAAATGGAAGAAAAAAATATCTTCAAAAACACTGAAGAGGTCCCAAAGAGGCCTATCCCTTTGAACATGTCCTTTGGTTACATGTCACCATCATGAGCTGGTGGCCACATACTGCAGAAAAGGCTTGATTTTAAATGTTAACTCTGGCACCTGTGGATGATGTTACAGAAACAGAGGGCAGCTGTACCCTGGAGTGCCCAATCTCCTCTTCTTCCTTACCTCCTTTGGCTACTGGACACATCCTGACAGGGGCATATTGACAGTAGATTGAGGGTTCTCAAAAATGGGAGCAGTGCTTCCTCATTCTGAACAGCAATTAGAAAACTAGATACCACCAGTCTTTCCAGGAAAAGAAACAATAGTTAGTCATTTACCTCCTTATTCACATTAACCAATATATTGTTTATTTATTTATTAGGATTTATTAACTGCTTGAGTTTCACCCCTCCACATCTCTACAGGCTGCTGCAGCCTGGAAAGGGGGCGGGGGGTGGGGGGTGGGGGGGGGGAGGAAGTGGCTGGACAGAGCAGGAAGCAGAGGGATGTTTTCTGTAGCGAAATAGCAGACTTGTGTGCTATGACTAGGGAAATACAGAATAGAGCCAGAACTTGGTATTTGTCCCTACTATTAACCATTCTGGGCAGCAGCAGAATGGGACAGTATTAGCAGCAGAGGATCACATTTCTGTGGCAACGGTAACAACACTAAACTTAAATTGCATGGAAGAAAGGCCTGGCAACCTACTTCCGTATCTTGTCATGAAAACCAAATAGATAGTCACAACAAAATAAATTTCACTATAGTGCTGGAAGATGAGACCCCCAGGTCGGAAGGTACTCAATTGGTTACTGGGGAGGAGCTGAATACTTTTCAGAGTAAAGCCAGCAATTATGATGTGGTTGGATCAAAGCCCTCAGGACGTCTGACTGCTGATGTAGCTGTGCATGAAATGAGAGTCAGAAGCTGCAAAGATGTCTTACATATTGGGACATGGAACATATGAAGCATGAATCAAGGAAAGTTGGAGGTAGTCAAGAATGAAATGGAACGTGTACAACTCATTCTGTTGGGTATCGGCAAACTGAAATGGACTGGCATTGGACACTTTGCATCAGATGATCACATGGTCTACTATGCTGGAAAGGAAACACAAAGAAGAAATGGTGCTGCATTTATAATTAAGAAACTTTCAAGAACTGTAAGGAAATACATTGCAGTCAGTGAACGCTTAATTTCTATTCATCTACGAGGAATGCCTATCATCTCAACTATAATTCAAGTATATGCCCCAGCAACAGCTGCAGAAGAGGATGAAATTGATGAGTTCTATGAACAAGTACAAGCTGGAATTGACAGAACATGCAAAGAGGATATCCTGATAGTCATGGGTGACTGGAACGCAAAAGTTGGCAACAAAGAAAAAGGCAAAATGGTTGGAAAATATGGACTTGGCAACAGAAATGAAGCTGGAGAAAGACTGATAGAATTCTGCAAGACCAACGATCTATTCATCTCAAACACCTTCTTCCAGCAACACAAGCGGTGACTATACACATGGACTTCACCCAATGGATTGTACAAAAATCAAATTGACTACATCTGTGGAAGTCAATGATGGAAATGCTCAACAAAGACAAAACCTGGAGCTGACTGTGGTACAGATCACTGGAGGAGAGCTGAGACCGAGGTTTTTCTCTCCCAAAACTAGAAGCAGCATCTTGATGCTTCTTAGCCACCAACTGACTCAATTTAAAAAACTCAGTAAGTTTCAACCAATCATAAAGGGCTGCAGTCTGATGCAAGAGCCAACCCCCCTGTTGATGACTAAAATGTCAGTCCAGTACTTTGTCAGTTTAAGACGTTTGCTCATTGTAATTACTACTACTACTGATCATTTCTATAGCGCTACCAGATGTACACAGCACTACACAGTTACATGTAAAAGATGGTCCCTGCTCATCAGAGCTTACAATCTAGTCAATCAGAGTTTACAATTTAGTTATCCACTTTGCATTTTGCTGTTTGCAGTCTGTATGGTCAGGGTGTAATTCCCAAGGCTTGTAACAAGTACCTATGCCAGGATTTGTATCTTTAAAAGGAGGAAACCTCTGAAAGGGGGTACATCTTTATCAGTCAATGTTAAAGGTCCACAAGATCCTCACATAGCTGTGTACGCCTTGCAGCCCTATACAAATGTAGTAGTAGTTGTAGTAGCAGAGTAATATTGAGAGAGATTAACCTATGGTCTGTCCAAGGCAAGTTTTTCACTTCAAAGTTACCTAACTCAGACCTCTTAACCATAAGCAAAAAAACAAATCCTAAATCACTCATGAGATTGTGGAAGTCAATTATCTCATGGCCTGCAAAGCAAGTCCACATGGACAGTGAAGTCGCCCAGTACTATTAATGCAGGATTGCAATCCGCTAATGCAGATAAAGCACAATAAACCTCTTCCCAATATGCAGGTTTAAGTGAAGGCAGATAATAGATTAACACACAAAATATAGATGCTGCATTAACCTGCAGCAAAAGGGCCTCAGAATGGGCAAATTGCACAGTAACAAACAAAACACATTTCTATGAAAGATTTACATTTTATTTATTTTATTTAACCATTTTATATACTGCCTTATCTAAGAGTCAAAGTGGTTTACAGGTAACCCAATAATCCACTAAAAAAGGAAGAGGAAACTAGACAACAATAGTGTCTCAGGTCCATACACACAATAAAAGTGTGGAGTGGAGTGGAGGAGTGGCCTAGTGGTTGGGGCAAGGTACTTCAGGCCAGAAGGTCAGGGGTTCAAATCCCACTAGAGGACAGCAACCTTGGGCCGGAAGGACTGGGGTTTCTAGTCCCACAGGTGCTCCTTGTGGTCCTGGGCAAGCCACTTAACCCTCCATAGCCCATGTTCCCAGTAAAATAGTTATCTCCAAGTTATAATGCCCTGTTCAATGTAATTTCAGTTTGTTCAATGTAAATCGCACTGATGCAGAATAGCGCAGTATATAAGAGAATTAAATAAAAATAAAATAAAAATATAAAAATAAAAACAAAGTTAAAAATTGCCCAAGACTTCATTTCTGTCAATTAAGGTCATGTGTTGGTTCAACACCAACTTTTCCAACATCTTGGCCAAAAATATTAAGAGGATACCAGGCAATAATTTCTGGGATCATAGGCAACAAGGGTTATGTTTCTTAGGAGAGGTCTAATCTAATACTTGCTCTCTTCAAACAAGCAAGTAGATAGACCTCAACTAAAGATTTGTTAATCACTGCAGTTGGTTCAACCAAACAGGATTGACGAATTTCAAATACTTCCACTATAAGGCTGCTAGACAGAATCAGAATTTCTTTTTTATTCAATCAGTGAAGAACTTAATTTTCTCAATGGCAAACAAAACAATTAATCCTGGTATATTTAATGATAAAAGGAGGGTTCCAAGATTATGCTTGAAACTGTTTCCTCCTATGTCGCTACGGTTATATTTGGATAAATTCAGATTTTTTGTCCAAGAATAAAAAGAGGACTTTACTCTATGTAAATAAAGGTGCACAGTCTGGTTCAGGTCATGTTCAAATACAAATGAGGGAACTAAAACAGCTCTATACTGTTCTACTGCTTCTTTTAATATAGCTGTAAAATTGAGACCATTTGATATCTGAACTCCTCTTCCTTTATACCCCTTGGCATTAGATTATCTAATCCTAAACAAAAAAGATACACCTTATTCACAGGATGGGTCATTCTGAACCGTGTTTAGTGGAGATGGACGTCTGGGTTGGATGTCCATCCCCACTAAATGCCGGGACCATATCCCCTGCCCAAAGTTCCCTACATGTACATAGGAGATGTATAGGGGAGCTCTGGACATAAGCAGGAGGGGGCAGGCCGAGGGAGGAGGAAGGACGGGCGGTGGGTAGGGATTGATCCCAGAAATACAGGGCCAATCCTGAAGTTGGCCCTGTATGTCTGGGGTCACGAACATGGACGGGGGACATTCCACCTCAGAGGTGGAATAAGTCCCCCTGGACATTGGGGGACAGCAGCGCAGAGCCATGTCAGTGGGGCAAGGGCGTGCAGAAGCTTCCCCACAGTCCGACTTTGCCTTTGGAAGGCTGCATTGTGGGTCGGGCTGCAGGGAATGAACTTTGTGACGGCGGCCGGGGATTGTGGCTCCTTAATGGAGCCACGGTGCCAGGGCAACAGGACGCACAGCACCGTGGCTCCATGCAGGAGCCAGGGCAGGCCTGTGCGGGGAAACAATGGGATGTCCAGCGGCACAGAATTGGGGTACAGCCTGCCCATCAAGGCACGGGCCGGCCGTCTAGACCCGATTCTGATCCCGCAGGAATGTCTAGCTCCCGTGAGCTCAGAATCAGGGACTAGACCAGCCCGTCCAGATCCTGGATGTCCGGACAGGCAGGACGTTCCCCCTTCAGAATTGGGCCCAGGGGTAATAACCTCTAATACAACCTTAAGAACCTCTGCAAAATATTTTCTATACAAGTCTTGCGGTGTAACCCTCTACATCCTGGGAAAGTTTAGAAGAGAGTATGATGCCTGACCTGATTTTCCATCTTCTATCTTCTGATGTAGCAATATCTTATCTTGAATCAGGGCTACACTGACATTTTTAAACATGTTAATGTCCTTGGTACAAGTATTCTGAGTGTACATCAGTATATCAACTTTCTGAAACAGGGAACCATTAAGCAGATGAAGTGGCATTAGAGGCATCAAGCCTCTGTAATGTGCCCAAAATTGTCCAAAGTCACCACTGAAGGCTTTACTGTAACTTACTAACCAGCCCAGATGTTGAACTCTCAACCTCCAGAGTTCATTAGTGTGAGGTCAACATCTCTAAATTAAATTCTAGTTCTCTCATGTCTCCATATGGATAATCCCTGGGACTTCCTCTATTTCCTGGCAAGATAGTAACATAGTAAATGATGGCAGATAAAGACCAGCATGGT
The DNA here is from genome assembly GCA_033557465.1 of Ichthyophis bannanicus. Taxonomy (NCBI): domain Eukaryota; kingdom Metazoa; phylum Chordata; class Amphibia; order Gymnophiona; family Ichthyophiidae; genus Ichthyophis; species Ichthyophis bannanicus. The sequence continues at coordinate 407,827,970 of CM066035.1, read as the reverse complement.
CCATCCAGTCTGCCCAGCAATACGGCAAGATTAGGTGCACCTGTCGCTCTGTGCAGGCCACCTCTTCCCATGTCTCTGTCTAGGGGTGGACCCACCACTCCATGTAGGACACCCCTATTTGTTGAGAAGTTAGATGGTTCAGTTTATTTTGTTTTTATCCTGTTTCTGTAAAGGGATCCTCTGTGCTTGTCCAATGCTGTTTTGAATTCCATCACCGTGTTTGCCCCCACCACTTAAATCAGGAGAGCATTCCAAGCATCCACCACTCTTTCAGTGAAAAATATTTCCTGACATTGCCTTTCAATTTTCCACCTTGCAGCTTCATGTTATGCCCTCTAGTTTTGCAGCTTCCCCGACTTTGGAAGAGGTTTGTTTGTTCATCATTCCTCTTTAAGTATTTAAAGATCTGAATCATATCTCCCCTATCCCTCCTCTCCTCCAAAGTGTACATATTTAGGTCTTCAAGTCTCTTCTCATAAGGTTTCTTACGCAGGCTCCAAATCATTTTGGTCGCCTTCCTCTGAACAGTTTCCAGTCTTTTTACATCTTTTGCAAGATATGGTCTCCAAAACTGAACACAGTATTCCAAGTGAGGCCTCACCAGCGACCTGGGGCCACCCAGTCAATAACGCGTGGTGGTTGTTTGAAAGGATACTTTTATTCAATAATTTGAAAACCTGAGAGCCCGACACAGGCCGTGTTTCGTTTTCTACTTCCTCAGGGGATTCAGGTATGCTGCAAATAATAACCATAAATACTGTAATACATTCAAACACATTAAAAATATAAATATATAAAAATATAAAATCATGGTTCAGGCATATATAAATATAAAAACATAAAAACCAATAAGAACCTGAACTTAAAAGGTCAATGAATAGAAATATAGGTAAAATATATAAAACTAAATAATGTGAAAACACATATATACACAAAATTTTAAGAATCTGAAAAATCCTTTATCATCATTATTACAAAAGCATTGAAGGGGTTTTGGTTTTGGTTTTGGTTTTTATGTTTTTATATTTATATATGCATGAAACATGATTTTATATTTTTATATATTTATATTTTTAATGTGTTTGAATGTATTACAGTATTTATGGTTATTATTTGCAGCATACCTGAATCCCCTGAGGAAGTAGAAAATGAAACACGGCCTGTGTCGGGCTCTCAGGTTTTCAAATTATTGAATAAAAGTATCCTTTCAAACAACCACCACGCGTTATTGACTGGGTGTCTCTTGAGCAACGTGGTGTGGTGCTCTTCTTGGTGGACCCTCACCAGCGACCTGTACAGTGGCATAAGTACCTCTTCCTTTCTGCTGGTAATCCTTCTTTGTATGTAACCCAACATCCTCCTGGCTTTTGCCACCGCCTTGTCCCACTGTTTTGCCACCTTGAGATCATCAGAGATAATCACACCAAGGTCTTTCTCCTGAACCATGCACACCAACCTCTCGCCCCCTATTGCGTACATTTCCCTTGCATTTCTGCTACCTAAGTGCATGACACTGCACTTTTTCGCATTAAATCATAATTGCCAAGCATTAGACCATTCTTCCAGCTTTTGTAGATCTTTCCTCATGTTATCCACTCCCTCGGGGGAGTCCACTCTGTTGCAAATTTTTGTATCATCTGCAAAAAGACAGACTTTTCCATTCAGTCCTTCAGCAATATCACTCACAAATACATTGAACAGTGCCGGGCCCAGGACCGAACCTTGGGGCACCCTGCTAATCACCTTCCTTTCATCCGAGTGAGCTCCATGTACCATCACCTTCTGTCGTCTGTCAGTCAACCAATTTCTAATCCAGTTTACCATCTTGGGACCCATCCCCAAGCTACAAGATGCAGCACAAATACCAACTTCCATTCTAGTGTTATCGGTGCTGCCATCAAATGATTGCCTGACATAACCATAAAGCTTGATGTCTGTGCTAGCCACGGTAGGGGGGGTTTGATCAGAAATGGAGCATGATACTTTGCTTCCTGCTGTGGGGCCTAGAAACTCCATGGTCTAGGTTAGCAGCAAATAAATGATCTATCCCCATACCTGGCCCAATGTGAGATGGAAAGGAAGGGCTAGATTTAGAAAGGAGGTGGGTCAGTAATTATAGAAAAGTGGAAAGAAAAAAAAAAGTCAAGAGATTAGATGATTGCAAAGGAAAAAGAAAAACCCTATTTAGAGTATGTGAACTTGGAAGATTGTATGTTTTTTTTCATATGTATTTAAAAATTATTTAACATTCTAGGTCTAAAACCTGACACCTCATAGGTGGCAGTGTTTTAATTATATACCTTGTGGATCTGATTTATTAAGGATTTCTCCTCTTCTGTATCTATAGGGGAAAAAAAGCTTAGTGAAAGCCCTATGTTTTGCAGTATTTAGCAATTACTGGACAAGTGTTACTAACATTCACTACTGTGTTAGCACACTTTAACACTTAACACACTTTATTAGCAGCTAGGTCCCATTCCATAAAATGTGCATTAACGGTGTTAATATATACTAATGCCATAATACATGTTCCAAATCACCCTGCTAGACCAGTCAAGACTAGTGTCCCCCTGCCAGCAAATGATGGAGACAGAGAAAGAACCAATTAGAAGCTTCAGTGACATCACTGGCACATATACCTGCTCCCCTAGGGGATAGCTTCAGTATTTTCTCTGTCTCAGCAGATGGTGGACTTCGGCTACTCTGCTTCTGGCAATCACTTTGAGGGTGACAATCCAGTGTAGCACTTTTTGGTACCGGATGTCCTGAGGGTGTACAAGAGGTGCCGCTCTGAGGTTTCCCGGGATTTCACCATTAGCATCCATGGACCCGTCATCCAGAAAGCGAACAAGCTCTTTCTTGCCTGCTCAGGAAAAGCGGCCCTCCAAGGAGGTCTCCTGGGCTCCTGGAGAATGGAATCCCTCAGAGGAGCCAGTTTCTAAGGATGACAGTTTGGTCAGTGAGTTTGACCACAAAGGCAGAGAGTTGTCGCCTCCAGAAGAGGACACTGATCTTCAGGATGACTTCCAGGATGTATGTTTTTTTTGTAAGGAGGAGCTGCTGGCTCATTTCTCAAATTGTGGAGTCCCTCCATATTACTGACCCTTCAGAAAAGCAGGATTCCGATCCCGTTCTTCGAGGCATTTGTGAGTCATCTAGAGCCTTTCCTTGCCTTTAGAGCTGAAGTAGATGGTTTCCATGGAGTGGGACTCTTCCTTGCTTTCAGCTAAGTGTCTGAGCCATTTTTATGTCTGGTCACCCATGGACCTTGATAAGTGGCTGTGCATTCCTAAGGTGCATGCCCTGGTGGTAGTGGTTACAAAGCGTACCACGATCCTGGTGGAAGGAGGAGCAGCGCTCTGAGATCAGCAGGATAGGAAGGCTGAAGGCCTTTTGAAAATGACTTTTTCTTCCTCCCTTGGTCTCCAAGCTTCTGTCTGTGGGGGTTTAGCAACACGTGCTCTGCTCAGATGGATTCAACTCCTACCACAGGAATCTTCTCTAGCCCATTTAGAATCTGTGGCTGCCTTTTTGACCAGTGCCCTTTATGACCTCCTTCGGTTGGCAGTGTGGTCAGTCATAGCTATTACAGTGGCAAGGTGATGGTTGTGGCTTTGTCACTGGAATGCTGATGCGGCCTCCAAATCCTACCTGGCCAAACTCCCTTCCAAGGGAAGGCTCCTATTTGGAGAGGATCTGGATAAGCTTGTCAAGGATTTGGGTGAGGTTAAACCTCAGTTTCTGCCTAAAGACAAACCCAAAGGGGCATCTCATCAGTCAGGCACTGGGACATCATCTTCGTCTTCCTCCAGAGTGCAGTTTCGAGATTCATACTGCTATCGGCCCAGCAAGTTGTCTTATTCAGCGCCCAAATTGAATGGTAAGTTGGAGCCCTTTCGAGAGATCTATTGATCTCAGGGCAATTACTCTTCCTCTAACAAGTTCTCTGGGGCTGCCCATGCCTCCAACTGATGGGCCCAGGGTCCGTTCCAGGGTGCCGCAGGTCGGTGGGCGGTTGCACCTTTTTCCATGAATGGACCCAGGTTACCACGGACATATGGGTCCTTGACATAATATCCCAGGGTTATGTTCTCGACTGTGCCAGATCAATCAAGGATGCCTTTATGATCTCCCTTTGCGGGTCATCTTGGAAGAAGGCTGTGGTGTGAGAGACTCTTCAGCGCTTTCTGCAGCTTTGGGCAATTTGTCCGGTTTCCCCCTCTGAAAACTATTCACCAACTCCAACTTGCTCAAAATCTGGCAGCACGTATTTTATATAAGGCACAATGCACCGACCATATCACCCCAATTCTCTACAACCTCCACTGGTTACCAGTCGTAACAAGAATAAAATACAAATACTTGATTATATTTAAGCACTACAACAAAATAGCCACTACTACTGTCCTCACTCTTCACTTTCCTCACAAAAACTAAATTATGAAGGCACTGCTCTCAAAATACCTATGCCATACCAAATCACATCCGCAATACTACCCAATCTACCAGCTCTAGAGCTTCTCATACATTGACTCAGTATTGTGGAATGCACTTTCTGACAATTTAAGAGCTGTAAAAGATCTACTACGGTTTTGAAAGGAACTAAAGACACACTTGTTCATCGAGTGCTACGGTAACTCTTATGATACATCACAAGCTCAAACAAATTAGTCACTCAACAACATCTGTCCATCACGAACTTGAACACATAAATAATGTTGCATCTGAGCCTATCCTTACCAAAACATTGTACAACATTGTATATAGTTGATTGTAAGATAGTTCTAACAAGTTAATTGTACATAAGGTTATTAAGTTCAATGTAAAGTTTCCCTCTCTGTTGGATGTAAACCGCTCCTGATCTCTGGAAGGGGCGGTATATAAAAGCACATTAAATAAATAAATACATATCTGGCCGCTATTCCATTTGCTTCATCATGCCCACGAAAGACGGTTCCTTCTGACCCATCCTAGATCTCCGAGGGGTCAACTGCTGTCTCCACGTGCCACGTTTTCTCAGGGAGACCTTGAAGTCTATGCTTCAAGTGGTCTGTGCAGGTGAGTTCTTAGCTTCCCTGGACCTTGCTGAGGCTTACTTCCATATTCCCATCTGAAAGGACCAGCAGCATTTCCTGCGCTTTGTGATACTGGGACATCACTTCCAGTTTCCAGCCCTGCCATTTGGTCTTGCCACGGTTCCTCGCACCTTCTCAAAGGTCATGGTAGTGGTCGCAGTCACCTTACATCATCAGGGTGTATGTGCCATCCTTACCTGGATGACTGGCTCATCTGAGCAAAATCTCATGCAGAGGCTTAGGGAGTGGTGGCACAGGTCCTCTCCTTGGAAAGCCTCGGTTGGGTAGTCAGCTATGCCAAGAGTTCCATACGCCCATCTCAGACCCTCGGGTTTCTCAGAGTCCTCTTCGATACTTGGGTTGGGCAAGTGTTTCTAACTCAGGACAGATGTCAGAAGTTCTTCAGTCTGCTTCATTCCTTCCAGCTTCACCCGGCTCCTCGGGTGTGAGATTATCTGCATCTTAGGAACTGGAACTATGGCGGCTATCTTGGATGTGGTTCCCTGTGCTTGGGTGCACATGCATCCACTTCAGCTTTCCTTACTGTCCCGTTGGTCCCCTTACTTGCAGGATTATGACATCTGTCTTCGTCTTCCTCCCACCATTCATTTCAGTCTTTGCTGGTGGCTATGTCATGATAACTTAATGTGAGGGATGCCCCTGGAGAGTCCACAGTTGGATAGCTCTGACCACCGATGCTAGTCTTTCTGGTTGGAGCGCCCATTGTCTGCAACAGATGGCGCATGGAATGTGGTCCCTGCCGGAGTCCAGTTGGTCCATCAACAGTTGGAGGCACAAGAAGTCTGCTTGGCACTCTGCCATTTTCTGCCTCTTTTTTGCAAACAGGAAGTTTGAATCTTGTCCAATAATGCCACGAATGTGACTTATCTCAACAAACAAGGGGGGACCAAGTGCTCAGGGGTTGACTTGGAGATAGTAACATAGTATATGACGGCAGATAAAGACCCGTATGGTCCATCTAGTCTGCCCAGCAAGGCGGCAAGAGTAGGTACAACTGCTGCTCTGTGCAAGTCACACCTCCCTAAGCCTTTGTTTAGGGGTGTACCAACCTCTCCGTGTAGGTTACCCCTTTTTGTTGAGATATAAGAGATTGTTATGTTTATTTTGATTTTATCCTGTTGCTATAAAGGGATCCACTGTGTCTGTCCCATGCCATTTTGAATTCTGTCACTTTATTTGTGGTATACTTAGATTTCATTAAAGCCTCTGACACTGTTCCACACAGGTGACTTATAAACAAATTGAGCACCCTAGGGAATGGACCCTAAAGTGACTGACTGGGTTAGAAATTGGTTGAGTGAGAGGCGACAAAAGGTACACTCTGAGGAAGAGGAGGTTATCAATGGTGTGCTGTAGGGATCTGTCCTTCTTCCAATTCTTTTTTTTCTATTTAAGCAATTTTAACAATATACAGGGATCAAACACTTGTTACAGAAAAAAAAGTATCATAAGATAGACGATGGAAGCTCAAGCCATCCAATAACCCTTTACAATCATAGAATGCAATGCAATAATCTTTCACTAACCCACAAGATTAAGACAGGCCAAGCTAAAATCAAAGGAAAAATAGGGGGAAATAAGACACAAAGCTGATACAATATTTTTTCTATGTATGGTCAAACATCTTCATCTAAGTAGATTAGTAGAAGGAAGGTCTAGGAAATCTACCGGCTGCTGGGGTGAAACCACACTTTTACAACAAACTGAGTTAAATGAGCAGGTTCAAAGAAGGTGTAATTAACCCCAAGGTACTTAATCAAACATTTACACGGGTAGTGTAAGAAAAATAAACCCCCTAAATGCAAAACTTTGGAACGCAACAAAAGAAACTGTTGTCGACGCTTCTGGGTTGATTTGGAGACATCAGGAACATCCTAATTTGTGCTCCCATAAAGGGCTCATTCCTGGCTTTAAAATATTATTTCAATAGCCAGTCTCGATCAGATTCAAGTGCCAAAGTCAAAAGCTGTGTAGCATGTGAAATAGATTCGCGTTCTGAAGTCTCTAGGAATGCAGTCAAATCCAAATAATCCAAAGGAGGTGAATGGACTGGCAAGAAGGCACCATGGTCTTTGTGCTTAGCTGTTGGTAGATAAAATATCTTTGCCAACGGAGAATCAGACTCCAAGGGTATCTTCAATATGGAGGTAGCCTAAGAATTAAACAAATCCTTTGGTGAAACCGAAGGAATGTGAGGGAAATTAAGCAAGTGCAATTTCTTCTTTCTAACAAAGTTTTCCAAAACTTCTATTTTTCCATGAATATTCATTAAATCTAGTTATAGGACCTGAAAATGAAACTGCGTCCTCAGCTTAAGTTCCAGCTGGAGTTCAACAGAACCACCTCCTGCATTTGCTGATCGACAGTCTGTACGATTATTATTATTATTATTAATAAATACTTATATAGCGCTGCAACATATGAAGCGCTGTACAAACATACAAGAGAGACAGTCCCTGCTCATCAGAGCTCACAATCTAATAAGACAGAATACAAAGTTACAAAATACAAATAACAAAATTTACAGGACAAAGTAAACAAAAGCTGATGGAGAGATCAAGATAGGGCAAGATAGGAACGAAAAGCAGTAGTGAAGAGGTGGGATTTGAGTCTGGACTTGAAAATGGGCAGGGAGGATGCCCATTATGACAGAAAGAGCATTTTGCAGCAAAACAAATTCAGTAGAAAGAGTCAGTGCCTGCAAACCTTCCCAAAGAGTGTCGAGAGTAACTAATGCAAGATGCACCAGCAGGGGTTTTTCTTCCTGCACACAGAGTACAGGTGGCTGAATGGTAGAGGTATAGATGGCTGAAAGCCTGCAGATGGCAAAGGGCTCACACCAACAGCAGCTGAACACCCCAGCTCTCCAGCCAAAACAGCAGCCATGGAGGATGCTACAGATTAACTCTCCTCAGCCACTGGTGTTGTGGTAGCAATTTCCCCATCACCAGAGGAACAGACCTCAGATGATCCCATGCTATAGGATGAGGGTTGTGCTGGAGGAAGCCGTATTTCCAGGCTGCGCGTGACCTGAAGAAACATAGAAACTTGACGGCAGAAAAAGACCACATGGCCTATGTAGTCTGCCCTTTGATATCAACTACAATAGAGCTTACCTTCAATTGAAAGAGACCCTCCTGTGCATTTATGCCATGGAGGTATTTAAATGTCTCTATCATTTTGCCTCTATCCCGCCTTTCCTCTAAAGTATACATTTTTAAAATCGTTGGTCTGTCCTCATGCTTCATAACGAAGACCACTAATCATTTTAGTAGCCACCCTCTGCACCAACTTCAACCTGCCTATATACTTTTGAAGGTGCGGTCTCCAGAATTGCATACAATACTCCAAATTAGGTCGCAACTAAGACTTTTACAGAGGCACTATCGCCTCCTTTTTTCTGCCAGCCATTCTTCTCCCTGTACATCCAAATATCCTTCTGACTTTCACAGTTGCCTTTTCTACCTGTTTAGCTACTTTAAGATTGTCGGACACAATTATACCCAGGTCCCGCTCTTCTTTTATGGACAAAAGTACCTCACCCCTACACTGTACAGCCCCTTTAGGTATTTGCAGCCCAAAAGCATGACCCTGCATTTTTTAGCATTACATTTCAGCTGCCATATTCTAGACCATTCTTCAAGTTTAGCTAGATCCCTCCTCATGTTGTCGACTCCTTCCTGTGTGTCTACTCTACTGCAGATTTTGGTATCGTCTGCAATCAAGCAAACCTTACCCGACAGTCCTTCTGCAATATCACTAACAAAGATGTTAAACAGAATCAGACCAAGGACATACCCCTGGGTCACACCACTGGTAACCTCCTTCTCCTCAGAGTGAGCTCCATTTACCTGTATCCTTTGTTACCTCCCTCTCAACCAATTTCTAACCCAATCAGTAACTTTAGTTTCCATCCTTAGGGCGCTTAGTTTGTTTATATGTCGCCTGTGTGGAACGGTGTCAAAGGCTTTACTGAAATCTAAATACATCACATCTAGGGTTCTCCCTCAGCCCAACTCCCTGATCACCCAGTCAAAGAAATCTATCAGATTTGTCTGACAAGACCTGCCTCTGGAAAACCCATGCTGCCTTGGATTCTGCAATCTGATGGACTCCATAAACATCACTATTATCGGTTTTAGCAGCATTTCCAATAATTTACTCACCACAGAGGTTAGACTAACTGGCCTGCAGTTTTCAACCTCATCCTTAATTCCACTTTTGTGAAAAGGGACCACATGTGCCTCTCTCCAGTCTTCTGGCACTACTCCCGACTCCAAAGGGGCATTGAAAAGGTCAGTCAGTGAAGCTGCTAGAACATCCCCAAGTTCCCTCAGCATTCTCGGATGTATCCCATCCATTCCCATCGCTTTGTCTACTTTTAGTTTGGCTAGCTCCTCACAAACACAGTCTTCTGAAAATCGCTCAAGATGCCTTTCACTTCTGTTCCTGTTTGTGGGTGTTTTTGAGATCCTGCTCCTGGATCTTCATCTGTGAATACAGAACAGAAATATTTGTTAAGCAATTCTGCTTTATCCTCATCAGCTTCCTCCCCCCTCCTCCTTGAATATGACAATACCACTTTTGCTCTTCCTCTTCTCACAAACATATTTGAAAAATGTCTTATCCCCCCATTTTATTGGATTAGCTATTTATTCTTCTTTTTGTATCTTTGCTTTCCAGACTATTTTGCTAGCTTCTCTAGTTTTCCTAAATATAGATGCCTGGCTTCTTCTCTCTGTGATCTCTTATATTTATGAAGGCCACTCTCTTTTTTTGACCTTTTCAGCTACCTGATGAGGTCAGCAAATTTAATGATGTGGTTTTGAATAGAAAGCTGGAAAAAGAAACAATGATCTCTAACAATAGGGCTTTACCCAACACCACAAAAATTCCCCTTGTGCAATACAGCATCAGAAAAATAAATTAGCTATTAAAAATGAAGACCAAAACCACTTTAAGAGCTCTCAGGCAGAGAGCTTGTATTTAAAAGCCACACAGTATTACCTTGCTTGCAATGGAGACCCTGTTAGGAATGCCAGTACTTGCAAGGCACTGTAGATCTTAATATAGCATTCAGCTGCCTAGCTCCTTTGCAAGCTAATTAAGCAGAACTAACAGGAAGGGAATGTCATATGCACTGTATCTTTTGCTTTTTCATTCCATCAACTTCCCATGTCTCCCTGAAGTCTATTACTCAAACTTAGGCTATCTGTATTATGAAACCCATCTGACATACCTCCAGACTGGGCATGGTTGAAACACAGAAGCATAGAAAATTATGAAAGACAAAGACCATACAATCTGTCTAGACTGCTCATCCATAAGAGCTATTAAGCTCTACATTTCCTTCCTCTCTCTCAAAAATCCTCTTTACTTGTCCCATGCTTTCTTAAATTCAGATACAATTCTTGTCCCTATCATAGTAATATAGTAACATAGTATATGACGGCAGATAAAGACCAGTATGGTTCATCTAGTCTGCCCAGCAAGACCACAAACGTAGGTTCACCTACTGCTCCTTGACTTAGGGGTGTACCCACTGCTCTGTGTAGGTCACCCCTCTTTGCTGAGATATAAGAGACAGTTATGTTTATTTTGATTTTATCCTGTTGCTATAAAGGGATCCACTGTGTCTGTCACATGCCATTTTGAATTCGGTCACTATATTCAAAATCATGCCACTTCAAGCGGGAGGGCATTCCAAGCATCCACCACCCTTTCAGTGAAAAAGTATTTCCTGACATTGCCTTTCAGTTTACCCCCTTGCAGCTTCATGTAATGCCCTCTAGTTTTACAGCTTCCCGGTTTTTGGAAGAAGTTTGTTTGTCCATTTAAGTATTTAAAGATCTGAATCATATCTCCCCTGTCCCTCCTTTCTTCCAGAGTGTACATATTTAGGCCTTGTCACACTGTTTCACCACTTTGAGATCCTCAGAAACAATCACTTCGAGGTCCTTTTCCTGGTCTGTGCACACCAACCTCTCGCCCCCTACTGCATACGATTCCCTTGGATTTCTGCTTCCCAAGTGCATGACAACAAGGTTACTTACCTGTAACAGGAGTTCTCCATGGACAGCAGGATAAGTCAGCCACACTTGGTGACGTCCTCCGGGCGGAGCCATACATACGGAAGTGCTCTCTAGAGCTCAGAAAGGAGGGCCTTTCTGAGCCCACCTAGGTAGCCCATCCCACCGGTCCGCCTCTTAGTCCGGTCAGTGTGTTCCTAGCTAGCTAGTTCCCGGACAGGGAGCGGATACGGCAGGCTGACCTCCTCCAGGGGAGGCGGGTGGGATTGTGTGGCTGACTTATCCTGCTGTCCACAGAGAACTCCTGTTACAGGTAAGTAACCTCGTTTTCTCCATGGACCAGCAGGATTGCGTCAGCCACACTTGGTGCCTCCCAGCTGTGGAGAACGCTGAGGTGGAGGAGGAGCTTAGTTACTAAATGAGGCTCTGAGCCGCAATAGGATGAACATCTTTATTGCCGTAATAGGTGAAGGTGCATACAAAATTGTGCAGTTGTGCAAACAGCAGTTGTGCAACGGGCAACTAGTGCTAACAGCGTACGAACAACAGTGGATGAGTAACAGTGCAACTAATAGTGCAGACTAACAACAGTGCCTGTAACAGTGCAACTAACAGTGCTGACTAACAACAGTGACTGTGCAACAGTGCAATTAACAGTGCTGACATGCTACAGGAGGAGCAGGTACGGACGGCCTGGCTACTGGGCCAATGCCTGTCTGCCATCCGTTGCAGTGGAAAGGATGGCAGTCCCAAGGGCGCAGTCTTCCTGGGCCCTGAGGTCAAGGCAGTAGTGCTTCTGGAACGTGTGCGGGGAGGACCAGGTGGCTGCTCTGCAGACGTCTGTCAGAGGAACAGAACGAAGGTTGGCAATTGTGGTTGCCAGTGCTCTTAGCTTGTGAGGGCCCACTCTTGGCAAATTCTGAGTGCCTGTGGGGTCTAGGCAGTGGGAGACGCAGGAGGCGACCCAGTGAGAGAGGGGTCTCTTGTTGACCGGCCTGCCCGGCCGGCTAGGGTCGAAGGATATGAATAGCTGTTCGCCTTTGCGAATGGGTTGAGTTTGCAGCAGATAGATCTGAAGGGCCCGGAGACAGTCCAGCGTGTGTAGGCGACTTTCTTCTTCGGAGGCATGGGGTTCTGGGAAGAAAGACGGGAGTTCAATGGACTGATTGACGTGGAAGGCAGATGCCACCTTGGGCACGAACTTCGGGTTGGTTCGTAAGGATGCTCTATCCTGGTGTAGCTGTGTATAAGGGGGATGGGACACTAGTGCCTGCAGCTCGCTGATTCTCCTGGCGGATGTTATGGCAACCAGAAACAGGGTTTTCCAGGAGACGAACTTCATCTCCGCTGACTGTAGTGGCTGGAAGGGGTCCTCAGTCAGGCGGCAGAGGACGGTGTTGAGGTCCCATGACGGAACGGGTTGCCTGATTGGGGGTTTCAAATTAGCCAGTCCCTTCATGAAGCGGTTTGTCAAAGGTAGTGCTGCGATGGAGGTTGCCCCTTCAGGCTGGGCGTGGAACGCTGCAATTGCCGAAAGGTGCACTCTGATGGACTGAGTCTTAAGGCCAAGGTTAGACAGAGAAGCAAGGTACTTCAGGACACTGGGAAGAGGACACGTGGTGGGCTCCAGCCCTTGCGCAGTGCACCAGATGCTGAATCTCTTCCATTTGAGGCCATAAGATTTCCTGGTAGAGGGGCGTCTGGCTGCTAGGACCACGTCTTGCACCTCAGATGATAGCTGGAGTGTAGAAAGGCTCATCCGCTCAACCTCCAGGCAGTGAGAGCCAGGGCTTTGAGGTCGGGGTGCCTCATTTTGCCTCCGTCCTGCATGAGTAGGTCCGGCCGGAGTGGCAGGCGCTTCGGTTTCCCTTGCGCAAGGCGTTGGAGCAGCGCGAACCACATCTGTCGGGGCCAAAAGGGAACCACTAGGATGGCGCGAGCCTTGTCGCGGACCAACCGCTGGAGTGTCGCCGGGATGAGGGGGGTCGGGGGAAAGGCGTACACGAGAGACCACTCCCCCAGCACACGTCGAATGCATCCGCCGCCAGTCTCTTGTTGGAAGGGTGCCTGGAGCAAAACAGGGGGCATTTTGCGTTCTGTTCCGTGGCAAACAGGTCGAAGTTCGGGCGCCCCCACTGACGGAAGAGGCTGTTGGTGACCTCCGGGAGCAGTGTCCATTCGTAAGGTTGCAGTTGCCTGCTGAGCTTGTCGGCTAAGGTGTTCTGGTCGCCCGGCAGATAGGAGGCTCGGATGTTGCACCCGTGAGTCAGGGCAAGGGACCAGATCTGCAGGGCTTCCTTGCAGAGGGGCCGAGATGCCGTGCCCCCTTGCTTGTTGATGTAGAACATGGCCACTTGATTGTCCGTCTGGATGAGGACGGTTTTCTTCTGCACATGCGTTAGGAAGGCTTTGAGAGCGTATTTGATGGCCTTAGCTCTAGGAGGTTGATGTGCAGGAGTCGCTCCTGTGGTGACCAGGCCCCTTGTGTGCTGAACTTCAGAATGTGGGCACCCCAGCCCAAGTTGGAGTCGTCCGTGGTCAGGGTGACTTGGTGCTCAGGTGGGTGCATGTCCTTCCCCCCCTAAAGGTTCTCTGGAACAGTCCACCAGAGTAGTTAAGTCTTGATCTTGGAGGTCATAGGGATGCGGGTGGAGAGAGGCTGCGAGTGCTGGTTCCAGTGCGTACATAGATGCCACTGCAGCGGCCGCATCTGTAACCTGGCGATGTGGACCACGGACGTGGTAGCGGACATGTGGCCTAGAAGGCGTAGGATGGATCTCGCTGAAGAGGATTCCACCGAGGCCAATCTGGTCGTGAGCGAGGTCAGGGCGAGCAACCTGCGTTTGGGAAGGTATGCCTTCGAGAGTGTGGTGTCGATCTCGGCTCTGATGAATTCCAGCCTCTGAGAGGGGGTGCGCTGGGACTTGTTGTAATTGATGACGAACCCCAGGGAGGAGATCAGGGACTTGGTAGTCCTTAGAGCTTCCTGAAGTTCCATTGCTGAGGGGGCTGTGATGAGCCAGTCGTCGAGGTAGGGAAAAATGGAAACGTTCCATTTGCGAAAGGGAGGACTTTGTACTGGAAGTGCTGGCCCAATACATGAAAACGAAGATACTGTCTGTGTGACTTGTGGATGCGGATGTGGGTGTAGGCATCCTGCAGGTCCAGGGACGCCATCCAGTCGCCGGGTTGAATCAAGGGCAGGATGCAGTTGAGAGAGTACATCCTGAACTTCTCTTTGATGATGAACTTGTTGAGTTTGCGGAGGTCAAGGATGGGGCGGACTCCGCCTGTCCTTTTGGGAACGAGGAAGTACCTGGAGTAGAAGCCAGAGTTTATCTCATCCGATGGTACTTGCTCTATAGCATCGGGGGATAGCAGGTGTATCAGCTCCTTGGCCATGGCTCGGCACAGGTGCGGTGGGGTTTTGCTGATGGGTTGGGTGTTCTGGCGAGGGGTTGAGCTGAAACGCATCCGGTAACCCTCTCGGATGATCTCGAGAACCCAGGAGTCGGAGGAGATGTCTTTCCACTTGTTTAAAAAGTAGGTCAGGCGACCCCCGGTCGGGGAGGGCGCTGGAGAGTAGGCGTCAAAAGGACGGTCCACTCTTCGCAGGGGGTGGATTGTTCTTCTTCTGCTTGCGGTCACGCTGAGAGTTACGCTGGTGAGGGGGACCGCTGTAGGAGTTGTTCCTGTATTTGTTATACTGCCATTTCCTGCTGGAGGGGTACTTCTTGTTGGAGGAGTAGTAAGATTTCCTCTGGAAACTGTTCTTATGGGCTCCGCTGCGGCGCTTGTAGCCGTCCTCCGCCAGGGTTTGTAAGGTAGTGCAGTGTTCTTTCATGTCGTTGACAGTGTCTTTAACCTTGTCCCCAAAGAGTGATTCCCCCATGCAGGGGGCGTTAGCAATGCTGTCATGGGTGTCATCTCGAAGGCCGGAGGCTCTCAGCCACGCCCATCGTCTCGCAGAGATAGCCGTACCGGCGGTACGAGAGGCTGTGTCGAAAGAGTCAAAGGTTGCGCTGGCCAGGTGTTTGCTGCACTCCGACATATCGGCAAGTGCGCTGGCGAGCTGATTCTGAGACTCCTTGGGGAGGGATGCAGCGGTCGACTTCAAGGTTGCCATGCAGGTGTCCAGGAAGAGAACTTGCTGAAATTGGTGTGCTGCAATCTTAGCACTAAACATAGCACCTTGGAAGACCTTCTTTCCGATGTCATCCAAGAGTTTGTTGTCTCGGCCCGGGGGGGTATTGGCGTGGGTACGTGAGGACTTGGTGCATTTGAGCGCTGAAGAGACGACGATGGAGTTGTGTGGTAGCTGGGTCTGAGAAAAGCCAGGCACAGGCCTCACTTGATACTTGAAGTCCAGCCGCCTCGGAAACGGACGACCAGACGCTGGTGTCTGCCACAGTTTCGAGTGATTTTCCAGCAGTCTCTGATGCACTGGGAGTGCGAAAGCAGGCTTCGGAGCTGCGAGGTATTTTAGAACCTCTGGAACAACCTCTCCAGGCGCATCAGCGGCGTTCAAAGAGAGGGCAGAGGATAGTTTTGTTAAGAACTTGGGGTAGGTGAGATCCTCCGCCAGGGGAGGGTCTTCTATCTCAGCTGTCTTCTCTGAGTTGGCGAGCTCTGTGGATGCCGATCCCACCACTGCAGCTTCGATGTCGTGGTCGTCGGCAGTGCTGTCGGGGGATGGATTTTCTGGGTCCGGATCGTCAGAAGGTCCGCGTGGGTCTTCTCTGGTTCTCTTCACTGGGGTAGAGGTAAGGGCTGCCTCCGGAGCTTTGTGCGCTGGATCCGCGCTATGCGGGGTTGACAAGCGTGCCGCGGGTATTGTTGAAGCAGATTGCTTCACGAGCTGTGTTAATAAGCTGATGATAGCTGAGGAATTACTATGGCTGGATCTGCTAGCCCTGCTGCGGTTTGAAGGGCTCCGGCTATGGTTGCCCCTTCGAGGATCCTCCCGTCGGTGGCGCTGGGAGCGGTGGCGGTGGCGCTCGGAGTGCCTGCGTCGTTTGGGAGAGAGGTCCCTGTGGCTAGAGTCACTGCTGCTGCTGCTGCTGCGTCTGTTGACACTGGTCCGTTTACCGTGCGTTCTGCTCTTGGAACTGCTGCTGCTGCTGCGGCTACTGGAGTTGTGCAACAGTGCGCTGGCATTGCACAACAGTGTGCTGGCTTCGTTGGGTGTGCTGTTGTGCGAGGTGCTGCTGTGCGATGTGCTGCTGTGCGATGCGCTGCTGCGCGAGGCGCTGCCATGCGAGGTGCTGCCGTGCAAAGCGCAGCTGCATGCAGGCTTCCCTCCGATGCCGGTAGAATTCGCGGGCATAGAGGTCCCGCCCCCAAGGTGGGCGGAGTTGGAGGACTGCAGCAGAGGCTGGGAGGACCGCAGCATGTCGCCATCTTGGGAAGCATGGACGAGTGCTGTGGGGGACCCGATCCTGGAAGTTGACTGCAGGGCGAGCTGAGAGGAGTCCAGGAGAATGAAAACAGGAGAGACTGCAGCAGTAGGGGCAGGGCTTACCTCCGCGCGTGACGGTGTTGGGTCCCGGAGCAGCAAGCAGGTCAGTCGGGTGCACCGGGCTGGGGACGGAGGCTCCATACAGCACGTCCCGCCGGGAAAGGGCACTCTCTGCAGCAACGGAGGCTTGGCTAGGGATGGAGGCCCGTACAGGCACATCCGGGGCCGGCAGTGGAGGGCCAGAGCCGGAGGCTGGGCACATCACTTGGTATCCTTTCTTCATTGCCCCACAGTAAGTGCATCCATGTGAAGTCTTGTTCTTGTTGCCACAATAGGGGCATTTCTTTGAAAGATGCTTGGGCATAGTTGTAAAAACGCAAAACAAAGAAATTTAAAAAAAAATGAAGAGAGAGAGCAGGGTCCGTCTTGCTGGCAAGGCGGAAGAACAAAAACTGACCGGACTAGGAGGCGGACCGGTGGGATGGGCTACTTAGGTGGGCTCAGAAAGGCCCTCCTTTCTGAGCTCTAGAGAGCACTTCCGTATGCATGGCTCCGCCCGGAGGACGTCACCAAGTGTGGCTGACGCAATCCTGCTGGTCCATGGAAAAACTGCATTTCTTCACATTAAATCTTAACTGCCAAGCATTAGACCATTTTTCCAGCTTTTGTAGATCTTTCCTTATGTTACCCACTCCCTCAGGGGATTCCACTCTGTTGAAAATTTTCATGTCATCTGCAAAAAGACAGACTCTTCCATTCAGTTCTTCAGCAATATCACTCACAAATACATTGAACAGTACCGGTCCCAGGACTGAACCCTGGGGCACACCGCTAATCACTTAAGTGTCCCTGGCCAGTAGACCTTATAAGAACTCAGGGCACATTCACATTTCTGATTTAAAGACTATGCAAGGAATGTAGGCAGTCTGAATATTCTTAAAAACCTATATCCAACAGTTACAATTTTTATTAAAAACAGGCAATTGTAAAGTCTGAAAGCCTTAGCTGAGTATGTAGTCTCTTGAAGGATTGATGAGCAGACTGGTTAGGTTAGAGTCGGTGCAGAGGATGGCTATTAAAATGGTTAATGGTCTTCATTATAAAGCATTAAGGTCCTTAAGTCTGTCCTCATATATGTAAACTATAGAGGAAAGGCGAGAAAGAGGTGATATGATTGAGATGTTTAAATACCTCTGTGGCATAAATGCACAGGAGGAGAGCCTCTTTCAATTGAAAGCAAGCTCTGCTACAAGGGGACATGGGATGAGGGTGAAAGGAGATAGACTCAGGAGTAATATGCGGAAATATTTCTTTATAGAAAGAGTGGTGGATCCGTGGAATAGTCTCCCAGTGGGGGTGGTAGAGATGAGGACAATATCTGAATTTAAAAGAGCATGGGACAAACACAGAGGATCTCTAAAGGAAAATAGGGGACTGTTGTAATGGTTGATATGGAAGGGCAGACTAGATAGGCTATGTGATCTTTTTCTGCCATCATGTTTGTATTTTTCTATGTTTCTACCTGGTTAGCCACTATTGCCACCCACCACATGCCCCAGAACTCCTCCAACATGCCCCAATGCTAAGTGGCTAGCATCGGGGCGTATAGTGGCATTAGTTGGGGATATTCAGTGGCATTTACATGGTTCACAGGTCAGTAAACCATGTAAATGCCTTTAGAATATCGGATCCTAACGTCCCATCCCACATCTATTGTGCAGCCACTCAACTAACAGTCAAACGATATAGGAAACACGTCACCCTTCTACATCCATCAAATAGCAAATAACTATCACAGAAAAACAGACATTCAACATCAGCATTCAAGCCTTGTTGGTGGAGCAAACCTTATCTGCAAATCCAAATCTGCTCACTGTAAATGTCGAAATTCATAATCCCCACCCCTAGGATTTTGGCAGGGAATATCTAGAACTGAAAACGTCAGATCTTCAAAGAAATGGTTAGTTTCAATATATCTTTGCAATCTCCCTACTGTCTCACATCTAACTCTGTAACAAACTTATCTCCTTTAAACTGAAGATTTAAAGTGTTCACAGTTAGGATCACAATAAAAACCTTTAATTGATGTAACAACTAAGAAGCAAATAAGTAATTATAATGATCAATGGTTGAGGGATGTTGCAATGTGGACCTCAAAGTACAGCCCAAGAAACGGTTGATTTTTTGCATTTGAATGCAAAGTACATTTCACTTTGTTGTTGAAAACCTTATTGATCATCTTTGATAGGACCAAATGAGTAACAGAGTGCATAACGATCTGAGCAGCCTGTAACATCAATTACATGGTTTCTTATTTTAAAATGGCCACTGCTTTAAATATTGTGCCTATGAAAGAAGAGTTCACCAACACAGCAGCAGTTCTCTCCAGACTCCACTTTGGATGCCAAATTGATTGGAACCTCAGAAAACAAACACAAGTAGGAATGGAAGTGAGGCAGACCTTGAACTATATTCAGAAGATGCTTGCGAGGAACTAGCTAAACTAAAAGTAGACAAAGCAAGGAGGCTGGATGGGATTGAAGGAATTTAGGGAAATACTGGCCGCTCCACTTTTGGACCTTTTAACTGCTTCTTTAGAGTCTGTAGTGATCCCGGAGCATTAGGGATGAACACAAAAGCAGAAGTAAGGAAGAGGCTGTGAATTACAGACTGGTTAATCTCACCTCTGTGGTGAGTAAATGACTGAAAATGCTGCTAAAGCAGAGGATAGTGCAGTTTCTGGAATCAAAGGGATTACATGATCTGAGACAGCATGGCTTTAGTAGAAGTGGATCTTGTCAGATGAATATGATTGATTTTCCTTTAACTGAGTGACCAGAGAATTGGATTGGTTAAGAGCATTTGTGATATTCTTAGATTTCAGCAAGTCCTTTATAAGTCTCCAATGAGGAACAGTGTCAAAGTACCATTGGAATGGATCCTAAAGTGACTGACTAGGTTAGGAAGCTGTTGAGTGGGAAGCAATAGAGAATAGAAATAAATGATGTTCACTCTGAAAATAGGGGTATTACCAGTGGTGTGACACAGGAATCGGTCCTTGGATCTGTTCATTTTTAACATTTTTGAAAACGATATGGTAAGTAAGGTTCTGTCAGGAAAGATTTGCCTCTTTGCAGATGATATCAAAAACTTCAAAAGTGTAGGCACCCTGAAAGATGTGGTCAATAGCAGAGATCTAGTGAAGCTTGAAAAATGGTCAAGAATTTGGCAGCTAATTACACCACATCTAGGGCTCTCCCTCGGTCCAACTCCCTCGTCACCCAGTCAAAGAAATCAATCAGATTTGTCTGACAAGTCCTGCATCTGGTGAATCCATGCTGCCTCGGATCCGGTAATCCATTGGACTCCAGAAACCTCACTATTTTCTCTTTCAGCAGCGCTTCCAAAAATTTACTCACCATAGAGGTTAAACAAACCGGCCTGTAGTTTTCAACCACTTTTGTGTAAAGGGACCACATGTACCACTCCCGACTCCAAAGAGGCATTGAAAAGGTCAGTCAGTGAAGCTGCTAGAACATCCCCAAGTTCCCTCAGTATTCTCGGATGTATCCCATCCGTTCCCATTGCTTTGCCTACTTTTAGTTTAGCTAGTTCCTCATGAACATAGGCTTCTGAAAATCGCTCAAGATGCCCTTCACTTCTGTTCCTGTTTGTGGGTGTTTTCTGAGGTCCTGCTCCTAGTCCTGCGGGTAGAACTAAGCAAAGCAAAAGCTGGCCTAGTTTTACCCATGGGAGCTAACCTGGTAGAGGTGCAATATCACTGCTACCCAGTTAGCTTCTGTGGCGTCGGAGGCCATGCGGTGACCTCAGATATTTAATACCGGGACTGCATATGACCCTGGCATTGAATATTCAGGGTTAGAGGTCAGCGGCGATGACTATGCGTCATAGTGATGGCATGGCTGTCCCAACTGAATATCGGGCCCTTAGGGTTTAAATGCCTGCAGCTTGAAGGACTTTGCATTTATTTAAAATGTTTGAGATACTGCTAGTCAGAATGTGTAGATGAAGTGTAGCATAGATGTGTTAATATCTGAACATGAACACCTTTGCCTAATGGTTGGGCCAGCCCTGATTATAATCTTGTGCACATCACTTTTTCTACCTATTAGATATAGGCTGATTGAAGGATTTGTTCTGTTGTGAATAAGTATATTTTGATATAGCACCTCACGAAAGTTTTTTATTTATGCGGTTTTGTTCTCCATTTGAATTGTATTGAATAAAGGTCTCACATGCATATAATTCTTGCCCCTATCTGTCTCTGGCCTTGCAGATGCAGTGCTTTTCCCTACACAGTCCCTTTAATTTTGGATTGCTAGCATGATAGATCAGCAATTTCTCACAGTAACAGAGGCTCAGCACTTAATGCAGACTTAATTTACATACCATGACCTTTTAATATACTGCAGCAATCCCCAGAGGCATGCTCACCCCTTGGCCTTAGCACTAAGGCTAAAGATAGTGGTAGTGATAGTGTACAATCTTCATGTGTCCCCTGTCATGAAGTGTCCACTAATTACAGTATAGGTCTCAGTAAATTTCCAATGCTGACATAGTCCATGTGTTTGTTTAGGGATATGATAAGGCAGTCCTTGTAGTTAGCACTATGAGGCAAGAACTCTTCACTTTTACTATGGATGAGCAGGAGTTTAGGCTCTTGCTTTATTTACAGGCTTGCTTTCTACAGCCTACTCCCATTCCAAAATATGCTCACAACTCATGCAAGCTCCAGTCCTTCACATATAATCTCTGCCTCTATATTACCTCACATGTGGGTTCCTAGTTTAGGATGCCTCAGCCTCTGTGATAACTCTTGTAACCAGTCTGGCGTTTGAATGCCTCCATTCCTTGCTTAATTGGGCTAGTTACACGTTCAAGACTCAACAGCTTCCAGCATTCCTATGAGTAGACCATCCCTCAGAGCACTCCCATAAGCTCCAGAGCTCCTTCTAGTAGTCCATCGCTGCACAGACAGTGACACTCCATTCAGTGTCACAAGGGGTATCACTTGCCTTTGCCTATGTGTGATATGTAATAGGAAGGTAAATGATTTTCTAATTGTCTCTCCCTACTGGGAATGGCAAAGGGAAAAGTGATTAGATATTGATGGCACCAAATTGATAAATGGAGGATTTCTGGATGGAAGCTTTGTCTTTACTCCTTTTGGCCAGATATTACCAGCATACGCATTAATAATACACGATCCTAATGTTCATTATGACTATCCCTCTACTGCCACATTTTATCTGGAAGATCACAATATTCTTCTTACTCAACTTTCCAACATGGGCATACAGGACACTGTCCTGTGCTGGTTCTCCTCATTTCTTTCACTTCGGACATTCACCGTTTCCATTGGCTCTATTTCCTCAAGCCCTCAGGGGTACCTCAGGGATCCATTCTTGCACCAATATCTTCCTCAGTCCTTTAGCCACCCTCATCCAAGGCACTGGTACTAGTTTCTTCATCTATTCCAGACAACATCTTACTGATTTCATTCACATACAGCAGATCCCACAGCCTACCCAATCTCAAGGACTGTCTAGTAAACGTTTCTGTCTGGCTTCATTCTAATCTAATATAACCCACCCGGGAATACTCAACGATTGTCAGAATGTATTTGTTTCCCTACAATATGATTGTCACTGGCGTAGCCAGAAAATATAAGAATAACCATTAGCACGCCTAGAGTCCAGCTGTTACAAGAATACCTAAGGCCTACTGGAATACCTCTAGGGAACACAGTAGGGTATAAAAAAACTAATTATATTAGGATTCAGTTAAAGACCTTGGAACATCTAGTTGGTATAACTAATGCTTATTTACTCCATTTATAGGTAAGTATAGACGATAAGTCTGGACATTAGCATTCTTTAATTACATAGATGAGCGATCAAATGCATGTATAAATCAATACAATTAAAACGGGAAAAGATGAACGGAATGACGGGAAATTCTTTTAATTTCTTAACCTGTATTTAGAGTTTGTGCTAGGTAGCTTATTTGAGCTCATATAAATGAGAATAGTACATATGAGGTACTTATCAGACTGTAGTCTTCTTCTGTTGGGGCCTGTTCTTCTCCTTCCTCCTTGTCAGATCACAGCTCAGATCCTTCTCCCCACAGCAATACTTGTCTCTGGAACTCTGCACAGCTCAGCTGGAAGTCGTCTTGGAGAAAATTCATGCCTACTTTGTCCCCCTTCACTCCTCCCTTTGAAAAATCTATCGGTCTCCCTAACAAAATAAATTACTGCCAGCTTGCAAGTAGACTTATTAGTCAGTACCAATTTCACAAATCAGGCACCATTCCTTTGCTCACCTCCACACCCTCCTTTGGAGCCTCTCTTCACTCAGCCTCACTTTCTCCTCCACACTGTACTTTATTCTCCCTTTCCTTTCTCACATTTTATCACTCTCACCTCTATTTACTACAGGAATTTCTCTCTAGCTTCACTTCCTAACTAGAAAGTTTTTAGACATAAATGTTTCTTATTTTCTTTAAATAATTGTTTAGAGTGCACTATATCAAGATTTTTTATATCACCACCAGATCTTATATAATTGACACTTTTTATCCCTGAACCAATTCTGGGGCATTCTCACTTTCTCCTCATCCCTCCCCCCCTTTTCTTACACCATTTTCTTAAACCCTTCCTAATCTAAGCCTCACTCTCTCTCCCACTCTCACTTCATTCACTCAAAGAGCTGAAAAATAAATTAGAAACCCTTAGCTGCAGTCATTCCCTTCATCTTTTCACTCCCTCTTTCATCCACTCCATTCAAATTCTAAAAAACACATTTATACAGGGACTAGGACTTCAGGCACTCAAACATGCATCCTCTCTGAAGCTTCTCCACTCACCAACCGACACAATTCCTCAGAGTCACTGACATTCCATCTTTTCTTCCCCGGTGCTCTTCCACTCTCTGATAAACCCAGTCAGAAACCGTGGATAGCAAGGAAGGAATAGTTTATTAGAACACTCTTACTTCTTAAAGCCAGGCCCGACACAGGCCGTGTTTCGCTTATGCCTTCATCAGGGGCTTATGGCTACAAAACACATAAAAACATATTAAAACATCCATAAATAATTAAAAGCAATTACAATTAAAAACAAGTATAAAACAGAACTCATAAAGGCACTATTTAAGTACAGCAAAAAGGTTTTACATTGAATAAATAGACAAATAAATAAATAAATGTGCATAGATGAAACAATATAGACAATTCATAATCATAAATAAATATCAAAACAATAAAAACCATGAAACCTCTTAAAAAATCACTAAATGTCAAAACACTAAAGGTAAAAACAATATAACCTATAATCTTTCAAAATAACATGCATATTAAAACCATACCTGTATATTTTATAATCTGTACCTTGCCACACTGTGATTACTACAATGAAAGAACAGAGGACTATTATAAATAGGCGAATCTAATACTATAATATCCATTATTAAAAGAAAGGTCCAACCAAGGAAAAGCGCAACAGGATCGCAGTGGGACCTCAGCGCACAAATAGTGCAAAAGTATTTTAATATTGTGCACATATAACATCATAAACCATTTTTACCCACTGTACACCAATATTACAATAACAGGACAATTTGAAGCAACAAAAATAATTTTTACACACTTTTCTGTAGTCCCCATCTTCTATACGGCTGAATTCTTGCCATTAAAACTTTAAACTATGAAAAATGTATACTTTTAAAATCGTGAGTAAGCCCCATCCCCGGATTTTCAAATGCCTCCGTTTTGCATGTTGTTGTTGTTAAGTGCCGTCAAGTCGGAGTCGAATCATGGTGACCCTCTGGATAGCTATCCTAAATTGTGTTCGGTCTTCAGTCAGGCGGCTCATTGTTGACAGACTGGTACCCGTAGCTGCTGTTATTGTATTGATCCATCTCATTGCTGGCCTTCCTCTTTTGCATTGACCTTCTATCTTGCCAAGCATGATGTCTTTCTCTAATGATCTCTCTCTTCGCATGATGTGTCCAAAGTATGAAAGTTGAAGTCTTGTCATTTGAGCTTCTAAAGAAAGCTTAGGTTTGATCTCCTCTAGTACCGACTGGTTTGTTCTTCGGGCAGTCCATGGTATACACAGTATTCGCTGCCAGCACCATAATTCAAAGGCATCAATTTTCTTCCTGTCTGTCTCTTTCACTGTCCAGCTTTCACATCCATATGATGTTATTGAAAATACCATGGCTTGAACAAGTCGAATATTTGTATGGAGAGAGGCATCTCTTTTCTTGAGGATCTTATCTAGGTCTTTCATAGCCATTCTGCCAAGAGCAATGCGTCGTTTGATTTCTTGACTGCTTGTTGCTTCTTTATAGTTGATCCAAGTAGGTTAAAGTTGTTCACAATTTCAATTTCTTCTCCTTCAACGATGAACCTGTTGATTATGCCAGTTGTCATGATCTTTGTCTTCTTTACATTAAGGTGCAGGCCCATTTTGAGACTATGTTCTTTGATTGTGAGAAGAAAATGTTTCAGATCATCTTCACTTTCAGCCAGTAATGTAGTATCATCAGCATAGCGAAGGTTGTTGATGAGTCTTCCACCAATCTACACACCTCTGTTGTCTTCATACAATCCTGCTTCTCTGATGATTTGTTCTGCATATAAATTAAACAGGTAGGGGGAAAGTATGCAGCCTTGTCTTACACCTTTGCTTATTTTAAACCATTCTGTTTCTCCTTGTTCCATTCTAACTTGCTTCTTGATCAATGTACAAATTGCGCAAGAGAACGATCAGGTGTTCTGGTATACCCCTGCTTCTTAATGTGCCCAGAGTTTCTCATGGTTTACACAGTACAAAGCCTTGCTATAGTCGATAAAGCACAAATAGATATCCTTTTGGTATTCTTTAGTCTTTTCAAGGATCCATCTCACATCCGCAATGATGTCTCTCGTTCCTCGCCCTTTCCTGAAACCTGCTTGCACTTCAGGTAGTTCTTGTTCCAGGTATGGTTGTAGTCTCTTTTGAATAATCTTCAGTAGAATCTTGCTGGCATGTGGGATCAGAGTGATTGTTCGATAATTTCCACAGTCAGTTGGATCACCTTTTTTTAGTATTGGTATGAACACAGATCTTTTCCAGTCAGTTGGCCATGATGTTGTTTATTTATTTATTTATTTACATTCTCTTGTATACCGCGCTATTCTGCATCAGTGCGGTTTACATTGAACAAACTGAAATTACATTGAACAGGGCATTATAACTTGGAGATAACTATTTTACAGGGAACATGGGCTATGGAGGGTTAAGTGGCTTGCCCAAGACCACAAGGAGCACCTGTGGGACTAGAAACCCCAGTCCTTCCGGCCCAAGGTTGCTGTCCTCTAGTGGGATTTGAACC
This sequence comes from Ichthyophis bannanicus, assembly GCA_033557465.1. Taxonomy (NCBI): domain Eukaryota; kingdom Metazoa; phylum Chordata; class Amphibia; order Gymnophiona; family Ichthyophiidae; genus Ichthyophis; species Ichthyophis bannanicus. The sequence goes on along the minus strand of CM066035.1, from coordinate 407,801,986 downwards.
CCCGACCTTCCGGCCTGAATTACCTTGCCCCAACCACTAGGCCACTTGTCTTCCATATTTCTTGGCAGAGCCTTGTAAGTATGGTAACAGCTGCATCAGATTGCTGCAATACTTCTATAGGAATGCCATCAATGCCTGGTGCTTTGTTCTTTGATAAGGCTTTCAATGCTGCTTCAACTTCTTCTTTCATCACCAATGGTTCCTGATCATAAGGTACAGGTTGAAACGACTGTTGGTCCACTTGATCTTTATCATATAAAAACTATGTATATTCCTTCCACCTTTTCTTGATCTTCTCAGCATCATTCAACATAGAACCTTGAGCATCTTGTAACATTCCAATTCGAGGCTGGAACTTTTTCTTTAACTCTTGTAGCATTAGGAAAGCTGATCTTGTTCTTCCTCTAATAGTTTCTGCTTCTATTTCCTTGCATGCGTCGTTGTAGTACTTTTCCTTGTCCTGTCTTGCTGCACGTTGGAAATCTCTGTTGAGTTCTGCGACTGTCTTTCTTTCTCCTCTGGCTTTAGCTTCTCTGCGTTTCTGGGCAATTTTCAGAGTTTCTTCCGTCATCCATTTTGGTCGTTTTTGCTTTTTCACCTTTTGTAGAGACTTCTCGCTTTCTTCCAACACAACCTTCTTGATGTCATTCCATAACTCTTCCGGAGCTCTGTCATTTGTATCTAAAGCAGCAAATCGATTTTGCAGGCAGTCTTTATATTCCAGTGGTATATTCTCAAGGTCATATTTTGCTGCATTCATGAGTGGTTTGCTCTTTTTCAACTTTAGCTTGAGTTTGCATACTAGTAGTTGATGATCTGTACCACAGCCAGCTCCAGGTTTTGTCTTGGTTGATGTTGTAGAGCTTTTCCATCGTTGACTTCCACAGATGTAGTCAATTTGATTTTTATGCAATCCATTGGGTGAAGTCCATGTGTACAGTCGCCGCTTGTGTTGCTGGAAGAAGGTGTTTGAGTTGAATAGATCATTGGTCTTGCAGAATTCTATCAGTCTTTCTCCAGCTTCATTTCTGTTGCCAAGTCCATATTTTCCAAGTACTTTGCCTTCTTCTTTGTTGCCAACTTTTGCATTCCAGTCACCCATGACTATCAGGATATCCTGTTTGCATGTTCTGTCAATTTCAGCTTGTACTTGTTCATAGAACAATTTCATTCTCTTCTGCAGCTGTTGTTGGGGCATATACTTGAATTATAGTTGTGTTGATAGGCAATCCTCATAGACGAATAGAGATTAAGCGTTCGCTGACTGCATTGTATTTCATTACAGTTCTTGCAAATTTCTTCTTTATTATAAATGCAACACCATTTCTTCTTTGTCTTTCATTTCCAGCATAGTAGACCATGTGATCATCTGATGCAAAGTGCCCGATGCCAGTCCATTTCAGTTCGCTGACACCCAACAGATCAAGTTGTACACGTTCCATTTCATTCTTGACCACCTCCAACTTCCCTTTTGCATATAAAGCATTCTTTAAACAAAATAAACAAACATTTTCCTAAGCTCCCCAAACCCTCCTCTATCTAATTTAAGCCTCCGATTTGCAATTTGATAACATTTTATTTACAGCTGTTTTTTTCAAACCCCTCTCAATCAGGAACTACACAGGGCAGCCATTTGGTTTGCCTTTACCCTTTTCATGCTTTCTTTCTTGGTTTGGAGCTTCAAACTATTAAATACTTTAGTATATTAATCTACTTGTAATTATTTCTCTTTTCACTTTTGAGTTCTTGGTTTTAATTTGAATTTAATCCCCTTCCAACAGGCGTTATTATAGCCCACATCGGACCTTTTTCCAAAGTCCCCCTTCCCTTCTCCCTTAATCTAGGGCTTTCATTGGTCCATCCACCTGACTGTTTCCTCCTCCTCCTCACTTTGGGGGTTTCTGCTTGCCCCTTTATTTATTTATTTTATCTCTCCTTTCTCTGGAGCCCTCTTTCTCTCCTCCCAAGTGCAGGAGAGAACTGAAGACATTCCTGCAGAGCCCCACATCCTCTGGACAGCACTCCAGTCTCCCAGTAGGTAAAACTTTTATTTAAAAAATTCCTCTGGTTACACTAAAACTGAATCCCGAAAAGACCAATGCTACCTGAATCACTGATCAGGTCCCTTGCCTGAAAGTTGCACTCTTGCTGGCTGGTTTTAAGATCACATTGACTGACAATTTCAAATACCTAGTGATTGTCACAGATTCCAAACCATTCTTTCATTGACAGATTTCTGTCTAAAGAAATCTACTTCTCGTACTTCGTCTGTGCCAGGCTATTCATTTTCTCCTCGATCCACCAGCACAACATACTCTCATCCATACACGTCACCTCCAGATTTGACTAGTGCAACTCCATTTATTGTGGTATCTTGGCTTCTGAAACAAAAAGACTTCAGACACTTCAGAATGCAACCATCCGGCATCTTGATTGTTTTTTTGTTGTTAAGTGCCGTCGAGTTGGTTTCGACTCATTGCGACCCTCTGGATAATTGTCCTAAATTGTGTTCGGTCTTCAGTCAGGCAGCTCATTATTTACAGGCTGGTACCTGTAGCTACTGTTATTGTATTGATTCATCTCATTGCTAGCCTTCCTCTTTTGTGTTGGCCTTCTATCTTGCCAAGCATGATGTCTTTCTCTAATGATCTCTCGATTCGCATGATGTGTCCAAAGTATGAAAGTCAAAGTCTTGTCATCTAAGCTTCTAAAGAAAGCTTAGGTTTGATCTCCTCTAGTACTGACTGGTTTGTTCTTCGGGCAGTCCATGGTATATGCAGTATTCACCGCCAGCACCATAATTCAAAGGCATCAATTTTCTTCCTGTCTATATTTTACACTGTCCAGCTTTCGCATCCAAATGATCTTATTGAAAACACCGTGGCTTGAATGAGTCAAATCTTTGTATGGAGAGAGACATCTCTGTTCTTGAGAATCTTGTCTAGGTTTTTCATAGCCATTCTGCTGAGAGCAATGCGTTGTCGGATTTCTTGACTGCTTGTTGCTTCTTTATGGATAGTTGATCCAAGTAGGTTAAAGTTGTCTGTGATTTCAATTTCTTCTCCTTCAACGATGAACTTATTTATTTTGCCAGTTGTCATGATCTTTGTCTTCTTTACATTAAGATGCAGGCCTATTTTAAGACTATGTTCCTTGATCGTGAAAAGTGATTGTTTCAGATCATCTTCTCTTTCAGCCAGTAATGTGGTATCATCAGTATAGCAAAGGTTGTTGATGAGTATTCCACCAATCTTCACACCTCTGTTGTCTTCATACAATCCAGCTTCTCTGATAATTTGTTCTGCATATAAATTAAACAGGTTGGGGGAATGTATGCAGCCTTGTCGTACACCTTTGTTTATTTTAAACCACTCTGTTTCTCCTTGTTCCGTTCGAACTGTTGCTTCTTGATCCATGTACAGATTGTGCAACAGAACGATCTGGTGTTCTGGTATACCCATACTTCTTAACATGGTCCAGAGTTTCTCATGGTTTACACAGTCAAAAGCCTTGCTGTAGTTGATAAAGCACAAATAGATATCCTTTTGGTATTCTTTAGTCTTTTCAAGGATCCATCTCACATCCGCGATGATGTCTCTTGTTCCTTGCCCTTTCCTGAACCCTGCTTGCACTTCAGGTGGTTGTAGTCTCTGTTGAATAATCTTCAGTAGAATCTTGCTGGCATGTGGGATCAGAGCGATTATGCAGTAGTTTCCACAGTCAGTTGGATCACCTTTCTTTAGTATTGGAATAAACACAGATCTTTTCCAGTCAGTTGGCCATGATGTTGTCTTCCAAATTTCTTGGCAGAGCCTTGTAAGTATGGTAACAGGTGCATCTGATTGCTGTAATACTTCTATGGGAATGCTGTCAATGCTTGGTGCTTTGTTCTTAGATCAGGTTTTCAATGCTGCTTCGACTTCTTCTTTCATCACCAATGGTTCCGAATCATAAGGTACAGGTTGAAACGGCTGTTGGTCCACTTGATATTTATCATATAAAAACTCTGTATATGCTTGCACTATAGTGCAATTTGCTTTATTGTGACTATCCATTGGATTTTCATGGCAAGATAAAGAAGGAGATTGCCAGGCCTTTCCTCTTCTCAGGTTAAGTTTAGTGTTGTTGCCATTGTCACAGAAATGTGATCCTCTGCTGCCAACATCGTCCCATTCTGCTGCTGCCCAGATGGATGGTTTGTCTTGGTCTGGCACCTCAGCTGAGTCCTGTCCATCTTTGGAGACACTGTCAGTAGTTAAGCTACCGCTAGCTTAGCCCTCAGCATCACTGATGCACACAAGCCCTCCCAGCACGACAAGCTGAAAACCTTGAGCACACTTCTCCATTGCTCATGCACTATCACTGGCATTCTCTTCTCTTTAGTATTTGTTTTAAGATCTTGGGTTTCACACTCAAGGGCTTTCTATCTTGCTTCTCTCAATGTTCCATTTGTTCCTTCATATGCATTACACTCAGCTCAAAAGAACTAGTTCTGCATTCCTTCCATGTCTTCTGCCAGATGAGAATCCACTTGAGCAACTGCTTGCTCTATGGAACACTCTTCCACCACAGCTCTGTAGTGAACCCTCCTATAAGGTCTTTCACACTTACCTGAAGACCTACCTTTTTCACTTTGCCTTTGCTGGACTTGGCTAGTTCAATGGGCTGGAAACAATATCTTCTCCTAATTTCCTATTCATTATTATGGTGTTCTTTTCTTTCTAATACTGTGTTAACAATTTTAATTTGTAAACCATTCTGCTGGTTTCCCTAATGCTGTGAGTTTGGATATATTTCTGGTCTTTTCAGTTAGCGCATTTCATAGTCTTGGAGCATAAAGGGAGAATGAACGGTTGCAAGCATATTGGTTGCATTTTTTCTTTTGATTGGTATCATTAGCTTGCTTTGTGTGCTTTTTCTTCTCACCCTGTTGTTCTGGGTCATGTGTAAGAGCATGTTTATAGATGGTAAGTTATGTGTGATTTTGAATATTAGTAGTAGGATTTTGTATTTAAATTTGACTTGTTATTGGGAGACAGTGCAGTTGTTTCAGTATTGGTATAATGTGTTCAAATCTTGATGCTCCTTGGATATACAGGCCGCTGTATGTTGTGCCATTTGTAAAGGATGGAGAGTACATTTTGGTAGTCCATAGTATATAATGTGAGAAGACTATCGTCTGAAATACTGAATGGAAATGATGTGGTTCCAGTAATGGCTGTAGGCATGGTCATTGCTACTATTAGGTGAACTCAGTGGTCGCCTAGAGTGGCAGCCCTACAGGGACACCCATTGCCACCGCTGTTGCCCCTCTCCAGGATGTACAATAGCAGTAATGGCCGTAAACAATTCTGCTGCACTTTGGCACCATGCGGCTGTTTGTTCCACCCACCCCCCGATGCTGACTTCCTGTTTTGGCATCTGGCATTGGAGAGGGAGCAGAAGCAATCAGCCCCGTGCTGCCAGTGCTTAAAGGTAAGCACCACAGAGCTGTTTGCAGACATTGCTACTGTTGTACATCCTAAAGAGGGGCGATAGCAGCAGCAATGGATACCACGGGGGGGGGAAGGGGCAGGTGCAAGAGATGAGATTCGCCTAGGACACCTCATCTCCTTGCGCCGGCCCTGGGAATAGGCGTTGCAGGGTTCACATTTTGTGGTATATTAGCTTGATGGTTTTCTTGATATATGTATCACAAGGCTCCTCTCTCTCAGCCTTGTTATTCAACCTGTATATACAACCTATCTGCTCTATCATCAAAAACAACAAAATACAATATACCATCTACGCAGATGACATCATGATATATACCCCCATCAACCTCGACAACCCAGACTACTCCAGCATAGCCAACTGCCTGCAACAGATGACTGGCTACTGGAAAACAACTTAACCGTAAACTACAACAAGACAGAAGCACTAATCATCACCAGAAACTCTGCCTTCACTCCTCCACCTGTCATCAAGCTGAACGACACCACTATACCAATAAAACCCAAAATAAAATATCTCAGGGTGACACTCGACAAGGAACTGAACCTCCAATCTCACATCGCAAAAAACACCAGGAACGCATACCTAAAGATGAGAACCATAAGACGCCTCAAGCCAATCCTCTCACAGGATCACTTCCGCACCATCAATCAAGCTCTTATCACTCCCATCCTAGACTACTGCAACCCCATCTACCTTGGACTCCCAAAACAAACCACCCGGCCATTACAGATGGCCCGAAACACGGCCACCCGAATAATAACAGGATCTTCAAGGCACGACCACATCACCCCCATTCTCAACCACCTCCACTGGCTCCCAATCAGCTCCCGCATCCGCTACAAGGTACTTCTAAACACATTCAAAATCAAACAGAACATCTCCGCAAATAGTCTAAAACCCCTCAAAGCCGACCCAGACACCAGACCCAGGAGAGGCACAGCAGACACTTTCAACATACTCAAAACTTTTGCCAAAACAAGAAAAGACACATCGAGAAGAACACTATCCCTGGCCGCACCCGCGCTATGGAACTCACTCCCCGACAACCTGAGATCAACAACAAACCTCAAAGACTTCCAGGAGATGCTCAAAATAACGCTCTTCGCAGAACACTACAAGGACATCACATGAACGGTCCAACGACCTCTCTGCACACCAAAATCTAAAAATGTAAACAGTTTCTGTACTTAGCTCATACTGTCTACAGCTCACCACGCAGTTAACCACACACCTCGACCTCCCACTGCACACACACACACACACACGCACGCAACCACCTGATTTGTTTGCTGTGTAATCTGCTTTGATTTTAGGATAAAACGGTATATAAATCCTTTTAAATAAATAAATGTGTGTTTAGGTTTAATCTTTGGTCTAGAGTTATTCCTTTCTAACTTTGGTTTTTACTTCTAGCTTAATTGCAATAATTCATAACATTGTTGGTGGGATGAATGTTTCATCTCTGGTGATGTACTTTCGGGGGGGGGGGGGGGTTATCGTTTGATAGGCCATGATCTGTTAGCCAGTGAGCAATATCCTTGAAGCAGTCTGTTATTACATTATATGTAGGTTTTGTTGTATTAAAGGGTACATAGAGAATATCGTCTGCATATATGTGATAGTGAACTTTGTGAGAATGCATGACTGAGCATATGGGTTGTATAAATATAATGAAAGGTAGGGAGGACAAAGCTGATCCTTGTGGTACACCTTCCTGTAAATAAAATGGAGCTGATTTGGTCGATCCTGTTTTCACCTGTAGCTAGTGGTTCTGGGTCCTCTCCTTTTCTCTCTCTATACCTAGTCCCTTGGTGCTCTCATCTCCTCTCATGGCTTTCAGAACCATTTTTACGCTGATGACTCTCAAATCTATCTCGCTACACCTGATATTTCTCCTATGCTCCAGGCCCAAATCTCTGCCTGCCTATCTGACATCGCTGCCTGGATGTTTCACTGCCGTTTGAAATTGAGCATGGCCAAAACCAAACTTCTTACCTTTCCCCCAAACCCTCTTCCTCCTTTCAGCATCTCTGTAGATACTGTAACACTTTTCTACTTCCTGTTTCCTCAGCCCGCAACCTTGGGGTAATCTTTGACTCCTCCCTCTCACATCCAACTGATTGCTAAAACCCGTCGTCTTTCTCTATAGGGTTGCCAACCAGCCGGTTTTCAGCCGGCCTGGCCGGTTTTCCTGTGGTCGGGCCGGCTGCCGGCAGAGAGCCGAAACCGGCCTTGAAAAGCCGGATTTTTGCTCTGGCTGCGAGATCGGGAGCGGCCAGAGCAGAAAACCGGCTTTGCGCTTGCGATCGCGATTGCGATCACAGTCCTGGCCCCCCTTGCAGTCACTGCTGCTGCTTCTTACAGAGCAGCAGCTGCAATAAAGTTAATTTAAAAGTAAGGAATCCTGTGAGGGGCCTTCCGGCCCTATGAAACTCCTTCTGCAGTGCCCGCCCCTCTGATGTCACTTCCTTTTCAGCCAGGGACCCTGCAGAAGGAGTTTCATAGGAGCCAAGGGTTCCTCACAGGTTTCCTTACTTTTAAATTAACTTTATTGCAGCTGCTGCTCAGTAAGAAGCAGGAGCAGCGGCTGCACGGGGGGGGGGGGGGGGGTGGACCAGTACTGGAAAAGGAGTATTGGGGGGGGGACTTTGACTGGAAATGGGTTTTGGTGGGGGGGACCTGGACTGGAAATGGGCTATGGTGGAGGGAGGGGGTACTTGGACTGGAAATAGGCTGTGATTAGGGGGGCTAGGACTTAAAATGGGCTGTGATGGTGGGGGGGGGGGGGCTAGGACTGCAAATGGGCTGTGATGGTGGGGGGGGGGGGGGTGAAACGGAATGCAAATGGGCTGTGATTGGGGGGCGGGGGCTAGGACTGGAAATGACCTGTGATGTGAGAGCTGCCACTGGAAATGGGCTTATGAAGAGCTGGAATAGGACTGGAAATGGGCTGATGTGGGGCATGGGAGAATGGGAATAGAAGGGAGTGGATGCTGGGTGGGTTTAGAACTATAAGGGAACTGATTTTGGGGGAGGACTAGAATGGATGGGGAATGAGAATGGAGAGGGGAAAAAATATTTTGTGTGGAAGAAAAGCCTATGATGGGTCGGGTATTGGGAGAGTAAGAGGGGCTTGAGAATGGAAGGGTGAAATTTAAATGGATGATAAAGTAATAAGGAAAGAATTGGGGGAAAGAGCAAAAGGGAAACAATCAGTATGTTAAAGCAGATATAGAGAGAGAATGGAAAAAATCTAAAAGAGAAGAAAGGACAAATGGATAGCTCGCAGAAGACATGAAGAAACCAGAAGAAAGTGACTGGAGCAATTGCAACTGAAAAATGAAATGCCCAAACAGAAGGTAGAAAAATACTTTTTATTTTGAATTTATTAACTGGAATATGTCTGGTCTGGGAAGTGGGTATTGCTAACATCTTTGCGTTTTTGTTTAGTGCAAGAGGAAATTACTTTATAGTTTTGTTTCTCCAGTATTGTACATTTCATGTTTGGATTTTGGGGTTCCCAGTTTAATTATTATCTGACCAAGGAAGTTAGCCTACACGTATCCTCGGTAATTTTTGTGGGTGGGGCTGGGGGTGGGGCAGGGGTGGGACTAGGAGAGGAGAATGGGTGGAGCATAGCGAGCCACAGGTGTCGGGTTTTTCTCGGTGAAAAAGTTGGCAACCCTATTTCTCTATAACATTAGCAAAATGCACCCCTTTCTTTCTGAACACACTACTAAGACACTTTTTCACTCTAGTTACTTCCTGTCTAGACTATTGCAACCTCCTCTTTGCTGGTCTTCCTCTGAGTCATCTCTCTCCCCTTCAATCTTTTCAGAACTGTGCTGCGCATCTAATCTTTTGCCAGCCCCACTAGACGCATAACCCCTCTTCTCAAGTCACTTCATTGGCTTCCCTTCTGTTTCTGTATCCAATTGAAACTTCTCCTTCTGAACTACAAATGCATTCATTCTACTGCTCCTCACTACCTTTCCTCTTTTCTCTCTCCCCTCTCCCTACACCCCTCCTCATGAACTTTGCTCTTCTATTGGCTTGCTTCTCTCTTTGCCCTTTTCTTCCACTGCCAACTACAGACTTTGATCCTTTCACCTTGCTGCTCCTTGTGCCTGGAACAAATTACCTAAATCTGTATGTCAGGCTCCATCTCTACCCATTCTCAAATCCATGCTAAAAGCTTACCTCTTTGAGACTGCTTTTGGATCCTGTTCCCTTATTTTCCATGTGTTTCCTTACCCTTCCCTTTTGTACCCCTATTCTCAGCTATTGTATTGTCTGCCTTGTTTAGATTGTAAGCTCTGATGAGCAGGGACCGTCTTTCTACATGTATATGTACAGCGCTGCGCAAACCTTGTAGCACTATATAAATGATTAATAGTGGTAGTAGTAGATACGAGCCGAACCATTCTAGTGTTATGCCTTGTATTCCAATTGCTTGTAGTCATGATAATAAGTTGTTATGAGGGACTGAATCAAATGCTGCTGCTATGTCCAGAAATATTAGTATGAAACCCTGCTTAGGTTGCTGGGTGTCTTGCATGAGTCTCTCCATGAGAGAGGTTAATAGTGTTTCGACTCTGTGGTGTGGTCTAAAGTTGTGGGTCCACATAGTTTGATTCTAGTTATCTTAATCCAGTTTACTGGACATGGGTCTAGTGGGAATATTGTTGTGTTTAGATTTGTGATTATGTTTTCTATGTATTGCAGAGTTAAATGACTGTCATGATATGTTGGCTTGATGTAAAGCATTGAGGTGTGGCTGTTTTTTTGCTTGGGTTTGTAACTTTGCTTTGGAAGAACTCAGCTAGATGTTGTGGGCTAGGTAAATTCCTTAGTTAAGATCCCAACCCAACACAGTACAATGTTAAATAGTTCTCGTGGTCAATTGAGTGAGTTCATGATTAGTTTTGTTTTTTGCATTTGTTAGTCAAAGTTTTGTCTCAATCATGTATTAGTTTTGAGTGGCCCAACTAAGAGCAAGCGGTCACGTCAGAAACAGTCCACAGTAGAGGAACGTGATGTGTCCAAGGAAAGAACAACGTAATCGTGTAATAAAAAAGAGGCTTTTATTCACAAACCAATAGTTGGTGCCCAACCGACACAGGCCGTGTTTCGTTTAATAAAACTTCATCAGGGGTACAGGGCAACTAAAAACAAAAACATTTAATAAATACACTCAAATATACATAACAATAAACCATGTATTAAAGGAAATATATAAATGAAAATATATAAATAACTAAAATCATAATAAATAAATCACTCTATAAATAAACACTTATATAATCATACCTAAAAACAAGGGGTTGGAACGCTATGTAAATAAAATAAGAGAGACTGAGGAAAGAATAAAACAGATACATTAACCGTGAACCAAAAGAAGAAGAGAAAGAAGACCATCCGTGCATCAATCGTATCCTTAACATTTAAAAAAACTACTAAAATCATGAGTAAAAAAATAAAACCTTTTAACAATGTGTACAAAAATGGTGCTTAAAAACAGAGAACAACCATGCCCATTGTAATGACAGCCAAGATAATTTCAAATACTCACTAAGCAATACCTCATTGGTCAAAACTGTAGATGTCTCCTCTTTACCACAACTGTATCAAGAGCCAAGAGTGAATATTTAGCAATGCAGCAAACTAGCCCAAAACCAAATTCAAGCCGTTCTTCAACCTACTTACTTTTTCCAAGCCTCACAGGGCTGCACAAATCGCGGCACAATAACCGTGAAAATTACTAAAAAAATAATATAAGCAAATACTAGTTAAAATACAACAAATTTGTCTGATAAAAGTCGATAGAATCACAGACCGATTGTTCTATCATCCAAGCAAGTAAGCCTTACCGTATTCAACTCGTTATTCCATCGTGTGGCACAAATTATGCCAAAGCAGTGCGGCGTCGGGAGGACTCCTCTAAAAAATGCCGACGCATGTGCAGCTGGAATCGTGGGAGGCTCCCAATGATGACGTCAGAAGTAGAGGACTGAAAAAACTAAAAAACGCAAACTCCTGGCTTCAAAATTTTCACGGTTATTGTGCTGCGATTTGTGCAGCCCTGTGAGGCTTGGAAAAAGTAAGTAGGTTGAAGAACGGCTTGAATTTGGTTTTGGGCTAGTTTGCTGCATTGCTAAATATTCACTCTTGGCTCTTGATACAGTTGTGGTAAAGAGGAGACATCTACAGTTTTGACCAATGAGGTATTGCTTAGTGAGTATTTGAAATGATCTTGGCTGTCATCACAATGGGCATGGTTGTTCTCTGTTTTTAAGCACCATTTTTGTATACATTGTTAAAAGGTTTTATTTTTTTACTCATGATTTTAGTAGTTTTTTTAAATGTTAAGGATACGATTGATGCACGGATGGTCTTCTTTCTCTTCTTCTTTTGGTTCACGGTTAATGTATCTGTTTTATTCTTTCCTCAGTCTCTCTTATTTTATTTACATAGCGTTCCAACCCCTTGTTTTTAGGTATGATTATATAAGTGTTTATTTATAGAGTGATTTATTTATTATGATTTTAGTTATTTATATATTTTCATTTATATATTTCCTTTAATACATGGTTTATTGTTATGTATATTTGAGTGTATTTATTAAATGTTTTTGTTTTTAGTTGCCCTGTACCCCTGATGAAGTTTTATTAAACGAAACACGGCCTGTGTCGGGTGGGCACCAACTATTGGTTTGTGAATAAAAGCCTCTTTTTTATTACATGATTACGTTGTTCTTTCCTTGGACACATTTAGTTTTGAGTGACGCCATTTGTGTTCAGTCCTTCTAAGTTGTCTTTTGGTGTCTCTTAGCTCCTTGGTGTACCATGCAGTCCTTTGTTGTTTCTTCATACTTTGAGTTGGTGGTGTCGCTAAAGCCCCCCGGTCTGAAAACAAGCTTTGATAATGCCCTCATTAAAAAACCTGAATCTCAACCAAAAAGATCCCATAAGTTACTGTCCTGTTTCTAATCTTTCATTCTTCTCAAAGTTAGCAGAGCAACTGGTTTTTGTTCAACTCTCCAACCAGGGGCGGCCCAAGGGGGGTGCGGGGCCATGTGCGGAGACTCGGTGCGGGGCCTCATTTGCATAAGTGGCCTTATTTGCATAAATATTTGCATAATACTAACATACACTAACTTTTAGTAAACATGTCTCTTAATGAGTGTATGGATAAAGACAGACTAAAAGATTTCTACATTACTATAATCCAGTGCCAACCGCCAGGCACATTAGGAACTACTACAAACACTGCCCATTTAGAACCAATAGCAAACCCGCCGTATCCTAACAGCACTACCAGGACTCACAAAGCACCATACCCTACCTATCAAAAGGCAACACTGCAAATATTAAACCAATACATTTCAGAGAACAACAATACATGACCTACTGGGGAAAGAGAACAAGTGGCAATGTCAAATAGGAATTACATAAACAGAATACCTCAGCTCAGTTACACATGCAGAACATAGACCAGTGGTTCCCAACCTTTTCTTGTTTGAGGCACCCTTGGAAAGCCTTTCAAAAGTTCCCGGCACCCTTATAAGGAAATAGATATTTAAAATCTCCGTAGCTTTTTTATTATTATTTATTTATTTGTTTCATTTCGAGAGTTTGCATGCAACAACACCTTATACCTAGTCCTAGATGATATGAGAATACTGTTTACACTGATTCTGCCTTAATAAAAAAAATAGTATTACGATACAAATATGTAATTGTGACAAGTTTTACTGTAGTTGCACAATGTATTCAAGTAGTTACAGTGTTACACTATGATACAAGACAAACACACAAATAGACCACAGTGCACCATGCATGTATACTCAGTGTGAAACTTGTGATTGATGCTTGGAACACAAACTCTTGATATCAGGTCTTATTGTTGACAATGCCACCCGCATATCGTCCTCAAGTGAAAGAAGCCTATTTCTTTGTTTCGATTTTATTGTAGCCATGGCAGAAAATGCCTGCTCGCACAGATACGATGTGGAGAAGGGCAAAAGTAGAGAAATAGCTTTCTGACCCAAATTAGGGTATTCCCCCAATGTTGCATGCCAAAAAGCTGCCAGTGTCACGTCACTCTTCTCAAATTTGACTTTCAGTGTTGAATCAGAAGACATATCAAGAAATTCGTCACGTTCTATTGCCGTGAAGTCCAGCTCTTCAGCCATGTCAGCCAGTTCGAAGGGTGATACAATCCATTCTAGTTTTTCTGTAGACAGCGATGGAAAATACTTATCAACTGCTTCTCTCAGCTGTTCCAAGTGATTAACAATCAGATTTTTTACAGTTCCAAAGCCGTTATATCCTGCTTGTTGAAGAGAAGGGAAGTTTGACACATCGTCTCTCTGAACAGCCGACTTCCATGATTTCAGCTTTCTCTGGAAACCTTTCATCTTGTTAACTGATGTTACAATTCCCTCAAGTCTTCCTTGCATTGAGAGATTTAGTTCATTCAGCTTCATGAAAATGTCTGCCAAATATGACAGCTTCAAACACCAAGTATGATTTTCAAGCAGCTTTATGAATATATCATGTCTCTCCTCTCGGAAAAAACGCTTTTAATTCTTCTTTGAGTTCAAGAACGCGGTTCAGTACACGACCTCTTGATAACCACCTTATGTCAGTATGCAAAATCAGTGAAATATGATTCGCACCCATTTCTTGACTCATCTTTTGAAAAACTCTATTTTGCAGTGGCCTGGATTTGATTAAATTAACCATCTTGACAGCCTGGTTTTAAAACCTCAGTTAACTCTTCTCCACACGTCTTGGCTACTAAAGCCTCTCTGTGTAGGAAGCAGTGAGTTGTAGTTATAGATGGATTTTCTTTCAATGCCCTGGTGATGAAGCCTTTGTACTTCCCTATCATCGACGGTGCACCATCAGTACATATGCCACAACAGTAATTCCATGAAAGACCATGTTCAGTGAGGTACGAATTTACAGATGCAAAGATATCCTCTCCAGTAGTTGTAGTCTGTAACTCTTTGCAAAACATAAACTGTTCCACAATATCCTTGTCAATGAATTTGCAAAACCCAAGCAGTTGGCATTTTCCAGCTATGTCAGTACTCTCATCTACCTGCAATGCGAATTTTCTTTTCAATTTTATCTGCTTCACAACTTCTTCATTAATATCTGTTGACATTTCAGATATCCTACGGCTGATTGTGTTGTTGGAAAGAGGTACTTTCGAAATCTGTTCCTGAGCTTCTTTGCCAAGCATTGTTTCTACAATTATGTTGCATGCAGGGCCAATGATTTCTTCACCAGTTGTATGAGGCTTCATTTTCTTTGCTATCAGCTCTGCTACTCTGAAGGAAGCTTCAAGAGCAGTGTCAGCTACTGTTACCTTCTTGACCATTTTAGTAGCCGCCTTACTTTGCCCTTCTAACATACGAGAAAAATATGCTATGTCCTTCTGTGACACAAAAGGGTGTTTGCTATTGAGGTGCCGCTTGAGCTTACTAGGTACCATGGCCTCATTGCTGAGTGTAGCTCCACAAACGAAACACACAGGACGCGGATTATCTTCATCATTGTTTGAAGTAAAACCATATGCTAAATAGGCATCAATATATGTCCTTTTCTTCGAGAGAGATGCGTGTTTCCCCTTTTCGCAATTTGATTCAGATGGAGCAGGAACACCTTCAGTGTTTGACTTCGAAGCAGTACCAATACTGGAAGCCACCATTTGGTCTGGAGATTCATCCGCCTGTACTTTTCGCTTCCTCACTACGAACTTATCCATCCTTCTTTTTCGACGCTGTCAGATAAGATGTATTCTGAAAAAAAGGAAAACATCACAGAGGCTTAAATTAGTTTCTGATAGTTAAGTAGAGAGCGACAAACACAGTTTTAGCTTATCACAAGAATTGCACTTGATCACAAATTTACGTGCACTCGTGCATGTGCTGCTTAATACAATACCTTCTGCCTCCTTTGAGTCACCAATCAGTACTGAGGCATGCTGGCGAGTGGCGACTGGCGACTCGCTGTGCGCCCTGTCCTGTACGTGTGTTATACGCGTCAATCCACAACCCTCACTGAGGAACGGGTGGGGTGAGGTGGGGTGGAGAAGGACTCTCCGCTATCTCGGTAGTCCCCTCCCTCCCTCCCCCTCTCCCGCCAAGAGAGAATGACGTTAGTGCAATTTTTTCCCCGAAATTTTGGCGGCACCCTCAAAAGATCTCACGGCACCCCTTAGTGCCGCGGCACACCGGTTGGGAAACACTGACATAGACCATCACCAAACAAGGAATCACAATTTAGAAACAGGAAGGCAATAATTAAACTGGGAACCCCAAAAGCCAAACTTGGAATGTACAACAACACTGTAGAAATAAAACTATAAATTAATTTCCTCTTGTACCAAACAAAGCACAGACGTTAATGATGCACATTTCCCAGAGCTTTCATATTCCAGTTAATAAATTCAAAATAAAGAGATATCTTTCTACCTTTTGTGCATTTTTTTTCAGTTGCAATTGCTCCAGCCACTTTCTTCTGGTTTCTTCATGTTTTCTGCTAACTCTCCATCATCTGCTGTCCATTTGTCCTTTCTTCTCTCTTCTAGTTTTTTTTTCCATTCTCTCTCTCTCTACATCTGCTTTAACATACTAATCTTTCTCCTTTTGCTCTTTCCTCATTCCTATTTCATCCACTCAAATTTTACACCTCCATCCTCAATCCCCACTTACTCTCCCAATACCCGGCCAATTGTAGATTTTTTATCCCTCCCACACAAAATATTTTTCCCCTCTCCATTTTACTCTCCCAGCCCCATCCCATTCTAATCCTCCCCCAACATCAGCTCCCTTCTAGTTCCAGCCTCACCCAGCATCCATTCCCTTCTAGTCCCTGCATCAGCCCATTTCCAGTCCTAGCCCCCCATCAGCCCATTTCCAGTCCTAGCAACCCCCCAACTCAATACCAGTCCTAGCCCCCCCATCAACCCACTTCCAGTCCTAACCCCATCAACCCATTTCCAGTCAGCCCCCCATAGCCCATTGCCAGTCCTAACCCCCCATCAGCCCACAGCCCATTACCAGTCCTAACCCCATCAGCCCACCTCAAGCCCTAACCCCTCCCCATCAGCCCATTTCCTGTCCTAGCCTCCCATAGCCAATTACCAGACAGCCCCCATCAGCCAACAGCCCATTACCAGTCCTAACTCCATCAGCCCACCTCAAATCCTAACCCCTCCCCATCAGCCCATTTCCTGTCCTAGCCCCCCCATAGCCCATTATCAGTCCTAACCCCCCCATAGCCCATTACCAGTCCTAACCCCCCATCAGCCCACAGCCCATTACCAGTCCTAACCCCATCAGCCCACCTCCAGTGTTAACCCCCCATCAGCCCATTTCGTCCTAATCCCCATCACCCAATTTTCAGTTTAAGCCCCCCCCATACCCCATTACCAGTCCTAACCTCCCCATCAGCCCACTCCCAGTCCTAATCCCACCAGCCCATGTCCAATCCTAATCCCCCATCACCCAATTTTTAGTTTAAGCCCCCCATAGCCCATCACCAGTCCTAACCCCCCATCAGCCCACAGCCCATTACCAGTCCTAACCCCATCAGACCATATAAAGACTTAGCTCCCCCATAGCCCATCACCACTCCTAACCACCCCCAGCCCCCCCATAGCCCATCACCACTCCTAACCCCCCCAGCCCCCCCATAGCCCATCACCACTCCTAACCCCCCCAGCCCATCACCACTCCTAACCCCCCCCAGCCCCCCCATAGCCCATCACCACTCCTAACCCCCCAGCCCATCACCACTCCTAATCCCCCCAGCCCATCAGCACTCCTAACCCCCCCAGCCCATCACCACTCCTAATCCCCCCCTCAGCCCAGCCCAGGGAAATGTTTTTTTAAAAAAAAGCTGTCTTCTCCCGCTGCCGGGGCCGCCGCGGCAGAATCGAGTGTGCCGCGGGGCCCCCCCTGCCCAGTAAAGCCTGCCCTCCCCTGTATCCGCTCTCTCGTACAGCTGCCTGCAGTCTCATGCGCCGGCTTTCAGAGTGCGAAGGGACTAGTTTCCCTTTTGCGGCTCTGTTAAGCCCGCGGGGGCTGATGGGAACTTCCCATCAGCCCCCGCGGGCTTAACAGAGCAGCGAGGGAGAAACTCTCCCCTCGCGCTCTGAAAGCCGGTGCGTGAGACTGCAGGCAGCTGTACGAGAGAGCGGATACAGGGGAGGGCAGGCTCTGCTGGGCAGGGGGGGGCCCCGCGGCACACTCGATTCTTCCACGGCGGCCCCGGCAGCGGGAGAAGACAGCTTTTTTTTTTTTTTTTAAATTTTACTTTAGGATCAGAATGTTTTTTGTGCGGGGCCCCCTGAAACGCGGGGCCCTGTGCAAAAAACATTCTCGCTCAATGGACGGGCCGGCCCTGTCTCCAACCATATAGAACACACACACACACTTTGCACCCACGACAATCAGGTTTTCGTATAGGTCCATAGCACAAAGATTATCACAGCTCTTCTAAATGATTTTCACAGCACTCTGGATTCGGGTAACATGGCCTTAGCTGTATTGTTAGATCTCTCCTGCAAGTTTGATCTCATTAACCACGATCTTTTGCTCTCCAGTCTTCACTCCATTGGTATTCGCAGAAAGGTTCATCAGTGGTTTCAGTCTTTTCTGGTGGATCGCTCTCTCTGTCCATTCCATCGGGGATTGGTCACAGTCTCAACCTCTTAAGTGTGGGGTTCCCCAAGGATCAATACTTTTTTCCTCTTTTTAACCTCTTCTTAAATCCCTTACCTACAAAGCAAATGCCATTCTTAAGTCCCTTACCATATGCAGATGACATTCTTCTTGTCTCGCGTATGGATAGGATCATTCCCAATCTCTTCCCTATTAATCACGGTCTAGTAGGGCCGGCCCATCCAGTAGGCAAGCTAGGTGGCTGCCTGGGGCGACCAACCTGGGTGTGCAGTGGCAGCAGCACACATGACCAGCCGCATCCCCCCCCCCCCCCCCAGCTGCTGCAGATTCCATTTGGGAGGGAGGCAGGCAGCGGCAGTAGCAGTATTTCCAAAAGCAGCTGCTTTTTGCCACCACTTTCTTGCCCATGGCAAACCATGTTCTTTAGAACACATAGCCTGCAGCTTCTGATGCCCCTCTGACAGTAAGTTGCATCAGAAGGGGATCAGAACCACCAAGCCATGTGTGCTGAAAGACATGGCCTGCTGTGGGCAAGAAAGTGGCACCAAAAGCTACCACTCTTTGAAATACTACCACTGCCGCTGCCTGCCTCCCAAGATGGACTCAGTGGTAGCTGGTGGGGGTGAATTCGGCAGCAGCTGGGGGGGGGGGTCGACAGCAGCTGAAAGGTTGGTGGTATCGGGGGGAGGGCGAGGCCAGAGTTTCTGCCTAGAGCGGCAGAAACCCTTGGGCCGGCCCTGCTGTCTAGATATGGTGCTTGACTTTTTCAGGAAAACCATTTGCAATTACACCCTCAAAAATTTACAGCCACATGGATAAAGAGTGGTTCTCCAGTCCCTGACATTGCTCAGGCAATCAAAGGCAATCAGCCACATTGGTCCCATCATTTAAATAAGTAGGTGTATTTGTGGATTCACCGAACATGTTAATCAGGTGGTAATATCTTTCTTTAATTCGCTGCACCGATTCAGAGCAATTTCCCCCTATCTGGAAACTTCAGCACAAGCCACGGTCACTCAGTACCATCATCTCCAGACTCGACTACTGTAATACTGCTCTGTCTTCAGCAGAGTTAAAGAGACTCCAAACAGTACAAATACTGCAATCCATGTACTAACTGGTGCTCATAAATTTGACTGTGTAACTCCCCTGCTTTACCAAAACAATTGGCTTTCCATTAAATTCCGCATTCAGTAAAAATTCTCTTGACATTTAAGGCTGTACATCAGAAGGCCCCAGACTATTTAACTTTCAATAACTATTCCATACTGTCCAGCCCACTCTCTGTGGTCAGTGCATGGGAATAGATTATGCTTACCCTCTCCAAGCCAACCAGTTATGAGTCCATGCAGAATTCAGCTTTCTTCTACGTTGCCCCTCTGTTATGGAACGGTCTTCTCCCACAGGTTCACCTTCAATCTTCACTCAAATGTTTTAAGACAGAACTTAAAACTCACCTATTCAAAATAGCATTTGAGGTTGTTGACTAACTAGGCCCAGCAAAATAAAAAATACAGAGAAGTGCTGTTGTAGTAACCCCATCTGAAAAAAATACCCCACTGGTATGCCCGACTCACTTTTGTGATTGACTCTTACGTTGTCTGCTCCCTATTTCAACCCTTTTCACCTGTCCTGTCAATTGAATGGAGTTCTTTTCTACCCTTTGATTTCTTTTTAATTTGAATTTGTAAACTGCTTTGCCTGTCCTCAAAACACAGTATAGTAAATGAAATAAACTATAAACTAAGCATATTGTTAATGATTTGTTTAATATGGTGAGTATGTTTATTCCTCAACTGGCTCCCCGTTGCATCAAGGATCAAGTACAAAGTCCTCACTATCATCTATAAAGCACTCAGCAACACTTATTCTACCATCTCCAATTGCTCATCAAATGCCCAAACCCCAACAGATTACAAAGACAGAATATGCTTAACCTTCTGATTCCCCCAACTCATGCACACAAGGGCTCTCAATGTGTTTGCGTGAGAGCCTTTGAACACTATCCCCCCACCCTTTGGAACAACCTACCTCCTACTCTCTGGAGTTGTACTGTAGGCAGAATCCACTTACTTGTAGTTTCCAATGCAGTATTTGACTACAGTTCTGTTTATTATGTGGCTCTGTATTTGTAAGGCTCTGTCCATGTTTTGCATATGTGACCAAGATTAGGTACTTTGCATGCATGTGGTTTGCGTAATAATTTGTGGCAGTCTGGCTTATTCTTGTTTCTCAAGAAGAAGCATGTTCGAGAGACCAGTGTAATATTTGTAATGCTGTATTTTCATAGACTCATGCTGGTGCAAGGGGTGTGGCTAATAGGACCAGGTCCCACAGTGGTCACCCCACCCCTGAAAGACAGCCCTGCGTGTGGGTATCGTCACTTTTTTTTCTGGAAAGCAAACTGTGTATGATTATTTCAGTGTGGTTAGACACTTGATAGTAGCTACTTACCATTAGAAATAACTGCGTCGAAGGCAGCTAGTTGCTATCTTGAATCATTTCTGAGCATTTCTTAAGCTTGCTTAGCATCCGTTTTATAGTGGCACTGTTTACAGCTACATTTAGTTTCAGAGTCTAAGTGCAGCCTAGGATAAAAGGTAACTTAAGAATGCATATGAATTTAAAGGTTGTACATGCTCTCAGCGCTACTGCAGTCAATTTCTGGCATTCTTTCCAGGCTTCTATGAAATCCGAAAAAAACACCATCTCATCTCTTAGGAATGTAAACCCAAACATTGGGTGACTTATTTTTAAGATTTTACTGTTGCATCTGTGAACCAACAATATTGTTAAAACATACTGCAAATAAGTGTTTGACTGCTGTTTATGCAAAAAATTATATTGTCTTACGGTATATGACAACATTTCCAATGCAACCTCCCTACTTCTTATCCCCTCTCCGGTTCTTTTTCTGCTTCCCCTAAAAAGTCAGAGTTGTTTACAGAAGTCCGCTAATGCAATCAGAAAGTCTCCTACTACCATGAAACAGACCAGCTGTATTACCGTTATGTTTTTTTTCCATCTCTGTTTTTGGCTTATTAACATGTAAGTAAATCGTTGATTTTAATCAAATGTTTTAACTGCTTGCCTACCAACAGCTGATAGATATGGTAACTTTTAATGGATCACTCTTTCCATAAATAGGAGTCAGAAAATGTCTCATCCAGTGTACCTCTAGGAACGCTTTGTATGGTGTAACTGTTGGTTGGTGCCAGTGAAAATCCACGGATGCTGCTGCTGGACACACCGATGCTAGCCACCTAGCACTGGGGCATTCCAGGGGCGGAGCAGGTTCAGTACTCTGCAATAATTGGGCAGTGGTGATATTGAGTGAAAGTTAGGCGCAGTAAAGGCTGGCCTATCTTCGCTGCTGAAGCTCACTGGGCAGTGGCTGAGTATTGCTGTTGCCTAGTTAGCTTCATGGTAATCTGGGCAACTCAAATATTCAATGCCAGGGCCCAGATATGGCTCCAGTATTGAATACCTGGGTTTAAAGTTCAGCAGTAGTGGCTAGTGGTTAGCTGACTATCGGGCCCTACATTCCTGGAGGTTTCAATTCAACTTTCTGTGGGGTCTTAAGCAGATCTCTTGACCTTCCTAGGATGGACATTAGACCATAAGATTTCCTGGTGACCATAATAAAACTCTGATTCACTGGTCAGACCCGCTCTGACCTGTTTCATATGTAATTTTTCCCATTGTTTACAAATATGATATCAGAATTTTTCTATCACCCATACTTCAGGAGATATCATCTAGTAAAATGTGTACATTACTGTAAATTAGCCGTTACAGTTTTGTTTCAGTAAACAAAGGTTAAATACGAAAAATTCCATCATAATTATTATTGTATGTTGTCAGCCACAATCAAAAATGCTGAGTCACGTTGTTATAATATAATTAATTAACCGGGCCCCTTGCCCTACTGGTCCGGCTGATACAAGCAGAAAACGCTGAGTCATGTATTGGTATGCTTTCTGTCGCCGTCAGCGATTGTGATTTGTATTGTTTGAAAAAAACTGAATCTGAATGGATGTGAGTTTGCGTTAATCTATTTCATAAACAGCAGTTGGTTAACAAAATATTATGGTTATCGCTTGTAGTTGCCTCGAAAGTGTGTTAATCGTCCAGATTCATTTTGCCACATTTGCGATGAGGTTACTTTTAAGAAGCAGAGAAGACGTTTTACTCCGCTTGTTAAGACATGTTATAAGCTGTACTTTGGATGTCAAGTCGGTGACCAGGACAAAAATTGGGCGCCTCACGTCTGCTGTATTATCTGTGTCAGACTCCTAACAGGTTGGATAAAGGGTGTTCAACACATGAATTTTGCTGTTCTAATGATCTAGAGGGGACCAACAGATCACTTGACAGATTGCTACTTTTGCCTTACAAACGTTGCAGGCATTACTTCAAAATCAAAACACACTGTAAATTATCCAAATTTACCATCTGCCATGAGGCCTGAGCCTCACTGTCAAGAATTGTCAGTGCCAAAACCTCCAGAAAATCTTACAGTGAATGAGGATGAAGAAGAAGAACCAATGAATGCTGATGATGTTGATGATGATGTCAATGCTGTAATGCAGGATACAAGCTTTGAGGCATCCGGTTCCTCTTCTGAACCACATTTACTGGACCAAGGCGATTTGAATGATCTCGTTGGAGATTTGAATCTTTCAAAGTGACAAGCAGAACTGTTAGGGTCACGATTAAAAGGCTGGAATCTTCTTCAGAAAGAAACCAAAGTGTGCACTTTTAGAAACAGGCATACCGAGTTTTTGTGGATTACTTTGCCTTTGAAGATGGAATTGCTTTTTGCTATGAAGTTAAATCCCTGATGGAAACACTTTGTCCAGATTATAGAACAGAGAATTGGTGACTATTTATTGATTCTTCAAAATATAGCCTAAAAGCTGTGCTTACCCATAACGGAAATATTTTACCATCAGTTCCAGTAGCTCATGCCATTAATATGAAAGAAACTTACAGCAGTATGCATCTCTCCTGCTAACAAATATCAAGCATGAAGAACACAAGTGGAATATTTGTGGCTATTTAAAAGTAATTGCCCTCTTGCTTGGACAACAGCTTGGTTGGACAAAGTATTGTTGCTTTCTGTGTGAGTGGGACAGCAGGGACAGGAAAAATCATTATGTCTGGAAACAGTGGCTAAAGAGAACATCACTAGTCCCAGGCCAGAAAAATGTTGCACATTACCCACTTGTGGAAACGAATAAAGTATATTTACCTCCACTCCATATAAAGTTGGGTCTTATGAAGAACTTTGTAAAAGCCATGGATAGAAGTGGACTTGGATTTGCATATCTAAGAAAGACATTTCCACGAATCAGTGAGGTGAAGATCAAAGAAGGGATCTTTGTAGGACCTGATATTAGAAAACTGATGAAAGATGAAAACTTTGACGGTCAGTTGAATGAAACTGAAAGAGCTGCATGGGAGTCCTTTAAGACTGTTTGCCACGGCTTCTTGGGAAATAACAAGGCAGACAACTACACAGAATCAGTGGATACTCTACTGAAATCTTACCAGAAACTGGGATGTAACATGTTTTTGAAAATGCACTTCTTACATTCACACCTGGATTTTTTTCCTACAAATCTAGGAGCACTCAGCGATGAACATGGGGAAAGGTTTCATCAGGACATTTCAGTAATGGAAAATAGGTACCAGGGCAAGTAAAGCTCCAGTATGCTTGCAGACTATTGTTGGACCCTTAAGAGGGATGTTCTTGAGGCACAATACAGAAGAAAATCATATACAACTACCTTTTAGGAGACAATACATTACAATATACATCTAATATGAGCAACATAATCTAAATTTAAACTACATATCACGCAAAAACGTTACGTGATGGAAATTTCTAAGTACATATCCAAGTTCGTAACCAAATACAGTACTAGAATCAGCCATTTTCATTTCTGTGACAGAAAAGTTTTTGAATTTTGTTTACAAGTGTTACTTTTTACTTTATACACTGAGAAAAGTGGCTTGGTTTTGAAAAAGAGAAAGATGGGGGTGTTGTGGATTACAGGAAACTACTGTAAGTTTTTGTCTCTGCTGAGATAGAAGGTGAAGGGTATAGAAATGAAGGAGGCTGATAAAGTGAGAGATGCGAGTGTGATAACAGATGGGTCCTCTGAATTAGATTATCTAGTGTGTAGTAACTTTTTGAAGTTGAGGGAAATGAAGAAATCAAGACCTTTCTTGCAGCAAAAGGTGTATAGGATAGCACTGCAGGCCTATATAATCTCTTAATTGGACTGTTGTAATGGTTTATACATGGGGCTGCTGGGCACCATCTTCAACACCTGCAGTTACTTCAAAATATGGTTGCCAGAATAATTTATGGATATTCGTGAAGAGTATGAAATCTTTATTGAAGTCCCCGGACTAGTTACCAATAAGAGCATGCATACAGTTTGCATTTCTGATACTGCTTTAGGGTGCATTGAGGGGATAGTCCTAGCTATTTGGCAGAAAGAATTCAGTGGTAACATTCTGGAAGGGTTTTAAGGTCACCACCAAGTGCCTTGCTGGTAATTCCTATATTAAGGGACATGCAAAGAAATAAGCTTCACATTAGGAGTGGCTACATTCTTGGAAGAAAGTAGTGGCTTTCCCCAGGTCTACCTTATTTCTGGATAAGTAGCATGGAATCATGCTACTTTGTGGATTATCCTAGATACTGAAGCCTTGATTTGACCACTGTTGATAACAGGATATTGGGCTAGATGGAACTTGTCTGACACAGTATGGCAATTATGTTCTAAAGCTCTGGTTTAGAGTATTTTCTGTATAAGGCCCTGAACTATGAAACCCCGTGTCTCATGATTTAAGGGTAGAGGAGAACTAAATGAAATTTCAAAGAAACTGAAAACCTGGGTGTCTCAGAAAGTCTAGGAATCACTTGATGAGTTGTGTCTCCCTGGGGCAAGCATTGTGGAACCTGTGTGCTTCTTTGGGAACTTGCCAGTTACTTGTGGCCCAGTATCTTGGAAACAAGATACTGGGCTTGATGGATCTTGGTTTGACCCAGTAAGGCATTTTGTATCTTCTTATGCTCTTAATTAATGTAGTTGGATCTTGGTGTGATCATTGTAAGTGTATAAAAAGAGGTTACTGGGTTGGGAAAAAGGGTTAATTTTCTGGAGGAGTAGATTATGGGAAGATATGGGGTTTTTTCTTTTAATTTTATGTAATTTCTTTTGCTTTTAAAGCTGTTGTGCAGCTGGAGGGGAAAGGGGCCTCAGTCTCTGGAGAGGTAGACTATGAATAGATAAGCGCCCTATTTTTGTTTAATATATACCGTATAACATTTTGACTATGCTGTTGTGCCTGTTTTTATTGTAAACCACACTGAGCAGTACTTCTACCAAGGGAATAGTATAGAAGTAGTAAATGAAATTTCTAATGTATCTACCCTTTCAATGAAATCATTCACTTAAAAGGAAATTTAGGGGTATGTTTTCTAATCGGTGGTAGCAGCTTCCATACGATATCAGAGCTGCAGCCCCATTGAAGTCAATGGGGCCACGGCTCTGATAGCGTACGGAAGCCACTACAGACGATTAGTGAACATACCCCTTCGTTTTTCACATCTATGAATGCATATATCTAAGGAAAGTGGTGAATAGTCCAGAATTAGTCCTAATCAAGAAATGAACATGTAGGGGAGCCTATCACTAAAAAAGGTGAAGGTACTCCCATAGGCACTACTGGAAAAAAAGGCCCTGGTACTTAGAAAGGTAGGGGATAACCAGCAGGAAATTTAGCAATGCAATAAAAGTAATGGGTCCTGGTGCAAGGAGAGAGGCAGAACCTCAGGGTCTCCACCGAAGTGAATAAAAATTCAAAAACACCTTTATTACTGACCCCCCAAAATTATGTACAATATACAACTAGAGTGAAAACAATGAAAAATCAAAGAAATGTGAAGGCATATTTTATGTAACTTGGGGCAACCCTTTCTGCCCTGCAGGTGCTTAAAATCGACAAGAAAGAAGCCCTGGGACACCTTCAGGAGGGTAGAGATTTTTATTTTTCAGATACACGCTCAGCCCTTGCAAAATGTATAAAAGGACTTCAATCAGATGTAGTGAGATGGTTAAGTCTATGAAATAGTAGCTACTGAGTCCTATGGTGTAATGTACTGTATTCAGAATAAAAGGAGACGATTAATACTTAAACCAAACCTTTTGGAGAACGAGAGATTGGTTGTGGAGAAGTTTCCTGTGCTGCACGTTGCCTGCAAACCTATCCGGTGTGTGTTTGGGAAATTCCCCTTTACAGTACTACATCATCACGAGGAGACCCAGCAACACTATTTAAACCTTTGCAGCTGTTCCGGCAGGGGCATGTGACCAAAGGGGAACACCCCTTTGGTACCCCTTCAGGGCCATCTCGGGGACTATCCCGAGATATTAGCTGCAGGAAATGCCGAAAGGTCATGGCAAAAGAAAAGCCAAGTTGGTGGAGCAGAAGGTGACCATGGCAGTATCAATGCCTAAGATGGTTATTGGCCCTATGGATCTTTATGTGTGGTCAGTAAAAAAGCAGAAGATAGGAGAGGAGTCTCTTTCTCCTGACTTTCTCACGCTTGACTCTTCCAACACCTCGCTCTGTCCCATGATCAGGATTCCCCTCACAGAATCCAGGCTTATCTCCGGCGGAAGGGGGGAGATTACCCTTTCAGTGGATCTGGGTGAAGCGAATGATTCAGCATCACTCATGTTCCAAGCTGTACCCTGGATCAAAGAATTTCTGTTTTACCTATACAGGCTGAGGTTGTTTCAATTAATCAAAATCTGCTTGGAACTCAGTCAGCAGAGGTGAATATCTGATATCTGGAGGGTGGTTACTGACACTAACTCTTTGCTACGTAGTTTTATTAATTAGACTGTGCAATCCTCTGAGCAGGTGGTTAAACATTTTTCAGAAGTAAGTTCTGTCACTCAATGCCTGAAGAAGCATGAGGCTGTGTCTGAAACTCTCCAGTCAGCGAATGTGCAAAGTCTGAAGGATACCTATCTACTATACAGGCAAATTGAATCCTTGGAGAATATGTATCGTATTAAAAATGTACGGTTGCTTAATTTTCCTATAACTCGCTTCTATTCACCATTATTTATGTTTAAAAAGTATTGCAAGGAAATTTTATTATTCTCTGATGTAGATGCTATGATTGTTTCAAATATTTACTATTTGCCTGTTCGTAGTATGGTCAGAAATGAGGATTTAGCACGGGTAGATGAGTATGTTTTTGATTTAATGAAGTTTCTTGAATCTACAAATGAGGCTATTTCTTCCAGAGCCATTTTAATTGTCTCTTTGTCCACAGTTTTAGATAAAGTGAGGATTTTGAAAAGTTTCTTTCAAAAAAAAGGATTTTATTTTTCATGGTCAAAAAGTTTACATTTTCCCAGATGTCTCAAGGCCCACCCAGTAGCGAGGAAGTCCTTCCTGCTGCTGAAGCCTCGTGTTTTGGCTGCAAGAGGGACTTTCTTCGGTTTCCATGCAAATGTTTAGTAACATTTAAGAATGTTACATATGTTTCTACTGATCACTCTCAGCTTGAATCTTTGCTTGATAATAGATATGAGGAAGTTTCGGTTATTTTATGTTAATTTCCTTATTTGTTGTTATGAGTGGGTTGTAGCCTGGTTTAGAAGTTTTTCTTCTTCCTCAACTGCCTTTCCTTCTCCGAAAGGGGGGCTATGTAATCTTATTTTTTGTGTTTTGTGGTTATTCTCCATTTATAATATTGCCTGGTTGATATTGCTCATTGGTATTTTCCTGAATACTGTGTCTGTATGCAATTGTTTTACAAAATTTAGACCCCCCCCCAAAAAAAAAAAAAAAACCCAAACTTTTTTTTATTCTCATGAACAAGAAACAGCTCAGAAAGAAAATTACAGATATTTACCACAGCAAATCAAAAACAGAAATAGAATCATTAAACAACAATATCTTCCAAAATAAATCAGCAATTAAGGTAAACTGCTAAAATATGTAAATTAGAAGTTTGCACTGCTGGCTGACAACAGAAGCCAAGGCAGTTTTATTAACCCAGCTAAAGTAGTCCATTTGGTAATTGCAACCCAATGATTTTTGAGAATGTTGCATAAGTACTATAAATTCTGTTTAGATCCAGATACAAGCCCAGTCCCATGCAAGTCCTGGTGCTTTTTCCTTTTAGGAAAAAAATCGAGCTCTTTAGTTTATGATTAAATCTCACCATTTGGATGGCAGTTCAATTTGGTCTCTGGCAGTGGCAAGGTTCAACTTGTTTCCAAGGGAACCTTGCAGTTGCAGGGTTGTCAGGAAATGCAGAATATTTTCCTTTTGAACTCTGAGCCAAAGCTGGGGCAGAATAACTCTTTGCTGTTTTTTTAAGTCTGAGTCCAAGGCTTGGCACTCTGGAGGAGAGTTGAAGCTCTTTTCCCAGCTGCTCATCTGTTTCCCTGCCTGCCTTTATGCTGGTGCTGAAGTGGTGGGGGCTGGAAGCCTGGAGGAGGAGAGTCATGTGGCCCCACCCCTGCCGATGCTGACATCATCAGCGGTGACCAGGCACAGAGGACTTAACATTCTGTGGTGCCTGGAAAGGCCCCACTAAGGGGCATAGCCAAGGGGTATGGCACTTAGCACGCCACTTGGAATGCATTTGAAACACTTATTAGAATCTGCCTGGACTGGAGTGGGCTTGGGTCGGGGTGGAGGGTGGTATTAGTGGATGGAGTATTGATAAGATTGCTATTATATATTTTGCTAGGATCAGAGAGGTACAGGGTTGGTGGGAGGGAGAGGTAGATATGGTAGGAAGGGGATTAAAGAGAATGAAAAGAATGGAAGGGGAGGACATATGTTAAGGGATTTGGGAAGGATGAGGGTGTCCTGTCTACTAGTAAATGCTTGCTTGGCTAGTAATAAATGACATGTTTTGCATTACAGAAAAATGGGTTTGCTGATGGGGCTAGTTTATTAATGTGTCCAGAAGGGTATGGGTGTTATCAAGTGGCAAGGAAGGGTAAGCATCGGGGAGGGGGGGGGGGAGGGCTGTGGCTTTCAAAAAAATGGTGGTCTTTATTGCAGCAAAGTTGGGAAGCTCCCAAGGGCTATGAAGGTATTTTGGTTGAGTTGAAGGGACAATGGGCGGTAGGTTTTTTGTTGCTGCATTGCGCTCTTGGTTTTTTGCAGGAGTCTTGGAGGGAAATGGGGGATAAAACTGCAGAATCTAGGCTGGATTATGGGGAATTGCTGGTGTTAGGGGACTTCAGTATTGGGGTGGGGAGGTATGGTCGTCTTTCCTGGAGTCGGTGTTGCAAGATATGGGGTATAAGGGGTGGGGGCTACTCATTTGAAGGGAAATAGGATGGATTTGATTTTTGTGTCTGAAGAGGTAATTGGGTTTTTGGAGGTGGAAGTAGAGCAGTATGTGGAAGCTCCTTAGTTGGATCATTTTTTAGTGCCCTTTAGGTTTGAATGGAGAGGGGTGGGGGGTGGGGGTGATGTGGAGAAATGGTAAAGAGGTAAAATTGAGGGGGAGTTGTGGGAGAAAGCAAAGGATAGCAGGAGAACTGGGCGGGGTGGGGGGGGGAGTTGGGGACCAAATGTATGATTGGATTGTGGCTATGCTGAGTGCATTGGAGTTGGTGGCCTCATGGAAACTGCTGACCATCAGTGAGGTGAAAGAGAAGAATAGGGGATGGTGTTCAGTGGGGTTATTAGAGGAAAAAAAGAATTGCATAGATTGGAGAGGTGCTGGCGAAAATCTGGGTTGGGATAGAATAGGAGAAGGAAGGCAAATGACTATTGGGGGAAGACTGAGAAAGCAAATGGCATAGTCTGCGAGGTGGGAACTGTGGGGAATAAGCCAAAGGATCTTTTTAGGGTAGTGCAGCAGTTGCTAGGGTCAGATTGTTAAGGGGGTGGTAGGGGAAGGTTGGGGGTGGATGAAGACTTAGTGGCGGACTACTTTATGGGGAATGTGGAGAAGCTGAGGGTGAAGGGGGATGGGAGGGTGGAGTATTGGGAAGGGGTGAAGGAGGAGAATGGGGATTGGATGGGAGCTTAAAGAGATTAAACTATAGGGGAACTTGCCATGGTTACATTTGACCAGAATGTATTTGGACGCGTTGCCAGGGCATTTGCTGCAGGGAGGGTCCTAGGACATAGTAGGATGGCTGGTAGATATAATAAATGCTTTGTTGGCTTAAGGCTGATACCCAGATGTGTTGAAGGAAGCAATAATGACTCCTATCCCTAAGTCCTATCTCTAAGAAGGAGCAGGACTTGTCCTATGAGAATCTCCGACCTATTTCATTCTTGATGTGTCAGCTAAAATTATAGGAAAAGCAGCAGTGGATCAGTTGGATGGGTATTTGGAGGAGAAGCAGAGTCTTGTTTGGAGACAGATGGGTTTTAAAAGAGGGTCAGGGACTGAAACGTTGTTGGCAGCTGTAATGGATATGTTAGGGCAGGCTAGGGAGAGGGGGAAGACAGCTATGGTGATCACATTAGACTTGTCGGCAATGTTCAACTTGGTGGAGTGGAATAGTCTTTTGAGTCAGTGTTAGGGTGTGGGGATGGGGGAAAGGTGTTGGGCTGGCTAGCAGCTTTTTTGTAAGGATGTACTGTAGATTTCAGATATGTTGGGGAGAGGAGATATCTATAATACATCCTTACAAAAAAGCTGCTAACAGGGCTCAACATTATCACCCTGATTTAACATCTTTATGAGTCCAGTGGGGAAGATAGTTAGGAAGTGTGGTTTCCAATGCTTCCTTTATGCAGATAATATCCAAGAGGAGGTGGTGTCAGATTGTTCATTAGAGGCAACAGTTGGGAAAGTCAATAACTGTTTGGCGGTGGTAAGTGAATGGCTACGGGTGAATCATCTTGTGTTAAATGCTCAGAAAGCAGATTTGTTGGTGGTGGCAGAGGAGGGGCTCCTGATTGACGGGCCTAGGATTGAAGGGGTGAGGCTCAACTGGAAGAAGGAGATTCATAATTGGGGGTGATGTTGGATGTGGAATTGAATCTTCAGGCCCAGGTCGATAGTGGTCTGGTGGCATACGGCAAATTGCGGTCATTTTTGGATGAAGGGGCAATGCTTCCTATTGAACAGCCGAGTATTTTTAAGCTCCTGTTGGTGAAATTTAAGATGTTGAGAAATCAAGGGACAACATACCTGCAGGATGTATTGTCTTGGTATCATCCAGGGAAGAGGTTGCAGTCGCGTCAGGGGCAGCAGCTGGTGGTCCCATGCATTCTACAGTTGCAATCGAAGCGATGGCAGGAGTAATGTTTTTCTGTGGCTGCCCTTACATGCTGGAAGAAGTTCCCAGTGAATTTGAGGGACAAGTTCAATCTATTAACATTCAGGAAGGCAGTGGAAACCTTTATGTTTCCTATGTTGGGGCACTTAGGTGTAGCTGGGGTAGTGTCAGATCAGGCAGGCAGCAGAGGTGGGGGAGTGTGGGTGCAGGATTTTTGAAGTTATTTTGACCAAGTCCTTAGTGGAATGCAGGAACTGGTGCAAGAGAAAAACAGTGTTAGGGCCATTCGGCAATAGTGACCATAGCATGATTGCATTTGGTTTAATAAATGGAGGGAGGATGGCAAGGAAATCCACAGTACTACCTTTCAACTCTCAAAAGGGAGACTATGATAGAATGAGGAAAATAGTTAAGAGAAAAACTAAAAAAAGCAGCTGCAAAGGTTAAAGGCTTACATAAAGCATGGGCATTGTTTAAAAATACTGTCTTGAAAAGCCCAGACTAGATGTATTCCATGCTTTAAGAAAGGTGGAAGGAAGGCCAAAACTCTGCCAGCATGGTTTAAAAGTGAGGTCAGAGAGGCTGTTGTAGAAAAAAAGCATCTTTCAGGAAATTGAAAAAGGAGCCAATTCATATGCCGAAAACAGAAGACAACATAAGCACTGGCAAATTAAATGCAAGGTACTGATAAGGCAGGCAAAGATAGAATTTGCAAAAAAGCTTGCCATGGAAGCAAAAACACACAATAAAAACTTTCAAGTACATTTGTAGCAAAAAACCTGTGAGAAAGACAGTTGGACATTTCTAGGCACCATGGCGATCTGGCGCCCAGAATTTGTCAAGCCCTGATCTAGGATCATGTGAAATTTTAAATATTAAAATAGGCTCCTATTGGATAAAGGTTTTGGCAGCACTGGCTTAGATTACATGAATTGATCCACAATAACACAAACTGAATCATTTAGAGAGTATAATGCAGTTCTATGACTCTGTGGTCCCTCACTGGGCATGGATTACTCTGCCGGGAGACCTGGGGTACATGCTTCAACCCCTCTTCCCCCTCTTCAGTATCAACCTTTCCCTTCAATCTCTGTTACCCTTTCATCTTTTCTAAGATCTCTGAAGAGGAAACCTCCCATCTTCTTTCCTCCTGTAAACTTACTACCTGTTCTAATCCTATTCCCACTCGTCTTCTTAATTCCATTTCCTCCTCTGCCATTCCTTCGGTCTCACACATTCTCAACCTCTTGCTCTCCAGTGCAGCTGTCCCTGTAGCCTTCAAGCATGCTGTATTCGCACTTCTCCTCAAGAAACCTTCACTTGACCCTACTTGTCCTTATCAACCCATCTCCCTTCTTCCCTTTATTTCCAAACGTCTTGAATATGCAATTCTCCACTCTGGCCTTAAATTTCTCTCCTCTCAAGCCCTGTTAGATCCTTTTCAAGCTGGCTTTTGTCCCGTATGATCTACTGAGATGGCTCTTGCTAAAGTCTCTAGCAGCTTGTTCCTGGCTAAATCCAAAGGACTTTATTCAATTCTCATTCTTCTTGATCTTTCTGCTGCTTTTGACACTGTTGACCACCACCTTCTCCTCAACACATTGTCCTCACTTGCTTTTAGGGGCTCTGTCCTGTCCTGGTTTTCTTCTTATCTCTCCCATCACTCTTTTAGTGTGTGTTCTGGTGGTTCCTCCTCTACGGCTATCCCACTCTCTGTTGGTGTACCCCAAGGGTCTGTTATCGGCCCTCTCCTTTTCCCTCTCTATACCCAGGACATTGGTGCTCTGATCGCCTCCCTTGGCTTTCATTGCCATTTTTATACTGATGACTCTCAGATCTATCTTTCTACACATGATATTTCTCCGACAGTCCAGGCCTGCATCTCTGCCTGCCTATCTGACATCGCTGCCTGGATGTGTCACCATCATTTGAAAGTGAACATGGCCAAACCTAAACCTTTCTCCCCCCTTCCTCCTTTCTCTATCTCTGTAGATAATACTCTTCTTCCCATTTCCTTAGCCCGCAACCTTGGAGTCATCTTTGACTTCTCCCTCTCCTCCACACATATCCAACAGATAGTTAAAACCTGTCATTTCTTTCTCCATAACATTAATAAAATGTGCTCCTTCTTTTCAGCACACACTTTTAAAGTACTTATCCACTCTTTAATCACCTCCCATCTTGACTACTGCAACCTCCTCCTTGCTGGTCTCCCTCTGAGTCACCTCTCTCCTCTTCAATCTGTTCAGAACTCTGCTGTGTGGCTAATCTTCTGCCAGCTCTGATATACCCATTTAACCCCTCTTCTCAAGTCACTTCATTGGCTCCCCTTCCGTTATCATATCCAATTCAAACTTCTCCTTGTGACCTATAAATGCATTCATTGTATTGTTCCTCACTATCTTTCCTCTCTCCTCTCCCCCTTCATCCTTTCTTGTGAACTCCGCTCCTCCACTGGCCTGCTTCTCTCTATGCCCCTTTTCTTTCACTGCCAACTCCAGATCTCTTTCCTTTCACCTTGCTGCTCCTCATGCCTAGAACAAACTACCTGTGTCTGTACATCAGGCTTCATCTCTCCTTCTTTGTGACTGCTTTTGGATCCTGATCCCTTGTTTTCCTTATGTCTCCTTACCCTTCCCTATTTGTACCCTTATTGTATGCTCTGATGAGCAGGGACCATCTTTATATGTATCTGTACAGTGCTGCGTACGCCTTGTTGATGATTAATAGTAGTAGTAGGTAGCACTGTCAGTCAGTCTTCCACGAGTGGTATTTCTATTTCCTCTGATGTATTCTTTATGAGTGTTTCCCTTACTCTGATTTTTATGATAGCAGCAGTCAGGTATCGGGCAAATGTGGTAATATATCTGTTTTTCTGTTTTACTAAGTTTTTACAGATGGCATTATATACACATGTGCAACCTTTTTACATATTCTTTTGGCAGATTTAGGCTCATTACCTTAGTGACTAATATTAATATTTTTATAGACCTCTGACGCAGGTTTATTAGCCAAAACTCGGACAAATCAGGCCCTTTATTAAATCTTGATTGAAGAACATCCAGGTGCCTACAACTGTGGTCAATCTCCATTTTGCCTTTTTATCGAGAATTTGGCAGCAGAGATTTAATGCTAAAAAATGCAGGGTCATGCATTTGAGCTGCAAAAATCCAAGGGAGCGGTATAGTGTAGGGGGTGAAGTACTTCTGTCCATGAAAGAAAAGTGGGGCCTGGGTGTAAATTTTTCTGATGATCTTAAAGTAGCTAAACAGGTAGAAAAGGTGATGGTGAAAGCCAGACGGATGCTTGGATACATAGGGAGAGGAATGTCCAGCAGAAAAAGGAGGTGATAGTGCCTCTGTATAAGTGGCTGGTGCGACTTCATTTGAAGTATTGTGTGCAATTCTGGAGACCATACCTTCAAAAGGATATAAACAGGATGGAGTTGGTGCAGATGGTGGCTACTAAAATGGTCAGTGGTCTTTGTTATAAGCCATATGGGGATAGACTTAAAGATCTTAATACGTATATGTTAGAGGAAAGGCAGGATAGAGGAGATATGATAGACATTTAAATACCTTTGTGGCATAAATGCACAAGAGAAGAGACTCTCAATTGAAAGTAAGTTCTGCAATGAGGGGGCATGGGATGAGGGTGAAAGGAGATAGACTCAGGAGTAATATGCGGAAATATTTCTTTATGGAAAGAGTGGTAGATACGTGGAGTAGTCTCCCAATGGAGGTAGTAGAGTTGAGGACAGTATATGAATTCAAGAAAGCATAGGACAAACACAGAAGATCTCTAAAGTGAAAAAAGGGACTATAGTATTTGAAATGGAAGGGCAGCCTAGATAGGCTATATGGTCTTTTTCTGCTGACATGTTTCTATATATAATAAAGAATTTTAAGAAAAGCTTTCTGACAATTCATATTATACAGATAGGCTCACCCTCATCCACACATTTATGTACAGCTTCAAAAGTTTTTACTTGTGAATCATTGAGACATGTGGATCAATAGGGCCTGTAATTCTGATCTAAACTATAGTTCCCATCTTTTTGACTTGAATGGATGAATTTGGCCTTTTCAGTTGCTAAATGGGCAAAGTTGTTGGTTTAAAAAATGGGCATGATTAGGGGCTTTCTAAAAAGTAATCAGTCTAAGCAAAACTAAGTGAATAGGTTTTCCATTTAAATAGTACTCTGCAATAGCACTACTTCCATGGGTTTTCAACCCAGTCCTCGGGGAACCCTAGGCCAGTCGGGTTTTCAGGATTCCCAGGATGAATATGCATGAGAAAGATTTGCATGTTCTGCCTTCATTGTATGCAAATCTACCTTATGCATATTCATTGTGGGAATCCTGAAAACCCCACTGGCCTAGGGTTCCCCGAGGACTGGGTTGAAAACCTATGACTTAGACCGATGACACCGCCGAAAATCAGCACCATATATCAATTTAATTTTATGGGGTTAGCCTGCCACTGATAATTTCCCTCCTTAATTTTAATATACTTGAAAATGTTTTAATTAATTTGACAGTACTTATATTCTACTGTTTCTGCCCTAAACACCATCCACGGTGAATTACAAAACTAAAAGAAAAAAGTCATAGATAATTGCAAACTTGACATGAGAACCTCCTCATAGTCCCTTGCCAGCCTTAATAAGGTTGAACATTTATTTTGTCAGTGCTTATGTTCTTTCCTCTGTCTTTATAGGATTTAGTGTCCATTTTCAAAGGATGTCTTTTAGGCTCCTTTACAGAACCATTTAGTTATGCTGGCAATCATTTGGTCTTTTCTACCCTTTAATGCTTTCTAGCATATGGAATTCTGGAAAAAATTATGGAAATGGGACGTCGTTCTCTCTCTCTCTGCAAGCACAATAACTCTTCAAAAAGAAATTAAAATTCAAAAAATGTGTCATGCAGGAAGAAAATGTAAGGGACCGATATTCAGCGGGGTTTATCTGGTTAGCAGCATGTGCCAATCAGCTAAGCCCCACTGACTGTGACATTCAGTGGCACAATCCACATAGTGCTGCTGAATTTTACCACAGACCACTTTGGCACTATCTGGTCCTAAGCGCTATGCGGCTAGCTGTCTGGATAGCGGGACAAAAACTGCCGCTATGCAGATAGCACAAGACAGCCAGTGCTGACTCTGAAATATTCAGCACTGGTCACTATCCAGACTTCTATTTAAATGCCGTGGCTGGTGTTTAAAAAAAACCAGCTAAGCATGGACTTTAAATATTATCCCCTAAATGGCTTGAATGAGTTAAAAAAACCATAATATCAGACCAGTAATTTCAGAGAACTACGGGAAACTACTTAAAGGTGTAAGAACTATTCGAATGTTGATGATTCCTCCTTCTCATCCTTCAGGCACTTCGCCACACAGCAACATAGGCAGAGCCTATGAAAAGTAACAGAAGCAGCTAGTAGCGGATAATATCAAATGCAAATGCAATGTGTGCCTTTGCGGCAATGCTGACTCCTGGCAACCCAGCACCTCCAGTATCAAAAGTTGCTTTGAAATGATTAACAACCTTCCCCGTGCTTCCAAAGTGCACACAACTCCCCCCCCCCCACCACATACCTGACTCCACCACCTTCTGCACACACCACACAACCCAAGACTCTTCCCCCACCAACATGCCCCCATGCACACACACATTCTCATCGCCATACACACGCCTATACTCCCTCCCCTCCCTCCAACGCACATGGCTGATGGAGAATTTCCCTATGCTCTACGTCTGAAATTTTTAATAAAAAGACAGCCTGGAAAGTCAGCTGCCTTCCTCAGGCATGTGCTGCTATGGTATACTCCTGCTTGCTTTGTATACTAGAGAGAAGCTGCTTTCTCCTTCCTGGTACTTTTCAAGCTGATGTGGCTTTTAGTTGGAGTGGGTAGCAGAGCAGCCCCCAGACTTGGTGCAAGATATCGGCACCTTGCCAAATCTTAAGCCTTATACCCCTGCCCCCCGCCCATCAGCATCCTGGAGGGCTAGCACTCTAGGCGGCCACTTAGTTCGCCTAACAGTAGCGCCGGCCCTGCCAACAGCAAATACAACTATATTTCTGCTAAGCCAAGTCCAATGCTCAAGATCTCTAATGACAATACTAGCAATTGCTACTGATACATTTCCAGTTTTATTTTCTCTTGTTACACGGGAGGGGAGAGGAAGGGTTTGCAGAGCTTAGTAGCTGGTATAGATGGTCAGGCTAGATAGCAGATAAATACCATATGGCCTGTCATTTTCTATGTTTGATTCCTCTCTCTAAAAAAGTAGAACGATAGAGGACAATTTTACACCAGTTTCAATGTTTCTAAATCATGTTCCTAGAATGGGGGGTAGGGAAGTATGACTTATAGTTTGTAGAAAGATTGGTTTTTAAACCTTTAGGCATTTATTGCAAGTTCCTTGTGAGCAGCACTGTACAGTATAATCGTTCATCGCATACATTTAATCCAGGATATGATTTCTGTGCTACAGGTGTTTTGTTTTGAACACTGAATTGGACCCTCCTCTCTCCCAAATTTTGGAGAATTGCTTCCATCAAGCTCACTCTTCAGTCGCTTAGATTGTGTTCATACTAGGGCCGGATTTAAGATATTAGCGCCCACAGGCAGGACTAGAGGAGATGGGGAGATCATAGAGCATGATTATGTTCAATGTAAAACTCAATGTTACTTGTATGCATTGTAGTATGTTTCTTGTTCAATGTACACCGCACTGATTGTAATAGCGCGGTATAAAAGAATTGTTAAATAAATAAAATAAATAAATAAATGATCCTAAAGGAAGCAGAATCGGTCTTCTGTCTAGCCCAGGTATTTGGTACTGTTAAAATGTGGCAATCTAGGCAGTTGCCTACATATAAATCCAGGCCTGGTTCATACATGCATATGAGAATGATACTACCGTAGCACGAATTTGACATTCATCAGCAATAGTATATATATGAACGCATCTACTTGTGGAACATAACCTGCATGATTGTTTTCTATGTGAAGAAATTACATGACAACTGCAGAAAACAGAAAAAAATGCACCACAGTCTGACCTTGTCTGTTTCTATTAACAAAGTCTGTATCAACCCCAAACTGAGTTTGTGCATAAATTGTTATATAAGTAGCAGATTCCAGTCTGGCATCTTTACATGTCAACCATCGTAGACAACCTCATAAATTCTCTGTACTACATCTGGATACACTTATGCTGTTCTAGAGACTGCAGGGCCTCATTTATCAAAGCTTTTCTCCCTTGGCAAAAGCACCTGATAAATCTAGTACTTGGGCCTGTAAGCTGAACTTAGGAATCACTCTCGAAAGAATGCATGTAAATGCTCTTTAGTATCACATTCATTATAGGAGAAAACATATTAAACAGAAAAAGATTTCACCTGACCAACTTCATGACTATAGCCATTGTATTCAACAACACACACACACACGATATTTAGCTTCTCTAAGGGGTATGTCTACCAAAGTGTGTTAGCAGCTACCGTGGGGCTAACTCAGATTTATCGCCTCATGATGGCAGCTAATGCATGAGAAAAGCCAATATCGCAGACATTTTTCTGTGATATCTTTTTTGCGCAGTGCAGGGATGGTGGGGGCGGATCTGGGGTGGTGAACCTGATTGCAGCTGTGGATAACTCCACCACAAGATGGCATTTTCTGCCTATCAGTCTGGTAACGTGGCAGTGCGGCCACTGCCAATCAGCAACAGCTGTCGCCCTGAAGATGATAGAGTCTCCAATAGCCCCTTACCCCCCCTCCCCCTCCTTTTAAATAATATTATCGGTGCCACGGTGTAGAAAGCTGTCTGGGGCGGTTGGTGCACCCCCCCAGCCAAAATGAAAGCATGACTAGCCAATCAGTGAAGCCCCCTCTACCACCCTGATCATCTACTCTCGGCTAGTCAGTCAGTCCCCTGATCCCCCTCTACCCCCTTTGGACAAAACGCACTCCAGTCTATCCATCCCTCCCCTTGGATTTATCATGGGAACCCCAGATAAGACAGGTATCGCGGGTCTTCATGGTAAATCAAAAATCTCTGCAGTACCTGCAGGGGGAAAGCTGGGAATGCCCTTTGCAGATACCACTGAGGTTATTGACTTACCGCAGGCTACCATGGTTTAGTAGACATGCCCCTAAGATTTGTTTACTAAATTTTTACTAATGTGATAAAAATTGTTCTACATTCCTGAAGGTTCACGTTAAATAACTGGGTTGACAACAAATCAGAGAAATGTAATGATCAGCCTCCTCTGAATCATCTTTCTATGAGAGCTAAATCCACGTTGTGTTCCAGGAAGTCTTCGGATAGAGACAGAGAGGAGCTGTCAACAAATAGAACAGCTATTTTGCATTCCCCTTGCACTTTCCCCCAAAGTAGCATGCTTTTAGAAATACCAGCTGTGTCTTAATAAATCCCCATCCCACATCAATAATGACATCCCATGGCATTGTTCCAAATGGAATTTGGAAGTAGAATCAAACCAGAACACTAGTCTCAAGTGATTCACAATAAGGATGTCCCAAAACAATGGAATATATAGCACATCCATAATCCTCCCCTTCCTGTAGCTCTTGGGCTGAAAGCATCACCTTAGTGATGTAAGCAACTCCCAGTCACAGATATACTTCCTGGAAACCAAACCAGTGCTAGCAGATGGACATTGGCCAACCAGGCCATCGCTGCTTTTCTCAGCTGCTGTTTCAAAACAACCTATCTTTAAATTACAAAGCAGATTTGTTCCATATTTTAATGCCCAGGCAAAGCAGGGCCTTTCTTGGCAAACCGCAGTATTTTCTGGGAACCTCAAATTCTCTGTGCTTTTTCTATTGTATCTTAAATGGGTACATTAGGATAAATACATAAAAGTAAATATTTAGAGTCACAGCTGCTGTTTAACTTTTAAACTTATAACTGGCTGTCCAAAGTAACATATAGGGGCCCTTTTACTAAATGCTGCTAAGGTTTTACATTTAACAAATGTTAGCAATGCTCGGCCTATAACCCTCCCCCCACACTGTGCACGTTAGTATGCAAGTGCCAGTTAACATGTGTTTCAGCTGGCATGCCCATGTGCTAGGGGTCAGAATGGCCAGTTACTACTCACTAAAATGCACATTAACTATTTAGCAGCATTTAGTAAAAGGACCCTATATTTTCAGTGGCAGATGTGTATAAGTGCTACCTTGAAAATCCACAGATAACAATGAATGGCCAGTTATACATGTAATATAGAAACATAGGCCATATGGTCT
This sequence comes from Ichthyophis bannanicus, assembly GCA_033557465.1. Classification (NCBI taxonomy): domain Eukaryota; kingdom Metazoa; phylum Chordata; class Amphibia; order Gymnophiona; family Ichthyophiidae; genus Ichthyophis; species Ichthyophis bannanicus. The sequence continues at coordinate 407,761,201 of CM066035.1, read as the reverse complement.
TAAGTCATCATGTTCCTATCTAGGCTGCCCTTCCATATCAACTACTATAGTCCCTTTTTTCCCTTTAGAGATCTTCTATGTTTGTCCCATGCTTTCTTGAATTTAGTTACTGTCGTCTCTACTACCTCCACTGGGAGACTATTCCAATCATCTACCACTGTTTCCGTAAAAAAAAATTTCTGCATATTACTCCTGAGTCTATCCCTTTTCACTCTCATCTTATGTCCCCTCATTGCTGAGCTTATGTTCAATTGAAAGAGGCTCTCCTCCTGTGCATTTATGCCACTGAGGTATTTAAATGTCTCTATCATATCTCCTCTATCCCTTCTTTCCTCTAAAGTATACATATTGAGATTTTTAAGTCTGTCCTCATATGCTTTATAATGAAGACAACTGATCATTTTAGTAGCCACCCTCTGCACAGACTCCATCCTGTTTATATTGTTTTGAAGGTGTGGTCTCTTAGCTAGATTGCTTCTCATGTTATCTACTCCTTCTTGGGTGTCTATGGCAGAGATTTTGGTACCATCCGCAACGAAGCAAACCTTACAAGATAGCCCTTCTACAATATCACTAACAAAAAGGTTTAAAAGAATCAGACCAGGGACAGATCCCTGTGGCACACCACTGGTAATATCCTTCTGAGAGTGAGCTCCATTTACTTGTATGCTTTGTTTCCTCCCACTCAACCAATTTCTAATGCAGTCAGTCACTTCTGAGTCCATCCCTAGAATGCTCAATTGATTTATAAGTCACCTGTTTGGAATGGTGTGAAAGGCTTTACTGAAATCTAAGTACACCATATCTAGGGCTCTCTTCCAGTCCAACTCCCTAGTCACCCAGTCAAAGAAATCAATCTAATTTGTCTGACAAGACCTGCCTCTGGTAAACCCATGCTGCTTCGGATCCTGCAATCCATTGGAATCAGGAAACCTTACTATCCTCTGTTTTAGCAGTGTTTCCATTAATTTACTCACCACAGAGGTCAGTCTAACCAGCCTGTAATTCTCAACCTCATCCTTACTTCCATTTTTGTGTAAAGGGACTGCATGGGCCTTTCAGTCCTCTGGGACCACTCCCAACTTTAAAGAAGCATTGACAAGGTCAGACAGTGGAGCTGATAGAACTTTCCCAATTCCTTCAATATGCATGGATGTATCCCATCTGGCCTCATCACTTGCTCCACTTTTAGTTTAGTTAGTTCCTCACAAACCCAGTCTTCTGAAAATCGTTCAAGATCCCCTTCACTTCTATTTCTCTCTGTGTTTTCTGGGGTCCTGCTCCTGGCTCTTCATCTATGAAAACAGAATAAAAATATTTGTTAAGCAATTCTGCTTTATCCTCATCAGCTTCTACATATTCCTCTCCTTCACCCTTGAGTCCGACAATGCCACTTTTGCACTTCTTCCACTCACTAACATATCTGAAAAAGGTCTTGTCCCACCATTTTATTGCATTAGCTATTTCTTCTTGTTTTTGTATCTTTGCTTTCCTGACTACTTTCCTAGATTCTCTAGAAGTTAGTCAAACTGCAACAGCTAAGTAGGACTAAGCTATGGAGGGTAATTTTAAATGCTTGTGTAATTAATGTGCATTTTATGCCTATCTTATGAAGTCAAGTATGCATGTGTTTGGCTTTATAAAATACTAGCATAAATAGCTGAAAATGGGCTGGTGTAAATACCCGTGTCTAAATTTGTAAAGCACATGCATTAATTATACAATTTTATAATTTATGTGTGTATTTGTGTGCTCTGCCACTACTCCAACCAAACTCTGCCACTGTGCATGCCCATAGTAAAAGTATGCATGATCGGGCCAATGTGTCTACTTTTAGACTATCAACCACTTCATTTATGTACATTTATGATTAAAATACCTAGATTTAAACATGTTGTTCACATGTAAGTGTAGGTAGTCTTGTAGGTAGTCTTGTACCGCCAGCCACCATCGGAGCAGCTCTCCCCATCGGGGGATCGAGCCACCTTCCTGCAGCGGCAGCCATCTTCCAGGTGAGCTGTCCAATCGGGGCAGCCGCCTGCAACTTGAAAAAGACCGCGCCAGCCGGCGCGAGGGGAAACAGCCGCCAGCCACCATCGGAGCAGCTCTCCCCATCGGGGGATCGAGCCACCTTCCTGCAGCGGCAGCCATCTTCCAGGTGAGCTGTCCAATCGGGGCAGCCGCCTGCAACTTGAAAAAGACCGCGCCAGCCGGCGCGAGGGGAAACAGCCGCCAGCCACCATCGGAGCAGCTCTCCCCATCGGGGGATCGAGCCACCTTCCTGCAGCGGCAGCCATCTTCCAGGTGAGCTGTCCAATCGGGGCAGCCGCCTGCAACTTGAAAAAGACCGCGCCAGCCGGCGCGAGGGGAAACAGCCGCCAGCCACCATCGGAGCAGCTCTCCCCATCGGGGGATCGAGCCACCTTCCTGCAGCGGCAGCCATCTTCCAGGTGAGCTGTCCAATCGGGGCAGCCGCCTGCAACTTGAAAAAGACCGCGACAGCCGGCGCGAGGGGAAACAGCCGCCAGCCACCATCGGAGCAGCTCTCCCCATCGGGGGATCGAGCCACCTTCCTGCAGCGGCAGCCATCTTCCAGGTGAGCTGTCCAATCGGGGCAGCCGCCTGCAACTTGAAAAAGACCGCGCCAGCCGGCGGGCCCGCGCCGGAGGACCTCGCCAGAGGGCCCTTCGGCGTGGCCCTTAGGCAGTTGGCCCACACAACTCAGTGGCCATTACATTAAGGATCGTCTTCCAGCAATCCAGCAGCTGAGCTCCCCCGTGGTTGAGCCCGCGCATCATCAGCCCATTCGCACTCCCTCGATCAGCCCAGTGCTAACGAAAGTCACCACACGATTGAACCGAACAAACGTCTCATCAGATAATCATGCTCTCATGCTGTTTACCGCAAGTATAGTCTCACAATTATAACCACCGTATACCATTGCTACTTAATCTTCATACTGCCGTCAGTAGCCTTATCAATGACAGTTACCATTGTACTGTTGTCAGTAACTCCTCATTGCTATCTAGCCATTGTACTGTTGTCAGTAATTCCTCATTGCTATCTAGCCATTGTACTGTTGTCAGTAACTCCTCATTGCTATCTAGCCATTGTACTGTTGTCAGTAATTCCTCATTGCTATCTAGCCATTGTACTGTTGTCAGTAATTCATTGTACTGTTGTCAGTAATTCATTGCTATCTAGCCAGTTCCCATTGTACTTTTGTTAGTAATTCCCAAATACCTGCCCACAATCACAAGTAATTCTGCCCGTTTCACAAGCACACAATACCCTGCCATGATGGGTTCCCCCTTTACCACCATAATCGGTTGCTATATCATCCTTGCTAGCTGGTTCTCCTGCTCTCTTACCTTAACCCCTCCTTCCAATCAGATCCCAATATTACAGAGCCATGGAAGGAGATGGTCTGGTGCATCCCGTAACAATATAAATTGGGATACACGCGCTCACCACCCACACTTGCTACACATTGCGCTTCAGCACTCTAAGAAATCCAAGCAGGTGGAAAACTCCTACCCTCATAGCCTGAAATGTGCCCTCATCAATGCCCATTCTATCCGGAAGAAGTGGCCAGCTGTTACTGACTTAATTTCCCTCCACGACCTGGATATACTCCTGGTCACCGAGACGTGGCTATCTGACGAAGACAACGTCATACTCAACCAGCTCCTCCCCCAGAACTTCACAGCTCATTCAAGTCATAGACGAGACAAAAGAGGAGGAGGGGTACTCATCCTCACCAGGACAGACCTCCACTTCAAGACAGTGGACTCCACCAACACTAATCACCTTGAAACCGTCACCATCTCCAACAAACGCTGCTCAATCAACCTGCTTTACAGAGCACCCTCAGCTTCTCCGGATGATCTTGCTGCAATAATTGACCTCGCCTCCAACACGCATAACCCAAGCATCCCAAGCTGGATTCTAGGCGATTTCAACCTGCCAACGCTGCAGGATAATCAAGTGTCATCCTTCCTTAATGCCCTATCAAATCTCGGATTCAAACAATTAGTAAAGGAACCTACCCATACTAGGGGAAATATTCTGGACTTAGTATTCGCCCCTCAGATATCTCTTAGCACATCGCAGGACCCCATAACGTCCATAACTTCTGTCCCTTGGTCAGATCACAAATTGATCATACTCCATATTCCTTCGCACAAAATCGACTCAAAGTTCAACAAGATACCGAGCAATACTGCAAGACCACACTACAGATGTTTCAAGCCTTTCAACAGAGACCTTATCCTCACGGAAACGCAGCAACTCATCAACGAAACCACCTTGAACCTTGACGACCTAATTACTCACTGGAACAACTGCCTCAGCGCAATCGCCCTACGCACACCAACCAACAAGCCTCCAGGGAAAAGAACAAGCGCTCCATGGTACACAGCCGATCTTAGAGTTTCTCTTACCCGATTACGGAAACTCGAGAAACGCTGGCGCCGATCTCACTCTTCAAATGACCAGACAGCGTACAACTGTCATCTTGATGCACATCGCAAGGCAACCACTGAAGCAATGAAACAATACTACTCAGAGACCTTAAAGAGATCACTTAATAAGCCTCATGATCTTTTTGACCTAGTCAAGACTCTATCAAAGGAACCGACCCCTGGGCCTCAATTTGAGATTCACCCACAGGATTTTGTCAACTACGCACAATCCAAGATATGCCAGACTATCAAAATCCCAACTACAACCATCACCCCGGAACGAAATTGCCCTACAGCTCTAACCGTATTCTCTACGCCTACCAAGAAAGGCATTGAAGACACTATTATGGCCCTTAACACCACCACAGCTCAATCTGATCCATGCCCAGCCTTCTGGATCAAGGAGCTTCGCAGCCACTTCAGCCCAATACTATCCAAAATAATGAACCTCTCCTTTACAACAGGTTCCTTCCCCTCAGCTCTTAAGCATACCTCTATCAGACCTCTTCTAAAAAACTGCAAGCTCGATCCACAAAAAGTAGATTCATACAGACCTATATCCAGTATACCTCTACTTGCGAAGATCATCCAAAAAGAGGTCCAACGACAACTACAAGATCACATTGACGCTTCTGCACCATTAGACTCCTGACAACATGGTTTTAGGGAATTCCATGGAGTGGAAACTCTTCTTACCACCCTCTTCTGCAAAATAATCACTGGCATTGATGACATCCGTCAAGGATTTGCTCTCATCTTTCTGGACATCGCTGCAGCTTTTGATTCAGTAAGTCATGAGCTCCTCTTAGGAAGACTAATTGAGAAAGGTATTAATGGAAGAGCGCTTGAATGGTGCAGATCTTACCTGTCCGGAAGATGGCAACCTGTTCGTTCAGGAGGGATAATTTCGGAACCTTTCCACCAAAGCCAGGGAGTCCCACAAGGTTCCTCCCTTTCTGCCCTCCTGTTCAACATTTACATGCAGCCAATTTGTAAGATAATCCGATCCTTCAATGTTGACTGCATGTTATACGCCGACGATGTCCTGCTGTACATACCCTTCTCTACGGAACATCTGGACCTCTCTCCACTGACGAGCTGTTTCAATGCAATATCTGACTGGCTTCTCTCCCAAAACCTCCGAATTCAACATAAGAAGACCGAAGTACTCTTCATTACGAGGAACCCTAACTTCACCCCACCACAATTCCTTAAAGTAAAAGAAGCAGAGTTACAATCTAAACCAACAATACGCTACCTGGGAGTCACCTTGGATCAACGCCTGGACATGAAAGCCCACATCGGAAACACAGTCAGAGCAGTATACTACAAGATCCGCTCTCTCAGGCATTTACGATCCATGCTGGAACCAAATGACTTCAGGACTATATATCAGGCGTTGATCATACCTCATTTTGACTACGCCAATGCCATCCTACAAGGCTTGCCCCTATCCACCTTGAACCCGCTGCAGCTCGCCATGAACGCGGCAGCAAGGGTCATCCATGGAGCCTCCAGAAGTGACCACGTGACACCTTTACTGATACAGTTACATTGGCTACCCATACAGGCTAGAATCATTTTCAAGATTTTGTTACTCACTTTTAAAGCTATTAACAAGCTCTCCTCTGAAGCAATAACTGCCCTCATCCATACCACATCCCCAAATAGAGCAAGAAGATCCACGGCTATAAACTCCCTAAAAGTTCCAAAAGCAATAACAGATTGCACTGCATCTACAGCCAATAGGGCGTTTAGTATCAGTGCGCCAAGATGCTGGAACGCATTACCTCCAGATATCCGGGCCATTAAGAGCCTTACACAGTTTAGAAAAGCCCTCAAATCACATCTTTTCAATAAGTACCTCATACAATCCAACACCACCCTTAGTGGTGCATATGTTTCTATAGAATTCATGTTTATATGACTCTATGTTGCACGATATGTAAATAGTTACCCCTGTTATCCCAGTTATTTGCCCTGTTATCTGTGAACTCATACGTGTTAATTGTACTGAGCATTTTTGTTCCATGTAAACCGCGCTGATGCTGAATAGTGCGGTATAGAAGAGACTTTAAATAAATAAATAAAATTACCCCCTTAATGGAAAATTAATACAGGTAGAACATTAAGGAACAATGAGTGAGGGGGTGATTGCCTCTAAAACTGAGTTTAGATGTAAAATCATTCTTGCATAAATTCACTAAAGACACTCAGGGGCGTGCTTTTATTAAATGTTAATGCGTGTCATTTGAGACTTAACATGCATTAAGAGTTTCCATGGCCAATTCATTTCTATAGGCTGTTCAAGCATTTAATGCATATGAACATTCATTTATGCATTTCTGAAGAATGGAACACCAACAACACGATTCTGCACACTCAACAAGGAGGATGTACTTGTCAAGCTTCTTCCACAACTGGATGTACCAACCCTTGACCCTGACGAACTTGTAGCAAATTGGAATAATAGCATCAGAACCTTAGCTTGCATCCCATCCACCAACAAGTTACCCACAAAACGCAAACATGCACCCTGGTACTCATCTGACCTTCGATCTTCCCTTTTACAACTACGTAAACTAGAAAGACGATGGCGAAAAAAGCAAACTACATATAGCCCACCAAAACTACAATTCATACCTAGCATTACACAGAGAGAAAATAAGTGAAAAAAGGAAACAATATCACTCGATGATTCTAAACAGATCATTAAATAAAACACACGACCTATTTAATATAGTAAAATCACTAACAGGTGACCCATCACCAGCAAGCTCACACATGCCTCAACCACAGGATTATTCGGACTACTTACAATCCAAAATGATCCAATCCAACATGACCTCATCTAACTGCGGCTCGTCCAATGTACTTAGTACACCAAAACCTACAATACTACTCAAATTCTCTGCAGTATCTACCAGAGAAATTGAAGACACCATTGCCTCCATCAATCTCACCACGGCTCCCAATGACCCCTGTCCAGCAAGTTGGATAAAGGAACTTCGACATGAACTAAGCCATGCATTATGTAAAATAACCAACCAATCACTATCAAGGGGCGTCTTCCCTCAAAGTTTAAAACATACATCAATCAGACCCCTGCTAAAGAATAGTCGCCTTGATACATCCAAAGTTGAATCATACAGACCCATATCAAGCATTCCACTGCTTGCGAAGATCATCGAGAAAATAGTCCAGCGTCAGATCCATCAGCACATCGATGAGGAGGCACCCCTCGATCCAGCCCAACATGGCTTCAGGGAATCGCATGGAGTAGATACCATCTTAACTACCCTATTCGACAAGCTAATCACTGGAATAGATAACATACACCAAGGTTTCGTCCTCATCTTTCTTGACATTGCTGCCGCATTTGATTCTGTAAATCATAAGATACTATTACAACGCCTCCAAGAAAAAGGATTACTGGGAACCGCACTACAATGGTGCGAATCATACCTAACTAACAGATGGCAGCAAGTAAGAGCAGGTAACACGTCTTCTGAACCATTCTTACAGAAGCAGGGAGTCCCACAGGGATCATCCCTGTCTGCTCTACTATTTAACATTTATATGCAGCCCATCTGTTCCCTGATACGCTCATTAAATGTAGAATGTCTCGTGTATGCTGATGACATACTACTATACATTCCATTTACCATAGAACAACCTGATTTTTCCCCTATCATCAGATGTTTTGATGCAGTGGCTGAATGGCTTCTCACACAAAACCTGAGGATTAATCATAGCAAAACTGATGTCCTATTTGTCACAAGGAATCAGAAATTCAACCCACCACCCAACCTGCAAGTTAAAAACGCTGAACTCAAGACAAGAGACACAATTCGCTACCTAGGCATCACCCTAGATCAGCGATTGGATATGATAACCCACGTAAAGACCGTCACCAAAGCAATATACCACAAAATACGAACCCTTCGCCACCTCCGCCCACTACTGGACTATTCAGACTATCGAACCATATTTCAAGCCCTAGTGATCCCACACCTGGACTTCGCGAACACCATCCTCCATGGTCTTCCACAAGCGACCCTCAACCCACTTCGGCTGGCCATGAACTCAGCTGCTAGGGTTCTTACAGGAACATCACGATTGGAACATATAACCCCAGTAATGAAAAACCTACACTGGCTGCCACTACAAGCCCGAATTCAATACAAGGTTCTGGTCATGACCTTCAAGGCACTGAAGAATCAATCTCCCACATCAATCAGTAAACTGCTCAACAACACACCCAACATCAGAGCCAGAAGACCTACACTACTGAACATGCTAACTGTACCTAAGCTCACCACAAAATGTACAAAGGCAACTACCAATAGAGCTTTTTCAATTTATGCCCCGACAGCCTGGAACGAACTTCCCGCTAGTATTCGTTCCATAGCCAGCCTCACCTCCTTCAGAAAGGCAATAAAACACCACCTTTTGCTAATTCACTATCCTGAAACCTTGCCCGAAAAACATAATTCATTTTCACTCACACCACACATTTACTGCCCTATCACACAACATGAAAATGGCTAGGTACTCATCTCCCTTAGACCTACACATTCCCCCATCTGACCTATAAATGCCCACGGTTTACTGGAATACTTAACTCTATGTAAATATTTGTACATACCATGTGAACTGTTATCCCAGTTTGTTTATGCCTTGTTCTATGTAAGCACATTGTGATATTTAATGCATTGTTGCTCTGTTCAGTTTTACTGTAAACCGCGCTGATTTCAATAGCGCAGTATATAAAAAATAAAAATAAATAAAAATAAAAAAATAAAAACCATTAGACTGATTCTGTTGGAGAGTCCCAAGTGGAAAGTGGTGTATGTCGGTGACATTTGTTTACTATTTTTTACCGTTATCCTTTTATTAATGTTTCTTTGCCAAGTAGCTGCAATTCCAGAGCATAACTCTGCTATTAGACCTATTCAAGAGGTTGTTAATATCACTAATACTTCAAACTATTGAACGTGCACACATAAGTCATTAACAGCTAGCACAAGAATCCCTTCCTTAGCTTTTCCACTAGATGCCACCCCCAGCGAGCACAATCTGGAATCCTTCCTTGCATTAAGGCCCCAAGGGTTTCCTGCAGTATGACTACTTTTGATAATTTTAACAACTGCACCTGGACAAAAGGAGGTGCTTGGCTATAATAAATACTAGTTGTTCCACAGGACTGGGGATCATGAAAGCAAACTGGGACTGGTCCTGGTTAACTCCATGGTTGCCGGATTTTGGGTTCTGGGGTAGAAACCTATTGCAAATTATCATCACTATGATTGTTGCTATTTTTAATTACCAGCATTTGTGTAAACTGTTGTATCCAAGGTATTCAATGAATTTTCCAGAAAATAGCTTTGGTTAACCTCACTCAAACTATGTACATCACTGAGAATAGGCATGATGAAGCCTTTGATTATGATGGAGATCGGAGATGTCTATAAAATCCCTAGTGGGATCTATGACAAAATGGGGGGAATTGCGGAAAGGAAGGATTAACTAAAGACTGAGAAAGTTAGGAAATCCTAATAACTTTGCTGTAGAGTTTGTACTAACTGTAGGAAAAAATCCTTGGAAGATTGCAAATCGTTCAAAGCACATATCTCATCTGTAGTTCAGCGCTGCTTTCTCACCCTAAGACAACTCTGTTCTGTACGCCCTTTCCTCTCTTTCTCTGCTATGACCACCCTCCTCATCTCCCTAGTTGTCTCACGCCTTGATTATTGTAACGTCTCTTTAGCTGGTCTCCCCCAATCCCAACTTCAACGTGTCTGCAACACTGCTGCCTGTATCCTCACTTGCTCTTCCCATTTTGACCATATTTATTTATTTATTTTATTTACATTCTCTTATATACTGCGCTATTCTGCATCAGTGCAGTTTACATTGAAGAAACTGAAATTACATTGAACAGGGCATTATAACTTGGAGATAACTATTTTACAGGGAACATGGGCTATGGAGGGTTAAGTGGCTTGCCCAAGACCACAAGGAGCACCTGAGGGACTAGAAACCCCAGTCCTTCCGGCCCAAGGTTGCTGTCCTCTAGTGGGATTTGAACCCCTGACCTTCTGGCCTGAAGTACCTTGCCCCAACCACTAGGCCACTCCTCCACATATCACCCCCTCTTCTCATTCACCTGCACTGGCTTCCAATTCCCTTCCGCATTCAGTACAAATTTCTTCTTTTTGTTCACAGGTCTATTCATACTGGCACTCCCCTTTATCTTGCCGATCTGATCCACCTCCACACTCCCTACTGTTCCCTCTGCACCATCCACATGAACCGCATAACCTTACCCTCCCCATCCCAGGCCCACCTAGAAACCACCCGTTCCTCTGCCTTTTACTTCCTTGGTCCCCGTCTATGGAACTCGCTTCCCTCAGCCCTTCGCTTGGAACCCTCATTTAAAACATTTAAGGCAAATCTAAAAACCCATCTCTTCTGTCTAGCTTTTGGCCTCTCCCCCCCCCCCCCCCCGCACCCGTTTTCACCACCCCCATCATGTTGTTTTCCCTTGCTTCTGTTACTATAATCTAGCCTTGACCTTTTACTCTTCTCTCTTCTTTCCTATCACACTATGGTGTTCCTTTCCTAATTTTCTAAGCAGCCTTTTGTATATTGTAAACCGCTCAGACGCTATTGTGATGGGCAGTCTATTAAGTTTCCAATAAACATAAACAAACAATAAACATTGCTTGTTAGTTTTCTCAAGATCCCTAGTTTTCCATACTGATAATAAAATGTATTGCTTTCTCAAAATAATCAAGGGGGCCCAGTAAAGTAAGCAGAGGTGAATGTTTTTCCAGAAACATTTTTTCTGATAAAGTGTTATAATTAAAGACTGGCAGATGTCTAGGTGTAAATCTTCTGTAAGCCTTGATGTGACTTGTATTTAAGTCAGAGCGGCTCCGATACTGTATATGGGAGAGAAAGCATTCAGTCTGTACACTGTGTTTTCTCTCATTGCCAACAATAAAAAACATGAAACAATGCTAAAGAAGGCATTGTGTAGTATAATTCTTTATTTCAGGATTCACACACACATTAAGCTTTAGTAAACAAGACCCTCAGTCTTCTGTATTGAAAACTGTCAACCATGAAAACATAGTAGTCTAAGAAATCAGCACTTTTTTGCAATATTAAGCAATCATTCAATATCCACTAAAAACTGCCAGTGTCAGACCAAAGGTCCATCAAGCCCAGCAGCCTGTTTCCAACGGCGATCAATCCAGGTTACCATTATCTGGCAGGATCCTAATAAACGGCACGATTCCATGCAGCTTACTCCCAGGATTAAGCAGTGGCTTTGCCCAAGTCTTCCTTAAAAATGGTTTATGGATTTTTCCTCCAGGAACTTGTCCAAATATATTATAGACTCAGTTATGCTAACTGCTTTTCAATCTATCCTCCAGCAGTGAATTCCAGAGCTCAGTTATGCACGGAGGGATGGATATTCCAAGGCATTTACTTGGGTTAGTGCTGCTACTACATGCCCCAATGCTAACTGGTTAACACTGGGGCGTGTCTGGGGCATTCCTGTTGCTAACCAGGCAGTGGCTCAATAACATTGCTGCCTGATTAGCGACACGCTGCTAAAATAAGACATGGCAAATACTGGCCTCAATTTAGCTGCAGAAGCTAATTGAGCAGTGGCTGAATATCACAGCAGTCCGGTTAGCTTCTGCGTTCTGCGGCCATCCCAGATACTCAATGCTGGTACCGGATATGGCCCCAGTATTGCATAACTGGGGTTGAAGTTCAGCACTAGTCGCCAGCACTGAATAGCAGGCCCTTACTGAAAAAATTGTTCTTATTTGTTTAAAATGCAGTGTTTAATGATTTCATAGCATATTCCCTTGTCTTAGTAGTTTTTGAAAGAGCAAACATCTAAGCACCTTAAGCTCTGCTATACCAATTCCATACCTCACTACTTTTATTTACTGCAGTTTAGATCCAAACATACTTCAAACTATTCCAATATGTAATACAGTTTTCACACAACCAGGCAATAGGAGTCTTTCAGTCTACCTCTTCCTCAAAAGCTGCCACCCTAGGTCCCAGTCCCATGGTGTCTAGTGGGAGCAGGAGTAGACCCCTAATTTTAAAAAGCTGCTTCCACCCACATGTGGGGTATCTCTACCTCTGCATGTTTTTCCTCATGTACAGCTTATTTTGAATCACTGCTCCTTCTGGGTGTGGGGACACTGATATGCAGTCCTGCATGTCCTTACACGTCTTTTACAAGAGGTTCTGCATTTGTAAATATGATAGGAATTTTCCACGTCTGACCTGAACATCTTAATTCCCTCCACACCCCATTTAAAATGTGCCGTTGTGTATTATCTGCAGTTCTAATTGCCCCATGTCAAAGAAGATATAGCACAACTAGAAAAGGTTCAGAGAGGGGCAACAAAAGTGATGAAAGGAATGGAACACCTTTATGAAGGGAGGCTAAACAGATTAAGGCTCTTCAGGTTGGAGAAAAAATGACAGAGGGGATATGATGGAAGTTTATGAAATCCTGAATAAGTGGCATGGCTAAATACAAAATGGTTATTTAACTTTTCAAACAGCACAACAAGACGACACTCCATGAAATTAAAAACTAGCAGACTGTTAACAAATTGTGGCATCTATTGTCAGAGAATGTGGTCAAAATGACTAATATAGTAGGGTTCAAAAGAAGGTTTAGACGTTCCTGGAGGAAAAGTCCTTACATTTTTTTTTTAGGTTTGGGAAAACCATTCCTCGTCCCTTGAAATGAGCTATGAGAAATATTGTGATCTGCATGGTGGTATTTGTAACCCAGACTGGCCAATTTCAGGACAGGATGCTGGGCTCCATGAACCGTGATCTGACTCAGCATTGCGTATCTTATGTAATAAAAACCATTGACATTCTCATATCCTAGGGCACAGATGTACTAAGCTTTTATTTGTTATGTATTTATTATTTTAAAAGGATTGATATCCTGCACAATCGCCAAGGCGGGTTACAAAGTACATACACAATAAGTCGTCATGTACAACAAAGACGAATACAAGTACAAGCATTATAATTAAAAAATAGCCATTAAAAACACTGCTATATTATATCATAATTGCCACCAGAGGCTCAACACAGGTTACAAAGGCCTACACACCACACTTGCCCATCAGACAAATTCAGGAAAAGCCTGTTTAAATAAATGATATTTCATTTTTTTTCGAAAAGTCATCAGTTCTACTTCAGCACGCAGATCAATCGGCAAAGAGTTTCAAATAGATGAAGCAGTCAGAGAAAATTCTCTTGCATATGGACTGAAGATGAATTGATTTAAAAGAAGGAATCCAGTAAATGTGTCTCCTGAGAGCGCAAAGTGCGAGAAGGACAGTATGGTTTAAGCAGAGAAGACAAACTAATAGGAGCCATTTTGTACAAACATTTAAAAGGTAATCATAATCACCTTGTATAACATTCAAAATTCAACTGGCAACCAATGCAGAGCAAACAATTGAGATCTAATATCCTCAAATCATTTGCAGCCAGTTAGAAGACACGCAGTAGCATTTTGAATTGACTGCAAAGAAAACATAGTAGCTTTTGAAAGACCTAAACAAAGACTATTACAAATGTCCAGGGGTGAAAGTACTAAACCTTTAATACAGAATGAAAGTTACTACATGAAAGATATGACTTCATTCACCGAAGAAGATATAAAACTTATAGTAAGCAGCTTTAACCACCCTTTGAATGTAATCATGTAGATTCAGTTGAGTATCCAACCAAACACCCAAATCTCTCACTAATCACAAGAGGTAAAGACCTAAGTTGCACATTTACACCCATAGAAGCTGAAAGATTCAGGACAAATACAAAATTTCTGTCTTCTTAGCATTTAATTTTAATTTGTTTTCAAACATCCATGATCCAACAGACTTAAAACAATTCTCCACATATTTCAGGGAATTCTCCAATGATGAGGAGATAGGTATGATAAACTATACATCAGCATAAACCCGAAATTTGACATTCAGACTCTCAAACACTGTTTGAATTGGGGCAATGTAGAGATTAAACAATATGGCTGAAAGTGCAGAGCCTTGCGGCACCCCCACATCAATACATTTCCATGATGACATTTGTCCTGAGGATGGAACTTGGATAAATCTATCCTCTAAAAAAAATATAAACCAAGAAAGCACTTTATCACATATCCCTATTTCTCAAAGCCTAGTTAACAATAAGGAATGGTCCACAGTATCGAAGGTGGCAGATACATCAAGTAGCACTGAGTATATACTTCTGGGAATTTTCTGAAAGGACTTCTTTGTATTAAAGCCAGGGCCGGCCCATCCATTGAGCAAGAATGTTTTTTGCACAGGGCCCTGCGTTTCAGGGGGCCCCGCGCAAAAAACATTCTACATCAGGCCAAATAGATTTTAAAAAAAAGCAAACCAGCTGCTGCTGCTGCTGTGGCAGCGGCAGAATCAAGCGTCCCACCGCGGGGCCCCCCCTACCTGGCAAAGCCTCCCAGAAACATCACCTTCGGACAGAGACCCAAAGCGCGGGCTTTCAGAGCCGTGAGAGCTTCCCTGACCTATCGTGGCTCTGTTAAGCCCACCGGGGCTGATGGGAAATCCCATCAGCCCTGGTGGGCTTAACAGAGCCGCGCGAGAAAGGGAAACTCTCGCAGCTCTGAAAGCCCGCGCTTTGGGACTCTGTCCAAAGCTGATGTTTCTGGGAGGCTTTGCCGGGTAGGGGGGGCCCCACGGCGGGACGCTTGATTCTGCCGCTGCCAAGGCGGCAGCGGCAGCAGCAGCCGGTTTGCTTTTTTTAAAATCTATTTGGCCTGATGGGGGGAGGGGGGTTGGGACTGGTAATGGGCTATGGGGGCGGGGGAGCTAAGACTGAAAGTGGGCTGATGGGGGGGGGTTAGGACTAGTAATGGGTTATGGGGGGCTAGGACTTGAAATGGGGGGGGGTAGGACTGGTAATGGACTGATGGGGGGCTACGAGTGGAAATGGGCTGATGGGGGGGTCAGAACTGGAGGCTGATGGGGTGGCTAAGACTGGAAATGGGCTGATGGGGGGGCTAAGACTGGAAATGGGCTGATGGGGGGTTATGACAGGTAAAGGGCTATGGGGGGGCTAAGACTAAAAATGGGCTGATGGGGTTAGGACTGGAAACGGGCTGATGGGTGGTTAGGACTAGTAATGGGCTATGGGGGGGGTTAAGACTAGTAATGGGCTATGGGGTGTCTAGGACTGGAAATGGGCTGATGGGGGGGTTAGGACTGGAAATGGGCTATGGGGAGGCTAAGACTAAAAATGCACTGATGGGGGGGTTAGGACTGGATATGGGCTGATGGGGGTTAGGACTGGTAATGGGCTATGGGGAGGTTAAGACTAAAAATGGGCTGATGGGGGAGTAAGGACTGGAAGTTGGCTGATGGGGGGTTAGGACTAGTAATGGGCTATGGGGGGGCTAGGACTGGAAATGGGCTGATGGGGGGCTTAGGACTGGTAATGGGCTGATGTGGGGCTTAGGACTGGGAAGGGCTATGGGGGGGCTAGGACTGGTAATAGGCTGGGGGGGTTGCTAGGAATGGATATGGGCTGAGTGGAAGGAGGGCTTGAACTGCAAATAGCTGATGGGGACAGAGGCTTGGAATGGAAATGGGCTGAGTGGAAGGGGGGCTTGAACTGCAAATAGCTAATGGGGAGGGGGCTTAGAATGGAAATGGGCTGTGAAGGGAGGGAGCTAGGACTGGAAAAGGGCTGAGTGGGGGGAGTAGGACAGGAAATGGGCTGATGTAGGGGCTAGGATAGGACTGGAAATGGGCATTTGGGGGGTGCTAAGATTGGAAATAGGCTGTGGTGGGGGCTTGGATTGAAATGGACTCATGGAGGGGCTAGAACTGTAAGTAGGCTCATGGGGGGCTTGGATTGGAAATGGACTGAGTGGAGGGGAGCTAGGATTTGACATGGGCTGATGGTGGGGCTAGGAAAGGACTATAAATGGGCTGATGGGGGGCTGGGATTGGAAATGAGCTGATGGAGGGACTCGGATAGGACTGGAAATGGGTTGATGATGGGGCTAGGATAGGACTGGAAATGGGCTTAAGGGGGCTAGGACTGGAAATGGGCTGATGCAGGGACTAGAAGGGAGTGGATGCTGGGTGGGGCTGGAACTAGAAGGGAGCTGATGTTGGGGGAGGATTAGAATGGGATGGAGCTTGGAGAGGGGAAAAATATTTTGTGTGGGAGGGAAGACAAATCTACAATTGGCCGGATATTGGGAGAGTAAGTGGGGATTGAGGATGGAGGGGTAAAATTTGAGTGGATGAAATAGGAATGTGGAAAGATCAAAAGGAGAAAGATTAGTATGTTAAAGCAGATGTAGAGAGAGAATGGAAAAAAACTAGAAGAGAGAAAAAAGGACAAATGGACAGCAGACGATGGAGAGTTAGAAGAAGACATGAAGAACCCAGAAGAAAGTGGCTGGAGCAATTGCAACTGAAAAAAAATGCACAAAAGGTAGAAAAATCTCTCTTTATTTTGAATTTATTAATTGGAATATGTCAGCTCTGGGAAATGTGCATCATTAACGTCTGCGCTTTGTTTAGTACAAGAGGAAATTAATTTATAGTTTTATTTCTACAGTGTTGTTGTACATTCCAAGTTTGGCTTTTGGGGTTCCCAGTTTAATTATTGTCTTCCTATTTCTAAATTGTGATTCCTTGTTTGGTGATGGTCTATGATCTATATATGTGTAACTGAGCTGAGGTATTCTGTTTATGTAATTCCTATTTGACATTGCCACTTGTTCTGTTTCCCCAGTAGGTCATGCATTGTTATTCTCTGAAATGTATTGGTTTAATATTTGCAGTGTTGCCTTTTGATAGTTACGGTATGATGCTTTGTGAGTCCTGGTAGTGCTGTTAGGATACGGCGGGTTTGCTATGGGTTCTAAATGGGCAGTGTTTGTAGTAGTTCCTAATGTGCCTGGCGGTTGGCACTGGATTATAGTAATATAGAAATCTTTTAGTCTTTCTTTATCCATACACTCATTAAGAGGCATGTTTACTAAAAGTTAGTGTATGGTAACATTATGCAAATATTTATGCAAATGAGGTCCCTTATGCAAATGAGGCCCCACACCGAGTCTCCGGACATGGCCCCGCACCCCCCTTGGGCCGCCCCTGATTAAAGCTAATTAATCTGTGAACCCAGTGTTTTTTGTTAAATCAGTCAAGGCCTAGTAGCAGCAGTTTAAGTTTAAATTTAAAAACACAGAAGAGAACTTTCTGGTTACATTTCATACCCAGCAAAGAGCTTGTAGTTTAAATGTAATAGTCACACTGGGCCTAGTATCAGCAAAGTTCTTTTAGTTTAAATTTAAAACACAGAAGAGAGCTTTCTGGTTAAATTTGGAACCTAGCAAAGAGCTTGTAGTTTAAATTTCATAATAAGTCAGAGCCTAGCAGCAGCAAAGAGCTGTAATTTAAATCAAATCAGAATATAACTTAGCATAAAAGGCAAAACAGGGTCAGTACTCACTGATCAACAAATAAAGTCTTCTAGAGACCTTTACAAAGAGAACTTCTACCTAGGGGGCAAGAGACCTGTGAAACATTTTCAATAGGTGTTAACACCAGGTGGCAGGTCAAAAGGCCATTTTGAAAGACTCCTATTCAAGCAAGGACTGTTAATCACCCAGGAAGTTGGTCACAGCTTACCTCAGCAGCACAGGCATAAATAGCTCAACCAGAGCTCTGTTATCCTCAGTCTTGAAGGACTAGAAAAAGGGACTGCTACTTCTGGAGAGAGATCTGCAATTGTGAGTATATACTTCTGGGAATTTTCTGAAAGGACTTCTTTGTATTAAAGCTAATTAATCTATGAACCCAGTGTTTTTTGATAAATCAGTCAGGGCCTTGTAGCAGCAGTTTCTATCCAACAAGGACTGTTAATCACCCAGGAAGTTGGTCACTGCTTACCTCAGCAGCACAGGAAAGGGTACTGTGTAGCAGTCCTCTTTTAATAAGTGTTATTTCCCTCCCTCCCCAACACCCACCCACCCACCCACCCCTGGGATAATCGTAGCTTTATAGGTACTTACACATCTTAAAGGAAAGGAGGTGCTCTCAGGTGAAGCTCGTTATCCAAATCAGTCATACACTAAGGACCTGAGATTAATTAAGCTTCAGGTGAACAAGGCATATTAAATGTATTAGGTACAGTTTTATTAGTATAAATATCCATAGCAACCCTTAGTAAGTAAAGAACTTAAAGTTCTAAACACAAGCTTAAAACTAAGATGGAGACAGCAGTCCAGCAGCGAGATGGGGGCTTTCCAGTCTTTTGCATCGAGTGTCACATGTATGATTTTCTCCCAGTTGGTGAGAGGTCTTACGTGTGCACTAGGTGCAAGGAGCTCTTTGCTCTCAGGGAATGAGTCCGTTCTCTAGAGGCTAGAGTAGCAGACTTGGAAGACATAAGAAAGGTAGAGAGGTACATAGACGAGACCTACAGGGATATAGTCCTGAAGTCCCAACTCCAGTCTGGCAGCATCCCTGTTGCCATGGAGGAGAGAGGTCATGTGACAGGACAGCATCACCCTGGTGTGGCAGAAAGTGATCCTGTAACTAGGACCTGTCCTCCAGGTGATGTAAAACCCTCTCGCACCGAGGAAGTTTCTCTAGTGCCATGTGCCCATGAGGGAAGGGTTAGGACAGCCGTTATAGTTGGTGATTCGATCATTAGACATGTAGATAGCTGGGTGGCTGGTGGACATGAGGACCGCCTGGTAACATGCCTGCCTCGTACGAAAGTAGAGGGGAACATTCTGGAGAAAGGAGGGGCTCTTCCGAAGGGATGGGCTTCACCTTAACCGGGATGGAACCAGGCTGCTGGCATTAACCTTAAAAAAGGAGATAGAGCAGCTTTTAAACTAGATAATATGGGAAAGCCGACAGTCGCCCAAGAGCGCATCGTTCAGAAGAATGTATCCTTGAAGGATACTACCAAAAGCAGAGAGGTTCCAAAAAAAGAGTAAAGTAGCCCAAATGCCCTCAAGTATGGAGCGGACAGAGCTTAAAGATCCCAAATTACGCATGCATACCAATAGCCAGATTAATATGAATAAAATACAGTCTCTAAAATGCTTGTATGCAAATGCTAGAAGCCTAAAAAATAAGATGGGAGAGTTAGAATATATAGCACTAAATGAGAGGTTAGATATGATTGGAATATCAGAGACATGGTGGAAGGAGGACAACCAGTAGGACACTGTGATACCTGGGTACAAACTATATCATAATCATAGAGCTGATGAAATTGGTGAAGGGGTTGCGCTCTATGTTAGAGAGGGCATTGAGTCAGAAAGGATTAAAGTTTTGCAGGAAACAAAATTTGCTGTAGAATCTCTATGGATTGAAATTCCATGTAAAAAGGGGAAGGCGATGGCAGTGGGGGTGTACTATCGACCGCCTGGCCAGAATGAACAAATGGATGATGAAATGCTCAAAGAAATCAAGGAAGCTAACGGTATCAACTGGGTCAGTGTCACGGCAGGACATGCTACGGAGATGAAGTTCCTAGATGAAATAAATGACTGCTTCTTGGAGCAGCTGGTTCATGAACCGACCAGAGGGGAAGCCATATTAGACCTAGTCCTTAGTGGAACACCAGATCTAGTGCAAGATAAGGGTGTTGTGGCCATTTGGCAATAGTGATCATAGCATGATTGCCTTTGAATTAATTAGTGGAGGAGGGATAGTAAGGAAATCCACAGTACTACCATTTAACATTTGGGAGACTATGATAAAATGAGGAAAATAGTTAAGAAAAAACTAAAAGGAGCAGTTGCAATGGTTAAAGACTTACATCAAGCTTGGGTGTTGTTGAAAAATACTATCTTGGAAGCCCAGACCAGCTGTATTCCACGCTTTAAGAAAAGTAGAAGGAAGTCCAAAAAACTGCCATGGTTTAAAGGTGAGGTCAGAGAGGCTGTTGTTGCCAAAAAAAGCATCTTTCAGGAAATAGAAAAAAGAGCCAAATGACGAAAACTGGAAACAGCACAAGCACTGGCAATTCAAATGCAAGGCATTGATAAGGCAGGCAAAGGGAGAATTTGAGAAGAAGCTTGCTGCGGAAGCAAAAACATGAAATAAAGACTTTTTCAAGTACATTTGTAGCAAAAAGCCTATGAGAGAGTCAGTTGGTCCTTTAGATGATAGAGGGGTTAAAGGGGCACTAAGAGGCGACAAGGCGATAGCGGAGAGACTGAATGAATTCTTTGCTTCGGTCTTTACTGAGGAAGATGTAGGGATGTTACCCATGACTGAAGTGGTATTTAAAGGTGCGGAAGAATTTAAGGTAATATCGATACAACGGGAAGATGTATTACAACTATTAGACAAACTGAAGAGTAGCACATTACCTGGGCCGGACGGTATACATCCAAGGTTGTTGAAATAACTGAAATAGGAGATTGCAGACCTGCTATTAGTAATCTGTGAATTTTCATTAAAATCATCTGTAATACTTGAAGATTGGAGGATGGCCAATGTAACGCCAATTTTTAAAAAGGGTTCCAGGGGTGATCTGGAAAACTACAGTGGGTGAGCCCGACGTCAGTAGTGGGAAAAATGGTAGAAAGCATCATAAAGAACAAAATTACTCAGCATGTAGATAGTCATGGCCTAATGGGAGACATCCAAACATGACTTTAGACAAGGAAGATCTTGTCTTACTAATCTGTTATGTTTTTTTGAAGGTGTGAATAAGTAGGTGGACAAAGGTGAGTCGGTTGATATAGTGTATCTGGACTTTCAGAAAACCTTTGACATGGTCCCTCATCAAAGACTTTTGGCAAAACTAAAGAGTCATGGGATAGGAGGCAGTGTACTATTGTGGGTCAGGAACTGGTTAAAAGATAGAAAGCAGAGGGTAGGGCTAAATGGCCAATTTTCCCAATGGAGAAAGGTGAATAGTGGTGTACCCAAGGGATCTGTGCTGGGTCCGCTGCTTTTAGACATTCATAAACGACCTGGAAAAGGGAATAACGAGTGAGGTTATCAAATTTGCAGATGCCACAAAACTATTTAAAGTTGTTAAAACCCATGAGGATTGAAAATTGCAAGAGAATCTTGATAAATTGGAAGACTGGGCATCAAAATGGCAGATGAAATTTAATGTGGACAAGTGCAAAGTTATGCACCTAGGGAAGAACAACCCAAACTATGGTTATATGATGCAAGGTTCCATATTAGGAACCACCACCCAGGAAAAAGATTTAGGCGTCATTGTGGATAACATGTTAAAACCCTCGGCCCAGTGTGCAGTGGTGGCCAAGAGAGCAAATAGCATGCTAGGTATCATAAGGAAAGGAATAGAAAATAAAACAAAAGATATTATAATGTCTCTATATCGATCCATGGCAAGACCACACCTTGAATATTGTGTGCAATTCTGGTCGCCGTATCTTAAAAAGGATATAGCGTTATTAGAAAAGGTTCAGAGAAGAGGCACCAAAATGGTAAAGGGGATGGAAGGATACGCCTATGAAGAAAGGCTAAAAAGGTTAGGGCTCTTTAACCTGGAAAAGAGATGGCTGAGGGGAGATATGATAGAAGTCTATAAATTAATGAACGGAGTGGAACGGGTAAACGTAGATCGATTGTTTACATTATCAGAATATAGAAAGACTAGGGGACATGCAATGAAGCCACAGGATAAACTATTTAAGACTAATACTTATGCCACTGTACAAGTCACTGGTGAGGCCTCACTTGGAATACTGTGTTCAGTTTTGGAGACCATATCTTACAATGGATGTAAAAAGACTGGAAACTGTTCAGAGGAAGGCTACCATAATGATTTTGAGCCTGTGTCAGAAGCCTTATGAGGAGACTTGAAGACCTTAACATGTACACTTTGGAGGAGAGGAGGGACAGGGGAGATATGATTCAGACCTTTAAATACTTAAAGGGAAATAATAAACAAAACAAACCTCTTCCAAAGACGGGGAAGCTGTAAAACTAGAGGGCATAACAGGAAGCTGCAAGGGGGGGGGGGGTAAATTGAAAGGCAATATCAGGAAATACTTTTTCACAGAAAAGGGTGGTGGATGCTTGGAACACCCTCCCAATGGAAGTGGTGGGGGAAAACACGGTGACGGAATTCAAAATGGCATGGGACAGACACAGTGGATCCCTTTACAGCAACAGGATA
The DNA here is from genome assembly GCA_033557465.1 of Ichthyophis bannanicus. Taxonomy (NCBI): domain Eukaryota; kingdom Metazoa; phylum Chordata; class Amphibia; order Gymnophiona; family Ichthyophiidae; genus Ichthyophis; species Ichthyophis bannanicus. Next base: position 407,738,486 of record CM066035.1, on the reverse strand, counting down.
AAATCAAAATAAACTGAACCATCTAATTTCTCAACAAATAGCGGTGTCCTACATGGAGTGGTGGGTTCACCCCTAAACAAAGACATGGGGAGGGGTGGCCTGCACGGAGCAGCAGGTGCACCTACTCTTGCCATCATACTGGGCAGACTAGATGGACCATACTGGTCTTTATCTGCCGTCATTTACTATGTTACTATGAATGTTGAAATCACCTAATACTATATGTGGTAAAAATTGCAAAGAGCCTGTTAAAAAGAAATCTGTCAATAAAGAGGAATCAGGTTCAAGACTTCCAGGAGGGCAATAGAATAGACATAATGAAAGTTCACGAGACTCTGCAAGCAAACATTCACAATTAAGTAGCAATGAATCATCAATCATCACTTAGTGAAAGTCGGGATATTGTTTATAAAATAAAAGTAATCCACCGCCTTTTTTCCCATTACTTGGTTTAGATATCCACATATAACTGACAGGACATATCTGATTAAGAATAACAGTATCATTTTCTAACAATCAAGATTCAGTGATGCAGAATATATCAGGGTTTTCCAAATAGAGTATATTATGCAGTAAAGAAATCTTGTTTCTCACAGATCTCATGTTGACTAAATACAATACATAAGATGAAGATTTAGTTGAGTCTAAACAACAATAATGCAAAATTCTTTCTGATCTAGGAAGATGACACAAAGAACGACTTCTCTCAATAGTTTTATCATATACCATGCTCCGGTTCATGCAAAGGAGTGTGTCAAGGAGCTCCTTGGTCGAGCTCCTTTGTCAGCACGACGGAGGAGGCACTGCACCACCAGCATACTGCGCCTCTGGCATGCAGCACAAGCTTTTAAGCACTGGCACCCCGATGATGTCATCAGGGGCGGAGCTGGCTTTTCCCCAGAGATACAACATAGGAAAAACCCTTTAGCATTTCATCATAGCCCAACTTTTCAGTATTGTTATAAGTAAAAATTTCTTTGTTATTCTATTATGGAGAAGTGGTATATTGTACATGGCTTTGGATTTCTGTGAGTAGAAGGCAATGGTTGGATACTTCTGGGATGTATGCGTTAACCATTATACCTGTAAACTGTTCTGCTATTAGCAGAGGAACCTTGATAATTTGTTTTTCACTTCCTCCTTTTTGGTAAAAACCTTCAACGTTACGTATAAATATGGAAGTAACATGTATTTATTATGATAATTATCTTGTCAATTATCAGTTAAAGCAATGTGGGAAGGTGGGGGTGGTGTTATACCCATTACCAAACTGAAAGAAAAAATGGCAGCTGTGAAGGGTGTGACAAGATGGCAGCAGTATGCTAGGTCCAGCTAGCCTGGTGTCTTGAGCCTGATGGTATGGGAAAAAGAAAAAGGAGAGACTTATTTTTCCTTTTGGAAATCTCAGAGCATGCCTACCTATTCTTCCATGGATTCTTTTGTCATGGGAAAAATAGCTGGAAACTCACCAGGTGCCGCCTCGCCTTTGGCAACTAGGAGCACAGAGGGAACTTCATTGATGAGGCTAGTGTGATATCCCCTAGTCAGCAATGAGGATGGCAGTAACATGAGTCTGCTCCCCCCACTGATGTGCATGATTGGGTCAGACAGGGTGGAGGAGGTGACTCATCAATGGACAAAGGAGGCGACTGCAGGAAGCAGCCCCAGCAGTGACTTGAGATCTATGGGAGATCGTTTCAGTGGACTGTTTGGAGGAGCCTCGGTGCAACTTGTTGAAATACTGACTAATCTGTATTTACCTATTTCAATAACTCCTTTGAAACAACTTGAAACTTCCACTCTGACTACACTATGGGATGTAATTCAGGATTTGCAATGATCTCACATGATTCAGAATGTGATCCTGTCTGAGCAAATGAAACAGATTTCTGGGAACTTTGATCAGGTTAAATTGGATTTATGTTCTTTGTCTAAGAGAACAGACTCTACTGAAGATCAGTGCAAAAATGTTTCACTGATTGTTCTATGCTTGTAAAAGATAATATAAATCTTCATGCAAAAACTGAGATTTTGGAAAACGCAAATAGAAGGAGGAATTTGCATTTGGTTAAATTCTCCTGAGTTAATATCTGTATCTCCCCATGATTTGTTTAAGTGCTATTTAGTGGAGGTCCTCACTGTTCCTGAGGCCTCCTTTCCTCTTCTTTCAAAGAAATGTTATCTTGTGCAGGATAAATATCAATCCACTCCTGAAGGAAGACAAAACAATGTGTCTTTTGATATGCTTAATGTGAATTTTTTTGAAGGGCTGGAGAAAACGTTTCCGGTTCCGGCAATATTGATTGTTCTGTTTGCACTGGATTCAGACAGAGAATGGTTACTAAAGATGGTTTTCAAGGTTAAGAATATGCAATTTCTGAATTGTAAAATTAGAACATTCCCCAATGTAGCTTGTGCCACTCAGAAGCGAAGAACAGTCTCATGATGAGGTCTTGTCTCATTCAATTGGGAAACTGTTTGGTTGAGGTATCCTTGTACTGAACCACTAATGAACTAATGCACTAATGAACCAACTACTGCCACCAGACTGCGACCTATTCCACTCACACATAGCGGACCGTAAAGGAGGGGGGGAGTCTTGATTCTAGCTGAACAACATCTTCGACTGTCAGAATGCCGCAGACCCTGCACATGACTTATTTATTTATTTATACATTTTTTTTCTATACCGCCACTTCCAGAGATCAGTGGCGTTTTACAGGTAACAAAAGTTAATAATAGAGAGGCTATTATTTTACAGAGAACAATTTTAGAACAGAATTAACTTTGAACTCAAAGCCATAGAGAAACTGGTGAGAACAAAACAATGAACTTGGTGCAACATTTGGTAACGCTTCAAATAACAGATTAAATTAACCTTAATCATTTTTTTTTATTTACATAAATGACAATACTATTTTATTCAAGAGTAGAGTGATCTGTGAGATGGAATGATTATGAAAGATGTGGTTGTGGTCAGAGTCTAGGTAGGGTCAGAGTATGATTGTTGTTCATTGCTTTTCTGTGAGTTCTGAACATTATCATGCTGGAGATTATGGTAATGCATAGTAAAAAGATGGGTTTTTAGTTCTTTTCTGAATGATAGAAGGTCTTTGATTTCTCTAATTTCGATTGGGAGGTTGTTCCATAATGTGGGAGCGAAGAATGAAAAAGCTGTGTTACTTGTCTTCTGATTAGTCTTTCTAATAGAGTCCGGTACTTGGATCGTATGTAGATTCATTCTTCTTCTTGATCTGTTTTCATGAGGGATGTTGATGAGCGTTGAAAGGAAAGATGGTGCTAGATTGTTAAGGATCTTGAATGTCGTAACTAAGGATTTGTAAATGATTCTGCATGATACAGGTAGCCAGTGGAGAGCGAAAAGAATAGGAGATATATGATCTGTTATTTTCGCTTTATAGATGATCCTCGCTGTGACGTTTTGGGCTAATTGAAGTGTGTGTAGATTTTTCTTGGAGATTCCCTGAAGAATACCATTACAGTAGTCTAGATGGGGTGTTATTAGTATTTGGGCCACAGATCTGAAATCAGAGCTATCAATTAGTGGTCTTAGTTGTTGGATTGTCCGTATCTTGAAGTATATTGCTTTAACAGTTTGTTTTATGTGTTGAGCGAGACTGAAGGTCCTATCCAGAATGACTCCCAAGTACTTAACTTCATCTTTAACAGGAAGAGTGGTTTTTCCAATGTTGATTTCTGACGGTGGAGTGAAATTTGTATTTCTTGTTACAAATAGAACTTCTGTTTTTTTAAAATTAATATTCATATTCATGGACTTTAGCCACATTTCCGCTTCAGTTAGGCAACAACATATGTTGTTATAATCGGGGTTGGACACATCAAAAGGTGAGTATAACATAATGTCGTCCGCATAGATGTGGTAATTTATTTTGAAGCTTTTAAATATGGAACAGATGGGTTGGAGATATATATTAAACAATAGAGCAGAAAGGGCGGAGCCTTGTGGGATGCCCTGCTCTTGAGGAAATGGCGATGATGCAACCTGATCTATTTGCACATATTGGGTCCGGTTAGTAAAATAGGATTTAAACCAGTCATGGGTTTTATCCTTAATGCCTATTTGAGAGAGCCTGGAGATGTGTGGCATGGTTTACATTGTCAAATGCCGAGGAAATATCAAGGAAAATGAGAATGAAAGCTCGCTTGGAGTTATCGATACCTCTGATGATTGTGTCGAAGAGAGCTAAAAGGAGGGTTTCAACACCATTGTGTGGGCGAAATCCATATTGGTGTTCGTCTAATGGTGCTGAGGAGTCTATATATATAGTCTTGCAATTGGCTCTGTACAACCTTCTCTATAATCTTAGCAAGGAATGGAATACTGGCAATGGGGCGATATGACGTTGGGTCATTGCCATCGAGGGCTTTGTTTTTTAGCAGTGGTCGAATTGCAGATCTTTTGAGGACGTCTGTTATACATCCTTGTTGAAGTGATAGATTCACTATGTTAAGTAAGTCCAAGGCAAGTTCTGCTTTTGTTGCCTTTATCCATGTCACTTGGATCTACTTACCATCTCTAATAAGCTCCTGACCATCTGTCTAACGTACAGATCACCCACCCTTATGGTGATCAACTCCCCACCTTACTTCAGTCAGCCTGCGATATATCCACCCTTAGCAAACACACTATCCTCCTTGGGAATTTCAACCTACCATCAATCAGCATGGAACAGAAAACGCTTTCTTGGAGGCAATGGAAGCCTTTGATTACCACCAAATAGAAGAGCCCACACATGAAAAAGAAGGGAGGATGGACCTCATCTCCACCAACAAGCAACATGCTCCCTCCCACAAACTTCCTCCACCTACCATACATAGAGCCCCCTGGTCAGATCTCATGATCCTCAACTTTACCATACCTACATCCGATGACCAAGCACAATCTCTCAACCCCCCCACCCCCACCAAGATGATTCAAGAGCTGGAACAAGGAAACATTCCTTAACACTATCCTTCCTAAGTTGACCATACCCTCTAATGACCTGGACACATTAGTGGAGAACTGGCATAACACCTTATCTCATGCTGCTGAAGCCCCTCTCTCTCCTAGTACCATCGTACGGCACCATCGGGCTGCATGGTACATAACAGAACTGAAGTACTTAAAGCTTAAGCTTCGAAAGACTGAAAGAAAATGGTGATGTTCCAAATCCCCACTAGACCATGAGGCATACATGAACATGCTGCAAGAATACCAGAGGCTGCAAGAACCCAGAGACTAGGGTTTGATTCCCACTAGCACTTCTTGTGGCCTTGGGCAAGTCACTTAACCCTCCATTGCCTCAGAAAAATCCAAGTTATCAATGTCCCTGTTTAATGTACATTACCAAGTTTACGTTTCAATGTAAACCGCTTTGATTGAAATGATAAAGCGGTATATAAAACCTATTAAATAAATAACAATAAATAAATAAATAAATAAATAAATAAATCATACCAGGATACCATCAACAAGACTAGAAAAGAATATCACACAAAGCTAATATTTAAATCAATTAATTGTCCTCAGGAACTTTTCAACATAGTAAATGCAACACTGAAGAATCCTACAACAGGGACCAACCCTGACTCCCCCACCCCACAAGCATTCACAAACCACTTTCAGGCCACTCTCACACAAACTAAGAACCCTATGCCCTTTACATTCCTGACTACATATGAGGGAGTCGTTTGCCTTGCCTCTGAAGCAAATTCAGCCACATATCAGAAAAACAGCTTAAAAATATTACAGGAATAATACAAAAACTTCCCAGCTTGACCCATGCCTGTACAATGGATGAAATCAGCCTTCACGGAGCTAGCTCCAACAATTCTACAGATCATATACAGCTCCCTCTCTCAATGCTACCTGCCAAAACATCTTAAACATGCATCCATACGTCCATTCCTCAAAAGCTCAAGACTGGATCCAACACTGCCAAGCTCGTACATGCCCAACTCTAGCTTACCCTTCCTAGCCAAGATAATTGAAAAAGCAGTCCAGATGCAGCTGCAAGACTACGTTGACACACATGCCCCTCTTGACCAACAGTACGGTTTTAGAACCAACCACAGGATCGAATATCTTATCACCATACTCATGGATAAAGCTCATCCTGGGCACTGGGAAAATCCATCAAGGATTTGCCCTCATTTTCCTTGATGTAAAAGCTGCCTTTGACTCAGTATCCCATAATGCTCTACTACTACAACGTCAAGCATTCGGTCTATGCAGCACCATCCTCAAATCGTTCTCTTCCTATCTCTCCTTGCGACAACAACAAGTACATATAAATGGGATAGCCGCTATTCCTTCCAACATAACCCAAGGGGTACCTCAAGGATCTGCACTGTCTGCACTCCTGTTTAACCTATTCATTCAACCTATCTGTAATATCATCAACTCTCATAATGTCCTGTATCACTTATATGCGAATGACATTATGTTGTATATCCTTATCTCCACCCTTAATCCAGTATATACCCCTCCGATAGACTGCTTTAACGCTATCTCACAGTGGCTTAAAACACATAACCTTAACTTGAACTACTAAAAGAGCTACTTCATATCACCAGAGATCCCCGTTTCTCACCTCCACCATATTTAGATATGGGTGGAGAAAAGATCCACACCAAATCTAATGTAAGATACCTCAGGGTCACACTGGATCAGGGTTTTACTCTAATTCAGCACAAACTCCACTATAAGCCTTTTCTACCAGAAAATCAGAATAGTCAAAGCTCTCAAACCACTCCTGGACCAAACCCACTTCTTGACAGTTTTCCAAGCCTTAACTCTACCTCACCTTGACTTCTATAACATTCTGCTACAGGGATTACCAGCCTTATCAAGCCACCTGCTGCAGATAGCAATGAACACTGCCACAAGAGTACTAACTGGCACCCCCAAACGTGAGCATATTATCCTGATACTCAGTAACCTCCACTGGCTTCCAATCAGAGCCCGTGTTAAGTACAAAGTATTGATCACTACTTTCAAAGCATTCCACCATCTATCACCAGATCATCTAGAAATCCTTATAGAAAGGCCACAGACAAAGACCCAAAAGGACCAGCACCCAAACTATTCTTGCTATCCGTACAACCGGAAAAACAATGCTCGAACATCAAGTAGGGCTTTCTCACTGTTCGCCCTGAGACTCTGGAATGCACTGCCAGATGACATTCGTGCACTACAAGATCTCAAAGATTTCTGAAGAAAAATTTAAAAAACCCAACCCCCCCCCCCAAAAAAAAACGTACCTATTCTCTGAGCATTTCTCTAAGGCACCAGACTAACCATGCCCTACCATGCTCTTAGCCTAATTCCCACCTGAGTTCCAAGCCTGATCCTCATCTCATGTTTAGATTGTTCGTACATTCTACTGTATATAGTTACCTATGTTTTATGTTGCCATTAAAGTTTGATGTTACAACTATGGCCTAATGTACAATATGTTCTCTACTGTTTGCTGTATCCCTAGCTGCTGGTTTTATGTATGCACTCTTCTGTTCAATGTAAACCTCCTTGACATGTCGAAAGGCAGTATATAAAACCGGTAAAATAAATAAATAAATAAATAAAAAACATGGTCTTGTATCAAGGAGTTAAATGGTTTTTTTTAGCTCTCACAATTTTCAGTGTTTCTCTCGGTGCTTCTCCACCTTACTCCCACCCTACGGTAGCTCCTATCCTGTTTATACTATACCAATCATGCTAGCCTGTATTGCTTATTTTCATAATAGATATTGCCTACTACTTATCCCTCTATATTTAGCGCCTCCTCTTTATCTAATGCAGGCCTTCACAAATTTTGTTTGGAATTAGGAGCCAGTCCAAAATCTTAGGAACCAGTGGCTGTAACCTTGTGTCCCCTTTGTCTCTATTCTCCACTGACAGTCCTCCATTTGCAAACTCATACATGTCTGAGCAGGGTTAGGGTTATCATATGTCCCTGATTTTCAGGGATTGTTCCCAATTTTAAAGCTGTGTCCCAACTCCTACCTGTTTAGCAACCTCCTGTCCCTGATTCCAGCAATGGGGAACAGAAGAGGTAGAAAAACAATGTACTTTCCATTTAGTGATTTAAGTACATCAGTTTTTAGAATTTAATTTCATTATCTTTCTGTTTTGCAAAATATGGGGTAAATGCATCACTGTTTCGATGTATGTCAATTTGTCTGCTTGGAAGTGATATTGTTGCTGTCATGGGATAGATAAGGGGTGCAAGGTAATGACTCCTCTTCCTCAGGGCTGATGCAAAGAGATGAGGTGTCCTAGGCAAACCTCATCCCTTGTGCCCTCCCCTGCGGCACTCATTGCTGCCACCCCTGCCATCCCTCTCTGCGACCTGCAGCAGCGGCAATGACTGCAAACAGCCCTGTAGCATCAAAGTTGTAAAGTAAGCACTGTGTGGCAGTTTGCGTTACCCCCTGAGAGAGGTAACAGTGTGGTAATGGGTGCCCCTAAAGGGCCGGTGCTTAGGCGACTGCCTAGTTTGCTTAATGGTAGCACCAGCCCTATTCTTCCTTCATCCATGCCTTGTTGCTCAAACCTTGAACAAAGATGCCCCTTCCTCCCCTCCCCACCACACTTTGGATAAGTGTTCTAGATTTGCCAGCAAAAAAAATCTGGTAACCTTAGGTAGGGTGGAAAAGTCTGAAGAGAAATAATAAAGTGTGCCTTATTATGGTAGCAGGGGCTATATGAGACATCTTTAAACAGAAATATGTAGATAGTGCCTATGTTTGTGAGTGTATTGCAAGGCGAAATTAGACCTTACCTGCTAATTGTCTTTTCTGAGTCCCTCCAGTCCAATCCAGCACATGTGGGATGTCACCCACCTTCAACAGCTGAGGTCTGAGTGTGTCCAAAATTTCTGATGTCACAGTGAAAGAGTACCTTCCTTGGAGCCCAAAGGCCAGATAAAGCAGAACTGAAGAGAGCCGAGCAGCAGTACTGAACCAACCATATTCTTTATACTGTAATTTTCTTTTACATCTTTTTTTCTTGGTTTAAACAACCCATGTATCACTGTGCCCCCAACGGAACTATATCCAAAACATAGAGGCCCTACTATAGCCTGGTCCTTCCATTACCTGGGCAAAAACAGGACCAGACTAGGGATCCCAACCATGACCAAGATTATCTTCTTCCCAGGATCTCTGCCCTCTCCGTCAAACCAGACACACTTGTTACCACCAACCTCTACTTAGGTAGTCACAGAAACCCGTCAACACTCCAGGGATGGGTCCTGGACTGGACTGGAGGGACTCAAGGAAAGACAATTTGCAATTAAGGTCTAATTTTGCCTTCCATCTCATCCCTCCAGTCCAGTCCAGCATGTGTGGGATGTACCAGAGCTGAAACTACACCTGGGAAGGACCAACAAGACTGACTTGCCCCAAACTGTGCCTTGTCTGCTGCCTGCACATTCAAGTGATGACAAGTGAATGGATGCAGGGAAAACCAGATTGCTGCCCTGCATATCTCCACTGGTGGAATCAATCCAAATTCTGCACAGAATGCTGCCTGCGTTATGGAGGAGTGAGCTCGAAGCCCCACCGGCATCGACGTACCCCTGAGGAGGTAGGCAGAAGCAATTGTCTCCATCACCCAGTGTGCAATAGAAGCCTTGGAAGCTGCCTCTCCTTTCCACAGCCCCCAAACAGCAAAAAAAGCCATTCTGACTTACAGAAGGAACTCGTATGCTTCAAACAGTGTTTCAGCACTCTATGAACTCCTAACAAATAGAGCTGATGCTCCTCCACCGACTCATTACGGGGCGAAAAATTGGGCACTGAAACTACCTAAGACTAAGTGGTATATAAGCACAACTAAATAAATAAGTACCTGATTCATGTAGAATCCAGATACTGCCTTAGGCAGAAAATACAGAACCATCCTCAATACCACCTTCTCCTTTGTCATGACCAAGTATGGTTCCTGGCAAGACAATGCTTGCAGTTCCAATATTCTGTGAGCCGAACAAATCACCACCAAGAAGACCATCTTCAGGGTAAGATCTTTCAAGGGACACCTGGGCCAAGGGCTCAATTGGTTCGTCCATAAGAGCTGAGAATTTAAGTGCCAGGGCGGCACTATCTGATGTCGCAGAGGCCACAGTTGTTTCACAGCCTGAAGAAACCTCATTGTCATGTCTGGGTGAGATGCTATTGAGTGCTCCTGCACCCTCCCTCGGAAACAGGCTAGTGCTGCTACCTGCACCTGCAGGGAACCTAATGCCAGCTCCTTATCCAACCCTGTATGAAGAAAGGCCTTGACATTAGAGAAGTAGGCCATCAGATCTATGATTGGCACTCCCAACATTCAGCTCCCATTCCCTTGGATCCAGCTGGTGATGACTCAGGAAATTTGCTTGGAAATTCTCTGTGCCAGCTATGTGAGCTGCTGAGAGGGTGACAAGATTTTCTTCCACCCATGCCAGCAGAGGAGTCACCTCCTCGGCCAATGACACAATGCCCGTGCTCCCCTAGCAATTGATGTAGGCTACCATTGTCATGTTTTCCAAAGAGATCCGCACCGCCCGGTGCCACATCCATGTTTGAGAGGCCTGGGGGGCCAGATAAACTGCCCTCATCTCTAGCCAGTTGATGGACCATGTGTTCTCTTCTGGGGACCATAGATCTTGGACAACATGGAATTTGCAATGCGCTCCTCATCCTGTGAGACCAGCATCAGTTGTCACCAAGACCCATTCCAGCAACTGCAGTGGCATCCCTGCTGCTAGGTGTTCCTGCTGCAACCACCAGTGCAGTTGTGTGCAGACTGGCCGGGGACATACTAGTATTGTTGACAATGGCTGATGCTGTGGAGACCATCTGAAGAGAAGAGGCCTTTGAAGGGGCCGCACATGGAACCAAACCCACGGCATGAGATCAAGCGCCATTGCCATGGAACCCAAGAGCTGTAGGCAGAAACACAGTTTGAGCACCTTCATCTGCAAATACTTCCAGACCTGGCTCTGGAGCTTCTGTACTCTCTTCTTGGGTAAGAGAACAAAGCCTGCTGTGGTGTCAAAATGAGCTTCCAGGTAGATCAGGTCTTGAACCAGCTCGATCTTGCTCATTTCAAAGTTGACTACCCAGCCTAGGAGCTGCAGGAACATCACTACCTTCTGAGTGGTCACCATGCCCTTACCCCTGGACTTTGCCCTTATCAGCCAATTATCCAGGTATGGATGCACCAGCACCCCTTCCTGCTGCAGGGCTGCTGCTATGACCACCATTACCTTGGTGAATATCCGAGGAGCCATGGCTAGTCCGAATGGAAGTGCCATGAATTGAAAATGCCCCATTGGAACTGCAAACCGCAGGTACTGCTGGTCTTCTGGCTGAATTGGGATATGTAGATATGCCTCTGTGAGGTCCAGCACAGCTAGTTACTCTCCCAGCCTCACAGCAAGAATCACCAAGCGCAGAGTCTCCATACCGAAGTGAGGCACTCTCAAAGCCTTGTGTACCTGCTTAAGATCCAGAATGGGTTGAAAAGAACCTTCCTTCCTGGGCACCACAAAATAAATCAAGTATCAACTGAAAACACATTAGTCTGGAGGGACTGGCATCACTGCCTGCAGGTTTGAGTAAATGCTGCAACATTTCCCACACTGCCTGCTGCTTTGCCGGAGTCTTGCAGGCAACATCAGAAATGTTTCAGCCGGGGGCATGCAGAGTCCAGCAAATACCCTTCATGAATGATCTCAAGCACCCACTGGTCGGTAGTAATTGCAGTCCAGGCAGGATAAAACTGTTGCAACTGACCCCCTACCAGCACTATCTCTGCCTGTACTCACCTCACTTCATTGGGGCTTCTTGGCGGGAGTCGTGGGGGAGAGAAATATACCCTGCCTGTCCCTCGGTATCCCTGAAAGGGCTGATCCCTAGGGGTGTACTGACCCCACTGATAGGGGGCAAAGCAAGCTGAGCATAACGTTTTGTAATCTCTAGGCTCAACCCTAGGGGCAATCCCTGGTTTTGGTGCTCTTGGCTGGTCCTCCGGCAGATTCATTCCCTTTGTGTCACCAAGATATTTACCAATCTTGTCTAGGGCATACCCAAAAAGCAACTACTCTTGTAGGGAAGCATCCTCAGCCTGGACTTGGAGGACACATCTGCCGCCCAGTTTCACAACCACAGAAAATGTCTGGCTGCAATAATTGATACCCGCACCATATCAAAAAAGGCTTCTGCCAAGTATGCTGATTCCGATTTCAGTATTGCTGCCACTGCACTCTCCTCTGCAGGGAGCTCCAACTGCAGTAAACTCTGCACCCATTGAATGGAGGCTCTGTAAACATAGGCCCCACAGATCGCGGCCTGGAGATTGAGGGCACACGTGTCAAATGCCTGTTTGAGAAATGTCTTGAGCTTGCATCTTAAATCCTTAAGGGCCACTCTGCCCTTCACAGGGATCATGATCTTTTTAGTTACCGCCAAGACCAGTACATCCACCTTTGGCATTCTCAGGAGCTCTTTTTCCTCCTGCAGAATAGGATACAACCAAGTCAATGCCTTACCGCCTAAGGGACTGGTCTCAGGCACATCCCATTCTCAATCATGTTCTTGATCACTCTGTGCACCAGGAAAGCGTTCGGAGCTGGCTCAAACCTCTGTAACAAGGGATCTTCCAAGGGCTCTTCTGCCACTTCAGGAGCAGGCACAATATTCAGATCCACCAGCAAATTACTAATTAACGCCACTAGTTCATTCTGGTGAAAGACCCTCACGGTATTGGGGTCCTCCCAAAATGGGATCTCCCCTTCTTCGAGCTCTTGCTGACCAATCTCACCAAAAAGGTCCAGGGGCCTCTCTACAGGGTCTTCGGAAGTCTGGGATAAGGGGGAACCCTGACACTCCCAGTCAAAATCCTCCCTTCTTGCCCCCTTACTCAGAGGCTCCATTAGTTGTGCAACCACATCTTGTGAGGGATAAGTCCCTAGACCCTTAAAACCTTTGCCAGGAGTCTGTGCTTTCCCCAGGGAACCACGAGTCCACTTAAAGCAATAAGCTCTATGCATTAAAAGGACAAAATCAAGTGTAAAACCCATCTCCGGCCCCTCTATGACCTGCTGAGTAGGCTCAGGAGCTGGGCTAGATGTCCGTCTGCTTTTCTGCTTTTTGCCACCTTTTTGCTGCTCTTAATTGCCTCCCCAGAGAAAATGGCATCCAGCTCTGCAATGGTCGCATTTCCTGCCAAAGCAGTGCTCAAGGCTACATTAGGAGAAGGAATGGTTCTAGGTTCGTGCTACCAAATTATATATTTTATCTGAATTACAGTCCAAGATGAAATGTATTGGGCAAGTACAAAATGATGCACATAAGGAAAGCAAGAAGTAGTAGAGTTGGGGACAAATTAATTTACTGACCATCAGATGGAGAAAGTAGGAAAAAACATGTTCAATTTCCATTTAAGCACAGAAAGGTAAGTGTATATACCTTTTGACATGGAAAGTCTGCTCCCATTAGGAAAAGAAAATAGAATTTAATATGTATTAATAAAAAAGAAACGAATATACTGTAGCCATCTCTGTACCAAACATAGGGTCAAATACCAACTAAAGATTTCAAATGTATTGCTGTTTTTAATATATATGAAATTATTACTGCATATAATTAAATTCTCTAATTTACAATACTAGTACAGATCAATTATAACCAATTACAGCTTTTTATTACATAGGAGCCTTTGTGACCTGCACTTTAAAATTAGACATCTCCATCATAGGTATTATTAATTTACTAATCTAAAAATCACTAACTGCATGACTTGGGATTTTTTTCATTAAATTAGCAGCTGCAAATAACAAAAGAATGGAAGTAGTTCTGACCTATAAAAAGCTGCATTCAGCTTTATGTAGACTGCAGAATTTGAGAAGGCATGAAATAAGCACATGGGTGAGGTAGGAATGCAGAAAGGGGAAAAGGTCAGATTGTTATCTCCTGTCTTTCTTGGTTAGAGCCCATAGGATAGAAGGATTTCTGTTTTGATTATACTGTCTTGGCAAAAGTGGGTTGATACGTAAGGGATACGTTTACTAAAGAGTGCTCCAGAAGAGAGCAATTAGGCTGCCAAACTAGTGTGGAAGACCATGCCAATTTCAGGGGTGCACGTACCACCACCCACAGCGGCCACACTAGCTGTGATGCACTGTTACTACCCATGGTCTGTCACTAATCAGCACAAGACTTACCACAGGAGCAAATCTCACACTAATGGTTAGTGCAATTTAGTAAACATGCTCCTAAGTGTGTATTACATTTTTGGCCTCATTCAATTGTGATTTAATATGTGACATAAATTTGGAAAGTCCAAAAAATAGTTTTAGATGAAAATTTAAAGTAATTACCTAATGTTTCTTAATCAGTTATATTTCTATTCATGAGGTAATTTTATAAATAGGCACATAGCATCTAAAAGTAACAGTGTGTATAAAAGCTGGTATTTTAGTATGGTCTGTTGTAAAATACCAACCAGCATAAAAAGCACCTTAATGTTTTGCATGGCCCATACTTTGCTGGTAGGCAGCACATGAGCAGAGTTTGGGAGGAGTGCACAAACGTGTATACATTATAAAATTCTATAACTTACACACATGCTTAAAAACATTTAGGTACAGGCCTTTACACCAGCTCTATGACTGATATAAATGACCTCATCTTAACTTAAGGAACGATTTCTGCAACTTAGGGGTATGTTTACTAAGCAGCGGTGGTGGCTGCCATGCGGTATCAGAGCTACCGCTGCTTAGTAAACATACCCCTTAGGCTAGGATTTCATAAAGTCAAGTAAACACCTTGGGCCCGATAGTGAGTTGGGCGCATCTTCAAAGGGCTTTGCGTCTTGTCGGCACATAGCCCTTCCCGCCGACCTCCACCCCGGATATTCAATGCCACAGCGACGGGACTGAATATCCAGGGATCGCAGCAGACACAGGAAGCCACCCAGGCTAACTGGGCAGCAGTGATATTGCATGCTGCCAGGTTAGCCCCTTGCTTTAAAGATAGGCGAGGGTTTTCCTTGCCTATCTTTAAGATGCAGATCGCTAAGCGAGCAGCAGGCAATGTTGATGCTGCCCGGTTAGTGTTTACGCTGCCTTTGCTCCGCCCCAGAACGCCCCCGACATGCTCCGATGCTAAACGGATAGAATCGTGGCACATAGGAAAGTTAGCAGAGGATATTCAACTGCACTAATTGTGTAAGTGCCGTTGAATATCCGGACTTAAGGTTTAAGGGCTGTAAAATGTGTAAATGCCTTTTAAAAATCGGGTCCCTTGATTTTATAAAATAGGCACCTTTAAAGGTGCTTTTCTTAGGCACCCTGTTAAAAAATTACCCTCCACGTGTCTAACAGTTGTAAAGAATTGTAGCCAATTGTAGCTTATTCTCTTTGGTTCTAGAGTTACTAAAGTGAGCTAACCACATTAGAGTGCTCTAGAACCGTTAACACAGGGGCATAGCTACAGGTGGGCCTGGGTGAGCTGCAGCCTCTGCACTTTGGAGTCAGGCCCATCCAGTCAGCAACAACAACACAGGTGAAAGAAAGGAGAAACGGAAGTGTTGTCAGCATCCACACTGCAGATTGCTCACCCATGTTAACTCGGTGTCATAGCCAGGACTGATTTTGTTTTGGTGGGGTCCAAGGTTAATGTTTTTTATTTTATGACAGGTGCCATTTTATGCAATTGGATCTAGTTCCTAATAGCTGTTAGTATGCATTAAAGCTGGATTTGCTGATAATTTGCAGCACAATTTACACACCAGTGCAGGCTATTTACTGCAGAATCTTGCATTTGATTTAGATTAATGTTTAGGATGAATCTGTAAAACAGATGGGATGATTCTTGGACTAGGACGGTGGTCTAGAAGCAGTTAAATAAATACACCTCTGATAAAAATTGCATTACAAAACTGCTGTAAGTACGTGAAAAAATTTCAATGATCTAAACTGTATAAAGTTTTATTGCAGAAGCAAACTGAACTGCTCCCACTGGCATATGTAAGACTTAAGAATACACTGAACAGGCCAATCATGATCATTGTAGCAAGGTGGAAAAATGTTCTGTTACAAAGCTATAAGAGCTGAAAAAAATTGAATATAAAGATTAAATTTTAGGTTATTAATGCATTATATTTTCATGATTTCCAGGTGCTTGATATGTCCATGCCACCCTGAGAGCACCCAATCTCTTCTGATCTCAGAAGCTAAGCAAGGTTGGCATGCCTAGTCCTTGGATGGGACATCGCCTTGGAATACCAAGTGCTGCATGGAAGAAAGGCTTGGCAATCTACTTCTGGTCACGCCTTGCCAAGAAAACCCAGGGATAGTCCAACATGGACAATTATCCATAAGGTAATCAGAAACAGACAAACTAAATGGTACTTAAGAATATTGAATGAATGGGGCCAGCAACAGAGAGCTGGTCTTAATGGAGATTTGCATTTAACTAGCATTTTAAACAATTGTCCGAGGATCTCATTCTATATGTATGCAGATGATATTCTTGTTCTTGTTCAGGCTGACAGCCTCTGCCCTGATCTCTCTGCTGTAAATAATTGCCTTGAAACCTGTAGCTACATGGTTTCAAGCAAACACTCTTAAACTTAACTCAGAAAACAGCTACCTGACTTGTATGTAGCTCAGCTACTCTCTCTGTTCCTTTTCTTAGCACCACTCTCATATCAGTAAAATCCTGCTTGAAATTTCTGGGCATCTATATTGATTCAGGACTCTCATTCAATGTGCATATTAGTCAACTAACCAAATCTTTTATTGCATATTGCTGTTTTCATGCACTATGTCCCCTCTTGTTTCCCACTGAATAGGACGTCCAATTATAGCCCATCTAGATTACTGCAATGTAATATACTCCAGATTGCCCAATTATGAATTTAAACACCTCTAATCAATCCAAAACATGGCTATAGGTGTCTTATCTGGGGCAAAAAAAGTTTGATCATGTGACTCCACTATTTATCCAGCACCACCACATCCATCATAAAATTCTTTCCCCGACTCAAAGTTCTCTATAACAAAGCTCTTGAATATCTCTTGGCACTTATTATGCCATATGCCTCTCTGTGGTGTTTACGTTCACTTCGCGGGAATAGATTGACTATACCTCTCACTTCAAAGGTGAAATTCAAATCTAAAAGAAATTCATTTTTTTCTAGAGACAAGCAGGGGGATGCAGGCACACTAGAAAGTGAAGTCCATTGACTAAGCCTTGTGCCGGATCTCTCTCAGCACACTTTGTTGCACCCGAGCGTACAAGCTTGCTTCCTGCCTACTTGTGCCCCCAAGAGACAGACTTTTTTAGCCTACCATGCACTGCCTGGATGGGTCTCTCTTCTCTCATTTTGCCTGTTACTTCTTCAAAAATCTCCTTCTCCGCATTTTTTCTTTGCTCCAGGGAGCTGCTTGATCAGGCCCCTATCACCACGACAAATTGAAATTAACAAAACAAAACCAGAAATGTTCCCTCACATTGCAGGATAGCTTCACAGCCACTTCAGCGGTGCGCGGTCCACACAGCCTCAGTAAAGCCGAAAAGAAAAGAAAAAAATAAATCCAGGGAGAGGAAGAACAGCCATTTATACGCTCTCCCAGGTGTTGCCATCTCATCATGTTTGCAGTGAAATCCGCTTTGATTCAAGGATAAAGAGGGATATAAATACTTTTAAATAAATAAATAAATTAATAAATGTCAAACCATTCCTCCTCTCTTCCCCCATTGGGACCAGCACAGGATCAAGGAGGTTCTCAGAGAGTGGCCAAAAGACCAGCGTTCTCACCCCTGCTAATGGTTGTGGGATCAGGGGGTCCTCTTTGGCTTCTCTTACTGTCGAGTACCACCCCTCCCCACCGGAGCTAGTGGCAAACCCCTCGACTTTGTCCTCTGACACTCAGGGGGAAGCACCAGAAGGCAAAGGGTAAGCACAAGCACCAGCTACTCTTGTCCTCGGAGATACCTGGTAAGCACTTGGCTAAGTGCAAACCTCTTCCCCTGATGCTCAACAGTCCTCCTCCTTCTACTCCTCTGGAGGCTCCATCCAGCTCTCAATCCTCCCTCTTATTAGTCTTACAGAGGTTTATACAGGACAGTTCTGCTATCCTACAGGTGGCCCCCCAGCACCCGAGTGCGCCCATCAACCCCCGCATTTCCACTCCACCAGAGGTCCCAGAGTTTCCTCCCCCTCAAAGACTGTCAGGCACCACCGCCTCTCGATGAGGATATATGTTCACTCTAAACTTACCCATGGGAGGACCTTCCCCCACCTCCCCTGATCAGAACCTCCAGGAAGAACCACACAATAACCCTTTCTACCCAAAGTTCCTCCAGAAGATCTCCTGGGTGCTTGCCCTCAGTGATTCACAAACTCCCACTAACAAACAGGATTTTCAATCCATCTGAAAGGCTTGCAGTACTCCCAAGGAGATCCCTGCACTCCTGGTCCTGCAGATACTCCAGGATCTTCAATCCTCCATCTGGAAAATCCCATCGTCTGATAGCACGGCATTCTGTCGAATTGACCTGAAGTACAAGAGTACCAAACCACCGTCTCAGACACCTCCTGGCAAGGAGCAGCAGACCCTCGATGCCATGGGGCACAAATCTTACCAGAGCAGCACTCTCACCATGTGCACTCTAGTCCACCAGCTCCATATGTTGCACTATCATGACTTCCTTCTTCAGCTGGACAACTCCACCCCTGCAGACCCAGCACAGCTGGCTGCAGATTTAAATGAATCCCTCTATCATATCCTCTGTATCACCTATGACATAAGACATTTTTCAGATATGTTAGTGAGAAGAGGAAGGGCAAAAGTGGTATTGTCAGACTCAAGAGTGAAGGGGAGGAATATGTAGAAGCTGATGAGGATAAAGCAGAATTGCTTAACAAATATTTCTTAACAAATATGTTCACAGATGAAGAACCAGGAGTAGGACCTCAGAAAACACCCACAAACAGGAACGGAAGTGAGAGGTATCTTGAGCAATTTTCAGAAGACTGTGTTTGAGAGAAACTAGCTAAACAAAGCAAACAAAGTGATGGGACTGGATGGGATGCACGCTAGAATACTAAGGGAACTTGGGGGACATTCTAGCAGCTCCACTGCCTGACTCCACTGACTCTCCAGCCAAAGGACTGGAGAGAGGCTCATGTGGTCCCTTTATACAAAAGCGGAAGAAGGATGTGGTTGAAAACTACAGGCGGGTTAGTCTAACCTCTGTGGTGAGTAAATTATTGGAAATGCTGCTGAAAGAGAAAATAGTGAGGTTTCTGGAGTCCAGCGGATTACAGGATCCGAGGCAGTAGGAATCACCAGTGGTAGGTCTTGTCAGACAAATCTGATTGATTTCTTTGACTGGGTGACCAGGGAGTTGGACTGAGGGAGAGCCCTAGATGTGGTGTATTTGGATTTCAGTAAAGTATTTAACACCGTTCCTCACAGGTGACTTATAAACAAACTGAGCACCCTAGGGATGGAACCTAAAGTTACTGCTTGGGTTGGAAATTGGTTGAATGGGAGATGACAAAGGGTACAGGTAAATGGAGCTCACTCTTAGGAGAAGGAGATTACCACTGATGTGCCCCAGGGATCTGTCCTTGGACTGATTCTTTTTAACATCTTTGCTAGTGATATAGCGGAAAGGCTGTCAGGTAAGGTTTGCCTCTTTGCGGATGATACCAAAATCTGCAATAGAGTTGACACCCAGGAAGGTGTAGATAACATGAGGAGGGATCTAGCTAAACTTGAAGAATGGTCTAGAATTTGGCAGCTGAGATTTAATGTTAAAAAATGCAAGGTCATGCATTTGGGCTGCAGCAATCCAAGGGAGCAATATAATATTATTTATTTATTTATTTTAATAACATTTTTATACCGCGATTTCCTACAGATCAATTGCTGTTTACAATGAACAATTTGAACAATGTGAACAGTACAGGGTAGTACAATTCAGTTTACATGGAACATTGAACTATGTACAGTGACAGCAACAGAGCTTAAATAACTATACAAGGTTTTTGTGTTAAATATATACAATTCTGTCATGTGTTGTTGATGTGAATTTGTTAGAGGTTATTGGGTTTGAGGTGTTGGATGTAAGACTTTGGGCATTAGTTATGTTATTGATCCATAGTGCTGTGTGAATAGGTAGGTTTTGAGTTTTTTTTCTAAATGTGGATAGATCTTTGATGGCTCTTAGACAGTCTGGTAGTTTATTCCAGAGTGTGGGAGCACAGTGGGAAAATGCCCCGTTAGTGGGTTTTTTGGAAGTCTGTAGTTGTTATAAGTTTGTTTTTGCTGCAGTCCCTTTGAGATTGTGTGTTCTTATCACTAGTGATGAGGGATGAGAGATGGGATGGGGCAATGTCGTTAATTAATTTGAAAGTTATGATGATTATTTTGTATTTGGTGCGGTATTGTATTGGGAGCCAGTGGAGGTCATACAACATTGGTGTTATGTGGTCTATGGGATTGGCATTAGCTGTGATCCTCGCTGCAATGTGTTGTGCAATCTGGAGTGGTCTTAGTGTTTGTTTGGGCAGTAGTGAGTTGGCATAATCAAAGTGGGAGGTGACAATTGCATTGAGTACAGATTTAAAGTCATTAGGGTGGAGTAGAGGATGGAGTTGTTTTAGAAATATAAGTTTATAGTAGACCTCCTTAGTTGTGTATTTTATGAACGTGACCATGTCCAAGGTGAGATCTAAGATTACCCCAACGTATTTTATATCCTCTTTTCCTAGTATAGTTGTGTCTTGGATTTTTATGTTTGCAGGGAGTGTGAAGTGTTGGTTACGGGTTATAAAGAGGGCTTCTGTTTTATTAAAGTTAATTTTGAGATTGTGGGATGAAAGCCAATTACATAGTTCTGCAAAGCAGTCTGTTATTTGTTGGATTGGGGAGTTATTTATTTTGAATGGGAGATATAGCATTATATCATCCGCGTATATGATATATAGTATTTTGAATTTATAGTATAGGGGGTAAAGTACTTTTGTCCCCTCCCTCGAATCATGAAATGTGCCCTTGTAAATGCAAGATCTGTACGTAAAAAATGGCCGGTCATCTCAGATATGATATCACTACATAACCTTGACCTACTACTGATCACCGAGACATGGCTTTCCTGTGATGACAACGTGATACTCAACCAGCTCCTGCCTGCTAACTTCTCTATCCATACATGTCATAGAGCAGCCAAAAGAGGAGGCGGCGTCCTCGCCATCACCAGATCTGATCTTCAATTCAACATAAAAGATGCAACCAGCTCGTTGCTCCTAGACACAATCTCGATAGAGAACAAGTGTTCCTCCATCAATCTACTCTACAGAGCGCCATCATCTGATGCAGATGCACTAACAACAATAATAGATGCAGCTGCAAACTCCCAGAGCCCACATACAACAAGCTGGGTACTAGGAGACTTCAACCTCCCCTCCCTGCAAGACTCTCACTCAAAGGCGTTCCTCGAAGCCATGAAAGATCTAGGATATAGCCAATTAATCAAGGAACCTACCCATATAAAAGGAGGCATGCTAGATCTAATATTCACAACAGACCCAACCATCAGAGAAACAACCATCCCTGATATATCAATCACCGCTGTCCCATGGTCAGATCACTCATTAATCCTATTCCAAATTCCTCAGCCAAGCCATGTCCAAAAAGATGAAAGCACAGCAATCGGTCAGTCCAACAATCCGCCGAGAAGATTCCAACCATTCAACAAAGATCTAATCCTGAAATCAGCAATCCCACTAATGAACTCACCAGCACACAACCCTGATGAACTAGTCTCCAACTGGAACGAAATACTCAGTTCAATAGCTGTTCGCCCAGCAAAAAACAAACCTCAAGCGAAACGACACAGCAGCATGGTACTCTACTGAGTTGAAAGCCTCACTCGCGACACTAAGAAAACTTGAGAGACGCTGGCGCCGCTCACGCTCAGAAGCAGACCAAAAGGCATACAATTTACAACTCACAGCGCACCGTACCGCAGTGACTGAAACCATGAGACGTTACCACGCCGACACTTTAAAGAGATCCCTCAACAAACCTCGTGACCTGTTTGCCCTCGTTAAGCAACTTACAACAGAACCTGCATCAGAACAAACAAATGGAATCCATCCTCAAACATATGCGGATTATCTACAAACGAAACTTTGTCAGATAAACAACAACCCAGCGTCCAGCATCATCCTTCAGCCCTACAATCAAACACCACTCACTACCTTCACAACTCCATCCAAACGATGCATCGAAGACACCATAGCAGCCATCAATACGTCCACAGCACAATCTGATCCATGCCCAGCTTTCTGGGTCAAGGAACTCCGGACTGACCTCAGTCCAATCATATCCAGACTTATTCAACAATCGTTCACAACAGGTGATTTCCCACGCACCCTCAAACAAACTTCAATAAGACCTCTACTAAAAAACAACAAACTCGACCAACAGAAACCAGAATCCTACAGACCCATAGCAAGCATACCAATGCTTGCAAAAATAATGGAAAAGATAGTTCAGAGACAAATACAAGATCACATTGATTCCAATGCACCACTGGATCCATGCCAGCATGGATTTAGAGAATCTCACGGGGTCGAGACCCTTCTTACCACACTCTTCAGCAACATAATATCAGGCATCGACAATACCCGCCAAGGCTTTGTCCTTGTCTTCCTTGACATCGCGGCAGCGTTTGATTCCGTTAGCCATGAGCGCCTCCTAGAACGCCTCAAAGAAAAAGGAATCTCCGGTAAAGCACTCGAGTGGTGCAGGTCCTACCTCTCGGACAGATGGCAGCAGGTAAGATCCAGAAACACATCATCAGAACCATTCCACCAAAGCCAAGGTGTCCCACAAGGATCCTCCCTCTCCGCCTTACTATTCAATATATACATGCAACCTCTCTGCAACCTGATCCGGTCTTTCAACATTAACTGCATGATATACGCAGATGATGTGCTATTATACACGCCTTTTGCAACAGAAAACCCAGACCTCGAACCAATAACATGCTGCATAAACGAAATATCCAATTGACTACAATCCCAAAACCTCCGGATTCAACACAAGAAGACGGAGGTGATGTTCATTACAAGGAACCGTAACTTCACTGCCCAACAGTACTGAAAGTGAAGGAAGCAGACCTCCAGACCAAATCCGCGATCAGATACCTCGGCATCACACTAGACCAGAACCTAAATATGCAGGCTCATATAAGTAACACTGTAAGGGCGGTATATCATAAAATTAGATCCCTTAGATACCTAAGATCTCTGCTGGAGCCAGATGATTTCAGGACTATCTATCAGGCACTAATTATCCCGCATTTTGATTATGCAAATGCAATACTTCAAGGTCTCCCCCAAATCACCCTAAACCCACTGCAAATGGCAATGAACACTGCAGCAAGAGTACTGCACGGAGCATCCAGGAAAGACCATGTCACACCTATAAGGAAACAACTCCACTGGCTCCCGATTCAAGGTAGAATTACATTCAAGACCTTGCTGCTCACCTTCAAAGCCACCAAAGGTCTCTCGTCGACTTCACTAACTGAGCTAATCCAGATGACACCCCACAACAGAGACAGAAGGTCAGTAGCTCAAAACACCTTGATAGTCCCAAGATCTATAACTCAATGCACCAAGTCAACATCCAGCAGGACTTTCAAACTTTATGCACCAGTGATCTGGAATAACCTCCCTCACAACATCAGATCAATCCCAGACATATTCCAATTCAGGAAGGCCGTGAAACACTACCTCTTCCTCATACATTACCCTGAAACCAATAGAAACTCAGCACCATTTGCCGAAACCACCCAAATCACCACTGTCTAAAACCATACAAACACATGATCAGCCTACAAATTGTATATATTGTATATATTGTGGTTGTACATAGTTACCCTGTTAGCCAAGTTGAATATCCTGTTCATATGTAAACACAAAGTACTATTGGAAATGTGTATGTTCACTGTTTATTGTAAACCGCGCTGATGCTGAATAGCGCGGTATAAAAGAGACTTTAAATAAATAAATAAAGAAATAAAGAAGAGAAGGACCTAGGCATCTTTGTGTCTGATGATCTTAAAGTAGCTAAACAAGTAGAAAAGGCGACAGCAAAAGCTAGAAGGATGCTTGGGTGCATAGGGAGAGGAATGGCCAGCAGAAGAAAGGAGGTGATAGTGCCTCTGTATAAGTCTTTGGTGCGACCTCATTTGGAGTATTGTGTGCAATTCTGGAGACTACACCTTCAAAAGGATATAAACAGGATGGAGTCAGTATAGAGGGTGGCTAATAAAATGGTTAGTGGTTTTCATTATAAAGCATATGAGGACAGACTTAAGGATCTTAATATTTACACCTTAGAGGAAAGGCGGGATAAAGGTAGTATGATTGAGACGTTTAAATACCTCCATGGCATAAATGCACAGGAGGAGAGCCTCTTTCGATTGAAAGCAAGCTCTGCTATGAGAGGACATGGGATGAGGGTGAAAGGGGATAGATTCAGGAGTGATATGCGGAAATATTTCTTTATGGAAAGAGTGGTGGATCCGTGGAATAGTTTCCCATTGGAGGTGATAGAATTGAGGACAGTATCTGAATCCAAACAAGCACTGGACAAACAAAGAGGATCTCTAAATGAAAAAAAGGGGTTGTTGTAGTAGTTGATATGGAAGGGCAAACTAGATAGGCCATGTGGTCTTTTTCTGTCGTCATGTTTCTATGTCATTTATGATTCCATCACCCATTCCGCAGCCATGGCCATCTCAGCTAGGAGGACAACGTGGCTTCGAGTTTCTGCTCATTGGGAAGACCTTCATGAATGACTGGCAAATGCCCCTTGCCAGAGAGACAGCCTCTTTGGGTCCAAAGTACAGGAGGCTGTCTTGGAGGTGAAGGAACACTTTTCCACCATCTGAGAACAAGCAGCCAGCCGGGGGAGATACCCTTGTCCACTTGCCACACTGCAATGCCACCATTCTGGTGCCTCTACCACTACTAGTACTTCCAGTAATTCTACCCGCAGTGCCGTTACAAGCTCTGTCCATGGCAGCCTCCGCTACGGACTCAAAGCCATACATACCCTCAACAAAGTCACCAATGGAAGAGAAAAACCAAGCCACTTCCTCAAACCACCTTGCTCAAACTCTCCCCAAGCTTTTGACTATTTATCGTTGGGGCGGGGGGGGGGGGGGTGGCATCTAGTACTTCACAAAGGCATGACAATCCATTACTATGGATCGCTGGGTTCTCGCCATCGTCCAGTAAGGATACAAATTCCATTTCTCCCTCCCACCACCTGCTCTACCTTCGCCCAGTGCCAGCCCCTTCCCAAGCCCTCAAATGCCCCAACCAGCGCAGGAGATAACCCAACTCCTCCTCAACGATGCCACCCAGCCTGTCCTACTCCCTGAAAGTTTTCAGGGTTTCTACTCATGTTTCTTCCTCATCCCTAAAAATTTGGAGGCCTTCATCTTATCTTGGACTTCCACCAACGCAACCTCTGCATCAAGTGGGAAAAATTCAAGATACACTCCTTAACTTTCATCCTTCCCCTGCTCAGACGCAAGGATTGTCTTGCCTCTCTGGTCTTACAGGATGCTTATACTCATATTCCCATCCATCCTAAGCACTGGAAATTCCCTCACTTCACATTCCTCAACCAATACTATCAGTACAGGGCCCTCCACTTCGGCTTCTCATCTGCCTCTTGTGTCTTCACCAAGTGCCTGGCCAAGGTTTCAGCACACCTGTGATATCAAGGCCATTGCATCTACCCCGCCTTAAGAACTGGCTTATTTCCAGCACTTCCCAAGCCACTGCCACTCAAGCCATGTAGGACACCATCACCACTCTACAGACCCTCGGCTTTGTCTTAAACACCAAGAAGTCCGAGCCCCTTCTTCAACAATGCTTGGACTTCATTGCAGCATACCTGGACACTATACAAGCCAAAGCCTTCCCCATCAGAGGGCCCAAGCTTTAGGATTCCTCAGCAGCATTCTTGCCACATGCCGGATGGCATCAACCCACCTGCTCCTGCATTTACTGGCACATGGCCATTTCTGTGCATGTCATACCCCTTGCATGGCTCTACATGTCCCCCTTACAATGGCATCTCTGGCTCAACTGGTGTCAATGCACCCAATCCCCGTGAACCGGGATTTCTCTAAGGGGCACTCTGTGAGCAATCCTCCTCAACAGTCTTCGCTGGTGGATGATTCCAACCAACCTCTCGGTGGGGTGTCCTTCCAGGCGCCTTCTCATCACCTCATCATGACTACGAATACCTCCATGCATGATTGGGGAGCCCATCTACACCACCTTTTCATGCAGGGCACATGGTCCCCTCTGGAAAAAACCCTGCACATCAACATGCTGGAACTTCGAGCATTAAACTATGCCGTCATGGTCTTTGCCGGCTGAGTGTGTCACAAAACTGTCCTCATTCGCACTGACAACCAAGTCTCCATGTTCTACATCAACAAGCAGAGGGGTACAGGCTCGCTTTGACTCTGCCGCGAAGCTGCCCAGCTCTGGACCTTTGTCCTCTTCATCGGAGCTACTTTATGGGTAACCTACATTCCCGGAACTTTGAATTAGCTGGCCGACAGGTTAAGTCGCCAGCTAGACATATTAGCTGTTTGGCAGGAGCCAAATATGGATCTCGTCACTTCTGCAGACTATGCCAAATGTCCAATCTTCTTCTCTATCCAGCCATACCTGCAGTGATGGGCCTCCAATATCTTTGCACTGGACTTGTCTCAGGGCCATCTTTATGCATTTCCTCCATTCAAACTCATGACGTGGGTCATGCTCAAGATCAAGCAAGACAAAGCCTCAGTCATCATGACAGCGCCATGATGGCCTTGACAGCTCTGGTTCCCCCACCTGCTGGCACTCTGCAGAGGCCCCTTCTGACTCTGGGAGCCCAGCCTGGCCTCCTTACTCAGCATCATGGCCGCCTCCTCCATCCCAACCTCCAGAGCCTATCCCTCACAGCATTGTGGCTTCAGGACACCAGGCGCTGATTTCTCTGCCACAGGACATCCTGACTGTCCTCTCTGTATTTCATAGGCCCTCAACTCAACTTTCCTACCAGCATAAGTGGTCTCATTTCCCACATTGGGATGCCTCAAACGGCCAAGATTCCGTCCAATGCTCTGTGACCCAGGTACTCTCCTACCTACTTCACCTCTCTCACTCGGGCCTGCAGACCACTTCAGTCTGCTACCACCTGTCAGCCATCACTGCGTCCCATGATCCAGTCAACTGGATACCCATTTCTGTACATCCTGTTGTCTCCAGATTCATGAGGGGTCTTCTGAACACCAAACCTCCCATCCGACCACTGACGCGGCATGGGACCTCAATGTCGTCCTCTCAGAGTTGATGCCTTTGAGTATCTGGTTTCTGCATCACTCAAACACCTCATTTGGAAGATGGCCTTCCTCGTGGCCATCATTTCTACCAGATGACTAGGGGAAATTTGGGCGCTAATGCACTACTCCCCTTACACATAGTTCTTCCAGGACAAAGTCGTCTTCCGGACCCACCCAAAATTTCTCCTGAAGGTGGTCTCTGACTTTCACATCAACCAGCCCATTGTTCTCCCTGCCTTCTTCCTGGGCACCCACAAGGGTTCTCTGGAGGAGAAGCTGCATACTTTGGAATGCAAGAGAGCTATTCTCTACTATCTGCCTCACACGGAACCTCTCTGTAAGTTGTCCTAGTCGTTTGTGACCTTCAACCTTAACAACCCTGGATAACCGGTGGCCAAGCAAACCATTTCCTCATGGATCGTGGACTGTATAGCCTTCTGTTATGAGCAAACTGCTCTTCTGTCCCCGGGGCAGATCACCCCTCATAATCTCAGAGCTACTGCCTCTTCTATCGCCAACCTGGCATCTCTCTGTGCCCAGGACATCTGTAGAGTAGCCATCTGGTCGTCCATCCACACCTTCACAAAGCACTACAGCCTGGATCATTCCTCCATGAAGGACTATGCCTTCTGACTGATCTCCTCCATCTGGGATCCTCTGGGGCTGCTCCTGCTCTGATGAAATCAAATGGCATTTGTTGTGGTAGCCCCTAGCTCTGGACTCACCTTCCAGTGTGCCTGTATCTCCCTGTTTATCTCTGGAGAAAGCGCAGTTGCTTACCTGAAATGGGGGTTCTCCATAGACAGCAGGGGTATGCAATGACATTCTTCCTCCCACCTTCCCCTCGAAAGACAAACAAAAAAAGAAAAAAAAAAAAAGAAAAAGA
Organism: Ichthyophis bannanicus; assembly: GCA_033557465.1. NCBI lineage: Eukaryota > Metazoa > Chordata > Amphibia > Gymnophiona > Ichthyophiidae > Ichthyophis > Ichthyophis bannanicus. The sequence continues at coordinate 407,710,144 of CM066035.1, read as the reverse complement.
GAGAGACAACCAAAAGGAACCAGCCTAATAGTTCAACATCAACTAATCAGGAACCTCAGATGTTCGACCCCAAGGTCGTCGCCAGTACTGCCAATCTCAGCATTTCTGCCTGCCACTTCCCGGCAGGCTGACAGCAAACATCCTTTGATCCTGTCTCTTCTGCTCTGGTGTGAACTGTCTCTGGGGCACAAGCAGATGTGAAGAAGTCACGAATGCTCAGAGAGGCAACAAAGCTTCTCTGAACTGAGAGAGATCCAGCAGAAGGCTCAGTCGGTGGACTTTACCTTCCAGTGTGGCTGCAAACCCCTGTTACAGGTAAGCAACTGTGCTTTCTTCTTTGTCACTCCTTCTCTGTGGAACAGCCTATCTTTATCTATCTGCCTAGAGCCCACATTTCAAAAGTACAAAATACTTATATAAACTTACTTATTTAAGCAGGTGTTTGGGATTCAACTGGACCAGGGGAGCTGATCAGGGCGCATACCTGGCCATCTAACTTTTTTCTGCTGTAATATTTACAACTTTTCTTTTTCTTAAACTGTAATTTATAGTTATCTTGTATATCTCTTTGCTATGATGACTGGGGATTTATCCACTTTGTTTTGACTGACTGTAATGAACATACAGTGCAGTTTACATAAAGGGCGGTATATCAAATTTAAATAACTAAAGATAATGGACCGGATATTGAAAGGGATTAACAAAGTTAGCTGACCTGCTAACCACATGAATCCCCTTGGCTGGGATATTGAGGGGCACTAACACGTTTAGTACCACTGCATGCTTTCCTCTTCCCCATAAGCACAATGCACACCTACACGCACCTCGCAGCGGCCATCTTGAAACCACTCCCTCTCCTCTAGACCGCAGCAATTTAATATTTGAGCTCTTTCAGAACTCTGGGGTGAATATCATCTGGTCCCAGTGATTTGAGACTCCTTAGTTTATCAGTTTGTTCTATTACATGTTCTAGATGTATAGTGATTTGCTTCAGGGATGGCGGAACAGTTTAGGGGGGCCCAAGCACCCACCAAGCTCCATCTTAACTATGTCCCAAGGGCAAAGACCCTTCCTGTTCTGCCTGCAAGTATCTGTTCTCCTGTGGGCAGACAGGAAGGGTCTTTGCCAGAATTGCAGTTTTTCTTCTTCCTGTGGGGGATGGGATCCCTGTGGGCAGCCTGCCAGCCATGATCATGGCAAAGACCCTTCTGGTTTGTGTGCAGGAGAAAAGGAAGGGTCTTTGCTTTGATCACGGGTTGGCAGGTAGAAGGCTTCCCACAGTAATCACATTCCCCGTGGGCAAAAGAAGCTGCCGCGACCAAGGAAAAGACTCTTCCTCTTCTGCCTGCGGGGATACAAACTCCCATGGGCAGACATGGCCGCGATCGTGGCTTCTCTTCCTCTTCTGCCCAAGGGTGATGAGATCTCCATGGGCAGCCTGCTGCCTGCCAGCTGCAATTTTTGGTGGAGCCAAGGCCTGTGTGACCTACTCCTTTCTGACTCCTACGATTTGCTTTAGTTACTCCAAATCCTTATCATAAAAAGAAATATGGATCCCACATCCTCCCCATTAAACCGTTAAGCAAAGAATTTGGATTTTTAACTATTACTTTGTCCTTGCTGAGCACTCCTTTTACCCCTTAGTTGTCCAGGAGTCTGACTCTTAGAAGCTTTTTGCTTCTTAGTAACATCGAGGAGGATTTTAGAAGAGCCCTCCAAGCGCAATCTCAGAAGTCTAAGCCAGAACATCTGAAATAAAAGCAGGCATGTCCAAGTGGAAACGTGATTTCACAAACATGGACATGCTCAATATAGTCATCTGCAGGGGGTCTAAATAGATGCTCCTAGAACCGTATTTCAGAACTTGGATATCTAAGATAGTCTAATGGTTAGAATAGTGGCTTAGGAATAGGGTAGCCATGGTTCAAATCCCCCTGCTGCTGTTGTTGACGTTGTACTAAGTACTGGGGATGATGGAGTCCTTTTCTCTGGATGTTTTTCAGCTGAAATGAGCACTTTTCAGATGGTTGCTTGAGCCTGGAGCAGGACTAATGCTAGACAGGATGCCAGATGTCCATGATATTTTGGTGATCAGGCAGGGATGTCCAGGATCCTGAGAATACCCCAGCCATACCTCCTCCATGCCCTCGTTCAGACATGGACATCCTCACATTAGGGACATCCCCAGAGCCGGCTTCTACAATGGCTCTGAAGATGTCTTGCTTTGGATGTCTGTGCTATACTTGAAAAAAATATTTCATGTGAGTTGCCAGTCTCTCTTGAGCTGCCTTTACTGTTTTTAATCTAACCATCCAGGGCATGTGCTTATTCCTATTTTCCTCATTAGGGCCGGATTTACCTTGAGTGAGGCCCTATGCCAACAAAAATTGTGGGCCCCCAGCAGGGGCGGCCCAAGGGGTGTGTGGGCCTCATTTGCATAAGGGGCCTCATTTGCATAAATATTTGCATAATGTTACCATATACTAACTTTTAGTAAACGTGCCTCTTAATGAGTGTATGGATAAAGAAAGACTAAAAGATTTCTACATTACTATAATCCAGTGCCAACTGCCAGACACATTAGGAACTACTACAAACACTGCCCATTTAGAACCCATAGCAAACCCGCCGTATCCTAACAGCACTACCAGGACTCACAAAGCACCATACTCTACCAATCAAAAGGCAACACTGCAAATATTAAACCAATACATTTCAGAGAACAACAATACATGACCTACTGGGGAAAGAGAACAAGTTGCAATGTCAAATAGGAATTATATAAACAGAACACCTCAGCTCAGTTACACATGCAGAACATAGACCATCACCAAACAAGTAATCACAATTTAGAAACAGGAAGACAATAATTAAACTGGGAATCCCAAAAGCCAAACTTGGAATGTACAACACTGTAGAAATAAAACTATACATTAATTTGCTCTTGTACTAAACAAAGCGCAGACGTTAATGATGCACATTTACCAGAGCTGACATATTCCAATTAATAAATTCAAAATAAAGAGATATTTTTCTACCTTTTGTGCATTTTTTTCAGCTGCAATTGCTCCAGCCACTTTCTTCTGGTTTCTTCATGTCTTCTGCTAACTCTCCATCGTCTGCTGTCCATTTGTCCTTTCTTCTCTCTTCTAGTTTTTTTCCATTCTCTCTCTACATCTGCTTTAACATACTAATCTTTCTCCTTTTGCTCTTTCCTCATTCCTATTTCATCCACTCAAATTTTACCCCTCCATCCTCAATCCCCACTTACTCTCCCAATACCCGGCCAATTGTAGATTTTTTTATCCCTCCCACACAAAATATTTTTCCCTTCTCCATTTTACTCTTCCAGCCCCATCCCATTCTAATCCTCCCCCAACATCAGCTCCCTTCTAGTTCCAGCCTCACCCAGCATCCATTCCCTTCTAGTCCCTGCATCAGCCCATTTCCAGTCCTAGCCACCCATCAGCCCATTTCCAGTCCTAGCAACCCCCCAACCCAATACCAGTCCTAACCCCCCATCACCCCATTTTCAGTTTAAGCCCCCCCTATAACCCATTACCAGTCCTAACCCCCCATCAGCCCACTTCCAGTCCTAACCCCATCAACCCATTTCCAGTCAGCCCCCCATAGCCCATTGCCAGTCCTAACCCCCCCCATCAGCCCATCAGCCCACAGCCCACAGCCCATTACCATTCCTAACCCCATCAGCCCACCTCCAGTCTTAACCCCCCCCAGCCCATTTCCAGTCCTAACCCCCCCCCATAGCCCATTACCAGACAGCCCCCATCAGCCCACAGCCCATTACCAGTCTTAACCCCCCCCCAAAAGCCCATTACCAGTTCTAAACCCCCCCAACAGCCCATTACCAGTCCTAACCACATCAGCCCACCTCCAGTATAAACCCCCCAGCACATTTCCAGTACTAGCCCCCCCATAGCCCATTACCAGACAGCCCCCATCAGCCCACAGCCCATTACCAGTCTAAACCCCCCAAAACCCATTACCAGTTCTAAACCCCCCTCCAACAGCCCATTACCAGTCCTAACCCCATCAGCCCACCTCCAGTCTTAACCCCCCCCAGCCCATTTCCAGTCCTAGCCCCCCCCAATAGCCCATTACCAGACAGCCCCCATCAGCCCACAGCCCATGACCAGTCTTAACCCCCCCAAAGCCCATTACCAGTTCTAACCCCCCCCTACAGCCCACAGCCCATTACCAGTCCTAACCTCATCAGCCCACCTCCAGCCTTAATCCCCCCAACCCATTTCCAGTCCCAGTCCCAGCCCATTTCCAGTCCCAGTCCCAACCCATTTCCAGCCCCAGTCCCAGCCCCCCCAATTACCAGTCCTACCCCCTCCCCCACCCCCGGCCAAAAGTAAAAATTAATTTTAAAAAAAAAAAATGCATGCTGCCCCCGCGGGGCCCCCACTGCAGCCGCGGCAGCAATGACAGACCCCCCGGGGCCCCCTCAGTAAACGCGGTACCACCCACCGTGCCTCCGTGTCTCCCTCCGTGCAGGCTGTGAGAGACGCGAAGGCAGACTGTCTCCTTCGCGTCTCTGTTAAGCCCGCAGGGGCTGATGGGATTTCCCATCAGCCCCTGCGGGCTTAACAGAGACGGGAAGGCAGAAGGAGACAGTCTGCCTTCGCGTCTCTAACAGCCTGCACGGAGGGAGACACGGAGGCACGGAGGGAGGGACCGAGCTTACAGAGGGGGCCCCCGCGGGTCAGTCCATGCTGCCGCGGCAGCAGAGGGGGCCCCGCGGCGGCAGCCAGCAGGTTTTTTTTTATTTTATTTAAAAAAAAAAGCCTAACTAGTTCAATTTTTGTGGGCCCTTTGCAGCTGTGGGCCCTACGCCATGGCGTACATGGCGTATAGCTAAATCCGGCCCTGCCCCTTTGGCTTTCACTGTCTCTCTCCTCACCATTAAACCATGTTGGCTATCTTTGTTTGATATTTTATCTGGTCTTCCAAAATGGTATTTTTAAATATTCTCCATGCCTCATGCAAATGTTTGACCTAAGCAATTGCTCTTTAGCTTGTTTCTAATTTCTTAATTTTATTACAGTGTCTTTTTAAAATGAAATGCTACTGATGACATTCTCTCTAGTGTACTCCTTCCAGTGATTATGACAGTCTTTTGTATACTGCCTTGCTGTCCTTTGCCTGAAGGGTGGTTAAAGCAAATAAGCATGCATGCGTAAAATGGCATCTAGAAACATGACTTCCTAGCATATCTAAAAGAGGAAGGATACATTTGTTAGCATTTCACTGTCTGTCTCTTTAGATTGTCCTGGTGGACAGTAGTATACCGCCATCGTTCTGCTCTCCCATTCCTATCCATAAAAACTTTCATATTGCTTTGATACCTGTGGGACTTCTTCTGTTTGACTTTATGCCATCCTTAACATTTAGTTTGACCTCTCCACCATTTTGATCTACTCTATTGTGCCCAATTGAGGCCCATTGGTTGTCCTCCTCTGAAATGCCTATTTGGGGAAATTTTATAAGGGGCACCTACTTTTATGTGCACCTAAAAGGGATATTAGTTATTTGTGTGTTTAAGCTGCATTTAAATTTGTGCCTAGCATAAAAGTACATGCATTAATTTCATGGGGCATACGTTCACTGTGGGTATGCAGAGGACTGAAGTGTGGGCAGAATGTAGGTAAAACATACAAGTATGTGCAATACTTATAAAATACTATAATGCAAGCACATACTTCCAAAATGTAGGCACAATCATTTGCACCAACTCAGGCTGGTGTAAATGTTTGCACCTGTAATTTACATGTGCATTAAGCCACTTTCACTACTGTTATAAAGTAAAAACTAGGTGCCTATTTTTCTTTATCAATAAGGCTTAAAATTGGTGTGTTTTGGAGTCTAAAACTAGGCACCCAATTATAAAAATTACCTTCATATCTACATCATTTCATACATTCTAAATCTGACCTTGTTCTTTAGACTTCTTGGATTTGCTTACAGATCATTTAAAATCTGTTTCTGTTCACGACTTGCATTGCAATTGATGGGGATAATTTGGAATCATTTTTATTGTTCAATGCACCTGGGCTACTTCAACCTTTATCACAACCTCTTTCTTTTTTTAAGGAGCAATATGTTGAATGTTTCATTAATACAATATTGAAAAGTGCAGTTGCTCACTAATATACAACATACTGAAGGCTACAAAAGAAAATAAAAAGCCCTTGACAATGCAGTCTATCACAAAACCAAAAACAGCAGATAAATAAAAACAAAAAACAATGTTAAAACAAAAGATGTTTGGAGGGACTGCAGGAAACAGAAGTAGAGTGAGAACACAGGTGCTATCCAACATATTTGCACATCATGTTTATACCACGGAGTATAAAAAGGAGAGAAAAGGGGAATAACATCCTTCCGCTTTGGTGCGGATACTCTTTCACCGGCTTCCAGATCTTACTAACTTTAGGCATGGAATTTGTAGTGAGAAATCCAGCCATTTCTAAATGATGTACTTAACAAGCCATATTCCACCAGAACTTTACATTTAAAAAAACAGAAACATCTTTCCAGTTACTTAAACTTTCTGTCTCGCTAATGACAGCAATACATCTAGCAATTCTCTTCCATACTTATCCATGCCATCTAATACAACCAAAGAATGACATATAATCAAAGTGATATGTTCATGTCACGCTCGTAGATATTTAATACATGACTAGATGCCAACCCAAAAGCCTTTCAAGCTGGCACATTCATATAGCACATGGGTTAAAGTCCCTGTTGGTTCTGCATTATGCCTTCATAAGACTTCTCTCAGCAATTTTTGGAGTCCACACAGCACGATGTTCTAAAAGGTAAAGGGATTAGGAGTCTACTGGATACTGTAGGACAAATAGTTGAAGACCAAAAACTAGGCCAGTCAATTTCATCTTCCTGAAAGCTAATATTGTTTCCCCCCAAAATATGAAGTAGTCCCTCTAGAGTAGACTATGAGATGCTCTTAATAGTAAATAAGAACCAGAGAGTGAAATCTTTTGGCAAGATATCAACATATCAGGAATAGGAGAAGGTTTACCAGTGTCGAATACTTTGCTTTAAATACATGAGCATGTGTTAAGTTAAATTATTCATAAGACGGGGAAGTGAAAGGAATCACCCATCCTCAATTGGTCCACTGAAAAAATACCATGTTCCTGTCATACTTCCCAGGAATATTTTCCATTTCTTTATCCAAATTGTGATTATACCAAAGTGACATGACCCAAAAGAGTTCAAACAGGAATTAACGTTCCTTGAGAACTTTAATAGATCCAAAAATCAGAAAAGCATCCATCCAAATGTCTACAATATCCATTGTGGGCAAGGACTTGAAAGGAAATGGGCTAACAATCTTTCCTTTACCCATGCAGGTACAGAGGGGGAGGATGAATCAGCCAGGTTGCTCTGTACCAGAGTAAGGATGCAATATAATACATATAGAAGTCAAGAAACCAAACACCCCCCCCCCCCCTTGTCCCACTGTTGCTTGAACTTGGACAGAGCTACACATGGACATTTAGGGGTATGTTTATTAAAGTGTGGTAAAGTCACCGGCGGTAAGGGCAGCGTTAAGGTGCCTGAAGCCATATAAGACAGTGCATGGATAGGGACGAGCTGCCATTAGAGTGCCTTGGGCCATTTAACGTGAGCTAACATGACCAAGTGCAGTAAGGTGACAAGACATGCTCAGGAGAGACAAGGCATCTTAAGAGGTGATAACGTGCCTTAACAGGAGATAAAGTGTCTTAAGATGTGATAAGGCGTCTTGACAGGAGATAAAGCATCCTAAACAGAAACAAGGTGCCCTAAGGTGTAAAGCATGCACCTTAAGGCAGGAAAATGGCTGTAACCCAAACACTGGAAAGAGCACCAAGGAATGTCAATGTAAAGGTGATAGAAGGAAGGACAGGTGGGAGTTGTTGGACCTGCCATGTCGATGGGCACCCCATGTGGCAGCCAGTAAAGCGGACGAGCATGTGGGAGGCAGCTGTACTGATAGACAGGGAGGTGCCAATGTAAAGTGCTGCAATGACAGTGTAAGAACATAATAAATGCCATACTGAGTCAGACCAAGGTCCATCAAGCCCAGTATCCTGTTTCCAACAGTGGCCAATCTAGGTCACAATTACCAAGCAGTTTCCCCAAAAGACACAGGCTCCACAATGCTTGTATTGATTCAATTAGTGGATATTCTGGGTCCCCTTTAATAATGGTTCATGGATCTTTTCTCTAGGAACTTCTCCAAACCTTTTTTAAACACAGCTACACTAACAGCTTGTACTACATCCTCCTGTAAGAAATTCCAGAGTTTGATTACACAATGAGTGAAAAAATATTTTCTCTTATTAGTCTTAAATAGGTTACCTTGTAGCTTCATTGCATGCCCCCTAGTCTTTCTAGATTTTGATGGCATAAACAATCGATTTACGTTTACCCGTTCCACTCCATTAATTAATTTATAGACCTCTATCATATTTCCACTCAGCTGTCTCTTTTCCAGGTTGAAGAGCCCTAACCTTTTTAGCCTCTCTTCATAGGGGTATCCTTCCATCCCCTTTACCATTTTGATGGCTCTTCAATCTACCTTTACTAATAACGCTATATCCGTTTTAAGATATGGTGACCAGAATTGCACACAATATTCAAGGTGCGGTCGCACCATGGAACGATACAGAGGCATTATAACATCCTTTGTTTTATTCTTCATTCCTTTCCTTATGATACCTAGCATTCTATTTGCTCTCTTGGCTGCTGCTGCACACTGAGCGGAGGGTTTTAACGTGTTATCCACAATGATGCCTAAATCTTTTTCCTGGGTGGTAGTTCCCAATGTAGAACCTTGCATTGTGTAACCATACTTTGGGTTTTTCTTGCCTAAGTGCATAACTTTCCACTTGTCCACATTAAATTTCATCTGCCATTTTGATGCCCAGTCTTCCAATTTATCAAGATCCTCTTGCAATTTTCCACAATCCTCATGGGTTTTAACAACATTGAATAGTTTTATGTCATCTACAAATCTGATTACCTCATTTGTTATTCCCATTTCCAGGTCATTTATGAATATATTAAAAAGCAGTGGACTCAGTACAGATTCCTAGGGTATTCCACTATTCACCTTTCTCCACTGGGAAAAATTGGCCATTTAGCCCTACCCTCTACTTTCTATCTTTTAACCACTTCCTGATCCACAATTGTACACTACCTCCTATCCCATGACTTTTTAATTTTGCAAAAAGTCTCTCAAGAGGGACTTTGCCAAAGGCTTTCTGAAAGTCCAGATACACTATATCAACCGACTCACCTTTGTCTACTTGTTTATTCACACCTTCAAAAAAACATAACAGATTAGTAAGACAGGACCTTGCTTGTCTCAAACCCCGTTGTCTGTCTCCCATTAAGCCATGACTATCTACATTTTTAGTAATTTTGTTCTTTATGATGGTTTGTACCATTTTTCCCAGTACTGATGTCAGGCTCAACGGTCTGTAGTTTCCCAGATCATCCCTGGAACCCTTTTTAAAAATTAACATTATATTGGCCATCCTCCAATCTTCAGGTATTACAGATGATTTTAATGATAGTTCACAGATTACTAATAGTAGGTCTGCAATCTCATTTTTCAGTTCTTTCAACACCCTTGGATGTAGACCATCTGGTCCAGGTGATTTGCTACTCTTCAGTTTATCAAATGGTTGCAACACATCTTCCCGGTATATCGATATTTCTTTCAATTCTTCCGCAGTATCACCTTTCAATACCATTTCAGTCATGGGTAACATCCCTACATCTTCCTCAGTAAAGACCGAAGCAAAGAATTCATTCAGTCTCTCTGCTATGGCCTTGTCTCCTCTTGGTGCCCCTTTTACCCCTCTATCATCAAATGGTCCAACTGAAACTCTCACAGGTTTTTTGCTATGAATGTACTTGAAAAAGTCTTTATTATGTGCTTTTGCTTCCACAGCAAGCTTCTTCTCAAATTCTCTCTTTGCCTGCCTATCAATACTTTGCATCTAACTTGTCAGTGCTTCTGTTTCCAGTTTATCATTTGGCTCCTTTTTCCATTTCCTGAAAGATGCTTTTTTGGCATCACCTTTAAACCATGCTGGCAGTTTTTTGGACTTCCTTCCACTTTTCTTAAAGTGTGGAATACAGCTGGTCTGGGCTTCCAAGAAAGTATTTTTAAATAACACCCAAGTTTGATGTAAATCTTTAACCTTTGCAACTGTTCCTTTTAGTTTTTTTCTTAACTATTTTCCTCATTTTATCGTAGTCTTCCTTTTGAAAGTTAAAAGGTAGTACTATGGATTTCCTTACCCTCCCTCCTCCATTTATTAAATCAAACGTGATCATCCTATGATCACTATTGCCAAGTGGCCCAAACACCCTTATCTCTTGCACCAGATCTTGTGTTCCACTAAGGACTAGGTCCAAAATGGTTTCCACTCTGATCGGTTCATGAACCAGCTGCTCCAAAAAGCAGTCATTTATTTTATCTAGAAACTTTATCTCCCTACCATGTCCTGCCATGACACTGGCCCAGTCAATACCGGGATAATTGAAATCATCCATTATTATTACTGTGTGTAACTTTTGTTAGCTTCCCTGATTACTTTGAACATTTCATCATCTATTTGTTCATTCTGAACAGGCTGTCGATAGTACACTGCCATCGCCTTCCCCTTCTTATATGGAATTTCAATCCATAGAGATTCTACAGTAAATTTTGTTTCCTGCGAAACTTTAATCCTTTGTGACTCAATGCCCTCTCTAACAGAGTGCAACCCCTCCACCAATTTGATCTGTTCTATCATTACGATATAGTTTGTACCCAGGTATCAAGTGTCCCACTGGTTGTCCTCCTCAGCATCGAGGGACATAGTGATGACAGTATATTCTTCCTATGTGCAGTTATCAGGAGATAATGAAATATACGAGCATCATCCCCCAATATATCTACCCTTCATAAAACCAACTTGGTCCTCATTAATAAGTACATGCAATACTTTTCCCCAAATGAGAAGCCAAAATTTTACAATCTGTATTTAAAGGAGATATAGAGCAGTAATTAGCTGCTAAAGTAAGATCCTTATCAGGCTTAGGTATGAACCACGTGCTGATGGACCTTGAGAGGAGGTCAACAGTCCAATTTAAAAGTTTCTTTATCTCCTTTTGAAAGGTTTATTTCAGCAACCTGTTTCTACTCTAGAAAAAGCGGAGCCCGTCTTTTCAGAACAGACTCCTCCTTCCCCAGAATATTGCATAGTTCCTAATATAAAGCCCTCATTCTTGCACCATCATCTCATCTGTGCATTGAAACTCCAGAGCTCTGCCTGCCCTTAGGGATCTGCATATGGAAAGGGGAAAATTTCTGAGAATGCTGTTGGTACCCATATCAAGACAGCTAGTTCTTCACCAGAGCTATCGCAACATTTTATCTAGGTGATGCATAAGGTTCATTGTGTTGGTATCTGGCAGGCAAGTTTCCAAGTGATCCTCTTGCACACTAGCCACATAGCTATGTGCATTCCTAAAGAAAGGAAGCCACAATAGATTTGTCACCCCTTGTTGAAACCCACATAAAACGTAAAGTACTTACCTCTGTTAACCTTGTGCGTGCATGCAAACTGATCTATGGAATGGTAGTGAAATAAGAGAAAGATCTGGAGCATGTTCAGTAACCATGTGGGAATCCAAGCGGTATGTTTACTAGGCAGAAGTAGCGACTGCCGTGTGGTATCGGAGCCACGACCCCATTGAATTCAATGGGGCCGCAGCTCCAATACCGCATGGCAGCCGCTTCCAGTGCTTAGTAAACATACTCTGATCCATACCCTTGGGGGTAAGTGTATTTTCTTCTATTTTATCTAACCATGCTAAAATCCTTCATTGCTAAACCTAGATTTTTTATTTTCATATCAAAAATAATGCACTAATTTGGTAAATCACAAGCTGAAACCTGATATCACTGTTGTGTTTGTTTTCTGGTATTGTGTTTTATTTTTAAATATATTTTTGGTTTAGTTTGGAGGTTTTTACTGAACTCCCAAGAGGATTTCTGTCTATCCAGAAGGAATTTGCATAGTTGAGAATCAGTGGATTTTGGCTCTTCCGATAGCTTCTGGTTATCAGCTGCTGAGTATTTGGGACTGGACTGTGCCCCTAGAAACTGGAATTCTCTCCTTATATGGCTTCAATAAAGATTTCATTTATGATTTCAAGGGGATAAAAGCAGATAGCAAAAAGATTGCTGAAAAGGTAGTTTTCTATGCATTTTAGCCCCGATTACTGAATTAAGGGGAATTGTACTTTCAAAGAGCTTTGTTTTTTTAATTTGTATATTTTTAATTGTTCTTAGTGGCTTTTTTTTAACATTTTTGCTATCTGCTTTAATTTTTAGTTTATTACAGAAGGTGAAATTAGACTTACCTGCTAATTGTTGTTCCTTGAGGAACTCTAGTCCAGTCCCGGAACATCTGAGTTTAGTACCTCCTCCAGCAGTTTTGGAGACTGAAACACGTCATTGCTTTGATGATCCCAGTATAAGTAGGCAAGGACTGCCTCTCCCATCAGTATCTATTGACAAAGCAGACTCAGCAGAGCAACAAATAAGTAGTTATAATGTAAACAAACATGTCCTACTCTTCCCTTTTTACACTCTTTCCTATATTTCTTAGCTATTATAATCATTAATATTTTGTAACCGTAGTTAACCTCAACCTTAAGGTAAAAAAGACCAAATGTTAAGATAAATCCTTCATGGTAGAAGAACTGAAACAAAACCAAGTACTGCATAGAAAGGTTTTCCTCTCCCCTTTCGTAAAGAGCATTTACTGACGACCCACGTCAAACTACCACTCTGGACTCTCAGAACTTCAGGCTGTCAAAAACCAACCTGGAACAAAAAACCCCGGGTGGGATCTGGGACTGGACTAGAGTTCCTCAAGGAACAACAATTAGCAGGTAAGTCTAATTTCACTTTCCTTTTCGTCCCTCTAGTCCAGTCCCGAAACATCTGAGGATGTAACAGAGCAGTAAATATCAACGGGAGGGTCCTGCAATACCAGCCTGAAGTACTGCCGATCCAAAACACACATCCCTGGCCGCTTGCACATCAAGTCTATAATGCTTGACAAAGGAATTCAAGGACGACCAAGTCGCCGCCCTACAAATATCCTCGTCCGGCACCAATCTGTATTCCGCCCAAGAGGCCGCTGGCGCTCTAGTAGAACGAGCCTGGAGACCCTCTGGGACCTGTTTACCTTTCAAAATATATGCTGCTGCAATGGCTTCATTTAACCATCTGGAAATGGAGGACTTAGCTGCAACCTCCCCCTTCCGCGGACCCCCAAACAACACAAACAACCTGTCCGACTTACGAAAAGACACTGTCCCGCGGAGGTACCTTTTGAGCGTTCGCTGAACATCCAGAAGACACAATCTATCTCCCGCCGACTCCTTCTCCTCTCGAGAGAATACCGGCAACGAAACTACCTGGTTGACATGAAACAACGAAACCACCTTAGGCAAGAAGGCGGGAACTGTACGCAACACAACTTTCTGATCCGAGAAGGAAAGAAAGGGCTCCTTACAGGATAAAGCCTGCAACTCCAAAATCCTACGAGCGGAGAAAATAGCCACTAGAAAAATTGTCTTCAACGTCAAATCCTTCAGGGACTCCCTACCTAATGGCTCAAAAGGTTCCTTGACCAACGCATCCAACACCAGATTCAAATCCCACGCAGGAACCGAGCACCTGCGAGGCGGCCACATGAGCAACACGGCCCATAAGAATCTTTTCACATCCGCGTGTGCTCCCAACTCTTGACCTTGCACCTTACCCCGGTAACAAGATAGCGCCGCCAGCTGCACTCTCAAAGAACTAGCCGCGAAACCCTTCTCTAAACCATCCTGCAAAAACGAAAGCATTTGGGAAATAGACGCCGCAGAGGGCAGCACCCGCCGGTCCGCACACCATGCCTCAAAAATGCGCCAGACCCGCACATACGCTAACAAAGTAGATCGCCATCTTACCTTCAACAACGTTGAAATAACTGCTGCCGAATAACCCCTGGCTGTCATCCTTGCCCTTTCAAGAGCCAAACCGTAAGCGAGAACCGACCCACCTGTGGCATGTGCAGTGGACCCTGAATCAACAGGTCTTCCCACGGCGGAAGCCTCCACGGTCTGTCCACCAGCAGACGAACCATGTCCGCATCCACCAGAACCACCTGGCCCTGATGCCTCTCTATGCGATGCACTATACGCCCGATGAGCATCCATGGTGGAAAGACATAGAGGAGACCCCCAACTGGCCACCTCTGTACCAACGCATCGAGATCCTCTGACATCCTTTCTCGCCTCCTGCTGTAAAAACGAGCTGCCTTGCCAACTCGAATGATGCCATCAGGTCCATAATCGGCATCCCCCAGCGCCGCACGAGCAGAGCAAACATGTCCAGGTAAAGCACCCACTCTCCTGGATCCACCCTGCGCCGACTCAGATAATCCGCTTGTTGTCCACTCCAGCCACATGTTGCGCCGATAGGGCCCGCAGATGTAGCTCGGCCCAGTTCAGCAGTTGACCTGCCTCTGCCTCCAATGCCACACTTCCTGTGCCGCCTTGTTGATTGATGTAGGCTACTGTAGCCGCATTGTCGGACAGCACTCGTACCACCGAGTGTCTCAGCCACGACTGGAACTCCAGAAGGGCCAGATACACTGCCCTCATCTCCAACCTGTTGATGGACCACGTCTTCTCTATCCGCGACCATTGCCCCTGTGCCAACTGACCCTCGCAATGCGCTCCCCAGCTCGTTAGACTCGCATCTGTCGTCAAGGGCTTCCAGGCCGGGGTCTCCAGGGGCATCCCTATTTCCAAGATCTCTGGCCGCAACCACTGAGAAGCTCCTGATGCACCTCTGGTGGGCAGACCAGCTGCTGAGACACCACGTCTGACTGGTGCAACCACCGTCGGAGGAGAGCTCTTTGCAACGGTCTCATGTGCGCTCTGGCCCATGGTACTACCTCGATCGTGGCCGCCATTGTTCCGAGCAACTGAAGATACTGCTATGCTGTAGGCACCCTTCGAGACAAGAAATTCCGGACGAGTGTCCTCAAGCCTGCGCTCGCAGAACTGGAAGAAAGACTGCGCCCTGTGCTGTATCGAACTGCGCCCCCCAAATACTCCAGGGACTGTGAGGGAACCAGCTTGCTCTTGGCAAAGTTGACCACCCAACCCAGGCTCTGCAGCAGCTGCACTACCCGGGCCGTGGCCTCTATGCTCTCGCCCTTTGACTTCGCCCGTATCAACCAATCATCCAAATACGGATGTACCAGCACTCCTTTGCGGAGAGCTGCTGCCACCACCACCATGATCTTGATGAAAGTCCTTGGTGCTGTCACCAGACCAAACGGTAAGGCCCGGAACTGAAAATGCCCCATGGCCACCGCAAACCGAAGAAACTGTTGATGCTCCTGTCGAATGGGAATATGCAAATACTCTTCCGTGAGATCCAAAGACGTAATGAACTCTCCCTTCCGGACCGCCGCAATCATGGAGCGCAGCATCTCCATATGGAAATGAATCACCCGGAGACACCGATTCACTCTTTTTAAATCCAGATGATTCGGCCGGAAGGCACAGTTTTTCTTTGGCACCACGAAATAGATGGAGTATCGACCGCACCCGCACTGCTCTGACAGCACAGGTACCATGGCTCGGAGCTGCAGTAGTCTTTGAAGCGTCTCCTGAACCATCTGGACCTTGAGCGGTTCCCTGCAAGGCGACTGGACAAAGGAATCTAACACCAGCCATTGGAACTCCAGAGCATAACCCTCTCGAATGACCTCCAACACCCACCGGTCTGACGTAATCTGGACCCAGGCAGGGAAAAAATCCTGCAGTCGCCCTCCTACAGGTTCGCACCCCACCTGAGTCCCCCTCATTTCATTGTGGTTTCTTAAGGTTCGAGGACACAATGGGTGCAAAACCTTTACCTGCCCCACGAAACCCCTGACTTCGTGCTGGAAACCTGCCCCGCTGAAACTGCCCGAAGCGGGTCGTCCGAAACCTACGAAACTCTCTGAGACCCTTTGGGAGTCGGAGTAGGGAGGCCCTGTTTTGGCTTATCCTCAGGCAACCGCCCCTCCTTGGACTCCCCCAGATCCTTGACCAACTTGTCCAAGTCCTCTCCAAACAAAAGCTTTCCGCTAGGGGGGCGGAGCCTGATGTCCAGCGGGTTAGACGCTTCGCGCTGAAGCTCCCGAGAGGCCTACTCAGAATCCTGACTTAATACCTACATAAACTTAATATTTTGCTCCGAACTTACCGGGGTGCCTCGGGGGGGATGGCGGTCCACAAACCAGCGCGCTTAGACTTCGGGTCTCTCTCTTCTTCACACGGAAAACGCTCTAAAACAGAGTTGTCTTCCCCACAAAAGATGGTTCCACTTCGGGAAAACCCCGAAATGCAACAGGAGATCTTGGAGGAAATACGCGGTGTGAAGGAACTGGTACAGTCCAACGGAGAAGCGCTCCGAGCCATGCGAGAAGATTTCGGTATGCTTCAGGACCGGCTTGAAGGTCTTTCATTACGGCAGGACAACATGGCGGGGGTCCTCGACTCGCACGCGGTGCGCTTGGTGAAACTGGACAAGGCTGAGCGTCAGATACAGAATCTTCAAAAAGAGTTAGAGGATAGCAATAATCGAGCCCGTCGCAACAATGTAAGGCTCATTGGAGTACCGGAGGGGGCGGAAGCAGGAGATATAAGAGAATTCCTGGTCAAAACTCTTCCCTCCTTGCTGAAGATCACTTTTCACAGAGATCTGGAAATTGACCGAGCACATCGTGTTCCTACCAATATGGCGCTCAATCGGACGACCCCCCGGCCTATCATCTTTCGATTACTGAGATATCAGCAAGTTGAGCAAATTCTAAATGCTGCCCGGGCGAATCATCATCTGGAGTTTGAAAGTCATAAAGTCTCCTTCTTCCCTGACTTGGCAAAGCCCACAGTTGACCGTCGGAAGAGACTCCTTGCTTTTCGCCCTAGACTTCAACAGCTACAGGCTCGCTTTGGCCTATTGTATCCAGCGAAGCTCAGAGTGACTCTCCATAACCGAACTAGAACCTTCGAAGATCCTGATCTACTAGCAACATTTTTAGATTCCAAAGAAGCAGACCAGATGCGCTAATCCAACAACTTGGATCTGTAATCCGCCGGATCTGCCCGCCATTTTGAATGGCCCGACGCGGTGATCACAGCCTGGAACAGAGACTGCCTGGACTTTTCTTTCTTTTTATATATAACTTTCTTGGTCTCCTTTCCCTCCATGATGTGCACCTCGGTTGGTTTCGGAACACGCACAGCTATACAGGTTATATGTTTCAATCTAGGCCTTCTCTGGGGTTTCTCCCCGCAGACATATGGTCGCCAGTAATTTCTGGGGTTCTGCTTCTTCTCTAATGCACTTCGGTGCTTCTTTTTTTATATGGGGCGCTTCATTGTTTTTCATTAGCTTATTTTCTATCATGTCATGTGTATAGCCATATACGGTTAATATGAGGGACATTGTGAAATTATGTGCGTTATCATGTTCTTTCTCAGAATTTTTAACCCTTCTGAATGGCCTTATGTAAGCTCTTATCACTGAACGTAAAAGGCATCAATAGTCCAATCAAAAGAAAGAAAATCCTTAGCTATCTTAATCATGAGCATGCTGATTTAGTGTTTCTTCAGGAAACGCATTTAAACTCCGTTGAAACACTGAAACTTAATGCTAAACCTTACATGGTGGCTGCCTACTCTCCCGCCGTTTCCAAACGGTGTGGGGTAGCCATCTTGGTTAAGAAGTCTTTGCAAGCTACTGTAATGGATACTAGCTCTGATAAGGAGGGTAGATGGGCCCGTGCACACCTTAAGGTTGGAGATAGTGAATTCACGTGTATTTGTATTTATGCTCCGAATGTGGATAACCCTGCTTACTATGCAAGTATTGCGCAGTTGGCACAGGCCTCTGCCAATACTCCATTAATACTTGGCGGCGATTTCAACCAAGTACTTGATCCTTTGATAGATAGACTGCCGCCTAGAACGAGTGGTCCACCCAAGAGTCTAGATACCCTTACAGCTCTGATGAAAGATCTTGCGTTAGTAGATATATGGAGGCTGCTTCACCCCTCCGACTTAGAGTTCACCTTTTTCTCAGCCCCCCATCACTCACAATCTAGAATAGATTTTTTTCTTATCTCCAAAGCACTGATATCCCAAGTGGACACGGCTAGGATTCATCCTCTCCATATTTCAGATCATGCTGCCATATCTTTCTCATTACATATCACTACGCAAGGTGAACATCCCCGTGCTTGGTTTTTTGATAGATCCCTACTAGACCAAAAAGATTTTCAGGTTGACATAAAGGCCGCTATCCACGACTACTTTCATTTTAATTCACCCCATGACACTGCGAGCTGGGCTTGGTGGTGTTCAATCTATCTTGCACTTTCAGGAGCCCCTCTCTTGGAAGATAGTGGGACTCCGCTCAGCCGCGGGGATCCCCTCTCTTCCCAAATCGGCTTACTTCCTTTTAGACTTTATGCTGGGCATAGCTATTTCCCTAATTACGAAATACTGGAAAAATAGCTCCCATCTGAGCCCCAATGAATGGTGGAATCATGTCTGTCTCTACAGTAAATATGAGCAAATACCTCGTATGTTAGCTTCTTCCGCTCAGACCCCCCACCACTTGTCTAAATGGAAGATGCTCAACGACTATGTTCAAATTGCTAAATGCTCTCATCTGACTGTTTAAATCTGTGTAAATCTCTGTCACATGATCATTCTGTATCGCAGATACTATTTCTGTTTGTTTTGATGTACAATTACTGTTTATAAGCGCTTATATGATGATACTTATCAGCTTAGAGAAGAAGCATAGGGGTGGGGGGTAATTGGGGTTGCTTTTTCCTTATTGTATGCTTGTATTTGTTTCCTTTGGTGTGTTGTTTCTTTTTGCTTGTTGTAAAATGAAAATAAAAGTTTAAAAAAAAAAAAAAAGCTTTCCGCTAAAGGGAAGTTTACTGAGACGAGCCTTGGAAGAACTGTCGGCAGACCAGTTGCGTAGCCACAAATACCGCCTGGCTGCCAGCATGGAAGCCATACTCTTAACTAGCCCCCGGATAAGGTCATAATGGATATCCGCTAAATAAGCGGTCTCCGACTCCAAACGGGAAACTTCATCCACATGTTCTCCCATCTGATCCCCCTGAAGGCGCTGGGACCAACGAAGACATCCTTTTGCCACCCACGCCCCTGCGATAGAGGCCTGCATGGAAAGAGCATGTATGTCAAATACTTGCCTCAGCAAGGTATCCAATTTCCTATCCTGACCATCCTTAAGCGCTGCCGACCCCTCTACTGGGATCGTAGTCTTCTTAGTAACCGCCGACACCGCAGCATCAACCTTCAGGGAATGAAAAACATCCCTATCCTGGTCAGACAGTGGATAAAGCCGAGCTATCGCCCTAGATCCCTTCAGAGCTGCCTCAGGCAAATCCCACTCCTCTTGAATCATGTTCCTAAACACCCTGTGAATGGGAAAAACCCATTGAATCATCCGTACAGTCTGCAACAATGGGTCCTCCAACGCATCATCCGCTGTCGGGACCTCCGCCGGCATGTTTAGAGTTTCGGTAATCAGAGCGGGCAACTCCTCTCGCCTAAACACCCTAACTACCCTAGCCTGCTGCTCCGAATCAGGCAACTCCCCCTTTTCTAACTCGTCTAGCGAATCGTCCTCTACATCCCCGTCTCCTGCCTCCGGATCCTCCAGGGACGTAGACGCTGGCAGATCCACCCCCGCCACTCTACTCCTCTTGACAGGGGCAGCACCAGCCTCGGCCCGCAGTGGACTCCCTAGCTGCTTCTCCCCCTGAGCGCCGGGGGAAAGAGCAGCTATTCCGGGCTGCAGCAACGAAAAGGCCTGATGCATGAGCAAAAAGAAATCCGGAGGAACCAAGGGTGGCCCCACTGCCTGACCCTGTCCCAGCGGAGGGGACAGTCCCACCGCCGCAGACGGTCCAGCTATCAGCTCCGCGGAGACCAAAGGGGAGGGCAGGACCTCACCCTCACCCTGGGGAACCACCATCTGCCCTCCAGTCCCCATCTCTAGCGCCTTCTCCATTAACGCCGCCTCCTGGGTGCAGCACCTGCACATCCCGGAATCTAAAACAGCGCCTCGCGTCGTGCCACACACACTAAGCACCGAGGCCTAGCCGGCATACTACCCTAGAAAGCCCGGCTTCCCAACTCCAGCACCAGAGGAGACCAACACACCACAGCCCTTACACTATACTCCTTCCTTGTTCTCTTTTATTTATTTATTTATTTTTTTTACTTCAATCACTGAACCGATCTCAGCCTACACCTCCCCACTGCAAACAAAGAAGATTGCAAATGAAAAAGACCCTGGAGACCCACGGCCGCGCAGACACCGGCCCCTGCCTGCCCGCCGAAAAAAAAGAAACTAAAATGTCTGTTGCGCTTCCCGCGCGAACAGCACGCGGTCAGGCCTGATACTCCCGAGACGCGCACGATCTCAACTCTCTGGCCTCTCCACTACTGATTCTGACCCCGGGGCATCCAAATAAACAAAAATAAAAGACGACTCACCGCGCTTCCCCTCTGCGGGCCTCAATCCAGCACCGGAGCTCAGCCGAAGCACGGAGAGACACAGCGTGTCCTTCAAACACCGCTCTCTCCTTCTTTCTCCAACACGCCGCCAGCGATGCCTGCCACAAGCTCCTCACCCGTTCACGTGGGTTCGGGAGCAGGGAGGCTAGTCCTGCCGGGTCTCACCCCCCGTGCTCGTTCCCAGCGCAAGGGAAGAGGAGTGGAGAGGGGGGCAGAGGAGGAGACAGATCAAAGGAAACAAAGACAGAGAAGGAACTCTTTTCTAGCAGCACCTACACTGATCGCCTGACCAAATCAAAAAACCTGCAATTTAAAAAATCAACTCTGCTTATTTGCTGCTTCGTGAGCCCCAAACCCTAGGCTCACCACCTACTCCAGCTGCTTGGAGACAAACTACTGATGGTGAGAGGCGGTCCTTGCCTACTTATACCGGGATCATCAAAGTGATGACGTGTTTCAGTCTCCAAAGGTGCTGGAGGAGGTACTAAACTCAGATGTTCCGGGACTGGACTAGAGGGACGAAAAGGAATTAAAAAGCTAGAAAAGATATTTAGCCTGGCTCAGAGAATATTCAAATTGGTTCCCCTTAAAATTTATTCCAATGAACGTTTTAAAATACTGCATATTTCAATTGTGAAAGTGAGGCATTGCTATAAGAGTAAAGGACTCCCCTGCCACCCTAGGAACAGAACAGCTACTGACTGAGGGGGACATGAAATATTGCAGAAACTTCCAATTCCTAAGGAGATCTCTAGTGGAGTGCAATACATTGAACTAACCACTGAGTGCAGTTGTGCATTTCTCTGCCATCTTTTTGTTTCATTTTAATTCATGCTAAAATATTTAGTGCATGCTGAACATTTTAGGGTATAGTTGCTAATATGGGTTAATAATGCTTGATTCTTACCCCATAATGTGTATTAAATGGCAAATTTGTTTATTATTTTACCACAACACATTATTTTATCCTAATGTATGTTTAATGATGAGATGCAAAACATGTAAATGCATCCAAAACACATTGGCCCTGATTCTATGAGGCAGATAGCGAGGGGACGTGCAGCCCTGCTATCTGCCTTGATGATATTGTGCCTGCTATCCCCCCTACACGCACAGAGCCAATGTGTGTGCAGTGGCAGATGTGGACAGCACAGGGATGGAGAGTGAGCGGGGCATGAGCGAGACTGATCCCCGTACATATAGGGCCAATTCCGGTGACAGTTCTGTATGTCCGGGAACCACCAGAAGGATACCCTGCTTATTCCATCTTTGGAGGAGGAATAAGCACGGGACGCTCCCCCCGATCCTGCCTTGCAGCCCCCCAGAGATCAGCAGCTCCCCCCAGAGCAACAGGAAGTCCAAGGAGGGTCCCCACCGCCTGATCAGGGCACTGGTTGCACTCATCTGGGTTGGGCATAGGCGAATCGGGGTCTAGATGGGCATCGGAAAGGTACTGCCGTAGGGATGACATCACTGCGGTGATGCTGGGGCAGCCGGGCCATCTCCCAGCACCCAATCCTGACCCTGCAAGAGCATCTTGCTTCCCATGGTGCAGAACTGGGCGCTGACTGCCCCATCTTGATCAGGGCTGCCCAGATGGCGCGGACATGCCCCATAGTGAATCGGGCTCCACATATAAATTGAATAACACAGCTTGTGTTGAAATTCACAAGCTGTGTTTTTGCATGGAAAAATAACGCTAGCTCAAAGTAGGCATTTTTCCAGGCCAGCAGCATTAGACCACTAACATGTGATCCGATATTCCAGGCCAGCATCTTAAAAATGACTGGTGTGATGAAAACCTGAAAACCATCATGAAAACCTCCCTATCCAGAACCTCCCAATGTCACTCAGATTTTATTTATTTATTTAATGTTTCTTCTAAACCGCGCTATTTGAAATCAGTGCGGTTTACATGTAACACATTTGTCCAGTGCAGGCTAGTCTGCAGGGGATTTACAATGAACGGGATCCTATTTACAGGACTAACAGGGTAACTATGTACATTTTGGCTATTGCAGGTTCTAGGGCAGCTAAGCCTTATCTACAGGGTTAACAGCGTAACTATGTACATCTTATCTGGCTGTCGCAGGGTGTGTGGACATTTCATTATTATCTACTGTTAGGGTCTCCTATACACAAGGTGGTAAATTTGAGGGAATGGGGCTCTCAAAGGCAGGGCTGGAGGTGTATGCGGTGTCTATGCTGGGGGCACTGATCTGGGTCATGGGTGTGGCTGGCTGTGAGACGTCATCCGGTTCAGCATAATATTGGAGGAACAGATGGTGTTTCAGTGCCTTTCTAAACTGGGCGAGGTCATTGGTGGCCTGTATGGCCGGTGGCAGGGCATTCCAACAGGAGGGTGCATAGAAAGTGAAGGCTCTGTTTCTCATAGACTGAGAACATTTGGTGATCGCCTTCGGGAGTATAAGAGTATTGGTGGCAGCTGACCTCCTACTCTGTTAAGAGGGGTGGTCTGGACGAGATTTGTGAGGGAGGCGGAGGAGCACTTGTTGATGGCCAGTGCAATTGTTTCAAAACTGGGGTGATATGGTCCCTCCTGGATGCTCCATGCAGGATTCTGGCAGCTGCATTTATTACAAGCTGCAGGGGATTAAGCGTGCTTTTCGGGAGGCCGTACAGTATTGCGTTGGCATAGTCGAAGTGTGGCATTATTAGTGCTTGGAAGACTGTCCGGAAGTCTTTTGGCTCTAGCAACTGTCGCAGGTGCCGAAGCGTCCGGATTTTGTGGTAGATCACCTTTACCACGTTGCCTATCTGAGCCTTCATGTTGAGCTGTTGATCCAGCGTGACTCCTAGGTATCGTATCATGGGCTTGCTGAGGAGCTCTGCATCGCATACCTTTAGATAGGAGGGTGGAGTGAATGTGAGGTTCCTAGTGATGAAGAGGACCTCCGTCTTTTTGAAGTTTATTTTGAGCTTCTGCGTGTGTAGCCAATCTGTGACCGCAGGGATGTCTTCCAAAAAACGACTCCCCCAAAGAAGACACCCCACCACCCTTCAGTGATCCTCCCCAGGGTCTACCTGTAGAATCCTTAGTGGCCTAGGTTTTGGGGGCAAGAGCGATCCCCAATTGCTTGTCCCTTCTGGTGCTGGGTTGAAAATGGCACCATTTGAATTCAAGTGGTAGTTTTGCAATATTACCGCTATGCGTCGACTTACTTTTTCCTTTGAATAATATAGAATTATGAAGGCCAACACAAGCAGTGTTATTCCTTTATGCAGGACTCACTAACCTGCAATACTGCAGGTTAGTGGTTCCTGTGGTAAATTAAGCTGCTGTAAAATCTTGGATCATATGGCAGGGTAGTAACTAGTCCCCCCTTAGCAGGCACTAAAGTGAAATTGTGTGTGCTATTTTATGTTAGCGCACGTTTTTTCATTTTAGTAACCGTTAATTTGTAATGCAATAATGCCCACTAAAATGAAGTGAAATAAAGAATTTTTTGCCTGCAAATCTCTACTACTTAGTGTTTTACAGATACTTGTCAAGTCCCAAGACATGAATGCACATTCCCTTACTGTCTTTAGACCAAATGGATTATATTTCCCTCTTTCCTCATCCATCTATGCTTTCTGAAAAAGTAATATAGTTTGTCTTTGGAAAAAGATGTTTAAATAAGGATGTTTTTTGCATTGTATTGCAAATATTTCTACAAAATGTGCAGAAGCTGCTGCTTTTTTAAAGGTCATTATCAGCATTATCTAAGGTCAATTTTTTAGCCTGCTAATCCTTGTAAAGAGGAGGAAAAATAGCCAACACCCGCCCCTCCCCAAGAAAGGGAGAAATGCTGTACTTAATTGTTTTCTGTATACAGTTTGGGGCATATTATTCAATGGTTAATAAAATAAATATAACAATTGACAAGTCAATATTTAAACCCTGTGATCAGTGTGCTTTTTAAATGCTAGTCACAGTGTGTAAATATTCTGGTGAGGATATTCAAAAGGAATTATCCATACAGCAGCTGCTGCTATGCAGATAAGTCCCCTATCCAGGGCTGGCCCCAGGGCTGGTGCAAGGTATTGGGAGCCTAGGCAAACCTTGAGTCTTACATCCTCCAAGGCTGTCCCCAGAATTGATTCAAGATTTTGGCACCCTAGGTAGACCTTAAGCCTTACCACCTCCTTGGCTGTCAAAATCTATTGGTTTAGCTTTGAATAGCCTACTCTTTCCCCCCTCCCCCCCAAAATTGCCATCTTAGGCAACTGCCTAGCTTGCCTAATGGTTGGTTCTGCCTTGTGTCCCCTTTCCTCCAAGGTTTTAATAATTAAACCCGGTGATGATCTGAACACTCTCCTTCCAACAATAATTCTGTAAAAATGTATAACTGAACATTATACTTTTAAAATGGTAATTACACTTACCTGGTAATTGTTCTTCCTTGAGGGACGACAGTTTAATCCTCTACCTCTGGGTTGTGCACCTCCTCCTGCAGCTTGGAGACTAAGCATGTCACAAAAAAGTGACATCACTGGATGTAGCCTGCTGCTCTGTCCCATCATCCCCAGTGAACTACTGACAAAGCACACTTAAAGGAGCAACAAATAAGTAGCTAATAAAAACAACAATTCTCAGCGAACGTATAACAGTCACTATATACAAGAAACATTCTCATCCTGGAAGGTAGGCTTTTCTTCTTGTGCCCTCGCCTTCCACCTGCACCAACAGATAGATCAGAAAGAACCAGATGAAACAAGGAATTTTAGACACAAAACCAGATACCTACCGGTAATCTCATCCTTCGGCCGGCTGAACCTCCACTGCTTAGCTCCATACTACCCTGGGGTGAGGACTAAACTGTCGTCCCTCAAGGAACAACAATTACCAGGTAAGTGTAATTACCATTTCCTTATCAGTACTCCAGTTTAGTCCTCCACCTCTGGGATGTAACAGAGCAGTACTCATTGGGAGGGACCCTTCTAGCCAGTCTGCAACACTGCCGCCCCAAATACCGCATCCTTAGCTGCCAACACATCCAGACGGTAGTGTTTACTGAAAGTGTGAAGAGAGACCCAAGAAGCCACCTTACAAATTTCCACAGGCGATACCAAACTATGTTCTGCCCATGAGGCCGCTTGCACTCTAGTAGAATGAGCTCGCAACCCAGCTGGCACCTGACGCCCCGACAACAGATAAGCCGAAGCAATCGCCTCTCTAATCCATCGAGAAATGGAGGCTTTCGCCGTTGCCTCCCCCTTACGGACTCCACCGAACAAAACAAACAAGCGGTTGGATTTGCGAAACTCCTCTGAGACCTTCAAATACCGACGCAACACTCGCTTTACGTCCGAACGACGCAATCCCCGGTCCGTCGCGACGTCTCCTAAAGAACTCAGCACCGGAAGGGTAACTGTCTGGTTTATATGAAATGGAGAAAACTACTTTGGGCAAAAACGAGGGAACCGGACAGAGCACCACCTTCTCCTTAGAAAAGGACAGAAACGGTTCTCTACATGACAACGCCTGTAACTCAGAAATCCGCCTCGGTGAGCAAATGGCCACCAAAAACACCGTCTTCAAGGTTAAATCCTTCACGGACGCTTGCTGTAAGGGCTCAAAAGGCTCCCTAGCCAGGGCTGCCAAAACTAAGTTGAGACCCCAAGGAGGAACCACAATACTACGAGAAGGACGAAACCTCATCACTGCCCTGAGAAATCACAACACATCAGCATGTGCCCCTAAGGCTATACCCTGCACCTTGCTTCTATAGCAAGCCAGCACGGCTAACTGAACCCTCAAAGAGCTGGCTGCCAGGCCTTTTTCGAAACCGTCCTGCAGGAAGCTCAAAATCAGTGCAACGGACGCGGTCGCCGAGCGCACTTGCCTCCTGGAACACCAATCCTCAAATATGTGCCAAATGCGGACATATGTCAGAGACGTAGATGGCTTCTGAGCCTTAAGTAAAGTCGCAATGACTGCTCCTGAATAACCTCTTTTCTTTAAATGTGTCCTTTCAATGGCCAGACCGTAAGCGAGAACCGATCCACCTGAGGCATCCGCAGCGGCCCTTGGAGTAGCAGACTGTCTGAAGTCGGCAATCTTCACGGATCCCCGTCAAGAAGATGCATGAGGTTGGCATACCATGGGCGCCGTGGCCAGTCCGGAGCCACCAACAACACCCTTCCCGGGTGGGCTTCGATCCGCTGTACCACCTGACCTATGAGGGCCCATGGAGGGAATACATAGAGAAGACCTGACACTGGCAAGCATTGCAGCAGGGCGTCGATCCCTTCCGACATCCTTTCGACGTCTGCTGAAGAATCGACTGGCCTTTGCTGAGTGGAAGGTCACCATGAGATCCATGATCGGTGGCCCCCACCTATGCACCACTTGCGCAAAGACCTCCGGATGCAATTCCCATTCGCCGGCATCCACCTAGACTCTGCTGAGAAAATCCGCCGTCACATTGTCCTTCCTGGCAATGTGTGGCGCCGAAATCGCTAGCAGCCGAAGCTCGACCCACGCAAAGAGATCCTCTGCCTCTTTTTCCATGGCCGTATTTTGTGTACTACCTTGTCAATTGATGTAGGCCACCGTTGCGGAGTTGTCCGATAGCACCCTTACCACCCGACCCTGCACTGTCCCCTCGAATGCTTGCAATGCTAACGCTACCACTCTGAGTTCCAATCTGTTGATTTGCCATGTGCTCTCCTGAGCTGACCACAGCCCCTGTGCGAAGAGCTCCCCGCAATGTGCTCCCCATCCCGAGAGGCTTGCATCCGTCAACAATGGTATCCACTCTGGCTGTTCCAGGGGCATCCCGGCCTTCAACGACTCCGGAAGTAGCCACCAGTTCAACGCTCGTTGAACCCCGAGACGCAGGGCAGACGTCTGCTCAGCGTGTCGGCCTGATGAGACCAGCGGTGAAACAACGACCGTTGCAACGGCCTCGTATGAGCTCTGGCCCAAGGCACCACCTCCAAGGATGCCGCCATTATACCTAACACCCGAAGATAATTCCATGCCGAAGGAGCCAGAGTAGTCCTGAACTGGCGAACTACTTGCTGTAGGGTGTGGACTCGCCGATCGGGCAGAAACACCGTTCCCCTCTGAGTGTCGAATAGTACCCCGAGGTACTCGAGTCTCTGGGATGGAGTAAGATGATTTTTGCTCGCATTGACTACCCAACCGAGCTTCAAGAATTTCACCACTTTGTCTGTAACTTGCACGCTCTTGGCTCTGGATTTTGCCCGAATTAACCAATCGTCGAGGTAGGGATGAACCAAAATACCTTCCTTTCGCAATGCCTCCGCTACCACCACCATGATCTTGGTGAACGTTTACGGCGCTGTTGCGAGACCAAAGGGCAACGCCTGAAAATGATAGTGGTCCCACGGCAGAGCAAAGCGGAGAAACCTTTGATGACCCGCTCTGATCGGAACATGTAAATACGTCTCCATGAGATCGAGGGATGTCAAGTACTCTGCTTTGCGCACCGCCACAATGACGGACCGCAACGTTTCCATTCTGAAATGCCCAAGCGCAACAGCCGATCCAGCATGCACCGGACTGCCTGCATTTTCTGCTGCCCCCTGCAGGGCGACTGTACAAATGAATCCAGCACGGGCCACGCGAACTCCAGTGCATAGCCCTCCCGGATGATTTCTAACACCCACTGGTCGGTCGTTATTTGGACCCAGGCAGGAAGAAAGTTCCGAAGTCGCCCGCTTATCGGCAAACTTCCTGCCGGGATTCCCTTCACTTCATTGTGACTTTCAATTGGCTGTTGAGGCTGCCGCCGCAAAACCTCTACCTGCTCCCTGAAACCCTTGAAACCCCTGGGTCTGAGGGGCAAATCTTCCTCTTTGGAATCCGCCCAAGCGAGAAGTCCGAAATCTCTGAAAATCTCTAAAGAACCCTGAAAGGTCGACGTAGACTTCCCCTGTTTGGGCTTATCCTCCGGCAACCGACCACCTTTAGACTCCCCTAAATCTTTAACCAACTTATCGAGATCCTCTCCGAACAACAACTTTCCTTTGAAAGGGAGCTTACCGAGACGTGCCTTGGAAGAACCATCTGACGCCCAACTCCGCAACCACAGGAATCTACGAGCGGCCAAAAGCGACACCATACTATTAGCCAGGGCTCTAATTAAGTCATAATGAACATCTGACAGATAAGCCGACCCCGACTCCAGGCGGTCTAGCTCTCAGACCTTCTTGCTCCAACTGAGTAGACTGTCTTAAACGCTGCGACCATCGAAGACAAGCTCTTGCCACCCACGCCCCAGAAATGGAGGCTTGTAATGACACCGCGTTGGCTTCAAAGGATTGTTTCAGCAAACCATCCAACTTTCTATCCTGCGCATCCTTCAAGGCCGAGCTGCCTTCTACCGGAATAGTGGTCTTCTTGGTCACCGCTGACACCGCTGCATCAACTCGCGGAGACCAAAACCTATCCTTGTCTTTATCTGGTAACAGATACAGTCTATTCATAATGCGAACACCCTTGAGCCCTGCCTCCGGCTGATCCTACTCATCCTGTATCATTCTGTCAACTATCTTGTGAACGGGAAACACCACCTGCATTTGTCTCACTGCCTGAATAATCGGGTCCTCCACAGGCTGTTCTGTGGCGAGCTTAAGCGTCTGAAGGGACTCTGTCATAAGCACTGTCAATTTCTCCCTTCAGAACACCCGAATAATTTTGGCTTGATCCTCTGGCTCAGGGATCTCTCCTTCCTCCAACTCTTCATCTCCACCTTCCAGGTCGACTTCGTTCTCCTCAGACTCATGTCCCTCCAACTCAGAGATCGAGGGCTCCCGAGTCCTTGCTCGCTTTGGCATACACACGAAGAACTGGCACTCGGCTCAGCCAGACCTGGCTGTTGCGGCGCCACAGATAAACGACAGGCCCTCCAGCACCTTTCCTTGCCGGCACAGACAGAACACCTAATGCATAATTAACACAAAGTCAGGACAAAAATCCCCGGTCTGCGGCCCCGCAGGCAAAGGACCCCCGACGGACCGGTGATCGCCTTGAACCCGGCCGCTGGCATGAAAGACCGCAGCTCCTCCACGTCCATAGCCGCCGAGGCCCCTTGACCCTCCTGACCTACCTTAACTTCCATTTGCTGCTCCACACTGGTAGACACCTGCGTACAGCCCCTACAAATGCCGAGTTGGCGATAGCCCCTCTACGGGTACCACACACTTCACATTGTGGGCGCGAGGCCATTGCCTCAACTATTCTTTGATTCTCCTCCTGTATACTTTCTTTTTTTTAAATTCAAAGTATGCTCCAATTATCTGCTTCTCTGTTTTTTTTTTTTTAAATAGTCAAGGCAGTCAGCAAAGGACCCTGACCAGTAGCAGAAATGAGGAGATTTTGCCCCCTAATTCAGGTAGCAAAATAGAACTATTTGAGCAACCACTGCCCAGAACAGAACCTGCTATCAAAACCCCAAAGAAACAGCAAGGTAAATAAACAAGTAAAATCAAATAAAACCAAAGAAAACATCCACAAATTGAAGCTTCTGTACCAGAAGAGAAGCGAGTACCACGGCATGCAGCTGCCTGCATGAAAAAAGATACACTGCTAAAATGGCCACCGTTGCCTGAGAGAGGCAGAAAAAGGCGCCAAAAACTTTAAGAACTGCATGGCGCGTCTGTGCCAACCCCCCTTCACCAAAAATCAGCTTTCTCCCCTACTCACAGGGAGATGCGAAATAAGTGCTCCCGGCACCGCGGCGCTTCAAACCACGTGGCTCCGCTCCGCTTGCAAGTGGGGAGCCAGCGGGCAGACTTCCGTTAAGCCACTGAAGCACGGCAGCCGAATTGTGGCAGCTCTGTGCTGCCAGAAATCAAGCTGGCTCTTCGTGCTGCTGAGCTCTCCCCCGTACTGATCAGGAGGGAGAGATCGATGCCGGCAGAGAAACTGAAGAGAATTAAAATAAAGGCAGAGGGAAGCAGGACCAGGCACAAGAGGCAGCACTCTTCCTTAGGCATTTTTTTTTAAAGGTACAGCCCCCCTTCCAAAAAAGGGACAAAATACAAAACAATCCAAAAATAAAAGAAACCTAATCTAATTGCTCCTTATCAGCTCTCAAGTGAGCCCAGCACCTAGGCTCATGACGTCCTCCTGCTGCATGGAGACTGGACACACTGGGGATGATGGGACAGAGCAGCAGGCTACATCCAGTGATGTCACTTTTTTGTGACATGCCCAGTCTCCAAGCTGCAGGAGGAGGTGCACAACCCAGAGGTGGAGGACTAAACTGGAGGACCGATAAGGAATGTGTCATTTTGCTTTGAATGCATGGGTGCTGGCTTTTCCTGCAGGTAAAAGAATGTGTTGATGGCTCTTTGAATGTGAATATTGGAATATGTTTTGCTTTGAATGCTGCTGCTGTTTGCTATACCTCCTCCTCTGAGGCTGCTGCTGCCCCAAGCAGCTACCTAGTCTTACCTAATGGTTGGGGCAGGCCTGCCTTATTCATTAATTTTATATTGCCGCTGAAGATTTACAAACCACCCCATCCAGAAAGTTCCAGAATGGAATGAGATTGGAGCATAGGCATTCCACCTAACCACTGTACTGTTTATGGATAGCTCGCAAAATTCAGCTGCCATCCTCCTAGCTAAGTGATTGACTTTAGAACAGTTAAAAGGACCTTATTGTGCCGACAGGGACATCACTGGTGTCAGGACCTAAGTGAACTCTCTCAGCAACAGCTGATTTGCATAAAATAATTTGACAGGTTTTATCAATTCTAATTTAAGAAAAAAATAATTAAACACCCATAAGCTGCTGTTTTGATCCCTTTCTTATGATGTCTTCAATTACATGGCACCTAGTCTCTCTCAAAAAAAATGTGAAGACATGTTTTAGAAATGATGTCTAAAGTACAATCTGGAACATCCAGGTCAGAAGGTATTAAAAAAAAGCTGGCCACATGAATGTTTCGGCCTGATTTCAGAAACTTGCAAGTGATCAAAAAGGAAGGCAGCAGTCATGGCCAGACAGACATCCCCATGACAGAATTTGTTGACTCCTTATTTTGAAGAAAGTTCAGCTGCAAGTTGCATTTTGACTACTGAATTGGAATTTTTCTTTACTTTATTGAATTTTAAGTAAAACCAAGACAAAGCTTGTACAGAAAAGGGTTTTCACACAAAAGTCATAATGTAATTATAACAAAAGAAATACCAGTTAGTGAAAAATCCTATAGTCCACAATGTGGGAGGTGTTGGCAGTAGAAAAACATACGCAGACAGATTCACCTTGAACCTTCCTTCCCAATGATAAATAATAAGCTTAGATATTGGAGGGAGAAGCTCAGTGGGAACAAGCAAGATCTCAGTCAGATATTTCTTAAATAATTCCATGGCCGATATCCCAAACATGGAATTATTGGAAAGTTCAAAACCGAAAGGTTGACTATTAGAGCTGAATTCTCCAAAGCTTCCAACTTTAAATGAAAAAGCAGTAGCATCTTTAACCAAGGCAGCATTAGAGTGGGACACAGATAATTACTGTTCAAACTTCCAATCTGGATTTCAACTGTTCAGAAATAGCTGTATATGCTGATACTTCATTAGAGTTCGACTGGACCCTTGCCAAGATATCCACAGAATGACGAGCAACATTGTTAGAAAGTGATGTTAGCCTCCCATATAGAGTCTAATATCACCTTCTCAGGCTGCTGGAGAGACCAGGAAATAGGGGTAGATACATTCCGGGTAGCATCAGGTGTTAACTCCATGCCAGCCCCATTGACTTGAGATTTTCCTGCTTCTGAAAAACAGCCCAAAAGCACCTCCAGTATTACTGAAGGGCAATGCTTGGCCTGCCAGCACCGAATCCCCACTCCTAGAGATCAATGCAATGCCGACTCCCAACACAGTTACCTCCGAGACAGCTTCTGGCAGTTCCAAGCCTTTTGGGTGGGGCGGCAGGGTCCGTGCAATGGGAGACCAACTGATGTCAAGGTCAGAACACTGCGGAGACTAATCTATAGCCCCAACAGACAAGCTCGAATGTATCTCCCGCATAACCTCCTGGAGAACTCCAATAAAACGATCCATCGGACCGGTAACAGACCGCTGAGGCTCAGTAGGGTAAGCCTTAGCTTTTCCTTTTTGTTTAGGCATGAAAACAGAGCACACACTCACAGTGTCATCTTAAGTACGTCACACTCCCCTGAATTGGTATTCTTGATAGACTAACAGCTTATAAGTGAGTGAGTGGTGGTGACCTCCCTGGCTAGGGGTTGGTGACATACAAGAGACAAGTAGTCTCTTGTTGATGTTTTATGTTTTATTCCCCATGTTTTTCATCCTAACTGGAGAAAGCAGTGAATGTTGGACTGGGATTTAAGGAGTAAGGACTTGTCTAGGGACTTGACCTGAATAACTGTACAGAGACCTAAAAGGTATGGGTGGCAAGGGAAGAGGCAAAGGAAGCCCAAATTCAAAGAGACAGTTGATATTGTATCTGGGGAAAGGTTGAGACAAATCAAGCACATGGAAAGCTATGCTAACTGTTTGAGGTCTCTATGGTATTTCAAAGGGACCTGTTTTGCATCTGGAGTCCAGAACAGTGACCCAGAGGACAAAATTGCAAGCTGGCTCATGAGGTGGAGCCTCACATTGTCACAAGAATGAGTCAGATACAGTAGGCTGCATTTTGCCCCTAAGTCCTTAAGCTGTGGGCATAGTTCAAGGAAATCTTTACATTTCTGCAGTTGTTTTCAACAGATCTGATACAACTCTGGAGTAAAGGAGTTTAACCAGGCAGCAGATAGACAGAATTTCTAGTACCTATGGATATCTTAGCAGTTTTTTCACCACTGATCTAGGGTACCTGGCTCCAAGCACAGGTCTGGACCCAGTATGATGCATCCACTCTGTGTTCAAGGGCCTGGAAAACATAACATTGAGGAGCTGAGATATAAGTTGTTCCATGTAAGTAACCATGTTGTCACCTGTGAGGCCAATATTGAGAATGTTATGTTGACTATGATTCACCATGTCCTCCAGATATTTTTGCAGCTTCAATCTTGTCTTCGAATGTTCCTGAACTTGATCAACTGTGGCCTTATCTTTGATCAGTCTAGTCTCGAACTGCTTGATTCACTGATATGATAGTAAAGGTTGAGAAGATAACACTTCTAAATCGTTTAATCTCTGCTGATCTTTCCAGTTGGACTATCATTAAGGTCTTAAGACATAGCAAGTCCTTCATCTTAGGGGGATGTAGCTTGGGCCTGCTCTTTTAGTTGACCATTTCTTTTGGAGTGGGAAGATTGACTTTGTGCCACATGAGTCCTGATGCAAGGGAAAATCGGGCATCTGGTTTCTGAGCTTTTTTCCATTATATACAAAAATGGCGGTCAGAAGGGGGCTTAGATAGAGTCAGATTGCTTTGGAGCATTAAGTCTCCGCGATCATCTTGGATAAGATCCAGGACAAGCCTCACATTTTATGCTTTTAACTTATTGAATTTTACACTTGCCCCTTGCTTGGATTATTGTTGAACAATAAGTTCAAGGAATGACTATAAAGCACTGAATTACACACAGTCTGATATATTTAATGATCTGTGCTATGAACGAGGGCTATTAGGTTGTTAACATTGTTAACCTGCTTCATTCCATCGGCTGGTGATGACCAAACACAACTTATTTAATTTTATGAGCTCAAAAGAGCTTTCTTTTCACAAATATCCAATCTGAATACAAAGTATGCTGTGCACTAATTCAAACTCATATGCAGCAAGCCCCCAGGCTTCAGGTTTTTCTACAGATTTTTGTTTCACTTTTTTCCCCTTAATATTTAACTGAAAGGAGATTTGTTTTGATTTGGAAAGTTCTTTTAAGTAAAGAAGAACTTTGATCCTCAGTGGCAACCTTCTTTGCCTTTCCACACCTTTAATGATGCAGTGCAGTCATAGAAAACAACTCAGCATCTCAGGGTCAGCTCAGCTGACCAGGCAAGGTCAGTGAATTAAACTGGTGTAGGTGGGGAAGGAGGGGGAGGATATTGCAATACAGCCATAGCCTTAGCAACTGGGGCTTGGTTTCTCATGACAACCATCTCAAAGGATTTTTTTTACACAAAGCCTTATAAAATGCTATCCTGTATAGACAGCAACCTCTACATGCTGCTTTTCACTCCCTCCCCATAAGCTTCTTGTTTAGCATTCGTTTCCACAGTTCACAGCTTAGAGGATATATGATTAAAGAAAGTTCTGTACAGCTAAGCAGGTGATATTAAAATATAGTCTTCCTTCCAATGTGCTCAGGTCCAGTGTTCCCTTCTGCCAAGTAGTGTATTGCATACAGTTCTTGGATATCCATTACCAGGATCAACTTCCTTTCTCAGCGTTAATACCTTACTAAAAGTGTCCTGCTGCCCCACATTGACTGCAGCCTGAGGGATCTTTATTTCACATTGCCAAAGGCTTTGATATAAATGAGTTGCAGTTAATTGTGTCTAAATTATGATTGACATTTCAGCTTTGAGTAATAGGAACATGAATATGAAAATGCAAGTTAAATATCAAACGAAGATTTAAAAAGTTGGAACACACATGCTGGGCTCTATATAACCTTTTAGGAATATATTGAGTTCCTACATAAACTGGGCCAACAACCTGTTGTCTAGCTGAGAACCACCACTAACCCTAAACTCATCCAGGTCGATATTCAAAAGTACTTATCTGGAGAGCTACAGCTGTTATCCAGGCAAGTGCTGCAGGCCAGGCCTATGAAAATTTTCAGCAGCACTGTCTGGCTACCGTGGCCCCATCTGGATAATTCCAGAGTGAAAAGAGGGTGGAGCATGAGCGTTCCTAAAAGTTGTTTGGATAGCATCAATATTCAGTCTGCTATCCTCAGCAAAACGACTGTCCTAAAGTTATCCGGATAGCAGTGGCGCTTGCTGCCTTCCATGTATGTTCATGACTAGCTGCTATCTGGAGAGCGGTACTGACTATACTAGTGATTCTCAACCCAGTCCTGGTGTACCCCTTGGCCAATCAGGCTTTCAGGATATCTACAATGAATTTGCATAAGAAAGATTTGCATGCGCTGCCTCCATTTCATGCAAATCTCTCATGCATATTCATTGTGGATCTGAAAACCTGACTGGCTAGAGGGTGCAACAGGACTGTGACGAGAACCACTGAAATATAAAATCGTAAATTAAAACTGTGGTAAGCATTTAAAAACAATGGTGGCATTCACATATCAACCTGATCGGTCATACTGTCTAGCGATGGTGATGAGGTTCTGTTGTCACAATGGAAAAGAATTATTTGAATAATGCAGAGACCTAGACAGCACTGGAAACTCAGGCGACTTAAGTTTATAGTACAAAAGGAAAAGTGTCTGAAAATGTGAATAGACTAGATTGAGCTAAATGTGAAGCCCCATTTGGCATAAAAACACATTCAGGTCCAAAAAGGGTCATCCAAGTTCAGACATGCAAAGTTTCCTGGGTATTTTAGAAGAGAGTTGCTGAATGCAGAGCTTTTGTAAAATACGTACTGTAAAAGGACGTGCAGGAGGACATGCAACTTTGCTGGCATGTACAGCGGGAACAGCCATTTCACAAAACTGCAAGAAAAAGGCAGCTTCATTCTGGATTGTACACATGCCAGCAGCACCACCGATACCTGTAAGAGCAATCTTACAATTTACACATGAAAATGCTGGCCAATAGACATGTAAATGCAAGATCTCGCAAAACTGCAAAAGCCAATTAAGAAGTCCAGTAAACCTCCACTATTCGAGGTGGGTAAGATCAATTTGATAAGAACTGTTGCCCTGTCATTCACTCCTCAAAACCCTAAGGAGTTAGCTTACACTTGTGTGATTTGCAGGATACTATATGGTGACAACAAAATGCTTTGAACTACATTACATGTTTAGTCCTTGTCAAATGGGAAGCGCACCTATATTTTAAAAATTCCCCTACACGACACCTCCTTTAAATCTGTACCTGCTACAGATATGTGTAAGTAGTAGCTTTTCAAAAATTGCTGCATACATTTGAATACCTATTTGCACATGTAACCTAGCCTTTTACACAGCTAAGTGATGCGCAGAGCTGGGTGCTTAAATTTGTCCTCTATTTCCAGGCAAACATAGCAGCCTAATTTAGGCTCCTAAAAATTGCATGCCCGATTTTCAAAGGATTTATGCTTCTAACTTTGAGAAGTATGCTCCTAAACTGGCCTTTTTGAAAATTTACTAGGGCCGAGTGCCTATATATTTGCTTAAAATTTCTCTAAACTCCCAAATTTAGGAGCATAAAAAGTGGGTGGCAATGGGAATGCATTTAGGGTAGGGAAAAAAGTTAGGAGCTTAGTACTGATATTCAACACTGGGTATCTAAATTAGGCTGTGCCCCTATCTCCTCCCTATGTCCAGCATCTCTCCTCAGTGTGTAGCTTACCAGCATCTCCCATGCCCAGCATCTGCCCTTTCTCCCCATGCCCAGCATCTGCTCTCCATGCCACCATTTTCCCTCATTCCTAACTGTCCCCCATGCCCACCTACTCTTGCTCTCCATCACCTCCCATGTCCTGCATCTGACCTTTCTCCCCATGCCCCCATCATGCCCAGTATCTGTCCTTTTCCCCCTCTATCCCCACATGCCCTACATCTGCCCTCCATGCCAATGTCCAGCATCCACCTTGACTCCCCTATGCCCCGTTATGCCCAGTATCTGCTCTTTTTCCCCCCCACCATCTGCCCTTTTCTCTCTATCTTCCCCCCATGTCTAGCATCTGCTCTCCATCCTTCCTGTGGCAAATTTCTGCCTATTGCCCTCAACATCCCCCCTACAGCCACCGTCTGCCCTCCTTCCCCTTTGGCCCGCATCCGTCCCCTGACCTGCTGCCACTGCTTTTGCAATGCAGCTTCTCCCGGGGTCTGAATACTTCCATGTCAAAAGGAGGCGGGATCGGCAGAGACTTACAAGTACACTGGAATCGGGACCCCGTGTTTTCACTAAGCCGCTGCTGCTGTTTGTGGCTGGCTGGGGAGAGGGCGATTTATGCCGCCGCATGCAGACCCAGGAGAAGCAACAGTGATGACCGCAGCAGCAGCAGGTCAAGGCCGAGCGAGGTGGCTATAGCGGGGCTGTTTTTGGGGCATTTTTTTGGTGACTCACTCTGACACCCCCCTCAAAAAAAATGGCTTTTGCATGGCTAGTTTTGGCTATCTGCCAGCAGCCAGCCTGGCCACATAAAAACCTGATAAGCCAGCTGAAAAACAGCCAGGTTTAAACCCTAGGACCAAATGTGACATCCCTGAGAAATTGCTTATTTTCTTCCATGGCGTTCTTGCCGAGTCCCTATCTATCATGCAGTATTTTTTAGAGAAAGATACCCTGAACTGTGGGGCCTGTCTGTCCCATATTGAGGAGTTTAACAAAGCCTAGGTTTTGCAGGTAGTTATTGTTCCACTCATGGCATCGATATAGTATGTCCTATGTTTCAATAAGAATCATTGGGTTCTGCTACCATTAGCAGGGCTGGCTCCAGAGTTAGTTCAAGGTGTTGGCACCTTAGGCAGACCTTAAGCTTACACTTCTGCTTGGCTGTCAAAATCTCTTGCTGAGCTTTGAATGTCCTACTCTTTGCTGGCCTCAGAAGTTGCCACACTAGGTGACTGCCTAGCTTGTCTAATGAATGGGCTGGCCCTGACTATTTGTAGTATCACCCCAATTATAATTCCTTAGATCACTTATTTAGACTCACTATGAAGATTAACGCACTAGGGAAGCCTCATACTATCTTAACCAGAGGTAAAAGAGATTAGGCCTTATTTGAATGTCAGTGGCTGCAGACAGTGAATAACTACTGAAAATGTGTGACCTAAACCAGAGAAATAACTAGATACAGAGGGGTCACAAATTAAACCCTGTGAGTGGTTTTGTAAAATGCTAGCTGTGGTATTCAAATATTTTACATATATTCAGTGCTATCTATAGAAAAGACAATCCTGAATATACGTATACAGCAGTGATATCTAGTGTTCTATTGATAGTGGTGATATTCAGCTGCTATTCCTATAATTATGCTGTTTAGTTTATATAACCTATGCTTTTTCTGCCTTGCAAGTTCCTTGAAACTCACAGGAAACAGGTACCAAGACACCTTCAGGAGGCTGGAGGATTTTTTTGCTTTAGATATGCACGTCAGCCTCTGGAAAATACAGAGCTCAAAGGACTTATGTCAGGTACAGTGGGATTGGTTAGTTTCTACTGTAATAGTGGGTTACTGAGGCCTGTGATATAGTGTAGTGTGCTGTGTTAAAACAAAGTGGTTAAACAAAACATTTTCTTTAACTACCATAAAAGCATTCAATAACAAAAAAAACCCTCTTCCACAGTGAACCTGCAAATAAAAGAGATCTGTTGAATATGTAAATTAAAGTCAGAAAATGTTTCTGACAACAGAAATCAAACAATTATTTAACCTAACAAGGATAGGCAATTAGTTAACTGCAATCAGAGGGTTTTTAATTTTTTTTCTTTTAGAGTGGTGTACACTAGTAATACAAGCTCTGACTGGATCGGGATACAGGCCCAGTCCTCTCCAGAGGCCTTGGTGCTTTTCTACACTGAAATTCAGATTTCTCTAACCCACTTATTGTAAGGTCTCACAATTTGGAATGATCATGCCCCAGCTTTAGAGTTACCCAAAAAGATTTATTCTGAAGTTCTTTCCTGGTTCTTTAGCAGAACTGAAATTTGGATAATTACCTTTGGATAGCAGTTCACCTGCTCTCTGGCAATGCAAGCTCAGCCTTTCCCAAGAGAGCCTTTGAGAGCCAGTGCTGACAGCAAAGGCTGGTTCTAGTCTTCTCTAACCCAGAGCCAGGGCACATCATTGCTTTCCTTTGTTGTGTAAATCCCCAAAGTCTTGGAACCTTTTATGAGGGCTGAAACTCCAGTCACCTCACTTCCTGCCTTTTTGTTTGCTTCTTATCTAGAAGCCAGCCAGACCACAACTAACTGAATTAAAAAAAACAAAAACCCTCAGGTTTCAACTAGAGGCTGGTTCAAGGTGAGAATTAACCCTTCTGTTGCTGTCCAAAAAGTCAGTCCAGCACTTCCTGGGCATGCTTAAAGGTTTGCTCATTGTAATCCACTTTGGGGTTTGTGTTAGCTGTTGGTATGCTCGGTGTGTAATTTCCAAAGCTGGTAGCAAACATCCATGGCAGGATTTGTTTTTTCAATGCAGAAATCTCCAAAAGTCTTTAACAGTAAATTCTGAATGTACACAAATGCATAGAAAGGGGATTTACATGCCTAGTGGTCCTCCATTGTTAAATGTATAAACCCTTTTGAGTATCCATTCCACAGAATACTTATAGTATCATTGACTATTAGAACTTATTGATGGGTAAAACTGTCAGCTTGTAGCAGCGAAGTGCATGCAATGAATAAAACCAGGAGTCAGTTCAGGGTCCAAGCCAATTTATTGTGCACAGGCTCAGACAGGAGAGTATCCAAAAAGGACTGAGCAATGGAGTACAGGAGCAAATTCCTTATATACAATTTTTACAGTTTGATACAGGCAAACTTTCTATTGGTCCCAACGCCCCTTGCACCTGTCCAATCGGGGACCCTCTCTTGGCCTAGCTCCCTGTTCCCCCTTCTCAGGCTGTTCTAACAAAGGCATAGTCTTAGATATTGATACATTTCTACTTCAAGGACATTTCTAGCTCAGAGAATGAAAGACTAGTTCTATCATAAAGGAATTATACAAACTTTTCAAAAGCAGTTTAAAGCAGTTTCAGCCAGTTTCTCAGACTCTGGTTCTTCTCAGCACTACTCTCAGGTGGGGGTTAGGATCTAGGCCTAGTTTACAGGCCATAGCTTACCACATTCCCACCTTTGATTATTCTCAGCCCGAATAAAAGAGGGTGAGAGTATAATCACATATCGAACATATGTCAAACCGAGGCTTCCTCCCGGGGTATAGCCTGGTACCGCCACATGGCCATTACCCGGGTGGCTGTTTTACGTTCAACTGTACTATCAATAATGGAGGTTAACATACATAAGCAAAGAGGCAGAAAACATGGAAGGAGTAAACATAGAGCTACTATGATTAATACTGTGAACATAATTGTCTTCAATCCTCCTAGCCCTGAAAATAGGGTGCCAGACCATCCATTGAGGTCCAATCCATTCCAAGTCTGAATTGGGACATGTGCTAACCTACGGATGTCGTCAGCAATGTCTTCAACAACCTGACCTTGATCATCAATCTGCAAACAGCAATTAGTTAAATTTTCCACACACACCCCCTCAGATGCAAGTAAATAATCAAGTGCTAAGCGGTTCTGATAAATGGCTGTACGCATTTGGGTACTTTGCTTGGCTAAAAGAGTTAATGCCTTACTTGTTTCATTAGTTATAATTTCTACAACAGCTTGCAAGCGTATAATACGATTCAGCATATACACAGGAGTGCGGTATCCACAGGTCCCATCTTGCGCCCAACTGGCTGGTCTGTAACATGTGATACAAGGAGGTATATCAGTGGGCATTCTAAGGGGCCCCAGGGCTACCGTAAGTACAACATAAATACATAGATATATCATGATTACAATATCTCAATGAATTTGTCTAGAAATTTGCAAATTCTTTTACTGAAGTTCTTTTTCCACAGCTTCCACTGTACGTAGACCTGTCAGCTTCCGGCTGGTGACAGGAGTAGGGTTGCAGATTCCTCAAGCTTCCACCGTACGTAGACCTGCCAGCTTCCAGCTGGGTGGCAGGAGTAGGGCTGCAGACTCTCACAGCAGTGGTTGTCGCCGCAGCGTAAGTCGCAATGGCGAGTCTGGTTTGTTTGTTGATGTCCAGTGACAAAGTTCAGTAGATGCCGCTGGCTTTACTCGACTGTGGTGAATCCAAGGTTCCAATTCTGCAACCTTAACTGCTGTAGGAGTTGATAGTATGACGACATAAGGTCCCTTCCAATGAGGTGCTAACGGTGTCTTCCTCCACTCTTTGACCCACACCGAGGCTCCAGGCTTGAAGGGATGCAGCGGCTCGGTCAGATTGATGGGCAACTGGTCTTGTACCCATGCATGGAGACTCTGCAAAACAGAACCTAGAGCCAATAGTTCTTGTCTAGTGATTTCAGACCCAATCTGACTCATATCTCCTTTAATCCCTTGGATTATGGGCGGAGGGCGCCCATACAGGATCTCAAAAGGGGAAACTCCTAATGACTTGGTGGGGGCTGAGCGTATCCTAAGAAGGGCTATAGGGCGAACCTGTGGCCACTTCAGGTGAGCTTCCTGACAGAGTTTGGACAGCTGGGATTTCAGGGTGCGATTCATGCGTTCTACCTTCCCCGAGCTCTGGGGTCTGTATGCTGTATGTAATTTCCATTGTACTTGCAGAGCTCGGGCTAACTGCTGGGTTACTTGAGATACAAATGAGGGCCCATTATCTGACTCTATAGCTAAGGGTATTCCAAACCGGGGAACGATTTCATGGAGCAGAACTTTGGTAACTTCCCTGGCTTTTTCAGTTCTGGTGGGAAAAGCCTCCACCCACCTAGAGAATGTGCAAACCAGGACCAACAGGTAACGATATCTGTTTGCTCGTGGCATTTCTGTGAAGTCCACCTGGATATTTCCCATGGGGGTAACTCCTACTGATTGAGCTTGTGGGGGCAGGCTGGGACCCTGCCGGACATTGTTCTTTGCACAAATTACACATTTACGGGCTACTGTGGCTGATATGGGTCCTAGCAATGAAATACAAAAATGGGGTCGGAGAGCTTTTTCCATTGCAGTTTTCCCATAGTGTGTGGCTTGATGAAAAGCATGGACAAAGGCAGGACCCAAGGCTTCAGGGATTACAGTTGGACCGGGAGGCGAGCCACCGGCTGGCGGTGGTAGCACTACCCATCCGGTCTCGGATAACACTCCCCCTTCCTTTTGACAATAATAGTCTAACTCTTTGGATGTGTACCGGGGGGTGGCCATCCTTTTGCGACGATATCCAGTTGTTTTGATAGATAGTCTCTCGGATCTTGGCAACGACCTGTAGCCTGAGTCAATACTCCTAAAGCATTCCCACTTGACTCATGGACATAGAGACAAAATGATTTCTGTACATCTGGCAGGCCCAAAGCTGGTGATGACATCAAGGCTGCCTTCAACGATCGGAATGCTGCATCCTGCTCTGGTCCCCATTCCAAGGGAGATCATTCCATTCCTTTGGTAGCTTGATACAATGGCTTTGCCAACAGCGCAAAGTTGGGTATCCATATTCGACAGTAGCCTGCAGCTCCCAAGAAAGCCCTCACCTGCTTTCTGGTGGTTGGGGTAGGGATGCGACACACTGCTTCTTTTCGCTCTAGCCCCAATTTACGAATTCCTTTGGACAGATGGAAGCCCAGGTATTTAACCTCAGTTTGGCATAGCTGCGCCTTGGCTCTTGAGACCTTGTATCCGGCTTCATTCAGGAGGTGCAAGAGATCACTGGTGGCATGCACGCATTCGTTTCTGGAGTTGGTGGCTACTAGCAGGTCATCTACATACTGAAGAAGGACTCTCTTCCCTGGAGTCACAGAATAACTTGACAGATCCTGATTTAGGGCAGCACTGAAGAGGGTAGGCGAGTTCTTGAATCCTTGGGGTAATCGAGTCCAGGTGAGTTGGCCTCGCCTCCCTGTGATGGGGTCTTCCCATTCAAATGCAAACAAGAGTTGACTAGTTGGTGCTAATCGTATGCAGAAGAAAGCATCCTTTAAATCCAAGACGGTGAAGTGAGTAGCCTCAGCGGGGATCAGTCCCAGGAGAGTATAAGGGTTTGGTACTACTGGATGTATGGTTACAACTGCATTATTTACTCGTCTCATGTCCTGCACTGGGTTTCTTGACTGGGAGGAGGGGGGTATTCCAGGGCGATTGGCACTTCCTGAGAAGTCCATGCTTCAAAATTTCATTAAATGACAGTGAATTCCTTCAATCGCCGGTCGCAGGAGCGGGTATTGTCTCACGTGCACTGGTTCCACTCCTGGCTTGACGGTGACAATGACAGGGGCTATATTCTTCGCTAGGCCAGGAGGATTATCCTCCGCCCATACCTCAGGCGGAGCTGAGATTCTGGTGTGGATATGTGGACTGGCTGCCTTGATCAGAGATGTACTATAGAACTGCCATTCCTCTTCCCGGGGGACAGTCAGCACCATCAGGCCAGCAGATTTCGAGTTCACAGTCATTTCCCCCTTCAACAAAGGATATCTGCGCCTGGAGCTTAGCAAGCATGTCCCGGCCCAAGAGGGGGATTGGGCATTCAGGCATGTACAGGAACTGATGTGTTATTTTCTGTCCCCCTAATTTACAGGTGCGGTTCTGCAAAAAGGGTTTGGTGGTTCTGGTTCCGGTAGCGCCGACGATAGTGACGGATCGCGAAGACAAGGGGGCTACTGGTTTGGCCACTACTGAATGTTCGGCCCCCGTATCCACCATAAAATCTATATACTGGTCCCCAATCTTCAGACTGACCATAGGCTCCTGGGAACCCAGAGGAAACTTGGAGCCCAGTCTGGCCTAGTCTTCATCCATATTGTAGTCCTCTTCGGCTGCCATTCCCTCTATAGCTTCTTCTTCTTCTCGCTGGAACTGTGTGCGATGCATTCCTCCCCAACTCAGGAATCGTCCCCCTGCTCTCCGTGTGCTCCCTCCTCCCCTCCGGGAGGCGGAGTCGAAGTACGGGCATTCATTCTTCCAATGTCCTTCTTCCTGACAGTGGGCGCACTGATTTGCACCCAATGGGGGCCGACCATTTCCTCGGCCCCTTCCACGTCCTCGGGTCCTTTGGTTAGAGAAACTTCCTCCACGTCGTTCAACTAAAGCTGCAGCAAGAAAATCAGCTTTCTTCATTTTACGTTCACTTTCCTTCTGACTTTCTTGATCACGATTCACAAACACTTTCTGAGCAACTTCCATTAACTGGGCCGCATTCATGCCCGTAAACCCTTCCAACTTCTGCAGTTTCCGTTTTATATCTCCCTGGGACTGACTCACAAAGGCTGCATTC
The DNA here is from genome assembly GCA_033557465.1 of Ichthyophis bannanicus. Classification (NCBI taxonomy): domain Eukaryota; kingdom Metazoa; phylum Chordata; class Amphibia; order Gymnophiona; family Ichthyophiidae; genus Ichthyophis; species Ichthyophis bannanicus. The sequence goes on along the minus strand of CM066035.1, from coordinate 407,665,366 downwards.
ACCATGCGCAAATTTTCCTGGGCCGCTGGATCATATGGGGCATATAGTCTGTAAGCTTCAGATAAACGTTCATAAAAGGCCGCTGGGCTCTCGTCTGGATGCTGGATGACTTCTGATACCTTTCCGATATTCATGGCCTTCTGGCTTCCTTTCTTCAGGCCTTGCAGTAGGGCCTGGCGGAATCGAGTGAGGGCTGCCGCCCCACTCACACTGTTCGGATCCCAATTAGGATCGTCATTTGGGAAATCTACAGCGGCTGCTTGCTGGGAATCCAGGCCTCTGTCTCCTACCGGATTTTCTTCTAACCATCGGATGGACGCTTGCACAATCCGTGCTCATTCTTCAGTAGTGAAGAGGGTAGATAGGAGCTGGCGGCAATCAGACCAGGTAGGCTGATGGGTCTGCATAATACTTGACATTAATTCAGCTAATTCTTGGGGCTTTTCAGTATAGGATGCATAATGCGTTTTCCAATTCAATAAATCTGTGGTGGAGAAGGGCACATAAACGAGACTGGCTGGCCCCACCACAACCTGGTCCTGTTCATTCAGGATAGGTAGTCCTGGGACCTGGCGCAATGGCATCACGTGACCATTCCTCTGGCTTGCTGTCGTACTTCTGAGGGCGTAATGCAGTCTGGCCTGCCGGAATTCAGCTCCCCTGCTTTGATCTCTGGCAGTAGGTGACCCCGAACTGGCAAATGAAACCCTGCTTACAGTACCATCGGTGGACTGCGGCCCTTCCGAGGCACTCTGGACGGAGCTGGGGATCTCGCTTGGGAGGGGGTGTGCCTCCTCCTGTTGCGGAGGTGGTTGGTGGGCTAGGGGTAAATCGGCAGGAGGGGGTTCCCCTGTGCCAGGCTCAGCCTGGGGTCATGGTGGAGCTGAGGGGACTGGCCTATAGAGGAACTGGGGCGGATGGGTCAGAATATCTGGCGATTCCGGGGCAAAATAAACAGGCAGCTTCTCTTCTCTAGACCTCTGGGCCCCCCTAGTGGTCACTACCAATATCCTACACTGTTCCTCATGGCAGCGCTTTATCCAGGAGGGCTCCTTTTCGCAAATACTTAACCAGGAATCCATATAGGGGAACTGGTCAGGGTGTTTCTTACGTACAATCTGATGAACTAGGGAGACAATTCTAACATCAAAAGTACCACCAGGGGGTCATGCAGTGACCAGCACCGGCCACTCCCTGTCACAGAGTATTCCTAATCGGGACGGAGACATCTTTACTCCATAGTCTCCGTCAAACCCCTTCTTAAAATTCTTGATCACACATTTCAGCGGAGTTTGCGTGGACTCCGACCCTCCCATCATGACGTACACAACAACAAACAGTACGGGCGGGTAGTCGGGCTGCAGGTAAGGGGTCAGTACAGCCCTAGAAACAAATAGGTAGACAAACACCGAACGCTTCCTCCTTTTCACGACCTGGGCGCGGTCGCCCAGCCAGGAACTGCGCTACTCAGGAGTCCGCTCTCACTTGGTCTGTGTTTCAAGACCTTTCATTCATACACACAATCAAACATGCTAGCAACGTTTTCCCAAATTCCCAGGCCTACCTTACTAACCAACAGCAGCCGGCCTCGCGCATTCATGCAAGGGGTCTCGCGCACTCATGCAAGGCGAACTCGGACTGCCCTGAGAGGTGATCAGACTCTCAGTCTCGCGCACTCATGCGAGACGTACCCCAAGCTAGCTGACTAGATAGCAATAAATGTTCTACTCACCGGATCCGGTACCCGCTACAGAACTAGTTCTTGGATTTAATCCTGGACTTCCTTCGGGTTCGGAGGTGTTGGCCGGCTGGATCCAATAGCCCGCCGAGGCAAGGCGGAACCCTCTCCGATACAAGAGGACCGGTGGCGCCTGCGGCTTCCCCTGCATTCGGACGGACACGGTTCCAACCGGGCCAAACCTTGAGGCGGTAATACGTGGTATATTCACTTGAATACCATCCACCACTCGCACTTCCCGGCCAATGCACCAGGAAATGTAGCAGCGAAGTGCATGCAATGAATAAAACCAGGAGTCAGTTCAGGGTCCAAGCCAATTTATTGTGCACAGGCTCAGACAGGAGAGTATCCAAAAAGGACTGAGCAATAGAGTACAGGAGCAAATTCCTTATATACAATTTTTACAGTTTGATACAGGCAAACTTTCTATTGGTCCCAACGCCCCTTGCACCTGTCCAATCGGGGACCCTCTCTGGGTCTAGCTCCCTGTTCCCCCTTCTCAGGCTATTCTAACAATCTATCTATTCTTAGATATTGATACATTTCTACTTCAAGGACATTTCTAGCTCAGAGAATGCAAGACTAGTTCTATCATAAAGGAATTATACAAACTTTTCAAAAGCAGTTTAAAGCAGTTTCAGCCAGTTTCTCAGACTCTGGTTCTTCTCAGCACTACTCTCAGGTGGGGGTTAGGATCTAGGCCTAGTTTACAGGCCATAGCCTACCACAAACTCACTGCCCTTACAAAAAAATTAGACCTAACAGACTTAATTCTCTAGTACAGAACTGAATGCTCAGTTGACAAGGACTTTGAAAGCAGATCATTGGCGGATCATGCCAACAGGACCAGCACAGCAGCAAGATAGGTTGCAAGACTAAAAGACCAGAGGAAAACAGCAATAGAAGAAGTAGCTTGAGCCCAGGATGCTGGAGTGGGGTAAGTTCAGCTAAACTGTCTGCTCGCACGTTAGAGTCCTGGCACTGAAGGATTTGGTCCAAGCATAGGAACCTTAAGTACAGAATAAGATCTGCTGAAGTAGAAGAAGCATTTATGGACAGCTTAGAATCAGGATACACTAGTGAAGGCCCAACAGCAGTGAGAATGGGGCTGAAGTACCGATGGCGACAGCCCAGAACAGATGAGGAGGTCCAACTCAGTATCAAGATAGCATTTCATTACAGGGGCATAATATGCTTGGCAGAAGGCTGATAGTTGACAAGTGCAATAAGGAGTATGATGGATGTGTGGGCAGTCTGTCATCCCATGATAGCTAGGGTTGATTTGGCTATCGGGCTGGCTAGGAGGGTATCCCCTTCCACTGTCAGTGTTCCATACCCATTCTTCCTGAAATAATTGCTGTTATTCAGTCAAGAGCTGTGCTCCCCTTCATGAACCCCCAAACAAATATGATAAGAACATAAGAACATAAGATATGCCATACTGGATCAGACCAAGGTCCATCAAGCCCAGTATCCTGTTTCCAACAGTGGTCAATCTAGGTCAGACGTACCTAGCAGTTTCCCCAAAAGACACAGGTTCCGCAATGCTTGTACTAGGTCAAGCATTGATATCCTGGGTCCCTTCTTAATAATGGTTTATGGACCTTTCCTCCAGGAACTTGTCCAAACCTTTTTTAAACCCAGCTACACTAACAGCCTTTACTACATCCTCCGGTAACAAATTCCAGAGTTTGATTACACGTTGAGTGAAAAAATATTTTCTTTTTTTAGTCTTAAATAGTTTACCCTGTAGCTTCATTGCATGTCCCCTAGTCTTTCTATATTCTGATAACGTAAACAGTCGATCTACGTTTACCCGTTCTACTCTGTTCATTAATTTATAGACTTCTATCATATCTCCCCTCAGCCGTCTCTTTTCCAGGTTAAAGAGCCCTAACCTTTTTAGACTTTCTTTATAGGAGTATCCTTCCATCCCCTTCACCATTTTGGTGGCTCTTCTCTGAACCTTTTCTAATAACGCTATATCCTTTTTAAGATACAGCGACCAGAATTGCACACAATATTCAAGGTGTGGTCTCACCATGGAATGGTATAGAGGCATTATAGAGGCATCCGACATACCAACAACATAACCTCCAGTGTCTTTCAAAGAATCCACCATCAAGAACATTCATAATCACCATGACCACATTACGATTCTATTATACAATATAATTTAAATAATCTATAAGCACCTTTGTTTTCTGTATATAGTTACCTTGTTACTTCCAAGTTACAATCCCTGTTTAATGTAAGCAAAAGATATTGTTCTATTGCAAATGTTGTTACAATATAAACCGCACTGATTCTAAATAGCGCGGTATATAAGAATTTGTAATAAATAAATAAAATAAATAAATTATATCTTTTGTTTTATTTTCCATTCCTTTCCTTATGATACCTAGCATTCTATTTTCTCTCTTCGCCGCTGCTGCACACTGGGCCGAGGGTTTTAACATGTTATCCACAATGACGCCTAAATCTTTTTCCTGGGTGGTGGTTCCTAATGTGGAACCTTGCATTGGGTAACCATAGTTTGAGTTGTTCTTCCCTAGGTGCATAACTTTTTGCACTTGTCCACATTAAATTTCATCTGCCATTTTGATGCCCAGTCTTCCAATTTACCAAGATCCTCTTGCAATTTTCCATAATCCTCTTGGGTTTTAACAGCTTTAAATAGTTTTGTGTCATCTGCAAATTTGATAACCTCACTCGTTATTCCACTTTCCAGGTCATTTATGAATATGTCAAAAAGCAGCGGACCCAGCACAGATCCCTGGGGTACACCACTATTCACCTTTTTCCATTGGGAAAATTGGCCATTTAGCCCAACCCTCTGCTTTCTATCTTTTAACCAGTTCCTGATCCACAGTAGTACACTGCCTCCTATCCCATGACTCTTTAGTTTTGCCAAACGTCTCTGATGAGGGACTTTGTTAGAGGCTTTCTGAAAGTCCAGATACACTATATCAACCAACTCACCTTTGTCCACCTGTTTATTCACACTTTCAAAAAAACATAACAGATTAGTAAGACAAGATCTTCCTTGTCTAAAGCCATGTTGGCTGTCTTCCATTAGGCCATGACTACATGCTGAGTAATTTTATTCTTTATGATGGTTTCTACCATTATTCCCGGTATTGACGTGAGGCTCACTGGTCTGTAGTTTCCCGGATCACCCCTCGAACCCTTTTTAAAAATTGGTGTTACATTGGCGATCCGCCAATCTTCAGGTATTAGAGATGATTTTAATGATAGTTCACAGATTAGTAATAGCAGGTCTGCAATCTCATATTTCAGTTCTTTCAACACCCTTGGATGTATACCATCCGGCCCAGGTGATTTGCTACTCTTCAGTTTATCTAATAGTTGTAAGACATCTTCCCGATGTATCGATATTTCCTTCAATTCTTTCGCACCTTTAAATACTACTTCAGTCATGGGTAACATCCCTACATCTTCCTCAGTAAAGACCGAAGCAAAGAATTCATTCAGTCTCTCCGCTATCGCCTTGTCGCCTCTTAGTGCCCCTTTAACTCCTCTATCATCTAATGGTCCAACTGACTCTCTCACAGGTTTTTTGCTACGAATGTACTTGAAAAAATCTTTATTTCGCGTTTTTGCTTCCGCAGCAAGCGTCTTCTCAAATTCTCCCTTTGCCTTCTTTATCAATGCCTTGCATTTGACCTGCCAGTGCTTGTGCTGTTTCCAGGTTTCATCATTTGGCTCTTTTTTCCATTTCCTGAAAGATGCTTTTTTGGCAACAACAGCCTCTCTGACCTCACCTTTAAACCATGCTGGCAGTTTTTTGGACTTCCTTCCACTTTTCTTAAAGCGTGGAATACAGCTGGTCTGGGCTTCCAAGATAGTATTTTTCAACAACACCCAAGCTTGATGTAAGTCTTTAACCTTTGCAACTGCTCCTTTTAGTTTTTTCTTAACTATTTTCCTCATTTTATCTTAGTCTCCCTTTCGAAAGTTAAAAGGTAGTACTGTGGATTTCCTTACTATCCCTCCTCCACTAATTAAATCAAAGGCGATCATGCTATGATCACTATTGCCAAGTGGCCACAACACCCTTATCTCTTGCACTAGATCTGGTGTTCCACTAAGGACTAGGTCTAATATGGCTTCCCCTCTGGTCGGTTCATGAACCAGCTGCTCCAAGAAGCAGTCATTTATGTCATCTAGGAACTTTATCTCCCTAGCATATCCTGCCGTGACACTGACCCAGTCGATACCGGGGTAATTGAAATCACCCATGATAATGGACATTTGAAAAGAACTTTTAAGAAAGCTCAAGGCTCATTGACTGTGGTAGACTGGTAGTGTTCCTCACTGCACCAGGTTCATTTTCTCTTGGACTTGGGTTGTTAGGAACTCCATGACAAAGCAGGTGGCAGAACACTCAAAGAAGCATAGAATGGCAACCCAAAGGCACCTGCAAAGTTGAAAAGCAAGGGGATGATGAGGACCCAACTGACCAAAAAAACCCTAATCCCAAACAAAACAAAACACACTGTTCAGAGCAATACAGCAAGAAGAATGGTAATGAACCTGCAAGGCATTAAAAGAGGGTGAAAGTCCTACAGTGACAACCCAGAGGCATCCACAAAGTTGAAAAGAAGTAGGAGGATGAAGAGTGGTCCAAAAATAAAAAAGACACGCAGGTTACTGTAAACAGTGCCGGCCTGTCCACTGTGCAAGAATGTTGTTCGCACAGGGTCCCGTGCTTCAGGGGGCCCCGCACCAACAACATCCCTCATTGATGGCAGGCAGGGTGGCTTTAGAGGGTGCCGTAGAGGTCCCAGCTCCCCCTAACAGCTGCCGAAGTGAAGCGCATCTTTTTCCTTCACTTCGGCAGCTGTACTGAAGTTCAGAACGCTGCTGTGCTGAGCGCAGGGAAACAGGAAGTCCCCTTTGACCTCAGCGTGGTAGCATTCTAAACTTCAGTACAGCTGCCAAAGTGAAGGAAAGAGATGCACTTCACTTTGGCAGCTATTAGAGGTGAGCCAGGGCATTTTAGATAGTCACAGGGCTCTTTGGGAGGGGAGGGCAAGGGGAGCTTGGACTGGAAATGGACTGGGGGGGGGCTTGAACTGGAAATAGCTGATGGGGAAGGGGGCTTGGAATGGAAATGGGCTTTTGTGGGGGAGCTAGGACTGGAAATGGGCTGTGGGGGGGTTTGAACTGGAAATGGGCTGTGGGGGGGGGGGTTTGAACTGGAAATAGCTGATGGGGAGGGGGGCTTGGACTGGAAATGGGCTGAGTGGAGGGGGGCTTGAACTAGAAATGGCTGATGGAGAGGGGGGCTTGGACTGGAAATGGGATGACCGGGGGGGGGGGCGCTAGGATTGGAAATGGGCTGATGGTGGGGCTAGGACTGGAGATGGGCTGATGCGGGGACTAGAAGGGGGCTAGGAAAGGACTGGAAATGGACTGATGGGGGGCTGGGTTGGGAATGGGCTGTGGGGGGTGGGACTTGGATTGAAATGGACTCATGGAGGGGCTAGGACTTTAAATAAGCTCATAGTGGGGCTTGGAATGGAAATGGACTGAGTGGGGGGAGCTAGGATTGGAAATGAGCTGATGGTGGGGGGCTAGGATAGGACTGAAAATGGATGGGGGAGCTAGGATTGGAAATGGGCTGATGGGGGGCTAGGACTGGAGATGGGCTGATGCGGGGACTAGAAGGGAGCAGATGCTGGGTGGGGCTGGAACTAGAAGGGAGCTGATGTTGGGGGAGGACGAGAATGGGATGGGGCTAGCAGAAATGGAGAGGGGAAAAATATTTTGTGTGGGAGGAAAGATTGGCCGGGTACTGAGAGAGTAAGTGGGGACTGAGGATGGAGGGGTAAAATTTGAGTGGATGAAAAAGGAATAAAGAAAGAGATGGAGGACAGAGCAAAAGGAGAAAGATCAGTATGTTAAAGCAGATGTAGGGAGAGAATGGAAAAAAACTAGGAGAAAAAAAGACAAATGGACAGCAGACAATGGAGAGATAGCAGAAGACCAGAAGAAACCAGAAGAAAGTAAGTGACTGGAGCAAGTGCAACTGAAAAATAAAATGCACAAACAAAAAGTTAGAAATTGGTTGAGTGGGAGGCAACAAAGAGTACAGGTAAATGGAGCTCACTCTGAGGAGAAGGAAGTTACCAGTAGATCTATCCTTGGTCTGATTCTTAACATCTTTGTTAATGATATAGTAGAAGGGCTGTCGGGTAAGGTTTGCCTCTTTGCGGATGGTACCAAAATCTGCAATAGAGTAGACACCCAGGAAGGTGTAGATAACATGAGGAGGGATCTAGCTAAGCATGAAGAATTATCTAGAATTTGGCAGCTGGGATTTAATGTTAAAAAAAATGCAAGGCCATGCATTTGGGCTGCAGCAATCCAAGGGAGTAATATAGTATAGGGGGTGAAGTACTTTTGTCCACTAAAGAAGAGCAGGACCTAGGCATGGTTGTGTCTGAAGATCTTAAAGTGGCTAAACAGGTAGAAAAGACGACAGCAAAAGCTAGAAGGATATTTGGGTGCATATGGAGAGGAATGGTTAGCAGAAAAAAGGAGGTGATAGTGCCTCTGTATAAGACTTTGGTGCGGCCTCATTTGGAGTATTGTGTGCAATTCTGGATACCGCACCTTCAAAAGGATATAAACAGGATAGAGTTAGTACAGAGGGTGGCTACTAAATTGATTAGTGGTCTTCATTATTAAGCATATGTGGACAGACTTAAGGATCTTAATATGTACACCTTAGAGGAAAGGTGGGATAGAGATGATATGATTGAGACGTTTAAATACCTCCGTGACATAAATGCACAGGGAGAGAGCCTCTTTCGATTGAAAGCAAGTACTGCTATGAAGGGACATGGGATGAGGGTGAAAGGGGATAGATTCAGGAGTGATACGTGGAAATATTTCTTTACGGAAAGAGTGGTAGATGCGTGGAATAGTTTCCCATTGGAGGTGGTAGAGATGAGGAGAGTATCTGAATTCAAAAAAGCATGGGGCAAACAGAGGATTTCTAAAGGAAAAAAGGAGACTGTTGTAGTTGTTTCTTTGGAAGGACAGAATAGATAGGCCATGTGGTCTTTTTCTGTCATCATTTTTCTGTTTCTATGTTTCTATATTGAATTTATTAACTGGAATATGCGTCTTTAACGTCTGCATTTTGTTTAGTACAAGTGGAAATTAATTTATAGCTTTATTTCTGCAGTGTTGTTGTACATTCCAAGTTTGGCTACTGGGGTTCCCAGTTTAATTATTGTCTTCCTATTTCTAAATTGTGATCCCTTGTTCTTTGTTTGGTGATGGTCTGTGTTCTGCATGTGTAACTGAGCTGAGGTAGTCTGTTTATGTAGTTTATATTGGACAGTGCCATTTGTTCTCTTTCCCCAGTAGAAGATGTATTGGTATTCTCTGAGATGCATTGGTTTAATATTTGCAATGTTGCCTTTTGATAGGTAGGGTATAATGCTTTGTGAGCCCTGGTAGTACTGTTATGATATGGTGGGTTTGCTATGGGTTCTAAATGGACAGTGTTTGTAGTCCTTCCTAATGTGCCTTTTAGTCTTTATTTATCCATACACTCATTAAGAGGCATGATTACTAAAAGTTAGTGCATGTTAACATTATGCAAATAGTTATGCAAATGAGGTCCCTTATGCAAATAGATTCCACCTGGTGGCAACATCCAGCTTCAACTAGTTCACAGGTGCCCCTTTTGCTTCCTGCTTCTTATGTACCTTACAATACCCCTTCACACTTTGGTGAAAACATCCTGCTATTTTTTTTGGCACTTCTCAATCAGTTGTCACAGGATAGGGTTGCTACTTTTCTTGCTCCCCAGGCCTAGGGAGTCTGGTAACCAGGTTTAGCATGTGTGCAAAGTATTTGATCCCATGAAAGCCTCCCTCCTTCACTGCCTTAACCATGTTCATCCCACCATCTATTACAAAGAAACCAGAAAATACAGTTCTGTTTCTGTCTTGCCAATCATGCAACATTGCCCTTATTTCTGCTAAGATATGGCTTCTAATATGGCTATTATCTATCACCTGGCTATGTTGCACAGCTCTGGTACCATTCTCCTGCCACTCCCCTGTTATACCTATAGCCTGTCCCTGCCTCATCCATCAACTACCAGAGTGTTGTCAGGGAGAGATAGGGGTGTAACATTCTAACTAGTTCAGATGTCAGTGGTGAAATGCATACTACTATCCTTGGCCTTTGCTGGTTGTGCCTGCAGCTGGCCACACAATTGATTATACAGGCTGGTAATCACTTGACTACTAAAAGTTATCCTGCAGGGCACTTATTAACTGGGAGCTAAGAGATGCAGCAGCCTCTTAAATCCCAAGTTCTCAACCAAGAGATGTTATTCAAGGCTCTCATTTCCCATACATCATGTTACCACCCTTGATGTCTGCTGCTTGCACCACAACTGCTGCTGAATACTACCCCATTTCCTCCACGGTGGCTTGCATTGATGTGCATTTGGCCTGTTGCCATGCCACCTCACTGGGGGGAAGAGGCTAAGGCTACACTTGGGCAATACATTTCATTTTTTCTGTACCTTTCCAGTTCTGCTATTTCCACTCCTGGATAGAGTCCTCAACCTAGGATCAGCATCCTCTTTGTATTGAGCTGGAAAGGATGCTATTTAGCAAATGATACTGCATATTACTGGAAGGTTGCCCATCAGCTTCGCTACTAATGTGCTTCCTACACATGGGCGGATCAAGGCGTGGAAGCACGCCTTGATCCGCCCAATTCTCAAAAAGGCCTCCCTGGACCAGTGGCGTAGCGTGAGTTGTCAGCACCCGGGGCAAGGCAAGTAATTTGCGCCCCCTAACCCGTGGATTTTAGCCGCCGGGGAGCTTCTTTGCGCGGGGGAGCCGACCGTGATCCTACCCCGGGAGGGAGCGATCGTCAGCACTGACCTCGCTGAGCTGGAGTCCAGGGAAACGAACAGCACAGCAGCAAGAGCCCGACAAGCATGGTTAAACGCCCAACAGCAGGGAAGAGGAGGAGATCCGGAACCAGAAACTCGCGATGCCGCCCTGCAGCTCCGCCTTCTCGAGCGCACAGGGCGATCCGACCCCAACCCCAGCTTTACATTGAGATCGAGGGGCGACGACGCGATAAACAGTCCCCCTCCCACCCCGCCCCGGCAGCTTGTGTGAAATAGCTACCTAGAGGGGGTCAATCGCATCGCATGCGCTTTGTTGCCGAGGGTTTGCCAAGAACAATGCGACTCCCAGGACTGCGGGCTTGAGGGCTATAGCGCAAACCTCTTTGCAGTGCCACCACCAGATGGCGTACGCGCCAACATGTATCATAGGGACCTGCCTTTCCCCCTCATCGGCAACAGAGAGCTGCGAGTGCGAGCGCCCCCCCCCCATGTTGCGCCCGGTGCGGCTGGCCCCCCCTGCACCCCCCACGCTACGCCTCTGCCCTGGACCCCTCCTTACTTGCCAACTGGCGCTCCATCTTCCATTCCTCTCAAAGCTTTTGGAAAAACTAGTCTTTATTCAGCTCTCCTCCCACCTCAATGTCTCTCTTGCCCTCCATCCCCGACAGTCCGGTTTCCGTCAAGGTCATAGCACAGAATCTATCTTCCTTTCTCTTCTCAATGAGCTGCATGTGGCATGGGATCGTGGGTCTCTCTCAATTGCTGTCTCCCTGGAACTGTCCGCCGCCTTTGACCTAGTCGATCATTGCACACTTCTGACACGTCTTCGTAACATTGGTATTTCTGGCACAGTTCTTCTCTGGTTTCGTTCTTTCCTCACCAACAGGTCCTTCTCAGTTCTCTCGGGATCTGTCGCTTCTCCCCCGATCCTTCTGCATTGCGGTGTCCCACAGGGTACCGTCCTGGCCCCACTCCTATTTAATGTTTTCCTAGCCCCTCTCACCCTCCTGGTTCAGCAATATGGTATCTCCGCATACTACTATGTGGATGATATCATCCTCGTACACCACACAGACTCCTCTACTCCAGATATTGGTCCCCTAAATGCCTGCCTGTCCTGTGTGGCCTCCTGGTTATCCACCAACTTCCTACATGTCAACCACTCCAAGTCTTTGGCCATTTACTAATTTATTTTATTTTATTTATATTTCTTATATACCGCGCTATTATAATCAGTGCGGTGTACAGTTGAAACAGAACATACTACAATGTAACGGGTCACATTGAGTTTACATTGAAACAAGGGTAGTAAACATGGAAGAAACCGGGGTAACTATATACAAATTATGAATACTCTTATGAAAGACATATATGGATCTTTGACAAGGCATATGTTCATGTGTCAGGGAGAGAAGGTAGGAGAAAGCTGATTAACCATTCTCTATGGGAGGCTGAGCTATGGGGCGGTCTAGGTAGGAAAGCAAGGTGATGGCTGTGTGCTTTCCAGAATTAGTATCAGGGTAATGTTGTAGAAACAGATGATGTTTGAGAGCTTTTCTGAATAACGCTAGATTCGAGATGGCTCGGATTTCAGCTGGGAGGGCATTCCAGGCCATAGGTGCGAAAATGGAGAAGGCTCTACTGGCTTAGGGACTTCAAGTGTATTCATCAATGTAGATCTCCTGATTCTGTTGACTGGTGTGCTGTGGAGAAGTTTACTGATGGGCGTGGGGGGCTGGTTTTTGAGGGCTTTGAATGTCAGGACTAGAGTCTTGTAATGGATTCTAGCCTGCAGCGGTAGCCAGTGTAGGTTCCTCAGGACTGGCGTTATGTGGTCTGACCGTGATAGTCCTACAAGTACCCTCGCAGCTGAGTTCATGGCAAGTCGGAGCGGGCTTAGAGTCAACTGTAGAAGTCCATGTAGGATGATGTTGGCAAAGTCGAGATGTGGGATAACTAAGGCTTGGAAGATTGATCGGTAGTCAGAGAAGTCAAGTAGTGGGCGGAGATGATGTAGTGTTCGGATCTTGTGATATATTGCTTTTGTGGTGTTTTTGACATGTGCTGACATGTCAAGCCACTGGTCAAGAGTAATGCCTAGACAGCGAATTGTGGATTTGGCCTTCAGTTCAGTATTGTTGACTTGTAGTGAGGGAGGTGGCGTAAATTTCTGGTTTCTTGTGACGAATAGAACGTCACTTTTACTGTGGTTAATACGTAGATTTTGAGAGAGGAGCCAGTCTGCTACCGCTTCAAAGCATCTTAATATTGGTGAGAAGTCAGGTTGATCAATCTTGAAAGGTGTGTAAATGAGGATGTCCTCTGCATAGGCAAGGCATTGGACATTGAAAGAGCGGATTAAAGTACAGATGGGCTGCATGTAGATGTTAAACATCAATGCAGATAGGGATGAGCCCTGAGCCCATTTGGTTTACCTTCGGCAATCCCGCCCCCCCTCATACACCCTTCTTTCCTCTTCCCCCATTCCTGTCGTCACCTCCTTGCATTACCTCGGTGTCACACTTGACTCGTCCCTTTCTTTCAAAGAACATATTTCTTCGGTGGTCCAGTGCTCCTTTCATACTCTACGGCAACTCTGCGCAGTCTGACCTTTCCTTTCCGCCCCCTCTGACCACCATACTGCTGTCCCTTGTCATTTCTTGCCTCGACTACTGCAATTTCACCCTGGCCTGCCTCCCCCAGTCCCAGTTACGTACACTTTAGGTCATCCAGAACACCGCCGCACATCTTCTGACACACGCCTCATGAACAGATCACATTACTCCCATTCTTATTCATTTGCATTGGCTTCCGATTCCATTTCAGGTTCAGTACAAGATCCTCCTCTTTGTGCACAAATCATTGCACACCGGCATTCCCCTCTACCTCTCTGACCTGGTTTATCTTCATACACCCCTCCGGCTCCTTAGGTCCATTCACTCTAACCGTATGTCCCTCCCATCCCCATCTCAAGCCCACCTGGAATTTACCCGTTCCTCTGCCTTCTTTTTCCTTGGCCTCAAGGTCTGGAACTCCCTCCTGTCTGACCTCTGCCTGGAACACTCCCTCTCCACCTTTAAAGCCCGACTGAAGACCCACCTTTTCTGCACAGCTTTTGACCTTCCCCCTCCTCCCTCTCCCCTGGCTCCTGCCCCCCGCTGAGTTTTCCGTTGGCATCCCTCCCCTGTGCCATAGCCTTCTAGTGTCTGCTGTCATTACCCTACTTTTCTATCTCTTTCCTGTCTAAATATTGGCGTTCTGTTTCCTTTCAAAAGCAGTATTTGTTTTTTTTTAAATTTTGTAAACCGCTCTGGCACCACTGGTGTGAGCGGTATATCAAGCTGACAATAAAGATAAAGATACAGTTCATGCATATGGCATACTGTCAGTTCTCAAGCACTTTAAAATACCTCCACACCTGTGAGATTTTGCAAGACTTCCCTCTACTTCCTTTGCAGGAGGCCACTGCTTTTGCTGCTGCTGGACCTATAGTTGGGGACAGATTGGGATGAAAAGCTAGTGGCACTCTTCCCATTCTATTGTCTCCTTCACTTATGGCGTGATCTTGGCCCTGGCACGGCACCTCCTCATTAGTTAGCATGCCGACAACAGCTTCAAGGCCCTTTTTAGCCATTGAACTTTCAATATCTGATCATTCTGATGTAAATGCCACTCATGTGGATTCCTCAGATTCTGTATCTGTGAAGATCAACCCATATTTCTGCAGGGAATATGGTATGCCTTCTGCTCTGCTTAGTTGCCCTCATCTGCTGCTTCCCTAGTGTTCTCCCCCCCCCCCCCCCCACCTTGCATCTTGTCAACCTCCCTTTACCCTTTTCTGGAGATGACACTGGACACCTGCTCTCACAACTTTACTAGCAACTGTAGCTTTTTCTGCTCTCTAAAGAGAACTCTTTAGCTTTGTCAGCACCCATAAGCATACCCTGGGAATGACTTCTTTCTGCATACTTGTGCCAATGCAGCTGTCACCTTTCCTCCCTTCTTTCCTGCCACAGCCATTTAATTTTCCACACCTACCCTTTCCAAGCATTGTGATATGATCAGACTGGATGTCAGTTCCTGGACAAAGACTACCTGTGTTTTTCAGCGCTCCACCATCCACTATCCCTCTGCTGCTTGGGAGTACCATCACCCCAACTGTGGTGCATAACCCCGACTGTGGCATATCAGATATTTCCTAGTTACCTGCCCAGCCTGGTGTAGGCCTGGAGTGCCCAGTGACCCTGCCTTCCTGTTGCCATTCTTCAACTGACTAGGGAGAGAAGGAATTAGTTTGCATGGCTAATGTTCATTTTGGACCAAATTCAGCTCTTTGGGTCAGGGAGTGCCCATCTTTTGCTGCCCTCCACTACCCACTAGCCCTCTGCTGATTGGAAGTATTGTTACCCCAACTCTGGTGTCACATTTCCTCCTGAGTCATCTACCTGACCTGGCGTAGGCCCTGGAGTGCCCAGTGGTCCTGCCTCCCTGCTGCTATTCAGTGGAGTGGAGAGAGTGGGAATTTGATCAAGGTAGAATTCTATAAAAACTAGATACATTTTGAAAATAAAATATTCCATATTCCTTTGGGCAATGTGATTATTCTCTTCTATTGTACTTTGTTGGGTTATGACTTTTCTGTGCAGCCAATAAGTGAGAAAGTTTGTTAGAAACAAATACTCTCTATATCCTCTGATTGTGTGATGGAATAGATACAGTAAAGTGTCCTTCTCTCCCGACCCACAGCTGTTGCAACCAATAGGTGAGATTGTTGCAAAAAAATGGTGTCCTATGATTGTGGGATGGAATAGATACAGTAAGTTGTCATTTTCCAATGCCACTGTCTACAAGCAAAAAAACTGTTATACAAAAACTGGTACACTAGTGCACGCCTTCCAGTAATGCTCACAATTAGAAAAGTAAGCAAATGGCAATTTGGCAAACTTCAAAAGCAGAAGTTTCCCAAACTCATACAGAAAGGCACTTCCTCCTAGAGCAGGTAGGAAGCCATGGAAGAGTCTCAAATTTCAAGTTCAAAAAGCAGAGACAGCTGCACTCCTAAACTTAAAACAGGAAGGCAGGAGAACTCTCCTGCCTGCAGGATGTTTAACTTTTAAATACACTGGTCAACAAATATTTACAAAAGTCATGTTACTGAAATAAAAATAATCATTTCTTATCAATTTTTATATGCTGAACACAAATATGACAGTGAAATTGCAAAGTTGGCTCTAGTTTTTTTGTAATCTAACAGAATTAATGTTTACATCACGAAATGCAAGTCAATAGTAAATATAATAGGCCTTCGGTTAATACCTGTAAAAAACCAAGTCATAGACTACTTCTTAGATTTTTTCGCCTGTCTCTTGTACAGCTGTTCGGGAGCTTCTCTGTGGAGTGTCCAGCAGTAGTCAACCAGCATTGTAGTGGACCATTTTCCCTGGTATCTTTGCTCCATCGTTGCGATATCCTGGTGAAAACGTTCGCCCTGTTCATCACTAACCATACCACAGTTGTCAGGAAAGAAATCGAGATGGGAATCAAGGAAATGGATCTTTAGAGACATATTGCTGCCAAGTTTCTGATACTGCATCAGCATGTCTTCTACTAGTTTCTTGTAGTTTTCTGCCCTAACATTCCCGAGAAAGTTTGTTGACACTAGGCGAAAAGCATTCCATGCTTGTTTCGCATCACCCTGCAGCAAGTTGTTGAACTGGTCATCTTTGAAGAGCTTCGAATCCGAGGACCCACAAAAACTCCCTCTTTAATCTTTGCTTCGCTGAGTCGAGGGAATTGTTTCATGCAGGTATCGGAAAGCTGGCGAAGTGCGGTCCATGGCTTTCACAAAGTTTTTCATCAAACCTAGCTAGATGTGAAGGGGTGGTAGCAGGATTTTGTGAGCCTCAACCAGAGCTGGGTGCTGGATATTCTTCTCTCCAACTGTTACATTTTGTCTGCGATTCCATTCATTCCGCAAGTAGTGCCAATCCCTTGCTCAGCTATCCCACTCACATAAGAAACACATGTATTTTATTTATCCCTACTGCAGCCCCATTAAAAGGGCAACTACCTTCAAATCACCACAGAGGTGCCAGCTGTACTTGTTATAGTTAATGTTAGTCAGTAGATGCTTTAAGTTATCGTATGTCTTTCATGTGGATGGCATGCCCTACTGGAATAGATGGAAGACGGTTTCCATTGTTCAAAAGCACAGCCTTCAGACTCAGTTTCGAAGTCTATAAATAGTCTCCAGTCTTGTGGGTCATGAGTGATTTTTAAGGCATTCATGAGGCTTTCAATATCAGAACAGAATGCCAGATTACTTTCCTTTTCGACTGCGTATAGTACACTGCTGATGTCAGATGGCTTCAGCAGCTGTCTGGCAGTAGTATTGCATTGCATCAGAAAATGATGCAATCAACCCTGGATGATGTGTGCATGCTGGTATTATGCAATGTGATGCAATATTACATCATTCAAGGCTTATTTGGGACGTTGCTGATGTCCTACTGGATAAAATTACACGATGAAACGTCAAAAATGAACTACATGCAATATCTTCAAAACAAGAGCCAATAAAATGTTTTTAATGTGATATTCGTGTTCAGCTCACCAAGATACTACAGATTAGGGCCTTTTAAAGTCAGTAATGATTTCAGTGTTGACCAGTGATTTCTTTTCTTCTTTAAAACCTAAGCTCCAGCACCACTTCCTTATTCCCTCAAAGTTACACAAAATGTTCCTTTGGGGATTGTGCTGCACAGTCTTCTAGCCATGCAGTGATATGACCCATGGGATTTGAATAACTCAGGCAGGGGTATGTTACTTTGATTGCTTGTTAAGGATTTCCAACATGATTGGCTGAGGTGTCTTGTGCTGCCTGCCGATCATCCTTTTGTAACCTTCAGCCTCTCCCAGACTGGCTCATGTGTCAGGCCATGTGTGTGCACATGATAAAAACAAAGTTCGGGAGAAAGAAGTGCTGTGTTTGGCGGCAGTGCTGGAAGATCAGAGCTCTGTGTGGTCATACCTGTGTAGAGAGACTTGAGTTGCAGCAAATCAGCAGGATCACAACTCCTTCTTCCTCCCTCCCTTGGCACCAGGAATATTTAATTTGCTGGAGAATTGTGGGATGTAGCTGCAGGCATGTGCCCAAATGGGCATGACCTAAGAGGCAAGTAATGCCCCTTAGGAGCCACTTTGGAGCGTCTCTGGAGCATTGAGGGACTGTGGTGTTTTTCCTGTATTAACTGGTATGGGCAAGAAAACAGCTTCCTGTTCCATACAGTTCACAATGTGAACCATCCAATAAAAATTCTAATAAGGTCTCCATGCTACCAAGCCATTGTTGAAAAGCACACAACAGATCCAGGCTGATTATCTGATAGTCTAATTTGTAATGCTTTCTGTCCTAGGAGTATTCTGGTAAAGGATAGTAGGTGACATTCTTATAATAGTTAAGAGTACAGGTTATTTTACAGAAGGACTACACATCCCAGAAGGCTATAAGGAAGCAGTCTGAGAGCTAGTTTCCAGTTCCTGTTTCCTGGGGGGGGGGGGGGTATGTGCCCCCAAGCTCAAAGAAACATCAAGCAAAGGAGAGACACCCCTTTCAGAAAAGGTCTCAGAAGGCATACACACCTTACTCACCATATGCTGATCCATAGGCCTCTTAATAGACTGCATAACTCCACCTGCCATCTATTAAGAGGCCTATGGATCAGCATATGGTGAGTAAGGTGTGTATGCCTTCTGAGACCTTTTCTGAAAGGGGTGTCTCTCCTTCGCTTGATGTTTCTTTGAGCTCGGGGGCACATACCCCCCCAGGAAACAGGAACTGGAAACTAGCTGTCAGACTGCTTCCTTGTAGCCTTCTGGGATGTGTAGTCCTTCTGTAAAATAACCTGTACTCTTAACTATTATAAGAATGTCACCTACTATCCTTTACCAGAATACTCCTAGGACAGAAAGCATTACAAATTAGACTATCAGATAATCAGCCTGGATCTGTTGTGTGCTTTTCAACAATGGCTTGGTAGCATGGAGACCTTATTAGAATTCTTATTGGATGGTTCACATTGTGAACTGTATGGAACAGGAAGCATTCTACTATTTTTTCTAGATGTGTCATTTGCTTTTGACGCATTCTAACTCAATGGTAATTGGAGAGAATTATATATAAGGGATTGAGAATGTCTATGTCTGCGGCAAAATAACTTTCAGAAAATGAAATGGAAAGGAACCATGTGGAAAGACAGTTAAAAAATGTGCCAGAATGGCCCATTTCAGAGAAATAAAATGCACCTAAAAAGGCCAGGTGCATTTTTATTGGAGAAGCAATATCAGCTTCTTTAGCATGGAAATTTTAATACCATGAAACACAATGGTTAGGGAATTGCTCCTTTCAAACTGCCTCTTTCCTGTCCTTTATTATTCCAGTCACAAACATAGGGCTAACACATACACAGAAAACAGATACACACATGTATAGAACACATATCACACACACTGCTCTGACCTCTAAGCCACTGCAATTGCATAGTCCGCATGCTTACTCACAACTTGCTTCTGCTGTCACATGTTTCATTTTACTAGTCTAGCTAAACCAACTGGCTGGTTCTGCACCATGAAAGCTATCCCCTCCCTTCTCCCATACATACATGCAGAGGCATTGGAAAAAATCCCATGAGTTATGTTCCACAGGCTTTTCCCACTTGTTTATTCATGTATTTATTCCATTTTATAAACTGCCCTATTTTATGATTTTTGGAGTCAGATTTCTCCAGTCCTTGAGTTTAATTTTCCATACAAAGACTAACGAATAATATTTAAGCCTGTATATAGTTTTTAACTCTGTTACTCTGTACATAGTTCACAAATTGTTAAATGTAAGTTACAACTTGTTATCTGTAAAAACAGTTCACTGTTTTATTGTTGTTCCATGTAAACCGCACCTGATCAATGGAAGGAGCGGTATATAAAAAATCTGTAAATTAAATTAAATTAATACAGTGGGAAGCCAATGTAAGACCATGATGTGGACATTTACATCTGTCATAAGAGCATAAGCTATGCAATACTGGTTCACACAAAGGGTCCATTAAGCCCAGTATCCTGTTTCCAACAGTGGCCAATCCAGGTCACAAGTACCTGTTAGGTTCCCAAAAGGTAGACAGATTCCATGTTGCTTTTGCCAGGGGCAAGCAGTGGATTTACGTACTCTCTCCAAGAACTTGTCCAAACCTTTTAAATGCAGCTACTCTAACATCATTTACTATATCCTCTGGTAACGAATTCCAGACTTTGATTACACTTTGAGTGAAAAAAAAATCTTCTCTGATTTTTCTTAAATGTGTTACATTGTAGCTTCATTGCACGTCCACTCATCTACTTTTTGAAGGAGTAAACAAATTTACGTTTACCTGTTCTACTCCATTCATTTTATAGATCTCTATCATATCTCCCCTCAGCCGCCTCATTTCCAAGTTGAAGAGCCCTAATCTTTTAAGCCTTTCCTCAGGGATATCTTTTCATCCCTTTACCATTTTAGTCATTCTTCTCTGTACCTTTTCTAATTCTGCTATATTCTTTTGAAGATATGGCAACCAGAATTGCATACAATATTTAAGCAGCAATATAGAGGCATTAATATATCTTTGGTGTTATTTTCTGTTCCTTTCCTTATGATTCCTACTATTCTATTTGCTTTCTTGGCTGCACATTGGACAGAGGGTTTCAACGTATTATCCACGATGATGCCCAGATCTTTTTCCTGGGTGGTGATGGCTAACATAGAACCTTGTATTATGTAACTGTAGTTTGAGTTCTTCTTCCCTTAGTGCATAACTTTGCAGTTGTCCCCATTAAATTTCATCTGCCATGTAGACACTTCCAGTCTCCCAATTTTTCAGAGTCCTCTTGTGTTTTAACAACTTTGAATAATTTTGTGTCATCTGCAAATTTGATCATCTCAGTCGTTATTCCTATTTCTAGGTCATTAATAAATATGTTAAGAAGCGAGCCTAGCACAGATCCCTGGGGTACTCAACTATTTGCCTTTTTCCATTGAGGAAACTGGACATTTAGTCTTACTCTGTTTTCTATTTTTTAACCAGTTTCTAATCCACAACAGTACACTGTCTCCTACCACATGACCTTTTAATTTCTGCAAGAGTTTCTCATGAAGGACCTTGTCAAAGGCTTTCTGAAAATTGAGACATACTATATCAACTGGCTCACCTTTAACTACCTGTTTATTCACACCTTCAAAAAATATGATATTAGTGAGACGAGACTTTTCTTGGCTAAATCCATGTTGGCTTTTTGACATTTAACCATGACCATCTACATGTTCAGTAATTGTTCTTTATAATGGTTTCTACCATTTTGTCTAGTTCTAATGTCAGGATCACTGGTCTGTAGTTTCTTGATCACCCCTGGATGCCTTTTTGAAAATTGGCATTGGCTATTCTGAAATCCTAGGGTACTAGAGATGATTTTAAATGATAGTTCACATTATTAGAAGTAGGTCTGCAATCTCATATTTCAGTTCTTGAAGCACCCTAAGATGTATGCCATCTAGTTCAGGTGATTTGCTACTCAGTGTTTAGCTGTATTATATCTTCCCATTTTATCCAGATTTACTTCAATTTCTCTGCTACCCATGCCAGAAATGATATTTAAAGGTGATTTAACATCTTCTTCAGTAAAGACTGAAGAAAAGAATTCATTCAGTCTCTTCGTTATGGCCATGTCCTCTTAAAGCCCCATTTATCCCTCTATAATCTAATGGTCCAACTGACTCATTGGTGTTTTGCTATGAATATACTTGAAAAAAAATTATGCACTTCTTTTCAAATTCTCTTTGCCTGCCTTATTAATGCCCTGCATTTAACTCGCCAGCATTAATATTGTTTCCTGTTTGTGTCATTTAGCTCTTTTCCATTTTTTGAAAGATTCTCTTAGCTATAATAGCCTCTCTGACATCACATTTAAACCATGCAGGCTGTGATTTGGCTTCCTTCCACCTTTAAAGTGTGGAATACATCGGGTCTGGGCTTCCAAGATAGTATTTTTAAATAATGCCGAGGCTTGATGTAAACTTCTAAGCTTTGCAGTTGCTCCTTTTAGTTTTTTCTTAATCATTTTTCTCATTTTATTATAATCTCCTTTTTTAAAGTTAAATGCAAGCACAGTCAATTTTCATGCTATCCTCCCTCCATTAAATCAAATGGGCAAAATGGTAGAAATCATTATAAAAAATAAAATTACTGAACATGTAGATAGTCATGGTTTAATGGCAAAAAGCCAACATGGATTTAGCCAAGGAAAGTCTTGTCTTACTAATCTGTTATATATATTTTTTGAAGGTGTGAATAAACAGGTAGACAAAGCTGAGCCAGCTGATAAAGTGTATCTGGATTTTCAGAAAGCCTTTGACAAGGTCCCTCATGAGAGGCTCTTGGTGAAATTAAAAAAGTCATGGGATTGGAGGTATTGTGGATCAGGAACTGGTTAAAAGGCAGAAAGAAGAGAGTAGGGCTAAATGTCAAATTTTCTCAATAGAGAAAGATGAAGAGAGGAGTATGAGAGGGATCTGTGCTGGGCCCACTGCTTTTTAACATTCATAAATGACCTGGAAATAGGAATAACGAGTGAGGTTGCTTTCAACCCTTGATTCCTCCCTTTCTTCTAGCTGTTTGTGCTGTACTGTTTGTCTATTTGCTAGATAGACTGTATGTTTTTCAAGCAGGGACTATTTCTATGTTCATTCAGCACTGCATACTCCTAGTAGTGCTTTCTAAGTGTTAAATAATAATAACATTTGCAAAATTATTCAAAATTGTTAAAATGCAAGAGGACCTTGAAAAATTGGAAGACTGGACATCCAAATGGCAGATGAAATTTAATGTGGACAAGTGCAAAGTTATGCACCTAGGAAACAGCCACCCAAACTATAGTTACACGATGCAAGGTGTAGAAACCACAACCCAGGAAAAAGATTTAGGAATCATAGTGGATAATACACTGAAGCCCTCCACCCAGGGTGCAGTGGCAGCCAAGAAAGCAAATAGAATGTTAGGCATCAAAAGAAAAGGAATGGAGAACAAAACTGAATAGCGCGGTATAAAAGAGACTCTAATAAATAAATAATAAAACAAAAGATATAATGCCTCTGTATCATTCCATGGTTCGACCGCACCTTGAATATTGTGTGCAATTCTGGTTGCCATATCTTATAAAGGATATATAGTTGAAGAAAAGGTACAAAGAAGAGCAACAAAAATGGTAAAGGTAATGGAAGGATACCACTATGAGGAGAAGCTTTAAAGGTTGGAGCTCTTCAACTTGGAAAAGAGATGGCTGAGGTGGGATATGATAGATGTCTATAAATTAATAAATGGAGTGAAATGAGTAAACGTAGATGAGATGTTTATGCCATCAAAAAGTAGAAAGACTAGAGGACACACAATAAAGCTACAATATAGCCCATTTAAGATTAATAGGAAAAAATATTTTTTCTCTCAACGTGTAATCAAACTCAGGCATTTGTTGTTGAAGGATATAGTACAAGCAGTTAGTGTAGCTGGATCTAAAAAAGGTTTGGACGAATTCCTGGAAGAAACGTCCATAAGCCATTATTAAAGATGACCAGGGAAATCCACTGCTTACCCCAGGATAAGAAATATGAAATCTGTGTACCTCTTTGGGAATTTGACAGGTACTGTGATGAGGAGAGCAGCCAAAAACAGAGGGAGATAGAAGAAAACCATGTTTCTGCCTTTAAACCAAGTGACAGACAAGCTGTGCACAGAGCTTGCAGAGCAGGAAAGAAAATAAATCCTGTCTCTGCTGAGGCTAAGTCACGCCCAGACTCTGAAGTGGGGGCAGGCTTAGATACTGATTGGAAAGGCCTGTGCGAAGGCAAGGGTGTGGCAGGGAAGAAACGGTTTTAAAACCTCACTCTGACCAGAGAGGAAGGAAGGAAGGGAGAGTCACTTCCACAGGAGAAGGAGAGATCCTGGAGCAAGGGGATTCCAGTGGGAAGAGATATTTCAGAGCCCTGGGTGATCCTGGAGAGGAAGAAGGATTCCAGGAAGGCTTTCAGGAGAGATCTCATGAGAGAAGGAGTGGAGAAAGGCACAAGAAGTCTGACTTCCAGAAGCTGAAAGAGGTCAGTAGAAAAGGAAGCAGTGGGTGTCTGAGAAATGCTCCTAGAAGTGAAGCCAACAGATGTATAGCTGAACAGCTTACAGATGAACAGGAACAGTTTGCAACAGCTAGTGTACAAGAGCCAGACCTGAGCCCTACAACTGCCAGAAGGTGGGTGGAGACGGTTGAGAGTGGAAAAAGCCAAACCCAGCAGTGAGCAGAGCAGCTGAGCTAAAAACACTAGAAACATTAGCACAAGTGTTCCCTGAGAGAAAGGCATATTCTCCCAAAGTAACTGTGCCCAATCAGAAAGATTTGCTGTGGAGCTAGTTTCAAAAGTTCCTACAAGACAGAGAAGCTGAGGAAGCTTTTAAGACTGTAGAAGGCAATGAGCATTCTTTAGCCCAGGAGGAAATGCAGGTCAATTCTTATGTGCCAGAGTCTGACCTAGGAATCTCTCCAATGGATTGCTCATTCTGTTTAAAAGAAGACTGAGCCTTACTAAGCAGAGCTGAGAAAGAGTGAGAAGCTGTATTGTGCATAACTCTGTAACTGCTAATAGTCTTCTAAAGCCAAGGATGTGTTTTACCAAGTGAGAATTTTCTTCTAAAGCAAAGAAGCTGTGTGTTACCAGAAGTTTGTTTGAACTGGGAAAACCACAGTTCTGCAAAAGCTGTGTGTTACCAGAAGTTTGTTTAAAAGGGAAAACAGTTGTGCCAAGAAGAAAGTTTACCTTTTGTTTGAAAGAGGTAGAAGAAGCTGTGCTGAGTACTGTTTTGTTTAATGAAAAACAGCTGCTAAGGTTAGCAGGACTTTTGGTTTCCGTTTACCTCAGTTGCCAGTTATCTTCTGTTATCCTTTGTGTTGGAGAAGTATCCTAATGCCTTGTGTTTGAAATTTAATGCCTTGGAAATCCCCATAGAAAAATAAATATTCTTGTATGCCTCACCAACGGTCTCACACTACATTTTGTCCTTGCTCAAGAAAAGCCTAACTACAAGTCCCAGAATTCCACTGGGGACGGTCAGAAAAGCTTTAAGGACATTACAAGGCAGCCCTAAGCCTGTAAGCCCTAGGGCCCAGGCTAGGGTCCCACAGTACTTATGACCTGGATTGGCGGCTATTGGAAACAGGATACTGGGCTTGATGGATCTTGGTTTGACCCAGCATGCCATATTTTATGTTCTTATTCTGTGAATCGGGCTGAGAGGGAGAAGATCGTGACGTACCAAGAAATGCAGTCAGAGACCAAGAAAATGTGGCAGAAAGATATTGTGTTGGATGCTACAGGCTTGTTGAAGAGGAATTTTGAAGCACACCTTGATAAATTACCAATACATGTTAAGAGAAAGGCCGGCAATGAGATAGATCGATACAACAGCAGCAGCTATGGATACCACTCTATCAACAATGAGCCGCTTGGCTGAAGACCGAACAAAGTTTTGGTCAACTATCTAGAGGGTCACCAGGCGTCGACACCGACTCAACAGCACTTAACAACAACAACAACATTTTATGAAATCCAGAAGGAGGCTCTCTTTGGCATAATGCAAGTAATACACCGAACATTAGCAGTAAATTTAAGAGAACAAGATCATATTCCACATATTCTGTTTAGGAGTAAGGTTCACGACTGTCATAGTATGCGCAAAAGTCACTCATTTGGAGAAATTGCCCTGAGGATAATTTGTGTTTTTTAAAATTTTCCCAAGTCTCCACTGTTATCCTCTATAAAGATTGTTCAGAAATAAATGCTAGTAATTACTACAATTTTTCAGGACACATTACTTCGTATAATGTGGGTACAATACCTGTCTCATGCTTATGGGACTGTTGTGCATAAGGAGATCCAAGGCACTGTCCATTAAGCAATTTAGACCTCACCAGCTTCTTGGAAAGCTCACTAGATGTAGTAACAGGAAGCGCTACACTGCTAGTCTGCTTAGCTGTTGACCCAGATAGGAACACTTTTTCCTTTATATTTTAATGACATACAAGAACAATTTATGGGTTTGAAGATTCAACGTTTTCCTGATTTTCCTAACACCCAGAAGTGATGTCAGGACTTTTTGAATCTAAACTGTTACATGAAATTCTTGTAGCTAGAGACGATGTGCCTTAAAATTAAGAGATATAACAGATGGTGATTTCATCCCATTAGCTGGCTGCTATGCTTATTTATCATTGTACTCCTTATTTTCTTTCCTTTTTGCTTTACTTGGTTCCTTCTCCTAAATTGTGGGATAATTTACTAGGTTTTGTCTCAGTTTTTTTGTATTATGATTTATTTTTCTGAATTTCTTGCATTCATTATGGGGATCATTATAAACGCTCCCTTAAAACCTATCTGTTCTCCCTTGCCTTCAACCTCCCCCCTCCCTAGCCTATGCCCTACCGTTCCCCGTTTTTCCCTCCACCTCTGTTGCTATCTCTTTTTCTTAATTAATTGTAACTTCTTTTCCAAATTTCTGGCTAATTGCCACTCTGTACTTGTTGATTTTTATTGTACACCGCTCTGCCTACCCTGAAGGGCGGTTAATCAAATAAATGAAAATGAAATGAAAATGAAATGAAAGCCTTATTCGGGCTTTGGACTTCTGAAAACGGGCACAGAGATACCCAAAGCACAGAGACCGTTTCCAGAGCCATTTTAGAAGTCAGTTGTGGGGTCATCTCCGGCATGGGGATGCCCGAATCTGAATGGGATTTTGGAAGAAGCATGACCAGAGGTGTTCCAGGAACATGGAAGCGTGGTGTTCCCAGGGAGCAGGACATCCCCACCTGATCACAGAAACATCATGGACGTTCAGCATGACACCTAACTTTAGACCAGCTCGGAGGAATGCATTCCGATGAACCAGCTTCTGAAAAGTGTTTATTTTAGCTGAAAAACATTCAGTGTGTAGAGAAGAAAGCACTCTATCACCCACAGTACTCAGCACAATTTTAACCATAGCAACAGCAGGATCTAAATCCTGGTTGCCCTGTTCCTAACCCACTATGCTCAGGTTGCTTTGAGTCACCCCCTTCTCCTCCCAACCGGGCACTCGCCCATGTCTGGTCTTCCTTCTCCCCTATTACCTCCGCTGAGTTCTTACAAATCCTTTTCAAGTCCAGAAAGACGACTTGCCCATTGGATCCCATTCCATCACACTGGCTGGCCGAACCTTCTTAAGTACCTGGTACAGATTCCATGCTGCTTGTCCATTGGGTAAGCACTGGATTTCTCTGGTCCTCTCTAATAATGGTTTATGAACTTTTCCTCCAGGAACTTGTCAAAACCTCTTTTAAATCCAGCTTCACTAACAGCTGCCAGATTTTGATTACATGTTGAATGAAAAAATATTTTCTCCGATTAGTCTTAAATGTGCTACATTGTAGCTTCATTGCGTGTCCCCTAGTCTTTCTACATTTTGAAGGAGTAAACAACCAATCTACATTTACCCTTTACGCTCCATTCATTATTTTATATATGTCAATTGTATGACTTGTGTCGCTGTTTTGCATCTTTGTTGTGAAAAATATGGCTATTTGGAAGATTATATGCAGCCCAATTCTTTTTGGGGTTTGGGAAATATGATAAACAGACATTCTTGCTCAATTCCATAAACCTGGTGAGCATGAGTGTTTTCATTGGTTATGGCTTAGTTTACTTTTATCCTAATCACAGAATATATACAGAGATGGGCTCAAAAAAACAAAATTACTTCATAATATACATTTAACTTCTGACTTATCTAAGCAGTGAAATATGCAATCCTTAAGTTAACTGTTTGTAATATGGTTGACTTTAGGACAGTTACGTAGCTTGAGATAACCAGATAAAGTTAAGTGGATCGCGCTGAATATAAGTACTATCTGGTTAACTTAGATAGCTCTTCCATATCTCCTCTATGGAGGTCATTCCAGAAAGTGAATAAAGCTTTGTATGTGTGCTGGGGATGTTTATCTCTCAAACAAGCTTATTCCAGTGCATAGCCCCTGCGGACGTTTATCTCGCTAACACGGGGATCTTAGCATGTGTCCAAGAGGGGCGGAATGGGGGCGTGGTTTGCTGCAGAGACTTATAAAGCATATTCAGGAAAGGCTTATTTACATTTTGGGAGGTTCCCGCAGACGTGCCCATCATACCTACTTGAGACATGGAATAAGGTCTGTACTTAGAAAACATTCTGTTGTGTTTGTATAAAAGGTAGTAACTAGTCTGTTCTAAACTGGTAGATTGCAGTATGAAAAAATACCACAAGATCCATTTATAAAGAATAGAAATCAGAGGTATGAGAATCTTACAAGCTAAAGAGGCATTAATAACTACCCTGAAAGAAATATTAAGATCAATAGTGATAATTCTAGCCATGCTGACATTTGCTGTTTGTGCTAAAGGAGCTAATCTAGGGGACCCTAGCAGTTCCTGTGTCCTGAAAAATGGAACTGTTGATGTAGGAATAGTATGTCAGTGAGTATGGAAAGGAATCGTGTTTGCGTGAGAAACGGAGATCATATTTTGAGTCCTGGGACTCCATGCTATTATGTTATACCAACTGTTATGTATAGGTTCAGGGCATCTTTTGACAGACATATGCTTTTTGTGACTGAAAGTGCGAGCGTGTGTGTGTGGTTTGAGGGCTGCCTAGGAGTATTTAGTGTGCTCATCTGCAATTCAGGGGGTGACGTGAATGCCTGGCCAGCACCTGGACCGTACAGATGACTGCAGCATCACCAGATACCAGTATGATAGGGGAAAAATATCACAATAGGTTCTCCATAGCTAAATGTCAAAACATCTTTCAATAAGAGCAGGACCGTACCTAGCCCTGTGCGAGTGGTGCGGCCACACAGGATACAAAGGCTTAAGGGGCACATTTCCTGCTGCCACCACTTTTTCTTCTCTCAGCGGCAGCAGGCATTGGCAGACAGCTGAAATGCGCCTCTTAAGCCTTCTCGCGGAACACTAAGCGGGTCTGGTCCCTCCCTCTTCTGATGCGGCATCAGAGGAGGGACCAGACCTGTTTAGCATGCTGGCGACTTGCACATCAGGTGTGCCTCTTCTCTCCCGCGCACTTAAAGTGGCTAGATGGAGTCACACAGGGTGTGTTTCACGATCGGTACGGCCCTGAATAAGAGGCCCTCAGAATAAGAGTATTCAACAGTGCAAGCAGCACTAAAAAATGCTCAAAAGCACCATATTGTCTGATTGGTAAGGGTCCATACTTAGCATTGTAAAGACAATTTTTAGAGATGAACAGTGAAAGAATAATTACAGATTTTTTTTCTACCATGTATGTTTTGATGCAAGGTATGTCCGAAAAACATATCAATTTCTACTTGCTGTTTATTATATCTTTGAGTGTACTGAGATCACCATGCCTCTGTTCTGGGCCTGCAGACTATTATATCTAGTTTAGTTTGCATCAACATTTATGTATCCTCAGTATTTATGTGTAGGTTGTATCAGCACAACACTGTCAGTGAGAGGAGCAGCTTAGGAGATGCACGTTTTAACAGAGAAGGCATGGCTGTCCGAGATGTCCACTGGTATGTGGCAGAGACAGGCAGGATTGGAAACATCTATCTTTTCATAATATGGTGAGTGTGAGGACATCCATACCTTTTGCTGCATACACCTGTGTCTTGCCATAACAGCAGGGCCCGTGTTTCTCCATAGTAGTTTGTTCGTGCCATAGTGGAAATGTCTATGTCCCCGATTCCGGAACGGCGGGTGTGTCTATACCCACGACTGCAGAATTAGGGCAAAATTGGGCCCATTTTCGATATGGATGTGTCCACGGCCCGCACATACATGTTAAGGAATTGGCCTCTATGGAAGTCATTCACAATGATGAATAGCAGGGATGTACGTCCAGCCTGGACGTACATCACGCTATTCATACAAATGCAGCTGCTGACACAAGGCTCCCCATACGTACAGCCGAGTAATACGAGACTGGGGCTGAACGAGGGCAGGTCATCTCCCGGACATACAGGGTCGATTCAGAGGTTAGCCCTGTATGTCCGGGGCCATGAACTTAGACGGGGGACTTATTCTACAGCAGAGGTGGAATAAGTCCCCCTGGACGTCGGGGGATCATGCTGCCAGTCCCGATCAAAGAGGTAGGGGGGTCAAGTAAGTTCCCTGTAGCCGTATCCTGGCCATTGGAGGCTGGATCAAGGATCTGGCTGTGGTGAAAACATGAAATCAGTAGTGGCTGGCATTTGCAACTCCTGAATGGAGCTACAGTGCCATGGCAATGGGATGCCATGGTACTGCGGCTCCATTCAAGAGCCTGACTGAGGTAGCCAGGGATCTGCTGGGCATGCAGGCTGATCGGAATCGGGGCCTGGCCTGCACATTCATGCCATAGGCCCGATTCTGATCTTGCTGGCAGGTCTAGCCCCTACAGGATCAGAATCGGGTTTAACTTTGGGCTTCCCACTTCCGATCAGCTGCACAGGGGGCTGGATGGCCAAAGCGGAATGTGCCTCTATATGGATAACTTTTTGCCAACTCTCTCAATATCTGATCAATTGTTATCTGTTCGCAAACTGAATTTTTAAAAGAAAAAAATTATTATCTGGTTAACTCCAAGTTAACTAGATAAATCTAAATATCAACCTTGAAGCATTTTTCCAATAGGCATGAACTGGAAAAATCTTCAGCACACTTGGCCCTTAGTCATGTTAGAGGCTTGTTTACAAAACATTAAAGCAGTGGTTCTCAACCCAGTCCTTCGGGATTCCCAGGCCAGTCAGGTTTTCAGGATATCCACAATGAATATGCATGAGACAGATTTTATTTTATTATTTTTTTATTTATTTATTGTTTTTCTATACCACGCTATTTATCATCAGCGTGGTTCACAGGCAACAAAAATTGTGCAATGCAGAACAGTCTAACATTGGACTTACATTAAACAGAGAGTTTAAAACATGGTGAACAGGTGAACTATATACAAATTAGTATCAAGGTTCTACATGTGATTTGGCATTATTTACAAATTAATCAGTATGACTATATACACATACATAATTGTATGTCGCAGAGTTATGGACAGCTCATCCATGGTAACCGGGGGGGGGGGGGGATTATTGGGGGGTGGGTTAGCTTAAGTGATCTGATTACAGTGTGTGGGGTGGGTACTCTGTGGGAGCTGGCTTGGATCGAGGTGCGGGTGGTTAGATGCATAGATCTGCATACAATAGAAATAGTGCATGCAGATCTATCTCATGCATATTCATTGTGGATACCCTGAAAACCTGACTGGACTGGGGTTCCAGAGGACTGGGTTGAGAACCATTGCAATAAAGTGCGCTAACAGGCATCAGCATGAACTATCTGCTACCATGCCCATATTATTCATATGGGTGCGGCAGCAGACAGCCCATGTTAATGCCCATTAGCATGTGCTAACGTTTAGTAAATAGGCCCCTTAGTTTATTTGTAAAGATATACAGATTATATCATATTCATATTTGAAAATTTCCCCTTGTTTTCTCGCGCAGTTCAATGGTTGCAAGACTGAATTGTAAGGAATGGTGTAATGAGCAGCCCGGAAAAAAACATAATTCAGTGATTGATGCTTTTCTATTTTCATTTGATAAGCGATCATGCAAATAGCAGTTATGCACAACATGAACAAAGCAGCAGTTTCACCATACACATAGGATTCTGCTCCATCCCAGGGTCAACCAACTAGGCTAATCCATTTCTCGCACAGTTCATTCAAGTAACTCTGATTTTCTAAGGGAAATCACTGGGGAAGCAAGAACTACAAATCCATCCATGCAGTGGAGCAAAGGTGGGACTGCTATAGTAGTTGACCTGGGAGCCTAAGCAAATGTTCAGTGTTAACTATTTTTAAGAATCAGAAAGAAAACCAGTGTTATTTCCAGTCCAATGGTTCTCATGTAGAACCAAGCGTTTGGATTGCTGGACAGAGCTACTCATGTCTCAAAGCTGCAACAGAGGCTCAAAACTTTGCTTTGCTTGTCCTTTTATTAGCTGCTCCTGCAAAACTGCAGTATGGGTTTTTGCATATTAATAAAGTGCAGAGCAGTACACAACAACCTTCCCTTCCCTCCTCCGTGCCCCGCCCCCTCCACCCAGCCTCCCAAATCAACACAGGCAAAGGAAGCTGGCAGGGGGTTGCCATAGCAACCTCCACCTTTCAGCTGCTATTTTTCTGACTTGAATAAGGACATTTAAAAGGAAAAAAAATCTGAGAACTTCTTTAGATCAGAATTCAGATAAAGAAGATCACTGTAATTTTGATTCCTCTGACTAAAAAAAAAATGAACAGCTGTGGGAGCAACAACCTCCCTCCCCCTCCCAAAAAAACCCACAACCGTTTTAACTAAGGTAGGTGAAGGAAGGCAGGCAATAATTGTGAGACTTCAGTTTGACCAGAAATGAAGTGCTACATAGGAAGAGTATTTTTGGCTCCTTTTTCCCCCCCTCTTACTTTATGTACATAATGTATTTAATACAGATAGTCTGAAAAACAAACCATTTGCTAGCTTATCATGCTGAATTATCCCTCCAATAAATTTCTGGGCTATGCAATTCTAGTATTGCCCCTTCTCATTCCTGCAAGTTATTTCATTTCTATACCATATCGCAGAACTTAGGGAATTTTGAGGTCTCAGACTCGACACGGTGCTGGCTATAACAGACTTCATCCTTAGCCACAGCACCCTTTTGCATCAACGACCTCTATTTTTTATCCCTTCTTATCTTACGATATAACTATATACGCAATCTCTTTACTCTTATTTAAATTCTTGTGCCTATCTTGTCTCTTGAAATACCCCGACGCCACCATCCGGTTCCATTCGTGCATTTCACAGACGTGGGTTTCTTCAGGGGGAATTAGATTTCTCAAGCACTCGATATAGTTTTATCTCAAGTCATTCAGCGTATTCCAAAATTGCAGCACTTAGCGTTCCTTACTGCTCCACGCTTCTCTCTGAGCCAACCGGTCTCAAAAAATGCCGCGCAAAAAACAAATTTACTCGGATTCCATTTTAAGAGTGTCTATGCCTTTCTCTGGTCAGCTGATAGGACCTGGAACTCCTCCTCCAACCAATTCAAATTTGGACCTTCCCCACCACGATGAGTAATTGACATCCACTTTCAATTCTTCCATATGTTTATGTTTATGTTTATTGATTTGCTTGACCGCCCTTCAGTGGTAAGCAGAGCGGTTTACAAATAAAAATAAATTTGTCGGTTACAGCAAGGCACAGGGCCGGAGGCAGAAAAGGAAGTTACAATTTTTCTTAAGAGAAAAGAAGAGAAAGAGTAAAGGGACAGAAGCAAGGGGGGGGGGGGGGTAGACGGCATAGGGAGAGGATGGGGGAGGGGGGTTGAAGGCGAGGGAGAAAAGGTGGGTCTTCAGGGCAGGTTTAAAGGCAGTGTGGTGGGGCTCCAGGCGGAGAGAGGGGGGTAGGGAATTCCAGAGAGCTGGGCCTATGAAGAAGAAAGCTGAGGAGCGGGTGGACTGGAGATGAGCAAGTGAGGGGGAGGGAAGTGCGAGACGGTTGAGATGGAAGGAGCGGGGTGTGTGTCTGGGGGTATGGAAGTGGATGAGGTCGGCCAGGTATTGTGGTGTGGAGGTATGGAGAACTTTATGGATGAGCGTGAGAAGTTTGAAGTGGATGCGAAAGGAGATGGGAAGCCAGTGAAGACGGAAAAGAAGAGGAGTGACATGGTCTCTAGGAGAAGAGTAAGATATGAGACGGGCGGCAGTATTCTGGATGCGCTGAAATCGTGATAGTTGGAGCTTAGAAATACCAGAGAAGACAGAATTGGCGAAGTCGATACGAGAGATGACGAGGGCGAGCAGAAGGGTGGCAAGAGCGGAGGGAGAGAGGAAGGGGAGAATGGCGCGAATTTGTCTGAGGTAGAAAAAAGAGGTTTTGGAGACATAGGAGACATGGGCGGAGAAGGAAAGATCCGAATCGAAGAGCACTGCCGAGATACCGAAAAGTGGAGACCAATGAGATAGGAAGACCGGGGAAAGAGGGAGCTACCGAAGGAGGGGGGTGACCGTGTGGAAACCAGATTGCTGTGGTTTTAGAAAGGTTGAGATGCAGGCAATTTTGAGACATCCAAATAGAGACAGCAGCCAGGCAGGAGTTAAGCGGGGCAAGGTCGGGGCAGGCAGGGGATGTGTGGTGTAGGAGGAGAATGTCATTGGCGTAGTAGAAAGCTGAAATGCCAAATTGCTGAATAAGTAGTGCAAGGGGTGTCAAGAAGAGGTTAAAAAGGAGAGGGGCTAGCACGGAACCCTGTGGAACACCGCAAGATAGGGGGAAGGAGTCAGAGGGAGGGCAAAGTGGGGAAGAGGGGAGAACAGCACCAGAGTGGGAGGAAATAAAGGAGTGGAACCACCGGAAAACAGTGCTACAGAGGCCAGCGTCACGTAGTCGGGATAAGAGGAGGGAGTGATCGACCAGGTCGAATGCAGCAGAAAGGTCAAGAGCAACCGCCACCGAGATTTCACCACGGTCGTGGGCTACATGCAGGGCGTTGGTGAAAGCAAGAAGAATGGTCTCAACGCTGTGCCCAGGATGGAAACCAGATTGACGGGGGTGAAGGAAATTAGTGGAGTCAAGGTGGTGGGAAAGTTGGGCGAAAACAACCTTCTCGAAAAGTTTAGAAAGGAAGGGGAGCTGTGAGACCGGGCGATAGTTATTAGGATCGAGGGGGTCAAGGGAAGGTTTCTTAAGTAGAGGGCGGATTAAGGCGTGCTTCCAGGGTGAGGGGAAGGTCCCAGTGGAAAGACTAGTGTTAATGAGGATTTGAATATAAGGAAGGAAGGACTGCGAGGGAGACAGTAACCAGGCGGAGGGGATAGGGTTGAGGGGGCAGAAGGTTTTGTTGGAGGAGGAGATGAGATGGTGAAATTCGGCGGTGGTAGTCAAGGAGAAGGAGGACCAGGTATGAGAAAGATGAGAGACTGGGGGTGGAGAGGCAGCTGGAGGAGGAGAAGGAATGGGTGAAGGGTGAGAGGGTAGAGATGCTCTCAAGGAGGAGATTTTGTTGCTGAAAGCAGAGGCAAGAAGAGAAGGAGTGGGGGTAGGATGGGTGGGTGCGGAGGGGGCAGAGGGATGAAGGGAGGTAAGAAATTTGAGGGTGGAGTAGAGGTGACGTGTTTGGTTAGGAGCGTTGGCAATGGCAGTGGAGAAGGAGGAAGACACATATAAGGCACATCTCAGTAATGATCCCAAAAGTGTGATTATTTTAACTCTATGAAATCGATCTCCAGGTTCAACCCCTTGGGGGTCACAGTTTGCAATCTGAAAATCCACCATTGCTCTGTATTTTGTTAACAGATCAGCCGATCACCCCCTCGCAGTTTAAGAGAAACATGATCTATTACCTGCCACTTAAGATCGCAAAATGCATGACCCAACTCAATACAATGTGCCACCATCGGAGCTGATAAAATGTTGGTGTTCAATCGGGAGCAATGTTCTTGTAATCTTACTTCCATCGGATGAGACGTCCTGCCTATGTATTTCATTAGACACGGGCATTCAATCATATATACTACAAAAGCTGTCTGGCAAGTAGTCCTGTAACATACCTCATAACAATGATTAGTAATATTGTCCATCCACGATTGCCCCACTATAGTAGAAACACAAGTGGCAAGTCCCACAAGGGAAGTGGCCTAATTGCAACTCAGAGTCTATTAGAGAGTGTGAAGTCAGTGCTGTCCATACTACCACATCTGCTATGTTCTGTCCCCGCTAGTATGCAATTATGAATGTTTTATGAAAGCAAGTATGAATACCTAAAACATGCCAATGTCTTATTATTTTAGTCACTTGCACCGCATTCTCCATAAATGGTAAAATACCCACCATCTTGGACCATTCTGTCAAATCGACCCCAACTTCTGGTGCAGTCGACCACTATTCAGGATGATTAAATTGTGCCCTATGACAGGCCCGGTGAACCAACTGTTGAGGATAACCTCTTGCCTGCAAATGTTGTACAAGGTCAGAGCATGCTTGTGAAATTCAGAAATAGTGGTGCATAATCTTCGAATACGCAAGAACTGTCCCATTGGTAAACCCCTAAGAAGCCGACCCGGGTGGAAGCTATATTTCAACAGAGTTTTTCTGGACTGGTTTCTTAGATAACGTGGTATACAGCTGATCCAATTTTCTATAAAACTATCACATCCAAAAATTCAATTCTAGAAAGATGATATTTAGGAGTAAACTGTATATTTGCTTTCAAAGAATTTATCCAATCAAAAAACACTTTTAAAACCTGTTCTGTTCCATTCCATAAAAGAAAAATGTCATCCAAAAAACATACCCACAAGGGTATATGCTTATACCAATGCAAGGTATAAATCCTTGACTCTTCATAATGTGCCATATATAATGTGGCTACTGACTGTGCCACCGTAGCCCCCATTCGTACCCCAAAAATCTGGTTTTGACTGAATTTTTTGTTTGAATCCACTTTTTAATCAGCAATTGTAACAGCTGTAACACAAAAATGAATTGGCAACTTCATAGGTAAATTCAGCTGATATGAATCCACAATATCAAATGCTTCAGTTTGATCAATACCAGTATATAATGAAACCACGTCTATCGTTACCAAGAAGATAGGACCTGTTGGCAATTTGATCTGTTGTAGTAATGATATGAAATGAATCTCTAACATATGATCGTACCTGTATGGTCAAAGGTTGCATGAAACTGTCACAAAATTGGGACAACGGCTCCAAGACTGAGCCCCTACATGAAACGATAGGGCGCCTTGGAGGGGTAATTAGAGATTTATGTATTTTGGGCACCATATATAAAATGCGTACTCTTGGATATTTACTTAACAAAACATCAAACTCTGTTATCCAGCCTTTTGCTTGGGCACTTTCCAAAAAACCTTGAATTTCAAACAATAGCTCAGATGTTGGATCTACTATAATATTTTGCGTCGACCACATGATCTAACACTGTCTTTCTATAATATTCCACATCTGCCTGACCTTTGTCCGCCCTACGTACAATGATAGCACTCATAGTCCTTAATACTTGTAAAACCTTCTGCTGGTCAATAGTCATATTAGAAATCGCTTTTGAGGAATCCTTTCAAAACTATTTAAGTCATCCAATACCAATTGTTGAAATGTAGAGATGACCAGGTCTACCATTCCCAGAGGGAGCCATTTAGAATGTTTATGTACCACCGAATCATCTGTGGCTTCTACAGGTCCCGATTTAGAAAAGAAATGTGTAATTTGAAGCTTTCAAAAAAACGAAAAAGTGCTTGTCACATTTTAAACGGATTATAGGTCGGAGAAGGAATAAATGACAGCCCCAATTCTAAAACACTTATTTGTGCTGCAGTTAACTCCTTTCATGAGAGGTTAACGACTGCTGTTTGGTAGATGAACAGGTGGGTAACCCCCTGCGGCTCTCCCCCTGATTTTGTCAAAGTGGCCGGTATCCTTGAGGGCGGCCGCGTTGAAAAACCTGTTGCGGATATTGACTGATCCTCCTCATTTTGAATGCCAATTTTATGGGAGGACTGGTCATTTACATCACTATCTATATCTTCTGTCGATTTATCAAAACCAACTTTCTTCTTAATTTTAAAGACTGCCCCTAATGGCTTTTGCCTCCAAGTGTAGACTTGATCTTTCTCATAGTCCAAAGCATCCCACGTGAATTTTTTTGATTTTGGAATCCCTCAAAAGATCCCTAAATTGAGCTAGCTCATTGGAAAAATCATTCTAATTGGATTTGTATGTTGCAACAGAGAAATTGACTTTAATTGTTAGTCCATCGAATCAAGCTGCTGTTTGACCACTGTCTCCTCAACTGACAACCGCTCTATCAAAAGGGCTATTAAATCTAAGCCACATTTGTTGAGTATCATATTCCATTTCTCACAAAAGTCTTTATCATCAGTGAACATATGTGGTGGTTTAATGATCCTCAACCCCCTTGGAATCATTTGCTGTTTTAACTACTGGTTCATAGTGGCCGCGTGCAATTGAATTCAAACAAAATTTCTGTATATTCTTGAATTCAGCCAATGATGTTCATGAACTACCAACTGATAGGTCAGGATTGTCATCCAAAAGAGTCGGGTGTACCATTAACCTGGATATAATCTCATCGGAAAAAGCAGATGTTGCTTTATTTGATCTGGTCTGGTCCTTTTCAGACACCATTATGCTGTAGGTCACATCAATAAAATGTTCAAAAACTTCAGACCTTGAGTTTTGTACAATCACACCTCACCAATACTGTATTTCAAACTCCATCTCACCGATCCCTAACAAATAACTACAATTTCATATACTTCAATTACACAGGTACACTAAAAAAAGTTTTTTTTAAACTGCCTCTAATGTTTCGATTGATTTTTACGTTTTTTGGTGCGCTGAATCCAAATCTGGTAACCAATTTGCTCCATCACGTACAGATATTTTGCTACATTGGGTTAGCAGTTTGAGGTGAACGTTTCAGATTGAGTGCGATCGAGATAAAAGTTTCTTGGATGAATTCTTTATACTAATTGTTTAGTAGTTATTCAAATAAGAATAAAGAAAATTGTAACAAGGCAGCACATAAGAATAGAGTAATGTCAACAAAACACACTGTGATGGTAGCAAAATTGTCTGCACTTAAAACAGCCACATACATGTGCACAAACATTGAGCATATAAGAGCGAGGTTAGACACAAAGCAAAGCAAAGAAATGTGCAAAAAATGTTGTACAGGTATGTATGTAAGAATAGAAAACGCAAACCGCACCATTGCAATACATGAAGACAAACACCTGATGGTGTGAAAATAAAATTCTAATAAATGAGATCCGACACTATGGTAACAACTAGCAAATTTTTATTTCAAAGTTTAGTAAAAACATGATATTTGTCAACACAGTTTAGATTTTAAAGTCATTCTTGGGTCAATCAATCTCCTGGTGGGCCCGTTTCTTCTTCCCCCGAATGCTTCTCTTGGTGCGCTGCTTGGCGTATTTTTCATCTGGGGTTTCCCGCAGCAGCAACCAGCAGAAATCAGCCATCATAGTGGTGTTCCATCTTTCTTGGTACCTTCTCTCTGCGTCCTTGATGTCCTGGTGAAACCTTTCACCTTGTTCTTCACTGTACGCCCCCAAGTTTTCGGGAAAGTAGTTCACATGGGAGTGCAAGAAATGGACTTTCAGGCTCATGTTACAGCCTTGTTCTTTGAAGGCATTGAGCATCCTGGCAACAATATCCTTATAGTTCTCATCCCGCCTGTTCCCCAAGAATTTGAGAACAACATCCTTGAAGGAATCCCAGGCTTCTTTTTCCTTCTCAGACATCGTTTCAGCGAATGCTCCATCTGAAATGAGTTTCCTTATATCAGGGCCAACAAACACTCCTTCCTTTAGCTTTGCTTCAGAAAGTCGGGCGAACTTTGAGCAAAGGTACCGAAAGCACTCACCATCTTTTGGAAGGGACTTGATGAATTGCTTAATGAGACCCAACTTAATGTGGAGAGGTGGTAATAGAATTTTATCACGAGGTACCAAGCTCTCATGAAGAACATTTTTCTCACCGGGTCTCAAATACTCCCGAATTGGCCAGTCTTTTTTCCCCCAGTGTAGGTCGTGGGCCCGGCTATCCCACAAGCAAAGGAAGCAGGGATATTTGGTGAAACCGGATTGCTGCCCTAATAGCATGGATAGAATTTTTTTTTTTCAAAATCTGTTTATTGATGACATAACATACAGTAATAAGCAAAATAACCAAACAATCGCCAGTCATATACAGTCATCATATATCATGGCACCTCCCGGGTAGGGTTGCCTCTTATCCACCACCCTGGGAGTAACCCAACAAACAATTTGAAAATGCACATTACCGTATCAAATGTACCCAGATACCCCCCCCACCCCCCCCCACCCTGAAGTCACCACCGCGTCCCCAACGGGGGGGGGACACCCCCCCCACCACCCCCACTATACAACCTTGAGCACCTCACTACGGGTTTTAGGTCCCAGTGTGTGTATGTAAGGCATCCAGACTAGCAAAAAGGTAGCCCAGCGCCGAGGATGTCGCCGCGCGCTCCTCCGTTCCAGGAGCATGAACTGATGCAGGCTGTTACGCCATTCCCAGAACGTAGGGCCGGTGGGTTCCCTCCACCGGTGTAGAATAGGACCCTTACCCACCAGACAGGCCTTCCGCACCAATAAACCTTCCCATCTACCCTTAGGGTGAAGTGGTCCCGTCTGATCCAAAATCACGGACACCCCCGACCAGCAAATCTGCTGCTGTAGCAAGCCGCCCAGGTACTTTCCAATTCGCAAACCAATACCGGCGAATAACGGGGCACCCCCACCACATATGGCCCAAATCCGCCAAAGCACAGCTACATTTGGGACATCCCCCATAGGTTGTGATACAGCTCCTCAGCGCTCTCCGCGGCGAGAAGTGGGCTCGTATAATGCATTTGAACTGAATCTCACGCCACCGGGCCCCCTCCACCAGGTCCGCAATCCGACCCAGTGCGCCCTGAACAGAGCCCTCAGGGATCTCCCGGTCCAACTCTCTTGCCCATGAACGTTCCACCGCCGCATAATCCGAGGGCGGGTCCAGTAGATCCAACTTTCTCTTAAACAGAGCAATAGTTGGGGGCGATGCCTGCCCCAGGGCAAAAAATTCAAGAATCCGCGCCGAGTGCTCTATGTGTAATTCTCGCTCTGACAGCGTTCCCACGTAATGGGCCAATTGCATATATGCAAAAATGGACTTCCCAGGGCTCAGACCATATTCCCCACAAAGGACATCCAAAGCCTTACATCTCCCCTCTGAGTCCACCACATGACCCAAACGCCTAATCCCCGACTGCTCCCAAGTCTGAAAGGGCACCGAATCTGAGCCCGGAGTAAAAACAAGCATTTCCCCGCAGTGGCAGCCAGCTAGAGACCGCCGGATTGCACCCCCAATAGCTATTTAGCTGTTGCCATGAGCGCCGGGTTGCCCGTAGCAGAACACTGCTCGTCAGGCGAGCCGGCAAAACCCCCCTCTTTAAATGCAATACCGCATCGAGGGAGTGTGGCGCCACAAAGGCCTCCTCTAAGGCTCGGGGAGTATAGACCTCAGTGTCCCCCAACCAATCAGCGAGATGTCTGGCTTGACAGGCCAAGGCATATTTCCAAATGTCTGGAACCCCCACCCCTCCGGACTTCCACCCTCCTCTCATCCGGGCCAGTGGTATACGCGCTCTTGCACCCTTCCAAAGGAACCCCCGAATTTCCCTGTCAAGACGCCGCAAATCCCGTTTCATCAACCAGACCGGGAGAGTTTGCAGCCAATAAAGCACCCTAGGGAGAACCACCATCCCCAAGGCGGCTACCCGCCCCAGAAGGGATAAGGGAAGTGGTGCCCAAGCCAGTAACTGTCCTCTAACCTTGGAAAAGATACGCTTGAAGTTCGCTTTATACATCTGAGAAGGTACTCGGGTTAGTAAAATACCAAGGTAGACAAAAGACTCTGCGGCCCATCGAAGCGGAAAAATCCCAGGCCAGCTGTCTTTCAAACTCCCACCCACATCCAGTGCCTCCGATTTATCCAAGTTAAGCCTGAGGCCTGCAAATCTGCCGTAGAGAGAAAACTCCTCCAACAGCCGGGGCAATGATTGTCGGGGCTTCGTAAGGTGAACTAGTAGGTCGTCTGCAAAAGCCGCCACTTTAAACCTGTATGGTCCAATACGTACCCCGGAGATAGTAGGAGACTCCTCTATTCGCCGTATCAGCGGGTCTAAGGTCAGCACAAAGAGCAGGGGGGAAAGGGGGCATCCCTGACGCGTGCCCCTCTCCAGGCTAAAGTCTTCTGACAACACCCCATTACACAAGATGCCAGCCGTAGGGTTTGCATACAATAACTCCACCATCTTACAAAAGGAGTCACTGAGCCCGTAGCATGGCAGAAGGCCCTTCAAGTAGTCCCAGTGTACTTGGTCAAACGCCTTTTCTGCGTCAAAACTGACTAACAACGACGGCAAATTACGCTCATGCACCCACTCAAGAGATGTCACGATTTTTCGCAGATTTCGCACGGCATATCTCCCCCTGACAAAGCCAACTTGGGAGTCGTGCACCAGGTCCCCCAACACCGAAGCCAGTCGATCTGCCAAAACTTTAGCCAGTACTTTAAGGTCAAAGTTCAACAGGGAAATCGGCCGGTAAGATGATGCCTGAGTGGGATCTTTGCCAGGCTTCGGTATTAGAGTAATATAGGCGTGATTAAGGCCCCATTCAAATCTGCCCTGTGCTATTCTATGGTGGTATGCAGCCACTAGGGTTGGGGGCACAAGATCCCCCAATATTTTATAATACTCTGCCCCGAAACCATCGGGGCCCGGTGCCTTACAGCATGCAGCTGTCTGTATAACTCTACGGACTTCCTCCACTGTTATCGGGGCATCCAGGTACGCCCGCTGTTCTGCCCCCACTTTCGGCAGGTGAAGTTCTCGTAAGTAGTTCTGCATAGCGGTAGGAGACCCCTCACGTCGCGCATAGAGCTGCTGGAAAAAAGACTTAAATGAGTGGGCTATGGCCCTTTTATCTCTGCAAAACCCCCTGCTCATCCCGAAGTGCGGCGATCAGTCGGGACGCCCGGCTACCTCGCAGGCAGCGTGCCAGAAGCTTCCCCGGTTTGTCCCCATAACGGTAGAGTTGGTAACGATAGTACATATGGGACTTCTTCGCCCTCTGATGCAACAGCTCATTGAGAGACGTTTGTAGCTCCCAAAGTCTACGCTTATGAGCTCCACTGGGATCCCCCGCACATCGTCTTCGGGCACGAACTACTTGTTTTTCTAACTGAACGATTTGTGCCGCCAGCAATTTACGCTTCCGCGTGACGTATTCAATAATATTTCCCCGCAACACCACCTTGGCTGTCTCCCACAGTAATTCCGGTTCTGCCTTATGCTGCTCATTATCAGTCATGAAATCCTGCCAGCACTGCCCGAGGTGGGTTCGGAAATTAGCGTCATAGTACAGGTCTAGGGGAAACCGCCAGATACGCGCGGATGTGACCGAGCCCCCCCATCGGAATTCCACCCAGACCGGGGCATGATCAGATACTGCCGAGGGGGCTATTTGCGCCTCCGCTACCCTTTCAAACAAGCCCTCTGATACCAAAATGTAATCAATGCGCGCGCTGGAGCCGTGTGCCCGCGACTGATGAGTGAAATCTTTGTCCAATGGATGCAGCAAGCGCCAGGGGTCCACCGTCCCCAGACGGCGACACAACTCCCGCAGCACTTTAGTAGTCGGGGCACGCGTTCTCACGTTTCCAGTTCCGCACGTATCCAATTCCATATCCAACACCCCGTTTAAATCCCCAGACAAAATCAGAGGAACATCCGGCAGCTGTTCCACCCGAGAGGCCAGTCGGGCGTAGAACGCCCGATCCGCTACATTGGGCCCATACACATTGCCCAGCACAATGGGTCGGCCTTCCAAATAGCCATATAACAAGATATATCTGCCCTCTGGGTCTGAGTACTGCTGCTCCATCTCAAAACGAAC
Source organism: Ichthyophis bannanicus (assembly GCA_033557465.1). Taxonomy (NCBI): domain Eukaryota; kingdom Metazoa; phylum Chordata; class Amphibia; order Gymnophiona; family Ichthyophiidae; genus Ichthyophis; species Ichthyophis bannanicus. The sequence goes on along the minus strand of CM066035.1, from coordinate 407,621,995 downwards.
CTGCGTATTGAGCAGAATGACCACTCCACCCTTTTTCCCCATTGCCGGGGCACCCCAACTCTGCCCCACCCACATTTTCTGTAGTTTGGCGTGCTCATCGGCCGTCTGGTGGGTCTCCTGTAGCATAGCGACATCGCATTTCAGTCTGGCTAAAGCCTGCAACACTTTATATCTCTTAATGGGATTCCCTATACCACACACATTCCAGGAGACTACCTTCAGGGTGGGTCATATTCATACAGGCGATATTTTCTCCAGTATACTGTTAGAATAGGGCAGGACCCCCCCAGCCTGAAGTCCCCCCTTCGGTGAGGAGGTGCTCCCTCCACCCAGTAGTGTGATCAACCCAGGTAGCCATGGTGACTTCTGACCCCCACCTCCCTCAACCCTTACCCTCCCCCCAACTCCTCCCCCCCCTCCTCCCAGCATGGATAGAATTTTAAAGTCTCCACAAATCATCCACTTATGCCCATCATAACGAATCTTCTGAAGAATCAGGGCCAAATTCTCATATTTTTCTTGGAGAATAACAGAGTGAGCAATAGGAACTGAAGCGAATGTGTTGCCATTAAGAAGAAGAACACCTTTTATGCTGTCTTTTGACGAATCAATGAACAGTCGCCATTCAGCAGGATCATACTTGAGTTTAAACTTTTCCATCACTCCGTATATATCGTTGCAAAATACCAAATCTTCCTCTTTGCTGAAATACTTCAAAAATTGTGTCTCGCGGTTGCGGTACCAATAAAAAGTTGTTCCTGGTGACAATAGATTTTTCTGTTTAAGCCGAGAACCTAGCAGTTGGGCAGCATCTTTTGGGAGTCCTAAATCCCGGACTAAATCATTCAATTCAGCTTGAGAGAAAAGTTCAGGTTTCGGATCTGGTTCAGTTTCAAACTCGGAAGTACTGGACTCATCGGGAAAAGCCATCTGATGAGTCTCATCATGATCAGAACCGTCCACACAAATATGATCCAAAGATTTTGGTGGTTCAGGCACAGGTACTTCGTTGCTATGAGGCATAGGCCTAATTGCTGAGGGAAGGTTGGGGTAACTTATTACGTTCTTATTTTTTAAGTTGTATCCCTTCACAATGCAAGAGCAAAAATAGCAGTCACTGCTGTGGTCTCTTTGTTCACGCCACATCATAGGTATTCCGAAACGAAATGCTTGTTTTTTACTTTTCATCCATAAGCGTAGATCTTCCTCACATGTCTTGCACACTTTGTGAGGAGCCCACGGTTTGTCTTGATCGCCTAACTTCAAACCGAAATAGGCGAAATATACTTTTTTAATAAATGCAGAAATGTTCCTCTGCCGCTTTTTCATGGTATATTCCCCACAAATAAAACAAAAACTGTCCGGAGAGTTGACGCAACCTCTGGCTCTGTGAGCCATCACAAATACACAGCACTGCAAACTACAACTGTAGTGAACCACTTCGGAATAAAGCTGGATTACGACTGAGCAAACAAAAGGTAATAATGAACTTGCAAGAAACTGAAATTTGACAGGAACGTTCATGTCGCAACCACCGTGTTTGAGCGAGCGAACGAGGCGAGGCGAACAGGAAAGAACATGCGCCAGCGCGAGTACTGGATTTAGCCCCCCGCCTCCCAATTGTCCTGTTAATGTATAAAATGAATACAAAACACTCTAAAATATCATGAGGGAGTGTTTCTAGTTAGTTAACCATTACAACCTCTATTTTGGGCCAAGAAAATAAACTGCAGTCGGCTAAAAAGAAATTATGTGAACATTCCTTATATGGGTAAGAAATCTAATTTTGCAAGAAAACGTGACGTGATGGAACATTTTGGCTATTTTTCCTGGATTCAGCACCCCAAAATCTATAGGAATCAGTTGCAAAACTGGAGGCAGTTTTTTGGTAGTGTACCTGTGTTATCTAGAGATCCCCGTGCTAGTGCTGTGGATGTGCATGTCAGCAGTATTTCAGAATATGGTCAGGGACGTTTTCTGCCCATAAACATCCCTGCTGCACGTACATACCCCTTATTCGAGTTCTGGAATGACCTCCATACTATCTAAAATGTGTCTTATTTATTTGTGCCTCCGGATTTATTCTGCTTTTTACCCAGGCTCTATGGAATTAAGACAAAATTAGTCTTTCATATATGTTATGTATGATGGTGTGCCTTTGGAAAGTCGTTGGTGTGCCTTAGAGTGACTAGCAGGGGCATGGTTAGGCATGGGTTCATGATGGTGTTGCCTCATTTCCATTGGACGATGTCCCAGAGAAAAGCTCTCTACCTTCTAAAATGAGCTGACTGTTTAGTACTAGCACAGGAAATCAAGTAGTCTTATTCCCCACTATGATTCCACTGATAGGAAAAGGACAGTGCTTCATTCCTGTTTGTGTCTTTGCTGATCTCACATGTTCACAGATTGAACCCAGCAGAATGAGACCCACACAGGATAAAAGTGCTGCTCCCCTTGAGGGAATGAGAGCGTAGATCATGCAGAACTGGGTTTGGTGTGCCACGAGGATTGAACAAACTCAAAAGGTATGCCATAAAATACATAAGACTAAGGACCACTGCCATAAAGCACCGAGGATCTGATTTACTATGACCTCTCATTCCACGTTATAGAAAATATCTTAGGAATAGATTTACCAAAGTGTGCTACTGCTTTAGCATGGGCTATAGACATTAACACACATTTAGCACAGGTTCTGTTTTGTGCAATGAGACCCTTTACTAAAAGCACACATTAACATGAGCACATGCTAACATGGTAGTATGATTTCATAGGTCTAGCCCTCAGTACATTGGACCCTCAATGTATATTTCAAATGCAGATTTTGCAGAACTACTGATGATCAGTTTATATAATGCAGCACATGGCCCGGGTGTGAAACTGTGCTAGAACAGATGTTTTACTGAACCTGAACACAAAATTGAAAAAGTATACTGGTGGCTTTATTTAAAGTCTAGATCACGAAATGCTCAATAGAATATTTCTTAATGAAAAAAATCCACAGTGAATTTTGTATATATTATCACAGCTAGAAAATAGCTATTTTGATGTTTATTTCAGCACCTGCAGTACATGATCATAAACTCAGTGTCCTACAATGGCACCATTGTCACTCAATAGTTACTTTGCTCTACAAGAGAAAAGAATTGTATGCTCTTTTCAAAGGATCTTACAATGTACATGAATATTCTTTCATTCATTCATAAATAAAATGGCATGAAGACTACCAGGGTCATCTTGCAATTTCTGATGGTCTCAGTATATTTATTTATTTATTTATTTAACAGTTCTTCTATACCGCTCTATTTTAGATCAGAGCGGTTTACATTTAACATCAACTATACAACACAAGGAACTTTGAGTTGTATTTACAATAAACAGGGAGATCAACTTGGAAGTAACTGGGGGAAACTATGTACAATTCTTAACTCTATACATTGTATCACACTGGTACCTGATTTCAGGCAGAACATATCTACATCTTATTGTAGATATGTTATCTTTATATTTATATATGCTTTATATTTATATTTATATATGCTTTATATATGCTTATATATATATATATATAATATATGTAATATAATATAATATATATATTTATATATATGCTTTATTTATATATGCTTTATATTTATATTTATATATGCTTTATATTTTCCAGTCCTAACAGTGCAAGTAATGGTCATAGCTTGTTCTGCATGGTATGATTTAAAAGAGAATACTGAGCAGTCCAGTACAGTAATGCTTTGATTGTGTCTGAAGTTTGACATGGCAATTGAATTTAGTATACCTGGTGCTTTGATTGCATGTAATTAAGTCTGCTTGCGCTATGTTGCTTCAACACTGATTAGACCATTTCCTTTGTACTGACGGTTTATGTACTCTGCTGTAATATATTCTTGACTTGTAATTGAGAAGGGATAGTAAAAATAGATAGGCACGTGTGTTAATGTGATTTATAAACTTGCTCAACTATTGCTTTCAGTACAAGTTGTTCCTTAATGATTATAGATATTTTAAAAGGTTGATAGAGAAGGGGAAATTGATAGAGCATGCATTAATGTTTCAAATAGTCTGCGTTCTTTAATCATAAGAAGCCAGAATTATCTATAGGCATTGAGCAACAATGGGATTTTGGAACGGTTAGATGTTTAATGAATTCCTCTGTGTTCCATAATTCAGATATTGGAAGAAGAACTTTTCAAGGTGTTCAAGTCTTGTAGCGGGTGTAATATCTATCAAGACTTTTGCAATCTGCTTGTTGCATTGTGAAAATTATATTTCTTCCAAATTCAGCATTTGATCAGATAGAACTGTTTTGTCTTAGGTTACGGGTACCATTGACTGTATGCATGGAACCTTGACATCAGCTGCTGACATGACACACACATTTAAAAACAGACTTCATTTTCATTCTGTTAGCATGCAGATAATCTATAATGTAGACCCCATTGTAGTGTAATGCAACAGAAAACCATTCAGGGCACCTACCTCAAGGCATTATTTTTAGTTTAATGCTATGGCATCAACTGACTCAACAAATCTCTGGTGATGGGCAAACGGCAAGTAATGCCTTTAAACAATTATATTTTATTGTTTTTAACACTTATTTATGATTAAGATTCATTTTTCATTTTGGGGTATATTTCGTCATCAAATGCACCTCTTGCAATTGCTACGTCTGTCTGTTGCATCTGTCTGTAACCTTAGGTTTCAATCCCCTGAAGGCTTTGTGTTGCAACTGGGTAGCTCTACATACATCAGGAAAAACATTGATATGCTGCCCACAGAAAGGAACATTTTACTTCTGAAAATAAGGTTTCAAAATTTTACTCTTATCAATTTCTAAGGAAAAATGAACCAACAATGTGGCTCGAGTTAGTAACTCATCCACAGAAGACTCCAAGAATGCAGACAGATCCAAGCTAACTGACGATAGCTGGTTCATCCCTTCCCCCTCTTTCTCCAATACCTCAGATGTCCTCCGTCTGTAAATATGTATTGTATAAGGCACAGATACATACAAATGGAGAAACAGGACACACATACAGATGCAACATAGGCAAATCAGAGAAGCTGCCCTCCGGTAGCAGCAGGCCAAGCCCAGATCAGCCAAAAGGAGAGCAAAGTGATGTACTCCACAGAAGGCTGTAGTTAATAAAGTCAAACTTTTATTGTGTTGGGTCTGGAATTTCACCCTACATGGGCTGTGTTTGGGCACAAGCCTTCTTCAGGGGTGTGGGGACCGTGTGTGAAAATCCAGTGTTTGTGTGACACATATGGTGTTTGATAAGTCTGTGATACTGAAATGGAGACCACCAATTAAAAGATCATGCAGAGCAGCAGCTTATCTCCTAGAGCTGCAGCAGATCAGGCTGTCAGCTTTGTAGTTGGCCTGTGTAGGGTGAACCTAGAGACAACACAAAGGTTTGACTTTAACAACTACAACCTTCTGTGGAGTACATCGCCTCACTCTCCCCTTGGCCACTTGGTTTCTGTAAGTGTATTTGCTTTTGCTCTTTAGACGTTGCATCAAGCCCAGAGCAGGCCCGAAAGAGGGCACACTCTGTGCTGCCAAATCATTGCCCATCAAAGGTTTCCTGGACAGCAACAGCAGGTGTGTCCTGAAACCTGCCTAACCATGCAAGTGTTATACAAAAAAGATACCTTCAAGAACTGACAGAGGGTTTTGCAGATCCCAGTAAAAGCAGTTTTGCCAGATTCTTTTTGCCCAGTGGATGGCATGGAAGAACCAGAGAAACAGATCTAGTAGAACCACAATTAAGTATGGATAATTTAGATCTTAATGCTGTGCTGGAAAGATAAGGAAAGCTACCTTATTCGTCTCATTGATGTTTGAATAAGAATTAAATGATAATGGGCTAGTAAAACACAATGAGGCCATTTTTGGTTTCCTTCAAATGAACCGAGAAGCCACTTGGTTCAAAAATCATTTCATTCTTTTTTGGTTTATTTATAGTTTATAGGACCAAGAAAACAGCTCTCTGCTTGACAAGATCCACCAGAGTCAGCTTGGGAAGGAACAGATACAGGAGTCACTTTATCCACTTTTTCAATTACATTAAAAAACTTTTTGACAAACAGCTAGATAAGCTTTTCCAAGCCTCATGCTTGCTCGACATCCCATGGCTAAGGCCAGTATGAAATAGAAAATATAAAGCTACACCATGCTCATTTTTCTCCTAGGTTTCAGAAGAGTAGAGTGGCTTTTTAGCTGTTAGTTTTGGGGAGTGGGGTAGTTGTGGAAGAGTACTTTTTGGGGATGGGACACTTGTGGGATAATAGGGTAGTTGCAGGGAGTAGATGGGGCATTTGCAGGGGGTAGTTTTGGGGTTGGAGCAGTTTGTGGGGTGCTGGGATAGTTATGGGAGTAGGTGTTGGATAGAGCAGTTTGCAGGATGGTGGGGCAGTTGCAGGATGTATGTTTGGGGGTTGGTCAGTTTGGGGGACAGTGAGGCAGTTGCAGAGTAATTTTTGGATGTGATTTGTGGGGTCATGAGGCAGTTGCAGGGAATAGTTTTGTTGAGTCGGAGCAGTTTGCAGGATGGTGGAACAGTTGCGGGTGATAGATTTGAGGTGGGTCAGTTTACAGCATGGTTTGGTATTTGCAGGGGTAGTTTTTAGGGGGTGGAAACAGCTTTCTGAGTGTTGGGACAGTTGGAGTAGTTTTGAGGGGTGGGGAAGTTTAGGGGGGAGTAGATTTTTGGTGTGGGGAAATTTGTGGGATGGGGAAGTTGCAGGTAGCATTTGAGGGTGGGGTAGTTTGTGGGATGGCACGGCATTTGCAGGGGGTAGTTTTGAGAGTGGTGCAGTTACAGGGAGCAGTTTTGCTGAGTATAGCAATTTGTATGACATTAGGACAGTTTTGGGGAAGGGAAATTTGGGGATGGAGGAAGTTGTGGGGCATAGCTTGAGGGAGGGGCAGTTTGTAGGTGGGGAAAGTTGAGTGGGTAGCTTGAGGGTGGGGGCATTTTCAGGGAAATAGGGCAGTTTGTGGGATTAGTTTTTAGGAGGTGGGGCAGTTTATGGGATTGTGGGACAGTTTTGTAGGAGCAGATTTTGGGGGTGGAGCAATTTGCAGAGTGGTGGGGAAGCTGTATGGCTGTAGTTCTTTTCGGGGGTAGTTTGCTGGATGGTGGGGCAATTGTGGGGAGCTGGGAGAATAGAGATCAGGGACAGACAGTTTGAAACATGAAATTCCCTACCTGCTGTGTTTCATTGTATTTATTTAAAATCATTTATATCTTGCCAATCTAAATATACTCAAGGAGGTTGAAATAAATGCAAAATATTCAAATTTTAAACATATCAAATAAAATTAAACATAAAATACATAGGGCCCAATTTTCAGCTGCCCACAGTGTGGAACGGCTATGCGTCTCATTGGCACATAGCCCTCCCGCCACCAACCTCTAAACCGGATATTCAATGCCGTGGCGACAGCACTGAATATCCAGTGATCGCCACAGGGACAGGAAGTAATATCATTGCTGCCTGGCTAGCAACATTCCTCATCTCTGCCCCGGCCCGGAATGTCCCCAACATGCCCTGATACTAACCGGATAGCATCGGGGCACGTAGGTGATTTAAATTGAGATATTCAGCTGCACTAACCATGTAGGTACTGTTGAATATCCCCATCTAAGGCATTGACACGGCTGTGAATGTTCTTTGAATATCGAGCCCATAATGTCTTAAAATTTACTGCACATAAGCCCTTCCCACAGTTCAAGAAACACCATTATGCATCTGAATCAATGCGCAAAGCCTCAGCAAATAAAACTGCTTTAACACCCTCTCTAGATCTCAGATAGTAAATTCACACAAGGGCCCAGGAAGAACATTTCATAAAATAGGATGCAGTACAGAAAAACAAAATTCTAGCACGTATCTACTTAAGTGAAATTAAAGCAAGCCAGGGGCGGCCCAAGGGGGGTGCAGACCCATGTGCAGAGATTCATTGCAGGGCCTCATTTGCATAGATATTTGCATAATGTTAACAAGCAGTAACCTTTGGTAAACATGCCTCTTAATGAGTGTCTGGATTAAGAAAAACTACCAGTTTTCTATATTACTATACTCCAGTGCCAACCGCCAGGCACATTAGGAAGTACTACAAACACTGTCCATTTAGATCCCATAGCAAACCCGCTGTATCATAACAGCACTACCAGGACTCACAAGGCACCAACCTATCAAAAGGAAACTGAGTAAGCTGCAACTAAATTTCTTTCATTCTTAACATCCACATATATTATGAAATGCATCTGAGTACAATTTCATAAGATCCGAGATCCTAAATTGGTCCATAACCAGATCAATAACTGCACCCCAATTTTTTAACACCTTCTTTGAAACACTAGGGAGGTCATTCTGACAGGTGATAGTGGGGGCTGTACTTCCTGGTGGGACGTGCAACCCCGCTATTCGCATGATCCTTATGTCACAAGCCAGGCTCCCTGCATGTGCTGGGCCGCTTTGTGGGGAGCGCTAGATGGGGGCAGGACGAAAGTGGGGTGAGGGAGACACTATGTCGCTGGACATACAGGACCTATTCAGCTCAGGGCCCTGTACGTTCACTGGCTGTCTGCTGCGCATCCGGTTTATGCCACCTCAAAGGTGGAATAAGCACCGGGTGCTGCGGTGCAGAATTGGGTCCAGATCCATCCATATTTGGGGCATCCGGATGCCTCGGATGTGCCCTGTCTGAATTGGGCTCCATGGCTACTTAATTCAGTTGACCAAAACACATCCATAGGCAAACTTTAAAAACACCTAAGAATGAATCAGACCATGGAACGGGTACCACATTTATATACATTTATAAATTGCCTTCCTGGGTTTCAACAACTCATCCAAGGTGATGTACAAAGATAGCAAAAATTACAGTAAAAACCATTCTCCATGATGACAAAGCTTACTCCATTAAAGTAGTTTCTACTGGCAATGACTCAGAACTGTGGTCTCCCCTGTATTTCCATCTACAAGTATTAATTCTCCATGTCCTTCAAAAGCTCAGCAAATAGTAATGTTTTTATATTATTCCTGAAACCTCAGATAATTGATTTCCTACCGCAGCATAAGTAGCAAGTTATGCAACCTATTTGAGCTACAATAAAAAAAGCTCTATTAAGAAACTGCAGTTTCGGAATCTTTCCTTAATGATTCCTGCAGCATGGCACCCTGACTAGAGTAATGGCCTGGTTGGAGTGTACCATGCTAATCTTTAACATAAATATTCTGGACCCTTTTCTGCAGCACTCGAAAAGTCAGTGTCATGATTTTTTACTCTGTCACTGGTAACCAATGTAATTGAGATAGTTATCTAGCTGAACACCATCGTGGAATCTTAAAAATTCTTTGTTGTATTTTAAGCTACTTTCAAATGATGCAAAAATTTGTTTTAAGCCCGATTTTATCTTTTCTAGTGCAAGTTATACATCTTGACCTAATGGGAAAATTAACTGCACATCAGCATATAAGAATCCTGAAAATCCCAATGCTGGAATAACCCAATGGGCATTTAAATATATTAAATAAAAGGAGTGACAAACAAGATCCCTTTGGCACTCCCCATTTGGACTTAAAAGGTCATGAACACAGTTATCTGATATTCCTTCCATTGAATAAAGGATTCCAGCCATCGCAAGGCTGTATCTGCTATGCTCACAATTTGAATGCATTTTAGCAGCATATCCCAATCCACCAAATCAAATGCTGCTGTTAAATTTAACAAACAAACATTGCCTATTGTCCCCTATCTAAATGCTTAAGTAAATCATCCTGCACTGCCAACGCAGTTTGGGCTGTACTGAGGATAGAAACCAGCTTAAGCCCACTCACTTAACCGCAACAATACTATTTGCTCTAAAAGCTTACTGAACAATGGAATGTTAGAAATGAGTCTAATTATGACATTTGGATCCAAATTCATTTTCTTCAAATAGGTTGCTTTACCACCCCAGAACGCATGTTACATTCTAGATAAAATATCAGATCAAGAGTATGCCCCTTCTCATGCATAGAACCTGTTACTACCCGAATAAAACCCAATGTTTTCACAATAGTTAAAAATAAAAGTAGATCATGACTATTCAGCAATATGTAGATTAAAGCAACCTAGCACAACAAACTGTCATACCAAAATCTAAACCCAACTATTTGGTAAAATTTTCTAACCAAAGTGGACAATTTGGGGGGGGGGGGGGGAACCATACACTAAACAGATTCCACTCTCTAAAAGACACCAATAACAGTTCCATGCCACCAGGATAACTAAACTCATGCCCCTGCACAACTATTTCCTTATTAATATCAAAAGAAAGGCTCATCGGAAGCAGGAAAAGAAGTGGGCGAGCAGCAGCAGCTGACACCAGAGGGTGAGAGTACAAGCTCCTCCCTCACTCCCCACTGCCACCAATCACCCGGCACAGGAACTGTTCAAAAGAAAGCCTCATCGGAGGTGGGCCTGTGCCTGAGGGCTTTGCCAGAGGGTGCTTTGGCGTGGCCCTTAGGCGAGAACCTGTTACTGAGACCTAGAGCACTGAACATACCTCCTCCTAATGCAGAGAACAGCCTTCGGAACATCCAAACCACTGATAAATGTAAGTCACATATGTTGCAAAATATCTAAACACCATTACTCGAATCTACCTATTTATTTCCTGCCTATGCAATAAATCTACATGTATAATCATTGTAACTGAGATCACTGTCCTGACACCCGACTACCCCTGCTAAAAAACCTATGTAGAGTACTATATCAAACAGTAACTGCCTTCTAAATCTACAACAAACAATCTAACAGAGCCAGTTTTAACAGCTCACCAAAAACTCCAAAGACAACAAGCATCATCCATATCCCCATATCACGAATATGGCTCACTACAAAGCCCTCATTTATGCTCTATTAATAGCAGTTCTATTACATTGGCAAACCTACAGTCAAAGTTTTACAAATTCCATAACTTTCCTACCACCAAACTATGTCTAATACCTCTCCCTATGGCAACCCCTTAACATCAGAACCAACAGAAGAGCTAACCACCTCATAAACATAAAACCCACCGCTGTCAAAAAAAAATCATCACATGCCAACCCCATCCTAGAAGCCCCTATTACTTTCTCTCTTGTCAAAGCGAGATCCTTCAGAAATAAAACCTACACTATCAGAGACTACCTAGAAACACATAACACAGATATTCTGTGCATCACTGAATCCTGGCTAACTGACACAGATCAAGTCATTCTCAACCAAATCACCCCTGCAATCTACTCATCCTTCAACTGCCATAGACATCTTAAAAGAGATGGTGGTGTTCTTATTTTAGCAAAAACGCAATTCAAATTTAAAACAAACACTCATAGCATACAGTTCAGATGATTCAAACATAATCACAATAGCCAATAACTTTATCACACTCACTCTCACATACAGAGCTCCCACAGCAAAGAATGATGAACTATCAAAAGTTCTTGAAACCATATGTGCCTACAGTACCCCCCAAAAACCTCACATAGCTCTGGGAGACTTCAACCTCGGATCTGCACCTAACAAGGAAGCTAAGTCCTTCATCAAAGCTATGGAAGCCTTACAGTATCAACAAATACTGAAAATTCCCACACACCAATCTGGATCAATTCCTGACCTTATATTCATCCCACAATCATATCACACACCCCAATCTGATCCCTATACCATGGTCTGATCACCATCTAATAAATTTCACCATGCGTATCACAAGACCACCAGTACAGGAGCCACCTCACCAACACTGCAGAAAATGCAAAAGCTTTAAACAAAGACGACTTCTTAAATGAAATTACCCCTAAAATAAATCAAAACAGACAGCCTGGAAGACTACATTAACACCTGGATCAACGCCCTGTCCACAGCAGCAAAGGCACCTACCAAAAATCCTTCATCCATACACAGAGCAAAAAAAGCCCCATGGTACTCCAATGAAATCAGGTCAGCCAAACAACTTTTAAGAAGACTGGAAAGAAAATGGAGACAGACAAAAGACCCATTCCTCCTACACCAGTGCAGAACTCAACAAATCCAATGCACCAACATAATCAACCAACACAGATGAGAACACCATACAAACCTTATTATGAGATCAGTTAATAAGACTAAGGAACTTTTCAACATTATGCGAACACTCACGGGAGAACCACAAAAAAACACCCTGAAATACACCCCCCAAAAAACAGCCAACTATCTAACAAATTCAATAATCAAAATCAAATAAGCTCAATGACATCTATCCAATCCCAAAACCTAGTACACAGAGAATTATGGGGTACATTCCATATCCCATCTACCCACAAAATCGAAGATATCTCCTCACTTAACACCACTATTTCACCCTCAGACCCTTGCCCTGTGGCTTGGATAAAAGCAACAAAGGAACAGCTTAAGTACTCAATTCACAAGATAGCCACAATGTCACGCACCAAAGGATACATGCCTACTTCTCTCAAACAAGCAATTATTCGACCTCTACTCAAAGACATATCCCTCGATAAAAATGACCCAGCCACATACAGACCAATCTCTAGCTTATCATTCATAACCAAAGTCATAGAAAAAATTGTTCAAAGGCAACTTCAAGATCACATAGACCAACATGTTCAACTGGACCAACACCAACACGGGTTTTGACCCAACCATGGCACAGAGACATTGCTGCTATCCCTATTTGACTGCCTTATAAGAGGAATAGACAATGCAAGAACAGGATTTATTCTCATTTTTATGGACATATCCTCTGCTTTTGACAAGATCTCCCACATCATCCTACTCAGATGCCTACAAGAAATTGGCCTACATAACACTTTATCATGGTTCATATCCTATCTTCAAAACAGACAGCAACAAGTCAAATGTGGAACGGCTAAATCAAAACCCTTCCCCTCATACCAAGGAGTCCCACAAGGTTCCTCACTCTCTTCAATGTTATTTAGCATCTACATACAGCCAATATGCAAAATTATTAAAAAACACAAAATCCAATATAGATTATATGCAGTTGATATCATGGTATACACACCAGTCGATATACACAACTCTGATCTGGCAACCATAACTGCATGTGTGGAGGATATGATCATCTGGCTCAACAACAACCACCTCTCCATAAATGACAAAAAGACAGAAGCACTCTTTATTACCAGGAACACCTCAATTATCCCACCAATCTGCATACAACAAAGGCAAACAGTAAAAATCAAATACTTTGGAATTATCATGGACCAACACCTCTCCATGCAACCCCACAAAGCAAAAACTACTGCAAACTCCTACCATAAAATGAAGATAATAAGGAGACTTAAACCAATTTTACATCTTGATCACTTCCGCACTATCTGCCAAGCAATAATCACCCCAACACTGGACTACTGCAGCACACTTTATCAGGGGCTCCCAAAGAAAACCATCCTACCACTGCAAATCGCTTTGACCCGGTGAAAAGCGGTATATAAATACAGCTAAATAAATAAATAAATAAATAAAATACCGCAGCCCGACTCATCTCAGGAACAAATAAGCATGAACACATCACCCCCATACTCAGTCACCTACACTGGCTCCCAATCCAATCCCGTATCAGATACAAATCAGTCTTGGTGTATGATTTTGAAGATGACTATCGGCTTATAGCCTACAAGACATCATAATAAGAGACACAAGTACCCAGCCCAGGAGGAACAACAAGCATATGATCATCACACCCTGTGGATACCATAAGACCATAAAGCTACATCTGGAAGGGCACTATCACTTTCTGCGCCATCACTATGGAACTCACTCCCATATTACATGCACGCAACTACAGACATTAAGGACTTTAACTGAATGAAGGCATGGCACAGTTCTCCAAAATGAACCCATAGCCATGTACAACCAAAATGATAAACACGACTTACCAATATATATATAATTCTGTCATGCAATTATAACCCTGTACATAGTTAATCCTGCCACCTCCCTTCTTCAAGTATTCTTGTACTGTATATTGTTTTTCGTTCTATGTACTATGTTGAGTTTCAATGTAAACCGCTCTGAATGAAGGACAGAGTGGTATAAAAAAATGGTTAAATAAATAAAAAAATAAATAACCCACCTTTCTTTTCACACTTGAGAACAAGAATGGACCACTCAATAAGGACAAAGCTGAGATAAAACCAAATTTGTTATACCTAACTGTAAATCAGCAAAAAAGGTCAGCCAATAAGCTTACCCTATTATTAACCAATCATACAGTAAGTATATAAGATATGCTATACTGGGTCATACCAAAGTCTATCAAGCCCAGTATCCTGTTTCCATCAGTGGCCAATCCAGGTCACAAGTACCTGTCACGGTCCCAAAAGGTACATATATTCCACATTGCTAATCCTAGGATAAACAGATTTTCCTGGTCCTCTATAATAATGGTTTATGGACTTTTCCAGAAGGAAACAAAGGGATCTCCATGTAGAAGCAATGAATAGATCCAAAAGACAACCAAAGGAGAATGACCACGATTGGGATTCTTGAGAGTTCTTAGATTTTATTAGGGACCCAATATGGCTGACTTTCAGCAAATCAAGCCCACGTCAGGGGTATGAAAAAGTATCAGAGGATCATAAATAAGTGCAAATTTTTTCGACAACATATTACATCAGATACATAATCCAAAAAAAATGCCATGTTTTTTTTCAGCATACTCTCAGTGCATATGGCAGTTTTTTGTATTATGTATTCTGATAAAATATGTTGTCAACACAATTTGCACATGATTTTTGACACGGTTTTTGGCACCTGACGTGGGTTTGAATTGCTGAAACTCAACCGAATCGGGTCCTTAATGAAAGTCTAAGAACCGTTCGAGAGTCCCAACCATGGTGATTCTATGTTGGTTGTCTTTTGCACCTATTTATGGACTTTTCCACCAGGAACTTGTGGAAACCTTTTTTAAACCCAGCTACACTAACAGCTTTCACTACACCCTTTTTTTAATGAATTCCAGAGTTTGATTACTCACTGAGTGAAAAATTATTCTCCTATTAGTCTTTAATGGCCTACATTGTAGCCTCATTGATGTCCTAGTTTCTTTTTGAAGGAGTAAAAATTATTATTTGTGTGTACTCATTCCACTCCATTCATTTTTTAGACCTCTATCATATGTCCTCTCAGCCATCTCTTTTCCAAGTTGAAGATCCATAACCTTTTAAGCCTCTGCTCATAAGAGTATCCTTCCATCCCCTTTACCATTTTGGTGGCTCTTCTCTGTATCTTTTCTAATTCTGCTATATCCTCTTTAAGGTATGGCGACCAGAATTGCACACAGTATTCAATGTGCAGTCGCACCATGGAACGATATGGCGGCATTATAATATCCTTTGTTTTATGCTTCATTCCTTTCCTTAAGATTCCTAGCATTCTATTTTCTCTTTCTTGGCAACCACTGCACATTGGGTAGAGGCTGCCATATTATCCACAATGACGCCTAAATCTTTTTCCTGGGTGGTGGTGCCTAATGTGGAACCTTGCATCGTGTAGCCATAGTTTGGGTTGTTCTTCCTTAATTGCATAACTGCAGTTGTCCACATTAAATGCCATCTGGCATTTGGACATCCAGCCTTCCATTTATCAAGGTCTTCTAGCAATTTTTCACAATCCTCTTGGGTTTTAACAACTTTGAACAAGTCCCATTTCCAGGTCATTTTGTGAATATGTTGAAAACCAGTGGCCCCAACACAGATCCCTGGGGTAATCTACTATTCATCTTTCTCCATTGACAAATATGGCCTTTTAACCCTACTCTGTTTTCTCTTAACCAGTTGCTGATCCACAATAGTATACTGCTTCCTATCCCATGACTTTTTAATTTTGCCAAGAGTCGCTCATGAGGGACTTTGTCAAAGGCTTTCCGAACACCGAGGTAGAGTGTATCAACTGGCTCACCTCTACCTGTTTATTTACACCTTCAAAAAATAACCGATTATTAAGACTTTTCTTGGCTAAATCCATGTTGGCTTTCTCCAATTAAACCATGACTATTTACATCTTCAGTAATTTTATTCTTTATAATGGTTTCTACCATTTTGCCCAGTACTGACATTAGTCTCACTAGTCTGTAGTTTCCCGGATCACCCCTGGAACCCTTTTTAAAAATTGGCGTTATATTGGCCATTCTCCAGTCTTCAGGTACTACAGATGATTTTAATGATTTCACACCTATCAGTAATCTGTAAATTCTCATATTTCAGTTCTTTCAGCAACCTGGAATGTGTACCATCTGGGCCAGGTGATTTTCTATCAAATAGTTGTAATAATCATCTCAATTTATCAAGATTTCTTTCAATTCCTCCAATACATCACCTTTAAATACCATTTCGGGCATGTGTAATTTCCCTATATCATCTTCAGTAAAGACCAAAGCAAATAATTCAGTCTGTCCATTATGGCTTTGTCCTCCCTTAATGCTATTTTTACCCCTCTATCATCTATGGTTCAACTGACTCTGTTTTTTTGTTATGAATGTACAGTTCCTGAAAAACGTATGCGTTTTTGCTTCAGAGGCAAGCTTCTTTTCATATTCTCTTTGCCTGTTTTATCAACGTCTTGCATCTAACTTGCCAGTGTTTATGATGTTAACCGTTTGCCATTTTTTCATTTCCTGAAAGATGCTTTTTTGCCTATAACAGCATCAGACCTCACCTTTAAACCATGCTGGCAGTTGTTTGCCCTTCTTTTCACCTTTCTTAAAACATGGAATACATCTGTCTTGGCTTCGAAGCTAGTATTTTGCTTGATGTAAATCTTTAACCTTTGCAGCTGCTCCTTTTAGTTTTTTCTTAGCTACTTTCCTCATTTTATCATAGCTTCCATTTTGAAAGTTAAAACTCGTGCTGTGGATCTCCTTGTTGTCTTCCCTCCATTTATTAAATGTGATAATGTTATGATTACTATTGTTAAGCAGCCCCAACACCGTTCTCTTGCACCAGATCCTGTGTTCCACTAAGAACTAGGTATAAAATAGCTTTCCCTTGTTTGGTTCATGGAGAAGCTGGTTCAGGAACCAAGTCATTTCTTTTATCTAGAAACTTTATCTCCCTAGTATGTCCTACTGTGACATTGACCCAGTTGATACTGGGGATAATTGAAATCATCCATTATTACTGTGCTGTACATTTCATGATCCATCTGTTCATTCTAGCCAAGCGGATTGTAGTATACCCCCACTGTCATTGCCTTCCTCTTTTTACATTGAATTTCTATCCATAGAGATTCTATAATGTATTTTGTTTCCTGCAAAACTTTTATCCTGTTTGACTCAATGCCCTCTCTAACAATGCAATGCTTCCAGCGATTTGATCTACCTTATGATTGTAAAATAGTTTGTACCCAGGTATCACGGTGTTCCATTGTTTGACTTCCTTCCACCGGGACTCTTAGATACCAATTATATCTAACCTTTCATTTAGTGCTATATATTCTAACTCTCCCATCTTATTTTTTAGACTTCTAGCATTTGCATACAGGCATTTCAGAGGTTGTATTTTGTTCACATTAACAATCTGGTTATCGCTTGAAAGAGGTAATTTGGAATCTTTCAGCTCTGTCTGCTCTGTACTTAAAGGCATCTGGGTTACTTTTACCTTTATTGGATCCTCTTTCGGGATGCCCCAACTTCCCTTTTTTGCTAGTATCCTTTCAGGATACATAATTCTGAACCATGTACTTGGGCGACTCTCAGCTTTCCCCTATTATCTAGTTTAAAAGCTGCTCTCTCCTTTTTAAAGCTTAATGCCAGCAGCCTGGTTCCATCCTGGTTCAGGTGGAGTCCATCCTTTTGGAAACCCCCCCCCTTCCCCCTATAAAACTCATTTGATAAGTATTTCATATTATGCAATCCATCAACCTGATTAAAGGAGTCACTACACAATCCACCCTAATCAAACTCAGCATACCCTTTGTTTATTAACTTGCATGATAGGTGCAAAACTGTTGTCATGCCCTTAGCTCCATAACCACCCGAATATTAGTCCAATCAATAAAACAGGAATTAGTTCTTCCCCACAGAATATAAAACTTGCAACAAGCACATAGAAAGTGTAGAAAGGAACTTGAAGTGGGGTAGTAGGGTACTGGAAAAGGTCCAGATATATGAAGAATGAGAACAGCCTGGAATTCACTGACAGTCTGGCAGAATATGTGTGAGAGAAGCCAAGGTTACAGAGAAACAGAAGTTTGAGAGAGTGAGACAGAATATCTTTGCTTGCAGAATGTTTATCATGATTAGATATGGTTAATATGTTTGTGCCCAGCTTGACCTGAAACATGTAGGGCCCGATATTGTACTGGGCAGGCTATGCACCGCTATGCCGCCATAGCCCTGCTCGCCGACTCTTAACACTGGATATTCACTTCTGCGGTAACAGCATTGAATATCCGGCATCAATGCACATGCCCCGGAGCCACCCAGGCTAATTGGGTAGCAGCGATATTGCACTGCTACCCAGTTAGCATCCACAGCTAAAACTAGGCGAGCCAAAAGCTGGCCTAGTTTTAGCTGTGGATCACTAACCATGTAAGTGCCATTGAATATCCCGATTTAGGGCATTTACACAGTTTATGTTGCTGTAAACCATATAAATGTCCTTCGAATATCAGAGCTGCAGAGCTTAGCTTGACCTGTGATATGTAAATAAACAAAGAGTAAAGCAAAAGCATGATGCAGAGCGATAAGACAAAATTGTACAATGTGGCAGTTTTTTCCTAATAAAAGAAAGCGCTACAGCCAAGCTAAGGGAGGAGTTACAAGAGACTGCTCAGGTTTTCGGGCCTCAGAATTCCTCCACTAAAGCTTTAGCAGACTTTGTTATGGTATAATTCTGTGTTTTGTTCTCATTTCTTCACTTGTTTCTAAGATCAGAGATAGGAGACCAAAGGCTGAGGAAGGAATCCCTTCGTTGCCGCTGGCCAGACACTCAGGAAAAGATTACGCACAACAGAAAGCACATGGAGGGATGTATAAAGGGCAGCAGCATATCATAAAATGCAGTTTTTAAATATGGACATGTCACTCTGATGTCACTCATGAGGGATGGAGCTCACTGTCCTCAAAAGAAAATTCAAAGCACAGAGTGCAAAAATTCATTAATTCAATTGGGCTCATGCCAGAATAGCAGCAAGCAATAGCATCAGGAAGAGCTCACCCCCTATGCAGCATTTAAATAATGGATGTTGTTCCTTAATTATGTCACTCTCGAGGAACAAAATTTACTACCCTCAAGAGGATATACAAAGTGCAAGGAGTTCAGTTCAGTTGAGCTCAGGTATCAGTTTGCTATATGCAGCTTATGCTACAGAAGCTGTAGCTCCTTCTTCCATAGAAAGGCAATGGGCCATATTTTTTGGGGGGGGGGGGGAAGGCTTATTTCTTTGGAACCCTGGGTCCGATTTGCCACATTTTTCAACTTGATGTGTCTTTAATCTGAACTGTTATACTGCCTAATTCGAAACAAATTCTCTCAGTGGAGTACCAAAATAAGAAATCAAAACAAAACTATAATGCAAACTAAAATACAATATCTTCATTAAAAAAATCAAGAAAATCATAATCACAGCAAAAATTCAATTTATGTCCACAAATATTTGTGCAAAAGAAGCCTTTAAGTGCTTCCTAAAAGTCAAGTAATTTCCAAGCGTAAATCTTTTGGTAAGGTATTCCATATTAAAGGATCAGCAACTGAAAAGGCAGTATGAGTAATAGTCAACCTTGCTACATGAAAAGGGGGTATGCATGACAGTTGTAAATCACTGGAAGAAAGACTGATTAGAATGACAGTTTTAATCTTGTTCCATTAAATTTTAAGTTATTTTGCTGTCAGACAGCAAAAATGTCCAACTTCTGTTGGGTTAGAAAATATTAAAAGAAAAAACACTTTCAATAGTACAATCACAGTTTAGTGGATGGAAACCTAAGACCATATCAGTGGCATTGGCATTATTTCATGAATTGAACCTAAAACCTTCAACTTTCTCTGGGAGACCAGTCAAATGAATATTTGCTCATAGTGGGAATGCATAGTAGCGTGAAATCGTAAAAGGTTTAAACTTATGAAATACCTTTCTGGCTACAATTTTGATTAGAAGTGGATCTTTTAGATTTTAGAAAAAAGGTTGAAGACTTATTTGTAAGTGCTTTCAAAGATAAATGATAATTTATAGTTTTTATAAGAGACTTAGGGGTATGTTTACTAAACGGCGCACAAGTGCGCGGCGCACAATAGCATGCGCTAAGGTACCTTAGCGCACGCTAATGATGCGTTTTTGTGCCCCGCACACGTGCGCGCTGCACTAACGGGCACGCTCATGTGCGCGGCACGCAAATGAGCGATAGAGGCGTGGAAAGGCTCCCGGAGGACGGAGAAAGGCTCTCCAGGGGCGGAGAGACGGGGTCAATGGGTGAAGAGTGGGAGGGGAGAGGCTCCCCGCACAGGAGTGGGGCTTAAATTTGAGTAAAAAAATACCGCAAGTGAAAACCTCGCGGTAGAGCCGATTTAAAGGGAAGAGAAACCATTTCTGTCAGCAATGTACAGCAAAACCAGGGAAACCTACAAAACGTGAGCAATGTGATACATGTGCACGGAACAAAAAGGCAAATAAACATTAAAAATGACCCCAACAAAATAGAATAAAATTATAATCTAGCTGGGCAATAGTGATAGTAATGGGAAACATCAAAAAACACTCCCAAGAAAGCCCCAAAAAATAAATATGAATTTTAGAAGGGTCTACGCTCCGTCCCCATACAAGGTGAATGATCCCACAGTGAAATAGCACTGATCAGGGTTTCCCTCTCCATTGGACAGGTTACCTATGGCATGCACATTTCCACAACAGAAGGACGGGCAGGTCAGAATGGGCAATTGGACAGATGCTGGGAAAGGGGATACAGAGGGCTGCAGGCGGCACATGCTGTGGTGCAGCTGGGTCACAGTGCGGACTAGGCAGATGCCTAGATGGCACTTAGGAATGCTGAAACTGAACAGCAGCCAGACAGCAACTGATGAGGGCCCAACATGGGCACGAGAGTGTTTATCACAGTGTCACAGGGGATAGTACCCAGCAGGTACCCCCAAGGGCATGGAACATTGGCAGGCGGTGATTGGGGACGTGCGGACAGATATGCAGGCACCCCTACCCCAGAACCTGCACCATAGGCAGCCGCCTACCCGCACACAGGATGGCCTGAGACTGCGTACCACCAGCACCACCAGCAGAAGGGCATGTCAGCATGGTGGCACAGGGGTACTGGAGGTGGAGGGGGGCAGTGGCAGCTGCCTAGAGCAGACCATGGCCCAGCCCTGTGTAGGTGGGTGCAATGCACTGCAACAGACAGGCCCTGCCGGACAAACAGTCATGGCATCATCAGGGAATGCACTATCTCTGTGGCAACACAGTGGTGCAGTGCACACAACCAGTGTGTTTGGAGACAGAAGGTCACAGGTTCAAAGGCCAGCTGGGGCTCCTGCCAACCCAGTCCCCTTATTTTACCCATGAAGAAAACTTGGTAGTAAAAACTGAACCATTATTGCTGAGAACATAAGCATGTGTCAAAAACCTCTATTTTACCCTACACAGCACAAACACCATAGAAATGTGCATTACCTATGGCAGAATCCCCCAAATGCAGTCCTGGAGGGCCACAAATCCATCAGGGTTTATGCTGTCTTCAATCTAAGGATGGAGCGGTACTGATGGTGGAGGTGGCAGCGGCTGGTGCCCACAGCAGACCATGGCCTAGCCCTGTCCAGGTGATTGCCGTGCACTGCAACAAACAGGCCCTGTCGGATGTACAGTCATGGACTCCCCAGGGAATGCATCATATCTGTGGCAACACCGTGGTGCAGTGCACACAGACAGTGTGTGCAAGAACAGAAGATCACAGGTTCAAAGCCCAGCTGGGGCTCCTGCCAATCCAGTCCACATATTTTTCCCACAACTAAACCGTGATAGTAAGGACAAACCTTTATTGCTGAGAACATACGCATGGTTAATACGCCTATATTTTACCACACTGAGCACAGACACCATAAACAGGCACATTACCTAGAGCAGAATCTCCCAAATGCAGTCCTGGAGGGCCCCACACCATTCTGGTTCCATGCTGCCTCTAATAAAGATGCCTGTGCTGCATATCTATGCACCACCCCCATGGTATGCAGATGTAGCTCATGCATATTCATGAGGGACAGCATGAAAACCCAAACAGTGTTTGCCACACTAGGACTGGAGTTGGGAACCTCTGCCGTAAAGCAGCAGCCAACAGGGACAGACACACCCACACCCACAGGCCCCATTGGCCAATGCCTCCTGGAGAGGCAGGACATTGGGCCCTGTGTGCATCTCCCAATACTAGCACTTGCATATCTTAGCAATGCCACCCTACACCTGGGTATACGATACACAACTATCAAACTTTTGCTATGAGTACTGGCAGATAGAAATTCCTACGTTAAGCACAGTTTGCTGATTGAGCTCCATCATAACACTCTTTCTGATGTCTGCGGTGTGTGCTTCAGGTCTGGTCTCTGACAGTGTATACCACCCTGGGGAGTGACCCCCAACAGTATTGCGTACCATATCCATGCCTGTACTGTGCCCAGGACTGGTGTGGTGGGCAGGGCTGCTAAACTCCTCTATAGTAGCACAATGCTGGCATAGGTGTGGGAGTGTGTGTCTGTCTATACAGTGTGTGGTGGCTGCAAACACCTTACACAGCCCACACTGCCAGCACTGTTACCAGTATTGGCCTGCCAATGTGCATAATGAGGAGCAAGGTACCATGGGTATAGCCCAGACAGGGTGGCCTGGCCAGGATGCATCTGCACAGGGCATAGGGCACTGGCTGGGATATTTTAGTGCCCGGCCACCACCTACAAAGACAAGGTGACCTCAGTATGTCCTGCTGGGAGATCACTCTCACCCTGACTGTGCAGTGATGACAGCATGGCTAGGCACCCCCATAGTGCTATATAGTATTTCTCTCATGTGATATTTATGGGTTTCCTTTTGGGGCCCAGTCACTGATTTATCTGCTTGTTGTGTATGCTGACATCCCAGTTCTGGGTGCACACATTTCCACCAGGAACATGCACTATGGACTAGCTAGCAGACGTTTTGCAGCTGGTATGTGTCTTGATGGAGTACCTTGCAGGGTGCAGTGGCTGAAGGCTTGCTGCAGGAGAATATCAGATAGTGGTGGGGTGCAGCTTAGCATATCCAGGCCTAATGTCTGACTGCTATTTTGTTATGGATGTGTACAGAGCTGCATTGACTGCCCTGCAGGGTGTCTGCTCCCCAGCAGGATTGGGGTTGATGGTCCCCTCTACTGCCACCATTGCAGAGAGGTAGAATGTGGATCTGTTGATGGAAGACCCTGTTAACCACCCTCAGCCCTGGAGGAGGAGGGTGGTGGTACATAATTCTCCTAGGGGTCCATAGGGGCTACACCTGATTGAGACAGACAGATATATCCAAGGTGTTTCTGCAGAAACTACCTATCTCACACTTTAACACTGCTTTGGACCTCCAGCATGGCCTATTTCTGCCATGGAAGGTGCTGTGGACCTGGTGCTGGACGCCTCACCGCACCGCACCCTCAGGGTGAGCACAGTACCCGCAAAATGTGACGGTGTGTAGCTACTCTGTGCCAGTAAAACACACGGTCAGTACCCCCTACCAGGCCGAGGTGCTGTGGGGGTGCATTGCCCATCTTGTGTTTATCTGTGGACAGCTGGAAGATCTTGTCTTACTAATCTGTTATGGGGTGAATAAACAGGTGGACAAAGGTGAGTCGGTTGATATTGTGTATCTGAACTTTCAGAAAGCCTTTGACAAGGTCCCTCATCAGAGACTTTTGGCAAAACTAAAGAGTCATGGGATAGGAGGCAGTGTACAATTGTGGATCAGGAAGTGGTTAAAAGATAGAAAGCAGAGGGTAGGCTAAATGGCCAATTTTCCCAATGGAGAAAGGTGAATAGTGGTGTACCCCAGGGATCTGTGCTGGGTCCTCTGCTTTTTGACATATTCATAAATGACCTGGAAAGTGGAATAACGAGTGAGGTTATCAAATTTGCAGATGATATAAAACTATTTAAAGTTGTTAAAACCCAAGAGGATTGTGGAAAATTGCAAGAGGATCTTGATAAATTGGAAGACTGGGCATCAAAATGGCAGATGAAATTTAATGTGGACAAGTGCAAGGTTATGCACCTAGGGAAGAACAACCCAAACTATGGTTACACGATGCAAGGTTCCACATTTGGAACCACCACCCAGGAAAAAGATTTAGGTGTCATTGTGGATACCATGTTAAAACCCTCGGCCCAGTGTGCAGCGGCGGCCAAGAGAACAAATAGAATTCTAGGTATGATAAGGAAAGGAATGGAAAATAAAACAAAAGATATTATAATGCCTCTATATCGTTCCTTGGTGCGACCGCACCTTGAATATTGTGTGCAATTCTGGTCGCCGTATCTAAAAAAGGATATAGCGATTTTAGAAAAGGTTCAGAGAAGAGCCACCAAAATGGTAAAGGGGATGGAAGGATACTCCTATGAAGAAAGGCTAAAAAGGTTAGGGCTCTTTAACCTGGAAAAGAGACGGCTGAGGGGAGATACGATAGAAGTCTATAAATTAATGAACGGAGTGGAACAGGTAAACGTAGATCGATTGTTTACCTTATCAGAATATAGAAAGACTAGGGGACATGCAATGAAGCTACAGGGTAAACTATTTAAGACTAATAAAAGAAAATATTTTTTCACTCAACGTATAATCAAACTCTGGAATTTGTTACCGGAGGATGTAGTAAAGGCTGTTAGTGTAGCTGGGTTTAAAAAAGGTTTGGACAAGTTCCTGGAGGAAAGGTCCATAAACCATTATTAAGAAGGGATCCAGGATATCAATGCTTGACCCAGTACAAGCATTGTGGAACCTGTGTCTCTTGGGGAAACTGCTAGGTACATATGACCTAGATTGGCCACTGTTGGAAACAGAATACTGCGCTTGATGGACCTTGGTCTGACCCAGTATGGCATATCTTATGTTCTTATGTTCCTCTGACCATATCCCAGATAGAGTATCCAGCTAGAAAGATTCTAGGAGTTTATCTCTTTACACTGATTACAGGGGAGTACACCCCTACATGGCATGAAAAGATACTCATAACATTTACTATAAAGGGACTTAGTAGCACCCATGTCACAAAAACAAGAGTGGTGACAGGACACCCCTGTTTAATTCTGTGCAGCTCAAACTCTTCCAACTGCAGACCATTAAGCAAGATAGAAACCTTGGACTTTTAGTAAAGCAATTGAGCAGTCTATAAACTGCAGTAGTTTATAGAATTCTGCCCCCAGGTCATTTAGACCCAGTGATTCATATTCCTTGGCCATACAAATGTGGGTTTGAATTCTCAACTTTTATAGGCATGTTTAGCACCTCTAACAGTTCTGCAGTGATCCGAGGAAGGTTCAGCCTTGCCAAGAAGGCCTCACTTAGAGAACAATTGCTAGTCTCCAAGTCATACAATCCTGCATAATAATCTCTGAACCCTTAACAGATAACCTTTCCTGGGCATTCCTCAAAGCCACCACATGTTTTTGTCTCTCTCGCCTTTTCAAAACAGCCAAAAGCTTTCGATTATTGCCAAAAAGATCTCTGGTATCTAGAATGTAGTCTATCCTGGACAGGGAGGTATGAGCCAGAGAGATGTGTGTATTCCCTTTCCTGGGGGATAGAGAATTCTCCAGGCATTATTTTCTAAATGCATAAAAGAGCATCTTTCTAGCCCCATTATATCACTTACATTTCATGCATGATGATCTACTCAGTTTTGGCTCATGCACACCACTGAGGTTCGCTTCACTATCAGGGAGTATGAACTATATACTCCCTAAACTGATCAATCAAGAAGAGAAAGCCAGATCATTCATATATATTACAAATAGCACTAAATTAGTGGACAAAATGAATAGATAGTTGAAAAGTTATCAGAAATTAGGGAAGTTATCAGAAATGGCAACACAATAATACTGGGTTATGTCATTTACCCCAACCTTGAATGGATAAACGTCATGCCAGGACATGCTAAGGAGGTAATAATATTCCTAGATAAAATAAATGACTGCTTCATGGAGCGGCTGGTTCAGGTCTTGAATACAGGTGGAGCTATTTTATGTTTAGTCCTTTGTGGAACACAGGATTTGGTACAAGAGCTAACTGTGTTGGGACAATTTGGCACTAGTGATCATAATGTGATCACATTTGACATAACTAGAGTATGCAAAGGCTTCTAATGTTTCAGTGTTTAATTTTCAAAAGGGAGATTGCTTAAAATGAAGAAAATGCTTAGAAGTAATCTAAAAAGGAGCAGCTATAAAGTCCACATCAGGTGTGGACGCTATTTAAAAAGTAATCTTGGGGAATTCAAGATTGCGATGGAGTAGGTCGTGTTGGTGTTTGCTCCACACTGACCTTCTTCCTTGATGCCTAAGTGGAAGGTTAAGGGCAAGGGAGGTATCCCCTCCATGCCCTCAGCTATATCGGTGGGTCAGCGACCATGGTTGACTTCACACAGACAAAGCTATCAGGTAAACCTGCTGTCAGGGCAGGAGAGAGCCCTGGCTTGGGCAGCGATGTCTTTCTGAGTGCGGCTGGCCCATCCACTCCTCCTACACCTAAGTGTGGTGCATCTGAAGTTGGAACAGACGCCAGAACTCAGCGTGCCTTGGTCTTGTCGGTGGCTGAAGGCAATGGGAACAGCAATCTCCAGGAAGGGGGTTTACCCCCCCTTCCCCGCCGCTCGAGAGAGAGTGTGGTTATCCAGGAACCTCCTCCTCTTTTTCAACCTACGGAGGTGACCCTGGATTCCATTTGGGATGCGATGCAGTCTCACTACCAGGTATGTGCTGGTGCGCTGCAGGCCTCAGCTTCATACTCTCTTAGCACCACCAGCAAGGACAACTGGAAGGACTTGAGGTTAAAACTATATATTTACAGGAACAGCAGGGGGTTCTAGTCCAGGATAGACTGGTTTCTCAACATAAAATAGAAAACATAGAAAACCAACAGAGAAGTTTAAATCTTTGATTATTGAATTTTCCATGGGTTTCTTTGTGTCTACCTAGGGACCCGTTTGATTCCTTAAGTAGTTATTCAGCTATCCTGAATCTGGGATTCCTCCACTTCAAAAGATTTATTTCCTCCCCTCAACATCTACCAAAGTCGCTTTGCAGAATGCCGACACCTCCTTGGTAGAGGTCTCTGACTCCTTGGTCTTGGGGAACCTATCTGAGTTTTAGAGCAATTCACCGAGGTGGTTGAAGCTAGGGCTATGTTGTTGGTATTTTTGTATTTCTTCAGGATAATTAAGCATTTACATTTGTATTTAAAAAGAAATCAGGTGTTTCCTTTTTGGGGGGGCAGGATACAGACACTGTCCCCCAAATTGACACAGGCCAAATGGACACAGGCCAGGAGGAAGAAGTTTTGGGAATATTGTGCTGAAGCTTTGGGCGCGAGTTTCTAATTGAGATTTCCCTGTAAATGTGTACTCAATTATCAGAATAAGATTTTTCATTTCTTTGAGCCCTCTCAGTTACGTTTCTTTTTGGATGCTAAATGAATGTGATGCTACCCTGTGGTATTAATGTGGGCTTTAGGTGTGCTTCGCTGTACATCCTACTCATAATTTTCTCTGCTATTTCCTTTTCTTTACCATCTTCCCACAGTTTTTGTATTTCTTGAATCCTCCTTTTTAAAGCAGTGGACTATTTGCATTCTATCATGTTTTGTTTTTGTTCTGTTTATTTCCTGTAATAATGTGATGCATGATCGATTGTGATATATTCCAAGGTTTTATAAAAAATGTAAAAATTCAATAAATATAAAATTTAAAAATATAATCTTGGAAGCCCAGACCAGGATGTATCCAATGCATTAAGGTGGAAGGAAGGTGAATTGACAGCCAGCATTGTTAAAAGGTAAGGTGAAAGAAGCTATTAGAGCCAAACATCTTTCAAAAAATGGAAAAAAACTGAACCAAATAGAGAAAAAAGGAAACATACGCACTTGCAAGGTACTCATAAGGCAAAAAGAATTTGAAATAAAACTTAGCATAGAGAAACTTAATAAAAACTCAGATACGTATGAAGCAAGAAGCCAGGGGAAGAATTATTTCGAGCATTAAATGATCAAGAGGTAATAAGATCACTCAAGGAGGTCAAGGGTCACTCAAGGAGGTCTTTGTTTTCCCCATCTGCTCCTTCTTGGTGATTTTAATATCCATCTCTCCCCTCCTACCACAGCTCGTGACCAATCTTTTGTCACCCTGCTCCATGACCTAGGCCTTCATCAGGACGTGCTCCTACCCATTCATTTTGGCCAACACACACTGGATCTTCTAATCACCCCCTCAGACTCCCCCTCTGTTCCCACAGACATTATAGTAACCCCTTTGTCTTGGGATGACCATTCCCTCATTTCCTCTCTCCTTTCCCCACCTCCAATCTCTGGCGGAACGAATGGAGTTGCACCTGTGCAGACCCCTCAGCCTGCCCGTTTATCCCGCCATATCACTCTTGCTACTGTTCAGCACTTTCCTCTCACTAATCAACTTTTTCCTGAAGATTTGTCCTCCCTTGCTCCAGAGGAGCAAGCCCTTCTCTGGCACTCCAGTCTCTCCTCAGCCCTGAACCACCTTGCCCTCTTGCATCCATGCCGCCTGCAATCCACCTCTTACCGCCCATGGTACCACCCAGGCCTTCACCTGCAACAGGCACAATTCCACCGCACAGAACGCATCTGGAGAAAAAAGATTCAGAGTCCCTTTATCATTCCCAAAGTTGTCACACTCACTATCATTCCCTCATACTAGAGATAGTGTTCTCATTTTTCTTCTGTCATCTCCTCTGCATCCAACACCACCCGTCAGTTGTATACTTCCCTCAGATGCCTCTCCTAGTTGCATCTTCCCCCTACTCATGGGGAGACCCACCCAGAGCCCAGTCCTCCCTGTCTTGCCTCCTTCTTCACTGCTAAAGTTCAGGGACTTCATTCCTCCTTTAGTATAAATCCTCTGTCACTTACCTCCTCTCCCCATCTCTCTCCCATGTCTGGTTTGCCTTCCAGCCTCTCTGCCACTAAACTTGTCAAACTGGTCACCTCTTCTCATAAAACCACTTGCGCCCTGGATCCGGTCCCTTCAAACTGGCTGCCGGAACCTTTTCTTGCACTTCTCTCAGTCCTGCTTACCATGCTAAACTCCTGTCTCGCTGCTGGCGTTCCATCGTCCTGGAAGCATACACTAGTGCATCCCATCACTAACAATTCTTTCCTCAGCCCTAGTGACCCAGCCCATTACCATCCAGTTTCTCACCTTCCATTTGTCTCCAAACTCCTTGAAAAGGCCATCTTTGTACAACTTTGCTCACCTGGACTCCACTCATTTCCTGCACTCCCATCAGTCTGGTTAATGTTCGAGCCATAGCACCGAGACCATCCTTCTGTCCTTCCTTAACGAACTCCACATCTCTCATGACCGTGGTGACATTTCTTTAGCTGTCTCTCTGGATCTCTCTGCTGCTTTTGAACTTGTCAACTACTCTATTCTCTTCTCATGCCTCAGAACTGCAGGTCTTCGGGGGATGGTTTTTCAGTGGTTCCACTCCTTCTATTCCTGCTCCTTCTCTGTGGTTTCAAATGCCCACACCTCCTCTCCTTAGTTGCGGGGTTTCCCAGGGCTCTGTTCTAGCTCCCCTTCTAACATTTTCCTGGTTCCCCTTACACTCCTGGTGCAACTATCTGGGATCTCGGCTTACTTCTATGCTGATATTCTTCTCCTACACCACACTTCCCCTGAGAATCTGGATCTCTCCCCCCTCAATGCCTTTCTCTCACTTGTCACCACTTGGCTATCTTCTAATTTACTCCACCTCACCCAGTCAAAACGTCTGCAATGTGGTTCACCCACAGTGGTCCCCAACCTGCCCTCTCCTCTCTTCTTTTGGATGCCCCAATCCCTCTTGTAACCTCACTCCAGTACCTGGGGATTATCCTGGATCCTGACCTCTCCTTCCACACTCGCATCTCCTCCCTTGTGCGCCGTTCTCACTTTTTCCTTTGTCAGATTCGAGCCATCAGTCTTGTGCTCTCCCCAGCATCCCTCACAACTCTTCTATCTCTAGTAATTTCATGTCTCGATTATTGCAATGTTGTTTTTGCCGGTATCCCCCACCATCAACTTCACCATCTACAGCTAATTCAGAACACCGCTGCTCGTCTCCTCATGTATACTCCTCGCTTCAATCACATCACTCCCTCCTTGATCTACCTGCACTGGCTCCCCTTCCTCTACCGCATTACCTTCAAACTCCTAATCCTAACACACAGGGCCCTGCATCAGCACACCCCTCAGTATCTCGCAGACTCAATACACTTTCATACAGTATCTCATAGCCTCCAGTCCCTGTACATCAACCTCCTTGACCTCCCCTCTCCTGCCCATGCCCGCCTGGAGCAAACCTGGCATTCTGCCTTTTTTTTCTAGCCCCATCACTGTGGAATTCCCTTCCTCCCCTAATCCATCAAGAAGAATCATTTCCCAAATTCAAGTCTCTCCTGCAAACTCACCTCTTCTATACTGCCTATGATCTCCCTTTCCCTGACCCCACCGTTTCCTCTTCTCCTTCCACTTAGGCTCTTTTTCTCTTTAGTCCTGTATGGGTGTGCACTTTCCTGTCCGGCATTATAGTTTCTTTTCTCTTTCTGGCTTTTCTAACATATGTTATTGTTAATGTAAACTGCCCAGATGGCTCCTGATGAGTGGTCTATCAAATGTGTTAATAAAGATAAAAGCTTACAGACTATGTGAATTCTTTGCTTTGGTCTTTACTGAGGAAAATGTGAGGAAGGTACCCATGGAAGAATGTATATTTAATGTTGATGAAATCTCAGTGAATCTGGAAGATGAAGTAAAACAAATTGATAAACTAAAGAGCAGCAAATCACCTAAACCAGATAGTGTACACTCAAGAGAGCTGTGAGAACTCAAAGATAAAATTGCAGAGCTACTATTAGTGATTTTTAACCTATTAAAATAGTGTATGATACTAGAAGATTGGAATGCGGCCAACATTACGCCTATTTTTATAAAAGTGATTTGAGAAACTACAGACTGGTGAGCCTAATGTTGTTGCCAGTAAAATGGTGGAAACCATTAAGGACAATTACTGGACACATGGACAGACATGGTTTAGCCTCACCAACCTGCTCCATTTCTTGGAAGGTGAGAACAAACATGTGGATAAAGGTGAGCCAGTTGATATAGTGTATTTAGATTTTCAGGAAGCATTTGACCAAGTCCCTCATCAGAAACACATGAGGAAATTAAAAAGTCATGGCATAGGAGGCAATGTCCTATTGTGGATTGGAAACTGGTTGATAGAAAACAGAGTAGGGATAAATGGTCAATTTGCTCAATGGAGGAAGGTAAATAGTGAAGTACAGTATCTCAGGGAGCTGTATCGGGACCAATGCTTTTTAATATTTATAAATGATCTGGAATGGGGAACAAGTGAGGTGATTACATTTTCAGATGACAAATTATTCAGAGTTGCTAAATCACATGTGGATTGTGAGAAACTGCAGGAAACGGAAGACTGAGCATTCAAATTGCAGATGAAATTTAATGTGGATAAGTGCAAAATGTAGGGAAGAATATGCTTGCAAACTTTAGTTAGGTTCCACATTAGGAGTTGCTCCCAGGAAAAGGATCTGAATGTGATCATAGATAATACATTGAAATCTTCTGTTCCATGTATGGCGGCTGCCAAAAAAGCAAACAATGTTAGGAATCGTTAGGAAAGGAATAGAAAGTAAAATAAAGGATATCATAATGCCTCTATCACTCAATAGTGACCACACCTTGCAATTCTGTGTCTCTGCATCTCAAAAATATAGTGGCATTATTTAAACTTAATTTGTATACCTCCTTTCTACTATTCAAAGCATTTTACAGTGAAACAGATTAACAGGACCATAAGGTATGCTGTTGTACAAGGAACTGGATCAGTATAATAAAGCAACAGTATAACTGCTTAACATTTGGTATATTTAACTATGAACCATTTACAGTGTTTTTGTAATTGAGAGTTACTTGATATGTGTCTGAGTTGGACTGTAGGATTTTTACAGTAAGAATTTATGGTGGGAGAGTCTCTAGGTCTGAGGATATGTTATATTCTTTCCTGAATAGGTGTGTTTTAATTTCTTCCTGAAGCTTGACAGGTCTGAGAGTCCTCTTAATGTTGGCAGTAGTTTATTCCATAAGGATGGAGTGAACAAGATGAATATTCTAGTGCAGGTAGACTGTTCGCTCTTTGTCTTCTTCTGCGGAATGGAGAGTAGGTTGAGGGTGGAGTTCCTTTGCAGTCTTTCATTCTTTGTATTTGAGTTTAGGGATTAGAGGCACATGGCAGGTTCTTTGTGAAGTATTTTGAATATTGTGATGAGAACTTTGTATGTGAGCCTGGCTGAGATGGGAAGCCAGTGAAGTTGCATCAGTATAGGGGTGATGTGTGATCAATAGGGGGCTCCAGCTATTATTTGGGCCACAGTATTTTGGGCCATTTATAGCAGGTGGAGAGTTTGTTTAGGTAGGCCCTGGAAGATGATATTACAATAATCTAGTACAGGCGTAATCATTGCCTGGCACACAGTTTGGAAGAGATCTGGAGTGAGTAGTGGGCAGAGGTGCTTCAGGATTCTTAGTTTCTAGTAGAAAGAGGTGGTTATTCTTTTTATATGGAGGTTGGAAGGTCAGTTGCTGATCTATTGTTATACCTAAGTATTTTGTCTCTGAATTGACCTTGATTGCTACGTTGCCAAAAATTCCATTGTTGATGGTGGGACAAAGGTTGGGTTAGTGGTTATGTAAAGCACCTCTATCTTCCCTGGGTTGATGAGAAGGTTGTGTCTACTAAGCCATCCTTTTACGTCTATGAAGCACTTTTGTAAACTGTCGAGATCTGGAAAGAGGAGATTAATGAGTGTGAAAAATATTATGTCATCTGCATAGGTTTAATATAGGATTTTGTATGCTTTGAAGATCTGACATAATGGTTGGATGTAGATATTGAAAAGGAGAGCTGATAGACTAGATCCTTGTTAGAAAAGGTACAGAAAAGAAATCAAAATGATAAAGGGGATGCAATGACATTGAGGAAAGGCTAAAGAGGTTAGAGCTCTTCAGCCTGGAGAAGAGATGGCTGAGCGGAGATATGCTAGAGGTCTATAAAATAATGTGTAGTAGAAAAGGTAGATATGAATGCATGAATGGGATTGTTTACACTTTCAAATACAAGGTCTAGGGGACATGCCATGAAGCTAGAAAGTAGCATATTTAACACAGATAGGGGAAAATATTTTCTCTCTCAATGTATAATTAGCCCTTGGAACTCACTGTCAGTGGATGTGGTAAAAGTAATTCGTATAGCTGTGTTTAAAAAAAGATTTGGACCAGTTCCTGGAGGAAAGCCCATAAATCATTAAGGTAGTCCAAGATAAAGCCACTGCTTACCCCTGGGGTTAAGTAGGTTGGAACTGGCTACTTTGATATGTCAAGTACTTGACATTCAGGCCTTTTCATTAACACACAAGGACCATGGGTCATTTTTAGCAGGCAATGAAAAAAGGTGCCTGTAACCAGTACTACCGAGTACCCCCTCAAAAAAGCCCTGGGTACTTGTGACCTGGATTGGCCACTGTTTGCAACAGGACATCAGGCTTGATGAATCTTTGATCTGATCCAGTATTGTGGTTATGTTCTTATGTTACAGGGACAGTACTCCGTTTTGTAAGAGTGGCTAGTCCTGATTCTCCCCCTACTCCTCCTCTCCAACCAGAAAGGCCCAAAACACATCCTCAACTCAACTCCTCTAACTTGCCATGATCTAAATCAAGATGGATTCCTTGTATCACTGCCACTCCTTCATAATGTTTTTTTCTAGTAGACATAGGATCCTATACATCCTAAGAGGGGAACCAAGCTCACACACATTCTAGGAAATGCATGTCAGCAACTTCTTAGTCATATTGTATAAGCACTAGCCTAAGATTCCTATTGCTTTGTGTTACATCAATGCATAAAGCATAAAACAATATTTTATTCCTTGGCCCCCTCCTCACATTGATTCAAAGTCATGATATATCTGCCTGTATTTATGCAGATGATATTTTTATTTAATGGGTTTTCTATACCGCTTTATCATTAATTCAAAGCAGTTTACATATAACACGATAAAACAACCAAACATTTACACAGAACAAGGGTGTTAAACTTGGATGATTATATGGGGTTCAAATATTTATCTTTTGTGAAGAGCGATTAACCTTAAAGCATCAATGATTTAAGGTAGCAGTGCTAGGATGGTCCCAAG
This sequence comes from Ichthyophis bannanicus, assembly GCA_033557465.1. Classification (NCBI taxonomy): domain Eukaryota; kingdom Metazoa; phylum Chordata; class Amphibia; order Gymnophiona; family Ichthyophiidae; genus Ichthyophis; species Ichthyophis bannanicus. The sequence goes on along the minus strand of CM066035.1, from coordinate 407,587,468 downwards.
AGCAGACGAGACAGTTCTTCCTGCTCAATCCATCATGTGATCTCACATGTTCATATTAATAAATGTTGCAATGTAGATTAAAACTTTAACACAAGTTAATCGACTTAATGAGTATTGAACCGTTCTAGCGTGCACTGAATTTTAAGGCATACTAACAAACTGAATGTGTGCTATAAATGCACATCCCTGAAGTATCGAATTAACCAACGTCTACTACTCCATTATGAATGACAATGAAAGTTCAGTGAGTTCATGTAACAAGTCAACGGGATCCATCTATATGAAATTAAGACTGGCATGCATGAGTGCAAAGTTTTCACTTTTATATGGTCACAACTCAAGGAGGCAGTAGTACACAACAAGTTCATGCAGTGGAAAATGCTGTTAGAGGAGCAAGTGTATAATGGTGAAGATGCAACCTAAACTGTTTTCAAAGCCTGTGGCACAAAGGAAGAGTATTGCTTAAGTAGTCTTGATTTCCTTGCCATCTGGAGCCAGTTTAGCATAAGTTGCTCTCTGCAGAGCTCATGGCTCTTGTGTGTCTTACAGTGAGACTGACCCTAAGTAGCACAAGAAGTGTTAAAAGCTGCTTCTCCAGTCAGCCAGGACAGAGCACTGAATAGATCAGGAAAAATTAGAATATGGGAGATGAGAGATTCTAATACTACCCTGAATTTTTTAGCAGTTCTCTACTTCATTTCACTAAAGCTGCATGACATTACAAGGCAGTAACAATGGATGTTATACAGGAATATGAAACATGCTGTATATATGGTAAAGTTTGAAAGAACAGAAAATGATCTTGTGTGTGTTTGCTCCTCTTGAAGCTGTATTGTACATCAAGGAGGATTATTCCCTTCACAAGTTTTACATCTCTGAACTGCAAAACCCAGAGACATCTTCCATTTCACGTCCCATTTCATTCCATGCACTCATGCACATACAGTATTACAGCACTAATTATTCAAAGGAGGAGATTAGGTTTACACAAACTTTGGAAGGGTAAGAGATGAGATCACACTGGAAGTCTGGGCAGAGGGAAGAACGGCTAGAAATCTGATTGGGATGGGTAAGACTTCCAGGAGTTAGGGGAACATCTTCTATGGGATAGTGAGAAGTTACCATGTAGAGAGAGTTATCTTGGGATCAAGGGAATCTGACATTGGGGATCAGAGTCAAAGGATTACCAGTGAAAGGAAGGGATGGAGGATATGGGATAGAGGAAAAGAGAAAGCAAGGCACATGGGAGAGTATGAAACATGGAATGCTTAAGGAGAAGGGGATAGAGGGAAAACTGATGAGAGGATTATTATTGGAGTGGAGGCACAGGATGAAAGAATCCATCATAGACAGGTGGTAGAGGAAGACTGGGAGGCAGAAAGGACCAGGAGTGGTGGAGACAGTAAAGGAAAGATATGGGAATGGAAGTGAGATACAGGACACTGGAGTCAAACATGGGGAGGAATACAGGCAGAAATGTAGGAGAAAGATGTATAATGGAGGGTGCATCTTGACTACATATAATATAATCCAAATATTACTTTACACTAGGAATATATGTATGCACAAATGGGATACATCAGATTAATCCCCTGGCACATTTACAGTACAAATGTAGAGACCTTAAGGTCCTGTCTATCTACCTGGGCTTCTAGTGTCTGAGCCTGCTTTTCTGACCCCTCTGCGACACCTTCTGTTTCTAGAACAGCAGGGAGAACTGGTCGGTCATGTAACCATCCTCAATAGAGAAGTATTTCTGGGCAGGGAGGAGTCCTGGGCAGAAAATTAAGTGAAAATGGAAGAGTTGCAAAATTGGAGAGAACTTCAAGGTGTATAAAAGCCAAGCCAAAATTCAGATCTGGCCTTTGCACCAAACACCTGTAGAGAAGGACTGGAGCATCCTCTGGCCATACCCCGAAGACTGCTGAGGAGATGTGTTTGAGGCCGCTTATGCCAAAGCATCACAGAGGTCTTCAGTGGTTTCTGAAGGGGGCTAAAACATCAAGGATTCTGACTTGAGGAGGAGAAACCAAGTTGCTCTCAGAAAGCCTATGAGAAGGTCCCTCATGAGAGACTTTTGGCAAAATTAAAAAGTCATAAGATAGAAGGCAGTGTACTACTGTGGATCAGGAACTGGTTAAAAGATAGAAAGCAGAGGTGAGGGTTAAGTGGCCAATTTTCCCAATGGAGAAAGGTGAATAGTGGAGTACCGCAGGGATCTGTGCTGGGTGCGCTGCTTTTTAACATATTCATAAATGACCTGATAATGGGAATTACAAGTGAGGTTATCAAATTTGCAGATGATACAAAATGATTCAAAGTTGTTAAAACACATGAGGATTGTGGAAAATTGCAAGAGGATCTTGATAAATTGGAAGACTGGGCATCCAAATGGCAGATGAAATTTTATGTGGACAAGTGCAAAGTTATGCACCTAGGAAAGAAAAACCCAAACTATAGTTACACGATGCAAGGTTCCACATTAAGAACCACCACCCAGAATAAAGATTTAGGCATCATCATGGATAACATGTTAAATCCCTCCACCGAGTGTGCAGCGGCGGCCAAGAGAGCAAATAGAATGCTAGGTATCATAAGGAAAGGAATGGAGAATAAAAACAAAGGATATTATAATGCCTCTGTATCATTCCATGGTGTGACCGCACCTTGAATATTGTGTGCAATTCTGGTCGCCATATCTTAAAATGGATATAACGCTATTAGAAAAAGGTACAGAAAAGAGCCACCAAAATGGTAAAGGGGATGGAAGGATACCCCTATGGAGGCTAAAAAGGTTAGGGCTCTTCAATCTTGAAAAGAGACGGCTGAGAGGAGATATGAGAGGTCTATAAATTAATGAATGGAGTGGAACAGGTAAACGTAGATTGGTTGCCATCGAAATATAGAAAGATTAGGGGGCATGCAATGAAGCTACAGGGTAACCTATTTAAGACTAATAAGAGAAAATATTTTTTTCATTCAACATGTAGTCAAACTCTGGAATTTGCTACCAGAAGATGTTAGTGTAGCTGGGTTTAAAAAAGGTTTGGACAAGTTCCTGGAGGAAAGGTCCATAAACCATTATTAAAGGGGACCTTGGATATCCACTGCTTGTCCCAATACAAGCATTGTGAAACCTGTGTCTTTTGGGGAAACTGTTAGGTACTTGTGACCTAGATTGGCCACTGTAGGAAACAGGATAATGGGCTTGATGGATCTTGGTCTGACCCAGTATGGCATCTCTTATGTTCTTACATTCTCACTAAGGGAGGGTCCAAGAACTGGTGGTAAGTATTAAGAGACTAAGTGGACTACTCGTATTTTGTTTGCTGTTCTATCGGCATCCTGAAGTTGTAAGTTTCTTTATTTGTGACTTTGTAATTGATTTTGGTAACCTTAAGTAAATCCTCTTTTGTTCAGAACAAGCTTTTGGGCCTAGGCTGACTTTGTTGGCTGTGAGAGAACGAGAGTGAGTGGCCAGTTATGCTGGTCCCACTCCTTGAAATCTCTGGGAGTCAGAGCTGCAGGGGACGTGCTGGCTCCTGGAAGATGTGCTCCAGTCAGCTGAATGGTGCAAAGGGACGCTGAAGTGTTCACTGACTCAAAAGGGGTTACACAAAAATGAAATGCAGAGAACAAGACATCGATCCCAGAAATTTCTTTTGTAAGCCCTGATGACTAATCCAATTCCTCAGAGGAGGGTTTGTAGGTCTTAGCTTCAGATGTTAAGTAAATCCTCCTGGCTTGCTCAACCGTAAATTTCCTTAAGCTGCCTAGTGACTAAAATGCACACATCTATTCATTTTGGTATGGAGCCAATGCAAGACCAGCCAGAGTATTTTTGCCCTTACACTTTCAAAGATTTCCTACACCTTATCATTTCCTTTGAGTAATTAGCGCTATAATAGATACTGTATGTGTATGAGTGCATGGATTGAAATGACATGCGGAATGAAAGATGCCTCTGGGTTTTTCAGTTCAGAGATGTACTGTATAACTAGTGAAGGGAATATTCCTTCTTGATGTACAATACAGCTTCTAAAAGAGTGAACACGCATGAGGCCTGACATTCCAAAAAATCTGGACTCCTAAATTTGTGCCCTATTTTCAGACACACTTAGAACCCTGTTTTCAGCTGACAGTTTATCCTAGGTTTTTTTTTATGGGCTGGCAAGTCAGTGCTGACTCTTGGCAACCCATCTGCCTCTGGGTTTTCTTGGCAATGTATCACTGGAAGTAGTTTGCCAGGCCTTTCTTCTGAGGCAATGGAAGGTAAAGTGACTTGCCCAAGGTCACAAGGCATGCCAATGGGAATCAAACCCTTGATCTTCTGGGGACTAGACAGTTGCTGTAAGCTACTCCTCCACTCAAGCAAGTTTAGGAGTTTAAAATGTATACTCCTAAAATTAAGCCCACCATTCATTGGCCTAGATTTGAGCCTAATTTAGAGGTGCTTAGTGCTGAAAATCAGTGCCAAATGCCAATCAATTGCTCAGACATCTATCAGCTGTTTTTGACAAGCCCTGATGCAGCCTGGGAAGCTATCAGGCGAAATTTAAGTTGACTTTGTCATACAGAATCTCTTTACCTATCTGGGAAGTTCCGAGTTACAGCTAGGTGCTTTTTCTTTTTTTTTTTTTAAATGCATTTGAAAATTGTAAAAAATAACACTGCTGGGGAGGGAGGTCAATGAAGGAGATGAATGGGCATAAGCGCTGGAGCTTTCCGTGCTAAGCTAATGAATAATGCTGCCAATTAGCCTTGAGTGCGTACGCTGAGACCTCTTCCTTACTCATGAAAGAACTTCATAGAGAGTGTTTCCAGTTACACATTTGGAACATTAGTATGAGAAGGAGTTAATATATTAGTTGAGTTGAAAAAGTCTGAGACAAATTATTGAATATTTGCACATTTCCCTTTTTCTTTTGATGTTATTTGGTGTAAGGATAATTAGGGTTTTTTTGCATCAGATGGAAAACACATGCAAATTGAGGAGATTTTGGAAATGTGCATTTGTCTAACATAGATGGCCATGGGTCTGCTAACTTGTTCATGATGGTATTCTGGAACAGGCACAGCTATCTCTCGTCACATACACATCTTGGCCTGTCGTTTTGCAAACAGATGTGCAGTGGCACGGCAGCTAGCAGAAAGACCCCTCTACTGGCAAGAATCTTTGAAGGAGCACATTTGATTGGAGGACTGAGAGGGAATTCTCTTCTTCTCCGTACAGTTGTTAGGTTGCTGAAACAAGGACTCTTGAGATTATCTTCTCCTAGGATGGAACAGCAGAGACATGGACATGTCCGGGGGCAGCTTTAGATATGTGTCATCATTCTGAAGCTGGGCGCACACAAATATCTTTTTTGGAACACCTTGGAAATGCTTCCAACGGGCCCCCGTACAACATAAATGTCATCGCACTGGGCATGTGTAAATTCCGGGAATTCTAAACTGGCCCATGGGATGTGGAAGTGACTGGGACATCTGAATAGCTGTTTTCAGTCATCCAAATCACAAACAGAGCTTCTAAAATGACCCTTATAGCATGTTCCATACTCCAGTATATTATCCATTGCTACTACCTTTTAATTCCACTCAGCTTTAATAAAATGAAGTAGAGAATTGCTAAAAATTCAGGATGATATTAAAATAATCAATAATTCATCTTTTCTTTATAAAGCTCTCACAAGCAATATTACTTAGGTAAATGTGAAGGCACAGCAGTACACTGGCAAGACAAAAAAAGATCTTTAGCATTATCAGCAGCTTCAAATTAAAGAATCTTTTTTTTCCCTTCCCAGTTTGCTGGGAATAAGGGAGAAGGCTACCCTCACGAGATCTGATGTCATTGCTGAATTAGGTCAGTTGGGAGATGGATATTTTCATGACCATGTAAGGTTTTTTTTTTTAACAGGAAAGGCAATTGCAGTTTCCTTGTTCCTTGCCAAAGACACAAACCTTCAGTGCTGTGCAAGCCACACGCACACTCCTGCATTTCTGTCTGAAGTGCATTCCATTTAGCATGAACCCAGCACAATTAACATACTTCATGGCACAAGGAAACCCTACAGCTCTACTAATGTGACAACAAATTCCATTGTCTTTGAGTCATATTATTTGTTTGACTGATGAGTAATACTGTAGTTTATAGCATGTTAAGGCATTACTACTTGCAACAAAATGGGATAGTCCAGTTGGCAATTGAAATCACTGTTTTTAACCATATTATTCTAGTTTTTATTTAATCTCTGTAGGGAAATGTTTAATGTGTGAAAGCTGTTCCTACTTTCAAAATTAAGGTATCGTACTGATCCAGAAACCAAACAAAAAAATTGGTCATTTTATGTAATTTTGTTTTCACGAAACCTTGAGGGAAGAAATGCATTTAACTCAGCCAACATGATGGGAGTGCGGGGAGCAACCGGAACCAATTAGCAAGCATTCTTTAACCAGCCTATTATGACTCACCTTTTTTGGAACCTCAGATGCAAGAAGTATATTTTAAAAAACTCAGAATCATTAGCTGATAAGTTGTACTGCTACAATTGCATTTTTCAATTTATTAATTTACCAAGCCTAATCTATATCCTGTTCTCCAGTTAGTGATGATCCTAACAAGATCTGGATTAGGCTTGGTAGATGTTTGATCCACTTAGTCTCCTATGTATTTTCCTTACCATACCCCTAGATGTATTCTTGTCCTCAGCGGCTGTGTTGTCTGTCTTAACTAGATTGTAAGCTCTAATGAGCAGGGACCGCTTTTTACATTTGCCTTGCAGTGCTGTGTATGCCTTGTAGCACTATATAAATGATCAATAATAGTAGTAGTAGTAGTATAATGTACTTAGACATGTTTTCACAGAATTTCTGGCACAAGAACATGGCAAAGAAATTGTTGGGGTAAATTTGTACAGCAGGAGTCAATAGATTCACAAGGCAAACAATCCAATTTGTGTTTTCCTTAGCTGCAGGTCAGATAAACTTTGGGCCAGTCAAGAAATAGGAAGAACAGTCATCAATAGAGTTAAGAGCAGGCAGACTAGAACGAGCCCCCCGTGGTAATCTGACGGCTCTTCTACCAGATGCCTGCCTTCTAACCCCAAGGTTACTGCTTCGAAGCCTGCCTCTGATGAAACTGGAGAGAAAAATGAATTTTGGATTTTTCAGTGTCCTTTTCAGATTAAAAAGATATGAAATGAAATAGGAAATGTAATTGCTATTTCCCATGTCCAAGTGGATGCACATCCCAACTCCCTAGCAGCTTCCCAGACACCTCCTTCATAGCTTCCAGTTCAGACTTTAGTTCTCAAGACCTTTCCCAAACAATAAGCCAACAGCACCTGCTGTTAGGACTGCAGAGAAACTCTCAAATACAGCAACAGTTCTTTACCTTCTGCAGGGATTCACTGGTGGCTGTTTCTTCTGGTAGGCCCTTAAGTCTTTGGCTCTGCCCAGAGACCTCTGTCCCTGCTCTCTCTTTATAGCATCCGGCTTCTCTCTCTATCATGGGAACTAAACCTTCTGCCTCATGTTGTCAGTAGCCAGGAAATCCTGGACTGGAGTATTTCCCTCCTTTCCCCCAGCCCAGTGATGATACATACACACGAACACACCACCGACCCATTTAGCAAGGTTGTCTGTCACAGATTGTGGTGTATCTCAGGGATCCATTTTGTTCCGTACATTTTTTTTTTATATTTTGTGGCCACTTTTGAATCTCATCTATGTTTTTAACATTCCTTTTTATACTTATTCAGGGGAGGGAGTAATTTTATAACAGGAGGCCTATGTAGGTGTAGATGCTTTGAGTGTAATTCTATATACTCCCGTGCAGGCAATGCATGGTACCGTGCATGCAGTTTGGTCCTATTTAAAAAGTGCATGCACGTGCCTTTTTTATAAAATAGTGGTGGGTGGATGCAGTGGCATTCTAAGCCCATAAGCACCCAGGATGGGTGCCCCCTTGTGGCCCATGCCTGCCCACACAGCAGAGCTGTGGGTGACATGCCAGGCTGCCTCCACTCCAAGTCCTCTCCCGGGCCAAAGTCTCACAAGTCACAAGACTTCAATCGGGAGAGAACAGTCATTGGGCATGGAGCCAAATGATGCCCCTGGGAACACCTAAATGCATCTCATGTAAAAGCAGGCATAATCTTCCCATGCACCCACTTTGTAGGTGCACATGTGGCTCTGCAATGTTATATAAGCCATTTTCTCCATGTAAAACAGGCTTTGCAGGGGGACAAAGCTTTATAAAATTGCCCCCGGAATGTGCAGCTCTCTTATAATTAGAGTGGATTAGGGGGATGCAATATCTAAACTCACTGTTTGTTTTACAAGTATGGGGCCTCTGGTTTGAAGAAAATAAGCCAAAGATTAATCTTTGTAAAAGTGAGGCACTTTGAAGAAGCAGGCAGAATGTCCCCACTGACAGTTTTACCAAAATTTTGGGGAACAGATTTCTAAAGCAATTCATTAGGTGTTACTTTAACGTTGCAGTCCTCATTTTCTTATCAGTCCCATGTTTTGGTTGTACAAAGTTATGCTTTATGTAGTTATAAATCCTCCATCATTTGCACCTTTCGTGAGATAGAAAGGAGTTGAGTGCAGTAATAGATGCATTCTTAATTATTTCAGAAAGGGTAACTTGCACAGAGCAGCAGTTACAACCTAAAGTAAAACACATGGAGGTCAATTCAAATGTGTGTCCCCGGGCTGTCTGGACATCAGGACGGCCCTGGGATGCAACCGATTCTGCTCCTATGGGGGCTAGACTGCCCTGATTCAGGCACCCCAGTCATCTCGGTACTTACCTGGCTAGCCCAGCCAGGCTCTTGCTTGGAGCAGCAGTGGCATAGCATCCTGTTGCCATGTTATCATGCCCCCATGCAGGAGTTGCGATCACCGGTGGACTCCGATATGATTCTTTCCCCTCAGCCCGACCCCCGATTGTGCTCCCTCACCAGTTTAATGGGCCTAGACTCTGGCTTCGGTCTAGCCACTATTTTTGCTGGATTTGTGCAAGCATTTATAACGACACAAAGGTGCCGCTTGGGCCCTTTTACTAAAGCTTGGTAACCGGTTAATGTGCATTTGACTGCACAGCAGCTGGCAGCCGGGAACGCTAACGTGGGGGCATGCCAGCAACCGTGCATTAAAGTCACGATAACTGGCCATCGTGCAATGGGGCAGGGAATGGACAGAGTGTGGGCAAGGAGAGCACATTACTTCTAGCACGAGGGCAATGACTGAATGCTCAGCGGTAATGTGGCAGGTAGGGCGAGTGCACCTAACTGCACATAGGCAAGCGGTTATAAAATTACCCTCCACGTGGCAATATTCAGCCAGCAAAGGGGTGATTTTATAAATGCCGCCTAAATTTACATGTGAATAATGCACTTGAATCTATCTATCTATTATGGTCATATATGTGCATTTACCCTGGCCACGCACATGCTATTCTCTAATGGCATGCACATATCCGATCATGTACACTTTCATCGCGGGCATGCATGAGGCAGAGAATGCGCAGAGCACAAGGTTACATGCGTAAATTGTACTATATAGTATCATTCATGTGCATTCCTGGCAAGTTAAGCCACGAGCATTTGCAGCAGCCCTAGGGCTGGTGTACAGTACGTGTTTCTTGGACTGATGCACGTTTCTGGCCGTTATACTGTATCATCCCTATGGACGTTTGCTCACTGCTTCGGGGTTCATGAATTTTTATGACGAATGTTTCACAAATATAGATGGTTTTGTATTCTTAATGTGGGTTATTTTTGTATTTTATTTTTTTTTTTTTGAAGGTGCTTCGAGGGCTGACAGAAAAGCATATGATAAAATTTGAATAAGCACATCTCTATTGGCCCTCCAGGGAATTATAGCTGAGGGCCGAGTGTAACAGAATGAAAGTCATGGCAGAACGGTATACATGGACGGACACCACATTCCGCATGTTGAGGTGTGCATCTCATGCCGCTTTTGTACTGAGGGATTCAAAGTGCTTACAGATGTAGTATGCTGCTTTCTCTTCATGAAGTGTTAATGCAACATGTGTGCTGTCAAAGAGCACCCATGCATGTCCAGGTCTGCGTTCTCTACTGAGGGTATCAGATATACCTTCCCAACTGCCTTTTCATTCCCTGGCAAAGAGATCTCGAAAGTGAAAACTGACCCATTCTTCCACCTACAGCTCTTGTATTTTTAAAAAGATCCCAGAGACAAGAAAACACTATGCACTCAGTAATTTAAGAAACCCAGGTATCAAATGAAACCTGGCTGTCTGAGTGTCAGTATCAGGATTAAGGTAACATAGTATGACAGCAGATAGAACCAACATTGGGCCTTACTGTTACACAATACCGGAATATACCTGGAGTTTTTTTTGAGGGGAGAGGGTTGGGATATGCACAGGCAAAATATTTTTGTGTTTTTCCAGATCTTTCAAGTGTTTTCAGTTCATGCCACATATTCACTTAATTAAAAATTATTTTAACAAATCAATTTATTTTACATGGGTTGATTTGTAGATTAATGAACATTAAATCATTTTTGAATGCATTACAGATCGCTGCTCAGAGGGGATTATCTGAATAACGGCTGCCATTATCTGGATAGTTCCCCTAACTGGTTCTGTCTGTGGATTTACAGTAGCTCTACCTTGGACTATCCAGATAGTGTTAGAGCAGTGTATGGATGGAGCACTGGAGAGCGCAGATTATACGGAGAGTGGCGATACTCAGTATAACTTATCTGAATAAGTTTAGAACAGCAAAAAAGCTGGCCTAAATGTATCTGGAGAGTTATCCAGATAGTAGACTGAATATCATGGCTATCCAGATAGCACTGACTATAAGTATAGTGATCAGTACAGTAACTATCTAGATAGCGGTACTGAATATGCGTGTTATATTTAACCGTCACAGCTGATGTTTAAAAAAAAACCACAGACTGTGGCTGAGGCCATAAATCTTTGCAAAGCAAATACATGCAACTGAATGTACATCCCTATATGATTTGGTGAGCCCTAGTAATATAGTCTGGGAATAAAGACTCATTGCCAGAATGGCTTTCTGGGAGCTTGAAGCTGATTTATTTATTTATTTTACATATATTTTTATACCGCCCCTTCCAGAGATCAGGGGCGGTTTACAGCATAACAATAAACTAGAACAATTACATGTAGCAATGTTTTAGAACTTTATACATAGAACAGGTGACTGAGGTGTAGCCTCAAACTATTTACATGAAGCAGTACTAGGATAGACTGCTATAACTATTTACAGAGAAAGTTTACATTACATCTACTCTGTCACTCCTCTGTCTGCATTCAGTGTGAAATTTCCAGGAACAGTACCACCTTCATGCACACCATTTGGTTCACCAAACAGACACGACTGTTCATATTCTGCTATAAATCTCTCTTCTCTTCTAAAAGGGGAAGTAACAGTCAATTGCTTGTGTTAAAAATTGTTTTAAAAAGCACATTTTAAGGCTGTATGATATATAAATAAATTATAATGTATCAGTTGATTGCATATATGTTTCACCCCTGCCCAAGGTTCATGGCACAGGAAACACTAGAAAGTAGCATAGTGATACAGTGGCCAACTCTGAGGTCTGTCTTGATTTCCAGTCAACCAATCTTCTCCAAATCCTTTTTGTCATACAAGTTCAAGAATTAGTATCGGTCTGTGGTTTTACCCTGTCCCTTGGCCACTCTGCCAGTCCCAAAGAGAATCTTTTAATAGTCTCCTTGTTAATAGCCTCCTTCACCAGGCTTGATTCGGTCCAAACTAATAAAGTCCATAAAAGTTTCTAATATTTATTTATTTTATTTATTTATTTAACATGTTTTGTATCCCGCCTTTTCCTTCAATCAAAGCGGTTAATACAGCACAAAGTTAAACAAAGGTGAGGGAAACATACATTGCATTATCATTACATCACAACAAAACACTAGGAGTACAAACAGGGAACACAGTACATAACTTACATTACATTACCTTACATTAACTACAAACAGCATATCGCTGAACAGAATGAGCATATAGCAGCAGATAGTGGGTCCCGCACGGTCCACCGCCTAAGGGCCACGCCAAAGGGCCCTCTTGCGAGGCCCTCAGGCGCGGGCCCGCAAGGCACGGGGCGCCATTGCTGAAGGGATTTTAAATGATTTGAAAAGTGCTCAGATTGGCTGCAGTTTTCTCTCACACACAGTTCCCAACTAAGTAGGCACAGCTGATTCTCACTCACTGCTCACAGGATCGTTGGAGCCTTTGCTGAAGGGATTCTAAATGATTTGAAAAGTGCTCAGATTGGCTGCAGTTTTCTCTCACACACAGTTCCCAACTAAGTAGGCACAGCTGATTCTCACTCACTGCTCACAGGATCGTTGGAGCCTTTGCTGAAGGGATTCTAAATGATTTGAAAAGTGCTCAGATTGGCTGCAGTTTTCTCTCACACACAGTTCCCAACTAAGTAGGCACAGCTGATTCTCACTCACTGCTCACAGGATCGTTGGAGCCTTTGCTGAAGGGATTCTAAATGATTTGAAAAGTGCTCAGATTGGCTGCAGTTTTCTCTCACACACAGTTCCCAACTAAGTAGGCACAGCTGATTCTCACTCACTGCTCACCTCCACTTTAGCTCAGTCCAGATCACATGAGTTCAAAACAAGCAAAAGAAAAGGAACGTCAGGCCACAAGTCTTCCTGTTGCCTCCCTCAAAGCTCTGGGCTCTAATGCTGTCGCAGGCAAGTAAGTCAAACAAAACATTTCTTTCAGCCAGATAATAATTCTTCAGGAAAATTCCACAAGAGTTCCTAGTAGCCAAATAAAAGTGCTTTACCTTATAGCTTGGCTTGTGCAATCCAGTTTGGAGCTCCTCACTCCTCTATCTCCCAGCCAGGACTGAGTCTCTATTACCGCCTTTCCTTTTCATAGGCCTCTTAGTTACTCCTGGTTCTGGTCCTCCCTTTCTGGTTGTTCCACCTAGCTCCGCCCAATTGGTTTTATAATTCTGAGTTTCTCCTGCTCTTCCTCTTTCTTTTCCTGCTGGATTGATTCTATAGTTCCCTGTTCGCAATTTCCCTTGGTCCTGCAGTTGCAGTGACATGATGTCTACACCATCACAAACACTCATTTGCCATTCCCAGAGAGAGACTTTTCTTTTTAGTGTTCAATTATTTTGTTATGAAATTTTCTTTTTTGATTGTATTCATAAAAGACAATACAATTGTGGGCAAGATTTAGGGGCCGGTTTATTGACACTCTGCTCGAGCTATCTGCTGCATGGCCCATTTTATTCCTATGCGCCATATGGCAGATAGCTCAAGATAAGTATTAGTAAAATGGGTCCTTAGTGCACTCAGCCTATTGGAGTTTCAAACACATTATGGGGGTAATTATATAAAGACTTTTTATATTTGAAACCCATGTAGATGTTACATAGGAATATAAGAACATAAGATATGCCATAATAGGTAAGACCAAAGGTCCATTGAGCCCAGTATCCTGTTTACAACAGTGATCAATCCAGGTAACAAGTATCTGTCAGGCTCTTAAAAGGTACATAGACGGGATTCTATTCTGCTTATCCCAGGGGTAAGCAGTGGATTTCCCCCGTCCATTTTAATAATGATTTATAGACTTTTCCTCCAGGAACTTGTCCAAACCTCTTTTAAACCCCACTACACTAACAGCTTTTACTATGTCCTCCGGCAATGAATTCCAGAGTTTGATCACACATTGAGTGAAAAAATATTTTCTCTGATTAGACTTAAATGTGCTACATTGCAGCTTTATGGTCTGTTCCCTCGTTTTTCTACTTTTTGAAGGAGTAAACAACCAATCTACGTTTACCGATTCCAGTCCACTCGTTATTTTACAGACCTCTATCTTATCTCCCCTCAGCTATCTCTTCCAAGCTGAAGAGCTTTAACCTTTTAAGCCTTTCCTCCTAGGGGTATCCTTCCATCCCCTCTATCATTTTGGTCGCTCTTCTCTGTATCTTTTCTAATTTTGCTATATTCTCTTTTAGATATGGCAATCAGAACTGCACACAATATTCAAGGTGCAGTCACACTATGGAGCGATGTTCTTTAGATTATAATTTAAGTGAACTAGAAGTGGAGGTGAGATGTACATGCATTTTTAATAAAATATATGAACACGTGTAGAGTACATGCACAAATTTATGCCTTTTTTGGAAGCATTTGTGCATTACTGTGGATATGGGAGCCTATTTTAAATAGGCATATCGATGCCTGTCTGGCCTTTATAAATTAGGCATATTTTTGGACATCTCAAATAGGCATCCTGTTATAAAATTACCTCCAATATGGCAAGTTTAAAATGTGTCCCTATAAAATGTTTGTGCTGTAGCACCACCGCCACCATTTACTGCTGGAAGCCAAGCTTTCTCCTTATCCTTCATTCACTCATTTCATCTCCTTCTTCTCGGCTTCCATCACCTTCCTCTTCTTTATCATTTAGTTCCTTAGCTTTTCTCGTCTCTTTCAGTTCTCACCTATTCATGCACTTCGTTTGCCTTTCTCCTACACTCATTCACCTCTTCCCATCTCTTCTACCTCCTTCCCCATGCCTCCATGTCCATAGCGCAAACTTTGCTGTTAGGCATGTGTAGGACCAGAGTTCGGGCACTAAATGGGTGGGGTGTGCAGATACGCACATGGATGATAAAACGTTATAAATAACGTGCATACCTAAACTTTATGGACACGGGCATTTACACCAGCTCCAGAGCTGATGTATAGTAAATGTCAGCTCCAGCAATGTAGACATGAAATCTTTCACTTAAGCTAGTACTTTAGAAAGTCAAGTAGGCACCTATTGTATTTATAAAATTGTCTTAATATAGGTGCTTGAAAATACCCTTTAACCAGGCACTCCCTCCTAATGCCAATCCTGACATCTGCTATCTTTTGTTCTGTACAGTATGGGGGAAATGCATTTCTATTTCTCTTGTGTGCACTACTTGCAGCGTCTGGCTTTCTGAGGTTTTAGTTTAATGTTTGTCTGTATATTTCTCTTTTCATTTTGTGCTCATTTATTGATGAAGGCCTATCTGTATTGTGTGTGTGTGTGTCCAACCAATGCTTGGTATTCCGTTAGTATGGAATTTCTGTTTAAGAATGCATAGCAATCTTGCTTGTTCAGTTTGCACATTGCCTTCTTTGCAATTATCTTTTGGGAACAGGGGGCAGGCAGGGGGTGGAGAAGAGGGTGGAATGGGGGCAGGACAGAGGGCGAGGAAAGGGTGGGGTTGGGGTAGGCATGGGTGGAGCATGGCTAGCTATAGGTGGAGGGTTTTTCTCTTTCAAAAAGTTGGCAACCTTAATTCTGAGGGAGTGGATGGTGAAGGTGTTTTGCCAACTAGTTCTTCTGGATCTGTTATTCAATGCTCTGTGTAGAAGTGATTATTATTCTGATTATAAGTTGTGGGATACCTTGAAGATGGTTAAAATGGCCTTCTATTTTGCCTGACTAATTATGGGGAACCAGTGAAGCTGCTTTAGAATTGGGTTATGTGTTCAAATCTGGAGGCACCATGTAAGATGTGGGCAGCAATGTTTTGCACCAGCTGGAGGGGGTGTAGAGCATATTTAGACAGGCCTTGTAAGATTATGTTGCAAAAATCCATATGTGGGAAAACCAAGGTCTGCAATATTGTATAGAAGTCGCCTGAGTCTAGGATTGGACGAAGTCGCTGTAATGTTTTCATTTTATGGTATATGGTTCTTAGCGTGTTGCTAATGTATGGTTGTATGGTAAGGCGCTGGTCCAGGAGTTGAGTTTTGACTTCTAATATGGTTTCAGGAATTCCAGGAATCATCAGAGATGTTGGAGGGTAGAAGGTTGGATCTGTTGTGATGTGAAGAACTTTGTTTTTCTTGTAGATGATGAAGGGATTATGCTCAGAGAGCCAGCTGGTGACTGCTTGACACATGTTAATAATATGATGTAGGAAGGGCATCTGATAGAGAATGGTATGTATAGCATTATGTCATTTGCATATATCTGATAAAATACATTATGGGCCTGGACCATAGGCTGAAGGTATAAATTGACTAGCAATGATTACTCCTTGTTGCTGTTGATTGCAGGGTGTTGACTTAAATGAAACCAGCTTGACCTGTTGTTGTCTGCCTGTAAGGTCTGAGTGGAACCATTTCAAGGTAGTATCCTTGAGTCCCAGGGATTGTAGTCATGATACAAGAATGTTGTTATTGACTGAGTCAAATTCAGAGGCAATGTCAAAGAATATCGTGATGAAACCTAGCTGTTGCTTCTCCATGCCCTTTGTGAGTCTGTTAATGAGTGCTGTTAGGAGTATCTCCACTCCATGCTTGGGTCTGAAGCCATGTTGTTGTAGATTGAGTGGGGCATGGGAAGTGCAGTTGGTTTTGTATTACCTTCTCAATGATCTTTGCTGGGAAGGGCAGGCTTGCAATGGGCCTGTAGGAGTTTAGGAGGTTTGGGTCGAGGAGAGAGCCCGTGATGATCAGAAGAATGGATGCAGTTTTGAGGCTGGTGTGCATGTGTCCCTCTGTGAGGGATAGCTGGGTGATCTTGAGGATGGAGGGAGCTAGGTCAGCATGGGATATTTTGATCCTGCTTACTAGACACAGTTCAAGCGGGGAAGTTGTGGTGCTGAGGTTAGAAATGATATTTGCAATTTGCTCGAGTGAAGTGGGGTTGAACCTATTCCAGGTGGAGGAGGTGGGGGCCAGCTCCTGGTAAGATGGATGAATATGGAAACCTTTGATAGTTTTGGAATTAACTGATATATTTTCAACTAAGCTGTAGTTTTACACTTGCACTCTAGGGGAGGAGAGCAAGTGGTTCTCCTGAAGCATATCCCCATATCGTAGGTAAGCACCTTATTTATTAGAGGCCTTACAGGAGTGATAAGCCGGAATATATATTTTAAAAAAAACAGGCAAGTCCAGGTGCAGACATGATTTCACAAATGTGGATATGCCCAATATGAATGTCTGTGGGGGCATCTGCATAGACATCCCCAGAATAGTAGTCCACAACTTGGACGTCTAAGAATAGCCAAATGGTTAGAATAACGGGCCAGGCATAGGGAAGCCAGGGTTCAAATCCCACTGCTGCTTTCTTTTTTTTGAAACTTTTATTTTTATTTTACAACAAACAAAGGAACAACACACCAAAAGATACAAAACAAGTATACAATAAGGAAAAGTAAACCCATTACCCCCCACCCCGGTGCTTCTTCTCTACCCGTTTGTATCAGCATGTGAGCGCTTCCCGTTAACAGTGATTATACATCAAACAATCAAAAAATATCCACAATACAGCATGATCATGAGACAGGGATAGATACAAAGTTAGACAGTCAGATGAGAGCATTTAGCAAAATGTACATATTCATTGAACATCTTCCATTAAGACCAATAAGAAGGAGTCTGAACGGAGGAAGCACACAGACGGGGTATTTGTTCATATTTACTGTAGAGACAGGCATGATTCCACCATTCAGTGAGGCTCAGATGGGAACTAATTTCCCAGTATTACTCAATGAGGGAAACAGCAATGCCAAGCATATAGTTCAAAAGGAGATAAGCCATTTCTTGGGAGAGAGGGGATCCCCGCAACTGGGCGAAGTCCCACTACCCTCCGTGAAAGGGACTCCTGAGAGTGCAATATAGACTAAATACGACCCCAGACCCGACGCCAGTGATACTGTAGTGCGGGATATTCATGCATGACATGAAATCGCCACCAAGTATTAATGGAGCATTAGCGGAGGCCGAGGCCAATTGAGCAAAACTTGCTTAGTGAGCAGGGTTGTCCACATTCGGGACATAGTGCAAATACACGTGAATTCACTATCTCCAACCTCAAGGTGTACACGGGCCCATCTACCCTCCATGTTAGCGCTAATATCAGGTACAGTAGCGTGCAAAAACTTCTTGACCAGAATGACTATCCCGTACCATTTGGAAACGGTGGGAGAGTAGGCAGCTACCATGTGAGGCCTAGCATTGAGTTTCAGTGTTTCAGCAGAGTGTAGTGCGTTTCCGAAAGAAACACCTAATCAACGTGCTCGTGTCTAAGATAGCTAAGGATTTTCTTTCTGCGGAGTGGACCAGCAATGCCTTGTACGATGAATAATAAGATTTTACATGAGGCCATTCAAAAAAGTTAAAATTCTGAGCATGATAGCACACATAGTTGTACTGTGTCCCTCAAACTGACTGTATCTGGCTGTACACATGACATAGGAAAATAAGCTAATATAATACAATGAAGCGCCCCACACTAACAAAGATAACCACAGTACGGTAGAGGAGAAGCAAAACCCCAAAATTACTGGCGACCATGTGTCTGCGGGGAGAAACCCCAGAGAAGGCCGAAATTGAAAAAACATATAACCTGTAGGACTGTGCGTGCTCCGAATCCGACCGAGGCACACATCATGAAGGGATAGGAGACCAAAGACATAAGTCATACAGAGAAAGAAAGAAAGTCCAGGCTATTTCTGTGCTGGGCTATGATCGCCGCATCGGGCCCTTCAAAATGGCGGACAGAGCCGGCAGATAAGAGTCCAAGATTTGGGATTAGCGCATCTGTTCTGCTTCTTTGGAGTCCAAAAATGTTGATAATAGATCAGGATCCTCGAACGTCCTGGTCTGGTTATGGAGAGTCACTCGGAGTTTCGCTGGATACAACAGGCCAAAGCGAGCCTGTAGCTGTTGAAGTCGAGGGCGAAGAGCAAGGAGTTTCTTCCGACGTTCAACGGTAGGCTTTGCCAAATCCGGAAAGAAGGAGACCTTACGACCTTCATATTCCAAATGATGATTCGCTCGAGCAGCATGTAAAATTTGTTCCACTTGTTGATATCGTAGCAAGCTAAAGATAATAGGCCGGGGGGTCGTGCGGTTGAGCGCCATGCGGGCAGGAACACGGTGTGCTCGATCGATTTCCAGTTCTCTGTGAAAAGTAATCTTCAGCAAGGAGGGAAGAGTTTTGAGCAAGAATTCTCTTATATCTCCTGCTTCCACTCCCTCCGGCATTCCAAGGAGCCTCACATTGTTGCGACGGGCGCGATTATTGCTATCTTCCAATTCCTTTTGAAGATTCTGTATCTGGCGCTCAGCCTCGTCCAGTTTGCCCAAGCGCACCTCGTGCGAGTCGAGGACCCCCGCCATATTGTCCTGCCGTAATGAAAGACCTTCAAGTCGGTCTTGGAGCACTCCAAAGTCTTCTCGCATGGCTCGAAGCGCTTCTCCATTAGACTGCACCAGTTCCTTCACGCCGCGTATTTCCTCCAAAATCTCCAGGTGCATTGCGGGGTTTTCACGAAATGGAACCATCTTCTGCGGGGAGGATACCTCCGTTTTGGAGCGTTTTCCGTGAGAAGAAGAAGGAGACCCGAAGTCCAAGCGCGCTGGTTTGTGGGCCGCCATCCCCCCCGAGGTGCCCCGGTCAGCTCGGAGCAAAATAGTAAATTTATATAGGTATTAAGTCAGGATTCTGAGTAGGCCTCTCGGGAGCTTCAACGCAAAGCGTCCTACCCGCTGGACATCAGGCTCCGCCCCCCCCACTGCTGCTTTCATTGAAATTGTGCTGAGTACTGGGGATGGCAGAGTCAGGGCCAGTGCAAGGAGATGAGGAGCCCTAGGTGAACCTCATTCCTTGCGCCCCCTCTTCCCTACATGGTGTGCCCCCCCCCCATGGTGCCACCCATTGCCACCACTGCTGTCCCTCTTTGGGACCAACAGTGAGGGCAATAGCCACAAACAGCCATGCAGAGCTTACCTTCAAGCTTGAGTGCTTCAGGGCCATTTCCTTCTGCTGCTCTCTGATGTCCAGTGCCGACTTCCCATGCAAACAGGAAGTTGGAATCGAGAGTCAGAGAGGGGCAGCGCTGAAGCTTGAAGGTAAGCTCCACGGTATTGCTGCCGCTGTCAGTCCCAGAGTGGTGCTACAGCAGCAGCAGTGGGTGCCCTGGAGGGCCAGTCCTCTAGGCGACTGCCTAGTTTACCTAATGGTAGCTCTGGCCCTGGATGGAATGATTTCTCTTCTACACCCTCTGGATGTTTTTTTAGTGAAACACTACACAAACAAGAGTTACTATGTAACCTCAGTTTCCAACGGGAGTTAATACTTATAATGTGTCACTTTCTAAGTACAAAACACACTGGAGGTTATTCTGCGCTACAAATAGCGGGGATGAATGGCCCAACGGGACGTACATCCCCGCTATTCGTACATTCACCCAGCCACGACTAACTTTCCCGCCGGTTGTGCGGGGAAGTTAGACAGGGGGGCGGGGAAGGAGCAGCTCAGGGGAGGAGTCTGGGCGGTCACTGGCCCTGGACGTACAGGGCCAATTCTAATGTTGGCCCTGTATGTACAGGGCTAGTGAAATGTGCAGGGAAGCTATTCCACCTCCGAGGTGGAATAACTTCCCTGGACGTGTTTTGTGGGGTTTTTTTTTTTTTTTAATGCCGGGGCAGGAGGGCCGGAGGATATTCCCCGCAGCCCAACCCTGACCTTAGGAGGCCAGATCGGGGGTCGGGCAGCGGGGAGTATGCTTTATGTTGTGGTGGACAGTATTGCAGCTCTTCAATGGAGCTGCGGTGCCATAGTAACATGATGCCATGGTGCCCGGCTCCATAGAAGAGCCTTGACTGAGTTAGCCAGGGACAGTCCTGCACGTGCAGTCCGGACTGAATCGCAGTCCCAGCCTGCACATGAAGCCAGAGAGCTGTTTGCTGCCCTGTGCGCGAGTCTTATAGGACAGCTGTGAGAAAGTTCTGACTATACCAGCTCACTGCTGCTATAATATTCATAAATGACCTGGAAATGGGAATGAGTGAGGTGAACAAATTTGCAGATGACACAAAATTATTCTAAGTTATTAAAACACAAAAGGATTGTGAAAAATTGGAAGAGGACCTTGATAAACTGGAAGACTGGATATTCAAGTGGCAGATGAAATTTAATGACACATGACACATGTCAGAAGTAGATGGTTTAGAATCATATTTAGGGTATCAGGTTTGATCCATCCATATTTCCTATGTGTGTATTTCTGAAATGGCTCTACTCGCTACATGTGGTTGTAGATGTACAAACAGCTCCATGTTTAGAAGAATGTAGATCAAATGAGGATTTTGATGTATTTTATGATTTGTATTGAATGTGTCTTTTATGTCTATTTTGTTTTGTTATCATACTGGATTATTTGCATTTAATTATGAGCTGTTCAGAGAGATAGAATGGGCAGCATATACATTTTTAAATAAATAAATACATATTTTTTGGCACATAATTCCCCTAGCTGTACTGCCAATGCCATACTTGCAGTTAGAGGCATCGGAACGCCATGTTCTGTGGGGGGGAGGGTGGGGGGTGGAGGGCAAGCTCTCCTCCCCTTGGCCAGCCGAACTCCATATGGCTGTGATTGCCAGCCTTCCCTTACTTCTGCCTGTGGGAGATCAGGTCATTGTGGGCCAACGCAGAGGAAGCTCTGATTGCAGCAGCAAAGTTTTGATGGGGCCAAGGGCCCCCGTGCCCACCTTATCCTTGCCAAACAAATACTCATTCACTTAATAATATTATCATTCCCAAAGCTGATGTTATGTCACAGGTTGTAAATACCATAGTTCTGCAAATAATCACGATTTTTTGTTATAATTCTGTAAATAATTAACTGTCTAAATAATCAAAGGTTCTTGTTATGAGCTATATATGTTTGCTTTTGTTCATAATGTTCCTTGTACATAGTTGCAATGTTGCATAATGTTCCATGTATTTGTTCACCAATGTTCTATGTAAACCGCCACTGATCTTGGGAAGGGGCGGTATATAAAAGTTTTCAAATAAATAAATAAATAAATAAATAACACCTATGCGTGCAGGTCTCCATTGCCACCATTAAGAGTCCTTGGGCTCCAATGTCTCCTTTGCATCCTTTCTTGTTGGGTATCCTCCTCTTCTGTCTCCTGTTACGCTGGAGTCTCAAAGCATGGATGAGATGGTGCAAAAAAGAGGATTTGGAATTCATTAGGAAGTAGGCAACATTCTGGGGAAGGTAGAGGCTTTTCCGAAAGGATGGGCTTCACCTTAACTGGGATGAAACCAGGCTGCTGGCATTAATGTTAAAAAGGAGATAGAGCAACTTTTTAAACAAAATAATAGGGGAAAGCTGACAGTCTCCCAAGAGCCATGGTTCGAATGGATGTATCCTTGAATGATACTGGCAAAAGAGGGAAGTTAGGGCAACCTGACAGAGAGGTTCCAATAAAGATACAAGTAACCCAGATGCACTTAAGTACAGAGCTGAAAGATTCAAAATTACTCCATCAACTGATAGCCATATTAATATGAATAAAATACATCCTCTAAAATGCCGATGTGAAAATGCTAGAAGTCTAAAAAATAAGATGGGAGTGCTAGAATATATAGCATTAAATGAAATGTTAGATATGATTGGCATTTCAGAGACATGGTGGAAGGAGGACCACCAATGGGACACTGATCCTGGGTACAAACTATATTGCAATAATAGAGGGGTAAAAGGGGCACTAAGAGTGGCCAAGGCGATAGCGGAAAGGCTGAATGAAATCTTTGCTTCAGTCTTTGCTGAGGAAGAAGTATGGAAGATATCCATGTCTGAAATGGAATTTAAAGGTGATGTATCAGAAGAATTGAAAGAAATATTGATAGACTGCGAAGATTTATTACAACTATTTGATAACCTGAAGAATAGCAAATCACCTGGACCGGATGATATACATCCAAGGCTGTTGAACGAACTGAAATATGAGATTGCAGAGCTACAATAAGTAGTCTGTGAATTATCATTAAAATCATCTGAAGACTGGCGAATGGGCAGTATAACACCGACTTAAGGGGTGATCTGGGAAGCTACAGACCGGTGAGCCTGACATCAGTACCAGGCAAAATGGTAGAAACCATTATAAAGAACAAAATTACTGAACATGTTGATAGTCATGACTTAATGGGAGAAAGCCAACATGGCTTTAGCCAAGGAAGGGCTTGTCCTATGAATATGTTATATTATTTTGAAGGTGTGAATAAACAGGTAGACAAAGGTAAACCAGTTGATATAGTGTATCTGGATTTTCAGAAAGCCTTTGACAAGGTCCCTCATGAGGGACTCTTGGTGAAATTAAAAAGTCATGGGATACGAGGCAGTGTAATATTATGGATCAGGAACTGGTCCACAATCTATCACCCCCAGTTCTTCAAACAATGATCAAAAAGACACTTTGAGAACAGAACAAGGGGAACCTAATATAACAACACTTTGGACATCCTGCACACAAGATGAAAGCCAAGCAAATGATAGGTGAGAGAGCATTCTCCTTATATACTCCTACACGATGGAATGATCTACCTAATTCAATAAGAGCTATCAAGGACCTATCGAACTTACAGGAAAGCAATAAAAACTTTTCTTGTTATAGAATATTATGGGAACACCCCGTGAAGAACAGATACACACCTAGCAATCACAGTCTGCAGACCCTATTCCTCCTATCTGGCTCCCTCACATGCCTTCCCCAACTCAATCTAACTACTCTCCCACCCAGTCAGATTACCCATCCCAAGTTCATATCCTCCCCTCATTTACATTTCCCCTGATATGGACCCTCCCCAGACTATGTATCCTTCAACACACCTCTCTTAACTACTTGCCCTGTATAAACTAGTATTTGCTGTATCAGTGTTACTCACTGTGATTACACATGTGAATTACTTGTAACCCTATGTAACCATCCAAGTTTAGCACCCCTGTTCTATGTAAATATTATGGTTATATTTTATGTATACCACTCTGAATCCTATGGTAGGGTGGTATAAATAAAAACGTGTTAAATAAATAAATAAATAAAAGCAGCGGGTAGGGCTAAATGGCCAATTTTCCCAAATGATGATGAGAAAGATGAATAATGCACTACCCCAGGGATCTGTCCTGGGTCCGCTGCTTTGTAACATATTGTGGTGACCAGCCCCTGCAGAGCCAGGAGGGCCATACTTTTAGAATAGAGCAAGCTCCCTTGCAGTCACACAGGCAACATAGGGATAGCAAGCATAGGGAAGACCCGGCCCGGATCCCTGAAGGGAAGGCCCACTGCCACACCAGTCCCATTCCTGTTAGGAGAGAAAACATGCAATCCACTCATCCATCTCGGGATTCTGCTCTGGATGAGTTTCCCTGGCTCATCAGGAACTACTCTTTGTATCCAGAAAGAGGGGGGGGGGGGGCTCAAGTGGTTTGGGCCTAGAAAAAAAACCCCAGTTCCCAAGCAACGAGAGATCTACCTTGACCAGGAGGAGGAGGCCATGGAAACCCAGCCCTGTGAAGAAATGAAGAGTCCTGAACCCATGGAGGTACAAGGGATTGAACACTAAAAGCTCTAACCTTGGGGCAAGTTCCGCTAGAGGATTAAGTGAACCTGAAGGAAGAAAGGGTGGGGCAGCTGCACAGTTTCTAACTATGCAGCTGAGCGTGATAGTGCATTCTATGAAAGACTTTGTGTTGAACCAAACTGATTTGAGAAGCAGTATTAATGGTTATCATTATAACTTTGTGTTGTGAACTGGAGAGATTGGAGCTAGTAGTCAGTCTCTTACACTGTAGTTGACCTCCAGTACCTTGGTGATAAAGCTGCTGCTCAAGGTGACTCTGAAGGCCCATTTTCTTGCTGTGAGAGGGGAAGAGGAAGGTCCACTCCAGGCCTGGCAGCTCAAGAAGCCTAAGGGACTGAACCTGAAGCCAGAGAGCTGTGTGCTGCCCTGTGCGCGAGTCTTATAGGACAGCTGTGAGAAAGCTCTGACTATACCAGCTCACTGCTGGTACAATATTCATAAATGACCTGGAAATGGGAATGAGTGAGGTGAACAAATTTGCAGGTGACACAAAATTATTCTAAGTTGTTAAAACACAAAAGGATTATGAAAAATTGGAAGACGACCTTGATAAACTAGAAGACTGGACATTCAAGTAGCAGATGAAATTTAATGTGGACAAGTGCAGAAGTTATGCACCTAGGAAAGAACAACCTAAACTATGGTTACATGATGCAAGGTTCCACATTATGAACCATCACCCAGGAAAAAGATTTAGGCGTCATCAAAACTCTCTGCCCAGTGTGCAGCGGCGGCCAAGAAAGCAAATAAAATCCTGGCGGTGCTGATGGATGCAAGTCTGAGCCTACCAAGGTTCGCCTGCAGTGCTGGCAATTATGAGTTTTTTCTGTGACAGTCCCTGGAATGCCTTGCCATCTGCCTTGTGTATGGAGACGGATCCGTTAACATTCTGGAGGCAGTTGAAGATATTGCTCTTTCCAACAGGCAGATGGGGTTGGTTGGTGGGTAGCGGGTAGCATGGCAGGGGGAATGTTGGTCCAGTGGGGCAGTAGTTGGCAGCAGTTGTCTCTTTGTGTATTTTATTTTATTTTAATTTTTAATTTTATATTTATTTTGGGGTGGTTTGGGGGTCCCGCTGGGAGGAGCCAGTGGGGCAATATTGTCTGGTGTTTTATCTGTCGTGCACTGCTTTGAATGCCATGTGCATAAGGTGGTTAACAAATGTTTTAAAATAAATACATAAAAATAAAAGAAATAACTGCTAGGATCATAAGGAAAGGAATGGAGAATAAAACAAAGGACATCATAATGCCTCTGTATCGGTTGATGGTGCATATTGTGTGCAATTCTGGTCACTGTATCTTAAAAAGGATATAGAGGAATTAGCAAAGGTACAGAGAAGAGCCACTAAAATGGTAAAGGGGTGGAAGGATACCCCTATGAGAAAAGACTTAAAAGGCTAGGGCTTTTCAACTTGTAAAAGAGATGGCTGAGGGGAGATATGGTAGAGGCCTATAAATTAATGGAGTTGAATGGGTAAACATAGATCGGTTGTTATGCCATCAAAAAGCAGGAAGACTAGGTGACACGCAATGAATCTATAATGTAACCCATTTAAGACTAATGAGAGAAAATATTTTTTCACTCTGGAATTTGCTGCCGGAGGATCTAGTGAAGGCTGTAAGTGTAGCTGGGTTTAAAAATGATTTGGACAAGTTTCTGGAGGAAAGGTCCATAAACCATTATTAAAGAGGACCTGGGAAATTCACTGCTTGCCCCACTACAAGCATTGTGGATCCTGTGTGCCTTTTTGGGAATGTGCTAGGTCCTGGATTGGATACTGGGCTTGATGGGAACTTGGTCTGGTCCAGTATAGTATTTCTTATGTTCTTATGGTAGCCATCCTCTGCACTGACTCCATCCTGTTTATATCCTTTTAAAGGTGTGGTCTACAGAACTGCATGCAATACTCCACATGAGGTCTTACCAAAGACTTACAAAGAGGCACTATTATCTGCCTTTACAAAATAGACTGCAAACAAGCACATAATAAACATATACAATAACATAAATTATTTATAAACTATCCTCAAAAAATTACCTTTATAAAATTACCCTCAAAACATGCAATGATGGATCAGACCAAAGGTTCGTTAAACCCAGTCAATCAAGCAAATATTTATGCAAATGAGACTGTGCTAATGCAAATATTATGCAAAAGCGGCCCCACAAATGAGCTTGTGAACATGACCCGGAGACCCTCACAGGCTGTGCCTGTATTTTGAACTATGCCTGTTATGGTTTATGGTTTATTTAACACTTAATACACTGTCTTTCAGGCAAATCAAAGCAGTTTACAATAAAAGCAAAATAACTAAAAGTGAGGAAAATAACTACAATCTGGCAGTAAAGGGAACAGAGAGAGGAGTACAAGACAGAGGTAAGAGGGAGAGACAAAAGGCAGTATAGAACAGGGGAGGGGAGGGGAGGGGAGGGGAATTGGGAAGACTATCCTGGGGTACTAATCAGGAGAGTTGAATGCAAACTGGAGGCAGGTTGTTCCAGAGATGAGGGGCACAGAAATAGAAAGCGGAGGATCGAATGGAATAGTAGCGAGCACGGGAGGCAGTAGGAAGATACAGACGATTTGTGTGAATAGTAGGAAGAGACCGAGAAGGGACTGTCAGTATGAGGAGGGAGGAGGGAGGAGAGGTAGAGTGGTAGGCCAAAGTGAAGAGTCTTGTGAACGATAGGGAGGATCTTAAACTGAAACATAGAAACATAGAAACATGATGACAGAAAAAGACCACATGGCCTATCTAGTCTGTCCTTCCATATCAACAACTACAACAGTCCACTTTTTACCTTTAGAGATCCTCTGTGTTGGTCCCATGCTTTTTTGAATTCAGTTACTGTCCTCATCTCTACCACCTCCACTGGGAGACTATTCCATGGATCCACTACTCTTTCCGTAAAGAAATATTTCTGCATATCACTCCTGAATCTATCTCCCTTCACCCTCATCCCATGTCCCCTCGTAGCAGAACTTGCTTTCAATTGAAAGAGGCTCTCTCCCTGAACATTTATGCCATGGAGGTATTTAAACATCTCAATCATATCACCTCTATCCCGCCTTTCCTCTAAGGTGTACATATTAAGATCCTTAAGTCTGTCCTCATATGCTTTATAATGAAGCCCACTAATCATTTTAGTAGCCACCCTCTGCACCGACTCCATCCTGTTCACATCCTTTCGAAGGTGCGGTCTCCAGAATTGCACACTATACTCCAAATGAGGTCGCACCAAAGACTTACACAGAGGCATTATCACCTCCTTTTTTCTGCTAGCCATTCCTCTCCGTATGCACCCAAGCATCCTTCTAGCTTTTGCCGTCACCTTTTCTACCTGTTTAGCTACTTTAAGATCATCAGACACAACCACGCCTAGGTCCCGCTCTTCTTTAGTGGACAAAAGTACTTCACCTCCTATACTGTATTGCTCCCTTGGATTGCTGCAGCCCAAATACATGACCTTACATTTTTTAACATTAAATCCCAGCTGCCAAATTCTAGACCATTCTTCAAGCTTAGCTAGATCCCTCCTCATGTTATCTACACCTTCCTGGGTGTCTACTCTATTGCAGAGTTTGGTATCATCTGCAAAGAGGCAAACCTTACCCGACAGCCCTTCCGCTATATCACTAACAAAGATGTTAAAAAGAATCGGACCAAGGACAGATCCCTGGGGCACACCACTGGTAACATCCTTCTCCTCAGAGTGAGCTCCATTTACATGTACTCTTTGTTGCCTCCCACCCAACCAATTTCTAACCCAAGCAGTAACTTTAGGGTCCATCCCTAGGGTGCTCAGTTTGTTTATAAGTCACCTGTGAGGAACAGTGTCAAAGGCTTTACTGAAATCTAAATACACCACATCTAGAGCTCTCCCTCGGTCCAACTCCCTGGTCACCCAGTCAAAGAAATCAATCAGATTTGTCTGACAAGACCTGCCTCTGGTGAATCCATGCTGCCTCGGATCCTGTAATCCGCTGGACTCCAGAAACCTCACTATTTTCTCTTTCAGTAGCGTTTCCAATAATTTACTCACCACCGAAGTTAAACTAACTGGCCTGTAGTTTTCAACCACATCCTTACTTCCAGTTTTGTGTAAAGGCACCACATGAGCCTCTCTCCAGTCCTTCGGCACCACTCCCGACTCCAACGAGGCATTGAAAAGGTCAGTCAGTGGAGTTGCTAGAACGTCCCCAAGTTCCCTCAGTATTCTAGGGTGTATCCCATCCGGTCCCATCGCTTTGTCTACTTTAAGTTGAGCTAGTTTCTCATGAACACAGTCTTCTGAAAATTGTTCAAGTTGTCCCTCGCTTCTGTTCCTATTTGTGGGTGTTTTCTGAGGTCCTGCTCCTGGTTCTTCATCTGTGAACACAGAATAAAAATATTTGTTAAGCAATTCCGCTTTATCCTTATCAGCTTCTACATATTCCCCCCCTGCACCCTTGAGTCTGACAATACCACTTTTGCCCTTCCTTTTCTCACTAATATATCTGAAAAATGTCTTATCCCCCCATTTTATTGCATTGGCTATTTCCTCCTCATTTTGAATCTTTGCCTTCTTGACTACTTTGCTAGCTTCTCTAAGTTTTTCCAAATACAGATGCCTGTCTTCCTCTCTCTGTGATCTCTTGTATTTCATGAAGGCCTCCCTCTTTTTCTTCACTTTTTCAGCTACTTCCTTAGAAAACCATAGTGGTCTCCTTTTCCTTTTGCCTTTACTTACCATTTTAACAAAACGTTGGTTGCCCTTAAAATATCCCCTTTCAGTTTTGCACACTGTTTTTCTACATCCCCCAGCTGTTCCCATCCCACTAACGACTCCCTGAGGTTTTGGCCCATCTCGCAAAGTTAGTCTTCCTAAAGTCTAAGATCCTCACCTTGGAATGGATTCTAACAGCCCTAGTCCTAATACTGAACCACACCATCTGGTGATCACTGGATGCAAAATGATCTCCCACTACAACATCAGAAACACTTTCACCATTGGTAAGCACCAAGTCCAGTATGGTCCCTTCACGTGTGGGGTCTGTTACCAATTGCCTGAATAGTTCTCCCTGTAGAGAATCCAGGATATCCTTACTTCTAGATGATACTGCAGCAGGAATGTGCCAATCAACATCTGGCATATTGAAATCTCCTATCAGTAGCACTTCCCCTTTCCTAGCAATGCTGCGTATGTCTTCAATTAACTCTCTGTCCACCTCTTCCTCTTGTGAGGGAGGTCTGTATATCACACCAATGCAAATAGATTTCTCTTTCCCTCTTTCTAGTTTAACCCACAATGCCTCCTCTCTCCCTTTTAACCTCTGTAATTCCAAAGCTTTAATAGTAGTTTTTACATATAGTGCCACTCCTCCTCCCCTTCTTCCTACCCTGTCCTTTCTGAATAAAGTATAGCCAGGTATAGTTACATCCCAGTCATGGTTTTCTGTGAACCATGTTTCTGTAACTGCCACTAAATCCAAGTCAGCCACTCCCACCAAAGCTTCAACATCAGGGATCTTATTTCCCATGCTACGGGCATTTATACACACTGCTTTCCATATGTTACCCCTGTTACATTAAATACCTTTATGGAAATGGGTATCACCTACCTGGGGGCTTTCACTTACCTGGGGGCTTTCTTCACCTATCCCCAACGAATCTAGTTTAAAGCCCTCTTCAGTAGATTAGCCAGTCTACTACCGAAGATGCGTTGACCTTTCTTGGACAGATGGATGCCATCTCTGCTCTGCAACCCTTGGAACAGCATCCCATGGTCTAGGAAACCAAAACGCTCTCGATGACACCATCCACTTGAACCTGATAGAGGACAGGCAACCAATGATACTGGAGAAAGAGAGGGGTGATGTGGTCATACTTGGAAGCATGGCGAGGAGGCAAAGGGCTGTGTTTTGTAGGGTTTGCAAACAACGGACTTCATATGCGGGCAAACCAGAATAGATGACGTTGCAGTAATCAATGCGGGTGATTATTAGGGAAAGAATAAGGGTAGTAAGAGCTGGTATGGTGAGGAGGGAATAAATAGTGCGAATTTGACACAATGCGAAGAATGATTTTTGGACAATGGAGCTGATGTGATCATGGAAAGTGAGTGTAGAATCTAAGATGACGCCTAGATACCTAAAAGAAGTGGATAGGTTAAGAAGGCTGGAACCCAAAAGAAGTGAACATTGTGGTGGAGGGAGAGAACCAGTGAACCAAAACACTTCTATCTTTTGAGGATTAACTTTTAGGAGGTGATCCAACAGCCAGGTGGCCACCCGTGAAAGACAATCATTGACAGTGGAAAGATCAGGAAAGGATGAGGGGGGTGTGCCAGAGAAGAAGGATATCATCAGCATAATAGTGGACAGTGATACTGGCATTCTTAATTAGTGTGGCAAGGGATGCAAGGAAAATGTTTTCCTCATCTAAACACACCCTGAGGTTACCTCATCTGCAGATTGAAGTATGTGTGTTAGGGGCATCATGAACTGAGGGAAGGCAACTTTCAGGCAGTGAATTTTTTATTTAGTTGTTTAACAATTTTTCTATACCGTCTTTTTACAAGTCAAGACAGTTTACATGAACTCAGTGCAGGAACAGAAACTACTATAAGCAGTAGTGCATGTTACATAGAACACATATTAAAGATATTATAACAGATGCTAACGGGGTTAGCTAACTGTGTACAAGTTGTGCTGAACTATGAAACAGATGGGTGTTTGATATGTGAGGTGATGATGGAGGAACTATTCATTGACTGGGCTTGGTCCATAGCATTTGAGGAATAAAAATGTCTTCAAACTTTTGTGGAAGTCTTCCATGAGTTGTATGGCTCTTATTTATGGTGGAAGTGAGTTCCACAGTGATGGGGAATATACATGCAGAAATCACTCTTTGCTCACATAAATGGCTTTCCAAATAGTATTTCATATGCCCATTCTTACTGCAAGAACTTACCTTGCAGCAATATTTTTATCTCAAACATTCAGACACAAGCCAGTGTTTATAAATCTCTGTTCTTCTTCTTTTGAAGACAGCAGTGTGGAGCTTGGAGAACTTTGAAAGTGCCTTCTTTTTATATCTTTTTCTTTAACCACATCCTCCAGTAGATACTCTGCTTTTGCTTCTGGGTTTTCTTTTTTTGAATAGAGATTTCAAGATAGCTGAAGGACATTTAAGCAGAGGATAAATCACCTGGATGAAGCAAACCAGATCAGGATCAAGCTCTATTTCTCTTCTTCCATTCACTTTGCTTTTGTTGTGTCAATAAAAAAGATTTTTTTAACAGGTATAAAGCTAGGGACAAGTTCTCTTGACTGTTAAATATTTTCTTTAATGTTTTCCAACATTTCCCTACTGTTACTTGGCTTAATCACAGTCATTTTCTCTTTGGCTATAAACTGAAGTGCATCTTGAAGGAGAGGCCACCTTGCCCCAGGGCAGTAGAACTCTCTCTCTCTCTCTCTACAGAGCAGACTATTGAGATCACATAAGCAGTCAACGATGACAATTCATCACTCCAGAACTACAGTCTACTTTTCCTAAAAAGCAGTAAATGAGACACTTATGTCGGGCACTATTGTAAATTATTCAGTAATGGCTTATTTCTGCAGGATATCAAGTTATGTGCTTATGAATGGATTGGGACACTCAATTTCATCTTGGTCTTGGGAGGAGGGGTGACTGGTAGTCATTATTCAGGTTCTATCTATCTTAAAAGCAGATAAGCATCAAAAACTATATATTTTCCACGATCCACTAAGATTTAGAGTATGCAGGAGGATGAATGACCGTAGATGCTCCATTAATGTTGCCCATTCTGTCCACAGACCTGCCCATAATGACTAATTTATGGAGTTCTCCAGGACCAAGCAGGAAGTCAGTCCTCACATATGGGTGACGTCGGCGCCGACGGAGCCCTCGTGCGGAGCATTTCCCCAGCTTTCAAAGAAAGCCTTTGGGAATTGCAGCGCGCATGTGCGGTCCCTTTCCCGCCCAAGGGTGCCATCTTGCTCAGTCTTCTTTTTTCCACGGAGCCCGACGGACGTAGTTCGTTTTTCCCTGAGGAAAAAGTTGATTTCCCTATTTTTTGTCTTTCTCCTTTGGTTCGACGCCGGATCCTTTTCCCGCCTTGGGCCGATACACCGGTATCGAGTCCACTCTCTCTTTTTCGTTTTTTGTCCTTTGTGACTAGCGTTCGCGCCATTTTTCTTTTTCACTGGCAGCCCGGTCTTTTGACCTCGCAGGGGCCCTTTTTCCCCCGATGGCTACCAGCGGGTTTAAAAAGTGTGATCGGTGTAAGAAACTTATGTCTCTTACCGACACACATGACTGCTGCCTCCGCTGCCTCGGACCCGATCATGACCCGATGATCTGTGGTCCGTGTGGCAAAATGTCCTCAAAGGCGTTGAGGAGTCGGCAGCACCAAAAGGATAGGATCTTCTCTGACTCCGCGTCCGGACGGGCCCGGACCTCGCCAGAGGCCTCGACGTCTCGGGACTCCAGCCCCGAGCAGCGTTGGGGTTCCTCTGAGCGGGGGTGTCCTTCACAGGAACATCGCAGGAAAAAGAAACCCGCGAGGGCGGCGTCGGTGGACGCTCCTGGTTCCTCGAGGGCCAGGTCGCATAGCCCTGATAGCCGTCCCGGGTCTTCGGAGTCGGAGAGGCCTGCCAAGCATCCTCGTATCGAGATGGAGTCTCCTGGACACGTAAGTGCTGTAGTCCTCGTGGACTCTCCTCCAGGGGAGCCGACGTCGGGCCCGACACCATCAGGGCCCGAGTCGGGGGCTGCTGGGTCTCCTGAGCTCGGACTCAGGTTGACGGCCTTGGAGAGCAGCCTCGCTGCCTTCATGGAATAGCAGCGGGCATTGATCACCGGTCTCACCGGTGCATCTGCCCCGACCACCGGGACCTCGACGTCTAAGTCGACCCCGAAGGCCGAGCCGATCCTCGAGTCCATGCGGGCTCGAGTCGATCCTCGGCCACGGTCTCCCTCGGCCTCCTGTTCGGGACCGAGGTCGTCGACGCCGGTACCCTCGGCGTCGGGGCGGATGGCATCGGTGCCCGCCCGACCGGAGTCGCTCGATTCCTCCTCCGAGGAGTTGGGCTGGGAGACGGAGGATGAAGAGTCACCCGACACTTATCGGACTCGGTGTGTCCCATCGGACTCGCCGGAGTCCGAACCTCGGAGACGATCCCCACCGGAGGATACCCAGTTCTCGGACTTCGTGTGGGATATGGCCAAGGCCTTGGCCTTCCCCTCGGATCCCAAGGAGGAACCTCGAGCCGAGGAGCTCGAGGCCCTCCAGTATGACTCTCCCCCGAAGGAGGCCTTTACTCTACCGGTTCCTCCGATGCTGGAGCGGCTGCTCTTCCGCATGTGGGAGACCCCGGCCTCGACGCCGGTGTTAAGCAAGCGGGTCGATTCCATCTATCGAGTCCGCAAGAGCCCCGGGTTCCAAAAGGCACAATTACCGCACCACTCCATGGTTGTGGAATCGGCCATGCATCGACTGAAAAGTCAGAAGATGCACTCCTTGGTGCCTCCCGGCCGGGAGGCCCGGAACCTGGATGCCCTCGGTAAGAAGTGCTTCCAGGGCTCTATGCTTGCTTGCCGTGTCCAGACATACCAGCTCTACATGGGCATGTATCTCCGAGACCTGGCAAAGGAGATTGCCGGGTTCTCTGCTGGTCCCTCCGAGGAACCTTTGCAGAGGTTCCAGGCCTTGTCCACCGGTATTCGAGAGTGCTCGAAGTTTATCTCTTCGGCCCGAGTAGCTGGGGCCGGCATCGGTGCCCGCTGACAGGCTTGGCTACAGTCATCCGACCTCGAGCCATGGATACAGGACAAGTTGGTCGATGTCCCCTGCCGAGGTGAAAACCTCTTTGGCAAGCCCATTGCTGAAAAGGCTGCAGAACTCGAGACCGAGACTCTGACCCAGACTAGGCTGTCCAGAAAGACCTCTGCCCCTTCTCAGAAGAAGAAGGGCTCAGGAAAAAAGACCTTTTACCCGAGGAAGTCATCTGCCTATAAACAATACCCTCATTATCAGGCCTCTGCAGCTCCCCATCAGGGTCAGCAGGCCAAGGGGCAGGGTCATGGGCCCCGTAGGCAGAAGGCCCCCAAGCCACCAACACCGGCCCCTGCTCAGCAGGGTGGGGGTTTTTGACTCAGAAAGTATAGCCTCTTCTCCTCAGCTGGCTTCTCTCAGCACAGGAGGCCGGCTGGCCCACTTTGCCCACAGATTGTCGGCCGTCACATCAGATACCTGGGTGCTTCATATAGTCCAAAAAGGCTATCTTCTCCATTTTCACCAGGTACCTCCCTCCTATTTTCCAGGGGAGCCTCCAAGACTCCCTCTGCACAGGGACCTCCTCATTCAGGAGTTGGATAGTCTACTAAAGGAACAGGCTGTGGAACCAGTGTCCCACCACCTGAGAGGTCACGGCTTTTATTCCAGGTACTTTCTGGTACCAAAAAGAACAGGAGGCCTCAGACCCATCCTAGACTTGTGCAACCTCAACAAGTTCCTGGAGAGGGAAAAGTTCAAGATGCTTACCCTTGGAATCCTGCTGCCCTACCTCCAGCAGGGAGATTGGCTATGCTCCTTGGATCTAAAGGATGCTTATACTCACATCCTTATTCATCCAGACCACAGACAATATCTCAGATTTGTTGTGGGAGGAAACCACTATCAGTACAGAGTACTACCCTTTGGCCTGACCTCTGCTCCCAGCGTGTTCACCAAGTGCCTGGCAGTGGTGGCGGCCTACCTAAGGCTTCAAGGTCTTTTTGTGTTTCCGTACCTGGACGACTGGCCCATAAGGGGCCAGTCTTCCCAGGAGGCCAATCAAGCCACCCTTCGCACTGTGGCTCTGCTTCAGCACTTGGGGTTTGTCATAAACTTCGCAAAGTCCACTTTGCTCCCGTCCCAGAACTTAGAATTCATAGGAGCAAGGCTGGACACTCTTCAAGAGAAGGCTTTTCTGCCAATGGACAGGGCCCACAGGCTGATGGATCTGGCCTGGCAGTTTCACAGCAATTCCCTGGTCTCTGCCAGGCAATTCCTGAGACTACTCGGCCATATGGCTTCCACGGTTCATGTCACCCCCAATGCCCGCCTGCACATGCGGCCTGCTCAGTGGAGCCTTCACACTCAGTGGCATCAGGCCACAGGGAGCCTAGCGGACTCAGTAAGGATATTCGACCTGCTGGTCTCCTCTCTCCAATGGTGGCTTCATCTTCCGAATCTGGTACTCGGAGTGGTTTTTCAATCCCCTCCGCATTCTCAAGTGCTGACGACAGATGCTTCTCTTCTAGGTTGGGGAGCACATTGCCAAGGGACATGTACTCAGGGTCTCTGGACCCCTTGGGAGGCTGCTCAACAGATCAACTTCCTGGAGCTACGGGCGATACGCCTAGCTCTGAGAGCCTTCTCCCATCTCGTCTCTCACCAGTCTGTACTAGTCCAGACGGACAATCAAGTTGCCATGTTCTACGTGAACAAACAAGGAGGCACAGGCTCCTTCCTTCTATGTCAGGAGGCGCAACGACTGTGCTCTTGGGCCGTGAATCACGGAATCCTCCTCAAGGCTGTCTACCTCCCAGGTCAAGAAAATTACCTGGCGGACAGACTGAGCAGGTTCCTGCAACCGCACGAATGGAGATTGAACCCGTTGGTGGTTCAGCAGATCTTTCTCAGGTGGGGCCTCCCCACCATGGATCTTTTCGCCAGTCCTCTGAACCAGCAGCTCTCGAAATTCTGCTCCAGACAACCGCATCCTCTCAGAGTAGCAGCGGATGCGTTTCTGCTCTCGTGGTCCACAGGCCTGCTGTATGCGTTTCCTCCCACGCTACTAGTGTCCAGAACACTGTTCAAAGTCCTCAAGGATGGGGCCTCAATGATCCTGATAGCCCCCAGGTGGCCAAGGCAACCGTGGTTTCCGCTTCTGCTGCAACTGGCGGTGGACACCCCTCTTCCTCTGGGGTTTCAGCACGATCTCCTGTCTCGGGATCAGGGGACTCTCTTGCACCCCAACCTCCAATCCCTTCATCTGATGGCCTGGCTGCTGAAAGGGTAGTCCTGGCTCCCCTACTCCTGCCTTGTGAGGTGGAAGATGTAGTCTTAGCCTCTAGGCGGCAATCCACCAGGAAATCCTACGCTCTTAAGTGGCATAGATTCTCTGCATGGTGTGCTCAGCACAGCGAGCATCCCTTCTAGTGCTTGATAGCGGTAGTATTGCAATATTTGCTTTACCTCTCCAATCTAGGCCTTAAGTCCAACTCTGTCAGGTTCACCTCAGTGCTTTCTCAGCGCACCACTCGCCGGTGGACGGTAGGCCACTTTCCAACCACCCTTTGGTGGCTCGTTTTCTCAGAGGCCTCCTTCTGCTTAAGCCTCCTTTGCGTCCACCAGCCCCTGAGTGGGATCTGAATGTGGTCTTACAGCGGATTACTTGTCTGCCCTTTGAACCTATGGCTACCTGCCCTCTCCGTTTTCTCTCCTGGAAAACCTTGTTTCTGGTAGCTCTTACCTCTGCTAGGCGAGTAAGTGAACTTCAGGCACTAGTGACTGATCCCCCTTACACTAGGTTCTACAGGAATAGGGTAGTCTTACGGACTCACCCGAAGTTTCTTCCTAAGGTTGTCTCCCCTTTTCACCTCAATCAGGAGGTGGTTCTTCCGACCTTCTTTCCCAGGCCGCATGCCAACCGGGCTGAGATGGTCCTGCATACCCTGGACTGTAGGAGGGCGTTATCCTTCTACCTTGACCGTACGCGGGAGCATAGACGGGCTGTTCAGCTCTTCGTTTCTTTTGCCCCAATAAGTTGGGGCTACCTGTCTCCAAGCGTACTTTGTCCATATGGGTCGCTGACTGTATCGCCTGGGCTTATGGGGCAGCCGGCCTCTCATTGGAGGGTCGAGTCACGGCTCATCGTGTCAGGGCGAAGGCTGCGTCAGTGGCTCATCTCCGCTCTGTTCCGTTGGCAGACATCTTCCGGGCTGCTACTTGGTCTTCAAACCAGACTTTTGCGGCCCATTACTGCCTTGAGAGGGAGTCCCGCAGGGACAGTGCTTTCGGACAGGCAGTACTCCATAATCTCTTTGGGGTTTAGGCAACTCCTACCCTCCGGCCCTGGTGTTGGGCTACCGGTCGGGGGCGTTCTCAGAGAAGATTCCTTCCTTACCTACTGACGAGCTAGAGGGAGCTCATTTTTTCGGCTTGAGGTCTCCGGTAGCCTTAAGCTGGGGAGTCCCATATGTGAGAACTGACTTCCTGCTTGGTCCTGTGGAAAGAGTAGTTACTCACCTGTAACAGGTGTTCTCCAGGAGCAGCAGGAATCAGTCCTCACAACCCTCCCTCCTCCCCTTGGAGTTGCAGTCATATGATTTATTTTGCTAATTTTTTTGCTGTCTTTTAGCTATGTCATCAGACTGAGCAAGATGGCACCCTTGGGCGGGAAGGGGACCGCGCATGCGCGCTGCAATTCCCAAAGGCTTTCTTTGAAAGCTGGGGAAATGCTCCGCACGAGGGCTCCGTCGGCGCCGACGTCACCCATATGTGAGGACTGATTCCTGCTGCTCCTGGAGAACACCTGTTACAGGTGAGTAACTACTCTTTCACTAGCATAAGTCATATTTAATAACAGAAAAAATTGTAAGCCATCTACTTCTTTCTTCCCACAAAACAAATGGTGCATTGGTGGATGTGTGGTTGGTTTCTGCCCACTTCTGTTGTTGCTGCTGCTAGGGGTGGAGAGTTTTAGTGATCCTATACCAATCCTCAAGTCACTAGAGCCATATGTTATGCAGCTGGAAAAAAAGGACTTAAACCTTTCTATGATGCTTATCTAGATAGCTATGCGGTTAACCTTTAAGATAAGGTGGGCCTTGCAAATGAATTTTCCTTGTGGTGATTCGCTTTAAAAATTCAGGGCCAACCAGCATCAAGATTACTTTACTATCAAGGTGCAAAGTCTGATTGATAAATCAGGTGCAGGAATTTCAAAATGAAATGCTTGCATTATTTTTCTGGTAGCTATTTCCTCACTCCATCCTAGCCCCATCTTTTTAAGGCATGGGTAATTTATTCATCACAGGTGGAAGGCAATTTTCAGCCACCGGTTTTGCCTGCCTAATCACCTGTGGGTAAAATGTTTTCAAAGTTGACCTTGTGGCAGATCTCTTGGGATGGGGGGAGGGGTGGATTTGGAGCAGCTCCAAGAGCTATAGAAGGGAAACTTATTTGTGGTTTGGGTCCTGAGGGAAAGAGGACTGGTAACTCTCAAGGTCCTATGTGCAGGGATGACTTCTCATGGTGGCAATTTCTCCAAATGGGTGAGTTTTGCGCATGCCATGACAGTCATGAACCTCACTCTTAAGCCAGAGTATGTGGAGTATGATCTCAGTCTCTCAAATTTACTGCTGATTCTCACTTACTACTTAGTACCTGCATCGTACTGAAGAGACCCTCCTTCTGGAATTCATAAGATGTCACATGTATAGCCAATTTATCAAGGCATGTGTCAAAATTACTCTTAATCAAGTCTGTGACACCCAACAAAGTGGGAAATATTTCAGCATCTTTCTGCCATATATTCTTGGCTTCTGTCCATATTTCGTGCAGTTCCCAACTCTGCTGTGCCTTCCATGTTCATTTCACACACTCCACTCAATATAGAACTGGATATTCAGGGTTGGTGCTACCTTTTTTGCTACCCTGTGCAAGTGATTGCTGAACTGCCTTCCCCCCTGCCCCAGTGAATTCCAGTGGAGCTCTTCACAAACTTCTCTTTTGTCTCAACATGATGAACAATTTTCTGAGGGGTAGCTGTGTTAGTATGGAGTAACAAAAATAACAGAGGCAGGTCACAGCTTACAGATTAACAAATTTATTGAGGCATGAGCTTTCAAGGACAAGAGTGTGAGAGAAAACTGCAGCCAATCTGAGCACTTTTCAAATCATTTAAAATCCCTTCAGCAATGGCGCGCCCGTGCCTTGCGGGCCCGCGCCTGAGGGCCTCGCAAGAGGGCCCTTTGGCGTGGCCCTTAGGCGGTGGACCGTGCGGGACCCACTATCTGCTGCTATATGCTCATTCTGTTCAGCGATATGCTGTTTGTAGTTAATGTAAGGTAATGTAATGTAAGTTATGTACTGTGTTCCCTGTTTGTACTCCTAGTGTTTTGTTGTGATGTAATGATAATGCAATGTATGTTTCCCTCACCTTTGTTTAACTTTGTGCTGTATTAACCGCTTTGATTGAAGGAAAAGGCGGGATACAAAACATGTTAAATAAATAAATAAATAAATAAATAAGAGTCCACTTTGAAGTCTGAGTCGAAAGTTGGTTGAAGCAGCAACAAAAGCAACAGCACGCAGTGTTGAAAGCATTTGGTAAGCACTGTGTTGCGGTTTTAAAGTCATTGCCACCACCTCCTCAGGTCCAAGAAAGGAATGGCAGTGACGGCAATGGAAGTGGGGGCAGGAGCCGGGGGAGGGGGGGGGGGTGACAGGAGCAAACAGAATCTGAATAAAACAGATTCAGGACAGAAATCTTAGTGCATGAGTCATTGTTTTAGTTGCTGGAACCAGGGCTTAGAGCAGAGCAGCTGGAATCCTTAATGCATAATTATCCCTTAGTATCTGCTCCACATTGCTGTTCACATGGAGCTAGGTGACAGCATAAGAACATATACAAAAATATAAGATTTGCCATACTGGGTCAGATCAAAGGTTCATCAAGCCCAGTATATTGTTCCCAGTAGTGGACAATCCAGGCCACAAGTACAGTACTTAGGAGGATCTCAAGAGGTAGACAGATTCCATACTACTTATCACAGGAATAGGGATAGACGTGCCCCGCAGGATCAGAATCGCAATCTCCTTTGTACGTCCGGATCAGCCAGGACGTACAAAGGAGATGTACGTGCGGGAAAGAATCGAGCCTATGGTCACTGGACTTAATTTGCATAAATTAAATTTATTTTATTTTAAAATATATATGTTGCCCATCTAAAATTTTAGGCAACTTTCAAAGGACCCCTTCACAAACCTCTTTTTTGCCCTGGTAGTGACTTGGGGCATGTTTACTAAATATTAATGTGCGTTAAGTGCCACTGCAGCAATTGAAATAAATTGGTGTTGCTGCACTTAGCGCATCTTAACATTTGTGAGTGCTCATTAACCTTTACTAAACATGCCTCTTGAGGAGAGTCTGAATACCATTTGCATGGGCAGTGAGGATAAAGAAAGACTACCAGATTTCTACATTACTATATTCCAGTGTCAACTGCCAGGCACATTAGGAAGTACTATAAACACTACCCATTTAAAATCCATTAAAAAAACACCGTATCATAACAGCACTACTAGAACCCACAAAGCACCAAACCCTACCTATCAAAAGGCAACACTGCAAATATCAAACCACCACATCTCATAGAACACCAATACATCTCCTACTGGGGAAAGAGAACAAGTGAGACTGTCACTTAGAAACTATATGAACAGAATACTGCAGCTCAATTACACATGCAAAATATAGTCCATCAACAAACATAGAGCAAGGGATTACAATTTAGAAATATGAAGACAATAATTAAACTGGGAACCCCAAAAGCTAAATTTGGAATGTACAACAGCACTGGAGAAATAAACCTATACGTTAATTTCCTCTTGTACTAAACAAAACGCAAGTGATGCACATTTCCCAGAGCTGACATATTCCAGTTAATAAATTCAAAATAAAATAGTTTTTTTGCTACCTTTTGAGGTTTGGCCATTTTATTTTTTAGTTGCAATTGCCCCAGTTGCTTTATTTTGCTTTTTTTGTGTCTTCTGCTAACTCTCCATTGTCTGCTGTCCATTTGTTCTTTTTTCTCTCTTCTAGTTTTTTCCATTCTCTCTCTACATCTGCCTCTAACAAACTGATCTTTTTCCTTTTTGCTCTTTCCTCCATTTCTCTCTTTATTCCTTTTTCATCCACTCAGATTTCACCTCCTCCATCCTCAATCCTCACTTACTCTCCCAATACTCAATCATAGATTTTTCTTTCCTCCCACACAAAATACCTGTTCCCCTCTCCATCCTCACTCCCTCAGCTTCTTTTTTTTCTCCCACCAGCTCCAGCCCAACCCCCTTCTGATCCTCCCTCAGCATCAACTCCCTTCTAGTTCCAGCCCCTTCCAGTATCCACTCCCTTCCAGTCCCATTCGCCCATCCTCCCGCATAAGCCATTTCCAGTCCTAGCCCCCCAGTATCAGTCCTCCTCCAGTCCTTCCCAGTATCCACTCCCTTCCAGTCCCAGTCATCCATCCACTAGCATCAACTCTAACTCTCCAATGTCAGTCCTCCTCCAGTCCCCTCCCAGCATCAGCTCCCTTCCTGTCCCCCAGCATCAGCCCATTTCCAGTCATAACCCCCCAGTATCATTTCCCTTCCAGTCCCAGTCACCCATCCCCAGGCCATTTCCAGTCCTAATCCCCCAGTATCAGTTCTCTTCCAGTCCCTCACAGCATCCACTCCCTTCCAGTCCCCCATCCCCCAACAACAGTCCATTTCCAGACCTGCCCCCATTCCCATTCTAGCCCACCATACCCCCAATCCTTTCTAGCCCCCCATTCCTGTTCTCATTCTAACCCCCAGTCCCCCTTGTTCTCATTCCCATTCTAGCCCCCAGTCCCCCCCCCTCGTCACACACCAAAAATGGCCCTGCACGTAACTGACTGTAGAGGAAGCTGAGAGGGTCTGAAGCCCCAGCTGACCTCTGAACAACCACGAGAGTAAAGAGCTGCGTTTGCCTTCTCTCCCATGGTTGTGATAAAAAGGATCCCGCTGGCACGCTGAGTGTCGGGAGGTCAAACGGGAGCACGTCCAACTTGCCCCCATTTAACCTCCCAGGGCTCAGCATGCCGGTGGGCTCCTTTTTATCTGACTGGTCTGGGGCCATGTTCAGGCAACATTCCCGCACAATGGACGGGCCGGCCATGATTCATTGCATGACTCCTATTCTTTGTACTTTTTGAAGAAGTAAGAATCGATTTACGTTCACCTGTTCCATTCCATTCCATTTCTTGTTTTATAAACTTCTACGTATCATATCTCCCCTCAGCCAACTCTTCTCCAAGCTGAAAAGCCCTAACCTTTTAAACTTTTCCTCATGGGGGTATCCTTCCACCCTCTATCATTTTGGTTGCCTTTCTCTGTGCCTTTTCCAATTCTGCTATATCTTTTTTCAGATGTGGCGACCAGAACTGCACACAATATTCAAGGTGTAATCGCACCATGGAGCCATACCTAGGCATTATGATATCCTTTGTTTTATTCTCCATTCCTTTCCTTATAAGACTTAGTATTATATTAGCTTTCTTGGCTGTTACTGCATACTTAGAAGAGGATTTCAATATATTATCTATGATAACACCTAAATCCTTTTCCTGGGTGGTAGCTCCTAATGTGGAGCTATAGGGATTGTTCTTCCCTAAGTGCAAAACTTTGTACTTGTCCATATTAAATTTTATCTGCTTTTTGGATGCCCAGTCTTTCAATTTCTCAAGGTCCTCTTGCAATTTCTAGCAATGCTCTTGGTGATTGAATAATTTGGTGTAGCTACAGATTTGATCACCTTGTTCCCTTTTCCAGATCATTTATAAATATGATAAAAAGCACTGGGCTTAATCCCTGGGGAAATGCACTATACACCTTTCTCCACTGAGAAAATTGACCTTTTAGCCCTGCTCTCGGCTATCTATCTTTTAACCAGTTCCCAATTCAAAACAAGGCACAGCTTCATATCCCATGACTTTAATTTCCTCAAGTGTGTCTAATGAGGGATCTTGTGAAACACGTTCAGAATTCGAGATGTGCTATATCAGCCGCCTCACCTTTATCTACATGTTTATTCATACCTTCAAAAAATATAGCATATTGGTGAGGGGAAGATTTCTTTTAGCAAATCAATGCTAGCTTTGTCCCATTGAACCATGACTATATGTTTAGAAATTTTGTTATTCATAATGGTTTCTACAATTTTGCCTAGCAGTAACATCAGGCTTACTGGTCTGTAGTTTCCTGGATTACCTCAGGAACCCTTTTAAAAATTGCCTATTCTCCAGTCCTCAGGTACTATAGACAATTTTAATTATAGTAGGTCGGAAATTTAATTTATGAGTTAAATACCCTGGGATGTATACTAACTGGTCCAGGTGATTTGCTACTTTTTAATTTTACAAATAGCCCTATTATATCTTCCGCGTTTGTAGAGATTTGCTTCAATTCCTCTGAAACATTACCTTTAAATATCATTTCTGGCATGGGTTTCTCTCCTACATCTTCTTGAGCAAAGATCAAAGCAAAGAATTCTTTTGGGGGCATGTTTACTAAACCACATTAGCTGTTAACACAGCAGATAGTGCTTGCCAAACATGGCATATTAACAGCTAATGTGGGACAAATGCAAATAGCACAACAATTTTCTGTGCTATCTGCAGACTATGCATTAGCTGAGTGTGTGTGGGGGGTATAGATGAAGAGGAGGCATGTGTATAATGTGTGGTTACCGTGAACATCAACAGCGTGCGGTAAGCACACACTTTGCAGATATCTCAATGGGTGGCAGTAG
Source organism: Ichthyophis bannanicus (assembly GCA_033557465.1). Lineage (NCBI taxonomy): Eukaryota > Metazoa > Chordata > Amphibia > Gymnophiona > Ichthyophiidae > Ichthyophis > Ichthyophis bannanicus. The sequence continues at coordinate 407,543,386 of CM066035.1, read as the reverse complement.
TTGCATCCACAACCCTGCTGGGCCATAGTGTTTGCATTTTCCATGTGTTATCTGGTGGGGGAATGCTGTGCACATCCCCAACAGATAATGGATTGCTTTTGCAGCTAATGTAGAGCTATTTACATGCTTACGGCACATTAGCTGCAAAAGACTAATGCAATTTAGTAAACATGCCCCTTAATCTCTGCTATGAATTTGTCCTCCCTTTTTAACCCTCTATTATCTAATGATCCAAAAAACTCCATCACAGACTTCTTGTTTTGAATACCAGTAAAAATTTTTATTATGAGTTTTTGCTTCTATGGAAAGCATGGTTATATATGATTGGTATCCCAGAGGCCTGGTGGAAGGAGGACAACCAGTGGGACACTGTGATACCTGGGTACAAATTATATCGCAATGATAGAGTAAACAAAATTAGTGGAGGGGTTAAACTCTATGTTAGAGAGAGCATTGAGTAACACAGGATTAAAATTTTGCAGGAAACAAATAAACTGTAGAATCTATATTGAAATTCCAAGTAAAAAGGGGAAGACTATAGTAGTGGGGGTATACTACTGACCACCTGGCCAAAATGAACAAATAGATGATGAAATGCTCAAAGAAATTAGGGAAGCTAAGAAAAGTTACAACACAGTAATAATAATGGGTGATTTCAATTACCCATGTATTGACTGGGTCAGTGTCATGGCAGGACATGCTATGGAGATAAAGTTTCTAGATGAAATAAATAACTACTTCATGGAGCAGCTGGTTCATGAACTGACTAGAGGAGAAGCCATTTTAGACCTAATCCTTAGTGGAACACAAGATCTGGTGCAAGAGATAAGGCTGTTGGGGCCACTTGGCAATAGTGATCATAGCATGATCACATTTGTCAAATAAATGGAGGAAGGAGAGCAAGGAAATCTATAATACTACCTTTTAACTTTCAAAAGAGAGACTATGATAAAATGAGGAAAATAGTTAAGAAAAAACTAAAAGGAACAGCTGCAAAGGTTAAAGATTTACATCAGTCATGGACGTTGTTTAAAATCACTGTCTTGGAAGCCCAGATCAGCTGTATCCCACACTTTAAGAAAAGTGGAAGGAAGTCCAAAAAACTGCCAGCATGGTTTAAAGGTGAGGTCAGAGAGGCTGCTGTAGCCAAAAAAGCATCTTTCAGGAAATGGAAAAAGGAGCCAAATGACAAAAACAGGAAAAAACATACTGTAAGTACTGGCAAGTTAGATGCAAGGCATTGATAAGGCAGGCAAAGAGAGAATTCGAAAACAAATCTTGCCGTGGAAGCAAAAATGCATAATAACTTTTTAAAGTACATTTGTAGCCAAAACAATGTGAGAGTCAGATGGACCATTAGATGATAAAGGGGCACTAAGAGGGGACAAGGCCATAGCAGAGAGACTGAATGAATTCTTTGCTTTGGCCTTTACTGAAGAAGATGTAGGAAAGTTACCAATGACTGAAATTCTCTCTTTGTCTGCCTTATCAATGCCTTATATCTAACTTGCAAGTGCTTGTGTTGTTTCCCATTTTCAACATTTGGCTCCTTTTTCCATTTCTTGAAAGATGCTTTTTGGTTACAACAGCCTCTCTGACCTCACCTTTAAAACATGCTGGCAGTTTTTTAGACTTCCTTCCACTTTTCTTAAAGCATGGAATACAGCTGGTCTGGGCTTCCAAGGCAGTGATTTTAAACAACACTCATGTTTGATGTAAATCTTTAACCTTTGCAGTTGCTCCTTTTAGTTTTTTCTTAACTATTTTCCTCATTTTATTATAGTCTCCCTTTTGAAAGTTAAAAGGTAGTACTATGGATTTCCTTGCTGTCTTTCCTCCATTTGTTAAACCAAACGTGATCATGCTATGATCACTATTGCCAAGTGGCCCCCAACACCCTTATCTCTTGTACCAGAACTTGTATTTCACTAAGGAATAGGTCCAAAATGGCTTCCTCTCTTGTGGGTTCATGAACCAGCTGCTCTAAGAAGCAGTCATTTATATCATATAGTAACTTTGGGGCTTGTTTACAAAGCCGCAGTAGCGGTTTCCGATCATTATCGGAGCCTCGGCCCCAATGAAATCAACCTGAAATCAATGGGGCCACGGCTCCGATAACGATCGGAAACCGCTACCGCAGCTTTATTTAAACAAGCCCCTTTATCTCCCTAGCATGTTCTGCTATGTCCCTGACACAGTTGATAACAGGGTAATTGAAATCACCCATTATTACTGTGTTGTAACTTTTGTTAGCTTCCCTGATTTCTTTGGCTCAATGCCTTCTCTAACATAGAGTGCAATCCCTCCAACAATTTGATCTACTCTATCATTGCAATATAATTTGTACCCAGGTATCACACTGTCCCACTGGTTGTCTTCCTTTCACCAGGTCTCTGAGATACCAATCATATACATTCGTTCATTTACTGCTATATATTCTAACTCTCCTATCTTATTTTTTTGACTTCTTGCATTTGTATACAAGCATTTTAGAGGATGTATTTTATTCATATTAATCTGGTTATCAGTAGGCAGGGGTAATTTGGAATCTTTAAGCCCTGTCTGTGCTGTACTTAAGGGCATTTGGGTTACTTTTGTCTTTAATGGAACCTCAATTTCGATATGCCCTAACTTCAGTCTTTTGCTAGTATCCTTCAAGGATACATTGTTCCAAACCATGCATTCTTGGGTGACTGTCGGCTTTCCGCTATTATCTAGTTTAAAAGCTGCTCTATTTCCTTTTCAAAGTTTAATGCCAACAGCCTGGTTCCATCCCAGTTGAGGTGAAACCCATCCCTTTGGAAAAGCCCCTCCTTTCCCCAGAATGTTGCCCATTTACTAACAAATTCAAAACCTTCTTCTTTGCACCATCATCTCACCCACACATTGAGACTCTGTAGCTTTGCCTGCCTTTTGGTCCTGGGCTTGGAATGGGAAGCAGTTCTGAGAATGCTACCCTGGAGGTTCTGGATTTCAACTTCCTACCTAAAAGCTTAAATTTGGCCTCCAGAACCTCCCTCCCACACTTTCGTATGTCATTGGTACCAACATGTACCAAGACAGCAGAACCCTCCCCAGTGTTATCTAAAACCTTGCATGTGAAGGTAGCATGAGGTCTGCTACCTTCACACCAGGCAGGGCTGTTACCAGGAGATCCTCACGTCCACCAGCTACCCAGCTATCTACATGCTTAGTGATCGAATCACCAACTATAATGGCTGTCCCAACCCTTCCCTCATGGGCACATGGCCCTTGAGAAACATCCTCAGTATGAGAGGGTTTTACATCACCTGGAGGACAGGTCCTAGCTACGGGATCACTTCCTGTCACACCAGGATGATACTCTCCTGTCATGTGACTTTAGGCTTCCAGACTAGAGGTGGGACTTCAGTCCCTCTCTATCTTCCTTATTTCCTCCAAGTCTACTGTAGCCTCCAGAGATTGGATTCATTCCTTGAGAGCAAAGAGTTCCTTGCATTTAGTGCATACGTAAGACCCCTCAGCAACTGGGAGAAAATCATATATGTACTTCCCCCAGCTGTCAAAATCTATTGTTTAGCTTTGAATGTCCTGCTCTTTTGCACACCCCCCCCCTGAGGTTGCCACCCTAGGAGGCTGCCTAGTTTGCCTAGTGGTTATCCTGTCCCTGCCTGTGGTGCACAACACAATAACACAACAAATTCATAACCATAAATTTGCGCAAACACAGCAAAATATAACACAGTATAAAATACCCAAATTTCTTGTGCCCTAAAAAGCTATCCACTCCCCTCTTAACAAGCACCCCAGTTTCCAAGATGGCGTTCTGAAGGGAGTGCTGCGCGGCACTGTTCCTGATTTATGGGGAAAAGGAAAGCTAAAGGGGCAAAGAAGCCCTCCTCTACCCCTGTTACCTCGACCCCGTTACCTTCTGCGGTTGGTCCGCTTGACGCTTTTCTAGTCCCGCGGCAGCGGTCAGGTCAAGAACCGGCGATTGGTGGTCCTAGGAATCCCTCGGCTGATCTGAGTTCGGCGGGTGGCTCCGGACCCGACATCTCATCGCCGGAGCAGTGGCGGCCCCTTAAAGTGCCTTTGCTGAACGGGAGCCCGGTGCCGACGGCGAGCCCTCCCCTGACTTTTGGAAGGGGAGTGGGGAGCGGAGGGATGCCGGTTCCTCAGAGCGGCAGGTTTGCCGCGGTTAGCCCCGTCGCATCCAGTGAGTCATCTACGGCGGCCTTAGGGGTATCTACTCTCTCGGAGGTTGGACGAAGGAGAATGGAGACTGGAGCAGAGGGAGTAGCTGTTTCATTGTCTTTTCCTATCCAGAAACCTGAGGAATTTACCCTTGAAACAATTTGGTCGGCAATTGTTAAATTAGGTGAACTTTTGGTTCCTCAGATTTCGTCGGTCTCTACACAACTTCAGGATCACACAGGACTTTTGCAACAACACACATTGGAAATTTCGGCAGTGCAGAGTTCGGTTTCTGATTTGCAGCAGAAAATAACTTTGGTTGAAGATTCGGGACAAAATTTTCAAAAGGACTCTATGGCAATGCAACTGCGTTTAGAAATGCTGGAAAATCATTCCCGCTACTCCAATTTGCGGTTGGTTAATTTTCCAAAGGCCCCCTCTGTGGGGTCCAAGGAAATGATTAAGAAATATATGTTGGAAGTATTGGGGGTTCCTGTGGAGTCGCATCCCCCGATGGTTAAGGTTTATTATCTCCCTGTTAGAAAGAAAATAGAGGGGGGAGGCGATATACCTGGGGTAAATGCTGCTGATTCCCTGGATGTTTCAGCTTTGTTGCAAACCTCTTTAGTGGATACTGTAACTCCGGCTACTTTAATTGTAACTTTTTCACTAGCCTCAGACAGGGACTGGTTTCTTAAAATGTTTTTTTGGAAAAGAGACACTGCCTTTCTGGGTTTGACTGTTCGGGTTTTCCCTGATTTTGCAAGAGCAACCCAGAAACGTAGACGGGAATTTTTACTTTTACGTCCTGCTGTGTTACTGTTGGGAGCTCAGTTTTTCCTAAAATTTCCTTCAAAATGTATTATCAAAATGACTTCCGCTACTTATGTTTTTTATGATCCATCCCAGTTGCTTGCCTTCATTAACTCCCATTGTCCCTCTGATATAGAATAGTTCACTGCATAGGATAGTGCCTGACTGTTTCCCTTTAGTTTTATTTTCCTCACTATTTGTGTGATTATATTTCTTAGTTGGATTCTTCCCCATTTTTGAGGGCTGTGGATGGAACGGGTTTTGATTGTTTACTTGTTATGTTGATTTCCTTTTGGGTTGGATGTTTTGCTGACCTTTGTCACCTGTAACCTTATTTTCATTTCAAGTGTGTTTGCTTGGATCATTGTGAAAATTAATAAATAGAAATAAAAAAAAAAAAAAAACAAGCACCCCAGAACAGATACATTTTCAATCCTTGTTAAACCTTGATAAATCCTTCTCTCTGCAAAGCTCCCATGGGAGGACATTCCACAGTCATGGCGCCCTCACAGAGAAAGCCCTGTACCAACTTCCTTAATACAAAGGATATACCACAAATGCTCACCCTTTGAATGCAAGCTGTGATCCAGGACATAATCCCAGATATTCAGGAGAACATCAAGCATGGGCTTTAAAAGTCAGCATCAAAACCTTATACTGCATATGATCTGAGTTTGGTAACCTTCCACCACCCACGCCACAGTATTTGGGATTAACTATAGATATTCAATATCTCTTCTAGGCAAGCCTAACAACACTGCATTGCAGTGGTCCAACCACAGCAGATCATCAAGAGTAGAGAATAGAGAGGTCTCAGTGCTGTGGCCTTTGAAAAACCTGAATTGAAAGGGAAATTTAGAAGATTCAAAATATTTCTGAAACTAACCAAGAAATGACACTTCAGTCATCTTAAAAAGGGCAATTTTTTTTTTTTATATTCTCTTATATACCGTGCTATTTTGCATCAGTGCGGTTTACATTGAACAAACTGAAATTACATTGAACAGGGCATTATAACTTGGAGATAACTATTTTACAGGGAACATGGGCTGTGGAGGGTTAAGTGGCTTGCTCAAAACCACAAGGAGCACCTGTGGGACTAGAAACCCCAGTCCTTCTGGCCCAAAGTTGCTGTTCTCTAGTGGGATTTGAACCCCTGACCTTCCGGCATGAGGTAACTTGCCCCAACCACTAGGCCACTCCTCTACTTCTAGACCCAAGTTGGACATGGGTCTAGAATTTTCACACTTTTCTACATTTGAATATGCATTTTTTAAATAGGGTGTAGCACTGCCTTCTTTAAGGAGCTGTAAGAACGTACCAGCACACAGATATGGAGGCTGGTACTATATGGAAGAGCCAAGAGAATAAATCCTCCTTGGCAGCTTTAATCATCCAGAATGGGCAGAGATCCAGAGGGCAAGTAGTAGTAGACCTTATTTGAGATATAATACTATTTATATCTCCTGGCCCTACCAGGTGGAAGCCATCCAGCATGAAACCTGACTTTAATATATCTGTATTATTGCACCTTGATTTATACATTTTTTATAGATTAGCAATTTCTTGCAGTCCACTGAAATTTAACTTTCAGATATGAGGAAAGTAATAAATGTTTAACTATACAAAGAATTTGCAAGGTCAATGCAGACACAGATTAATATTGACAAAAATTCTTATTTTTAGTCGATAGAGGCTTTATAACTCTTCACATAAAATACACAAGCCTCCTTATTGGATTCTGCTTGGGACTCATGTCAGCAGTGATTCAGTTGACAGCTCTACTGCTGCAAGATTATAAGTCCTCAGACAACAAAGCTGCAAACTTAGGCTGAGATATTATCTAAGTGTTGCTGAATATCCTCGAGTATTGCGCTACATGACTCAATGCTAACCATGTGTTATCAGGGCGTGTCGTGGGCATTCCAGGGTAGACCCTGTTGCTAACCGGTCAGTGGTGATGTTGAACCACTGCCCGGTTAGAGACCCACAGGTAAAGATAGATGCGGCAAAAGCTGGCTTATCTGTACCAATGGGAGCTAACCAATATCGCTGCTGCCCCGTTGGCTTTTGCGCCATGCGGCACAGAGCGGGAGGCCCGGATATTCAATGCCAGTGGCCAGATATGGCCCCAGCATCGAATATCCAGGGTTAGGTTCAGCTATCACCATTGAATATCGGGCCCAATATTTTTATGGTTAAACAAAACGTGATGATGAATAGTAGTTGCAGAACTGACACTCATCTGAGTTGAAGTTCCTAAAAGAAAACTAAAGTTGTCCTATTTCTTTAAGAAAGAACAATTCTGTTTTGTTTCATACTTGCTAAATGTGCAGTAACTGCAACAATTTTAAGTATTTAAAAAAAATAATTTTAGATTAGCTTTAACTAATTTTACCTATCTTTTTATGCAAAAAAAAAAATTCAACATCTTGATGCAAGAAATGCATTTATTTTTAATATTCCATCTGGAGTATACATGCTTACGTAACACCTTACTAATCCTTATGACACATACTTTAGAAATTAGATGTAATGAGGTGTCTAGCTCTGCAGATCACCTGCATGTTTAGGGAGTAGGTCATGTAGTTGTGGTATGTTGCCTCTCTTCCCACAGGTGGCCTGATGTCAATGTGGGTGCAGTTGATTGCTCTAAGCACAGAGAGGAAGTGTCAGTTCATAGAATTCTGTCATCGTCTGATGCTGCCCCTGAATTTTTCTGATGCAGATCTAGGGTGTAGTTTTGGGCAGGGTCGACATTATGATTAGGTAAACTAGGCAGTTGCCTTGAGTGCTGGCCCTCCAGGGGCACCCAGTGCCACTGCCATCGCCCCTCTCTGGAACTGACAACGGCGGCAATAGTCATAAACAGCCCCACAGAGCTTACCTTCAAGCTCCAGCTCCAGGGGGCTGATTGCTTCTGCCCCTCTCCAACTCTTGATGCCGATTTTCTGTTTGTACAGGAAATTGGCATCAGGCGGAGAGCAGTAGAAACTTGAAGGTAAGCTCCATGGGATTGTTTGCAACTACTGATGCTGCTGTTGATCCTGGAGAGAGGTAGCAGCTGTTGCAATGAGTACCATGGTGGGGGGGAGGGTGGCGCAAGAGATGAGGTTTGCCTAGGGTGCCTCATCTTCTTGCGCAGGCTCTGGTTTTGGGGCTTTTTTTTGGGAGGGGGGAAACAGGTGGACAAAGCCTTTTTGTGTATTTGTTTTTTGTGAATTTGGCATTAGTGAATTGCATGATTTTGCATTACAGCAGCTCATTAATGGCAAATTTAAATAAACGTTTATGCAAAAGCTTACATATAGAGCTAGAAAAACAGTAAAAAATTAAAATAATTACAGAAGGCTTACAACCAAACAGCAATAACATACATATAACAAAATAAGGTAATAGAAAACAATTTTAACAGAGCAAGACAAAGGCCTAATAGCCATTCCTATGCACAGAAAATAAGACTGACAAAACCTCCTAAGAGGGAATACATAACATAAATCCAACTAAAAGCAGAATAAAGGTGTGGGACTGTAACCATACAAATAAAATGAGGTAGAAACAATAACTATAGTTAAACAGAGTCACTTGCCCATAGCAGGTGGTTTCCATGTACAGCAGGATAAATCCTCACTATAGGTGATGTTACTGACGCAGCCCTGCGTGGAGACCTTCCCCAGCTCTTTCTAGAAACTTTTGGAATGATTCTATTATACATACATGAAAATCCCCCCCTGTTGCTGCCACCGCATCTCATCTCTAGTTAATGCCAGAGTACAACTCTGGTTTCCACGGATACCACCTGCTACAAGTAAGTAACTCTCTTTTCTCTGTGGACAAGCAGGATAAGGGCTCACCTATGGGATTCCCTGGGTCTGGCTGCCTTGAAAATAAAGACGGGTAATTCAGTGGTGTAACAAGCGGACACCATAAAGCACAAATTTTTTATTGTTTTTAGCGAACAGGCTTTTCTGATAGTTTCATTACATGTAAACGAGGCAGCATGGAACAGAAAAGAAATGGGCCTAGGAGGGAGATGGAGTTGAATTCTAATTTCCGAACAGATCATAACAGAATCTGAAGAACGGATTGGATGAATCTGTTGTCATGCTTGGAATCTCTTTCCAGCAAGTAATTGGGAACTAATCTTTTCCACGGAGGCCGAGTACAAGTGGGTCACCCACACAGTCATGGTTTGGACATTATGAGCCATGACATGGCCCTCAAGCATCAGACCTGACTGGGCATAAGTGAAAGAGATGCAATCTAACAGCCAACTTGAGATAGTACATTTGTTGATACCCTCAACTTATTGTGGTCAAAAGAAGCATAAATTTGGGTAGATTTTCTATAAACAAACGGTCAAGAATCTCTTGCAGCCCAACGTGTGCAAGGTACTTCCCCCTTTGTGACTGTGAGATCTTGGGAAAAATGTTGACAGAATAATTGACTGATTAAGGTGGAACCCTTACATCACTTAAGAAGGAATTTAAGATGAATATGCAACATAACCCTATTGCTGATAAATATGTGAAAAGACGGATCTGTTATTAAAACCTGAATCTCACTAACTCTGCGTGCTGAAGTTACCACCATTCAAAACAACTTTGAACGCGGGTATTCAGCAGCTCAAAGGGAGTATTCATCAGCTGAGTTAAAATCACACTGAGATCCCCCCCACACACTGAGCTCTGTGACTGTCTATGGTCTGTCTGTGCTGTGTGTCTGCCTCAACTGTGTATGTCTCGCATATGACGTGTATGTGTCTGAGCAGTATGTGTGTGACTAAGCTGTGTGTGCGCTCAGCTGTTTGTTTGCCTATGCTGTGTGTGTTGTCTGTGCTCTGTCCGTGCTTTATGTGTCTAGAGTGATCTGTCTACTCTAGGAGTGCTTGTGTATGCCTGACTGTGAGAGAATGTACGCATTATGACACTAGTCAGGATAACAGGTACACACATCTTAAATGAGGTGTTTGGCATTGCAGATCACCTGCATGTTTAGGAAGTGGAAGGTCATGCAGTTGCAGTATGTTGCCTCTCTTCCTACAGGGAACTGCAATGTGGGTGCAATTGATTTCTCTGAGCACAAGAGGAAGTGTGTCAGTTCTTAGAATTCTGTCATTGTTTGATGCTGACGCTGATGCTGCTCAGTCTCAGGGAAGTCAACGAACAGCATGTCTCTTCTTAACAAGATCTCTTGGAACTGAGATGTACAGTGAAAGGTTGCTGCCTGACTGATGCCTGCTACGGCCCCATGAGATGTTTGGAAAGTTCCTGTGGCTAGGAAATCCAAGACTATTGTCACCTTCAGGTACACTATGGGTTCCGTGTCAAATCAGAACCTCTGCAGGCATTCCTCCTCTGTGAGGTCCAGGATCAGTGTTTTTGGCTTGTTTACCCTCTGCAGTGGGTACCTCCTCCTTCTCCTCTGTTGCCTCTCTCTTCTGTCCATTTGGCACATAGGAGCCACCACCAAGCCACACTCATGGTTGTCTTTTGCCTCCTCAGCTGCATCCACCACCTCCAGCACCACTGACTACCAATGGCACCGACACCCACCACCAACAGAACTAGCACTACCATCACTAACTACCACAAGGCCTTCCACAGGGACACACTGACTGTCACAGTGCAACATGAAGACACAAACAGTAGTAGCAAAGGACAAAGGCACAGAGCCAATGACACTAGCTCCCACACAGACACCAGCTATGGCCCTTGCACCACACCCACACAGATCCTTAAACTGGAACAGATACATATTCAGATAGGCACAAACAGAAACAAAGGAGCACTGACAGCAGCACTAGATATACCCTAGTCTCCAGTTATTGTGTTGTCTGTCTTGAATGTTGTGCTGTCTATCTTGACTAAACTGAAAGCTCTTAAGAGCAGGGATTGTCTCTTACATATCTCTGTAAAGCGTTGCATATGCCTTGTAGTACTATAGAAATGATATATAGTAGTAGTAGAAATAATCATATGTACACCAAGACCCACACACGTACACACAACCATTCACACAGGGAAGGGGGGTCAAGATACTATATGTGGGCAGAGGGGCAGTGGTGGGTGGAGAGGTTGGTAAGGAGTTGAGGGGATGGAAGCTTGGAAGAGGTACTGGGGAGGGTACTCCTTATACAAGGGTTGGGAGGATAGGCCAGCATGAGTTTGGGAATACAGGTTGGATCAGGGGGTGCCCACAGAAAAGCCAATGTGGGAGATATAGGACTAACCACTCCATGGAATGTCAAACTGCAGCAGCGAACACATTCTAAATGCCAACAAACACGCTCCAGATCTTGAAAGACACCTTTCCCCTGGTCTGATTGGTATGTATAGCAGGTGTAAATGAGGGCGCTCACCTTTTCATGATGCTTATGGAAGAAGCCATCTATATGCACTTTTCCAGCCCATCCAGCATATGCCCATCCTCCATCTTCCCCACGCCCCTTTTCCAGGTGTGTACGTTTGGATGCTGCTACTCATCCGCACATGCACTTCTACATTTTATGAAATCACACTTTGTTCTAGACACCACTTTTCAGTATGCATATGACTCATCTGCACACATAACCAGCCCATATCATTTATAAAATCACCCCCATAGGGGCTGATTTAATATGGGTAATGCAGAAAGTTCCAAATGAGTTACGCAAATAAGTTCCTGTCTTCAAGGGCTTACGTGTGTGAATGGACACTTACATGTGTGCTTTGCCCAAGCGCTATTCTGTAAGCACAAGTGTAAGTGCTCATCAGACATAAGCTGCGGTGGGATGTGCATGGAGGTGAAATTTTATTTATTTATTTATTTAGACAGATTTGTATGCCACCTTTTCCTTCAATCAAGGTGGTCACGTCACAACAGAATTGGAGGGTTACATTTAACATTGGGGTATGTGTAAACATTTAGACAGTACAGTTACGTGACAATATTTAGACAGTACAGTTGGGGTAACATATAACATAAAGGTATTTACTAACGTGGTGTGATGAATTTCTTTGTCTGGATGGGGTGTGTGTGTGTTAGTTGGCGGTGATGTTAGTATTGCTGTTTGGGTAAGGGATGTTGCTTGAATGCTCATAGGTTTCTATAAATAACCATGTTTTGAGGTCTTTGCGGAAGTCTGTGAGGTCTTCTAAAGGAAATGGTATGGAAACAAATTGGAGACTAAGTAAATCAGAATCCAAAAGCGGCCTTGAAGAGATGAGTTTTCAACCTGGATTTGAAAAGGGCCAGAGATGAAGCCTGATGCCCAGACTCAGGTAGTTTGTTCCTGGCATAAGGAGCAGCAGGTGAAAGGAGCAAAGTCTGGAGATGGCAGTAGAAGAAAAGGGTACAGATAGAAGTGCTGTGCCAGAAGAGTGGAGTTCATGAGGAGGGGTGTAGGGAGAGATAAGAGAGAAAAGGTAGTTAGGAGCAGCAGAATGAGTACACTTATAGGTCAGTAGGAGAAGTTTAAACTGTATATGGAAATGGATAGGGAGCCAGTGAAGTGACTTGAGAAGAGGGGTTATATGAGCACATTTAGGCTGGAAGAAGATTAGCCATGCAGCTGAGTTTTGAACAGATTGAAAGAGAGAGAGATGATTCAGAGGGAGACCAGCAAGAAAGAGGTTGCAATAGTCTAGGCGGGAGGTGACTAAAGAGTGGATGAGTGTCTTAGTAGTATCTTCAGAAAGGAAGGGGCGAATTTTGCTGATGTTATAGAGCAGCGGTTCTCAACATGGGGGTCGCCACAGGATTTAGCGTGGGTCGCCTCACTCCGGCATTAAAAAAAAAAAAAGCGCACAAGTTGCTGCCGCTGCCGAGTCCGCTTCTCGGCAGCGGCAAACTCACCGCTTCCCTTCTATTGCAGCCGCAGCTCCCTGCCTCTTAGGGAATCGTGGCTATGCCTGTAAAACCGTTGCGGAGCCTTCCTGCCTCTCTAGTCTCAACGGGCTCCGCGCAGCATTGTCCCGCCTCCAAAGGAAGTTGTTTACCACTTCCTTTGGAGGCGGGACAATGCTGCACGGAGCCCATTTAGAGACAGAAAGGCTCCGCAACGGTTTTACACAAGCACAGCCGCGGTTCCCTAAGAGACAGGGAGACGTGGCTGCAGAAGAAGGAGGCAGACATGGGGAGAGGGGAGCAGGGAACCTGTAATGAGGCTGACATGGACAGAGGGGGGTTGCTGACATGGACAGAGGGGGGCTGATATGGATGGATGGATGGAGGGAGGGAGGGAGGGGGCTGACATTGGACAGGGGGGCTGACATGGAGAGAGGGGGGCTGACATGGAGGGAGGGAGTGGGCTGACATGGATGGATGGATGGATGGATGGAGGGAGGGAGTGGGCTGACATGGACAGAGGGGGGGCTGATGGAGGGAGGGAGGGCTGACATGGATAGAGGGGGGACTGACATTTAGGGAGGGAGGGGGGCTGACATGGATGGATGGAAGGAGGGAGGGAGGGGGCTGACATGGACAGAGGGGAGACTGACATGGAGGGATGGATGGAGGGAGGGAGGGGATCTGACATGGACAGAGGGGGGCTGACATGGAGGGAGGGAGTGGGCTGACATGGACAATGGGAAGAGAGGGGGACATACTGGACAGACGGGGGATAAATGCTGGACAGAGAGGAGAGACAGTGCAGGTTAGGATTATAATGGGCAGATGGGGGGGCTAGGACTGGTAATGGGTTGATTAGGGAAGGCTAGGACTGGGAATGGACTGATCGGGGGGGGGGGTTGGGACTGGTAATGTGCTGATAGGGGGGTAGGACTGGTAATGGACTGATGGGGGGCTAGCATTGGAAATGAGCTGATTGGGGAGGTTAGGACAGGAAATGGGCTGATTAGAGGAGGCTAGGACTGGTAATGGGCTGATGGAGGGGTAGGACTGGTAATGGGCTGATTAGGGGAGCCTAGCACTGGTAATGGGGTTGAGGAGGGACTAGCACTGGAAATGAGTTAATTAGGGGAGGCTAGCACTGGGAATGGGGTTGAGGAGGGACTAGCACTGGAAATGAGCTGATTAGGGGAGGCTAGGACTGGTAATGAGCTGATGGGGGGATAGGACTGGTAATGGGCTGATTAGGGGAGGCTAGCACTGGTAATGGGGTTGAGGAGGGACTAGCACTGGAAATGAGCTGATTAGGGGAGGCTAGGACTGGTAATGAGCTGATGGGGGGGTAGAACTGTTATTGGGCTGATTAGGGGAGGCTAGCACTGGTAATGGGGTTGAGAGGGGGACTAGCACTGGAAGCGAGCTGATTGGGGGGCTTTGACTGGGAATGGGCTGATTGTGGGGAGGGGAGGATAGAGCTGCTGGCCCTGGAAGAAAACTGGGGGGCTAAGGCTACAAATGGGCTGATACGAGGGGATGGGAGAATGGAACTGGAAGGGAGTGGATCTGAGAGGGGCTGCTATGGTATTTGTACTAGAAGGGACTGGTCAGTGGGGAAGGAGGGGGACTGGAAGGGAATGGACACCAGTGGCAGTCATGGGAATGCAAGTTGACATTGGAAGGTACTGAGAGTGAGGACTGGAAAGGGGCTGATACTGGGGATGGTTACTGGGACTGGAAATAGGTTGATGGAAAGAAGTGAAGAAAACAAAAGAAGAGATAAGAAATGGCAGATGGACCATAGACCACAGAAAGAGAGCTAAGAGAAGACAGGAAAGCAGAAGCCTAAGATCGGGACCAGCATGCTCAGAGAATAAATTGGTCAGACAACAAAAGTAGAAAAAATAATTTTATTTCATATTAGTGATTTGACTACAAAATCATCATAATTTTGAAATCAAATATTGTTACTTGTTATTGTGATTAATTATTGTGGTTTAAATAAGTAAATTTTATAAATAAAAACATATTGCAAAGGCCTATAATATATTAATAATTCAACAAATGATTACAGCGACAATGCGTTAACGGTAAAGGAAGAGAGACACATTTGATTTTATCATTGGGGGTCACCACAAGTTGACCAATGGTAAAAGGGGTCATGGTACAAAAAAGGTTGAGAGCCACTGTTAAAGAGAAAAAAATTACAGGATTTAGCTATCAATTGGATCTGTGTGGAGAAGGAGAGAGAGGAGTCAAAGATGACCCCAAGGTTGCAAGCTGAGGAAACAGGGAGGAGTAGGGCATTATCTACAGAGATTGAGAATGGAGGAAGGGGGATTTAAGGGGAAAAATAAGATCAGTTTTGGCCATGTTCATTTTCAAATGGCGGTGAGACATCCAAGTAGAAATGTCAGATAGGCAGGCAGAGATCTGGGCCTGGATGGCCGGAAGAGATTTCAGGTGTGGAGAGGTAGATCTGAGAGTCATCAGCGTAAAGATGGTACTGAAGCATGGGAAGAGATAAGCATACCAAGGGATTGGGTATAGAGAGAGAGAAAAGGAGTGGGCCCAAGACAGACCCTTGGGGTACACCAACTGAGAGCAGGACAGCAGTAGAAGAGGATCTACCAGAACAGACACTGAAAGTACGATGGGAGAGATAAGAGTATCAGGATAGCACAGAGCCCTTAAACCAAGAGAGGACGAGGTATTGAGGAGAAGGTGGTGTCAACAGTGTCAGAAGCAGCAGAAAGGTCAAGAAGGATGAGGATGGAGTAAAGACCCTTGGATTTTGCAAGGAACAGGTCGCTAGAAACTTTGGCAAGAGCTGTTTCAGTAGAATGGAAGGGACAAAAGCCAGATTGTAATGGATCCAGAAGGGCTTGAGAGGAGAGAAAGTCAAGGCAATGGTGGTGAACTGCACGTTCAAGTAGTTTAGAGATGAAGGGGAGGAGGAAGATGGGTCAATAATTAGAAGGACAGGTAGGATCAAGTGAGGGTTTCTTAAGGAGAAGTGTGACCACAGCATGCTTGAAGACTATAGGAGCAGTTGCAGTGGAGAGTGATAGGTTGAGAATATGAGAGATGGGAGGGATTACAGTGGAGGAGATAGAGCTTTGAAGACAGGTAGAAATAGGATCTGAAGAGCAGGTAGTGAGTTTAGAGGAAGAAAGAAGGTGTGTGATTTCCTCATCAGAGATCATAGAAAAGAAAGAAAGGGTAGCAGAGGTTAAGGGGAAAAGTTGTAAGTGAAGGGGGGAAGAGGGGATAGAGATGTCCTTGTGGGGAATTGGAGTGTGATCTTGTGGAAATAGTTGGCCAAGGTTTGGGCAGAAAGGGAAGGAGGGTCAGAGGTAGAGGCACCTTGAGGAGAGAGTTGAGAGTTGTAAAGAGACGGCGAGGATCAGAAGCGAGAGAGTTAGTCAGATGGACATTACTCGTATAGTCTTGTTTGGCAAGTGCTAACTGGAAAGAGGCAAGCATGAATTTGAAGTGTAGAAAGTCAGCAAGGGTGTGGGATTTGAATCAAGTGCACTCAGATAAGTGCACTCAAGGAAAATAAATTGTGGGTACTGGAAGACAGCCAGGGCTGAGGTACAATATGCTTCACAGGATGTGGCATGGGCGGGGCAAGAGCATCCAGAGCAGAGGAGAGTGCAGTTTTTTAGGCAGCTTAGGCATGGCCTCGGCTGATGTGCGTAATTTATAGAATGCCATGACTTATGCATGTCAATGCACTAATCTAGATGTGGTATATTATAGGTGCTCTAGGCGTAAGTGGCTATACCTAGGTTCCAGCATGTCTGCACGCCCCTATTTTATAAAGTAAAGCATGCATGTTGTGTGTGAAACCTGTGCAGATGCTTATAAAATTACCCTCTTATTGCTTAGTTTATATTCTTCATTCCTTTTCTCCTTTACAATCATTTTGCAATGTTATTAATTTTTCAATTTCTCACACATGATATTTTAGGCAAAGATGTGTTCTTAATCTATCAAATTTTGTATTTTAATATGATGTTTTTTTGCTTCAAACTCCTTTCTAAAAAAGTTTTGTAAATACAAATTTAGGTGGTATAAAGTTGCTTATGATCTTTTTATAATTAAATGTTTGATGCTCTGAGCTATTTTTAATGGCTACTTTTATACACACTTCGTTTTTTGCACATTATTTGATTTATTTATATCTGAATCATGCAATATGTCTATTTTATTATGTTTACAAACAGAATTTAAATTTCATAATGTAGTTTTTAAATGATTTTTATAGAAAGATTTTGGGTTAATTAGAGATGATTGCAAGAATATTTTTCATGATAAAGTATTCCAATGACGGATAAATTTATTATACATGTTTCCTCTATAGGTGATATAGCTGTAGTGTCCTCTATGTTTATTATTGTTGATTCATAAACATACAGAATACAGGTTTTTTTTTCAAATTTAATGATACAGAGGATCAAAGAACTGGCCTTGCATCAGAAAGGAGCTCTAACCTGATCCAGAAGATCAGATACCGTTATGTGTGCTAGAAGAGAAATCCCATGGATAGACAGCACCACCCCTAAACAACATTATTGGGTAGTGACAGACTCCAGATAAAAAATGCTGAGCCTACCACATTCTTTGGAAAGGAGAACTAAACTGGCTGCAAGGAAGAGTTCTCATCTGACCCAGAAGATCAGACGCCAGTCTGTGTGCTGGAAAAGAATCCCATGGGTTGATGGTGGCACCCTAGGGGAGGAGTGGCCTAGTGGTTAGGACAAGGTACTTCAGGCCGGAGGGCTGGGGGTTCAAGTCCCACCTGGGGACAGCAATCTCAGGCCGGAGGGACTGGGATTTCTAGTCCTATAGGCACTCCTTGTGGTTTTGGGCAAGCCACTTAACCCTCCAATGCCCATGTTCCCTGTAAGTATTAGCGTATGTGTGTCATATCCCCTCCTGTTAAATGTATCTCCCAATTGACCGCTTTGACCCGGTGAAAAGCGGGATATAAATACAGCTAAATAAATAAATAAATGATGTCATCTGATGGCAACAGGCTCCAGGATAAAAACACTGAGCCTACCATGGAAAAGGTCAACTAGTACTCTACATGGTCCAGTGCACCAGCATGTAAGAGCTGTGGTCAAGAGTGAGAACTTTCTATTAACTATGAGTAATGCATCCTTTAATGAGGCCTCTGAGTTCAGGTGGTCAGACTATATCTACCCAAACTGGTCTGATTAATGGAGGTGAGTCAACAACTTTCTCCTAATGTGGGCTCAGATGGGGACTCCTATATAGATCCCAATTTAGAAAGCAGATGATTGAGTGGTGACCCTTTTTCTTGAGTAGTATCAACTTCTCTTGCTCAGGGAATTTTCTTCCAACCAGAATCAGAATTTGTATCTTCGGCTGGTTGTTGTCTTACACCAAAGCCTCTTTGAAGGAAACTTTGGGTCATTTATGTGAATTATCTAAAGATACTGTTATTAAGGTGTGTGAACAAAAAGAAATGATGATTGTGACGAGAGAAAGACTTGGAGAAAATGATGTTACACATTAAGATTGAGCAGATGGAAAATTTTATGACGGCTAAGAATTAGAGATTGATTAATTCCCAGTGACTTGTCAGCTGTCCCCGCTGAAACTCCTCTGGAAGTATTGATGCACCCTTCAGAAGAATTATTGTCTCTTGTTAATTTATATTATCTTCAAGGGGAAGCCAAGGAAGATCTGAAGAGGAAGAGGTAATGGCTCAGATATCTTCTGCAGGTAGTTCAGAGCTGACTGTGGTTCTAGAGGCTTCACAGGATCATATATTAACACACTCAGCCCTACTACCCGTGTTTCCCCGAAAATAAGACCGGGTCTTATATTTATATTTGCTCCAAAAGATGCACTAGGGCTTATTTTCAGGGTAGGGCTTATTTTTTTTTCATATACAGCATGACAGCACAGAATGAGTGGCGCTGCAGCTCCCGCCCGCACAGATGATAGAAGTGGCCTGCAGCACAGCACCGGCACCCAATTGGCATCGGGGAGTGGAACAGGAGGAAAGCTCCTCCCCGGTCCACCCGCCGAAGCCAATCAGGCCACAACAGCACCATCTTCAAAAGAGCAGAGCGCCCTTGGCGCAAAGGAAGCAGCTGCAGCTCAACACCGGCAACCGATCGGCGTCAGGGAGTGGAGCAGGAGGGAAAGCTCCTCCCCAGTCCACCCGCTGAAGCCAATCAGGACATAACAGCACCAACTGTACTTTAAGAGTGCCCTTGGCGCGAAGGAAGTGGCCCGCAGCTCAGCACCGGCACCCAATCAGCGTCGGGCAGTGGAACAGGAGGAAAGCTCCTCCCCAGTCCACCCGCTGAAGCCAATCAGGACATAACAGCACCAACTGTACTTTAAGAGAGTGCCCTTGGTGCGAAGGAAGTGGCCCGCAGCACAGCACCGGAGAGTGGAGCAGGAGGAAAACTCCTCCCTGGTGACACCCCCCCCCCAGGTACCGATTCTGTCAGACATGATCTGCACTAGGTCTTATTTTCGGGGTAGGGCTTATATTATGGGAATCTCAGAAAAACGTGCTAGGTCTTATTTTCAGGATAGGTCTTATTTTCGGGGAAACACGGTAGTTACATTCCATTCTGAGTTTGATAAAATGTCTGTTTGAAACTGCATTTTAAAAAAATCCAGGTTCCTTTTGTGGCAAAAGATTGATATTTTTCCCAATATTTCTGAGGCTACACAATTGTAAGAAAACTTTTCAGCAGTTGAAGCTTTCTGGTTTGACTGTGGGAGCTATTTTCTTATTTAAATTTCCTTGCAAACGCCTGGTTCCTTATGGGGAAATCACTAAATTTTTGGATGGATAATTAAAATTGGCTGTATTTTTTTCTTTCCAGCCCTTTTGTGACAGATTTCTGGTGTTAAGATTTTTTTTGGCAAATTCTCCAACAGTAAGTATGATGTTATATCTGGATTGCTACCATCCTTAGGGTTATAACTAAATCTGTATTCCCAAGAGTTAATAAGAATACTAAGTGGATTAAGCGCCATACACATTTAAAATGGTGACAAGGAATCTCTCTGAAATTTTCTCACTGGATCTTGATGTTAGGAATAATAGACTGTCCATCTTCGTACTTCAGATACAGTGTGGTTTGCCACATTTTCATGGTAAACTTGATGTAAGTGAATTTGGGGTTTATTTTGTATATTTCAAGGGAACTTATTATCCAAGTATGAGGACCTCACTAAAAACAGAGGCTCCAGCTCTTGTTTATACAGTATTTAAAATTGGCTGATAAAGACTTAACCCCTTCCAGGGGATTCTGCTTTAAAGACACAAATGGATGGATGCTTATTACCAGCTTTGGGAATTATAAACCCGAGCATACAGACTGCTAATAACAAACCCCAAAGTGGATTATAATGAACAACCCTTTTTAAAATGCTCAGAAAGTGCTAGACTGACTTTTGGTCAGCATCAGAAGGGTTATCTGCAGCCTTCTGTGATTGGATGAAACCTCCTGAGTTTGTTTAATTGAGTCAGTCCTTTGCTGTCAAGCTTCGGAATAGGAGCAGTGAGGGGCTACGTCTTGCTTCTGAGAGAGAAAGGCCTGGGAGTTGAACTTCAGTTCTCATTCAGAACTCCAAGCTTTGGACTCAGACTTAAAAAGCAAGGATTTAATCTTCCCAGCTCTGGGTCTGAGTTTAGAAGGAAAAGAGTCTGCATTTGCTGTCAGTCCTGTAACTTCAAAGCTCCCTTGAAGAACAGGGTTGAGCCTGGTATTTGACAGAGACCAAGTGAACTGCCACTCAAACAG
This sequence comes from Ichthyophis bannanicus, assembly GCA_033557465.1. NCBI lineage: Eukaryota > Metazoa > Chordata > Amphibia > Gymnophiona > Ichthyophiidae > Ichthyophis > Ichthyophis bannanicus. Next base: position 407,522,765 of record CM066035.1, on the reverse strand, counting down.
TGAGACCTACCCATAATTGATTTAAAGAAAGCAGGACTTTCTAGCAGGAAAAAAAAATAAGGATCCTGGAGTGGACTGGCCTGTATTCTGCTCCAGCTAGAACTTGCAAACAGGAAGTTGTCATTGGACGTTGGAAGGGGGTGGAAGCAAACAACCCTGTGGCACTGAAATTTAAGGGTAAGCACTGCAGGAATGTATGTGTGGCAATGAGAGCCGCAGGGGGTAGGGGGGGGAGCAAAAAATGAGGTCTGCCGAGCGTGCCTCATCCCCTTGCACCGGCCTTGGCTCTGAATCATCTTCAAATTGCCCAAAACGTGGCCGCCAAACTCCTCAAGAATACAAGTGACCACATTAGCCCTGCTCTAAAATCAATCAATTTTGGATACAATCATCTACAAAGTTTCTCCATTTCAAAGCAAGGCACCAAAGCTCCACCAACTGAACAATGGCTGGGAAAAATCAAATTGCCAAAGCTGTTGCCCCCGTTACAGCTTCTGCCTCTGTCCAGACAGAGATCCCAATGCCAGTTAAAGGACTGGTTCCATGTGCAGGATGCCTACATGCTGAAGACTCAGAAACCAGGTGGAGAAGCTCACAGAAGAGGTGGCAAGGCTGAGGAGCATTCAAAATAGTGAGATGTATATTGAAACGACTTCCAAGCTCTCCAGCAGAGGTGAGGATGGGAGCCTAAAGAAGGACCAAGGTTGGACACGAGTCACCAGGACCTGAAGAATCACCAAGCCAACTCCTCAAGCCCTTGAACTGAAGAACCATTATGCAGCCTTGAAAGTGGAGGAGATGGAGGCATCACAGGAAAGGGAAGAACCAGAGCTAAAGCACCCCAAAGTTGTAGAATCAGTGACCACTAGGAAGCAAATGGTAGTGATGGTTGGCATATGTTTTTTGAAGGATACTGAGGCATCCATCTGTTGATCAGACTTGATGTCCAGAGAGGTATGCTGTCTGCCAAGTGCCAAAATCCAAGATGTTACGGAGAGTTTGCTGAGACTCATCAAGCCTACTGACTACTACCCGATGTTGCTCATCTATGTTGGCATAAATGATACTACCAGGAATCCTTCTGAGTGTATCAAGAGTGAATTCATGGCTCTGGGACAGAGGGTGAAGCAGATAGGGGTGCAGGTGATGTTCTGTTCAATCCTCCCTGTTGAGGGTAGAGACCAGGGCAGAGAAGCTTTCACCCAGGAGATAAATGCATGGTTGCATGGATGGTGTTATCGAGAGTGATTTGGTTTCCTGGACCATTGAATGATGTTCCAAGGGTTGCAGAGCAGAGATGGCATCCATCTGTCCAAGAAGGGTTGATATGTCTTCAGTAGCAGACTGGATAACCTACTGAAGAGGGCTTTAAACTAGATTCATCGGAATAGGGGAAGAAAGACCCCAGGTAAGTGAAACCTTAAATACCTTTATAGAAATAGGTAAAAGAGGCAACAAAAGTGTCTATTAATGCCTGTAGCATGGGAAATAATATCCCAGATGTTGAGGCTTTAATGGGAGAGGCTGACTTGAATTTAGTGGCAGTTACAGAGACATGGTTCATGGACAACCTTGACGGGATATAACTATACCAGGCTATATGTTATTTAGAAAGGACAGGGTTGGAAGAAGGAAGGAGGAGTGGCACTATATGTAAAAAATAATATTAAAGTTATGGAAATACAGGGCTTAAAAGGGAGAGAGGAGGCAGTGTGGGTTAAACTAGAAAGAGGGAAAGAGAAATCCATTTGCTCTGGCATGATATACAGACCTCCCTCACAGGGAGAAGACGTGGATGGAGATTTAATAGAAGACATATGCAGCATTGACAGGAAAGGGGAAGTGCTATTGATAGGGGATTTCAATATGCCGAATGTTGATTGGCGCATCCCTGCTGCGGTGTCATCTAGAAGCAAGGAGATCCTGGATTCTTTACAGGAAGAAGTATTCAGGAAACTGGTAACAGAACCCACATGGGAAGGGGCCATACTGGACTTGGTGCTTACCAATGGGGAAAATGTTTCTGATGTTATAGTGGGAGATCATCTCCCATTCAGTGATCACCAGATAGTGTGGTTCAGCATTAGGACTAGGGCTGATAACATCAATTTAAAGGCGAGCGTCTTAGACTTTAGGAAAGCTAACTTTACCAAGATGGACCAATACCTCAAGGAGTCGTTAGCAGGATGGGAATAGCTGGTGAATGTAGAAAACAGTGGGCAAAACTGAAAGGGGATATTTTAAGGGCAACCAACCTTTTGTTAGAATGGTAAATAAAAGTAAAAGTAAAAAGAGGCTGCTATGGTTCTCAAAAGAGGTAGCTGAAAAGTGAATAAAAAGAGGAAGACAGGCATCTATATTTGGAAAACTTAGAGAGACTGGCAAAGTAGTCAGGAAAGCAAAGATAAAAAAAGAAGAAGAAATAGCCAATGCAATAAAATGGGAGGGTAAGACATTTTTCAGATATGTTAGTGAGAGGAGGAAGGGCAAAAGTGATATTGTCAGACTCAAGGGTGAAGGGGAGGAATATGTAGAAGCTGATGAGGATAAAGCGGAATTGCTTAACAAATATTTCTGTTCTGTGTTCACAAAGGGCTGGGAGCAGGACCTTAGACAACACCCACAAACAGGAACAAAAGCGAGGGGCATCTCAAACAATTTTCAGAGGACTGTGTTCATGAGAAACTAGCTGAACTTAAGTGGACAAAGAAATGACACCAGATTGGATACATCCAAGAATACTAAAGGATCTTGGGGATGTTCTAGCAGCATCACTGACTGACCTTTTCAATGCTCTTTGGAGTCAGGGGTGGTGCCAGAGAACTGGAGAGAGGCACATGTTGCCCCTTTACACAAAAGCGGAAGTAAGGGTGTGGTTGAAAACTGCAAGCCTGTTAGTTTAACCTCGGTGGTGAGTAAATTATTGGAAACGCTGCTGAAAGAGAAAATAGTGAAGTTTCTGGAGTCCAACAGATTGCAGGATCCAAGGCAGCATGGATTCACCATGGACTGTGCTTGTCAAAGAAATCTGGTTGATTTCTTTGACTGGGAGACCAGGGAGTTGGACTGAGGGAGAGCCCTAGATGTGGTGTATTTAGATTTCAGTAATGCATTTGACACTGTTCCGAAAATGTGACTTATAAATAAACTAAGCACCCTTGGGATGGACTCTAAAGTTACTGCTTGGGTTAGAAATTGATTTAGTGGGAGGCAACAGAGTGTACAGGTAAATGGAGTTCACTTTGAGGAGAGGAAGGTTACCAGTGGAGTGCCGCAGGGATCTGTCTTTGATCTGATTCTTTTTTACTTCTTTGTTAGTGATATTGCGGAAGGGCTGTTAAGTAAAGTTTCCTTTTGGCAGATGATACCAAAATCTGCAACAAAGTAGACACCCAGGAAGGTGTAAGTAACATGACGAGGGATCTAGCTAAGCTTGAAGAATGGTCTAGAATTTGGCAGCTGAGATTTAATGTTAAAAAATGTAGGGTCATGCATTTGGGCTGCAACAATCCAAGGGAGTGGTACGGTATAGGGGGTGACGTACTTTGTCCACGAAAGAAGAATGTTACCTGGGCATGATTGTGTCTGATGATCTCAAAGTAGCTAAACAGATAGAAAAGGTGACCGTGAAAGCTAGAAGGATGCTGGGGTGCATAGTGAGAGGAATGGCCAGCAGAAGAAAGGAGATGATAGTGCCTCTGTATAAGTCTTTAATACGACCTCATTTGGTTTATTGTTTGCAATTCTGGAGACCGCACCTTCAAAAGGATATAAACAGGTTGCAGTCGGTGCAGAGAGTGGCTACTAAAATGGTTAATGGTCTTCATTATAAAGCATATGAGGACAGACTTATGGATCTTTATATGAATACTTTAGTGGAAAGACGGGATAGAAGTGATATGATTGAGACGTTTAAATGCACAGGAGGAGAGCCTCTTTCAATCGAAAGCAAGCTCTGCTACGAGGGGACATAGGATGAGAGTGAAAGGGGATAGACCCAGGAGTAATATGCAGAAATATTTCTTTATGGAAAGAGTGCTAGATGCATGGAATAGTCTCCCAGTGGAGGTGGTAGAGATGAGGACAGTAAATTCAAAAATGCATGGGACAAACACAGAGGCTCTCTAAAGCAAAAAAGGGGACTCTTGTAGTGGGTGATATGGAAGGGCAGACTAGATAGGCCTTATGGTCTTTTTCTGCTGTCATTTTTCTATGTTTCTGTGTTTACATACAAATACTTCTCTTTATCTCTCATAAGTGATAATTCCATATAATTCCTCTGACCCTCTCCGTGCTAACTGGATTAACCAATTTATTGTTCCTACTGCCTATAATCATTGTTTGGATGTCCCCACTGAAACTGCTCTTTCTTGTTATGGACTTCTCCTCTGGAACATCCTATTTCAACACTTGAGGGCACAGACAAACTGCATCAAATTTAAACCCTCTTGAAAAAACAGTTTTTCACACTTGCCTTTGCAAACAGGAAATTGGCAATGGGCAGTCTGAGGGGTGGAAGCAAGCAGTCCTGTGGCCCGGAGTTTTAAGGTAAACACTGTGGGGCTGTTTGCAGCCATTGGATCACCCCGGACCACTGGATCTCTAAATCACCTAATGGTCATGCCAGCCCTGTTCCTACTGTACCTGAATGTAACTTGCCTTGAACTTCGGAGAAAAGGCATGAGCTAAATCCACTTCCCTTTCCTTTTCTTTGAAAATTGTTGAATTGCTTTCTATTTCCCTATCATTAAATTGTAAACCACTTTGAAATATCTCTTTTGTGCTCTAACAAGGTAAATCAAATGCTGAATAAATTAAACTAAATCTACCCCATCCTCTTTATATCTTTATGAAGGTGCAATCTTCACAACTGCACACAGTACTCCAAATGCGGTCTCACCAGAGACTTATATAGAAGCATTATTATCTCCTTTTTCCTGATGGCCATTCCTTTTCCTATGCATCCAAGCATCCTTCTGGTTTTCATGGTTGCCTTTTCCACCTGTTTGGCCAATTTAATATAACTGGGCAGCCCTCTTACTGTGTCATGTGTAGATGTCATAGACCTATCCTATGGAGGGTGGCCAGCACATTGTATTTGTGCGCCGGTTTTTCTGCCGCCCAACCCTCAGCGAGACTGCTGGGGCCGAGATCTGGTGGCAGGGCAGTACCTTCAGCAGCTGTGCTGCATTGGGCGGGGGGTGCCGGGCTGGGGCGAACGGGTGCCCAGTGCTTATTTCACATCTGAGGTGGTACCCCTGAGGTGGAATAAGCTGTGCATCCCCCTAGTGCTCCTGAATCAGCCATGTTTGTCTGGGTGCCTGGTCCGCCCATGCTCCACCCCCATCCTGCTCTCCCCACACAGCAGCTCTGTGCGTGCAGGGAGAGGGGCTGACGGAATTTAGGCAGGACGGCTAGCAGGGCTGCACATTCCACCAGGACGTACAGCCCTGCTAGATGCCTTTCCTAACTTTATGAAATTAAAAAAGAATCTTGTCTAACTCTCCTTATATCTACTTCTTGCACCTTTCTTTTTCAGTTAGGGCCCAATTCTGTCCCGCACTTACATCTCCTTTGTACGTCCTGGCTGAGCTGGACATACAAAGGAGATCGTGATTCTGATACAATGGGACATGTCTAGCCCTGTGGGATCAGAATCACAAATAGGCATGTACATGCAGGCCGGGACTGCGATTCAGTCCAGGCCTGCATGTACATGCCTGCCCGACTAACTCAGTCAGGGCTTTTAAAAACCGCGGTGTCAGCCGCCACGAAATAGAGTTAATTCCCCACAGCCCAACCCCGATCCAGCCACCTAAAGCCAGGGTCGGGCTGAGGGAATTAACCCTTGCCCCCCGAACCCCATCTGTGCCCCGAAGCTGAACAAAAGAACCATCCAGAGATGTTATTCCACCCAGGGGGTGGAATAACTTTCCTGGACATTTTACCAGCACTGGACGTACAGGGCCGACATTAGAATCAGCCCTGTATGTCCAGGCCTGGCGACTGGCCTTTCTGAGCCCACCTAGGTAGCCCATCCCACCGGTCCGCCCCCTAGTCCGGTCAGTTTTTGTTCTTCCGCCTTGCCAGCAAGACGGACCCTGCTCTCTCTCTTCATTTTTTTTTTAAACCTGGAAGCTGACTGCAGGGCGAGCTGAGAGGAGTCCAGGAGGATGAAAACAGGAGAGACTGCAGCAGTAGGGGCAGGACTTACCTCCGCGCCTCCGCAGGTGACGGTGTTGGGTCCTGGAGCAGCAAGCAGGTCAGTCGGGTGCACCGGGCTGGGGACGGAGGCTCCATGCAGCACGTCCCGCCGGGAAAGGGCACTCTCTGCAGCAACGGAGGCTCGGCTAGGGATGGAGGCCCGTACAGGCACATCCGGGGCCGGCAGAGGATCAGGCAGTGGAGGGCCAGAGCCGGAGGCTGGGCACATCACTTGGTATCCTTCTTCATTGCCCCACAGTAAGTGCATCCATGTGAAGTCTTGTTCTTGTTGCCACAATAGGGGCATTTCTTTGAAAGATGCTTGGGCATAGTTGTAAAAACGCAAAACAAAGAAATTAAAAAAAAAAATGAAGAGAGAGAGCAGGGTCCGTCTTGCTGGCAAGGCGGAAGAACAAAAACTGACCGGACTAGGGGGTGGACCGGTGGGATGGGCTACCTAGGTGGGCTCAGAAAGGCCCTCCTTTCTGAGCTCTAGAGAGCACTTCCGTATGCATGGCTCCGCCCGGAGGACGTCACCAAGTGTGGCTGACTTATCCTGCTGTCCACGGAGAACTCCTGTTATAGGTAAGTAACCTTGTTCTCTGGCCTCCCTCCCCATCTCGTAATCACAACCTGTTTGCTTCTCCCCTCCCCTGCAGAGCTGTGAACTGCCCCACCAGTATGGTTCCCTTCCCAGTGTTGCCTGCAAACTAATGCTGCAGCCTCCACCAGAACAGCTCTTCGGTACAGGCCGCGCAGACCTCAATTCTTGTTTCCCCATGGCAACAACTAGGTACTCGGTAATATTAAAAAAAAAACGTTTAATCTCAAGTTTATATTAAAATCATTAGATATGATCACCTCAAGGGTTGGGTCGCCAGAGTCAGCGTTGACTTGACGGCACACAACACACACACACACAGGTCCCACTCTTCTTTCATGCATTTCACCCCATATATTGTACCGCTCCCTTCGATTTTTGCAGCTGAAATGCATGACCCTGGATTTTTTTAGCATTAAATCTCAGCTGCCAAATTCTCAACCATTCTTCAAGCTTAAGGGGATTTAGCTGTTTAGCTCAACAGAGACAAATGCTCTCTGGATTCCCCTTGTGCAGATGACTCAACTGACTCTCCTAAGGAAAACAGTTTTCTCTGTGAAAGGGCCCTTCCTCTGACATTAAGGCTAGAATCTAATTATCTTCAATTCCACAAGAAATTGAAAGCTCATTTATTTACTCAGGCTAATGGCTCTTCTTAATTGACTTTGTAATGTTTTTGCAATGTTTTTATCAGGCATTTATATGTATTAGATTGTATTTAATTTTGTTGTACCCTGCTGAGATTAATATTTAGATCACAGAGAATATAAATTTTAATAACTAAATAAAATATACAGATATTTACAATATTTAGGCCTGCAAAAAAACAGTCCTAAATTAAACTGCTTAATTATATGTATGTACAGCTATCGGCAATCAAAGGTTAATCTGTATTTCAGGGCTACTATTGGTACATTGGTGCTGAATAAACAGATCTTTTTAAACACAGTGGTGATCTTTGGACATGAATAGAACCGATCTTATTGTTTTTTATATGGTCAAGAAAATCATGATTTGTGACCAAGATCTCAGTCTTCATCAGTCTTTCTGGACGTGGTTCTTTTCACTGCATTTTCAAATAGCAAAAATTAAATTTGGAAAACAACAATGCTCATGTTATTATCCAGTGTCCCAATGTGATAGCATACAGAAGAATCATTTCAGCGCTCTACTGTTCAAGCAAAGTTCAATCAAGCTCTTCTAAATGCTGTCTGATCTTTAATCAGATCCAATTGGGCAATGGCCTGCGTAGGCTTGTGCATTTCAGGTTTTTGGGGCATTCATCTACATGCATAGAAATTAAGCATTCATGCAAATTGATTGTGCATGTACTAATTCATAGGTAGATGCATACACAAGCAATTTGCGTGTGCAATAGGCACAGTTACAATGATAACAAACTAATGTGCCTTTGGAATGAATATAATGGAAATCTTGGGCCTGCACATGCTTACGCCCTAGGCAAGACTTTAATGGTATTACTTGCCGTGTTATTTCTTCAAGATATTAACCTTATAATTATTTAAAGCCATTTCAAGCTAAGAGCAGTAACAACATTAATTTTCAGACTGCTTTTAGAGCCAAATTTAGACCCTTCTTAACAGGTCGCTGTGTTATACGGGTTTGTATTGAATGAAGTCTCCCACCTCATAAAACATTCCAAAGAGATCCCATTTTTAGTTCAAAAAATAAAACTTCATAACAGCCTACATCTTAGAGTTATGCTCAATATTCAATATTTACACTGTCAAACCTGGTACCACCTACACAAATGTTTATCCTTTATCTATGTAATAAGCTGTCAGCGATGTCAACAACACTTACTGATATATGCAGATTACAGTATGTTGGTATACATTTATATGTTACTACTATGATTTGCTCACAGCCATTTAAATATCATTTAACTAGCCCCTTAGCAGATCATGGCTTGTGGTGACTCCGAGAGCTACAGAGAGTTTCTATTCTATGGATCCTGAAGAATGGGAAAAAAAAGTTTCCCTTCAAGACCCTAGCTAGAAGATGAACAAGCACCTCTTCAGCATTTCTGTTCACCATTGGTCTCCACGAACCAACCACAATTCCGGTGACTCTAAAATGTAATTTACTGGGTGAACACACTCAATTCATCTGTTGATTTGATCATAAAGTGGGAGGCAATATTAAAAAAAGAAACGTTACAAAATGCTGAAATCTATACTTGGCAGGCTAAGCTTCATTTTCACTTTTCTCCACTTTCCTGGTTGCTTTAGACTCTGGAATTCAGACTCTTTCATGTCTCATTTTCTTGTATGTTCTTTATGAGAACTTCTTCTCTGTTCTTTCTTGAAGAGAGTGAGCATTCCACTCACTATATCACAGCAGTGGGCTCCCTTCTTCCCTTAGAATACTGGCTTAGACCCCTTAGCAGTAAGACTTTCCTCCCTCATAGCTTCAGTTCACGGCCTGTATGCCCTTCTCAGCTTCTCTGCTCAGTCTTCCGTAGAGCTTCATATACTCACAGGCAGTTTTCTCCTGGGCAGCACACCAGATGGATTAGCATGAAGAATCCTCCCTGTTTAATGCACATTTCCATGAACATAACACATTAGATTCCTTTGTCCCTTTACAGGATTCTTTACTGTACTCCTCCAGTCTCAGCCTGCTTCTATGGAATGTAGGAACTTCAATCATGGACTACATCCCTTCACCATGAGTGTAGTTGGGGAGATAGCGAGGGGGGCATTGTCCCCCCAAATAATTTGCCCCAACAATAGCTGTGACTCTTTGCCTGCGAGGATCGAATCCAAACCACACACACACACACACACACACACATACACAGACACCCCACCTCTGCACTATACTCACCCAGACACCCCACCTCTGCACCACACAAAGAGTGCCTCCCCAGCCCTGCAGCACACACACACATACACACACCATAGCCCTGCACCCCACTCACACAAAGGCACCTACCACCACATCCCACGCAGAGACAGGCACACCGCCATTGTACCATACACAAACAGACACTTAAGGGTATGTTTTCTAATCAGCGGTAGTGGCTTCCGTGCGATATCGGAGCCGGGGCCCCATTGAATTCAATGGGGCCGCGGCTCTGATATCACGCAGCAGCTGCTACCACCAATTATTAAACTATAACTGTCGTTATCTGTATTTCTGTCTAAAGATGTTGGTCTTATGAGGCTTGAGACCAGTGTGAGAGACAATGGGGGGGGGGGGGGAGAGGGGGGTGCAAGGAGGTCAAAAGCACTGGCTCCTAACATTTTGGCCTGGATCCTAAATCTACACAAAATTTGTTGAGGCCTGCAATAGAGGCACAGCACATTTGGAATTTTGGCACCAGCTATAGGTTGAAAAGCTGCACAAATAAAGTCCCATCACCATGTGCACCTCTCTGCTAGCTGCTGCTTTTACATTTTTGGAACAGTAGCATGAGGCACAGTTCTCTCTGATCCCACATGCAAGCACGGAGATTGACAGAGGGGAGAGACTTGGATCAGAGAGGCCTGTGTGTCATACTATCGCTCAGAAAAGGAGAGGTAAAGTGTGGTCTGACTCCTTTATTTCTTGCATCACACTGCATGCAAAGCTTGGCTTGTTGGGATTTCAATTTAATTTTATCTACATATTTCTACTTTGAGTTTGTTGTAATTTATTCTGTACTTGGTGAGGGTCTACCTGTGTTCTGTCTGTCTGACTGAGACCAATGGGTATGTTTGCTAAATAGCGGTTGCAGCTTCCATGCGATATCAGAGCTGCGGCTCCATTGAATTCAATGGGGCTGTGGCTCCAATATCGCACGGAAGCCGCTACCGCTGTTTAGTAAACATACCTCCAAGTGTGTTGTTAGCATAGAGTTTCTATACAGTAATCTGGATTGTTAAGCGTTATGAATAGGTAAAGTGACCAACCATCCCGTATTATACGGGACAGCCCTGTATTTTAAGGATTTGTCCCTGGAATCATATAACTTTGGTCGGGATTTATTTCTTATATTAAGAGTTGAGTGGAGGAGTGGCCTAGTGGTTGGGGGCAAGGTACTTCAGGCCAGAAGGTCAGGGGTTCAAATCCCACTAGAGGGCAGCAACCTTGGGCCAGAAGGACTGGGGTTTCTAGTCCCACAGGTGGTCTTGGGCAAGCCACTTAACCCTCCATAGCCCATGTTCCCTGTAAAATAGTTATCTCCAAGTTATAATGCCCTGTTCAATGTAATTTCAGCTTGTTCAATGTAAACCACCTTGATATCATGAAAGGCAGTATATAAGAAATGTTACATAAATAAATGAGTTGTATGCAAGTATTCAAGGTGCATTTCCCATATTTCTTTAATTTCACTTATGTAATTACTTGAGTGTTATTATAAAGTCTCAGTAAAGAGTAAATTATAAAAAAAAGTATAAATTGAATGGCCAGCTACATTATCGCTTAATGTGGCCTGAAAGAGTGTGCAGTATATCATGCAGTAGAGAGAGAAAACAGTCTAAGGAGCAAAAATACCTGCTGCTGGTAGCCGTGTCACCATTTTATTTATTTTTATTTATTTAACAATTTTTCTATACTGCCTTTGTCCAAAGCGGTTTACAGAGAACAACATAGCAATTATATTAAAAAATTTTTTACATTAAACATGGGAAGTCAACTTGGAGATAAATATGGGGTTGTTTGATGGAAAGATAGACTATGCACATAGAAAAGCAGTTATCATTTCTCCAGGACCAAGCAGGAAGTCAGTCCTCACTTATGGGTGTCGTCAACGCTGATGAAGCCCCAGCGGAGCATTTCCCCAGCTTTCCATGAAAGCCTTTGGGAATGCTGGCACGCATGCGCGGTTCCCTTCCCGCCTAAAGGTGCCATCTTACCTCAGTCTCTTTTTTTTCGTGAAGCCCATCGGACGTGTGTCCTGTTTTTCCCGGTTAAAAGTAGATTTTTTCTTTCTAACATTGATTTTTCTCGGATTCGACGTCGGTTCCCCTCCCGCCGGGATCGGTACACCGGTATCAAACCCCCTTTTTTCTTTTCGGTTTTTGCCCTTAGTGGCTAGGCGTTCGCGCCTCAACTTCTCTTTTCCCTGGAAGGCCGGTCTTTTGACCTCGCGGGGTCCCTTTTTTCCCCCATGTCTTCCAGTGGTTTTAAAAAGTGTGATCGGTGTACGAAGATAATGTCTCTCACCGACATCCACAACTGCTGCCTTCGGTGCCTGGGCCCGAACCACGATTCTAAATCGTGTGTGCCATGTGGAAAAATGTCTTCCAAGGCCCTCCGAAGTCGTCAACAGCAGAGTGAAAGGCTTTTCTCCGACTCGGCCTCTGCTCGTGCCCGGACCTCGTCTGAGGCTTCGACATCTCGGGATTCCGATCCCGAGAGGCGTCGGAGCTCCTCGGATAGGGGGTCCCCTGACAGGGACCATAAGAGGAAGAAGCGGCTCGAGAGGGCGGCATCGGTGGAAGTCCCTGGACCCTCGAGATCCAGGTCTAAGACTCCCAACCGTTGTCCCGGGCCCGTGGACCAGGAGAAGCCAACCAAAGTTCCTCGTATAGAACCGGAGTCTGCTGGCCACGTAAGTCCTGTTGTCCTCGAAGACTCGCCTCCCAGAGTACCGACGTCGGGCCCGGCGCTGCAGGGGCCCGAGTCGGGGGCTGCTGCGTCACCTGAGCTGAGCCTCAGGTTGACAGCCTTGGAGAGCAGGATGTCTGCCTTCATGGATCAGCAGCGGGCATTGATGGCCAGCCTGTCTGGCTCATCTGCCCCAACCACCGGGACATCGACGTCCAAGTCGACCCCGGAGACCGAGCCGATACTCGAGTCCCTTGCGGCTTGAGGTCGTCCTCGGTCGAGGTCTCCCTCGGCCTCCCGTTCGGGACCGAGGGTCTCGACGCCGGTGCCTCCGGTGTCGGGGCGGGTGTCCAGGGGCCCCGCGGTGTCGGACCCCGACTCCACGTCGGACGAGTCGGCATGGGAGACGGAAGATGAGGAGTCTCCTGACACCTTTAAGACTCGGTGTGTCCCGTCGGACTTGCCTGAGTCTGAGCCCCGGAGTAGATCCCCTCCGGAGGATACTAGGTTCTTGGAGTTTATCCGGGATATGGCCGCTGCCCTGGCTATCCCAGCTGACCCCGAGGAAGAGCCTCGAGCTGAAGAGCTCGATGCTGTACAGTATGACTCTCCTCCGAAGGAGGCCTTTACTGTCCCGGTTCCTCCGATGCTGGAGCGGCTCCTCTTCCGGATGTGGGAGGCACCGGCCTCGGCGCCGGTTTTGAGCAAGCGAGTTGATTCCATTTATCGGCTCCGCAAGAGTCCTGGCTTCCAGAAAGCACAGCTGCTACACCATTCCATGGTTGTGGAATCGGCCATGCATCGTCTGAAGAGTCAGAAGATGCACTCTGTGGTGCCTCCCGGCAGGGAAGCCCGAAGCCTTGATGGAGTCGGCAGGAAGTGTTTTCAGGGCTCCATGCTTGCTTGTCGTGTCCAGACTTACCAGCTCTACATGGGCATGTATTTACGAGATCTGGCCAAGGAATTGGCCGATTTCTCTGCTGGTCTCTCCGGGGAGCCCTTGCAGAGTTTTAAGTCCTTGTCTTCGAGGATACGGGAATGCTCGAAGTTCATGTCCTGTGTCGCCTACGATGGCTTCGAGGCTTCGGCCCGGGTAGCGGCTGCCGGCATCGCGGCTCGACGCCAGGCGTGGCTGCAGTCATCGGACCTCGAGCCATGGGTTCAGGACAAGTTGGTCGATGTCCCTTGCCGAGGTGACAACCTTTTTGGCAAGCCTGTGGCCGAGAAGGCTGCACAGCTCGAGACTGAGCACCTCACACGGACAAGGCTGTCGAGGAAGACCTCTGCCCCTTCTCATAAGAAGAAGGGCTCGGGTAAAAAGCCCTTTTACCCGAGGAAGGGCACTGCCTACAAACAGTACCCACATTATCAGGCTGCCCAACCTGCCCCACAGGGTCAACAAGCCAAGGGCCGGGGTAATGGGCCCCGTAGGCAGACTGCCTCCAAGCCTCCGGCCCCTGCTCCCACTCAGCAAGGTGGAGGTTTTTGACTCCTTGAGTATAGCCAATCCTCCCATGCAGTCCCAGCCCTGCACAGGAGGCTGCCTAGCCTTGTTCACTCATCTGTGGCCCCTGCTTACTCAGGACAGTTGGGTTTTGGACATAGTCCATCGAGGATATGCCCTCCATTTTCACCAACTTCCTCTGCCACACTTTCCAGGGGAACCTTTCAGGCCTCCTCTGCATACTACCCTTCTCCTCCAAGAACTCCAAGGGCTATTACTAGACAAGGCGGTGGAGCCTGTGCCTCCCCACTTCCAGGGTCACGGTTTTTACTCCAGATATTTCCTGGTGCCAAAAAGAACCGGTGGTCTTCGACCCATTCTGGATCTCAGAAACCTGAACAAGTTTCTGGTAAAGGAAAAGTTCAAGATGGTTACTCTTGGAACTCTTCTGCCCTACCTCCAGCAAGGAGATTGGCTATGCTCTTTAGATCTAAAAGATGCTTACACTCACATCCTCATTCATCCAGACCACAGAAAGTACCTCAGATTCATGGTGGGAGGAAACCACTATCAGTACAGGGTACTGCCTTTTGGGCTGACTTCTGCTCCCAGGGTCTTCACCAAGTGCCTGGCAGTGGTGGCAGCCTACCTGAGGAATCAGGGCATCTTTATATTTCCCTACCTAGATGACTGGCTTATCAGAGGCCAGACGTCTCTCGAGGTCCAGCAGGCCACCAACAGAACCATAGACCTGCTCCAAAAGGTGGGCTTTGTCATCAACTTCGCAAAGTCCACTTTGCTCCCCTCCCAGAACTTGGAGTTCATAGGGGCAAGGTTGGATTCTCAGCTGGCAAGAGCATTCTTACCAGTGGACCGCGCACAAAGGCTCATGGACCTTGCCAGCAAGTTTCTGCACAGGTCCCTGGTCTCCGCCAGACTCTGTCTCAGGCTTCTGGGCCACATGGCGTCGACAGTACAGGTGACCCCAAATGCCAGGCTCAACATGAGGCCTGCCCAGTGGTGCCTTCGGTCTCAGTGATCTCAAGCCTCAGGCAGTCTAAGAGACCGGATCAGTGTGTCCCACCGGTTCCTGACCTCCCTCAACTGGTGGTTACACCCCCCCAATTTGCTGGTGGGGGTGCCCTTTCAGATCCCACCTCATACAGTGGTACTGACCACCGATGCCTCTCTGCAGGGTTGGGGTGCGCACTGCCTAGACAAGTGCACCCAGGGCCTGTGGTCTCATTGGGAGACGTCTCAGCAGATCAATCTACTGGAACTCAGAGCTATTCGCTTGGCCCTCAAGGCCTTTGCTGCTTCCCTGGCACAACAGTCTGTCTTGATCCAGACAGACAACCAGATAGCCATGTTCTATGTCAACAAACAGGGCAGAACTGGTTCCCAGCCCCTTTGCCAGGAGGCCCAGAACCTCTGTTCCTTTGCCCTGAAGCACAACATGCTCCTCAAAGCAGTCTATCTTCCCGGCCAGGAGAATTCCCTGGCCGACAGATTGAGCAGGATTCTGCAACCACACGAGTGGCAGTTACATCCTTTAGTGGTTCAAAGGATTTTCTTGAAATGGGGGCTTCCCTCCATGGACCTGTTTGCCAGTCCCTTGAACAACCAGCTGCCAAGGTTCTGCTCCAGGCAACCGCATCCTCTGAGAGTAGCAGCAGATGCTTTTCTGATTCCCTGGACTCAGGGCCTACTCTATGCGTTTCCTCCCACCCCTCTGGTGGCCAGAACACTGTTCAAGATTCTCCGAGACAAGGCCTCAGTCCTCTTGGTAGCTTCCAGGTGGCCAAGGCAGCCTTGGTTCCCCCTCCTGCTTCAACTGGCAGTGGATCTGCCTCTGCCTCTGGGATTGCAGCCCGACCTTCTCTCTCAGAATCAGGGCTCCTTGCTGCATCCCAATCTCAAAGCTCTCAATCTGATGGCATGGAGGCTGCAAGGGTAGTGTTGGCTCCCTGGGGCCTGCCTCCCGAGGTTGAGGACGTTCTCCTCGCCTCCAGGAAACAATCCACTAGAAAAACCTATGCTCTCAAGTGGAAAAGGTTCTCTGTGTGGTGTCAGCTACGTGCTGAGGATCCTTTCTCCTGTACTGTGTCAGTAGTGCTTCAGTACCTACTGCACTTGTCCAATCAGGTCTCAAGTCCAACTCTGTTCGGGTACACCTCTCTGCTTTGGCAGCTCACCACTCCTTAGTAGAGGGCCATTCCTTGTCTGTGCACCCTTTAGTGTCCAGATTTCTCCGAGGCTTGTTACTACTGCTCAAACCTCCCATACGTCCTCCTGCTCCTGAGTGGGAGCTTAATGTGGTCTTGCAGCAACTGACTCGCCCACCTTTTGAGCCTATGGCTACTTGCCCTCTACGCTTCCTTTCATGGAAGACTCTCTTTCTGATAGCCCTGACTTCGGCTAGGAGAGTGAGTGAGCTTCAAGCCTTGGTCTGTGATAGGCCTTACACCAAGTTCTATAAGAACAGAGTGGTCCTCAGGACTCACCCTAAGTTCCTTCCTAAGGTTGTCTCCTCTTTCCACCTCAACCAGGAGGTGGTTCTTCCAACATTCTTCCCTAGGCCTCATGCAAGTCAGGCTGAAACAGTTCTCCATACCTTGGACTGTAGGAGGGCCTTATCCTTCTACCTTGAACGTACGAAAGGTCACAGGAAGGCTTCTCAGCTCTTCCTCTCTTTTGACCCCAATAACTTGGGGAGGCCTGTGTCCAAGCGTACCTTGTCCATCTGGGTGGCTGACTGTATCACCTGGGCTTACAAGGCAGCTGACCTTCCTTTGCAGGGTCGGGTCACGGCCCACCGTGTGAGGGCAATGGCTGCATCAGTGGCTCACCTCCGCTCTGTTCCATTGCAAGACATCTGCAGGGCTGCTACTTGGTCTTCAAGCCAGACTTTTGCAGCCCACTACTGTCTGGAGAGGGAGTCTCGTAGGGACAGTGCTTTTGGCCAGGCAGTACTACGGAATCTCTTTGAGGTATAGGCAACTCCTGCCCTCCTGCCCTCTGGTTGGGCTACCTGTGGAGGGTGTGTCATTGCAGAGCTTTTCCTGTGTTGCTGAGACTAGAGGGAGTTCTCTTGTTCAGCCTGGGTTCCTGGTAGCCCAGAGCTGGGGAGTCACCCATAAGTGAGGACTGACTTCCTGCTTGGTCCTGGAGAAAGAGTAGTTACTCACCTGTAACAGGTGTTCTCCAGGAGCAGCAGGAATCAGTCCTCACTACCCTCCCTCCTCCCCTTGGAGTTGCAGTTGTACATAGTTTAATTTTTGCATTTTTGTGTGCTGTTCTTAGCTATGTCATTTGACTGAGGTAAGATGGCACCTTTAGGCGGGAAGGGAACCGCGCATGCGTGCCAGCATTCCCAAAGGCTTTCATGGAAAGCTGGGGAAATGCTCCGCTGGGGCTTCATCGGCGTCGATGACACCCATAAGTGAGGACTGATTCCTGCTGCTCCTGGAGAACACCTGTTACAGGTGAGTAACTACTCTATATAGGGAGGGAAAAGAGAGGGGGTGATATGAGCAGTCAGGAGGGGTAGGATGCTCTAAATGAGGTTATGTAATGTCATTGAGTCCATAGTATTCAATGAACAGGTGTGTTTTGAGTGACTTTTTTAGGTCGATGATGGATTTTGCTGCTGTTATGTTTTCTGGTAGTGAATTCCATAATGATGGGGCATAGAGGGAGAATGCTCTGTTACTGGTTTGTTGTGTTGTTTTACTCTTGAGTGGTTGAATATTCAGTAGGTTCTGATTGTTAGATCTTCTTGGTCTTGTTGTGTGCATTGAGGTGATTGGTTCTGAGAGGCAGGGCGCAGAGAAATTGTGCAATATTTTAAAGGTGCTGGTTATGGATTTGTATTTTATCCACTATGTTATTGGAAGTCAATGTAGTCTTCTTAAGATCGGTGTTATATGCTGCTGGGAGTTCCTTAGTGTCTAATTCTGTCCTGAGAAATGAAAGGCACTGCACTGGCCCTTCAGTCTTGTTAGGGGCCAGCAGCACCCCCAACTCCTCGGCCTTCTCCTGGAAGGCACCCAAAAGGCTCTGGCAGCCCTGCCGTTCCTGGGCCATGAGCAGAAAGTCATCCAAGTAATGTATGATCCTGCCTTGGCATGATCCCCTTTCAGCCAACTATTGGAGGGCTGAGCTGAACTCCTAGAAGTAGGCGCATGATATTGAACACTCCATTGGGAGGCATTTGTCCACATAGTACTGACCCTCTGAACTGCATACCCAGCAGGTAAAAGCTGTCTGGATGTATCGGGAGCAGCTGGAAGGCGACCTCCACATCGGTCTTTGCCATTCAAGCCCCCTCCCCCAAGCCCCAGAGCAACTCCAGGGCCTGGTCCACCGACGCATACCTTACTGCAGGATAGAGGTGGTCATTCACGGATGCCCCATCTGGGTGGGATAAGTGGTGAATGAGCCGGTACTCACCCGGCTCCTTTTTCTGGACTTGACCCAGAAAATTGGGCAGGGGCTTACTCATGAATGTGCCCGCAAATCCTACCCAGCTCCTGCTCCTTATCGAGCTTCTTCTGGACCACCTCCTTCTGCTCCAGCGCAGACTTAAAGTTCTCCGGCCCCTTTGGGCCTGATGGGCCGCTGTAAGGAATAGTGAAACCGCATGTGAAATCGTTGAGCAACCACCGTGTTTTCTGTGGATTGTAATCCCTGAGATTCTGCTGCAACACCTCAACATTGATAGGCATCAGTGCCCCCCCCACCAGGTCGCCTTAATGTAGGCGTGGTGGCTCACCCCTTGCCGCTTACCGCAGCGCATCTGTGGATGGCTTTCCCCACACGTCACGCATGTGTGCTGGTATCTGCAAGCATTACCGAACTTGCAGGCACCCCCATTGTATAACCTACATATGCCTTGGCGGGAGGGGAAGTTGGACGGCGCGGTACCAGAGCCGCCCTCTCCAACACCCACCCTGTTGTCTCCCCAAAACGGTAGCTGCGGGCCAGTGAGCCAACTGGGTGAATTCTCCCCTGTTGCCCCGCTTATTCTACTGCCCTGCTGACCCTGTATCATCAACCGCATCCATAGGTCGATGTCTTTTCGGTCCCAGCTGAGCCCCTTGTTGCCAACCATGTTCTGACGAAATTGTTCGTCATACTCCAACCAGGTGGTGCCACCGTACACCCTGTAGGCCTTGCAAATACTGTCCTCATATTTGAGCAGACCCCAGCACTGCTCTGGGTGCTTTTTACCCACCACACTGGCCAGCACTTGAAAGGCTGCATACCAGTTGGCGATAGTCCGTGGCACACGTGGCCTTCTTGGAGACCCACTTGCACTTGTTGTGACAGCCTGAGCATTCGCAATTGGCGATGCCCTTCCACACAAGTATCGAGAACACACTCGCCCTTCCAAATCTTTTCTATTTGCCCTGCTAGCACGTGACTATCTAGCGTGCTCGTGACTCACATATATTCTGCTGGCTTGAAGTCCATTATCAGCTCTCCGTCCCTGTTCATGGCCCCCACCCCTTCTGCATTTCCCAGGGTAACATCCCCTGCATGGTTCTCCAGGGGTCCTCTTGCCCCTTCCGTTCCCTCCAAGCCTTGCGCCACTGCGGAACCGTGCCCAGCAAGCACCTGCACAAGGGCCTACAGGATCCCTTCAACACCCTGGCAGTCACTGGCTGTTGCTCCCCCCAACCCCACAAACCTGTGCTGCTGCTACCTCACTCCCACCTGTGCTCTTCCCCCACCCAGGGGCTGTTTCCCCCCCCAAACCTTCCCTTCCCCCGCTTCCCTCCCCCCTTCCTCTGCCGCCCCCTTTCTCCTCCAACCCCACTATACAAATAAGGCAGTTGCTCATACTCACCCATCCAGCTGGGTCTGGTGGGTGTTGCCACACAGCCTGCACCCATATCTTCTGCCTTGTCCTGCTCCTGGGTGACGCTACATCGAGCGAACTCAGGAGAGCCTGGACGCATCCCGCACCATGGACTTCAGCCATGGACCTGACCTGGTTCACGAGGTCACACACACCCGGAGCCTCCATCTCCTGCTTGTCCCCGCCACAGAGCTGGGGTGGACTAATGGATGCTGCTCCCTGAGTTGCCCCTCCTGCGACTGCCATGGGATCCATTCATCACTGTGTATTGTTCAGTTTCTCCTTGCTGCTGCCACTGCCTCTCTTGGACCCTCTATATGCATTCCTGTTTTCTTTGCCTTTTCTCGCTGCTGTCGTGGTACCTTTCGTTTGTGCCCTCTTGGCTGCTGGTCCGCCGTTCATGCTGCTAGTCCTCTTGGCCAGCATTCCGCCACTGGATCACTGGATCGCTGCTGCTTGGCCACGTCGTGTCTCTCTTTGTTTCTTGCTCCCTGCTGGCTGCTGCTGCCCACGTGTGTGCCCTCTCCGAGGTGGCAGAGCCCCCCTTTTATTTATTTTTATTTATTTATTTTTTTTAGTCCTTGGAAACCCTTTTCTTCATCGTTTCTTCTTTTTTTTTTTAAATTGTGCCGCTGTTACGTCCTATTACCATCATGTGGAGCTCCTGCTCAATTGAAGGCAGCCCAAAACAAGTGGCCTCCCCTCTTCTATCCTCTTCCGCCTCAAACCAACTCCACTCCTTGCCACTACCTGCTCCCTCTGGAAGCCTTCTGGCTGGTTCCTGCTGCCCCAGTAAGCTTTTTATCGCTGCTGCTCCTACTGGGGACTGTTCCTTACCCTGACAGCACCTCCTCCTGCTGCCTGCGGCTTCGGCCCTCGCTTCTTCTTCGCAGCTCTGAAAAGAGCCTTTTTCTGCCCGCTGCTGCAGCTCTAAAAAGGGCCCTTTCGTTAGGGTTTTTTTCTTTTTTTAGGCGTTCTGGCTCTGAAAACAGCCCTTTGAGCATGCGGCCTGCTCTCTTCCTTGCTGCTCCTGGTTGCGTTTCAAAGCCGGGGGAAAGGAAGAGGCCTCCTTTGCCTCTTCCTTTTATCCTGGCTCCTGCTCCACCCCTTTTCCTGCTTCCCGGTCTCGAGCCCTCCGCCCACCGTCGGCCGGGTCATGTGCCTAACCCCCAATTGGGCCGATCCTGCCATTTCTTTTCCTCCTCATCCCTCACTGACACTCCCATCTTTGGTTTACTTTGTGAAGGTCTCCCTTTTAATTATTTATTTTTGTTTTTCATTGTTTTTATCCATTAGTTTCACAATTAACATTACCAAGATCAAGGTATGGCAAATGTTTGTCAGCTTTTTGGTTCTAGTATTGATCGATTATATGTGTTTTATTCAATTTTAATTTTGTGTTTTTTAAATTTAAATGGTTTGCCTTTATGAATGTTTTATTTATTTATTTACTGTATATTTTACTTTTATTTTTACTGTTTGAGGTTTGTACCCCCTGAGGAAGGCCCAGACGGCCGAAATACATTGGGGTTCCAATAAAGTCTGTTGACCACCACTCCTTGTACCAGCCATTTTGTTTCTTCGCCTACTTCATTGCAGGTGCTAATTGCTCTCCCTTTGGACATTTGGACTTCACAGGCCTGATATTTAGCCTGCGATGGTCAGCATTTTAAAAATGCCTGACCGCCACAGGCAAAAGTGAAACCGGATATTCAGTGCCAGAATCTGGATATCCTCTGTCGTTGAGTATCCAGTTTCAGCCTTGACTGGCACAGCTATCAAGACAGTGGCAATATTCAGTCGCTATCTGGATAGCTGAAACTGCATAATGTTAGGACAGTTATTGAAATGACCTGACTTTATATGGTCGCTTAGCTAGTTAGTGGACTGAAATCGCTGCTAACCAGCTGAGTGCTGGGACTACTCTCTTCCTACCCATGGACCACGCTGGAACTCTCCAGACAATGCCACAGTGTTTAGAGGGAATATTCAGCAGCACTGGCCGGTTAGTGACACAGAATATCCCTCTCAGTGGGATTTATCCAGGAAGTAAGTCCTGTTAACCAGATAAATCCATTTAAATATTGGGCTGTATGCACATTTTTTATTTCTATTCACTGCACAATTCAGTGGCATCTGCAGCTTTTTCCAATTCTCTGGTGTTATATTGTTATATTTAATGCAAAGTCTGGGTTTTAGGGATTTCAATTTCAATTTTGTCTACATAATTTTATTTTTAATTTGTATTAATTTATTTATGCTTAGTGAGGATCTATCTATATTCTCTATGTGTGGCCAAGGCTAGGTATTCTGTTAGCATGGAGTTCCTATGTAAGGATCAATAGCAATACAGCTTGTTTGGTTTTCTGACTAGGTGTATAGATCTTCTAGGGCCCACTGCAATAAAAATATTTAGGAGGATGTTTACTAAGCTGGGCTAACTGTTAATACGCCAGATAGAACATGCTATCTGGGTGCAGGGAAATTGTAGATAATGCAGCAATTTTCTGCACTATTTGCAGAAATTGTGTTACCTGCAAGACTGAGCGGGATATGGGTGGAGAGTGGGTGTGTGTGCAATGCATAGTTACTGTGGGCATCAACAGCATGTGGTAACCGACAAAGTTGCAGACAGCGTGGGTGCTCATAACCTCATCATAATGGGTGGTGTTATGTGCTGCTGGGGAATGCGCTCTGTAATTTTGGTGCATTATTTGGGTTACTTTCTCCAAATGGGTTAGTTTTGCACATACTATGGTGGTCGTGAACCTCACTTCTAAGCCAGGATATGTGGATTATGATCTTAGTCTCTCAAATTTACTACTAATGCTCAGCGTAATATTTGCATTGTGCCAAAGAGAGCCTCCTGCTGGAGTTTGTAAGATGTAGCATTTATGGGTAGTTTTGTCAAGATGTGCTTGGAAATTCTTCTTTATCAAGCCTGTGGCTCCCAATACAATGGGAAAAATTTCTGTATCTTTCTGCCACATTTTCTTGGTCTCTGACTGCATTTCTTGGTACTTCAAGATCTTCTTCATCTCCACGCGATTCACAGAATAATCACTCGGTAGCGACACTTCTATCAATGCCATTCTAGTATTCTTCTCCTTTACCACTATGTCAGGTTTCCTGGCATCCAGTTTCTTATCCATCGGAATGGGAATGTTCCAGGTGATCATAACCTCTTCATTTTCTGTTATTCTCTTAGGGTCATGATCCCAGTGCTTTTCAGGGACAGTGATGTAGTGTTTACAGAGTTTCCAGTGGAGGAGGCGTGCTACTTTGTTGTGCCTTTCTGTATAGAAATTTTCCGCCATCAGAACGTCACAGCCTGCTATTAGCTACGTCACTTTTTCCAGCTCTTTCTTACAGAATCGGCAGATGTCTGTTGTGCCAGTTTTTTCAATACTCATCGTAAACCATCTCGTCTGTAATCTGCTGTCCTGGGCTGCAATTATCAATCTTTCATCTTTCAGTTTCAGTTCACCAAAGCATTATCTGTTAGGGAAATGTTGTGCATGCTCCCAACAGATAATGCACAGCTTTTGCAGTTACGGCCATGCCATCTGCACTTTTTTGCCACACTAGCTATAAAAGCCTAACGTACTTTAGTAAACAGACCCCCTTAGAGTGCTGCTCTTTTCCAGGTAGGCTCCACGTGTGAGTTGTGGAAGTTGATGCTGTTATGGTATTGTAGACATTCTCTATAGGTTTTGAATAATGTTTGTAAGATTTTATATTACCTCACAATATGTCTATGTCTGGTGAAGGTTTATATTGCTGATATTGAGATGACATCAGAATCAAACAATTTTGTGTATGTTGACAATGTTCTCCCCAGGACCTTTTGAATGGGTGCACCACCCAGATAATTTTACTGACCACCTGGCTAACATAATCTGATGAACTGACATAGCAAAATAATGAGCAGGAATGGAAAAAGGAAAGACGACTAATTATGTTGTCTGCTGCCGGCCAGCTTATAATGTGGCCCACCCAACTACTCATTCATGCCAAAATTTCTGGGGAGAGCACTAGTTGAGTTCTATGGGGAAATGTCCTCTGCACTCATTATTGGAAAAAAGGTTTCTTTGCCCGTAGAATATACTGTATGTTCAAAAATAAAAAGTGAAACGCACAGGGCAGTTTATAACACTAAAATAAAATTAGGCATGGTTCTTGGTTTTTCATTTTGCTCCTTGGTTTGTGATCATCTGGCATCTCATTTGCTTTTGCAGAATATGTAATTACATTTAATAGTTACATTTAATAGCATGCCAATCCAGTGTGCAAGGACAGTGTGCAAGGTACCAGCTCATTTCTCGTCTCAGACAGCAGATTGTCTCAAAACACCCCTGGGGGTGTGTATCCACCTAGGGCCAGGAAACTGTGTGATAGGAGGCTTAAGCCTAGGAACTTTGGGGTGGAAATTAGTAAAGTAGAAGTACTTGATGGGACACAAAATACTGGTCAAATTATTTATGTGGGGCTTGAGAAAAGTAAACAGTAAGGGCCTAATTCTGTC
Organism: Ichthyophis bannanicus; assembly: GCA_033557465.1. Taxonomy (NCBI): domain Eukaryota; kingdom Metazoa; phylum Chordata; class Amphibia; order Gymnophiona; family Ichthyophiidae; genus Ichthyophis; species Ichthyophis bannanicus. The sequence continues at coordinate 407,498,569 of CM066035.1, read as the reverse complement.
CTACGAATAGCCCTGTTCGTGCACTCCCCACCAGCGTCTAACTTCCCCGCCGGTTGTATGGGGAAGTTAGACAGGGACAGAGAAGGGGCAGATCGGGGCGGAGTTAGGCTAGCTACTTGTGAGGGGAAATTGGTGGAATAACTTCCCTGGACGTTTTTTTTTTCAGCGGGCCCGGGGCGCGGATGGAGTAGGGGGGCTTGAGGACATTTCCTGCAGCCCGACTCTGGCCTTAGGAGGCCGGCTCAGGGATCGGGCTGCAGGGAAAGCCTTTGTTAAGCTGGCAGCATTACAATAGAGCCGCGGTGCCATGGCCACAGCTCCATTGTAAAGCCTTGACTGAGTTAGTTGGGCTTTTCCTGTACTTGCAGGCTGGGCTGAATCGCAGTCCCGGCCTGCACGTACAGAGCTGTTCGTGATTCTGGTCCTGCAGGGCTTGATGTGCCCCATGGGATCAGAATCGCGACCCCCTTTGTACATCCGATTCAAACCAGACGTACAGAGGGGCTGTACATCTGAGATGGAATCACGCTCTTAGAGTAAATTGTATAAAAACTGGAAGGAATGAGGTAACATTATCTCAACCATCATAAGAAAAACTGTGTGCAACATAGTTCTTGTTTTTTGATTTTACAAAGTGTTAAGTGACCCTAATTTTAAGTAAACCCTTGGTTCAGAGCACAAACCTCTGGCCTGGACTTTATTTACTGAACAGGGTGAATGTGATAGTGTCAAGCGCCAAATCCTTAATAACAGCTGCCTTTTAAATCCAGGAGCTCAGAGAAACTCTGGTTAGTAGTTCCTTGGATTGCCATGCTCCCTTGTCTACCTACCAGTTTTATATCAACAGCCTGAACCATGCAGAAAGCGGATTACAATAGGTCAAGTTATCATGATCTTTTTAAAATCTAGGATCACTTTTACTATATAATATGCTCCCTGGAACTGGATTGGAAGTGAAGAGATCTAACCATAGCCTGGAAATACATTCCCAGTACAGTTTTAGCAGAGATGTGCAATATTTCATATACTTAAAGAAGCAAAAATAACGAGGTCAAAGGTGAATACAGTAGTTTGATCTGGTGAACAAAAGCGTGTAGGCCATGGCACTAGTAGTTCAGTTTGGCACCAGGGTAATTAATCATGTTTTGAAGAAAGCCATACCTTTTGGCCTAATGAGAATGTTTTGGCTCAGTTTTCTCTCTGGCAGTCCATGTGTTTCTTGTAGGCTGGTTTTACAGCATCCATCTATTCATTCACATCAGGCTGGATTTTATGTAGCACCAGGTTCATATCTGTCACAGCTGGGGTAAGGAAGTTGGCTAGCACCCGGGGAGGAACCAAATCTCGTAACTACATAGCAGCCTGAATCTACCCATAAGGCCTTTAGTTTCAGGTTGTATGCCTATGGGGCAATCATGCTAGCCATGTAGAGGTAAGATGCCTGCATTCTTCCTCTCAGATTTATAGATAATCAAGTATTTTGCAGAGACCAGTAGCTAGAATTCAGATAGAATGCTAGGTATCATAAGGAAACGAATGGAAAATAAAACAAAGGATATTATAATGCCTCTGTGTCGTTCCATGGTGCGACCGCACCTTGAATATTGTGTACAATTCTGGTCGCCGTATCTTAAAAAGGATATACTGTAGCATTATTAGAAAAGGTACAGAGAAGAGCCACCAAAAGGTAAAGAGGATGGAAGGATATGCCTATGAAGAGAGGCTAAAAAGTTAGGGATCTTCAACCTGGAAAAGAGACGGCTGAGGGGGAGATATGATAGAGGTCTATAAATTAATGAATGGAGTGGAACGGGTAAATGTAGATGGATTGTTTACGTCATCAAAATATAGAAGGACTAGGGGACATGCAATGAAGCTACAGAGTAACTTATTTAAGGCTAAGAAGAGAAAATATTTTTTCACTCAACGTGTAATCAAACTCTGGAATTTGTTACCGGAGGATGTAGTAAAAGCTGTTAGTGTAGCTGGGTTTAAAAAAGGTTTGGACAAGTTCCTGGAGGAAAGGTCCATAAACCATTATTAAAAGGGAACTGGGATATCACTGCTTGACCCAATACAAGCATTGTGGAACCTGTGTCTTTTGGGGAAACTCTAGGTACTGTCGCGCCCTTCCCCCGCCTAGGCGGCTGCCTGACGAGGTAAAGGAGGAGCGAATGTCACTTTCAAGCAACTCCAGAGCAAGGGCTTCTGGGAGTTGTAGTATTTAGAGCAATTGTAGTTGTAATCAAAGGCTGAGCCGAGAGTTGAAAGCAAACGCAGGAATATTTTTATTAGCCTCCCTTAACAGCGGGAACTTCAAAAATGAAGCTTGGTAAATCACGGGTACAAAATATCCACAAGAAACTCAGGTAAGAAAAATGCTCTTGCTTACTTCAGCATATAAAGGTTACTCATTCAAAAATAATGCTTCACTTCTCAGTGCTTTAAACAAACACAAAATGTTCATTGAAAACTTCAATGCAAACAACTTCCAGCAAATAAACTTTTCTTCTTTGGTTTCAGAGCTTTAAGTGTTTTAATCAGTAGTCCAGAGACTTCCAGCAGCACTCCGGTGCACGTCTCACTCAGGGCAACAAGCACACTAATTAAAACTTCTTAGCTCTGTAAAACCACCATGCATATCAGAGAAATGGAATTTTCTTCCAACATATATTTCCACACACTCTTATTTCACTATCAGGGATAACTCATATTCCATGGCCTCCTCTGGCTCACTTAAAAGAATATTTTCCCCGATGTCCATTGACTCACATTCTGAACAGGACTGTTCTGTGACGTCATCAGCAAACAGCTGTTCTTTCCCTCGGTGCAGAGAACTACTCTCTCCACTAATTACTTCCTGGTCTTTCAGCATATGTTGAACCAGTTTTAAAATATTTAAACCTTCTTTACTGAGAGACTTCTGGTAACCCTGCTTCTGGTTAAACTCCTGGAGCTGGCTGTCTGGGAACTCTTCCTGAGACCTCTGGCCAATAACTTTAACAGCAGTACCTTTTGGAAGTTTCTTTAGCAGTGCTTCCCTGCTCCTTCCCTGGCCATGCTGTTTCCTGGTTAAAGCAGCCTTCTCGTCTCCCTTCCTCCTGCAAGCATAAATCTCTTGCTCTGAATGAGGCCCCCTTTCAGACTCCTCCTCTGAAACTCTCTTCCTCTCGTGTCCTGGCAATCTCCTTTCCTCCCCTGGGAATCTCCTTCCCTGGCCTGGGGATCTTGAGAAACTCTTTCCTCTCCCGGGAGTCCTGAGAATCTCCTCAGTCTCGTGAGTTTCCTTAATCTATCTCTCTCTGTTCTCTGGGGCTTATAAACATGTGACTGGCCGGTATCTTTCCACCCCGCCCCCAGCTGTGCTGCATTACCACCCTCAGTTGCTATGGAGCTGGGGCGTGGCTTTTGGACAACAACTTTTGACAGGTTCTTTTTTTCAGCCTTAGCTGCACTTTTAAACTGAGCATTTTTTTCCCTTTCCCTCTGACTAGGGGAAATTGCCTGTACTTTTCCTATCTTTCTAGGGACCTGGCCATATTCGCCATCACAGTACTTATGACCTAGATTGGCCACTGTTGGAAACAGGATACTGGGCTTGATGGACCTTGGTCTGACCCAGTATGGCATATCTTATGATCTTATGATGTCCTGGCCTGGGTAATTTGGAAAGGGGACAACTATTTTATGAGACTAGCATGTCTTGGTTGACCATTTCAGATAATCTACAACCATGTAATTAATTATCATACCTTGTATTGTCACCCACCTACTTACCCCGCTAGGAGGCAGCCTAGGGGACTTTCAGTGGGGCCTCTTCTTTAATGTAGCTGGGGCTCTTTTAAGGCCCCCTGGGAATTATCTCCCACTAGCCGTTCTAAAGGTTGTAGTTGTGACGAGCAGCCAGGCTTTTTAGTAAGAGGTATTTTTATTATCCCTTTCCGGGTGGATTCTTGCACGTGAGAAATTAACAGAAACAGACCATGTTTTCTGGTACAAATAAAAATACTACTGGAACCAAAAGCGCTTCATTTCAGCTTAACTCAAAATATAACAGCTACTAAATTTATACAGGTAGTTTTCAGAAATCCTTTTTCTTTAAAAGGTTATCTTCTTAGCACAGCTTAACATAAGGAAGACACATCATTAGCCAGGGTCAAAGCACATTCCATTTGAGATACCTCTGTATTATCTTCAGCTAATTCAAAGTCCATTGCCTCGTAGCTTCCCTGGTTGCTACTCTCTGAACAGCTGTGTCTCCTTTCTTGGCTGTGCAGGCTTCCGTCTTCTGCAAGACTTCCCTTCCCCCCTTCACCAAGGTAGGATGGGAAGTTACCGTATTTCTCACAGTCTGCCCCTAGGGGACCCAACCTTCCTAGTTGTGTATAGGGAAAACTTATGCTTCTAAGGCCCTCTCTATTACAGGCTTTCAGCCAGTCCTCAGGGAGGATTTCTCTCGAGCTTTTACAGCATGGAAAGTCAGCATTGATACTTCTAAAAGCAGGCTTCTTACTGCCTCTAGCCACTGGCTGGTTCTTAAACAGCTAAGTGTCCCTTCTAAACCCCTTACTGTTTTCTGGGTACCTGTTAGCAGAAGGACCGTCTCTCAAGGGTTTCTCTTTCCTGCTGGATTGAATTTCTCTGTGATTCTTTTCACTGGCCCCTTGCTCCGTGCTTCCTAGCACCCTGCAATTGCCCTTGGATATTCTTTCCTTAGGAACTTTATTCAAACTCCAATGAGAAGTATTCTCCTTTTCTGCCCCAGCTGTTGTAGTATCCTTAATGTCTCTCTCCTCTGAGAAATCTTGCTTAGTTCTGCTCTCTGAGAAATCCTGCTTAGTTCTGCTCTCTGAGAAATCCTGCTTAGTTCTGCCGGTAAGTGACTCTGTATGCATTTTAACTGCGTCACTACCTGCATTCTGTTGACCTTGCCCTGCTCTCAGCTGCCTTTCATTAACTGATTGAGGATGAGGTAATCCTTTGCAGGAGCCCGTTCTACCTCTGGTTACGTTTGTTTTCCATGGTTGCTTATAGCAACCCTGCAGCATGTGCTTGGATCTGTCAGTTTCAGATCTACCTAGCCCTGCCCTTTCTGTTTCCATAGGTAATTCCTGCTCTACCCCGTGACAGTATATAGTTCCCCCAGTTATCTCCATGTTAGTTTACCCTGTTCATTGTTAAAAAACAATGTTTCCTTTACATTGTGTTTGTTTTTTTGTTTATATGTACACCGCACTGATTAAAAGAGCGCGGTATATAAGAAATGAAAATAAATAATAAATAATAAATAAATAAAATAATCAGACGTGTGGCAGTGAGCCTGTTATATATTTGGAGTAGATATTCACATGTAGATTTCTTCATGCAGAAAATATTAACAGTGGCGATGAAAGCAAATTCAGCCATGAAATGAGCACTTTTTTGCATCTTGCTCGTAGTCAGCAGCAGGAATAGGCATGGATGCCTTAGTAACCAGGGTCAGAGGGGATCATGCCGTTCTGAAATAGCACTGTGACGTGCATCTCATTGCTCCACCCAGGGCATATCTCTATCACGCCCCCGTGCTACATGGATGTTCTCATGCTGGGCAGGGCTGACAACACCATTAGTCAATCTAGGCAGCTGTCTAGAAAGCTGACCCTCCAGAGGCACGCATTGCTGTCACTATCGCCCCTCTTGGGACCTGCAGCAATGACTGCAAACTGCCCCGCGGTGCTTACCTTAAAGCTTCGGCACCATGGGGCTCTTTGCTTCCGCCCCTTCTAACACCTGCTGCCGACTTCCTTTTTGCAGACACAAAGTCAGCATCAGGCATCAGAGGGGGTGCAAGCAAACAGCCCCACGGCGCTGAAGTTTTATGGTAAGCACCGCAGGGCTTTTTGTGGCTCTATTGCAGGTCCCAGAGAGAGACAGTGGCAGTGGCGACAGCAATAGGCACTGTAGGGGGGTGGGGGCACAAGGGATGACCTTCGCCTAGGGTGCCTCATCTCCTTGCGCTGGCCCTGATGCCGGGGACATCTATATACCTGGCTTTCTAAAATGCCTCTGAGGACATCTCCATGATTTGAACGTACGAGTACTCTTTTTTTTTTATTTATATCAATTTTTAATATACATATCCAGCATAAATCTGAATAAAAAGAAATAACAGAAAAGATAATGTATCACACATTGTAAGTAACAAGAAAACCAGCTTAATTAGATTAGACCACAATACAGAGTCAAGTATCGGATAATCAATAGCTTGTGGAAAAATGTCAGGAGCAAGATAACATTACATGGCAGTCGGTACAGGAAGTCATTCCTCCACTACACTCTCCCTTAATTGCGAAAACTGAACTAGTCGCTGTGGTTCAAAAAAGAGAAATTGCTAAGATTGATACAGAATGACACATTTACTGTACAAGGATAACTTGACCTAAATGACATGGTGGATTCTCTCTGGCGCAAGGCCAGAAAGCCCTTCTGCCTTTTCTGGGTATCTCTGGCCGAATCAGGAAATATAGATGTTTTGGACCCCATAAACTGTAAAGACATATTGCAGAAATAAAGCTGTAGGAGGACAGAGTTGCGGTCTGACTCAAAGGCAAAGCAGACTAACAGAGTGGCACGACTGGTCACCACGTCAAGGGAGCTTTCTAAAAATCCCGAAAGGTCCAATTGCCCTGCCCGTTTGAACCCTCAGAGTCCAGTCCAATACCCGGAGCAGGTGACACAGCCGCAACATACTGTGTCCTCACAATGGGCAGCAAAGCCTCAACAGGCATTTTAAGGACATCAACCAGGTACTTATGAACTAGGTCCAATGTTGACAGGGGAAAGTAAAAAACTCAAATTATTCAGCTGCAATTGATTTTCCATGAATTCAATTTTCTGGGCCTGAACTGAATACTCCCTGACGTGGGCTCCGCCAAATACCTGTAGATCTTCCACTTGGGTTTCCAGCTGTGTCATCCGCTCAGAATGCTGAACCAATCTGTCTCTACCGACAAACACTGTCCTTTAATAGTTGAGATTTCTTGTCCTAAAGTCCCATCATGGATAAAAGAGATTGCTGAAGTGAAGAAATAGCTTCCCATAAACTATCTAAAGTGACTAGCGATGGTTTTTCCAGCCCACCAAACCTCAGGGCAGATGGTGTGTTGCTTTCCCCCTGCAAGCCTGGAGGAGTACCTCCTGGGAAATCCCCCATAGCTCCACTCCCAGCCACCGATACCACCGAGACTTACTTCGACTGGACTCCCTTGTACCACTGGAGGCCTCCCAACCTTGGTAGCTCACAACACTTATCCTCCACAGTAGAGCAATCACTTCTGGGTTGTGGTGGAGATGCCTGCTCAGGGCTAAGTTCCACCCCACTACTCAGATCCGCTGTAAAATTAAGCGGGCCCACTGAAGCCATGTCAGAACCCGCAGAAAGGCAAAACCTTGCAATAGATTGCTGAACTAGACCAGTCGGAGTCGACATAGAGTCCAAGGGCTGACTCTTTTGCTTCCTCTTCTTCCCCATCGCTACTGCAAAGGAAAACGACTCAGCACTGCAGACCTTAGCAGAGCTCCCTCCTTGCCATCTCACTCCTCCGCCATCTTGAATTTATCAGAAAATACTCATTTTTAGAGTCCAACTCATGAATAAAGTTTCTAAAATTACCCCCTTAATGTTCAGTTCAGAACTCCAAGGTTCAGAACTTTTTTGGACTGACTGACAGATGTGTAGTTTGTGTTACTTAAACTAGGTGATGGGAAGTTTAATGGAAAGTGGCAGGATGAGATGGGCTTGAATTTTATCAGCTCCCCATGTGTCACAATATACATGTCTATGGAGACTGTCTCTTTGGGCTGTGGACTCAGAATCTAACAGTTTTCTGTCTAGTGTTTTTATCTTGTTTGGAGCACCCTTGGGCTTACATGGGAATCATAAGGTCTGTGCCATGGTCAGGTTGACAAAGTTCATGCTTAATCCAGAGTCAATTGATGTACACTGCATAGGATACCAAAATTCTGAAGTTCATTGGGACTGCTGGGTGGTTGGAATTCAGAGGTCCCTGGGATTGGCTGATGGACATGAGGGAGGAAGCCCAGCATCCAGTCAAGCATATTCACCTGGATTTCTTATGCCATTGGGCTGGGGTATTTTCCAAAAGTTTACTTGTGGGGGGGGGGGGGGGGGACTGTTAAGATACAGTGGCCTTTACTCTCATTACTGTCAGAAATTACATCTTTGCCACACTCTTTCTTCTAGATACAGACAGGCAGTTTCCAGGAAGTATTTGTCGCCAATTGGCAAATACAGTGACCCTTCACCTACTTTAGCCTCAGTAGGGCTTTCTAAGCCATTTTTGACCAGTGTATATAGAACAGAAAACTGAAGTAAATTGTACCAGTTTTCTTGCAATGGGTTATTCTGTTCTAGAAAGGGGGAGACAGTCTGTGGCATCAAGAGTAAGGAGAATTAGTACCCATTCCAGATTGGTGTTTTACTGCTGAATTCCTGGGTTGTTGCAGGAAGCGGAGCTGGTACATGTTAGCTATTCTGTAGAAATACCTTTGAGTTCCATCTTTTATTTTTTAATTTAAAAACATTTTTACCCTACAAAAATGATCAAAAATGGTGCTATGCAGCATACAGTGTAACATCTCTATTAAAATAACATAGAATAACACACACACTTAACATATTGACACATAAAAATATGAGCATACATAAAACACCTAACATACTAACTTACTATTGCTATAATATTCAATTCTCAAAGGTTTGAGGGAAGGATAATGTAGAACCTCGAGCATCCATCATCAACGCTAAGTCTTTGGGAGATGCTACCACGCATGCGTGGTCCCCTTCCCGCCCAAGGGTGCCATCTTGCTCAGTCTCTTTTTTCCGCAAAGCCCTTCAGACGTCCGTTTGGCTTGTCCCCAGAAAAAGTTGATTTTTCTGCCTGAGTTTCAAACTTGCCTCTTGTACTGCATCGGTACTCTTCCCGCCATCCGACCTCGCTGTCTCGGCATCGCGTTCGGGTATCTTTTTGTAGTTTTTCAATTTTTCATCTTTGCGCCTTTTTTGCAACTGGCAGTCCGGCGGGTTTTCGACCTCACTGGGGTACATTTTTCCCCCATAGCTGTCACTGGCTTCAAGAAGTGTGATCGGTATACCAAAATTATGTCCTTGACCAATACACACGAGTCACACGACTGCTGCCTTTGCTGCCTTGGGCTGGACCATGACCCCTCTGCATGTGGTCTCTGCAGAAAGATGTCTAGCAAGGCCCTCAAGAGCCACCAGCAGCAGCATGAAACGTTTTTCCCCAAGTCCCCGGTACCTCCGAAGGCCAGGGCCTCATCTGAAGCCACAATATCTCAGAGGGGCCCTACCGAACCCGAGCGGCACTGTGGTTCTTAAGAGAGAAGGTCTCCCTTGAAGGAACCCAAGAAGAAAAAGACCTGAAAGGCGGCGTCCCTGGACAGATCTGACAGGCCGGATACATCCAGAGCGAGGTCCCACAGTCCAAGATGCTCATCCGAGGGATCAGAGAGGGAGCGGCCTGCAAAGCTCCCCCAGAAGGACTCGACCTCAGACCGGCCTCAGTCACCAGATTTCATCCTCATTGAGGATTCCCTCTCATGGGGACTGGCGTCGGGCCAGATTCCCTCAACATTGAAGATGTCTCCGGAGGTCGAGCCAATCCACGAGACCCTTTGTCCTTGAGTAAATCCTTGGCCGAGGTCTCGATCTGGTTCCCACTTGACGGGGCTGCGATCGTCCGCAGCCAGTGTGCTCAGCGCCAACCATGGGGCCTTGGACGGCTACAGGTTGGGATCAGTCCCAGGACCCGTAGACCATCCTTCCTTCGAGTCCTTGATGGACTACTCTGAGTGGGAGACGGAGGATGAGAAGTCACCCGACATCCGTCACCACTGCGATGTCCCCTCAGACTCTCCCACTTCAGAGTCCTGGCGGTGGTCTCCACTGGAGGACATGGGGTTCCAGGACTTTGTCAAGGACATGTCCAAGGCCCTAGCATTCCCGATGGAATCAGAGGAGGACCCTCGGTTGGATGAGTTAGAAATCCTTCAGTACGAGGCCCCTCTAAGGGAATCGCTTAAGGTGCCTATCTCTCCCATCCTGAAACGGCTGATGCTCCATATTGGGAAACACCGGTGTCAGTGCCAGTGGTGAACAAGCAGCTCAACTCGTATCAAGTCTGCTGGAGTCCGGGCTTCCAGAAATCACAGCTGCCGCACAACTCCATGATGGTGGAGTCGGCCATGCGTCGACTGAAGAGTAAGAAGACGCACTCCTCAGTGCCCCCCCGCAGGGAGGCCTGCACCTTGGATGCCATCGGCAGAAAGTGTTACTAGGGCTCAATGCTCATCAGCCGCATCCAGGCCTATCAGCTGTACATGGGTATGTACCTGAGAGACCTGACGAAGGAACTGCCTGGGTTCTCAGTTGATCTGTCCGAGGAACCTCTACAGTGGTTCAAGAACCTGCCCATGGCCATCCATGAGTTCTCCTAGTTTATGTCTCGGGCAGCCTATGATGGTTTCGGGTTGGCAGCTTGCATAGTGGCAGCGGGCAGCAGTTCCCAACGCTTGGCTTGGCTACAGTCATCAGACCTCGATCAATAGTTCAGGACAAATTGGTTGATGTCCCATGCCAAGGAGAGAACCTCTTTGGCAATCCCACGACCGACAAACCTGCCGAGCTGGAGACTGAGTTCATAATGAGGACCAGGCTATCTAAAAAGACCGCTGCCCCTCCCCGACGGAAGGGCTCGGGTAAAAAGCCCTTTTAAACAAGGAAAAGGGCTGCTTACAGAAACTACACACCTTTTCAGGCCTCCCCGACTCCCCAGCAGGGTCAGCAGGCCAAGGGAGATGGTCATGGCCCTCGTAAGCAGAAGGCTCCCAAACCTCAGTCATCTAGGGGAGGCAATGACCAAATGTATACTGTCTACCTGGGTGGCGGACTGTTTCGCCCTCACCTATAAGCAGACAGGACTCCCGCTGGAAGGCCATGTCACAGTGTACTGTGTCAGAGCCATGGTGACCTCGGTGGCAAACCTGCACTCCATCCCCATGGTGGACATCTGCCAGGCCGCCACCTGGTCTTCAGTCCATACCTTCTCAGCCTATTACTGTCTGGAAAGGGAATCCCGACAGGACAGTGCCTTTGGCCAGACTGTGCTCTGTAATCTTTTTTGGGTTTAGGCAACTCCTGCCCTCCGACCCTTCTGCCTTCAGGCTACCAGAGTGCTGGTTTCCATCGGGCATATGGGTCCTACTCTGGTCTGCTGCTGCTCATGGCTTCCCTTGAGAGCGACCACGTGTTTTTTGCTATTGGTTTTTGGTAGCTTGTAGCTGGGGAGTCCCATATGTGATGACTGACTTCCTGCTTGTTCCCGGAGAAAGCGTAGCTACCCGCCTGTAACAGATGTTCTCCGGGGACAGCAGGAATCAGTCCTCACAACCCTTTCCCCTCTCCTTGGAGTTGCTTCTTTACCATCTTTTCATTTTTGCTGTCTTTTAGCTATGTCATCTGAGCAAGATGGCACTCTTGGGCAGGAAGAGGACCACGCATGCATGGTAGCATCTCCCAAAGGCTTTCTTTGAAAGCTAGGTGGATGCTTCCGCGAGGGCTCCGTCGGTGCCCTGTATGTTTGCAAATGGTGGTATATCAACTTCCAATAAACATAAACTTAATTTCCTTATTCCCTTTTCAGGACAATCTAATTAATTAGTGGCAGGGTTACTGGACCTAATATCATAAATCTAGCACTCCAGTTTCTTCTGATCTGAAGGTTTGGATCAGAAACCAGAATACTCACTTGTTTCCCTAAGCAGCCCCTAGTTCAAGATGAGCCTGGAGAATTCCTTCACCATTTTTGTCAACAACTGCTTTTCTTATGAATTCTGTCTCTGTCCATTCTCCATGTTTCTATTCTTGGCCTGGTACTTTTCTTAGGCAATACACCTTGTGCATAATTTGCTTCTTAGACTGTTTCTAACATATTTTCCCAGATGGCGCACATAGGCATCTGTTTACGAAAGTGCAGTAAAGGTTTTGCCTTGTGGCAGGTACAAAACCTGTGTGATAAATGCAGGGTGAGTGGCCAGTATGTGCCTTACAGATACCGCACAGGGCAGTCCACTACTGCAGAGGCTTGCATTTTTATTTATTTATTTATTGCTTTTATATACCGCGCTCTTTAAAATCAGTGCGGTTTACAGATAACACTTTTGTACAAACAAGAGGCCTGTTATGCACTTTCATTGAACGGGTAATACAACTTGGATTTCAAACTGGGGAAACTATCTACAACTATCTACCACTATCTACAATATACACATGAGTTGCTTGTTATTTACAGATGGCTAGGTGACTACAACTATCTACCACTATCTGCAATAATACATGAGTTGTTTGTTATTTACAGATGGCTAGCTGGGTGTATGGTGGGTGAGGTTGAATTACTGGGCTGTGAGTAGTGCAGGAGAAAAAGGTGGTGTTTTAATGCTTTTCTGAATTGAGCAAGGTCAGTGATCGCTCGGACGGTAGTTGGGAGCGCATTCCAGCAGCTGGGAGCATAGAACTTAATGGCTTGGTTCCTTGTTGCCTGGGTGCATTTTGTTATTTCCATGGGGGTCTGTAGCGTGTTGGTGGTGAATGTCCTCCTTGCTCTGTTTGCTGAAGTGGTATAGAGAAGGTCTGTCAGGGAGGTGGGTGATATTTTGTTGATGGCTTTGAAGGTCACCAGGACTACTTTATAAGTGAGCCGGCAGGTGATTGGTAGCCAGTGCAAATCCTTTAGGATTGGGGTAATGCGGTCTCTTCTAGAGGCCCCGTTTAGGAAGCGTGTAGCTGCGTTCATTGCTAGCTGTAATGGGTTTAGTGTGTTTTGGGGTCGACCATGCAGGAACACATTGGCAGAGTCAAAGTGGGGGGTCACCAGTGCCTGAAAAACTGTTCTGAAGTCATCTGGTTGCAGCAGGGGTCGGAGATGTCACACTGTTCGTATTTTGTGGTAAATTTGCTTGATGATGTTGCTGATGTGTGCTTTAAGTTCGAGTTGTTGGTCTAGCATAACGCCTAGGTAGCAGATGGCAGCTTTACTTGGGAGCTCAGTGTCTCTCGTCCTTAATGTCGCTGGTGGGCAGAAGGATTGATTTCTTGTAATTAACAGTACGTCCGTCTTGCTGAAGTTTATCTTGAGGCTCTGTGAATGGAGCCAGTCAGTTATGGCCTCAAATCATTTTACTAGTGGGGAGAAATCCGGATGGTCGATCGTGAATGGGGTGAAAAGTAGTACGTCATCCACATAGATCAAGCATGAGATGTTATGGGAGCAGATTATTTCACATATGGGTAGCATGTATATATTGAATAAGAGGGCGGAGAGCGAGGAGCCCTGAGGCACACCATGTTTTTGTTGGAATGGCTTAGAGGTCATGGAGCCTGCACGTACCTGCTGCAATCTGTTCGTTAGATGGGATTTGCACCATCTCCATGCTGAGCCATTAATTCCCTTTTCCTGAAGTCGTATCAGGAGTTGCTCATGGTTTACAGAATCAAACGCAGCAGCAATGTCCAGGAAAATTAGAGCATATCCTCGTTTGGCAGGAAAATTAGAGAACATCCTTGTTTGGCATTCCTTGTATTGGCAGGCAGCATGAGATCACAGGAACGTGGAATCAGAGTGATGGAGAAGGAAGAGGACAAGCAGCAATAGCTACAGTGCCTCCCACTTCTCATTCACAGTGGCAACAGCCCTGACATGCCAATTCCCCCTCAGCAGCTCCCAGAGACCTCCGATTCCCCTCCCCCCCAAGGCACACAGCCAGCCCTGACAAGCTCAACATACCAGCGGTGAAAGGGGCAGGGGTGGTAATGCTCCTCCCCCTTTTACCACAGGCCCACCAGGGAAGATCTGGTAAGGAACAGAAACATAAGAGCATAAGAAGTGCCATACTTGGTCAGACCAAGGTCCATCAAGCCCAGTATCCTGTTTCCAACAGTGGCCAATCCAGGTCACAAGTACCTGGCAGGTTCCCAAAAGTCACACAGGTTCCACAATGTTTGTCCCGGGGCAAGCAGTTGATTTCCCAGGTCCAAATTAGTACTGGTTTATGGACCTTTCCTCCAGGAACTTGTCCAAAACTTTTTTAAACCCAGCTACACTAACAACTTGAATTCCAGAGTTTGATTACACGTTGAGTAAAAAAATATTTTCTCTTATTAGTCGTAAATGGGTTACACTGTAGCTTCATTGTGTGTCCCCTAGTCTTTCTACTTTTTGATGGCATAAACAACCTATCTACATTTACCCATTCCACTCCATTCATTAATTTATAGACCTCTATCATATATCCCCTCAGACATCCAGGATGAAAAGCCCTAACCTTTTTAGCCTCTCTTCTTAGGGGTATCCTTCCATCCCTTTTACCATTTTGGTAGCTCCTCTCTGTACCTTTTCTAATTCCTCTATATCCTTTTTAAGCTACGGCAACCAGAATTGCACACAATATTCAAGGTGCGGTCACACCATGGAAAGATACAGAGGCATTATAATATCCTTTGTTTTATTCTCCATTCCTTTCCTTATGATTCCTAGGATTCTGTTTGCTTTCTTGGCTGCTGTTGTACACTGGGTTGGTTGTGGGCCTTGGGGAAGGGGTTGGACTTTGACAGGGCCTCCAGGGGCCTGGAGGGGGATCAGAGGTCTTGGGGGCTGTGTGGGGGATTGGGCATGTCAAAGCTAGTTGTATGTCTTAGAGGTGATTGGAGGTCTCAGGGTGGGCTGAGTGGGGATCAGGCATGTCAGGGCTGGTTGTGTGCCTTGCGGCGGATTGGAGGATCAGCCATGCTGGGGCTGGTTGTGTGTCTTGGGGCACTAAGCAGTTAACATCCATTTTAATGCAGTTTAACCCTTAGGATGGATCCACAGCAATGTTTACTGTGTGTTAAAACAGCCAATGCATTAAAAATTCCATATTAACTGTTTAGCACACAATGGGATAGGGACAAGGGGGGTTATGAGTGGGGAGGGGGGGTGTAAACTGCACTTTGTAATTATCATACGGTTTTTAGCACATTGTAACTGTCAGTTTTGTAGTCAATGCTACTTCACTTGACTTTTCCTCAAGAGGAGGCATTAAGTGCACCTGCTTTAATTGCAAATGAACTCAACATGCAGTAAGGAACTTTTCAGTGCAGTTAACTGTAGGGGACATGCTGCCCATGCCCCTGAAAGTGTGTGGCTTTTGCACTGACCGCGTGTTAGTTTTAACTCCTAATGTGGGTTAAGTGCAAAAACGTGAACTCATTTTAGTAAAATTCAATGAAATGTGTGCCTTTGAGTCAATACTGACTCCTTGTGACCAAGCAGCCCCTGGGTTTTCTTGGCAGTGTGATTAGAAATAGATTGCTAGGCCTTTCTTCCGAGACAATGGAGGGTTAAGTGACTTACTTAAGGTCAGAAGGAGTACTAGTGGAAATCAAACCCTGCTTAGTTACCAAGCCAGGGCTATAACCACTAGTTTACTCCAACATGCTCCTAAATCAACTTTGTGTGCACTAAAATTTTTAAAGTGCCCAAACAAACTGGCAGCATGTTAATAAATGCACATTTTGACCTGCTATCCCTTAAGTACAATGTTCTTCCCCTGCATTTCTCAACTCTGATGCCTTCTCGTTCTGTCTCAACTGAAAGTGTGGGTACAGCAGTATAACAGCAAATTTATAGTCACCAGCAGTATTTTTGTTAGCAAAATTAATTTTATATGAAATGTTTTACTACTCCCAACCTCCCCCTGGATCCTTATACCCCAAATTTTCAAGGGAATTTCTTTATCCCCCAACACAAATAGAATAATTTCTTATTCCTTCTCTGATAACCCCTTTTCTCAAGGAAAATAATGGTAGGATTGCCATTTACTCTGTTTTTGTATGAGTAATTTGTACTTACTCGCCCTTGTGCAATGTTTCTAAGTCCACAGTGCTAGCCACTGACAAGTATCAGCCATCCATAGCATCCCATAGAATTGCTAGGGGTTACCATGGCAACAAACAATAAGATCCGTACAGTAATGCACTGCCAATTTCATACCAAGGGGCTCTCAGCGGGCCTAATCCACCTGGTGGGATGCCTTTTGTTTTCATAAAATTATTTAAGAAGCAGCTCCCAGGAACACCCTGAAACTCTATTGAACACATCATCACAGATTCCACTGAGGTAACCCTAATCTAATGTTCTCTTGCCCACACTAGATTCCCCACTGAACATTTACGAGCAGTCAAGTTTGGAACATAACAATCTATATTACTATCTGATCGCATCAGATGTCAGTTACTGTATGACATCAGAGTCAAAAAGCATCAGATGAGGGTTTTTGTCAACAAGGCTTTTTCAAAAGATGCAGAATGAGAAAAAAAGCAATATTTAAAAAGCTCCTTAGCGTATGCTTAATATAATTAGTGACATGGTTACTGACAGTTTATGAATATCAAAGATACCTTAAAAATTAAGGGGTCGATATTCAGCTGGCACATTTACCAGCTTAAGTTAAAAATTGGCCGTGGCATTTGACTAAATCAGTATATTCAGTAGCGGTGCAGAATATACAGATTATATGAACCACCATCCAAGGAAGCACTCGCACTTGCAAGTATCAAAGTGCAAAACAAAAGCAAGGTGAAAGAATAAAACAACCCACTAATGTGAGTTGTATGGCATTTACCTATAGAAATGGCATCCACATGAAAATGGCAATTTTAGAAAGGGCAGAGCCCTCCATAAAGCAATCCTCTCAGCGCCGGCTTTCAGAGCCGCGAAGAGAGTTTCTCTCTCGCGGCTCTGTTAAGCCCGCCGGGGCTGATGGCTATTAAGCCGGCACAGAGAGGGACTGATGCAGGGAGGGAGGACTCTGCCGGGGGGGGGGGGGGGGGCCCGTGGGACACTTGATTCTGCCGCTGCCACAGCAGCAGCAGCCAGTTTGTTTTTTGGTTTAATTTTCCCTGGGCTGATGGAGGGGGAGGGGGGATAGGACTGGCTATAGGCTGATGGGAGGTTAGGACTGGTAATGGGCTATGGGGGGGCTAAGATTGAAAATGGAGTGATGGGGGGGTTAGGACTGGTAATGGCATGGGGGGGGGCTAGGACTGGAAATGGGCTTATGGGGAGGGTTAGGACTGGAGGTGGGCTGATGGGGGGTTAGGACTTCTAATGGGCTATGGGGGGAACTAGGACTGGAAATGGGCTGATGGAGGGGTTAGGATAGGACTGGAAATGGGCTGTTGGGAGGTGCTAAGATTGGAAATGGGCTGTGGTGGGGGCTTGGATTGAAATGGAGTCATGGAGGGGCTAGAACTGGAAGTAGGATCATGGGGGGCTTGGATTGGAAATGGGCTGAGTGGAGGGGAGCTAGGATTTGACATGGGCTGATGGTGGGGCTAGGAAATGACTAGAAATGGGCTGATGGGGGGCTGGGATTGGAAATGAGCTGATGGAGGGACTCGGATAGGACTGGAAATGGTTGGGGGAGCAAGGACTGGAAATGGGCTGATGGTGGGGCTAGGATCAGTGGCGGCCCAAGGGGGGTGCGGGGCCATGTGCGGAGACTCGGTGCGGGGCCTAATTTGCATAAGTGGCCTTATTTGCATAAATATTTGCATAATGCTAACATACACTAACTTTTAGTAAACATGTCTCTTAATGAGTGTATGGATAAAGACAGACTAAAAGATTTCTACATTACTATAATCCAGTGCCAACCGCCAGGCACATCAGGAACTACTACAAACACTGCCCATTTAGAACCCATAGCAAACCCGCCGTATCCTAACAGCACTACCAGGACTCGCAAAGCACCATACCCTACCTATCAAAAGGCAACACTGCAAATATTAAACCAATACATTTCAGAGAACAATACATGACTTACTGGGGAAAGAAAACAAGTGGCAATGTCTAATAGGAATTACATAAACAGAATACCTCAGCTCAGTTACACATGCAGAACATAGACCATCACCAAACAAGGAATCACAAATTAGAAACAGGAAGGCAATAATTAAACTGGGAACCCCAAAAGCCAAACTTGGAATGTACAACAACACTGTAGAAATAAAACTATAAATTAATTTCCTCTTGTATCAAACAAAGCGCAGACGTTAATGATGCACATTTCCCAGAGCTTTCATATTCCAGGTAATAAATTCAAAATAAAGAGATATCTTTCTACCTTTTGTGCATTTTTTTTCAGTTGCAATTGCTCCAGCCACTTTCTTCTGGTTTCTTCATGTTTTCTGCTAACTCTCCATCATCTGCTGTCCATTTGTCCTTTCTTCTCTCTTCTAGTTTTTTTCCATTCTCTCTCTCTACATCTGCTTTAACATACTAATCTTTCTCCTTTTGCTCTTTCCTCATTCCTATTTCATCCACTCAAATTTTACCCCTCCATCCTCAATCCCCACTTACTCTCCCAATACCCGGCCAATTGTAGATTTTTTATCCCTCCCACACAAAATATTTTTCCCCTCTCCATTTTACTCTCCCAGCCCCATCCCATTCTAATCCTCCCCCAACATCAGCTCCCTTCTAGTTCCAGCCTCACCCAGTATCCATTCCCTTCTAGTCCCTGCATCAGCCCATTTCCAGTCCTAGCCCCCCATCAGCCCATTTCCAGTCCTAGCAACCCCCCAACCCAATAGCAGTCCTAGCCCCCCCATCAGCCCACTTCCAGTCCTAACCCCCCATCAGCCCACTTCCAGTCAGCCCCCCATAGCCCATTGCCAGTCCTAACCCCCCCATCAGCCCACAGCCCATTACCAGTCCTAACCCCATCAGCCCACCTCAAGTCCTAACCCCTCCCCATCAGCCCATTTCCTGTCCTAGCCCCTCCATAGCCCATTATCAGTCCTAAACCCCCCCATAGCCCATTACCAGTCCTAACCCCATCAGCCCACCTCCAGTGTTAACCCCCCCATCAGCCCATTTCCAGTCCTAGCCCCCCCATAGCCCATTACCAGTCCTAACCCTATCAGCCCACCTCCAGTCTTAATCCCCCCAGCCCATTTCCAGTCCTAGCAACCCCCCAACCCATTACCAGTCCTAGCCCCCCATAGCCCACTCCCAGTCCTAATCCCCATCACCCAATTTTCAGTTTAAGCCCCCCATACCCCATTACCAGTCCTAACCTCCCCATCAGCCCACTCCCAGTCCTAATCCCACCAACCCATTTCCAGTCCTAATCCCCCATCACCCAATTTTTAGTTTAAGCCCCCCCATAGCCCATTACCAGTCCTAACCCCCCATCAACCCACTTCCAGTCCTAATCCCATCAGCCCATATAAAGACTTAGCTCCCCCATAGCCCATCACCACTCCTAACCCCCCCATAGCCCATCACCACTCCTACCCCCCCCATAGCCCATCACCACTCTCAACCCCCCCCCCAGCCCATCACCACTCCTAATCCCCCCCCAGCCCAGCCCAGCCCAGCCCAGCCCAGAGAAAAGTAAAAAAAAAAAGCTGTCTTCTCCCGCTGCCGGGGTCCGGAAGTAGAAGTTGAGTGAATATCGGCTTTGGGCATGGTGGTGAATCATGGTTTGGAAGTCAGTTTTGACTAATATTGAGATGCCTGACTGATAGTCGATGTGATTTGAGGTAAGTGTTTAGATTTTGTTACAGTGTTGGCACGGAGTTGTGTTTACAGGTTGCGGGATTGGATTAAGCCCTGTATTTTTGTTTTATTTTATTTTTTAGAGTTGGATCCCCTTGAAACAGCAGCAGCGAAACGCTCACATGAGATGTCTAGAAAAGGCGTTGGGGCATTCATCCATCTTGTTACACGATTTGTGATTTTGTCAGTTTATAGTGTTGTTTGAAATTATTGAATGAAATGTTTGTATATCGTGTATCTTGATGGTTGTTGTTAGCGAGTGAGAACCATTGATGTTATTTTAACTCCTGATTTGAATTTTTCAGTGAGTTATTTCTGAGGCTCTCACTCGTGGGTTGTGTTTAAAATGCTTGCAAATTGTTTAAATTGGCTGAAGTCTCTTATTTAAATTTATGTAGTTCCTAATGTGCCTGGCAGTTGGCTCTGGATTATAGTAATGTAGAAATCTTTTAGTCTTTCTTTATCTACACACTCGTTAAGAGGCATGTTTAGTAAAAGTTAGTGTATGGTAACATTATGCAAATATTTATGCAAATAAGACTCCTTATGCAAATGAGGCCCCGCACCGAGTCTCCGCACATGGCCCCGCACCCCCCTTGGACCGCCCCTGAGTACTAATGATAGTTTATTCTGTGCCTTCGAGTCAGTGCTCATTCCTGGAGACCCAATAGCTCCTGGGTTTTCTTGGCAGCGTGAATAGAAGCAGATTGCCAGGCCTTTCTTCCGAGACACAACGACCCAAGAGGCAACCAGTTAGGTAATATCAATATCTACATAAGGCAGTGCCCCATAAATAAAGTAAACCACCGCACTTGAATGTTTAAACCCTTATTTTGTTAGTGGACATTCTTTTGTTGGACTTATCAAAGTGAGGAACAAACCCCTACAAATTAAATGTCCATTTTAATCAATGTGTTGCAGTAAAAGCAGCCTCATTAGTCTAAATAAATAGCAAGAAAAACTTATCTGATGTAGAATGGGTGATTCCCCAAAAGCACTCATTCAGAAGACCACAGACTTTGGTTCCCAACCCAGACCTCAGGTACCCCCAGGCCAGTGAGGTTTTCAGGATATCCCCAGTGAATATGCATGAAATAGATCTGCATGCACTGCTTCCATTGTATGCAGATCTAGCTCATGCATATTCATTCATGAAGCAGTCCATGGATATCATGGAAACCTGACTGACCTGGGAGTGCCCAAGGACTGGGTTGGGAACCACTGCACTGGAGGACAGCAACCTTGGGTCGGAGGGACTGGGGTTTCTACTCCCACAGGCCCTCTGGCCTGAGGCAACATGCCCCAACCACTAAGCCACTCCTTCCCTTCCCAGTGGGAAAATGCTGACTGTGCTATTGTGGATCTCAAGTTCACCGTCATTAGAGTTGTTAAATCATATTGGAGAGGCAGTGATATTGGAAGAAATCTTTTGCAGATACAACAAAGATGTATCTTTGAGCTTAATACCATGACACCGAACAGCATTAATCTGGACCAAGATTTCTCTGTTTTTTTTAGGAGACTGATGTAAGCAATCATGTATATAGTTTAGTTTTCTGCAGCTTTACACCCCCTTCTTTGGTTTTCCCTATTCCCTATTCCCTCCTCCCCCTTCCCCCTTCTCCCCCATTTCCCCCTTCCCCTTCTCCCCCTCTTCCCCTCCTTCCTCTTCCTCTTCCTCCCTCCCCTTTCCACCTTCCCCTTCACTTTCCCCTCCCTTTCCTATTCCTTCCCTTCCCTGCTTTCACCCCCTTCCCCCTCTTTCTTCTCCATGGCCCCCTCCCCCCTTCCCTGACCTTCACCGCAGTCTTTCCTTTGGTCTTAGCTATTGTTTTTATCCTTTTATTTATTGCTCATATTCTTTTTATCATTAATAGGTATGGAGTTTTTTGGGGGGGTGCTTCTTTTTGTTGGCTTGTCTACCAAGGATTCTTCACAATTCTTTAATGTTCAATAAAAATTGTTTTGTTTCACATATATAATTGGACTATTAATAATTTTTAATGTGATCACTTTTTTGACAATATTTTATCAGTTTTATGTGCAATTGGTTATTCATCTAAGCACAGTTTGGATTATTATCTCTTATTTGGCCATTTTAGTATGGTGTTTTATCCCTGTGATTTTTAGTTATTTATTCTTTTAACCCTGGAATTACCGAGATTTTTTGCACACACTGAATACCGTTGGGGTCATAAATGACCCCTCGACGAATTTTAATTGTTAACCATGAAAAATTTAAGCTAAACAGACAAAATATTATTCCGAATTAATTATTTATTATATGAAGGTTAAATGTTTTGAAATGTAATGCTTTATCATAAAATTACATGAAGAAGAGTTGCCATGAAAGCAGTTTTTGCATGCACTTGATGAACACAGTAAAGTACTACAGTCATTTGCATGAGACACAGACAATTTCTGAATGTTCTTTGCAAACATTGCGCTTGCAGGAGGTGCAAACTATGTTGCTTTTCTTGTCTTTTACTCTGGAACAGTAGTGACACCTTGCCCTTTTCTTTGGGATCCCGACATTGCAAACAGTATCAGTGACTTCTTCAATGCTGGAAGAAGTCTCGCTGCAATTACTCTGAAGCAGCTGCTTTCCTAATTCCAAGAGGAATAGACGACGTCTGTGCTTTGACTTGGACTGCCATTCTGGATTTAGTGACATCCAAACAATGAAGACGTTCAAAGCACTGATGTCCAACATGTTGTAGAAGATTGTCACTGGCCAGCGTCTTGTCATTCGTTTTGTGGTATATGTGCGCAACATTTGATCTGCCGTATCTACTCCACCTTTACTTTAATTATAGTCCAAGATCATGCGTGGTTTTTTTGTCTGGACGTGTGTTATCTACTTCTTCTTGATCATGCAAACTTCTCAGAAGAACAACCACTTTTCCTTTCTTCGGGCAATTACCAGAGTGGCGTCATCGCGAAAGGCAAACAGTGAAGTGAATACCTCTCAGCCCTTTGCTGTTACAAATTCTGGAGGTAATTCTTTTCTGTTCTTTCAAATTGTCCCCAAAAGTGTCATTTGTTTTTCTAGCAATTTCCGTGACAGGGATAAACTGCAGAAGAAATTGTCAACAGTAACATTTCTGCCAGATCGTGTCAATCCTTCAGTGAGTTGCAGCACAACCCTTTCACCCTGATTCTGTTCCCTGTTTTGTCCGAGTTCCCTTCCTGTATATACTTGAAGACGCAGAACATATGACATGTTAACATGTTGCACTGTCACACAACATCCATAGCTTTATGCCATATTTCCCAGGTCTGCTGGGAATATATTGTCTGAATGGAACACGGCCACGAAATGTAAGCAGTTGTTTATCCACGGTAACATTTTCACCAGGAACAAAGGCGTCACTTAGAGTTGCTTCCCAGGTATCAAAAATGTGTCTGACTGGAGCAAGCTTATCCATGCCTCGTTGTTCACGTCTGTTGGTTGCATCATCAAATCTGAGAGCACAAGAAATTTGCTGAAAATGGTTACGGGCCATATTTTTGCCGAAAACAGAACGACCATCTTCAAGGTTCCACAACTGAACTATGGATTCATTTCGTGACTTGTACACGCCTGAGAGGATCAGAAGTCCAAGAAAACTTTGAAATTCTCCATCTGTCAAATCTTTCCAGGTGTCGTCATAAATGTGTCTTCCTTGTTTGCTCGTCCACATCATGATTTCATTCAATAAGTTCTTCCTCATGGACAAGTGGAATGCTGCGAGAGGGCCATCAACATTTCGTACAGCATACCTTGTAGGACCTTGTTGTACGGGCATGACATTAGCTCTGGCGTATCTTCCAGCAGCTTGCTTTATAGGTTTCCTGTTCCATGATGTGGCATCCTTAGATACATAGACTTCAATGGCAACATTTGTGCTTATAGTTGATGACCTCTTATCTCCTCTACGACCACAACTAAGATTCCTCACAGATGATACTGACACCGAGGACTCTTGCCTTCTTCCCCGTCCAGCACAGCCTCGACCTTTGCCTCGACCTGTAACTTGACTCTTTGCTGCAGGCGATGTTACCGGTTCAACATCAGTCTCACATTCACTTGGCGACCAACTGCTGTCTCCATCTGAATCATGACTGTCATCATCAGATTTATCGCCTGAACTTGGCTGATATGCTTCTTCGCTTGCTGAATATGCTGCATCATCAGACGACTCAGAGCCGTCACTGTCAGCATCTCGTTGCAATATTTCTCTTACTTGGGCAGCTGAATACTTTCCTTTTGACATCATAAACAATAACCTAAAATAAATAAACAAAGATAGTTGAATAAAACACAAAGCATTTTTACTATAGGTGTACAATAATCGTGATGAACGAGCTGAAAGCCTTTAGATTTCATCGTAAATAATGAGAGAACGTATGATATCAATTACAGAAAATGTGTAATTTTCATAAAATAAGAGTACAAAAAATAAATGATACATAATTAATGATAAATACCTTTGTCAGATCAAAAAATTCACAAAACTGCAAATTGTATCATGATCCAAACCGGACGTAAGCAACTGGGGTAAAAAATGACCCCACTGGTACTCTGTGCTGCAATTCATCACTAGCGTCACCTAGCGTATGAAAATTATTCCTCTCATGGTGCAATATAAAGAGAATATTGACATGTGAAAAGTCATAAAAAGATTGCATTCTTGAACAACTAGTTTCTGAAATACACGTTGTGAAACTTGCAATGGGGTCACTTTTGACCCCATCGGTACTCCCAGGGTTAACATATTTTATGTTTTGGATATTTGTTGTGGTCTGAATTATAATCCAAATCTATCAATTGGCTTTTACTTCCCCTCCTTTTGTGGTTTTAAGAAGGCTATTAGTACTTTTTATTTTTGTACTTTTTATTTTTTTTCTTATACTTTCCATAGTGAAATACATGTTCTCATTTTTGTGTATGGCTTCTACTTCCACATCTGTTATTTGTATAGAGATCCCTTACACTTATAGCTCCTTCATTTCATGTTTTGCTATTCTTCCATCTCACAGCAGTTCTGAGGAGATTTATATCTATTTTTTTATATAATGGGAGTGAATTGCCATTGTGGGATGTGTAGCATCCAGTCTATCCACTGTGTGGATCTTCAACATTATGCATTTAAGATTTGAAGATATTCTTCTTATAATCTGCATACATGTTTTTGATTTCATGTATGGTCTTTACATGTCTACGGTTTTCTCTCACATTGAGATCTTTTACTTTGAACATTTTCACTATGTTTTATTTTGTTATTCCCCTTATAGATTTTTACTTTTACGGTTTTAAATGAAAGGAGTTATTTACAGCCATTAGATATAAGACGTTCAGTTGATTCATGCTTTTTTATAATAAAGTTTTCACTGCTTTATAAGCGAACCATTTATTTAATATTGCTGTATGACATGATCAAGTCTCCCTTTGGGAGGACTGAAACTGGCTTGTTCATACCATCATCTACTTTTTCTTTCTACTCCGCTCCACCTTAAACTGCATTACAGCACCAAAAAGCAGCACTCAAATAGTTCAGAGGTTGGTGTGCAAATCCATTTACACGCTACTCCGGACTGGTTGATTTTCTTGGACGCTGTTCAGGCAGGTTCCCCTTTCCTTCAGTTTCTTTCAATTTGTATTCGTACAATCTTCACTTGCTATTGCTCAATAGTGCAGATTCCCCTTTAATGCCCTCATAGGAGTTACCTTTTTATTATAGCCACAAAGCGAGCATTGTTTGTCTGTCAGCTTATTTATATAATTTGTTACATTTGCTTTGTCCCCTCAATACCCTAGATAAGCAGACCTGAGATGCAGAACGGTTTTGAAATTTTGTAGTCACGATTTTTGAGCCTTCCTCTCTTTGTGTGTTTGCGAGATAATCTTTCACACAAAATGAGTATTGATTAACCAGTTCATATTTTATTTATCACATCATTTCGTCCATGAAACATATAAGCAGGCTTGAGTTACAATGATGCCGCCAAACTATCGAGGGTGCCGTTTTTGCCTATGGGCCTGCCAGTCATATAGATAATAATTCAGATAATTATGCTTTCATTTTCCATATGAACAATCTTGAGATGGATGGCTCCTGGTAAAAGTGTTGTTTCCTATGTTTTGTGAAACAATAAGTAGCCATGTATAAAAAGATCTGAAGAGACATAATTTATGTATGAGCATTCACACGAGCTGTTAACGCAAGATACATCTGTATACATGAGATTTTCTACTTTATTGCTTTCCTTTTTTTTTTTTTTTAGGTACGCTGTTATGGATTTGCTGTCATATAGACCCTAGCCATTCAATAGGCTGCAATCTAGGTATCAGCAGCTCTTCTTGATTCACTTCATTCACACATGTCTGTCACATGG
The DNA here is from genome assembly GCA_033557465.1 of Ichthyophis bannanicus. NCBI lineage: Eukaryota > Metazoa > Chordata > Amphibia > Gymnophiona > Ichthyophiidae > Ichthyophis > Ichthyophis bannanicus. The sequence continues at coordinate 407,472,512 of CM066035.1, read as the reverse complement.
CCTCTCCTTTATGTATTTATTTTAATAGATTCAGTGGCAGTCTCCTATGATGTCTATGACGTTTCCATTCCCATTTTTTTGAAATTTTATTTTTTTTTACCTCATGTTCCACTTCATTTTACTATTTTTTATCCAAACACAGTTCATATTTCAACATAGACTGAGTACCTTGTTTTTATGGCTTCCCATTTCTTTTTATATCAGAGAGAGTAGTACTCATGCTTTCATCATTCAAAATTACCAATTATCTATAAGTAAGTTCTCTGTGGTTCTTTTATCCTCCCCTCCCGTAGCACTCGTTGACAAATTTTAAACGAGTATATTTTTAATCTTAATACATGTTTTTTTTTAAGGTTTTATCATTTATTATTATATTTATACTTCTATGATTTGTATGCATTTAATTGTTTGTGCGTTTCTTCACTTTGAGGTTCCCCCTAACTGTATATCCATCTCAGCTGAGAATTTACCATGCCTTAATATGCCATGCTGCAATAATCAAGGCTTGGCAAAATTTTAATATTTGTTCTGTCACATGCAGAGGTTCTGTACATGGTTAGATGAGCAGTTCATGGTGCTGCGCTGGCCTCTGATCAAGCTCCAATGATCATTCTCCCAGCAACATCAAGAACAGCAGCTTCACTCAGCATTTAAAGTAATTGACATAAACCTTTACTTTTCAGGTTAAAGCAGTGGTTCCTGAATCTGTCCTGGGGGCTCCTCAGCCAGTCAGGTTTCCAGAATATCCACAAAGAATACGCACAAGAGAGATATACATATACCAGCCAGTCTGGTTTTCCAGATATTCACAATGAATATGCATAAGAGAGATTTGCATACACTGCCTTCATTGTATGCAAATCTCTCTCATGTATATTCATTGTGGATGTCCTGAAAACCCAACTGACTGGGATAAAGGAAACATTCACAGCCAAAAGACACACAGTTTCACACAGACAGTCTGCACCTGTACACATCTTCCTTTGGAACCCAGAAATTGCCCTAAACAAAATACTTCATAGAACAAAAAAATAACCAAGACTCCTTTAAATATCAGATTGGACTTTTCAGTGTCAAGTTTCATGTCTGGGGAAAAAGGAGCACAGTTCCTTCATATTGCAAATCATACTTTCCTGTAAGAGCAGATGGATTTCAGTCTTACAATAGAGGGTGCTGACTGGCTTCCAGGTTCACAGCCTGTTTTTAACATGCATTGTTCACAACATAATCCATAAACTAAGACCTTTAAACTTGAAGCAGTTCCAGTTCAAAAAACCAGGCTAGGCTGTCTCCAAACTTTGGCTCTGTACAAACTATTCCGGTCTTTTAAGCTTAAAGCAGTTCCTTCACACAATACCAGACTGTCTCCATACCTCTGCTTTGTATGAACATTCCAGACTAGGTTTTCCCTATAGCACTGCAGGGTTCAGCCACTAAGCTTCGATCTTTCTATGCAACAAGTAATCTCCCTTGCCCTGTTTGCTAGCATCTGCTACTTGAGCCCATAACACTGCCTCTTACCCTTTCCAGGCAACCATCTCTCTCTCTCTGTCTCTGTGCTAGGGAGCTTCCAAAGCAGAAACATTAAGTAAAACTGAGCCTACTTTCTGGTATTCCATACTCATTTCTGCCCTCCTCAGGACCACATGGTATCTCCTTGCTGGGATCCACTTCCATGTCCACAGTTGGTTCCTTGGGATGATGAGGCAGGCAGACGGGAAGCTCTCCAAATATGTGGTTCCTCCCCCTGAGCTCTTCCCAGGTATGTTCCTCTCCTTGGGCGCAAAGGTAAACTGGTTAAATTATTAGAGGAATTCTTTAGCCACACTCTCCCTCCTGGTTGCCCTGGGAGTGGGAGGAGTGGCCTAGTGGTTAGGACAAGGTACTTCGGGCTGGAGGGCCGGGGGTTCAAGTCCCACCTGGGGACAGCAATCTCAGGCCGGAGGGACTGGGATTTCTAGTCCTATAGGCACTCCTTGTGGTCTTGGGCAAGCCACTTAACCCTCCATTGCCCATGTTCCCTGTAAGTATTAGCGTATGTGTGTCATATCCCCTTGTGTTAAATGTATCTCCCAATTGACTGCTTTGACCCAGTGAAAAGCAGGATATAAATACAGCTAAATAAAATAAATAAAAATAAAATAAACTGCTGAATCATCCAGCCTGCTTCAGATATCTGAGGGCTACCTTGGCTTTAGGGACTGTCTCCTATGCTCACTTTCTGGCTCATAGTAACTCTGGATCTTAGGGACCTGCCTTCAATTCCCGATCTCACAGGGATGATTCACACTACTCCTGGAGACTCAAGAGTGCTGAAGGTAGTCTAGAGCCAATCCATCTTGGAGCTGGCCCCTTTCTACTGAGCTCAGGGGACCTGTGCTTGTCATAGCCTGTTTGAGCAAAAGGATGCACTATTCCACTATTAATGACATCACCCCCAAAATGAAAAATCCCATTTACAATGGGAAAACTAAACAAGATGAAAGTGTTTGGCCTGCACACCCCTAAGATACATTGCAGATAATCCCAAACTTGCCAGAAATAGCAGTGGAGCCACATAAATACTGAAAAATGGGGGACAGTACTGATCCTTATGGAACTCAATTCTTCCTATAATGTATCATTCTTCCATTGTACCTGGAAAGTTCAGTCTTTCAAGAAAGACCTAAATTAGGCCAATATTTGGCCCCCTACCCAATCTCTATCAAATGCCGTAGCATTAAGCCATGTTTAATTGAAATGGAAGCTGCTAAAATCTCTTAATAAAATCAACAATAAATTCACTCCAGTATCGGCTTATCTATGAATCATGTCCAATAAGCCTACCATCGAAAAGGCAGTCCAACAACAGTTGCAGGACCGCATCGACGACAGAAAAGCCCTAGATGTTCATCAATACGGTTTCCGTCAACATCATGGAGTGGAAACCCTGCTTATAGCACTGCTTGACAACCTTCTCAAGGGCCTCGAAAACAGAAACAAGATGTTCGTACTTATATTTATTGACATATCAGCTGCATTCGATACAGTACACCACAGTACACTCATAAACCAACTCGCATCCATAGGTATAACGGGGACTCCTCTGAAATGGTTCTCATCATACATATCAAACGGAATGCAACAGGTCCATTTCAACGATGAAAAAGCTGATGCTTTCCCCCAAACCCAAGGCATTCCTCAAGGCTCAGCGCTGTCCTCCCTCCTATTCAATTTATACATAAAACTGGTTTGCGAAATCTTCCAGAAGCACAAGGTCAGTTACCACATTTATTCAGACGATCTAATGCTTTATACTCAACTGGACATAAATAAACCAAGCTACAACCAGCTAGAAGAATGCCTAAACATGCTTCAAACCTGGTTGCAACAAAACAACATGTCGATAAACCACAAAAAAACAGAGGTGATGTTCATCTCCAGGAAAACGGACTTCATCCCTCCCTCCACAGTCACCCTTAACAACAACGTCTATCACACTAAGCCCGAAATAAAATATCTAGGGGTATTACTTGATAGCAACCTAAAGATGGATAAACACCTCCAGTTAACCAACCGGGCCATTTTCCATAAATTAAAAGTCCTTCAACCACTCCGTAATATCATTGATCAATCCGACTTCAGAACAGTGGCGCAAGCTCTCATCATTCCCCACCTGGACTACTGCAACGCCATTCTACAAGGCCTACCAAAGAACATCCTAAACATCTTGCAAATGGCGCAAAACGTTGCCGCTAGAATCATCATGAAAAAAGGCATCACTGAGCACATCACCCCAGTACTAATTGAACTGCATTGGCTCCCCATTATTGCCCGCATCATATACAAAATTCTAGTAACCACATTTAAACTCATACATAACATAGCACCATCATACCTCACCAATCTAATCATCACGCAACCACCCAACAGAAGCAGAAGAACCGTAAACCTCAACACCCTCTGCGTCCCAAATAGCATAAGAACTGTCAAAGCAGATACGAGCAACAGATCATTCTCATACGCAGCACCACTTCTCTGGAACCGACTGCCTCACGAGCTACGATCAACAAGCGACTTGAAAGACTTTAGGAAAAAGCTCAAGACCCACCTATTCCAGACTCATTACAACCGGACCTAGGCAGTGAGCCCTTTCTACTATCTCTGCACCAAAATGGTACCGCACCTTCCTGACCTTATGACAAGGGAAACTGCAATTGTTGACCTATAATATTGTATATATGTACATATGTAAAGATACCCACACTCAAGTGTAAACTCAGTGACCTAACTGCTGTGTTGTGTGCAAATCCTTTTTAATAAAAACGTATATCTTGCAAATTACTGTCCTGTACAGTCCATCCTGATGTGTAAAGTAAACAGCTGCTGATCGTAGGAAGTAGCGGTATACAAATGTCTACTAAATAAATAAATAAATAAATACCAATACTGTTACAGTGCCATGACCAGCTCTAAATCCTGATTGAAAAGGATGAAGAATCTCATGACTTTTTAAAAGTCCTTCCAATTGCACATAAGCCTTCCTTGTTATTTTTAAATAAAAAAAGGGTGATTTGACCCTGGACAGTAGTGTGCTACCATATTTGTGATTCTTTCATTCTCTTTGAGTAGAGGTTGTACCAATGCATTCCTCAGAGATGTAGGTAGATGTAGAGGGAGGAATGGCTCAGTGGTTGGGACAGGTTACCTCAGGCCGGAGGGCCAGGGATTCAATTCCTGCATGGGGACAAGCAACCTCAGGCCAGAGGGACTGGGGTCTTTAGTCCCATGGCCACTCCTTGTGGCCTTGGGCAAGCCACTCAACCCTCCATTGCCTCAGGTACACTTAGATTGTGAGCCCTTTGGGGACAAGGGAATAAAAAGTACCTGTTAGTATACATGTAAACCACACTGATTCTAAAGAGCACAGTATAAAAAAAAGAAATGAAAAAGAAATAAAAGGTAGGCAGCCCTCTTGCAGGGACTTTATTTATAATACAAGTTATACAGACATCCTGTGGCACAGAAAATCTTAGGCAGACCTGGATCCTAGTTGCATGTAGTAAAAATTCAATTTTTGATAACAAACTATCCATATACTTCACAGTTACCATTTTAAGTGAACAAAGTCTTTCACCTCACACTAACTCTAGCCTTATCCCCTCCCCCTTACTGAGCTAGTACCCTTTGTTTTATTCTCACTTCTTCACTCTTCTGCCTCTTTTCCTTCTCTGAATGAGGCTCTAATATCTTATTTGTTTCTGAAAAAATTGCCTGACATCTTTAACTCTGCCATTTACTAAACCTCTCTCAAACTCCTGTTAACTTCCTCAATACTTGAAATAAGTGATTAGCACAATTTCCCAATCTATGCAATCTTTCTGACATTCTCTTTCTTTTTCTCCCTTACAGAGGCCTCATCTCTTTGATGCCAGCATTTTCACAACTCTCAATTTGTCTCTTTTTTAAATGTCTTTTTAAACCATTTTCTCTCTACTTGCCTCACTTGTTTTTTCACCAGTTGTAGACACACACTAATACATGATTGAGGTTTATTGGGTTTCCAAACACGAACATTTTCACTAAGCTGCATTTCAGTACTAAATTTGCCAAAGAGGAGTCTACATATACATGAAGTCCCTGATTACAAGCAGATCTGTAGAGCCCAGACTTTGATATTGCCTTGCTATAATCAAACTTCTTTCCTTTTTCCATTCTCCACAAATGAAAATGAATCAAGTTAAGATTAGACCATGGGATAGGGTATATTGTTGATCAGTTATTCATTATCTACGTTCTTGCCCTTTTTGGTATGTAGATGCCATTGCATATAGCAGAAAAGCCAGTCTAATTGATGCAGTAACTGGTGCAATAGTGGAAAGATTACATCAGGTCTTTTGGCACACACAATTATTCTTGCTGCTATATTCTGCATGAACTATATCCATTTTGCTGAGAATATACCATGCCATAATATGCCATGTTGCAATAATAATAATAATAATAATAATTCACCAACACTATTCATTCTCCTTTTTCTAATAAATGCTCTGCCAGAAAATCTGTTAATTCTTCTAAATTCCCACATGGCAGTCGATAAATCATCATAAATCCACAGCTTCCCTATTGCCCAAAACAAAAACATTCCCATTTATTCTGTATCTCTTAGACCTTTTACTTTCTCCTCTTCAAGCTCCACATCTTTCCACACTATTACCCACACTCTCCTTACCAGCTTTTCCACTCTATTCTTATAAAAGAGCCTAAATCCCTCTGGGCAAGCCGGAGATAACACTATGGATTCCCCACATCTCACTTAGGTCTTTGTGATGCATAACATACGAGTATCTAATCTCATATCTTCAATCTATTTCCTAATCATATCAGTCTTATTACCAACCAAAGGAACATATCTCTAGGAACAAGCAGGAATGTAGTCTTCACATATGGATATCGTCGGTACCAACGGAGCCTGCGCGGGAACGCTCCACAGCGTCCAATCGGAATGCTTTTGGGAGCATCCCTCAGCACATGCGCGCTGCCTTCCCACCTTTCCAACTGTCCCTCTTCAGTTCTTCGTTTTCCGCGGAGCCGACTGGACACATATCCTGTCACCGCAGAAAATTTCTTCTTTAATCTTTAATCTTTTCTTGTGGTCGCGTTTGCCTCTGCACGACGCCTACCGGTACCGCCGGTTCTTTTCTTTTCTTTTCTTCTTAAAAAAAAAAATCTGAATTGTTTCTCTTCAGAAACTATTCTTTTTCGGTGCTAGGCGCCATTTTGGGCACTAGGCCCCATTTTTCCTTAAAGATGGAAAAAACAGCTAGTGGTTTTAAAAAATGCACTAAGTGTGGCGGCACCATTTCCGTCACCGACAACCATGACTGGTGTCTTAAATGTTTAGGCCCTGACCATTCGCCATCTGAGTGTCTCTCTTGTATGGGAATGACTAAAAGAGGAAGACAGAACCGGGCTGCAAAGCTCGGTACCCTCTTTTCTTCGGATGCCAGATCCATTGCATCGACGTCTTCAAGAGCCTCTTCTTCCTCCCATGGATCTCAGGTAACTAAACATAAAAGCCGGTCCTCAAAGGGTAGCTCTCCTGCAAAGCATCGAGAGGCCATTGGCATTGCCCTTGAGGGAACCACACCGGCAAAACAGCCACGGCGGGAGGCTTTGGCCTCCAAAGCATCAATGGGGTTCCAGGATGTTTTCGAGGCCTCGGCCTCGACAGAACTACTGGTGCCATGCTCAGGGGTCCTGGCTGCCTTCACTGGTACTGACACCCAGGCATCAGCAGCGTCGATAGACCAGAGATTCCTCGCTATCAAGCGCAGTATTGCAGCTCTCCTTACAGCTATGGTACCGTTGACACCGATGGTTCAACAGGCACCGGCACAGATACCGGTTCCGGCACCAATGGGAATTCTTCCCATGCCGTCTTTGCCGGGCATCAAAAGATCGGTACCGAATCAACTCGGTACCGACTTCGATTGATACCGGAACTGTGCCTTACATGAACATCGTGATCAGAGATACTTCAAATCCTCCGATTCTGATGACTCTGATAATTCTGCTGGTACCAGAGTGTTTCTCCCGGAAGACTCTTCTTCTCCCCAACGCAGAATGTCACCTCCGGAGGACATGTCTTTTCAGGATTTTATTCATGATGTTGCCAAAGGCCTTTCAATCACGATAACTCCTGAAAAGAAACCTAGAGCAAAGGAATTAGAAATTCTCCAATATCCTAAGGCTCCAAAGGAGGCAGCCACTCTGCCCATTCATGAAATTCTTCATGATCTGATGCTCAGAATGTGGGAGACACCTTTGACCACATCTCCTCATTCTAGGAGGCTTGATACCATGTATCGAGTTCCACCATATCCTGGATTTCAAAAGACTCAGCTGCCACACCATTCAATGGTAGTGGAGTCAGCCATGCGTAGGATGAAAAGTGCAAAGAGACTTGCATCCAATCCTCCAGGTCGTGAATGCAGGACTCTTGATGCTTTTGGGCGTCAAACTTTTCAGGCTTCCATGCTTTCAGCTAGGATAAAATCATATATTTTATATATGGGAATGTTCTTCAAAGTGGTCACAGGAGATTTGGAGCTTATGAGCCCACTTCTCCCAGATGACAGATGACAAGACTTCCTTACGCTTGTCAGGCATGCTCAAGATGTCTCCAAGTTTGTGAATCGTGCAGCCTTTGACTGCTTTGAATGCATCAGCAGAACCTCTGCTATTGCCATTGGTGCACGATGGATTGCCTGGCTTCAGACATCAGACTTGGAGATTTGGGTACAGGATAAATTAGGCAACATCCCTTGCACAGGAGAAAACCTCTTTGGCAAGAATTGGCAGGAAAAGGCTAATGAGATAGATGCTGACAATATCACTTTAGATAGATTGTCAAAATCTACAGCCACTGCAGCCAAAAAGAAACCCTATAAAAAACTGTCTTTCAGCAAAAAGAGGAAGTTTTATCCATCCTATACCCAGCAAAGCCAAGCTCACGGTCAAGTTGCCCAAAGGGGACAACGACAACAATTTAAACAGCAGAAGAAGCCAAAAGGCCCGAGAGCTCAGCCAGCTCCGCAGGTTCAGCCCCCTCAAGGGCTTTGACTCCTTCCTAGAGAGCTTAACCTTCCTGCCTCTGAGGGGTCCAGAACCCCTAAATATTCAAGGCAGGCTGTGTCATTTTGCCAACAGATGGCACCAAATAACAGCAGAAAATTGGACTCTGTCCATTGTAGGAGAGGGGTACAAGCTTCATTTTCACAGCATGCCCCCTCCTACATTCCTAAGGCAGTTCAATTCCCAGACCTCTGCAGACAATCTGCTAAATCACAAGGTCTCAACACTTCTTGCCCAAGGGGCAATAGAGGAAGTACCCATCCTCCAACAGGGTTCAGGGTTCTACTCCCCCTATTTTCTTATTCCAAAGAAAACAGGGGGACACAGACCCATTCTAGACCTCAGAGAATTGAACAAATACCTGTTCCGAGAGAAGTTCAAAATGATTTCTCTAGGAACTCTTCTGCCATACCTTCAAAATCAGGATTGGCTTTGCTCTCTAGACTTAAAGGATGCATATACTCACATTCTGATCTATCCAGATCACAGGAAATTGTTACGATTCCTTTTCAAGGGAAAACACTTCTAATACAGGGTTCTTCCCTTTGGTCTGGCTTCCGCACCAAGAGTTTTCATGAAAAGCATGGCAGTAGTAGCTGCATTCCTGCGAACCCTAGGGATATTCGTCTTCCCTTACTTGGACGACTGGCTCATTCGAGCCCCCACGAGTGCAGAAGCCAGCTCTGCACTGTCTCGCACAATGCGAATCCTCCAATACTTGGGATTGGTAATAAACTTCCCAAAATCCCAACTTATTCCTTCCCAGTCTCTGGAGTTCATAGGAGCCTATTTAGATACCAGACAGTAAAGGGCTTTCCTTCCACAGGCCCGGTGTCTTCGCATAGTGCAACTAGCTTCTCAAGCAGCAGGAAAATCCTCCCTAACTGCTCGAGAACTGCTACAGTTACTGGGACACATGGCATCCACTATTCATGTAGTTCCCTATGCTCACCTCCACATGTGAGCAGCTCAGTGGACCCTATCCACACAGTGGACACAGGCCACAGGACGTCTGTCAGACAGGATATCAAACTCTCATCGACTGATCTTGTCCCTTCAATGGTGGCAATCTCTGGAGAATCTTTTGGTGGGGTCTCCTTTCCAACCACCCCTATTCCAGGCCACCCTAACAACAGATGCATCACAGATGGGTTGGGGAGCACACCTGCATCATCTCTCTACCCAGGGCACCTGGACTCCACAGGAGGCTTGTCTTCACATAAACCTCCTAGAATTAAGAGCAATCTATTTAGCTCTTCGAGTAGTCCATGCCCAACTCAGCTACAAGACAGTCCTAGTCCAAACAGACAATCAAGTAGCCATGTTCTATGTGAACAAGCAGGGCGAAACAGGCTCTCTGTCATTATGCAACGAAGCTTTACGACTTTGGGCCCTCGCCAGAGAGCATCAAATCCACCTTCTCATGGTATATCTTCCAGGCATTCAAAACCTTTGGGCAGACAAACTCAGCTGAGTACTGCTGCCTTACGAATGGTCTCTCCACCTAGACCAAGTGACAAAGATATTTCACATCTGGGGGACTCCAGACATAGACCTCTTTGCAAGTCCACTGAATGCCAAACTTCCCCGGTTCTGTTCCAGGGTTCCGGCTCACAATTGCCAGGCAAGGGATGCCTTCCTCCTTCACTGGGGTCAGGACTTCCTCTATGCCTTCCCACCTATTCCCCTCATCCCCAAAACACTCTTCAAGCTTCAGAGAGACAGTGGTCGTATGATACTCATAGCGCCACGGTGGCCACACCAAACGTGGTATCCCCTGATTCTACATCTCTCTCAAGCTGCACCTCTGGAGTTAGGGTGTGCTCCAGATCTCCTTTTCCAAGAGAGCGGGACCCTATGGCACCTGAATCCCCAGTCCCTGCATCTCACGGCCTGGTTGCTGAAAGCTTAAATCTTCAGGATCTCAACCTTTCCCAACAGGTAAAGGATATCCTTCAGGCTTCTAGAAAACCTTCCACAAGACGATCTTATGCCTTCAAGTAGAAGCATTTCACTATATGGTGTTCCCAGAAGGTGTTAAACCCCCTGGTGATACCATTGGAAGCGATACTAGAGTATCTACTTCATTTATCAAACTCTGGTCTAAAGACCAATTCAGTAAGAGTCCATCTTAGCGCAATTACAGCTTCCTATAAGCCTCTAAATGGACAACCAATTTCCTTTCATCCTCTCATATCCAGATTTATGAGAGGTCTTCTGTTAACAAAACCTCCCATCAAACCACCACCGGTGGCATGGGATTTAAATTTAGTTCTTGGGCAGCTCATGAAACCGCATTTTGAACCTTTAGCCACTACTACCCTGAAGTTTTTGTCCTGGAAGGTCATCTTCCTAATTGCAATCACCTCTGCACGTCGCATTAGTGAATTGCAAGCTTTAGTGGCTGATCCTCCTTACACTAGGTTTCACCATGATAAGGTTGTCCTCAGAACTCATCCACACTTTATGCCAAAGGTGCTTTCGCCTTTTCATTTAAATCAATCAATTTATCTTCCTGTATTCTTTCCCAGGCCTCATGCCTCTAATGCAGAGAAGAACCTTCACACTTTGGACTGTAAAAGAGCCTTAGCTTTTTATCTACAAAGAACACAGCAACATAGAAAGTCTTCTCAACTTTTTATTGCTTTTGATGCTAGTCATTTGGGACTTCCAGTCTCCAAGAGGACTTTATCCAAATGGATTGCACAATGCATATCCTTTGCTTATGAGAGTACGAGTCTTCCTCTTCAAGGCCATGTCACAGCTCATAATGTGAGAGCCATGTCAGCCTCTATGGCTAACCTTCACTCTGTGTCTATGGATGACATTTGTCGAGCAGCCACCTGGGCTTCGGTACATACCTTTACAGCCCACTACTGCCTAGAAAAGCCTCCCGTCGGGATGCCTTCTTTGGCCAGGCTGTTCTTCAAAATCTCTTTCAAACTTAATACAACGTCTACCCACCAACCCTGGTAGGATGCCAGAGATCCATGGGAGGAAGAATGGCCCACCTCACTATAGGTGGCAGCTTCCTGGTGTCATCTCCCTAGCATCTTCAGCTAGGGAGTCCCCATATGTGAAGACTACATTCCTGCTTGTTCCTGGAGATAGCGTAGTTACTCACCTGTAACAGGTGATCTCCGGGAACAGCAGGAATTTAGTCTTCACAACCCACCCACCTCCCCTAGGAGTTGTCTCTATCTCTCTGTCTCTTTCCTCTCTCCCTCTATCCTTTTGCTCAGCTACAAACTTAACTGAAGAGGGACAGTTGGAAAGGCGGGAAGGCAGCGCGCATGTGCTGAGGGATGCTCCCAAAAGCGTTCCTATTGGACACTGGGGAGCGTTCCCGCACAGGCTCCGTCGGTACCGACGATACCCATATGTGAAGACTAAATTCCTGCTGTTCCCAGAGATCACCTGTTACGGGTGAGTAACTACGCTTTATCAGGCCCATTTTTAGTTAGCCATTCAAAGCTCCCTTTTTAGCTCCCTGAATGACCTTCTGTACCTTCATTGCATTTCTTCTCCTCCCCCTCCCTACCCTGCAGGTCCCCCTCATTCCCCATAAAATGGGAATTCAAATGGACATCATACCATACAATATAATAAAAAGGGCCCAAGTCACCCAAAGCAGCCACATAATTGTTCTACTTAACAAGCACTATCTTTTCCAAAATTGCACATAAAGTTGCACGTGAAGAGGCAGAGAAAGGTTCTTGTCCCTTTTTTTCACACTCTTCCATTTGACATGCCGATACTCCTGCTTTTCGAGTGTTTATTGTCCCGCATGGATGATGTCAGAGAAAGCGCGGGGGACACAGAACCTACCATGGCTCTGCTTTCCTGAACATGCCTTGTACAAGAAATATAGTACTGTATAAGTAAGTCAGATGGTATATTATGTGGCATCCTTCGCTTAAAAAAATTAAAATAGAGATTAGACTTTTAGGAGTAAACCTTAGTCATACAAGTATAACATTATGCTTCATCCAGTACATACGTAAATTATAGTTGCTACTGTGTTTTTTTTCTTTTTTGCCAGGTTAAATAAGCTTGCATATTAGCTTACATTATTTTATTTATTGTTTATTAAAAATATTTGCTTAACTGCCTTTTTTAAGAAGCCCATCAAAGTAGCTTACAATTAATAATAATAATAATAATGAATATAAAAAACAGCAAACATAAAAACAAAAATAAAACAATAAAAACAGCAAGTACATACAATTTAAAATGAAAGGATCAAATGCCTATGTACCCAATATGCAGGTGGTCTCAGAGGTCACCTCCTAGTGAAATCAGGGAAGGCCTGTTCATCTCTCTCATCCCTTCCATCCCTTCTTAAATTTCAAGAAAGAGGATTCCTGCCATAACTACTGTAAAGCAGGAGAGCTAGAAATATGAAAGATAACTGGTATGCATATTCCCATCAGCAAAGAGGGAACAGTGAATAGGGAAGCCTGTGATGATCTGAGAGTATATGGAGGAGTGTATGGAATTAAGCAGCATGTTTCCTAATGTGAGTTAAGTTAGCATGCCCGTCTTTTAGTGCAGGGCAGGACTGGACATGAGGCACGCCTGACATACTCCCCTGCAGTTAGCGTAGGTTCAGTTCTGCCTCCAAGCTAAGCCCTTGGCCACGATTAACCTGGGTCTGCTTTCCTGCTACCCACTGAAGTGGTGGTAAGTGCACCCACACTAACTGCAATGTGCACACTCTGTTCCTGAACCACCCAGTATCCGCCTCAACCAGTGCTAAGTGGTTAGTGCGGGATTTTACCGTCCTTAGCGCTCTTTAGTAGACATACCTCTAAACAATTAGATAAATATGAGGCTGATCTAAGTGAATCACATGATGTGTAAGAGTCAAAATTTTAAACCTGATACAGTAAGAGACAGGCAGGCAGTGTTGAGATGCCGAGAGAGGTGATTGAACTTATGAGCTCCCAATAGAGGCTTAACAGAAGTACTTTGAATGAGTTGCGATTGATGAATTTTCATATGATATTTTGGCTAAGACTTCACCTACACTGATGTTCCCTCCCGCTTTTTAGAGGGTAGTTTTATAATAGGGTGATAGGGTGCTTAGGCACGATAGGCACATAGGCACATATGCTGTATCTATTTTATAAAAGCAACATATGCCCCTATGCTGCCTCTATAAAGTTGCCTACCTGAAAACTGCTGCCAAATTCTAGATATATGTGCTGGTAGAAATCCATGCATAAGTATGTGTGCTATAAAACATATGCATAAGTGTTGACCCCCCCCCTCCCCACTGTTCCATCCATTCTATACCCCTAGGAATGCCGATATGCGTATCACACAAAGTAGGTGCATGCCTACCCCAGGTCAATTTTATAAGCACCCACCTGAGTGCATAAAATGCTGTTCTACCCATTTATTTAGCTATTTTTCTATACTGCAGTTTCCAAGAGCAACATAGCTCAACAAGGATTTACATGGAATCGAGGAAATAGAGCTCTTAACATGGGAACAATAACAAGCATAACAAACTATATGAACGTGTTAAGTAGGTAACTGGTAGCCTTGCAAGGGAATTGTAATGTGATTTAATATTGGGGGGAATGGTGTAGGGATGCAAGGGGACAGGGGAAATGGTAGGAGTATGTTAGGAGAGAAGGGTAGATAGGAAGGGGGGATGAGTAACTTTGGTTTGTATAGTTCATTGTGGTTTTAGTGGCTTTATTTCATCAGCAAAGTGTTCAAGGAATAAGTGAGTTTTAGTTTTCTTCTGAAGATTGTTAAGCCATCTGTGGTGCATAGGCTGTCTGGAATTGCATTCCATAGTTTTGGGAGAAGGTCCTCTTGGAATTTGTGAGGTTGGTCTTAGTGTTTATTGCAGGGATAGAGAGTGTATTCAGTGAGTTTGCTCTTCTGGATCTGTTGCTAGGCATTGCCTGTATCAGACATCGAGGTAGACTGAAGATAGGCCGTGAGTGATTTTGAAGATTGTGAAGATAACTTTATACTTTTTCTGCTCTGTGATGGGTAACCAGTATAGTTGTTTGAATAGTGGAGTTATGTGGTCGACTCTGGAGGCGTTGCAGAGGATGTGTGCGACGGGTGGAGTGCATATTTGGGCAGGGCTTGGAAGAGGAGGTTTCAGTAGTCAAAGTGGGGGGAAATGAGGCCCTGAAATACTGTGCGAAAGTCGTGAGAGCTCAGCAGTGGTTGAGGTGTTGCACTGTTTTAGTTTTGTAGTATATGGATGGAACAGTGGGGGGCAGGGGGGGAGGTTGACACTTATGCATATGTTTTATAATACACATACATATGCATGGATTTCTACCAGCACATACATTCATCATTTAAGAGCATATTTACTAAGCAAGACTGTGCTGTTTGTAAATAGATCCAATTGAATAACATGAGACCTGGTTACAAATAGCACATGCTAACTATTAGCCCTGTTTAGTAAACCTGCCCCTTATAAAATTATAAGGGGGGGTATTTACTAGCAGTGCACCGTAGCACCATTGATGCATGTTATTTACCACAGGCCACTGAATAAAATGGTAAATAACACAAAGCATTATTTTAGCATGTCCTGTTAGAAAATGCCCTGTTAAATGTATTTTCAGCTGTCAGCTATGAGGTGAGCTTTCTCCTATGAATTACTTATGTGTTCCTCTTATGCTCTTCTGCTGTTGTATGCTAATTTCTAAACCATTCTCATTTCAACATTCATCCAGCTATAACATACTTAGGGGCTTTTGCAGCATGATACATGCCTTGCGCTATGCACTATCCATTAACTGAGCCTATTAAGACATGGTAAATGGCATTATCATGATCACAATGTTATCGGGGTTACTAATGAAAAATAATGAGTTGCTTAGGCATTCTGCCGTTAACGGAAAATGTCACAAATAAGCTTGCCAGCTGAAGGGCAGTGTAAAGGACAGATTACAAAATGGTGAAAATAGGGCTGGCCCAAGGGTTTCTGCTGTCATAGACAGAAATCCTGGCCTCGCTGCCCCCCCCCCCCCTCCAGTTGCCACCAATTCTGTCTTTGGAGAGGGAGGTGGGCAGCGGCAGTAGCAGTATTTCCAAAAGCAGCGGCTTTTTGCTGTGCTTTTGGAAATAATGCCGCTGCCCGCCTCCCCCCTAAATGGAATCAGTGATAGCTGGTGGGGGGTGTGGCCGCCCATGTGTGCCACTGTTTCTGCCCACCCAGGCCTGCCACCTAGCTCACCTAGTGAACGGTTCTGCCCTAGGTAAAAAGCCCACAACTTACACAGAGCAGCTTTTGAGACTTTGACCGCAACAGTGGCAAATGGAGGAAAGAGGGAAAGAAAGTGAGAAGAGAAAATGAGGGAATAGAGTGAAAGAAGGGGAAAGGGAATGAAAGCAATAAAGAAGAAAGGAGTGAAAGAGAATGAGGGAAATGAGGAAGAGAAATGGAAGGAGAGAATGAGAGAGAATGAAGAAAGAACCCAGAAAGACCGAGCGAGTCAGAGCGCGACTGCTGAAGTGGTAACGCAGGTTGCAAAGAACCAGATTTTCTTGGCCTGGGACAACTACACTGTGACTTCACGCAGTTCAGCTCTACTAATAATCCTCAGCCTTTCCTTCATGAAAAAGGCTTGGACAGAACATGGTCTCATCTTCTGCTCTAGGTTAAATGAACCAACAGTTTAGATACTGACTGCCAAAATAATCATTTGCACTTTCTGTAACTTCCCTTGACCTGATCCACACTACAGAAGTGTCCCCTGAACTAGTGGCAAACATAACTATCTCCTTCCACATTTATTTATTTATAAATATTTATAACCCACTTATACCCTTTCAAGTTCAACGAAGCTTACAGGAGAAAGTTTCATGAAATGCATTACAATGCAGATCAATAAAATGACTGATTAATACAGTCAAATGGCCCACTTAACATAATTAAACTACCCTAACATTCATCATCTGGCACAAATTTTTCAAATAAAAATGTCTTTAAAGACCTTTGGAATTTCATATAATATTGTTCTTCCCACAAAGCAAGAGGGAGATCATTCCACGCCAAAGTTTCCAGAAAATTAGCTTATCCAGTGTATGATTCTATCTATACTGATATGGGGTCACGTAAGACAACATCACCCCATCAGCAGAGCGTTAAAGTCTACTGGGCCTTTCATAATTCATCATACATGTAATGCAAGCAAGGTTACATCCATATAAAATCTTATGAATGAAAATTTAAATGCAATCCTGGGACGTACGAGAAGCCAATGTAACTTTATGAGAAAATGTGTAGCCCTCTTCCATTACTGACCCTTCAACATCACTTTTGCTGCATATTATGAAACACTTGCAATCCAGATAACAATTTTTCCCTTGGCAGTGAGGACCACTTGCTGGATTCCTGCTCTAGAAATGAGATGATAATTATTCTGCTCAGTGCAGAAAAGGATGTTTGGATCTGGGATCAGAAAACACAAAGAGGAGCGCCTGCTCTTGCAGGAAATCTCAGGAGAACACAGGAAGCAAGAGTCGTAGATTGGTGGAACAGGTTTATTGAGACCCCTATGCGTTTCGGCCGTAGCCTTCTTCAGGGGGCACACAGCTAGATAAAATAATGTTTAATACAAAATATAAAATATGAAAATATAAAATAATAAGCATAACTTGTTAAAACCATAAAAATACATAAATAGCTAAAAACATATAAGGTGGACAAATAAATAGACTACTTATGAGCAAGCCAAGGCTGATAGAAAGTGCTCATAATAGTTGTATAAATAACATATATAAATTGTAAACAGATTAAAATGTATAAAAACAACAAAACGCAGAGTGGATAGAACACAAGTAAAAATGCTAGATCGGACATACAAGTTGCATAACGAACAGGCTATATGATGGTCACCAAATAGGTGGATTAAATAAATTATGCCTATTGGAGAGCATATTTTTAAAAAATATATATACGCAAGCTTTTGCACAATCCTCATATCTTTAAAATCAGAGGAGGAGGGGGGAGAGGGGGAAGGAGGGAAGAGAAGGGGAAGAAGGGGAAGAAAGGGGTGGGGGGAAGGGGAAGAGGGGGAGGGGGAGGGGAAGGGGGAGACAGGGGGAAGGGGAAGGGGGAGAAGGAAGGGGAGAGGAAGGGAGGGGAGGGGGAAAGGAGAGAAGGGGGAGGAAAAGGGGAGAAGGTGGAGAGAGCGAGGGGGGAGGGGGGAGAGGGGGAAGGTGAGGGGGAAGAGAAGGGGAAGAAAGGGGTGGGGGGGAAGGTGAAGATGGGGAGGGGGAGGGGAAAAGGGGAGAGGGGGAAGGGGAAGGGGGAGGGGGGAGAAGGAAGGGGGAGAGGATGGGAGGGGGAGGGGGAAAGGAGAGAAGGGGGAGGGAAAGGGGGAGAAGGTGGAGAAGGGAAGGGGGAGGGAGAGAGCGAGGGGGGAGGGAGGGGGAGGGGAAAGGGAGGGAGAGGGGGAAGGGGGAAGACAGGGAGGGAGGGAGGGGATGGGAGGTAAAAAGGGGGGGAGGGGAGGAAGGGGGAGGGAGGGAAAGAGTTGAGCTAGTATTAATGTAATTAAATAGTATTGTATTTTTTATGGGACAACGACTTTGTATAAAGTGCATTTGTTACTCACGTGTGTGACACTGTAGAAAATCTGCAGACGCAATTGCACATATGAGAGAAGTGACTAAAAAAGAATGCTTGTATTGGGTCAAGCAGTGATATCCCGGGTCCCTTTTAATAATAGTTTATGGACCTTTCCTCCAGGAACTTGTCCAAACCTTTCTTAAACCCAGCTACACTAACAGCTTTTACTACATCCTCTAGTAACAAATTCCAGAGTTTGATTACACATTGTGTGAAAAAATATTTTCTCTTATTAGTCTTAAATAGGTTATCCTGTAGCTTCATTGCATGCCCCCTAGTCTTTTTATATTCTGATGACTTAAATGATCGATCTACGTTTACCGGTTCCACTCCATTAATTAATTTATAGATCTCTATCATATCACCCCTCAGCCGTCTCTTTTCCAGGTTGAACAGCCCTAATCTTTTTAGTCTCTCTTCATAGGAGTATCCTTCCATCCCCTTTACCTTCTCTGTACCTTTTCTATTAACACTATATCCTTTTTACGACACGGCGACCAGAATTGCACAGAATATTCAAGGTGTGGTCGCACCATGGAACAATACAGAGACATTATAATATCCTTTGTTTTATTTTTCATTCCTTTCCTTATGATACCTAGCATTGTATTTGCTCTCTTGGCCGCCGCTGCACACTTGGCGGAGGGTTTTAACATGTTATCCACGATGATGCCTAAATCTTTTTCCTGGGTGGTGGTTCCCAATGTGGAACCTTGCATCGTGTAACCATAGTTTGGGTTGTTCTTTCCTAGGTGCATAACTTTGCACTTGTCCACATTAAATTTCATCTGCCATTTGGATGCCCAGTCTTTTTATTATTTATTTATTATTTTATTACATTTGCTTATATACCGCACTATTCGGCATCAGCGCGGTTTACAATATAACAAAACGACCAAGACAACATTCTGTTTGGTTTTACAAGGAACAGGAGTAACAACTTGGCTAACAGGGTTGAACTATATACAGAGACAATAATTACAATAACAGGGTTGAACTATATACATGAGATAATAAATTGCAACAACAGGGTTGAGGTGAATATATGAAATGATAATTACAAGAATCTAATGAAGTCCAGTAATCACTTTAAGACGGTATGCGCCTGATCTGCAGGAAGGAGGCTGGGAATATAGGAACACTAGGGAGGGGTGTTTTAAGGTTGGTTACTTAGACTCGGTTGCTGGCTGGGTAGTATTGGAGGAAGAGGTGAAATTTGATTGCCTTCCTGAATTGAGATAGGTCTACAATAGCTCGGATGTCTGGTGGTAGTGCATTCCAGCATTTGGGGGTGTTTAAGACTGAAAGCCCTATTTGCCGTTGTGTTGTTGCATTTAGTTAAGGACTTCGGGGTTATCAGTAGATTTAGGGTTGTTGACCTTCTGGATCTGTTGGGGGGCACTGTGTGGATAAGCTCAGTAATCGCCATAGAGGAGAGGGAATTGATGGCCTTGAATGAGAGAAGTAAGTCTTCCAATTTATCAAGATCCTCTTGCAATTTTCCACAATCCTCTTGGGTTTTAACAACTTTAATTAGTTTTGTGTCATCTGCAAATTTGATAACCTCACTCGTTATTCTGTTTTCCAGGTCATTTATGAATATGTCAAAAAGCAGCGGACCCAGCACAGATCCCTGCGGTACTCCACAATTCACCTTTTTCCATCTGACATATTGAAATCCCCTATCAGTAGCACTTCCCCCTTCCTGGCAATGCTGCGTATGTCTTCAATTAACTCTCCGTCCACTTCTTCTCCCTGTGAGTGAGGTCTGTATATCGTGACAATACAAATAGATTTCTCTTTCCCTCTTTCTAGTTTAACACACAGTGCCTCCTCTGTCCCTTTTAAGCTCTGTATTTCCATAGCTTTAATATTAGTTTTACAAATGGTGCCATTCCTCTTCCCCTTCTTCCTACCCTGTCCTTTCTGAATAAAGTATAGCCTGATATAGTTACATTCCAGTCATGGTTGTCTGTGAACCATGCCTCTGTTACTGTCGCTAAATCCAAGTCAACCTCTCCCATTAAAGCCTCAACATCTGGGACATTTATACACACTGCTTTCCATATGTTGCCCCTTTTACCCATTTCCATAAAGGTATTTAATGTTTCACTTACCTGGGGGCTTTCACTTACCTGGAAGCTTTCTTCACCCATCCTCAACAAATCTAGTTTAAAGCCCTCTTCAGTAGGTTAGCCAGTCTGCTACTGATGACATGTCGACCCTTCTTGGACAGATGGATGCCATCTCTGCTCTGCAACCCTTGGAAGAGCATCCCATGGTCCAAGAAACCAAAATGCTCTCGATGACACCATCCATGCAGCCATGCATTTTTCTCCAGGATACGAGCTTCTTTGCCTTGTCCTTTACCTTCAATAGGGAGGATTGCCGTTGAGCATCATGGTGCCCTGCCCCAGTCTCCTTCTCAGTGTTCCTGGCACTGTTCGTTTTCTTGCTGATTTTGGGCTTGCTCCCAGTTGCTCCCATGGCTGTCCCAGTCTGTCCTCTGGTTGTCTTCATCACCTGCCTGCCATCCCCTCCACCATTGGTACCTCTCTTGCCTCACTGTCTACCCATGCCTTTTTGTGCCTGTGTTGGTGCCATTACCTCCTCCGCTGTGGCATACTCTGCAGTATTCGGCTCTCCTACCATGCTGCAGTTCCCTCTTGGTATGCCACTCCTCCCCTCTAAGGATTCCACACCCAATGCCCCTTATCTCTCCCTCTCTGCTTCCTGCAATGCAGATAGGGGGAGGGGGACCAGTTCACTTGAGGCTGAAGCAAGGTCCAAAGCCTTGTTTGATCCCCAGCTGAGTGGCAGGCCTGTGAGCTGCATCTGCTATGCCTCCTCTCCCCTTCTCTACCACATTGGGGGGGGGGGCAGAGATCAATGATGGGGCATTCAGCTGGTGCACTGTGAGTTGGGCCTGCTGCATGCCATGCTGCCGTGTCCTGCTCCCACCGCGGTTTTGGCTCCTTTCCCTTCTGTTTGTTTTTTTTAATTCAACTTGCACGCTGCCTCATGCTCCCGCTGTGACTGCTGTCCCCCAGGAAGCCAGAAGTGCTATCGTTTGCCAGGTGCACTGTTCTTTGACTCCTGGTCTCCAGCTCCCACTGATGTGTGTTCTCCTATGCCGGGTGTGCTGTTCTTCAGCTCCCAAGCATATCCTCCTGCTCGCGCAAGCGCGTCCTCCTGCTCACAATGCCAGCCATAAAAGGAAGGAGGGGCTCTTACCACCCCCTTATCCTGGCACGGCTCTTCTTCCCCCCGCTACCCATCTATCTGGGCTGCCCCTGGAGGCCCTCCTCCACCCCAAAGCTTGGTAATGGGTCCCACATCCTTTGGCACCGGCCCGCCATCTTTTCTATTCCTCCCTCCATTCTACCTCCTTTTCTATATAAGAACATAAGATATGCCATACTGTGTCAGACCAAAGGTCCATCAAGACCAGTTTTCAACAGTGCCCAACCCAGGTCACAAGTGCCTGTCAGGTTCGCAAAAGGTAGATAGATTCCATGCAGCTTATCCCAGAGGTAAGCAGTGAATTTTCTTCATACCCCCTCCATTTCTTTTTCCTCCTTTTCTTGGTGCATTAGCTTGCCCCAATCTTCTAGCAGCCCTATCTAGAAATAACTTTTATGGTCAGGCTCTTATACTGGTCCTAAGCCGGTGGGGATGTGTTTTCCTCATTATCTTGCTGCAGTTGCTGCGGCAGATTATTGCACGTTTTTCCTCCTCACAGACATTTAGCTTGATAAGTATGATGTTACTCAATCTTTTTGCACCTCATTCGCTTAGCATACTGTGAGATATTGCTAAGCTGCGGGCGGTAAGCTACCAAAATGATTGCACATTAGTTAAACATCCCCTTAATGCTAGCAGAACAAAGGCAATGCTTAAATCACTATCGAATAACTGGGCATGTAGTTTGTAAAATGGATCGGAAAGATACTTAGAATTAAAATCATAATGCATTCCTTTGAAACCTTCTATTGCCTTACTTGGTTTGCAGCTTGTCGTGCTGTGAGGGCTTGTGTGCATCAGTGATGCTGAGGGCTAAGCTATTGGTAGCTTAACTACTGGCAGGACTCCCAAGATGGACAGGCCTCAGCTGAGGTGCCAGAACAAGACAAAGCACCCAACTGGGCAGCAGCAGAATGGGACAATGTTGGCGGTATAGGATCACATTTCTGTGACAACGGCAACAACACTAGAATTACCTGCGCAGAAGAAAGGCCTGGTAATCTACTTCTGTATCTTGCCATGAAAACCCAATGGATAGTTACAACAAAACAAATTGCACTATAGTGCTGGAAGATGAGACCCCCAGGTCAGAAGGCACTCAACTGGTTATTGGGGAGGAGCTGAAGTCTTTCCAGAGTAAAGCCAGCATTTATGATGTGGTTGGATCAAAGTCCTCGGGACATCTGATTGCTGATGTAGCTGTGCATAAAATGAGAGTCAGAAGCTGCAAAGATGTCTTACATATTGGGACATGCAACGTATGAAACATGAACTAAGGGAAGCTGGAGGTGGTCAAGAATTAAATGGAATGTGTACAACTTGATCTGCTGGGTGTCAGCAAACTAAAATGGACTGGCATTGGGCACTTTGCATCTCATGATATCATTGTCAACTATGCTGGACATGAAAGACAAAGATGAAATGGTGTTGTATTTATAATCAAGAAGAAATTTGCAAGAACTGTAATGAACTACAATACAATCAATGAATGCTTAATTTCTATTTGTCTACAAGGAATGCCCATCAGCACAACTATAATTCAAGTATATGCCCCAACAACAGTTGCGGAAGAGGATGAAGTTGATGAGTTCTATGAAGGAACACAAGCTGAAATTGATAGAACATGCAACCAGGATATCTTGATAGTCATGGGTGACTGGAACATAAATGTTGGCAACAAAGAAAAAGGCAAAGTGCTTGGAAAATATGGACTTGGCAACAGAAATAAAGCTGGAGAAAGACTGAGAGAATTCTGCAAGACCAACAATCTATTCATCTCACAAACCTTCTTCCAGCAACACAAGCGGTGACTGTACACATGGACTTCATCCAATGGATTGCACAAAAATCAAATTGACTACATCTGTGGAAGTCAACTATGGAAAAGCTCTATAACATCAACAAAGACAAAACCTGGAGGTGACTCAGGTACAGATCACCAACTTCTAGTATGCAAACCAAAGCTAAAGTTGAAAAAGAGCAAGCCACTCTTGAATATAGCAATATATGACCTTGAGAATATACCACTGGAATTTAACGACTGCCTGCAAAATTGATTTGCTGCTGTAGATACAAATGACAGAGCTCTAGAAGAGTTATGAAATGACATCATGAAGGCTGTATTAGAAGAAAGTGAGAAGTCTCTACAAAATGTGAAAAAGCAAAAACGGCCAAAATCAATGACCAAAGAAACTGAAAATTGCCCAGAAGTGCAGAGAAGCTAAAGCTAGAGGAGAAAGAGAGGCAATCACAGAACTTAACAGAGATTTCCAATGTGCAGCAAGACAAGAGAAGGAGAAGTACTACAATGACACATGCATGGAAATAGAAGCAGAAACAATTAGAGGAAGAACAAGATCGGTTTTTCTAAAGCTACGAGAGTTTAAAAAAAAAAAAAATTCCAGCCTCGAATTGGAATGTTACAAGATGCTCGGGGATCCATGTTGAATAATGCCGAGAAGATCAAGAAAAGGTGGAAAGAATATACAGAGTCATTATACCTTAAGAACCAAGTGGACCAACAGCCGTTTCAACCTGTACCTTATGATCAGTAACCATTAGTGATGAAAGAAGAAGTCGAAGGAGCATTGAAAGCCATATCAAAGAACAAAGCACCGGGCATTGATGGCATTCCCACTGAAGTATTACAGCAATCTGATGCAGCTATTACCATATTTACAAGGCTCTTCTAGGAAATTTGGAAGACAGCATCATTGCCAACTAACTGGAAAAGATCTGTGTTTTTACCAATACTAAAGAAAGGTATTCCAATTGACTGTCAAAATTATCACACAATCGCTCTGATCCCACATGCCAGCAAGATTCTACTCAAGATTCAGCAGAGACTACAGCCATACCTAAAATGAGAACTGCCTGAAATGTAAGCAGGGTTCATGAAAGGCGAGGAATGAAAGACATTATCGTGGATGTGAGATGGATCCTTGAAAAGACAAAAGAATGCCAAACAATATCTATATGTGTTTTATCGACTACAGCAAGGCTTTTGACTGTGTAAACCATGAGAAGCTCTGGGCCTCATCAAGAAGCATGGGCATACCAGAAGACCTGATCGTTCTCTTGCACAATCTTTACATTGATCAAGAACCAACAGTTCGAACAGAAAAAGAAGAAATAGAATGGTTTAAAATCAGCAAAGGTGTATGACAAGGCTGCACACTTTCCCCCTACCTGTTTAATTTATATGCAGAACAAATCATCAGAGAAGCAAAACTGTATGAAGATGAATCAGGACTGTATGATGACAACTGAGGTGTGAAAATTGGTGGAAGACTCAACAACCTTGGCTATGATGATGATACCACATTACTGGTTGAAAGTAAAGATGATCTGAAACATTGGCTTCTCAAGATCAAGGAACATAGGGGCTTGTTTACAAAGCCGCGGTAGCGGTTCACGGTCGTTATCGGAGCCGCGGCCCCATTGAAATCAATGGGGTCGCGGCTCCGATAACGATCGCGAACCGCTACCGCAGCTTTGTAAACAAGCCCCATAGTCTTAAAATGGGCCTGCACCTTAATGTGAAGAAGATAAAGATCCTGACAACTGGCAAAATCCATACGTTCATCGTTGATGGAGATGAAATTGAAATAATGGACAACTTTAACTTTTATTGATAGTTGGATCAACTATCAATAAAGAAACAACAAGCAGTCAAGAAATCTGACGACATATTGTTCTTGACAGAATGGCTATGAAGGACCTAGACAAGATTCTCAAGAGCAGAGATGTCTCTCTCCATACAAAGATTCGACTTTTTCAAACCATGGTATTTTCAATAACATTATATAGATGCGAAAGTTGGACAGTGAAAAAGATAGACAGGAAGAAAATCGATGCCTTTAAATTATGGTGCTGGCAATGAATACTGTGTATATCATGGATTGCCTAAAGAACAAATTATTCAGTACTAGAGGACATCGTACCTAAGCTTTCTCTAGAAGCTCAGATGACTTCAACTTTCATACTTTGGACACATCATGCGAAGAGAGAGAGATCATTAGAGAAAGACATCATGCTTGGCAAGATAGAAGGTCAATGCAAAAGAGGAAGGCCAGCAATAAAATGGATCGATACAATAATAGCAGCTATGCATGCCACTCTGTTAACAATGAGTCACCTGTCTGAAGACCGAACACAGTTTAGGACAACTACCAAGAGGGTCGCCATGAGTTGACACCGACTCGACAGCATTAACAACAAAACAACATCGCCTGAAAAAAACTAAAATAAAATAGTGAGGGAAAGCAGAAAAATATTCCCACTGCAAGCATGTCCAAAGGAAAGAAAACTGCAGGTTTCATTGTAAATGCTGTACCATCTGCATGCACACGGAGGCTGAACTGCAGGCTCTCCCAGGGGAAAAGGCTTGGATAAGTTATTCAATTAGAACAGCATTATTGGCCATTTACCTTAGAGAGTTGGGTGGTTGATGTTGTGATTATCCTGCTCTGCATTCTTTCATGTTCCGACAGCCTGCATCACTGGTTAACTTCCTTAGTGCTTTCTGAACTGCAGGTAAACAATTGAAAGTCAGGCTATCGGTGATAGCTGACTGCAAATCAATTGTAAATGAACTTTCTTTGCTCCTTTTACTATCTAAATATTCTGAGTCATACAGTATTTTGTGAGGAACTAGTGTGCAAAGTTATGAAATTGGTAAAGCAATTTAATCTTTATGTTTACTGGGAATCAGAACTGTACAGAGAGGAGTTTTCAACCTTTCAATTTCACAATTCAGAATTTATGATCCAGGAAGCTAATGAGTAGAGGTTTGCTTTTATTTTCATTTTCTGAATGTGATTTAGGTCAGAAATCACGGGTTGTAATTCGCACTGGGTGTAGATATTTTCAGATACTATAAATGGGCAATAGCGCTAATGCTTGCATTAGCACATGCTTATTAATGGTCACTATTTCAATGTGCGTTAGCATTACTGTTTGTTCCACAACAGTCATATTATCATCTATGCAAAATACACAAAAATTAAATCAACTTTTTAATCAGCTCTTAATACTAACCACCTAATTCTCCACAGTAAACTGCACCCCAGAAGGTGCAGTTAAAATTGCTGGAGAGGAACCACATTGATGTGCAGCCTGATCCTCAACCCTATAGCCCAAGGTCAATTAGTATCATACTAAATTTGGCACGTGTGGAGAAAGCAAGCACTCTCCCTCTTGCCATCAGAAATCTTCATCTGCTGCAGACAGATAATGGGTCTATAGGGACAGAAGAAGAAAGGTGAAGAGGGGGCTCCTTTTCTTTACTGAGGCAGGAATGAGGGTCCAGATTCATGGTTTCTTTTGTGTATTTGTGTATGTTGGGGGTGGGGGGATGTGGTCCCAAAGGGCTTTCCTTCCATGGGCAGAGAATGGCTCCCTACAATGGCTGGACTTTCCCTTTAGATTACATACAGCAAGGAAATCTGAGATGCCAACATGGCAGCATTGTTACAGTGCATTGTCATTCGCATGGCCATTTTAATGCTGTATATTCTACATTTCATTATTGCCATTATGAAGGAGGTAGGCATCCATATAGTTGAATCAGGGCAGAGAGCACTGGATGGGAAGCATTAGCGGAAAGGAGAAAAGAAAGCCACAATGGAATATTGTTTTAGGGCAAAGGCTTATGGGAATTGGAGTTGTGTCCTAGGAAGCCAAACATTAATTGCACTTGGAGCTAGAATGCCTTGGAGCTAGAGAAGAAAAACAGAGTTAGAAAAGTAACACCAGACAACAGAACTAAGAGCCTTTATACAGTACACAGAATATGTTCACCATACCATTTGGGAAAACAAGATGCACCAAGGCTGTCTGCAACCATGCATTCTCACTATATGCACCAGGACCATGGAACACATTACCTGAGAAGATAAGAGCCATTTCAGATCATACAATATTTTGTAAGGAAATAGAATCTACTATTGCTAGAACACTCTGGAAATGAAACATAACACAAGAATGCCCAGTCACCTGTTCAATTCAAAACTGCCAGCTCCCATTAAGTTAGGCTTGAATGCCAAACCAGCTCTCCAGTCTCTCGATATATTTGAATTTACCTGCTAATATGGTAAAGCAGAAGGCTAGGACTAGGCCGTTTCCATTTGAATTTCAGCATGTCCTTCCTTCTGGCCCTATAGATCAATTTGGCAACATCGTGGGATCCAGGAACTCTCCAGAATAAGTCTACTTCAACTCTCACTAGAGACAGGAAGACTAATATAGGCTTTAGGACCCAACACCTCTCATAGCCTGAAGCAGCGGCACAACTAGGTACCATTTTACTTTCATGTGTCCGAGCTGCAGAGGCGCAGGCCAATGACATCAGCAATCAGGCAGTGAGATGGACAGAGAGCCAAGCGGGACCTGTGGAATTGGGTTTCCCACTAGCAGCTGTACCAGTCTGAGACTATACCAAGGAAGAGAGTTTTGCACCAAAGATCTTGCATCCGGATTCAGCTTTGATTGGGAGTACTAGTAAACCTTTACTTGGTGGAGAGGAAAAGGGATTGCTGAAATCCATAGACCTGTTAGAAAATTATTCTTTTGAGTGTTTTTTAGGTAGGCCTAAGCATTTGAGACACAATTCTTGATTTGGGTAAAAGTCTGCCCCTTATTAATTTACTTAATTCTAAAGCACCGCGAAGGAGACAGTGGCACCAGTACACAAGAATGGAAATCAATTTGGATAATCCTCGTACAGTGGAGTCTTCATTTATTAAGATAACAATGCCCTGCAAAACAAAACTGAAATTCTTGAATTACTATGTCTGTCTGTCTGTATGTCTGATTCTGCACACATACAACACTGTAATACAAGATGAACACATTTTAGAAGATTTACATGTATAAAAAATGCTGTTTACATGTGTATATCAGCATACACATGTGTAGTGATTTTAAAAGAGGTACTATTTATTTGTGAAGGAGGCATGCTCTGGTATGGTTTGGATGGATTTTAAATTATGTGTGTATTTTTATTTATTTACATTCTCTTATATACCGCGCTATTCTGCATCAGTGTGGCTTACATTGAACAACCTGAAATTACATTGAACAGGGCATTAAAACTTGGAGATAACTATTTTACAGGGAACATGGGCTATGGAGGGTTAAGTGGCTTGCCCAAGACCACAAGGAGCACCTGTGGGACTAGAAACCCCAGTCCTTCTGGCCCAAGGTTGCTGTCCTCTAGTAGGATTTGAACCTCTGACTTTCTGGCCTAAAGTACCTTGCCCCAACCACTAGGCCACTCCACTCCACTCCATAGTCCCTCTCTTGTAACAGAAAGACACATATACTAGAAAAAATGTCCCAATCAGTGTTTACACCTTCTTCAGAGTACACATAATTATCAGCTAATTGCTTGTTTGGAACAGTGGTTTGGAAAAACGAATTGGGAAGAACTATGCTTACCTCTCTGGTATTTAAAATCACTGCAAGCTGCAAGACAGAAAAAAAAGAGTTTGGGGATTCAGCCCTTTGATTGGTTCCCAATGGATGCGTAGTTTTGCAAAATCCAGCACATGTGAGTGCCATCACAAAGCCTTGATGAGGAAAGGCAAAAGAGGTTAGGGCTCTTCAGCTTGAAGAAAAGTGAAAGGAGATAGGATAGAAGTGTATACAAGTAATCCTGAGTGGCATGGAATTGGTAAACACGAATCAATTGTTTACTCTTTCAAAAAGTACAGAGATTAGGGACACGCCATGGATTTACTAAGTAGTACATTTAAAACAAGAGAAAATATTTTTTCACTCAGTGCTTAATTAATCTCTGGACTTTGTTGCTGGAGAACTCGTACTACAAGCAGCATAGCTAGGCTTACAAAAAGGGTTGGACAAGTTTCTGCTGAAGAAGTCCATATAGCATTATTAAGGCACACTTGAGGAAAGCCACAGCTTATCCCTGGGTGTGAGTAGCATGGAATCATGCTCCTTTTTGTAATCTTGCCAGGTACTTGTGACCTGGATTAGCTACTGTTAGAAACAGCATACTGGACTTGATGAATCTTTGATCGGACCCAGTATGAAGACTTCTTATGTTCTTAAGTAATCCCACTCTTTTTTTTGGAATGCGTTTTTTTAAATGGCTATGAGTGAATCAGTTCATAAATGAATTTCAGAAGACAAGCAGCACCACCAACAGTATACAGTAGCAACGTGATGGCTTGGCTGCTGTTGCCTTCCCACAAGTCTAAATCTACATTCAGGATATAAAAGGATATAAACAGGTTGAAGGCAGTACAGAGGGTGGCTACTAAAATGGTTAGTAGTCTTCATTATAAAGTATATGAGTTCAGATTTAAGGATCTTAATATGTATACTTTAGAGGAAAGGCAGGATAGAGGTGATCCTTTTATCTGTTCCATAAAAAAACTGCTTGAATATCTTGAATATCTTCATCTCCTCTCCGAGTCGGAACTTAAGTCCAGATCCGTCAGGGTCCACCTCAGTGCGATTGGGGTGTGGCAGTAAAGTCCATCTCGGTACAGCCTTTAGTTGTTCACTTTATGTGGGGCTTGCTTCTCTTGAAGCCTCCCTATAAGCCCCTGCCCTCTGCCTGACCACCATCAATTACCTCTCACTCAACCGTAATCCAGAACAGAGATGATAGCACTGCGGAAAGTGCTGCTTTTATGTAAATAGCGGACCAAAATGTTATCTGTTTAAATGTATATAGTTTTCCCCTGTTCATACCCAGTTTATATTCCCTGTTATCTGTAAACCTGTGTCAGTTTATTCTGTCTAGGTAGTATGTTGTTTGATGTAAACCGCACTGATGATAAATAGTGCGGTATATAAAAACTGTTAAATAAATAAATAAAATATGATTGAGACGTTTAAATACCTCCGTGGCATAAATGCACAGGAGGAGAGCCTCTTTCGATTGAAAGCAAGCTCTGCTATGAGGGGACATAGGATGAGGGTGAAAGGGGATAAACTAAGGAGTAATATACAGAAATATTTCTTTACGGAAAGAGTGGTAGATGTGTGAAATAGTTTCCCAGTGGATGTGGTAAAGATGACGACAGTATCTGAATTCAAAAAAGCATGGGAAAAACACAGAGGATCTCTAAAGGGAAAAAGGTAGGGTTGTAGTGATTGATATGGAAGGGCAGACTAGATAGGCCATGTGGTATTTTTCTGCCATCTTGTTTCTATTTTTCTGTGTTTTGTGGCTCTTTGAGTATCACTGCATAAAGAAATTAGAGAGATTTTATGTTTGAGACTGTTCCCTCCAACCCCAGCCCCCCTCAGCTCTAGCAAATAGCTGCAAGTTAATATACTTTTAGGGGTATTCTAGAAACTCTATTCATGATTTAAACACCTGAAAATGGGCATTCAGATGAGTAAATCACAGAGACATCCCTGAACCCATTTTAGAAACCAGGTTTATAGAAATCCCCTTGCGAGCATACCCATGTAGCATGGGGGTGGGGAGAAGGCATGGCCTGGGCGGAGTGAGGGGGATGCACGTCGTGGTGCAATTTCGGAATGGCACAATGCACCTGGTACTGGTTGGTGAGGCTTCCATGTGTACCCCTGCTCCTGACCAGGAGGAAGAACATAATGTGCTTTCATCACCAAAGTTAATATTTCCTGGCCGAAGAAATCATATAAATACGTACCACCAAACATATTACAGACTTGCTGCTGCAAGTCTGTGGCTGGCTGGGATGTGCCAGTCTCATAACATAATCATACCCATTTTGAAATACCATTGCCAGTACGTCCAAGCACCCAATTCTGAGGCCATGCATTTTGGGACCGTCCATATTTGCGAGATGACCTACATCCATGCATGTACCCAGCCTGGCAATCTGTATGGGGCTCGTCTCCATAACCACTTATTGGGATGTTAATTTTTCAGAGTGGAGATAGAGAGATCTTAGAAGGTACTTATATGTGCCTTCCTTCACTTCTGCCAGTCCCCTCGATTTTTGGATGTTGTGCTCTGGGCATCCCAGATTCTTGCTGGATGCCCCTTCTAAAATTCCAAGGTGGGATATTCAGCAGTGGTGGCTAGCCCATGTAGAGGCTATTCGTCGCTGCTGAACTTAAAACCAAGATATTCAGTGCCGGGGCCTTATCCAGCCATTGGCATTCACTACTCAGGTCGTCTGGATAGCCGGGAAGTGGCAATGTTCAGCTATTACCTAGTTAGCTTCTGTAGAAAAAGTTAGGATAGCCGTTAAGGTGCCTAAAATTTCACTGCTTAGGGATAACTGGGCAATGGCTGAATATTGCCGATAACCATTTATCCCCAGG
Organism: Ichthyophis bannanicus; assembly: GCA_033557465.1. NCBI lineage: Eukaryota > Metazoa > Chordata > Amphibia > Gymnophiona > Ichthyophiidae > Ichthyophis > Ichthyophis bannanicus. Next base: position 407,440,741 of record CM066035.1, on the reverse strand, counting down.
GCCATCTCCACTCCACCCTCGAATCGCCCCAATGCTAGCTGGCTAGTATCAGGACATTTAGTGGCAGTATCCATGGATAACCATGTTAGTGCTGCTGAATATCCTGGCTGCTGCGATAAACGCAATTAGTAGGTCTGCTAACTGCGTTACTCATTCTGAATATTGGCCCCCCACTTTTTATGTATATCTCTGAGCTTCTGCATTACTTGTTGATGTATATATGAAATAATGTTCCAGGTCCAGAAGGATAAGGAGTAAAAAATATTTTGTGAGGGAATACCCAACCCCATACCTCTGAAAATATAATTTTGTGTAATTTTAAAGAAAATAAATTCTTACTATTACTGCAACCAATACTGCTAGTTATCATTTGAAACAGTACCCTAAATAAATATATAAGAGACAGTCCCTGCTCCATGGAGCTCAAGATTTAAAAGCAGCATCAAAAAGGTGAGTCTCTAGAATAGGAGCTTTTTAAAAATACTAACTTGGAAGCCCAGACCAGCTGTATTCCATGCTTTAAGAAAGGTGGAAGGAAGTTCAAAAAACTGTCAGCATGGTTTAAAGGTGAGGTCAGAAAGGCTGTTATAGCTAAAAAATTATCTTTCAGGAAATGGACAAAGGAGCCAAAGATGAAAACTGGAAACAACATAAGCACTGTCAAGTTAGATGCAAGGCATTGATAAGGCAGACAGAGAATTTGAGAAAAAGCTTGCTGTGGAAACAAAAATGCACAATAAAGACTTTTCAAAGTACATTTGTAGCAAAAAACCTGTGAGAAAGTCAGTTGGACTGTTAGACAATAGAGAGATAGAAGGGGCACTAAGAGTGGACAAGGTCATAGCAGAGAGACTGAATGAATTCTTTGCTTCATTCTTTATTGAAGAAGATGTAGGGAAGTTACCCATGACTGAAATAGTATTTAAAGGTGATGAATTGGAAGAATTGAAAGAAATATTGATAAATGGGGAAGATATATTATAACTATTTGATAAACTAAACAGCAGCAAATCACCTGGACCAGATGGTATACACCCAAGGATGTTGAAAGAAATGAAATATGAGATTACAGACCTACTGTTGGTAATCTGTGAATTATCATTAAGATAATCTGTAGTACCTGAAGATTGGTCAATGGCCAATGTAACGACACCTAGGAAAAAGATTTAGGTGTCATCGTGGATAACACATTGAAACCCTATACCCAGTGTGCATTGACAGCCAAGAAGGCAAATAAAATGCTAGGAATCATAAAGAAAGGTATAGAGAATAAAACAAAGGATGTTATAATACCTCTGTATCATTCTACGGTGCGACCGCACCTTAAAGATTGTGTGCAATTCTGGTCACTGTATCTTAAAAAGGGTATAGCGGAATTAGAAAAGGTACAGAGAAAAGCCACCAAAATGGTAAGGGGATGGAGGGATACCCCTACGAATAGAGGCTTAAAAGATTAGGGCTTTTCAACCTGGAAAAGAGATGGGTGAGAGGAGATATGATAGAAGTCTATAAATTAATGAATGGAGTGGAACGGGTAAACATAGATTGATTCTTTATGGCATCAAAAAGTAGAAACACTAGGGAGTATACAATGAAGCTACAGTGTAACCCCCTTAAGACTAATAAGAGAAAATATTCTTTCACTCAACACATAATCAAACTCTGGAATTCGTTACTGGAGGATGTAGTAAAAGCTGTTAGTGTAGCTGGGTTTAAAAATGCTTCAGACAAGTTCCTGGAGAAAAGGTCCATAAAGCATTATTAAAGGGGACCCAGGAAATCCACTGCTTGCCTCAATACAAGCATTAAGGAACCTGTGTGTCGTTTTGGGAAACTGCTAGGTACTTGTGAGCTGAATTTGCCACTGTTGGAAACAGGATACTGGGCTTGATGGACCTTGGTCTGACCCAGTATGGCATATCTTATGCTCTTATGTTTAACTTATGCCTTTTTTTCACTAGTAGCTCAAGGTAAGGCAAGGCAAGGCAGGTACAGTAGGTATTTTCCTGTCTTCAGAGGGTTTATAATCTAACCTTGCACTTGAGGCAATGAAGGGTTAAGTGACTTGCCCAAGATCATGAGGAGCAATGGTGGGATCTGAATCCTGATTTCCCTGGTTCACAACTCACTGCTTGAGCTTTTAGGATATTTCTCCATGCCAGAGAAAGGGACATAATGCAACAATGTAGGAGTCTATTCTAGGCATATAGCACGTATAGGTGAAAGAAGGCATTTGGATATGGGTATGGGGGGTTGGAGGGGGAAGGCACAGATGAGAGCAACTTGCATGTAGAACAGAGTTCCCAAGGAGCTGCCTTAAGGCCTTAGTATTTAGATGAAATATTTGCTAGCAAATAGAAAGCAGGTTATAGCTTCAGTTATGTTTTTTTTTATCCATTGTTTATTTATAATATGAAAATGGTATCTGGTCTGCACAAAAATACTGTCACAGGTTATATCTCCTGAAATTAAAATAAGGGATCCTTTTACTAAAAGTGTGCTCATGTGTTAACTTTTGGGGGTCTGTCTGGCATGTTCCCGGCAGTTAATGCATGATCATGAATGCTAATGCATGGTGCATGTAACGTGGGTGCACCTTACAGCATCTATAGAAGTGTTGTTAGATGCACTCCCACTAATTGCCACATTTCCATGAGTGCACGGCAATTGTTCTCACCCTAGAAGCAATGTGCTTTCCACACCCACACGTCGCCCTTTTTCCACCCCATCTGACGATAGGTTGTTACCATACACTTTAATGTGTGGTCGTTGGCATGCCCCCACATTAGTTCCCGGCTGCCAGTCGCTGCACGTTAAAACACACATTAAATGGTTACTGAAATTTAGTAAAAGAACCTCTAAATAAGAATTTAAAGTATAGGTGATCATTCTTCCTCCTGCAAAAATATTTGCCCCTAATCCTTTTTGAACTAGAGCTTTAACAAGAGAATTATTATTGAAAAATGGTATTGTTCCAAATATTTGATTAAATTCAAAAGGGACTTTGTGTAGTCACTATCTCTGTTAAAAATTATATATGGTTGCTTCAGTGCTATTAAGATTTGAAAATATTACTGGAAAAGGTGACATTTTACTTATTAGTTTATGTTTTTTCCTTGAGCCCTGCTAGACCAGTCCAGACAAGTGGGTTCTGTCCCCCTACCAGCAGATTGGTGGAGACAAAACCAATGAAAAGCCCAGATTTCAGTGACATCACTCCCATGCCTCTATTTGCCTCAGCCACCAGAGGTCTCTTCAGTATTCATCCCAATGCATATGGGAGAAATATGGCAAGCCTCAAACAACCTCAATGTGGGCAATGAGTAATGAAACAGTAGAGAATTATGTACAGTATGGGCAGTGCTGTACCTAGCCCTGTGCGAGCGGTGCGGCTGCACAGGGCGCAAAGAAATAGGGGCACAATTGGGGCTGCTGGCCTCGGCTCCCCCATGCTGCCTGCCCTTGCCCCACAACTATTTTTCATGCTTCCTTGGCTGCGGCAGTGGCGTTGGCAGCAGAAGAGCCGATATTTAATTCTAAAAAAACCCCACGTGGGTCATTCAGACACCATGCTTACATGTAGGGTTACCAACTTTTTCACCGAGAAAAACCCGACACCTGTGGCTCGCCATGCTCCACCCATTCTCCGCCCCTAGTCCCACCCCTGCTCCGCCCCCAGCCCCACCCACAAAAATTACCGAGGATATGTGTAGGCTAACTTCCTTGGTCAGATAATAATTAAACTGGGAACCCCAAAATCCAAACATGAAATGTACAACACTGGAGAAATAAAACTATAAAGTCATTTCCTCTTGCACTAAAGAAAAACGCAAAGATGTTAGCAATACACACTTCCCAGACCAGACATATTCCAGTTAATAAATTCAAAATAAAAAGTATTTTTCTACCTTCTGTTTGGGCATTTTATTTTTCAGTTGCAATTGCTCCAGTCACTTTCTTCTGGTTTCTTTGTGTCTTCTGCGAGCTATCCATTTGTCCTTCCTTCTCTTTTCCATTCTCTCTCTATTTCTGCTTTAACATACTGATTGTTTCCCTTTTGCTCTTTCCCCCAATTCTTTCCTTATTCCTTTATCATCCATTCAAATTTCACCCTTCCATTCTCAAGCCCCTCTTACTCCCCCAATACCCAGCCCATCATAGACTTTTCTTCCACACAAAATATGTTTCCCCTCTCCATTCTCAATCCCCATCCATTCTAGTCCTCCCCCAAAATCAGTTCCCTTATAGTTCTAGACCCACCCAGCATCCACTCCCTTCTAGTCCCATTCTCCCATGCCCCACATCAGCCCATTTCCAGTCCTATTCCAGCTCTTCATCAGCCCATTTCCAGTGCTAGCCCTCACATCACAGACCATTTCCAGTCCTAGCCCCCCCCCCCATCACAGCCCATTTCCAGTCCAAGTCCCCCATCACAGCCTATTTCCAGTCCTGGGCCCCCCCTCACAGCCCGTTTACAGTCCGGGGCCCCCCGCACCATCAGAGCCCATTTGCTGTCATAGCCCCCCCCCCCACCATCACAGTCCATTTGCAGTCCTAGCCCCCCTAATCATAGCCTATTTCCAGTCCAAGTTCCCCCTCCCTCCACCATAGCCAATTTCCAGTCCAGGTTCCCCCCCCCAGCCCTTTTCCAGTCCAGATTCCCCTCCCCATCACAACCCATTTCCAGTCCATGTCCCCCCCCCCATAGCCCTTTTCCAGTCCAGGTCCCCCTCCCCATCAAAACCCATTTCCAGTCCATGTCCCCCCACCACATAGCCCTTTTACAGTCCAGGTCCCCCTCCCCATCACAGCCCATTTCCAGTCCATGTCCCCCCCCCCCCCATAGCCCTTTTCCAGTCCAGGTCCCCCCCCATCACAGCCTATTTCTTTCCAGTCCAAGTCCCCACCCCCATAGCCCTTTTCTTGTCCAGGTCCCCCTCCCCATCACAACCCATTTCCAGTCCATGCCCTCCCCCCATAGCCCGTTTCTGGTCCAGGTCCCCCTCCCCATCACAGCCCATTTCCAGTCCATGTCCCTCCCCATAGCCCTTTTACAGTACAGGTCCCCCCCCATCACACCCCATTTATTTACCTTCCAAGGTCCCCCCCCCCCATAGCCCTTTTCCGGTCCAGGTCCCCCCCCCATCACAACCCATTTCCAGTCTAAGTCCCCCCCCCCCCATAGCCCTTTTCCAGTCCAGGTCCCCTCCCCCCATCACAGCCCATGCAGTCCTTGGCCTCCCCCCCCACCCCCCACCAAAACCACGGCTTTCTGAGGCTTTAGAGGGAGCCGGGGAAGCCCGCGCGAGGCCCCGGCTCCCTCTGTACAGCCGCCAGCGTGAAGAGACTTTTCCTTCACGCTGGCGGCTGTTTCTGTGAAGCCGCGAATGCTGGGAAAGGTTAAAGGACATTGTATGCTCATGTCAGAGAAGGGAGGGACCAGACCAGCCATTCAAGCATGGAGTTGTAAAGACCTGCATTTCAATGATTTGTCTGGTCCCTCCCTCCTCTGACACGAGCATACGTCAGAGGAGGAAAGGATCAGATCTACATGCAAGCGCAGAGTTGGAAAGACCAGGGCTTTTTTTTTAGAATTGGATGTACGCTCCGCTGCTGCCACTGCCACCGCTACGGAAACACAAAAAGTGGTGGCAAGGCAAGGGCAGACAGTGTGGGAATCAGAGAGCGGTGGGAAGGACGTAGATGCTGAACCCCCTGGAGAAAGCGTGCGACATCTGGGTGCAAGGCTATAGTCTTACCAGCCACCAGACCTCAGAAAGAGGACAGAGCTGCTACCTGAACTTTCAGGGAACTAAGGGAGAGACCCGTTTCCAGGCCATTCTGTAGAAAGACCAGCAAAGATGGCACTTTGGCCACCTCAGGAGCCAATTGCTGAGCATCGCACCATCGCTCAAAGGGGCACCAGATTCATACGTATGCAAGCTTGGTAGACCTCCTCCAGGCTCAGAGCAAAGTGGAGCCACTGCCGGAGAATAACCTTTATGCACTAGATGTCTTCTTTCAAGAGCCAAGATGTAAGCGAGAAGGAAACCGGGTCCTCTAGAATGATCGGTCCCTGCCACAGTAGGCCCCGAGACCGAAGAGGAGGCACCTGCAGAAACTGCATCAGATCTCCGAACCATGCTTTCCTTGGCCAATATGGTGCCACCAGAACAATCCTGCCTGGGTGGCGCTCTATACGTCAAATCACATGCCTCACCAGGAGCCATGGAGGAAACACATATAGCAGGAGCTGACTTGGCCAAGGCTAGATCAGACCGTCGATGCCCTCAGACCCCGTCTCTATGTGGCGACTGAAGAAGTGGAAAACTTTGGCCTTTGGCGGGTCAGCATCAGAGCCATTTCAGGGCAACCCCAGTGGTGCAGAATCAACTGAAATGCTTCCTGACTCAACTCCCACTCTCCAGGATCCAGAGAGCGCTGGCTGAGGAAGTCCGCTTCCATATTGTCCACCCTAGCTATGTGCTGAGCTGACAAAATCAGGAGGTTCTTCTCTGCCCAGTCAAACAGGAGAGCCATCTCCATAGCTACCCCAGCACTTCTCATGCCGTTTTGTCGATAGAAATGCAGAAGAGACAACCTGATGGCCCTCATTTTGAGGCAGTTGATGGACCACACCACTTTTCTCCGGTTCCAACAGCCCTGGGCCATTCGGTCTTATAAATTGGCCCCGCAGCCTGAAAGACTGGCATTCATCATCAGGAGGATCCAGGAGAAATTCTCCAGTGGCACACCCTTCTTCAGATGACAGGGCTGCTGCCACCAGCTCAGGCTTGACATCACCATCAACAGGAACAGGAGCCTGTGGTTGAACTCCTGAGAACTCAGGCACCATCGAGCCAGCAAGGACCGCTAGAACGGTCACATTTTATTTATTTATTTTATTTACATTCTCTTATATACCGCGCTATTCTGCATCAGTGCGGTTTACATTGAACAAACTGAAATTACATTGAACAGGGTATTATAACTTGGAGATAACTATTTTACAGGAAACATGGGCTATGGAGGGTTAAGTGGCTTGCCCAAGACCACAAGGAGCACCTGTGGGACTAGAAACCCCAGTCCTTCCGGCCCAAGGTTACTGTCCTCTAGTGGGATTTGAACCCCCGACCTTCCGGCCTGAAGTACCTTGCCCCAACCACTAGGCTACTCCTCCACCATCTCTATGGTCACTGCCATCAATCTGAGCAGCAGAAGATAAACCCAGACTCTGGGCTCCTGCTGTGCACAGAACAGCACCAGGCAATCCAACAGTCTTTTGACTTTCTCCTCTGGCAGGAAAACTCTGCCCGCTAGAGTGTCGAAACGTGCTCCCAAAAACTTCAAGGACTGGGAAAGCAGCAGCTGGCTCTTTCCCCGATTGATTACCCAGCCAAGGCTTTCCAAAAAGGACACTACTCAGGACACCACCTGAGATGCTTCTTAATGGGAACAGCCCCGAATGAACTAGTCATCCAGATGTGGATGCACACACATCCCTTGGCACCGCAGCACCACAGCCACTGCCACCATGTACTTGGAGAAGGTCCTCAGGATGTGGATAGCCTGAAGAGGAGGGTGGCAAACTGATAGTGAGAGCCAAGCACAGAAAAACACAGATACTTTTGCTGATCTGCCCATATTAGGATGGGAAAGTACGTTTTGGACAGATCCAGAGAAGCCAAGAACTTCCGTCGGTGCACCGCTTGAAATACAGAGCACAAGGTTTCCATCCAGAAGCACAAGACCTGCAAATGCTCATTGACCCCCTTGAGGTCCATAATGGGTCGGAAGGCACCATCCTTTTTTTGGCACCACAAAATAGATGGAATATCTGCCCTTGCCCTGCATGTCTGGGGGAATTGGCACTGCAGCCCTTAGGAACAGCAACTTGTGCAAGGTTGACTGCACTGCAGCCCTTTTGATTACAGACCCACAAGGGGAAATGATGAAGGTGTCTGGAATCAACTCCTTGCATTCCAGGACATAGCCAAACTGAATGGTGTCTAGCACCCAGCGATCCTTGGTGACCCAGGCCCATTCCTGAAAGTACAGGCAAAGCCTGCCTCCAACTGGAGAAACCAGGAAATGGGCCCTCAAACCTTCATTGTGCAGACTGGGAGGGTCCACCTTTGGAGGGGCCCACAGGCCCCATGTAAGGGCTGAGAGTGAGCTCAAAGTCCCGAAGCAGAGGAGAAGGCTTTCCAGGTCAGTAACAACTAAACTCCCTTGGAGTCCTGCCAACATGCCTATGGTGGACGAGCAGAGGCTGATAAGAAAGGGCCTCCTGTTCACTTCACAGGCACATTAGACCTGTCTTCTGGAAGGTGGTAAGACTTTTTCTCATCCAGGTCTTTCACCGGCTTCTCCAAATTGGCTCCAACAGAAGATTCCTTTAAAGGCCAATTGGGCCAACCATGCTTTGGAGGAGGATTCCACTGCCCAGTGCCAGAGCCAGAGCCAGAGCCAGATCACCTCTGTGACACAGTAGACAGGACACTGTTCCTGGACACCAAATGTAATAGGTAATACATGGCATCAGAAAGGAAGGCCACAGCTGACTCCAAAAGAGGGGTAGCATCATTTGATGGAAGAGACTGAATACACTGAAGCAGGGCTCGAGAAGTCAGGTTTGCACATACTGACAACTGAAGGAAAGCCATCGTCGCAGCAAACTGGCTCCTCAAACAGGCATCTGCCTTTCAGTCCAGAGGATCCTTTAAGGCCCAGCTGCCTTCTTTAGGAATGATGGTCCGCTTAGTAACTGCCATGACCTGCGCATCCACCTTGGGAATATCAAACTACACCACGCACTCCTTCTCAGGGAGAGCATACTTCTTCTTATACACTCTTAACCCCCAAAGTGGGGAGCTGGGAGAGTCCCACTCTGACCAGATCATATCCTTGATCACCTCCAGAAATGGGACGACAGTAGTGGATTTCTGCACCCCTTGCAGAAACAGGTGCACCTTTGGCTCCTGCTTCATCCCTGGAGCATCTGCCAAGTTCAAGGCAGATGAAACCCTGGCAATCAACATCACCAGCTACTCTTTCTGGAATATGCATATCTCCCTGACCTCATCACAGTCCTCTGAAGGAAAGAGCCCTTCCTCATCCACATCAGAGCACAGCACCGAGACATCTGAATCGAAGTCACAGTCCAAATGTCAAACCGGTCCGAGTTGACCCCCATCCCCAGGGGACGCCCCTCACTGGGGATGCTTAGCCAAAGGCAGTTGAACAGGGCTTGTACTCTTCGCCTGCCCCCCATGAAACTGCATCTGGGGGCACCAAAAGGCTGCAGGGTCTGAATTTCCACACCAGAAGGACCAGGCCTGCTGCAAAAAGGAAAATATTTCTGGGGAGGACTATCCAGAGTCCAGAAGCTCACCTCTCAGAAAAGACTTCCCAACACCAGGGAGTATCACCACCACAGATCCCCTAGAGGAAGAGAAGCGACTCATGGCCCAGTTGCTGGACCCTCCGGTCGACTGGATATCCTTACCCACAGTGCCATCCGTCACCTCCTGCCTTGAGTGTGGGTTCATGAAGCTTGTGGGACTGAAACCATGACAGTGTGCTCTCTCTATGGTAGATGAAGTTGAAATAAATAAGAGCTAAGTTCCAGATGTTTTTCATGCTGGAGTGGCACAGCTGCCAAAGGCATACCAGAATAAGTTCATTACTGAAGGGCACATCAAATAGGCAAACTCCTTGTATGTCCCTTTCTGAGACACATGTGTGACCTTCCTTGTTCCTTTGTATCCTCTATTTCATGCATAACTGAAGTATGCTGACTGGGTTTTGTTAAAGTCAATTCCTTGTTTTGTAGTTTTAATTTTTTATTCCATACTTGTGATATTATTTTCCTGTCAACTTGAGAATCTAATTCAAGATGGGATTTCATGTTATACCAGTTGTTATGGGCAGAAGGTGTTATGGATTTTTTTCACCCTATCCATGTGGGTGAGATAAGAAAGTCACGTGATCATGCTTTTCTGATTGTTCAGACTGAGCTACAGATATTTTTGTTCCAGTATCTTTACTTTTGATTAATGCTAGATCAGTGAAAGCTAAGGTTGAACTGCTTATTGATCTCATTTGGAATGAACAGCCAGATCTTTGTATTACTGAGACTTGGATATTGTCTTCTGACCAAATCATATCCTTCAGGTTATAGATGTGAATGTCAAGCAAGGTCACAGGATTGTGGTGGCAGGGTTCTCATAGTTCTTATAAACCAATTATTGTATCACTGCTTTGTAGCAATTGAGAAAGAGGATTGTGAAGTTTCATTCTTACCTTTTCAAAACTGGGAATTTGTTTAATCAACCACTAGAAGTGGGGGCAATTGAACTGACCACATTAATCAAGTTTCACAGTTCTCTAACTGTTAATATTTTATCATATATAATTTTGGGTGACATCAATATGCATGTAGACACAGTTCCTTTATGTCCCAGTCCAGGACTTAACACAAATGCTTTCTGCTCCTCCTCCTAAGAAAAGTCATATTTTCCAACTGGTCTTTTTGCCACCATATTGGATCAGTGTTGGTCAGTCACTACAGTTTACTTCTATCCAGTTCCATGGACTGACCACCATATGATTGGACTGTATGTTAGCATACCAGTTGCCCAGTGAAATTTGATGCAAAGATCCGATCTCTTATGTATAAGTGTAAAGTTGACGCTGAAAAATGGACTGCCTCCCATTTCATCCTAACCCACTGCCATCCCTTTCCCCCCATCCCACCAGTCCACCACCGCTTTTATCTGTGTCACCCTATAATACTTCACCAGATTTGGGACACTCATTCCACCTTCCACCTTCCTCCAACACATTACCCTCCTATTGATCCTGGGGGGCCTCCACCTCAAAATAAAATGGATACAGTGGAAGATTTTTTTCTTTTAGTACTCCTTCTGGTACTTCTATGGGCAACATCATAAGTATAAACAAGACTGAGGAAAACATTCATTTTAACTGCTACCCTTCTCTCCCCCCCCCCAAAAACAGAAATGGCCAGTCTCATTCCTCCAAATTCCCACTTATCCTCCCCAATAGTGGGTCATAATCTGGTGGAACAGTTCTCTAACCTTCCTCCCAAGCTGCACCCCCAAATACCTACTAGACCCTTTCCCCCACTTAAATGGGAAGGCTTCTCTAAAACGGGCCTCCATGGATGTGTCCATCACCAGCTTCAGCACCTCAGTTTTGGTTAGATTGACTTTGTACTCCAACACCCTACTATATGCGTCTATCACCCTCAGTAAATTCGGTGAGTACTGGTCGCTCCACCGCAAAAATCACATTGTCCACATACAGCACTATTTTTTATATTCCCTAGCCCCTAACAGGGGCCCTCTAATATCTGGCGAGGTGCGCACAGCCACTGCCAGTGGTTCAATCACTATAGCAAACAGCAGGGGAGATAGGGAGGAGTAGCCTAGTGGTTGAGGCAAGGTACTTCAGGCCGGAAGGTCGGGGGTTCAAATCCCACTAGAGGACAGCAACCTTGAGCCGGAAGGACTGGGGTTTCTAGTCCCACAGGTGCTCCTTGTGGTCTTGGGCAAGCCACTTAACCCTCCATTGCCCATGTTCCCTGTAAGTATTAGTGTGTGTGTCTCATATCCCCGTGTGTTAAATGTATCCCCCACTTATGTTGTGACCGCTTTGATTGAAGGATAAGGCGGTATACAAAACTGTCTAAATAAATAAATAAATAAATAGAGGGCACCCCTGTTGTGTTCCCCTTCCCAGTTGGAATGCCTCAGAGTATCGACCGCTGATTCATATTTGAGCCCTAGGATCTCTGTAGATAGCCTGGAGCCATGCTATAAACCAAGCTTCAACCCCCATCCGCCTCAACACCTCAAATATAAAAGGCCACTCAACTCTATCAAATACCTTTTCTGCATCTACCACCACCAACACTGAAAGGGTCTGCCTCTGCCAAGCCATCCAGATAAAGTTCAAAAGCTTCCATAGATTATTGTTTTTTATACTATGCTCTTTAGAATCAGTGTGGTTTACATATACACTAACAGGTACTTTTTATTCCCTTGTCCCTGAAGGGCTCACAACCTAAGTGTACCTGAGGCAATGGAGGGTTAAATGGCTTGCCCAAAGCCACAGGGAGTGGCCATGGGACTAGAGACCCCAGTCCCTCTGGCCTGAGGTTGCTTGTCCCCATGTGGGAATTGAACCCCTGGCTCTCCAGCCTGAGGTAACCTGTCCCAACCACTGAGCCACTCCTCCCTTATCTCTGGCATAGGCAGCACAGTGATCCCTGCTACTGGCATAGATTCTGAGCACTTCACCTCTCACTACTTGGTTGTACAAGAACATTAAAAACTTCCCCAACTCTGAACTAAAGAGTTTATAAAACTTCACAGTGAGGCCATCCAGTCCCGGTGCCTTACCCCCCTTCAGCCACTTTATGGCCGTCGGCACCTTCCCTGCAATGATTTCCCTATCAAGGACATCCCTATCCTCATCCATCAACTGCTCTAGCTATAACTCACCCAGGTATTCTCAAGCTGCACTCTCCCTATCAGCCACTTCCGAGTAGAGCTTCTGATTGCATTCAGCAAACACCCCTTGAATGCGAACATTTCAAACTCCTTATCCCCTTTGCTATTCCAGATTTTAAGTATTTGCTTCTGAATCCTCTTAGCCTGCAATTTCCAGGCCAAAATCCAACCCAGTCTGTTGTTGAATTAAAAAGAGTGGAGTGGAGGAGTAGCCTAATGGTTAGAGCACTGGCTTGGGAACCAAGCAGCTAGGATTCAATTCCCACTAGCACTCCTTGTGGCTTTGGGCAAGTCACTTAACCCTCCATCGCCTCAGAAAAATCCAAGTTATCAATGTCCCTGTCTAATATACAGCCAAGTTTAAGTTACAATGTTAACCATTTTGACAGAAATGATACAGCAGTATAAAAAAACCTGTTAAATAAATAAAAGCTGTTGATGCTGCTCTAGCTGGTAAGCTCATTTCTCCAAATATAAGGTCCTTAAGCAGTGGCAGGATTCAATCCAACCAGAAACCTGTTCAGATCAATCCCACCACTGAGAGCTGAGTAGGTGGCAGCATGCTGGCAGACACCACAGGGCAGAAACTCCCTGGTGAGCCCAGAAGCCTGATTTCCCTCCCACCATGGTCTCCATTTACTCACAATCCCCCAGGATAGACTCATTAAGCCACTGGAACTGAAGCCCCTCCTCCCTTTGTCACAACTCCACCATCACACTCACTGGAGCATGGTCAGACCATACTATTGGTCCAATTTATACCTCCCTAACCTCTAGGCAGCAGTGAACCATCTATCAAGACCATATCAATCTAGCTGTAGGACTGATGAGTGTGAGAAACTGTAATCCCTATAATTCCCTACCCTCTGCCGCCACACATCTACTAGCCCCAATGCATTTAACAGCTTGTTCAGTTTTTCCCCCTTTGCCCCCTCCCACTTCCCTCCCCCAATTGTCCATCCTTGGATTGAGTCATATTAAAGTCGCCACCCATAATAATTAGGGCCACATCCACTTCTCCCATTTTTTACCACAAGAATTCAAAAAATTCCCTCTGACCTTCATTGGGCACATATATACAAACGACTGCCACCTTCACCCCATCTAATTTTGTCTACCCAGATCAACCTCCCCCCCCCCCCCCAATCCCTCAGTACACCCTTTTCTTCCACCACCAAGGCTTTTGAAAATAGGATACTCACCCCGCCCCTTCTAGATTTCTGCTTATTTCCCACTAGATTCACATCTGGATACTCCCCCTGATTTGCAACTACCCCTCTTGTTGCCTCTGCAAATGAGTCTCCTCCTGTACAAGCAGGATATCAGCTTATGACCTCAAGCCTTCCCTCACCAAACTTTCATTCCCTCACCAAACTTTTCTTCTTCTGCTATGAGGTTAGCCTTTTAACATTCCAGGATTCCACCACTGTCCCCAAGATCTCACTCCTCTCCCCCTTTCCATTTCGAGCCTCTCCTCCTTTACTCCCTCCCTGCCAACTGCCTTCCCTGTGTCTCTCTCCATGGAGTAGTGACCTCACCTCCCATCTTCCTTCCATCCACCTGCATCACCCCCTCCTCACACCTGCATCCCATCACCCTTTCTTGCTGATCATCATCTACCACCATACCCTCTCTCTCCCCTCCTTCCTTTAGCCACCTTCCCCACTATTATGTATCACATCCCACAGCCCCCTTTATCCACTCCCCCCTCTCATAACAGCCCCTACTCTATCATATAACTAAAGATTTTCCTTTCTCAATCCAGCTCCTTATCAAGTGTCCACGCCCTCTCATATATCCTTCCTCCTCTTTTGTTTCTCCAGCCGCTCCACAGCAGTCCAGTCGCTGCTCCCACTCTCCTACCAGCTACCATTGCTCCCCCTCTGCTGGTGGTAGATCTTTCAGGCCTAGCTTCTTCATGGCCTCTCGCAGCTCCTCTGCCATTTGCGTGCACTTGGTCACCCCATTTACTGTAAATGCCAGTACCTTTGGGTATACCTTATGTTCTTATGTTCTTAAAACCCCGGCGGGAGTTTTCGGCCTCCAAAGCCTATCAGGGGTTTCAGGTTGTTCCTGGGGCTCACCCCTCACAGAACATACCTGAGCCATGCTCGGTGGTGGCATCCGCTTTGAGCGGTACTGATACTCCGGCATCGGCACTGGTGTTGAGCGATTCACTCCTCACCAGGGATTGTCATCTGGCTTTCTCGGTACCTTTGGGACCGGTCGATACGCCCCAGATTGACTTTCCAGTATCGGCATCAACGCCGATACTACCACCGACGTCGGTACCCTCTAGACATGCATCGATAGACTCGCTTCCTTTGATGCAGAGTCTGGAATCGATCTCTAGTCTGGAAGACTGGGTACCGACATGTCTCGGTACCGACGCTTACCGGTTCCGGATGCTTGGTACCGAGGGTGATTACCAAAGGCTTTCGGTTACCTCGGTACCGATTGAGCAGCCACCGATGACTGCTTCGATGTCGGTGTCGCCTTCGATTCCGACACAGCTACCGGTATCGGTATCGGTGCCGGTACCCGCAGTAACATCGGGGCCAGCTCCTTCCATGCTTCTTTCACCAGGATCGCTCCTTTCTATACCAAGTTTGGAGTCGATACCTGGCATGGACGATGCAGTACTGACTGTCTCAGGTCATGACCTCCAGTACCAGCATCCATCCCTTAAGGATCCTTTCTTGCACCGTGCAGGATCTTATATTCCTATATTCTCAAGTAGATCCTCCGGTGCCCAGGCTAGTTCTTCAGGTCTAGCCTGCCCAGGGACGGTTCCCTTTGGAGATCCTTCTTTTCAGAATTTTCTCCTGAATATGGCAACATCTCTTGCTATTCCTATCCCTGGCTATGATCCTACACAAGGCTCTCTTTCTACTGGAGAAAAAAGAAAATATAATGCTTCCTTTACATCATTCCTTGCAGGATCTTCTTCTAAGAATGTGGGAAGCACCTTTAAGGGTTCCCTCACCTTCTAGAGCAACTGATCTTCTGTATCAGGTGCCCCCCTCTCCAGGGTTTCAAAAGACTCAACTTCCCCATCATTCCATTGTGGTGGAATCAGCAATGAGGAAGGTGAAAAGTAAGAAGAAGCACTCTTCTTACCCACCAGGTCGTGAGTCTAGGACACTAGATGCCTTTGGACGTCAAACCTTCCAGACATCCATGCTGTCAACAAGGATTCTCTCATATATTTTTTATATGAGTCTATCCCTTCAGGAGGTCACAAAGAAATTATATCTTTTGACTCCTTTTCTTTCAGAGCCCAAGACTGCAGACTATTCCTTACTACTTAGTCATATTCAAAGTATCTCTTGGTTTCTTACTCGTGCTTCCCTAGACTCCTTTGAGTCTGTTAGCAGAACTTCTGCTATAGCCATAGGGGCACGACGTAGAGCCTGGCTCCAAGCTTCAGACTTAAGCAGATGGGCACAACAAAGACTGGGTAATACTCCTTGCACTGGGGAAAATCTCTTCAATAAGGAGTCATTACATCAGGTTGCTCAGTGGTCCACTGACTTCCCTGTTTCTGAAGGCTATTCTAAGCCTTCTCCTTCCCCAGTAGGTAGGAAATGCCCTGCCAAACCTTCTTTCCCTAGGAGAAGAAGGTTTCACTCTTCTCCTGCCCATCATACAGATGTTCCCAAGCAGGGGAAACCTCGCCCTGGTCTGAAGAATCCAAACTCTAGCCAGGCTGAACAAACCCAGCAACCATAGGGTCCTGAAGTTTACAACCTACAGTTGACTTCTTCTCAGTGGAAGTTTTTTTCACTGTTTTTTCATTCAAAACTCTACACATGGATTCCTTTTCTCAGGACATCCATTTGCTCCTAGGTATGCTGAGCTGTCAGGATATTCATGTCTATGGGTCACAGGTTTCTCCTCTTCTTCCTACCAAGAAGAGAGGTTTAACAACTATCCCATGATAGTTTTCTGTTCCAACATGAATTTTTTCCTTCCACAGACTTACCATATGGTAAGTCACCCTTCAGCTCCTGTTTCTCTACCCTCTTATCCAGGGTTTCGCCTGAAAGAGTGGTACCATACCACTGCAGGGCTTTTTTAGCCTTTCTAGTCATTTCTTTCATTCCAGTGTGGAGGTTTTTCTCTTGAATAAACTCCCTTCTTTTGTCTGGGCAGCTCATCAGACAGGGACAGGAATTTCTCCTCTTATTCTGTCTGTTCTCTCTGTTTTACACAGAAAGATTCTCTCTGCTGTCTTATTCAGCAGCTGCCCATGCAGGAGTTCCAGTGATTGGACTACTGGTACTTTTCCACAAGTTTCCAGTCTTGTCTTCCACTACTTTCTGTCTGGCCTTAGTAGTGATTCCAAGATAGTGCTTCATCTATCTTGGATAATCCTAATCACTTCAGGCTTATCACACTATCTTCTTTTCTTGCCATCTCCAATTCCTTTGGATTTGGCAGCATAGTTGACGTGCAGCTGTTTTTTTTCCAACAGCCAGTTTTATTTCCCAATTCTCCTGCATAATGCTCTCTGCAATCTTACATAGAAGCTTTCTACTATGGGCCCTTGCTAGAGAGCATGGGGTTTTGTCTCTAATGACTATTCTATATGGTTGGAAAAGGCTTCCTCAGTCATTTTCCATGACTGTGATGGTTCTCCACACCCTACTATCTCCTTTTATAATAAAGGACATAAGCCTTTTCTACGTGAACGTCTAAAGAGTTCTCCAATTCCTACAAGGAATATGCTCTTTTTTCCTTGCAGCTTGTCCTCATGGTATCCTACTCCTTCATGGACAGCACATATTTAACTAATAACGCATGATACCCCTTGTGTCCCTCCAGTGGGTCAACCTGGTATATCATCCTATGCGTTTTCTGTCCATTTACCATGCGAGAGTTCTACAGGACTCAGGACTTGCTGTTTACAGACTGATATTATCCTCTGTTTTTTCACGCAACCATCCTGGTTATTTCACTGGATAGCATTCCTGCACCATCTTAGCCAGGGGGAATAGATTCTCTATATATCTTCTCAAGTAGGTTCCACCTTCTTGTTGTTATTAGATGAATCTTTCCTCTTCACATCTCCCATGTGAATGTTCTTATGGGCATATCTCTATCTGCTTAATTGCAGACATTTATCTTTAGACATATATATTCATGTATGTATATATCTCTATATACTTCTCTATAGATACATATGTCTGTAAGCTGCATGTGCATATGTTATGCCCCTCCAGATCTCACTATAGACACATATATATACATACCCATATATATATGTATCTATCTATATACACATATATACACACATATATATATATATATATATATATATATATATATATATATGTGTGTATCTGTTGAGATGCTCCTTATAGGTAGATATGTATTTACATACTTATCTCTCTAACTGTCTATGCTTATAAAGGTTTTACCTTCCTATAGGTTCCAGACAGTGGGCTTGCATATGTTCATACTGTCCCACAGTATGTCTGGGGTATTATGCACACAACCACTACTGTGGTGCTGACAGCTCCTACCTTAACCCTAGGTTTAGGTATCCCTGAAGCTCCATGCTCCAATATCTTTCCTATCTCTCACCAGTTAGGAAAGACAGGGTGGATCTTCAGTAGATCTGAGGTTTCAACCCTTCAGATATCTGTCCTTCTTGGGAATATGGGCTTTTTTCCCATACCCCTTCTTCCCGCCAGGACTGGGCTAGTTTGTCCAAATCGGTCAGTCTTCCTCTTTTGCTCCTAACTGTGAGTAACTCTGTAGCCAAAAGAGTTCCCAGCTTTTTCCATAAAGCTTTCCACTAAAGACCTACCATTTTTGTACTACCCCAGTTGACACCTGGGTCACCTGTCACTTCCAGATTTGGACCTTCACCTTCACTTCAGTGAGGTCACCTTGAAGATTCCTCTACTGGATCCCCAGTAGACTCCATCAGCCTCTCTACTTCCTGCAATCCAGTAGGTGAGGTCCATATTGTGATTGTTCATTTCAATATTTTTCATGATAATTATCATACATACAAGGACTCCTTACCTGTAGTCCTATTTTAGGTTAGCTGTTTTTCTACAGCTCCTTTTCAACTCCTACCCTCCATCCTCAGGATGCCTGGCCATATGAGGTGTAGCATGTTCCAATCCCCACCATGCTAGGGCTCCAGGCATCTTAGCTTGGGAGTCCCCATATGTGAAGACTCATTCCTGCTTGTTCCTGGAGATAGCACAGTTACTTACCTGTAACAGGTGATCTCTGGGAACAGCAGGAATAAGTCTTCACAACCCACCCACCTCCCCTGGGAGTTGTATCTCTCTATCTATCTTCCTTTCCTCTTTCTCTCTCTTTGTCTCAGCTATTAAACTCAACTGAGGAGAGACAGTTGGAAAGGCGGGAAGGCAGCACGCAGGCACTGAGGGATGCTCCCAAAAGCTTTCTGATTGGACGCTGGGGAGCGTTCCCACGCAGGCTTCGTCGGTACCGACGTACCCATATGTGAAGACTTATTCCTGCTGTTCCCAGAGATCACCTGTTACAGGTAAGTAACTGTGCTTTCCCTCCACAGTTGCTCCATCAACCCATGAATCGCTCTTCTGCGGGCTATGGTGGTCAATGCCAAATCTACATTGACTGCGATTTGTTGACCTCTCCAGTCACATTTGCTGGCCTTCCTCATCTGTGCAGCAATCCTTTTTCTTTTCTACATACTCATGAAGACACACCACAATATCTCGCAGAGTCCATTCTCTCACATGTCCCAAGGCTCAGTAGGCTCTATTTTAATCTCCACCATGTCTCCAGCACCATCCATGTGGCCCAGGAGTTCACCAATCTCTTTAACAATCTCAGTACAGTCCTGCCCAGCCCATTGCTCTGGAACTCCTTGACTTGTTTTCTAGGTCTTCCAATTTCAAGTCCAATTCCTCTTTTGCAGCCTCCAAATTATCAACTCTTTTTCTGCAAGTTCCCACTCCAGACCGATCTCATCCACCTGCACCTCCGCTTCTTCAACCTCCTGCCCACATCTGTTATTTCTCTCCTGAGTTCTGCCACCATGCTCCCCACTTCCTCCTTCACTCCAGCAATGTCAAGGTGCAGCTCTTTAAACCACTGCCTTAACTTCTCTCTCATAATCAGCAGCATTGCGCCTTTCCCTCCACATGACTCACCATCCAATCCCTCGGCCTCGTGTGCTCTGGATGATTGTGTTCCGGCGACCATCTTGTCTCCCTCCTTCTCCTCCATCTTATGTCCCTGGTATGTATCCTTTTTTTAAATTGGTGTTTTTTCGTCTGATGGCTGCCATTGCCAAATGCACAAGGACTCCCCTCTCTGTTTGCAGCGTGGGATGCTCTCCAATTCCCCACTTCTCTGAGTAAGATTTGCGGAGTTCATTGCTTAGCCAACCATATGGGCTGGTGACATCACTTCCTCTGCCTGCTGCGCTTTTTTTTTTCCAGACATTCTGGTTTGATGTCCTAGGTTGCACTTGGATGTCCCATTATAAAATGTGCCTTCATATGAGTAAACGGGTATGAATTATGGCTTATGTCATGGTTTTGGGCAATTTTTGATTATGGGTTACTTTATTTTACATTGTTTGCATGTTTTCTTTATTCTGGAAGTGGAGTAAGTCCCCCATCTAACCGGCATACCCCGGACATACAGGGCCAACATCAGAATCTGCCCTGGGTGTTCTCTTGTTCAGAGAGGTAGTATACAAATTTTATCAAATACATTTAAATAAATAAATAGGAGATCATAAGCTAACCACCTCATCAGGGGAGCGTAGAGGTCACTCATATCCTGTAACAGAAGAAAATTTGGTTTAACCAGTGATACTTTCTACCCCTTCTTCTTTGTGCATTGCTTGTCTTGGCAAATCTAAGCCACAGTTCCCCTCATCAGCCATGACAATCACATTGAGCAGTTTAATTGGAGAGGTCAAAGTTTACAAGCTGAAGATCCCATAAAAACAGGCTAATCATGAAGGGAATTGATCAAGGCAGTACTGCTCTGTTAATGGGGAAAAAATCTAATCAGACATAGAAGACCTTTGGTTTTAGCTCTTTCCCCAGTTCTAATTTATTTAATAAATGTTTATTATCCAAGTTTGTAAATGAAATTCTTAAAATATTCAACACAAATAGATCTTAATCATACTCCTCAATTTAGTGTTTATTAATCAGTGCAGAAAAATTGAGTATTCTGCCTCGCTGCAAACAACGTTACAGTATATGTTGGTGAACAGAGAGCTAAATGGAAATTTAGGGGCGGGTTTAGAGAAGGGGAAAAATTTAGGAGCCTCACTAGGCAACTATGAGGGTTGTTTATAAAAGGTTTAGTTGTGATTTGGACATCCAAATCATGGAGACATCTCTGTAGCCATTCCACAAATGATGTTCGCAGATGTCTCCGGTGCAGGGATGTCCAAATAAGCACTAGAGTGTGGCAGAGGCGTGTCCAGGGAAGAGAAATGGACTTACATGTCCCCCTTCGATCTCAGAAAGGTCGGAATTGTGTTTATATCTGCTCTAGGCATGAATAGGCACCAGGAAGATGCTTGTTTTCACCTTAAAACATCCAGAGAGTTTAGAGAATTAAGTGACTAGCCTTGGATCACAAAATTCCACATTGGAATTTGAACCCTAGCCACATTGCTCTTAAGTCACTACTCTAATCATTATGCTATTAGAAAATCATTATGGGATCTATTTTGAGCCACGATTAGCAGGAATGTATGTCCTGCCTGGACGTACATTCCCGCTATTTGTCCCCCTTGCCATCCCCATGCAAGGCTCCCTGTACGAACAGTAGGGGGAGCCTTAGATGGGGGCGAGAGGGAGCGGGCGGAAGGCGAAGCAAGGGCAGTGCATGGACAGGCCGTCACCCTGGACATACAGGGCTGATTCTGATGTTAGCCCTGTACTTCCGGGGTATGCCGGTTAGATGGGGGACTTATTCCACCTCCAGAGGTAGAATAAGTCCCTCTGGACACGAAGTAGCAGGGGTGGCCAGTGGGGACAAAACAGGGAGCCATGCAGGAGGTTCCCCGCAGCCGGACCCTGGCCATGAGAGGCCGGATCAGGGGCCTGGCTGCAGGAAAAGGTCAATCTTTTGTTGGTGGACAGCGTTCACTGGCTCCGTAATGGAGCCACGGTGCCATGGCAATGAGACTCCATGGCACTGCAGCTCCATTATGGAGCCAGGTTGAGTTAGCTGGCTATGCAGCTGGACGTGCGGTCAATCAAAATCGAGCCCAGCCTGCATGTCCAGACAAGTATACTCTATTCTGATCCTGCGGGGGTGTATAGGGGCTGGATGTCCATTTCTGAATAGACCTCCATGCTATCCCGAGGACGTCTATATAGACATTTGATAGGCATGCATATTGGGCATGTCCATGTTTCCGAAATCATACCTGAACATGTGGTTTGTTTGGGGCTTTTTTTCAGATGTTCTGGCTTTCATGTCCCAGATTGCACTTGGATGCCCCATTGTGAAATGTGCCTCCAAATTAGAATCTCAGATCTAGGCAAATGGCAGGCATTGAGAACCATGCAAGCTTTTGCTCTCTGAGGGCTTACATATTTGAGTATTTATCTACTTCGTATTAATTTGTTTTTGAAGGCTATATAGACTAGTTTTAAAACTTTTATGATTAGACCCGTTTTTTTCAAAGCATTTGCATGATAATACAAAAACATTTTTCTAGTGTTTGTTGTCTGAATTATTTAATAAGGGCACCATGCGGGAATGTGTACCTTTTTATAATAATATACACTCCCAGATTGCTGATAACAACAAGCAGAAGTTCATACACAGTTACAATTGCTCCAAGGCAGGTGAAGTTTTGAGCTTAAATGTGTTAGTCCATGTGTATTTTATAGAGTACGCATGTATCTTTCAGTTTCATTCCAGCTCTGCACAAACCCAGTCCCCAGAACACCTACGTGTAAAACTACATGCAATGTGGTTGCTGAAAATACACTTTTGTGTGTGTGTATATCTCTGTGCAATTTTATAAGAGCCATTTCCTGCATGTCAATAGCATTTTGAAGCTGATTCCATATGGGCAATGCAGAAAGTTACATGTGACTTACACATGTAAGTCCATATTTTCAATAACTTATATACTTAGAGCCTAGTGAAACACGCACCTATTTTGTAAGCACATGTCTAAGTGCCCGTTATGTGCATCTTCAGATGATCCATCTTGGGGTGGTGGAGCCTGGGCAGAGCATAGGCATGACTTTCGTTGACACATGTAAGTTGCATTGGATTGTTGATTTAGGTGCGGCAAGTTAGGCCTGCCCTTGAGCAGGCATGGGTGGCTGTGCCTAGGTTCTAGTGCATCCGTATGCTCCCATTTTATAACATAAAGTGCATGCATGCTTTACCTTATAAAATAGGCCTCTACTGAGCATTGGCAGCACAGGAGATTACAAAATTACTCTACACAAGTGCACATAATGATTGATGACACTAAGGGGCTTGTTTACAAAGCCGCGGTAGCCGTGGCTCCGATAATGATCGGAAACCACTACTGCGGCTTTGTAAACAAGCCCCTAAATTTTGGTTTTTAAATTCCCTTTGAGCCATACAATTCTATTTTTTCCTGACTGCCAATCAACCTTCGCCCTCCTCCCCCCTCCCCCCTCCCCCCAACACACACCTTTCCCCTTCATGCTATTATGGAAATACCTTCTATGATTCACTTATATCTCCTATAGTGTTGTCTTTGCTTATTCTATTCTGACTTGAGAAATGGAGTGTTAGCTCCCAAAATCTTGCCAAAAAGGCATTTGTCTTCACTTCCAATCCTCAAGGGCCACCAACAGGCCAGGTTTTCAGTACATCCAGAATGAATATGCACAAAAGTGGTTTGCATACAATGGAGGTAATGGGTACGCAAATTTCTCTCATGCATATTCATTATGGATTCCATGTTAACCTGAACTGTTTGCGAACCTCGAGGGCTGGGAGAAGATCAAAGCCCTATTTGATTCAGCAGGTCTGAAATTTATTACCTGAAGTGCTCCATCTCTTCATTGATCACATGAACTTTAAGATGTGGCTTTTCATTTCACTTTTAATTGAAGCATGTGCGGAGACTTTGTCATCTCATCTTGTTCTATTCTTATTGAATGCAGTCTTTGTTCCAAAGCCTTCCATAATAATTTGCCAAATTTTTATCTTTGTATATTTTGATGTTATAAATGTTTTGAGTCTATTACTACTTTAGATCATCGGACTGATACTCAAAGGGGTTTCTTAGGTTGAAGGGATAAACCCTGCTAACTGGATAAACCCTGCTGAGAGGAATATTTGGTGGCAGTAACTGAGCAGTGCTATTGAATATCCCTTCTGACTGCCACGGGACTGTCTGGACAATGCTGTGGTGCTCCATTAGTGGGCAAGGGTGGTCACGGCGCTTATCCAGTTAGTAGTGATTTTCAATCTAACTGGATAAGTGCTCGCTTAAACTTAAGCCACCTCATAACCTGATGCAGTTTCAGCTGCTATCCAGATAGTGAATATCACCACGATCCAGATAGTGATGGTAGTCAGCATTGTACATATATTTTTAGGAGTATCTGATGCATTCAATTTATGTGGTTAATTATATTCTGAATTTAGTTTCCTTATCTTGTACCTCAATTCAATGGCATAATTTTGAGGGTGCATTAGGTTAACCTGGAGGGGCACAGGCAAAGTCATGAGATAGGGGGCAGTGTACTATTGTGAATTGGGAACTGGTAAAAGATAGAAAAGAGAAAGTAGGGCTAATGGCCAATTTTCTGAATGGAAAAAGGTGAATAGTGGAGTATCCCAGGAATCTGTTCTAGACCTGCTGCTTTTTTTAACATATTCATAAATGACCTGGAAATGAGAACGAGTGAAGTGATCAAATTTGCAGATAACATAAAATTATTTAAAGTTGTTAAATTGCAAGAGGACCTTGAAAAATTGGAAGACTGGGCATCCAAATGGCAGATGAATTTTAATGTGGACGAGTGCAAAGTTGTGCACATGGGGAAGAACAACCCAAATTTTAGTCACACGATGCAAAGTTCTACATTAGGAATCGTCAACAGGAAAAGGATCTAGGCATCATGGTAGATAATACATTGGAACCCTCTGCTCAGTGTGCAGCAGCAACAAAGAAAGCAAATAGAATACTAGGAATCAGAAGTAAAATAATGGAGAATATAATAGAGGTCTATAAAATAATGAATGGAGTAAAATGGATAAAAATAGATTGGTTGTTTACTCCTTCAAAAAGTAGAAAGACTAGGGGATGTGCAATTAAGCTACGATGTAGCACATTTAAGAGTAATCAGAGAAAATATTTTTTCACTCAATGCATAATCAAATTCTGGAATTTGCCAGACGATGTTGTAAAAGCTGTTAGTGTATTTAGGTTTAAAAGCTGTTTGTTCCTATCAATACGCTCAATAAAACAAATTTAAACATAAAAGCTGTTTGGACAAGGTCAAGGAGAATAAGTCCATAAACTATTATTAAAGTGGACTGGGGAAATGCACTGCTTACCCCTGGGATAAGTAGCATGGAATTCGTCTACTTTTTTAGGAACCTGAAAGGTATTTATGACCCGTATTGACCATTGATGGAAATATGATAATGGGCTCGATGGATCTTTGGTCTGACCCAGTATGGCTTGTCTTATTTTCTAACCGTATTAGTTTGTATTCACATGGACAAATAATGCCTTCAAATGCATCTGACAATTGATTCCTAAGTAATCTGCAACAGCCATTGTGGATCTTGAGTGACAGTTTTAAAACTTAAGTATTTCAAGCACTTACCATTGCTTTTACTAGGGCTGGTGCTACTTTCCTTGCTGCCCTGTGGAAATGATTACTGTGTTGCCTCCCCCAACCCCCCCCCCCCTCCCCTCAAGGGTGAATCCAATGGAGCCCTTCACAAGCTTTTCTTTTGTCCCAACAATAACTTTGAGTGTCTGGGCATCCTTTACACATGCAGTAGGGTTGTAATAAGGCTAACAGATTTCTGCAAAATTTCCCTCCAGTACCAACCGCCAGATACATTATGAAGTAAAACAAAAACAAAGAAGGGGACCTCTGCAAACAATCAATGTAGAACAAAGCCAAATAAGGAGCAGAGATAGACCACAGCCTTGATTTGCAAGGATGTTCTCAAACAAGATTTTATTAATGGGCCCAACTCAGCCAAGTTTCAGCAAACATGCCTGCATCAGAGGCCAGATGCAAATAGGTGAAACAGTCAAGTAAACCAATCAGTCAGTCTTCTCAAGAGCCTAGAAAAGGGTTATGAAACTAGTCTTTGACTGGCTTTCAGTTGTCTATTCAGGTAAATCAGTCAGTCAGACATTGTGTATTCATTCCAATCAACAGGTGGGCGAAGCTTCAGTTGTGTATTCCATCGAATCGGTCTATTGTGTATGAAGCAAGAAGTTCTAGATTCCATTTAATCAGCAAAAGGTTAAAACTGGTCTTCACTGGATCAGGTAGAAGAGTATCACTATACTTGCTTCTCACTGTTGAATTCAGCTGGCTAGTTTCTCTAGGCAGTTTTTATATTTTAGCATGTGTAATATTCCCAAATTCAGTAAGATCAATAATTCATCCTATTACTCTACATCAGTGAATAAGAGATCTTTTCCAATGCTACAAGTCTCAGCTCTCAGCCACACAGCCTCTGCTCCAGTGTTCCTGGCCCTCTGTCTCCATGAGGATACCTCCTATAATTCCTAGCAACACATGGAAGTTAACCTAGTCATTGCTGGCTTCTGCAAAGTGAATCAAGCTGCTTCTGCATATTCCTGCTGCACAGCATAGATGAATCCAGTTCAGGATTTGCTTTATTTCTGACTCTTTCTTTATCCTTTAGTTTTTTGATGCAGAGAAGCTAAAGCCAGAGGAGAAAGAAAGACAATTGCAGAACTCAACAGAGATTTCCAACGTGCAGCAAGACAGGACAAGGAAAAGTACGACAATGACACTTGCAAGGAAATAAAAGCAGAAACTATTAGAGGAAGAACAAGATCGGCTTTCCTAAAGCTACGAGAGTTAAGAAAAAGTTCCAGCCCCGAATTGGAATGTTACAAGATGCTCAAGGTTCTATGTTGAATGACGCTGAGAAGATCAAGAAAAGGTGGAAGGAATATACAGAGTTTTTATATGATAAAGATCAAGTGGACCAACAGCCGTTTCAACCTGTACCTTATGATCGGGAACCATTGGTGATGAAAGAAGAAGTTGAAGCAGCATTGAAAGCCTTATCAAAGAACAAAGCACCAGGCATTGATAGCATTCCCATAGAAGTATTGCAGCAATCGGATGCAGCTGTTACCATACTTACAAGGCTCTGCCAAGAAATATGGAAGACAACATCATGGCCAACTGACTGGAAAAGATCTGTGTTTATACCAATACTAAAGAAAGGTGATCCAACTGACTGTGGAAATTATCGCACAATCGCTCTGATCCCACATGCCAGCAAGATTCTACTGAAGATTATTCAAAAGAGACTACAACCATACCTGGAACAAGAACTACCTGAAGTGCAAGCAGGGTTCAGGAAAGGGCGAGGAACGAGAGACATCATTGCGGATGTGAGATGGATCCTTGAAAAGACTAAAGAATACCAAAAGGATATCTATTTGTGCTTTATCGACTATAGCAAGGCTTTTGACTGTGTAAACCATGAGAAACTCTGGGCCACATTCAGAAGCATGGGTATACCAGAACACCTGATCGTTCTCTTGCGCAATCTGTATATTGATCAAGAAGCAACAGTTCGAACGGAACAAGGAGAAACAGAATGGTTTAAAATAAGCAAAGGTGTAAGACAAGGCTGCATACTTTCCCCCTACCTGTTTAATTTATATGCAGAACAAATCATCAGAGAAGCAGGATTGTATGAAGACAACAGAGGTGTGAAGATTGCTGGAAGACTCATCAACAACCTTCGCTATGCTGATGATACTACATTACTGGCTGAAAGTGAAGATAATCTGAAACATTTGCTTCTCACAATCAAAGAACATAGTCTCAAAATGGGCCTGCACCTTAATGTAAAGAAGACAAAGATCATGACAACTGGCATAATCAACAGGTTCATCGTTGAAGGAGAAGAAATTGAAATTGTGAACAACTTTAACCTACTTGGATCAACTATCAATAAAGAAGCAACAAGCAGTCAAGAAATTAGACGACGCATTGCTCTTGGCAGAATGGCTATGAAAGACCTAGATAAGATTCTCAAGAGCCGAGATGTCTCTCTCCATACAAAGATTCGACTTGTTCAGGCCATGGTATTTTCAATAACATCATATGGATGTGAAAGCTGGACAGTGAAAAAGACAGACAGGAAGAAAACTGATGCCTTTGAATTATGGTGCTGGCGGCAAATACTGTATAAAACAAACTACCAAGCACCAACCTTCCTTAACTCTCCCTTTTTATCAAATTCCAATTGTTATATCCAATCAACAATTCAATAAAGGCAAACAGGCCTCAGAGAAATCTTCCCCAACACTTGGCGATACAAGTCACCATAGGGGTAGATGGTAAATTCCACATCACGGGCCCCAAGCCTTTTATAATTTATTATTCCAATTAAATATCACTAATTCTTATCAAATTATATCTTTATTAAAAATTCACACAATCAACTAAAACTACATTTTCGGGATTTCAAAAATTTTTTTTTAATATACTCAATATATTCCAAGTGTGTATGGATATCCAAGGCAGCACTAACCAGCCCCGTAGAGGCTATTCAACCTACAAAGAAACAATAAAGGAGTTTTATAGAATGAAGCATAACAACATCTCCAATGGAAATAGTATACTCAACTTTGAGGTTTTGTTGAAAATTCTCGCGCCGTCATAGGACCACACACACTCTTGACAGTTTCCAAATATAAAATCCGACAGCCAGAGAAGCAGAGTCAATGCCGAGACAGTTCTTAATAGTCCAACAAAAGCTTTCGTTTTGCCTTAACTGGCTTCCTCAGGGACAATGAACTCAAGCATAGTAACTACATCTCTATAACAGTAAGAAGTTATTAGTGCGGGCAACAAGTGCCTCCAACCTAAAGAAGTGTTGGGGAAGATTTCTCTGAGGCCTGTTTGCCTTTATTGAATTGTTGATTGGATATAACAATTGGAATTTGATAAAAAGGGAGAGTTAAGGAAGGTTGGTGCTTGGTAGTTTGTCTTATTTCCCTTCCTTGCAGTTCTTTGGTGTGGCAAATACTGTATACCATGGACTGCCCGAAGAACAAACCAGTTGGTACTAGAGGAGAACAAACCTAAGCTTTCTTTAGAAGCTCAGATGACAAGACTTCGACTTTCATACTTTGGACACATCATTCAAAGAGAGAGATCATTAGAGAAAGACATCATGCTTGGCAAGATAGAAGGTCAACGCAAAAGAGGAAGGCCAGCAATGAGATGGATTGATACAATAACAGCAGCTACGGGTACCAGTCTGTCAACAATGAGCCGCCTGACTGAAGACCGAACACAATTTAGGATAGCTATCCAGAGGGTCGCCATGAGTCGACTCTGACTCGACGGCACTAACAACAACATTCTTTGAGTGGAGGAATAGCCTAGTGGTTAGAACAACAGCATGGTAACCAAGGAGACCATGGTTCAAAATCCACTGCCACTCCTTGTGGCCTTAGGTAAGTCACTTAACCCTCTATTTCTTTAGGCACAAAAGCCCTTTAGGGACATGGAAATAACTGCTGTACCTCTTTGTAACTTGCCTTGAACTACTACTGGAAAGGCATGAACTAAATAGAAATATTCCCATTTCAAACATGTCAGTTATTTTTCAAGTTTTAAAAAAAGCATTAATGTGGAGTTCCTACCATCTTGGGCTTCTTCCTGGCCATCACACTTCGGCCTATTAGCTATTGATGAGCAAGGTGATCATTGGAATATTGCTTTGAATAAATTGCTTGATACCATTGCACCCATTATGTTTTGGACATATTTTCTTGCAAGCAGAAGTACTCATAGTACCACAGTGGTCTTCTGTTATTGAAACATCAATTAAGGAGAGAAGGAAGAATTTGGCACAAGAAACATACTTTGGCTACAAAATTTGCCTTGTATGCAGTTCAATCATTTTTTAAGCATAAAGTCTGACAAGCTAAGAGCTCACACTACACATAGTTGGTAATCAACAGCAATAATAAGTTTAAAGCCCTTTTTTAAAGTATTATCCAAGCTTTCTTCACTTCATTCCAGTGCTCAACCTGATCCAGGTAGCTCACTTCTTAGACAACCCTGATATGTTGCCAGCTATCTTCTCAGAACTATCATTCTAGTTTCATATCAACTGTTAATTTGATCACTGACTTTGCTTTGAGTAAACTCTACCAGAATAATTATTGTCCCCTCCATCCATTACTTTTACATTGACTAACAAATGCTGGTCTTGAACCTGATCGTTTTAATCTTGTCATCATTAATCATTGTCTCTCCACTAGTACCTTTCCACTTCCCTTAAACAGGCAATTGTCAGGCCCATTCTAAAAAAAGCAAATTACCAACTTGTTTCAAATTTGGCTTATTTATCAAAAGCAGTGCACTTTCAACTAGCTGACTTTGTAGAAAACACCAATAGATTACATCCCTAGCAATTTGGGTTTTGGGGCCAGCCATAGTACCAGAACTTCAATTGCTGCTTTACTAAGTGAGATGAATTGCCTTTTGGATGCCAGGTGTGCTGCTTCGGTCATTTCATCCAGGATCATGGGATCAATGGTTCTTATTATATGGACAATATTGTGTTTGGTGGCTTATAGCTTCTTAACTTCTCTGGACTTAACTCCAAATCATACCTGCTTAAATGGAGTCCAATATAAGATGCTAAAAGTATGATACCTTTTCTGTAACCAACATCGGTATGACTTATGGTGGTATACTGTACATGAATATTCCATATAACAGGTGCCATTTGCTATATTTAATAGAATTTATTCAGCAGTTCTACATTGTACATTCCAGTTAAGAGTGAAAATCTCTCTGTAATACGAGGGTTATTTTTTAAGTAAGGTCCGTTATTGAATAAAAGCCAAACTAGTAAAGATATTGTCAAAAACTTCTTTTTATTTCACTCTTTACACTGTAAGCTATTTTTCTACATAGGTTCCTTGATTGTTTAAACATTTATCATAGCGTTCTACTAGTTTGTTTATGCCCATGTCATAGAAATCAGCCGCCTGTGAAGACAACCAATCTTCAACTGTTGTTTTCACGTCTTCATCGGTGTCAAACCGCTGCCCGCCGAGAAACTCCTTCAGGTAGCAGAACAGGTGGTAATCGCTAGGCACAAGGTCCGGGCTGTACGGTGGGTAGTCCATTTGCTCCCATCCAAAAGATCTGATTAACTCTTGCGTTAGGGCAGCAGAATGAGGTCGTGCATTATCATGCACTAACAAAACTCCTGCTGACAGTAGGCCACGTCGCTTATTCTGTATGGTGTGCCGAAGCTTCCTCAAGGTCGCACAGTACGCAGCTGAGTTTATTGTTGTCCCTTGCGGCATGAAATCGACTAACAGGACACCATGTCTATTCCAAAACACAGTTGCCATAATCTTGCATGTTGAGATTGTCTGTTTGGCTTTCACTTTGACTGGAGATGACTTGTGTCTCCATGCCATTGACTGTCGCTTTGATTCTGGAGTCATGTGAGAAACCCATGTCTCATCCCCTTTGACAATGTGGTCCAAAAGTTCATCTCCTTCCTCATTGTATCGGGTCAGAAATGTCAAAGCACTACCCATTCTCCTTTTTTGGTATTCCTCGGAGAGCAGCCTGGGAACCCATCGCGAGGACAGTTTTCTGTACTGCAGGTTTTCAGAAATGATTTTGTATAGCACTGACCTTGAAACTTGTGGATATTGCAGTGACAAAGTGTAAATCATGAATCGCCGTTCCTCGTGAATTTTTTCATCAACCGCATGCACCAAATCTTCTGTGATTAATGAAGGTTGACCAGATCGCGGTTCATCATGGACATTGTCCCGCCTGTCCTTAAACATTCTCACCCATTTACGCACCTTGCTGTCACTCATCGCATTGCAGCCGTACACCTCACGTATCTGCCGATGAATGTCCGCTGATGACACGGTCCTTGCTGTCAAAAACCGAATCACAGACCGTATTTCACATTCAGCGGGCCGATCAATTGTCTTCGACATTTTAACCTCACAGTGTACACCGTACTATGTGATGCTATGACTGCAAATGCCATCTGCTTTTGCACAAGTCATGCTAGGAGTCGGAACACATACGTGTTTCTACAGGGGGCAAATATTTACAGTGCTACAGCCAATCGGACCTTACTTTACAAATATCCCTCGTATATACTCCATCATGTTTTCTGTTTGTTGGAGAGGTTCAGAAAAAAAAATTATGTGAGACTCGCTAAAGAAAAGTTCCCTTTCCCATGAGCTTATAAGTAAAGACTGATTTAAATTTAAATTTAGCAGATTGCCTGAGGACTAAGGAACCTGTAGCAGATTGCCTGAGGACTAAGGAACCTGTTGCAGAGGCTATTTTGAAAGACTGGGCTGCATTTACCATATCAAGCC
The DNA here is from genome assembly GCA_033557465.1 of Ichthyophis bannanicus. Classification (NCBI taxonomy): domain Eukaryota; kingdom Metazoa; phylum Chordata; class Amphibia; order Gymnophiona; family Ichthyophiidae; genus Ichthyophis; species Ichthyophis bannanicus. The sequence continues at coordinate 407,408,584 of CM066035.1, read as the reverse complement.
AAGGACATTATAGGAACCTGCTTAATTCAAGTTACCCTTGGCCAAGATATTTGAACCAAGGATTGTTTTGCCAGGCAAGAAAGGAGGCGGGGTAGAGGAAGAAGTAGAAAAAAGTAACCATTAGACTGTGCAGAAAGGAAGAGGAGTGAGTCCTTGATTTTTTTAGACTCTGGAATGGGTGATAAATTTCAGCAGAAGCAAATTGGTACCATCTCAAGATCTGGTTTATCTAGGGACACACTTCGACACACAAAGAGGCCTAGGGTCTCTACTGCTGGAAAGAGCCAGAAAGGTTCAGGACCAATTCCGGCAGTTCTTATGGATGAAGGCGCCATCGGCATGGCACTACTTCCAACTCCTGGGCTCTATGTTGATGACTTTAGAGCTGGTTCCATGGGCAATGGCACATATGTAGCCTCTACAGAGGGCCCTGCTGATGTGTTGGTCGCCCCAGAAGCACGCACTCTCAAAGGTTACCATGCCCACAGGAAGTGAGACTGAGCTTGAGCTGGTAGATAGATCCCAGGAAACTAGTGGTGGGAATGCCACTAGAGCTACCTGAGTGGATAATTGTGACCACTGACACCAGTCTGTCCGGATGGAGAGCACATATTCTGTCACAAGCAGTGCAAGGTCTGTGGTTTTTGGAAAAGAGTTCCCAGTCCATAAACCATTTGGAGATGTGAGTGGTGTTGCTGGCTCTGCAATTCTTCCTCCCTCAGCTTTAGAACAGAGCAGTGAGGATCTTTTTGAGCAATGTCACCAAGGTGGCTTACATCAACCAGCAGGGGGGCACAGGAAGCAAAAGTCCTGGTGGACAAGGTGGCTCCGCTTCTTCTTTGGGTGGAAACAAATCTACTAGCACTGCCAGCACACATGGCCAGAAAGGGAAACATGCAGGTCAACTTCTCAGCAGACATCAGTTGGATCCTGGGGAGTGGTCCCTAGAGGACTTGGGTTTTCACAACATAGTTAGACATTGGGGTCCGCTGGTCATAGATCTAATGGCTTCTGCCTCCAATGACAAAGTGGGCGGTTCTTCCATCGCTGGCTTGAGAGGATGTCTGAAGGTCTGGATGCTCTAGCTTATTTGTGGCCAAAGAAAGGTCTTCCTATGTATTTCCCCCATGGCTGCTGATTGGGTGGCTGCTTCAGAAGATAGAATCACACCACAGGATGGTGATTTTAGTAGCACCAAACTTTCTGCAGAGGCCTTGCTATGAGGACCTAGTCTGGTTAATAGTGAGCATTCCATGGCGCCTGCCAGTGATGACCATCCCTGTTAGCGCAAGGTCCAATTTATCATGCCTCAAGTAGATTGATTTTTGTTTACGGCTTGGCTCTTGAGAGGGTTAGGTTAAGGAAAAAGGGATATGCAGCTCAAATAATTGCAATTTTGCTTCGAGTTCAGAAGCGTTCCACTTTGTTGCCTTACATTGGAGTTTGGTGAATTTTTGAGAGCTTGGGTCAGCATGGTCACCGGGCACTTTCGGCCTCAGTCTCCGAGATGTTAGCATTCTTGCAGGCAGGTTTAGATAAGGGTAATGCATTGAATTCTCTACAAGTTCAGGTGGCCACCCTAACCTGTTTATAGAAGTTGAGTGCAAGCCAGTTCCATAGCTGCTCATCTGGATGTGGTGCGATTTCTTAGGGCCGTCAAGCAAGTCCATCCTCCATTACATCAACTGGTACCACTGTGGGGCCTCAATTAGGTTTTGTTGGCTTTAACAGAGCCGCCCTTTGAGAAGTTGGGCATGATCACACTTAAGGATCTTACACTGAAAGTTAGTGTTTCTGGTGGCGATATACTCTGCTCGACGCATCTCGGAGATTCAAGCCTTTCCTTCTCATTTTGAAGGAGAAAGTGCTATGCCCAGTTCCTTCCTTCTTGCTGAAGGTCATTTCTACCTTTCATCTTAATCAGAGCGTGTCGCTCCTGGTATTCTCGGGCGAAGGCACAGTGGACTGGCAGTTGCGCGCCTGCTGGACATTCGTCGAGCCCTTTGTCAGTATCTCAAAAGAACAGAACAGTTTCGGAAGTCAGATCATTTCTTCATTCTGTTCAGGGGGCTGTGCAAAGGGGAAGTGGCATCAAAGGCTTCCATAGTGTGGTGGTTGAAGGGGGCTATTGCCTCGGCATACTCGCTTAAGTGCAGGCCCTTCCCAGTTAACTTGTGTGCTCACTCAACCAGGGCACAAGCATTGTCCTGGGACAAGTATAGCCTCATACAACCGATGGATATCTGTAAAGCATACCTTTGTGCGTTACCATCGTCTCGCTATTCAGGCAAGGAATGATGAGCAGTTTGGGGCCTGAGTGTTGCAGGCTGGTCTCATGGGTCCCTTCCAGTCTTAAATACTACTGTGGTACGTACATCATGTGTCTGGACTTCAGGGATGATAGGGAAGGTGAAATTAGGCTTACCTGATAATTTTCTTTCCTTGAGTCTCTCCAGTTCAGTCTAGGACTCTCCCATGTTTTTAGCTTCTCTTTAAGTGAGCCCGGATATGAAGAAGCATGTGTTCCCTACTCTCTTTATTTCTGCTCTCCTCGAATGGGGGGGGAGGGATACTTGGGATTCACCTGGCAGTGTGCTCAGTGATTCATTTGGTGCTCTCTGGAGCGGTAACTCTAGTTTCTATAGAGCACTGTATATAGTTATTACAAGTTACTTAAAAGTTATCTTACCTTTTTTTCTTATTGGAGCCTGCTTTGTTATTAGAATACTGGGGTGAGAGGAAGTGTACAGAACCCTTATACTGTGACATCATCAAAACCTGTGATTCTCAGTTGCTATCTGCTGGTGATATGTGTCTGGACTGAACTGGACTGGAGAGACTCAAGGAAAGAGAATTTAGCAGGTAAAGCCTAATTTCACCTTAGTGTGCAATAACTGCACACTCAGGCCCGTGGAACTGTTACCTCAGGGCATGACAATTACCCTGCACTGATTCACCACCCCAATGTGTGATAGGCAGTTAGCACATGAATAGGCTGTCTAGGGGCAGAAAGTGGCATGGAAAGCACATTGCAGTTAGCACAGTGGGACATATCACGTGCTGTCAATCTTGTAATTAGTATGATGCAATTAACATCACTTGAATAGGTGCACCCACAGTAATTGGGCCTGCGTTAAGGTACACATCTGTGTGTCAACTGCTGGGTACATGTTGGTCACACCCCCGACATTTTATTGCAGAGGCTTTGCATTTAACCCATGTCAGTTTTAGCGCTAAACATGTGCTAAGTGCAAAATCCTAGTGTACTTTAGTAATAACGGCCCATATGTTTCATTTTGCAGTCATTTTACTGCTTTCCTTCTTATATTGGAACCCCAAACTATTTTTATCAAAGATTAAAAACTGTAATGAATAAAAAGTATTAATAAGGACTAGCTTTAACCTGTATTTAGAAAAACTAAACTCCATAAGCAAACTTCCCTTCCAAAAATAGCAACCATAAAATTTCATTGTGCTAATCTCACACTGAACCACTCCACCCCTCCAAAATTAGTAATGTTTACTGGGGCTATTCTGATCGCTTCCTATGTTTTTAAAGCCTTTAAATCCAAGAACCTGGAAAATTTAGCCCATGATAATACTCCCGGTCCCCTCACAGATGACATCAATAAAGGGGCAGAGCAAGTAGTAAAGTCTAGGTCAGGAGATACAATGAGTAAAACACATACTAAGGCAATGGAGGGGGAAACCTGGTGGAAAGTCCTCCTTTAGTTTCTGCAGAGGGTAAATAAGTGGTAATATATAGATAAGGATGTGTTTAGGGGATTTAAAGGGAATTGTAAATGCACTGCATTCAGCATGTATCATTGACATGTATAGTTTGATCTCTGGCAAATACATGTAAGAGCCTTTTTGTACGCAGGTTTCTAATAAGGAAATGTCTCCAAATGGGTTTGTGCATAGCATGACAGGAATGAGCCCCACTCCCAAGTCAAGGTATGTTGGATATCACAATCTCTCAAATTTACCATTAGCCCTTATCTCAGCACATCTATTATGCTGAGTTCATAGGGAGTAATTGGGGGTATGCATTTGTTAGTGTACATTCAATTGGTTAAATAGACTGTGCATTAAATTGATTGAATGCAAATTAATCAACTTAGCATGCCTTAATTTGTTGATTAGCATATGTTAAATCAGTTTAATACACACTAAAAATTCTCTGCTTAAAAGAATGTGTGAAATTAACATAAAAACCCCCCAAAAAACAAAATTGAGAAACATCTGAAAAAACAAAAGTTAAGGGAATTTGTGTTGCCTGTGTGTATCCCTAGGTGTAATATGCCCAGGTACTCTTTCTATCGGTGTCTGATTGTATCTATTGGTATGTGCAGTTTGCCTTTCTCCAAACATAGGGACATGTTTACTAAACCATGCTAATATTCGGTACCGTAACATTCACTAAGTGCCGGTCCAGACTCGCGATAATTGCTGGGGATGTTCCCAGCATGTTCCCATGCAGTTAACGGGGGTTGGAGGAATCAGCTATGCTAAAGCAACAGCACTAACTGCAACAATCACGGTTAGCTAACCAGAATGTGCCATCAACACCCTCTCTCCGCCCTGATCCCTCTCTGTCCCCGCCCTGAGCCACTTTAAGCTGTTATCACAGGCTTTTTACCACAGTGGCTTTTTTAGCATGTGGTAATGGCGGAGATCCCAAGCTAACTGCTTAGTGTAGGATTTTGTATGTAGTAACCATTACTGCAGTTTACTAAACATGCAGAATTGTCATTTGGTACCAACTCTTTCATTAGTGCATTTCTCCAAGGTGTGCAAAAATTTTATGCTGAGGAATAAATCCTTTGAGGACAGAGCTGATTATTTGCTCAAGCTGTTCTAAAACTCCTTTTGCTTTGCAATAAAAATAAGCAGTCAGTGGGTGGAAAGCTCTTTTTAGTATCATCTTTTACATAAAACAAAAATGTCTAAATAAGGCAACATAAGGAACAAAGCTAGATGAAGGGAGGCTAGCAAAAGAGTTCCCTTCAGGTTTACAATATACAAATGCTAAAAAGAATAACAAGTCCATCCAAGATAGTCATAGCCATAAAAATCACCCGTTTTTATCTAAGAAAAATAAACTGCATGAAAATAATATTGAATAGGGAGAGAGAGATGTTGTATTCCTGATGATTGTGTACAAGACTTTGACCTTTTATGGAGGACACTTTACAGTGCAGCAATGCTGTCTAATCCTTTTGTATGAAGAAAAAAACTATGTGGTATTATGTGTTTAAAAAAATTCCTTTGCTTTCCTCTTTTATCCCTCTTTGAGCCCTATTTAACTCAAATGGAAAGCCTAAGTGTTACCTTCATGAGCCACAAGGGTGGGGGTCAATGTCTTCTCTTGGACAATTTTCTTGGTGCTACTGCTGATTACAGATAGTAACAGCCATCTTTTTCTTCCCTCCCTGGAACTGAAGTTTCTTCTCCAGTGTGCATGACTCTAGTTGGGCCAAATAGATAGCAGACTCAAACTCCAATATGTCTTTTAAAAAATTTGCAGACATATACCATGTAGGACCGTAAAAAGGAAGAACATAGTCTTGTCTTTCGACCTGAATGCATGAGCACAAATACATTTGGGGGTTTTCATAATTTGTGTGTCAATTGGCAGGCTTGAGCAATTGAAACTTTCACACTTTTTTGCATTTTTTCTTAGCTTCTGATTTAGATCTTTGTCATATGTATTTCCAGCAGAAAGATGTGTAGTGGACAAGACTGAACCAACCAATGACATTGCCAAAGCAACTGTTTTTAGTATCATAAGAAGAAAGAAAAGTTTAGGCTAAGTATATATAAGAAACAAGTTAACTTTTTAGGGTTTTTTTATTTTTATAATTTGTAATTTTCACATATAGGACCAAAAATAAAATCTTGATATGAAATTATGGAATGGAGTATCAGCAAAAGTAACAGTTCCAGAGCAAAGGTCCAACAAAATAAACTAGACATAATTGTTTTAAGCAAGCCCCTGAATATTTGCAAGGAAGAATATAAAGCAAAGCATAATATAAATTAACATAATATTATAAAGCAATGTACATAGAGATAATCTCCAGAGAATGGTAGGGTCACAAGTTGCAGAGTTCCTCTAACTTGTTTTTGGCCTGTTCTCAGTGCATCACGGTTATTATCCATGCATGTCAGGATGTCTCCCTTTTAATTCTCATTTTTCCCTAGTAAGATACTTGGAACAGGTTTATATGAACAAAGAAAAAAAAACACTTCCAGACATTAGAGAGGGTGCTGAAATGCCTCAACTGGTTCAGAGAAATATGGCTTCTCCAACCCTGAGTCTTTGTAGTCACCTGCAGTCAGCTGGCAAGGAGGCACAATCCGGATCTGAAACCAAGTAAGAGCAGAAGAACATGACTTTCCATTCTAGGTCAGACCAAAGATCTTTCAAGCCCAGTACCCAGATTCCAACAATGGTCAGTCCAGGTCACAAGTACTTGAAAGGATCCCAAAATGTAGACTAATCCCATGCTGCTTATCCCATGCAATGGATTTTTCTAGTCCACATTAAATGGTTTATGGAATTTTCCTCCAGGAACTTGTCCAAACCTTTTCTGAACCTATGTTGTTGGTAAGTGCCGTCGAGTTTATGCCAACTCATGGTGATCCTGTGGATTTTTGTCCTAAACTGCATTTAGTATTCAGTCAGATGGCTAATTTGTTAATAGCATGGCACCCATAGTTGCTGTTATTGTGGTGATCCATCATATTGCTTGCCTTCATCTTTCACTGCTTTTATCACATCTGTTAACAAAATCCAGAGTATAACTACGTACTGAGTGAAAAAAATATTTTCTATCATTTGTCTTAAATATATTATGTAGTCACTTGATTGTGTGCCCCTTAATCTTTATACTTTTATAAAGAATAAACAACCAATCTACGTTTACTCGTTCCATTCCACTCGTTATTTTATAAAACTCGGCCAAATCTCCTCTCAGGGATCTGTTCTCCAAGCTTAAGAATCCTAACCTCTTTAGTCTTTCCTCATAGGCATATTGTTCCATCCCCCTCTGTTATTTTTGTAATCCTTCTCTTTATCTTTTGAAATTCTGCTATATCTTTTTTTTTTTTGATGAGGTGACCAGGATTGCACACAATACTCAAGGTGCAAATAGGCATTTTGATATTCTCTGTTTTATTCTCCATCCTTTTCCTTATAATTCCTAGCATTTTATTTGCTTTCTTTATTTATTTATTTACAGTTCTAATATACCGCGCTTTTTAATATCAGTGCGGTTTACAAATAACAAAACATTTTTTGCATCAGAACAAAAGATCTTTTGCTTACATTGTAACAGGATTTGTAACTTGGGACTGTAACAGGGGTAACTATATACATATCTACAACAGTGGTAGTTGTAGCAACTATTTACAGTTTACATTGCACATTGGAATCATAATGCAAGAGGCTTGTAATCTATGCTCGCTGTGAGTGTGCCTGAGGGCGGGTCTGCTTTGTATGTCGTTAAGAGTTATGTTGTTGGAATGTCGGAGGCTGAGTGGGCGAGTTGAGGTGCCGGAAGTGATTGTGTTAGGTTAGGGTGGACGAAGTGAAGGCAGAATAAGTGGTGTTTAAGGGCTTTTCTGAATTGTGAAAGGTCAGCAATTGATCGAATATGAGGTGGGAGATTGTTCCAGCACCTAGGAGCATAGAATGTAAAGGCTCTATTTCTAGTTGTTTGAGTACATTTAGTAGACTCAGGTGGTATAGTCAGCGTATTGGCAGTTGCTGACCTTCTTAGCCTGTTTGTGGGGGTAATGGTCAGGAGTGTAGAGAGGGATGAGGGGGATAGCCGGTTAATTGCTTTAAATGATAGGAGTAGGACCTTGTAGGTGATCCTGCATTGTAACGGTAGCCAGTGTAGTTCCATAAGTATGGACGTGATATGCTCTTTTCTGGAAATGCCGCAGAGAATATGGGCTGCTGCATTCATCGCCATCTGAAGTGGATTGAGGGTGCTCTTAGGGGAGGCCGTGTAGGATGATGTTGGCATAATCGAAATGTGGCGTTACAAGTGTCTGGAATATTGTTCTGAAGTCGTCTGGGGCTAGTAGAGGTCTTAGGTGTCTTAGTGTCCGTATTTTATTGTAAATGGACTTGGTGGTATTCTTTATGTGTTCTTTGAAGTTGAGCTGTTGGTCTATTGTAACACCCAGGTAGCGTATCGCAGATTTGCATGGAAGCTCTGCATCTCACACCTTCAATGAGGTGGGAGGAGAGAAGTTCTTGTTCTTGGTTATGAACAGGTCCTCGGTTTTCTTAAAGTTTATGCGTAGATTCTGAGATAAAAGCCAATCAGTGATTGTGTTGAAGCACTCAATAAGTGGGGAGAGGTTAGGGTGCATGATTTTGATTGGGGTGAATATTAATACATCGTCTGCATAGATCAGACTGGAAATATTAAAGGACGGATGATATCACATATAGGTTGCATATAAATATTAAAAAGTAAAGCAGATAGGGAGGATCCTTGGGGTACTCCCTGTTGTTGATGGAATGGTTCAGATGTTGAGTATCCTATCGTGCATGTTGCCAACGGTTAGCTAGATAGGATTTACACCATTCCCAGGCCAAGCCATGAATTCCCTTTTCCTGAAGGCGAGAGAGGAGTTGCACATGGTTAACAGAATCAAATGCAGCAGCAATATCGAGGAAGATGAGTACAAACCCATTTTCAATTTTGTCTTTGCACCACTGCATAGTAAACATTTGATTTTAATGTATTATCCACAATGATACCTAAATGCTTTTCCTGGGTTGTGATTCCTAATGTGGAACTTTGCATCATGTAGGCACATTTTAGATTGTTCTATCCTACATGCATAATTTTGCACTTATCCATTTTAAATTTTATCGACCAGTTGGGTGCCTAGTATCCTTGAAGCACATGAGCAATTTAGGGAAGTGCTTTTCTACTCCAATCTAAGAACATAAGAACATAAGATATGCCATACTGGGTCAGACCAAGGTCCATCAAGCCCAGTATTCTGTTTCCAACAGTGGCCAATCTAGGTCATATGTACCTAGCAGTTTCCCCAAGAGACACAAATTCCACAATGCTTGTACTGGGTCAAGCATTGATATCTTCGGTCACTTCTTAATAATGGTTTATGGACCTTTCCTCTAGGAACTTGTCCAAACCTTTTTTAAACCCAGCTACACTAACAGCCTTTACTACATCCTCCGGTAACAAATTCCAGAGTTTGATTACACATTGAGTGAAAAAATATTTTCTTTTATTAGTCTTAAATAGTTTACCCTGTAGCTTCATTGCATGTCCCCTAGTCTTTCTATATTCTGATAATGTAAACAATCGATCTACGTCTACCCGTTCCACTCCGTTCATTAATTTATAGACTTCTATCATATCTCCCCTAGAGACCTTAGCTTCTCCTCCTTTGAAGTGCAGAGACCTCTAGTGGTCCCATGAGTGTATTGTACTGTGACCTGTATTTGCTTTGGTAATTTTCTAGAACGGGGAGGCTACTTCTTCCCAATACTGGGGGAAGACTCTTCTGGGAAGGAAAATTCCACCCATAAAGAAACTCTGCCCAAAGGCAGGTATCTGTCTTTGGCTTTCCTAGCCATTGTACTATGAAACGTTCTCCACCTGGCTAAGTAGAATATCTTAGGGCTGGAGGGTGACAGTTTGCTTAGGCATCTGCATCTAATATTCACTGTATCTTGGTGAACCCCCACCAACATGCCTTCTGCTCAGGAGGAAAGGAATTGGCCATATCAAGGGAGAAGAGTAAATCAATAGAATATCTGGGATCCACTGATCCAGAGGTAGGCTAGTGGGTTTGCACTGTGCAATGACCCTGCACTAATCGCTGGGATCATGCCCAGACCCAGCAGTTACAACACTAAAATGTTCCCTAATGAATGGCAGCAGCACTCTCAATTACTGTGGGTGCAGTTAACACTACCCATTAAGGTGGCATTAAGTACACCCATACTAACTGAAGGTGGTGGACACAAGGACAGTGCCTGAATTAAAAAAAAAGCATGGAACAAACACAGAGGATCTCTAAAGGTAAAAAGGGCACTATTGTATTTGATATGGAAGGGCAGACTAGATAGGTGATGTGGTCTGTTTCTGCTATCATGTTTCTTTGTTTCTGTTATTAGGGGTGATGCCCTAAATAGTTTTCAATACACCCCAAGTTTCAGACCACCAAATTCTATCCTGGATTGCTTTACTGAGAAAGAAAGAAATGGAGTGATTGAAGTGTAGATGACAAAGGTGTTCATACCAGTACTAAAGAAAGGTGATCCGAATGTAGAAATTATCGCACTATTGCTCTGACCTCATATGCTAGCAAGATTGTATGATTCTACTCAAGGTCATTCAGTGGAAACTACAACCATACCTGGAATGAGAACTGCCTGAAGTGCAATCAGGGTTTAGGAAATGGCGAGGAACGAGAGATATTATCATGAATGTGAGATGGATCCTTGAAAAGACAAAATACCAAAAGGATATCTATATTCATTTTTATTTACTACAGCAAGTCCTTTGATTCTGTAAATCATGAGAAACTCTGAGCCGCATTAAGAAGCATGAGTAGACCAGAACTCCTGGTAGTTCTCCTGAGCAACCTTTACATTGATCAAGAAGCAACAGTTAGAATGGAACAAACAGAAGCAGAATGGTTTAAAATCAGTAAAGGTATATAACAAGGCTGCATACCGCCCCCTATCTGTTTAATTTATATATTAAACAAATCATCAGAGAAGCAGGACTGTATAAAGAAACAGGTGTGAAGATTGGTGGAAGACTAATCAACAACCTTCACTATACTGACGATACCATGTCACCACCAGACCGATCAGGGAATCAGCAGGGAGTGGGAAGATGAGTTCCTTTCTGCTATCAATCATCCCTACAGCAGCAGAACATTTAAAAAATAAGGCATGCTCAGGCACACTGCTCAACATCCCGTTAAGAACAAGAACGGCGTTCACATCACACAAAGATAAGTGGAACTACGAACACATCCTCACCACCCGAAACCCTAATCCTCAACAATAGACAAGCTGACCATGCTACCCCTAAACTACTCACTATTTACCATCACACCCATACTCGCTGAATACATCTCTTCTGCAACCCCTCATACTTACACCTCCCCCATACCCACACCACATGCAAACCCACAAAAGACCACTACAAGCACAACAAACCTCACAATACACCACACCCCATACAAAATATCATGCAAAAACAATCACACTCTTACTTCCTCAGTAACAGCACAAGCCATACGATGTGCACTAATAAATGCCCACTCAGTAAGAAACAAAGTACCCATCATAAAAGACTTTCACAACACACCAACTCAACCTGCTCTATATAACTGAATCCTGTCTCACGGACACGGTACTTATGTATCAACTCCCACCAGACGGATTCGCCCTCTTTCACTACCCGCACACAGTGCAGAGGGGAGGAGGGGTACTAATCATAACATGGACACATTTTTACTTCTGACCTCTCTCCAAGGAAAGCTTAGAAGAAACAGACATCCTGAACATCACCAACAAACAACTGACAATCTGCCTCTTCTACAGGCCTCCAACCACTGCTACCTCTGACCTCTCTCATCTAATTGGAAAATTCCTAGAACACACTAGAGCAGGAGACTTCAACCTTCCTTAGCACAACCTAAACACACCTCAGCCTTCCTACAAGCCATGATGGCCATGGACCTCAAACAGATAATTTAGTCCCCCACACACAACAAAGGCAACACCCTTGACCTGATTTTTACCAACACACAAAGAATCCATTGAAACACACCCCATTCAATATGCCACCATGCCATGCTTTGGCCAGACCACAGCCTGATCACCTTCCTCTTCCCATTTAATGCCCCTACAAACCACTCCACCCAGCAATGGCCAAACAGAAGGTTCAAATGCTTCCACAAGGAATCCTTCCTAAGGAACATACTACCACAACTTGAAAACGAGACAACTGATCTCAATACCCTCATAACAAACTGGAACTCCCATCATTGAAAGAACAGCAACTACCACTGCAAATACAACCTCCACAACAACCAAGAAAATTAGGGCACCATGGTACACTCCTGACCTTCGGAAGCTAAAAACTCAACTCTGAAGATTTGAAAGAAAATGAAGGAAAACCACCCTCGATTCGGACAAACAACTTTTCACGGTCCTGATGTCTAACTACTGCATTGCCGCCAACAGTGCAAAAATGAACCTAGCACTCTAAACTAATCACTAGTTCTCCAAACAGACCAAGAGAATTATTTGACATCATTAAACAGCTCACAAAACCCCCTTTCAGCAATCAATTTGATCTTAACATAAGCCACCAAACTCTAGTACAACAAGCAACTCCTCCTCCCCCAACCCCCTGCCTCCCGCCACCACCATCCAAACCCACACCTCCAGCACCCCTTGGACAACCTTTGCCTCCATCAGTGAAGACAACATTACAGCCTTAATGACATTACTCAACACCACAACATCCCCCCTCGATCCATGCCCGGTCAGCTGGATCAAAGTGGCCAAACTGAACTCAGCCCCATAATCACAAAAAGCACCCAATCCATATTTCATCAAGGATACATGCCAGAACATCTGAAATTATCCTTCATCTGCCCTACCCTAAAAAAAACCAACCTCGACCCAATGGACCCATCTTCCATTTGTAACAAAAGTCGTTGAGAAAGCAGTAGAGCAGCAACTCCAGGAACATATTGATAAGAACAACCTCCTCGACCCCTAACTGCATGGTTTTCACCCACTCCACAGTGTAGAAACTCTGATGGTCTCACTCATAGACACACTAATAGAAGGAACGCAGAACAAAACAGGGACATATCATGACATTCCTTGACATATCAGCAGATTTTGATACAGTAAATCATCAAATTCTTCTTCAAAGCCTCCAAGCCACTGGAATACAAAACACCGTACTTCAGTGGTTTGAATCCTATCTCGCCAACAGACAGCAACAAATAAAAATTGGACACAACATATCCACCCTGTACTGACAAACACAAGGCATACCACAAGGATCCACCATACCCCCATTGTTCTTCAACATCTACCTGTAACCACATTGTCAAATCATCAGAACTCATAACATCAATTTCCACATCTATGCGGACAACATCATGCTCTTGGTATCTTTCAACCATAATCGGCCCACCAACACACAACTTGCACAATACCTCGAGGACACATCACAATGGTTAGAAAGAAACAGCCTAACCAGCAACAATAAAATGACTGAAGTTCTTTTCATCACAAAAGACATCAATTTCACTCCACCAGACTCCATCACCCTAAACAATACCAAAATAAAGGTACAATCTGAAATCAAGTATCTAGCAATTACATTGGATCAACACCTTTCTTTCAAATTGCAAATGCAACGCACTGCAAAAGCTGTCTACCACAGACAGGGCCATACCGAGGGAAGATCGCGCCCTTTGCAACTTGCACATCAGGCGCCCCCCCCCCCCCCCGTGGTGGGGGAGAAGAGGCGCGCTCAATGTTCAAATCACCGGCATGCTAAGCAGATCTTTCCCTCCCTGCATTATAAACCACCTTGACCATGATGAAAGGCGGTATCTAAAACTTGCTAAATAAATAAAATAAGCAAATGTTTTAGATAGTCTTCGCTTTTATTTATCAAGTTTAAGGAATATAGGGCCCAATTTTCAAAGCCCTAGGTGCATGCTACACGTGTAAACATCAGTCTTACTTGTGTAAGACCGCCATATTCGTGTAAACCAGATATTCAACAAGGCAGCTTGAATCTGAGAGGCCTAGCTACCAGCACAGCACCAAGCACCAAGACCCGGGGACGGAATGGGGGCGTGTCCTCAAATTCATGTAAAGTGGATTTCTGAAAGCCGTGTGCACAGACATTGGACATCACTAACCGCATAAGCCTAAGCATTGTTTCCCGGTGCATAGACTGCTGATGGTGTGAGGCAAACCCGTGTAGTGACATTACAGTGCATAGAACAGCGAGGAGAGCATGTATAGGCCTGTACTCAAACTGTGCAGAAGTAAAGCATTGTTGGACTGGTCGGGAAGCCATGTGGGCCAGGCACATGGCATTCCAGAGGTGGAGATGCATCTGCCGTGCCCAGGCACAGTGGAGGATAAAGCAGGCAGTGCATATCTGTCAGCAGGTAGTAACCCAGCACCCAAGATGCAGATATCGTGCCCCACGTGCACACAGGCCCAGGGTAAGCTACCTGCAATTGATGGAGGAGGAGGACTACCAGTGATACAGACAGGATGGGGCAATGATAACTGAGTTGTGCAGCTTATTCAGTGTGGGCCTGGAGCCCTCCACTTCCAGAAGCCAGGACCTGCAGTAGTTATGATGGTGGTGACCACTGCCCTGGGATATCTGGAAACTGGCAGCTTCCAGCATGTGATGGGGCAACTGTTGGAATCACACAGTCCACTGCCAGCTACTGCATAAGTGCCTTCACCTGCTGCGGAGGATGTGCCACCTCATAGCCTTCCCTCGGACATAGCAGATGCAGCAAGAGACCACGCAGGCATTCTATAATGTTTCTGAATCATATATGAGCCCCAGGACAAGCCCAGAACAAATGGTTGCTGTAGCATGATGCTATATATAATACAAACAGGTGGGTATATGTGTTTTACATATGTATTGCAATACATGATGACCACTGCTTGCACATGCGCTGTTGTTCTACAGATCAATGTGCACAGCAGGCCATGTCGCACATTGTGGAGACAACCGGGGGAAGCCCCATGGCCAAGAACAGACAGCACGCGCCAACATGTAGAATGTGGAAGAGTGCAGGCTGGCACCATGTAGTGCAGCCACATAGCAGCAGCCTGTGTAGGGCACATCCATGTCTGCCCCATCCCAGCCAGCAGATCCCCCCTCCAACTACATCTCTGTGCCATGCCCCTTCCCCCCCCCCTTTCCAAACAGGCTAGCCCATGTCACCATCCCCCATTGCCCTGCCCCAGATGCCTGACAAGCCATATGTTAGTGTCCTCTCACTGCCACAGTGTCTCTGAATGTTACATATTGCACCCTACCCTGCTAGTAGATGGTATGTTGTATGATGTCTGTAACAGCCCATAGACCATGACCAACACATGTCCCATGCTCATGTGCACATTTTACATTGTCCCCAGGCGACTATGAATATCCCTTGAGGACCTAGCTGCTGAGCCCAGAGTGCCACCCCATGAGCCTGCAGGAGGAGAGGTACAATGCTGCCCTTCAGCATACCCGGGCGGTTGTAGAGTGAGCAATAGGAATGCAGAAGAGCCACTTCCAGTGCCTTGACAGGAGTGGCTGGGAACACCTCTACAGCCCAGAGCATGTATGCCAGATATTTGCATCATGCTGCATATTCCACAAGCTTGCCCGGATGCGGGGATTGCCGGACCCAGAGCCCGCGGCTGGAGAGGAGTGGGAGGCTGCAGAGGCAGCAGATGGTGACTGCGCAGAAGCCAGGAGCCATCAGCAGGTCCGGGCACTGTCCCACCATGTGCAGCTGATACGAGATAGTTTCTGAGGTGATTGTCCCACAACATCACCTGGATAGAATACACACAATCACCAATAAAGTGCCTGCAATGGCACTACATGTGCAGAGTGTTTGTTTATTTCCCCCTACATGTATCCCCTGCAACCAGGGCTCACAGCCAGCTGTGGGTGCTTGCTGACACGTGTACTGTGATGCAATGGAGCGATGTTTGTCTGATGTGCTGGCAGTGTCATCACCCTCCTCAGCATGGCAGGCTGATGCTCATGGTTCAGGGCTACTAGGTGGCTGTGCTGGTGCACTGTCAGCC
This sequence comes from Ichthyophis bannanicus, assembly GCA_033557465.1. NCBI lineage: Eukaryota > Metazoa > Chordata > Amphibia > Gymnophiona > Ichthyophiidae > Ichthyophis > Ichthyophis bannanicus. The sequence goes on along the minus strand of CM066035.1, from coordinate 407,392,692 downwards.
CCAGAACCAATCCCCTGGATCCACAAGAGGCCCACCAAGCTGTGCAGGGAACCAGCAATCATTACCTGGTATGTTGCCATCTCCCTCATCAGACACAGGTGTCCCTCCAGATGGCACTCCACCCGCAGTTGGTGTTAATGCCATGCCTCGAACTCAGCCTCCCTTGCCTGTGTGGCTGTCTGCAGGTCCTGCTGGATACCATGCAGCTCAGCTTGTATGCCCTCGGTTCTGGCCACCAGGGGTGCACCCTCCTGCAGTAGCTCCTGGTCCACATCTGTGCCCTCTGCATCCACAAGGTCATCCAGGATGGCAAACTGTAGTTCAGCAAGTGGGGCATCATCTGTCTCCACCTCCCCAGCACTGGCAAACACACTGGACTGCTCCTCTGCCCTGGGTGTTGTACCAGACTGCATCTCCATGCTGGGTGTTGCACCAGACTACATCTCTGCCCTGGCAGGCATACCAGCCCCTGTAACTGTGCTGCATCCTGGCAGGTCTGTTGGAGAGCAAAAGTGGCAGAGGCTAGTGACATAGGTTGCTAGGTCAGCCTATGAGGTGCCACCAAGCCCACAATGGAACTAGCAGGGGGATTCCCAGTTTGCATTGTCCCCAACCCATGCATCTCCCAAGGACTGACAGAAATGCAGGCCCTGGGTGGACAGAACCATGGTGGGAATACATACATGGCTGTCGTGATGCCACCCTGGCTATGGGGAAACCTCTACTCACCCTCCTGTGTGCCTTGGGTGGAGCTGTCAAAGCACGCAACCCCTGAGATGGAGACCTCCTCCACAAACTACAGCACCTGTTTCTCCAGAGGGGTGAGTCTGTGCTGCTACGCAGGTGGCAGCCTACTGTTGCTGGCCCTTTTCTCCTTCACAGCCTGCCGTACCATCTGCCACTACTTCTTAATATCCTCCATGTCCCTGTTGTGGTGGTGGATGACATTGACTCTCCTGATGATGTCATGCCATGCTAACAGCTGTGAACTGGCATCCTCTGCTGAAAAGAGGGCAGAATGCTGCTGCATGATGAGTCCCAGGGCCATAGACGTCTCGGAGGATGTAAAGTTTGCCTTCTGGGTTTGCTTTGATCCTTTCGGTGCTGTGTCTGCCATTGTATAGCTCAGGCACTATGGCGGTGTTAGGCTACCTGTGTAGGCCCTGTAACACATATGCGGATACGTCATGCAACCATGTCACACCCCATCCAAAGGCATATCCAATAACTGCATAGGTTCCTGAGTGCCAACGGTACAAATATCTGCATGACAACTATCTTCCATAGCCGCACACCACGGCGTGACGGCAACATATGTGTGCATGGATGCCCATACGATAATACCCGAGTAGGACAGATAGCACAGAATGTGCACATGGTCACCGTGGAGTGAGGACAGGCACACAGTGGTGCTCTGACAGTGTTCCATGATGGGGCAGGGGGCATTCTGTGTGTGTAGCACCACTGTGTCACACCATGATGCCTGGCGATGGTGCACGCATCTTCTACTGGTAAAGTGGTGGTGCCACTGCCCTTCTGCATGGGTATGGCACAGAGGTGCTACCCATGCTGGGTGATAGCTGCAGCTGCTCTGCACAGGTATGGAACAGAGACGCTACCTGTGTAGAGCTGAGACAGGCACCATTCTGCACATGTGATGCCTCTGTGCCATACTTGCGCACATGAACGTGACCCACAGGGCACACACCCATGTCCATAACTCCCGGTCCCCTATCTCACTGTGCAGACACACAACCCTTCCCCCACAAAACTGACAACACCTTGTGATTCCAAACTGGGAACAGTTTATTGGAAACCCTGTAACAGGTACAACAATGGCAGCAACAGCAGTATAAAACCAACGGCAATACAAAACAGCAGAGGTCCACACATCAATGGGGACATTGCGCATCCATGTCTGTGGCCATGCAATCTGCCCTATTACGGTCCATCGCAGGGCAATCCTTGGCATGGGAACGGCTTATGGTGCAGGGGGATCCCTGCCTGTGCCCTGTCACTGCAGCTGTGAGGGCATCCAGGTATGCGCTGATTGTCCATGCTGCTGTCCTGAGGAGCTGCACCTCCACCACCAAGGCAGCTAGAGCCCAGTTACCAGTTGGCTGAGTGGGTGGTGGCACAGAGGGGCCTGGTGCAGCATGGCCATGCCATGCCCAAGGCTGCTGGGATGGCAGTGGGGGCCCACGGCCACACAATGTAGACTACAGCACCGCTGCACATTGCACACAGTCTGTGCCAAGCTATGCAGTGGGCACATGGCCCCCTGGTAGGGACATGGGCAGGCATGACTGTGGGCTGCAGGCCACAGCTGGGGGGAGCAGCAGCTCCTGCTGGGTGCCTGCTGGCTGTGTGCTGCACCACAATGTCATACCTGGGTGCTTGGAGGGTGGGGCCTTCATTTCCCCCTGCTACCCCCTCTGGGCCTGCCTCTTTTCTGGCTGCAGGGGACAGCTATGATCCCGCTGCTGCCACCTCCTCCTCCTTGGACTCCCCATCATGCCCCTGACCCTCTGATCCCTCCTCCTTTTCCTCAGACTCCCCGCCCTTGTTCTGGCCCTGTCCCTGGCCCTCTGATCCCTGCTCCTCCTCAGACTCCCCAACCCATTGCTTCACCTTGGGCTCCTCACTGCCCTCCCCTTCCGTGGTGCTGTCCTCCATCGAAGTACCACTGGATTTATCCTCCCTATCACTGCTGGAGTACTGCTGGGATCTGCACCTTGGGACAGATGCTCCAGCACTGGACCACTGCTCCAGGTTGGTGCCAGTGGTGTGCCAACGTTGTCTGGGGCCTCCTTGGAACCGGCTGTGGAGGAAGATGGAGGGGGGTTAGAGGTCCGCACAGATGTGACCCTGGGGGTGGATCTGATGCATCTCCATGGGGCCCGCACATGTACTGCTCAACCCATCTTTGGGCTATGGGTGTGTGCTTTCCCACAGTGCACACTGCATGCCCTCTCCTTTGCCCATCCCCAACCACCTCTGTTCTCCCCCTCACATGCCCAGCTTTGGCTTTCCAGCTGCCCCCCCCCCCCCCGAGAGATGGACACCCACAGGGGGCAGTGTGGGCAGGTGCATGATGTGCATCTTGGCCTATCGCTGGTGGTGTGTGCCCCTGTACTGTGTACCCTGTACTGTGTGCCCTAGCCATGTGTATGCACACCTGTATGTATTAGGTGCCAGCTGGTGCACACATGGGGTAGTGGCACTGGGGGATATCACGGCTGCCCCAAGTACATTCACATCATTGCGTACCAGGGATCCACCACCAGATGGTCTGCCTGAACTTGTCCAGCAGCCATGGCTGCCACTCCCTGCATCTTCTGGGCTCCACTGTGTACCCCACTGACCTTCCTCAGCTGCCAGCCACTCCCTGATATTGTGCAGCTGGTTTGGTCACTTCTAGCACAGTGTGCAGTAGTGGCACTTTGGACCTTCAAGGTGCTTCGCACACCATAGTCACTGTGCCACAGGTGTGGATAGCAGGTGTGGGATGCATGTGAGGGTACACCTCTGGTGCCTGGCACTGGATTCCTACCCACTGCTCTCCTGGACCTTTGACATGTGCCCTGTGCCACCACCAACAGTGCCATCTGGGTCACTAATTCATCTGTGTCACCCCTCTGGTCCCTTCAGCCACCTCTGCAGTCTTCCCCCCTTCCTTGGCTCCCATCTCTTGCATGCAGTCTTGCCTTAGCACCATAGTACATGGCTGTGAATCATGAGTGGCCTCGGCTGTGGGCAAGTGTCATGGTAGGGGGCATCCACTGCTTCAGGGACTGCATCACTGCATGGTTCATTAGGCACCGTGGAGGACAGGGTGTTGCAGTTTGTGCATGCCCACCATTACACATCTGTAAGGTCCTGAGGCATCACATTATCAACATGCTGCCACAGGTGGGCAGGGGGTGGTGGGCAGTGGTGGTAGGGACAGACAGCACATATGCGGATACTGCCACTGACCCCCTCTGACCCCTGGGTTGGGGTCACAGGGGCATGGGCTGGCAGACTCCCCTGGGGTGGGCAGCCCGACCACAGCTGCCTATGCACTGGACAATGCCATTGTTGTGCGAGCCCTGTGGTGTTGCTGTCATCTACCACCAGGGGGTGCAGCATCATCCCTGCCTGCTTTGTCTGGATATGCCTACTGCTTCAGGCAATCAGGGATGGCACCTTTACCATGCATGACCCATCCACCCACTGTCACCTGTTCTGCAACCATTGGTGCTGTCACCAGCATGTGGCTTGGCCCCACAGTCTGTCTCCCTGTGCAGACACACAGCTGTGCCTTTCAGGGTGTGTATGGACTAGCATGGTGCTCATCCCTCCACATCTTACTGAAGACCAAACACAGTTTAGGACAACTGTCCAGAGGGTCACTGTGTGCTGGCATCAACTTGACAGCACTTAACAATAGGAGGGGGGAGGGGAGGGATTGAGTCTTTGGGATTTTAGGAGAGTGGGAGACGGAGGCTTCACATGCATGGATGTTGTTTTTTTTGCAACAGCCTTTTAAGAGGATTCCTGGTTGCATCAGGCTTTGCATTAGAGGCTTGATGTTTTCATACAGGAAATAAGCTTTATCTTTCCCTGAAAAACACAGCTTGTGAGGTTAAACACAAGCTGCATTATTCAAATTGTATAATAATGAGGTGCTTTGCATGCATTTCCCTGCTTTGCATTTTATTGTTTAGCTCGTGCTGCGCTAATAAATTGTGCATAAAGGGCAAATAGTACATAATTTTTCCAGCAGAGACAATGCAATGAAACATTTTCATAAAATTTTTCTGTAAAATATATGCTATAGGTTTGTTAAGCAAGGAATGGCAAGTCCTTTTAAATGTGCTTTTGGGAAGTAGTTTTTGAAGTTGTCATCACATTGGGCCATATTTATAAAGCTTAGCGTGCACTAACAGACATTAATGTGCACTTAGCAACATGTGGCCCTTAGGAATAAAGTGGGTCCTGCGGCACTTAGCAGATGCTGTCTGTTAGCACACGCTAAGTTTTAGTATATATGTCCTTTGGTCATGTTGCATTAAAATATTTGAGCATTTCTCCTGGGTAGATTGTCTTATAGATGGCAATTTATTTGAGAATTAAGGAACAGTGAAGACCAGATAAAGCCGATGTATATGTTGCTTTAAAAACTATTTCAGTGAACAAGAGAAGATGCCACCTGCCTTGTACAGTATTTGTTATGAACCTTGCTCCAAATCAGGACATGTTACTTGATGTACTGATAAGTATCAGTTTTTCTTTTTTCTTAGGTTTTATTTTCATACGAGAGTGTAAAAATGGAATGTATGACAATTACACACACATATTTGGGACCGATGATTCAACTGAGATTCAGGGGACAAGGGATTTTTTTTTCATACAGGCCCATTCCCTCACCTTACCTCATCTCATCAATCAGCAAGGATCCCCATGGCATGGTGCAGCACAACCTGGTCCAAACTGCAGCAAAGCAGCAAAATAAAGCCCAGGGCCTCTGAGCCACTTTCAAGGCTCAAGACCATCTTTCAGAACGGTCTTCCAATGTCAAAGGAGGTGGTGGCAGCTAGTCTGGCAAACTGGTTTAATATTATGGTTGGGGTTTTAAACAGGTTTTATTTAAAGTTTTTATTTCTCATTTACAAGTATAGGGCAAAGAATTATTATCCCTTGCACTAGCTATAATTAATTATAAATCTTCAAAAGGACTGTCTGTACATGTCAAATATATTTTTATGCTATGCAGATAACAATTGTTAATGCGCTACCTGGAACAGCACAGGCAGTTCTTGCTTTGGAAAATGTTGTGTTATCATGATTATTACTATACATAATTGAAGCCAAATATAACAAGCTTTTCAAGCACCTTTGATGAAGTAGTCCTATAAAAGAGAATTCAATTTTATTATTCTAATTAGTACTGCAGAAAATGGCTTAGGCTGGAGAGCTTCATAGCAGCACAATCTGAAGAGAAGGTAAGTTTTGGAAATTGTTCCCACTGGGAGGGAAAAAACAATGTTGTAGTTAGAGGGTAATTGTACAAGAGAGTAACTAGTTTAAGAGGGGTTTCAGGCACCTATTTTAAGGGGGTCTTTTACTAATGGCTGCTAAGTTGTTGCACCTAATGAACGATTGGCGCTGAAACTGTGGTGTGTTACATGCAACAGCCCCTGTTAACTGTTTGGGGCATGGAAAGCATTTCCCTGACAGTTACACTGACTGACCATACCCACTCACAGCCCCTACCTCATCCACTTGTGCCTCTAACGTGGGTTGCGTGGGAATCATCCTGCACTAAATGTCATGGTCCTGTGCTACCTGGAAATGCATATCCCAGCATGCCTTTAATCTGTGCCAGAACATCAGGGTTGGCTCTATAATGAGGCCGAGTGAGGCAGGAGCCTCAGTTGGCAACTTTTTGCGGGCGGCAAAATTGCCCCCAAAAGGACTGCCTTACTCGGCCTTCAAAATAAACATTAAAAAAAACCCCTCAGGCTAAAGAAGCAGCTGCCGTTGCAGCGGTGGCAGCAGCAGAATGAAGAGCCCCGCAGTCGCGCCGCCACCTCCCCGGAGAGCCATGCCCATTTCCCCTCCGCTCCAGCTCAGTTTTTGCAGAGCCGCGCGAAGAGAGAGCGTTTCCCTTTCGCACTGGCTCTGTTAAAGCTGAGCTAGCATGGAGGGCAAACGCTGGGCTTTCCAGGGATGCGGGGGGCCGGGGCCACAGATGCGGGGTTCTTCAGTCTGTCACTGCCGCTGCTTCAGCAGCAGTGGCAGCTGCTTCTTCAGCCCGAGGGTTTTTTAAAATGTTTCAATTTCCCTGGGCAGGGGGGGGGGGGGGCTAGGACTGGAAATGGGCTGATGGGGGAGGGGTTAGAAAGGGAAATGGGCTGATGGGGGTTTAGGACTGGTAATGGGCTATGGGGGGGCTAGGACTGGAAATGGGCTGATGGGGGGGTTAGAACTGGAAATGGGCTGATGGGTGGTTAGGACTGGAAATGGGCTGATTGGAAGGAGGGCTAGGACTGGTAATGGACTATCGAGGGGGGGGCCTATGACTGGAAATGGGCTGATGGGGGGGTTAGAACTAGAAATGAGCTGATGGGGGGTTAGACCTGGAAATGGGGTGATCAGGAGGAGGGGCTAGGACTGGTAATGGGCTGATTGGTGGGGTTAGGCGTAGAAATGGGCTGTTTAGGGGGGCTAGGACTGAAAATGGACTTATTGGGGGGGTTACGACTGGTAATGGGCAGATGAGGGCTAGGACTGGAGTGGGCTGATAAGGGGATAGGACTGGAAATAGACTGGGACAGGAAATGGGCTAATGGGAGAGGGGAGGAGAGTGCTGCTAGCCCTGGAAGAAAACTAGGGGCTAGGGCTACAAATGGGCTGATGCGGGGGGATGGTGGAATAGGACTGGAAGGGAGAGGATACTTAGAGGGTCTGCCAGGGGAAGGAGGGAGCAGGAAGGGAGCTGACACAGGGGAAGGAGGGGGCTGGAAAGGAGCTGACAACTGGGATGTACTGAAGGGGGACTGGAAGGGAGCTGACACTTGGGGATGGGAGTGGTAGGTGGCTGGGTAATGGGGAGGAGGCTGGAAGGGAGCTGACTGGGGGGTGGCACTGAGAGTGGATCTGAGCTGATACCTGGGATTGGATTTGGACTAGAAGGGGCTTGATAGTGGGGAAGGAGGGGGACTGGAAGGGAATGGAAACCAGTGGCAGTTGTGGGAATGCAATGCAGTTGACATTGGAAGGTACTGGGAGGGGAAGACTGGAAAGGGGGCTGATACTGGGGAGGGTTACTGGAATTGGAAATGGGCTGATGGAAGGAAGTGAAGAAAACAAAAGAAGAGATAAGAAATGGCAGATGGACCATGGACCATAGACCACAGAAAGAGATCTAAGAGAAGACAGGAATACAGAATCCTCAGATCGGGATCAGCATGATCAGAAAATAAAATGGTCATACAACAAAGGTAGAAAAAATAATTTTATTTAATTTTTGTATTCCACGCTTTAAGAAAAGTGGAAGGAAGTCCAAAAATCTGCCAGCATGGTTTAAAGGTGAGGTCAGAGAGGCTGTTGTTGCCAAAAAAGCATCTTTCAGGAAATGGAAAAAAGAGCCAAACGACGAAACCTGGAAACAGCACAAGCACTGGCAAGTCAAATGCAAGGCATTGATAAGGCAGGCAAAGGGAGAATTTGAGAAGAAGCTTGCTGCGGAAGCAAAAATGCGAAGTAAAGACCTTTTCAAGTACATTCGTAGCAAAAAACCTGTGAGAGAGTCAGTTGGTCCATTAGATGATAAAGGGGTTAAAGGAGCACTAAGAAGCGACAAGGCGATAGCGGAGAGATTGAATGAATTCTTTGCTTCAGTCTTTACTGAGGAAGATGTAGGGATGTTACCCATGACTGAAGTGGTATTTAAAGGTGCGGAAGAATTGAAGGAAATATCGATACATCGGGAAGATGTATTACAACTATTAGAAGAGTAGCAAATCACCTGGGCCGGATGGTATACATCCAAGGGTGTTGAAAGAACTGAAATACGAGATTGCAGACCTGCTATTAGTAATCTGTGAACTATCATTAAAATCATCTCTAATACCTGAAGATTGGAGGATCGCCAATGTAACACCAATTTTTAAAAAGGGTTCCAGGGGTGATCCGGGAAACTACAGACCGGTGAGCCTGACATCAGTACCGGGAAAAATTGTAGAAACCATCATAAAGAATAAAATTACTCAGCATGTAGATAGTCATGACCTAATGGGAGACAGCCAACATGGCTTTAGACAAGGAAGATCTTGTCTTATTAATCTGTTATGTTTTTTTGAAGGAGTGAATAATCAGGTGGACAAAGGTGAGTCGGTTGATATTGTGTATCTGGACTTTCAGAAAGCCTTTGACAAGGTCCCTCATCAGAGACTTTTGGAAAAACTAAAGAGTCATGGGATAGGAGGCAGTGTACTATTGTGGATCAGGAACTGGTTAAAAGATAGAAAGCAGAGGGTAGGGCTAAATGGCCAATTTTCCCAATGGAGAAAGGTGAATAGTGGCATATCCCAGGGATCTGTGCTGGGTCCGCTGCTTTTTGACATATTCATAAATGACCTGGAAAGTGGAATAACGAGTGAGGTTATCAAATTTGCAGATGACACAAAACTATTTAAAGTTGTTAAAACCCAAGAGGATTGTGAAAAATTGCAAGAGGATCTTGATAAATTTGAAGACTGGGCATCAAAATGGCAGATGAAATTTAATGTGGACAAGTGCAAGGTTATGTACCTAGGGAAGAACAACCCAAACTATGGTTACACGATGCAAGGTTCCACATTAGGAACCACCACCCAGGAAAAAGATTTAGGCGTCATTGTGGATACCATGTTAAAACCCTCAGCCCAGTGTGCAGCAGCGGCCAAGAGAGCAAATAGAATGCTAGGTATGATAAGGAAAGGAATGGAAAATAAAACAAAAGATATTATAATGCCTCTATATCGTTCCATGGTGAGACCGCACCTTGAATATTGTGTGCAATTCTGGTCGCCGTATCTTTAAAAGGATATAGCGATTTTAGAAAAGGTTCAGAGAAGAGCCACCAAAATGGTAAAGGGGATGGAAGGATACTCCTATGAAGAAAGGCTAAAAAGGTTGGGGCTCTTTAACCTGGAAAAGAGACGGCTGAGGGGAGATATGATAGAAGTCTATAAATTAATGAACGGAGTGGAACGGGTAAACGTAGATCGATTGTTTACCTTATCAGAATATAGAAAGACTAGGGGACATGCAATGAAGCTACAGGGTAAACTATTTAAGGCTAATAAAAGAAAATATTTTTTCACTCAACGTGTAATCAAACTCTGGAATTTGTTACCAGAGGATGTAGTAAAGGCTGTTAGTGTAGCTGGGTTTAAAAAAGGTTTGGACAAGTTCCTGGAGGAAAGGTCCATAAACCATTATTAAGAAGGAACCCAGGATATCAGTGCTTGAACCAGTACAAGCATTGTGGAACCTGTGTCCCTTGGGGAAACTGCTAGGTACGTTTGACCTAGATTGGCCACTGTTGGAAACAGAATACTGGGCTTGATGGACCTTGGTCTGACCCAGTATGGCATATCTTATGTTCTTATGTTCTTATGACTTTGTGCTATTTTTATATTTTACACAGTACTGGGGAACTGCATCTCTTATTTATCTGATGTTGCACTGCTTGTTGACTCTGGCTTCTTGGGGTTTCAGTTTAAATTTTGTCTACATATTTTTATTTTTACTTTAGATTATGGTTACTTTTGTACTGGGTGAGGGTCGATATTGTGAGTCTGTGACTGAGGTCAGGTGTTCTGTTAACATGGTGTTTGTACAAAAAGATCTATACTGTACTGTAGTTGACTTGTTCAGCTTTTCAAATAGGTGTATGGATGTTCCAGGGCCTACTGTAGTATTTACAGTGATGCTTTTTTGGATGGGCTCCTTATGTGAGTTTTGGAAGTTTGTGCTGATATGCTATGGTATGGTCGGTTTGCTCTTTGTTGTAGGGTTTTGTATTAGTTCACAATATGCCTGGTACTAGAGAATAGCGGTTGTTGTTGTTGTTAGTGAGATGATCAGAATCAGATTTTTTTTTTTTAAATATTGAGTTCTTTGGGTAAATGTCCTGGTTCTGCTCTGCACCTACTGTGGATGCAAAATATATGTTGAAAAAGAAAACGCAAGAACCATGATACAGTTTATAACAACAAAATAAAAATAATTTATAATTTAGTTTTATAAACTGTGCTGTTGGTTCTTTCTGTCTTCTAGTTCCTTGGTGTGCAAATAGGACCGTACCTAGCCCTGTGCAAGCAGTGCAGCAGCACAGGGCGCAAAGGCTTGGGGAGCGCATTTTGGCTGTCTGCTGTTGCCCTGCCGCCACTGGCAGGACAATAGCAGGCAGCCAAAATGTGCCCACAAGCCTTTTCGCAGCACTTTAAGCAGGTCTGGTGCCTCCCTCCTCTGACGCGTTGTCAGAGCAGGGAGGGACAAATCTGCTTAAAGTGCCGGTGCCTTTCAGATCGGGTGCATCCCCCCCCTCCTCCTCCCCATATCTCCGTCCAGCGCTGCCTGCTCTTTCCCTGCTGCTGGCGCCACTGTGAAAAAAACAGAGGGCGGCAGCAGCATCAGCAGCAGGGAAAGAGGAGACAGCGCTGAACGGAGGTGGGGGGGTGGAGAGGGGGGCTTACACCTGAGCTGCCAGTCGCACAGGGCGTGATTGCAGCTCGATACAGCTCTGTGTGCAAACATCTTGCATTTCCTCCATATAATCTAATCGGCTTTTTGGTTTGGTTCAGTCTCTGATTGGAGTTCTGACAAAGCCCCGCCCCCTCTAAGGTGTGTTGGGGGGGGGCGCGCCATCTCATTCTTCGTCTCAGGCAGCAGATTGCCTTGAGCCGCCCCTGCAGAACATGCACTGCCAAGTAGCGTTCATTACTAAAATACCCTCTAAGTTAGTTTTCTAAAGAAGGCACCTACTTTTCTTTAAAAAAATTATTAGTGTAAATGGCAGAAATCATGCCTGCATTGCAGGTGTGCAAAAATCAGTCTGGAGCGTGATATAGTGGAAAGACAGAGCCTTTATTAAACCTTTGACAACCCGACACAGGCCGTGTTTCGCTACCCTTCGTCAGGGGTTTGTCCAGCATATACTAAAAACATAAATATACAAATACTTAAAACACAGAAAAAAACAGATCATTCAAAAGTACAATCAATAAAACAATCAAAATAAAATAAAAAAATAAAAAATAGAAACATAAAAATAAATTGTAATAAACATTAATTAAAACATCAATTAAAAGAAGTTAAAAAGCAAAAACCAAACAAATGTAACAGATGTGCAAAAACATGAATATATCCAGGAGCATAAAAAGAATGAAAAAAATAACATAAATACCTCTGTCGAAGACCATTAAAACAGAAGGTCTTGTGCCATACCGTTCTAAACTATTGGTAATTTGTACACTCTAAATAGAATGTAAATAAATAGGTTAAAAATAGACAATGAATACATAAAGTATAACAGTGAAGCATGCAGAACAGAGTAATGATTAGTTATGATTAGTTCACTGATGAGTGATATTGGCTTTGAGTAAATATGTAAGTGGTCATTATGCCCCTTTTGCATTCATTTTTGTCAAAAGACTCCTTTATGATCCTTTAGCATACATCTGTTCATAATATACAGATACCTCCTTCCCCCCATTTTCTTTCTTTTTTCTTTCATACTGACTCACTCCTGCTCTTCTGTCCCTTATTATAGGGAATATTATGCTGAATGTTTTTTAATTACTCTGTTTTCCATGCTTCACTGTTATACTTATGTATTCATTGTCTATTTTTAACCTATTTATTTACATTCTATTTAGAGTGTACAGATTGCCAATAGTTTAGAACGGTATTGATGTTTTAATTGATGTTTATTACAATTTATTTTTATGTTTTTATTTTTTATTTGATTTTGATTGTTTTATCGATTGTACTTTTGAATGATCTGTTTATTCTATGTTTTAAGTATTTGTATATTTATGTTTTTAGTATATGCCGGACAAACCCCTGACGAAGGGTAGCGAAACACGGCCTGTGTCGGGTTGTCAAAGGTTTAATAAAGGCTCTGTCTTTCCACTATATCACGCTCCAGACAGGTTTTTGCATCCCATCTGCTTCTGTTGTGTTGCATTGCAGGTGTGGACATTTACATATGCCTCAGAATAGGTGTAAATGTGCATAACTAGATTTTTTTATGTATGTGCTTAAATTACATTCCATATTGTCCTGCTAGAACAGTCCAGACACGAGGGCTGGGTTCCCCTACCAGTAGATTGGTGGTAACAAAGAACCAATGAAAAGTCCATCCAGGTTTCAATGACATCGTTCAGCCATCAGGGCCTCTTCAGTATGGTTTATTAAAAACTTGATATACCACCCACAACAGAGCGGTTAACAATGGTTACAATTAAAAAGAATACAAAGGAAAAGAACTCCATTTACAGTATAATAAAGAGGGATAGAGGAGGCAGGGAAAAAATAGGAAAGGGTAGATGAGGGGTGGGGGCAGAATCCATAGGTGCTTAAAAAGATAGGTAAATTTTAAAAGGTGGATCTTCAAAGCTGACTTGAATTTGGGATATGAGTATTTCTTTATCTCCAGCAGATTGTGGATGTAGTTGTTCCTGTCTGAAGAAAATATGAAGAATTGAGAGGAAAAGATATTGATTAAAAAATGTTCATGACAGACCATTTTGAGGGTGACTCGCCCACTTGAGCACTACGTGGGACACTCCACTAGACTGTGGTCCTTTTGGTAGCCATTGGAGGAGGGAAAATTGGTTTAGCTCCACACTCTTACCCTGGATAAGAGCCTGTTGAGCAGCCAAAAAATTGGAAGGATGGAAGAATCAAGCAGCCTCACACAACCTCTACGCTCCTTCCATCTCTCTTCTGTCCTCCCCTGTTCTCTCCCAAAGATTTCAGAAGGCTCTCAGAGGAATCTGCCTGCCAGCCACCTTCAGTGCTGCCAAGCCCGAGAAACAGTTTTAGGGGAATAAAGCTGAGCCTGGCACAGATCCTCTGCTTGGGATTCTCAAGGGGTGAGTACCAGGGCTTGACTTTGTCACTATCCTTGTTGGAGGCTCCTGATTCCGTCTGTGTGGAACACAATTTGGGGTGGACTGCTGGTGACCATTAGTGCTGGGTGGGAGTTTCCCACTGTTTCTGCATGCGCTAATAACGTTTTTAATATTGTGCATCTGGTGGTTGCATGGTCCTTGCACATGTTCCACCAGAGTGGCTCCAACGCATATTCCTACCCTAGCACAATATAGTGTGTTTTGCAATAGAAGTGCAGTTATTGCACGCCTTTTGGATTGTCGCAGCCTGAGTGCTGCTGTTTTGATATATGCCTTAACTGTCTTCTTCCAGGAAACATTGCTTGGCCTGTGGCAAGCGAGGCATCTCATCTCCAACTTCTGGACTCTGCCCTTCTTGCATGGCTGATTCCGAGTCATCCCTAGAGGGCCTGCTCCTCTTTCAGCCAGGAGATGATGTTAGTCTGACCTTGTCTGCCTCAGGGCAGGAGATGATGAATGATGCTACGGGTAAAGATATTCAACTGGCTGGAGGCTCTAGCGACCATGCTTTTGCCCTCTCTCCATCTCTTAGGGCAGGGGTGGGCAATTCCGGCCCTCGTGCACCACAATCCAGCCTGGTTTTCATGATGTCCCTAATGAATATTCATGAGATCTATTTGCATCCACTGCCTTCCATTGTATGGAAATAGGTCCATGAAGATTCATTAGGGCCATCATGAAAACCAGGCTGGATTGTGGTGCACGAGGGCTGGAATTGCCCACCCCTGTCTTAGGGGATCAACGGCAACTATGCTCCCTAGTGTAGGGGATCATTTCCACCAGGAGAGCTTCCAGAGCCCAGATTGTCCTCCCTGGGATTCTTTTCCTTTTACAGCAGGCCTGGTCATTCTGGTGTGGAAATTCAGACCCTGGTTTCCCATGAGCGCAGTTTTGTGAGAGGCAGGCTGATTGATGACTTGAGTGTCCCCAGCAAAGATAGAGATGGAGATCAGCTGGGATCTGTCTGAGATTTGGATTGTGACTTGCATTGAGATATTTGTGGATGAAGAAGTACTCTCGCATTCAGAGGCTTAAGAGGAGGCCGCTGTTTTCCTGTTCCGGGGTTAGGAACTGGAAGCGTTGATCACAGGGTCTTATCCACTTTGAGCTTGGCAGATTCTCCAATCACAGAGCAGGAACTGAAGAGGCATCCACTCCCACAAGGGGTGCAGAAATCCACTACTGTCTCCCATTCCTGGAGGTACTCAGGGGCCTGTTCCGGTTGGAGTGGGATTCTCCCAACTCTTTGCCTAAGGAGCAAAGGGTATGTAATAAGATGCATGCTCTCCAGGAGAGAGAGTGTGTTGTGTGACTTGATATTTCCAAGGTGGATTTTTATTTTATTTATTTAACAGTATTTCTAAACCGCCTTATCTTAATAATCAAGGTGGTATCACAGCAAGCAATCAGGTAAAGTGTGTGTGTTGTACATGCAGTGAGGATAAAACTTAGTTGTGTGAGGGATGTGTTGGGTGCTTGATTTGTTTGAGCTATATACAGGGTGGGCTATTTACAGTGGTGCTAGAATCATATTTTATATATATTCAGTTGTTTGGGAGGATTGGAGTGCTGTTATCCATTCTCTTAGGTTATGTGATGTGACCATAGTGCTCTATGAACAGCATGGTTTTCAGTTGTTTTCTGAAGTCTTTGAGGTCTGGAGTTGCCCTTAGATCGTCCGGTAGATTGTTCCATATTGTTGGAGCAGCCATGGAGAGAGCTCTGTCTGTTGTGTCCTTGCGTGTGTGCTTGTACTCATTTGGGGTGCTGACTCGGTTGCGTGTTTGACTTCTTCTGGGACGTGCGCTTGTTTCCGGTTGTATGAGCAGGTGGAGGCTGTTGGCTGATGTGTGTTCTTTTATCTTAAATAGGTTTATGATAGTCTTGTATCTGATGCGAGCAATGATTGCGCAGGTCACGGCGAGCAATGCGAGCAATGATTGCGCAGGTCACGGCGATTACCAGATGGCCACCATTCCTATGGAAGGCGGATCAGCCTTAAAGGATACTCTGGACTCTGAAAGGTGGATTCATGTTGAAGGACCAATTCACTGTGTCTGCTGCTATTCTTTAGTTGGCAGTATGTGCAGGCCTGATGTTTTGAGCCCTGCTCCAGCAGATTCAGTATCTTCTGCTGGATGATTCTACCACTCTTTTGAAATTGACTGTGGCCTTCTTTTCTGATGCTATGTACAACCTGGTATGTCTAGCAGCCAGGGGTTGTGCCCTGTTGATGGTATCATGGCATTGGCTTGGTTTTGACTTGAGGCAGTGGACTCTTCCAAAGCCCGGTTGCCCGTCTGGCCTTAGAGGGGTGCCTCTGTAAAGGACCTGGGCGAGACAAAATCTTCCACCTTCTGGAGGACAGGTTCAAGGGGCCTGTGTAGCAAGCAGGAGTTCCTTTTCTTGTCAGTTTCCTCGCAGGAGCGCTGGTCGGACTCCTGGAGTTCTCAGGAATTCCATTGCTACCGGCTTGGAGAGCCCTTCTTTCCCTAATGGACTCCAGACTCATTCTCGGTCCTTTTGTGGAGTGCATAGGCCCAGGGACTCAGTCTCCTCCAGAGGAGGCCCCTCCCGAGCTGTGCAATGAAGATTTGGGGGCCTGTTTCTCCAGTTGAAGGCAGGCTTCACCTTTTTCTTTCAGGAATGGATCCAGCTTACCAAGGATTGCTAGACACCTTTCAGTTAGGCTATGTCCTGGAATGCAAAGAGCCAATTCCGGATGCATTTGTCTTCCCCTTGTGGATCTGCGATCAAAGTGCCACTATGTGGACCACCTTGGACAAGTTGCTATGCCTAAAGGCAGTGGTGCCCATTCCCCCAATCGAGTGGGGCAAGGGCACATACTTCATCTATTTTGTGGTATCTAAAAAAACAAAAAACAAGGGACAGTTCCTTCCACTCTGGACCTTAAGGGGGGGGGGGGGGAGGTCAATGAGCTCTTCCACATCCTGTACTTCCCGATGGAAACCTTACACTTCGTTATTCAAGCAGTACGCTGAGGGGAATTCTTTTCTGGACCTGGCCGAGGTATATTTTCATATCCTGATCTGGGAGGATCAGCGAAGTATTTGCATTTTGCCATGCTTGGCTCTCACTATCAGTTCTCCGCCCTCCCTATCGGGCTATCCACTGCCCAAAGGACGTTCTCCAAGGTGATGGTGGTGGTAGCTGTGGCGCCAAGGCACCGAGAGATCTGTGTCCATCCATATCTGGATGACTGGCTCCTCCAGGCCCATTCCCTTTTACAGGCATCTTGGGTGATGTCCTTTTTGGAAACCCTCGACTGGGTGATCAATTGAGGAAAGAGCCAGAAGTTGCCTTCCCAGTCCCTGGGATTCCTGGGAGCACATTTCAACACTCGAGTGGTCAGAGTTTTTCCTGCCAGAGGAGAAAGTCAAAAGACTGTTGGATTGCTTGGTACTATTCTGTGCACAGCATGGGATTATCTTCAGCTCCTCTGTCGCGGCTTCATGCTCACATGCTCCGATGGTCCCTGCTGATTCGGTGGTCCCAGAGTTCTCAGCGGTATGAGCTCAGGCTCCCGCTCCCAATGATGATGATGACTAGCCTGTGGTGGTGGCAACAGCCCTATTATCTGAGGAAGGGCATGCCGCTGGACGATTTCTTCTGGATCCTACTGATGACAGATGCCAGTCTCTTGGGCTAGGGAGTCCATTTCCAAGACCTCTCAACCCAGGGCTGTTGGAACCACAAGGAAGTGGTATGGTCCATCAACTGCCTCAAGGCGCATGCCTTCAGACTGGCTTCCTGTGTTTCTGGCAGCATAAGGAATGCCAGGATAGCTCTGGAGATGGCCTAAGTGGAAAAAAACCTCCTAGCCTTGTCAGCTCAGCACATTGCTGCAGTGGTCATTGTGGAAGTGGACTTCCTCAGACATCACTCTCTGGATCCTGGTGAGTGGGAGTTGAGTCAGGAGGTATTTCAGTTGATTCTGCGCCACTGGAGTTGACCCATAATGGATCTGATGCTGACTCGCTTCAGCACCAAAGTTTGCCGCTTCTTCAGTCTCCACAAAGGGGTGGGATACGAGGGCATGGATGCCCTGATCCAGACCTGCTGTACGTGTTTCCTCTGTGGCCCCTGGTGGGGCATGTGATTTGGCGTATAGAACACCACCTAGGCAAGATTGTTCTGGTGGCAACGGATTAGCCAAAGAGGGCATGGTTTGGAGACCTGATATGACTCCTGCAGGTGCCTCCTCTTCAGTTGCCTCTGTCTTGTGGACTATTGCGGTAGGGAATAAATGTTCTGGAGGACACAGTTCCCTTCTCACTTATGGCTTGGCTTTTGAAAACAGAGGGCTAGTGTGTAAGGGCTACTCTCTAACAGTGATCTCCGTTCTGCTCTGAGTCCAGAGGAGGTCTACCAAGCTAGCATTCATGTGGATATGGTGCCTCTTTGAGCAATGGTGCAGCGCTCAGTAGTTGGCTTCTGAGGCAGCCAAGGTGCCATCAGTGTTCACCTTTCTACAGGATGGACTGGAGAAGGGCCTTTCTCTTAGCTCGCTGAAGGTTCAGGTGGCAGCTTTGGCCTATTTCTGAGGGCCAATGTCTGGTTAGTCTCTAGCCTTGCACCAGATGTTTCGCACTTTCGCATCCTCCCCTCCAATCTGTGATCCCTTTCTGGTATCTGGGTCTCATGCTTAGGGCCAGATGGCAGTGCCCTTTGCACCATTAAAGCATGCCACTTTGAAGGATTTGACATTTGAGACGGTCTTCTTAGTCGTGATTTGATCAGCAAAGCGGATTTCCGATGTGTAGGCTCTGTCTTGCCAAGATCCTTATCTTTCCTTTTCAAAGGAGGCCATTTCCATTCAGCTTGTGTCTTCTTTCTTGCTTAAGGTGCTTTCTCCCTTTCACATGAACCAGGTGGTCTGCTTGTCCTCCTTCTCTAAGGAACATTGTCAGGGAAGAAAAAGGATCTTCGGGGCAGTTCCTCCAAGTGGGTTAGTTTGGCACATACCATCAGTCGTGAACCTCACTTCTAAGCCAGAGGATGGGGAGTACTTGCATCATGCCAAAGAGAGCCTCCTGCTGGAGTTCGTAAAATGTAACATGTATGTGTAGTTTGTCAAGATGTACTTGGAAATTCTTCTTTATCAAGCCTGTGGCACCCAACACGATGGGAAATATTTCTGAATATTTCTGCCACATTTTCTTGGTCTCTGCATTTCCTGGTATTTCAGGATCTTCTGCCTCTCCACATGATTCACAGAGTAGTTGCTTGGAAATGACACCTCTATCATCAATACTGTTCTGGTGTTTTTCTCCTTAACCTCTATATCCAGCTTCCTCGCATCCAGTTTTTTATTGGTCAGAATTGGAGTATCCCAGGTGATCATAACCTCCTCATTCTCAGTAATTCTCTTAGGGTCATGATCCCACTGCTTTTTGGGCACAGATATTGTAGTGCTTGCAGAGTTTCCAATGGATGAGGCACGCTACTTTGTCTTTCTGTATAGAAATTTTCTGCCATCAGAACTTCACAGCCAGCTATGAGGTGAGTCACCATTTCCAGGTCTTTCTTATAGAATTGAAATATGTTGCCAGTTTTTTCAATGCTTGCTGTAAACCATCTCATCAGTAAACCACTGTCCTGTGCTGAAACTATCAACCTCTCATCCTTTGGTGTCAGTTCACCCCTCCTTAACAATGCATGTGTCTATTTCCAGTCCTAGAGGCACTCCTTGTGGCCTTGGGCAAGCCACTTAATCCTCTGTCGCCTTGGGTGCACATATAGATTGTGAGCCCTTTGGGGATGAGGAAATGTATCTAGTACCTGCTCGTAGTGATTGTAAACCACTCCGATGCCCTTCAGCCTGGGTGGTATATCAAGAAATTGCATAAACATAAACAAAGGGTTCCTGAAGTAACACTCTGTATTTCCTGCTGTATTTATGCATCTGCCACTTGTTTTTCCTTGTTTGATCTAATTCCTTGAAGACGTTTTTCTCTTGTTTTGCAAATTTTGTTACTTCCATGTGCATGCTTGTAGATTGTAGCCTTGTGGATGTCTGGAGGATTCTTCTCTGATACTTAGAGGTTACAAATTCCTTTCATGAGTTCCACCATCTTTTTGTGCCAATTGCTGGACCACACATGTGTGACACAGTGGCTAAGTTGACTTTTGGGGGGATGGATTAAGGAAGCCTTGCCTCTCCCTATCTGTTGCAGAACCGGCTGGTTCTATAGGATTTGTGCGCCCATTCTACTCGAATGCAGGTGACCTCATGGGTGGGACAGAACTCAGTAGCCCCTGCAGACATTTGTTGGGTAGCAATGTGGACATCACTTCCCACTTTTGTCAAGCATTACCGCTTGGATGTCCACGCTAGGGCGGTCACTGCCTTTGGCTGAAGGATTTTGCGAGCTGCTGTATCTTCTTCCTGCCCAGTGAAGCATCCCACTTGTCTGTACTGGTCTAGCAGGATGATATGGAAGGTGACATTTACTAGTTAATGTCCTTTATTTAAGTCCTGCTCCTGAAACTCTATTGCTCTGTTCTTCTACAGCTGTACCCTTTCGTCTGTTATGATTTTTATGCTTGGTTCTGCAGGTTCATCGTCTACTGACAGCGATCTCCTGTTTGATCATTCAGTCTTGCCCACAGTTGAGGGAAAGTTTCTCCAAATGAGTTAGTTTTGCACATACCATGAGAGTCATGAACCTCACTTCTAAGCCAGAGCATGTGGAATATGATTTTAGTCTCAGATTTCCTGCTAATACTCAGCGTAGTACTTGCATTGTGCCAAAGAGTTTCCTTTTGGAGTTCGTAAGGTGTAACATGTATCGGTAGTTTGTCAAGATGTGCTTGGAAATTCTTCTTTATCAAGCCTGTGGGTCACAGTACAGTGGGAAATATTTCTGTATCTTTTTCTGCCACATTTTCTTGGTCTCTGACTGCATTTCTTGGTATTTCAGGATTTTCTGCCTCTCCATGCGATTTACAGAATAATCACTTGGAACTTACACCTCTATTATCAATGCCGTTTTTCGACTTTACCACCATGTCTCTGGTTTCCTTGCATCCAGCTTCTTATCCATCAGAATGGGAATGTCCCAGGTGCTCATAACATCTTCATTCTCTGTAGTTCTCTTAGGGTAATGATCCCAGTGCTTTTCAGGCACAGTGATGTTGTAGTGTTCATAGAGTTTCCAATGGAAAAGGCATGCTACTTTGTTATGCCTTTCTGTATAAAAATTTTCCAACATCAGAATTTCACAGCCAGCTATGAGGTGTGTCACTGTTTCCAGGTCTTACGTATAGAATCAACATATATCTGTGTTGCCAGGTTTTTTTCTTTTTGATATTTTGTATTTATTGAATTTTACATTTTACTAAGAACAAAACTTGTACAGAAAGGTGTTATCACCAAGAAACATACAACAAGAAAAAAAAGGGGGAAGTTTTTTGGAATATCACCAGGAAATAAGGGGAGGGCGCTTTAGATACACAGCTGAGCTGGAAGAAACTCAGCCATCAATTACAATGGAAATATTATACCCAACAATCAGGAGAGCTGCGGAAGGTCTAGGACCTACACTGTGCATAAACACAGCTAGGTACCCAGTCTTGTTCAGGGGAAATCAATGTTACTAATAATCTGGGGCTGATAAAGGCAGAAAGATCCCTAGGATGAAAAAAAATAAACCTCTGGGATTTAAACACAGCTACATACTTACATGGAAAACGAAAGTAGCAGATGGCCCCTAACTACAGAACTCCAAGTTTAAGGAGAAGAAAGTGTTTTCGCCTTTTTTGCGTTTCCTGTGAAATATCTGGGAACATAGAAATTTTTGCACCAAAGAAGGACTGGGATCACTTCTTATAATACAATTTAAGCAGCCAGTCCCTGTCAGATACCAAGGCACAAGTTACCAAAAGCAGTTTCTCCAAATGGGTTAGTTTTGCACACAGGGGCGGCCCAAGGGGGGTGCGGGGCCATGTGCGGAGACTCGGTGCGGGGCTTCATTTGCATAAGGTGCCTAATTTGCATACATATTTGCATAATGTTACCATACACTAACCTTTATTAAACATGCCTCTTAATGAGTATATGGGTAAAGAAAGACTAAAAGATTTCTACATTACTGTAATCCAGTAAGCCAGGCACATTAGGAACTACTAAAAACACTGCCCATTTAGAACCCATAGCAAACCCGCCGTATCCTAACAGCACTACCAGAACTCACAAAGCACCATACCCTACCTATCAAAAGGCAACACTGCAAATATTAAACCAATACATTTCAGAGAATACTGGGGAAAGAATAACAATACATGACCTACTGGGGAACGAGAACAAGTGGCAATGTCAAATAGGAATTATATAAACAGAATACCTCAGCTCAGTTACACATGCAGAACGTAGACCATCACCAAACAAGGAATCACAATTTAGAAACAGGAAGACAATAATTAAACTGAGAACCCCAAAAGCCAAACTTGTAATGTGCAACACTGTAGAAATAAAACCAGAAATTAATTTCCTCTTGTACTAAACAAAGCGCAGACGTTAATGATGCACATTTCCAAGAGCTGACATATTCCAGTTAAAAAATTCAAAATAAAGAGATATTTTTCTACCTTTCGTGCATTTTTTTCCCAGTGGCAATTGCGCCAGCCACTTTCTTCTGGTTTCTTTGTGTCTTCTGCTAACTCTCCATCGTCTGCTGTCCATTTGTCCTTTCTTCTCTCTTCTAGTTTTTTTCCATTCTCTCTTTACATCTGCTTTAACATACTAATCTTTCTCCTTTTGCTCTTTCCTCATTCCTATTTCATCCACTCAAATTTTACCCCTCCATCCTCAATCCCCACTTACTCCCCCAATATCTGGCCAATTGTAGATTTGTCTTCCCTCCCACACAAAATATTTTTCCCTCTCCATTTCACTATCCCAGCTCCATCCCATTCTAATCCTCCCCCAACATCAGCTCCCTTCTAGTTCCAGCCCCACCCAGCATCCGCTCCCTTCTAGTCCCTGCATCAGCCCATTTCCAGTCCTAGCCCCCCATCAGCCCATTTCCAATCCTATCCTAGCCCCACCATCAGCCCACCATCAGCCCATTTCAAGTCCTAGCTCCCCCGTCCATTTCCAGTCCTATCCGAGTCCCTCCATCAGCTCATTTCCAATCCCAGTCCCCCCATCAGCTCATTTCTAGTCCTTTGCTAGCCCCACCATCAGCCCATGTCAAATCCTAGCTCCCCTCCACTCAGTCCATTTCCAATCCAAGCCCCCCATGAGTCTACTTCCAGTTCTAGCCCCTCCATGAGTCCATTTCAATTCAAGCCCCCACCACAGCCCATTTCCAATCTTAGCACCCCCCAACAGCCCTTTTCCAGTCCTATCCTAGCCCCTCCATCAGCCCATTTCAAGTCCTAGCTCCCCCGTCCATTTCCAGTCCTAACTCCCTCCCCTCACAGCCCATTTCCATTCCAAGCACCCCTCCCCATCAGCTATTTGCAGTTCAAGCCTCCTTACACTCAGCCCATTTCCATTCCAAGCCCCTGTCCCCATCAACTATTTTCAGTTCAAGTCCCCCTTCCACTCAGCCCATTTCCAGTCCTAGCAACCCCCCCAGCCCATTACCAGTCCTAGCCCCCCCATAGCCCATTACCAGTCCTAAGCCCCCCCATCAGCCCACTTCCGGTCCTAACCCCCCATCACCCCATTTTCAGTCTTAGCCCCCCATCACCCCATTACCAGTCCTAACCCCCCCCATAGCCCATTACTAGTCCTTCCCCCCATCAGCCCATTTCCAGTCCTAGCCCCCCCCATAACCCATTACCAGTCCTAAACCCCCCATCAGCCCACTTCCAGTCCTAATCCCCATCACCCCATTTTCAGTCTTAGCCCCCCCATAGCCCATTACCAGTCCTAATGCCCCCATCAGCGCACTTGTAGTCTTAGCCCCCCCATAGGCCCCCCCATAGCCCATTACCTGTCCTAACCCCCCATCAGCCCTCTTCCAGTCTTAGCCCCCCCCATAGCCCATTACCAGTCCTAACCCCCCCATCAGCCCACTTGTAGTCTTAGCCCCCCAATAGGCCCCCCATAGCCCATTACCTGTCCTAACCCCCCATCATCCCACTTCCAGTCTTAGCCCCCCATAGCCCATTACCTGTCCTAACCCCCCCATCATCCCACTTCCAGTCTTAGCCCCCCATAACCCATTACCTGTCCTAACCCCCTCCCCCCCATCAGCCCACTTCCAGTCTTAGCCCCCCCCCATAGCCCATTACCAGTCCTAACCCCCTCCCCCCCATCTGCCCAGCTAGGTTAGAAAAACAAAAAACGGCTGCTGCTGCCGCTGCCCCTGCCGCCGTGGCAGCAGCAGAATCGAGCATCCCGCGGGGCCCCCCCTGCTCTGCAGAGTCCTCCATGCGGCCTCAGCACGGGCTTTTCAGAGCTGCACGAAGGGAGAGTTTCCATTTCTCACGGCTCTGTTAATCCTGCTGTGGGGCTGATGGGAAATCCCATCAGCCCCGCGGCGGGATTAACAGAGCCGCGAGAGGAGAAGCTCTCTCTCTCTTCGCACGGCTCTGACAACCAACACTGAGGCTGCATGGAGGACTCTGTAGGGCAAGGGGGCCCCGCGGGATGCTCGATTCTGCCGCTGCCACGACGGCAGCGGCAGCAGCAGCCGGTTTGTATTTTTTTAACCTAGCTGGGCTGATGCAAGATGTTTTTTGCGCTGGGCCCCCTGAAACGCGGGGCCCTATGCAAAAAACATTCTTGCTCAATGGACAGGCCGGCCCTGTATGCACATACTGTACCATGACAGTCGTGAACCTCACTTCTAAGCCAGGGAATGTGGAGTATAGAAACATAGAAACATGACGGCAGAAAAAGACCACTTGGCTTATCTAATTTGCCCTTCCATATCTACCACAACAACAGTCCCCTTTTTACATTTAGAGATCCTCTGTGTTTGTCCCATGCTTTTTTGAATTCAGATACTGTCATCATCTCTACAACCTCCATTGGGAGACTATTTCACACATCTACCACTCTTTCCATAAATAAATATTTCCGCATTCTACTCCTGAGCCTATCCCTTTTCGCCCTCATTCTATATCCCTTCATAGCAGAGTTTGCTTTCCATTGAAAGAGGATCTCCTGTGCAGTTATGCCACAGAGGTATTTAAACGTCTCAATCATATCACCTCTATCCCGCCTTTCCTCTAAAGTATACATATTAAGATCCTTAGGTCTGTCCTCATATGCTTTATAACGAAGACAACTAACCATTTTAGTAATCACCCTCAGTACAGACTCCATTCTGTTTATATCCTTTTGAAGGTGTGGCCTCAGAATTGCACACAATACTGCAAATGAGGTCGCACCAAAGACTTATACAGAGGTACTATCACCTCCTTCCTTCTGCTGACCATTCCTCTCCCAATGCACCCACACATCCTTCTAGCTTTTGCCATTGCCTTTTCTATCTGTTTAGCTACTTTAAGATCAAAAAACACAATCACGCCTAGATCCCACTCTTCTTTTGTAGACAGGAGTACTTCACCCACTTCAACCTTAATAGGCCTTCATATGCTATTTTTTGACCAAATCTTTAATTTCCTTTTTCCAGCAAGATTTTCCTATAACGGCAGGATTTTATAAGGTATTTGAACGTCTCTTAGTATATCCCCTTTTTTGTGTCCTCCTCATCCCTTCTCCTTTTGTGCTGCCTTTGAGGCATCTTTAGGTTTTTTTAGTCATCTATGCGCTAATTTGCATTTTATTTATTTATTTTATTTATTTATTTAACACTTATTTATATACCGCATCTTCCAGCGATCAGTTGCGGTGTACAATTAACAACAGTTAACAATGCAGAGCTTGTTTTACATGGAACAGATATATGACACTATCAACAGGTTCATCGTTGAAGGAGAAGAAATTGAAATCGTGAACAACTTTAACCTACTTGGATCAACTATCAATAAAGAAGCAACAAGCAGTCAAGAAATCAGACGACGCATTGCTCTTGGCAGAATGGCTATGAAAGACCTAGATAAGATTCTCAAGAGCAGAGATGTCTCTCTCCATACAAAGATTCGACTTGTTCAAGCCATGGTATTTTCAATAACATCATATGGATGTGAAAGCTGGACAGTGAAAAGACAGACAGGAAGAAAATTGATGCCTTTGAATTATGGTGCTGGCGGCGAATACTGTGTATACCATGGACTGCCCGAAGAACAAACCAGTCGGTACTAGAAGAGATCAAACCTAAGCTTTCTTTAGAAGCTCAGATGACAAGACTTCGACTTTCATACTTCGGACACATCATGCGAAGAGAGAGATCATTAGAGAAAGACATCATGCTTGGCAAGATAGAAGGTCAACGCAAAAGAGGAAGGCCAGCAATGAGATGGCTTGCTACAATAACAGCAGCTACAGGTACCAGTCTGTCAACAATGAGCCGCCTGACTGAAGACCGAACACAATTTAGGATAGCTATCCAGAGGGTCGCCATGAGTCGACTCCGACTCGACGGCACTTAGCAACATGACACTATGCAATATATAGACTTATTTTATTTGTACTATACAGGTACATTTTATTTGTTTCTTTTGCCTCTTTCTTTTTATGATTGATTTCATTCTATAATTTTTATGATTGTTTTAATTATAATAATTGGTATTATTTATGTTTTTATGTATTTGTATTATTGTTTATATTTATAATATGTTATATAATGTATTCTCATAATTTTTATTGTATTCTTTTGAGGTTTGCTTTACCTATTTTTACCCCCTGAAGAAGGTCTCATTGGCTGAAACGCGTAAGGGTTCTTCATAACCTGAAATCTGCCAGTCTTTGTACCAGCTCCACCTTACATTGCTGCAGGTACTTGGTTTGCTCTCTTTTGGTTGTACTTCACCTACTATACTATATCACTCCCTTGGATTGCTGCAGCCCAAATCCAAGACCTTGCATTTTTTAACATTAAATCTCAGCTGCCAAATTCTAGACCATTCTTCAAACTTAGCGAGATCCCTCCACATTATCTACACCTTCCTGGACGTCTACTCAATTGCAGATATTGGTATCATTCGCAAAGAGGCAAACCTTACCTGACAGCGCCTCCGCAATATCACTAACAAAGATGTTAAAAAACAATTGAACAAAGGACAGATTCCTGGATCACACCACTAGTAACCTCCTTCTCCTCGGAGTAAGTTCCATTTACCTGTACCCTTTGTCCCCTCCCACTCAACCAATTCCTAACCCAAGCAGTAATTTTAGGGTCCATCCCTAGGGTGCTCAGTTTGTTTATAAGTCACCTGTGCGGGATGGTGTCAAAGGCATTACTGAAATCTAAATGCACCACATCTAGGGCTGTCCCTTAGTCCAACTCACTGGTCACCCAGACAAAGAAATCAATCAGATTTGTCTAACAAGACCTGTCTCTGGTGAATCCATGCTGCCTCTGATTTGGTAATCTTTTGGTCTCCAGAAACTTCACTATTTTCTCTTTTAGCAGCATTTCCAATAATTTACTCACCACTGAGGTTAAACTAACCGGCCTGTAGTTTTCAACCACATCCTTACTTCCGCTTTTGTGTAAAGGGACCACATGTGTCCCTCTCCAGTCCTCTGGCACCACTCTGACTCCAACGAGGCATTAAATAAGTCAGTGGAGCTGCTAGAACGTTCTCACGTACCCTCAGTATTCTCGGATGTATCCTATCTGGTCCCATCACTTTGTCTACTTTAAGTTTAGCTCGTTTCTCAAGAACATAGTCCTCTGAAAATTGTTCAAGATGCCCTCTGTGTTTGTGTTTTTTCTCTGAGGTCCCGCTCCTGGTTCTTCATCTGTGAACACAGAACAGAAATATTTGTTAAGCAATTCTGCTTTATCCTCATCAGCTTCTACATATTCCACTTTCAGTTTTGCCGACTTTTTCTCTACATCCCGCAGGTGTTCCCATCCTGCTAATGACTCTCTGAGGTATTGTACCATCTTGGCAAAGTTAGTTTTCCTAAAGTCTAAGACCCTCGCTTTTGAATGGATTTTAGCAGCCCTAGTCCTAATACTGAACCACACCATCTGGTGATCAATGGATGCAAAATGATCTCCCACTATAACATCAGAAACGCTTTCACCATTGATAAGCACCAAGTCCAGTATGGCCCCTTTATGTGTTGGTTCTGTTACCAGTTACCTGACTAGTTCTCCCTGTAGAGAATCCAGGATCTCCTTACTTCTAGATGACACTGCAGCAGTGATATGCCAATCAACATTTGGCATATTGAAACCCCCTATCAGTACCACTTCCCCTTTCCTGGCAATGCTGCATATGTTTTCAATTAACTCTGCATCCACTTCTCCTCCCTGTTGTAACACGGAAGATCTGCCCTCGGCCTCAGAAGCACAGAAATCTGCTGTTTGCAGTTTACATTCTGACAGGCAGGCAAGTCACAAGATTCCCAGTTACCATAGGCAACGTAAACAAACTCAGACACGAGGTCTGCAGTCACGCCTAGCTAGTAAGCATTCCCCAGCTGCTGATGAAAACGGCTTTCACCTGTGCAAGGGAACGCCCAAGAAGCTGTATAAAAATGCTTAATGCAGTCAGAGTTAGACTGGCAGGACACGAGGAACTTGCAAGACTGGCCAGACACAAGAGACTTGCAGGACTCAGAAGAAAGCTCAGAATATTCAGGAAATACAGACACAGAGTCAGAACTGCCTGAAACTTCTAGCAGGAAGCCACAAAGAAATTCACAGAAAGAAACACGGAGAGTTTCACACAGAGTGGTCAGCTGTAAGAAGCACTTACCTCTGACACAGCTTGAATTTCCTAAGCACCGGGCTGTGCTGAATGAATGGGAGGCGGTGAAAGGCAAACCATATGTATCTGAAAAGCATGGCAGCTTAAAGCAGTTACAAGCCTTAGAGAGGGACAAAAATGCTATTGAAGATGTGTGTATGTCTGACCCTGAAGAGCATGTGCCAGTGAAACCCTGCAAAAGATTTCCAAGGGAGAAATCTTCATATAATAGAAGAGAACAGTGTTATGGTTTACAGCCAAATGTAAAAGGCAGGAAGTTTAAAAGTTTTAAGGATAAAGCTTACCCAGAGAAAGGTGTCTCTCCTTCCTGCTATTACCAGTTATATGACAGCTATTTGCCCTGCTGTGAAGAAGGCTGTTCAGAGAGCACTGATAGAGATACGGGACTAAGAAAGGTGCAAACTTTCTGTTCTAATGAAAATACTGTAAATGATAAAGCAAAGTGTGAGCCTATGATTACTGAGGCTGGTATTGAAGGTCCATGTGATGAAGCCATGGATTGTACGCTGTTATTATCCGATATGGTTTCCTCCTTATGCTGAAGCCAGGATAGGAGTGCCACGTGAGTGCTGAGAAAGCTAAGAAGAGACAGCTAGCATATCGTATAAGCTTTATACTGTGATTTATGAGTTCTGTTGAAGCAAGATGCTATGTTTAAGTTTTCTTCAGTTTACCAGAAGTATGGTTGTATCCTGAGTTTTTTGTATTATAACCTTTTTGAAAATCCAACCCCGGGAGGGGAATAAAAATCCTTTTGAAAAACCTGACCACTTTTTTGAAAAAAAATACTACAAAAGGCTTTCTTCAAAGAGGATACAGCTGGCTGAGGAAAAAAAAGCCAAGTGAAGAAAATCCTGAGGAAGAAAAACCTGGTTTGGAGTTTTCCAGCAACTGGATTCCTACATCTTGACCTGGAAGGAGGCGTGGACAAGAACCTTTCTCAATGCGAGATCCTACACCGTGCTAAGGTACAAGTAGGTGGGCACAGGTGGTGAGGATATTTGAGAAAGGAGAGGAATTTGTACCTTGAGAGGCAGGCAGAAATGAAAAAAAAAAAAAAAAAGAAAATTGTGCCGCACTTGGTGGGCCCTGTTTTTTTTCTTCCCTGCAGGTACGCTGCAACACCGCGATGGATCCCCAGGAGATGCGAGAATGGATGGCAGCCCAGTGGAAAGCCCAGAGTGAGCTTATGAGACTAACACAAGAACGAACTATGGCAGCGCTAGCCGCGCAGCAACAGCCGCTCTTGGACTTACTAGCCGCTCTGGTGAAGAGGACGCATACAGCAGACGAAGCTGGGACACTATTACCACATGTGGTAGGACCACAAAACTGCAGTGCATTGGCACTAGGACAATTGCAAAGTACTGATAACTTTGATTACTCAGACGCTTTTGAGAGAATTGCGGAAGCGGCTAAATGGCCACTAGACCAGTGGGCTGTGAGGTTCGCAATGTCCCTGACCGGAGAGGCATTGGCGGCCTACAAGGCTATGCCCGCAGGCCTAGCATCCAGTTACCCGGATGTAAAGCTAGCAGTAAGGGATAGGTTAGGATTAACTTCTATTCACTACCGGCGCCTGTTTAGAGAGGCAAGGCTCATGCCTAGAGAAACGCCGAAAGCATTAATGCAGAGATTAAAAGGCTTGGCAACAAAATGGCTTGCTCCTGAAAAAGCAACTGTTGAGTCTTTGATGGACGCAGTGCTTCTCGAGCAATATTTTGAGGCCGTACCACCAGAGGTCAAGGCTTTCTTGTTGTTACAAAAATGTAAATCCACTAAGGAAGCGGCTGAACTCACGGAGTGCTATTTTGAAGCGGAGTTAGCCGGGACTTCCAGGGATAACGTTTTGAAGGTAACAGGCATGGAAAGAATGCCAGGGTTTAGAAAGGCCTGTAATTATGGGGTACATGAGAAAAGTGTGAAAAAGTATGATGTTGTGAAATGCTTTCAATGTGGAAAAACTGGTCACATACGTAGGGAATGTAAAGAGGGTACTGCCCTTATATCAGGTGGAGAGAGACATGCTGGGAAGGGATTTGTGCTTGATGTCCAGGTGGAAGGGGTAGATGCTGTAGCGCTCCTCGATTCAGGAGCGGACCAAAGTATGGTTTCCCAAAGGATGTGGAAAACCATACAAGCCCATAAGCCTTCCTTATTGAATTGCATGGACGGACGTGTGAAAGTACGGTGTGTACATGGAGCATCCTCTTTTTACCCAATGTATGAAATGTGTGTGAATGGTTTAGGTACTAGGGAAAAAGTGCATATGGCAGTTGTCCCCCGACTTCCTTTTGAAGTAGTCTTAGGGCGTGACTGGCCTCCATTCGAAGAAGAAATGGAGAAAGGCCTCAAGGGAAAGTCAGGTTCAGCCCAGATAGGAACACTAGGAGAGAGTAAGGCACAACCTGAGACCCCAAAAACTGAGGCTATGGCGCAGAAGATCCCGAGTGCTTTGTTTGGAAAACCACATGAAGCTAGTGTCCCCTCAAAACCACGAGTAGAGGTAGGGACTTCAGCTAAAAAGAAATTTGTATTGAGGTTCACAAAGACATCCCCGCAGGCTAAAAGCCCACAAAGAGCTTCCGAAGCCTCAGCGGGCTATGATTTATTTAGTAGCGAGGATGCAGTGGTTCCCAAGGGAGGGAAGGCCCTTATTGACACGGGGGTACAGATACAGATCTCTGAGGGTTGCTATGGCCGCATAGCACCGCGGTCCGGCCTAGCGGTCAAATATTTTATTGACATCGGGGCCGGGGTGATAGACCCCGATTACCGGGGCGTAGTCAAGGTCCTACTCTTCAATTTTGGTAAAGAGGATTTTGAGGTGAAAAAGGGCGAAAGAATAGCGCAATTAATATGTGAGCGCGTGGGTTTCCCCATAGTGGAAGAAGTACCTTCATTGGCTTCCACAAATCGTGGGTCAGGAGGGTTTGGCTCCACAGGGATGAGGGACGTTAAAGGCCTAGCAGCCATAGCAGAGGAGAAAAAAGAGGAAGACTTTGGTCCACAACCCTCAGATTGGAGGGAACAGCCTGAGCTACGAACAGGGACAGACCTGTCGGAGCACCAACAGGGGGAATTAGCCAGGGTGTTGAGGAAATTTTCCGATGTACTAACAGTGGTGCCCAGCGAAACGCGCCTAGTGGCTCATGAGGTCATCACAACCCCGGGGAAGGTAATTAGGCAACGCCCGTACAGGTTGCCTGAGGCAAAAAAGAATGAGGTTATTGCCCAGGTTAAGGAGATGGTAGAAATGGGCGTAATTGAAGAGTCCCATAGCCCGTGGTCTAGCCCCACTGTATTAGTTCCCAAGCCTGACGGAACACTCCGTTTTTGTATTGACTTTAGGCAAGTCAACACCATATCTCAATTTGACGCATACCCAATGCCGAGAATTGACGATTTACTGGATCGCTTAGGACAGGCTAGGTTCCTCACCACGCTGTATCTCACAAAGGGATACTGGCAAATCCCATTAACCAGGGATTCTAAGCCTAAGACAGCCTTCACCACTCCAATAGGATTATATCAATTCCGACGCATGCCATTTGGGCTACATGGTGCGGCTGCGATGTGTCAGTGACTTATCGATCAAGTCCTGAGGCCACACCAAGATTACGCGTTAGCCTACATGGATGACGTTATCATTTATAGCAGTACTTGGCTGGAACACTTGTCGCGAGTAGAGGCAGTACTGCAAGCCATCCGGAAAGCTGGTCTTACCCTAAACCCAAAGAAATGTCTTTTTGCAGCTAGGGAGGCCAAATAACTAGGACACGTGGTAGGGAACGGGCTAGTCAAACCACTCGCAGATAAAATCGATAGTGTGAAAAGTTTTCCCCGACCGGTGGATAAGAGGCATGTCCGTAGCTTCTTAGGTCTGATAGGCTACTATCAGAGATTTATCCCCAGTTTTGCGGAAGAAAGTAGCATTTTTACCGATATGATTAAGAAAAATGCGCCAAATAAGGTACGTTGGACTCCAGAGGCAGAAGAAGCTTTTATCTCCCTTAAGGAGAAATTGTGCAGAGCCCCTCTCCTGAGAGGAGTGGATTTCAGACTCCCGTTTATAGTTCAGACAGACGCATCTGAGACTGGGTTGGGGGGGGTTATGCTCCAAAGATTTGAGGGCATAGAACACCCAGTTACTTATTTAAGTAGGAAGTTATCAAATGCTGAACGGAAGTACTCAACTGTGGAGCGTGAATGCCTAGCCATTAAATGGGCGATAGAAGCCTTAAGATTCTATCTAACGGGGCGCAAATTCCTGTTGATCACGGATCATGCACCGTTAAAGTGGCTTAGCCAAATGCGCAATAACAATGCCCGACTGACACGATGGCACTTGGCTTTACAAGCCTTCAATTTCGAAGTGCAGCATCGAGCTGGAAAGCTACATGGCAACACTGATGCCTTAAGTAGGATTACGCGCTATCCGACGAGGGCGTCTGCAGCTCGTAATATCTTAAGGAGGGGGATGTGTAACACGGAAGATCTTCCCTCGGCCTCAGAAGCACAGAAATCTGCTGTTTGCAGTTTAGATTCTGACAGGCAGGCAAGTCACAAGATTCCCAGTTACCATAGGCAACGTAAACAAACTCAGACACGAGGTCTGCAGTCACGCCTAGCTAGTAAGCATTCTCCAGCTGCTGATGAAAACGGCTTTCACCTGTGCAAGGGAACACCCAAGAAGCTGTATAAAAATGCTCAGTGCAGTCAGAGTTAGACTGGCAGGACACGAGGAACTTGCAAGACTGGCCAGACACGAGAGACTTGCAGGACTCAGAAGAAAGCTCAGAATATTCAGGAAATACAGGCACAGAGTCAGAACTGCCTGAAACTTGCAGCAGGAAGCCACAAAGAAATTCACAGAAAGAAACACGGAGAGTTTCACACAGAGTGGTCAGCTGTAAGAAACACTTACCTCTGACACAGCTTGAATTTCCTAAGCACCGGGCTGTGCTGAATGAATGGGAGGCAGTGAAAGGCAAACCATATGTATCTGAAAAGCATGGCAGCTTAAAGCAGTTACAAGCCCTAGAGAGGGAAAGAAATGCTATTGAAGATGTGTGTATGTCTGACCCTGAAGAGCATGTGCCAGTGAAACCCTGCAAAAGATTTCCAAGGGAGAAATCTTCATATAATAGAAGAGAACAGTGTTATGGTTTACAGCCAAATGTAAAAGGCAGGAAGTTTAAAAGTTTTAAGGATAAAGCTTACCCAGAGAAAGGTGTCTCTCCTTCCTGCTATTACCAGTTATATGACAGCTATTTGCCCTGCTGTGAAGAAGGCTGTTCAGAGAGCACTGATAGAGATACGGGACTAAGAAAGGTGCAAACTTTCTGTTCTAATGAAAATACTGTAAATGATAAATCAAAGTGTGAGCCTATGATTACTGAGGCTGGTATTGAAGGTCCATGTGATGAAGCCATGGATTGTACGCTGTTATTATCCGATATGGTTTCCTCCTTATGCTGAAGCCAGGATAGGAGTGCCACGTGAGTGCTGAGAAAGCTAAGAAGAGACAGCTAGCATATCGGATAAGCTTTATACTGCGATTTATGAGTTCTGTTGAAGCAAGATGCTATGTTTAAGTTTTTTTCAGTTTACCAGAAGTATGGTTGTATCCTGAGTTTTTTGTATTATAACCTTTTTGAAAATCCAACCCCGGGAAGGGAATAAAAATCCTTTTGAAAAACCTGACCACTTGACTTACAACTACAACTTTCTATAAGAAAGGTCAGGCCCAGCAGTCTGGCTGTTAGCCTAGGCCACAGTCCAGCTCCTGCTGGTGACACTGTGAGGGAGGTCTGTATATCAAGCCAATACAAATAGATTTCTCTTTCCCTCTTTCTAGTTTAACCCACAGTGCCTCCTCTCTCCCTTTTAAGCCCTGTATTTCCACAGCTTTAATATATTTTTTTACATATAGTGCCACTCCTCACCCTCCCCCCCCCTTCCTCCTATCCTGCCCTTTTTTGAACAAAGTATAGCCTGGTATAGTTACATCCCAGTCATGGTTGTCCATGAACCATGTCTCTGTTACTGCCACTAAATCCAAGTCAACCTCTTCCATTAAAG
Source organism: Ichthyophis bannanicus (assembly GCA_033557465.1). Taxonomy (NCBI): domain Eukaryota; kingdom Metazoa; phylum Chordata; class Amphibia; order Gymnophiona; family Ichthyophiidae; genus Ichthyophis; species Ichthyophis bannanicus. The sequence goes on along the minus strand of CM066035.1, from coordinate 407,358,106 downwards.
CCTCAACATCTGGGATTTTATTTCCCATGCTACTGTCATTTATACACACAGGGCCCGATTAGGTGCCACGAATAGCGAGGATGTCCATCCCCGCTATTAATGCTTCCCCCGCTGGCGTCTAACTTCTCTGCCAGTTATGCGGGGATGTTAGATGGGGGCGGGTAAGGGGCAGCTCGGGGGTGGAGTCCAGGCAGGTGGTAGGCGTCGCTGGTTCTGGACGTACAGGGCCAATTCTATTGTCAGCCCTGTATGTCCAAGGGCCGGCGAATTGTGCGGGGGAAATTATTCCACCTTCGAGGTGGAATAACTTCCCTGGTTGTTTTTTTTCGGGCCCAGGCACAGATGGGGCAGGGGGACATTCCACACAGCCCGAACCTGGCCTTAGGAGGCCAGATCTGGGATCAGGCTGTGGGAAATAAGTTGTTTTTTCCGGCAGCTGGCATCGCAGCTTTTAAGTGGAGCCACGGTGTCATGACAACCACGGCTGCATTTAATAGCCCTGAGTGAGTTAGTTGGGCTTTTCCTGTGCGTGCAGGCCAGGATGAATCGCAGTCCCGGCCTGCACATACAGGACTGATTGCAATTCTGATCCCATAGGGCTAGACATGCCCCGCGGGATCAGAATTGTGACCCCCTCTGTACGTCCAGTCAAACCTAATACCATCCATAAACTAGTCAATATATTGACAAATGTATATACAGTCTAGTTTTTAGAGCCATAGGTGAGGGAAAATCATTTAACCGCCTTTGCCTCAAGGTACAAACTTAGGTCTGTCTACTAAACCATATTAGCTGCTACCATGGGGCTATCATGGGGCTATTGCGGACATATCACCTGTGGTAACAGCTGATGCAGTCAAAATGTAATCGCAGGCACTTTTCTGCGATACTTGCTTTTTGTGTTGTAGATTTGGGAGGGAAGCGGGATTGCTGTGGGAAGGAGTCGCGCTGATTTTTAGGAGCAACCATGTGAAAATGTTCTGTGCAATGGCTGCCAAAAATGGGCTGATTGCTGCTTGGGCCCCAAAGCACTGGATGCAGCTAACAGCTTTTCTTGAAGTGGCAATCTCCAGGAACAAGCAGGAATGAGTCTTCACAAATGGGTATCATCGGTACTGACGGAGCCTGCGCGGGAACGCTCCCCAGCGTCCAAAAGGAAAGCTTTTGGGAGCATCCCACAGCGCCTGCGTGCTGCCTTCCCGCCTTTCCTAACCACCTCTCTCCAGTTCTTCTTTTCCGCGGAGCCAGCAGGTCGTGTTCCTGTCACCGCTGAAGAATTTCTTTATTTTATTTTATTTCTTTGGTCGCGCGTCTGCCTTCTCGACGCTGGACCGGTACCGCCGGTCTTTTCTTTCTTTATTCAAAAAAAAAAAAAAACTACTGTTTTTTCTCACTTCAGTGCATTTTCTTCTTGGCCTTAGGCCTAGGACATTTTTCCTCATGGAAAAGCCCGCCTCTGGGTTTAAAAAATGCACGAAGTGCAGCGGCACTATTTCTATCACTGACACCCATGAATGGTGTCTAAAATGTTTAGGTCCTGACCACTCCATTGCGGATTGTGAGTCCTGCTCCATGATGTCTAAAAGAGGTCTACAGAATCGAGCAGCTAAGCTCAGTACCCTGTTTCCCTCGGATACAGCTTCGGTTGCATCGACGTCTTCCAGGGCTTATTCTTACTCACATGGATCTCAGGTAACCAAACTTAAATCCAGCCGGTCCTCGAAGGGTAGATCTCCCTCAAAGTATCGAGATGCCTCCAGGTTTGCCCTCGAGGAATCCGCACCGGCAAAATTACCCCGGCGGGAGGCTCCGGCTTCCAAAGCTTTATCTATGGGGTCACAGGTTGACATTGATGGCTCGGCCTCGACCGATCACCTGTTGCCATGTTCTGGGGTACCGGTGGTTCCCACTGGTACCGACATCCAGACATTGGTTGCGTCAATGGATCAGAATATCCTGACCATGCAGCGTGCCATCACGGCATTCATACAAGCTGCGACGCCTTCGGTACCGCAACAAACTCCGTTGCCGGTACCGACTCCGGCACCGGTACCGACATCAGTTCCGGTGCCGGTACCGCTTGCATCGACATCCGCTTCGGTGTCGACTGCAGCGGTAAACTGTTCTGTGATGCCCATCGGTACCGAACCGGTACCGATCACTCCCAATGTCGATACCACCCGGTACGTGTATCGGGCTCTGCAGGAGCATCCAGACAGGCGATACTTCGATTCCTCTGAAGACTCTGATGAATCAGAGGTCTCTGTCGAAGCATCGGTAATTCATCCTCAGGAGCCGTCTTCTCCAAAAAGGAGAATGTCTCCTCCAGAGGACTTGTCTTTTCAAGACTTTATTAGGGAAGTGGCCAGGGGCCTTTCCATCTCAGTGGCACCTGAGACAGAGCCTAGAGCCAAAAAATTAGATAGTTTACAATATCCTAAGGCTCCTAAAGTGGCAGCCACTTTACCAATACATGAGATTCTTTATGATCACATGTTGGGTGTATGGGAGACTCCTCTCACCACTTCCCCTCATTCTCGCAGGTTGGACACCATGTATCGTGTTCCTCCTTGTCCTGGCTTTCATAAGACTCAGCTTTCTCACCACTCCATTGTGGTGTGGAGTCTGCTATGAAAAAGATAAAGAGTACAAAAAGGCACTCTTCTGCTCCTCCAGGAAGAGAATGCAGAACCTTAGATGCCTTTGGCAGGAGAATTTTCCAGGCCAGTATGCTTGTTGCCAGAATCAACTCCTATAGTCTCTATATGGGGATGTTTCTAAAAGAAGTTACAGATCACCTACAAACTTTATCTCCTTTTATTTCAAAAGATAAAAGGGAAGAGTTCCTCACCTGGCTCAAACATGCCCAGGATATTTCCAAGTTTTCCAACCGTGCAGCCTTTGACTCTTTTGAAGGTGCCAGCAGAGCCTCGGCCATTGCCATAGGTGCACGCAGAGTTGCTTCGTTACAAGCTTCTGATTTGGAACCTTGGGTTCAAGATGGACTAGGAAACCTTCCTTGTACAGGTGAAAACCTTTTTGGTAAAGATTGGCAAGCAAAGGCCACCCAAATGGATGCTGAAAATTCTGCTTTAGATAGACTTTCCAAGTCTACTTCTGCCCCTTTTAAGAAAAGGTTGTTCAAAAAGGGATTTTTTCCCAAAAAAGGGAAATATTATTCTGCTTATGGTCAGCAGTCATCTACTGCAGGTCATTTTGCTACAAAGAGACAGCAACAACCCAAACAGGCCAAGCCTAAGGCTGCTAGGACTGCTATGGCCCAACAGCCTCAGCCTCCTCAGGGCCTTTGACTTACAACTAGAGAGCTTAGCCTTTCTGGCTCTAGAACCTCCAGAGCCTCTCACCATTCCAGGAAGGTTGGTTTACTTTGCTCCCAGATGGGAACAAATCACAGCAGAGCAATGAACCCTCTCCATCATAAGGGAAGGGTACAAGCTTCATTTCTTAAACCTTCCTCCTCACACCATGGTGAGACAGTTCAATTCTCAAACATCTCTCCTCGACCTTTTGGGTCAGGAGATTACTACCCTTCTTGCCCAAGGGGCAATAGAAGAAGTACCCCTTCTTCAGCAGGGTTCAGGGTTCTACTCCCCCTACTTTCTTATTCCAAAGAAAACAGGGGGCTACAGACCCATCTTAGATCTCAGAGAATTGAACAAGTTTCTATGCAAGGAGAAATTCAAGATGATTTCTCTCGGTACTCTCCTTCAATACCTTCAGAGTCAGGATTGGCTTTGCTCTCTAGACCTCAAGGATGCTTACACCCATGTCCTCATCCATCCAACACACAGAAGGTTCCTTCGATTCCTTTATCAAGGGAAGCACTACCAATGCAGAGTGCTTCCTTTCGGTCTGGCCTCTGCACCAAGGGTGTTCACAAAATGCATGGCAGTAGTAGCTGCATTTCTACGCACTCTAGGGATATTCGTATTCCCATATCTGGATGACTGGCTCATCCGAGCTCCATCCCAGTCAGAGGCCCAGACTTCTCTAACCTGCACAAGCAGTATCCTTCAGTATCTGGGACTTGTAATAAACTTTTCAAAATCCCATCTCACCCCTACTCAATCTCTAGAGTTCATAGGGGCCTTGCTGGATACCACAACTGCAAGGGCCTATCTTCCCCAGGCCCGTTGCCTACGCTTGGTGCAGTTAGCTTCACAAATTCAGTTAAAATCCCATTTAACTGCTCGAGAGATGTTACAACTGTTAGGCCACATGGCATTCACTGTGCATGTGTTCCTTATGCTCGCCTTCACATGAGGGCAGCTCAGTGGACTCTGTCCAACCAATGGACCCAGGCATCAGGTTGCCTGTCAGACAAAATAGCAACCTCCAGTTGCCTCTTTTGGTCCCTCCACTGGTGGAAGTCCAGTCAAAATCTGTTGCTGGGGTCCCCCTTCCAACAGGTGTTACCCCAAGCAACCCTTACAACAGATGCCTCTCCAAGAGGTTGGGGAGCTCATCTTCAAGATCTCTCCACTCAAGGCATCTGGTCTCTAGAGGAGACATCTCTACATATCAACCTCTTAGAGCTCAGAGCAATTTTTCTAGCTCTCAGAGTCTTCCACACCCTGCTGAGGTACAAGACAGTCCTCATCCACACGGACAACCAAGTAGCCATGTTCTACGTGAACAAGCAGGGCGGAACTGGCTCTCTGTCGCTTTGCAACGAAGCTCTGAGATTGTGGGCCTTCGCCAGAGAGCATCAAATTCATCTCATGGCAGTGTATCTTCCAGGGGTTCAAAACTCTTGGGCAGACAGACTCAGTCGAGTTCTGCTTCCACAAGAATGGTCCCTCCATGGGGACCAGATAGCCAGGATCTTCCGAATTTGGGGAACCCCGGACATAGACCTCTTTGCAAGTCCGTGGAATGCCAAACTTCCCCGGTTCTTTTCCAGGATTCGGTGTCAGGGAGTTCAGGCCAGGGATGCCTTCCTCCTTCATTGGGGGCAAGACTTCCTCTATGCCTTTCCACCCATTCCCCTAATTTCCAAGACACTCTTCAAACTTCAGAGAGACAAGGGGTCTATGATCTTCATAGCACCTCATTGGCCACGCCAAGTGTGGTACCCTCTACTTCTGCATCTCTCCCAAGCTCCCTCCCTGGACTTGGGATCTGCTCCAAACCTCCTGTCCCAGGAGGAGGGAACGTTGTGGCACCCAAATCCCCAGTCTCTTCACCTCAGAGCCTGGTTGCTGAAGGCCTAGACCTTCAAGATTTGCATCTTTCTCAGCAAGTGAAGGATATCCTTCATGCTTCCAGAAAGCCTTCCACTAGACGTTCCTATGCGTTTAAATGGAAAAGATTTACCATTTGGTGTGCAGAGAAGGGTCTTAACCCTCTTGCAATTCCTCTGAATTCCTTACTAGAGTATTTACTGCATTTATCCCATGCAGGCCTTAAAATGAATTCAGTAAGAGTCCATCTGAGTGCTATTGCAGCATCCCTTAAACCTCTCAATGGACAGCCTATTTCCTCTCATCCTCTTATAGCAAGATTCATGAGAGGCCTTCTTTTGACTAAACCTCCCATCAGACCACCTCCAGTGGCCTGGGACTTGAATCTGGTTCTTGGCCAGCTTATGCAGCCACCTTTTGAACCCTTAGCCACTACCTCCTTGAAATTTCTTTCCTGGAAGGTTTTTTTTCTCATTGCAGTCACTTCAGCTCGCCGCATCAGTGAGCTGCAAGCCTTGGTGGCTAATCCTCCTTATACAAGGTTCCATCATGACAAGGTAGTCCTCAGGACTAATCCACACTTTATGCCTAAAGTGGTCTCCCCTTTTGATCTGAACCAGGAGGTTTATTTACCTGTCTTTTTTCCAGGTCCTCATGCTTCAAGTGCAGAGAGGAATCTTCATACCCTGGATTGTAAAAGAGCTCTTGCTTTTTACTTACAAAGGACACAGCAACATAGAAAGTCCTCTCAACTCTTTGTTGCTTTTGATCCCTCTCATTTAGGACTTCCAGTCTCTAAGAGAACTCTGTCCAATTGGATTGCTCAGTGTATTTCTTTCGCCTACCAGAGTAAGAACCTTTCTCTGGAGGGCCATGTCACAGCTCACAATGTGAGGGCAATGGCAGCCTCTATGGCTCATCTATATTCTGTGTCCATCGACCAGATCTGTTGAGCGGCCACCTGGGCCTCGGTTCATACCTTCACAGCCCATTACTGCTTGGACAAGGACTCCCGCCGGGATGCCTTGTTTGGTCAGGCTGTTCTCAAACACCTGTTCCATACCTAACCAACTCCTACCCTCCATCCCTGGCTGGATGCCTGAGATTCATGGGGGGAGGTAGAGCCCTTCCTAGGGACTCACAACCGGGGTGATCTCCCAGGCATCTCTAGCTGGGGAGTCCCCATATGTGAAGACTCATTCCTGCTTGTTCCTGGAGATAGCACAGTTACTTACCTGTAACAGGTGATCTCTGTGAACAGGAGGAATAAATCTTCACAACCCACCCACCTCCCCTAGGAGTTGTATCTCTCTATCTTTCTTTCCTTTCCTCACTCTCTCTTTGTCTCAGCTTTAAAACTTGAACTGGAGAGAGGCGGTTAGGAAAGGCGGGAAGGCAGCGCGCAGGCGCTGTGGGATGCTCCCAAAAGCTTTCTGTTTGGACGCTGGGGAGCGTTCCCGCGCAGGCTCCGTCGGTACCGACGATACCCATTTGTGAAGACTTATTCCTGCTGTTGCCAGAGATCACCTGTTACAGGTAAGTAACTGTGCTTTATCTGCAGCCGCATTGGTGATTCCCCCTGCTCTAATCAGGGCCCTCCCAACCTTAAATGATTGCAGGTGCCATGGATATAACAATCCAGGGCACCAAAAATCCCATACTAATGGACACCCCCCCCCCCCCCCTCCTTAAGCACAGATTTTATTTTTCTTCTGGGATGGCTCCTGATCCCCATAGGGAACTATCTGGGGGATCGGGGCATCCCTGAAGCAAGCATTAGTGCTAGCTAGCCAGTTAGGGGCACCCCTCATTCCTGCCCATCCCGCCAATCTACCTTTAAAACATCGCGGCTAGCTAGTTGGGATCCCTACCCTCTATCCCCCCCCCCTTCAAATTTAAAAGCCTGGCTAGCCAGTTGGAGACAGTTGCCCCCAAGCAATTATCTGAACATTCTTGGTGGTCTAGTGGCCACAGTGGGGAGGAGTGGTTCTCACGGTTCCTGTCCCCATCATCACCACTACTTAAAATGGCAGTGAGGCTTCTGCAGTAGTACTAATGAAAATGTTGCCCCCTACTGTCAGGACACTAAGGGGCTGTACCACGAAATTGCTGCCATTTTGAGTAGCAGTGATAATTGGGGCAGGAGCAGGGAGGAGCGCTCCTGCCCCCTGTGGCCACTAGACCACAAGGAACATTAAGGTAATGGCTAGGGGAGGGGGTGGGGAGAGGCTGGGTGGCCCTATGATGAACTGGCTAGCCGGGTTTGGAAAGTGGGTACAGGGCCCAATTGGCTAGCTGGGATGTTTAAAGTTAGATTGGGGGGTGGGAGAGAGGGAGTGGGCCTGGCTGGCTTGCTGGCATTAATAGTGCCCCGATCCTTTATCTTGAATAGTTCCCTATGGGGATCGGCACTGTCTGGGAGGGAATCGGTGCTGAAGGGGGGGGGGAGGCTTCACAGCTTTCCTTGTTGGTACCACTGACTAGTACATCCGTGGCATCAACAATATTAGATCAGGGGACAATCGGAGCATTGGGGTGGAGGGGGGAAGATGGTGATCAGGAGTGATAGAGCTATCCCTAGCTCTGTCTTTCCCTTGCACTTGCCACAGATCCCGCGATCTCTGCATTGGCAGGCACTGCAGGACTTCCCATGCCACCTGCCAATGAAGGGATTGTGGGTCTCCTTGATTGTGGAGTTCCTCCTCAGTATCTGCAAAAAGTTACTGTTTAGTAGACTGACACCCTTACGGGCCGATGCCGAAAGACCAATGTGCCCTTTGTAAGAAGATAACGCAACTTATAAGCACAAGTTCTGACAGGCCAAACGCAGACATGCACATGCAACAGAGCAAGTGCACACAGTAGCGCCAAGCCTATTTAAATTATAGGCAAATGAGCTGTGCATATTAAAATGGCATACTAATACTGTCTGTGCTCAATGCAGAGAAATGTGTAAAGGATTGCATAACCAGCCGAAGTACTAAAATCTCTCCACCTGGGTCTGAGGTGGTGTAAACATCTTGTGCATACCTCCAACAGTATTTTAATGGCATTGAGAGCTTTCTCTGATGTCTGGATCATATGAGGTGAAGTGTCAAACTTCCCCTCAGATGACCCAGGCATAAGGGAAAGCCCCCGATGCTATCAAAATACTGTTGGGAAGCCAGTGCCTCTGACAAAAAGCAAATCCCTGGTGGCCCAGCGGCTCCCTCCTTCCACCCCCCACCCAATGAAAAATAACCCTGGTGGCCCGGCGGCCCCAAATCCCCACTCAACTAAAAATAACCTGGTGGTTCGGCAGCCCTAATCCTACCACCAAATCTGAAAAAAATCCTGGCGACCCAGCAGCCCAGAGCCCTCCACTCCCCTCCTGGTAACTTTACAATGGAGATGGAGCATTGCCCATGCGCTCTACTCATGCACCACCATCTTGATAAATGGCGGTGCCTGGTCCTGCGTGGTGGGTGGGGGGGGGGGGATCGGAGCTGGTGGGCCACCAGGGATTTGGTTTCTGTTGGGGGCACCAGCCCCCCAACAATATTTTGATGGCATCAGGGGGCTGGTGTCCCCAACAGAAACCAAATCGCTGGCGGTCCAGTCCCCTCAATTTTTTTCCCCTGCCCAATTAAAAATAACCCTAATGGCCCAATGGCCCCAAACCCCCCACCCCCTTCCTGGTACCTTTACAATGGAGTGGGAGCATTGACCACGTGCTCCTGAACCACCATTTTAAAAAAAATGGTGGTGCCTGGCCCTGCGCGGTGTATCCTGGGATGCACCAGACGGGATCAGATTGCCATATAAGGCATTTTCTATGGCAGTCTGACCCCGCCTGGTGCATCCCAGGACTGGGCCAGCAGGATTATTTTTAATTGGGTGGGTGGAGGGATTAGGGCCGCTTACCAACACGGATTTGGTTTCTGTCGGTGGCACTGGTCCCCTGACAGTATTTTGATGGCACTGGGGGTTTTCCCTGATGATTGGATCATCTGAAGGGAAGTTGACACTAGATATCAGGGAAGCCCCTGATGCCATCAAAATACTGTTGGTGTGCATATGCAAATTATCCATTTGGTGCCTCTGTTTCTCTATGAAAGCATGCCAAAATTGTGCCAATTTCTGTGTGCATGTGTTTGGCTTGCTCTCCCAGTTTATTTATTTACATTCTCTTATATACTGCACTATTCTGCATCAGTGCAGTTTACATTGAACAAACTGAAATTACATTGAACAAGGCATTATAACTTGGAGATAACTATTTTACAGGGAACATGGGCTATGGAGGGTTAGGTGGCTTGCCCAAGACCACAAGGAGCACCTGTGGGACTAGAAACCCCAGTCCTTCCAGCCCAAGGTTGTTGTCCTCTAGTGGTATTTGAACCCCTGATCTTCCAGCCTGAAGTACCTTGCCCCAACCACTAGGCTACTCCTCCACTCCAGTTTAATGCTGCCATTTGTGTCACAGTTTAATGCATGCTAATTTGCATATGTTCCCCTTTCTGCATGTCTCCGTTGAAGTTGTACGCTATCGGTGTGCTGCATAGAGGTGTACAGCATTAATAGTGCGCAACTTTAGAGCCCGCTTTCTGCATCAATCCGTACTCGCTCATCGGAAAAATCCCAAAAGGGATCCTGGGCCTAAATCTTTTCTAAAAACAGCTTCCGCCTCCTTTACTGCTTCTGTTTCTTCTAACATGTATCTAAATACCCACCTACAAGAACACATTTCGGAATACACAAGCCACTGCACACTTTACTACTTGTCAAAGAAAAGAAATGTGTGCTGGCACCCACCTGGATAAATAATTCATTTTTTAATTCAAGGTTCTTGTATACTTCTCCAACATGTCCCAAAGCACCTCTTTTCTAGGCATGCTGGTTCAGCCGTAGGTTTTTCGCACAGTTTGAAACTCTATAATGTGCTGATTGCAATGAAGTCTATGGTTTGTCCCCTTTTTTATGTTTGTACAAGCTGATTAAGCCTTTGAAAATAGTCTCATTATGAACAACCCAGCCAGTGCTAGGAGTCCATGACATTCATGACCGCTACAATTAAAGAAATAGTTCTATACCAGTGTAGTTAATAGAAAACTGCACTTGCAAATTAGGAAAAAGCTACAGATACCGAGACATGCAAATGTACTTTCACAACCTTTTTTTCATGCTGTAATTGGAACTCACAGGTGAAAGTTAAATTACTTAAATTACATCCCTTGCTATTTGTCTTGCAAACTAAAGAAAGTAGATGGATTTGGAACGAGTGGTGGCAGGAAGCCACAATTATGGTCCTGGTTTAATTTGTTCATTAAGATGCTGATCCTAAGCGTGCCTACTGTAAAATCTGTTCCTGCAAGCAGCAGTGATTAAAACATACAAGATCTGTCTACATTTTATGTGCTATAAATGTAATCATGCTTTAGAGATTTAATTAAGCAAGCAGTGTATGTCACACTGAGATAATACCAGTGTTGGCGTGCATTTTTAGAAACACAAAGTAGTGTGTTTTTAAAAACTAGTGTTCTGATATGAAACAAAGGCCAGCTAGTCTTACGTTGGTGATTACTGGTTGTGCCTGTCTTAAGCTTTTGTTAAAAAATACATTTTTTTCAAATCTGTAAACATGCAATTGATTAACAAAAAGATGCCCCAATAATTACTATTATAGCAACTGGTGGATAATTATATATCCCACTGACCCTTCTACAGATTTTCCTATTCTTTCAGAACTGTATGTCTGGTAGGGTGTACATGAGAGAGAGAGATTTTGTTTCCCAGTCATCTTTCTCTGTCTGTCTTTCCCAATGTAAATTAAATCAGTCATGTTTTATTTCTATTAATGAATTGACAAATCATGATTTAAGCCACATTACTGTTTTGACTGCACAAATGGTTGACAAAAAATGAACTTTGAGGCTATTTATTAATAGATCAGTAACAGAGTGGGAGGATATATCAGGCTAGACTGGGGAATTAACTGGTCACTTAAAAAATCTGCAGATAGCAGTAAATTTGAACAAGCTATAAGTACCCTTGATGACAATATAAAATTGGGGATTTGGAGAAATGGCCAGTAATAAATATAATAAAATTCAACAAGGATAAATACAAAGTATTGTTTAAAGGAAAGCTACTGTAAATCAAATGTGTAAGAAAGGGCTAAATTTACTAAAGTGCATTAATGCTATTAATGTGTGTTATTTACCACATGTTCCATTTCATATGATGGGACCTATTTACTAATAATATGCTTTAATGGCATTAGAAGGCATTGGAGCTGTAACTCACTTTAGTAAATCTAGCCCCAGAGGACTGATTAGGCACTAAAAAGATAATTTTATCTGGAGATAGAGAGGTACCTCTTTTTAACCTGTTTTATAAAAACACATAGGCACCCATGTGTCTTTTTTTAAAATACTAGCACAAATCCTGTAGAAATTGGGCCTAGATTGAAGACCCACATGGCACCTTTCCTTTACAAAATACTAACATACATGGCTGAACATTCACCTTAATTTAAGATGCCCTAGAATTGGTGTAAATGCCTGCACCTAGATTTATAAAGAACACGCATAAATTATAAGACTATTTAATTTACAAATGTACTTAAATTCTCTATCTAAATTGTGCCCATGAACACACCCATAATGAAAGTATGCACCATCAGATCTCTCATGTACATACAGATGATGGGCACTTTATAAGGTCATTCATGCATGTAAGTGGCCACTTATACAGATAAATGACTAAAACACCAAGATTTAGGTGCATTCTTGCCATGTAAATCTAGGCAGCTCTTTATAAAATTACCCCTATAAGCAGGAGCGGCCCAAGGGGGGTGCGGGGCCATGTGCGGAGACTCGGTGCGGGGCCTCATTTGCATAAGTGGCCTTATTTGCATAAATATTTGCATAATGTTACCATACACTAACTTTTAGTAAACATGTCTCTTAATGAGTGTATGGATAAAGAAAGACTAAAAGATTTCTACATTACTATAATCCAGTGCCAACCGCCAGGCACATTAGGAACTACTACAAACGCTGCCCATTTAGAACCCATAGCAAACCCGCCATATCCTGACAGCATTACCAGGACTCACAAAGCACCATACCCTACCTATCAAAAGGCAACACTGCAAATATTAAACCAATACATTTCAGAGAATACTGGGGAAAGAGAACAAGTGGCAATGTCAAATAGGAATTATATAAACAGAATACCTCAGCTCAGTTACACATGAAGAACATAGACCATCACCAAACAAGGAATCACAATTTAGAAACAGGAAGGCAATAATTAAACTGGGAACCCCAAAAGCCAAACTTGGAATGTACAACAACACTGTAGAAATAAAACTATAAATTAATTTCCTCTTGTACCAAACAAAGCGCAGACGTTAATGATGCACATTTCCTAGAGCTTTCATATTCCAGTTAATAAATTCAAAATAAAGAGATATCTTTCTACCTTTTGTGCATTTTTTTTCAGTTGCAATTGGTCCAGCCACTTTCTTCTGGTTTCTTCATGTTTTCTGCTAACTCTCCATCATCTGCTGTCCATTTGTCCTTTCTTCTCTCTTCTAGTTTTTTTTCCATTCTCTCTCTCTACATCTGCTTTAACATACTAATCTTCCTCCTTTTCCTCTTTCCTCATTCCTATTTCATCTTCATAAATTTTACCCCTCCATCCTCAATCCCCACTTACTCTCCCAATGCCAGACCAATTATAGATTTTTCATCCCTCCCACACAAAATATTTTTCCCCTCTCCATTTTATTCTCCCAGCCCCATCCCATTCTAATCCTCCCCCAACATCAGCTCCCTTCTAGTTCCAGTCTCACCCAGCATCCATTCCCTTCTAGTCCCTGCATCAGCCCATTTCCAGTCCTAGCCCCCCATCAGCCCATTTCCAGTCCTAGCTCCCCATCCATTTCCAGTCTGAGTCCCTTCATCAGCTCATTTCCAATCCTAGCCCCCCCATCAGCCCATTTCTAGTCATTTCCTAGACCCATCATCAGCCCATGTCAAATCATAGCTCCCCTCCACTCAGCCCAATTCCAGTCCAAGCCCCCCCATGAGCCTACTTCCAGTTCTAGCCCCTCCATGAGTCCATTTCAATTCAAGCCCCCACCACAGCCCATTTCCAATCTTAGCTCCCCCCAACAGCCCATTTCCAGTCCTATCCTAGCTGCTCCATCAGCCCATTTTCAGTCCTAGCTCCCTTCCCTCACAGCCCATTTCCATTCCAAGCCCCCTCCCTATCAGCTATTTGCAGTTCAAGCCTCCCCTTCCGCTCAGCCCATTTCCAGTCCTAGCAACCCCCCAACCCATTAGCAGTCCTAGCCCCCCATCAACCAACTTCCAGTCCTAACCCCCCCATCACCCCATTTTCAATTTAAGCCCCCCCATAACCCATTACCAGTCCTAACCCCCATCAGCCCACTTCCAGTCCTAACCCCCCATCAGCCCATTTCCAGTCAGCCCCCCATAGCCCATTGCCAGTCCTAAACCCTCCATCAGCCCACAGCCCATTACCAGTCCTAACCACATCAGCCCACCTCAAGTCCTAACCCCTCCCCATCAGCCCATTTCCTGTCCTAGCCCCCCATAGCCCATTATCAGTCCTATCCCCCCCCATTGCCCATTACCAGTCCTAACTCCCCCCCCATAGCCCATTACCAGTCCTAACCCCCCATCAGCCCACAGCCCATTACCAGTCTTAACCCCCCCCCCCATAGCCCATTACCAGTCCTAATCCCCAATCAGCCAACAGCCCATTACACGCCTTAACCCCCCCATAGCCCATTACCAGTCCTAACCCCCATCACCCCATTTCCAGACAGTCCCCATCAGCCCACAGCCCATTGCCAGTCTTAACCCCCCCATAGCCCATTACCAGTCCTAACCCCCCCATCAGCCCATTACCAGTCTTAACCCCCCCATAGCCCATTACCAGTCCTAACCCCCCCCCCATAGCCCATTACCAGTCCTAATCCCCCATCACCCCATTTCCAGACAGCCCCCATCAGCCCACAGCCCATTGTCAGTATTAACCCCCCCCATAGCACATTACCAGTCCTAACCCCCCCAACAGCCCACAGCCCATTACCAGTCCTAACCCCCTCCCCATAGCCCATTACCAGTCCTAACCCCCCCCATCAGCCCACAGCCCATTGCCAGTCTTAACCCCCCCATAGCCCATTACCAGTCCTAACCCCCCCATCAGCCCATTACCAGTCTTAACCCCCCCATAGCCCATTACCAGTCCTAACCCCCCATCACCCCATTTCCAGACAGCCCCCATCAGCCCACAGCCCATTGCCAGTCTTAACCCCCCCCCATAGCCCATTACCAGTCCTAACCCCCCATCACCCCATTTCCAGACAGTCCCCATCAGCCCACAGCCCATTGCCAGTCTTAACCCCCATAGCCCATTACCAGTCCTAACCCCCCCATCAGCCCATTACCAGTCTTAACCCCCCCCATAGCCCATTACCAGTGCTAACCCCCATCACCCCATTTCCAGACAGCCCCATCAGCCCACAGCCCATTGCCAGTCTTAACCCCCCCCCATAGCCCATTACCAGTCCTAACTCCCCATCACCCCATTTCCAGACAGCCCCCATCAGCCCACAGCCCATTGCCAGTCTTAACCCCGCCCCCAGAGCCCATTACCTGTCCTAACCCCCCCCCCATCAGCCCACAGCCCATTGCCAGTCCTAACCCCCCCCCCCATCGGCTCACGGAAATTAAAATTTAAAAAAAAGCTGGCCGCTGCCGCCGCGGCAGCATGGAGTGTGCCGCGGGGCCCCCTCTGCCCGGCTGAACTCTCCCGGCGCGGCTGAGGCTCTCTGCTCCGGCTTGCAGATACGCGAAGGGAGAGTGTCTCCCTCACGTCTCTGTTAAGCCCGCAGGAGCTGATGGGAAGCAGGGGCTGATGGGAAATTTCCCATCTGCCCCTGCGGGCTTAACAGAGACGCGAGGGAGACACTCTCCCTTCGCGTATCTGCAAGCCGGAGCAGAGGGCCTCAGCCGCGCCGGGAGAGTTCAGCCGGGCAGAGGGGGCCCCGCGGGACACTCCATGCTGCCGCGGCGGCAGCGGCCCGTTTTTTTTTTTTTAAATTTCATTTTTAAAAAAAGCAGAATGTTCTTTGCGTGGGGCCCCCTGAAACGCGGGGCCCTGTGCAAGAGACATTCTTGCTCAATGGACGGGCCGGCCCTGCCTATAAGCCTGAGAAAATATGGGCTGCTGGAATCTTCATAATTGGAGGTTTCTAAGAGTTACTTAGACAAATATTTGTTGGAAAAGGCCATGTTTGGATGATGGCCTTTTCTATTATTTCCAGTCCTAGTGTTCTGATTCTAAATGCATTGTTCTGATTCTAAATGCATAGAGGCACATTCCAATGAGTGCATGCAGGCCTCTGTGCATCCAATTGGAATCAGGATGCACAGACCAGATTCTGATTCCTCTGGGGATAGATGTGCCCTGCAGGATCAGAATCTGCTCTGGGCCTGTACATGCAGGCCAGGACCTGATTCAGATTGGCCTGCATGTACAGATCCCTACCCGGCTAACTCAGTCAGGCTCCTGAATGGAGCTGTGGTGCCATGGCATCCCGTTGCCATGGCACTAGTGCTCTGTTGAGGAGCAGCGATCCCCAGCCGCCGACCACAATCTTCGTTCCTTGCAGCCCGACCCCCGATTTGGCCTTCCATGGCCAGGGTCAGGCTGCAGGGAACCCCTTGCACCCCCTCACCCTTCTGACGCTGCCTGGACCTGCCGTACCCCGATGTCCTGGGTAACGTTTTCCACCTCTGTGATGGAATATATCCTCCGTCTATATCCGAGGCCCCAGATCTACAGGGCTGACTTCACAATCAGCCCCGTAGATCTGGGCCTTAGACCACCCACTGCCCACCCTCATTCCGCCTCCAATACCCCCTCCCGTCCCTGTCTAAGCATCCCTGTACAAACTCCATGTTTGTAAGGGGAGGCTTTTGCTGGGGATGGAAGGGGGACAAATAGCAGGGATATTTGCAGTACAGAATAGACCCCCATAAAGTATTGCATCTAAAAAAATAAAAAAAATTATAGTTCAGGCATCTAAGTTACCCAGTTCTAAGATAGACGTCTTGACTAGACCTGCTTTTTAATGTATATCCTAAAGCAGTCTGGCATTTGTGATCCCAGATTCTACTCTTTGAAATCAGTGCTGCAGGTCCCATAATGCATTAGGTTAGAAATCCAGCACTGGCCCAAAATCACCCCCTAATACTGGCTATCTAGACAGTTCTGATATTTATGGTAAGATAGTAACTCCCCAACTCCAAAACTTCTTGTATGTTTGTTTTCATTTTCACTGGTGATGGATTTTGGCTGATGCAACTTCTAGGTGCAGTTGTGCTAATACCCAGGCTGCTTCTCCACCCTAAGCATTCTCCTTCCTTCAGCAGCCTAATCTCCAACAGACCTCTGCTTCAGAGGTGGTTATCACTGGCACACACTAACTGCATAGCGCACTTTAGTAAAAGGGGGACCTAGACTTTTTTTCCTTTGAAGGATTATACACATACCCAAATCACACTTCAAGTAAGATACCCAAAAATAGAAATAGAAGAATAGGGACATCATAATGAAATAAGCAAAAGGCAATAAGGAAAAGAGAGGATGGTTTAGAACATTTTTAAGCTCTTTATATTTTTTATAGAAAGGATTTTCTCATTTTATGCATTTTCATACAATGAGTTTTACAGATATGCATTTTATTAAATTTTTGGATATTTTGTAAATTTTTGTAAAAAAACATGTTTTTATCTTAGTTTTGTTTTTCTTTAACCACAGTACAGAACCACAATTAAATTGAAACAATTACTCTGGCTATGCTAATACAGGACTGATGGTATAACATGCAGTTTGTATTAAATCAGTCCATGTTGTTGTTAAGTGCCGTCGAGTCGGAGTCGGCTCATGGCGACCCTCTGGATAGCTATCCTAAATTGTGTTCGGTCTTCAGTCAGGCGGCTCATTGACGACAGACTGGTACCCGTAGCTGCTGTTATTGTAGCGATCCATCTCATTGCTGGCCTTCCTCTTTTGCGTTGACCTTCTATCTTGCCAAGCATGATGTCTTTCTCTAATGATCTCTCTCTTCGCATGATGTGTCCGAAGTATGAAAGCCGAAGTCTTGTCATCTGAGCTTCTAAAGAAAGCTTAGGTTTGATCTCCTCTAGTACCGACTGGTTTGTTCTTCGGGCAGTCCATGGTATACACAGTATTCGCCGCCAGCACCATAATTCAAAGGCATCAATTTTCTTCCTGTCTGTCTTTTTCACTGTCCAGCTTTCACATCCATATGATGTTATTGAAAATACCATGGCTTGAACAAGTTGAATCTTTGTATGGAGAGACACATCTCTGCTCTTGAGAATCTTATCTAGGTCTTTCATAGCCATTCTGCCAAGAGCAATGCGTCGTCTGATTTCTTGACTGCTTGTTGCTTCTTTATTGATAGTTGATCCAAGTAGGTTAAGTTGTTCACAATTTCAATTTCTTCCTCCTTCAACGATGAACCTGTTGATTATGCCAGTTGTCATGATCTTTGTCTTCTGTACATTAAGGTGCAGGCCCATTTTGAGACTATGTTCTTTGATTGTGAGAAGCAAATGTTTCAGATCATCTTCGCTTTCAGCCAGTAATGTGGTATCATCAGCATAGCGAAGGTTGTTGATGAGTCTTCCACCAATCTTCACACCTCTGTTGTCTTCATACAGTCCTGCTTCTCTGATGATTTGTTCTGCATATAAATTAAACAGGTAGGGGGAAAGTATGCAGCCTTGTCTTACACCTTTGCTTATTTTAAACCATTCTGTTTCTCCTTGTTCCGTTCGAACTGTTGCTTCTTTTTTTTTTGAAACTTTTATTTTCATTTTGCAACAAACAAAGAAACAACACACCAAAAGAGACAAAACAAGTATACAATAAGGAAAAGTAAACCCATTTCCCCCCACCCCGGTGCTTCTTCTCTACCCGTTTGTATCAGCATGTGAGCGCTTCCAGTTAACAGTGATTATACATCAAACAATCAAAAAATATCCACAATACAGCATGATCATGAGACAGAGATATATACAAAGTTAGACAGTCAGATGAGAGCATTTAGCAAAATGTACATATTCATTGAACATCTTCCATTAAGACCAATAAGAAGGAGTCTGAACGGAGGAAGCACACAGACGAGGTATTTGTTCATATTTACTGTAGAGACAGGCATGATTCCACCATTCATTGAGGCTCAGATGGGAACTAATTTCCCAGTATTACTCAATGAGGGAAACAGCAATGCCAAGCATAAAGTTCAAAAGGAGATAAGCCATTTCTTGGGAGAGAGGGGATCCCCGCAACTGGGCGAAGTCCCACTATCCTCCGAGAAAGGGACTCCTGAGAGTGCAATATAGACTAAATACGACCCCAGACCCGACGCCAGTTATACTGTAGTGCGGGATAGTCATGCATAACATGAAATGAAGTAATAAACCAATGGCCACAGGACGTGTCCAGCAACCATTACCCTGAGTAGTGTTCCATATGTCTAAACTGTGAGGAGTGTAAAAACACCGGTGGGCTAGAAAGAAGAGGGTCTGAGTGAGTGAGACGGGTCGGAAACCCGTGTCCCTCTGCTCCAGGTAAGGCTCCATTGCTCCGAGGTTAAAGTCACATGCAATTCTCTCTCCCATACTTTCTGCGCTATAGAGGTATCTCTAGTGATAGCATTACATAAGGTTTAGTAAAATTGGATGCTACACCCGGTAAACTACCGAGAGATCGGAAGTTTCCAATCAACCTTATGCAGAGAGTGCCGATGGCGGGAGTACTCTAGTGCTCCGAATGCAATGCTGAAGTTACACTGACCAGAGTCGGGAGTCGAAAGGTTGCATAGGAATATTAAAGGCACCTAAAGTGTCGAAAAACATTGGTGGATAGTGGGAGTCTAATGGGAGAGTCATACCAGGGAGTAAGGTAAGAGGAATCGGTGAGCAAAGGCCCGCTACTATATCTAGCCACACAGGTCTGCTCGGTACTGGAGCTTCCAACCAACAAGCACCTTGTTTGAGAAAAAAAAAAGATTGAGGGAGCACTTGAATAAAATCGCCACCAAGTATTAATGGAGCATTAGCGGAGGCCGAGGCCAACTGCACAAAACTTGCATAGTGAGCAGGGTTGTCCACATTCGGGACATAGTGCAAATACACGTGAATTCACTATCTCCAACCTCAAGGTGTACACGGGCCCATCAACCCTCCATGTCAGCGCTAATATCAGGTACAGTAGCGTGCAAAAACTTCTTGACCAGAATGACTATCCCGTACCATTTGGAAACGGTGGGAGAGTAGGCAGCTACCATGTGAGGCCTAGCATTGAGTTTCAGTGTTTCAGCAGAGTGTAATGCGTTTCCTGAAGAAACACCTAATCAACGTGCTCGTGGCTAAGATAGCTAAGGATTTTCTTTCTGCTGAGTGGACCAGCAATGCCTTGTACGATGAATAATAAGATTTTACATGAGGCCATTCAGAAAAGTTAAAATTCTGAGCATGATAGCACACATAATTTCACTGTGTCCCTCAAACTGACTGTATCTGGCTGTACACATGACATAGGAAAATAAGCTAATATAATACAATGAAGCGCCCCACATTAACAAAGATAACCGCAGTACGGTAGAGGAGAAGCAAAACCCCAAAATTACTGGCGACCATGTGTCTGCGGGGAGAAACCCCAGAGAAGGCCGAAATTGAAAAAACATATAACCTGTAGGACTGTGCGTGCTCCGAATCCGACCGAGGCACACATCATGAAGGGATAGGAGACCAAAGACAAAAGTCATACAGAGAAAGAAAGAAAGTCCAGGCTATTTCTGTGCTGGGCTATGACCGCCGCATCGGGCCCTTCAAAATGGCGGACAGAGCCGGCAGATAAGAGTCCAAAATTTGGGATTAGCGCATCTGTTCTGCTTCTTTGGAGTCCAAAAATGTTGATAATAGATCAGGATCCTCGAACGTCCTGGTCTGGTTATGGAGAGTCACTCGGAGCTTCGCTGGATACAACAGGCCAAAGCGAGCCTGTAACTGTTGAAGTCGAGGGCGAAGAGCAAGGAGTTTCTTCCGACGGTCAACGGTAGGCTTTGCCAAATCAGGAAAGAAGGAGACCTTACGACCTTCATATTCCAAATGATGATTCGCTCGGGCAGCATGTAAAATTTGTTCCACTTGTTGATATCGTAGCAAGCTAAAGATAATAGGCCGGGGGGTCGTGCGGTTGAGCGCCATGCGGGCAGGAACACGGTGTGCTCGATCGATTTCCAGTTCTCTGTGAAAAGTAATCTTCAGCAAGGAGGGAAGAGTTTTGAGCAAGAATTCTCTTATATCTCCTGCTTCCACTCCCTCCGGCATTCCAAGGAGCCTCACATTGTTGCGACGGGCGCGATTATTGCTATCTTCCAACTCCTTTTGAAGATTCTGTATCTGGCGCTCAGCCTCGTCCAGTTTGCCCAAGCGCACCTCGTGCGAGTCGAGGACCCCCGCCATATTGTCCTGCCGTAATGAAAGACCTTCAAGTCGGTCTTGGAGCACTCCAAAGTCTTCTCGCATGGCTCGAAGCGCTTCTCCATTAGACTGCACCAATTCCTTCACGCCGCGTATTTCCTCCAAAATCTCCAGGTGCATTGCAGGGTTTTCACGAAATGGAACCATCTTCTGCGGGGAGGATACCTCCGTTTTGGAGCGTTTTCCGTGAGAAGAAGAAGGAGACCCGAAGTCCAAGCGCGCTGGTTTGTGGGCCGCCATCCCCCCCGAGGTGTCCCGGTCAGCTCGGAGCAAAATAGTAAATTTATATAGGTATTAAGTCAGGATTCTGAGTAGGCCTCTCGGGAGCTTCAACGCGAAGCGTCCTACCCGCTGGACATCAGGCTCCGCCCCCCCGAACTGTTGCTTCTTGATCAATGTACAGATTACGCAAGAGAACGATCAGGTGTTCTGGTATACCCATGCTTCTTAATGTGGCCCAGAGTTTCTCATGGTTTACACAGTCAAAAGCCTTGCTATAGTCGATAAAGCACAAATAGATATCCTTTTGGTATTCTTTAGTCTTTTCAAGGATCCATCTCACATCCGCAATGATGTCTCTCGTTCCTCGCCCTTTCCTGAACCCTGCTTGCACTTCAGGTAGTTCTTGTTCTAGGTATGGCTGTAGTCTCTTTTGAATAATCTTCAGTAGAATCTTGCTGGCATGTGGGATCAGAGCGATTGTGCGATAATTTCCACAGTCAGTTGGATCACCTTTCTTTAGTATTGGTATAAACACAGATCTTTTCCAGTCAGTTGGCCATGATGTTGTCTTCCATATTTCTTGGCAGAGCCTTGTAAGTACGGTAACAGCTGCATCAGATTGCTGCAATACTTCTATGGGAATGCTATCAATGCCTGGTGCTTTGTTCTTTGATAAGGCTTTCAATGCTGCTTCAACTTCTTCTTTCATCACCAATGGTTCCTGATCATAAGGTATAGGTTGAAACGGCTGTTGGTCCACTTGATCTTTATCATATAAAAACTCTGTATATTCCTTCCACCTTTTCTTGATCTTCAGCATCATTAAACATAGAACCTTGAGCATCTTGTAACATTCCAATTCGGGGCTGGAACTTTTTCTTTAACTCTCGCAGCTTTAGGAAAGCCGATCTTGTTCTTCCTCTAATAGTTTCTGCTTCTATTTCCTTGCAAGTGTCATTGTAGTACTTTTCCTTGTCCTGTCTTGCTGCACGTTGGAAATCTCTGTTGAGTTCTGCGATTGTCTTTCTTTCTCCTTTGGCTTTAGCTTCTCTGCGTTTCTGGGCAATTTTCAGAGTTTCTTCCGTCATCCATTTTGGCCGTTTTTGCTTTTTCACCTTTTGTAGAGACTTCTCGCTTTCTTCCAGCACAACCTTCTTGATGTCATTCCATAACTCTTCCGGAGCTCTGTCATTTGTATCTAAAGCAGCAAATCGATTTTGCAGGCAGTCTTTAAATTCCAGTGGTATATTCTCAAGGTCATATTTTGGTGCATTCATGAGTGGTTTGCTCTTTTTCAACTTTAGCTTGAGTTTGCATACTAGTAGTTGATGATCTGTACCACAGTCAGCTCCAGGTTTTGTCTTTGTTGATGTTACAGAGCTTTTCCATCGTTGACTTCCACAGATGTAGTCAATTTGATTTTTATACAATCCATTGGGTGAAGTCCATGTGTACAGTCGTCGCTTGTGTTGCTGGAAGAAGGTGTTTGAGATGAATAGATCATTGGTCTTGCAGAATTCTATCAATCTTTCTCCAGCTTCATTTCTGTTGCCAAGTCCATATTTTCCAACTACTTTGCCTTCTTCTTTGTTGCCAACTTTTGCGTTCCAGTCACCCATGACTATCAGGATATCCTGTTTGCATGTTCTGTCAATTTCAGCTTGTACTTGTTCATAGAACTCTTCAATTTCATTCTCTTCTGCAGCTGTTGTTGGGGCATATACTTGAATTATAGTTGTGTTGATAGGCAATCCTCGTAGACGAATAGAGATTAAGCGTTCGCTGACTGCATTGTATTTCATTACAGTTCTTGCAAGTTTCTTCTTTATTATAAATGCAACACCATTTCTTCTTTGTCTTTCATTTCCAGCATAGTAGACCATGTGATCATCTGATGCAAAGTGCCCGATGCCAGTCCATTTCAGTTCGCTGACACCCAACAGATCAAGTTGTACACGTTCCATTTCATTCTTGACCACCTCCAACTTCCCTTGGTTCATGCTTCGTACGTTCCATGTTCCAATGTGTAAGACATCTTTACAGCTTCTGACTCTCATTTCATGCGCAGCTACATCAGCAGTCAGACTTCCCGAGGGCTTTGATCCAACCACATCATAAATGCTGGCTTTACTCTGAAAAGTCTTCAGCTCTTCCCCAGTAGCTAGTTGAGTGCCTTCCGACCTGGGAGTCTCATCTTCCAGCACCATAGCACAATTTGTTTTGTTGTAACTATCCATTGGGTTTTCATGGCAAGATACAGAAGTAGATTGCCGGGCCTTCCTTCCGCGCAGTTTAAGTTTGGTGTTGTTGCCGTTGTCACAGAAATGTGATCCTCCGCCGTCAACACTATCCCATTCTGCTGCTGCCCAGATGGGTGGTTTGTCTTCGTCTGGCACCTCAGCTGAGACCTGTCCATCTTGGGAGACCCTGCCAGTAGTTAAACTACCGATAGTTTAGCTCTCAGCATCACTGATGCACGCAAGCTAAAACTTGTTGCAGACAATTGCCTCATTACTGCCCTCTTCTGTTTTAGCTATCCACTGCAACTAAGCACATGACACAGAAGAACAAATAACAGACAATTGAAGGGTGCCACTACATACAGTAGGAATCGGGCAGTCTCTGGAAGTCCCTTTTGTTAATTTTTTCCTGGAACCAGTTCAGGTACTATACCACAGGTGATCTGGCTTCCTCACCAAGCCACCACCTGGAAGGATACTGTTTACTGAGTAATGTCTGGCTCTTCCATATTCTCCCACATTCAACACCTCATGCTTCCTGATTGATCTGCCCACCTGCCACTGATGGTGGCCCTCACCAGAGGATTATTATTGCTGTAAGTAATAAATGTAGGATCTAGTCTCATGCAGTTATAAATCTCATCGCATATCCATTCTTATCACTTTAGCTCTACGACATTCATGATCTGTAAGTTTAACTAGGCTATATGCCATATCTCCCAAACTCTGGATTGAATGTATCTCTCAGCTCTGACCAGTCTTTTAGCTTTCAGGTATCTGGGCAACCTGGCTCTCTTGAGCTCCAGTGGTACTGATACTGTGGAGGGGTCAAATTCATCACTGCTATGAAATCCTGAACTCCCTCTTCTTAAGCTGCACTTTTCCCTGCTGGTGGATCCACAGCTGTTTTTAGAGAATTTCTAGTCTGGCTCCAGGCTGGAAACTGGCCAACTGGTGGACGCCACTGAGGCAGATCCCTCTCTTCTATAATGTGGCAGAGCTTTCTGGGGAAGAGGATCTCCCACCCTGGTACTAACCTCATGGGCCTAGTTGGTTTGTGCTGGAATTCTTTTACTCCTGTTGTCTCCCTGTGAGACCCACATTTAAGCCTCTGGCTGCTTCAGAAATGCTGAGTGTGGCACTCGCTCTGGTGTCTGAGAACACTTCACTGTGCTTTCAACCCCATTGTGTCTCCTTCCAGCTGTGAATCTGAAGACTCCTTGGAGCTGAAGAAAGGATCTCGGCAATAGTGGCAGTGTGGAATTACCAGTACTGGAGCATGCTTCTGGTGGCAGCATTGGCACTGTGGTTGACTCACTGGCATTCCTGCATCGATGTATAGCAGTAGTTCTCCAGGACCAAGCAGGAAGTCAGTCCTCACATATGGGTGACGTCGGCGTCGACAGAGCCCTCGTGTGGAGCATTTCCCCAGCTTTCAAAGAAAGCCTTTGAGAATGCAGCGTGCATGTGCGGTCCCCTTCCTGCCCAAGGGTGCCATCTTGCTCAGTCTTCTTTTTTCCGCGAAGCCCGACAGACGTCTGTCTTGGTCACCCGGTTAAACGTCCATTTTTCTTCAAATATTCGTGGTTTTTTGCCGGTTAGACGCCGGTTCCCCTTCCTGCCTGGGCAAGGTACACCGGTATCGAGCCCGGACCTGTTTTTCAGTTTTTGTCCTTTGAGACTAGCGTTCGCGCTCTTTTTCCTTTTCACTGGCAGCCCAGTCTTTTGACCTTGCAGGGACCCTTTTTCATCCAATGGCTGCCAGCAGGTTCAAAAAGTGTGATCGGTGTAAGAAACTGATGTCTCTTACTGACACACACGACTGCTGCCTCCGGTGCCTCGGGCACAATCATGACCTGATGATCTGTGGCCCGTGTGGCAAGATGTCCTCTAAGGCGCTGCGGAGCCGTCAGCATCAACGAGAAAGGATCTTCTCTGAATCTGCGTCCGGCCGAGCACAGACTTCATCAGAGGCCTCGACGTCTCGGGAGTCCGACCCCGGGCATCGTCGGGGCTCCTCTGAACGGGAGTCTCCCTCATGGGAGCACAAAAGGAAGAAGAAACCCGCAAGGGCAGCATCGGTGGATGCTCTTGGTCCCTTGAGGGCCAGGTCCATAGCTCCGACCGCCGTCCCGGGTCCTCGGAGCCAGAGAGGCCTGCCAAAATTGCCTCGTTTGGAGCTGGAGTCCCCGAGTCACATGAGTACTGTTGTCCTCATGGACTCTCCTCCAGGGGAACTGACGTCGGGCCCGATGCCTTCGGGGCCCGAGTTGGGGGCTGCTGCGTCATCCTGAGCTCGGACTCAGATTGATGGCCTTGGAGAGCAGTTTGGCTGCTTTCATGGAACAGCAGCGGGTGCTGATCACCGGTCTCACCGGTGCATCTGCCCTGACCACCGGGACCTCGACATCGAAGTCGACCCCGGAGGCCGAGCCGATCCTCGAGTCAATAAAGTCTCGAGTCGATCCTCGGCCAAGGTCTCTCTCAGCCTCCCATATGGGGCCGAGGTCGTTGACACTGGTACCCTTGGTGTCGGGGCGGATGGCATCAGTGCCCGCCCGACTGGAGCCGCTCGATTCCTCCTCGGAGGGGTCGGGGTGGGAGACGGAGGATGAGGAGTCCCCGGACACTTTCCGGACACGGTGCATCCTATCGGACTCACCGGAGTCCGAGCCTCGGAGAAGCTCCCCCCCCCGGAGGACACCTGGTTCTCATACTTCATGAGGGATATGGCCAAGGCCTTGGCCTTCCCCGCAGATCCCGAGGAGGAGCCTCGAGCCGAGGAGCTCGAGGACCTCCAGTATGACTCTCCCCCCAAGGAGGCATTTACTGTTCCGGTTCCTCCGATGCTGGAACGGCTCCTCTTCCGCATGTGGGAGGCACCGACCTTGGCGCCAGTTCTCAGCAAATGGGTCGATTCCATTTATCGAGTCCGTAAGAGCCCTGGGTTCAAGAAGGCACAGCTACCGCACCACTCCATGGTTGTGGAATCGGCTATGCATCGTCTGAAGAGTCAGAAGATGCACTCCTCGGTGCCTCCCAGCAGGGAGGCCCGGAACCTGGATGCCCTTGGTAGAAAGTGCTTCCAGGGCTCTATGCTGGCTTGCTGTGTCCAGACTTACCAGCTGTACATGGGCATGTACCTTCGAGACCTGGCAAAAGAGATTGCCGGGTTCTCTGCTGGCCTCTCCGAGAAACCTTTGCAGAGGTTCAAGGCTTTGTCATCGGGTATTTGAGAGTGCTCGAAGTTTGTATCTCAAGCAGCCTATGATGGCTTCGAGGCTTCAGCCCAAGTAGCAGCGGCCGGCATCGGTGCACACCGTCAGGCCTGGCTACAGTCATCTGACCTTGAGCCATGGGTCCAGGACAAGTTGGTCGATGTCCCTTGCCGGGGTGAGAACCTCTTTGGCAAACCCATGGCTGAAAAGGCTGCAGAAATCGAGACTGAGACTCTCACCAGGACAAGGCTGTCCAGGAAGACTTCTGCCCCTTCTCAGAAGAAGAAGGGCTCAGGGAAAAAACCCTTTTACCCGAGGAAGGCCTCTGCCTACAAATCCTACCCTCACTTCCAGGCCTCTACAGCTCCCCAGCAGGGTCAGCAGGCCAAGGGGCAGGGGCACGGGCCCCGTAGGCAGAAAACCTCCAAGCCGCCAGCTCCAGCTCCTGCACAGCAGGGAGCGGGGTTTTGACTCCCACTGCATAGCCTCTCCCTCACTGCTGGCTCCACTCAGCACAGGAGGCCGACTGACACTGTATGCACACAGATGGTCGGCTGTAACAAGTGGAGGAGTGGCCTAGTGGTTGGGGCAAGGTACTTCAGGCTGGAAGGTCGGGGGTTCAAATCCCACTAGAGGACAGCAACCTTGGGCCGGAAGGACTGGGGTTTCTAGTCCCACAGGTGCTCCTTGTGGTCTTGGGCAAGCCACTTAACCCTCCATAGCCCATGTTCCCTGTAAAATAGTTCTCTGTGTGCTGTGCTTTCCTGTCTAATCAATGTGTTTATACCTCAAAAATTTCCTGTCATGATTTGACAATTTCCAATCTGTAATCAAACTGCTGCTGATTGCTGGAAGTAGTGGTATACAAATGTATACTAAATAAATAAAATAAATAAATAAATACCTGGGTATTGAGCATAGTCCAGAAGGGCTATTTGCTCCACTTCAATCAGTTACCTCCCTCCTATTTTCCAGGGGAGCCTCCATGACTCCCTCTACACAGGAACCTTCTCCTTCAGGAGTTAGCAAGTCTTCTACAGGAGCAGGCGGTGGAACCGGTGCCTCACCACCTGATAGGACGAGGCTTCTATTCCAGGTACTTTCTAGTACCAAAAAGGACAGGAGGCCTCAGGCCCATCCTAGACTTGCGAAATCTCAACAAGTTCCTGGAGAGGGAAAAGTTCAAGATGCTTACCCTTGGGATAATGCTGCCCTACCTCTAGCAGGGAGATTGGCTATGCTCCTTAGACCTAATGGATGCTTATACTCACATCCTCATCCATCCAGACCACAGACAATATCTCAGATTTGTAGTGGGAGGAAAGCATTTTCAGTACAGAGTACTTCCATTTGGCCTAACCTCCGCACCCAGGGTTTTCACCAAATGCCTGGCGGTGGTGGTGGCCTATCTCAGAAACCAGGGCATCTTTGTCTTTCCATACCTGGATGACTGGCTCATCAGGGGTCAGTCTCCACAGGAGGCCAGACAAGCTACTCTTCACACTGTCTCTCTTCTCCAGCACCTGGGCTTTGTCATAAACTTCGCAAAGTCCACTTTGCTCCTCTCACAAGACGTGGAATTCATAGGGGCAAGGTTGGATACCTTACAAGCAATGGCTTATTTGCCCGAGAACAGGGCTCACAGACTGATGTCTCTGGCCCATCAGTTTCGCAGGGGATCTCTGGTCTCTGCCAGACATTTCCTAAGGCTTTTGGGCCACATGGCATCCACAGTTCATGTAACTCCAAATGCTCGTCTGCATATGCGGCCTGCTCAATGGTGCCTCCGGGCTCAGTGGATACAGGCCACAGGAGATTTAAGAGACAGAGTAAGAGTGTCCAAACTACTAGCAGCCTCCCTGCAGTGGTGGCTGCATCTCCCAAACCTGACCAAAGCGGTGCCATTCCATGCACCACCACACACACGGGTTCTAACCACAGATGCTTCTCTTCAGGGTTGGGGTGCACATTGCCAAGGGGCATGCACTCAGGGTCTCTGGTCCCCTTGGGAGATAAGACAACAGATCAATCTGTTGGAATTGCAAGCTATTCGGTCAGCTCTACAAGCTTTCTCTCATGTCCTTTTTCGCCAGTCTGTCTTGATTCAGATGGACAACCAAGTGGCAGTGTTCTATGTGAACAAACAAGGAGGCACAGGCTCCCGGTTTCTTTGTCAAGAAGCACAGGCCCTGTGTGCCTTTGCAGTCCAACACGAAATGTTTCTCAGGGCAGTTTATCTACCTGGCCAAGAAAATTACCTGGCAGACAGGTTGAGCAGGATTCTACAGCCTCACGAATGGCATTTGAATCCCCTGGTGGCCCAGCAGATCTTCCTAAAATGGGGTCTTCCAATCATAGATCTTTTTACCAGTCCACTGAACCGTCAACTGCGCAAGTTCTGTTCCAGACAACTGCATCCTCTGTGAATAGCAGCAGATGACTTCCTAATCTCATGGTCTACGGGCCTGCTGTATGCGTTTCCTCCAACACCTCTAGTGGCCAGAACCCTATTCAAGGTTCTTCGGGACAGGGCCTCACTGATCCTGGTAGCCCCCAGATGGCCGAGGCAACCGTGGTTTCCACTCCTTCTGCAATTGGCGGTGGACACTCCACTCCCTCTGGGGGTGCAACCCGATCTCCTGTCTCAGGATCAGAGATCTCTCCTGCACCCCAACCTCCAGTCCCTCCATTTGATGGCCTGGCTGCTGAAAGGGTAGTTCTAGCCCCCTTACATCTACCTAGGGACGTGGAGGAGGTGATTTTGGCCTCTAGGAGACAATCCACTCGGAAATCATATGCCCTCAAGTGGCGTAGGTTCTCCACCTGGTGTGCTCAGCATCAAGAGGATCCGTTTTCGTGCCTGGTACCAGTGGTGCTGCGGTATCTGCTTCACCTCTTGGACCTAGGCCTTAAATCTAACTCTGTTCGGGTCCACCTCAGTGCTCTGTCAGCGCATCACTCACCGGTGGAGGGCCAGTCTCTGTCGGTCCACCCCTTAGTGGCCCGTTTCCTCAGAGATCTGCTTTTGCTCAAGCCTCCGATTCGTCCACCAGCCCCTGAGTGGGATTTGAATGTGGTCTTGCAACAGCTTACTCGCCCACCGTTTGAGCCAATGTCTACCTGTCATTTACGCTTCCTTTCCTGGAAGGTGTTGTTCTTGGTGGCTCTTACCTTGGCCAGGCGTGTGAGTGAACTGCAAGCTCTGGTTTCTGATAGACCATACACACGGTTCTATAAGAACAGGGTGGTCTTACGGACTCATCCTAAGTTCCTTCCAAAGGTTGTCTCCTCCTTCCACCTCAATCAGGAGGTGGTTCTTCCGACCTTCTTTCCCAGGCCGCATGCCAGCCGGGCTGAAATGGTCTTGCATACCCTGGACTGTAGGAGGGCATTGTCTTTCTACCTTGACCGTACACCGGGTCATCGAAGGGCTGTCCAGCTCTTCGTCTCTTTTGACCCTAATAGGCTGGGGTTACCTGTCTCCAAGCGTACCCTGTCCATTTGGGTAGCAGACTGTATCGCCTGGGCGTACAGGGCAGCCAGCCTCTCCTTACAGGGTCGAGTTACAGCCCACCATGTCAGGGTGAAGGCTGCGTCAGTAGCTCATCTCCGCTCTGTTCCGTTGGCAGACATCTGCTGGGCTGCTACTTGGTCTTCAAGCCAGACTTTTGCGGCCCATTACTGCCTCGAGAGGGAGTCCCGAAGGGACAGTGCTTTCGGACAGGCGGTACTCCGTAATCTCTTTGAGGTTTAGGCAACTCCTACCCTCCGGCCCTTGTGTTGGGCTACCGTTCGGGGGCGTTCTCAGAGAAGATTCTTATCTCGCATGCTGAGGCTCTAGAGGGAGCTTATTTTTCAGCTTTGGGTTCTCAGTAGCCTAGAGCTGGGGAGTCCCATATGTAAGGACTGACTTCCTGCTTGGTCCTGGAGAAAGCGTAGTTACTCACCTGTAACAGGTGTTCTCCAGGAGCAGCAGGAATCAGTCCTCACAACCCTCCCTCCTCCCCTTGGAGTTGCAGTCATATATTTAATTTTGTTTTTTGCTGTCTTTTAGCTATGTCATCAGACTGAGCAAGATGGCACCCTTGGGCGGGAAGGGGACCGCGCATGTGCGCTGCATTCCCAAAGGCTTTCTTTAAAGCTGGGGAAATGCTCCGCACGAGGGCTCCGTCGGCGCCGACGTCACCCATATGTGAGGACTGATTCCTGCTGCTCCTGGAGAACACCTGTTACAGGTGAGTAACTACGCTTTTGGGCCTCAAGGGATGCGACACTACAGGCAATGGCTTTGCGTCAGAAACCTGATAGGTACTATGTGTAGGTCTCACTGAGTTGATGGTTCACTCCATCTGGTGCTTTAGTGATAAGCTATAGGGCGGTCTGAGCCTAGAGGATCCTTGCTGGAATTGCTCAGGTACTCCTTGCAAATGGTGCTGCGTTCCAGGGTATGGCTCTTCTGCATATGTGTTGATACTCTCTGCTTGGGCGGGCTAGGCATGTATTTGGTGATGTCACTCTTGGGCACATACATCCTCCATCGGCATGCATGTTCTGACCCAGACACATTCCCTGAATCTGCTAGTGGGAAACAGCTGCTGATTTAAATTTTTACAAAAGGCAGGATGATTTTTTTCAAAGCATTCTTTTCAATATACAAAGTGAAATTTTTGTCCAAACTTTCTTGAAATGCTGCAGTTCACCTTTCCACTGTCTATTCTTGGCTGCGACCCTTCTGGTTAATCGACCTGCTCTCTGCCCAAACCTCACAGGAAAAGGTCAGTACAGTCCACAACAGATTTTCTCTACCAATGTCAATTTTTGTTGTATGTCCAAGAGTTCAGAAAATTGTCATTGCTCTTCTGGGTGCAACTCCAGACCTCACACTGGGTGCCAGTTTTGTAACCACTATTAGTCTGAGACTCCCTTTCAGTGGCTTGACACACTGGCTGGCAGACTGGGGGCACAACTTCCAAGAGGAAATATTGTTCTTTCAGTCTCAACTCTTGTGGATGATTAGGGTTCCAGGAATTGGACCAGTATATACTGAAGGCCTTTGGCATCTTCACTGCACTCACTCCAATTTTCTCACTGCAGATAATAGAGTCCAAGCCAGAACTGATGTTCTGAAACAAAGGATCTACTTCAAATTTAGAGGTCACTCTCAAATGGAAATGGCAAATATTGGCAGAGATAGAAAAATATACTAGAAGTGATTGCAATCCTTTTTCCTTGCTCTGTGGTTATCTCAGTGTAGGTAGAGGGTTTCTCTAAACAATGTTGTTAATGTATCTTATGAGCTGGAGGCTGCAGTCGATGTAGGTCCTCATTGCAGCACCTTGTAAGCTCCTGACTCTCTGTGTCACTTGCTTACAGGGATGTTTCTCTGGGTCCTCTTTGTTACCTTGTGGACAATGGCTCCCAGATGTTCCATTGTCATATTCATTCTCTCCACTAGCTGGATGGATTCTTCTCCTGAAAAGGGATGTGCTGGTAGGGTTCACCAGGACACAATAGATATTGGGTACAGGGCTGGTGCTACCATTAGGTAAACTAGGCAGTCGCCTAGAGTGCTGGCCCCCTGGGGCACCCATTGCCACTGCTACCACCCCTCTCCAGGACATGCAGCAGCAGCAGCAATGAGCACAAACAGCCCTTCAGCACTTACCTTTGCACCACGGGGCTGTTTGCTTCCACCCCCTCTCTGATGCTTGATTCTGACTTCCTGTTTGCAGCATTAGATGTGCTGGCTTGTTTTACAAGCTTAACAGAGGAGTCTGCGGTACTGGAGAGGAATTTGCATACTGCAGAAGGTATGGCGTGAAGTTTGCTTCCAAGTGCTGAAAGAAGAAAGAGATAACTGGGATCCCGTTGAGGAAAGAGGAAGACCTTGGCGGTCTGCTGATAACTTCAGGAGTCCAATTAAGGAATCCTCTGCTCATTGCAGAACAGATTGGGATCATAGGCGCAAATACCTAAGGTGATAAAATCTGTGTTACCAAGGACTGTGTATTTTCTGAACAGAGGACTGTAACCAGATACTGTTGGACACTGCATACAGTAAAGGGAATGGAGTATCAAATTCAGTGGCAAGAGCTTCTTTAAACCTATGCACCAAGGGTCTTGAAAGGATTTCCCTCCCAACCCCCCAAGAATCTTCTCGGGAACAAAGCAGTATAAAATTCACCAGCAGTGACTGGCAAAGTATTGTGTATTTCTTGGAGAGAATAAAAGAGAATAAAATTTTCTCCTCATCTTGCTGAGTATCTCCATATGGTGACACCATTGTAAAACGTCTCTACCTAATCTCAGCAAAGCGATACTGCAAGTGATGTATGGTAGGAAATAAAAGAAAGACTATATACCGGCCGCACATCACCCAGGATAAAAAGGTACCCATTCCTAGTTTACGCACTGGGGCTAAAGATGGTGGTAGCAATAGTGTACACACTGCTACAGATAAAGGCCATGGAAAACTTATTCATGGACCCACTGTAGCAGAAGATAAACCACAGAAGTTAATGAAAATGTTAAGAGTATTAACTACGGGGGGGGGGGGGCGGAGCCTGATGTCCAGCGGGTAAGACGCTTCGCGCTGAAGCTCCCGAGAGGCCTACTCAGAATCCTGACCTAATACCTACATAAACTTAATATTTTGCTCCGAACTTACCGGGGTACCTCGGGGGGGATGGCGGCCCATAAACCAGCGCGCTTGGACTTCGGGTCTCCTTCTTCTTCACACGGAAAACGCTCCAAAACAGAGGTGTCTTCCCCACAGAAGATGGTTCCATTTCGGGAAAACCCCGAAATGCACCAGGAGATTTTAGAGGAAATACGCGGCGTGAAGGAACTGGTGCAGTCCAACGGAGAAGCGCTTCGAGCCATGCGAGAAGACTTCGGTGTGCTCCAGGACCGACTTGAAAGTCTTTCATTACGGCAGGACAACATGGCGGGGGTCCTCGACTCGCACGCGGTGCGTTTGGTCAAACTGGACAAGGCTGAGCGCCAGATACAGAATCTTCAAAAAGAGTTAGAAGATAGCAATAATCGAGCCCGTCGCAACAATGTGAGGCTCATTGGAATACCGGAGGGGGCGGAAGCAGGAGATATAAGAGAATTCCTGCTCAAAACTCTTCCCTCCTTGCTGAAGATCACTTTTCATAGAGATCTGGAAATTGATCGAGCACATCGTGTTCCTACTCATATGGCGCTCAATCGAACGACCCCCCGGCCTATTATCTTTCGACTACTACGATATCAACAAGTGGAACAAATTCTAAATGCTGCCCGGGCGAATCATCATCTGGAGTTTGAAAGTCATAAAGTCTCCTTCTTCCCTGATTTGGCAAAGCCCACAGTTGACCGTCGGAAGAGACTCCTTGCTTTTCGCCCTCGACTTCAACAGCTACAGGCTCGTTTTGGCCTGTTGTATCCAGCGAAGCTCCGAGTGACTCTCCACAACCAAACTAGGACATTCGAAGATCCTGATCTACTATCAACATTTTTAGACTCCAAAGAAGCAGAGCAGATGCGCTAATCCAACAACTTGGACTTATTATCTGCCGGCTCTGTCCGCCATTTTGAAGGGCCCGACGCGGTGGTCATAGCCAAGCACAGAGACTACCTGGACTCTTCTTTTTTTTTCTTTCTCTACCTGACTTTCTTGGTCTCCTATCCCTCCATGATGTGTGCCTCGGTTGGATTCGGAGCACGCACAGTTATACAGGTTATATGTTTTCAATTTCGGCCTTCTCTGGGGTTTCTCCCCGCAGACACATGGTCGCCAGTAATTTCTGGGGTTCTGCTTCTTCTCTGCCGCACTGCGGCTCTTCTTTTTTAATGTGGGGCGCTTCATTGTATTACATTAGCTTATCTTCTATCATGTCATGTGTACAGCCAGATACAGTTAATATGAGGGACATTGTGAAATTATGTGCGTTATCATGCTCAGAATTTTTAACCTTTCTGAATGGCCTTATGTAAGATCTTATCACTTAACGTAAAAGGCATCAATAGCCCAATCAAAAGAAAGAAAATCCTTAGCTATCTTAACCATGAGCATGCTGATTTAGTGTTTCTTCAGGAAACGCATCTAAACTCCGCTGAAACACTGAAACTCAATGCTAAGCCTTACATGGTGGCTGCCTATTCTCCCGCCGTTTCCAAACGATGTGGGGTAGCCATTCTGGTTAAGAAGTCTTTGCAAGCTACTGTAATGGATACTAGCTCTGATAAGGAGGGTAGATGGACCCGTGCACACCTTAAGGTTGGAGATAGTGAATTCACGTGTATTTGTATTTATGCCCCGAATGTGGATAACCCTGCTTACTATGCAAGTATTGCGCAGTTGGCACAGGCCTCTGCCAATACTCCACTAATACTTGGTGGCGATTTCAATCAAGTGCTCGACCCTTTGATAGATAGACAACCGCCTAGAACGAGTAGTCCACCCAAGAGTCTTGCTACCCTTACAGCTCTGATGCAAGATCTAGCGCTAGTAGATGTATGGAGGCTGCTTCACCCCTCCGACTTAGAGTTCACCTTTTTTTCTGCCCCCCATCACTCACAATCTAGAATAGATTTCTTTCTCATTTCCAAAGCACTAATTTCTCAAGTGGACACGGCTAGGACTCATCCTCTCCATATTTCAGATCATGCTGCCATATCTTTTTCATTACATGTCACTACGCGAGATGATCCTCCCCGAGCTTGGTTTTTTGATAGATCCCTACTAGATCAAAAAGATTTTCAGGTTGACATAAAGGCTGCTATCCAAGATTATTTTCATTTTAACTCACCCCATGACACAGCGAGCTGGGCTTGGTGGGAGGGTTTTAAGGCATCTATCCGTGCAACTATAACCAGCTATCAAATTCGACAGGGGAAACAAAGAAAGCAACACTTACTGATTCTAGAGCAACAGATACAAGCTGGGGAGCGTCTCCTCACGTCCCGTACTGACCCATGTATTTTACTCCGTTTACAGCGCCTTCGTTTTCAATACAATCAGCTTTTGTATACTGCTGCTGCTAAAAATATTGAATCACAACAAGGGATGTATTACCGGGAAAATAACCGTGCTGGCAAATTGTTAGCAAATGCCCTGAAAGGTCAAAAAGAAGCCAAGCGTGTTACCGCTCTCCGTAATCCGTCGGGGGGGGGCCTGGTCACTAAAGATACAGAAATCTTAGAACTCTTTCGTGATTTTTATACTCGGCTTTATCAATCTGAATGTGATTTTGAGCCAGAAGTATTTGAACGATTACTCTCAGGGGTACAACGACCGACCCTATCTGACGAAGATAGAGAGGCCATGGACAAACCATTCACTGTATCAGAAATTCATTCTGCTATCAAGAGATGTGCCACAGGTCGAGCTACAGGCCCGGACGGTCTCCCTGCTGAATTCTACAAAACCTTTAACGCTGACTTAGCTCCAGCTTTGAAACTCTATTTTTCTGCTCTGGCCGAGGAGGGATCCCCTTCTGGGTCCTTTTCAACGGCAAATGTAGTAGTTTTTGAGAAAGAGGGGAGAGATCCGCAACTAACAGCTAATTATCGTCCAATTTCCCTCCTAAACGCGGACTATAAAATATTTGCCACCATTCTCTCCACCCGGCTCTCTGATAGGATGTCTACTTTAATACACCCAGATCAATGCGGTTTCATTCCCGGTAGATCAACTGCTGACAATGCTCGGACTCTATGTCATGTACTGACTGCCGCAGTTAATCTTGATCGACCATTGGTTGGCCTCTCACTTGATGCTGAGAAGGCCTTTGATCGCTTAGAATGGCCCTTCCTGTTTGCAACTCTCCGCTGGTACGGATTCGGAGAAGGTTTTCTCCGTTGTCTCCGCACCATGTACGCACAGCCCACAGCCAGTATCTGTGCTAATGCTTTAAAGTCTCAGCCATTTCCCCTTCAACGCGGTACTCGCCAGGGATGCCCACTGTCTCCACTTCTTTTCGATCTTGCACTCGAACCCTTAGCTTTACTAATCCGGCAATCGGAGGAGATTCATGGAGTCCCCTTCTCTCATAGGGAAATCAAAATTTCAGCATATGCTGATGACCTTATGCTCTTTGTCTCTCTAGACTCAGTGCCGGCTGTCCTAGAGCAAATTGGTAAATATTCACAACTCTCGGGTTATAAGATAAATTGGACCAAGTCGGTAGCCTTTCCACTAAATCCTCTGATTCATCAGGCAGATATGCAATCCTTTCCCTTTTTATGGCAACCTCGCATGGTCAAATACCTTGGGGTTCACTACTGCTCTCCTTTGGATGACGCTATCTCCTTTAATGCCAAAGACTTAACCTCTAAAGTCCGGGCGCTTACTCACCGTTGGACTCCTTTAACACTTACCTGGTGGGGTCGCCTAGAAACCATAAAAATGATGATTGTTCCTAAAGTGAATTACATTTTAGAAATGTTGCCCTGCCTCCTCCCTCGACGTACATATAAAGATTTAGAGGGCCTTCTGACTAGATACTTATGGCAAAACAAGACACCTAGGATAGCGAAGCATAAGTTGCAAGCAGATAAGGAAAATGGGGGTGTCAGATTCCCTGAAATATCACCACTCTTTTCTTCTCAAACAAGGCGCTCGTTGGCTGGAAGATCTAGCACCGAGTAGACCTGTGTGGCTAGACATAGAGGAGGACCTTTGCAAACCGATTCCTCTTACTTATCTCCCTGGTATGACTCTCCCATCAGACTCCCACTATCCACCAATGCTTTTAGACACTTTAGGTGCCTTTAATACTCTTATGCAATCTCTGGACTCCCGGTTCTGTCCGTTAGACAGACTCCCGCTTTGGTACAATACTCGATTTCAAATACAAAATAAACCGATGGCGTGGAGCCCCTGGTACACTAGGGGCATTTGGATCCCTAACCAGTTGTTCCATGATGGTCGCTGGAAAACTTTTAGCGAATTGCAAATTGAATTTGGTCTCCCAGCGAAACACTACTTTCAGTTGGTGCAACTACAGCATTGTCTTCGGTGTGCTAAGGTGCTCCCGCCATCGGAATCCCATACCCAGGGATTGTCGGAGACTATCCGATCTATCGGGAGTTTACCGGGTGTAGCATCTAACTTTTACAAAACCTTATGTAATGCTGTAAATAGAGGTGCCCCTATAGCACAGAAAGCATGGGAGCGGGAACTGCATGTAACTTTGACCCCGGAGCAATGGAGCCTCGTCTGGAGTAGAGTGACACGGGTCTCCCGATCCGCCTCACTCACTCAGACACTTTTCTTTCTAGCCCACCGGTGTTTTTATACTCCTGACAGATTAGCCAAATGGAACACCTCCCAGGACAATAGATGCTGGACATGCCATGCGGCCATTGGTTCACTAACTCATGTTATGTATGAATGTCCCGCACTACAGTATTACTGGCGTCGGGTCTGGGGTCGTATCCAATCTATTTTGCACTTTCAAGAGCCCCTTTCTTGGAGGATAGTGGGACTCCGCTCAGCTGCGGGGATCCCCTCTCTTCCAAAATCGGCTTACTTCCTTTTAGACTTCATGCTGGGCATCGCTATCTCCCTAATTACGAAATACTGGAAAAATAGCTCCCATTTGAGCCCCAATGAATGGTGGAATCATGTCTGTCTCTACAGTAAATATGAACAAATACCTCGTATGCTTGCTTCTTCCGTTCAGACCCCCCATCATCTGTCTAAATGGAAGATGCTCAATGACTATGTTCACAATGCTAAATGCTCTCATCTGACTGTTTAAATTTGTATAAATCTCTGTCACATGATTACTCTGTATCGCAAAACTTATTTATGTTCGTTTTGATGTACAATCACTGTTGTTTGGAAGCGCTCACATGCTGATACTGTCGGTTTAGAGAAGAAGCATGGGGGTGGGGGGTACTAGGGTTTGCTTTTCCTTATTGTATACTTGTTTTGTCTCCTTTGGTGTGTTGTTTCTTTTGTTTGTTGCAAAATGAAAATAAAAATTAAAAAAAAAAAAAAGAGTATTAACTACAATTAAGTGTAATCCTGCGTATAAAGAGGAGATCATGTGCTGCTACCTTTACACTACAAATCCTATGTTTAAATCAAGAAGGTATACAAAGAAAATCCACCAAAAACTGGAAGAAAGATGAATATTGCCACAAGAAAAATTTAAAATCTCTAATTTCACAGATTAAAGTAAAGAAGTATGTGAATGATAACATTTTAAATCAACTGAGAGCTTCTGTGGAAAAAGAAATACAAAGCACTAGAAGAAAGGTATAAACAGAAAAGAGAACTGCCTCAGAAAGGAACAGAAGAAAAGCTGGGACAAAGAAAGAAAGAGGGAGTGTGAAAGAGAGTACCAGAAGAGAGGCTGATGCACAAGAAGGAAGAGGTCCAGAAAGAGGCACAAGAAGAACTGAAGTAGTGAGAAAAAGAAGGGATCCAGAAAAAAATCAAAAAGAAGGTTAAGGAGAAAGAAAAAGGAGGCTTGGTGAAAGAAGACTGAGTTGGAGGCAGCAAGGTAAATAA
Source organism: Ichthyophis bannanicus (assembly GCA_033557465.1). Lineage (NCBI taxonomy): Eukaryota > Metazoa > Chordata > Amphibia > Gymnophiona > Ichthyophiidae > Ichthyophis > Ichthyophis bannanicus. The sequence continues at coordinate 407,319,112 of CM066035.1, read as the reverse complement.
AGGACATAACATAAGATATGCCATACTGGGTCAGACCAAGGTCCATCAAGCCCAGTATCCTGTTTCCAGCAGTGGCCAATCTAGGTCATAAGTACCTAACAGTTTCCCCAAAAGACACAGGTTCCTCAATGCTTTTATTGGGTCAAGCAGTGATATCCCGGGTCCCTTTTAATAATGGTTTATGGAACTTTCCTCCAAGAACTTGTCCACACCTTTTTTAAACGCAGCTACACTAACAGCTTTTACTACATCCTCTGGTAAAAATTTCCAGAGTTTGATTACACGTTGAGTGAAAAAATATTTTCTCTTGGTCTTAAATAGGTTACCCTGTAGCTTCATTGCATGCCCCCTAGTCTTTCTATATTCTGATGACGTAAACAATCGATTATGTCATCAGAATATAAAAATACTAGGCGGCATGCAATAAAGCTACAGGGTAACCTATTTAAGACTAATAAGAGAGTATGTTTACCCGTTCCACTCCATTCATTAATTTATAGACCTCTATCATATCTCCCCTCAGCTGTCTCTTTTCCAGGTTGAAGAGCCCTAACCTTTTTAGCCTCTCTTCCATCCCCCTACCATCCCCCTTACCATTTTGGTGGCTCTTCTCTGTACAAGTCAAGAAGTCAACTGAAGATGAAGAATGGGAGGAGAAAGACCTGGAGGTAGAAGAATTAAAGGCTGAGTTCCTAGTCCATGTGGAAAAAAGGTGAGTATGCTATGTTCCAGGCAAGGGAAAGATTACACAAATTTAATGCCTAAAGTTAAGAGCATGATAAATAAGATGAATAAGCCCATGTCCTTTATAAAAGGACCATTTATTAATATCACAGAAATATATCAAATGCAATATTTTGCAGGCAAAATTATTACTGAAAGAATTCTTCCAACAAAAACTCAGGCCCAGAAGAAAAAGAACATAACAACTCTTCTTTGGAAAAAATGCATGGAAGGTAAACTAAAATCACTGTGTGCGGAAGTATCACTGATTGATCTTAATGCTTTAAGATACTCATCTAAGATATTGAAGATCCAAAATATCAAGCTGAAACATGCTGTATTAACAAAAGACCTTCAATTCATATCCTCCAACAATAAATTGAAGGTAGCTGTAGAAGCGCAAAAACTGTGAAGACATAGCCTATTTTGATATCTGTATTCATATTCTCTTTGTAGAGAGAACCCAAAATAGTTCTACAGGGAATTGGGAAAGAACACTAGTATGGGAAAAACATCACCAACCAAATCTGAAACAGCAACCTTCTGGAGAAAACTATTTAAGGACCCTGCAGAGCACAATCGAGAAGTAGTATGGTTACCTGTTAGAAAAGTCAAACATCAAACCTATGGAATTGCTTGAAGTAACCACAAAGCAGCAGGAAATTGCATTAAAAAGAGCCCCAAATTGAAAGAGCCCTGGCCTAGATGGAGTGATGAACGTTTGGCTCAAACAACATCAACAAGACCTGGTAAACTGCAAAAAATCAATTGATCAAGCAGCCAGATTAAACACCGCAATGGCTTTTAACAAGAAGAACATATCTTCTCCCAAAGGCAGCTCCAAGTAATATTTCCAGAAATTACAGACCACTAATTTGTCTACCTATAATCTACTGTGTAAGCTGTTTACTGCAATAGATGAAATAGAAGATATGATCATATTGATTCTAATAACATGATGGCAAAAGAGCAGAAGGGCAATAAGAGGGGAGTATTTGGAACCAAAGACTGATTAATGTTGAATAAGGCCAGCATGGACAATTCTGAGAAAAGCAGAAATCTCAGAATAGCATGGCTTGATTATAAGAAAGCCTTTGATAGTATCCCACCCTCTTGGATAATAATTTATTTTGAAATGTATAAAATAAACCCTGGCTCGATTGAATATATTAAGTTCACCATGAAACTGTGACAACCCACACAAACTATTTGAAGTACGAAGATAGTCAGTCAGTACTGTAACCTGAGGGTTAAAATAAAATAAATTTTGCCTGGCTAGGCTGGGGAAATGCTATCCAGGGCTATCTGTGGAGTTAGAAATGTTTCTTCCTCTCCAGAGAAATCAAGGTTACTTACCTGTAACGGGAGTCCTCCGTGGACAGCAGGATAAGTCAGCCACACCTGGTGACGTCATCTGACGGCACCGAGGACGGAAGTACTCTCCCTCTCTCTTCCCCTTTCCCTCCGCACTGAAACATCCTTCCCGCACTTCAAAGCAAAGCTCAAGACACATCTGTTCACTATAGCATTCAATCTCCCCCCATAAACCTTACCCCTATGTTTGGTTCCCTCTTTTCCTTCCCTTCCCTGACCTATCCTTTCTGTCATGTCTTGTTTTAACCTGGTTTGTAAAATTCCTCCTTTCCTTTTTTTTTTTTTATATGATGGCGTTCTTTTCTTAAATCTTTGCAGCTTGTAATTTTAATTAATTGTGAACCACCCAGATGCCTATTTTGGTGTGGGTGGTATATCAAATTTTAATAAAACATAAACATAAACATAAGGTTCTCGCGCAGCAGAGGGTGCACCGGGATGGTTGTCGCAGTTCTAGGTGCTATATAAGAATCGGAGCACTTCCAAATCTTTTCTCATTGAATATATCAACAGCCATAAATGTGCTAAAGAAGGTCTCAGTCTTATTGTGGCACTACTCCTTAGACTTGCGTCTTAATTGATCAATGTGCCGTTTAACATCAACGACCTCCAGTTTATCAAACAGTGATACTAGTCATACTTTTATACTGCCATAGGTCTTCAATCCTCAGACGGCAAGTTTTTAGTATTATATGGCTATATACTTAGCTCTAATGACTAGAATGACTAGAATCGTCTGTATTAACAAATCCAATCGATACCCTCACTCCAACTCTCAATTAATTTCCCCTTTCTCCCGTGCAGGTTAAAACTTTCTAAAACAACTTCTTCCCTTACCGTATAAGCTGCCCGCGTTCGTTAAAGCATCGGATCAATCAACCAGTGTAGTAAGAAGGGAGTGGATTTGATTAGTTTGGATGAGGAGGACCTTTAAAAATGGAGTTGTGGGTCATACCTCGCATGCGCAGCGTTCCTAGCTAGGACGGAGAGAAAAATTGACTTGATGTGGTTGATCGATCCGATGCTTTAATGAACGCGGGCAGCATATACGGTAAGGGAAGAAGTTGTTTTAGAAAGTTGTAACCTGCACGGGAGAAAGGGGAAATTAATTGAGAGGTATCTTATATTTTATTTGTACACAGCACAATAAAGAAACGAATGATCCCCTGATGAAACCAATAGCGTGAAACTCATGGACGGTACCGGGGACAAGCGTCGGGATCAATTGGATTTGTTAATACAGAAGATTCTAGTCATTCTAGTCATTAGAGCTAAGTATATAGCCATATAATACTAAAAACTTGCCGTTTGAGGATTGGCAGTATAAAAGTATGACTAATATCACTGTTTGATAAACTGGAGGTTGTTGATGTTAAACGGCACATTGCTCAATTAAGACGTAAGTCTAAGGAGTAGTGCCACAATAAAACTGAGACCTTCTTTAGCACATTTATGGCTGTTGATATGTTCAATGAGAAAAGATTTGGAAGTGCTCCGATTCTTATATAGTTAATAGTGAACGACTAATATTGTAAGAGTTCATTGTCGATCATTCAAAAGCTGACCAATAAGTTGTGCAGTTCTAGGTGTGTCAAGGAACTTGCATGCTGCTTGTGTCTCTGGGCGTTGGTCAGGTGTGTCGCAGGTGCTAGGCAAGTTCAATGCACTGGCAACTTTCCGGAGGAACTTAGGGTAGGTGAGATCCTCAGGGCTGGATGATGGTGGGTCTGTCACCGGGGCTAAGGTTTCCAAGTCTGCTGCTGGGGTGGAAGTCTCAGGGGGAGCAGAAGAGGGGCATTCCCCAGAGTCCAGAGATTTGGACGCCGCCTCTTCTTCCCCGTTGCCGCCTTTTCCACCGGGGGCAAGCATGGAATCGGTTAAGGTGCCCCTGGGGGCATCTGGTGATGGGAGATGTGTGCAGGTCTGGGGGAAAAAGTTGGAAGCGATTGCCTCTGGTGCAGATGTGGAGGGGGCTTGGGTCCATTGCTGGAAGAGGGTGGAGAGGAAGGTGAGAAAACGGGAGTTGTCCTTGCAACCCTCAGCTCATGGCCCTGGAAGAGCATCATGTCCTTGGTATCCTGGCTGCTCTTGGGGGGGGCCTTTGGTGATCCGGGGGGGGGGGGAGGGATCAAGGTTGAGGAGGTGCTGAAGTCCAGCGGGGGAGGCATACCTGTCTGCCTGGGAGCCTGAATTCCAGCTGGAGGCAGAAGAGGAGCTGGTCCATCTGCAACGACGGTGCCAGCTCCTGGCAGAGCGGCGGCGATGCTTGTGGCTGCTGACGCTGCTACTGTTGCTGCGAGGTCTTTTGCCACGTCCAGAATGATGGCGCGGGCTGGATTGGCGTCTCCTCGCTGAGCGGGATCTGCGCCCGTGCTGGGGACGTCGGCGCGATGAGCTGCCCCTCCTCTGGTGATGGTGACGTTGGTGCTGACCCTTGGCGCTACGGTGAGAGGAGCCGGGGCTGGACATGACCTCATTCAAGATGGCCGCCTCATGTTATCCATGTGTGAGGGAGCTCCTGGCGGTCCATGAGGCAGCAGGATCACTCCAGTAGGGTCCACTGCAGGAGAGGATGGCTCTGGAGCATCGCGGCTATGGGTGGAGGCCATTGAAGGCACACCCGGAGCCAGAGGGGTCATCAGAGTAGGCACGGGGGCCGCGGCGGGAATAGCCATGTCCCAACAGTCTTTAGAAGTGGCGGAGCAGGGGGGGACCGGCGTCAGAGGAAAAAGCTTGCTGAACATATTTTTTCGGCATTTCTTCGCTCTCGGGGACATTTTTGCACAATGGATGCAGTCTTCTACCTTGTGTGAAATGCCCAGGCAGTGGATGCAGCAGGAATGGGAGTCCATGGAGTTCATCTTGCGTGAACATCATAGGCACTTCTTAAACCCAGGTTTGGGTATGGTGCTTGTAGTTTTTAAATGCTTGTAGATGTCTTGATTTTAAAATTTAAAAAAAGGGAGAAGATCCGTCTTGTTGGCAAGGCAGAAGAGGTAAAAAGTGGACGGCTAGGGGCAGTCCCAGGGGTAGAGCCAGGGGTAGAGCCAGGGGGAGGGGGTCCCACCAAGAAGGGAAAACCCCTTCTGGGCTAGAGAGAGAGAGTACTTCTGTCCTCGGCGCCATCGGATGATGTCACCAGGTGTGGCTGACTTCATCCTGCTTGTCCTAGGAGAAATTTTGCAACCTCCAGAGCTGTGTGTTTTTATGTAGGGGAGGTGCAGGAATTCCTTGAGCTTTCTGGAGTGAAATTGCAGAGGCAGGTAACAGGGAAATGAAACTGAATGGGCAGTTGGTTTTTGTTTGTAGAAAAGGTGAGAGCTCTGAGAAATTTCTGAGTGAAAAGAGGGCTGAGTGTTTTTGAAAGGTGCTCAGAGAAAAAAGTGTTGAACTGGTGATTGGTGACTGACTGTGAAAGTGTGGTTTAATTCTCTGGAAAATGAATTTGGTGAACATTTGGAACATTGAGTGAGTGACTGAGAGAAATACCGACTGACTGTTTGATAGTCTTACTGGGTAAAGAATATTTCTTAAAGGAAGTTAAATGATCCTTGGAATCCTTTCTAAGGTCTAGAGAAGCTATTGATACTTGGAGCTGGAACTGTAATTCTGCATCTGACTTTAAGCTCTTGAGAGTGGATGAGAGGATTGATTTTATAAGAAATATCCTCGTGGACTAGAGGGAAAACGAACTGAATTTCCAGAAATTAGTAATTTCTGGCTGACGTGACTAACAAGTACCCTGAGACAAGAAGGGGAAAATCAAACCTAAACTGTGACTGCTGTTGGTTTTTAATTGAAGCAGAACACAAAACTTACATATTCTGCTGGGCTTTGTGCTTAGTTGTTTGAGACTGACCTTTAATGGGCCTGAGAAGACAGTCTGTCTCATTTCTGCATTGAAAGAGTAAAGCAGTCCCTAGCTGGCTCAGTTAAGAGAAATGCATTTGGGAAATTGCTGCATGGGGGTGTGTTTGGGTTGCAGTCCAGATTGTGGAGGTGTGGGGTGGTTGTATACAAAGAAACAAAGGAAGACAAGGTGTTTCAATTATCATTTTATTTAATTAGTTAGGAAAAGTGTTAAGAGTTGCTGAAAAAAACCAATATTCTTTCTTAAAGAGAAAAACATTTTGCCCCAACTTATAGGACAGACAGAGTTTTCCCTTGTTGTTTTGTTAAAGGTAGGGAGTAGTAGCCAGAACAGAAGAGGACATCAGAAGAACCTGGGAAGATCTTTAGTCCAGTAGCAGAAGGATCCGGAGTCCTGGGCCCCTTTGCAAGAAAGAGAACTAGTACTGGTGTACCTACATAGAGACAAACAGGGAAAATATATTTGAGCTCAAATCAGACACTGGGGCAAAAAAACAATTCCATAAAGGAAATTTACCTGTTAGAGGGGGGAAAGTTTGAAGATTTTGAAAAGGAAAAATAAGAATTCCTAGTAGGAATTTGCCTCGAAATTTTTGTGTAAAAGTTTCACCAGCAGGTCTAAAGAATAACTTGACTTGCCTGTTGCTTGATGTGACTGAATACACTTACCGGAGTTATTGTTATGCTGATGTAAGCAAAATATTACTGTGAGTTAAGAAGAATATTTTGGATGGTTACACTGTTGTAATATTTAATAAATTGCACTAAAATCCTATTCCTGAAAGTAAACGTCATCTATGTAGTCCATCTATGTAACATAACATGTTTGTTATCTGTTCTTGTTCTTTGTAAAGCAATTGTTCCTAGAGAGCTCTCTTGTGTTCTGTGTATACCACCTTGAATTGTAGAAAGGTGGTATATAGACAAATTTAAATAAATACATTTAAATAAAATTATTACAACCCACTACCTAGCTACAATTAGTACCTGTAATATTCATTTTAGTTTATGTTCCTCTTGTTTTCTACTTACTTCATAGTAAAGAGAGAGTAAGAAGAGGTTAGTGAAATCTGTCAGCTTCCACCCAAAGAAATGCCTGACTCCGACCGCTTGAGCCATCTGACTACATTTAAACATCATTGATGCTGTTGAAGTGACTCTGATAGTAAGCTCTTTGGGGTAAAGGAGGGCTACAGTACATCATTCTTAACAGCAAGATGCAGCAAGGAATATTTCATGGAAACTCTCTGTTGCCACTTCTCTTTTGTATGATGCTTAATCCACTGAATACTCTCATCAACTCTTTGGTATATGGATTTATGTTAAATTACACGTTAAATTACTGCTGACTTTACACACCTGGGGTTAAATTGACCCCATCAGTAAATGACCAGAAACCATGAACAATTTCATCCACATAGGGGTATATTTACTAAACCGTCTTAATGTGCGCCCGGCGCTAGTGTGCAGGATGCCATATAAGGAGTGGGCGTTTCAGTCTTAACATAGCAAACCGGGATTATCGTGCGCTAATGTGCGCTGCGCGCTAATGTGCGCCGTGCACATTAGCGCTCGAGAAACGTGCACGGGAAGCATAAGCAGGCGCGCTGATGTGCAAACAGAGGAACAGAGCTGCAGTACAATGGTTAAGACACTGACTGATGGTGGAGGGGTCATGGGTTCAATCCCCCACTGTGCCCAATGAATAAGGCTGGCTGAGGCACTACCTGTTATGTGCAATATTGCATTATGAGGCATTTTAATTTTATTTTATTTACTGCTGCTAGCAAACGCACTCTCAAAGTGCTGTAACATAAGGTGCTGCATAAGGCACCCCATAAGGTACCCCAGAGGGCACATTTTAAAGTGCACTGTCCGCCAAGGCACTCTACAATGTTGCTTAAAGGGTGGCCTATAGGGCGCCATATAGGGTGCCCTATGAGGCACGGCAAGGTTACAGCACTGTTTCTGATGGCAGCACTGCACATGTTAACGTGTGGTAAGCTGAAGTAGTTGTGCTGACATGCAAACAGCAACAGCAGTGTAGCATAATGGTTAAGACACTGACTGATGGTGCAGGGGTCATGGGTTCAATGTCACAGTGCAGCTTTTGCATATGACTGCCTGAGACATTACCCTTTAATATCAGCAGTGCTTTGTGAGGCATTTGGATTTTTTTTTATTTCTGCTGCCAGCAAACACACCCTCACATTGGCATAACCTAAGGTGCCACATCATGCACCCTATGCGGCACTCCTGAGGACACATAATAAGGTGCACTGTCCAACACGGCACCTTATAATGTTCCCTTTGGGGCACCTTATAGGGCGCTTTGGAGGCACCTTCAGGCTACAGGGGGGAGGGGGGGGGAGGGAGGGAGGGGGAGGGGGGGAGGGGGAGGGAGAGGCGGGGGAGGGGAGGGAGGGAGGGGGGGAGGGGGGAGGGGGAGGGAGGGAGGGAGGGGGGAAGGGGGGAGGGGGGAGGGAGGGGGAGGGGAGGGGGGAGGGGGGAGGGGGGGAGGGAGGGGAGGGGGGGGGAGGGGGGAGGGGGGAGGGGCCGGCTGTTTGGACCCATAGGCGGATTATGTAGTACCACCCAAACTGCCCTCTGGAGCTCAGGATCTCCCACCAACAGATCCACATTCTACATCATTGCAATGGTGCTGGTAGAGGGGACCATCAACCTCAGTTCAGCTGGGGGACAGACAACATACAGGGCAGTCCATGCATTTCTGTACGCATCCATACGGTGATAGCAGACAGACAGGAGGCCTGGAAATGTTCAGCTGCCCACCACCACTATCTGATATTCTCCAGCAGCAAGCACAGTGAATCTGCAGCCGCTGCACCCTGCAAGGTGTTCCAGCCTCACACATACTAACTGCAAACAGTCTGCTAACTAGTCCATAGTGCATATTACTGGAAGAAATTTGTGCACCCAAAACTGGGATGTCAGCACACCCACCAAGCAGATAGGTTAGTGATTGGGCCCCAAAAAAGTCAGCCCATAGATATCACTTGAAAGAGATGCTATTAGCACGATGGGGGACCTAGCCATGCCATGGTGACTGCTCAGTCAGGGTGAGAGGGACCTCCCAGCAGGACATGCAGGGGCCACCCTGTTCGTGCAGGTGATGGCCGGCCACTACAATGTCCCAGCCATTGCCCTATGCCCTGTGCTCATGCATCCTGCCCAGGCTACCCTGTCCGAGCTATACCCACAGTACCTTGCTCCTCATTATGCACATTGGCAAGCTAACACTGGACACAGTGCAAACAGTGTGGGCTGAGTAAGGTGTTGCAACCATCACACACTGGATGGACAGACACACACTCCCACACCTATGCCAGCATTGTGCTACTATAGAGAGTTTTTGCAGTCCTGGCCAACTCAACAGTCCTGGACACAGCGCAGGCATGGCTATGGTAGGCAATACTGTTGGGGTCACTCCCCAGGGTGCTGGACACTGTCAGACACCAGACCTGGAACACACTCCACAGACATCAGAGATATTGGTATGATATAGCTCAATGAGCATATTGTGCTTAACTTAGGAATTGCTATCTGCCAGTAATCATAGCAACCTTTTGATATATGTGTACCATATTCCCAGGTTTAGGGTGGCATTGCTAAGGTATGCACGTACTAGTATTGTGAGATGTACGCAAGGCCCGATATCCTGCCTCTCCGTGAGGCTTTCGAGAATGGAGCCTGTGGGTGCGGTTCTTTCTGCTCCTGTTGGCCGCTGCTCTAGGACAGAGGTCCCCAACTCCAGTCCTGGTGAGCCAAACACTGTTCATGTTTTCCTGCTGTCCCTAATGAATATGCATGAGATACATCTGCATACCATGGGGGAGGCGCATGGAAATGAAGCACACACATCTTTATTAGATACAGCATATACATGAATGATTTGTGGCCCTCCAGGACTGCATTTGGGGGACTCTGCTCTATGTAATGCGCATGTTTCTGGTGTCTGTGCTCTGTAGGGTAAAATGTAGATGTTTTGGGCATGTTTACGTTATCTGCTCTAAAGGTTCTGTCTGTATTATCACATTTTTGTGGTGGGTAAAATGTGGGGACTGGGATGGCAGGGGACACAGCTGGGCTTTGAACCTGTGACCTTCTGCTCCTGAAGGCACTGGCTGTGTGCGCTACACCCCTGTCTTGGCACAGAAACAGTGCATTCCCTGGGGAGTCCATGGCTGTTTGTCATACAGGGCCTGTCTGTTGCAGTGCACGGCAACCACGTGAAGAGGGCTAGGCCATGGTGTGCTGTGGGGCAGCAGACACTGCCCCCTCCACCACCGGTACCCTTCCGCCACCATGCTGACATGGCCTTATATTGGAGACAGCATCAAACCTGAATGATTTGTGGCCTTCCAGGGCTGCGTTTGGGGGAATGTGCTCTAGGTAATGCACATGTTTCTGGTGTCTGTGCTCTGTAGGGTAAAATATAGGCATTTGAACCATGCTTATGTTCTCTGCAATAAAGGTTCATCTGTACTTTCACGGTTTAGTAGTGGTTAAAATATGGGGACTGGATTGGCAGGAGCCCCGGCTGGGACTTGAACTGTGACCTTCTGCTCCTGAACACACTGGCTGTGTTCACTGCACCACACTGTGGCCACAGAGACAGTACAGTCCCTGGAGATAGGAAACCTGGCCAATGGGGTCGGAAACCCTGCTCTGGACAATTTCACTGTGGGCTCATTCACCTTGTATGGGGACGGAGCGTAGACCCTTGCAAAATTCATTTCTTTTTTTTGGAGCTTGTTTTTTGATGTTGCCCATTGATATCACTATTGGCCAGCTTGGTTATGTTTTTTTTCCATTTTGTTGAGGTCATTTTCACTGTTTCTTTGCCCTTTTGTTCCGTGCACATGTATCACACTTATCACTTTTTGTAGGTCTCCCTGGTTTTGCTGTACATTGCTGACGGAAATGGTTTCTTTTCCCTTTAAATCGGCTCTAACGCAAGGGTTTCTCTGGCGTTATTTTTTTGCCTCGGATTTCACAGCGTTAGTGTGCGGGGAGCCTCTCCCCTCCCACTCTCCACCCATTGACCCCTTCTCTCCGCCCATGGGGAGCCTTCCTCCGCCCTCCGGGAGCCTTTGCCCGCCTTCATCACTTGTTTTCGCCGCGGCGCGCATTATCGCACGATAAGGTACCTGTGCGCCGCAAGATGCGACATTATCACGCGATAAGGTACCTTATCGCGCGCTAACGTTACAAAGCACACATTAAGACGGTTTAGTAAACATACCCCATAGGATTGGTATTTTAATGCATTTATTAAAAACAGTTCTCAGTTTTTGCTGTTTAAAAATGTTCAATGTTTATGATATAAAAGTAGTCTAACTATTAACTTCAGTTTATCACTTAATTGTAATTAAGTCTTGACACCCCTAGTATAATCATCTATCTAGGCGTCTTTTAGTCAGCACATTCATTGCATAACAGCTGGCAATGTTCTGGGCATATGGCTGTACCACATCGCTTGCGGTATTTTGATGTTTTCTTATCTGATAATCTGGTGCAAAGCTGGCAGCGCGATCATGTCCCTCTGGATTCACAGCCTGTAGGACCAGGTAAGCTTAATCCAAGTAGTTGCATGCAGATTCGCACCCCTTTCTGAAGTGTTCTTGGGTTCTGCAATCGCAATGTCTGCTGTGGCAGAACTAACTCCTTTGCCAGTTCTGTTAGGAACAGTCGCCGTTTGTGGGACACCTCTGTTTGCCATTTGGGTTTTTGCTGCACCCAAATTATGTAAGTTGCCACACCAGCGACATCGAACCGGTGAGCCTGACGTCAATACCGGGAAAAATGATAGAAACCATCATAAAGAATAAAATTACTCAGCATGTAGATAGTCATGAACTAATGAGAGACAGCCAACATGGCTTTAGACAAGGAAGATCTTGTCTTACTAATCTGTTATGTTTTTTTGAAGGAGTGAATAATCAGGTGGACAAAGGTGAGTCGGTTGATATTGTGTATCTGGACTTTCAGAAAGCCTTTGACAAGGTCCCTCATGAGAGACTTTTGGCAAAACTAAAGAGTCATGGGATAGGAGGCAGTGTACTATTGTGGATCAGGAACTGGTTAAAAGATAGAAAGCAGAGGGTAGGGCTAAATGGCCAATTTTCCCAATGGAGAAAGGTGAATAGTGGTGTACCCCAGGGATCTGTGCTGGGTCCGCTGCTTTTTGACATATTCATAAATGACCTGGAAAGTGGAATAACGAGTGAGGTTATCAAATTTGCAGATGACACAAAACTATTTAAAGTTGTTAAAACCCAAGAGGATTGTGGAAAATTGCAAGAGGATCTTGATAAATTGGAAGACTGGGCATCAAAATGGCAGATGAAATTTAATGTGGACAAGTGCAAGGTTATGCACCTAGGGAAGAACAACCCAAACTATGGTTACACGATGCAAGGTTCCACATTAGGAACCACCACCCAGGAAAAAGATTTAGGCGTCATTGTGGATACCATGTTAAAACCCTCAGCCCAGTGTGCAGCGGCGGCCAAGAGAGCAAATAGAATGCTAGGTATGATAAGGAAAGGAATGGAAAATAAAACAAAGGATATTATAATGCCTCTATATCGTTCCATGGTGAGACCGCACCTTGAATATTGTGTGCAATTCTGGTCGCCGTATCTTAAAAAGGATATAGAGTTATTAGAAAAGGTTCAGAGAAGAGCCACCAAAATGGTAAAGGGGATGGAAGGATACTCCTATGAAGAAAGGCTAAAAAGGTTAGTGCTCTTTAACCTGGAAAAGAGACGGCTGAGGGGAGATATGATAGAAGTCTATAAATTAATGAGCGGAGTGGAACGGGTAAACGTACATCGATTGTTTACCTTATCAGAATATAGAAAGACTAGGGGACATGCAATGAAGCTACAGGGTAAACTATTTAAGACTAATAAAAGAAAATATTTTTTCACTCAACGTGTAATCAAACTTTGGAATTTGTTACCGGAGGGTGTAGTAAAGGCTGTTAGTATAGCTGGGTTTAAAAAAGGTTTGGACAAGTTCCTGGAGGAAAGGTCCATAAGCCATTATTAAGAAGGGACCCAGGATATCAATGCTTGAACCAATACAAGCATTGTGGAACCTGTGTCCCTTGGGGAAACTGCTAGGTACATATGACCTAGATTGGCCACTGTTGGAAACAGAATACTGGGCTTGATGGTCCTTGGTCTGACCCAGTATGGCATATCTTATGTTCTTATGTTCTTATGAACATGTTCATCAGCAGGCATAACGGCCATCTTCTAGTGCCACGTTTGCATGTATATGTACGCACAAGCTTGTCCAGATTGTCTACTCCAGACTTAGTAGTATTATAGTGAAGAATCATTGCAGGCTTCTTTTCATTCTTGTCGTCTATCGTCTTGTCATAATGCATGCTGCTCAATGACCGTTTTGTTTTTCTTTGGAACATAACTCACTAGTGTGATCTCTTTGCAAAAAACAAACTGTGATGAAAACAGTTCCATGATCCGCGAAATCAGCAGTTCACCTGGTATGTCCCTTTTGTTTTTTCTCATGGTGCCAACAACTGTAGTGTGTTGAATCAGAAGATCTTCAGCCAGTCCTACATCAGTAAAGAAATTATCACATTTAACATTGCGGCCAGTTTTCCACCAATGTCTAGTCAATCTTTTCACTATTTCAACTCCTTTCTTCAGTTCGACCGCTGCTCCTGGTTGCTTCCCCAGATAAACGTCTCCTTTCAGTGGATAGCTGGTTTCTGCATCGCAGTTCAAGAATATCTTTATTCCATAGTTTCCTGGCTTTGTGGAAATGTATTGTCGAAAGCCGCACTTGCTTCTGAAGCTGACCAGTTGCTCATCAACTGTCATATCCATTCCAGGTAAGTACATCATTGATAAGCGTGCATTTAGCATGTCCCATATATCACGGATGGGTGCCAACCTGTCGGTGGCTATGCGTTCTGGACGAGTGCACAAGTTATCCACTCTCACAAACCGTAAGATATCCTGGAAACGATTTATGTTCATTACGGAGCGATAAAAAGGTTTTGAGTCAGCTGCAAACAATGATGTAATTGATTCCTTTGATGATCTGTCTTTACCGGCATGCAGCAATATTCCAATGGTTGCCTTTAGTTCAACAATGTCAATATCTGTCCACTCTTTTACGTTTCCATCAATTTGTTTGGCTTGTGTGTGGTAATAGTTCTTGACATAATGATTAGTCTCTCTAAGAATGATGTCCAGCATTTCATCGGCAACGAACAAAGAGAATGCCTTGCCTATTGACTGAACTTTGCCTGCCTTGTAATGCCAGGCATCTGACGAAGCAGATTAGCTGCCGTTGTACGCAATGCAGCATTAGGCTCGTCTTCTGACCATATGCGTCCACTCTTTGCCTTGTAGATTTTACCTGATTTCTTCTGTTTATAAAATCCTGAGTTAATTTTTCTTTTCTTGCTTGGTTGTGGATCATCATCATCAGATAAGAGTACAGGGATGATGCACTGTCTTCATCCTCCGCAGTATCACCTGCCAGGTACTGTGCTTCCTGTCCTTCAATTTGATCGTCATAGTCACTAGTTTGTTCAACATTGTCTGGCTTACCATCAGAGTCTTCACCTTCTATTCCTGTTTCATCTTCTGATGATTCATTTTCAAGTTCAGCTAATACTGCCTGAAGTATAGCCTGGCTTGTTAGACAACGAGGACGACTATTACTCATTTCACTCAGAATTCTTGGAACAATAAAATAACTGAAATCATAATAAATAACTGTTATTACCAATCAAATATATCTCAGAAAAAAGAAACAATGTTAGCAGCAAAGTGCTATTACTTCTATAACAGCAATGAAGAGGTCTATACGAACACATGCCTGGTATGAATTCAAACGCTAAAAAATGTCGCCTTAATTTCACATGAAGATCACAGTAGCCTACAGATGAAATAGCCTAGCAAAGCCAAATTAACAATAATAACCACAACATGAACCTGAAACAGGAATTCTGACAACACTGATTTCGCTAAGCTGGGGTCAATTTGACCCCAGGTGTGTATAATAGGTATATACACCATAAAAATGTTAACAAAAAATTACTGTTTCCGATTAAATGATAACACTCTACGGGAAATTCAATGGCTGTCAATATTGAGAAGCTACCGGAAGTTTTAAGTCATGGCTGAAATAAATAAGTAATTTGACATAACAAAAGGCTTGGGGTCAAAATAACTCCACGTGTGTGGCGAAGGGTTAATCCTAAAGAATGTAACAACCTAGAAATAACATCAAACTTATTGTTTATAGATGGCCTGAAGCTCTACTGTTTCAGAGCAGCTCCATGTAATGAAAAGCTTCTCAAATGACATCTAGATGACTTTTGGCATAGACAACTGTGCTAAGGCAATCTTCCTTGGAGGAAAACTGAGCAAAACTGCAAACATCTCCATGACTGAGGGCTGTGACCTTTGAACTTGAACAGGTAGGCATATATAAATAACTAGGAGTAGAAGGACCAACAATCCAAGCAAAAAATTACTGAGAGAAAAGATCAGTAGAGAATATTTATAGCAGATTAAAATTGTCATGGAATAAGATACAGGCCAGTTCGCACCGGTTCACTCGAACAGGTTCCTAGCGATTCCCACATTTAGCGAACCGGTCCCTACAGGCTGTTTCACCATTGGATTGGCACTGGTGGTTTTAAAAACACCCAATATTATTTAGATGGCATTGGGGAGATTGTGGCACTGGGAGAAGCCCCCGCTGCCATCCAAATAATGTCGGGTATTTTGAAGGCTGCCAGTGCAGATCTGGTGGTGAAATAACCTGTAGGGACCGGTTAACCAAACGTGGGAAATGCTAGGAACCGGTTAACATGAACCAGTGCAACCCACTGCTTCCTACTATGGACCAACTTATTCCTATGAGGACTAGAATCTCACTACTGGATACAAGCCATTAATTCCCTGGCAATCCTTGTACTCTTATACAACTTTCAGATTATAGATTGGCGTCTTAAAAATCTTGAGAAATTGGATGTACAAACAAGAAAACTCCGTAGTGTTTATGAGGTCATTTATAAGAACCAGTGTGCACAAAGACTATACGTCCTTAGAGCTGAAGAAGTACTGGGCCTCTTAGAAAGCTATTATAAAAAAGCGGGATATAAATGCAGCTAAATAAATTATACATACAGAACTACTATAATAGGCCTTCAGGCCTACTTAACAACATCATCGGATCCAAACACACAAAGTGCTGAAATATGAAAATAAACATACAGAATCTGTTTCCAGCATTAAACTTGGACAAGCATTCTGAACAGTAGACAGGAATGGGTAAGAATCCACCAGCACACACAGGGAAAGAAGCAACAGGATTTGCAAAAGAAGAGAAAAAGTTATTCAAAGAAATAGATCAGCAGACAAGGAAAAATAAGTGGCAAATGCATAAATGCAGTTGGAAATGGAAAGGTTTATTCCAGGAACCATTTGTCAATCAAGACTAGATACATCAATGGTTAATGACAGGCAGGGGCGGCCCAAGGGGGGTGCGGGGCCATGTGCGGAGACTCAGTGCGGGGCCTCATTTGCATAAGTGGCCTTATTTGCATAAATATTTGCATAATGTTACCATACACTAACTTTTAGTAAACATGTCTCTTAATGAGTGTATGGATAAAGAAAGACTAAAAGATTTCTACATTACTATAATCCAGTGCCAACCACCAGGCACATTAGGAACTACTACAAACGCTGCCCATTTAGAACCCATAGCAAACCCGCCGTATCCTGACAGCATTACCAGGACTCACAAAGCACCATACCCTAACTATCAAAAGGCAACACTGCAAATATTAAACCAATACATTTCAGAGAATACTGGGGAAAGAGAACAAGTGGCAATGTCAAATAGGAATTACATAAACAGAATACCTCAGCTCAGTTACACATGCAGAACATAGACCATCACCAAACAAGGAATCACAATTTAGAAACAGGAAGGCAATAATTAAACTGGGAACCCCAAAAGCCAAACTTGGAATGTACAACAACACTGTAGAAATAAAACTATAAATTAATTTCCTCTTGTACCAAACAAAGCACAGACGTTAATGATGCACATTTCCCAGAGGTTTCATATTCCAGTTAATAAATTCAAAATAAAGAGATATTTCTACCTTTTGTGCATTTTTTTTCAGTTGCAATTGCTCCAGCCACTTTCTTCTGGTTTCTTCATGTTTTCTGCTAACTGTCCATCGTCTGCTGTCCATTTGTTCTTTCTTCTCTCTTCTAGTTTTTTTTCCATTCTCTCTCTACATCTGCTTTAACATACTAATCTTTCTCCTTTTGCTCTTTCCTCATTCCTATTTCATCCACACAAATTTTACCCCTCCATCCTCAATCCCCACTTACTCTCCCAATACCAGGCCAATTGTAGATTTTTCATCCCTCCCACACAAAATATTTTTCCCCTCTCCATTTTACTCTCCCAGCCCCATCCCATTCTAATCCTCCCCCAACATCAGCTCCCTTCTAGTTCCAGTCTCACCCAGCATCCATTCCCTTCTAGTCCCTGCATCAGCCCATTTCCAGTCCTAGCCCACCATCAACCCATTTCCAGTCCTAGCTCCCCCATTCATTTTCAGTCTGAGTCCCTTCATCAGCTCATTTCCAATCCTAGCCCCCCATCAGCCTACTTCTAGTCATTTCCTAGCCCCATCATCAGCCCATGTCAAATCATAGCTCCCCTCCACTCAGTCCAATTCCAGTCCAAGCCCCCCCCATGAGCCTACTTTCAGTTCTAGCCCCTCCATGAGTCCATTTCAATTCAAGCCCCCACCACAGCCCATTTTCAATCTTAGCTCCCCCCAACAGCCCATTTCCAGTCCTATCCTAGCTGCTCCATCAGCCCATTTTCAGTCCTAGCTCCCTTCCCTCACAGCCCATTTCCATTCCAAGCTCCCTCCCCATCAGCTATTTGCAATTCAAGCCTCCCCTTCCACTCAGCCCATTTCCAGTCATAGCAACCCCCCAACCCATTACCAGTCCTAGCCCCCCATCAACCCACTTCCAGTCCTAACCCCCCCATCACCCCATTTTCAGTTTAAGCCCCCCCATAACCCATTATCAGTCCTAACCCCCCATCAGCCCACTTCCAGTCTTAACCCCATCAGCCCATTGCCAGTCCTAACCCCCCCATCAGCCCACAGCCCATTACCAGTCCTAACCACATCAGCCCACCTCAAGTCCTAACCCCTCCCCATCAGCCCATTTCCTGTCCTAGCCCCCCCCCCATAGCCCATTATCAGTCCTAACCACCCCCATAGCCCATTAGCAGTTCTAACCCCCCCATCACCCCATTTCCAGACAGCCCCCATCAGTCCACAGCCCATTACCAGTCCTAACCCACCCCCCAGCCCATTAGCAGTCCTAACAACCCCCCCCAGCCCATTAGCAGTCCTAACCCCCCCCACCCCCCCAGCCCATTAGCAGTCCTAACAGCCCCCCAGCCCATTAGCTGTCCTAACAAACCCCCCCAGCCCATTAGCAGTCCTACCCGCCCCCCAGCCCCTTAGCAGTCCTAACCCCCCCCCCCCCCCCCAGCCCATTAGCAGTCCTAACAGCCCCCCTGCCCATTAGCAGTCCTAACAGCCCCCCAGCCCATTAGCAGTCCTAGCAGCCCCCCATAGCCCATTAGCAGTTCTAACCCCCTCACCCCATTTCCAGACAGCCCCCATCAGTCCACAGCCCATTACCAGTCCTAACCCCCCCAGCCCATTAGCAGTCCTAACAAA
Source organism: Ichthyophis bannanicus (assembly GCA_033557465.1). Taxonomy (NCBI): domain Eukaryota; kingdom Metazoa; phylum Chordata; class Amphibia; order Gymnophiona; family Ichthyophiidae; genus Ichthyophis; species Ichthyophis bannanicus. The sequence goes on along the minus strand of CM066035.1, from coordinate 407,300,337 downwards.
CCCCCCCAGCCCATTAGCAGTCCTAACCCCCCCCACCCCCCCCAGCCCATTAGCAGTCCTAACCCCCCCACCCCCCTAGCCCATTAGCAGTCCTAACAGCCACCCCAGCCCATTAGCAGTCCTAACAGCCCCCCATAGCCCATTAGCAGTTCTAACCCCATCACCCCATTTCCAGACAGCCCCCATCAGTCCACAGCCCATTACCAGTCCTAACCCCCCCCAGCCCATTAGCAGTCCTAACAAACCCCCCCAGTCCATTAGCAGTCCTAACCCCCCCACCCCCCCCAGCCCATTTTCGTTCCTAACCCACCCACCCCACCTAGCCCATTAGAGGTCCTAACCCACCCCCCCCTCCTAGCCCATTAGCGGTCCTAACCCCCCCCCCAGCCCATTAGCGGTCCTAACAGCCCCCCCAGCCCATTAGCGGTCCTAACAGCCCCCCCAGCCCATTAGCGGTCCTAACAGCCCCCCAGCCCATTAGCGGTCCTAACAGCCCCCCCCCCAGCCCATTAGCGGTCCTAACAGCCCCCCAGCCCATTAGCGGTCCTAACAGCCCCCCCGCCCCATTAGCAGTCCTAACAGCCCCCCGCCCCAGCCCATTAGCAGTCCAAAAAAAAAAGCTGGCTCTCTGGCTGCTGCCGCTGCCGCCGCGGCAGAATGCAGTGTCCCGCGGGGCCCCCTCTGCGCCGGCTGAGCCCTCTGCCCGGCTTTCAGATTCGCGAAGGGAGAGTGTCTCTCCCTCGCGTCTCTGTTAAGCCCGCAGGGGCTAATGGGAAATTTCCCATCAACCCCTCGCGTCTAAAGGGGCTGATGGGAAATTTCCCATTAGCCCCTGCGGGCTTAACAGAGACGCGAGGGAGAGACACTCTCCCTTCGCGAATCTGAAAGCCGGGCAGAGGGCTCAGCCGGCGCAGAGGGGGCCCCGCGGGACACTGCATTCTGCCGTGGCAGCAGCGACAGCAGCCAGAGAGCCAGTTTTTTTTTTAAATGTAATTTTGAGGAAAGCAGAATGTTCTTTGCGCGGGGCCCCCTGAAACGCGGGGCCCTGTGCAAAAAACATTCTTGCTCAATGGATGGGCCGGCCCTGATGACAGGTAAACCAAAACCAAAAGATGAGAGATTTATAGTTGAAGCCCAGGACAGTGGATTGTGGACAAGATGGTTCACAGCAAGAATAGAAAAAACTTGCAAAACAGATTATAGATTTCGTAAGAAAGAACTGGATATGGTTACTCATCTTGTAGCTGACTGTGGCATTCTGATGACAGAAAATTTCTACACAGGAAGGCACAATAAAGTGGCATGCCTAATCCTCTACAACATCAATGCACCAGAAATGTACTGTAAGAATTACAGAGAATGAAAAGGCTATGATCACCATTTCGACAGATTAAAAAGCTGGATGCAAGGAAGCCTGGTATAGTGGTAAAGGCGAAAACTGCAAGAACAACATTGATTATAGAGCTGTAGGTTCCAAGCGATCATTCTGTGAATTGCATTGAGAGGGAGAAGATCCTCGGGTACTAAGAAATACAGATTCTAAGAAAATGTGAAAAAAAGATAATTTCCCATTATACTGAGGGCCACAGGCTTGATTAAGAGGAATTTCCATTTGTACCTTGATAAGTTGTCTGTATAATCATATGAACTCCAGAAGGAGGCTCACCTTGGCATGATGCTTGTACTGTGCTTGGTGTTAGCAGTAAATTTGAGAGACAGATCATACTCCGGCTTAGGAGTGAGGTTCATTACTATTATGGTATGTGCAAAAGTAACCCATTTGGAGAAATTGCCCCTGAGAAAATCTGCTCCCTGTTGGATCAGAGTGTATGCTCGCTACAGTAAGTGAAGAAGTGAGACAATCTAGGAGAAACTGGCTCTAAGCAGGGTCCCAGGGCATGTATTGCCCTGCAACCACTGGGACCAGGGCTGCATTTTACTTGTTTTATTCTGCTATGAGTATTCTTTTGTGAGCCACCGTGAACAATGTTTTTGCTAGGCAAATAATCAAAATTAAATAAAGATCCTTGCATATTGATAGGAAAACCGTGCCGGGAAGTGGTACACCCATGACTAGTGGGCTGGGAAAATCATTCAGCATCAGGACTAGCGAAGGCCCTGCGTATCACCCTTTCTATGTGGTCCAGGCAGTTATAAAACTAAGGAGCACACCAGTTCAGGGAGCTGTTGTTCTGAGCTCCTGGGGTGTTAGGTATCTGGGTTCAGACTTGTGAAAAGAAGAGATGCTATGTAGCAGTAATTATTGAAAGCTTTGGTACTTGACACATTCTCATTCACCCTTCTCAATAAAAAGAGTCCAGGGCAGAAGTCTGTGTTCTGAACAAAGGGTTTACTTAAAATTAGGGTTGCTGTTTAACTTTGAACATCTTAGTGACTTTGTTCTAAGCTGAAAACAATTAGAATCCTTTGTGTAGTTTAGTATTTTGCAAAATATTAATATAAAAAAAAGAATTGTCATAAGTCAGGCAAGCCCCCATTTAAGGAATTTGCTGTACTCTTGCTGTTACGTGCTGTTGGCAGACTTCTAGCCTTGTGACATTTGGCCAGGAGCATGCTCTGTCTTTAAAGCACTTAAGGTTAATATTTATTGTGTACTTTTAAATATTTGGATGGTTTTTGCTTCCTATTGGTATTATGGGCTTTGACAATGGTGTTACTGGAATTCCCCTATTGGACCCTGTCCTTATTTGCATGTGGCCAGCATGTTGTTAACGTTTAGTTCCCCGGTACTGTAAAGACTCACTTCCCTCAATTAGGCACCTTAGTGTTCTTCTAATTTGTTGGATTTTTTTCACCTGATTGAGGTTTGTGATAAGGAAGCTTATCATAGCTCAGGAAGGGGCTATAGAAAAGGTGAAGTGCCCCTGAACAAGCAACCTGTCAGTGCTGGTAGAAATGAGAAAACAGAATTTTGCCATAAAAGACTACCAGTCCCAGAATGCACCAGGTTTCCAACAGCCATGAGAGGAGCTGAAGTGAGAAAACGTGTGCTCAATCAAAAGGGCTATGAGGTCATCCCCAAGCACTCATTGCAAAGGGCAGGGCTTGATTCAGCACAGCTACGCTGTGATAGGATGGAACACTCATCTCAAAGGGCAAGGCCTGATTCAGCACAGCTGCGCTGTGTTAGGGAGGAGCACTCATCCAAGCAGAATAAGAGTAGAGTTTATTCTACAGATGACCATCTTCATGATCACCTTGGATATCCAGAGAATTATCCTCAGTTTCATCTGAAGGATCATCAGAAGCAGAAGCCAAACCGGACGGACAGAGAGGGAAAGAAGCCCTCTGGAAGAAAGAGGAGAAAAGCCTTTGAGAGGTCTAGAAGAGTCCAAAGCAGTACGTATACTGGGAGGTATTCCAAGGGCCAGCATACACCATTGGACTGGGGAAAGCTAGAGGAATGCTGCTGCAGAGCTAGGAATCACCAGAGGCTACCTGTGAGGGAGACGGCTGCACGTGGAAGGGACTCTAAGACCTGTGCCAGAAGGTATGTGAAGAGAGATCCAGTGTCCAGGGATCTGGATTGGAAGGCTGGACATAAGAACTGGACTACATACTGGCCAGGCTATATAGAGAGGAACTCTTGCAGCAATGGAAGCTCAGGTATGAACACTGATCTATGCCCTAGCTATAACCTTGAAAGACAGCAGGGAAACAAGTATTCTCCTGAAAATGCTCCATTGAGAGATTCATCTGTGCCAATCCATGATATTGAACCCATGCTTGTTGAACAAGGGGGAATAATAGCAGATGAGGATCCTATTTATATGGACTGTTCTCTGTCTAAACTCCGTTGGTAACTTTCTGTTATAAAGTACAGCAACCATCACAAAGAAATACAAATTTGTTCTTTAATCTACTCAGAAAAGCTCCTGAAGCAGGATTTGACCCACACAGTAGAAAGCAAGCCAGCTAAGGGGTTTCAGCTGGTGACTGCTAGCAATTAAGCCTTACCTAATTGCTTGTGAGCCAGGAGAGAATCACTTCTGTATCTATGTGGGAAGTAATCAGAAGTTAACCTGCAAAGAACTGTTTGTTTCTTGCTTTGTGGCTTTTCATTTGTTGTTTTCCTGATTTTAACTTTGTTTTTCCAAGTTAACACTGAAAGCAAGTAACCTAATTTATGTGCTACCAAGCATATCTGTGTTGGGAGAAATAACCCCATAAATAAATATCTTATTGGCTTTACCCAAGAGCACAACTAAATTATTGTCAGCAGCTGTGTCTGGTGTGAATGAACTACATTGCCCACAATACCTTGCAAATCATATAGAAATATGCACTTGCCAAGAGTGTGAAGATTCTCACCCAGGCAGCCGTCTGACAGGTTGTTGCAGATCCTTGCAAGAACTCACACCTTCAGGCCACACACCCCCTGCATATATGCAGTGGCTCCAAGTCTCTCCTGTTTTCTTGGGGCGAGTACCCACCTACATCATGTTGGTGCAATGGCTAGGGGCCAAAGTCAGGAAACTGCCTTTGGGGTGTGGTTTTTCTACTATGTGGACTTTCCTTTCTCTAGGGAGTCCCATCTCATCCTAAAGTGATAATTCTGACCAGATATGAGTAGGGACATTGGATGGAACTGTTGATCCTAGCTGGAAAATCCAAGTAGTCTCTACAGTTGTATCCAGGGAGGCTGGCGGTATGCATCTTAGCCTACCAGTACCTGTGCCGGAGCACTGTTATAAGTGAACTATTTTGCTATGGCACAACCACTGCCAGCTGGACTGAATTACTTGTGAGACTGCAGTATAGAGGAACCCAAGTGCTTCCTTTATTGTGAAACACAAAGACTATTGTAATGCCACAGAAGAAAATAAAATTACCTGGCTCTGCCATCATTTTTTTGCAGGTCCGGGGACAATTTATGATGCAGGAGAATGTTTGCCAGCTCCCCAGGACTCCTGTGACATCGGAGGAGGTGCTCCGGGTGTGGCCACAGCGAACGTGGATCCCGCTGTGATCATGACGATGTCACCTGGGACTGAAAAGCGGCTCTGAGGGCATCGGGCAGCCACAGGAAGGTGAGCCTGAGACTTCCTGTGCAGCCCTGGAGCCTGGCCACACTCCATTTAAAGTTTTAATGTGCCAGCCCAAACCCAGAAGTGCCCATGCATGCACACTACAGGTAGGGGAGGGAGCCGCAGAGAGCTGGGAAAAGTATAAATAAATAACATTAAAATGAAAATAAGGCTCGTTAAGACTCAAAAATGACCCGGGTTGGGCAGGAATGGTGAGCCCTTGGACAGCAAAAACTAAAAGAAACCGTAAAAAAAAAAAAGAAAAGAAGTTAATCCAAAGGGCAGAAGCATTAAAATAAATCTGTGACAGAAAAGTGTTAAATAAAGAAGAATATGGAAAGAAGTAAAAATTATTCAGTGCCAGTATGTGGACGTGTGTTTATGTATTGTACGTATGGGTTTGGTGTCCACATGCAGGATGCAGGCAAACAGCTGAGACTGTAGAATATATGGAAAAAGCTCTCAAAAGGCTGATAGCATGACTTAATTTAAATACAGATACTAAGCAAACATAAGAAAATGGCTTAGAAGATTACTTTTATGTGTGCAAATTTCTGTTAGAGGCTTTAAAACACTGAAAAGGTGCTTTTGTGAATTGAAATAAAGCTAGTAAAAGGGTACTAGTTTCAAAAAGAGTTATGTGGAAGAACACTTTTACAATGAAGATATAATGCCGATACAAGAACTTAAGTAAGGGTTGGAAAGAAGACTTTGAGGAGGGAAGATGCGCCAGAGTTAGTGAATGTGTGAATGAGCTGTGAAATGATTTATTTAATATCAGAAATGTAAGTACAGTTGTGGCCAACATTATTGGCACCTGCAGCATGGCATATGTCAGCCATGAAAGGTGCTGTGGAACTGGTGCTGGGCACCCCACCTCAACCTCAGGGTGGGCACAGTACCCGCACAATGTGACTGTCTGTGGCTACTCTGTGGCAGTGCCACACATGGTCTGTTCCCCCTACCATGCGGAGGTGCTGTGGGGCTGCACATGGTCAGGACCCCCACCAGTCCTAGGTGATGGGGGGGGCACACCTCAACATATGACCATCTGTACACAGCTGATTTGCATGTGCAGTGCACCATGGGTATGGTTGCGTTGACCCAGATCCTGGCCAACACAGCAGGCAGTTTGGGTGGTGGCCTGACGCCCTTCAGTAGGCAGCCAGGGGGTTGTTAGCAGTTATGGGGCTGCAGCCCAGTGGTTCCTTCACTACCTGTGGGGCCAGTGGTTATGGGTTCAAACCCACAGTGGACTTATTTTATAGGGCTGTCTGCAGCATTGTATATTTTTAATGTACATTAGTGCTGCCAGCGACAACCCCTTAGCGTACTGTAACCTTACAGTGCCTCATAAGGTGCCCCATGTGTCACCTTATATGGCGCCCTATAAGGTGCCTTATAGGGTGTTCTATGGGGGACATTATGGGGTGCCTCAGCGGACAGTGCACTTTATAATGTAGCCTATGGAGTACGTTATGGGGTGCCTTTTGCGGCACCTTAGGTTACGCCACTGTGAGGGTGTGTTTGCTGGCAACACTACTGAAAATAAACGTAAAATGCCTCCTCATTCACTACATAATGTACAGGGTGATGCCTCAGCCAGCCTTATGCATTAGGCACACTGGGGAATCAAACCCATGATGCCTGTATCAGCAGTCAGTGCAGTAACCATTGTGCTACAGCTCTGTTTCAGTGATTTGTGTCTGTGCGCCTTCTTAAGATTAACGTGCGGTAACATGCCACGGCGCCCTGTAACGCTCGTTAGTTTTTGGAAAGCGCGTTAGCGGTAACGATGTACCGCCCATGTCCTTATTTAGGATTTCTGTCTCTACCGTGGCTCCTAACGCGAATCGCACTAACGCAGTTTAGTAAACATACCCCAAAAAGTTGACCCAACAATAATGTCCAACTGGTGAAAAAAAAATTTGTTGGAATATTTATCTTTAGGAGCAATACCTCTTGTAACAAATTTTCCCTTTTAATCATTTTAAGGTTTACCAAAAAAACTAGTGAACCAAAATCTAAAAGTGTATTCAAACACAATATATGTGTGAAACACCCCAAACTTTCTTCAATGAATTTAAAATTGGATATTGTAGTTGATATGGAAAGGCAGACTTAGATGGACCATGTGGTCTTTTTCTGCTGTCATATTTCTATGTTTCTATATTATGATGATGTACAGTTGGAATATTTCCAATTATTTCTCATGAGTGCCAATAATGTTGACCACAACTGTAATTGAGTGTGTCTTAAAGAAGTGTGTAAAAGCTTGAATGAAAGCTGGAGAGAAAATTTAAAGTTAAATGTAAGAACCTTTTTTTGCTTGGTGACTGGAATAAGGCTGAGGGAACCCTGCAGCTCATTTGAGCAGTTTTAAAACCAAGCTCCTTTGAGGCCTCCAAATCTTCTCCCATATCTCCTTCAACTGACTGGGTTCAAACTTGGGAGTGTATGGTTTCTATCTTTTTTGCTGTCACCTTCAGCCTCATCGATTCTCCACTGGTACTTGGAATTGCTGTCTCTTGCCTTCCTTCCTCTTCTCTACTGTCACACCCACCTCTTCCATTTGCCCCCTTCTCACTTTGGAAAAACCTGGCGATGTGACCTGGCTCTCCACATCTATAACAAATTAATTCCATTGTTCCAGTTCTTCATGGCATTCTTTTCGTAGCTACTATGGATCGGTGATCTCTTTCTTACCTAAACATGCTTCCCTCCACAACATTTCTTCTGTGAACTTTCTCCTCAAGTTCACCTTGCCTCTTTTCCATTCTTCCTAAGTCCTTCATGATATCTTGGAAGACCAGAATCATTCCCTCTGCCTCTGGTCCCGTGGACCTCACTGGCACTTCACTTCTGGATCAGGCCAAAACTCTGACTGGTCTTACTTCTCTGTACCTATATGGAACCTGCTCCTCTTCAGCCCAGTTTATGGCAGCTTGCATCAAGTAAGGAAACTCTATCTGAGAATTCTCCTCCACCCATCTTCTCATCTCTCTTCATAATGTATCGTCCTTCAGTCCCAGGAGAAACTGTTCTCTCAATGTTTCCTCCAGATCTCCGGGTCAAGTAGGGTCTTGGGTAAGTATTGCTGTTAGTTTTTCCTGGAGCTGGTATGCATAGGCTCTGGTTTTCTTTTGTGCCTTCTGTTGCAGGTCACAGAATTATGAGCATAAGAGATGCCATACTGGGTCAGACCAAGGGTCCATCATGCCCAGTATCCTGTTTCCAGCAGTGTCCAATCCAGGTCACAAGTACCTGTCAAGGTTCCCAAAAAGGTACACAGATTCCATGCTGTTTATCCCAGTCCTCTTCAACACTGGTTTATGGACTTCTCCTCCAGGAACCTGTCCAAACTTCCAAACCCATCCACACTAACAGCCTTCACCACATCCTCTGGTAACAAATTCCAGAGCCTGACTATGCGTCGAGCGAAAACATATTTTCTCCTATTAGTCTTAAATGGTCTATATTGTAGCTTCATTGCATGTCCCCTAGTCTTTCAACTTTTTGAAGCAGTAAACAACCAATCTACATTTACCTGTTCCCCTCCATTCATAGACCTTATCATATCCCCCCTCAGCCATCTTCCTGCCAAGTTGAAGAGCCCCAACCCTCTAAGCCCTTCCTTATATACCCTTTATCATTTTGGTGGCTCTTCTCTGTACCTTCTCTAGTTTGCCTTATCAGGTGACCAGAATTTCACATAAAATTCAAGGTGCAGTCGCACCATGGAATGATACAGCAGCATTACAATATCCTTTATTTTTATATTCCATTCCTTTCCTTATGACTCCCAGCATTCTATTTGCTTTCTTGGCTTTCTTTTATCCTAAGTCCAAGAGGGACTTTGTCACCATACACCTGTAGCAATAATTCAAAAATCAGTTCCACTGATTGTCCACGCCTTGGTGCCATATGCTTGACGGTTTCTATGGCCTGTCCCTTTAAATGATCTTTCAACGTTTCGAGCTGGTCTCCTGATGGGACTCTCAGAATTTTTAATGCTGATCTCACTTTCTCTATCCATTCTTCTACCGTACAATCTTCCGGTTGGCTCGGAAATGCATAAAAATCAGGGATGTTTTTCTCCCTCTGCCCCCTACCAACATACCTAATTCTACACGTTTCTCCATTATTTTTATATATATTTTTTCTGTCTGAATCATTTGAGGATTTTACATGTTGTTTTCCTCCTCTCTCTGACAGCAGTCAAGGTTTTCTCCAATCTGTGTCATTTAACAGCTCTCTCAGCTGTGCCTCTTCACTACAGTGTTGCCATTGGATATCCTTGCTCCCTCCCCTCAACATCCTGGCACTTTAACTTTCATTTTTGTATTAAATAAAAATTGTTTTACACATTTCAATACACTTTATGATTACAATACTTTTACAAATGGATCAAATCACTGCTTTAAACAAACTTAAGTTAATAAAAACTATTTTAATGTGGTCACTGAGCTCTAAACACCTCCCAAGGACCATTGGTACATTTTAAAACTTTTAATCATACATTTTTATTATCGGATAATTCCAGATGTAGACCACACTTCCAGTGTCCACCTCCATATTAACACTACCAATAACTGCTTAAATCTACACTTAAAAATTATATTAAAAAAATATTTTTTTGAAACTGACACCTGCTGAACATCTCCATATACTTTAAACTTTAAATTAGAACTTTTCGGGGGGGCGGAGCCTGATGTCCAGCGGGATGGTCGCATAACGCTGAGGCTCCCGAGAGGCCTACTCAGAATCCTGCATTAACACCGTACATACTTGGAACTTCTACTCTGATCTTACCGGGGCACATTGGTGAGATGGCGGGGACCAAACCCACGCGCCTGGAATTTGGATCTCCAGCGGCTTCTCACGGCAAACGTTCCAAAACTGAACCCCCGTCCCCGCAGAAGGGGCTGGCCTTGAGCGAGGGCCCCGAAATGCAGCAGGAAATCCTCGCAGAGATTAGAGGGGTCAAAAACCTCGTGCAGTCAAACGGTGAAGCACTCCGAGCGCTGCGGGAAGATCTTGGTGTGCTGCAAAGCAAGCTAGAAGGGCTTTCTTCGCGTCAGGACAAAATGGAGAGCATATTGGACTCCCATGCGGCCCGGTTGTCCAAACTCGACAAAGTTGAACGTCAGGTGCGGGCCTTGCAGAAAGAAGTGGAAGATGGCAATAATAGAGCGCGCCGCAACAACATACGACTCGTGGGCATACCGGAGGGAGCGGAATCGGGAGACATGAAAGAGTTTTTATGCAAAATCCTCCCTTCCCTGCTCCAAATCACCTTTACCAAAGATTTGGAGATCGATCGAGCTCATCGTGTCCCCACAAGCATACCGCTCAACAGGAAGACCCCGCGGCCTATCATTTTTCGACTTTTGAGATATCAACACGTGGAGCAAATTCTAAGTGCCTCTCGGGCAAAGGGCCATATGGAGTTTGAGAGCCACAAGATCACCTTCTATCCTGACTTGGCTAAACCCACGGTCGACCGCCGAAAGCGCTTTCTGGAATTCCGGCCGAGGCTTCAACAACTACAAGCACGCTATGGCCTGATGTACCCGGCCAAGCTCCGAGTCACGCTTCACAATCAGACAAGAACATTTGAGGACCCTGATCTACTAGCGGAGTTCTTGGATTCCAAAGAAGCCGACTTGATGCGCTGACTTCCAGAATATTCCTGCAAGTATTCTCATATCCGCTGTACCTGCCATATTGGATCTGCCGCAGCCCAGCAAAGAGTCGGGCGAGGGCAGTTTGTTTGCCTTACTTTTGATGATATCTGTGACCCGACTCCATCTACCCACAGTAGCCTCGATGAGTATCAGAGACAGTGTTAATTATGGACTCTGGTGTTTCTTTTCTTTTTTTTTTCATGTCTCTCTATTTCCTCTCTAGGGCCTCCTCCCGCAGACATATGGTCGCCATATTCTTTGGGGGTTTTGCTTCTTCTCTAAGATACTTTGGTACATACTTTTCAATATGGGGTGTATTAGCCAGCATACTCGGTGATTATGTCATTGTTGCACAGATTCTGATTATGTTGTATGTTTTCAAGCGCCCTTACCTAAAATGTCTATTACCGATTGATGGCACCATGTAAGATTTTCTCATTGAACGTAAAAGGAATCAATAATCCGATAAAACGGAAGAAAATCCTAAGCTACCTAAGTCAGGAAGCTGCGGATCTGATTTTTCTCCAAGAAACGCATTTAAATTCGAAAGAAACTCTTAAACTCAATATTAAACCTTACATGGTGGCCGCCTATTCCCCAGCCGTTTCTAAGAAATGTGGGGTTGCCATACTGGTTAGGAAATCTTTGCATGCTACTATCATTGCGACTAGCTCAGATACAGAAGGTAGATGGTCCAGAGTTCACCTCAAGATAGGTAGCCTTGAAGTTACATGTATATGCCTTTACGCTCCTAATGTGGATGACCCTGCCTTTTTTGCTACCATTGCTCAGGTTGCGCAGGCCTCTGCTAATACTTCATTGATAATTGGGGGGGATTTCAATCTAGTCCTTGATCCCCTGATTGACAAACAGCCGCCTAGGACAAGTGGTCCCCCCAAGAGTCACACCACGCTTACCTCCCTGATCAAAGATCTTGCTCTAGTTGATCTATGGAGGTTACTACACCCCAATGAGCTTGACTTCACCTTCTTCTCTTCCCCTCACAAATCCCAGTCTCGCATAGACTTCTTTCTAATATCAAAACTGTTAGTTCCTCAGGTGGACACTGCGAAGATTCACTCCCAACATATTTCAGATCATGCCGCTATTTCCTTTCAATTACACACTACGGCACCCCAAGGGAATTCGGGGGCCTGGTTCTTTGATAGAGCCCTGTTAACTCAGCCAGAGTTCCAGTTAGAAATTCGAGCAGCCATACAGGATTACTTCCATTTTAATCTACCCCAGGATACTGCGAATTGGGCTTGGTGGAAGGGCTTCAAAGCGGCCATTCGAGCAACGATCACTAGCTATCAAATCCGCCTGCGGAAACAATGCAAACAGCAGCTACTCATACTAGACCAACAAATAAAAGCAGGCGAACGAGTTCTAACTTCACGTACTGATCCATGTGTATTAATTCGATTACAGCGTCTCCGTTTTCAATATAATTCAATCCTCTCAACTGCAGCTTCTAAGAGTATTGAGCTTCAGCGAGGGACATATTATTGTGAAAATAACCGAGCCGGTCGACTCTTAGCCAACGCCTTGAAAGGTCAAAAAGAAGCCAAACGCGTAGCGGCCCTTCGAACTCCACAGGGAGGGGGCATAGTGACCACAGACTCCGACATTGTAGAGCTCTTTCGGGATTTCTATACCCGCCTATATCAATCTGAATGTGAGTTCTCGTCAGAGACATTGGAGCGCTTGCTTTCTGGCATTCAGCGGCCGACCCTCTCTGAAGATGATAGGGATGCGATGGATGAACCCTTCTCTACTTCAGAGATCCAATCTGCCCTAAAACGAACAGCCTCGGGCCGTGCCGCAGGGCCCGATGGTCTCCCGACCGAATTCTACAGAACGTTCAGTGCAGATTTAGTTCCCTATTTAAAACTCTATTTTACTGCCCTTGCGGTAGATACATCCTCTTTGGGATCCTTTTCTGCAGCTAATGTGGTAGTATTTGAGAAAGAAGGCAGAGACCCGCTACTAACCGCCAACTACCGTCCAATCTTCCTACTTAATGCCGATTATAAGATCTTCGCAACGATCTTGGCCACCCGGCTATCTGACAGGATGGCCACCCTAATTCACCCCGACCAATGCGGTTTTATACCCGGCAGATCAACTGCTGACAATGCTCGGACCTTGTGCCATGTGCTATCCAGTGCTGCCAATCTAGATCATCCATGGGTGGGTCTTTCCCTGGATGCCGAAAAAGCCCTTGATCGCCTAGAATGGCCCTTCTTATTTGCAGTTCTCCGATGGTATGGCTTTGGGGAAGGCTTCCTCCGATATCTCCAAGTCATGTATACTCAACCCGTCGCCAGTATTTGTGTAAATGCCATCAAATCTCAGCCATTTAATCTCCAAAGAGGCACGCGTCAAGGTTGCCCCCTATCACCAATGCTCTTTGATCTAGCTCTTGAACCCCTAGCCCTCCTTATTAGACAGTCCGCACATATTCGAGGTGTCCCCTTCAGTCATAGGGAGATTAAACTCTCTGCATATGCAGATGACCTTATGCTTTTCGTATCCCTCGATTCGGTTCCAGCTGTCTTGGATCTGATTGACGGATACTCACAATTATCGGGCTATAAAATTAACTGGACCAAATCTGTAGCATTCCCACTGAACCGCTGGGTACATGAGGCTGACATGCAGGCCTTTCCCTTCCTTTGGCAATCCCGCATGGTGAAGTATCTCGGGGTCCATTACTGTTCTCCTTTAGAAGACACTATCAGTTTTAATGCCAAAGAGGTAGTCTCCAAAGTCCGTGAGCTCACAAATCATTGGTCTCCCTTATCTCTTACATGGTGGGGCCGCCTAGAAACTGTGAAAATGATGATAGTCCCCAAAGTGAACTACATTTTAGAAATGCTGCCATGCTTACTCCCGCTACATACTTATAAAGATATTGAGGGCCTTCTCGTCCGTTATCTCTGGCAGGGCAAGCCACCAAGGATAGCTAAACAAAAACTACAGTCTGCAAAGGAAAGAGGGGGTACCAGATTTCCTGATTTTCTTAGATATCATCAAGCCTTCCTACTTAAGCAAGGTGCCCGATGGCTAGATGCCTCAACAGACCGCAGACCAGTTTGGCTTGACATAGAAGAGGAGCTTAGTAGCCCAATTCCGTTGACCCATCTCCCCGGTATGTCCTATCAAGTAGACACCCGCCATCCACCAATGATTGTCGATACTCTTGCGGCCTTTAACACTCTCATTCTATCACTGGGCCCGAACGTATGTCCTCAGGACGGACTCCCGCTATGGAATAACCCCAGAATTCAAGTCCTAAATAGAACGATAGCATGGAAACCCTGGTACTCAAGGGGGATCTGGACACCCCAACAGCTTTTCTCTGCAGCTCGTTGGAAAACCATTTCTGATCTACAAAAGGAATTTGCGTTACCAGCGAAACACTACTTTCAATTGATGCAGCTTCAACACTGCCTCAAAAGTGCTCGAATCATGCCGCCCTCTGCCCCTACTGAGGACGGGCTATTAGAGATAGTTCACTCTATTAGTAGCACACATGGGGTAGCCTCTAACTTTTATAAAATATTATGTCAGGGCACAGACACGGCCACTTTTAGAGCCCAACAAGCCTGGGAGCGCGAACTGCAAACCACTTTAACCCCTGTGCAATGGAGCGTTTTCTGGAGCAAAGTAGTGCGGGTTTCCCGGTCTGCCTCTGTTACCCAAACTCTTTTCTTTTTTGCACACAGATGCTTTTACACCCCAGAAAAAATAGCCAAATGGAACACAACTGCTAGGGACCAGTGTTGGTCTTGCCATACTGCTGTGGGAACCTTCGCTCATGTTATTTATGAATGTCCTCAACTACAGGTTTATTGGGGGCGGGTTTGGGGTTGTATTCAATTTATCTTACACTTTCACGAACCTCTCTCTTGGAAGATCGTGGGACTCCGCTCTGTGGCGGAGGTCCCCTCTCTTCCTAAGAAGGGTCGCTTTCTCCTTGATTTCATGCTGGGTATAGCCATATGCTTAATCACGAGGAATTGGAAGGATAGCTCTCGACTTACTGTCAATGAATGGTGGAACCTCGTCTGCTTATATAGTAAATATGAGCAGATACCTCGGAGAGCTATTCCCCATGCCCAAACTCACTCTCGCTTGTCTAAATGGCAGATGCTTAATGATTATGTACAATTTGCTCATTGCTCCAACATGCCTGTATAATGTGCACTCATCATGTTTCAGATCACCGTTAGGTTTTGTAACACAATAATGTAAGTACACGCCCGCTTCGGGAATGATTAGTTTTCTAGAGAAGAAGCAGGGGGGAGGGGGGTGGCAGGGGTTTCCTTTGGTGTATGTATTACACTTTATGTATCTGTCTTTTAGCTGTATGTCTTCCTTTTCCTTTGTTGTTATAAAACGAAAATAAAGAATTTAAAAAAAAAAATAAATTAGAACTTTTCATTTTTAACGTTTTTTCACATGAAGTCACACCCCTTCCTTTAAAACACTGTGAATTACAGCTATTTAACCATTTAAAACTTTAAAAAACACTTTTTAGGACTCCCCAGCTTTTCTTCACTTCCTCAACTTATAAACATTCATTTTTTTAATTTTGCCCGTTATTGGACATTGACCTCACCCCCTTTTCACAAAAGGCTGCAGAACACAGCAAGTCAACCTATTTTTAAAAAATTTAAAATTAAAAAAAAAAAGAAAAATTACACTTTCCAACCCCTCTCCAATTCATTTGGGCTGTTTAAATTTTTAATTTTGACATTTTAAAATTTGGGACCTTTTCAGCCGGTTTAAGAGCACACCAACCCTTTAAGGTCGGCCCCCCATATCAGTGGCCATTTTGAACCTCCCAGGCAGCCGATCCTAAGGTGCCCAACATTTAAAAAATCAGCAAAACCTGGAAAGGAAGACTGAGATTAGTGACTGACACACCTCCATGACTGTTTGATTTTTTTTTGAAACACACTGGTGCGCTAGTATATTCTTAACTGACTGGCAATACCCATTCACCTGCAAGGTTATAGATTAAAGACGGTGTTAGAACCTTTCTTCTACTACAAAGTAAAGAAACTTCAAACCTTTTACAGGTTAACTAATACTTGCCTATTGAAAGAACGGAAATATTTAAAAAAATGTTCATAGAATTTTAGTTGAATACATTATAGTGCAATGTACCAATGTGTTGGTGAAGACTGTTGTAGAAACAGAATCTACTTGAAAGCTTTTTCTTTTAAAATATTTAGTTTTATAAAGACTACTTGTTTACAAAAATTAAATGTATACTACTTTTCAAATATAAAATTGGAAAGATTTTCAAAAGTTAAACTTGTTCAAGTTCATTGTGAGAGGGTTCTCACCCCTTGGTAAGTCCTTATTTCGAAATTTGAGGTTCATGGAGCTGTAGAGTGCCTTGTAGAAATAAAATATAAAATATTTTCCCTGTAAGTTGGGAGTTTCCATTGGTGACTTACCTGAGGTAAAAACCTATTGTGACACTCTCATAATCTCAGTGGAAAGTAGGGTAACGCTTCCGGTTTGCACCATGAATAGCAGGGTACCACCTGTCACTGTTGTTGTCTGTTGTGATACACAGATAGTGTAGCTGATAAAGATTACTGAATTTATTCTGTGTGGACTCCTCCTCTTTTGTTATACACCACCATGGAATCCACAGCCTTGGGGACAGGAAGGGGAGAGGAACCCAAATGTGTAACAATAAGACTTGGCTCACAACCTTGGGACCTTCTTTGATCCTCCTCTCCTCCTCCACACACATTCAACAGATAGCTAAAACCTGTCATTTCTTTCTCTATAACATTGGCAAAATTCATCCCTTCCTTTCTAAATACATTACTAAGACCCTTATTCATGCTCTAGTCACCTCCTCTCTAGACTATTGCAAACTCCTCTTCACTTGTCTTCCTCTGACTCATCTCTCCCCACTTCAATCTGTTCAAAACTCAGCTGTATGGCTAATCTGCTAGTGTCGCTATGCTCACATCACCCCTCTTCTGAAGTCATTTCATTGGCTCCCTATCCGTTTCCACATTCAATTCAAACTTCTACTTCTGACCTTTAAGTGCCTTCATTCGACTGCCCCTCACTACCTTTCCTCTCTTCTCTCCCTATATCCCTCCTGAGGAACTCCGCTCTTCTGGAAGAACCATTCTATCTGTACTGTTCTTGTCCACTGCCAACTCCAGACTTCATTCTTTCTACGTTGTTGCTCCTTATGCCTGGAACAAACTACCTGAGTCAGTAAGTCAGGCTCTATCTGTGATCCTGTTCAAATCCAGGCTAAAAACTCACTTCTTTGAGACTGCTTTTGGATCCTGTTCCTCTTTAATTTCTTGTACACCTCCTATGTGTTTCCTTACCATTCCCCTAGATATTTCCTAGTCCCCCATAGTTGTCTGTCTTGACTAGACTGTAAGATCTTATGAGCAGGGACTGTATCTTACATGTCTCTGTACAGCGATGCGTATGCTTTGTAGCTCTGCACAGATGATAAGTAGTAGTAGTAGTAGTAGTAAGACTAGAGAAACCAAAAGTTGAATAACTATTCTGTTTTCTGAAAGAGAATATTAATTAATCAACAGAGAATCTTGGGACCTAATCCAAATGTATTATGACTAGTGCTTCTCTTCTTAGGTGTTTGTCATTAAGTGCCATCGAGTCGGTGTCGACTCATGGCGACCCTCTGGATAGTTAACCTAAACTGTGTTCGGTCTTCAGTCAGGTGGCTCATTATTGATAGAGTGGCACCCATAGCTGCTTTTGTTGTATCGATCCATCTCATTGCTGGTCTTCCTCTTTTGCTTTGACCTTTTACCTTGCGAAGCATAATGTCTTTCTCTAATGATCTCTCTTCGCATGCTATGTCTAAAGTATTGTAACCCAAAGGTTAAAATTGGTGCTTGCGCTAAAGTGGGTGACTGGTTTGAATTGTTGTTAATTATACTTGATAGTTTGGAGTCCTGAGTGAATATTAATGTACTGGTTATTTAAACTGGACAAAGGTTTAGGTAATTTTATGGAGGAAAATGTATAACGCCTAAAAGAATGTATAAATGTAAAATTGGAAATAATAGGATATTTAAGTTAGATAAGCTGAATGGAATCATAGGTTTTGGATTATTTTGGAACGATTTTAATGTGTAAACCTTCCAAATTAAGGTCTTGCCATTCACTTTAATGGGAAATTACAGTTGAAAAGAAAACTGATTTTTCTTTGCAAAATTTAGAACATGCTTTAATGCATAATCTACATATTCCTAAAGCATGCTTGTGATTGGTTAGCGGCTCTGAAATGTAAATAGATGTTGTCAGAAGAGTCACTGTAACCTTGACAACAGGAAAAATATAATCTGCATATTCCTAAAGTCTGCTTGTGATTGGTTAGCGGCTCTGGAATGAAAATTGGTGATGTCAGAAGAGTCATCATAACCTTGACATCAGAAAAGATATAGTTGAAAAGAAAGAAGAGCTTGAACAGTAACAGAAAGCAGAAGTGTGTTGTGCTATGCCTGGGAAGATGTACTGTTTATGCCAGTAAAAAGGTACCAATAGATGAAAAATTGTTTTTGAGAGTGGACTTGCTGTTGGAACTATATGAAAATCAGGCAAAGTAAATGACAGCCCTGATTTTGTGTGGCACTGGACAATACTTATTGAGAAGTATTGCCAGGTAGTAAAGCAAGTGACACTGGTTGAAAATTCCATGAGAGCTCTCTGAAGGAGGGAGGCTGAGAGGAAGTGGCAGTGTCTGTGAGGAGTGCTTTGCTATTAAGTAGCTTATAGTATGTGGTGCCTGAAATTCTAAAGTGATAGGATATCTGCACAGTAAGTGACTGATGTCATTGCGGAAGAGAAATATGCCTGGAGCCATATAAGGAAATAGATGAATGAAGGCATTGTCTTGGAAAAGTGAATTCATAAATGAAGCTCTGTTAGTAGTTAGGGAAAAACAGTAAAGATTAGGCTTTATTATTTAGGGACTTTAATTATATTTTGATTTATTTAGACAGTTAGGAATCTATACTGAATAATTTCACAGTGATTGTTCGCTAGTTGGTAAGCTAGATAGGGTTTTCTATTTTTGATTTGTTTAAAGCTTAGGTAGTAGGTTGGAGATTGAGAAGACTACTGTCAGCTGAGCAGCAGTGGTGTTTCCATCAACAGGAGCTCCCATAAAAGGAATTCCAAAGTCATCAAACTTAACAAGGAAATTCTACAGCTACAGATACCAAACAACTGCTGCAACTACGGAGAGTTAAGTGCTCATAAAGACTGTGTTTTGTGAGAAAAAGGACAATTGATACATACCTGAGAATAGAAATTGATAGAAGTGCTGTTCTAAAGTTTTCTGTAGAGATAAAAGTTATACAAACGTTCAGGTTTTAAGAAACCAAACAAGTAAATTGTTATATAGAAATTAGTAAGAAACAAAGAAAATAAATACTACTACTTATCTGATATGTTGTTCAGAAATGTTAACCTTTGATAGACGAAACTCACACTTGATTTTAGTTTTTTTGCATTTAATAGTGAAATGTTCTATAGTAAAATGAGCAATTAGTAAAAAGCAAGATTTTGAATACAAAGTACATTAAATCTGTTATTAAGTCTAACTATATATAATAACAAATAAAATTGTCATACTTACCACTTGGAACCTGAGTTCTAAAAATCCTTTTAGTTTAATTCCTTCATTTTGCTTTGAGCAGTGAACGAGGTTAGTTTATTTTTGTGCCTTGTTGTCTGGGTTTGCGCCACTTCTTGGCCATGACTACTGCCATCATATCTAGGGGTGCAGGTGAACTCAGACACAGCGAGGTTACAGTATGAAAGTCAAAGTCTTGTCATCTGAGCTTCTAAAGAAAGCTTAGGTTTGCTCTCTAGTACTGATTGATTTGTTCTTTGGGCAGTCTATGATATACACAGTATTCGTTGCCAGCACCATAATTCAAAGGCATCAATTTTCTTCCTGTCTATCTTTTTCACTGTTGAACTTTCGCATCCATATGATGTTGGAAATACCAAGGCTTCGACAAATCAAATCTTTGTATGGAGAGAGATATCTCTGCTATTGAGAATCTTGTCTAGGTATTTATAAATTGCAAATTTAGATGTTGCCTGGTTTTCAGCTAATTATGGATTTTTTGAGAGTAGAAAAATCAGTGGTTATGGGTGTTTTCACAGCTCAGGTGCCATTGCTGGATATCTTTTCCAGTGGAATAAAATACATATGTTTGTGCAGCTGGGAGGGGGGGGGGGGGAAACTCACTGTGGTAAAAGAACAGATATAGAGTGGAATATCCAAGGCAGGCAAGGGAAGGGTGAGAGTACTAGGGGATGTGGGGTTTTACTGGTTTTATCCAATTTTTTTTTACCAGGGTGTTTTATTGTTTTTCAGTTAAAATCTAAAATCATAAGCCCTAATTATGATCTACATGTGTGTCCCACATGCTATAGCTGCCACAGGATGCTTCTGTTCATTCTGTGGCTGTGATACGTATCCTGGCCTGTTAATCTGGAAGTAATATTGCATACACATACTGGATGGACACTCCCTGCCCACTTCTCAGTCCTTGCCCTCCCCCAGGGGCGGCCCAAAGGTGGTGCGGAGACTCATTGTGGGGCCTCATTTGCATATCCACTGGACCTCATTTGCATACATGTATTTTATTTTAAAATGTATATGTGGCCATCTAAAATTTTAGGCATCTTTCAGAGGAGCCCTTCACAAGCCTCTCTTTTGTCCTGGAAATGACTTATGGGTATGTTTACTAAATATTAATGTGCGTTAAGTGTCACTGCGCCAATAGAAATACATGGGGGTTCCTGCAATTAGCACACATTAACATTTGTGAATGCACATTTAACTTTTAAATATGCCTCTTAATGAGTGTCTGAATGCCATTTGCATGGGCAGTGAGGATAAAGAAAGATTACCGGATTTCTACATTACTATACTGCCGTGCCAACTGCCAGGAAGTAAACAAAGGCATGGTGAAGGGTGACCTGCACGGAGCAGCAGGGGCACCTACTCTTATTGCCTGGTTGGGCAGACTAGATGGACCATACTGGTCTTTTTCTGCCGTCATAAACTATGTTACTATGTTACTATAAACCCTGCCCATTTAGAACCCATAGCAAACACGTTGTATCATAATTGGTTACTGTAGAAAGGCGTTTTTTATCAAATGAAATAAACATAAACACATAAACATAGCACTACCAGGATTCACAAAGCACCAAACCCTATCTATCAAAAGGCAACACTGCAAATATTAAACCAATACATCTCGTAGGATACCAATACATCTACTGGAGAAAGAGAACAAATGGGACTGTCACATAGAAACTACATGAATAGAATACTGCAGTTCCATTGCACATGCAAAACACAGACAGTCAGCAAACATAGAACAAGAGATCACAATTTAGAAATATGAAGACAATAATTAAACTGGGAACCCCAAAAACCAAACTTGGAATGTACAATTACAATGGAGAAATAAAACTATAAATTAATTTCCTCTTGTACTAAACAAAATGCAAAGACATTAGTGATGCACTTTTCTGACATATTCCAGTTAATAAATGCAAAATCAAATAGTATTTTTCTACCTTTTTGTTGTTTGGGCATTTTATTTTTCCGTCACAACTGCCCCAGTGTCTTTCTTCTGTTTTCTTTGTGTCTTCTGCTAACTCTCCATTGTCTGATGTCCACTTGTCCTTTCTTCTGTCTTATAGTTTTTTTTCCATTCTCTCTCTCTACATCTGCTCCAACATACTTATATTTCCCCTTTTGCGCTTTCCTCCATTTCTTTCTTTATTTCTTTTTCATCTATTCAAATTTCACCCCTCCATCCTCAAGCCCCACTTACTCTCCCAATACCCGGCCAACCATAGATTTCTTCTTCCCTCCCACACAAAATATCTTTTCCCCTCTCCATCCTCACTCCCGCAGCCCCATCCTCTTCTAGTCCTCCTCCATCAGCTGCCTTCTAGTCTCATTCTCCCATTCCCCCACATCAGCCCATTTCCAGTCCTATCTTAACTCCACCATCAGCCCATTTCCAGTCCTAGTTCCCCCTTCAGCCCTTTCCAGTCCAGTCCTAGTCACCCATCAGCCCTTTCCAGTCCATTCTTAGCCCTCCAGCGGCCCTTTCTATCCTAGCCCCCCATCAGCCCATTTCCAGTCCTAGTCCCCCCCCCCCCCCCCTGAAGATTCCCACACCTGTCTGACTGGCTTCAGAGGGAGCCAGGGAGGCCCAAAGCCCCGGCTCACCTCTGTACAACGTCAGAGTGAAAAGCAGCGTTTTCCTTCACTCCAGCATCTGTGTCCTCATGGAGCCTGTTGACGCGCTGAGTACCAGGAACCAGGAAATGCCCTTTAACCTCCGGCGTGCCAGCGAGCTCCATGAGAACAAAACTGCCGGACTGAAGGAAAACACTGCTCTTCACTCCAACAGCTGTGCAGAGGTGGCACAGGGCATCAGGCTTCCCTGGCTCCCTCTGAAGCCAACCCTACAAACCTTTGGGAGCTGAACAGCATGTGCCGGATGAAGTTGGTGTGGGACCCCCTGAAGCGCAGGGCCCTGTGTGAACTCTATTCTTGAACAATGGATGGTAGACCCTGCCCCCCCCATTACCCCTCTTCTTCCCCCCTCCCTTCTTTGGAGAATTTCTTAGTATCCCAGATTTGCCCTCCACAAATTTAGGAACCTTTGGAAGGTTGTGTGTGTATGTGTCTGAAAGAAAGAGCAAATGCAATTCTGAGAGAGTGAGAGTGTATATGTTTGTGTGTGAGAGAGAGTTTGTTTTGTATCTGAGAAAGAATGAGGGATTGCATATATCTGACAAGCATGTGTGTGTATCTGAGAGACAGAGAAGTGTATATGCATGTACCTTTGAGACAGAGCAACAGAGTTATGTGTACATCTTGTATTCTAGCACTTGAGGCAGTTATAGCTTGGTCAGCTTAAGCCTCTTTCTTCCTTCTGCTGAGGAAAAGCTTTCTCTCCTGGCTTCTCCCCCCCCCCCCCCCCATGGAGGAAAGCCCTCCTGGCCTTCTGTCCCTCTTGGTTCCCTGTGGAGGGAGTTTTAGCCCCTCCCACACACACACTTTTATACTTTCTTGCAGTTTGGAAGAATATCTACTGCTGTGACCTAACGGAATAGCCCACACCTGTTTACTCTCTTCCACTAAGGCAGGGACATATTGGCATCCTGTTACATATGCATTTACAGGGTATATGCACATAGTTTGGGCAATTTTAGAAAAGTTTTAACTCGCTGTTATTATTGTTGCATTCTGTTCCAGATTTTTCTTTTATTAAGTATTTTTAACATTGCATCTTGGATTAAACATTTAAACAACCACCCTCTACAGTGTTATTTAGGCAAACTTAAGGACCATATAAAAAAGACACCCTGTAACACAAGACTTTTTAGTACAAAGAATTGCAGGATGTTATCACTAATAATGTGAGAGAATGTTGCTTGAAGGATTAATTCAGTAAGCCGGCTGATCAATGTAAACTAGTTTATGGACTTCTCTACCGCAGCATGCATATACTGTAAATTAACAATTAAAATAATTCGATTAAATTAATTATCGGTTCCCATATGCTCTCTACTGGAGAAAATATTTAGATGATCTATCTACAGAAACAATGACACTGAATATATGCATTCAGCTGTGACCACCATTAGCTCTAAAGATAGCAGATTGATATTCGGCCACTATCTGGTTAGCTATGAGGCTTAAGTTAGGCCAGCCTTTATGCTGGCCTAACTATCTGCATAGCAGCTGAATATAGACATATTCCATAGAGGTCTGCTTACTAAAGCTAGTTTAGGTTTTTGCAGCTAACGTGCCCAATAAGTGCAGATAGTGCAGTGTGCACAGTATTCCACAGCAGATAACTCCCTGAAATTGCAGAGAGCGTGCTGTGTCAGCAGTGTGAATGCCGCTAACAGCACCAACTGAGGTGGCGTTGTGAGCACCTGTGCAGTCTGCAACTTTGCTGGTTGCCACGAACTGAGCACACCTGCAGTAACCGTGCAATGCAGACATGCCCACTCTCTACCCATATCCCACCCACTCCAGCAGTTAGCACGGGATCTGCAGATAGTTAAAAAAATTGCTGCTTTATCTGCTAATGCACTCAAATAGCATTCGCTATCTACCACATTAACAGAAAATACTGCATAGTAAACAGATCCCATAGAGTTAGGTGGAACGGCCACAGTCTCTATGCTCATTCCATTCCAGCGCAATGCCAGGACAGTCCACAAAAATATTCAGCGGCACTATCTGGATAGTGCCGCTGAATTTTGATAGACAGGCATTTTTTTCAGCAAGTGGCTGCGCTATGTGGATAAGTTCTTTTGAATATTTGTCTCTAAATATTTTTCTATTTTCTAATATTTCAGGATGGGGTTGACATTATTGTAATTTTCAAACGTGCTGATGGCTTAACATGTTCTAAGCAAAGGATTTCAAAGAAGCCATGAAAGCAGATCTTGATAAATAATACATTCAATCGAGCGGTTATATTCTGTTCGACTGTAAAATTGAAAGCTACTGTAATGTTTTATCATGATAGTAACAACAAGATATCACCTTAAGGAGAACTGCAAAAAGGATCTCTCTCTTAGTCCATTTTCCTTGACTGGTTTTCTTAAATTCTAATAAGGACAATAAAATACTCAAGCATACAAAATTTCAATATGTACTACTAAAAATGTGCTTTGAATGGAGGAGCAGAGACAGAAAGTATCACCAGCATTAAGGCATGTTGTGAACAGAAACTTATGGTCGTAAATATCCAATTTGCTATGGACGATTTAGCACCAAGATAAAATCACTACTCCCAATGGTGTTTAGCTGCTTGATAAATCTACAGCTCATCCGCTGGTTGCCAAAACTAGTTTTGTTTTGATGAATGGAGCTTCTACAAAGCTCTTTGAAAGCAAATATAATAGTTCTAAACAAGTGAGTTATTTTAGGCACGAGATACTCTAGATTTGCAACCTTATGCCACTGGTTCACATCAAAAGATCAATGTTTTTTATTCTTTCTAGCTTAATGAAACTTGGAATGAATTATACAAAAGGGATCAAGAATGTCTGTCTGTCTGTCTGAGGGCACATTAACTCTCTAAATGTTTACCAGCATGCGAGAAAAACTGGGCCAAATCGGACCAGGGGTTCCAGAGAAATAAGGCCCCCTCCAAAAAAATAGTCCAATGCACTTCTATGGGAGAAGGTGTTCCAGCTTTTGTAGCATAGAAACTTACATACAGCAAAACATAGCAATTAGGGAATTCTTCTTTCAACTGCCTTTCCCTGTTCTCTAGTGTCCCAATCCCCAATACTACCCCTCCCCAAAACCTGCCCCACCCCCACAAATTCACCATCACCCTGCACACTGCCACTAGCCCCAAAAATGCTCCTTTGCAAATTTATTTATTTATTTATTTATTTACAATCTCTTATATACCGCACTATTCAGCATCAGCGCGGTTTACATGGAACAAAATGCTCAGTACAGTTAACATGTATGAGTTTACAGATAACAGGGAACAAAAACTTGGATAACCGGGAAAACTATGTACAATACTTACTATATGGGGTCATAATCAAAGAGGTTGCATGATATACTGTACATTTGTCTGGGAATGGTATCGGAGTATCTTAGAGCTCTAGGGGGTGCAGTTATGCTCTATAAGGTACTTGTTAAAGAGGTGGCCTTTGAGGGCTTTCCTAAACTGTGGTAGGTTCTTAATAGCTCGGATCTCATGGGGTAATGCGTTCCAGTATCTTGGGGCACTGAGATTGAAGGCCCTGTTGGCTGTTTATTTATTTATTTATTTATTTATTTGACAGCTTTTATATACCGCACTTTTGATATCAGCGCGGTTTACATTTTAACAAATTTTGTACTTAAACATAAAACAAATGTTAAGTTTACAGAGAACAGGGAATAAAAACATGGATAACAGGGATTAACAATTAACAGATATTTTCAATTATTTACAATAGGTTCTTAAATGCTCGAGCTCTAAAGGTAGGGTTTGTGAGGCTTGGTCTAGATCAAGTGGTAAGGTTTCGGGAGCTTATTTGACTAGCCGTGATCAATGGTCTGTGTGTGAGGGGGGTCAGTATATTGTGAGAAGTGTTGTAGGAAGAGATGTGTTTTTATGTATTTTCTGAACTGGGACAGGTCTTTTTGTGATCTAATACTAGGTGGAAGCGTGTTCCAGCATCTAGGGGCGAAGGAAGAGAATGCTCTTAAAGTGGTTGTTTGAGTGAGTTTTTTGCTGTCCTTTGGGACTGTTAGCATGTTCTCTGTTACAGAGCGTCTAGATCTGGTGTTCTGTGTGTGATGGAGGAGATCAGATAAGGAGGATGATGAGATATGGTGGAATGCTTTGAAGGTCAGGATGAGAGCTTTGTATAAAATCCTGCAAGCTAGTGGGAGCCAGTGGAGGTCAAATAGGATGGGAGTAATATGTTGGCTTTTTGGGGATCCATGAAGAACTCTGGCCGCTGTATTCATGGCCAATTGAAGCGGGTTTAGAGTACTCTTGGGTAGGCCATGAAGAACGATATTTGCATAGTCAAAATGAGGAGTGACTAATGCCTGGAAGGTTGTACGGAAGTCAGATGGTTCAAGCATAGGTCTGAGGTGTCGAAGAGTCCTGATTTTGTAGTTAATGGCTTTTACAGTATTTTTTATGTGATCTTTGAATTCAAGTCGCTTGTCAAGTATAACACCCAGATAACGTATTGAGGTTTTGAGTGGTAGATCAGCATCTCGTGTTCTTAGAGTTGGTGGGGGAGAGAAGTCTTTGTTTCTAGTGACAATCAGGACTTCGGTTTTTTTAAAATTGATTCTGAGGTTTTGTGAGAGTAGCCAATCTGATATCGAGTTGAAGCAGGTGATTAGTGTAGTGTAGTCAGGTTTTAATATATTAATTGGAGTGAATAAGAGCACGTCATCTGCGTAGATAAGACATGATATTCCGAAAGAGCGGGAGATGTTGCAGAGAGGTTGCATATAGATGTTAAATAGAAGGGCTGAAAGGGAGGAACCTTGCGGAACTCCTTGCTTCTGATGAAAAGGTTGAGATGTGGTATCACCAGTCCGTACTTGTTGCCAACGATCTTCTAGGTAAGATCTGCACCAATTCAGTGCCGTTCCTTGAATTCCTTTTTCGTGGAGCCTGGTGAGTAGTTGTTTGTGGTCAACAGAATCAAAAGCTGCTGCTATGTCTAGGAAGATCATGGCGACTCCATTTCTGATATTGTCTGTTGTATTAATGAGTGTGTTCAATAGGGAAGTTAGGAGGGTTTCGACTCCGTGGGCTTCCCTGAAGCCATGTTGGTTTGGATCTAGTGGGGCCTCGGAATCAATGTGTTGTTGAATTTGTCTGAGAACGACTTTTTCTAGGATCTTGGCTAGTAGAGGAATGCTTGAAATTGGGCGATAGGAGTCTTCCTTTTTCGGATCCAGTTTGTTGTTCTTCAGTAAGGGACGGATGGAGGTGTGCTTGAGAGCTGTTGGAAATATCCCGGATCTAAGGGACTGGTCAGCTAATGCTGATATGTATGGGCTAAGTTGTGTTTTAAGTGATTTGATCCAGAAGGCTGGACATGGATCATTTGGAGCTGTAGTGGCGTTGATGGATGTAATAATTTCTTCAATAGACTTTGGAGTTGGAGATGAGAAATTATTGAGTATGAATTGGACGTTGGAAGGTTGCTTGGTTACATTTGTGGTTGCTTCAGTGATCTTGATTGCCTTGGATTGGATGTAATCAGCATATAGTTGTGGGTGTATATATTCCTGTTGTGGTGAGGGAGGTTCAGTGGTTAGGGATTTTACTATTTGGAAGAGATCTCTTGGTTTGTTGAGGGAACGGCTAAGTAGCTTTGTATGGTGTTCTCTTCTCTTTTCCCAGGTTAGCTGGCGATGGGACTTCAAGTTGGCTAGGTAAATGGACTGGTCATGAGGGTTTAGGGAGTGTCTCCATTTCTTCTCTAGTCTCCTCAGTTGTTGTAGGGAGGTTCGTAACTCTGAGGAGAACCATGGTGCGTTCTTTTTCTTGGTGATAGAAGAGATGGTAGAGGTTTTATCATGTGTAGTGGTAGGTTGCGCTGATAGTCGAAGAGCATTGTTCCAGTTTGATACAGTGTCATCGATGTTGTTAGGTATAGTGGAGAGTTTTGGCATGGTAAGGGAGGTGATTGTGTCCATGTTGAGAGGTTGGAATCTTGCTGGTTTTGGTGGTGGGTAAGCATCAGGTGACTTGTTTGGAAATTCGGTAGATGGAATGATGAATGAGATAAGTTTGTGATCAGACCAGGGGACTGGGGTTGATAGGGGTTCGGGTTGGTTTATCAGATTCGGGTGTGCTGATGGTGCAAATATGAGGTCAAGGAGATTTCCTTGTTTATGAGTGGATGTTTTTACAATTTGATCGTAGTGTAAGTTAATCATGGCATCAAGGAAGGAGGTGGACACTGAAGGTGGTGTGGAGGCAAGGTTAAAATCTCCAAGGATCCAGTTAGGTTTGTTGATATCCGATGGGTTGATGGCAATATCAATTATGGTTGAGAGATCATCAGCTGGAGCATTTGGGGCTCTGTAGATGAGGTTTATGGTGTTGCTATTATTGGAGATGGATAGCGTATTTGTGTGGTTTGTGGTATTGGTAGATATCACGTGATATTTCAAATCTGTTCTTGCTATTATGCAAACTCCTCCTCCCTTTCTGTTTTCTCTGTTGCAGGTATAGATGGTGTAGTTAGGTGGGGTAAGATGGTTCATTAGGACATTGTCGGTATTAGAAAGCCATGTTTCTGTGATCAGTAGGATGTCTAGTGTGAGGTTTGATATAAGGTCAATGATAGCTGGCCATTTGTTGCGGGCTGAACGTGCGTTAATGAGAGCACACTTGAGATTCTGTGGAGTAGTTCTTGGATTTGGTTTCTTGTTGTTTGTATTTTGAAGAGTTACATATAGACAGTAGTTGTGCCTACTATAGTATATGCTTTGTGGATAATTTTGATGGGGTTTCCTATTACGGGTTTGGTGAATAGGTATGGGGTTGATATCAGATGTTAGAGCAGAGGAAATATGTAGTATGCAAGAGAGGATGGAGAGGAGCAGGAGTGGACAAGTAATGGTAGCCATGGTGTAATTCTGGGATGGTAGAGAGGGTGTAGGTGCTTTGACTTGAGTGCTACTGGCCACAGTAATAAGTGAATGTTACTGACCACAGTAATAATTGAGTGCAACAGTATAAAGGAGAGACACTGGCAACAGTGATAAATTGCTACTGTAATGTTGATTGTGTAGCTTTGTGTAGTTGAGCTTATTGTGTTGGTAACATTAGTAGCAAATTTTTAGCAACATTTGTAGGGGGGGGGGTCTAGCAACAATAGTCTTGGTAAGACTTTAACAATGATATCTAGATGTGTGGGAAGACTGTGATAAATTTAGGAACAGTTACTAGCAACAGAATTTATGACATCTACTGGCAACAGTAATACAATAGAAATCAGGCAGTTGTTATAAATGATTGCAGGCAGCAAGAGGAGTTAGGCAGTGGTTGTAAAAGACTTACTAACAATAGTAGGTATGTATCAGTGGTGAGACAGGCAGTGTTGAATGACTTACTGGCAACAGTAAAAGTCAGACGGTTATAAATGAATTACAGGTAGCAGGAGAGGTTAGGCAGTGGTTATAAATGGCTTACTAACAATAGTAGGTATCAGTCAGTAGTTACAGGCGGTTAAGCAATAGTCTTTTAGGGTGATATATCAGTATAGGCTGGTTCAATGTCGAGTATACTTGCTGCGTTTGAGTTTGTAGCTGGAAGGATGATGATATGCGAGCTCAACCCTAGGGGAGCTCCAGCCGAAGAGGAAGTAGTGATTAGGCGTTGTTATGTTGTCTTCCGTGTCTCTGTCTTCCGTGTCTCTGTCTCTGTTGATTTGGTGCAAACAGTAAGTGCCTTCGGGACTTTTAGGGAGTTTATAGCCGTGGATCTTCTTGCTCTATTTGTGGATGTGGAATGGATGAGGGAGGTTAAGGATGCAGCTGAGAGATTGTGAACAGCTTTAAAGGTGATTGTCAAGATCTTGAAAATTATTCTTGCCTGAATGGGTAGCCAATGTAGCTGTATCAGCAGAGGCGTCACGTGGTTGCTCCTGGAGGCTCCGTGGAGGACTCTTGCTGCCGCATTCATGGCTAGCTGAAGAGGGTTTAATGTAGATTGGGGAAGACCTTGTAATATGGCATTGGCATAATCAAAATGGGGTATGACCAAAGCCTGGAAGATTGTCCGAAAATCAGTTGGTTCAAGTATGGAACGTAGGTGCCTAAGTGAGCGGATCTTGAAGTAGACTGATCTGACTATGTTTCCTATGTGGGCCTTCATATCCAGGCGTTGATCTAAGGTGACTCCCAGGTATCATATTGAGGATTTAGAGTTCAGCTCAGCTTCTTTTACTTTAAGATATTGCGGTGGGGTAAAGTTGGGGTTCCTCGTAATGAAGAGTACTTCCGTTTTCTTATGTTGTATTCTGAGGTTTTGGGAAAGAAACCAATCAGATATAGCATTGAAACAGTTCGTCAATGGGGATAGGTCCAGATTCTCAGTAGAGAAGGGTAAGTAGAGCAGGACATCATCTGCGTATAACATGCAATCAACATTGAAGGACCAGATGATATTACAAATTTCGTTGCATGTAAATATTGAACAAGAGCGCCGAAAGGGAAGATCCTTGTGGGACTCCTTGACTTTGGTGGAAAGGTTCAGAATTTATCCCTCCAGAATGAATGTGTTGCCATCTTTCGGACAAGTAGGATCTGCACCACTCGAGCGCTCGTCCATTAATGCCTTTGTCAGTCAGTCGTCCTAAAAGCAGCTCATGATTCACTGAATCAAAAGCTGCAGCGATGTCCAGAAAGATGAGAGCAAATCCTTGACGGAGGTCATCAATGCCTGTGATTATCTTGCAGAATAGGGTGGTAAGGAGAGTTTCCACGCCATGGAATTCCCTAAAACCATGTTGGCATGGGTCTAATGGTGCGGCGGAGTCGATGTGATCCTGCAATTGACGTTGAGCTTCCTTTTCAATAATCTTCGCAAGTAGTGGAATGCTAGATATGGGTCTGTAAGATTCCACCTGTTGGGGATCGAGCTTACAGTTTTTTAGCAGAGGTCTAATGGAGGTGTGTTTAAGGGCTGAAGGGAAGGAGCCGGCTGAAAAGGAGGGGTTAATTATTTTGGACAGTACTGGGCTGAAATGATTGCGAAGCTCCTTGATCCAGAAGGCTGGGCATGGATCAGACTGGGCAGTAGTGGTATTAAGGGCAGCAATGATGTCCTCAAGTCCTCTCTTGGTAGGGGTAGAAAACATGGTTAGTGTTGTTTGGCATTCCTGCTCTATTGTGGAAGTTGTAGTAGTAGTTTTGTTGGTCTGGCATATCTTGGATTGAAGATAGGTTGCGAAATCTTGTGGGTGTATCTCAAATGAAGGTCCGGAGGATGGTTCTTTTGATAAGGTCTTAACCAGGTCGAAAAGGTCATGTGGTTTATTAAGTGATCTCTTTAAGGTGTCCGAGTAGTATTGCTTCATCGTCTTGGAGATTGCGTTGCGATGCTTGGCCAGATGACAGTTGTATGTTGTCAGGTCATTTATAGAATGAGATCGTCGCCAGCGTTTTCCTAGTTTCCGTAACTGGTTAAGTGATGCTTTAAGATCAGCTGAGTACCATGGGGCACTTGCCCTTTTACCTGGAGGCCTGTTGATTGGTGTACGTTGGGCAATTGAGCTGAGGCAATTGTTCCAAAGGGAAATTAGGTCGTCAAGGTTCTGAGTGGTTTCAGAGAAGAGTTGTTGCGTTTCATCAAGGATAAGATCTCTGTTGTAAGGCTTGAAACATCGAGAGGGCGGTCTTGTAGTGTTGCTTTGTATTTTGTTGATTTTTGTATAGGCTTTGTACGAAGGAATCTGGATGATGATCAGTTTGTGATCTGACCAAGGAACAGGCGTTATGGAGGTTATAGGATCTTGGTCTGGATTAAGAGAGGTTTGCGGGGCGAATACTAGATCCAGGATATTTCCCTTAATTTGAGTAGGATCATTAACTAATTGCTTGAAGCCAAGATTTTTGAGGGCATCAAGGAAGGCTGATGCTTAATTATCTTGTAGTGTAGGCAGGTTAAAGTCACCTAGGATCCAATTTGGGATGTTTGGGTTATGAGTGTTAGATGCCAGATCGATGATAGCCGAGAGATCATCTGGGGAGGCTGAAGGTGCTCTATACAGCAGGTTGATTGAGCAGTGTTTATTGGAGATGGTAACCGTCTCCAGGTAGTTTGTACTGGTGGAGTTTACCGTTCGAAAGTGGAGGTCTGTCCTTGTGAGGATGAGCACGCCGCCTCCTCTTTTTTCTTGTCTATGACTTGAGTGTGCAGTGAAATTCTGGGGGAGGAGCTGGTTGAGTATAACATTGTCTTCGACGGATAACCACGTCTCGGTGATCATGAGTATATCAAGGCTATGGCTTGCAATGATGTCGGTGACGGCTGGCCACTTCTTCCGGATAGAACGGGCGTTGATGAGGGCACATTTTAGGCTTTGAGGGTAGGAGTTTTCGAATTGTTTGGGTTTTGTATTGTGTTGATGTGCAATGTGTAACAAATGGGGGTGGTGTGGGCGGTTGTCCCAAGTTATGTTGTCGTGGAATGCACTGGTCCACCTTCTCCCATGGCTCCGTAAAATAGGAATCTGGTTGGATGGTGGGGTTAGGGCAAGAGCGTTGGAGAACCAGCTTGAAATGATGATATAGCATCCTATTATGGTGGTAATCGGGGAGCACATCTTGGAAGAGCCCTATGTAATTGGGAGCAGGTCAATCAGGTTAAACTACTAGGAAATTATTAACAAAAACTTTGATATTTAGAGCAATATGCTTGGTCACAACAGGCAATATAGTCACAGGTGTTGGTTGGAGTTAGATAACTAGTAGAAGTATACTGACAACAGTACAGAGGTTGATTGACTACTGACAACAGTATGAATGTTGACTGGCAATATGCTTGGTCACAACAGACAATATAGTCATGGGAGGAGTTTAAAGTTAGATAACTAGTAGAAATATACTGACAACAGTACAGAGGTTGATTGGCAACTGACAACAGTATGAATGTTGACTGGCAATGAAGGATTACTGGTAACAGTGCAGTGGATACTAGTAATGGAACATTAGAGACTGGTGCTATGAAAGGTTACTGACAACAGTATGATAGATACATGGCATAGTGGTGACTGGTACTATTAGCGATACTGACGACAGTATGGTGAGTAGGTACATAAATTTAAATAGTCATGATATGTAGATGCTATATAGCGAGGCTATACTTGCAATAGAGAACATGAGAGATGAATGTCTGGGCTAGAGGTTAATCCAAATCTTGTAGCATGCTGTCTGTATTGCTGGCAATGAGCTGTGCAAGGACATGCAGTACTGTAGGCTGAGTCATCGGTAAGCGAGCTCAATCTCATGGGAGCTCAAGCTGCAGGACAGTCGTGTGAAGGATCTGTGGCCGCTGAGGTGTATGGGCCAGCTGCCTAAGGGCCACGCCAAAGGGCCCTCTGGCGAGGCCCTCAGGCGCGGGCCCGCAAGGCGCGGGCACGCCCGACGGCATTTGCTTTTAACTGGGGAGCGTTGGCTGCCCCGATTGGGCAGCTGAAGTTGGAGGCGGGCCCTGTTTCCCCAGCGGCTCGATCCCGGCCGGGAGAGCAGTTGCTGAGCCGGGGTGCAGGAGGGCAGAGGCCTTCACGCCCGACGGCATTTGCTTTTAACTGGGGAGCGTTGGCTGCCCCGATTGGGCAGCTGAAGTTGGAGGCGAGTCCTGTTTCCCCGGCGGCTCGATCCCGGCCGGGAGAGCAGTTGCTGAGCCGGGGTGCAGGAGGGCAGAGGCCTTCACGCCCGATGGCATTTGCTTTTAACTGGGGAGCGTTGGCTGCCCCGATTGGGCAGCTGAAGTTGGAGGCGGGTCTGTATCCCTGGTGGCTCGATCCCGGCCGGGAGAGCAGTTGCTGAGCCGGGGTGCAGGAGGGCAGAGGCCTACCTCCACCAGAAGTCCCACCCAAAAAAGCTCACATAATTGCCTCACCACTCTATTTTTTATTTATTTATTTATTTGAACAGTTTTTATATACCGCCATTTCCAAGGATCAACAGCGGTTTACATTACAACAACATAGTTATACAGTTAAACAGTTTAACGGTTAAACGGTTACATAGAACATTATGAACAATTTGAACATTATGAACAATTTGAACAATATTACATTATAACATGAGTTGAATAGAACAATATTGATTAATGTGATTAGGGTATTACAAAGACCAAACAAGAACAATATTTGATTAAGTTACAGTAAAACTGTACATCAATAATATGTTACAATATAACAGGAACAACAACAATATCAATCAAATGTTTGAACTATAATACATTTAAACTGCCCCATCCCAACAACTACACACCCGCAACTGCCCCACTGCCTGGCAAACTTCCCCACTCCCAAAACTGATCTTGCAACTGCCCTATTACTCTACACAATCCCCATGCCCCTAAAAAATATTCCCACACAACTGCCCTACCATCCCACAATAACCCCAGCAGCCTTCAGAGCAGAGGATCAGTGAGCGGTTGGAAGGTTGAATCGCGAGGAATGTGAGGACGGCTGACACCGGTCCATTGAAGGTTTTGACCTCTTGAGCTCAAAAGGCAAAGTTGGGAATATAGAAAGCCATCAGTTAAGTACTTTGCAAAAACAGTCGATTGTGATTTATATTACTTAAAAGTTACCCGGAGATTGAAAGTGCAGTATCCCTTGGTTTAAAAACGGTAATGGCAGCCGACTGTGCTGTTGATTCTGTGTTTGTAGGATCCATTTGGGTCCTTTAAAAATATTAAAATGGAGGGCTCACTTCAAGAGAGGAAAAGTTTCTTCTCATGGTGAGTTATCCAACAAAAAAGTCACACATACATTTACACATTTAGGATGTGTTAGGATTTATCTGGTTCCTGTAGAAATAATAGTCATTAGAAATCAAGTGATAGGTGGATATTTTGGCGTTGATTTCTGAGGGTGTACACAATATCAGATAAATTTATTGGCAAGCAACTGCTTTCAGTCATACTGCTAGAAGGATCATATGACAGGATCTAGGGCAGCTTCTTTGAAATGAAGATTGGAATATTATTATTTTTTAAAAAACCCTTCTCATACATTAGACCCAAAATGTTCAAGCAATGTAGACTAACGTCATTTCTGGGGCCTCTCCGGGATTAGGGGCCCTGAAGCTTAAGCTTAAGCTTCATTAGTTTCACAATGGATCTGCCCCTGCACCACAGATTTAATGAGATTTCACTAAAGGCGCAGAGACAAGTCAGACATCTGATAGCAGTTGTTGTTTTCTTTTATGGATATTTGCGTGGAGCCCAATTTCAGAACATATACGTCTGGCCCATGGGCACGTCCAT
The DNA here is from genome assembly GCA_033557465.1 of Ichthyophis bannanicus. NCBI lineage: Eukaryota > Metazoa > Chordata > Amphibia > Gymnophiona > Ichthyophiidae > Ichthyophis > Ichthyophis bannanicus. The sequence goes on along the minus strand of CM066035.1, from coordinate 407,265,006 downwards.
GTTGAAAATGGGCCCGATTTAAGCATGATTCTACAGCCGCAGGGATAGATGCACCCAAGGTTTTGGAATTGAGGGCATAGACATGTTTGGCATGGCACAAACAAAGCACTATGGAGTACGAGACACGACTATACACAGCAAAGTGCTTTGTACATCCCCGCACTCTCTGTATACTGAAACGATGGACATTTTCAATCCCACCCATCTCTGCCATATGCCCGTGAATGGCCATGCCCCCTGTAAAACCTGCATTTCCTAAGCTGCTCCTTTCACTGACAGTTTTGTGCTGATGCAAACTACACATGAATACTGATAATACATAAATGTTGATGCAAACTAGACTATATTTACCAGTTTGTTGAATGTCCAGAACACTGCAAAGTAATCTCAGTGCACTCTAAAGTATAGAAACAGATAGAAAGTGATAGGTTTGTCATGATATACCTTGCATCACAACATACATGACAGTAGAAGACATCCTTAGTTATGCTTGCATTGGTCAACTCTGAAAACAATCTGTACAATGTTAAGTATGGACCAGAAAAAATCAGAAATCAAAACATATCCCTGTCACTAATAAGGGACCCTCAGAATGGGAGCATTCAACAGTGCAGACAGCACTAATACAAGCCCAAAGGCACCATTGTCGCTCTTTACAAATGTGCATATTTTAAAAAACATAAAAACATAGAAACATGATGGCAGAAACAGACCACATGGCCTATCTAGTCTGCCCTTTCATATCAACCACTACAAATTCCTCTTTTTCCCTTTAGAGATCCTCTGTGTTTGTCCTATGCTTTTTTGAATCCAGATACTGTCGAGGTTATGTTGGAAGAAAGCAAGAAATCTCTACAAAAGGTGAAAAAGAAAAAACGGCCAAAATGGATGACGGAAGAAACTCTGAAAATTGCCCAGAAACACAGAGAAGCTAAAGCCAGAGGAGAAATAAAGACAATCACAGAACTCAACAGAGATTTCCAACGTGCAGCAAAACAGGACAAGGAAAAGTACTACAATGACACATGCAAGGAAATAGAAGCAGAAACTATTAGAGGAAGAACAAGATCGGCTTTCCTAAAGCTATGAGAGTTAAAGAAAAAGTTCCAGCCTCGAATTGGAATGTTACAAGATGCTCAAGGTTCTATGTTGAATGATGCTGAGAAGATCAAGAAAAGATGGAAGGAATATACAGAGTTTTTATATGATAAAGATCAAGTGGACCGACAGCCGTTTCAACCTGTACCTTATGATCGGGAACCATTGGTGATGAAAGAAGAAGTTGAAGCAGCATTGAAAGCCTTATCAAAGAACAAAGCACCAGGCATTGATAGCATTCCCATAGAAGTATTACAGCAATTTGATGCAGCTGTTACCGTACTTACAAGGCTCTGCCAAGAAATATGGAAGACAACATCATGGCCAACTGACTGGAAAAGATCTGTGTTTATACCAATACTAAAGAAAGGTGATCCAACTGTCTGTGGAAATTATCGCACAATCGCTCTGATCCCACTTGCCAGCAAGATTCTATTGAAGATTATTCAAAAGAGACTACAACCATACCTGGAACAAAAACTACCTGAAGTGCAAGCAGGGTTCAGGAAAGGGTGAGGAACAAGAGACATCATTGCGGATGTGAGATGGATCCTTGAAAAGACTAAAGAATGCCAAAAGGATATCTATTTGTGCTTTATGGACTATAGCAAAGTTTTTAACTATGTAAACCATGAGAAACTCTGGGCGACATTAAGAAGCATGGGTATACCAGAACACCTGATCGTACTCTTGCACAATCTGTACATTGATCAAGAAGCAACAGTTCGAACAGAACAAGGAGAAACAGAATGGTTTAAAATAAGCAAAGGTATAAGACAAGTCTGCACACTTTCCCCCTACCTGTTTAATTTATATGCAGAACAAATCATCAGAGAAGCAGGATTGTATGAAGACAACAGAGGTGTGAAGATTGGTGGAAGACTCATCAACAACCTTTGCTGTGCTGATGATACTACATTACTGGCTGAAAGTGAAGATGATCGGAAACATTTGCTTCTCACAATCAAAGAACATAGTCTCAAAATGGGCCTGCACCTCAATGTAAAGAAGACAAAGATCATGACAACTGGCATAATCAACAAGTTCATCGTTGAAGGAGAAGAAATTCAAATCGTGAACAACTTTAACCTACTTGGATCAACTATCAATAAAGAAGCAACAAGCAGTCAAGAAATCAGACGACGCATTGCTCTTGGCAGAATGGCTATGAAAGACCTAGATAAGATTCTCAAGAGCAGAGATGTCTCTCTCCATAAAAAGATTTGACTTGTTCAAGCCATGGTATTTTCAATAATATCATATGGATTTGAAAGCTGGACAGTAAAAAAGATAGACAGGAAGAAAATTGATGCCTTTGAATTATGGTGCTGGCAGCGAATACTGTGTATACCATGGACTGCCCGAAGAACAAACCAGTCGGTACTAAAGGAGATCAAACCTAAGCTTTCTTTAGAAGCTCAGATGACAAGATTTCGACTTTCATACTTTGGACACATCATACGAAGAGAGAGATCATTAGAGAAAGACATCATGCTTGGGAAAATAGAAGGTCAACACAAAAGAGGAAGGCCAGCAATGAGATGGATCGATACAATAACAGCAGCTACGGGTACCAGTCTGTTAACAATGAGCCACCTGACTGAAGACCAAACACAATTTAGGATAGCTATCCAGAGGGTTGCCATGAGTTGATTCCGACTCGACGGCACTTAACAACAACACTGTCGTCATCTTTACCACCTCCACTGAGAGACTATTCCACGCATCTACCACTCTTTCCATAAAGAAATATTTCTGCATATTACTCCTGAGTCTATCCTGAGTGAAGGAGTGGCCTAGTGGTTGGGGCAAGGTACTTCAGGCCAGAAGATCAGGGGTTCAAATCCCACTAAAGGACAGCAACCTTGAGCCAGAAGGGCTGGGGTTTCTAGTCCCATAGGTGCCCCTTGTGGTCTTGGGCAAGCCACTTGACCCTCCATTTCCACATATCACTCCTGAATCTATCCCCTTTCACCCTCATCCTATGTCCTCTTCTAGCAGAGCTTGCTTTCAATCAAAAGAGGCTCTTCTCCTGTGCATTTATGGTAGAGGTATTTAAACATCTCAATTATGTGACCTCTATCCTGCCTGTACTCTAATATATACATATTACGATCCTTAAGTCTGTCCTCATATGCTTTATAACAAAGACCACTAACCATTTTAGTAGCCACCCTCTGTACCGACTACAACCTGTTTATATCCTTTTGAAGGTGCGGTCTCCAGAACTGCACACAATACTCCAAACGAGGTCGCACCAAAGACCTATACAGAGGCACTATCACCTCCATTCCTCTCCCTATGTACCCAAGCATCCTTCCAGCTTTCACTGTCACCTTTTCTACCTGTTTAGCTATTTTAAGATAATCAGTCACAATCACACCTAGGTCCCGCTCTTCTTTTGTGGACAGAAGTACTTCACCCCCTATACTACATTGCTCCCTTGGATTGCTGCAGCCCAAATGCATGACCTTGCATTTTTTAACATTAAATCTCTGCTGCCAAATTCTAGACAACTCTTCAAGCTTAGCTAGGTCCCTCCTCATGTTATCTACACCTTTCTGGGTGTCTACTCTATTGCAGATTTTGGTATCATCCTCAGAGGCAAACCTTACCCAACAGCCCTTCTGCTATAACACTAGCAAAGATGTTAAAAATAATTTGACCAAGGAAAGATCCCTCGGGCACACCACTGGTAACCTCTTTCTCCTCAGAGTGAGCTCTGTTTATCTGTACCCTTTGTCGCCTCCCACTCAACCAGTTTCTAACCGAAGCAGTAACTTTAGATTTGTAAATTTTGGTATCATCTGCAAAGAGGCAAACCTTACCCAACAGCCCTTCCATAATATCACTAACAAAGATACTTCTTTTGAAAACCATAGCAGTTTCCTTTTTCTTTTACCTTTATTTAACATTTTAACAAAAGGTTGTTTCCCATTAAAATATCCCCTCTCAGTTTTGCCCATTGTTTTTCTATATCCCCTAGCTGTTTGCATTCCACTAACGACTCCCTGAGGTTTTAGCCCATCTTAGCAAAGTTAGTTTTCCTAAAGTCTAAGACCCTCACTTTTGAATGGATTTTATCAGCCCTAGTCCAATACTGAACCACACCATCTGGTGATCACCGGATGCAAAATGATCTCTCACTATAACATCGGAAATACTTTCACCATTGGTAAGCACCAAGTCCAGCATGGCCCCTTCACATGTGGGTTCTGGTACCAGTTGCCTGAGTAGTTCTCCCTGTAGAGAATCCAGGATCTCCTTACTTCTAGATGATACTCCAGCAGGGATGTGCCAATCAACATCTGGCATATTGAAATCCCCTATCAGTAGCACTTCCCCTTTCCCGGAAATGCTGCGAATATCTTTAATTAACTCTCTGTCCACCAATTCTCCCTGTGAGGGAGAATTGTATATCATGCCAATGCAAATAGATTTCTCTTTCCCTCTTTCTAGTTTAACACACAGTGCCTCTTCTCTCCCTTTTAAGCCCTATATTTCCATAGCTTTAATATTATGTTTTACATATAGGGCCACTCTTCCTCCCTTTGTTCCTACCCTGTCCTTTCTGAATAAAGTATAGCTTGGTATAGTTACATCCCAGTTATGGTTGTCATTGAACCATTTCCCTGTTACTGCCACTAAATCCGAGTCAGCCTCTCCCATTAAAGCCTCAACATCTGGGATCTTATTTCTCATGCTACAAGCATTTATAGACACTGCCTTCCAGATGTTGCCCCTTTTACCTATTTCTATAAAGTATTTACTGTTTCACTTATCTGGGGACTTTCTTCACCCATCCCCAACGAAGCTACTGTAGGTTAAAGCCCTCTTCAGTAGGTTAGCCAGTCTGCTACTAAAGACATGTCGACCCTTCTTGGACAGATGGACGCCATCTCTGCTCTGCAACATTTGTAACAGCATCCCATAGTCCAGGAAACCTTCCACGCAGCCATGCATTCATCTCCAGGATGCAAGCTTCTCTGCCTTGGCCTTTACCCTCAACAGGGGGTAAAGGCCAAGGCAGAGAACACTATCTGCTTCATCCTCTGTCCCAGAGCCATGAAGTCACTTTTAGAGATCAATGATGGTGTGCTGCTGGGCCTGTCTTAGTGCTGTTTTCACTGTTCTCATTCTGAGGATCTCTTTCACTTGCACCTATAAACAACTATTGTTAAGACATAATGACATGGCATCTCAGGACATCCCATTTGATTCTGCTCTATACTGTCTCTCACTTACCATCCTTACATCTACATTCCCATTTTTCCGAACACTGGCATTGTTAGGGAAGCCTAGAATAGCCCCTTTAGCACAGACAGCAAATGCCAGCATAGCCAGAATAAAGCTATTGCAGTGCTTTATGTTTCTGTAGGGGTGTTATTTTATTGTTCCTTAACCTTATAAATCTTCCTCATCTGTGAATTCTATTCTTGTGCCCTCCCAAACAGCAGACACACCAGTTCAATACACACATGTAACAGCCATTCATCTGTATGGGATGTGTTGAAGTTCATAGCAAAATCTTTTCCTATCGTCATGTTGCCGCTGGTATAATGTAGGCATCTGCGAGAAACATTCAGGACGTACACAGGTCTTTCCTGAATACGCTTTCTATGTCCCTGCAGCTTGCCACACTCCCATTCCGTCCCCTCCCGCCCATGTTCTGAGATCCCCATGCTAATGCCATGTATGTGGAGGGCCACATGGTTTCGGAATACAGTTCTATACGTTTTAGCAAGAAAAACATCTATATTGCATGTCTAACCAGCTTGTTCATGTTCTGGATTCACATAATGAAAGTCACATAATTAACTTTGGCTGTTTAAATTGGCTGAAGCTTGATTAATCGTCCCAAAGGTCATTCACACCAGCAAGGGTGGGCTCATGCCATGGGAGTGAGGGGCAATGAGTGGTATGGTCCTTAGGCAATCGCAGATGTCCCCAGAACTCTGAGCAGGCTGAAGGGCATCTTTTCTCAGCGTTCATTGGAACCCCTAGACAACTGGCTTTGAGGGAATGTACTCTCCTACCTGGTGAGTATGGGTTTGCTTAGTGGGCTGGGGATGTCAAAAGGGTGGTGGGAAGAAGGTCTAAAGTTGCAGCTGTGGGATTTAAGGTTAGAGCCCCTCAGATATAGCATTAAATTGATTCCAAGGTTATTCGGCAATGACTCTTTGTAAATCAGGTTCTATGAATGAAACCACCATAGAGTCCCATGTCTACTGGAATTCTATTTAGAAGCTAGGATAATGGTAGTTATCAACCTGATGATACCACAGGTTGTGGGAAGAGATACCAGAGCCATGTAATACAGCTACCTCATTTTGATCAAATCATCTCTGATTGATTGAATGGCCAAATTTGGCAGTGAGTCTTGCTTTAACTTTGTGGAATTGGTCTGGGAGGATTGGATTACAGGTCTGCAAAATTTTTTTTTTTGAGAGCTGTTTTGGTTATTCCACGTAATCTTTATGTTTTTTGGTGCGCTGAATCCGAAAATGACCTCCATTTTGTCATAGGACATTACGTTTCCTGACAATTTAGGTAACTATGTTAAATAAAGCAATACCTCAAAATAAATGGAAATAGACTTATAAAATTAAAGTTTTATTACAATATTTTCATGAAAATCTTTTTTTTAACTGAAATGAGCTCACCTACACACACTAAACTCGATTCTTCTTCCTTGCGAGGCTCCTTTTGGTGCATTTACGCTTGTGAGTAGCATCTGGAATGTCTCTCTGAAGCATCCAACAGTAGTCTGCCATCATTGTAATGCTCCATTTTCCCTGGTATCTCCTTTCCATCTCTTTAATGTCCTCGTGGAATCGTTCACCTTGTTCCTCACTCACAGCTCCCAAATTTTCAGGAAAGTAGTCAAGGTGGGACTGGAGGAAATGCACTTTCAAACTCATCAGGCAACCTAAAGCTTGAAATGCTTTCAGCATTCGTCCGACGATCTTTTTGTAGTGAGGAACTTTGTTATTGCCTAAAAATTTCTGTACGACTTCATTAAATGCAATCCGCCCTTCTTTTTGAGGATCCGTCATGGTATTGACAAACTCTTGATCAACTATAAGCCTTCTAATGTCTGGTCCGACGAACACACCTTCCTTCAATTTTGCCTCTGACAGGCCTGGAAACTTGGTGACCAAGTATTTGAAGCATTCTCCATCTCTTGGAAGTGATTTTATGAATTGCTTCATCAATCCCAATTTTATGTGGAGAGGTGGTAGAAGAACTTTATGGGAAGGTACCAAAGTTTCTCGGAGGACATTTTTTTCACCGACTGTTAGCACCCTCGGCTGCCAACTCCTCTTGGTCCAGTGATTTTGTTGGTCTCGACTGTCCCATAGACACAGAAAACTAGGATATTTGGTATACCCAGCTTGTTGCCTGAGCAGCATGCACAAGACCTTCAAGTCCCCACACACTTTCCAACCATGGTCTTCATATTTAAGTTTACGAAGAACCAATTCCAAGTTCTCGTAGGTTTCCTTCAAGTGTACGGAATGACCTACAGGTATGGAAGCGTAAAAACCGTTGTGGAGTAAAACTGCTTTGAGACTTCTTTTTGAAGAATCTATAAAAAGACACCATTGCTCTGAATCATATTGGATTTTAAATTGACCCATCAGACCTTCGACATCGATGCAATAAACCAACTTGTCTTCCTGGGCGAAGTAAGGAACGAACTCCTGGCAACAATAAATTCCTGCTTTTCAGCCTTGATCCGAGTAACTCAGCAGCATCTTTGGGAAGATTCAAGTCTCTTACCAAATCATTCATCTCCTCCTGAGAAAACAATTTTAGTCTTGTATCATCTTCAAAGTCAGAACTTGATTCGTCATCTGGTTCAGGTATGACTTCACCTTCATCGGAGCTAGGTATCTCTTCCAAGGTAGCAGGGGGCTTGGGTACTGGTATATCTTGCCATGGGGGATGGGACGACTTGCCGAGTGAAGATTGGGGTATGAAATGGAATGCTTCCATTTGGAATTAAACCCTTTCACATTGCATGAACAAAAGTAACAGTCATCACTATGGTTCTTTTGCTCTCGCCATACCATAGGAATCCCATAACGGAAAGATTTTTTCTTACCCTTGAACCAGTTTCGGAGGTCCTCAACACACCGTTTGCACACTTTATGAGGCGCCCAGACTTTATCTTGATCTCCAATTTTTAGTCCAAAGTATGCAAAGTATACTTTTTTCACAAAGTCTGTAATATTCTGCTGTTGCTTCAACACTGTATATTCACCACAGATGATACAGAAACTGTCTGGTGAATTAATACACTTTTGCGGAGCCATAACATAACGGTTGAAGAATGACGAGCTAACACGAATTGCAATGAAAAAGTGTGAACAGCCTAGAACCAAGAACCTGATGATGATTCGTGCACAAGTGTGGCATGCAGGAGAGAGCAGCTCTGTGTCTGTACACGAGACATCACAGTGCTGGCCACGCCCCCCTGCACTGACCGGAGCTGCTGCTATCTGCCCTGCGTCTCCCTCCCACTGGATTCTTCAGGAAAGATTAACCCCTTCTACCATTAGAAGCACAGACTTAAAACTTGCTTAGCTTATGTATATATTGGTGACCATCAGATTTACAGTGCTATATTTTTTTTACGTAACTCGGACAACCCCTTTAAGATTTTTTGGGCATTTTATATCTTAAATACACTTATGTGAATTAATTAATAGTAATTTGAATTAATTAATAGAAATTTGAAAAAATTTGATAAATTTGAAGACAATTTTGCATGTTGTGGCAAATCATGACGTCTAGGAGTTTTTTCAGTATTGTATTTGTTTTCAGCACACCAAAATACATGGAAATTAGATGAAAATAATCAAACAGCTTTTTAGTCGCAGACCTGTGAATCTGTTGTGTTATATTATACAGTTAGAATATCAAGTTTGTTGTTATAAAGTTTTAATAAACCTAAGACCCCTTTTGGCCCTATTCTAGAGTTCTTTATACTTTGAACTATTTGGGCCTGTGCCATTGCCTGTGTTAAAACCTGTTGGTTCATTTTCAGACTTTTTTTTGTTCAATCTTCAGATATTTTTTGGCTTTGTTTCAAAAGTTTTTCCAGTTTAAAATTTTAATGCACAGATGTTTTTTACAAACCAAAATCAACTTTACATACATTAAAGTAATTCTGCATGCACTTTTTTACATAGGCAAAATTGAGAAATCGAATATATGCTAATGAATACAAATTCCTAGTTTAATTCTATGGTATACATATTTTTCTTCAGCAAACATGGTAAACATTCTTTCTGGAACTTTTGCTATGATATGCCAGGATACATTTCAACAAAAATCACTCACCACAAATACAAAGGTTGCCCATTTAGCTCAGGCTCCAGATGTTTCTCATTGATCCTTCCATAATTAAAGCACAGACTTTGTTTGCTTGACTCCAGAAGCACCAAATGCTACTATACCTGATTAAATGCCCCGTCATCCTGATTAAGTGTGCAGTTTTCAAACATTATTGGTGCATTTTTCTTTTTTTTATATACCTTTCATTTAAATTATAGTATATATGCATGTTTGCTATCATAATGATACTGCGTAAGACAGTTCTTGCCAGCGGGTACTGTATATGAGATGCTGTCTGAGCTACATTAAAGTGGTCAAAATGCATGCCGACTTTGCTATCATTTTCCAAGGTTAGAGGGTGATGTTGCACATTTGATATCTTGTATTCTAAAATGAAAAACAATGCATTCTGAATATCTGGCAGTGCACCATACATCATAAGCCACTGAGTATTTTTGATGGTAACGTTTGGGGCCCTTTGGAAACAGCATCAGCAGAATCGAACAGAGACAAATGTGACTGGTTTACTGCATTAACATTTCTAGATAGGAGGCTTTAAGTGATCAGTTTCTGTTGTTCATATAAACAGTTTGCCAGGTGCTTATTTTCATTCTGGTATGTTCTCATATACTGTACCATGCATATAAATACAATCAGTATTTTATTTGGTTTGTTTAGCGTTGTGGTGGATCCATTATACTTTAGGGATTATTTTAGAAGATTCTCCACAAGTAAATGGCACCATTTCTACATGGACATTAGAATATACGTGTAAATGCAATTTTATAAATATGCTATTTACACATGAAGATCCATATTACATAGAAATTCTAAGGGAGCAGGATGTGGGTATGGTTTGGATAGTCTAAAAATCTACACATGTATTAAGGGAATTCGTGCATAGACCAAAAGGTTCCATGTGGGGATTTACACCTACTCAGAGGCATGAATAGATTTTGCAAGCCAGAGCTTTAAATGAGGGATTAATGGAGCTATTCTTCTTAATTCCCATTTTTATTTCCTCTTCTGAACTGAAAATTATGAAAAATTGCAGGCTTAGTATTTAATTGGAGGCAGTTATATGTGTAGATTTGCAAAATGTTCTGGCTACACAAAAGAGTGCCAGTACTTGCAAGTCGAAGTTTCAAAATCTCCACTTCCATGTGGAATCTGCCCTGATGCCTAGTCATTTTTCCCATGCGTAGATTTGTGAAATGGCTCCCCAGCTGTATGTGCACTCCTGCTTGTCCTTGCACATATTTTACAAAAGGCTCTATGTTTGGCAGAGGCTGTTTTAAAATACTGCTGGAATTCAGCATGTTTCCACCTCAACGTCTTAATTTTGTAAAATAGGCCTTTGTCTCTAAATGGAACTTGGAATACATTTTGTGCATGTGGTAGATAACTTTATCACCAAGCGTCTAGGAGGAAAAGACCCATATGCACATAGTCACCTATTTTACAAAGATAGTGTACGCCTATATGTCTTTCTAAAACAGCTCCCCCAAAACCTCCCACACAAAGTTACACCTACTCTGAGGCAGGAGTCATTTTGTGCTTGTATGTGCTAATAGAAATATAAAATACATAGATTTAGCAGAAAAAAGTCTTGCCTTACAAATATGTTAGCATTTTTCTGAAGGGATTAATAAATATGCAGCCAACGCTGATATAGTATATCCAGAATCCACTTCATAAATTCTCTTATGAGAGGTGCCTGAGGAAATTAAAAAATCATGGGATGGAAGGCAACGTCTTACTGTGGCTTGAAAATTTTCAATGAGGTGGCCATGTTACATTGGCATAGCAAAAATGAGAGGGGCAGCTGGCTCCTTATAGCCTAACAAGTTAATTGAGGAATGAGTTTTTGAGGACATCTGATGAAGTGGACTCTTGTCCTTGAAAGTTCATGCCTCAAAAACCTAGTTCCATATCGTTCTGCTAGACCAGTCCAGACAAGTGAGTTGTCTTCCCCTACTAGCAGATTGGTGGAGACAAAGGAACCTATGAAAAGCCCACGTTTCAGTGACCTCACTCCCATGCTTCTATCTGCCTCATCCACCAGAGTTCTCTGCAGTATTTCTTTATCTTCAACAGATGGTGGATGGACTTTCTCCACTGTGAAGAAAATTCTGAAGACTGAGAGGAAAACATTGATGAAACACTGGTGGATAACTACCTTGAGGGTGACTCTCTCAATCGAGCACGATGTGGGAGGCTCCACTAGACTGCAGTATTTTCAGTAGCCATAGGAGGAGCAAAAATTGGTTCAGCTCCACATGCTTATCATGATAAGAGCCTCTTGAGCAGCCGGAAATTAGAAGGATCTCCAAGAATGCAGCAGCTTCACACAACCTCAACGCCCCCTCCCTCCTCCTCTGTCCTCCCCCTGCATTCTCCCAAAGATTGCAGAAGGCTCTCAGAGGGATCTGCCTGCCAGCCATCTTAAAAACAGTGCTGCAAAAGCCGGTGAAACAGTATCAGGGGAGTAGAGCTGAGCCTGGCACAGATGTGGGGCTCTCAGGAGGAGAATACCAAGGCTTGACCTCATCATTGTCCTTGTTGGAGGCTCCCAATTCCATCAGTGTGGGATGTAATTTGAGGTAGACCGCTGGCAACCATTGGCGTGGTGTGGGGAATTCCCACCATTTTTCTGCATGCACTAGTAGTGTTTTCTCCTATTGTGTGTCTGGAAGTCACGCAATCTGTATGTGCATTCTGCCCAAGTGACTCCAACACACATTCCTACCCTATTTCTGCCCAGTGGAGTTATAGCTTTGGTACATCCCACTTGTCTGGACTGGTCTAGCAGGATGATATGGAAGGTGACATTCCCCTGGAACTGTATTTGCTTTGTTCTGCTGCAGTGCCCTTGGGTCCACTATGATTTATATACTTGGCTCCGCATGTTTATCTTCTACGGACAGCCTTCTGTTTATGCTTCCTGTACATAGTTCGCTGCTGTTCGATTACTCATTGTTGCTCATGTTGAGGTTGTGTGAGGCTTGCTATGTTCTCCCATATGCTTTGGGATAAATACTGAGGAGACCTTGGTGGCTGAGAGGATAGAGGCATGGGAGTGATGTCATTGAAACCTGGGCTTTTCATTGTTTTTTTGTCTCCACCAATATGCTGGTAGAGATACACAACCCACTGGTCTGGACTGGTCTCTGCTAGACTTAAGGAAAGGACATTATCTGGTAAGTAAAATGTGACCTTAGGCTATAAGGCCCAGCTATTTCTCTAATTTCTGCTATTTTAGAAGTCTGTCGGAGGGGGCAGGACTAGCTAGACTTTCAAAGTACAGCACACAAAGGTTCAGAGTCTTCATGCCATGCTTCTTCCTGTTTTACTGCTGAGGGAAATGTGACAGTGGTGGCGGTAAGCATGGGAGAAGGAGAGCGAGAATGGCAACTCCATTGCATTAACAACATCTTTTTAGTATTTAGGTGTCTTTTTTGAATCCAATCTCTCCTTCACCAAACAAATTAGCTCTTTGGTTAGATCCTCTTTCAATACTTTAAGATGTTTCCATGCAATAAGGCCCTTCCTTGACATGCTGGCCCAGACTGTCGCTATTCTTACTTTGGTCATTGGTCATATTGACTACTGTAACTCCGTTTATGCTGGGATACGCACTTTTGAATTGAAACGACCAATCTATTCAAAATACTACCCTTCATCTTCTATCTAATGCCAAAGAAATATGATCACGTCACATCCCTCTTAGTTCAGCACCACTGGCTACCCTGGTCTTTAAGGCCTTTCATCAAACTGCCCCAGAGTATCTCTCATCTTTAGTCATTCTATATTGTCCAGCCTGCTCCCTACTCTCATTATATGGCAATCATCTCTGGTTGCCCTCGCTATCTAAAGCACTTTTGGAATCCACCATGAAATCCACATTTTTTTCTTGGCCCCTGTGCTATGGAATAGCCTTCCCCCACCTCTGTCTACAAGATTCCCTTAAAGGATTTAAGGCTGACTTAAAAATGCATCTTTTTAAGCAGACGTTTGAAAGCTTAGGATAGCATTAGACAGTCTGATCTCCCCCTTGTCTGGAAGAGATGCACAACCTTTGCTATGAATGTATGGCTTTTTCCTTTAAATCTGAGTGATGTGTACTTTTCTTATTTCACTCACCTGTATACCTATCAATATTTATAGAGTTCCTTTCATGTCTTGTTTTAATTCAGAAATTTAAACCACTTTGCATATGTATAAAAGGCAGTATAGTAAAATAAATGCATGAAGTGAGAATGATGGTGTGTTTATGGCACCCACTAGCCTTACATTGGCTCTGGGTGCCACTTGCCTCTCTCATTTTTGCTGTGGATTGGTAATTAATCAAAAGAGAGAAAATAGAATGCTTATACTGTCAAATCAATACTGACTCCTGGCAAGAGGCAACCTGAAGTAGATTGCCAGGCCTTTCTTCTGCACAGTATGGGGTATGTTTACTAAACCGTCTTAACGTCGCAGCGGTGGTATTATCGCGCGATAAGTGATGTTATCACACGATAAAGTAACATTATCGCACGATAACGTCACTTATCACGCAATAACACGGCAGCGGCGTTAAGGCACACTAATGCTGTGAAATCCGGGTCTGAAGGGTGGAGTAAGGTTTCCCAGAGGGCGGAGAGAAGGGATCAATTGGCAGAGAGTGGGCGGGGAGAGGCTCCAGGCACACTAATGCTGTGAAATCCGGGTCTGAACACTAACACCAGTGAAACCCTCGCGTTAGGCACATTTGCAGGAAAGAGAAACCATTTAAGTCAGCAATGGGCAGCAAAGGCAGGGAAACCCAGAAAAGTGATAGTTGTGATATATGTGTAGGAACCAAAAAGGCAAATAAACATATAAAAATGACCAGAACCACATTTAAAATCCCAATAACCAAGCTGGCCGATAGTGATATTAATGATAAACATAAAGCAACACTATTGACAAAGCGTAAAAATTAAGATATCATGTTTGGAAGGGTCTATGCTCTGTCCCCCTACAAAGTGAATGATCCCACATTGGAATAGCGCTGATCAGGGTTTCTGTTGTTTAGACTGGGCAGGTTTGTTATGGCATGCACATGTGCAGCAACAGCAGAGTGGGCACGTAGGAAAGGGCAACTGTACCGATGCTGTAAATGGGATACAGGGGGCTGCAGGCGGCACATGCTGTGGTCCAGTTGGGGCACAGTGCGGACTAGGCAGATGCCTAGGTGGCACATAGGAATGCCAAAACTGTAAAGCAGCAAGACAGCAACTGACGAGAATCCAACATGGGCACGAGTGTGTGTCCTACAGTGTCATAGGGGATATTACCCAGAAGGTACCCCCAAGGGCACATAACATTGCCAGGCGGTGCCGGGGGAAAGCGCGCATGGCCATGTAGGCACCCCTACCCGAGAACCAACACCATAGGCAGCTGCCTACCGGCGCACTGGATGGCCTGGGACTGTGTACAACCAGCACCACCGGCATAATGGCATGACAGCATGGTGGTGGAGGGGTGCTGGTGGCGGAGAGGGCAGTGGCATCTGCCCACAGCAGACCATGGCCAAGCCCCGTTTAGGTGGGTGCCATGCACTGCAGCAGACAGGGTCTGTCTGACAATCAGTCATGGTACCCCCAGGGAATGATCTGTCCCTGTGGCAACAGTGTGGTGCAGTACACACAGCCAGTGTGTTCAGGGGCAGAAGGTCACAAGTTCAAGTCCCAGCTGTGGCTCCTGCCAACCCTGTCCCCATATTTTACCCAGTACTAAACCGTGGTAATAAAGACGGAACCTTAGGGAGCTCTGTGCGGCAGTGTCATATATATATGGGGAAAAGGAAAGCTAAAGGGGCTAAGAAGCCCTCCTCTACCCTGGCAACCTCAACTCCTTTACCTCAGCAAGTGGTGGGACCGCTAGATCGTTATTTGGCATCGCGGCAGCAGTCGGGGCTACCGGCGAGCGGCGGCCCTAGGGATCTCTCGGCTGAGTTGAGTATCTCGGCAGGAGGCTCCGGGCTTGATATCTCTTCGCTGGAGCAGTGGCGGCCCCCCAAAGAACCTTTGCTGGCGAGGAGCTCGGTGCCGACGGTTGTCCCCCCCCCCAGTGATAAGAGGGGGAGTGGGAAGCGGAGGGACGTTTTCATCGAGAAGCGGCAGAGCTGCTGCTTTGCCCTTAGCCAGCGCCATAGAGGTTTCTCTATCGGCGTCGGGGTCTCCTGGTAGGATGTCTGCTAGCTCTCCTACTTCTGCTGCCTTGGAGGTGGAACCGCGGCTTGAGGAGCCTGGAACTGTTGGTGCGTTTTCTCCTTCGATACTTTTTTCCTTTGAGCGGCCATCGGAGTTTACGCTGGAGACTATCTGGTCAGCAATAGTGAAACTGGGAGAACCTTTGGTGCCACAAGTTTCATCTTCAATCTCTCAGTTGCAGTCTCATACTGCTCTTCTTCAACAACATACTTTAGAGATCTCTGCGGTTCAGAGTTCAGTTTCTGAACTCCAACAGAAAGTGGTTCAGACTGAGAATTTAAGTTCTGAGTATCAGAAAAATGTTATGGCGTTGCAAACAAGAATTGAAATGCTTGAAAATTTGTCTCGATATCCTAATCTTCGCTTTGTTAATTTTCCTAGGGCTCAGTCTGTAGGATCGAAGGAGATGTTAAAAAAGTATATGATTGAAATTCTTGGGGTCCCGATTGAATCTCACCCCCCTTTAGTCATGGCGTATTATTTGCCTACAAGGAAAAAAGTGGAGGGTGGTGGGGTTATCCCCGGAGTAGATATGGCTGACTCTTTGGATGTTACTACTATGTTAGAAGTTTCTTTGACTGAAACAGTTACTCCTGCTACATTAATTGTTACTTTTGCATTGAACTCAGACAGAGACTGGTTTCTTAAAATGTATTTCCGTAAACGGGATATTCCTTTTCTTGGTTTAATGGTCCAGATTTTCCCTGATTTTTCATGGGAAACCCAGAAACGTAGGAAGGAGTTTCTACTTCTGCGCCCAGCTATTTTATAGTTGGGGGGGGGGGGTCAGTTTTTTCTGAAATTTCCTTCTAAATGTTTGGTTAAAGTGAATTCAGTATCCTATGTTTTCTTCGAGCCTTCACAGTTGCTTGCCTTCATAAATGCCCGCCGCCCCTCCGAGGGAGTGTAGGAACCACTGCATAGATTTGTATGCCTGACTGTCTCCCTTTAACTATTTCCTTCAAATTTGGTTATATTATATATTAACTTGGAAGTCCTTCCTTTTGTGGGCTGTAGAAGGAGTGGATAATGTTTTTCTTTATTACTTCAATTGTTTTCCTAACTATGGTTGCTGTAAACACTCCAATTTGTTTACATTCTGTTTCTTTATTTCCATTCAAGTTATTGTTGCTTGAATTTGTTTGTAAAATCTATAAATAAATAATAAAAAAAAAATGACGGAACCTTTATTGCAGATAACATAAACATGCCTGAAACGCCTATATTTTACTCTACAGAGCACAGACACCATAAACATGTGCAATCCCTACAGCAGAGTTTCCCAACTGCAGTCCCGGAGGGCCAAACACCATTCAGGTTTCATGCTCTCCCTAATAAATATGCTTGTGCTGCATTTGTATGCGCCGCCCCCATTGTATGCAAAAGTATCTCATGTATATTCATTAGGGACAGCATGCAAACCTGAACAGTGTTTGGCCCACTAGGACCGGGGTTGGGAACCTCTGCCCTAGAGCAGCAGCCAACAGGGGCATAAACACCCACACCCACAGGCTCCACTATCCAAAGTCTCATGGAGAGTCAGGCTGTTGGGCCCTGCGCGGAGCAGCATCTCCCAATACTGGCACCTGCATACCTTAGCAATGCCGTCCTAAACTTGGGAACACGTTCCACATATATCAAAAGGTTGCTATAATTAATGCCAGCTAACATATCCTAAGTTAAACACAATTTGTTGATAGAGATTCATCATAGCAACCTTTCTGATATCTGTGGAGTGTGTTTCAGTTATTGATTCTGACAGTGTTTACCACCCCGGGGAGTGACCGTAACAGTACTGGGTACCATAGCAATGCCTGCACTGTGCCCAGGACTGGTGTGGCGGCCAGGGCTGCCACAAACCTCTATATTTGCATAATGCTGGCATAGGTGTGGGAGTGTGTGTCTGTCTATCCAGTGTGTTGTGGCTGCCTACACCTTACTGAGCCCACACTGCTTGCACTGCCAATGTTAGCCTGCCAATGTGCATAATGAGGAGCAAGGTACTGTGGGTATGGCCTGGACAAGGTGGCATGGGCAGGATGAATTTGCACAGGGCATAGGGCAATGGCTGGGACATTGTAGTGCCCGACCACCACCTGCACGGACAGGGTGGCCATAGCATGTCATGCTGGGAGGTTGCTCTCACCCTGACTGAGCAGTGACCACGGCATGGCTAGTTTCCCCCATAGTGCTATACAGTATTTCTCTCAAGTGGTATTTATGGGTTTTCTTTTCTGGGGCCCAATCACTGACATACCTGTGTGGTGTTTGTGTGTGCTGACATCCCAGTTTTGGGTGCACACAGTTCCTCCAGGAACATTCACTATGTACTAGCTAGCAGACTGTCTGCAGTTAGCATCTGTATGACCGCACCACCTTGCAGGGTGCAGCAGGTGCACACTGACTGCCCTCTGCTGGTGAATGTCAGATCGTAGTGGGGGCAGCTGAGCTGACTGGGCCCCCTACCTATCTGCCAGTGGCCCTGTCCCAAGTGCAGATCTTCAGCAGCTGTCTGTTTGCCACCAGGACTGGGGTTGCTAGTCCCACAGCCTGTACTCATGTACCTCCACTGCCCCTCCTTGCAAAGGGTGAGAGTGTGGGTCTGTTGGGGGCAGATCATGTCCCCCACCCTGACCCAGAGAGGGTGGTTTGCTAAGTACATTGTCTCCATGTGAGCCCTGACACACCTCTGCTCCCTAAACAGGTGACCATAGCAAGCACAGTGGATATGCACTATGTTGTGTGTATCATGGTCCACAAGGGCCAGACATGACTGGCAATTACAAATGGACACAGAGACCTCCTAAAGGTGTCTGCAACAAATACCTGTCACACACTGGCACTGATGGAGACCTGCAGCACAGCCCTCCTCAACCAACCCAGGTACTGCGGACCTGTTGCTGGCCACTCCACCTCACCCTCAGGGTGAACATAGAACACACACATTGGCATGGCCTGTGGGTACTCTGTTCCAGTAACACGCATGGTCATTCCCCCCTACCAAGCTGACGTGCTGTAGATGTGCATACCCCATATGGTGAGCAGATGTAGACTGCTGTTCTGCATGTGAATTGCATTATGGGTACTGTTGGTTCTATCGTATCCTGGTAGGCACAACAGACAGTTTTATGGTGATGTGCACTCTTTCTGTAGCCAGCCATTGGTATGATGGCTCCCATAGTGATGTAGCACAATGGTCAATGCAATTACTTTAGTAGCAGAGGTCATGGGTTTGATTCCTCTCTATTCCCCCTTTTTTTTTATGACTGTCCTAAACAACTATGTTTCATTCGTGTAACAGTCATATCTGTGCAGATCTGTGCTGCCGCCACATTATACCCTTATCACTGTTGCCATCCATCCTTCTGTCCATCTATGTGTGTGTGCCAGCTGTGTGGCGTCCTGCCCTAATGTGCAGGCTGCTACCCCATGTCCTGCACTGGCACACTTTTCTGCATTGCGGCTCTTCATGCTTGCCTCTCCTTTGTCTGCTCTGCATGGCAGTGCTCTCCTCTGTCCTCCTGTCATTGCACTTATCCTGCCACCTCTACCTCCTCTGGTGGACACGTATCCCCATCCTCTGCCACACACTGTCATTGTTGCACTGTTTGCACTGTACATTACCATCACCCTGTAGATTGGTACAGCTGCCCCCGATATGTTTGTCCACTTTACCTGCTGCCACATGGGCTGCATGCAGATTTGGCTGGTCCATGAGCTCCGTCATCTACTTCCTTCCATCACTTGTTCATTACCTTTCCTTGGTGCTCTGTGCAGTGTTATGGTTACATCTGTGTTTGAGCCATACAGTTCATGCTTGTGACTTTGGGGCACCTTTGTGCTCCTGGGCACCATCTCCTGTATCACCTTGGCATCCCTGGGGCATCTTTCAGGGCACCTTAGGTTTGGCCAGCTTATGGAGCACCTTATATGCTGCCATGGAGGATGCCAACCTTTCCTGCCGCCCTCTGGGGCACATTATGACTTGCCTTGGATGACGTGGTGCTTTATGATGTGCCTTATGGTACACCCTAAAAGGTGCATTAGGTTGCGGCACTGGGGTGAGGCTTTTTTGGCTGGCAGTGAAAATTGTTGGGATGTGTCTGACTGTTACAAGCAGGAAAAGGGATTGCCTCAGACAGTCTTTTAACTGAGCCCACTGGGGGAATCAAACTCAGGACCACTGTATCAGCAGTCAATGTATTAACCAGTGTGCTACACCTCTGTTGCTGTGATTGCAGGTCAGCGCCTAATTAAGGCTAACACGCGTTAACGTGCCACAGCTCCCTCTATTGTGCGATAACGGACTCTATCGTGTGATAACCCGAAATGCTACCTTAAGACCGGAACGCCAACTACCTTATATGGCATTCGTCACAGTAAGACTGCAATTAACGCCGGTAACATTAAGACTGTTTAGTAAGCATACCCCTAAGTTTACGGCACCTGGTATTCCAAGGTGGTCTCTCAAACAGATACTAATCAGGCCTGGCCCTGTTTAGCTTCTGAGATGCGGTTTATTCAGAATTATCCTTAAGTATAGTTCTCGTTATTTCATCTCAAAAAAATAGTGGAACTGGAAAAGTTACAGAGAGGACAGTGAAAATGAGAAAGCAGATGTAACAGACCTCCCTATGGAGAAAGGCTAAAGAAGTTAGGGCTGCAGTTTTGGAGAAGAGATGAGAGAGGAAATATGCTAGAGGTCAACAAGTTGATGAGTGGGGCAGAGTGAGTAAACAGAGTACAATTGTTTCCTTTTACAAGCAGAGAAGGGAGGACCCTCATGAAGCTAAAAGGAAGTGTGTTTTCATGCATTGCAAAAATAAGCTGTGGAATTTGTTTCCAGAAGATTTGGGGAAGGCAATTGTCATACTTGGGTTTCAAAAAGGGTTTAAATAAGTTCCTGGAAGAAGAATCAATAGATCATTATTAGCCAGGTAGACTTGGGAAAGGCACTGCTTATCCCTGGGTATAAGCAGCAAGCAATTGATTCTTTGGGATCCTGACAAGTACTTGCAACCTGGGCTGACCATTTTTGAAAACAGAATGTTGAGCTTGATGGACTTTTTGTCTGACTTAGCAACTGCAAGGGTTTCACGTATGACTTTAAAAAGCCATATTCAGGATTCTTGAACTCATCTCTGCTAATTCTTTGAGTACTTTTCAGCATAAGTTGCTCACCGAGTACGTATTGTGAGATCATTCCTTGAAAGAGCGTTCACCCAAATGATCGTGTCTCCACTGGCAATGGTTCTGATGGAAGAATCAGTTAAGTATAGATTGATTCACAATCTGCCTTACTTTGATGTTGAATCTGTAAATAACTTTATACCCCCTCCACCCTTTCCTCTCTCCCTTCCCTGGGGAGTATCTTTGTTTATGGGATATGCTCACAGGGCCAGTGCAAGGACTGTAGGCAATCTAGATGGGCCCTCCACCCTGCTGCCCCCCCCCCCCCCATTGTCACCACTGCTGCCCCTCTCTGGGGCCAGCAGCGGCAGCAACAGCAAGGGAACCGTGATGCAATGCTTACCTAAGACTCTGGTGCTGCGTCACATTTCCTGCCTGCTATCTGCCACTTCCATCATTCTCCAATGCAGACTTCCAACCTGCCACAGTATAGAGGAAAAGAGATAGTCCGGGTAACTGTATCGATAATATTTCTTCCTGTCTGCTTGCAGATGTTGACCAGCAATGATGGATGGTCTATACAGCAGGACACTTGTGAATGTACCCTGCTTCACCCCTCACCAGCTACAAAAGCTGGACTCTTGGGCTTCATCCCTTCACTCAAAGCAATGGGTGAGAGTAATAATAATTAATAAAACAATTCACACAGAATTATGTTAAAAAACACCATACTCTTAAGGCCTTAGGGAAGGGAGTCCATAGTCCTGTAAACTTGAGCAGTTCCTGTAAATCCCCTTTCACTTAGCTAGACCAGAGCACCTCATTTATTGAGAGAAAAACTGCATGATCAGCACCACTTTTGTTATGGGACAAGTCTTATTATGGGACAAAGTAAGCAGAGACATATTGCTTAGCTGAATTAGAAGAAGCAAAAATATTCTGTCCCATTCTTCCAAATATGTCTTTGGTTTTGGATACACATAGCTCTCCAGGCTGCTAATGAATTGTAAGCCATTCTCCATATTAACTCTTTCAATGGTCTCTGGTACCCCATTTCAAGTCCCTCGCAACAGTCCCCTCATGATTCTATAAAGAATCACTATAAAACTTGTCCATGTCCAAAATAAATAGATAAATAAATATATGCATACAAAAATAAATAAATGTATCAATAAATAAAATAAATCTTCTGCCATGGTGGGGAGCGCCTTCCACTTCACTTCATTTCAGAGTCCTAGGCATATCTGGTCCATGGGTAACATAGTAACATAGTAACATAGTAAATGACGGCAGATAAAGACCAGCATGGTTCATCTAGTCTGCCCAGCATGATGGCAAGAGTAGGTGCAGCTGCCACTCCGTGCAGGCCACCCCTCCCCATGTCACTGTTTAGGGGTGAACCCACCACTCCATGCAGGACACCCCTATTTGTTGAGAAATTAGATGGTTCAGTTTATTTGATTTTATCCTGTTGCTGTAAAGGGATCCACTGTGTCTGTCCCATGCCATTTTGAATTCCGTCACCGTGTTTGCCCCCACCACTTCCATCGGGAGGGCATTCCAAGCATCCACCACCCTTTCCGTGAAAAAGTATTTCCTGACATTGCCTTTCAATTTACCACCTTGCAGCTTCCTGTCATGCCCTCTAGTTTTACAGCTTCCCCGTCTTTGGAAGAGGTTTGTTTGTTCATTATATCCCTTTAAGTATTTAAAGGTCTGAATCATATCTCCCCTGTCCCTCCTCTCCTCCAAAGTGTACATGTTTAGGTCTTCAAGTCTCTTCTCATAAGGCTTCTGACGCAGGCTCCAAATCATTTTGGCCACCTTCCTCTGAACAGCTTCCAGTCTTTTTACATTCTTTGCAAGATACGGTCTCCAAAACTGAACACAGTATTCCAAGTGAGGCCTCACCAGTGACTTGTACAGTGGCATAAGTACCTCTTCCTTTCTGCTGGTGATTCCTCTTTGTATGCAGCCCAACATCCCCCTGGCTTTTGCCACCGCCTTCTTGCACTGTTTTGACACCTTGAGATCTTCAGAAATAATCACACCAAGGTTTTTCTCCTGATCTGTGCACACCAACCTCTCGCCCCCTACTGTGTACATTTCCCTTGGATTTCTGCTACCCAAGTGCATGACTCTGCACTTCTTCACATTAAATCTTAATTGCCAAGCATTTGACCATTCTTCCAGAATTTGTAGATCTTTCCTCATGTTAACCACTCCCTCGGGGGAGTCTACTCTGTTGCAAATTTTCGTGTCAACTGCAAAAAGGCAGACTTTTCCATTCAGTCCTTCAGCAATATCACTCACAAATACATTGAACAGTGCCGGCCCAGGACCGACCCCTGGGGCACCCCGCTAATCACCTTCCCTTCATCCGAGTGAGCTCCATTTACCATCACCCTCTGTCTTCTGTCAGTCAACCAATTTCTGATCCAATTTACCATCTTAGGATCCATCCCCAAGCTACTGAGTTTATTGATAAGCCTCCTATGAGGAACAGTATCAAAGGCTTTGCTGAAATCCAGGTAGATGACATCCATCGCATGCCCCTGATCTAGCTCCCTGGTCACCCAGTCAAAGAACTCAATCAGATTTGTTTGGCAAGATCGTCCTTCGGTAAAACCATGTTGCCTCGGGTCTTGCAACCTGCTGGTTTTGAGAAAGTTCACTATTCGCTCTTTCAGGAGTGCCTCCATGACTTTTCCCGCCACCGAGGTAAGGCTCACAGGCCTGTAGTTTGACACTTCTTCCCTGTCAACACTTTTGTGTAGAGGTACAACATCAGCCATTCTCCAGTCCTGAGGAACCTCTCCTGTTTCCAAGGATCTGTTGAAAACATCCTTTAACTGCCCTGCAAGAACCTCCCTGAGCTCTTTCAGTATCCTGGGATGTATACCTTCCGGTCCCATGGCCTTGTCCACTTTCAGTTTTGCAAGTTGTTCTAACACCTCATCTTCTGTGAATGGTGTGGTAACTGCTTCATTCCCATTTTTATATTTGGGAGTCATAGGTGGTCCTTCTCCAGGACTTTCTATAGTAAAAACAGAGCAGAAGTATTCATTTAGCAATTTTGCTTTTTCAATGTCACTTTCCACGAGTCCGTTCACAGCACTTCTGAGTCCTGCAATTCCACCTCTGATCTTCTTCCTTTCCCAAATATACCTGAAGAAGGTTTTGTCACCACACTTCACATCTTTATCCATCTTTTCCTCTGCCTTTGATTTTGCTATCCTTATTTCTCTCTTTGTCTCTTTGAGTTAGATCCTGTATTCATTTCTGTGTTCCTCTGTTTGCGAGCTTTTGAATTTTGCGAAAGCTGTGTTTTTTGCCTTTATTTGAGCAGCCACTTCTTTGGAAAACCAAATAGGCTTTCTTCTCCTCTTGTTTTTGTTTATTTTTGTTACATATTTATCTGTTGCCCCTTTTATTGCCACCTTTAGTTTAGCCCATTGCAATTCCACTTCCCCTATCTCCTTCCACCCTGTCAGCTCCTCCTTTAGGTACTCGGCCATTTTATTGAAGTTGGTGTTTTTAAAGTTTAGGACTTTGAGCCTGCTATGATTGGTCTGTACCATGGCTTTTATCTCAAACCACAACGTGTGATGATCGCTGCTGCTCACAGGGGCTCTCACGCAGCCATTCAACACGCTATCGCCATTGGTGAGCACTAAATCCAGCGTTGAGCTTTCCCTGGTTGGTTCAATCACCATTTGTCGAAGTAACGCATCTTGGAGAGCATCCACGATTTTTTTGCTTCTTTCCAGATTTGCAGAAGGAGTAATCCAATCCACATCAGGTAGATTAAAGTCACCCAATATGATTGCTTCCCCCTTTGTGGCTATCTTGGCAATATCTATAATCAATTCGTTATCTATATCTTCAATTTGTGTTGGAGGTCTGTAGACTACAGCAGTATGGATGACAGTGCCATCTCCTCTTTCCAACACAATCCAGAGCGCTGCTTCTTTTCCCCATGCCCCCTGCATTTCTGTAGC
The DNA here is from genome assembly GCA_033557465.1 of Ichthyophis bannanicus. NCBI lineage: Eukaryota > Metazoa > Chordata > Amphibia > Gymnophiona > Ichthyophiidae > Ichthyophis > Ichthyophis bannanicus. The sequence continues at coordinate 407,240,195 of CM066035.1, read as the reverse complement.
TTTAATATTGCTTTTGACATACAAGGCTACTCTTCCTCCTCTTCCATTTTCTTTGTCTCTTCTGAATAGATTATAGCCAGGTATGGCTATATCCCAATCATGCGATTTGTTTAGCCATGTTTCTGTAATGGCCACAATGTCCAAATCCATTTCCACCATTAGGACTTCTAGGTCTGGAACTTCGTTGGCTAAGCTTCGAGCATTTGTGCTCTTTGCTTTCCAGCATTTAACTGACTTGCGTGTATTTAGTGTTGATTTTGTTCTGCTTACATCTTCCCACTTGTTTATGATGTGTGGTTTAAATGTGTGGCTGTTTCTGATATTAATCTGCTTTTACAGGAGGTGACGTCCAGAGCTTGACCTTCCACATCCGTCACCCCCTTTTTCTAGTTTAAATGCATATCCACATATTGCTTGTATTTTTCACTTAGGAATCTTTTCCCTGCGTTAGAGAGATGTAGTCCATCAGCACAGTATAGTCTCTTGTTGTTCCATCTGTTACCCCAGTCGCCAATAAATCTGAATTCTTCTTGTTTGCACCAGGTCTGGAGCCATGTATTAAAGCTGTTAATGCGATGCAGCCTTTTTGCCCCTTTACCAAGCACAGGTAGACCCTCTGAGAATGCAACAGTGTTAACAATGGGCTTGAGTTTCTCTCCCAGAGATTGGAAGTTCTTTTGGACTGTAGAGGTACTGTTTCTAGCCAGGTTATTTGTTCCCAAGTAGATAATCACATCAAGTTTGGAGTGTTCACTTTCTGCGCTAAGTACTTCAACAACGTGGTTTGTATTCCTGCTGGCTGAAGAGCCTGGGAGGCACTTGACTCTCTTCTCTCCTTTGAACTGTGTTCCCAAGTTGATGCCACTGATGATGGAATCACCAAATAGTAGTAGTTTGCTGTTTGGTGAGGTTTTCTTCATATTTGGTCCTTTAGCAGGAGATTGGGCATTGTCTGTCTCATTTAAGGGCCCTTCAGTTTCTTTGGATTGGGCATCCTCATTCGCCAAGGCAGAGAAGGCATTATGCAGGGATATCTCCTGATGCATAGGATACCTCTGTGTCACAGGTCGCAATCTACCAGAACCCACTGTGATCCATTTGTTCCTGGGGTGTTTCATTCTTTGTGGAAGTGGTGGTGGACTTTGTTCAGTTTGTATCTTAGAAGAGGTGTGCTTCATTGCAGCCAATTCCTCCCTCAGTTTCTCATCCTCATTAGCCAAGGCAGAGAAGGCATTATGCAGGGTTATCTTTTGATGCATAGGATGTCTGTGTGTTACAGGTCACAATCTACCATAACCCACTGTGATCCCCTTGTCCCTGGGATATTTGATGCTTTGTGGGAGCGGTGGTCGGCATTGTTCAGTTTGTATCCTATAAGAGGTGTGCTTCATTGCAGCCAGTTCCTCCCTGAGTAGGGTCACCTCTTTATGTATGACAGCTAGGTCTTCCCTTAGTAGAGTCAGTTCTTTATGCATGGTAGCTGACCTGAGGCACATAGGATAAGCTCTGAGGTTCCATATGATTCGTCTTGGAATGAAAGTACTGCAGTTATTGCACTGAATACACGACATGCTGAATAAGCAGTCCTAGAAGGAGAAGAGGAAGAAGAAGAAGGAAGGAGGAAGACGATGTGGGCTGTAACCTAAGTTAAGAGGATAGATGGCAACATATGCGAGTACTATATAGGCAATGCAGCCCCTGGGGTGGGTGGGGCGAGGGGTAGGGTGGGCGGGAACCTAAGTGTCTCTGGCCAGTAGGCTGTTCCTGAACTGGGGGCACCCACAGATATCTGCTCCAAGGCTACCCAGAAAAGGAGACAGTCAGATTATCCCCAAGCTTAATTTATAACCACAGTTAAACTTTATATTAACAATTCCCACAAAACAGACAGTTAGACTCTATATTGATAACTAGAAAGCATCAGAAATAAGAGAGAAAATTACAGTCTTAGCTTTGTGAAATATCCACAGCTCCTGCAGCCAGCCTCAGAGACCTGTAGGTGTGGTAAACTTCATCTTATTGATTAGAAGAAATCTTTATAGATATATAGTTCATTTGACAATACATAAAAAGTTTTACAACCATCCTGAAAATTACTCAAAACTATGAGACAGTTTGCCCTTGCAAGGTCTCAATAAGAATGTGTACTGAAGTAAGGCTCTACCAATTATTCTTACAAGCAAAATTTGTTAGCAGTGGCCAACTGCTCTTTATAGATCTTTCAGAAGTTTAGAAGCTTGCACCTCATCTACTGCCACCACTGGTAACTCCAAGTTCTTCAGCAGCCTTTCACCCTGGGCTGCACTATGCACATCTTGGACAGAGAGTGTCAATAACTGTCCGCACAGGCATCATGTGTGCACATGCATCTTTCTGTAGCATTGCTAGAATCGCTAATCTTTGCTCCAATCAGGCTGTCAGTAGCATTGCTGACTTCCTTTCATTCACAGTAGTCATCGTCTTCAGCCCATAATATTTAGTGCAGAATATATAATTTGCAGAATGAAGACTTACTATAACAGCATTCTTCTGATTCCCCGCAATGACAAACATGCACAACTACTAATGGCAATATGGAATCACTGAACAGAATTATCTTATCTAATCTAATGTTAATTAATTACAATACATCTACTGCTAGCACTAAATTTTACAACTTTTTTAAAACTATATAGAGACCATGATAACTTGCAACATACTTCAATTTTGCATCTATATTCTTTCATTTTTCTCTTTATCAAATTAAAGTTAGCATGTAGCCTAATAGACACACCTCTCTTGTCAGGTGCACAACTGTTCAAGGTATATAGAATCTTATTTCTTAAGGGGTAATCGAACATCAAAATATAACTAACAGTTTATGGCAACTAAATTAAACTCATTTTGTTTACTAAAAATTCTTAGAAAAGCTCTCTTATCTCAGGTAATACGAGTGTTTAGACTCACATTACTTTGAACATTGTCTGATTGACAGACATCTCAGCTCACAAAGGATGACATCAGGACACAAAGGAACAAATATAGACAGGTCATTACATAAACAGAACTGTGCTCAAGAAATTTTCAAAAACATAGAATTTAAACCAATTAGAGATTCAATTGCCATTGTTTACAGCCTCTCCTTGTTGACAGCCCAAATAGCATAATGAATCTATCTCAATCAGTGATACTAATTTGGTTAATTAGTCTTGGTATTTGCTTTACCTATTCCACTTTTTAACAGGACATTTGCTCCACACTTTCTTAATAAGATCAATTCTGCATAGGTCATTTCATAATAACAAACTGAAACCCACATCATGAGAATTTAAAATCCATTAGGCTCTTGGTGGCTGAAAAATAGATTGGGACATTGCTACTCTAATCTCTTACACCTTCATGGATGTGATGTGCATCCAAATTTTCTACTAACAAAAAGAAAATATCATATACACATTTACCACCTTGGTTTAATTGCTTAACTTACTTGTCAGATTGAAACTATATCACTCATTTGTTACTTGTAAAAGCTAAATCCCTAAAGATTTTTCTTTAATATCACATGTATCACTATGCTTCTTACACAGTAAGAAGCAAAAATAATAACAGATATCAAGAAACTATCACTTCTTCATGACAAGTGTTGCACAAATGCACTTGATAACCTGCACCCCCAGACTGAAGTTTTCTTTTTTTTTAATTTTACTTTTTTCCTTTTCCTTTTTCTTTCTTTTGTAAAATAATCTTGTTTTCACTTTTGACACACAATTCAGTTTTTCACTTGTAACTGCATTTCCTTCAGACAGTTTTCTTAGGGGCATGTTTACTAAACTGCGGTAATGTCATTCGTGTTAGTTTCCACGGTAAAGGTACTGATGCCCATGTAAAGGTGTGGGCGGGGCATCAGTATGGCAAAAACCATCAGGTAACGCACGTTATAAGGCATGTTATAAGGCACCTTATTAGGCACAGTACAAGGCACGTGCCTTAACGTGCCTTGTACTGTGCATAATAAGGTGCCTTGTAACATGCCTTATAACGTTCCTTGTACTGTGCCCAATAAGGTGCCTTGTAACGTGCCTTTTACTGTGCCTAATTAGGAGCCTTATAATGCCTTTTATGGATTGCTGGCAACTGTGGTGAGCGTACTATGGTCTGGCAGCATGGATCTGCAAAGATATGACTGTCACAGGCAAGCAAAATATCTGCCTTGGACAGAAGAGAACAACAAGGAATTGAACCCATGACCTCCAACTAGAATGTCAGTGTACTAACCAGTAGGCTATATACCTCTATGGCCTGTTGCACAGCAATGGCTGGGTACAGAAGGACTGCAGGTCACTGCAAAAACTGTCTGCTCTGTGTGCCAGGATAGGGTAACCCCACCAGCACCCATGATGCATTGCAGATGCAGAACAGCGGCCTACAGCTGACCACCAAATGGGGTCTGCACCTCTCTGGTACTGCAGTGTGGTAAGACAGACTGACAGTGCATGATAATGGCACAGAGTAGCTATGGACCATGCCATTGTACAGGTTATGTGTTCACCCTGAGGGATGGGATGGGTGCCCAGCACTAGGTCCACAGTACATGTGGTGCCAGAGATAGGTCCCAGTGTGTGACAGGTGTTCCCAGCAGTGAAACTGAAGATGCATCTGTTCCAGCTGTGTTCTGCAGTCACATGTGGCCCTGTGGGACCAGACACCACCTAGATAAGTGTGTACCTGGTGTTAAGGTCTGGCTTCCATGGGTACCTGTTATCAGGGCAGTGGGGTATCTAGACTCGCGTGAGGGCAATGTAGCACTGCCACTGTGGGTTGAAGTGGTATGTGCTATATACCCCAAGGGTTCTCAATCACCCCTTTTGTAGATGAGGGTGTGGTGGGACAGGTGCTTTCACCCTGCAGCATGGCTGCAGTACCAGCAACTACAGTCCTGCTGATGGATGACAGCCCTCCAGGGCTGCTGGGCCAGTGCCATACCTGTGACGATTGCAGACCAGCAGTGTTGCTTGGGGTAGGTTCAACTACCCCACACCACGGTTGCCCATTCATCAACAGACAACACAGTCAGACTGCACCTGCAGCATCCTACAAGGTGCTCTCACCATGCACAGGCAAACTACAGACAGCCCACTAACCAGTCCATAGTGCATGCTCACAGGGGAACCCTGTGCACCCAGAGGTGGGATGCACAGCACAGATACCAAGCAGGTATCTCTGTGCTGGAACACACAGGTATCACTAGAAACAAATAATGTGTGGCACTATGTGGGAACATAGACATGCCATGGTCACTGCTTGGTCAGAGTGAGAGTGACATGCTGTGGCCACCCTGTCCATGCAGGTGGTGGTTGAGCACTACAGTGTCCCAGCCATTGCCCTCCACCCTATGCAGATGCATCCTGGCCAATCTGCCCTGTCTGGGCCATACCCACAATACCTTGCTCCTCATTATGCACATTTGCAGGCTAAAGCTGGAAGCAGTATGAGCAATGTGGGCTCAGTGAGGTGTTGGCAGACACAAAACAATGGAGATACATATGCACACTCCCACACCTATCTCAGCATTGTGCAGAGATGGAGGTGGTTGACAACCCTACCCGCTGCACTGGTCCTGAACACAGTGCCAACATTGCTAATCTGTGCAGGGAGTAGTAGTAGTGCTCTGGTGATGACTGCAGCTCTGTGCTGGGGCCAACAGCCTGACACTCCATGAAGCTGTGGATAGTGGAGCCCTTGTGAGTGGGTGCCCGTACCCTTGTGCAACACTGCTTTGGGGTTTGCCCATGTTATTGTTGTGGCTGCATTGTGGGCTAAAACTATGGGGAGATGCTCTGCAGGATCCACAGATGGGACCTGAACCTCTGACCCTCTGCTCTTGGACATGCTGGCTGAGTGTACTGCACCACACTGTTGCCACAGCAACATGGTGGTCCCTGGGTCTATCTTTACGTTCCTCGGCCAGACCTCTTCTGTTGCACTGCACACCACATTCTGGTACAGGGCATAGCCTAGGTCCTCTGCAGGCGGGTGCCACTGCTCCCTCCAGCACAATCACCCACCCCCTCTGCCATGCCGCCATGACCATATGCTGTCGATGCCGGTGGTGCGCCATCCCAGGCCATCCAGGGGGCAGGTAGGCAGCTGCCTAAGGTGTGGGTTCTAGGGTATGGGTGCCTACATAGATGTCCATGCTTCCCCAGGCACCGCCTGTCAATGTTATGTGCCCATTGGGGTGCCTGCTGGGTAATGTCTCCTGGATGTGACACTGTGGGCCACAGACTCATGGGCATGTCTGACCCTGGTCAGTTACTGTCTTGCTGGTTTCCATTTTCTGCATTCCTATGTGCCACCTCGACAACCGCCTAGTCCACCCTGTGCCCCAGTAGCAACCACTGTATGTCCCGCCTGCAGCCCCCATGCCCCATTTGCGCCATCACCATAGTGGCCTTTCATACCAGGGCACTATTCTATTGGTGCAAATGTATCACTACTATCACTTTGCTGGGGCTCCCTGGCTATGCTGTACATTGCTGACACAGAACTGGTTTCTCTCTCTTGCAAATGTGTGCTAATGCCAGGTTTTCAGTTGCATTAGGATTCAGCCCTTAATTTCTCCTCATTAGTGTGAAAGGGGCCTCTCCTTGCCAACTCCTTGCCCATTGACCCCTTCTCTCCACCCTCTCTCCACCCTTTTCTGGACTTACCGCGGCCGGGAACGTTAAGGCACATTATGTAACGTTAAGGCGCCTTAACGTTACATAACGCGCCTTAACGTAGCCGCGACTATGTTACCGCAGTTTAGTAAACATACCCCTTAGTCTTTGTTATGTCATGCAAATGCACACAGCTTATCAGATATCTAAACACATCAAAGCACAATCACACATCCAAATGCCATCACACATTGAAAATCTTCCAAATCATTCACATCAATTAAAATATGTACTCCAGAGATTCTTATTCTGCAGATATAAGAAACTCTAAGAGGCCCCATTTGCCTTCAGCACGCACATGCTCACACATCATGGATCAAACTTATTTACTGTAAAAACACACAGAAATGGTTAATTGTTTGGGGTTTTTCTTCCCTCCTCTATCACTTGTCAGATCCAGGATCCCTAAAATAGTCCTAAATATAATTTTAATGGAATCACAATTATGCGTATTTATTTATACTGCTGCCAATTGAACCCGTAAGTTGTTCTTATTATATATGCATGGGAAAAAAAAGAATTAGCAACATTCAGACTGTACTTTAATTGTAACTATTTTTTTATGTAAACTTCTCTAACAAAACTTGCATCCAAGTTCTTCTCTCCAGATAACCGCACATAATATCTCTCACTAAAGAGTTACTGTAAACACACAAAACTCTGTCAAACTATGGGGCATGTTTACTAAACCATCTTAACGTCGCAGCAGCAGTATTAAGGCACCCTAACGCTGTGAAATACGGCTCTGAAGGGTGGAGTAAGGCTTCCCAGAGGGTGGAGAGAAGGGGTCAGTGGGCGGCGAGTTGGAGGATAGAGGCTCCAAGCACACTAACGCTGTGAAATCTGGGTCTGAACACTAATGCCAGTGAAACCCTCGTGTTAAGGCACATTTGCAGGAAAGAGAAACCATTTCAGTCAGCAATGTACAGCAAAGCCAGGGAAACCCAAAAACGTGATAGTAGTGATACATGTGCACGGAATAAAAAGGCAAATAAACATAGAAAATGACCTGAACCACATTTAAAATCCCAATAACCAAGCTGGCCAAAAGTGATATTAATGATAAATATAAAGCAACACCACTGACAAAGCTCAAAAAATAAGATATCATGTTTGGAAGGGTCTATTCTCTGTCCCCCTACAAAGTGAATGATCCCACATTGAAATAGTGCTGATCAGGGTTTATTCACATTTATATTGGGCAGGTTTGTTATGGTGTGCACATGTGCAGTAACAGCAGAGTGGGCACTTAGGAAAGGGCAACTGTACTGATGCTGTAAATGGGATATAGAGGGCTGCAGTAGCACATGCTGTGGTCCAGCTGGGGCACAGTGCATGTTAGGCAGATGCCTAGGTGGCACATAGGGATGCTGAAACTGTAAAGCAGCAAGACAGCAACTTATGAGGGTCCAACATGGGCACGAGTGTGTGTCCCACAGTGTCACAGCGGAGATTATCCAGCAGGTACCCTCAAGGGCACATAACATTGGCAGGCGGTGTGGGGGGAAAACGCGCATGTCCATGTAGGCACCCCTACCCGAGAACCCTCACCATAGGCAGCTGCCTACCGGCATACTGGATGGCCTGGGACTGCGCACCACCAATACCACCAGCATAATGGCATGGCAGCATGTTGGCGGAGGGGTGTTGGTGGCAGAGGGGGCAGTGGCATCTGCCCACAGCAGACCATGGCCTAGCCCCGCGTAGTTGGGTGCCGTGCTCTGCAACAGACAGAGTCTGTCTGACGAAAAGTCATGGTATCCCCAGGAAATGAACTGTCCCTGTGGCAACAGTGTGGTGCAGTACACACAGCCAGTGTGTTTAAGAACAGAAGGTCACAAGTTCAAGTCCCAGCTGTGGCTCCTACCAATATTTTACCCACTACTAAACCGTGGTAATAAAGACGGAACCTTTATTGCAGATAACATAAACATGCCTGAAACGCCTGTATTTTACCCTACAGAGCACAGACACCATAAACATGTGCAATACCTAGGGCAGAGTTTCCCAACTGCAGTCCTGGAGGGCCAAACATCATTCAGGTGTCATGCTTTCTCTAATACATATGCCTGTGCTGCATTTTATGCGCTGCCCCCATGGTATGCAAATGTATCTCATGCATATTCATTAGGGACAGCATGAAAATTCAAACAGTGTTTGGCCCACCAGGACCAGAGTTGGGAATCTCTGCCCTGGAGCAGTGGCTATTAGGGGCATAAAAACCCACACCCACAGGCTTACTATCCAAAGCCTCATGGAGAGTCAGGCTGTTGGGCCCTGCGTGCAGCAGCATCTCCCAATACTAGCACTTGCATACCTTAGCAATGCCGCCCTAAACCTGGGGATACGTTACACATATATCAAAAGGTTGCTATGATTAATGGCACATAACAATTCCTAAGTTAAGCACAATTTGCTGATAGAGCTGTATCATAGCAACCTTTCTGATATCTGTGGAGTGTGTTTCAGTTTTGGTTTCTGACAGTGTTTACCACCCAAGGAGTGACCCCAACAGTATTGCGTACCATAGCCATGCCTGCACTGTACCCAGGACTGGTGTGGTGGCCAGGGCTGCCAAAAGCCTCTATATTTGCACAATGCTGGCATAGGTGTGGGAGTGTGTGTCTGTCTATCAGGTGTGTTGCGGCTGCCTACACCTTACTGAGCACACACTGCTTGCACTGTTTCCAGTGTTAGCCTGCCAATGTGCATAATGAGGAGCTAGGTACTGTGGGTATGGCCCGGACAAAGTGGCCTGGGCAGGATGCATCTGCACAGGGCATAGGGCAATGGCTGGGACATTGTAGTGCCCAGCCACCACCTGCACGGACAGGGTGGCCACAGCATGTCCTGCTGGGAGGTCACTCTCACCCTGACCGAGCAGTGACCACGGCATGGTGCTATACAGTATTTCTCTCAAGTGATATTTGTGTGTTCTCTTTTTTTGGGCCCAATCACTGACTTATCTGCTTGGTGGGTGTGCTCACATCCCAGTTTTGGGTGCACACATCTTCACCAGGAACATGCACCATGGACTACCTAGCAGACTGTCTGCAGTTAGTATGTGCATGGTTGGAACACTTTGCAGGTTGCAGCGGCTGGAGAATGTCAGATAGTGGTGGGGCACTCTGAGCATTTCCAGGCCTACTGTCTGTCTGCCTTTGCGTTATGGATGTGTACAGATCTGCATTGACTGCCCTGTAGGGTGCCTGTTCCTCAGGAGGACTGGGGAAGATGGTCCCCTCTACTGCCACCATTGCAGAGATGTAGAATGTGGATCTACATTCTACATCTCTGTAGAATGTAGAGGGAGGAGTGGCCTAGTGGTTGGGGCAAGGTACCACAGGCCAGAAGGTTGATGGTTCAAATCCCACTAGAGGACAGCAACCTTGGGCCAGAAGGACTGGGGTTTCTAGTCCCACAGGTGCTCCTTGCCCATGTTCCCTGTAAATATTAGTGTATGTGTCTCATATCCCCTCGTGTTAAATGTATCCCCCAACCGCTTTGACCCAGTGAAAAGCAGGATATAAATGCAGCTAAATAAATAAAATAAATAAATACATCTGTTGGTGGGCGATCCTGTCCCCCACCCTGTGCCCCAGAGGCAGGTTGGGTGGTTCTACATAATCCGCCTATGGGTCCAAACACCCCCCTTCACTTAAATCATGTGACCATGGCACCCACACCAGATATGCACTATTCTGGGTGCATCATAGTCCACAAGGGCTAGACATGACTGGGAAATACAGATGGACACAGGTGTATCCTAGGTGTGCCTGCAAGGACTACCTATCACACACTGGCACTGGTGACAACCTACAGCATAACCTATCTCAGATAAGCCTGGTGCTGGGTGCCCCACCTCGCCCTCAGGGTGAGCACAGTACTCCCACAATGTGTCGGTCTGTAGCTACTCTGTGCCAGTACCACACACAGTCAGTTCCCCCTACCAGGCCAAGGTGCTGTGGGGGTGCATCTTGTGATCATCTGTAGACTGCTGATCTGCATGTGCAGTGCATCATGAGTACGGGTGGGTTAACCCTATCCTGGTAACCACAGCAGACAGTTTATGTGGTGACCTGCAGTCCTTCTGTAGCCAGCCAGGGGTTTGTTAGTAGCTATAGAGATGTAGCCCACTGGTTACTTCACTGACTGTGGAGGCAGAGGTTGTGGGTTTGATCCCACAGTGGTGCTATTTGATAGGGGCTGTCTGAGGCATTTCCTTTTTTAATTTAAATTAGTGCTGCCAGCAAAAACACCCTCACAGTGCTGTAACTTTAAAGTGCCTCATAAGGCACCCTATAAAGCGCTCTATAAGGCGCCCTATAAGGTGCCTTATAAGGCGCCCTATAGGGAACATTATAAGGTGCCTTGGCGGACAGTGCACTTTATAATGTGCCCTCTGGAGTGCCTTATAGGGCGCCTTATGCGGCATCTTGGGTTACGGCACTGTGAGGGTATGTTTGCTGGCAGCACTAATTTAAATTAAAAAAGAAAATGCCTCAGACAGCACTGATTTAGGGTAATGCCTCAGACAGCCTTACTCATTAAGCCCACTGGGGATTAAACTCATTACCCCTGTTTCAGCAGTCATTGTATTAACCAATGTGCTACACCTCTGTTGCTGCGTTTGTAGGTCAGCGCGCCTAATTAAGGCTAACGCGCGTTAACGTGCCAAGGCTCCCTCTATCGCGCGATAACGGACTTTATCGCATGATAACCCGAAATGCTACCTTAAGACTGGAACACCCACTACCTTATTTATTTATTTATTTAACTGTATTTATATCCCGCTTTTCACCGGGTCAAAGCGGTGGGACATATAACCAGGGGGGGGAATCAAATGTGGGGGGGGGGGCCATCACCGGGGGTTCAACATTGATGATTTTTTGGGGTGGACATAGAGACTGACAAGATAGCATAGTTACTGGTTCCTATTCAGAGATGTTCTTGGAATAGGATGGTTTTTAGCTGCTTTTTGAATGATGGGAGATCACCGTTGTTCTTGATGTGGTTTGGTAGAGAGTTCCAGAGGGATGGGGCATAGAGTTCAAAGGCTCTGTTGCAGGTCCGTTGAGTTGCTTTGGTTCTTTTGTGGGGGATGGCAACGGAGCTGTTGGAGGATTGTCTGGTTGTTCTGTTGTGGGTTGGGCGAGGCAGTAGGGCGCGGAGTGGGGTGCCCTGTGTTTGGTGGACGGTTTTGTGAGTGAGTAGAAGGGTTTTGTACTTAATTTTTGCTTCGATGGGGAGGATATGAAGGTCCCTCAGAATTGGGGTGATGTGGTCTCGTTTCCTTGCATTGTGAATTATTCTCGCCGTGGTGTTTAGGGCAGTTCGGAGGGGATTGGTCTGTGTTGCAGGTAGGCCATGGTAGATTATGTTGCAGTAGTCCAGATGAGGGAGTGTTAGAGCTTGCATTACTGTCCTGAAGTCTTGTGGTTCGAGGAGGGGTCGGAGGCGTTGTACCGTTTTCGCCTTGTGGAATACAGTTCTCGTGGTCTTGTTGATTTGTTGCTTAAGAGTTAGGGCTTGGTCAATGATAATGCCAAGATATCTTATGTGTGGTTGTACTTGAATCTGTGTGGTTCCCATGGTGAGGTGAGTGGGTGGTTTGAAGTCTGGGTCTTTTGTTACTATAAGGGCTTCGGTCTTCTTTATGTTAATGGATAAGTTGTTCTCTTGTAGCCAGTTGGATACGTCAGTGAAACAGGCTGATAGCTGGTCGTTTATTGGGTCCGTGGTTGTAATTGGGGCATAGAGCATTATGTCATCGGCGTATATGTGGAAGTTGACATTGTGAGTGCGTATGACTGAGCAGAGTGGACGGAGGTAGATGTTGAAAAGCATGGCTGATAGTGTGGATCCTTGTGGTACTCCTTGATGTTGCTGAAAGGGGGATGAGGTGGAGGTTTTGGTGCGGATCAGTTGCTGTCGGTCGGTTAGATAGGATCTGAACCATTGGAGTACCTTATATGGCATTCGTCACAGTAAGACTGCAACTAACGCCGGTAACATTAAGACGGTTTAGTAAACATACCCCTATGTTGCCATTATTTTATTTTTGCTGTCTTTTTCTATCAAGCTATTACTGGAATGTACGCTACATTCCCCCAATCCACTGACTCAAAAAATCCATTCCATATTATAGCACAAACCCAGATAGAAAAAACACTAGCTGTATATGCACATTAATGCTACAAAATTCAATCGCAGAATAAACTGATCCATTACTTTACATCATTAGACCACCTTCATAGAACAGAAGCAAACCAATATAAAAGAAAAGTCAGGAGAGGTATGAAACTAACTCAGACAGTGGGGCAGATTAAAAGGAAAGTAATCTTATTCTTATTTCAAACACTAATATGGGCTTTATTTAGTTTACAAAATATATTCCATCAGTCATCCAACTCTAAGGGCTCGATTCCATGCCATAAATAGCGGGGATTAATGTCCATCCCTTCTATTCGTGCTTTGTCCAGATGCATCTAACTTCCCCGCCAGTTGTGGAGGGAAGTTAGACGGGGCAGGGAAGGGGCAGTTCGGGGGCGAAGTCTGGGCGGGCACCAGCCCTGGAAGTACAAGGCCGATTCTAATGTTGGTCCTGTACATCCAGGGCCGGCGACATGTATGGGGAAGTTATTCCACCTCTGAGGTGGAATGATGTTCCTGGATGTTTTTTTCTTGTACTGCCGGGGCACGGAATGGGCAGGGGGCCCAGAGGACATTCGTCGCAGCCCGACCCTGGCCTCAGGACGCCAGATTGGGTGTTAGGCTGTGGGGAATAAATACTTTTATCCGGCAACCAACATCACGGCTTTTAAATGAAGCCGCGGTGCCATGGCCACTGAACACCATGGCACCATGGCTCCATTTTAAAGCCCTGACTGAGTTAGTCAGGCAGGTGATGTATATGCAGGCTGGATGGAATCGCAGTCCCGGCCTGCATGTACATGACTGCGATTCTGAACCCGAGGGGATCTATGTCCAGAACGGAATGAGCTCTTAAGTATTTTAACTTGCTCAGACTTTACAGAATTCACTGGACAAGAATTTTAAATATTTCCTAGGTTTCATGTTTTTTTTTTAAATTCCTATTATAAAACATCAATTGCAGTCATCAAAATCCATATTTCTTCAATTGTGTAGATCAGATAAAATTCTTCAGGACTATAATGGGAAACCATTGGCAAGTAAAGTGTTAACTTTCTTAAAGCAGCTGCAAGCTATTTCTTAATGTCACACTACAGAAGCAGTCATCTTAAAGACTGAGGGGTCTGTTTACTAAACGGCGGTAGCGGACTCCGTGCGATATCGGAGCTGCGGCGATATCGCACCGAGTCTGCTACCGCCGTTTAGTAAACATGCCCTGAGACTTTCTTATAATACTAATGATCTTTTCTTACCATACTAATAGATCCTTACAGATTCAGACTTCAAGAAACAAACAACTATTAAAACGTATTAAAACTTCCTCCTACTTTTAAATGCACTGCAGATAGATATAAATTTATTTCTGCTCATTTCACATGACTGCTCTCTACGTATGTTCTAATTAGCATATAACAAAAATCTTTACGATATGAAAATTATTCCTTCAAAACATTTTACAACAACAATCTCAATAGAAAGGACAAGTATTAGTACAACAAATTGAAATGCCAATAATATCAGGCAATGGAGCACTTCCCATAACTTCAGAAGAAATACCCGAGCTGGAAGTACACTTATCATTCACAGTATTGAAATGATTACAGTACTTTTACTAATTCAGAACAAAACTCAGCATATTGAAATCACAGTGCTACAACATATCTCTGTTTTATAATTAAACTAAGATCAGGAAAGCTTTCAAAACAAAGAGCACATCTCTAAAAACCAAAACACATCCTCAAATATAGAAAACAATTGAAATTACCTTAAGACCCAAGAATGAAACAAAACAAATCTGCGCAGCTTTTACACACTACTGATAAAGAAACGGGCATTTCAAATATCAACTTGGAGGTCTAGCAATACGACTCTGAGCACAACTAGCCAGGCTGTTCAAAATCTTTTGCAACCAGAAAACATTATCCCTTTAAAACATGATGTCATTATACACGTTCTCTTCTAATACAAACAACTTATATTTTCACGTGTACCATTGCCTCATAGCATGTAGGATGATACACTTAGGACACTCAGGACTATTGGGCAGCCACCCTTAAACATTGACTGCCATTTCATATTTCAACATCGAAACGTCTCTCTGAAAAACTCCCTCTCTAGGGAAATAACAATGCTTCATTACCACTAGTCGTACTCCAGAGTTTTGCACACATACGGACTGCCTCTCTTAAACGCTAAAGTCCGTTACTGTCTGTATTCCATACTCACAATCCTCTCTGCCTTGCTTTGAATGAAGAAAAGTAAAGATCTGTGGATGCCACCAACTGAAAGTACCCTGCTTCACTCCTCACCAGCAACAGAACCTGGGCTCTTGGGCTTCATCCCTTCACTCAAAGCAATGGGAGAACAAGAGTAATAATAATTAATAAAAGAATTCACACATACAGAATTATGTTAAACACCGTACTCTTACAGCCTTAAGGGAAGTTCCTGTAAATCCCCTTTCACCTAGCTAGACCAGAGCACTTAATTTATTGAGAGAAAAATTGCGCTATGAGCACCACTTTTGTTACAAGTCTTGTTATGGGGCAAAGTAAGCAGAGACATATTGCTTAGCTGAATTAGAAGAAGCAAAAACATTCTGTCACGTTCTGGTAAACATGGCCTTGGTTTTGGGTGCACATAGCTCTCCAGGCTGCTAGTGAATTCTAAGCTATTCTCCATATTAACTCTTTCAAAGGTCTCTGGTACCCATTTCAAATCCCTCTCAACAACTTGTTCATCTTCTAGGCAGAAAGACATACCAGATTCTCACATGAACCTGTCCTCTGGGAACAGGTTGCTGTGGACTGATGATTTGAGAAATGATCTGGAATAAGCTCACTCCATTTCTGCACCCATGGCTAGTTAGATCTGCCCCTTAGAGATTTTAATTATTCATGTCAGGATGACCTTGGTCATATTTCATGCCAGAAGCTGATTTAAAATATCAGGAATGATATCATGCTTATCACATCCTAATTGATCATAACCTATATCCTATAATATGAGATTATCCTTTGTAGCCTTTTTGCCAAGTCTTCCTTTGAAGGCATGGTGTTTTTAAAGCTAATAGTAGGTAGGAATTGTGTTCTTTGCTATGATGGTCTGCAGTTGAAACACAAATAGAGTGCACAGATCTTTTTCATCCAGACAGCATACGTTTGCCTGAAATGGGCCATAATTTGTTTTAGCTACTGAAATGAAATAATCATAAGTAATATATAGCAACAGCTTCTAAGTATGAGGGAGCAAAATGAGGTCTCGGACAAGCCAATTGCTGGCTGCCTCGGTCCTGAAATGGAATACCCAAGCCTGGAAAGGTCTTAGTTGGGGAAAAGGATGAAATTATCTCCATCTTTATTTATTTTGCATTCTCTTATATACTGCGCTATTCTGCATCAGTGTGGTTTACATTGAACAAACCGAAATTACATTGAACAGGGCATTATAACTTGGAGATAACTATTTTACAGGGAACATGGGCTATGGAGGGTTATGTGGCTTGCCCAAGACCACAAGGAGCACCTGTGGGACTAGAAACTCCAGTCCTTCCGGTCCAAGGTTGCTGTCCTCTAGTGGGATTTGAACCCCCGACCTTCCGGGGACCCAGTGCCTCAGCCCTGATCATGAGCCCTCCACTTGCAATTTGTATATACAGATGGCCAAGAAGGGTCTCAAGGGCCAGGAGAAGCAGCATGAGTCTCTCTTCAGGCCGTCGGACTCTGTGTCCTTGGCACCGGTATCGATGCCCTCGAGGGTTTCCACTGAGACATTGGCATCACACATGTGCCCGTGTTCACTCAGAGCCGAGGGGCCCTGGCAGCATGGATCAAAGGATCTCTATCAACTGAGCCTTGGAAAGACTTGTCATCTCCCTTGTTGGCATCAAAGTGGATGACTGGAGACCCTTCCAAGCATGGGCATCGACACTGGAGCCCTTTTCTGTGCAATGTCTAAGGGCAATGGCTGAGAGTGGCCTGCTAAGGTGCTGTGGTGGGAGGAGTCGACACTCAGAGTGCCAAAGGGTCACCGGCAGTCTACCGATGATCTCACCATTGTGGAGTTCCCAGAGCGGGTTCCGGAGTTGGAGTCCGAGGTAGTTGTATCGGCCTCAACACCCTTGGAGACCACAGTGCTGACCAAGCACTTCAGGGCCCTTGAGACGCACATGGTGGCTCTCCTGGCTGCATGAGCACCGGTGGTTCCACTATCCATGGTGGTGTCTCCACCAGTCATGCAGCTTATCCTTGAAACCCATGGCCTCTCTGCTGAGACGGGGATGTATGGTCTGCATCGGAATCTACCCCAGGCTCGACTGATATATCTCTCCAGTGTCTCGGGCTCCACCCCCCTCTCCGGCCCTAGCGTCTCCGCTGGAGCGGAGTCGACAGAGGGAGAAGACCAGGAGCTACTTAGACTTCCTCTCAGAGTTGGACTCCAATGGATGGGAGACGGAGGAGGAGTCACCAGTCACCAAGAGGGAGTCCCCGGACATCCTCTCACAGCTGCCCCAATGTACAAGATGCAGAAGTCGCCCCCAGAGGACATGTCCTTCCAGAACTTCATCCAGGACATGGCAGAGGTGATCCCCTTTCCCTGGAGGTGGAGGATGAGCTGATAGTAGAGGAACTAGAGATCCTCCAGTACCCCTTGGCCCTGAAGGAAGCATCACGGTCCTGGTGCACCATATATTGCAGCAACTCCTCTGGATGGGGAAACCACCATGTTGGTGCCGGAAATCAACCACTGACTCGATTCAATGTACTGGGTGCAGAAGGACCCCAAGTTTGAGAAGCCCCAACTGCCACACCACTCCCTGGTGGCAGAGTCCAAAGGACCCCAAGTTTGAGAAGCCCCAACTGCCACACCACTCCCTGGTGGCAAAGTCCACTATGCGGCCCATCAAGAGCTCCAAGACCCACTCATCGGTGCCTCCTAGCGGGGAGCAAGAGCCTCAATGTTTCCAGGACTCCATGCTGGTAGTCCAAGTCCTGTCCTATCAAATTTACATGGCGATGTTCTTAAAGGACATCATGGGGGACCTGAGTGGATTTGGCTCCCTCATTCTGCTGGAAGCCTTCCGTGTCCTGATGTGCCATGGAAAGAACGTGTCCAAATACATAGTGCGAGCCACCTACAACACCTTTGAGTCAGTGGCAGGGTGGCAGCGATGGGAATTGGGGCATGCTGACTGGCCTGGCTTCAGTTCTCCAACTTGGGTCCAGGACAAGTTGGCAGACGTACCATGCACAGGTAAGAACTCATTGGCAAGCCCATGCAGAAAAGGGTGGCCAAGATAGAGAAGAACAGGTGTCCATCTCCTGCCTCTTGCACAAGACAGCCAACCCTGCCAAGAAGAAGCACCAAGGGCAGAAGTCTTTGTACAAGCTGAAGCACCAGTATTATCAGAGCAGCCAGGGAGCTCAGCCCAAGGCGCAGGCCCAGCATCAGTTGCCGAGGGCCAAGCCACAGAAGGCTCAGCCTGCATCCCAGCCACAGCTGGAGGTGGGGTTTTAATGCTTTCATCTGGAGCATAGCCAGTTGCCCACTCGCTGAGGGGGTGTCTTCTCAGGTAGATGGCTGGCTTACCTATTTCGCACACAGGTGGCCCCTCATCACTATAGACACCTGGGTGCTACAGATAATTTGGGACAGATACCTACTGCATTTTGCTCAACTTCCACCCTCATTTTTCCCAGGGGAGTACCCTCTAGACTCACACATCACGATCAACTCCAGGAAGAAGTCGCCACCCTACTGGCCAACTTGGCCATTGAGTTGGTGCCCAGGGTCAATTAGGACAGGGATTCTATTCCCGCTACTTCCTTCTTCCCAAAAAGACTGAGTGTTCCGGCCCATCCTGGATCTCAGGGACCTGAATTGTTTTCTGGTGCGAGAAAAGTTAGATGGTCTCCCTGGGTACCTTGCTCCAATACCTTCTCAAGAGCAAATGACTATGCTCTTTGGATATGAAGGATGAAACACACACATCCTGATTTTATCCTCTCCACAGGAAGTACCTGAGGTTCATGCTGGGTTGCCAGCATTTTCAATACAGGGTGTTACACTTCAGGCTGGCATCAGCCCCCAGGGTCTTTACAAAATGCCTGACAGTCATCGAACTTACCTCCAGACCCTTAGGGGCCTTGGTCTTCCCCTACTTAAATGACTGACTAACTGATAAAGGCCTCCATGCCGAATGGCTTGAGGCACTCAGCTCACTTGATGATTAAGGTGCTCAAGCACCTCGGTTTGTCATCAACTACCTCAAGTCTCATCTACAGCCACTGCAGCAGCTAGAATTCATCAGAGCCCTACTGGACACCAAGCAGGCCTGGGCTTTCTCCCAATGGACCATTTTCAGCAGCTCACAGAGGCGGTCTCTGCTGTCCATCAAAGACAGCATACCATAATGCGAGGGATGTTGCGCATGCTGGGCCATATTTGCCCAACAATGCACGTGATCCTGATGGGCCAGCTCAGGCTGCATGAGGCTCAGTGGTGGCAAGTCACAGGCTGCCCCTCATGGAATCCCTATAGGGTGTGGCTGAAACTACTGAACTTGCTTTGGGTCTCCCTTTTCAGTCAACACCATTCCACAGGACGCTCACCACCGATGCATCAAAATTTGACTGGAGTGCACATCTGGATGCCTGCGGACACAGGACCTATAGTAAGAGCAGGAGAGCCTGCATCAGCTCAACTTCCTGAAGCTGCGGGCAATCACGAATGCCCTAAAGGCCTTTCAGGCACACCTGGCCAACCAAATTGTCGGTTTGAATTAGGACAATCAAGTGGCAATGTTCTATATAAACAAGCAGGAGGACACGGGTTTGTACCTCCTGTGCTGGGAGGCGGTGCGCATCTAGAAGTTCACAGTTGCCCATGGCATGGAGAGTGATGTACTGCCTGGAGAGCTGTGGTACAGATGAATTTTGACTATTGATTATGCCTCAGTAGTGAATATGCCTCAACTGTAAATAGGGGCACTTGAAACTGTTGAAACAATTTACATAACTACAGATACTGGAAAGATCAGGGAGGAGACCTTCTCCTAGCAAGCAAATGGAGACCCATTACAGAGAACAAAAGAACACTTCACCTAGGAGCCTTTCTACTAGCAGACAAATTGAAACCCATTAACAGGACAAAACAGGACAATTCACCTTGCCTTGGAAACATTTCTCCTAAGAATTCATCAATTGTAATGTAGACCAGGGGGGGTGGGGGGTTCCCTTGAGCATTTTCAAGCACCTGGCCAGTGTCTTGGATGTGCTTAATGGATAACTGACTCTATACTACGTATGTGTCACATGATAGGAAATAACTGGATTGTTCTTGCAACTGGATAAAATGGGTACCTGTTTTCAGCTAGACAGAGAGAGAAATGGATTCATCTAGGAATGGACGCATTGCCTAGAGAAACTCCCGATTGAGAAGTCTCTCTTGTCTGGTTGAATCAGGGATCCATTCAATCGAAGTGTGACAGGAGATGAAGTAGTCTTTCGGTGAAGTATATTCTTCTTCTGTAATTATCTTTCTAGTTATCTATTCTGTAATTAAGTGCTTTTATTCTAATAGTTTTCCAGATATCTTTTTAACTAATCATAGGTAGATATATGAATTACTTGCCTTTCTAAATAAGTACGAATTAAGAAGTTAAATAAGTGAAATTCAAGTTATCCCTGCTTTGTATTATAAATAAATGCACGTCTTCATTAACAAGGTGTGTTAGCCTTTGTTGAAGTAAGACATTTGGTACCAGAAGTGGGGTGCGATAAAAAGAAAGGCTATAACAATGTTGAAAAGAAGAGTAAAAAATGTAAATAGTACAAAGACTGTAAAGGAAGATAAAGATTTTGTAAATATCCCCGGATGGGATCAGGCGCCTTATGAAATGTTAGCTAGAGAATGGTCTTGCAATTCAGGACTAAGTGAGAATTGGGAATCTGTTTTAAAAGATGCGGAACCTGTAAATCTCCTTACATGCTTGCAAAAAATACCTGTTGAAAAAGGGATAGAATTGAGTGTGTTGGGGAGGAGAGGTTGGCTTTTGCTGTCTGCATATCGTAAGATACATCAGACAAAATCCAGCAAAGTAGATTTGATTGAGCAATTTGAAAAACAGAATTGTGATTTACAAAATATGATAACAATGCTACAATGCCAAATCCGTTTGTTGACGGATAAATTAGATACTTATCAGCAGGTTGCTGAGAGAGCAGCTGTCAGGGTGGCCCAGTATAAATATCGTAAAAAAAAAGGGGAGAGTAAATAAAAAGAAAGTGCACATGTCTATTGCTAAAGCAGGTGTAAATTGGAATCCTGATGACTGGGATGGTAATATCTGGGATTCTACTGAATCATCTAACTCTGAGGAAGAGCAAGGAGTTAGTAATGAAAACTATCAGGCACAACCGATTTATAGGAGGAAAGTGCAGAGTACTCCCCAAAATCCTGGAGGAGTTAATCTAGATACTGTGGAGGATTTTAATCAACAAGAGATTAATGATATCCAGGACAGGTTTAGGCAGAAACCTGGGGAATCACTGATTACCTGGATGGTGCGTATTTATGAAACTGGAGCTGCAGGAGTACAGCTAGATCATGGTGATTCTAGGAAATTTTGTCTAATTAGTGTTGACCCTGTGATACAAGAGCAGTTTCGTAATTACATATCACAAAATATGACTAATTTACTCCAACTGGCAGTAGAAGGATGTAATGCTAAATTTCCTGCCGAAGCTGATTGGCCCCCAAATGATAAACAATGGTTTGCTTTGCGTGACGCTATTCAGCGCATTAAAGAGGAAGGCATGAAAACTGCTATTTTTATAGGGCAAGCTGATCAGTTAATGAATTGTGCCATGACTGCATCAATGAGGAATAAGATTATACGTTTGGCTCCACCAGCTTACAAACATGTTATTATGACTTTACTGATAAATCAAACAGGGAATCCTTTATCAGAAGTAATAGAAGCAGTGAGACAATTAGGTGAATTGGGAGAGTGGGGTCCAAAGTACAGTGCTGGTGACAGAAGGGAGAATAGATCAGAAGGACAGAAGGGAAATATAAACAACAGAGTATCCAGGAAAGATATGTTTACTGCTCTCCTTAAAGATGGTGTTAAAAAGGAACAGATTGATGGAATTGACACACAGAGCATGTGGGAAATATATAAGAAAAGAGGGCTGTATAAGAAAAGTGGAAATAGGAATGTGAGTAAACAAAATTCTGAAGTGAATGAAGAGAGAAAGAATGAGGGGAAAAGGAAGGAGGGTGAGATTAGAGAAGCAAGATCAAATGTTATTCCCACAGCACCACTTTCTGACTTATACCCTGATCTTTCATGGGCACAGGATTTGTTTCAAGAATAGGAAGTAGGCCAAGCTCCAGTTGAAGGGTGGACTCATAAAGACATGAGACCCCATGTAAATTTAGACATTTTTTGGAAACATAAGAACAATCAGAGGGTCCGAGCCTTAGTAGATACTGGAGCGGAGGCCACCTTAATTTATGGAAATCCAAAACATTTCAGAGGACAGCATGTTACAATCACTGGGCTGGGAGGAAGGAAAACAGATGCTGTACAAACCACATTGGAAATGAAAATTGGTCATTACCTAAGAGAAAATACTCGGTGTTAATTGTTCCCATTCCCGAGTATATAATTGGGATAGACATATTAAAAGGGTTGATACTGATACTTGATGAGGAACAATACCAATTTGGCATCAAACCTTACATGTCTGCTAGACCTATTACTGTAGGACACCTTAAAATGCCAGCAGTAAAGCTGCCCCCGCCACTAAAATGGTGAGTATGAAGCAGTATAGGATCCCGGGAGGACATCAGGAAATAGGAGAAACAATTCAGGAATTGCTAGAAGCAGGGGTGATTAAGCCAGTTACCACTGGCTGGAATAATCCGGTGTGGCCGGTAAAGAAATCAGATGGCAGTTGGAGAATGACAGTTGATTATAGAGAATTGAATAAGTATACCCCTCCACTGACTGCTGCTGTACCAGATACAATTACTCTTATTGAAAATATTCAAAGATACGCAGGGACATGGTATGCTGTCATGGATTTGGCTAATGCATTTTTTACTATTCCAATTTCGGAGGAGAATTGGGAGCAGTTCTCATTTTCTTGGCAGGGTAGACAGTACTGTCCCACTAGACTTCCCCAGGGGTATTTACATAGCCCCACTATCTGTCACAGGATTGTAGCAGAACACTTAGATGAACTCCCACCTCCGGATGGGGTACAAATTTCACATTATATTGATGATATTTTAATGCAGGGGCCCTCACAAGAGATAGTGCAGGAACATCTTGAAGCTCTCATTGCACACATGAAAAAGAAGGGCTGGGAAATTAACCCTGCAAAAATTCAAGGACCAGCCCAGACAGTAAAATTCCTGGGCATACAGTGGCATCAGGGTCATAGAGAAGTGCTCCCAAAAGCCAAACAGAAAATAATGGAATTTAATACTCCTCGAAACAAAAAGGAGGCCCAGAAATTTATTGGACTGTTTGGCTTTTGGAGGCAGCACATTCCCCAGTTGAGTCAAATACTGGCACCATTGTATAAAATAACTAGGAAGAAATATGAGTTTGAATGGGGAGATGTGCAGCAGCAGGCTTTTGAACTGGCTAAACAAGCTATACAGCAAGCCTTAGATTTATGGCCTGTTCAACCTGGGGAACTCGAGCTCAATGTATCAGTACAAGAACAGTATGCTAATTGGAGTTTATGGCAGAAACAGGGAAAGAAAAAAGTGCCTCTAGGATTCTGGACGAGGAAGCTCCCTGAAGCAGGGACTAGATATACCCCTTTTGAAAAACAGTTGTTAGCATGTTATTGGGCTTTGGTGGATACAGAACAGGTGACCATAGGACACACTGTGATGTTAAGACCAGAAATTCCTATTATGCAGTGGGTAATGAGCTCCCCCAAGACACACAGAATAGGACATGCACAAGAAGCAAGCATAATCAAATGGAAATGGTATATTCAGGATAGAGCTAAAATTGGTATAGGGGGAACTGCTACCTTACATGAAAGGGTAGCTCAAGCCCCTCTTAAGGACACTGAGACCATGCAATTGCCAAATCATGAATTAACAGCAACAGAGTCTCCAGTGAAGTGGGGACAACCATTTGTACAATTAACCTCAGAACAGAGAAATCATGTTTGGTTTACTGATGGGTCTGCTAAATATGTGGGAAATAAAAGGTGTTGGAAGGCTGTGTCTTACAATCCCACTACTAAAAAATTGTTGACAACTACAGGTGAAGGGAAAAGTAGCCAATATGCTGAACTTTATGCAGTATTTCAGGCTTTAAAACAAGAGACACCAGGGACTTGTCATATTTACACTGATTCCTGGTCAGTAGCCAATGGCTTAGCCACATGGCTACCTACCTGGCAGCAAAATAATTGGGAGATACATTCAAGAGAAATTTGGGGAAAAGAACTGTGGCAGCAAATTTGGGAAATGTTGCTTTTAAGTACGGTAACTGTGTATCATGTAGATGCTCATTGTGCTATTGATTCGTTAGACAGATGGTTTAACTCTATTACTGATGAACAAGCTAAAATTGCTGAAGCACAAACAGACACCAAAGAATCTGACTTGCTGGGCATGGCAAAATGGGCTCACCAGAAATGTGGGCATTTAGGTGAAAAAGCTACTTTCCGCTGGGCACAAACACGGGAATCCCTATCCCCTTAGATGCCATTAGAACAATTATCTTGCAATGCCCAATTTGTCAGCATATACAGCACAGGTCTGTCCCACACATAGTGTATGGCCATTTAGGGCGAGGAAAACTACCAGGCCAGATATGGCAAATAGATTACATAGGACCTCTACCTACCAGTAAGGGATGTCAATATGTATGCACGGCTGTGGATACATATTCCGGGTATTTAGTGGCATATCCATGTAAGAGGGCTACGCAGATTAACACCATTAAAACATTAGACCTCATTACTTTATATTATGGGATCCCTCTTCAGATTCAAAGTGATAATGGGTCTCATTTTAAAGGGAGGCTTGTACAGGATCACAGTAGACAGCATAACATTGAATGGATATTTCATATACCCTATTACCCTCAAGCTGCAGGACTTATAGAAAGAATGAATGGATTGCTCAAAGAACAGCTTAGGAAATTAGGGGAAGGATCCCTGCAAAAGTGGAGAGATCATTTATCTGCAGCACTACAGATCCTTAACAATAGACCAATTGAAGAAACTGAAACTCCTCTAATGAGGATGTTGACTCCCGCATTACAAATCAAATCTTATGTAGCCACTAACACTATTCTATATTGGGAAATTAAAGAAGGTGCCTTAGCCCCATATCGGGCAACACCAGAGGCAGCCGGACTAGATTTACATGCTCTGTAGGAATATAGAATAAAGGTCCATGATTTGCAATTAATAGAAACAGGAATAGGAGTCCAGTTACCACCTGAGCATTTTGGGTTAATTGCCCCTCGCTCTGGATTTGCCCTGAAAGGCATACAAATCATTGGGGGAATTATTATTTGTATTTGTTTATTAATTATGATATGTTGTTTTATTCAATGCATACCCAGTTTCATTACTATATTTCATCCACCCAAAGTCCCCACAATGTTACCAGTATCTTATAGGCACAATCAATAGTCAAAGGACCGAATGTGGTACAGATGAATTTTGACTATTGATTATGCCTCAGTAGTGAATATGCCTCAACTGTAAATAGGGGCACTTGAAACTGTTGAAACAATTTACATAACTACAGATACTGGAAAGATCAGGGAGGAGACCTTCTCCTAGCAAGCAAATGGAGACCCATTACAGAGAACAAAAGAACACTTCACCTAGGAGCCTTTCTACTAGCAGACAAATTGAAACCCATTAACAGGACAAAACAGGACAATTCACCTTGCCTTGGAAACATTTCTCCTAAGAATTCATCAATTGTAATGTAGACCAGGGGGGGTGGGGGGTTCCCTTGAGCATTTTCAAGCACCTGGCCAGTGTCTTGGATGTGCTTAATGGATAACTGACTCTATACTACGTATGTGTCACATGATAGGAAATAACTGGATTGTTCTTGCAACTGGATAAAATGGGTACCTGTTTTCAGCTAGACAGAGAGAAATGGATTCATCTAGGAATGGACGCATTGCCTAGAGAAACTCCCGATTGAGAAGTCTCTCTTGTCTGGTTGAATCAGGGATCCATTCAATCGAAGTGTGACAGGAGATGAAGTAGTCTTTCGGTGAAGTATATTCTTCTTCTGTAATTATCTTTCTAGTTATCTATTCTGTAATTAAGTGCTTTTATTCTAATAGTTTTCCAGATATCTTTTTAACTAATCATAGGTAGATATATGAATTACTTGCCTTTCTAAATAAGTACGAATTAAGAAGTTAAATAAGTGAAATTCAAGTTATCCCTGCTTTGTATTATAAATAAATGCACGTCTTCATTAACAAGGTGTGTTAGCCTTTGTTGAAGTAAGACAAGAGCTCAACACCCTGGTGGACCATTTCAGCCAGGTCCTCCAGCCCCCAAGTGGACACTCCACAGGAGAGTGGTGGAGCACATCTTTCAGGAGTGGAGCAGTCTGACAGTGGACCTCTTCACCATGCCACAGAATGCTCAGGTGGATCACTTTTGTTCTTGTATGGCCTCCAAGGCCAAGTTGATTTCCAACACCTTTCTCTTGATCTGGGGCATGGGCCTTCTCTACCCATACCCCCGAATTCCGTGGTGGCAAAGGCACTGTTCAAGCTCCAGGTGGACAAGGAGACCATGATACCTATCGCCCCATACTGGCCCAGTCATCCGTGGTTCTCCCTATTGCTCCAGCTCTCTCTTCAGGAGTCCTTTTGGCTGGGTTGTGACCCGGACCTTATCTCTCAGGAGGATGGGACCCTACTGCATCCCAATGTCACGTCCCTGGCCCTCACTGCTTGGATGCTGAGCTGGTAGTCCTTTCGGCGCTCAACCTGCCAGGGGAGAAGACGGATATTCTAGTTTCCTGCAGGGATTTGGTGTGCTGCTCCTATTCCTTCAAGTGGCACAGGTTCTCTCTCTGGTGCACTGAGAAGGCATTGGATCCCTTCTCATGCTTGTTGGAAAGCTTGCTGGAGTACCTCATTCATCTCTCTAATTCAGGCCTGAAGTCTAACTCCGTTCAAATTCTTCTGAGTGCGATCGGGGCCTATAACCAGGGCTTGGATGGGAAGCCCATCTCCACTCAGCCACTGGTGACTTATTTCATGCGGGGCCTGCTTTTGTAGAAACCTCCAATTAAGCCCCTGCCAGTCACGTGGGATTTAAATGTGGTGTTGGGGCACGCTATTGGCGGTGCCTTTCGTGCCTTTGGCTAATTGCCTCCTGAAATTTCTGATCTGGAAGGTCATCTTTCTTATTGCTCTCACTTCGGCTTGCCGGGTCAGCGAGCTTCAGGCTCTGGTGGCTCACTCTCCATACACAAGGTTACACCATAACTGGGTAGTGCTGCGCACCCATCTGTGTTTCTTGCCCAAGATGGTCTCTGCTTTCCACTCAACTAATCTGTCGTGCTGCCCATCTTTTTTCCTAAGCCTCATGCTAACAGGGCCCAGCTGCACACATTGTATTGTAAACGAGCCTTGGCCTTCTATCTGGAGTGGATGAGGGTGCATCGGCATTCTACGCAGCATTTTGTCTCCTATGGCCCCAGCAAGCTGGGTGTGGCTGTCTCCAAGTGCACGCTGTCTATCGGGGTGGCGGATTGCATTTCCTTTGCCTATGCTCAGGCTAGCCTGAGCCTTGTGGATCATGTCATGGCCCGTTGTCCAGGCCATGACCACGTTCGTGGCCAATCTGCACTTGGTCTCCATTGAGGAGATTTGCAGGGCTGCCACATGGTCCTCTGTTCACAGCCCACTACTGCATGGATGGGGATTCCTGGCATCTGTTTAGGACTTAGATTCAACTCCTTCCTACCGGCCCTTCTGTCTGTTTCTTCTGATTCTTGTTGCTTCGACAATGGACCTGGTAGGGCTGTTTTTGTGTTTGGTAGCCTGTAACTTGTGAGTCCCATACGTGAGAACTTTTTCCTGCTTGTTTATGGAGAAAGCATAGCTACTCACCTGTAGCAGGTGTTCTTTGTGAGAAGCAGGAATAAGTCCTCACAACCCTCCCACTTCCCCGGGAAGTTGTTTTTGGCTACTAACTTTAGTTTTCTACTGAGGATAAGATGGTGCCACGGTAGCGAAGGCAGGCAGGCTTGCAAGCACAATGAAGGCTCCCAAAAGCTTCCAATGGAAGATGGGAACATTCCCACGCGGGGCTCCGTCAGTGGATGTCACGCATACGTGAGGACCTATTCCTGCTGTTTATGGAAAACACCTGTTACAGGTGAGTAACTACACTTTATTTGTTTTAATGGTGTTGGCCACCTTGGTCTTTTTTTTAAGTGGTATATTAATTAATTAATAAATGGAATGGAGGGGGGATTATTTCTGATAACTTTCTCTCCTCCTTGCACCACTCCTTTCCTCTCCAATGATATGGCAGATGAGTTCAAATAGGCTATGCATATTAGACAGGCTTGGATATATAGCTGGTTTTCTTGATATTAGTGACAACGTTTCAGCCATATACCATTCCAAATCTGAGTGTATGTTCAAATAAAAAATGATCAGACTCCTTTCCCCAAACGACCATGCTAGTGGCAGCTGTCCTGATTAATATTTTATTTTCCTAAAGTTGGTTCTTTGGATACTAATGCACTTGTTGCGTGGTTCTATATGGATGTTTACATTGATCCATGTGGTAGCATGATCACAGATTATTAGGCTGTCCCCTACCATATCCTCAGCGGCATTATCTCCATTTATTGTTACAAAGTCCAGTGTCCTTTTGCAAGGATTCTAGTCTCCTCATACATTTGGGTGATCTTGCAGCTGGCATTCTCCAACATCTGGTAGATTTAAGCCCTTAATTAGCAGTACTTCTATTGCAGAGGTTCTCAACTGAGTCCTAGCCAGTCAGATTGATCTCTGTCATGCATATTCATTGTGATTATCCTGAAAACCGGACTAGCTAGGTGTATCCTGAGGACTCAGTTGAGAAGCTCTGCTCTATTGCATACTATCCTTTTCACCATAGTGATGAAACACCTAATCAAGGGTTATATCTCCATGTTAAGAGACCTTTGAATACTGTGTATAAAACCAGTGACTTTAGTGAAAAAGCTACATTATCTTGAAGGAGCCCAACTGAAAAAATTGACTCTAGCACAAATCAGGACATTGAAATCTTACCTTAGTGAGCAATCTAATACTATATTCAGACCCCACCACAGTCATTTTTAGCTTTGGTAAGGAGCCTTGTTGCATAATGTTAATTTATCAAACCTTGCATGCAAATGATTCAGTAAGCTGTTTCCTTTATCTCACTGCAGACTCGGTTGTACGGTCTAATTTGTATACATTCAATAACCACTAAATCAGTATGAATTTCTCCAGCTGTGTTTTTGTGCAAAGGTTTAAACATGAACATGAAAAAAATATTATTAGAATTTATCTTCCTTAAAAGGATAAAAAGGAATGCTAACTTTCAAGATTTTTTTTTTTTGTGATGTTAACAATGTCTGTGGAATGACAGTAAAGCAACACATACTGACAATGAAGTGGATCATTTCAAGGTTTCAGAACAGGGCAAAAATAAAGTCCAAGTCCTTTCTCTGAACCAGCAAGAACATAAGTTCACTGATTGGCTTTATTGCCAGTTAAGAGGCAACCTAACTGGAACAAGGCTAGATATCTGTTTGCTAATGTATTCACATTAGCAGAAAAATATGTCATTTCACACCCCGCATTGATTCTGTAGAACCTACAGCCTACTGATGATTTTTAATTATACAGTAGCATAAAATTTCTTATTTAAGAATTCCTCCTTCTGCCTGGCACTTGGGATTCACGTTGCCACCGTTGTGCACGAGAAACAATGCATTCTGCAGCAGAAAAAGGAAGGATTCCAATGATGTTCAAAACATATATTACATGCAGTTGGTATGCAGGAAGTGAATAAACAATTTCAGATAAACAGAATCAAAGTATTAAATACTCTAATGCTTTTCTCGCATTCATTTCTATGGGAAAACAAAGCTTATTAAATCGATGCAAATGTCTCTCTTTGACTAATTTCAAGTAGTCTACCACCAGTGACTACCAGCAATGCAATATTCAAGCCTAAGGGGTAGGCAAAGAGTTTTTTTATTCTACTATAGGCAAGCCTGTTTTGCAAATATAGTAAATTCACAGATATTGGTTGAAATCTGAAAAAAACTGGGTTCCTTAAAATACATCACCATGGCTGGGAGACAGCATTGCACAGACAGTTGACACATCTCACCAGCAGTCCAGCCAAGGAAAAGGATGTTCACTCATACCAATTCTTGGCCAGGCTCAGTGCCATGTATGTGAGAGTGGTACCAGGCCACTGCAGCAAGGCCTGAGACAGAGACTGCTTATTAGAGCTGTGTGAGCGCAGGAAGTGAAAGGGATAGGAGATCAGAGGTGTGTAGGAGATACATACTGTTGGCATATGGAGTTCATTGACTCCATGCAATGAATCTTCATCCACAGTCTCCAGGATTTAGCACTCAAGATCGAAGCGTGTCTTCACTCCATTTCCTGGACGGCAACTACTGACCTTCTTCATGGTCCTCTATTAGGTTCTCACGCTCCATGGGCACCTCATCAGAGCCATCTGACCCAGCAAGGAGTAAGACTGGACAGGCTGGGTGACCAATAAGTCTAGTGGGTCTCCAACATGCCCACCTGCTGCCTCCTCCTTCTCCTTGCTACTCCCCTCCCCAACTTTGCCTTCCCTTCACTACTCCCATTATCAACCTCTCCCGGGCTGTGGGATAAGGGGCCTGCGGCTCCTCTTTGTCACCCACCTCCTCAGAGGAGTCTTCTTCCTCAGGGGAGTTCTTTTCCTCACTGTTGCCAGCCTCCAAAGAGTGCTTGTCCTCTTATGAGGTGCCATTGCATCTGCTTGTTCCCTCCTTGGTTGGTGGTGCTTTAAGCCCTATTCAGTTGTCTGTATAACAGATTGGATGACCATACTATTGCATGAGCCAGTGTGTGTCTGTGGCTTGGGGAGGCTGCTCTTTCACAGGCTGACCTTACCATTTCCACGTTTCCCTGCCTACATCTTTGGTGTCACTCTGCAATGAGGCGGCTCCCTGTGAGATACAGGTATTGGTGTGAAAAAGGTTTTTTTTCTGCCTGGCTAAGGCTATGTAGAGCCTCTCTCAGACTCCCTGCACTGCAGCATGAGGTGCCAGGGTAGTAGAGTGAGCCCTTATTGGAAAGTGCCAGGCATATCAGGAACTGGATCTCAGCATCTGAGAAATTAGGCTTTCTCCTGGCTGTCATTTTGGTGCTTTCCAAGGAATGCATAGTATTACCAGTGGGAAAAAGGAGACTGGAAGCACATCAACATGGTTCCATAGAGGAAGAGGTGCCATGCACTTATAGCCTGCAGTTGGACACATGGAATTTGCTGCCAAACTGAATTTGCACATGCTGGGATGGCCCCCATTTCCACATGCACTGGATACAAGTACGAATTGGCTCTGCATACCACTTCCTGTGATCTATGTGATTCTTTACCATTCTTCTAGATCTATCATAGTCCCTTGCAGTTGTGTTGTCTGTCTTGACTAGATTGTAAGTTCTGATGAACAGGGACCGTCTCTTACATGTCTCTGTACAATGCTGCATATGCCTTGTAGCACTATACAAATCATCAGCAGTATTACTAATACCATATCCCTGATGAGTCATTGACGCAGGTATGCAGACTTATTTTATACTGTTTACATGTGTATTTGCCACTATAAGTTTATAACAAGCCTGTACATTTCTGTGGGTGTTGATACTTTGATTTCACATCATGCCTATATATACATATCTGCTCTTCTAAAATTGGCATGGTGTGTCACACATTTTTGCTTCCAGATCCATTTCTCGACATACACAATCTTTCCAAAACATACTTTTTTATGTGTTAAATCACATTACAGTGTGTTGATGTGCATGAATGTTCATCAATACAATAACACAGTTTAGTAAATGAAGCCCTAAGTTTAATCTGCAGAATAATAGTGAGGGAAAAGAATATCCTAACGAAGAGCCAATTTCCAGATGGAAAACCATGGATTATAAGTATCTTAAAGAAAAGTTAAATACCCATACTACCATAATTCTACAAACATATTCTCACAATAACATACTGTCAAATGGTCCTGCTACCACCGTCCCTATTAGGCGGTTGCCTAGGGGTGTGAGGTGCAGGTTGCCTTTATAAAGAATAGTCTGTAGCCGTGTGTTAAAGGCAAAATATAATGATGAGGTTTTATTCCCCTTCCCTTGTGGATTTCTGTTTTTCTCATACAGCAACAAAGAACTTAAACAAAACTGTTTCTTCACAGCTAAATAAAATGTACCTTTTTCAAACAGGTATAACAAGGCTCTTGCTTCCTTAATTAACAAAGAGACGTAATCTCATCCGAGATACATAGCGTGCAATCCATAGCACTGGAATCAATGTCCTGGTCAGTGTTTTCCCATTGCATTTGCTCACTGTCAGAAATTGTAAATGGGTAACATTCACCACAGCTATTATTTACACAACTCTCTTGAGAGGCAGCTGTTCTTAAGGCAGGAAACTGTTCTGCATAATGAGGGTCCTGGAGACCTGTACTGAAGCCTGTTTCTCTGAGGCTTCCCCTTTCTCTCCACCAAGGATTATCCTCCCAAGTATTAGCTTTTACTTTCCTAGCCGAGCCCACCTCCTGCCCTCTAGAGAAATGGGTGTACTTAGCTCTGCTTCTGGGGTGGCTGGCTTCCACTCCTTCCTCTGTAAACCAGGCTCCTTTATTTGGGCTGTAGCCTGCTTTTCCCTGAGAGTTCCACTCAGCAGTTGTCTGGTCTGGGCTGTTGTAACTTCCAGGAAAGGTTTCCCCTTCTACTGCTACTTGCTGTCAGGACCCAGCTTGTGCTTCCTGGACCCGGCAAGCTCTCCTGCATGTGACCTCTGCCCTCCAGCTGCTTACTCACTCTCCTCGGGACGATGCCCCCTCTGACTTGGGAGACTTGTACACGAGCACTTCCAGCTCTCTCTGTGTCAGCTGCTCTTCCCTTTGCTGCACCTCCCTCTGTGGCACCTCTCTTTGCTGCTCCTCCCCCTACTGGGATTTCCCAGCCACTTTTATCCTCCTGGCTCCTGTACGTTGTACGTGCTTCCTTGCCCAGGTGGACGTGATTAGCTTTCTGGCTTTCTACTGCGTCACACCCAGTGTAGGGAAAGTTTGTTCTACTATTCTCTGGCTCCTTATAACCTGAATATGCTTTCTGCCCAGGTGACTGTAAGGTAAGCTCTTCCTTTTCTCCTGTATCCATGGGTTCTGTGCTGGCCACTGTATCACAATACATAATGTGATCTGCAAAAATATCACCTTCAGTGTGGCTCTATCCCACTATTCATTCCTGGAAAAACATTTCAATGGTAAAAATATTTTTCAATGGCAAATTTATGGCAGATATATAAGGGCTCAAATCATACAGTGGTTAATATTGCAGCATCAAGGCTTTCTGTACCACCGCTACTGCATACATCGTTGCCCCATTTACCTTTATAAATTGTTAAAGTCCATATTTTAAATGTCAAAATTCATATTCTTAAAGCAATTTTATAACAATCTCAATAAATTGTATATGTTACTTGTCTCCACATTCTTCATCTGTGCCAAACTGCATTCATAGTGGCTGCCAGAAAGCATATCCAAAATCACCTCCCACTTCACAGCACTTACTCTGAGGTAATAGTGTATCAGCTTGGCTGGAGAGGTGCCATTTATATAGAAAAGGGAGTTGGCAGATGTACCCCTTGGCTTAAGCAGCATCCATTGTCAGGGCCCCTTCTCATGCTGCACCCCAGAAAAGAAATCTCTAATGGGTAATAACTTGAATGGTGTTAGTTGACACACATAGGCCTGTTCATATTTTTGCAGTTATGGAGTGGAAAGACATATTACTTGCCATGCTCCCAACTAACATCTCTCAGACGCAATGCTCAGGTCAAAGAACATCCTGAGCTCCATCGCCAACCTTTATGGCCATTGCTCTGTTAGAAGCCTACTTCACAGGGTATAGTTAATTCAATCAGCCTCTGCTGTCTGAGAGTTAATTCAATCAGTCTCTGCTGCTTGAGCAGGAGTTCTGATCCAACAACTGTAAAGCTAAGTTTCTAAATTTACTATTTTGGCTGGTTATGATATAAATTTCCCTTGCCTTTGTTTTATCTGTTTATACTCTCTTAGATCTGAGTATGCCCTTAGTTCATAGAAGGTCTACTGGCCAGGGACACTTAAATTCCCGGCCACCCTACCCTTTACTCCACCCACCCCAGGGTTTCATTGCCTATCTAGTGATCATATAGATTGACATCTGTCCTCCATTTAGGTATAACACCCACCCTTTCTCCTTGTCGTAGAACTGCTTTATAACTACCTTAATCAGCATGTTGTGTATTCAATGCAATAGTTGTGATGCCTTCATTCTAAGAAGAATCATATGGAGCCTAAGAGCTTGCCCTATATGTCTCAAGCTATCTACCATGCATAAAGAATTGATTCTATGGGGGTTGCCACAGGATTTAGCGGGGGTCGCCTCACTCCGCCAAGTTAAAAAATAAAAACTTTTAAAAAAGTGCACAAGTTGCTGCCGCTGCTGAGTCCGTTTCTCGGCAGCGGCAAACTCACCTCCTCCCTTCTAATGCAGCCGCGTCTCCCTGACTCTTAGGGAACCATGGCTATGCCTGTAAAACCATTGCGGAGCGTTCCTGTCTCTCGATGGGCTCCGTGCAGCATTGTCCCGCCTCCAAAGGAAGTTGTTTACCACTTCTTTTGGAGGCAGGACAATGCTGCATGGAAGCCCATTTAGAGACAAAAAAGCTCCGCAACGGCTTCACAGGCACAGCCACAGTTCCCTAAGAGACAGTGAGCTGCGGCTGCAGAAGAAGGAGGCAGACATGGGGAGAGGGGAGGAGGGGGCAGGGAACCTGCAATGGGGCTGACATGAAGGAGGGAGGGGGCTGACATGGACAGAGCAGGGCTGACATGGAAAGTTGGGGGCTGACATGGAGGGAGGGAGGGAAGGAGGGAGGGGGGCTGACATGGACAGATAGGGGGCTGACATGGATGAAAGGGGGGCTAATATGGACAGAGGGGGGCTAACATGGAGGGAAGGAGGGGGCTGATATGGATGGATGGATGGAGGGAGGGGGCTGACATGGACGGAGGGGGCTGACATGGAGGGAGGGAGGGAGGGAGGGGGGCTGATATGGATGGATGGAGGGAGGGGGCTGACATAGACAGGGGGGCTGACATGGACAGAGGGGGGCTGACATGGAGGGAGGGACGGAAGGGGGCTGACATGGACAAAGGGGAGAGACGGGGACATAGTGGACAGACAGAGGATAAATGCTGGACAGAGGGGAGAGAGTGCGAGTTAGGATTATAATGGGCTGATGGGGGAGCTAGCACTGGTAATGGGCAGATGGGGGGGCTAGGACTGGTAATAGGTTGATTAGGGAAGTCTAGGACTGGTAATGGACTGATGGGGGGCTAGCATTGGAAATGAGCTGATCGGTGAGATTAGGACTGGAAATGGGCTGATTAGAGGAGGCTAGGACTGGTAATGGGCTGATGGGGGAGGGTAAGACTGGTAATGGGCTGATGGGGGGTAGGATTGGTAATGGGCTGATTAGGGGAAGCTAGCACTGATAATGGGATTGCGGGGGACTAGCACTGGAAATGAGCTGATTAGGGGGAGACTAGGACTGGTAATGAGCTGATGGGGTGGGGTAGGACTGGTAATGGACTGATGAGAGGCTAGCATTGGAAATGAGCTGATCAGGGGGGCTATGACTGGAAATGGGCTGATTAGGGGAGGCTAGCACTGGTAATGGGGTTGAGGAGGGACTAGCACTGGAAGTGAGCTGATTGGGGGGTTTTGACTGGGAATGGGCTGATTGTGGGGAGGGGAGGATAGAGCTACTGGCCCTAGAAGAAAACTGGGGGCTAAGGCTACAAATGGGCTGATACGAGGGGATGGGAGAATGAAACTGGAAAGGAGTGGATCTGAGAGGGGCTGCCATGGTATTTGTACTAGAAGGGACTGGTCAGTGGGGAAGGAGGGGGACTGGAAGGGAATGGATACCAGTGGCAGTCATGGGAATGCAAGTTGACATTGGAAGGTACTAGGAGTGAGGACTGGAAAGGGGCTGATACTGGGGAGGGTTACTGGGACTGGAAATAGGCTGATGGAAAGAAGTGAAGAAAACGAAAGAAGAGATAAGAAATGGCAGATGGACCATAGACCACAGAAAGAGAGCTAAGAGAAGACAGGAAAGCAGAAGCCTCTGATCGGGACCAGCATGATCAGAGAATAAATTGGTCAGACAAAAAAGGTAGAAAAAATGATTTTATTTCATATTAGTGATTTGACTACAAAATCATAATAATTTTGAAATCAAATACTGTTACTTGTTATTGTGATTAATTATTGTGGTTTAAATAAGTAAATTTTATAAATAAAAACATAATGCAAAGGTCTATAATATATTAATAATTCAACAGATGATTACAGTGACAATGCGTTAATGGTAAAGGAAGAGAGACGCATTTGATTTTATCATTGGGGGTCATCACAATTTGACCAATGGTAAAAGGGGTCACAGTACAAAAAAGGTTGAGAACCACTGTATTAAGGGAAGAATTATCTGCAATTAAACTCACCTCCTTTAGGATGCAAATTGAAAAAAAATCCACCACCACTCCCACAAACAATCAAGCAGCCCAGGAACAAATGGATCACAAAGGGCTCTGGTAAGTTGCGACCTGTAACACGGAGAGACTCTTGCCATTGAGAGATATCCCTGTATAAGTAAATAAAAACAAGAGGAAAAGGAAACCTATTTGGTTCTCCAAAGAAGTGGCTGTAAAAATAAAGGCAAAAACACAGCTTTCACAAAATTCAGAAGTTCGCAAACAGAGGACACAGAAAAGAATACAGGATAAAACTAAAAGAGATAAAAAGAGAAATAAGGATAGCAAAATCAAAGGCAGAAGAAAAGATGGCTAAAGATGGGAAGTGTGGCGACAAAACCTTTTTCAGGTACATTTGGGAGAGGAGGAAAATCAGAGGTGGAATTGCAGGACTCAAAAGTGCCGGGAATGGATTTGTGGAAAGTGACATTGAGAAAGCACAAATGCTAAACAAATACTTCTGTTCTATTTTTACTAAAGAAAATTCTGGAGAAGGACCACCTGTAATTTACAAATATACAAATGGGAATGGAGTAGATACCACACCATTCACAAAAGATGATGTGTTTGAACAGCTTGCAAAACTGAAAGTGGGCAAGGCCATGGGACTGGATGAGATACATCCCAGAATACTGAAAGAGCTCAGAGAGCTTCTTGCAGGGCCGTGTAAAGGATGTTTTTAATAGATCCTTGGAGATAGGAGAAGTTCCACGGGACTGGAGAAGGGCTGATGTGGTACCTCTTCACAAAAGTGGTAACAGGGAAGAAGTGACAAACTACAGGCCAGTAAGCCTTACCTCGGTAGCGGGAAAAGTAATGGAGGCGCTCCTGAAAGAACAAATAGTGGACTTTCTCGAAACCAACAGGTTGCATGATCCGAGTTGATATGGTTTTACCAAAGGACAATCTGGGGTTAAACTGAAAGGCAATGTCAGGAAATACTTTTTTACTGAAAGGGTGGTGGATGCTTGGAATTCCCTCCCGATGGAAGTGGTGGGGGCAAATACAGTGACAGAATTCAAAATATCATGGTACAGACACAATGGATCCCTTTATAGCAACAGGATAAAATCAAAATAAACATAACTATCTCTTATATCTAAACAAATAGGGGTGTCCTACACGGAGCGGCGGGTACACCCCTAAACAAAGAGAGAGGTGACCTTCAAAGAGCGGTAGGTGCACCTACTATGGCCACCTTGCTAGGCAGACTAGATGGATCATACTGATCTTTATCTGCTATCATATACTATGTTATTACGTTACACTAGATTTTTGTTACAATGACTCTATTATGTGATCTGGTCTGTGTGAAGCACACAAATCAGGGAAGCTCTACATTAGCTGCCTGTGGGAAATTGTTAGAAGGATATAGAGACATGTGTGTTGGACACAACCATACTAAGCTGTTTCTGTGCAGAGTGCATTACAGAGGATGGCATAGTCTTATGTTTATTCCCATGGAGGATGTAGTCTTCAGGCATATGAGGCATGATGGACTGTATTAAATATCTCCTCATTCACACACTGCAGATCTAAGCATCACAGTACACAATTACAAAAAAAACCATACATGCAGCACTTTGTGTAACATCCAATGGCATTAACATATTATTGAAGTACAGTTTTTTCCTTATTTGCAGCTGAGGCCATGGCTTTGGATGCAGAGGATGGGACCGGCCACCAGGATGAGATTGGCAGGCATCCCAGGAAACCTACAGGGAGGCAACACTCGCAGAGGTTGAGAAACAATCAGAGGAGAGAGATTGGTTTGCAAAGATGGTGGGGGGAGAGGGGCTGATGCAGGAGGAGGAAGAAGAGGAGGTTGCTCATCCAGATATGAGGCAGGAGGAGGAAGTGGGAAGTGGAGGAGTAGGATGAAGAAATGTTTGCTGACGTGCAGCTTCCAGAGCAATCCCCCTGCATGATGAGGCTGCTGCAATAGCTGGGGAACCAGGAGCAGGTTAGGGATCTGGCCATGCAGGATCTATGTAAGGCCACCAGATGGTCCGCTGTGGTGAGCGACAGTTGCTAGAAAGGAGGTTTGCCACCATCCTCTCATGGAGCACCATCTGTGAATATTGGAAGAGCAACAGCTGTCATTCAGTAAGAAACAGCCGGAAATCTGTGATCTTTTTCCTATTAGGTCACAGCTCTGCATAACAGAGGAAATTCCAGGCCCACCCCTATACTATCCAGCTTACTTTGGAACCACCAGCCTGTAAAGGATCCATTGCCACTACCTCCAAACCACTTGCAAGCCAATGACCTGTCAGGTCCCCCTCAGCCACCTCCAATGGTTCAAAGACGCCTGCACCTCCCAAATACAGCAATTTGCCTCCATGCTCTAAAATACTGAGATCTGTCCCCATCTAGTAGGAGACTTCATGTGGCTCCCAGATTTCAATTCAGGCCAATATCATCAAGGGCTGCTAGATGATGTGTCAGAGAGCTCATCATAGAGCAGTGACACATCATCCATCATCCCTGAACAAGCCATTAGAGCAGGAAGAGCATGGGAAAGGGCAGAAGAGAAGGGGCAAGAAATAGGCAGAGATGACATATATGGAGAAAGGGAATGGCCGGATGATCTGCAGCCTGTATACCCGATTCATTTCCGTGGGCTGGGGGGGGGGGGGCGGCAAGGGCATGGGGATAGAGGGAAAGGCCGGGAAATAGTGGGCAAGATAGAGTGCAGTGGAGGTGTTGAAGGGTATGTCAGCACTGTTGTCATGATTCGTTACAATAAACACACTTACGTTCACTGGAAAAGACTGTGCATGAACTTTTCTTAGCTGTCAGGCCAAGCTGATGTGGATGCGCTGCCTCCTTTTGGCTCGGTTGTGCGGTAGTTCTGCTTCTTTCACCTCTCTTCCTTGGGGCAGCGGTGGATGAAATTATGCAACGAGCAGTAGGAGAGGAATGTTGGACACACCTTGGCTGGGCTGTACAAAAGTTCTCCCTCCGATTTGTCCAGGCACCTGAAGCGGCTTTTCAGCAGCCCAATAACCTGATCAGTTATGGCCCTTGTTGGGTGGTAAGAGCTACTGCAGTGCTCCACTGCTTCAGGATAGAATGCAACAAGTCAGGTTGCCTCTGTCATCTGTAAGTATCAGAAAAAAGTGCAAAATAAGAGAAATAAGCCCCCTCAATTGCAAGCTGCTTAACACATCATTTCCTGAGAGAGAAAACTCTATCCTAGAGAAGTGACAATTGGCTTTGAGCAGCTTTCTATAAGCATATCAAGTAAGAGATTGGCTTTGAGTTTGAGACCTAGCCAGCGAGATACCAGACCTTGGTGAGAAGCAGTACAGAAAGGCCCAGGTGGTGATTTGGCCTCAGCGGTACTCAAAGACTGGTTATGAAATAAGTACTTTGATAAATGATTGTAAAGTAAATTAAAGAGGTATGAAAGAATTTTGAGAGTCAAGAGTGGTGAGTGCAAGTTACCAAGCTTATGGTGATCCCAATAGTTAGGTGAAAGCAATTATCCTTTGATTTTAAATAGATACAGTGTATTGACTTTAAATGCTTGCAGAAGCTAAGAAAAAAAAGAGGTTAAAAAGGAGTTTAAAAAAATTATTCCTGCTGGAATTCTGCACACAGCAATTCAAAATTTTGCACTTTTTTCTGATAATTTAAAATGCAATACAGAAATGAAATATCACTCAAAAACAATATGCTTTATTATTTTGACAAAGCATGCAGAATTTTGCATAATTCAGACCCTCTGTTGCAGAATTTTGAATTGTGTTTGCTGAATTCCTGCAGAAGTAAAAAAAATTAAACTAAAAGAATCAACCAATAGTACTAAATAGGGTTTTTCCTGAGTGAGTTTGCTGTAGTTAGGCAGTAGGATTCAACTGAGGATCCAAAGACACAATATAAACACAATGGGGTATGTTTACTAAACCTTCTTAATGTGCACCCGGCGTTAGTGTGCAGGATGCCATATAAGGAGTGGGCGTTTCAGTCTAAAGTAGCAAAATGGGATTAGCATGCGATAGCGCGCGCTGCTGCGCACATTATTGGGCAAAGCGCCGCTAAGCGCGTTACCGCGCGGTAATCTTAAGTAGGCGCACAGACATCCAAACATAGAAACAGAAGTGTAGCACAATGGTTAATGCACTGACTGATGCTACAGGAGTCATGAGTTTGATTCCCCAGTGTGCCTAATGCATAAGGCTGGCTGAGGCATCAGCTTTGACATGTAAGTATTGTTTCCTGAGGTATTTTAATTACTGCTGCCAGCAAACACACCCTCACGTGCCGTAACCTAAGGCACCCTATAAGGCACTCCATAGGGCACATTATAAAGTGCACTGTCTGCCACGGCACCCTATAATGTCCCCAATAGGGCACCCTATAAGGCGCTCCATAGGGCACCTTATACGGACTGTAACCATAAGCTGCCTCAGAAGGCGCTTTATAGGGTGCCCTATAAGGCGCCTTCTGAGGCACCTTATGGTTACAGTACCCTGAGGGTGTTTTGCTGGCAGCACTAATGTACATTAAAAACAGACAATGCTTCAGACAGCTCTATCAAATAACCCCACTGTGGGTTTGAACCCATGATCTCTGGCTCCACAAGCAGTGAAGTAACCAGTGGGCTACAGCTCCGTAGCTGCCAGCAAACCCCTGGCTGGCTGCAGAAGGACAGCACGTCACCACACAAACAGTCTGCTGTGGTCACCAGGATAGGGTTAACCCACCCATACCCATGATACACTGCACATGCAAATCAGCAGTCTACAGATGATCACAAGATGGGGTATGCACCCCCACAGCACCTCGGCCTGGTAGAGGGAACTGACCATGTGTGGTACTGGCACAGAGTAGCTACACACCGTCACATTGTGCAGGTACCGTACTCACCCTGAGGGTGAGGTGGGGCGCCCAGCACCAGGTTCACAGCAGAAATAGGCCATGCTGCAGGTCCCCAGCAGTGCTAATGTGTGAGATAGGTAGTCTCTGCAGACACACCTTGGATACATCTGTATTTCTCAGTCAGGTTTAGCCCTTATGGACCCATAGGAGGATTATGTACCACCACCCCCCCCCCTCCCTCCCTCTCTCTCTCTGGGGCTGAGGGTGGTAAACAGGGTCTCCCACCAACAGATCCACATTCTACCTCCCTGCAATGGTGGCAGTAGAGGGGACCAGCAACCCCAGTCCTGCTGGGGAACAGACACCCTACAGGGCAGTCAATGCAGCTCTGTACACATCCATAAAGTAATAGCAGACAGACATTAGGCCTGGATATGCTAAGCTGCACCCCACCGCTATCTGATATTCTCCTGCAGCAAGCCTTCAGCCGCTTCACCCTGTAAGGTGTTCCAGCAAGACACATACCAGATGCAGACAGTCTGCCAGCTAGTCCATAGTGCATGTTCCTGGTGGAAATATGTGCACCCAGAACTGGGATGTCAGCATACACACCAAGAAGATACATCAGTGACCGGGCCCCAAAAGGGAACCCATAAATATCACATGAGAAAAACACTATACAGCACTATGGGGGAACCTAGCCATGCCGTGGTCACTGCTCAGTCAGGGTGAGAGTGATCTCCCAGAAGAACATGCTGTGGCTACCCTGTC
The DNA here is from genome assembly GCA_033557465.1 of Ichthyophis bannanicus. Lineage (NCBI taxonomy): Eukaryota > Metazoa > Chordata > Amphibia > Gymnophiona > Ichthyophiidae > Ichthyophis > Ichthyophis bannanicus. The sequence continues at coordinate 407,197,842 of CM066035.1, read as the reverse complement.
TGTGCAGGTGGTGGCCGGGCACTACAATGTCCCAGCCATTGCCCTATGCCCTGTGCAGCTGCATCCTGGCCAGGCCACCCTGTCTGGGCTATACCCATGGTACCTTGCTCCTCATTATGCACACTGGCAGGCCAATACTGGCAACAGTGCTGGCAGTGTGGGCTGTGGAGGGTGTTTGCAGCCATCACACACTGGATAGACAGACACACACTCCCACACTTATGCCAGCAATGTGCTACTATAGAGGTGTTTGGCAGCCCTGGCCACCACACCAGACCTGGGCACAGTGCAGGCATGGATATGGTACACAATACTGTTGGGGGTCACTCCCCAGGGTGGTAAACACTGTCAGACACCAGACATAAAGCACACTCCACAGACAGCAGAAAGGTTGCTATGATGGAGCTCAATCAGCAAACTGTGCTTAACGTAGGAATTGCTATCTGCCGGTAATCATAGCTACCTTTTGATAGCTGTGTACCGTATTCCCAGGTTTAGGATGGCATTGCTAAGCTATGCAAGTGCTAGTATTGCGAGATGCAAGCAGGGCCCAATGTCCTGCTTCTCCAGGAGGCATTGGCTAATGGAGCCTGTGGGTGTGGGTGTGTCTGCCCCTATTGGCTGCTGCTTTACGGCAGAGGTTCCCAACTCCAGTCCTGGTGTGCCAAACACTGTTCGGGTTTTCATGCTGTCCCTCATGAATATGCATGAGATACATCTGCATACCATGGGGGCGGTGCATAGATATGCAGCACAGGCATCTTTATTAGAGGCAGCATGGAACCTGAATGGTGTTTGGCCCTCCAGGACTGCATTTGGGTGACTCTGCTCTAGGGAATGCGCCTGTTTATGGTGTCTGTGCTCTGTAGAGTAAAATGTAGGTGTTTTGGGCATGTTTACGTCATCTGCAATAAAGGGTCTGTCTGTATTAGCACGTTTTAGTAGTGGGTAAAAAATGGGGGCTGGGTTGGCAGGAACCACAGCTGGGACTTCAACCTGTGACCTTCTGCTCCTGAACACACTGGCTGTGTGCACTGCACCACCGTGTTGCCACAGAAACAGTACATTCCCTGGGGATACCATGACTGTTCATCAGACGGGGCCTGTCTGTTGCAGTGCATGGCACCCACCTACACAGGGCTAGGCCATGGTCTGCTGTGGGCAGCTGCCACTGCCTCCTCCACCACCAGTGCCCCTCTGCCACCCTGCTGACATGCCCTTCTGCTGGTGGTGCTGGTGGAGTGCAGTCTCAGGCCATCCAGTGTGCGGGTAGGCGGCTGCCTATGGTGCGGGTTCTGGGGTAGGGGTGCCTGCCTAGGTGTCCACGCTTCCCCCCAGCACCGCCTGCCACTGTTCTGTGCCCTTGGGGGTCCCTACTGGGTACTATCTCCTGTGACACTGTGGGAAGCACACTCGTGCCCATGTTGGGCCCTCATCAGTTGCTGTCTGGCTGCTCTACTGTTTCAGCATTCCTATGGGCCACCTAGGCATCACCCTAGTCCGCACTGTGGCCCAGCTGCAGTACAGCATGTGCCGTTTGCAGCCCTCTGTGTCTCCTTTCCCAGCATCTGTCCAGTTGCCCATTCCGACATGCCCGCCCTGCTGTTGTGGAACATGTGCACCCCATAGGAAACCTGTCCAATGGAGAGGGAAACCCTGATGAGCGCAATTGCACTGTGGGATCATTCACCTTGTATGGGGACGGAGCGTAGACCCTTCCAAAATTCATATCTTTTTTTTGGAGCTTTCTTGGGAGTGCTTTTTGATGTTTCCCATTAATATCACTATTGCCCAGCTTGGTTATGTTTTTTTTATATTTTGTTGGGGTCATTTTCAATGTTTCTTTTCACTTTTGTTCCGTGCACATGTATCACACTTATCACTTTTTTGTAGGTTTCCCTGGTTTTGCTGTACATTGCTGACAGAAATGGTTTCTCTGCCCTTTAAATCAGCTCTAACGCCAGGGTTTCACTGGCGTTAGTTTTGAGCCTTGGATTTCACATCGTTAGTGTGCGGGGAGCCTCTCCCCTCCCACTCTCCACTCATTGACCCCTTCTCTCCGCCTCTGGGGAGCCTTCCTCTGCCCTCCGGGAGCCTTTCCCCGCCTAAGTTACCTGAGCGCCTGATAAAGCGCCATTAATGCGCATTAAGTTACCTTAACATGTGGTAACGTCACAGAGCGCACATTAATTAGGTTTAGTAAACATACCCCAATATAAACACTTACAGTAAATAGAACAGAACTAATACATATATCCCTCAAAAGAAGATGCTACTAACAAACAACCGACACCACGGAAGCTAATAGAACTCTCTGCAGTGATTTGCTGAACTAAACTCTACAGCAACGCTAAAGCCTGGAAACAACAATAGCGTCTGACCAGCATTCCAAAACAGCATTTAAAAAGAAGCACCCTTGATGCAAGAAGCTGACAGGAAAGCGCGAAATAAGGCGCCGCAGGATACATCAACCAAAGAAGAACCACGATCTAATACCCAACTGTGAACCTCACTGGAAACAGCTTCCTGATAACCCCCACTCAAGCAAGAAAAATACCACATTAACACTGAAAGACGAAATCCTAATAAGAAGAGACAATCCTACCAATACCGACGCCGCCAAAACTGTGAGTAATCCCATTTCCTATCTCAATACCTTAGAACTACAACAGAGTAAGCCCCAACTTTGAGACCAATCTAGTACAAATATAAAGAAACATAGAAACATAGAAAAATGATGACGGAAAAAGACTACATGGCCTATCTAGTCTGTCCTTCCATATCTCAAAAAATTAAATGAGAGACCTCACTCAATCTAACCAAACTGCAAAGCACTTTAAACACAGCCCACAAGTGAAAGCCTCAGAATTAACTCACTAAACAGAACACGTTTAGGAGTTAAAATAACATCAATGGCTCTCACTTGCTAACAACCACCATCCAAAATACATGATATACACACATTTTCATGCAATTCCAGTTAACATAAACTTGCACAATATCAACAAATATCAACAAGTACACAAATCATGTAACAGGATGGAATGTGAATGCCCCAACGCCTTTTCTAGACATCTCATGTGAGCGTTTCGCTACCGCTGTTTCAAGGGGGTCCAACACTACAAAATAAAAAAATAAAAAACAGGGCTTAATCCAATGCCGCATCCCATAAAGCAACTCCATAAACATACTGCAACAAGATCCCAACACTTACCAAAAATCACATCGACTATAGGCAAAACCACTTCATATTAGTCAGAACTGACTTCCAGGTCCTGATCACCCGCCATGCCTCCAGTCAATATCCGCCCGCATACCACTTCCGGACCCATTATATACATATCCCACACACGTAACCTAACTACTCACTAGCAGGACAGCCAAAGTTGTGACTGTCCATTGCTGTCCTTTAAGAACTGTCTTAAAGGACAGCAATGGACAGTATTTAAATGTCTCTATCATATCACCTCTATCCCGCCTTTCCTCTAAGGTGTACATATTAAGATCCTTAAGTCTGTCCTCATATGCTTTATAATGAAGACCACTAACCATTTTAGTAGCCCCCTCTGTACTGACTCCATCCTGTTTATATCCTATTGAAGGTGCGGTCTCCAGAATTCCATACAATACTCCAAATGAGGTCGCACCAAAGACTTATACAGAGGCACTATCACCTCCTTTTTACTGCTAGTCATTCCTCTCCCTATGCACCCAAGCATCCTTCTACCTTTTGCTGTCACCTTTTCTACTTGTTTAGCTACTTTAAGATCATCAGACACAACCATACCAAGGTCCCGCTCTTCTTTAGTGGACAAAAGTACTTCATCCCCTATACTATATTGCTCCCTTGGATTGCTGCAGCTCAAATGCATGACTTTGCATTTTCTAACATTAAATCCCAGCTGCCAAATTCTAGACCATTCTTCAAGCTTAGCTAGATCCCCCTCATGTTATCTACACTTTCCTGGGTGTCTACTCTATTGCTGATTTTGGTATCATACACAAAGAGGCAAACCTTACCCAACAGCCCTTCTGCTATATCACTAATCAAGATGTTAAAAAGAATCGGACCCAAGACAGATCCCTGGGGCACACCAATGGTAACTTCCTTCTCCTCAGAGTGAGCTCCATTTATCTGTACCCTTTGCCGCCTCCCACTCAACCAATTTATAACCCAAACAGTAATTTTAGAGTCCATCCCTAGGGTGTTCAGTTTGTTTATAAGTCGCTTGTGAGGAACAGTGTCAAAGGCTTTACTAAAATCTAAATACACCACATCTAGGGCTCTCCCTCGGTCCAACTCCCTGGTCACCTAGTCAAAGAAATCAATCAGCTTTGTCAGATAAGACCTGCCTCTGGTAAATCCATGCTGCCTTGGATCCTGTAATCCGCTGGACTCCAGAAACCTCACTATTTTCTCTTTCAACAGTGTTTCCAATAATTTATTCACCACCGAAGTTAAACTAACCGGCCTGTAGTTTTCAACCACATCCTTACTTCTGCTTTTGAGAAAAGGGAACCACATGAGCCTCTCTCCAGACCTTTGGCAGCACTCCCAACTCCAACGAGGCACTAAAAATGTCAGTCAGTAGAGCTGCTAGAATGTCCCCAAGTTCCCTCAGTATTCTAGAGTGTATTCCATCTGGTCCCATTGCTTTGTCTACTTTAAGTTTAGCTAGTTTCTCATGAACACAGTCTTCTGAAAATTCTTCAAGATGCCCCTCGCTTCTGTTCCTGTTTGTGTAGGGGCGAAAAATGAAATGGTGCCTCACACCCCCCCCCTTAGAAGGGGGTGGGGCTTTTTCAGAACTCCAATCAGAGACTGAACCAAATCAAAAAGCTAATTTGATTATATGGAGGGAATGCAAGATCTTTGCACACAGGGCCGTACCAAGCTGCAATCGCGCCCTGTGTGACTTGCAGCTTGTTATGCACCCCCTCCCCCCCATACCTCTGTCCAGTGCTGCCTCCTCTTTCCCTGCTGCTGCTGCTCTCTGTTTTTTCACGGTGGCACTGGCAACAGGGAAAGAGCAGGCAGTGCTGGACGAAGGTATGGCGAAGAGGAGGGGGGGTCCATGCGCCCGATCTGAAAGGCACTGGCACTTTAAGCAGATCTGTCGCTCCCTGCTCTGCCATCGCATCAGAGGAGGGAGGGAACAGAGCTGCTTAAAGTGCTGCAAAAAGGCTTGGGGCACATTTCGGCTGCCTGCTATTGTCCTGCCAGCGGCGGCAGGGAAATAGCAGACAGCCAAAATGCGCCCCCCAAGCCTTTGCGCCCTCTGCAGCTGCACCACTTGCACAGGGGTAGGTATGGTCCTGTTTGCACACCAAGGAACTAAAAGACAGCAAGAATCAACAGCACAGTTTATAAAACAAAATTATAACTCATTTTTATTTTGTTGTTATAAACTGCTTTATGGTTCTTGCTTTTTCTTTTTCAACATATATTTTGCATCCACAGTGGGTGCAGAGCAGAAACAGGACATTCACCCACAGAACTCAATATTAAAAAAAAAATCTGATTCTGATCATCTCACTAACAACAACCACCACTATTCTCCAGTACCAGGTATATTGTGAACTAATAAAAAACCCTACAACAAAGAGCAAACCTACCATACCATACCATATCAGCACAAACTTCCAAAACTCACATAAGGAGTCCTTCCAAAAAAAAGTGTCACTGTAAGTACTACAGTGGGCCCTGGAACATCCATACACCTATCTGAAAAGCTGAACAAGTCAAATTACTACAGTACAGTATAGATCTTTATGTACAAACTCCATGTTAACAGAACACCTGGCCTCAGTCACACACTCACAACATCGACCTTCACCAAGTACAGAATAAGTAACCATAATCTAAAGTAAAAATAAAAATATGTAGACAAAATTTAAACTGAAACCCCAAGAAGCCAGAGTCCACATGCAGTGCAGCATCAGATAAATAAGAGATGCAGTTCCCCAATACTGTGTAAAATATAAAGATAGCACAAAGTCCAATCACTAAAATGAAATAAAATTATTTTTTCTACCTTTGTTGTCTGACTATTTTGTTCTCTGATCATGCTGGTCCCGATCTGAGGCTTCTGCTTTCCTGTCTTCTCTTAGCTCTCTTTCTGTGGTTTATGGTCCATCTGCCATTTCTTATCTCTTCTTTTGTTTTCTTCACTTCTTTCCATCAGCCTATTTCCAGTCCCTGTAACCCTTCCCATTATCAGCCCCTTTCCAGTCCTCCCTCCCGGTACATTCCAATGTCAACTTTCATTCCCATGACTGCCACTGGTGTCCCTTCCCTTCCAGTCCCTCTCCTTCCCCACTGTCCAGCTCCTTCTAGTCCAAATACCATGGCAGCCCCTCTCAGCATCCACTCCCTTCCAGTCCCATTCTCCCATCCCCTCACATCAGCCCATTTATAGCCCTAGCCCCCAGTTTTCTTCCAAGGCCAGCAGCTCTATCCTCCCCTCCCCACCATCAGCCCATTCCCAGTTGAAGCCCCCCCAATCAGCTCACTTCCAGTGCTAGTTTCCCTTCATCCCCATTACCAATGCTAGCCTCCCCTAATCAGCCCATTACCAGTCCTAGCCTCCTCTAATCAGCCCATTTCCAGTCCTAGCCTCCCTGATCAGCTCATTTCCAATGCTAGCCCCCCTCAGTCCATTACCATACCTACCCCCCCCCCCTCAGCCCATTACCAGTGCTAGCCTCCCCAAATCAGCCCATTACTAGTCCTATCCCCCATCAGCCCATTATCAGTCCTAACCTCCTCTAATCAGCCCATTTCCAGTCCTAACCTCCCCAATCAGCTCATTTCCAATGCTAGCCCCCCCATCAGTCCATTACCAGTACTACCCCCCATCAGCCCATTACCAGTCCTAGCCTTCCCTAATCAACCTGTTACCAGTCCTAGCCCCCCGATCTGCCCATTACCAGTGCTAGCCCCCCATCAGCCCATTATAATCTTAACCTGCACTGTCTCTCCCCTCTGTCCAGCATTTTTCCCCTGTTCGTCCAATATGTCCTCCTGTCTGTCCCCTTTATCTAGTACTTGTCCCCTTGTCTCCACCTTTGTCCAGTATGTCTCTGTCTTCCTCTTTGTCCAGAATTTTCCCCCTGTCGCCCCCTTTGTTCAGTATTTGTCCCCTGTCTCCCCTTTTGTCCCCCATCTCTCCCCTTTGTCTCTCCTTGTCCTCCTCCTGTCCCCATTCTCTCCACCTGCACCACTCATCCGGTGGCGGCGGGGGCACTCTGGCTGTTTTAATTTTAGATTTAGCCACCTCTGCCTTTCCGCTGTGTTTTTTCCTCAGGAATGTTTTCAGCAAAATAAAAAAAAAAAGCGGTGGGAAGGCAGAGGCAGGGCAGAGTCGGCAAAATCTAAAATTGAAACAACTGGAGTGCCGTCGCTGCACAATTCAGCCTAATCGCTTGCAGCGATCAGGCTGATTTGTTTGATGCACTCCAGTTGTTCCTACTGGATGAGAGGGAACCCTTGTCGGTTCCTTTCATCCTCCTCTTTCCCCAGTGTCAACTCCCTCCTCCCCCAATGTCTACCCAGTTGCAGACCCTAACTTCCCATTATGTCAATTCCCTTCCAGCCCCCTCCTCCCCCTGTGTCATCCCCATTGCAGATCCCACCTTCCCTTCACGTCAATTCCCTTCCAGCCCCCCCTGTCAGCCCAGTTGCAGACCCCACATTGCCCTTGTCAATTCCCTTCCAGCCCCCTTCCTCCCTCCCTCCATATCAGCCTCCCCTCCCTCCCTCTCTCCCTCCATGTCAGCCCCATTGCAGATCTCACCTTTCCCTTGTCCCCTGCCCCCTACTCCCCTCTCCCCTTGTCTGCCTGCTACCACCCCCATCGTAGTACCTGTGCCTCCTTCTACTGCAGCCGTGGCTCCCTGCCTCTTAGGGAACCGCGGCTGTGCTGGTGAAGCCGGTGTGGAGCCTTCCCATCTCTCGGAGGGCTCCGTGCACCATTGCCCTCCAAGAGACAGGAAGGCTCCGCACTGGCTTCACCAGAACAGCCGCAGTTCCCTAAGAGACAGGGAGCTGCGGCTGCAGAAGAAGAAGTTAGGCGGTGAGTTTGCCGCTGCCGAGAAGCGGATTCGGCAGCGGCAGCAACAACTTGTGTGCTTTTTTTTTCATTTTTTAACTTTGAAGGCGAGGTGAGGCGGCTGTTTTGGGGGCATTTGCCACCCTCAAATCTTTGCCGCCTGAGGCAGCTGCCTCACTTCGCCTCATTATAGAGCTGCCCCTGTGTTTGTGGGTGTTTTCTGAGGTCCTGTTCCTGGTTCTTCATCTGTGAACACAGAACAGAAATATTTGTTAATCAATTCCGCTTTATCCTCATCAGCTTCTACATATTCCTCCCCTTCACCCTTGAGTCTGACAATACCACTTTTGCCCTTCCTCTTCTCACTAACATATCTGAAAAATGTCTTATCCTCCCATTTTATTGCATTGGCTATTTCCTCCTCTTTTTGGATCTTTGCTTTCCTACTACTTTGCTAGCTTCTCTAAGTTTTTCCAGATAAGGATGCCTGTCTTCCTCTCTCTGTGATCTCTTGTATTTCATGAAGGCCTCCCTCTTTTTTCACCTTTTCAGCTACTGCTTTCAAAAACCATAGCAGTCTCCTTTTTCATTTACCTTTATTTACCATTTTAACAAAAAGGTTGGTTACCCTTAAAATATCCCCTTTCAGTTTTGCCCACTGTTTTTCTACACCCCTCAGCTGTTTGCATACCACTAACGACTCCCTGAGGTTTTGGCCCATCTTGGCAAAGTTAGTTTTCCTAAAGTCTAAGAGCCTCACTTTTGAATACTGAACCACACCTTCTGGTGATCACCGGATGCAAAATGATCTCCCACTATAACATCAGAAACACTTTCACCATTGGTAAGCACCAAGTCCAGTATGGCCCCTTTATGTGTGGGGTCTGTTACCAATTGCCTGAATAGCTGTCCCTGTAGAGAATCCAGGATCTCCTTACTTCTAGATGATACTGCAGCAGGAATGTGCCAATCAACATCTGGCATATTGAAATCCCCTATCAGTAGCACTTCCCCATTCCTAGCAATGCTGCGTATGTCTTCAATCAACTCTCCATCCACCTCTTCCTCTTCTGAGGGAGGTCTGTATAGCATGCCAATGCAAATAGATTTCTCTTTCCCTCTTTCTAGTTTAAACTACAGTGCCTCCTCTCTCCCTTTTAAGCTCTGTAATTCCAAAGCTTTAATATTATTTTTTTACATATAGTGCCACTCCTCCTCCCCTTCTTCCTACCCTGTCCTTTCTGAATAAAATATAGGCTGTTATAGTTACATCCTAGTCATGGTTTTCTGTGAACCGTGTTTCTGTAACTGCCACTAAATCCAAGTCAGCCACTCTCATTAAAGCTTCAACATCTGGGATCTTATTTCCCATGCTACGGGTATTTATGCATACCGCTTTCCATATGTTGCCCCTTTTACCCATTTCCATAAATGTATTTAATATTTCACTTGCCTGGGGGCTTTCTTCACCCATCCCCAACAAATCTAGTTTAAAGCCCTCTTCAGTAGATTAGCCAGTCTGCTATTGAAGACATGTTGACTTTTCTTGGACAGATGGACACCATCTCTGCTCTGCAACCCTTGGAACAGCATCCTACGGTCCAGGAAACCAAAATGCTCTCAATGACACCATCCACGCAGCCATGCATTCATCTCCAGGATGCGAGCTTCTCTGTCTTGGCTTTTACCCTCAACAGGGATGATTGAAGAGAACACCACCTGTGCACCTATCTGCTTCACCCTCTGTCCCAGAGCCATGAAGTCACTTTTAATATGCTCAGAGGGATACCTGGCAGTATCATTTGTGCCGACATGGATTTGCAACATTGGGTAATAGTCGGTGGGCTTGATGAGTCTCAGCAAACTCTCCATAACATCTCAGATTTTGGCACCTGGCAGACTGCATACCTTGCTGGACATCAAATCTGGTCATCAGATGGACGCTTCAGTACCCCTCAGAAGAGAGTCACCAACCATCACTACCCATGCTTCCTTGTGGTCACTGATTCTGCAACTTTGGGGTACTTGAGTTCTGGTTCTTCCCTTTCTGTGGATGCTTTCACCTCCTCTACTTCCTGGGCTGCATAATGGTTCTTCAATTCAAGGCTAGAGAAGTAGGATTGGTGGTTCTGCAGGCCCTGGTGACTTGTGTCCAACCTTCGTCATTCTGTAGGCGCCCATCTTCTCCTCTGCTGGACAGCTTGGATGTTTCAAGAAGCATCTCATCAATGCACTTCTCACTCTCTTGAATGCTCCTCAGCCTCGGCACCTCCTCTCTGAGTTCCTCCACTTGTTTCCTGAGAGCTTCAGCATGCAGGCACTTTGCACATGGAACCTTCACTGGCATTGGGATCTCTGTCTATACAGAGGCAGAAGCTGTAACGGGGGCAACAGCTTTAGCGATATGCTTTTTTTCAGCCATTGTTCAGTTTTGGAGCTTAGGTATCTGTTAAAACAAAAGAGAGAGATCTACCAAAGTACCAGCCGGTTTCTCTGCTGTCCTTTCAGAGAAAAATAGTTAAATTTTTTTAAGTATGTTCAAAATGTGCTGTTCGAATTGCCTGTGTGTAGTTAATTGTGGAGGTGCACTATAAAGCAAGACTGCTCACTAGGGATGGGTGAGAGTTGGGGGGGGGGGCTAGGGAGGGAACTAACACCTCATTAGGTGTCAGTAACTTCAAAGGGCTGAGAAAGATACTAAAGAAGAGTTTTAAACCTACTCCACTAAAGAAAATATTTCTCCTTTTAAACTAAATCACCAAAAAGAATGTAATTTTGTTTTAAAAATGTACCAAAACCCTTTGAAGAGCTCCCAGGCAGAGAGCTAGTAATTTAAAAAGCCACAGACTCTTACCTTTGCTTGAAATGTATAGCCCCTGTTAGGAAATAAAAACCTCAAAATGGATAACAGAAATACAATACTATTACTTCTTCTCCTACTCATGCTCCCGAAAAATGGATACCTAATTGCCGGAGCAACTAATTTGCCTTCCCCCACCTACCTGATACCTATAATACACAAAACCAGAGACATAACACACAAAATAAGCATAAGAATAAATATAAACTCTTACAATAAACCACAAAGAATAATTCATATAAATCCCACCACCTATCCGGAGATAGCTTCCACCAAGAAACCACTTCATATAACCCTCAATTGTGCACTAGTTAATGCCCGATCAATCCGGAACAAATTCATCACTATTATAGATTACATTCAGAACAAGAAAATATATATTATGTATATCACTGAAACATGGCTCTCCGATACAGATAATGTCATCATAAATCAAATCTCATTGCAACAATATACATTACACAATTCCACAAGACCATTATGAAGAGGTGCAGGTGTTTTAATCATTGCAAAGTCACACCTAAAATTCAACACCATCTCATCAACCCAGTCTAAAGGAAGCAACTCAATAACCATATTAAATAAGCATGTAGCTTTATGCCTCATATACAGGGCCCCAAGTACCAATGATGATGATTTTTCAACCACTCTACAATATGGCTGCTCACATACCACCCAGAATAAACCTCTCATCATTCTAGGTGATCCTAACCTCCCATCACTCCCACCGCAAAACAGCATTGCCTTCCTAGAAGTAATCAGACCTCCAATGCAATCAATTAATAAATACCCCAACACATACAGTAGAATACTTGACCTTATTTTTGCACCGAACTATCACGACTTTAAAGAACTGGTACAGCATATAACTGTAATCCCAATCCCATGGTCATATCACCACATGATTAACTTCTACATAAATTCTCCCAGAATCATTGAAACCCCATAACCAATTAACAAACAAAAAAGGAGATTCCGATCTTTCGACTAATTCCTGGAAGAAATATTACATAAGAACATAAGACATGCCATACTGGGTCAGACCAAGGTCCATCAAGCCCAGTATCCTGTTTCCAACAGTGGCCAATCTAGGTTATACGTACCTAGCAGTTTCCCCAAAAGACACAGGTTCCACAATGCTTGTACTGGGTCAAGCATTGATATCCTGGGTCCCTTCTTAATAATGGTTTATGGACCTTTCCTCCAGGAACTTGTCCAAACCTTTTTTAGACCCAGCTAAACTAACAGCCTTTACTACATCCTCTGGTAACAAATTCCAGAGTTTGATTACACGTTGAGTGAAAAAATATTTTCTTTTATTAGTCTTAAATAGTTTACCCTGAAACTTCATTGCATGTCCCCTAGTCTTTCTATATTCTGATAACGTAAACAATCGATCTATGTTTACCCGTTCCACTCCGTTCATTAATTTATAGACTTCTATCATATCTCCCCTCAGCCGTCTCTTTTCCAGGTTAAAGAGCCCTAACCTTTTTAGCCTTTCTTCATAGGAGTATCCTTCCATCCCATTTACCATTTTGGTGGCTCTTCTCTGAATCTTTTCTAATAATGCTATATCCTTTTTAAGATACGGCGACCAGAATTGCACACAATATTCAAGGTGCGGTCTCACCATAGAACGATATAGAGGCATTATAATATCTTTTGCTTTATTTTCCATTCCTTTCCTTATGATACCCAGCATTCTATTTGCTCTCTTGGCCGACGCTGCACACTGGGCCGAGGGTTTTAACATGTTATCCACAATGATGCCTAAATCTTTTTCCTGGGTGGTGGTTCCCAATGTGGAACCTTGCATCATATAACCATAGTTTGGGTTGTTCTTCCCTAAGTGCATAACTTTGCACCTGTCCACATTAAATTTCATCTGCCATTTTGATGCCCAGTCTTCCAATTTATCAAGATCCTCTTGCAATTTTCCACAATCCTCTTGGGTTTTAACAACTTTAAATAGTTTTGTGTCATCTGCAAATTTGATAACCTCACTCGTTATTCCCTTTTCCAGGTCATTTATGAATATGTCAAAAAGCAGTGGACCCAGCAGAGATCCCTGGGGTACACCACTATTCACCTTTCTCCATTGGGAAAATTGGCCATTTAGCCCTACTCTCTGCTTTCTATCTTTTAACCAGTTCCTGATCCACAGTAGTACAATGCCTCCTATCCCATGACTCTTTAGTTTTGCCAAAAGTCTCTGATGAGGGACCTTGTCAAAGGCTTTCTGAAAGTCCAGATACACTATATCAACTGACTCACCTTTGTCTACCTGTTTATTCACATCTTCAAAAAGCCATAACAGATTAGTAAGACAAGATCTTCCTTGTCTAAAGCCATATTGGCTGTCTCCCATTACACCATGACTATCTACATGCTGAGTAATTTTATTCTTTATGATGGTTTCTACCATTTTTCCCGGTACTGACGTCAGGCTCACCAGTCTGTAGTTTCCCGGATCACCCCTGGAACCCTTTTTAAAAATTGGTGTTACTTTGGCTATCCTCCAATCTTCAGGTATTAGAGATGATTTTAATGATAGTTCACGGATTACTAATAGCAGGACTGCAATCTCATATTTCAGTTCTTTCAACATCCCTGGATGTATACCATCCGGCCCAGGTGATTTGCTACTCTTCAGTTTATCTAATAGTTGTAATACATCTTCCAAATGTATCGATATTTCCTTCAATTCTTCCGCACCTTTAAATACCACTTCAGTCATGGGTAACATCCCTACATCTTCCTCAGTAAAGACCGAAGCAAAGAATTCATTCAGTCTCTCCGCTATCACCTTGTCGCCTCTTAGTGCCCCTTTAACCCTTCTATCATCTAATGGACCAACTGACTCTCTCACAGGTTTTTTGCTACAAATGTACTTGAAAAAATCTTTATTTCGTGTTTTTGCTTCCGCAGCAAGCTTCTTCTCAAATTCTCCCTTTGCCTGCCTTATCAATGCTTTGCATTTGACTTGCCAGTGCTTGTGTTGTTTCCAGGTTTCGTCGTTTGGCTCTTTTCTCCATTTCCTGAAAGATGATTTTTTTGACAACAACAGCCTCTCTGACTTCACCTTTAAACCATGCTGGCAGTTTTTTGGACTTCCTTCCACTTTTATTAAAGTGTGGAATACAGCTGGTCTGGGCTTCCAAGATAGTATTTTTCAACAACACCCAAGCTTGATGTAAGTCTTTAACCTTTGCAACTGCTACTTTTAGTTTTTTCTTAACTATTTTCCTCATTTTATCATAGTCTCCCTTTCGAAAGTTAAAAGGTAATACTGTGGATTTCCTTACTATCACTCCTCCTCTAATTAAATCAAAGGCGATGATGCTATGATACCTATTGCCAAGTGGCCCCAACACTCTTATCTCTTGCACTTGTTCTGGTGTTCCACTAAGGACTAGGTCTAATATGGCTTCCCCTCTGGTCGGTTCATCAACCAGCTGCTCCAAGAAGCAGTCATTTATTTTATCTAGGAACTTTATTTCCCTAGCATGTCCTGCCGTGACACTGACCAGTCGATACCGGGGTAATTGAAATCACCCATTATTATTACTGCGCTGTAACTTTTGTTAGCTTCCTTGATATCTTTGAGCATTTCATCATTCATTTTTTCATTCTGGCCAGGCGGTCGATAGTACACCCCCACTGCCATCGCCTTCCCCTTTTTAGATGGAATTTCAATCCATAGAGATTCTACAGAAAATTTTGTTTCCTGCCAAACTTTAATCCTTTCTGACTCAATGCCCTTCTAACATAGAACGCAACCTCTCCACCAATTTGATCAGCTCTATCATTACGATATAGTTTGTACCCAGGTATCACAGTGTCCCACTGGTTGTCCTCCTTCCACCATATCTCTGATATTCCAATCATATCTAACCTCTCATTTAGTGCTATATATTCTAACTCTCCCATCTTATTTTTTAGACTTCTAGCATTTGCAAACAAGCATTTTAGAGACTGCATTTTATTCATACTAATTTGGCTAGTGGTAGACAGGGGTAATTTGAGATCTTTAAGCTCTGTCGGCTCCATACTCGAGGGCATTTGGGCTACTTTACTCTTTTTTGGAACCTCTCTGATTTTGGTAGTATCCTTCAAGGATACATTCTTCTGAACCATCCACTCTTGGGCGACTGTCGGTTTTCTCCCTATTATCTAATTTAAAAGCTGCTCTATCTCTTTTTTAAAGGTTAATGGTTAATGCCAGCAGCCTGGTTCCATCCCGGTTAAGGTGAAGCCCATCCCTTCGGAAGAGCCCCTCCTTTCCCCAGAATGTTCTTCAGTTCCTAACAAATCCAAATCCCTCATCTCTGCACCATTGTCTCATCCACACATTGAGACTCCAGAACTCTGCCTGCCTTTTGGGTCCTGCGCGTGGAACGGGAAGCATTTCGGAGAATGCTACCCTGGAAGTTCTGGATTTCAACTTTCTACCTAAAAGCCTAAATTTGGCCTCCAGAACCTCCCTACCACATTTTCCTATGTCATTGGTACCGACATGTACCAAGACAACAGACTTCTCCCCAGCACTATCTAAAACATAAGAACATAACATAAGATATGCCATACTGGGTCAGACCAAGGTCCATCAAGCCCAGTATCCTGTTTCCAACAGTGGCCAATCTAGGTCTTACGTACCTAGCAGTTTCCCCAAAAGACACAGGTTCCGCAATGCTTGTACTGGGTCAGGCATTGATATCCTGGGTCCCTTCTTAATAATGGTTTATGGACCTTTCCTCCAGGAACTTGTCCAAACCTTTTTTAGACCCAGCTAAACTAACAGCCTTTACTACATCCTCCGGTAACAAATTCCAGAGTTTGATGACACGTTGAGTGAAAAAAATATTTTCTTTTATTAGTCTTAAATAGTTTACCCTGAAGCTTCATTGCATGTCCCCTAGTCTTTCTATATTCTGATAACGTAAACAGTCGATCTACGTTTACCCGTTCCACTCCATTCATTAATTTAAAGACTTCTATCATATCTCCCCTCAGCAGTCTCTTTTCCAGGTTAAAGAGCTCTAACCTTTTTAGCCTTTCTTCATAGGAGTATCCTTCCATCCCCTTTACCATTTTGGTGGCTCTTCTCTGAACCTTTTCTAATAACGCTATGTCCTTTTTAAGATACGGCGACCAGAATTGCACACAATATTCAAGGTGCAGTCTCACCATGGAACGATATAGAGGCACTATAATATCTTTTGTTTTATTTTCCATTCCTTTCCTTATGATACCTAGCATTCTATTTGCTCTCTTGGCCGCCGCTGCACACTGGGCCGAGGGTTTTAACATGTTATCCACAATGACGCCTAAATCCTTTTCCTGGGTGGTGGTTCCTAATGTGGAACCTTGCATCGTGTAACCATAGTTTGGGTTGTTCTTCCCTAAGCGCATAACTTTGCACTTGTCCACATTAAATTTCATCTGCCATTTTGATGCCCAGTCTTCCAATTTATCAAGATCCTCTTACAATTTTCCACAATCCTATTGGGTTTTAACAACTTTAAATAGTTTTGTGTCATCTGCAAATTTGATAACCTCACTCTTTATTCCACTTTCCAGGTCATTTATGATATGTCAAAAAGCAGCGGACCCAGCACAGATCCCTGGGGTACACCACTATTCACCTTTCTACATTGGGAAAATTGGTCATTTAGCCCAACCCTCTGCTTTCTATCTTTTAACCAGTTCCTGATCCACAGTAGTACACTGCCTCCTATCCCATGACTCTTTAGTTTTGCCAAAAGTCTGTGATGAGGGACCTTGTCAAAGGCTTTCTGAAAGTCCAGATACACTATATCAACTGACTCACCTTTGTCTACCTGTTTATTCACATCTTCAAAAAGCCATAACAGATTAGTAAGACAAGATCTTCCTTGTCTAAAGCCATGTTGGCTGTCTCCCATTAGGCCATGACTATCTACATGCTGAGTAATTTTATTCTTTATGATGGTTTCTACCATTTTTCCTGGTACTGATGTGAGGCTCACCGGTCTGTAGTTTCCCGGATCACCCCTGGAACCCTTTTTAAAAATTGGTGTTACATTGGCGATCCTCCAATCTTCAGGTATTAGAGATGATTTTAATGATAGTTCACAGATTACTAATAGCCGGTCTGCAATCTCATATTTCAGTTCTTTCAACACCCTTGGATGTATACCAACATCAGTCTCTCTGACTTCACCTTTAAACCATGCTGGCAGTTTTTTGGACTTCCTTCCACTTTTCTTAAAGCATGGAATAAAGCTGGTTTGGACTTCCAAGATAGTATTTTTCAACAACATCCAAGCTTGATGTAAGTCTTTAACCTTTGCAACTGCTCCTTTTAGTTTTTTCTTAACTATTTTCCTCATTTTATCATAGTCTCCCTTTCGAAAGTTAAAAGGTAATACTGTGGATTTCCTTACTATCCCTTCTCCACTAATTAAATTAAAGGCGATCATGCTATGATCACTATTGCCAAGTGGCCCCAACACCCTTATCTCTTGCACTAGATCAGGTGTTCCGCTAAGCACTAGGTCTAATATTGCTTCCCCTCTGGTCGGTTCATGAACCAGCTGCTCCAAAAAGCAGTCATTTATTTCATCTAGGAACTTTATCTCCCTAGCATGTCCTGCCGTGACACTGACCCAGTTGATACCGGGGTAATTGAAATCACCCATTATTATTACTGCGCTGTAACGTTTGTTAGCTTCCTTGATTTCTTTGAGCATTTCATCATCCAGGCGGTCGATAGTACACCCCCACTGCCATTGCCTTCCCCTTTTTACATGGAATTTCAATCCATAGAGATTCTACAGCAAATTTTGTTTCCCGCAAAACTTTAATCCTTTCTGACTCAATGCCCTCTCTAACATAGAGCGCAACCCCTCCACCAATTTGATAAGTTCTATTATTATGATATAGTTTGTACCCAGGTATCACAGAGTCCCACTGGTTGTCCTCCTTCCACCATGTCTCTGATATTCCAATCATATCTAACCTCTCATTTAGTGCTATATATTCTAACACTCCCATCTTATTTTTTAGACTTCTAGCATTTGCATACAAGAATTTTAGAGACTGTATGTTATTCATATTAATTTGGCTATTGGTAGACCTGGGTAATTTGGGATCTTTAAGCTCTGTCTGCTCCATACTCGAACAGGACCTAACAGATCTTGACACCGCCATTGCAAACTGGAACAAAACACTCCATAATGTGGCATCTGCACTAGACAAACCAATCCACAACAGAAGGCGAAAACACAATACTCCCTGGTTCTCGAAGGAAATAAACAATCTAAAGAGACAGCTAAGGAAAATGGAAAGATCATGTCGCCAAACGAAAAACCAACATCTAGCCGACTACAATAATATGCAAACCAATTACCACAATATGATAAATAAATACAAAAGGGAATATCACGCAAACCTAAAAATTTATATTGTATTGTAAACTGCTCTGATGCTTTGGCCTGAGCGGTATATCAAGAAATTAAACATAAACATAAACATAAAAATGAATTCAATTAACAAACCAAGAAAACTCTTCACGATAGTAAAAGGTCTAACAAAAGAACGAACTGAACCAAAAGATTCAAACTCCATAACCCCACAAGATATAGCATATTTTATAAACCTAAAAGATCTACAAATAACACTTGTAAAACCACCCGATTCCAACTCACAGTACAGCAGTGATGGAACTTGGGACACATTCCATATCCCAACAAGAAAACAACTTGACTTTATTATATCTAACATCAACACCACAACATCACTATTGACCCTTGTCCAGTTAATTGGATTAAACATTCAAAAGTACACATTACACCACATCTACAAAAGATCATCGAATCATCCCTCACTCAAGGTCATCTCCCATCACAACTAAAAGAGGCATCAATCAGACCAATCCTGAAAAAAAACAACCTAGATAAAATGGACCCAAGCTCTTACTGACCTATATCGAGCCTTCCATTTGTAACCAAAATAAAAGAAAAAAACAGTTCAACGTCAGTTATAAGACCACATAGATACCTACGCTCCATTGGATCCCCATCAATATGGATTCAGGCAGAACCACAGCATTGAAACGCTCATCACATCTCTGATGGACACCCTTATTACTGGTATGGACAATATCCACCAAGGCTTTTGCTAAGCTTCATTGGCATCACAACTGCCTTTGACTCAGTAAACCACAAATCCCTGCTACAAAGACTTCAAGATATAGAAATAAGCGGAACTGGTTTTTCTCATACCTATCCCACTGCCACAAACAAGTTAGAATCAAGAGCCAATAGTCTAAACCAGTGGTTCTGAACCAGTCCTCCTTGAACCCCTAGGCCAGTCGGGTGTTCAGGATAGCCCTAATGAATATGCATGAGATATATATGCATTAGAAATATCCTGCCAACCTGACTGGTTTGTGGCCCTCTAGGGCTGGATTCGGAGACCCCTGCCTTACACCTCTGCCATTTAAGAATGTGAGTGGGCAAGGTGCAGATCTCCAAGACATCGAAAAGGTTAGATAGAATTTATCACATGCCTCTTTGCTTTTCACCACCACCAAAATATTGTCTATTAGACAGCTTTTTGGTGGTGGTGAGAATTGAGGAGGCATGTGACACATTCTATCTACCCTTTTGATGTCTAGGACATCTGCACCTTGCCCACTCACAATCTTAAATGACAGAGGTGTAAGGAAGGGGTCTCCAAATCCAGCCCTAGAGGGCCACAAACCAGTCAGGTTGGCAGGATAACTCTAATGCATATATATCTCATGCATATTCATTAGGGCTATCCTGAACACCCGACTAGTCTAGGGGTTCAAGGAGGACTGGTTCAGAACCACTGGTCTAAACCCTTCATCCAACATCAGGGTGTCCCCCAGGGTTCAGCCCTATCCGCATTACTCTTCAATATTTACATACAACCACTATGCAACATCATAAGACATCACAACATTCAATACAAAATATATGCAGATGATATTATGGTATTTGCCTCCATAAACACCAACTATCCAGACCACTCCCAAATTACAGAATGCCTTGAATCCATGGCAAAATGGTTCAATGAACAGAACCAGGTTTAAAAAATGTTTTGGCAAGTTGCTGGAGGAAAGGTCCATAAACCATTAGTAAAGTGGACACAGAATATCCACTGCTTGCCCCAATACAAGCATTATGGAACCTGTGTCTTTTTTGGAAATTGCTAGGTACTTATGACCTAGATTGGCCACTGTTGGAAACAGGATACTGGGCTTGATGGACCTTGGTCTGACCCAGTATGGCATATCTTATGTTCTTATATGTTCTTATGAACCTACACATAAACTTCAAAAAATCAGAATTAATGCATATAAACAGGACCAACACATTCTCTCCACCTGACTCCATAAAAATCCTAAATCGCACCTTAACCAACAAACAGGAAGTTAAATATCTTGGGATAACGTTTGACCAGCATCTCAGCTTTCAACCCCACATAAAAAGAATAAGTAAATCAGCCTACCACAAACTCAGAACCCTACAGAAGCTTAAACCACTATTCGACGACTATCACTTCCAAACAGTATGCCAAGCCATAGTAACACCAATACTAGATTATTGTAACATTATCTGCCATGGCTTACCTAAGAAGACAATACTCCCCATGCAACTGGTACAAAATATGGCTGCAAGAATCATTACTGGAACAGCAAAGTACAGCCATATAACACCTACCCTTCACCATTTTCATTGGCTCCCTGTCAAAACATGCGTTAAATATAAGAATATAATTACAATATTTAAAATACTAAATAACCTATCTCAAACCTATCTCCATCTTCAACCACTGATCAGAAGAATACGTCCAACTACAACAAGAAGAGGAGCAGACGACAACATCCTAGAAATTCCATCTAACTTCAGAACTTCAAAGCATTCCACCAGCAGTAGAGCCTTTTCCCTCTACGCTCCCCATCTATGGAATGAACTGCCCAGATCTATACATGCAGCCAAAGACCTACTGGATTTCAGGAAAGCTGTAAAAACGCACCTCTTCCTAGAATACTATGGCCCCACAATGGAAGAAAGTGATCTATGAGAACTCACTGAAGTAACTAATAATCTGCTAATCACTCTACATCCATCTCTACATCTCTACCCCCCTCGTGACTTAAAATCATGACTTTAAGGGGTATGTTTACTAAACCGCGCACACGTGCGTGGCGCACAAGAGCGGATGCTAATGATGCACTTAAGTGCTCTTAAGTGCCACGCATGAATGCGCGTCACATTAACGGGCCGGCACACGTGTGCGGGGCGCTGATGTGCGATAGAGGCGGGAAATGCTTACGGAGGGCGGAGGAACGCTCCCTAGGGGTGGGGGGACGGGGTCAATGGGTGGAGAGTGGGAGGGGAGAGGCTCCCCGCACAGGAGCGGGGCTGAATTCGGCATTAAAAATACCGCGAGTGAAACCCTCGCGTTAGAGCCGATTTAAAGGGAAGAGAAACCATTTCCGTCAGCAATGTACAGCAAAACCGGGGAAACCTGCAAAACGTGAGCAGTGTGATACATGTGCACAGAACAAAACAGCAAATAAAACCTGAAAATGACCACAACAAATTTCAAATAAATTATAATCCAGCTGGGCAACAGTGATATTAATGGGCAACCATAAAAAACACTCCCAGGAAAGCTCCAAAAAAAAGAAATGATTTTCGGAAGGGTCTACGCTCCGTAGACTCGTTCAAAAATCACTGCATTTTAATGGAGCTTTCCTGGGAGTGTTTTTCATGTTGCCCATTGATATCACTGTTGCCCAGCTTGGTTTTGTTTTTTTCCCCTTTTTGTGGAGGTCATTTTTGAGGTTTAATTGCACCGCTGTCCCCATACAAGGTAAACGAGCCCACAGTAAAATTGTGCAGAGCAGGGTGTCTGACTCGTGCGGCCAGGTTTCCTATCTCCAGAGACTGCACTGTCTCTGTGGCCACAGTGTGGTGCAGCAGACACAGCCAATTCCTGTAGAACCAGAGGGTCACAGGTTTAAACCCCAGCTGTGGCTCCTGCCAACCCAGTCCCCATAGTTTTACCCACCACTAAACAGTGATAGTACAGACACCCCTGTATGGCAGAGAACATAAGCATGGTTCCAACACCTATATTTTACCCTACACGGCACACAAACCATAACAATGGGCATTACCGACAGCCGAGTCCCCCAAATTCAGTTCTGGAGTGCCACAACTCAATCAGGTCATATTTTTTTTCCAGATAGGGACATGTCTGCATGTTGGCGGAAGGGTACAGGTGGTGGAGGGGGCAGTGGCTGCAAACCATAGCAGACAGTGGCCTAGGCCTGTGCAAGCTGGCACCTTCCACCGTAACAGACAGGCTCTGTCGGATGTACAGTCATGGACTCCCCAGGGAACACAGCATATCTGTGGCAACACGGTGGTGCAGTGCCCACAGACAGCATGTGCAGGAGCAGAAGGTCATAGGTTCAAAGCCCAGCTGGGGCTACTGCCAATCCAGTCCACATATTTTTCCTACAACTAAACCGTGATAGTAAGGAGAAACCTTTATTGCTGAGAACATACGCATGGTTCACACGCCTATATTTTACCACACCAAACACAGACACCATAAACAGCCGCATTACCCAGAGCAGAGTCTCCCAAATGCAGTCCTGGAGGGCCCCACACCATTCAGGATCCATGCTGCCTCTGCTAAAGATGCATGTGCTGCATATCTATGCACCACCCCCATGGTATGCTGATGTAGCTCATGCATATTTCTGAGGGACAGCATGAAAACCCGAACAGTGGTTGGAACACCAGGACTGGAGTTGGGACACTCTGCCGTAAAGCAGCAGCCAACAGGGCCAGACCCCCCCCCCCCCCCGGCCCCATTGGCCAATGCCTCCTAGAGAGGCAGGACATTGGGCCCTGCCTGTATCCCCCAATACTAGCAGTTGCATACCTTAGCACTGCCACCCTACACCTGGGTATATGGTACACAGCTATCAAACGTTGCCCATGATAACTGGCAGATATCAATTCCTATGTTAAGCACATGTTGCTCATTGATCTCCACCATAACAATCATTGTGATGTCTGCGGTGTGCGCTGCAGGTCTGGTCTCTGACAGTGTTTACCACCCTGGGGAGTGACCCCCAACAGTAGTGCGTACCATATCCATGCCTGTACTGTGCCCAGGACTGGTGTGGTGGGTATGGCTGCTGGACTCCTCTATAGTAGCACAATGCTGGCATAGGTGTAGGGGTGGCTGTCTGCCTTTCCAGTGTGTGGTGGCTGCAAACACCTTCCACAGCCCACACTGCCAGCAATGTTGCCAGTATTGGGCTGCCAATGTGCATAATGAGGAGCAAAGTACCATGGGTATAGGCCAGACAGGGTGGCCTGGCCAGGATGCATCTGCACAGGGCATAGGGCACTGACTGGGACATATTAGTGCCCGGCCACCACATACACAGACAGGGTGACCTCAGTATGTCCTGCTGAGAGATCACTCTCACCCTGACTGTGCAGTGATCACAGCATGGCTAGGCACCCCCATAGTGCCATATAGTATTTCTCTCATGTGATAGATATGGGTTTCCTTTTGGGGCCCAGTCACTGATGTAACTGTTTGCTGTGTATGCTGACATCCCAGTTGTGGGTGCACGCATCTCCACCGGGAACATGCCCTGTGGACTAACTAGCACACTGTTTGCAGCTGGTATGTGTCTTGATGGAGCAGCTTGCGGGGTGCAGTGGCTGATGACTTGCTGCAGGAGAATATCAGATAGTGGTGGGGTGCAGCTCACCATAATCCAGGCCTAATGTCTGTCTGCTATTGTGGTATGGATGTGTATAGAGCTGCATTGACTACCTTGTGGGGTGTCTGTTCCTCAGCAGGACCCAGGTTGATGGTCCCCTCTACTGCCACCTTTGCAGGGAGGTAGAATGTGGATCTATTGATAGGAGACCCTGTTTGCCACCCTCAGCCCTGGAGGAGGGGGGGTGGTGGTGATACATAGCCCACCTAGGGGTCCATAGGGGCTACACCTGACTGAAACAGACAGAGATATCCAAGGTGTTTGTGCAGAAACTACCTATCTCACACATTAACACTGCTTTGGACCTCTAGCATGGTCTCTTTAAGCCATGGAAGAATCTTCCCCATAATATGTTGTGCCTCAGCCAGCCTTGTTCATTGGGCACTTTGGGGGATTGAACCCCTGATCCCTGCACCATTGGTCAGTGTCTTAACCATTGGGCTGTGGTTTGGTTCCTGTGCTTGCTCATCAGTGAGCCACCATATGCCTCACAATATTAAAATGCCCCCAAAAACATTAGCACGCCGCCTTATGCATATGCCTCCAAACACATTAGCGTGCTGCCTATTATTTCAATGCCTCAGCCAGCTGTCTTTATTGGGCTCTGTGGGGATTGAACCCTTGATCCCTGCACTATTGGCAAGTGCCTTAACCATTGTGCTGTGGCTCTGCTTTCCTGCTTTCCCATCAGCGTACCACATATGCCTCCCGTGCAGCCATCTGATGCGCTAAGGTGCGGGTCACACAAGGGCGCCGCGCACCTTAGCGCATATTTAAATTCCGGCTTTTCTTTTTCAGGATGGAACGCCCACTCCTTATATGGCATCCGCACTCTACCGAAGCCCGCACTCTACCGGGGTTTTAGTAAACATACCCCTAAATCTCACTGACCTCCCCTGCAAAATTCCATGCACACAATCCATACTGTAACAATTGCTGCCCCTAGATAAAAACTGTTAAATGAAACCACAACACCCACTATCATGCAACAATTCAGATGTATATAGTTTGAGAAGATAAATGTTTTATACTCCATGTAATCCACCAGTTATTCCTCCCTGTTCTATGTAAACCTTGCTGCTACAATTGTTATATGTAAACTGCTTTGAATCCATGAAAAGTAGGTAAATAAAACCTGTTAAATAAATAAAATGTAAATAGTATTTCATTTTGTGAAAGCTTTTTAGAGTGTTCCTTCTGATGCAAGCCTTTATCTTTTTAGTGCCATCAAGTTGGTGCTGACTTCTGGCAACCCAGCTTTCACAGGGTTTTCTTGGCAATTTATCACCTGAAGTAGGTTGCCAGGCCTTAGTCTTCTGAGGCAATGGAGAGTAGGGTAACATACCCAGGGTCACAGGGAGTTGCCAGTGGGACTTGAACCCTTAATCATCTAAGAACTAGGTAGCTGCTCTAATCACTAGGCTACTCCTCCACTCCCTTTCTATAGGATCCCATTTTGCCACTATTGAATTTCTTAGAGAGGAGGATTCCTTCTCTGGAGAGCTTATAAATGCAAATGCTGGCAAGTCCCAGGCCTCTCTCGTAGCTGCAACCACACTTTTTGAGGCATAGTAGAAGTACTTATGCACTACAAATAGCCAGCATCTTACTCTCACCACATGCCTCGTGTCCGTTCTTTTCTCCCCCACACATGTGACAGAGGTAACTTGACTTGTTGCATTCCATCTTGAAATCGTGGAGCACTACAATAGGGCTTACCATCAAACAAGGGCCACAGTTGATTAGATTTTTGTGCCACTGAAGAGCTGCTTCAGGTGCTTGGACAGATAAGCAGGAGAACCTTTGTACAGCCCATCCTCTGCTGCCTCCTCTTCGCCTGGCCCCATCTCTGTGCCAGTATGGCTCCTTTAATCAGACTGTGACCCCTTTAAATAATCATGGCCTAGTTTCAGCATTATCCTGGGCCAGCATTATTCCTCCGGCTGTGGCCCTGTAGCCACCATGAGCCACGACTTTACTTTTTTTTTTGTGCTGGCTGCCTCCTTAAATTTTACCATGGCCTCAGAGCCACTCACAGCCCTGGCTTCTCCATCACAGCTCTGCTTTTGCTGTGGACTACTGTAGCCATGAACTGTGGCTTAAATTTTTTCAAGTTATTAATCAACATGGCTTTTGCACACCCTCAGCCCAGGCCCTAATACATTTTTTGAATGATGTGTCCACTTCCAGCACCCTCCACTCATTCATGCAGGCCACAGTTGGACTATTTACACGTAATTTATAGTAGGTGCAACTGGGGAAATTTGGAAGCTGCCCTGCAATCTCTACATGGATGGCCTTCACATGGGTATGTGCCGGAACATATGCACATAAAATAACCTCCTAAATAATGCATATCCATTCACTATTTAGTAACTATGAACCCTTCCTTTACAAGAATGTGTTAATGCACATGAGTACACATCAATGTCTACTAAGGGGATTTAACACACGTTAAATAATACAACCCCTATTATTCTCAGTGGAGCCTCTTTACTAACTGTGTGATTAACGTGAATTAACACGCATTAATTTGTATTAATACATGTTAACATGTGAACACAGCCTAGTAAATAGAGCCCAAAGTTTGCAAATTCAGATTCAACTAAAATTTACTGTTACCTTGAATAATCACAAACAAGACAAAATCAAATGTATGTTCACAGACTGATCCATTTAAACATAACCGGGTAAGGCGTACCGGTCCGCCGCCACCCCTCCCCCCCCCCAACAATCATTAACAAAATTACACAACACTTATTGGGAATTCAACTGGTCACAGCTTTATTAACCCTTAACAATAAACATCAACAATCCAAACAACGAGTTTACCCCCCCCCCCCCCTCAGCAGAGCGAACTCTCACCAGCCATGTGGGTAGCAAAGTGACGCCGCTTCTGCTTCCGCCGTGTCCAGGCTCCGGCAAATTGCCTAGCCTCCCTCTTCCGACTTCGCCATATTATTAGCAAAAGCCTGAGGGACTGTCTGGGTCGGGGGTACCCCACCCCCGCCCTACTGCTTGGCTCCGGCTCCGGACCCCGGAAACCTTCGGGATCCCGCCACCCCCCCTAGCTGCAACACCCTATTACCCCAACCGACACTAGTGCCCGGAAAAAGGGGCTGGCGGGCGGGACGTCCGACACCTCTGGCTCCCACGAGGGAAAGGCCGGAGGACGCTGCGACGCCTCCCCAACCCCCCCAACGCTCCGCTTAACTTCCTCCCATTGGCTCCCGCACCCCTCCGTGCCCCGCGGTAGCTATGGACCCCTAGGTGGGCTATGTACCACCACCCCCCCTCCTCCAGGGCTGAGGGTGGCAAACAGGGTCTCCTATCAATAGATCCACATTCCACCTCCCTGCAAAGATGGCAGTAGAGGGGACCATCAACCCCAGTCCTGCTGGGGAGCAGACACCCTACAGGGCAGTCAATGCAGCTCTGTACACATCCCTAACACAATAGCAGACAGACATTAGGCCTGGATATGCTAAGCAGCACCCCACCACTATCTGATATTCTCCTGCAGCAAATCATCAGCCGCTGCACCCCGCAAGTTGCTCCATCAAGACACATACCAGCTGCAAACAGTGTGCTAGTTAGTCCACAGTGCATGTTCCCAGTGGAGATGCGTGCACCCAGAACTGGGATGTCAGCATACACAGCAAGCAGTTAAATCAATGACTGGTCCCCAAAAGGAAACCCATAACTATCACATGAAATACTATGCAGCACTATGGGGGTGCATAGCCATGCTGTGGTCACTGCACAGTCAGGGTGAGAGTGATCTCTTAGCAGGACATACTGAAGTCACCCTGTCTGTGTAGGTGGTGGCCGGGCACTAATATGTCCCAGTCAGTGCCCTATGCCCTGAGCAGATGCACCCTGGCCAGGCCACCCTGTCTGGCCTATACCCATGGTACCTTGCTCATCATTATGCACATTGGCAGCCCAATACTGGCAACATTGCTGGCAGTGTGGGCTGTGGAAGGTGTTTGCAGCCACCACACACTGGATAGGCAGACAGCCACCCCCACACCTATGCCAGCATTGTGCTACTATAGAGAAGTCCAGCAGCCATACCCACCACACCAGTCCTGGGCATAGTACAGGCATGGATATGGTACGCACTACTGTTGGGGGTCACTCCCCAGGGTGGTAAACACTGTCAGAGACCAGACCTGCAGCGCACACCGCAGACATCACAATGATTGTTATGGTGGAGATCAATGAGCAACATGTGCTTAACGTAGGAATTGATATCTGCCAGTTATCATGGGCAACGTTTGGTAGCTGTGTACCATATACCCAGGTGTAGGGTGGCAGTGCTAAGGTATGCAACTGTTAGTATTGGGGGATACAGGCAGGGCCCAATGTCCTTCCTCTCTAGGAGGCATTGGCCAATGGGGCCGGGGGGGGGGGGCGTTGTGTCTGGCCCTGTTGGCTGCTGCTTTACGGCAGAGTGTCCCAACTCCAGTCCTGGTGTTCCAACCACTGTTCGGGTTTTCAT
Source organism: Ichthyophis bannanicus (assembly GCA_033557465.1). Taxonomy (NCBI): domain Eukaryota; kingdom Metazoa; phylum Chordata; class Amphibia; order Gymnophiona; family Ichthyophiidae; genus Ichthyophis; species Ichthyophis bannanicus. Next base: position 407,169,592 of record CM066035.1, on the reverse strand, counting down.
GCTGTCCCTCATAAATATGCATGAGCTACATCAGCATACCATGAGGGTGGTGCATAGATATGCAGCACAGGCATCTTTAGTAGAGGCAGCATGGATCCTGAATGGTGTGGGGCCCTCCAGGACTGCATTTGGGAGACTCTGCTCTGGGTAATGCGGCTGTTTATGGTGTCTGTGTTTGGTGTGGTAAAATATAGGTGTGTGCACCATGCATATGTTCTCAGCAATAAAGGTTTCTCCTTACTATCATGGTTCAGTTGTAGAAAAACATATGTGGACTGGATTGGCAGTAGCCCCAGCTGGGCTTTGAATCTGTGACCTTCTGTTCCTGCACACGCTGTCTGCTGTCTGCTGTGGTTTGCAGCCACTGCCCCCTCCACCACCTGTACCCTTCCGCCAACATGCAGACATGTCCCTATCTGGAAAAAAGCATAAGACCTGATTGAATTGTGGCCCTCCAGGACTGAATTTGGGGGACTCGGCTGTCGGTAATGCCCATTGTTATGGTTTGTGTGCGGTGTAGGGTAAAATATAGGTGTTGGAACCATGCTTATGTTCTCTGCCATACAGGAGTGTCTGTACTATCACTGTTTAGTGGTGGGTAAAACTATGGGGACTGGGTTGGCAGGAGCCCCAGCTGGGGTTTGAACCTGTGACCCTCTGGTCCTACAGGCACTGGCTGTGTCTGCTGCACCACACTGTGGCCACAGAGACAGTGCAGTCTCTGGAGATAGGAATCCTGGCCGCACGAGTCAGACACCCTGCTCTGCACAATTTTACTGCGGGCTCGTTTACCTTGTATGGGGACAGGTGTGCAATTAAACCTCAAAAATGACCTACAAAAAAAGAGGAAAAAAACCAAAACCAAGCTGGGCAACAGTGATATCAATGGGCAACATGAAAAACACTCCCAGGAAGGCTCCATTAACATGCAGTGATGTTTGAACGGGTCTACGGAGCGTAGACCCTTCCAAAAATCATTTCTTTTTTTTGGAGCTTTCCTGGGAGTGTTTTTTATGGTTGCCCATTAATATCACTGTTGCCCAGCTGGATTATAATTTATTTTGTATTTGTTGTGGTCATTTTCAATTTATATTTGCTATTTTGTTCTGTGCACATGTATCACACTGCTCACGTTTTGCAGGTTTCCCCGGTTTTGCTGTACATTGCTGACGGAAATCGTTTCTCTTCCCTTTAAATCGGCTCTAACGCGAGGGTTTCACTCGCGGTATTTTTAATGCCAAATTCAGCCCCGCTCCTGTGCGGGTAGCCTCTCCCCTCCCACTCTCCCCCAATTGACCCCGTCCCCCCGCCCCTCGGGAGCCTTACTCCGCCCTCCATAAGCGTTTCCCCGCCTCTATCGCACATGAGCGCCCCGCACACGTGCGCCGGCCCATTAATGTGATGCGCACGTGTGCACGGCGCTTAAGAGCACTTAAGTGCATCATTAGCGTCCGCTCTTGTGCGCCGCGCACGGGTGCGCGGTTTAGTAAACATACCCCATAGTAACATGGCGACGGTATATCGATGACGTGTTCATGTTATGGCATGGTATGGAAAATGATCTGTCATCGTTTTTTCAATGGCTTAATCATTGTGATCAAAACATTAAGTTCACCTATACTCATCATAGAGACACAATAACGTATCTGGATTTGTCAAGTAGAAGGGGGAGATCGGCTTGGGAGACCTCAATCCATTGTAAAAAGACAGCTCGTAATACTTTTTTGCATTACGACAGCGCGCATCCAAAACAACTAAAGGAGAGTTTACCATTGTCTCAATTCTTAAGGTACAGGAGAAACTGTTCCAGCATCAATGATTTTAGGAATAAGTCTAAACAATTAAGGAAGAATTTTGAAGCGTGAGGGTATCCACCAAAAATGGTGAATCAAGCATATGTACGAGCTCTATACAATGATCGGAGTTTGTTACTCAAAAAACAGAAAATTTATAACAATTATAGACAGGAGATAGACAGTGATCAGATTATTCTGATCACCCGATACTCCCCTTTGAGTGTAGACATACAAAGGATTTTGAGAAAACATAGTAATGCTATAAAAACAGTCCCAGGACTAAGAGATAAAAAGATAAAGTGTGTTTGGCATAGGAATAATCATTTCAAGGAACAACTGAGTCCAGCTGTATTACGACCTTTAAATCCATCAACATTATTAAGTGAGAATGCGGGGCATAAGAAATGTGGATATTGCAATATATGTGACATTACGATGGAAGTGCAACAGTTTATTCACAATGGAATTACTTATCAGTTGAAGAAACAAACGACTTGTACATCATCTTTTGTAGTATATGCCATCAAATGTCCATGTGAGTTACTGTATATTGGTAAAACTACCCGATCACTGAAAATCAGAATGGGAGAACATCGGAGCCGTTTAAAATGCAAGATGTTGGAGGCACCATTGGTACAACACTGTTTATGTAAAAAACATGTGTTTGAAAAATTGAGGTGTTTTTGTGTGGACAAAGTGGAAACTAATATCTTGGGCAAAACAGTGGAACAAACGTTGCTTATCAGGGAACAGAGATGGATATACAACCTTAACACAGTGTCTCCTTATGGTTTGAATGGCAGACTGGATTGGGCAGTCTGTATCTGAAGAATGATTTTCACGTCCTCAACGTCAGAAAGGGCGGGGTTTTCGTGAAGTTGTTTTAAATGGAAGGAGCCAATCTCAAGGCCGCATGCGCGGCGTCCCCGGCTCGAGAACAATTTCAAGTTTGAGTGTGACATAATTTCTTCGGAGTTTTGATTCTAAGCTTGATACATGTGCAGCATCAGGTCCGGAGTTTTGAGTAATATCGATGATATGAATATGGATGTTAATGAAACGTAGAATGTGGATTATTTAACTGATGGTTTTATTTTTCTACTTTTCTACTATGCAGTATTAAGAAATGGGTGATAATCCCCTGATGAAACGAATGCAGTGAAACGCTTTGGGTGCCTTAAAATTTTGGCGTTGGGATTCGCTCAGTGAGCTGTTTTGTGAGAAAATAACCTTTCCACAACGAAGCTAAGTACTTGTTTTTCAAGTTCAATAAGCAAGTCATAATATGGAAATGAGTCTGTAAAAAATCTTTAGAAGGTCGTTGATGCTAATAACAGCTCAATACGAGGGCAGAATTTTAGCCCGTACTAAAGAGCTGTGAATTTTGTCTGAGACCTATAATAGGAAATGAAAAATAGTAACACATTTTGTTGAAGATTCAATTGTTTCAATTGGTGAATGTGAGAGCGTGAAATCTTTGTTTACATTACTAGTAGTATTCGCTCTAAGAGGCGACCATTATACATTGTGGACAGAGTGCCATCCATAGCTGCTGTTATTGTATCGATCCATCTCATTGCTGGTCTTCCTGTTTTGCGTTGACCTTCAACCTTGCCAAGCTTGATGTCTTTCTCTGATGATCTCTCTCTTTGCATGATGTGTCCAAAGTATGAAAGTCAAAGGGGTATGTTTACTAAACTGCGGTAAACGTACATAACGTGCGTTATGTAATGTTAACAATCGTTAGCGCATCATAACGCGTGTTATGATGCGCTAACGATCGTTAACATTACATAACACGCGTTATGATGCGCTAACGATCGTAATGCTCCGCAGCGCGGTAAAACACCGCAGAAGGTGGAGAGAGGGCGGAGAGAAGGGGTCAGTGGGCGGAGAGTGGGCGGGCAAAGGCTAACGCGCTGATTTTCAGAGCTGAATTCCAACGCGAATGAAAACCTGCCGTTGAATGCACATTACAGGGGAGAGAAACCATTTCAGTGTCAGCAACGTGCAGCCCAGGCAGGGAAACCAAAAAAAGTGATAAGTGTGATACATGTGCAAAGAACAAAAGGGCACAGAAACACTGAAAATGACTCCAACAAACTGGAAAAAAACAATAACCAAGCTGGCCAATAGTGGTATCAATGAGAAACATCAACCCCTCCCCACCCCCCGAGTAAGCTCCATAGAACAGATATAAATCGTGGAAGGGTCTATACTCCATCAGCATACAAGATGAATGAGCCCACAGTGAAATAGCGCTGCTCAGGGTTTTCCCCACCATTGGACAGGGTTCCTATGGCATGCACATGTCCCGCAACATCAGGGCGGGCATGTCGGAATGGCAACTGGACAGATGCCGGAGAAGGGGATACAGAGGGCTGCAGGCGGCACATGCTGTGGTGGAGCTGGGCCACAGTGCGGACTAGGGTGATGCCTAGGTGGCCCATACAAATAGTGAAACAGCAGAGCAGCCAGACAGCAACTGCTGAAGGCCCAACATGGGCACGAGTGTGTTTCCCAAAGTGTCACAGGGGATAGTACCCAACAGCTACCCCCAAGGGCACGGAACATTGGCAGGCGGGACTGGGGGGGAGCGTGGACGTCTATGCAGGCACCCCTACCCCAGAACCCGCACCATAGTCAGCTGCCTACCTGCACACTGGATGGCCTGAGACTGCACACCACAAGCTCCACCAGCAGAAGGGCATGTCAGCATGGTGGCTGAGGGATACTGGTGGTGGAGGGGGCAGTGGCAGCTGGCCAGAGCAGACCGTGGCCTAGCCCTGTGTAGGTGGGTGCCATGCACTGCAACAGACAGGCCCTGTCTGACCAACAGTCAGGGAATGCACCATCTCTGTGATAACATGGTGGTGCAGTGCACAAAACCAGTGTATTCAGAAGCAGAAGGTCACAGGTTCAAGTCCTAGCTGTGGTTTCTGCCAACCCAGTCCTCATATTTTACCCACTACTATAACGTGCTAATACAGACAGAACCTTTCTTGCAGATGACGTAAACATGCCCAAAACACCTACATTTTAACCTACAGAGCACAGACACCATAAACATGCACATTACCTAGAGCAGAGCCTCCCAAATGCAGTCCTGGAGGGCCAAACACCATTCCGGTTCCATGCTGCCTCTGATAAAGATGCCTGTGCTGCATTTATATGCACCACCCCCATGGTATGCAGATGTATCTCATGCATATTCATGAGGGACAGCATGAAAACCCGAACAGTGTTTGGCACCGCAGGACTGGAGTTGGGAACCTCTGCCGTAAAGCAGCAGCCAACAGGGGCAGACACACCCGCACCCACAGGCCCCATTATCCAAAGTCTCCTGGAGAGGCAGGACTTCTCCCAATACTAGCACTTGCATACCTTAGTGATGCCACCCTAAACCTGGGAATATGGTACACATCTATCAAAAGGTTGCTATGATTACTGGCAGATAGCAATTCCTAGGTTAAGTACAATTGTCTGAGTGAGCTGCAGCATAGCAACCTTTCTCATGTCTGTGGAGTGTGCTACAGGTCTTGTGTCTGACAGTGTTTACCAACCTGGGGAGTGACTCCTACAGTATTGCGTACCATAGCCATGCCTGCACTGTGCCCAGGACTGGTGTGGTGGCCTGGGCTGCCCAACACCTCTATAGCTGCACAATGCTGGCATAGGTGTGGGAGTGTGTGTCTGTCTATCCAGTGTGTGGTGGCTGCCAACACCCTCCACAGCCCACACTGCTAGCACTGTTGCCAGTATTGGCCTGTCAATGTGCATAATGAGCAGCAAGCTATCGTGGGAATAGCCTGGATAGGGTGGCCTGGCCTGGCTGCATCTGCACAGGGCATAGGGAAATGGCTCGGACATTGTAGTGCCCGGTACCACCTGCACGGACAGGGTGGCCATAGCAGTGACCATGGCATGGCTAGGTTCCCCCATAGTGCTATATAGCATTTCTCTCATGTGATATTTATGGGTTTTCTTTTGGGGCCCAATCACTGATTTATCTGCTTGGTGTGTATGCTGATATCCCCGTTCTGGGTACATGCATCTCCTCCAGGGCCATGCACTCTGGACTAGCTGGCGGACTGTCTGCAGCTAGTATGTGTCTTGCTGGAACACCTTGCAGGGTGCAGCGGCTGGAGGTTTGCTGCTGAAGAATGTCAGATAATGGTGGGGGGCAGCTGAGCATTTCCAGACCTGCCGTCTGTCTGCTATTGCGTTATGGATGTGTACTGCTCTGCATTGCCTGCCCTGTAGGGTGTTTGATCCCTAGCAGGACTGGGGTGATGGTCTCCTCTACTGCCACCATTGCAGGGGGGTAGGAAGTGGATCTGTTGGCTGGAGATCCTGTCCCCCACCCTAAGCCCCAGAGGGTGCGTTGGGTGGTGGTATGTAATCTCCCTGTGCATCCTGGGTATGGATGGGTTGACCCTATCCTGGTAACCACAGCAGAATGTGGGTGTGGTGCCGTGCAGTCCTCCTGTAGCCAGCCGTGTGTTTGTTAGCAGCTCTAGCCCACTGGTTACTTCACTGCCTGTGGAGCCAGAGGTCATGGGTTCAAAACCCACAGTGGGGTTCATCGATAGGGCTGTCTAAGGCATTGTCTATTTTTATTGTATATTAGTGCTGCCAGCAGAACCACCCTCAGGGTACTGTGCCTTATATGGTTTTCTATAGGGGACATTATAGGGTGCCTTGGCAGACAGCGCACTTTATAATGTGCCCTATGGAGTGCCTTCTAGGGTGCCTTATGTGGCACCTTAGGTTACGCCACTGTGAGGGTGTGTTTGCTGGCAGCACTATTAAAGTACAACTAAACTTCCTCACAGCCCAATACTTAACCCTTTCCAGGCCAAGCCCAAAACTTTCGGGATCCAAACTTCTGCCTAAATATTCCTATCAAATGGCATATAATACATGACCATGGCAGAGGGAACGTCACTATTGGGACATATTGAATAAGACGGGTACAATTTTCCTGACATATGCAAAAATTAACCCGGCTGCAGAATGTGGATTAAAATATTATAGTAGGCTTTCAAAGGGCTACACATGACACCTCAGCCAGCCTTATTCATTAGGCACACTGGGGAATCAAGCCCATGACCCTTGTACCATCAGTTGGTGTAGTAACCATTGTGTTACAGCTCTGTTTCTGCATTTGGGTGTCTGCGCGCCTTCTTAAGCTTAACACGCAGTAACGCGCCCTGTAACGATCGTTGCTGCGCGGCGCCTTATAACGCGCATTATCGGTAATGATGTACCGCCCACGTCCTTTTTTGGCATTTCTTCCACTAACGTGGCTCCTAACGTGACTCACACTAACGCAGTTTAGTAAACATACCCCAAAGTCTTGTCATCTGAACTTCTAAAGAAAGCTTAGGTTTGATCTCCTCTAGCACTGACTGGTTTGTTCTTCGGGCAGTCCATAGTATATAAAGTATTTTACCCCAGCACCATAATTAAAACACATAGATTTTCTTCTTGTCTATCTTTTTCACTGTCCAACTTTCACATCCATAAAATGTTAATGAAAATAGCATGGCTTGGACAAGCCGAATCTTTGTATGGGGAGAGACATTTCTGCTCTTGAGAATCTTGTCTAGGTCCTTCATAGCCATTCTGCCAAGAGCAATGCATCATCAGATTTCTTGACTGCTTGTCGTTTCTTTATTGATTATTGATCCAAGTAGGTTAAAGTTGTGCACTATTTCAATTTTTTTCTCTATCAATGATGAACTTGTTGATTTTGCCAGTTGTCAGGATCTTTGTCTTCTTTACGCTAAGGTGCAGGCCCAATTTAAGACTATGTTCCTTGATCTTGAGAAGCAAATGTTTCATATTATCTTCACTTTCAGCCAGTATTGTAGTATCATCAGCATAGCAAAGGTTGCTGATGAGTCTTCCCCCAATCTTCACACCTCAGTTGTCTTCATACAGTCCTGCACCTATTTTAAGCCTAGTTTATAAAGACAAGCAGGCACCTACTTTTTTTCATAAAATACTAGGGTAGGTGGCAGAGATCACGCCTTTAAATTCAGGCACAGATATTTAAAGCGGCTCTATAGGAGGTGTAAATGAAAATGTGTGACGTTCGCAAGAAGGCACATAACATTAAGATATTTATAATCAACACACATTTGTGAACTCCGCCCATGCCCCGCCTTGACTATGCCCCAGTTACACCTACTGGCAAAGTACATTCCTCCATGCCAACGTTCATACTTTTACGCCATTAGTATGAATATGTGCACATATGCGGGCATTAATTACTTTATAAAATTTACCTCCAATAAGAGTAAGAAAGGTTGCAGTAGTAAATATAAAGATTAAAAAAAAAAGCATAAAATCAGAAGACATCTCAGCAACATACGACAAGCAAACCATTGAACAACCCTAAGGGGTATGTTTACTAAAACCCCGGTAATGTGCGGGCCGTGCTAGTGTGCGGGTGCCATATAAGGAGTGGGCGTGTCTGGCTGAAAAAAGCAAAACCGGGATTATTCATGCGCTAATGTGCGCGGTGCCCATGTGCGCCCCCCGCACATTAGTGCGTGAGAAAGCTGCGCGGGAGGCATAAGTGGCGCGCTGATGTGCAAGTAGAGGAGCAGAGCCACAGCACAATGGTTAAGACACTGACCAATGTTTCAGGGATCAGGGGTTCCATCCCCCACAGTGCCCAATGAAGACGGCTGGCTGAGGCATTACTTTAGGAGGTGTTTAAATAATGGGCAGCATAAGGCGGCACGCTAAAGCTTTAGGAGGCATTTTAATATTGGGCGGCATAAGGCGGCGCGCTGATGCACCAGCACAGGAACAGAGCCACAGTACAATGGTTAAGACACTAACCAATGGTGCAGGGATCATGGGTTCAATCCCCCACTGTGCCCAATGAGGAATGCTGGCAAAGGCATTACCTATTATGGGTAAGTTTTCTTTAGGAGGCATTTTACTTTTTATTTTAATTACTACTACTAGCAAATGCACTCTCAAAGCGTGTTAACATAAGGCGCCCCATAAGGCACATTTTAAAGTGCACTGTCCGCCAAGTCACCCTAGAATGTTGCTTATAGGGCGCTTTATAGTGTGCCGTATGAGGTACCGCAAGGTCACAGCAATGTTTTTGATGGCAGCACTGTGCAGTTTAAGGAATGAAAAGCATAAGTAGGTGCGCTGACATGCAAGGAGGAGCAGCAGTGTAGCACAATGGGTAAGGCACTGACTGCTGATACAGGAGTCATGAGTTTGCTCCCCAGTGTGCCTAATATGTAAGGCTGGCTGTGGCATCAGCTTTGCAATGTATGTATTTTTTCCTGCAGCACTTTAGTTGTATTTTATTAATTGCTGCCAGCAAACAGGTCCTCATGTGCCGTAATTGAAGGTGCCGCATAAGGCACCCTATAAGGCACTCCATAGGGCACATTATAAAGTGCACTGTCCGCCACGGCATCCTAAAATGTCCCCTATAGGGCACCCTATAAGTTGCTCCACAGGATAACGTATAGTGCACCTTATATGGACGGTAACCATAAGGTAACCTATAAAGCGCCCTCTGAGGCACCTTATGGGTACAGTACAATGAGGTTGTTTTTGCTGGCAGCAATGATGTACATTAAAAAGAGACAATGCTCTGGGCAGCCCCATCAAATAACCCCACTGTGGGTTTGAACCCATGATCTCTAGCTCCACAAGCAGTGAAGTAACCATTGTGCTACAGCCCTACAACTGCTAACAAGCTCCTGGCTGGCTGCAGAGGGAGTGCACGTCACCACACAGACAGTCTGCTGTGGTCACCAGGATAGGGTTAGCCCACCCGTACCCATGATGCACTGCACATGCAAATCAGCTGTCCACAGATAAACACAAGATGGGGAATGCACCCCCACAGCACCCCGGCCTGGTTGGGGGAAGTGACCATGTGCACCCCCACAGCACCTCGGCCTGGTAGGGGGTACTGACCGTGTGTTTTACTGGCACAGAGTAGCTACACACCATCACATTGTGCAGGTACTGTGCTCACCCTGAGGGTGCGGTGAGGTGCCCAGCACCAGGTCCACAGCACCTTCCATAGCTGAAAGAGGCCATGCCGGAGGTCCAAAGCAGTGTTAATGTGTGAGATAGTAGTTTCTGCAGAAACACCTTGGATATCTCTGTCTGTTTCAGTCAGGTGTAGCCCCTAGGTGGGCCATGTACCACCACCCCCCTCCTCCAGAGCTGAGGGTAGCAAACATGGTTTCCTATCAACAGATCCACATTCTACCTCTCTGCAATGGTGGCAGTAGAGGGGACCATCAACCCCGGTCCTGCTGGGGAACAGACACCCTACAGGGCAGTCAATGCAGCTCTGTACACATCCATAACACAATAACAGACAGACATTAGGCCTGGATATGCTAAGCTGCACCCCACCACAATCTGATATTCTCCTGCAGCAAGTCTTTAGCCTCTGCACCCTGCAAGCCACTCCATCAAGACACATACCAGCTGCAAATAATCTGCTAGCTAGTCCATAGTGCATGTTCCCAGTGGAAATGCATGCACCCAGAACTGGGATGTCAGCATACACAACAAGCAGATAAATCAGTGACTGGGCCCCAAAAGGAAACCCATAAATATCACGAGAGAAATACTATATAGCACTATGGGGGTGCCTAGCTATGCTGTTGTCACTGCACAGTCGGGGTGAGAGTGATCCCCCAGCAGGACATACTGAGGTCACACTGTCTGTGTAGGTGGTGGCCGGGCACTACAATGTCCCAGCCAGTGCCCTATGCCCTGTGCAGATGCATCCTGGCCAGGTCACCCTGTCCGGGCTATACCCATGGTACCTTGCTCCTCATTATGCACATTGGCAGGCCAATACTGGCAACAGTGCTGGCAGTGTGGGCTGTGGAAGGTGTTTGCAGCCACCACACACTGTATAGACAGACACACACTCCCACACCTATGCCAGCATTGTGCTACTATAGAGGAGTTTAGCAGCCCTGCCCACCACACCAGTCCTGGGCACAGCACAGGCATGGATATGCTACGCAAAACTGTTGGGGGTCACTCCCCAGGGTGGTAAACACTGTCAGAAACCAGACCTGAAGCACACACCGCAGACATCAGAAAGATTGTTATGATGGAGCTCAATGAGCAAACTGTGCTTAACGTAGGACTTGCTATCTGCCAGTAATCATAGGAAACGTTTGATAGGTGTGTACCATATACCCAGGTGTAGGGTGGCATTGCTAAGGTATGCAAGTGCTAGTATTGGGAGATGCACGCAGGGCCCAATGTCCTGCCTCTCCAGGAGGCATTAGCCAATGGGGCCTGTGGGTGTGGGTGTGGGTGTGTCTGGCCATGTTGGCTGCTGCTTTACGGCAGAGGTTCCCAACTCCAGTCCTGGTGTGCCAAATACTGTTCGGGTTTTCATGCTGTCCCTCATGAATATGCATGGGATACATCTGCATACCATGGGGGTGGTGCATAGATATGCAGCACAGGCATCTTTATTAGAGGCAGCATGGAACCTGAATGGTGTTTGGCCCTCCAGGACTGCATTTGTGGGATTCTGCCGTAGGTAATGCACATTTCTATGGTGTTTGTGCTGTGTAGGGTAAAATAGAGGTTTTTGACCCATGCTTATGGTCTCAGCAATAATGGTTCAGTCTTTACTACCATGTTTTCTTCATGGGTAAAATAAGGGGACTGGGTTGGCAGGAGCCCCAGCTGTGATTTGAACCTGTGACCTTCTGGTCCTAAAGGCACTGGCTGTGTCTGCTGCACTACCATCTTAGCACAAAAACAGTGCATTCCCTGGGGAGTCCATGGCTGTTTGTCAGACAGGGCCTGTCTGTTGGAGGGCACTGCACCCATGTGAAGGGGGCTAGGCCACCGTCTGCTGTGGGCAGCAGCCACTGCCCCCTCCACCAACGGTACCTCTCCGCCACCATGCTGACATGGCCTTATATTGCTGACAGCATCACAGGTAAATGATATGTGGCCCTCCAGGACTGCATTGAGGAGACTGTGGTCTAGGTAATGCGCATGTTTCTGGTGTCTGTGCTCTGTAGGGTAAAATAGAGGTGTTTGGACCATGCTTATGTTATCTGCAAAAAAGGTTGGTCTTTACTATCATGGTTTAGTGGTGGGTAAAATATGGGGATTGGGTTTGCAGGAGCCCCAGCTGGGACTTAAACTGGTGATCTTTGGCTCCTGAACACACTGTCTGTGTTCACTGCACCACACTGTGGCCACAGAGACAATGCAGTCCCTGAAGATAGGAAACCTGGCCAAAGGAGTCATAAACCCTGCTCTGCACACTTTCACTGTGGGATCATTCACCTTGTATGGGGATGGAGCGTAAAAAATAATAATTATTATTTTTATGCTCTGTCCCCATACAAGGTGAATGATCCCACAGTGAAATTGTGCAGAGCAGGGTTTATGACCCTGCTCTGCACAATTTCACTGTGGGATCATTCACCTTGTATGGGGACGGAGCATAGACCCTTCTAAAATTCATATTTCTTTTTTGGGGCTTTCTTGGGAGTGATTTTTGATGTTTACCATGACAATCACTATTGCCCAGCTGGATTATAATTTATTAGAATTTTGTTGTGGTCATTTTCAATTTTTATTTGCTATTTTGTTCTGTGCACATGTATCACACTGCTCACGTTTTGTAGGTTTCCCTGGTTTTGCTGTACATTGCAAACAGAAATGGTTTCTCTTCCCTTTAAATCGGCTCTACCGTGAGGTTTTCACTCGCGGTATTTTTTTCATCGAATTTCCGCCCCGCTCCTGTGCGGGGAGCCTCTCCCCTTCCACTCTCCACCCATTGACCCCGTCTCTCCGCCCCTGGGGAGCCTTCCTCCGCCCTCCGGGAGCCTTTCGACGCCTCTATCGCTCATTTGCGCGACGCGCACATGAGCAGGCCCGTTAGTGCGGCGCGCACGTGTGTGGGGCACAAAAACGCATCATTAGCGTGCGCTAAGGTACCTTAGCGCACGCTCAAGTGCGCCCCGCACAGTAGCGCGGTTTAGTTAACATACCCCTAAATAACTTGATTATACTAGAAGTAAACCACCATGAAGAAGGTTAAGGGTGTAACACACAAGCAACAAGCGCTCTTAATGATTGGCAATAATTAATAAATTGTTCTGGTTGTTCGGCTTAATCTACATTCCTGCTAAACAGCACTCAAGCTCCATCATCAACTTTCTACATTATAGTACCTTCCTATATTTTTTTATGAGTCAATTGCCTAGTAGCTGTGCTGAACTAATAAATGTCTCTTTATGGTACCTATCATTTCTCTGGACAGAGGGAAGAAACTAGAGGTATATAAATATAGATAGATAGATAGCACTTAATAAGGCCATTCTGCTGGCTATTTTTGCCATAAATGTTAACATACTGGTGAACTAAGAGAACCTTGAGTCATATATCTGACAAAAAACAATTTTTTTGCATTGAGTAGTGTAGATCTAATATGTGATTTATTTTCCTTTTATAGGCCCTCTGCTATGCTAAAATGATGGGTACCTTGCCAATCCCTTTCATTAATATCCCATAATGGAGTGTTTATGATACCACCGTTGACTCATAGCAACATATTTTACATTGTAAGCTAAATAACTAGACAGATCTAAGCATGGTTTCAGGGAATAATAAAACAGGAGGTTGGTTACAACTTCAGCAGTGTAAGGACTGAGTGTGCCACTTTTAATAAAGGTGATTCTAAGCTCAGCAAATGTGTAACTAATGCTCAATAAATTTTAAAAAAAGACACAAAATGATACCATTCTATCTTATTAAAAGGGCATTTCATACTCTGTGCTTACCCTTTTACCAAATGCTAATGTGTTAAGGAAAAATATGTAAAGCTAAGACTATTTAAAAACATGTGAAGATCTCTGGAAAATAAGCAGAGTTCATAAAATATATCAAATGTCTTTCAACTCTTGTGCACAGTGGGCTGGGAACATCCACAAGCCCAAATATTTTGAGACAATGTAATAGTGTTAAGCAGCCTTTTTTTCATATGAGAGGGCTTTTTTATTTTCTTTTAACATCATGCTAAACTGCCTTTGTATCTAGTGTGTTTTTATATCAGTTGCTCTGGTCTGTACTGCTTCTAGGGCAGCGATGGCGAACCTATGGCACGCGTGCCAGCTGTGGCACGCGAAGGCCTTGCAGCTGGCACGCGGGAAGGTCCGCCATCGAAAAAAAAACAACAACCCTGTCTGCTGCCGTTGTCGGGGCCGCCGCGGCAGAATCGAGCGTGCCGCGGGGCCCCCCTGTACCCGGCACAGCCTCTCCTCCCTGTAGCAGCTCTCTCGTTGGAGCTGCAGTCAGACTCGCCGGCTTGCAGAGCGCGAAGGGAAGAGTTTCCCTTTCGCGACTCTGTTAAGCCCGCGGGGGCTGATGGGAACTTCCCATCAGCCCCCGCGGGCTTAACAGTGCAGCGAGGGAAAAACTCTTCCCTCGCGCTCTGCAAGCCGGCGCGTCTGACTTCAGCTCCAACGAGAGAGCTGCTACAGGGAGGAGAGGCTGTGCCGGGTACAGGGGGGCCCCGCGGCACGCTCGATTCTGCCGCGGCGGCCCCGACAGCGGCAGCAGACAGGTTTTCTTTTTTTTTTTAATTTTCCCTGGGCTGGGCTGGGCTGGGCTGGGGGGGGGGGGTGGGGGTTAGGAGTGGTGATGGGCTGGGCTGGGGGGCTTAGGAGTGGTTATGGGCTGGGCTGGGATGGGGGGGGTTAGGAGTGGTGATTGGCTGGGCTGGGCTGGGGGGGTTAGGAGTAGTGATGGGCTGGGCTGGGCTGGGGGGTGTTAGGAGTAGTGATGGGCTGGGGTGGGGGGGTTAGGAGTGGTGATGGGCACTGGCTGGGGGGTTAGGAGTGGTGATGGACACTGGGCTGGCTGGGGGGGGTTAGGAGTGGTGATGGGCACTGGGCTGGCTGGGGGGGGGTAGGAGTGGTGATGGGCGCTGGGCTGGGGGGGGTAGGAGTGGTGATGGGCGCTGGGGGGGGGTTAGGAGTGGTGATAGGCGCTGGGGGGGCTTAAACTAAAAATTGAGTGATGGGGGATTAGGACTGGGAGTGGGCTGATGGGGAGGTTAGGACTGGAAATGGGCTGGTGGGATTAGGACTGGGAGTGGGCTATGGGGGGCTAGGACTGGTAATGGGTTGGGGGGGTTGCTAGGACTGGAAATGGGCTGAGTGGAAGGGGGCTTGAACTGCAAATAGCTGTTGGGGATGGGGCTTGGAATGGAAATGGGCTGTGGGGGAGTGGGGGGCTTGAACTGCAAATCGCTGATGGGGACGGGGCTTGGAATGGAAATGGGCTGAGGGGAAGTGGGGGGCTTGAAGAAGGGAATGGATGCTGGGTGAGACTGGAACTAGAAGGGAGCTGATGTTGGGGGAGGATTAGAATGGGATGGGGCTGGGAGAGTAAAATGGAGAGGGGAAAAATATTTTGTGTAGGAGGGATGAAAAATCTACAATTGGCCAGGTATTGGGAGAGTAATTGGGGATTGAGGATGGAGGGGTAAAATTTGTGTGGATGAAATAGGAATGAGGAAAGAGCAAAAGGAGAAAGATTAGTATGTTAAAGCAGATGTAGAGAGAGAGAGAATGGAAAAAAAACTAGAAGAGAGAAGAAAGGACAAATGGACAGCAGACGATGGAGAGTTAGCAGAAAACATGAAGAAACCAGAAGAAAATGGCTGGACCAATTGCAACTGAAAAAAAATGCACAAAAGGTAGAACGATATCTCTTTATTTTGAATTTATTAACTGGAATATGTCAGCTCTGGGAAATGTGCATCATTAACATCTGCGCTTTGTTTGGTACAAGAGGAAATTCCTATTTGACGTTGCCACTTGTTCTCTTTCCCCAGTATTCACTGAAATGTATTGGTTTAATATTTGCAGTGTTGCCTTTTGATAGGTAGGGTATGGTGCTTTGTGAGTCCTGGTAATGCTGTCAGGATACGGCGGGTTTGCTATGGGTTCTAAATGGGCAGCGTTTGTAGTAGTTCCTAATGTGCCTGGCGGTTGGCACTGGATTATAGTAATGTAGAAATCTTTTAGTCTTTCTTTATCCATACACTCATTAAGAGACATGTTTACTAAAAGTTAGTGTATGGTAACATTATGCAAATATTTATGCAAATAAGACCACTTATGCAAATGACGTGCTGGCACTTTGAGGAAATTCTTTGGTTTTGTGCGGCAGTTTGGGCACTCGGGCTCAAAAAGGTTAGCCATCACTGTTCTAGGGTGTCTTAACAATTGTAAGGTATAAATAAATATACAGGGCGAGTGTGACCCACTATTCACCCATTATTCACCCATTATGCTTTACTTCGCTAAATAAAGATAAAATGAGCTCAATCAACTTCTGTCTTTCAAATTTTTGGGAGCGAGGGGAAGCAGGTGTTTTGGACACGATGGGACTTCAGAAAGAGAGAATCTAAAATTGTACCTGAATAAATTATGGAGTACCTGATTTGAAAGTGGTAATTAGGGAACCTGCAAATTGTGTATTTTGTACACTCATTGAGACTTTTTTTTTCTTAGTGATTGTACCCATAATTACTTTACAGAGTGGAATATTCTTGAACTCAGAAGGTGATGTACCCCGTGCCCACTCTTCCCTCTCTCCTTCCCATCCTCAGTTTCTCTAGGAAAAATGAAATAAAGGTAAACAGACAAATAGAGTGTTATCTTTTTATTGCACTAACTTTTATAATTTGTTCACCTTTATTTCTGTGCACTGAAATGGATAAACAAGGCCACCACACTTCTTTAGTTAGGAAAATGAATCATGAGGCCCAGAGAGAGACTTTGCATAGACACTTTCAAAACTAATTTTATCTATAATAGCATTGGGTGATTACACAGGGAAAGGAAACAAGGGGCTTTTCCCAAGCAATGGAAGAACATCAAAGCTTAAATGATCTTTCCACTCAGGCACATTTCTTTTTTGTACCAACCAAATGTATAGTAAGGGACATATTTTATCAATAATGTTAAGACAGATCCCAGAATTATTGATGACATGCTGCATTTATAACATCACCCATACATAAACCTTATAGGCTAACCAATTTTTTGAGGTATAAGCTTTTGAGGACAAGCATCTACTTTGATTTATTATTAGTCATATTTAACTCACATCTTTTCAGTAGCAGTTCAAGGTAAGTTACAAACAGGTACTTCCCTGTCCCCAGAGGACTTACAATCTAAATTTGTACTTGAGACAGCAGAGTTAAGTGACTTGTCCAAGGCTTCAAGGTGTGCCCATGGGATTTGATCCTTGATTTTTCTGGTCCTGAGTTGCTACCTTAACCACTAGACTACTCTCCCATTCCTATGTGGATGCTCATCCTCAAAAGTTCATACCTCAATAAATTGATTCGTGTAAATGGTGCCACCTGCCTCTGTCATTTTTGCTACTCTTGACTAACATGGCTACTTTCTCCGAATTTTCCATATGTTGGGACAAAAAAGAGGCTCGTGAAGGGCTCCATGGTGAGGACAACAGTGAAAGCAGGGACAGGTAGAGGGGCGAGGCATGGTAATCATTCACATGGGGCAACAAAAAAGGTAGCACCAGCCCTGTAAATATATATAAATGAATTCATAACATCAAGGAGCACAAGACATTGGAAGTTAAAGCAATTCAACACTTCAAAACCGACATGAAATGACTTTGTAAAGATTTCCGGTTCATTATGGCATCAACTGAGTGCGAATGCTCAGAACATTTTCACAGTTTGCCATTCATGTACTTTGGTTTCATCATATGTCTGCCCAGATACACTGGAGCCAATCTGGGAGGGGGAGGTCAAGGAGCAGTCACCAACAGCCAGCATGAGATACTCGAGCCAATCCTGCTTCAAATACTTGTCAGGCAGCCAGAGAAACTTATTCCTGTCTGAGCTCGGCAACATACAGCCAACACGTACAGCACAGAACCATTTTGGCTCTGATTTTCAGAGGGTGAAGAAGGAATGCTAGTATGGACTTTAGGATTCTAAGGGAGACATAGGAGTTTGGCTGTGACTGAGGTAGGACTCTAAAGAGGAAAACAAAACATACAGGTCTGACTACTGCCTACTGCTATAGAGTTGCGTCCATGGACTTTAAAGCAGAGAAACCACACCTTCAAGCCCAACTTGTGCCTGGGGTCTTTTTGCCTTTCTACATTGAAGTACAAAAAGAAGAGCTTCAAACTGGGGTTGTTTGTTTCAGAAGGTTTTTGGAAGCTGCTCTTGAATTACCTTTTCTAATACTTTAAGAAGGGAGTCTTAGAAATGAAATTTTCCATAGGGGAAATTACCCTTTGTAAGGCTTTTGCTCACCATTTAATGAATAAAAGGGAGGAGACCCAAAGTGAGATCCTCAGTTAGCCTCGTGGGAAGAATATCCAAAGAAGAGGTGGCTGGTCTCAAGGATGAGATGGGTTTACTTGGAGCTGAATGTACATCTGGTTCAATGGGTATGAGTAGCTGTACATCATCTGTATAGATGTAGACTTGTGTATCTGTTGACAAAATCAGCTCAGCTAGTGGCTTAAGGCAGGCATCAAACAAAATAGATTCAGTATGGAAGCCTGTGGTACTCCACAGGTCAGTGCCCAAGGTGGCGGTGAGGTCTCTGAACAATACGAGCTGTTGTGTGATAGGATCTGCACCAAGCAAATACTGTGTCAGTGATACTTGTTGCTAGCATGCTATTATGGTCCATGATGTGAAAATCTTCTGAGAAATCTTCTGAGAAGTCCAGCAGTACTAGCCTCATATCAGACTCCCTGTTGCAGTTTCTGTAGAGTGTTCGGCAGGGATATGAGGACTGTCTCTGCTCCATAACCTGTGTCTTTTGGGGAAACTGCTAGGTACGTATGACCTAGATTGGCCACTGTTGGAAACAGGATACTGGGCTTGATGGACCTTGGTCTGACCCAGTATGGCATATCTTATGTTCTTATAACCTGAATCTGGATTGATGTGTATACAGCTGGTTTCTATTTTCTTGCTAGTCATTGAGTTGATGTTTTCCTAGAAATGGGATGTTCAGTATGGGCCAGTAGTTTTCTAGATTGTCCTGGTTAAGGGTGTTCTTTTTTTTAGCAGGGTGCTTACTACTGCCCTTTTAGTGCTGTTTGCAATTGCTTAATAGAAAATGGGATGCTCATCATTTTTGTTTCCCCTTCTATAATGCCCCTGCTTCTCAACTTTGATGTCAGGGATCAAGGGAGATGGATTTCAGTCACAGGCCTCAGAATTGTATCAAGTCCTTCTTTATTATCAGGTTAAGAATCCCATTTGTCTTTGTACAGAGACAGCAAATTTGCACTCATGGTAAAGTGTCAGGAAACTGGATAGAGGTAATTTTATTGGCAAAGTATGCAGAAAAATCACTGGTGGTCAGTTTTGACATTGGTTGTGACTGTTATGGAGTTTACAGTACTTTGTATGCTATATTGAATAACTGCTTGGTTAAATTTTAACCTATTTTTGTCAACATTCAAAGGAACGTTTCTGGATAAAAGCAGTTGTTGTCCAGGTAAGAGCCTTGTCCATTAGTTTTCAGTGGCACTATCTGGATACTGCCACTAAAAATCATACAGATCACCCCGGCACTATCCAGGGTAGAAAGTGGGTGGAGAATGGGAATTCCACCTAGTTATCTGGATAGCAGCGAAATTCAGTCTACTATCCTGATAAAGTGAAATTAGACCTTACCTGCTAATTGATGTTCTTTGAGTTCCTCTAGTCCATTCCCAGTACCTGTGGGTAATCTCACCTCACCAGCAGCTTGGAGACTGAGCATGTCTTTGTTCCAATGACATCAGAATAGATAAGTAGCTGGCACCTCCCACCAGCCTCCGATATTCTATTGACAAAGCAGACTCACAGGAACAACAAGTAAGAACCTTAAAAAGCATCAGCGTTCCCAGGGACCCCCCCCCCCCAACCGCCCCCAGCAGACTTTCCCTCTCACCAAGGAAGGGAAAGGTTCTCCTGCTTGAGATGGATGGCAAGAACGTGTGCTGGAAACTAGTCACTTTATCCATCACCAGCTGTCCACAGCTGTCAGCTCTTCGGCGACTTCAAATCGGGGGTTCAAATCCCACTAGAGGACAGCAACCTTGGGCCGGAAGGACTGGGGTTTCTAGTCCCACAGGTGCTCCTTGTGGTCTTGGGCAAGCCACTTAACCCTCCATAGCCCATGTTCCCTGTAAAATAGTTATCTCCAAGTTATAATGCCCTGTTCAATGTAATTTCAGTTTGTTCAATGTAAACCACACTGATGCAGAATAGCGCGGTATATAAGAGAATGTAAATAAATAAAATAAATAAATAAATATTCCCACAGATCTAGTTTTGATTTCCAGACCTACCCAATGAATTTATATTTCTTCAGGCCTAGAAAGACTAGCAACACTTTTAAAACCAGTTAGTACCCAGGGAGGGTTTGAGACTGGACTGGAGGAACTCAAGGAACATCAATTAGCAGGAGATGGCCTTCCTCATGAAATAGAGGCCTTGGCAGCCACCTCTCCCTTCCACAGTCCACCAAAAGAGGACAAACAACTGACCTAACTTCCAAAAAGGTTTGGTCTTCTTCAAGTAACTTACCAGAATGCGGCAAATGTCCAGCCACCACAGAAGAGAATGGTCTCTCTTCCCCCAGTCCCAGAAAATACTGGAAGTGTCACTGATTGATTCAGATGAAAAGATGAGAGAATCTTGGGGAGAAAGGGGGATACCAGTCTTAAGACCATTTTCTCCCTTGAGATCACAACAGCACTTGAAGTTCCAAGATCCTCCTAGTCAAGCAAATCGCCAAGAGAAAAATGGTCTTCAACGTCAAATCCTTCAAGGAGTAGGCGCTCAAAGGCTCAAAAGGAGCTTCCATCAAGATGGATAACACCAAATTGAGATCCCAAGGTGGCACAACTGACCGTGTTGGTGGGCGCAGCTGCTGCACTGCCCTAAGAAACCGGGCAACATCCGGATGAGTATTTAAGTCCATCTCCCGGATTCTACCATGGTAACAGGAAAGAGCTGCCATTTGCACTCGTAGGTAACTGCAAGCCCACCACTTATCCAGGCCAACTTGTAAAAGTTCAAGGAAGTCCGGCACCATAGCTTTCAGGGGGTGAAAGCTTTGTTCCTCACACCATGCCTTGTACACTCTCCACACCCTTATGTACACTAAAGAAGTGGAGCCTTCAACAGCATCGAAATCATGGAAGGCGAGTACTTCTGCTTTTTCAACCACGTCCATTCAAGAGCTATGCCATAACCGATAATCAATCTACCTGCGGCATTAGGATGGGACCTTGAGAAAGCAGAATGACTCGCGCCAGGGGCACCCTATTGTCAGCCGGATCAGGACAGCATACCATGGTCATCTCAGCCAATCCGGGGCAATTAAAAGCACCGGGCCCTGAAGTGACTTGATCCTCTGTAAACACTCGGCCTATGAGTACCCAAGGGGGAAACACATAGAGCAGCCCCCTATGGGCCATTCCTGCACCAGCACATCGAGTCCCTCTGACATGCGCCCTCTCCTCCTACTGTAAAAGCTCGGCGCTTTTGCTGACTCGTAGGTCATCATCAGATCCATGATGGGCTGCCCCAACACCAAACTAACTTTGCGAATACCATCTCCTTGAGCGTCCACTTGCTGGGATTGATCTGCACTCTGCTGAGATAATCGGCAGCCACGTTGTCCTTGCTGGCCACATTTGCCGCTGAGAGGGCCATCATTGGCTCTCCACCCAGCACATAAGGGGCCTACTTTGCTCTCCAGCTGAACACTGCTCGTTCTGCCCTGACGATTGATGTAAGCCACTGCAGTGGCATTGTCTGAGAAGACTCGCATCACCTTTTCCCTCAGAAAGGAATGGAATGTCTGCAGTATCAAGAATACTGTCCTGAGCTCCAGGAGGTTGATGGACCATGCAGCTTTCTGTGCCGACCAGATACCCTGTGCTGTGATTCACAATACACCCCCATCCCGCCATGTGTTTCCTACAGTTTAGACTGCCCTTCTTCTTTCCATTTTATACTCTTGGTGCTTAAGGTTTAATAGTTTTGGAGAGAACCGAGGCAAGCCTTTGTGAGTGAGGCATAAGACCTATATTAGTGGTATATTTTTTTCTTGGCCTGAGTTAAATGTGCATTGCAAATATCAAACTTCTCTGGTACTGCATTCACTTGCAGATAGATTAAGGCACTTGGAAAGTCTCTGGCCTGATTTTTTAAATTTTCTGATCTACTTCCAAAGTCTGGAAAGCCCCATCTGATTTAGGTAGTCATTTAGAGAAAATTTGATTAGAAAGTTTTCTGTCCATGCTAGAGGTATTATTACACTACTAGCCTAGTGCTCTGAGATGGTTTATGTTTTATTAAGTTTGATATACCGGAATTCTGCAAAGCACTTTACAATAAAATAAGTTCAAATAAATAAAAATAACACTAACACAAACAATTAATCAGGAATGCCATTTTGCATAGGAAGGAAAGGAAAGGACACACATTGAAAAAACAGTAACTGAAGTACAACACATTGAGAAGGATGGTAGGGCGGGCAAACAGAAACAGCTTTTCCTGTTCCCCACTGCAGGGACTGCTCTCCAGCTTCAAATCTAAAGGTGCAAAGACATCAGCAGTCTCCCTCCAGTCCCCGATCAGCTGCAGCAGAAGAGAGCGGGCAGGTAAGCTCCTCCACGCTCCTCACCACCGGGACCTATCAGGAACTGCTCTCCAGCTTCTAATCTAAAGGCACGAAGGCAAACCCGCGCCTGGTGGGCTTCGCCAGCTGTTTTTTGGTGTGGCCCTTTGGTGCGGTCCTGAAGCGTACCAAGCGAATCTCTATCAATTAATCATTAAACGCTGTTTCAACACGTTCTCTTGTGATCATGTAAGTGCCTTTCTTACTCTTTACTACATCTTGTCTGGCTCCCCAATTTCTCTAACACTTGCGCTACCATATGACAATTGTATTAGAACTCATATTCTCACCTTTCATACACTTTAATTTGTACTGATATTAATCTGCATTGCCAGCTTCAGCTATTCTCCAGCCACTACTCTCTTAATGCACCAATACTCGTACGCTAACATTGTCTTTCCCTTTCAATGCTCTGCTGCTCCTATTAACCTACTTAATAGCCTTTACCACCCTACTTGCATTGCTCTCCTCTCGCACCTCTCTACCTCTCTACCTTTTATGTTCTACCTCTCTACCTACCTCTTTACCTTTTATGTTCTATCTCAATGCATTGATATACTCATAGTCTCCCAGGCTCTACTCTATTATATCGTACTGCACGCTCTGCCATTCTTACTGTCTCTCACTCCCTATGATGTTACTATATCTCATTTGCTGCCAATAATATTGTACATCATCTCCCAAGATGTCAATGTATCTCATGTACTGCTGATAACATTGTATTTCATTCCATACGATTTCACTGTACTTCTTGCCCTGCTGGTTAGGAATTTTTGTGGGAACATTCAGGTGAGTGGTATCCCGCGTGTAAGACTGGTTTTCAGTTTTTATGAAGATTTTGATTTAAAAGGAGGACTCACTTCAAGAGGGAGTAATCCCTCATGGTGAGTGATCCGACAAAAAAGTGCTGGACATATTAATTTGAGATAAGCTTGAAAGTTAGGATCTTATTTGCTTTCACTTATTTTGTAGGATATATTGTGGGTGAATGTTTTGGGGTTTTATATTTAGAGGATAGTCACTGCTGGTTACTTTGGCACCTGTCCTCACCACTGCATTGTAACCCTCCTCAATAACCCACACAAAGAATTTATCACAACCGTGCCTCCTTTGTATAGTTGGCTAGCCCTTTTATACCTTTCCTCCCTCTTGATATCCTGCCTGTCGGGCCCACCTTACCCTCCCCTCCCCATCCTAATCATCCATCTCCCAAGGCCCACCATACCCTCCCCTCTAACCCGATTACACACCCACCAATATAGGAGACATCCCCATCTCCTCTACATCCCCACTTCCTCCCTTGCTCATGCACCATTCCCTAACACTATCCTCCCTGTTCACACAATAAAATGCAGTATGATTAATGCACACTCTGCCCACAATAAAATACAAACTCTTGCTGACCACATCAGTGATGATTCAATAGACCTGCTCTGCATAACAGAAACCTGGTTCACCGAAGCTGACAATGTCCTACCACTACCCACAACATCCACAACTGCCCACGAACCAACAGTAGAGGTGGATGAGCCTGCATCCTCTCAAACAAGCAACTTGGCTTCACTAAAATCAACACAACATCCTCTCTAGGCCTAGATTCACTCATCATAAGCAACAAGCACCACCATCTGCTTCGTCTACAGAGCATCCCAACACAACGCAGACCATCTAGACTCACTTCTCAAAATGGTATGCTCTCATACCTCCCACCAACAACATCCCATTCTCCTAGGTGATCTCAACCTCCCCTCAGCCGACCTCAACCAGAGCAATGCCTTTCTTCAAGTCATGAATGATCTGCAATTTACACAAATTATTAATGCATCAACCCACTTGAAAGGAGGAGCTTTAAATTTACTCTTCTTCCCTAATGACTTGCTCTTTCCCTCATACCTCATTTCCCCCTCATTCACCCCGGTCCCTTGGTCTGACCACCACCTAATAACCTTCACCCTTCCAACCTTACAGCTTAAACATCCCCCCTCCCAAACCCCCTTCAACAAGAAGACTCATAACCTTTAATGAAGCCTCTTTCATTCAGCAGACCATCCTCACCTTGATGCAAGCTCTTCACCATTCAGATCTTGACATGTTAGTACAATCCTGGAAAATTATCATCACTAAAGCCTCTTAGGCTCCATCCCGTGCCCCTGCCAAAACCCATTGGGCTCATGCTCCCTGATACTCAACCCTCCTTAGAGAGCAGAAATGTTCCATTAGAAGACTTGAGTGGAGATGGAGGAAATCTAAGGACCTGCAGCTCCGAGCTAGCTACCTAGAACAATGTACAACCTACTCCACTAATACCCTCAACACCAAGCGTGAACACCACAACATCCTTCTCTGTGCCTTGACCAAACCAAGGAAACTATTCAGAACTCATCAGAACTCTCATGCGTGATCCATCCCAACCCCTTCAAAACAATATCATCCACCCTCAAGTTATGGCAGACTTCCTTACATCTAAATACCAGCTCCCTAGTTCTTCTAACCTCATCATATCTCCTTCTACCATCCCCAACTTCTCTCTCGCAAACATGGACCACATTCAGAGATGTCCCCCCTGAAGAACTGCTGAATATCATCTCCCACATCAATGCCACCACTTCTCCTCTTGATCCCTGCCCAGTAACTTGGATCAAGCAAAGACACTAATGTTACTATTTATTTCTACCATCCTAAGCACATCACTCACACAAGCCTACCTTCCACCTGCTCTCAAGCAATCCTCTTTGAGAATTCTCTTAAAGAATCACAACCTTGATCCCAAATCCCCTGCATCATACAGACCCATAGTCAACATACATTACCTTTCCAAAATAATTGAAAAAGAAGTCCAAATTCAGCTTCAATAGCATGTAGACAGATATGCCCCACTTGATCATAATCAACATGGTTTCTGCCTCTACCACAGTGCCAAAACTCTACTTACCTCCCTCTTAAACACACTCATCACAGGAACATAAACACCCTTCTATGGTTTTGTGCTGCTATTTCTTGACATTTCTGCAGCATTCAACACTGTATCCCATCAGAATCTTCTCAACCAGCCCAACTTGAAGGGTGTTCAGGGCTTGCCACTCAAATGGATCTACTCCTACCTCTCCCAACACACCCAACTGATAAGAATCGGTAGCCAGCCTTACACCCTTCCCCAAGGTGTCTCACAGGGTTTTGCCCTCTCCTCCCTCCTCTTCAACATCTATATTAGGCCCCTTCACCTCATCATTCAGAGGTTCAACATTGGATACCAACTTTATGCCAATGACATAATGATATTCACTCCATTCTGCACTTCCTCTCCCGACTACTCCAGTCTTAGCGCTTGCTTCAGCGAAATTGTATCATGGCTACAGCTTCACAACCTCACAGTCAACTTCACCAAAACAGAGATCCTTCATGTGTTCAGAGACCTCAACTTCATACCTTCTCCAACCATTAAACTTGGAGATACCGAAATTCAAGCCAGGCCTCAAATCAAATACTTGGGCGTTATCCTGGATCACCGTCTAAACTTCCAACCTTACATCAAGAATAGCACCAAAAACATCTACTCCAAGCTCTGAATTCTTCATAACCTATTCCCCCTCCTACCTCCTGACAGCTTCTGTGCAATTTGCCAAGCCTCTATCACACCACTACTTGACTGCTGCAACTCTGTCCTAAATGGGCTTCCCAAGGCTACCATTGCCCCCTACAGCTGGCCCAAAACACCGCAGCACGCATTATAGCGGGAGTCCCCAGGCACTCACACATCACCCCCATTTTAAAATCTCTTCACTGGCTCCCTGTATTTTCTCAAATTAAGTTCAAGGTACTCGTCATCGTCCACAGAACATTTTTCAACATCTCCTCTCAACAACTCCAATCATTAATTAGACGTCCTGATAATAACAGCCTCCATAAACAGAACGCTTTGAATCCGCTCCTTCCGCCTACACAGATTTGTAAGAGATCATGATGAACATTCACAAGAGCCTTTGAATTTTATGGTTATGGTTTTGTTTAGGCACTTGATATACCACCCTTTACTTATGCATCAGAGCAGTTTACATGTATACTATCAGGTCCTTTTTATTCCCTTGTCCCCGAAGGGCTCACAATCTAAGTGTAACTGGTAGTGCTCCTACCACTTGGAACCAGCTACCCCCGCCATACACTGTATTCAGTCTCACACCCTATTTAAAAGACACCTCAAGACTCTCCTTTTCGAAGAATATTATGGTGCACTCCCACATACCATTCCCATTAACCCCCCTCCCCCCCACACCTTGACCACCCAGGGCCATCTCAGCCCACTCATGCTGCCTCCCACCTCAAACACCTTACTTTATCCACCCCTCTCCCTTTCCATCCCCCTACCCCCTCCGATATCACAAGCTTTCTGTAATATAGGTTTCAAAGTTATACCTCCCATTTATCTTACCCCTCCCCTTGTTCTAAGTTGCCCTTAGTTAACATTGTTCAAATTTATCTATACTCAGCTTAAAGTTACTTGTGCATGTTTTCAATTGTTCTCTGTAAACTGTTTCTTGTTCCATGTAAACTGTTTTGCCTGTAGAAAAATGGTATATTAAAAACTGTTAAATAAATAAATTACCTATATCAGTATTTTGCCAGGCCCTCCTAACCCCTAATTCTAAAAGCCTGTTCAAAGAGATGGGTCTTCAGAGTGATCTTAAAATTCTGAAGGCTCCAAATTCTGACAGGTTCCAAATGAACATGTGTGGGCAGACTATTCCCAAAACCCTCACACCAGCCTGATCTGCATCGGGGAGGCAAGCGGGAAGGGAAGCTCCTCCCCGATCATTGCCACAAGCCCGATCAGGCCCACCGTACCCCAGCAGCATAAATACAAGCACCAGCAGGTACACCCACGCCTGGCAGGCCTGCGCCTGAGGGCCTCACCAGAAGGCCCTTTGGCATGGCCCTTAAGCGTGGACCAAAGACACGGACCGGAAGATACTGCCAGTGCAAAACAACTTGCACCTACCACAAAGATATGGCGACCGGAATTGCACACACCTTTGGGGAGGACCAAAGGAAGCAGCAAAAAAAAAAAAAAAGACAACAACTCCACAGCTTCACTCCAGCTGGTGAAATACATCCATTCTTAAGCTTCTCTCCATCGATTTAATTGCCCTCAAGCAACTACATTAATCAAGGTACCAACTCTTCCAACTCCTATTATGCAGCAAAATTATACTCTTCCTCTACTTAATGATTTTCCTGAGCATCATATTTCTCTCCCCTTCTCACTCAGAAGCACTCGAGTTCAATCAATCTCCCATTCTTCTATTCCCCATCCCATCAAACAAACCACAAAACATTTGGCACCCGTCCAGCACTCATCATGACAGAAAGTACGGGAGACTCATCAATATTCACATAAATGTCTCAAGCGATACTACCACCAAGCACAAGAACCCCATACAGCAGCTCAAACCCATAAGATGTGCCCTCATTAACTCACATTCTGCCCGCAACAAAATACGAATCATAGCAGACAATGTAACAGACAACAAGATCGACGTCCTATGCATCACCAAAACCTGGTTCACAGAGAATGACAATGTCCTAATCAACCAGCTTAAAACAACCATCCACAACATCCACAATTGCCTCCGGACATCCAGTAGAGGAGGTGGAGTATGTATACTCACAAGAAAGGGCCTAGACTTCAACATCATAAACCGTGCCTCTACCCCTAACCTTGACATCATCACAATCTCCAACCGTTACCTCTCCATCTGCCTCTCCTGCAGACCCCCCCAGGGGCGGTTCTATCATTAGGCCGAGTGAGGCGGTGGCCTCAGGTGGCAACCTTTTGGGGACAGCAAAAATTGCCCCCAAAAAAGCCCGCCTCACTCGGCCTTCAAAAAAAAAAAAATGTCAATAGGAAGAGCCGCCGCGGCAGCAGCAGAAGGAACTGCCCCGCGGCCGCCCTGGCAGAACCCTCCTCTCTCCCTCCTCTCTCCCTCAGTGCCACTGGCTTTATAGAGCCGCAAAGGGAGAGTTTCCCTTTCTCGCGGCTCTGCTAAGCCCGCCGGCGCTGATGGGAAAGAGGCATTTCTGGAACTTGTCCAGACCTTTTTTAAACCCAGCTACATTTACAGCTTTTACTACATCTTCCAGTAACAAATTCCAGAGTTTGATTACACATTGAGTGAAAAAATGTTTTCTCTTATTAGTCTTAAATAGGTTACCCCGTAGCTTCTTTGCATGTCCCCTAGTCTTTCTATGTTCTGATGATGTAAACAATCGATCTACGTTTACCCGTTCCACTCCATTCATTAATTTATAGACCTCTATCATATCTACCCTCAGCCGTCTCTTTTCAAGGTTGAAGAGCCCTATCCTTTTTAGTCTCTTTTCATAGAGGTATCCTTGCATCCTCTTTTCCATTTTAGTGGCTCTTTTCTGTACCTTTTCTAATAACACTATATCCTTTTTAAGATACGGTGACCAGAATTGCACACAATATTCAAGGTACGGTCGCATCATGGAACAATACAGAGGCATTATAATATCCTTTGTTTTATTTTCCATTCTTTTCCTTAGGATACCTAGCATTTTATTTGCACTCTTGGCCGCCACTGCATATTGGGTGGAGAGTTTTAACAAGTTATCCACGATGACGCCTAAATCTTTTATCTGGGTGGTGCTTCCTAATGTGGAACCTTGCATCGTTTAACCATAGTTTGTGTTGTCATTTCCTAGGTGCTTAACTTTGCACTTGTCCTTATTAAATTTCATCTGCCATTTGGATGCCCAGTCTTCCAATTGCAATTTTCCACAATCCTCTTGGGTTTTAACAACTTTAAATAGTTTTGTGTCTGCAAATTTGATAACCTCACTCGTTAATCCCATTTCCAGGTCATTTATAAATATGTTAAAAAGCAGCGGACCCAGCACAGATCCCTGGGGTACTCCACTATTCACTTTCTCCAATGGGAAAATTGGCCATTTAGCCCTACCTCTGCTTTCTATCTTTTAACCAGTTCCTGATCCACAATAGCACACTGATGAGGGACCTTGTCAAAGACTTTCTTAAAGTCCAGATACACTATATCAACTGACTCGCCTTTGTCTACCTGTTTATTCACACCTTCAAAAAAACATAACAGATTAGTAAGACAAAATCTTCCTTGTCTAAAGCCATGTTGGTTGTCTCCCATTAAGCCATGAATATCTATATGTTCAGTAATTTTGTTTTTTATGATGGTTTCTACCATTTTTCCCGGTACTGACTTCAGACTCACTGGTCTGTAGTTTTCCGGATCACCCCTGGAACCCTTTTTAAAAATTGGCATTATATTGGCCATCCTCCAATCTTCAAGTATTACAGATGATTTTAATGATAGTTCACAGATTACTAATAGCAGGTCTGTAATCTCATATTTCAGTTTGTTCAACACCCTTGGATGTATACCATCCAGTCCAGGTGATTTGCTACTCTTCAGTCTATCAAATAGTTGTAATACATCTTCTCGGTGTATCGATATTTCTTTCAGTTCTTCCATAGTATCACCTCTAAATACCACTTCAGTCATGGGTAACATTCCTACATCTTCCTCAGTAAATACTGAAGCAAAGAATTCATTCAGTCTCTCCGCTATGGCCTTGTCCCCTCTTAGTGCCCTTTTTACCCCACTATTATCTAATGGTCCGACTCTGTTACAGGTTTTTTGCTATGAATGTACTTGAAAAAGTCTTTATTTCACGTTTTTGCTTCCACAGCAAATTTCTTTTCAAATTCTCTCTTTGCCTGCCTTACTAATGCCTTGCATTTAACTTGTCAGTGCTTGTGTTGTTTCCAGTTTTCGCCATTTGGCTCTTTTTTCCATTTCCTGAAAGATGCTTTTTTGGCAACAACAGCCTCTCTGACCTCACCTTTAAGCTATGCTGGCACTTTTTTGGACTTCCTTCCACTTTTCTTAAAACATGGAATACAGTTGGTCTGGGCTTCCAAGATAGTATTGTTAATCAACACCCAAGCTTGATGTAAGTCTTTAACCTTTGCAACTGCTCCTTTTAGTTTTTTCTTAACTATTTTCCTCATTTTATCATAGTCACCCTTTTGAAAGTTAAAAGGTAGTA
Organism: Ichthyophis bannanicus; assembly: GCA_033557465.1. Taxonomy (NCBI): domain Eukaryota; kingdom Metazoa; phylum Chordata; class Amphibia; order Gymnophiona; family Ichthyophiidae; genus Ichthyophis; species Ichthyophis bannanicus. The sequence continues at coordinate 407,138,949 of CM066035.1, read as the reverse complement.
CTGTGGATTTCTTTACCATCCCTTCTCCATTTATTAAATCAAACGCGATCATGCTATGATCACTATTGCCAAGTGACCCCAACACCCTTATCTCTTGCACCAGATCTAGTGTTCCACTAAGGACTAGGTCCAAAATGGTTTCCACTCTGGTCAGTTCATGAACCAGCTGCTCCAAGAAGCAGTCATTTATTTCATCTAGAAACATTATCTTCCTAGCATGTCCTGCCGTGACACTGGCCCAGTCAATACTGGGGTAATTGAAATCATTCATTATTATTATTGTGCTGCAACTTTTGGTTAGCTTCCCTGATTTTTTTGAGCATTTCATCATCCATTTGTTTATTTTGGCCAGGCGGTCGATAGTACACCCCCACTGCCATTGCCTTCCCCTTTTTACCTGGAATTCAATCCATAGAGAGTCTACAGCAAATTTTGTTTCCTGCAAAACTTTAATCGTTTGTGACTCAATGCCCTCTCTAACATAGAGCGCAACGCTTCCACTCATTTGATCTGTTCTATCATTATGATATAGTTTGTACTGAGGTATCACAGTGTCCCACTGGTTCTCCTCCTTCCACCATATCTCTGAGATACCAACCATATCTAACCTCTCATTTAGTGCTATATATTCTAACTCTCCCATCTTATTTTTAGACTTTTTGCATTTGCATACAAGAATTTTAGAGACTGTATTTTATTCATATTTATCTGGCTATCGGTAGGCAGGGGTAATTTGGAATCTTTAAGCTCTGTCTGCTCTGTACTCAAGGGCATTTGGGCTACTTTTGTCTTTATTGGAATCTCTCTGCTGATATGCCCTAACTTCATTATTTTGTTAGTATCCTTCAAGGATACATTGTTCCAAACCATGCGCTCTTGGGCGACTGTCGGCTTTCCCCTATTATCTAGTTTAAAAGCTGCTCTATCTCCTTTTTAAAGGTTAATGCCAGCAGTGTGGTTCCATCCTGGTTACAGTGATATCCATCTCTGCAGAAGAGCCCCTCCTTTCCCCCAGAATGTTCCCCAGTTCCTAACAAATCCAAAACCCTCATCCTTGCACCATCTTCTCATCCACGCATTGAGACTCCGGAACTCTGCCTGCCTTTTGGGTCCTGCACGTAGAACGGGAAGCATTTCGGAGAAAGCTACCCTGGAAGTTCTGGATTTCAGCATCCTACCTAAAAGCCTAAATTTAGCCTCCAGAATCTCCCTACCACATTTGCCTATGTCATTGGTGCCGACATGTACCAAGACAGCAGACTCCTCCCCAGCACTATCTAAGACCTTGTCTAGGTGGTGCGTGAGGTCCACTACCTTCGCAGCAGGCAGGCATGTTACCAGGCGATCCTCACGTCCACCAGCCACCCAGCTATCTACATGCCTAATGATTGAATCACCAACTATAATGGCTGTCCTAACCCTTCCCTCGTGGGTACATGGTCCTGGAGAATCTTCTTCAGAGTGAGAGGGTTTTACATTATCTGGAGGACAGGCCTAGCTATAGGATCACTTCCTGCCACATCAGAGTGATGCTTTCCTGTCACGTGACCTCTCTCCTCCATGGCAACAGGGATGCTGCCAGACTGGAGGTGAGACTTCAGGACTATATCACTGTAGGCCTCGTCTCTGTACCTCTCTGTCTTCCTTATGTCCTCCAAGTCTGCTACTCTAGCCTCTAGAGATCAGACTCATTCCCTGAAAGCAAAGAGCTCCTTGAACCTAGTGCACATGTAAGACCCCTCAACAACTGGGAGAAAATCATACATGTGACACTCGATGCAAAAGACTGGAAAGCCCCCAACACGCTGCTGGACTGCTGTCTGCATCTTAGTTTTAATGTTGCGTTTGGATATTTAATTTCTTTACTTACTAAGAGTTGCTGGGGATACTTATACTAATAAAACTATACCTAATACCTTTAATATACTTTGTTCATCTGAAGCTTAATTGATGTATGCCTGATGAGGATAAACAGCTGCACTTGAGAGTAAATATGGCACATCCTTTCCTTTAAGAGGTTTAAGAACCTATAAAGCTATGATTATCCCGGGGGTGGGTGGGTGTTGGTGAGAGAGAGAGGGAAAAAAGGCTTATTAAAAGTTGGCTTGCTTAAACTCTCGATTTGCAGTTCCAAAAACTTCACTGAAGACTGCTTCTGCCATCAACAACCAGTGTTCATTTACACTATGATACACATCACCTTTTACAGAAAATTTGTTGGAGATTCTACCACTTTCATCACATCTGAACAGCGCAGACTGCTTTAAGGGGTATGTTTACTAAACTGTCTTATCGTGCGCCCGGCGTTAGTGTGCAGGATGCCATAAAAGGAGTGGGTGTTTCGGTCTTAAAGTAGCAAAACGGGATTATCACGCGATAACATGCACTGCGCACATTATTGGACTAGATGCCGCTAAGCACGTTAACGCGTGGTAATCTTAAGTAGGCGCGCAGACATGCAAGCACAGAAACAGAGGTGTAGCACAATGGTTAAAATACACTGCCTGATAGTACAGGGGTCATGAGTTTGATCCCCAGTATACCTAATCCATAAGGCTGGCTGAGGCATTAGCTTTTATGTGTAAGTATTGATTTTTGAGTCATTTTATTTGTAGTTTAATTAGTGCTGCCAGCAAACACACCCTCACGTGCTGTAACCTAAGGTGCTCCAAAACTACTTGGTCACAATATTGGAGTGTAGAAAGCAATCATACAAAAGAACTCACTCCACTAAAACACTTGTTTCTGAATAAATAAACACTGTGCTTGTTTTCATTCAATTCTTCAAATTGTGTAAGAATGACAAGTGGCGGCAAGGTCTCAGCAATACGGGCAAAAGCAAATATAATCAAGGCGCAAGCCAAGATCTTGTTGCCAAACAAAAGCCCATTAACATCAAGGACCACAAGCCGCCACCATCCCACAATCTTTATATTTTTCTTTAAAACAATTTCAAAGCAAACAGAGGCCAAACCCAACCAAAACCACTTAGCTTGACAAAATCATGGGAATGGTCCATAGTGCATGTTCCTGGAGGCGATGCATATACCCAGAACTGGGATATCAGCATACACATCAAGCAGATAAGTCAGTGATTGGGCCCCAAAAAAGAACCCATAAATATCACATGAGAAAAAAATTATGTAGCACTATGGGGGAACCTAGCCATGCCGTGGTCACTGCTCAGTCAGGGTGAGAGTGACCTCCCAGCAGGACATGCTGTGGCCACCCTGTCCGTGAAGGTGGTGGCTGGGCACTACAATGTCCAAGCCATTGCCATATGCTCTGTACAGATGAATCCAGGCCAGACCACCCTATCCAGGCTATTCCCACAGTACCTTGCTCCTCATTATGCACATTGGCAGGCCAATACTGGCAACAGTAGTAGCAGTGTGGGCTGTGGAGGGTGTTTGCAGCCATCACGCACTGGATAGACAGACACACACTCCCCACATCTATGCCAGCATTGTGCAACTATAGAGGTGTTTGTCAGCCCTGGCCACCGCACCAGTCCTGGGCACAGCTATGGTACGCAATACTGTTGGGGTCACTCCCCAGGGTGGTAAACACTGTCAGACACAAGACCTGTAGCACACTCCACAGACATCAGAAAGGTTGCTATGATGCAGCTCACTCAGAAAATTGTACCTAACTTCGGAATTGCCAGTAATCATAGCAACCTTTTGATAGCTGTGTACCGCATTCCCAGGTTTAGGGTGGCATTGCTAAGGTATGCAAGTGCTAGTATTGGGAGAGGCACACAGGGCCCAACATCCTGCCTCTCCAGGAGGCATTGGATAATGGAGCCTATGGGTGCGGGTGTGTCTGCCCCTGTTGGCCACTGCTTCCAGACACTGTTCGGGTTTTCATGCTGTCCCTCATGAATATGCATGAGATACATCTGCATACCATGGGGGCGGCGCATAGAGATGCAGCACAGGCATCTTTATTAGAGACAGCATGGAACCTGAATGGTGTTTGGCCCTCCAGGACTGCATTTGGGAGACTCTGCTCTAGGTAATGCGCATGTTTATGGTGTCTGTGCTCTGTAGGGTAAAATGTAGGTGTTTTGGGCATGTTTACGTCATCTGCAATAAAGGTTCTGTCTGTATTAGCATGTTTTAGTAGTGGGTAAAAAATGGGGGCTGGGTTGGCAGGAACCACAGCTGGGATTTCAACCTGTGACCTTCTGCTCCTGAACACACTGGCTGTGTGCACTGCACAACCGTGTTGCCACAGAGACAGTACATTCCCTGGGGATACCATGACTGTTCATCAGATGGGGCCTGTCTGTTGCAGTGCATGGCACCCACCTACACAGGGCTAAGCCACGGTCTGCTCTGGGCAGCTGCCACTGCCCCCTCCACCACCAGTATCCCTCTGCCACCATGCTGACATGCCCTTCTGCTGGTGGTGCTGGTGCTGCGCAGTCTCAGGCCATCCAGTGTGCGGGTAGGCGGCTGCCTATGGTGCGGGTTCTGGGGTAGGGGTGCCTGCATAACTGTCCACACTTTCCCCCAGCACTGCCTGCCAATGTTCCATGCCATTGGGGGTACCTGCTGGGTACTATTCCCTGTGACACCTTGGGAAGCACACTCTTGCCCATGTTGGGCCCTCAGCAGTTGCTGTCTGGCTGCTCTACTCTTTCAGCATTCCTATGGGCCAGCTAGGCATTACCCTAGTCCGCACTGTGCCCCAGCTGCACCACAGCATGTGCCGCCTGCAGCCCTCTGTGTCCCCTTTTCCAGCATCTGTCCAGTTGTCCATTCCGACATGCCCTCCCTGCTGTTGTGGAACATGTGCACACCATAGGAAACCTGTCCAATGGAGCGGAAAACCCTGATCAGCGCAATTTCACTGTGGGCTCATTCACCTTGTATGGGGACAGAGCATAGACCCTTCCAAAATTCATATCTTTTTTTTGGAGCTTTCTTGGGGGTGTTTTTTGATGTTTCCCATTGATATCACTATTGCCCAGCTTGGTTATATTTTTTTTACATTTTCTTCGGGTCATTTTCACTGTTTCTTTGCCCTTTTGTTCCATGCACATGTATCACACTTATCACTTTTTTGTAGTTTTCCCTGGTTTTGCTGTACTTTGCTGACGGAAATGGTTTCTTTTCCCTTTAAATCAGCTCTAATGCCAGGGTTTCACTGGCGTTAGTTTTCAGCCTTGGATTTCACAGCGTTAGTGTGCAGGGAGCCTCTCCCCTCCCACTCTCCGCCCATTGACCCTCTCTCTCCGCCCCTGGGGAGCCTTCCTCCGCCCTCCGGGAGCCTTTCTCTGCCTTCAGCGCTCGTTTGCGCCTTAGCACGCGATAACGCGTGATAAGGCACCATTATTGCACGATAAGGCGCCTTATCATGCGATAACGTAGGAGAGCGCACGTTAAGACGGTTTAGTAAACATACCCCTATGTTTCTATCTGCATAGATGCATCTATATGTAGAGAGAGATACAAATATATGCATAGATAGACATTTATCTATAGATATATAGAATATCTATCTAGCTATATCTATATATATTTTGTCACAAGGTAGACCTAGGACAGCCCGAGAAAATGGAGATAGCACGAATGATCAGAGGAAAAATGACAGGGTAAACAAAATAATGTCAGATGGTTGCTACAGACAACCCAGGCACACGTGCACAAGGGCCAGGAAGACACACCCAGGTAGCGAAGAAAGGGAATTTGCTTTGCCTGATAGGGATCAGCTGGGTAGAGGTGGGGCCCAAAGACACGAGGATAAAATATGCTCCCAAACAGATAGAAAGGGAGAGGTGTTGAAGCAACAAGGGTCACAACCAGGGAGACCGCGGCGAACACAGCTGAAGCCGTGGAGAGAATGGATTTGGAACGAGAGAGAGAGAGAGAGTGAGAATGAGCTATTGGAACAGCAAGGGAGCCAACGTAAAGGTCTGAAAGAATCCAGAGACCTGTATGAAACATTGGAAAGTCAGCAGCCTGATAGCGTGTATGTGCATGGAAGACACAAGAAACGTGGAAAGACTGCCATAGCAGGTACCAGTGCAAGGAATGAAAGTAGAGGCTATTTGCTACCTAAGTGGGTAAAACCCCAGAGTAATAGAAATAGCCACACAAAGACAAGCTGTAGAGAAGCTGAGAATAACTTTTCCCCTTGTCACAGAAACCCTAGGAGAAGAGAGGTTTCCTTACCTGAAGAAGCTGAAGATTTTCCTAGTAATTGTGAGCTCCCAGCTTTTGGTAAAGTTCCGTCTAAACCTTTGCAATCTAGGTCAGCTGAGTTACGAGAGCTAGACCTGAGCAGGCTCAGAGCCTACCATAATTACCCTAATAACAAAGCAAGTAAGGATTTGAGTTATCTACTGGGATACCAGCAGGGGCAGAGCTTTGGCAAGCTCAACTCAAAGCCATACGGTATTTCCCAGAAAGGCATTAGTTCAGAGGGAGAAAGAAACTTCCTGTGTGACGGAGCAAGCCAGCCGTACTCTTATCCAACAGCTGATACTAAGAATATAAATGCATGTGAGCCTGAATTAATGGAATGTGAGAATTCAGAGATATCTATAGTTCCTGCACCGATGGATTGTTCTTTAACTATGATTGAACCGGAGTTCTCTCTAAGATAAATGCTTGATTGTGACCAGAGTTCCAGTACTGTAACCTGTGTGCTAATTACACTTACTCTCCAACAAACAGCAGACGTGAGCTGTGCTATCAGCAACAAAAGGAGAAGCCTGTATGTGACAGTAAGGCTGTTTATTCTTTTCTTTTGTTTGATGTTTTGAAGCTGAAGTAAGCTATTTGTGTTATCCATTTGACTTTTGTTATATGCCAAAGTTGGCTCTTATTTGTGTTGCCAAAAAGGGAAGAAACCTCAGGGACGGGGAATAAAGCCCTAAACTTGGAATGAAACTTGTTATGTGATTTATACGAAAGAAGGCACAACTATCACCCTCAGAGAGCCAGGCAATACCGGTTCCTACCGATAGGGCTACGGGGTCTGACAATTTATATCCGTTGATCTATCTATATTATATCTATACAGTATCTATATCTATTGCAACCCAATAGGTAGATATAGATATAAATATCAGATTGTAATAGATATAGATACAGATATACATATTCATTGCGACCATTAGTGATCAGCAGACAGATGAAGGTCTTTGCTCAAATGTGAAAAACGCCCAAACTGATTTGGTCACTGAGTTGGGGCATCACAAAAAAACTGCAGCAGGCTTTGTGAGTGAAATACTCATCCTGTCTCATTGTTCCCCAGCTCTCTAGAAAGAAAAAAAATTCATATCTCTTCTGTTTCTTGATTGTTTTTTTTAACCATCCAACATCTTGATTTCCACACTGTCACTCTCGCTGCATGAAACTAAAGGCAAATTAACCTTACAGTTGCAGCAGAAAATGTGTTAACACTATCGAGCAGGTATAATAGGTAATGTAAGAAGGGAGGGGAGAAGCTGGCAAAACAGACCAATCACACAGCTGTTGAAGTACCACAAGGCATTACTAGCGGTATTTAGTCTAATTAAAGAACCAAGAATATTAATAAGCAGAGAGAAAAAGCTTCCAAAGGCAATCTTTAATTTTATGGATGCTGGGGCAGTGAGAACCCGAAATAGTCTGTCCACTGAGTATATTGAAACTGGCTGAAATCAATATTAATAAATTTGCTGTAACTTAATCATGTTAACATTGAACCATAATGAAAGAAAACACATTCCATTATTTTAATCAACTACATGCTTGCAGTGACTCTTGTGAAATGATTTGTAAAGGGTACATGTACAGTCAGAGTCGTGCAATGTTTCAGTTCTCGATATATAAATATTTCTAGGCTTCTTTTCCACTACAAATTCACAAGGTTCTCTTTCTTGTTCCAAAGGAGGCAACATTTGAAATTCCATAATGTCTATATTCCTGCATATAGGTCAGAAGATCATGAACTTTTACCATTGACCTCACATTAAAAATGCACTGAGTGAGGGAGTCATGTGATGTTGTGAGACAAGAAGCACTCGGGCCTGCCCTGGCTGTCTATTTCTCATCTAATTAAATGTATCATTCAAATGGACATCCCCCATCCTTTTTATATGCCTGGCAGTGCATGGATAGATTTGTACGATGACCCAACAGTGAGATCACAGCCACCATAGCAAGCTTGGGACTTTATCTAGGTTAAAATTGAACTTGATCAAATCAGAAACCTTACCAATAAATTTAGACATAGGGACTCACTTTGCAGAAAGCCTGGGCATTCGCTTTCTGGATGCTGTATTGTGGCTATATCAACTTAATATAATTTCACTGTTCAAGAATACTGGGATGTGGCTGTGAAATTGGGAGAACTTATCATTGTCCCTTTATAGGAGAATTTTTCTTTATTGTACGGTAGTGTTTCCCCCAGATTATTGGCTGTAAACCTTTCTGATGCTTCTGCTCATTCCGCCAAGGAAGGCTTTGGAACCTTTGAATGAGGTTTTTAATCGCTTTTTATGGTGCGAGAAAAATGTTTGAGTGGCTATGGATACACTGTAGTGGTTGTTGGAGAAAGGAGGTGCGGGTTTGCTAGACATACGGCAGTAGTATTTGGCCTGTAGCATGTGACATTTTGTGGATTGGTTGGGAGGTTTCAGGCATTGCACACCTATTGGTGAAGCAGATAAACGAGTGAAGAAAGAAACACCCAAGGAGTCTTAGAAGGAAACAACGGTTTAATGTGCACAGGCCCAGAGAAAATAGTTTTTGCAAATTCTGGGCCCCCACCAGAGGGCTCAGAGAGCTTATATAGACTTCTTATCAGGTTATTACAGCATTTCTTCATGATTGGTCACTTTATTACACTATAGTCCCGATTGGAGAGAGTCTACTGTACTCTTATCTCTAGCGAAGCAGAGGGAGAGTAGTTATCTCTAGCAAGCAGAAAGAGCAGCAGGACAAAGGAATAGGGGCAGGACAAGCATGTACCAGGGTATGACTTCACCAAGAGGGGTGTATCCTTTTCACTTAACCCTTCCAGCTCTCAGCCCTGCCTGGATTTCTACCTCATTCCCCACTTTTTAAGGGAAAAATTTGCCTTGTAGTGAAGGAGGCCAATTTTCCTCATAGCAGTTGATCTGACTGTGGAAGGGATTTGTATTTGCATACTGCCATCACATGGGCAGCAGTGTTCCCCTCCACCATGGTCTCAATGCTGGAGGCAATAAATCGGATAAGGATAGGGATACAGCATGGCAGGACAATACAGAGCAGGAGAATAAGGAGAACCCCTACCACTGGGGTTTTAAGTCCACCTAACCAATTGAACCATTCCACAAACCACCTAGCACCTATAGAAGGGGTGGTGATATGATTAGCTAGATCACGTAGGTCTTGAATAGAGCGTTCAATGGAAACACTCACATCAGTGAGATTAAAACAACACATACCCTCAAATTCCCCACAGTCATGATTTAACCGTAGGAGCAGAAAATCAATGGTCATCCTATTCTGCAGAATCGCCATCCACAGACTGGACATCTCATGATTCATAGTTGGCAGTTGGTGTCCTTACTCAGAGCCTAGGTTCTTGGCAAGGACCGGTGGCTTATCTGTCCAAACAGCTGGATCCAGTGGCAAGAGGGTGACCTTCTTGTCTCCGTGCAGTAGCAGCAACAGCTCTCTTGGCAACAAAGCACATGTGATGGCAGTATGCAAATACAAATCCCTTCCATAGTGTTGTGCAAAGCTAACCCAGGTGCTCCTACATTGGAAGGGAGTTACGCATTGTGTGTCTTGGTGGACAAATTGCTGTCTGGTCTGCAGTGACATCCGTAGTCTACTCCATTGTTTGCGGGAGCTTAGAGTTTCCTGTGGAATGAAGGGTGTGTTATTTCAGAGAAGGCGGTCCAGTGAGCTACGTACTTGGGCAATTTTTATTTTCTGAGGGGCACACTCTTAAATCTTTTCAGGATGTGGTTATAGAGTTTGGTATATTCTGCAAGGACGTTTTTGCATATCTGCAAGTGCTCCATTGTATCAGTGAGCTGATTTGTGTTTTCAAGATGAGGTTCACAATTAACTCTGTGTTCCATAAATGCCTGCAAGACTTCATTTGGGAGCTGGACTTTGATGAGTTTGCTGCATGGTGGACCCAGGAGTTGACATTTCACTTCAACGCAGAGTTGTAGAGGAGACATTTAAGTGGTTCCCTGACCTGTCCACAGGGGTACAAATAAAACAGTCCCAGTATAAATTTTTATTGAGTATCTGTACATCTTGCTTGGTGTCTCTTTGGGGCAGACTTTGCACAGATGGGAGCTTTCCCCAAATGTGGAGTGGAGATAATCCATTTTGGGCATATATTTTTGGCTTTGCTTGATGATCTAAAGATCTTGGAAGAAGGTCTTTGAAATGTTGGTCTCTATTCTAGATATTCACTTACCAATGATGAGGGTGATACGTTTGTGGATTTTTCTGATTTGCCTGCTTTTTTTTGACCTGCAAGTTTATTTTGGTTTGCTGGAGGACAGCAGACCCATCATATTTACTTCAATGGCACTCTTTTCTTCTTGATCTTTTGTTGCTAGAGCGCCAAGTGGTGTGTAACACCTGTCAATCTCGCTGGAGAATTTTTCAGTCTGTTTGGGAGCCATATTGGGATTTTCTTCCCCATAGACTGCATGTTTGGTGCTCACCCTATAGACCCATTGCCCGTATCACTTTGTTTCATTAATAAAGAATACATGCTCTTGTAGATTTTATCCAAAAATCAAAACCCTAAAGCACATAATAAAATCCAAACAATCAAGTCAGGAGTATAAGAGCAAAATTGCCAAAAACCCTAGAAATGAAAGACTTTTTTTGTTGGATTGTTTGCAAGGGGGGAATTTATTCAAATTTAAGTCAGCATTTTGAGCAAATTTTCATTACAAGTACTTAGCTTGTGCAGAAATGAAGCATGTGTAAGAAGTCCAAGGAGCAGCCCATGACATTGCATCACAATCCACCCAACACAGCACTGCATTTCAAACCTGTTGAAAACTTTCTTAATTGGGGTTCTGCGTCAGGGGTGAGCATGAGAAATACACTGGACTCCAAGGATAAGCATACAGAATCCCGACTGAGAAAGTTTTTAATGGGTTTGAAACGCAGTGGGCAGTTTCTCCAAATGGATGGGCGCTTTCTCCAAATGAGTTCAAAATGCAGTGCTGTGTTAGGTGGATCGTGATGCGATGTGATTGTCCAGATGATATTTGTGGGTCCCCATGGGCCCAGCAGGACATACAGGGCCATGACCTGAATCAGCCCTGTACATCCTGCCAGGCTGGCCCTCCCTTGCTCTGACCAGATCCCGCCCCCTCCCGCTTCTCCACAACCTGATGCTCAGGATGTATGTGGAGAGCTGAAGGGGGAATCAGGCCCGGACAGCTTACGGGGCTGCACATCCCAGCAGCACATGCCGCCCCACAACCCACATCACAGAATTGGGCCCAAAGGGTACAGGTAAATGGATCTCACTCAGAGGAGAAAGAAGTTACCAGTGGTGTGCCACAGGGATCTGACCTTGGTCCGAGTCTTTTTAACATCTTTGTTAGTGATATTGCGGAAGGGCTGTCAAGTAAGGTTTGCCTCTTTAAATTGATACCAAAATCTGCAACACAGTAGACACTCAGGAAGGAGTAGATAACATGAGAAGGGATCTAACTAAGATTGAGGAATGGTCAAGAATTTGGCAGATGAGATTTAATGCTAAAAAATGCAGGGTCATGCACTTGGGTTGCAAAAATCCAAGAAAGTGGTACAGTATAGGGTGAAAAGCACTTCTGTCCACGAAAGAAGAGAGGGACCTGGATGTGATGTTTCTGATGATCTTAAAGTGGCTAAACAGATAGAAAAGGTGACAGCGAAACCAGAAGGATGCTTGGTTGTATAGGGAGAGGAATGGCCAGCAGAAGAGAGGAAGTGATAATGCCTCTGTATAGGTCTCTGGTGCGACCTCATTTGGAGTATTGTGTGCAGTTCTGGAGACCCGCACCATCGAAAGGATATAAACAGGATAGAGTCCGTGCAGAGGGTGGCTACTAAAATGGTTAGTTGTCTTCGTTTTATAAAGCATATGAGGACAGACTTAAAGATCTTAATATGTATACGTTAGAGGAAAGGTGGGATAGAAGGACTAGAAAAAGGGACTGTTACTTCTGGAGAGAGATCTGCAACTGTGAGTATATACTTCTGGTAATTTTCTAAAAGGAATTCTTTGTATTATAGCTAATTAATCTGTGAACCCACTATTTTTTGTTAAATCAGTCAGGGCCTAGTAGCAGCAGCTTAAGTTTAAATTTAAAACACAGAGGAGAACTTTCTGGTTACATTTCATACCCAGCAGAGAGCTTGTAGTTTAAATTTAATAGTCACTCAGGGCCTAGTATCAGCAAAGTACTTTTAGTTTAAATTTAAAACACAGAAGAGAGCTTTCTGGTTACATTTGGAACCCAGCAGAGAGTTTGTAGTCTAAATTGAATAGTCACTCAGGGCCTAGCATCAGAAAAGTACTTTTAGCTTAAGTTTAAAACACAGAAGAGAGCTTTCTGATTAAATTTAGAACCCAGCAGAGAGCTTGTAGTTTAAATTTCATAAGAAGTTAGAGCCTAGCAGCAGCTAAGAACTATAATTTAAATCAAATCAGAATATAGCTTACCTCAGCAGCACAAGACAGGGTACTGTGTAGCAGCCCTATTTTAATAAGTGTTTTTTTGAAGGAGTGAATAATCAGGTGGACAAAGGTGAGTCGGTTGATATTGTGTATCTGGACTTTCAGAAAGCCTTTGACAAGGTCCCTCATCAGAGACTTTTGTCAAAAGTAAAGAGTCATGGGGTAGGAGGCAGTGTACTATTGTGGATCAGGAACTGGTTAAAAGATAGAAAGCAGAGGGTAGGGCTAAATGGCCAATTTTCCCAATGGAGAAAGGTGAATAGTGGTGTACCCCAGGGATCTGTGCTGGGTCCGCTGCTTTTTGACATATTCATAAATGACCTGGAAAGTGGAATAACGATGGAATAACGAGTGAGGTTATCAAATTTGCAGATGACACAAAACTATTTAAAGTTGTTAAAACCCAAGAGGATTGTGGAAAATTGCAAGAGGATCTTGATAAATTGGAAGACTGGGCATCAAAATGGCAGATGAAATTTAATGTGGACAAGTACAAGGTTATGCACCTAGGGAAGAACAACCCAAACTATGGTTACACGATGCAAGGTTCCACATTAGGAACCACCACCCAGGAAAAAGATTTAGGCGTCATTGTGGATACCATGTTAAAACCCTCGGCCCAGTGTGCAGCGGCGGCCAAGAGAGCAAATAGAATGCTAGGTATGATAAGGAAAGGAATGGAAAATAAAACAAGATATTATAATGCCTCGATATCGTTCCATGGTGAGACCGCACCTTGAATATTGTGTGCAATTCTGGTCGCCGTATCTTAAAAAGGATATAGCGATTTTAGAAAAGGTTCAGAGAAGAGCCACCAAAATGGTAAAGGGGATGGAAGGATACTCCTATGAAGAAAGGCTAAAACGTTTAGGGCTCTTTAACCTGGAAAAGAGACGGCTGAGGGGAGATATGATAGAAGTCTATAAATTAATGAACGGAGTGGAACGGGTAAGCGTAGATCGATTGTTTACCTTATCAGAATATAGAAAGACTAGGGGACATGCAATGAAGCTACAGGGTAAACTATTTAAGACTAATAAAATAAAATATTTTTTCACTCAACGTGTAATCAAACTCTGGAATTTGTTACCGGAGGATGTAGTAAAGGCTGTTAGTGTAGCTGGGTTTAAAAAAGGTTTGGACAAGTTCCTGGAGGAAAGGTCCATAAACCATTATTAAGAAGGGACCCAGGATATCAATGCTTGAACCAATACAAGCATTGTGGAACCTGTGTCCCTTGGGGAAACTGCTAGGTACGTATGACTTAGATTGGCCACTGTTGGAAACAGAATACTGGGCTTGATGGACCTTGGTCTGACCCAGTATGGCATATCTTATGTTCTTATGTTCTTATGTAGAGGAGATATGATAGAGACATATGCCCGTTCCGACATGCCCACCCTGCTGTTGCGGGACATATGAACGCCATAGGACACCTGTCCAATAACAAGGGAAAGCCCTGATCAGCGCTATTTCACTGTGGGATCATTCACCTTGTCGGGGGACAGAGCATAGACCCTTCACGCTTAATATCTTTTTTGGGAGCTTTCTCGGTAGTGTTTTTTGCTGTTTCCCAATATTATCACTATTGGCTTGCTTGGTTAGGTTTTTTTCCAGTTTGTCGAGGTCATTTTCAATGTTTATGTGCCCTTTTGTTCTGTGCACGTGTATCACACTTATCACTTTTTGTAGGTTTCCCTGCCTATGCTGTACATTGCTGACACTTTAATGATTTCTCTCTCCTGCAAATGTGCATCTAACGGCAGGTTTTCAATCGCGTTAGGATTCAGCTCTTCAGATCAGCGCGTTAGTGTGAATGGAGCCTCTCCCCGCCCACACTCCGCCCATTGACCCCTTCTCTCCGCCCTCTCTCCACCTTCTGCGGTGTTTTACCGCGCCGCGGAATGTCTACAATCGTTAAGTAACGTTAAAGCGCGTTATGAGACATTAACGATCGTTAACATCTCATAACGCACGTTAACGTTATTTAACGATCATTAACGCTACATAACGCACGTTATGTAACGTTACCGCAGTTTAGTAAACATACCTCTATGTTTCTATGTTTCTATGCATGCACACAGATTCTATATAGTAGGCTCTATTAGTTCTGTGTGAAATTTCTAGTTAAAGCACAAATCAAAATCACAAGCATGCACAGTTAATTCAAAGCCTATCCCTAGATATCAGCTCATATTCTAGTTGTCTAGTTAGTCTCAGACCAATGTTAAAAGCAAGTTATACATTCAATAGTGACCAGTAAATGGGTCATTTTAAAAACATTAGTCACTATTTGGACGTCCAATAGCATGCTATTTGGACGTCCAATAGCATGCTATTGGACGTCCAAATAGTCCAATAGTCCAAATAGTCCAACAGCAAATCTTGGAGATATTCCTGAAGTCATTTCACAAATGACTTTTAAAGACATCTCTGGTATGGGGATGGCCAAATAGGCAGAGGATGTGGTGGACATATTTCTGGGGCAGTGCAATGGACTTAGATATCCCCTGTCGATTTCTTGAATGTTCAGGATGTCTGACCTTATCCAAGTTTAGACCTGCTCCAGGCACAAATAAGCATTGGGAAAGTGCTTGTTTTGGCCATAAAACATCCAGAGGGTGTAGAGAAGATTGCATTCTACCACCCTCAGTACTCTCCACCCTGGCCCTAGCCCACTATTTTACCCATAGACATCTCTGGTCTTGAATACTATTCTGGTGATGTCTGTGTAGATGGACCCACAGATGTCCATATTAGACACATCCACATTGGTGAAATCGTGCCTGACCTTGGATGTGTTTGTAATTTTTACAGACATTCTGGCTTGGACGTCCCAGATTGTACTTGGCTATCATTTCTACAATGTGCCTTCACATGTATAACTTGGTTATTCATATATATTCAAAAGTTATACAGATAGCATTGAGCCATTTAAATCACCAAATAGCTCAATGATATCTGTATAAGAAGGGGCTTGGTTTAGGGTGGAGCAAGGGCAGGCCGAAAAGTTATCTAGATAGTAGTGATATTCAGCTGCTATCTGGATACGTTATAGGTTAAATTTAGGCCAATTGAATAAAAAGCCTAAACTACACTGATAGTGCAAGTGCAGTGATCACACTATACATAAATTCAGTGCCACTAACTATACGGACAGTGGTGCTGAATATTCCAATCAAGTTAAACAGTGGCACCAGTTTTTACTGTGCAGGTTATTAATTTATATATGTTATTCATTTATTTACTTCTTTTTATCGATCACGTCTATTGACAGACCTGAAGGGATTTATAATAATAAAATCAAAAACATAGCCACCCCAACATAGAACAAATAATCAAATAAACTAAAATCCAGCTAAAATACAAATAAAATACAATTTTAACCATCCACCCATTCCACCCTCCTAATATTCCCACTATTGTTTCTAAAACAATCCTACAACTCTCTGACCACACCTATCATTAAGATGCAGAGGCTATGTGGGTAGCAACGAAAATCGCTGCTACCCGTGTAGCCTCTGTGGCTGTCGGAGCATCTGGGCTAACCCGAATATTTACTTCTGTCGGCGTGGAAGTGAATATCCGGGTTAGGGGGGGTCGGCAGGCAGGCTATGCGCTGCTGTGGCACATAGCCTGCCCAATTCATTATCGAGCTCCTAGATTTTATGAAGTATGTCCATTGCAAAATAGGAAATATGGGCCCGATATTCATTTGCGACAGCTATGCATCTCTAAGGTGGATAGCCATCGCCGCCGTACTTTAACCCCAGATATTCAATCTGGGGCCATATCCGGCATTGGCATTGAATATCTGGGGTCGACACACAGCTGCACATGGTGCAGAATCTAACTGTGCAATGGTGATGTCCCCAAAAGCAGTGGGAGAGAGATGGTAGCACTGACTGCGACAGCCCAGAAGACCTGCGGAAGATCAACACAGCAGCAAGATAGTCTGGAAGGCTCTAAAATGAAAGGATAACACTTGTGGAAGAAGATCAGTAGTCAACATGTACAGTCATAGAAGTCTGAAAAGTGCAATAAAGAGAAAGTTCTAGTCTGGTGGATAGTGTTAGGCCATTCGTGTCCCCCCCACTGCACAAGTTCAGTTTCTCTCAGACTCAGGTGGTAAGGAACCGCATCCCAAAGCGGATGCCAGGACACTCAAAGAGGACCAGCACAGAACTAAGATTGGCTACAAAGTCCCAAAATGTCCAAAGAGAATTAGAAGAGCACCACGATCACTGGCTTCAAGGCCTAAAACACACCAAGAGGACCACTACAGCACCAAGATTCATGGCTACAAGGCTCTAAACACCTGAGAAGAGCCACCACAGCAGGAAGATAGACTGAAAGGCTCTCCCCCAATAGGAACACCTAAAGGCACTAAGGGGTGCATTTCAATCATTGAGAAAAAGCCAAGTATTTTCTTAATGAAACCAGATGGAAGTAAAAAAATAGAAATAAGATTAAAATACCTGATAGGGACATTTAGAGGGGTGCCCAGTGCTGGTTTCACTCTGGGGGTTGCCCGAGGCTCCAGGATGTGCAGCAAGATTTAAAACAAATAAAAAGTGCTTAGGAGCCAGGATGACCCAGCTGAAAAGAGAGAATTGCCTGAGACAGGGAGCTTAGGAAGGGGAACATGCTGTAAACCAGCAGAAGTATGGATAGCAAGAGCAGGCCTGGCAGCAAGGAGGCAAGCCATGACAGAAATGGCAGCATTGTCAGGCAAGCACCAACAGCAGAGAGAATCTTTTTTTTTAATTTTGTTTTGTTTTCTTTCTTTTAAGTTTTGATATGGGGAGCTCACAGGTACCCACTGGAAATGGGCACTCCCTTTGGAGAGACTGTAGAGCAAACTGTCAAAAACGCATCAAGACAGTGGAGTCATAGAGCCTGATTCCAAGAGGGGCATGTCCAGGCTGTCTGCACATCCCCATGCAGGGTGGGGCCATTAGGATCCGATTCTGTACCACAGGAACAAAACGTTCCCACAGCATACAGAATCGGGCTTGAGGATGGCCCAGCATGCCCCTGCCTGCCTGCAGGAACATCTTCCCCGCAGGATCCCCTCGGTGCTGCAGCATGGCTCCTCCTCTTCCCTGCTGCCTGACCCATAGTTGGCCAGCCAAGACCTGGATCGGATGGCGGGACCCCCTCACACCCAGCCCCGGGTCAGTGCTGCTTATTCCACTTTCGAGGTGTAATAAGCAGCATGTCCCCACCGACCCTGCAGGACGTAAAGGGTCGTGACTGCCCCAACCCCACTCCCTTCTGCCCCCCGCTGGCTCTCCCCGCCCTACTGCTCGGGACGTGCGGAGAGAGCAGGAGAGGGAATAGGGTCCGGATGGCTTGCGAGGCTGCACGTCCCGCTGGAACATGCAACCCCACAACCCGCGACTCTGAATCGGACCCATAGTGTGGATAATTGCCCTTTAGAAGGCCTCTATACTCATTCCTCCTCTCAGTCACATGAAAATTGAGGGAAACCAAACAAGGGGATGTTTGTCTTTAGAAACAATGGCTTATACTTCAACTCTGGTGATAGTCATGAATAATCGGGACCCACAATATCCCCTGCCATGGAAAATATACATTTACTAGGAATGCTGGTTGAAGGGCACACCAGGAAATTGTGGACAACACTAGACAGATCTGACCAGACTACTGGCGTGTGTGCCCAATATGCCAAAGGATCTGAGTCCACAGCCTAAATGGGCTCTCCAAGGCAGCATAACACTGAAAATTTGTGTAGGAGTCTGACGTGGGAGACTGATCTCTGCTGCTTATCATTACAACAACACAAGGAGGCGTACAACAATGACATATGCAAGGAAATAGAATCAGAAACTATTAGAGGAAGAACAAGATTGTCCTTGCTCATCAGAGCTTACAGTCTAATTGAGAGAGAGAACACAACTGAGGATTAGGATAAATCTAGAGGCATGGTAAAGATACAGTACAGGAGGTGAACAGGAAACTAATGGGGTCAAGATCCAAAAGCAAACTTGAAAATATGAATAGGGCCAGAGATGGAGCCTGATGTACCGACTCAAATAGTTTGTTCCAGACATGTAAAGCAACAAGGTGGAATGAACAAAGTCTACACTTGGCAGTGAGTGGCAGAGAAGGCCACAGATAAAAGGGATCTGCCAAATGAGCAGAATTCCCAAAAGGAGGGGGTGTAGGGAAAGATAAGAGAGGAAAGGTAGCGAGAAGCAGCAGTATGAATACACTTATAGGTCAGTAGGAAAAGTTTGAACTGGATATGGAAACAGGGAGCCAGTGAAGTCACTTGAGAAGAGAGGTTATATGAGCATTTATTTTATTTATTTATTAGTATTTAGCTCATGCCTTTCCAGTAGTAGTTCAAGCAAGTTACATTCAGGTACAGTAGGAATTTCCCTGTCCACAGACGACTTAAATTTTAAGGACCTGATACTGAAAGGGATTAACATAGTTAGAAGACCTGCTAATCACATTAATCCCCTTGGCCATGTTAGTGGTACTGAATATCCCTGGGTGCCACTGCTGCGTGTCTCAATTCTAGCTGGCATGCATCGGGGTGGCACCCAGCGATAACCGGGCAGCAGCGATATTGAGCCACTGCCCGGTTATCGCAATGTAGCAAAGGTTAGGCACATTAAAGACTAGCCTAACTTTGGCTGCTGAAGCTAAGTAGGCAGTAGCTCAATGTTGCCACTACCCAGTTAGCTTCATGGCATTCTGGTTATAGTCTATAGAATATTACCTTTCTCTCTCCAAAGGGATTATTAACAGTCCCCTTTAAGAGAGTCTGCAGCCCAGAGTTCACGGCTTGGTGGGTGTGGCTCACAGGGAGAAGTTAAGAACCCAACAGGCTGCAGGAGGGAGAGAGGCCCATGGAGCCAGAGGTCCTTACATGGCAAGCCATGCAGAGGAGTTATGAGGTAGGAACTTTAACTGGGGCAGGAGGACGGCCAGGAGAATCAGCTTGTGGAGGTTTAACAAGCCGGGACAGAAGTAAAGCTGTTTTTGTTTTCCCTGAACTGCTGTCTGGTCTGGGTTGTACAGAAAATCCCATCCCACCACACGTTACACTACCACATATGGTGGTAGCTTGGGGATTTCCTCTAATCACTGACTAAACACAAATCCACATCCATCCGGGGCTGGACCTCTACAGCAGAATGTTTGTTTGTTTGTATAGGCTAAGAGGTTTGGCCTCGCCCTAGTAAGGGAGCTTGAAGAAGGTATAGTCAGTGCTGGACAGGCAGGCTTTGTTTTGTCCACTAGAGGCTGCTAAAAGGTTGTTGGAGCTGGAATACTGCAGGATTAACTCAGCTACAGAAGAGAAAACTGTGGTGCTATCGCAAGAGAACAATGACAAACTAGGATGGAGTGGCTCCTCCAGATTTTGGCAGAAGGTAAGCAGCAACAGCAACAGTATCAGCAGCAACAGCAACAATATCAGCAGCAGTTTCAACATGCCCTGCTGGAAGGGCAGCAACAACAGCAGCAGCAGCAGATCTTATTCGAGTGCAGGGGGAGCTACAGAAGACTAGTTTCAGCTGGTCCAGCCCCTGCAGAGACTGCAGCTCCAACCTTCAGCACAGATGCTTCTTAAAATGATGGTAGAAGATGAACCGGACCACTTTCTCGTGAATTTTGAATGAGCTGCCTGCATGGCTGGGTGGCCAGAGGTGACATGGACTGTCTGTTTGGGGAATCTGCTGATGAGCAGCAGTTAGGTTGCATTTAAGGACGCCAACCCAGTATGGTAACCTTGATGTATGCAGCTGTCAAGGTTGCCAAACTGGAATGGGCTAGCTCTACTCCAGAGGCCTATCGCCTGCAATTCAGAAAGGTGGGAGGGCTCCAGATAAGAGAGCCCTCAGAGGTCCTCTATTGGTTGAAGGATCTCACATGGAAGTGGCTGCAACGGGAGGGAAAGACCAGGCCTGAGATAGCCAAGATTGTGCTAATGGAGCAGTTTTTGAAGGACTTGACTACCTTGATGAAACAGTGGGTACATCAGCACCCCAAGCTTACACTGGAGAGTACACTAAAAATAGCCAAGGGGTATCATGAAGCCCAGTCAGTGACTGCAGTGGACAGTGAGAAGGGAAGAAGTCATCCATCAGTCCAGGAGGATGGAAGAGGAAGCAGGAACGGATGTTGGCTCCCATGTTCTGATCCCCAAAGTCACCTCCTAGGTGAGGGCATGGTCCCAGCCACGACCCCTTCACCTGCTTTAGATGTGGAGCCCAGGGGCACAGAACATTGTGATAACAGTGGAGTTCAAGGGAAACCGCCTCCAGGCCTTGATAGACTCCCCCCTCCCTCTCCCTTCCTCCCCTTCCCCTCCTCCTCACTTCCTTCCCTCCCTTTCCCTTCCCCTTCTCTCTCTCTCTCCCTCCCCCCTCCTACTCTCTCCTCCCTCTCTTTTCCCTCTTTGTATAATCTATTATTTATAATGTCCTTGTATACAATTATGGTAATATACTCTTTGTCCCCTAGTTAGAATTTTTAGCACTGGACAGGAGGTGATAATGCCTCTGTATAAGTCTTTGGTGCGACCTCATTTGGAGTATAGTGTGCAATTCTGGAGACCGCACCTTCAAAAAGATGTGAACAGGATGGAGTCGGTGCAGAGGGTGGCTACTAAAATGATTAGTGGTCTTCATTATAAAGCATATGAGGACAGACTGAAGGAACTTAATATGTACACCTTAGAGGAAAGACGGGATAGAGGTGATATGATTGAGATGTTTAAATACCTCCGTGGCATAAATGTTCAGGGAGAGCGCCTTTTTCAATTGAAAGCAAGTTCTGCTACGAGGGGACATGGGATGAGGGTGATGGGAGATAGATTCAGGAGTGATATGCGGAAATATTTCTTTACGGAAAGAGTAGTGGATCCATGGAATAGTCTCCCAGTGGAGGTGGTAGAGATGAGGACAGTAACTGAATTCAAAAAAGCATGGGACAAACACAGAGGATCTCTTAAGGTAAAAAGGGGAATATTGTAGTTGTTATGGAAGGACAGACTAGATAGGCCATGTGATCTTTTTCTGTCATCATATTTCTATGTTCCTATGGTCTCTATTGGTTCACTATAAGCCCTACGGGGATGGATACTTATGATATGACTAGCGCTGGATTTGCACTGTGATCTCTCCATACTATCCCATAGAGGGTAGTTCAGGATGTACTGGCTTTTTAAACACCATAGCCCTCCCCGCCGACCTATAACCTGGATATTCAATGCTGCAGTGATGACAGTGAATATCTTGGGATTACAGCACACACTGGAAGCCACCAAGGCTAACCGGGCGGCGATGAGATTGCATGCTGTCCAGTTAGCTCCTGTGCCTTAAAGGTAGGTGAGGGTTTCTTCGCCTGTCTTTTTGGCACAGATCGCTAACTGGGCAGCATGCACTATATCTGCTGCCGGTTAGCATTGTTGCTGTCTCCGCTCTGTCCCAAAACGCCCCCGACACGCCCCGATGCTAACCGGATAACATCGGGGCACGTAGGGTAGTTAGGAGGGGATATTCAACGGCACTAACTGTTGAATATCCCATTTTAAGGCATTTACACTGTTTACTGGGCTGTAACCCATGTAAATGTTTTTCGAAAATTGGGCCCCGTGTTTTTATCTCTCTTAAATAAAGCTACAAGGGCTCTCTCTTTAATCCGGGTTTACTTTTTTGACTTTTTTTTATCTGTTCTTAGCGATGTTACTACACTTTTACTTGCATTTTAACCTTGCCCGTAACCGCAGTGCAGTTTCCTTTATCCCTTTGCTATGGTGTTTCTTTTTGCGCCATTTTCCTCTCAAAAACACTGGCAAGGGTTGCTGTCAGCTGCTTTGGAAATCAGATGGTTCATTTTTGTATTGGCGCTGTTATAAGGTATGATCCCCTTTATCTTTATTTATTGCAGCATCAGAGAGATTTTCAAGTCTGAAAAAAGCATCCTTAGGACGTTAATTGGTTCACGAGCCTATGCGGGTGTGATGATTTGCTTTGGCAGCAGTTATAGTAAATGAAGCTTGAGGTTCCCGATATGTTAATAATTTGGGGTTTGTTTTTTTGGTACCCCTCTGATACAGCAAACGTCTTTTGATTGTAGACAGCCTCCCTCCCCTTTTATATCTAAGTAATTTTCTTTTTATATTTGCAGTGTTTTCTGCTTCAGAGGTACCCATCTTACTCACGCAGGTGACTTTATTACATATGTGCTTTCTTCTTTTATGCTCCAAGGTTTTTAATTTAAAGATGTGTTTTAAAAAATGGTTCTATTCTTTATTATGCTTCCTCTTGACAACATTGGTTTGCTATTTATCTTTTATTTAATGTATTCATTGTTTTCATTTATATATTTTTTAATTTACATTTTTAGCATACCTCCTTTTAATTTGCTTTGGTACTTAGGATGACAAATGCTCTTTTAAATGTTTGTATTTGTTTCTTATATGTTTTTAACCTATTTGATATGATATTGTTTTTAAATAAATGTTTTATAGTGGCCAGTACTCTGAAGAAGGCGGTGTCGAAACATGGCCATGTCGGGTTTTGCGGACTCCAGTGGTTCCCTCAATAAAGGATATTGTAGTTTAGAACTCGCTCTGGACTGATTGCTGGTAGCTTGTGCAAGTGGTGTTCCTGCTTCTTAGTTGGACCTGTGTACATGTAAACCAAAAGCTACATCCAACGGCACAGGTTTCACTTAAGACTCCAGCAGGGCAAGCCACTTTCGAGGTCGTGGTGCTGCCCTGGCTCTCATATCCAGTGGTGCTTGGCCGAGACTATCCAAACTTTGAAGTGATATGGGCCCGGCTAACTGTTAGCTCCACTAAGTCAGACCAGGAAGATTTCTCAGAGATTTTCCCGATGGAAAACCTGGAGATGGCATCACCGAGAAAAGCTATGCTGCCAACAGAATTTGGGGGCAGCTATGGGGGAGGGATCTGGGGAAGGAGAGCCTAGGGAAGAAGCCCCTGGGGATAGATCAGGGCTCAATGGTAGTGACCCAATTACAATTGCCCCTTCCCAGAGTGGGGGGCTGGGGGAAGTCCCAGGGAGCTTCAGAAGGGTCCCTTAAAATATGCCTAGGTTTTGGAGGTGGATGGGGTTCCAGTAGGTAATAAAGAGTCACCTGCAAGAACCTTTCCCTATTTTGTGCTAAAGGGAGATTTATTATACAGAGTGGCTGAGGGGGCCCTAGAGGGGAAGAGGTAGAATAACTGATAGTTCCCTAGCCCTATTGTCAACAGGTGTTATTGTTCCCCATAGCCATTTATTAGGGGAACACCTGGGGGTGGAAAAAACACTAGAGTGTGTCTTAGCCAGATTTTTATGGCCCAGGATGCAGTTACATTGCCAGTCATGCCCCACCTGCCAACTTCATAACCCTGCCAGAGTCCGACTGGCCCCTCTAGTGTCTATGTCCATCATTGAAATCCCATTTGAAAGAGTGGCCATGGATCTGGTAGGACCCTTGGAGGCAACCACCTGAGGTAACAAGTATGTTTTAGTCATACTGGACTATGTTACCCGATACCCAGAGGCTATTACTCTAAGGAATATGAAGACTACTATGATCACAAATGCCCTCCAGGAAGTATTCTCACAGGTGGGAATATCCAATGAGATCCTGACAGATTGAGAAACACCCTTTGTATCCAAGGTGATGAAACAAGTGTGCCTTGGTGAAGGTCAAGATGCTGTGAACATCTGTATATCATTCACAGACAGATGACCTCATTCAGCAATTCAATAAAATTGTGAAACAGATGTAAAAAAAATTAATGCAGGAGGATGGGAAGAACTGGGACATTCTCCTACTTTATTTGACATTTGCCATCCATGAGGTAACTCAGAGTTCCACGGGGTTTTCACCTTTTGAGTTGCTCTTTGTAAGATAGCCAAGAGGCATATTAGACATGATAAGGGAAACCTGGAAATAAGAACCCCTTGCCAGCATAATTTAGTGGAGTACATTATACAAATGCAAGACTGGCTGAGGAAAGTCTGGAAAAATTCCAAGCCAAGCAGGCCAGGAGCTACAATCGGGTAGCCATGTACCGCACCTTCCAACCCGGAAACAGAGTTTTAGTCTTATTGCCCTCATCCAAGAGCAAGTTATTCTGTAAATGGCAGGGGCCTTTTGAAGTGGAAGAGATAGTGGGACCTGTTAACTACAAGACTGCCCAGCCAGTTAAACGGAAGAGTGCCAAAATTTACTGAATTAACCTATTGAAAAAGTGGACTCCAATGACTGCTATGGTGGTACAGGAAGATGATTTTGGGCTGGAAATTTCAGCCCCATCAGATCCAGCTGAAGTCCCGATTGGAGACCAGCTCTTTGCTGCCCATGTTTTGATCCATCGGAATCTAAAGGTGTTCTCCGCCCACCCGAGACAAATCCACCTCATTAGTCATGATATCATTACTGACCCTGGGGTGGTTATCTGGCAACAACCCTATCAGATTCCAAAGGCCCGGCGACAGGCCATCGCCAAAGAATTGGCAGAGATGCTTAGCCTGAAAGTTATAGAAGAGTCTATAAGTGACTGGTCATCATCCATCGTTTTGGTTCTTAAACTCGATGGAAGCATCAGATTCTGCATTGACTTCTGGAGGGTTAATACAGCTTCTAAACTGGAAGCTTATCCCATGCCCAGATTAGATGAGCTAATTGAGCAACTCAGTGGCGCACAATTTACATCAACTTTGGACCTGACCAAGGGATATTGGCAGGTGCCCTTGACTCCAGCTGCTAAGAAGAAGACTGCTTTTTCAACACCGTAATGTCTGTTCCAGTTTACCGTACTGCCCTTAGGATTACATGTGGTTTCTGCCACCTTTCAATGCTTAGTCGACTGCCTACTGAGACCACACAAGGAGTATGCGGCTGCATACCTTGACAACATCATGATCATCTACTGCAGAGGCTGGACCATCCATCTAACACAAGTACAAGCTATGTTGACCAGCCTGCGGAAAGCTGGGTTGAGGGTCAACCCCAAGAAATGTTTTCTGGGAGGTCAGGACTTTCAATACCTGGGATATGTAATCAGGAATGGGCAGATATGACCTGAACTATGGAAGGTGAATGCCATTGCCCAGGTCCCCACCCTGAATTTGAAGAAAGAGGTGCTCTGTATTTAAGGGCATCTGGGTTACTTTTATCTTTATTGGAACCTTTCTGTCGGGATGCCCTAACTTCTCTCTTTTGCTAGTATCCTTCAAAGATGCATCCTTCCAAACCATGTGCTCCTTGGAGACTGTTTTCGTTCCCCTATTATCTAGTTTAAAAGCTGCCCTATCTTCTTTTTAAAGGTTAATGCTAGCATCCTGGTTCCATCCCAGTTAAGGTGGAGCCCATCCTTTCGGAAAAGTCCCTCCCTTCCCCAGGATGCTTCCCAGTTCCTAACAAATCCAAAACTCTCTTCTTTGCACTATTGTCTCATCCACACATTGAGACTCCAGAGATCTGCTTATCTTTTGGGTCCTGAACGTGGAATTGAAAGCATTACAGAGGATGCTACTCTGGAAGTTCTGAATTTTGACTTCCTACGTAAAAGCCTAAATTTTGCCCTCTAGAACCTCCCTCTCACACTTTCTTATGTCATTGATGCTAAGACAGCAGATTCCTATAACTTAGCTTAAAAGGAAAAACAGGGTTAGTATTCTTTGAGCAATAACTTATTTCTAGAGACCTTTACAAAGAGGCCTTCTAGATAGAGGGCAAGAGACCTGTGAAATTGTTTTAAATAGCTGTTAAAGCCAAGTGACAGATCAAAAGGCCATTTTGAAAGACTTCCTCTATCCAAGCAAGGGCTGTATGAATCACTCAGGAAATTGGTCACAGATTACCTCAGAAGCACAGGACAAGGTACTGTGTAGCAGCCAGTTTATAATAAGTCTTTTTTCCCTCCTTCCCTCCCCAACACCCACCCACCCACCCCTGGGATAATCGTAGCTTTATATGTGCTTAAATCTCTTAAAGGTGCTATATTCACTCTCAGGTGCAGCTGTTTATCCTCATCAGGCATACATTAAGGACCTGAGATTAATTAAGCTTCAGGTGAACAAAGTACTTTAAACATATTAGGTATAGGTTTATTAGCATAACTATCCCTAGTAACCCTTAGTAAGTAAAGAACTTAAATATCTAAACACAACCTTAAAACTCAGGGAACGAATCTGATCTCTGGAGGCTAGAGTAGCAGACTTGGAGGACATAAGGAAGACAGAGAGCTACATAGATGAGACCTACAGGGATATAGTACTGAAGTCCCACCTCCAGTCTGGCAGCATCCTTGTTGCATTGGAGGAGAGAGGTCAAGTGACAGGAGAGTATCACCCTGGTGCAGCAGGAAGTGATCCTGTAGCTAGGACCTGTCCTCCAGGTGATGTAAAACCCTCTCGCATAGTTGGTGATTCAATCATTAGGCATGTAGATAGATGGGTGGCTTGTGGACATGAGGATCGCCTGGTAACATGCCTGCTTGGTGCGAAGGTAGCATTGCTCACATGTTACCTAGACAAGGTTTTAGATAGTGCTGGGTTGGTGTCTGCTGTCTTGGTACATGTTGGTAGCAATGACATAGGAAAGTTTGGTAGAGATGTTCTGGAGAATAAATTTAGACTTTTAGGTAGGAAGTTGAAATCCAGAACTTCCAGGATAGTATTCTCCAAAATGCTTCCCGTTCCACGCATGGGACCCAAAAGGCAGGCAAAACTCCGGAGTTTCAATGCATGGATGAGACAGTGGTGCAAGGATGAGGGTTTTGGATTTGTTAGGAACTGGGGAACATTCTGGGGAAAGGAGGGGCTCTTCTGAAGGGATGGGCTCCACTTTAATCAGAAGAGAACCAGGCTGCTGGCATTAACCTTTAAAAAAGGAGATAGAGCAGCTTTTAAACTAGAAAATAGGGGAAAGCCGACAGTCGCCCAAGAGCACATGGCTTGGACAATGTATCCTTGAAGGATACTAGCAAAAGACTGAAGTTAGGGCATATTAAAAAGGATATAGCGTTATTAGAAAAGGTTCAGAGAAGAGCTACCAAAACGGTAAAGGGGATGGAAGGATACCCCTATGAAGAAAGGCTAAAAAGGTTAGGGCTCTTTAACCTGGAAAAGAGACGGCTGAGGGGAGATATGATAGAAGTCTATAAATTAATGAACGGAGTGGAACGGGTAAACGTAGATCGATTATTTACGTTATCAGAATATAGAAAGACTAGGAGACATGCAATGAAGCTACAGGGTAAACTATTTAAGACTAATAAAAGAAAATATTTTTTCACTCAACGTGTAATCAAACTCTAGAATTTGTTACCGGAGGATGTAGTAAAGGCTGTTAGTGTAGCTGGGTTTAAAAAAGGTTTGGACAAGTTCCTGGAGGAAAGGTCCATAAGCCATTATTAAGAAGGGACCCAGGATATCAATGCTTGACCCAATACAAGCATTGTGGAACCTGTGACTTTTGGGGAAACTGCTAGGTACGTATGACCTAGATTGGCCACTGTTGAAAACAGGATACTGGGCTTGATGGACATTGGTCTGACCCAGTATGGCATATCTTATGTTCTTATGTTCTTATATCAGTAGAGAGGTTCCAATAAAGACAAAAGTAACTTGAATGCCCTTGAGTACAGAGCAGACAGAGCTTAAAGATTCCAAATTACCCCTGCCTACCAATAGCCAGATAAATATGAATAAAATATAGCCTCTAAAATGCTTGTGTGCAAATGCTAGAAGTTTAAAAAATAAGATGGGAGAGTTAGAATACATAGCACTAAATGAGAGGTTAGATATGATTGTTATCTCAGAGACATGGTGGAAGGAGGATAACCAGCGAGACACTGTGATACCTGGGTACAAACTATATCATAATGATAGAGAAGATCAAAATGGTGGAGGGTTTGCGATCTATGTTAGAGAGGGCATTGAGTCACAAAGGATTAAAGTTTTGCAGGAAACAAAATTCACTGTAGAATCTCTATGGATTGAAATTCCATGTAAAAAGGAGAAGGGGAAGGCAATGGCAGTGGGGGTCAGAAAGAACCTGGCCAGAATGAAGAAATGGATGATGAAATGCTCAAAGAAATCAGGGACGCTAACAAAACTCAGTAATAATAATGGGTGATTTCAATTACCCTGGTATCGACTGGATCAGTGTCACGGCAGGACATGCTAGGGAAATAAAGGTTCTAGATGAAATAAATGACTGCTTCTTGGAGCAACTGGTTCATGAAATGACCATTTTGGACCTAATCCTTTGTGGAACACAAGATCTGGTGCAAGAGATAAGGGTGTTGGGGCGACTTGGCAATAGTGATCATAGCATGATCGTGTTTGACTTAATAAATGAAGGAAGGACGGTAAGGAAATACACAGTACTACCTTTTAACTTTCAAAAAGGAGACTATGATAAAATGAGGAAAATAGTTAAGAAAAAACTAAGGGGTATGTTTACTAAACCGTCTTAACATGTGCCCGGCGATAGCGTGTAGGATGCCATAAAAGGAGTGGGCGTTTCGTTCTTAACGTAGCAAAACGGGATTATCGCGCGATAACACACGCTGTGCACATTATCGGGCGAAACGCCGCTAAGCATGTTAACGCACAATAATCTTAAGTAGGCGCGCAGACATACAAACATAGAAGCAGAGGTGTAGTACAATGGTTAATACACTAACTGATGGTACTAGGGTCATGAGTTTGATCCCCCACTGTGCTTAAGGCTGGCTGAGGCATCACACTTTATGTTTAAGTAGTGCTTTTTGAGGCATTTTACTTTTATTTTAATTAGTGCTGCCAGAAAACACCCTCACGGTGGCGTAACCTAAGGTGCCACATAAGGCACCCCATAACGCACTCCATAGGGCACATTATAAAGTGCACTGTCTGCCAAGGCACCCTATAATGTCCCCTATAGGACACCTTATAAGGCACCTTATAAGGTGATTGATAGGGCGCCTTATAAGGCACTCTATAAGGCACCTTATGGGGCGCCTCATGAGGCACCTTAAGGTTACAGTACTCTGAGGGTGTTTTTGCTGGCAACCCTAATGTACATTAAAAACAGACAATGCCTCAGACAGCCCTATCAAATAACCCCACCATAGGTTTGAACCAATGACCTCTGGCTTCACAGGCAGTGAAGTAACCACACTGGCTGCAGAAGGAGTGCACGTCACCACACAAACTGTCTGCTGTGGTTACCAGGATAGGGTTAACCCACCTGTACCCATGATGCACTGCACATGCAAATCAGCAGTCGACAGATGGGCACAAGATGGGGTATGCACCCCCACAGCACCTCGGCCTGGTAGGGGGAACTGACCGTGTGTGGTACTGGCACAGAGTAGCCACAGACCGTCACATTGTGCGGTTACTGTGCTCACCCTGAGAGTGAGGTGGGGCATCCAGCACCAGGTCCACAGCACCTTTCATGAAGGTTCCCATCAGTGCTACTGTGTGTGATAGGTAGTTCCTGCAGCCACATTTAGGATACGTCTGTGTCCTTCTGTATTTCCTATGGGCTGTGATGCACCCAGAATAGTGCATATCCTGTGTTGGTGTCATGGTTACATGATGTAGGTGAAGGGGGGGGGGGTGTTTGGACCCATAGGCAGATTATGTACCATCACACAACCCACCCTCTGGGGCACAGGTGGGAAATAGGATCGCCCACCAACAGATCCACATTCTACCTCCCTGCAATGGTGTCAGTAGAGGGGACCAGCAATCCCAGTCCTGCTGGGGAACAGACACCCTACAGGACAGGCAATGCAGAGCTGTACACATCCATAAAGCAATAGCAGACAGACAGTAGGCCTGGAAATTCACAGCTGTCCCCCACCACTATCCGACATTCTCCAGCAGCAAGCCTTCAGCCGCTGCACCCTGCAAGGTGCTCCAGCAAGACACATAGTAGCTGCAGACAGTCTGCTAGCTAGGCCATAGTGCACAGTCCTGGAGGAGATGCGTGTACCCAGAACTGGGATGTTAGCATACACACCAAGCATAAAAGTCAGCGATTGGGCCCCAAAAAGAACCCATAAATATCACATGAGAAAAATATTATATAGCACTATGGGGGAACCTAGCCATGCCGTGGTCACTGCACAGTCAGGGTGAGAGTGACCTCCCAGCAGGACATGCTGTGGCCACCCTGTCCGTGCAGGTGGTGGCCGGCCACTACAGTGTCCGAGCCATTGCCCTATGCTATGTACAGATGAATCCAGGCCAGGCCACCCTATCCTGGCTATTCCCACAGTACCTTGCTCCTCATTATGCACATTGGCAGGCCAATACTGGTAACAGTGCTAGCAGTGTGGGCTGTGGAGGGTGTTTGCAGCCACCAAACACTGGATAGACAGACACACACTCACCACACCTATGCCAGCATCGTGCAACTATAGAGGTGTTTGGCAGCCCTGGCCACCGCACCAGTCCTGGGCACAGTGCAGGCATGGCTATGGTACGCAATACTGTTGGGGTCACCCCCCAGGGTGGTAAACACTGTCAGACACAAAACCTGTAGCACACTACACAGACATCAGAAAGGTTGCTATGCTGTAGCTCACGCAGAAAATTGTACTTAACCTCGGAATTGCTATCTGCTAGTAATCATAGCAACCTTTTGATAGCTGTGTACCGTATTCCCAGGTTTAGGGTGGCATTGCTAAGGTATGCAAGTGCTATTATTGGGAGATGCACGCAGGGCCCAACATCCTGCCTCTCCAGGAGGCATTGTATAATGGAGCCTGTGGGTGCGGGTGTGTCTGCCCCTGTTGGCCGCTGCTTTAGGGCAGAGGTTCCCGACTCCAATCCTGGTGGGCCAGACACTGTTTGGGTTTTCATGCTGTCCCTCATGAATATGCATGAGATACATCTGCATACCATGGGGGCGGCGCATAGAAATGCAGCACAGGCATCTTTATTAAAGACAGCATGGAACCTGAATGGTGTTTGGCCCTCCAGGACTGCATTTGGGAGACTCTGCTCTAGGTAATGGGCATGTTTATGGTGTCTGTGCTCTGTAAGGTAAAATGTAGGCGTTTTGGGCATGTTTACGTCATCTGCAATAAAGGTTCTGTCTGTATTAGCATGTTTTAGTAGTGGGTAAAGTATGGGGACTGGGTTGGCAGGAACCACAGCTGGGACTTGAACCTGTGACCTTCTGAACACACTGGCTGTGTGCACTGCACCACTGTGTTGCCACAGAGACAGTGCATTCTCTGGTGATACCATGACTGTTCGTCAGACAGGGCCTGTCTGTTGCAGTGCATGGCACCCACCTACACAGGGCTAGGCCACGGTCTGCTCTGGGCAGCTGCCACTGCCCCCTCCACCACCGGTATCCCTCTGCCACCATGCTGACATGCCCTTCTGCTGTTGGTGCTGGTGGAGCGCAGTCTCAGGCCTTCCAGTGTGCAGGTAGGTGGCTACCTATGGTGCGGGTTCTGGGGTAGGGGTGCCTGCATAGCTGTCCACGCTTCCCCCCAGCACCGCATGCCAATGTTCCGTGCCCTTCGGGGTACCTGCTGGGTACTATCCCCTGTGACACTGTGGGAAGCACTCTCGTGCCCATGTTCGGCCCTCAGCAGTTGCTGTCTGGCTGCTCTACTGTTTCAGCATTCCTATGGTCCAGCTAAGCATCACGCTAGTCCGCACTGTGGGCCAGCTGCACCTCAGCATGTGCCGCCTGCAGCCCTCTGTGTCCCCTTTTCCAGCATCTGTCCAGTTGCCCGTTCCAGAAAAAAGAAGAAAGAGCACCTACTTGCAACCAGCCAAGACAAACACGCAAAGCAAGAGGTTTAGGGGTCACTGCGCTTTATTATTAGAAAATGCCCCAATAAAGCGCAGTGACCACTAAACCTCTTGCTTTGTGTGTTTGCCAGTTGCCTGTTCCGACATGCCCACCCTGCTGTTGTGGAACATGTGCACGCCATAGGAAACCTGGCCAATGGAGTCGGAAACCCTGCTCAGCGCAATTACACTGTGGGCTCATTCACCTTGTATGGGGACGGAGCATAGACCCTTCCAAAATTCATATCTTTTTTTTGGAGCTTTCTTGGGAGTGTTTTGTGATGTTTCCCATTGATATTGCTATCGGTCAGCTTGGTTATTTTATTTTTACATTTTCCTCTGTACATATTCAAGGTTTATTTGCCCTTTTGTTCTGTGCACATGTATAACACTTATCACTTTTTGTGGGTTTCCCTGGTTTTGCTGTACATTGCTGACGGAAATGTTTTCTTTTCCCTTTAAATCAGCTGTAACGCCTGGGTTTCACTGGCGTTAGTTTTGAGCCTTGGATTTCACAGGGTTAGTGTGTGGGGAGCCTCTCCCCTCCCACTCTCCACCCATTGACCCCTTCTCTCCGCCCCTGGGGAGCCTTCCTCCGCCCTCCGGGAGCCTTTCCCCGCCTTCAGTGCTCGTTTGCGCCGCTGCGCGCGTTATCGCGCGATAAGGTACCTGTGCTCCTGATAAAGCATCATTATCGCGCGATAATGTCACAGAGCGCACATTAAGACGGTTTAGTAAACATACCCCTAAAAGGAGCAGTTACAAAGGTTAAAGATTTACATCAAGCTTAGGTGTTGTTTAAAGATACTATCTTGGAAGTCCAGACCAACTGTGTTCCACACTTTAAGAAATGTGGAACGAAGTCCAAAAAACTGCCAGCATGGTTTAAAGGTGAGGTCAGAGAGGCTGGTGTTGCCAAAAAAGCATCTTTCAGGAAATGGAAAAAAGAGCCAAATGACAAAAACTGGAAACAACACAAGCACTGGCAAGTTAGATGCAAGGCATTGATAAGGCATTCAAAGAGAGAAGCTTGCTGTGGAAGCAAAAACACATAATAAAGACTTTTTCAAGTACATTCATAGCAAAAAAACCATGAGAGAGTCAATTGGACAATTAGATAATTGAGGGGTACAAGGGGCACTAAGAGGGGACAAGGCTATAGTGGAGAGTCTGAATAAATTCTTTGCTTTGGTCTTTACTGAGGAAGATGTAGGAATGTTGCCCATGACTGTAATGGTTTATAAAGATGATGCTGCGGAAGAACTGA
The DNA here is from genome assembly GCA_033557465.1 of Ichthyophis bannanicus. Classification (NCBI taxonomy): domain Eukaryota; kingdom Metazoa; phylum Chordata; class Amphibia; order Gymnophiona; family Ichthyophiidae; genus Ichthyophis; species Ichthyophis bannanicus. The sequence goes on along the minus strand of CM066035.1, from coordinate 407,105,169 downwards.
AAGAAATATCGATACACCGGGAAGATATATTACAACTATTTGATAAATTAAAGAATAGCAAATCATCTGGACCGCATGGTAAATATCCAAGGGTGTTGAAAGAACTGAAATATGAGATTGCAGACCTACTATTAGTAATCTGTGAACTATCATTAAAAACATCTGTAATACCTGAAGATTGGAGGATGGCCAATGTAACATCAATTTTTAAAAAGGGTTCCAGGGGTGATCCGGGAAACTACAGACCGGTGAGCCTGACATCAGTACCGGGAAAAATGGTGGAAATCATCATGAAGAACAAAATTACTGAACATGTAGATAGTCATGGCTTAATGGGAGACAGCCAGCATGACTTTAGCCAATGAAGGTCTTGTCTTACTAATCTGTTATGTTTTTTTGAAAGTGTGAATAAACAGGTAGACAAAGGTGAGTTGGTTGATATAGTGTATCTGGACTTTCAGAAAGCCTTTGACAAGGTCCTTCATAAGAGACTTTTGGCAAAATTAAAAAGTCTTGTGATAGGAGCCAGTGTATTATTGTGGATCAGGAATTGATTACAAGATAGAAAGAAGAGGGTAGGGCTAAATGGCCAATTGTTCCAATGGAGAAAGGTGAATAGTGGAGTACCCCATGGATCTGTGTTGGGTCTGCTGCTTTTTAACATATTCATAAATGACCTGGAAATAGGAATGAGTGAGGTTATCAAATTTGCAGATGACACAAAACTATTCAAAGTTGTTAAAACCCACAAGGATTGTGGAAAATTGCAAGAGGATCTTGATAAATTGGAAGACTGGGAATCCAAATGGCAGATGAAATTTAATGTGGACAAGTGCAAAGTTATGCACCTAGGAAATAAAACCCCAAACTAGGGTTACACGATACAGGTTTCCACATTAGGAACCACCATCCAGGAAAAAGATTTAGGCGTCATCGTGGATAACATGTTAAAAACCCTCCACCCAGGGTGCAGCGGTGGCCAAGAGAGCAGATTGAATGTTAGATATCATAAGGAAAGGAATGGAAATAAAACAAAGGATATTATAATGCCTCTGTATCGTTCCATGGTGCGACCGCACCTTCAATATTGTGTGCAGTTCTTGTCGCCGTATTTTAAAAAGGATATAGCGTTATTAGAAAAGATACAGAGAAGAGCCACCAAAATGGTAAAGGGAATGGAAGGATACCCCTATGAAGAGGCTAAAAAGGTTAGGGCTTTTCAATCTTGAAAAGAGATGGCTGAGGGGAGATATGATAGAGATCTATAAATTAATTAATGGAATGGAATGGGTAAACGTAGATCGATTGTTTACGCCATCAATGGGCATCAGGGGACATGCAATGAAGCTACAGGGTAGCCTATTTAAGATTAATAAGAGAAAATATTTTTTCACTCGACGTATAATCAAACTCTGGAACTTGCTACTGGAGGATGTAGTAAAAGCTGTTAATATAGCCGGGTTTAAATAAAGTTTGGACAAGTTCCTGGAGGAAAGGTCCATAAACCATTATTAAAGTGGACCCAGAATATCCACTCCTTGCCCCATTACAAGCACTATGGAACCTGTGTGTTTTGGGGAAACTGCTAGGTTCTTGTGACCTAGATTAGCCACTGTTGGAAACAGGATACTAGGCTTGATGGACCTCGGTCTGACCCAGTATGGCATATCTTATGTTCTTATGTTCCTCCTCAGCACTATCTAAAACCTTGTATAGGTGGCGTGTGAGGTCTGCCACCTTCGTACCAGCATGTTACCAGGCGATCCTTACATCCACCAGCCACCCAGCTATCTACATGCCTAATAATTGAATCACCAACTATAACAGGCATCCTAATCCTTCCTTCATGAGCACATGGTTCTGGAGAAAACTCCTTGGTGCAAGAAGGTTTTACATCTCCGGGTGGGCAGTCCTAGCTACAGGATCACTTCCTATGACACCAAGGTGATGCTCTTCTTTCTCGTGACCTCTCTCCTCCATGGAAACTAAGAGGTTGCTAGATTGCAGGTGGGACTTCAGCACTACATTCCTTTAGGTCTTGTCTACATATCTTTCTGTCTTCCTTATGTCCTCCAAGTCTGCTACTCTAGCCTTCAGAGATCAGGCTCATTTCCTGAGGCAAAGAGTTCCTTGCACGTTGTGTACACATAAGACCCCTCACCAAATGGGAGAAAATTGTACATGTGATATCAATGCAAAAGACTGGATAGCTCCCATCTCACTGCTGGACTGCTGTCTGCATCTTAGGTTTAAGGTTTTGTTTAGCTATTTAACTTGTTTACTTAAAGTTGGCAGGGATACTTGTACTAATACAATTATACCAATTAAGTTTAAGGGACTTTGTTCACCTCAAGATTAATTAATTTCAGGGCCTGAAAGTGAATTTAACCAACGCTCCCCCTTTAATAGTTTTAAGAGCCTTTAAAGCTAAGATTATGCCTGGAGTGGTTGGAAGGAAGGGAATTAACACTTAGTAAAGACTGGCTTGCTACACAGGTCCCAGACCTGTGCTTCTAAGGTAATCTGTTAATAATATACTGGGTGATTCACACAGCCCTTGCTTTGCTAGAGGGAGCCTTTCAAATTGCACCTTTGATCTGTCACTTGTCTTTAATACCTATTTAAAACAAATTCCCAGATCTCTTGCCTCCTAAGTGGAAGGCCTCTTTGTAAAGGTCTCTAGAAACAATTTACTTCTTTCAACTCAAAGAATATTTACCCTATTATTCTTTCTATGCTAAACTGTACTCTGATTTGATTTAAGTTAAAAGCTTAAAAGCTCTTGGCTGATACTAGGCCATGGCTGAGTTAACAAATATACTGGATTCTGATATACACAGATTCATTAGTTTTAACCCAAAGAATTCCCTTTTCACCAAGAAGTCCCAGAAGTAAATACTTACAAATGCAGTTTTCTTTCCAGCAGTAGCAGTCCCTTTCGGTAGTCCAAGACTCAGTAAGTCAGCTGTACAAATTGTCATTTACCCATGATCCCCCAGGTAACATCTCTTTCAAATCACTGCATTGGTTGGCTAACTATCCACTTCTCTTACTAACCTACAAGTGCATTAATTCTGCAGCAGCTCATTACCTCTCTATGACCTCTCCTATCACCTCCTAATGGACTCAGCTCATCAGGCAAGTCATTTATCTATGTCACTCGCCTGCATCTCCAACTCTTGATTCTGCATTTGCTATACCACAAGCATAGAATAGATTCCCTGAGTAATATATCATGCCCCTTCTCTAAGCTTATTCAAATCATGCCCTTTCTCTGAGCTTATTCAAAACCACAAACTGAACATTGTATCTCTTCAGCAGTGAGAAGATTCATTTCTGGCCCTGTCTTTTTCCCCTTTTCCATCTCCTCCCTCAGAGTCCAACACCCATGAAGCATTTTAGAAATGATTTCCATATGCAATCGGGGATGTCCAGGTGAAAACATGCCCAAAAAAGCTGGCCTCATCCAAGTTCAGACACAGTTTTGGATGCATGGACATCCCCAATGTAAACATAATTGGGAACGTCTATGTAGATGTCGCAGCAATGTTATCATAGACTGGGGACGTCCAGCAGCATGAAAATCATACCACAAGTATCCCCATTTACAGATGTGGGCAGAACAGGGGAAGTGAGAGTCCATTTCCTGTATACCATCCGGATGTTTGCTGGCAGAAAAAGCACTTTCCTGATGCCTATTCAGGCAGGTCTAGATTTAGACAAGTGCAGAGATGTATCCAGCAGTTCCAATATCATCATTTAAAGGAACACCCTGGTCAGGCCTCTGCCACACCCCCATCCTATATGGACATGCCCACGCCAGAGATGCTTCTATTCCCACACTGCAAAATGGCTCTGGGGATATCTACATGATCATTTTCAGACATCTAAATTGCGTATAGGACTTTGAAAACAACTATCTTTCTGGGTTTTTTAGATGTAATGTGGCAGAAATATTTTAAGTGAGAAGTTTTCAAACTGCATAAGATTTATAACTAGATCCTCATTTTGTTCAGCATGATTGCATTTGAAACCCATTTCAAGCTAGTTTTATACAGACCACATTCTGCAATAGATACTAATAAGGCTTTTTCTTCAGATCTAACCCTTGTTCACACTCATTTGATTTGTAAAGGTATATGAGGTCTGTACTGCATTTGTCCTCTGGAATGAAATAGTAACAAAAGAGGGATATATCTAATCATATACCCTGACCTCCACCTTAATTGTCAGTGAAAAATAGGCATGACTGCTATGAAAAGTGACTGAATATTCTTGAACAAGCAGCTCTGACCTACCCACCCTCTCTCCGTGAATGTTAAATATGCAATAAACCACATACATACACACAGTAAGACACAGGAAGAGACTGAATAAGCAAAAGTTTGAAACCTGTGATCTTAAATGCCTATCCTCAAGGCTTCAGACCTGGTAACTTTTCATTTGCACATCTTTTATATACATTCATAATTCAATCATCTTTTAAAAAGTCTACCTTGAGTGAAATTATATCTCACATTTACTTACCTCATGAGCTGCAAAACTGGAAGTGGGGGTGGAGTGGCCTTGAATCCATACAAAAGAGGACTTTTTGTCTTATCCATCACTTAGGTCCTAATATAAATTTTTGGCTATGATCCCAGGCACTTCTGAGTAGTTACTAGCAGAGCAGTGAATGCCTCGGGTGATTAATTTGTCACTTCAAAGCGGAGTTGTACCAAGAGAAATTAAAAAAGCGGTTTAGAGTTAGAGCTAAAAAGGGATAAAAGAGGAAACCAGTATTCTGATTTTTGACCAAATTCCAACCTTCCAATGCTGGAAAAGATTTTATAAAAAAGCTGTGTTTAAGCAGCTTTCTATCATTTTAAATGAACTTCAGGTATTACATTCCTGGCAACCAAGGTATTGCTAGTTTCACAATATAAAAGGTTTTATTGGCTATCATGGATAGTATTAGGATTAAGGTGGATCAGGGTTATGATGGCCTGTGGGTTTAGTTGGACTTGACTTTTGATTGAGTCCAGCACAATTTTTTTCTTTTGGACCACTTTTGAAACATTGGCATAGGTCACATGTGTTCTACTACTACTACTATACTACTACTGATCATTTTTGTATCTATCAGATAGGACTCAAGGAATTTATGGAATTAGTCCCTCTCGGACTTTTATTTTTTATTTATTTATTTTTTACATTTCTATACCGCCCCTTCCAGAGATCAGGGGCGGTTTACAAGGAACCAAAAACATGTTACATAGAACAGAAGTGAACTTTTTACATAAAACCTGGGTTGAGGGTAGGGATAGTGATTTGGGAATTTAGGAAAGTACTAGGTAGGGTTTAACTATATACAGGCAGTTTTACATATGTGTGGACAGGTTTTTCCTTAGCTCTTGTCCTGGTTGTATTAGTTGATGGGCTGTCTTGGTGGTGTGGGTGTGTGTGTTCGGGTGCAGGGCATTTGCTCCATGGTGCAGGGTGAAAAGGTGGGTTTTGAGTTGCTTTCTAAATTCTTTGAGGTCTTTGATTGCGCAGATGTATAGTGGGAGGGAGTTCCAGGTGCTGGGGGCAGAGTATGTGAATGCTCTGGAGCTGGTGGTGTTTTGTTTTGCGGATGGAGGGCAGGATAGTTAAGGAGTGAAGAGCTTTTTTCCTACGGGATCTGGTGCTTTCAGGGGCGAGGAGGAGGGTTGAGAGGAAGGATGGGGCAATCTTGTTGATAAGTTTGAAGGTTGTTACGTGGAACTTATACCTTATCTGACTTTCTATTGGGAGCCAATGTAGCCCATATAGTAGGGGTAATGTGGTCGGTTAGTTTGGCTTTGCAGGTGACTCTAGCAGTGATGTTTTGCATTCATTGGGATATGTGAAGGCTCTTTGCCGGGAGACCCTGCAATAGGCTGTTGTAGTAGTCAAAGTGGGGGGTAATGATGGATTGAATGAATGCTCTGAAGTCATTATCTTCTAGCATGGGCCTTAAATGCTGTATGGACTTCAATTTGAATAGGATTGTTCTGACTGTTCGTTTCAGGTGGGGTATCATGCTGAGGGATGTATCCAGGATTATACCGAGGTATTTAACTTCTTGTTTGATGGGAATTGTGGAGTTGTTGAGGATGATGGTTTGGGGTAGGCTTGTATCTTGGCTCTTTGTGATGAGCAGTGCTTCGTTTTTTTGGTAATTTAGGTTGAGGTTTTATGATTTGAAGAGGGGATCTTTGTTATTATCTATTCTCTTATGGTTCTGGTTATTTATTTGATATACCGCCCTTCCTTAGCAAACAGAGCAGTTCACAATTTACAAACAATTAGAGGTAGGCAGAAGGCCAGAAAGGGAAAAGGAAATTACTGATAGGACAGGCAAAGAGAGGCATACAGGACTATACATATGGGGACAGGATCAGACAAAAGGGGAGGGAAGATCAAAAGCCAGAGAGAAGAGATGGGATTTTAGATTTTGTTTGAAAGTGTTGTGGTGAGGTTCTAACCTAAGGGAAGTGGGCAGTGAGTTCCAGAGCGCCGGGCCGATGAAGAAGAATGTAGAGGAGCGTGTGGATTGGAGGTGAGCACAGGAGGGGGAGGGAAGATGAAGACGGTTTAGGTGGAACGAGCAGGGGGAGGGGTGTCTGGGGGTGTGGAATGTGATGAGGTCTGCCAGATATTGCGGAGTGTTAGTGTGAAGAGCCTTGTGAACTAGAGTAAGTAATTTGAAGTGAGCATGAAAAGAGATGGGTAACCAGTGTAGATGAAAGAGGGGAGGTGTGACATGATCCTGCTGGGAGGAGGAAATGATAAGTCGGGCAGCGGTGTTCTGAATTCATTGTAATCTGCCTATTTGTGATTTCAAGAGGCCAATGAAAACAGAGTTAGAGAAATCAACTCGTGACATAACTAGTGACAGAAGAAGAGTGGTAAGAGCAGGTGGAGCAAGAAAGGGGCAAATTGCACGAATCTGGCACAGGAAAAAGAAGGAGGTTTTGGTGACATGTGAAACATGGGCTTGAAAAGAGAGATCTGAGTCAAAGAGGACACCCAAGTAGCGGAAACAGGACACTAGGGGTATGGAGGATCCTGAGAAAGAGGGGGTCAGTGTTGTGGAGGGACTACAGTGGGTGAACCAAATTGCAACAGTTTTGGTTAAGTTAAGATGAAGACAGTTTAGGGTAAGCCAGTCAGTGACCATTGAGAGACAGGTATTGAGAGCAGAAAGGTCAGGGTGAAGAGGGAACGTGTGATGGAGAAGAACTAGATCGTCTGCATAGTAAAAAGCGGAAATCCCAGATTGCTGTATTAGTAAAGCGAGTGGTGCTAGAAAAAAGATTAAAAAGAAGAGGTGCCAGAACAGAACCCTGGGGGACCCCGCAGGGTAAAGGGAATGGATCGGAGGGGGGAGTAGAGCAGGATGAAGAGAGGACTGCACAGGACCAGAAGGAGAGGAAAGAGTGGAACCACCGATAGACTGTGCTGCAGAGGCCAGCCTCACGTAGACGAAGGAGAAGAAGAGAGTGGTCAACTAGGTCAAAGGCTGCAGATAAGTCCAAAGATACCGCCACCGAGAAGTCACCACAATCGTGAGCCACATGGAGAGCTTTGGTGAAGGCAAGCAGAACAGTTTCAACACTGTGGCCTTGTCGGAACCCTGACTGACGGGGGTGGAGAAAATTGGTGGAGTCCAGATGGTGAGAGAGCTGTGCAAAGACGGCTTTTTCGAGAAGTTTAGAAAGGAAAGGGAGGTTAGAGACAGGGCGATAGTGTGCTGGAGTGTGCTAGAGAGTCGAGTGAGGGTTTCTTGAGGATAGGGCGAATAAGGGCATGCTTCCAGGAGTGAGGAAAAGTGCCCGTGGCAAGACTTGTATTGATCATAGTGAGGATAGGAGGTATGAGTGCCAGAGAGGGAGTAAGTATCCAAGAGGAGGGGATAGGGTCAAGAGAGCAGGATTAGGAAATCAAACGGTTGAGTTCAGCTGCAGTGATTGGATAGAATGTGGCCCATGTGTGTGAGAGTTGCGAGGTGGGGGGGATGAGGTAGGAAGAGGGGAGAAGATGGGGGGGGGCAGGAGGGCAATGATGCCCCGAGGGAGGAGATCTTGGTGCTGAAGAAGTAGTGGAGGGGGGGGAGTTGATTGGACGGATGCAGCAGAGGAGTTGGGGCAGAGAGATGTGAGAGTTTTAAGAGTGGAATAGAGATGGCGGGTCTGGTTAGGGGCAGAGGAGATGGCATTAGAGAAGTATGTTTGTTTGGCAAGATGAACTTTAGAGCGATAGTGTGAGTGATGTGTTTTAAATGATAATAGTGTGGCTGGGGAGGGAGATTTTCGCCATAGTCACTCGGCTTGGCGGAGATGAGTGCGTAACAGATGCAGACCGTTGTGGAACCAAGGTTGTGAAGGGCGTTGGCAAGGGGGGCAGGGTTGTAGGGGGGCTAAACGGTCGAGAGCTGTGGAGAGATTAGAAGCCCAAAGGGAAGCTTCAGAATCAGGGGAGAGGGAAGAAAAATCAGGAGCGAAGCGTTCGGCTGCAGTTGGAAAACGTTGAAGGGTGAGTGGGTTGATGCGAAGAGAATAGCGCAAAGGGGGTGATGTGCCGTGGGAGGGGGACATTGGAGGAGGAGAGGATAGGGAGGGTGGCTTTGAGTGGGAACAATGAAAGAACAGGCAGAGGTGGTCAGTCCACGGCAGATGAGAGGAACACAGGTTTTGTAGCAGGAGGGTAGAGGAGACGGAGGTGATAAGTAGGTCAAGGGTGTGACTAGCAGAGTGAGTGGGGAAAGAGACGTGTTGCAAAAGGGATAGGTCATGCAGGAGAGAGGCAAAGATGTGATCCCTGGAAGAGGAAGGGGAATCAAGGTGAAGGTTCAAATCTCCTGCAATGAGCAGGTGGGAGAAGGCTAGAGAGAGGTCGGAAAAGGTCAGAAAAAGAGAGTCCCAGAGGTTGAGGCGTAGTGCAGGAGGGAAGTAAATGAGGAGGACGTATGTTGGGGGAGAGGTATGTAGATGAAGGAGAAGAGCTTCAGAGTAGTGTAGAAGAGGAGAGAAAACTTGAGTGAAAGGGAGGGTGGGGTGTAGGATGGCTGCCACACCGCCACCTATGCGACCTGTACGAGGATCGGAAATAGTTGAGAAACCAGGGGGAAGGCAACGGGCAAGAAGAGCGTCCTCCCCATCCTTCAGCCAGGTTTCGGTTAGAGATTCCCGGACAATTTATAGCCAATTTACTTGAGAGCTCCACTGTAGACATTTACTCACGATGACATTCAATTGGTGGCTTTTATTAAGAAAAAATAATCTGAAACCATAGCACAATTTAATAAGGCATTGAAAATAGCAGAGGAGTGGTTGGTTCAACATAGCCTGCTTTTAAATGTGACAAAATGTGGGGATCTCTAGGAGACATTGTTCCATCATTAAGATGTGTACCATTGCAAATGTGCAATGAATTTTTGAGTTTGGGAGTATCATTTGATAGACATCTAAATATCTACTCAAATAAGCAAAGTTGTGAAGTCATGTTTCCTGCATTTAGTATGATTCGACAATTAAACCCATTCTTGACTTTGGATAATCCCAGTAAGAGTGGTCTATGCTGGTATTACCACTTGGTTAAGCTACTGCAGTTCTCTATTATCAATGTTTATTCAAAACAGCATTAAATAAATAAATAAATACAATTAACAGACTGCAGCAAAGTTGATATCACACTGATTCTAGCAAATTTATACTAGATTGTAAGCAAATTTGATTAGATTGTAAGCTCTGATGAGCAGGGACTGTCTCTTACATGTCTGTGCAGCACTGCGTACGACTTGTAGCGCTATACAAATGCTCAGTGGTAGTAGTAGTAGAAGTACACTGGATTCTGATCCCAAAGAAAATTCCTTTTACATTTTATGTTAGTCTATAAAGCAGTTGTCATGAGAGTACTCTTACAGGAACATATTCCAAACAGGTCATTAAGATCCTCTGAGCAACTCTTACTGCAATTGTCTATTTCACATTCAGGAAAGTTTTGAGAAGATGGCTATTCAGCCAAATTTAATTTAGCACTGTGTAGAATGGTAGCGTATAGAGCACCTACACTGACTGTATTTTGCTCTAAGTATTTTATAGATATTTTATTGTCCATTTATGTTTTCCTTGTATATCTTAATTTATTGATTGTAAACTGCTTTAATAGCTGGTAGTGATAGGTGATATATTAAGTAAATAAATCAAGTCAAATCAAATATGAATTCTCTCATTCTGCTTTTCAAACCTAAATAAACAAAAATAATTATATCTTAATTCAGCAAATAATATTATAGTGCAAACATTTTTAGTTCTAGCACTGGTACATTGAATCCTTTAATTTTTAGGTAGTGCCATAACTGCTGATCAGGTTTCTAGGGATAAGCCCAAACATTTTTGAATCGTTTCAGTTTTTCATGTTTTTTTGTTTTGTATCAATTTTCCTCAGTAGTGCACACTCTTGCAAAAAAGTGTGCACTATTGATGGGAACCAGGAAATGACAACAACATTGTTAGTTTCTGTTTCATGGAGATCCTGGCTTTCATTGCAAATGAGAGCATATCCCTATAGGTTTCCAAGAGCAACCCATGAAACATAGTAGAGTACAGGGCTGGATTTAAGATTTTGGTGCCCATAAGCAATAGCAGAGAGAAGGGGCAGGGGAAGTGTCAAAAGATTCCAAAGATGGGAGAAAAAGAAGAGGAGCAGAGGAAAGCCATAGTGCCACAGTGGCACCTCTTTGATGCAGCCTATCCACATGGCCCTAAAAATAATTAGAACAGACTTCTTTAACCTAGACATTAGGCGCTTTCAAACTTTGGCATCCTAGGCACTTACCTATGTTACATATGCTTAAATTCGGGCCTGGTGTAGCACCATTGTCAAGCATTGCTGGCAGTTTGGTCACTAAAGTACAATTATCCCATACCTAATAGTGTATAATTATTCCATACTTTATACTGACTGGTTGTAAGCATTTATAATAAACCAAACACTTGTCCTTGTGATAGACTGCATGAAATTTTAATTCACATTAAATATTTAACAACAAGCACAATTTTGTTAATTTCTATATATGTGCCATTCCTGTGCTTTGAACTTAAATTTATGAAAAAGCTTTTGTACAAAACAAGTATGAAATTAAATTACGTGAAACGAGCATTGGCTTAGAGTTTGTCATTTTAAATGGCATTCCATGTCTCTGATTATCTCATAACGGAAAGTTAATTGAAGTTGTATATAATGTCATAATAGATTATTTTATAGATAAGACCACATCTTAGTTACAATTGGAAGTAAATTAAATGAACCCTGTTGAGGAACAATGAAACAAAAAAAAATATGCTTTCTGGAAACACTAAAATGAGTGGTAGCCATAATTTAGCATGAAGTACATACAATACAAAGTTTAAATTTCCTAGGATTCCTCATGATTTTAAATACATGGGGATCAATATACAGAAAAGGTTGATCTCCTAAATTTAGGGGTCCTTTTTACTAGAGTGCACTACAAGAGCAGGTTTAGGTGCACTGTATGGTTGGGCGCGAGGAAAGAACAGTTACTGCATGCTGATTTGCACTATAACTGCGATTTGCATATAGTCACGGTGAATGGGTGGGTTGGGGTGGAGTGGGTATGGGTGTGGGCGAGCAAAGTGCAGTCAGTGCAGAGCTTTCACTGTTGCAATTAGTGCAGGCACAATTACCTTCACTTCAATAGGGGGAGTTAAGTGCACCAGCGATAATAGTACCCAGCATTCATGTGTGGCATCAAATGTTAAATGGAGGGCACCTGCTGTCCATATCCCTGACAGTTAATGTAGCGACTTTGCACTGAACGCATGTGAATTTTCATGCTATTTGCAAATTAGGTGCAAAACCATAGCACACTTTATTAAAAGGGCTCCTTAATCTTCTAAGTTAGGTGCCTAAATTTGTCCCCTATTTCCAGTCAAACATAGGAGTCTAAGGGGTATGTTTACTAAACCGTCCTAATGTTACCGGCGCTAGTTGCAGCGATAATGTAAAGAATGCCATATAAGGAGTGGGCGTTCCAGTCCTAAGGTAACAAGAATATGTATCGCGCAATAGTGGGCGCCGTGGCACGTTAACACGTGTTAACCCTAAGCACATGCCAGCGCAGGGTTAGAAGCTATAATGATGTAGCCCACTGGTTACTGCAATGACTGTGGAGGCAGAGGTCATGGGTTTGATCCTGCAGTGGTGTAATCTAAAAAAGGCTGTCAGAGGCATTTTCTTTTAATTTAAATCAGTGCTGCCAGCAAAAGCACCCTCACAGTGCCATAACCTAAGGTACCTCATAAGGCACCCCATAGGTCATATTATAAAGTGCCCTGTCCGCCAAGGCACCCTATAATGTGCCCTATAGGGTGCTTTACTGGGTGCCTATGAGGAACCTTAGACTACAGCACTGTGAGGGTGTTTCTGCTGGCAGCACTGATTTAAATTAAATGAAAATGCCTCAGACAGCCTTTTTAGATTACACCAAATATGTATATGTATACTTATATGTATATGTATATTGTGAGTGGGCAAGGTGCAGATGTCCTAGACATCAAAAGGGTATATAGAATGTGTCACATTCCTCCTCGATTCTCACCACCACCAAAAAGTTGTCTAATAGACAATATTTTGGTGGTGGTGAGAAGTGAGGAGGAATGTGACACATTCTATCTAACCTTTTTGATGTCTTGGACATCTGCACCTTGCCCACTCACAATCTTAAATGACAGAGGTGTAAGGCAGGGGTCTCCAAATCCAGCCCTGGAGGGCCACAAACCAGTCAGGTTGGCAGGATATCTCTAATGCATATATATCTCATGCATATTCATTAGGGATATCCCGAAAACCTGACTGGTCTGCGGCTCTCCAGGACCAGGGTACCCACCCCTGACATAAGGCAATGGCAGACAAGCAGAACACTAGAGCAGCTCAGCTGCCCCCCACCACTATTTGACATTCAACAGCAGAGGGCACAGTCAGTTTCCACCCACTGCACAGCATTCCAGCCATACACATGCTAACTACAGTCTGCTAGCTAGTACATAGTGCATATTCCTGGAGGAACCATGTGCACCCAAAAATGGGACATGAGCACACACACCAAGCAGGTATGTCAGTGATCGGGACCCAGAAAAGAGAACCCATAAATATCACTTGAAAGAAATAGTGTATAGCACTATGGGGGAACCTAGCCATGCCGTGGTCACTGCTCAGTCAGGGTGAGAGTGACCTCCCAGCATGACATGCTGTGGCCACCCTGTCCGTGCAGGTGGTAGTCGGGCACTACAATGCCCCAGCCATTGCCCTATACCCTGTGCAGATGCATCCTGCCCATGCCACCCTGTCCAGGCCATACCCACAGTACCTTGCTCCTTATTATGCACATTGGCAGGCTAACACTGGAAACAGTGCAAGCAGTGTGGGTTCAGTAAGGTGTAGGCAGCCACAACAAACTGGATAGATAGACACACACTCCCACACCTATGCCAGCATTGTGCATATATAGTTGTTTGTGGCAGCCTTGGCCGCCACACCAGTCCTGGGCACACTGCAGGCATTGCTATGGTACGCAAAACTGTTGGGGTCACTCCCCGGGGTGGTAAACACTGTCAGAATCAATAACTGAAACACACTCCACAGATATCAGAAAGGTTGCTATGATGAATCTCTATCAACAAATTGTGTTTAACTTAGGATTTGTTATCTGACATTAATCATAGCCACCTTTTGATATATGTGGAACGTGTTCCCAAGTTTAGGATGGCATTGCTAAGGTATGCAGGTGCCAGTATTGGGAGATGCTGCTCCGTGCAGGGCCCAACAGCCTGACTCTCCATGAGGCGTTGGATAATGGAGCCTGTGGGTGTGGGTGTTTGTACCCCTGTTGGCCTCTGCTCTAGGGCTGAGTTTCCCAGCTCTGGTCCTGGGGGGCCAAACACTGTTCAGGTTTTCATGCTGTTCCTAATGAATAAGCATGAGATAAATTTGCATACAATGGGAGCAGCGCATACAAATGCAGCACAGGCATATTTATTAGGGACAGCATGAAACCTGAATGGTGTTTGGCCCTCCAGGACTGCAGTTGGGAAACTCTGCTCTAGGGATTGCACATGTTTATGGTGTCTGTGCTCTGTAGGGTAAAATATAGGCGTTTATGGCATGTTTATTTTATCTGCAATAAAGGTTCCGTCTTTATTACCATGGTTTAGTACTGGGTAAAATATGGGGATAGGATTGGCAGGAGCCACAGCTGGGACTTGAACTTGTGATTTTCTGCTCCTGAACACACTGGCTGTGTGTTTATGTTTATGTTTATGTTTATTAAAACTTGATTGACCGCCCTTCAGTAAAAGCAAAGCGGTGTACAATAAATAAAAATCAATAAAAGGCATGAAGCCGGAAAGGAAAGGAAATTTACAATTTAAAAGTAAAGTGGGGTAAGAAACAGTAGGGGAGAGAAATAGAATTATAGGGGGGAAGAGGAGGTAGGGAGGTTAAAGGCCATGGAGAAAAGGTGGGTTTTTAGCTGCTGTTTGAATGTTGCATGACAGGGTTCTAAACGAAGGGAAGTGGGAAGGGAATTCCATAGTGCGGGACCAATAAAGAAGAAAGCTGAAGAGCGGGTGGATTGGAGGCGGGCAGCAGCAGGGGAAGGAAGGGTGAGACGGTTCAGATGGAATGAGCGGGGGGTGTGCCTGGGAGTGTGAAAATGAATAAGGTCAGCTAGATATTGTGGGGTACTGGTGTGAAGGGCCTTGTGAACTAAGGTGAGTAGTTTGTACTGGGAACGAAAGGAAACGGGTAACCAGTGTAGATGGATGAGAAGAGGGGTTATGTGGTGATAGGGGGACGAGTGTGTGAGAAGGCGAGCTGCGGTGTTTTGGATTCTCTGAAGGCGATGAAGTTAGGAAGAAGACAAACCAGTGAGGATAGAGTTAGAGAAGTCGACCCGGGACATAACTAAGGAGAGAAGTAGTGTGGAAAGAGCAGAAATGGAGAGGAAGGGACGAATGGCCCGAATTTGGCGTAGAAAATAGAAAGAGGTTTTAGTGATATGGTAAATATGAGCGTGAAAAGTGAGGTCCGAGTCAAAGAGAACACCGAGATAACGAAAAGAGGTGACCAAGGATATAGGGGTGTTGGAAAGGGAAGGGGCCAGAGGGGGGGAAGGGTGACTGTGAGGAAACCAAATGGCGGTGGTCTTAGTTAGGTTAAGGTGAAGACAGTTCTGGGTCAGCCAGTGTGTGACGGCTGAGAGGCAGTTATTTAGAGGAGTGAGGTCGGGGTGGGAAGGGGATGTGTGGTGAAGAAGAAGAATGTCATCCGCATAGTAGAAAGCAGATATCCCGAATTGCTGGATGACTAGTGTAAGGGGTACCAGGAACAGATTAAACAGAAGAGGGGCCAAGACCGAACCCTGGGGGACCCCACAAGGTAGAGGAAAGGGAGCGGACGGTGGCATGGTGGAGGAGGCAGGAAGAACTGAAGCTGAGCGGGCATAGAGAAAGGAGTGAAACCACCTGTAGACATTGCCGTAAAGACCAGCTTCACGGAGACGGGTTAGAAGGAGGGAGTGATCAACTAGATCAAAGGCCGCAGAGAGATCAAGTGCTACCGCCAATGAAATGTCCCCACGATCATGTGCCACATGCAGGGAATTAGTGAAAGCGAGAAGGGTGGTTTCGACACTGTGCCCTGGACGAAAACCTGATTGACGGGGGTGAAGATAGTTAGTAGAATCGAGGTGGTGAGAGAGTTGGGCGAAGACAATCTTTTCGAGAAGCTTAGAAAGGAATGGGAGGTGAGAAACAGGGCGGTAATGATTTGGATCATGCGGGTCGAGGGAGGATTTCTTGAGGATGGGATGGATTAGAGAATGTTTCCAGGGTTGGGGAAAGGTTCCTGTGGAGAGACTATTGTTTAATATGGAAAGGATGTAGGGAAGGACGGCAAGAGAGGGTGTAAGCAACCACGAGGATGGGATGGGATCAAGGGGGCAGAAAGTCTTGTTAGAGGTAGAGATGAGTTTATGAACTTCGGCAGATGAGGTTAGCGCAAATGATGACCAGGTGTGAGAGAGGTGGGATGAAGGAGGGGGGGAAGCTACGGGGGGTGGAGAGGAAATAGGTGAGGGACAAACCAGCAAGGACGCTCTTAGAGAGGCGACTTTTGCACTAAAAGTAGAAGCTAACAGAGAAGGGTCAGGAGTAGGATGAGAGGGTGTAGAAGAGGAAATGGGAAGGAGGGAGGTGAGAGATCAGAGTGTAGAGTAAAGGTGGCGAGTCTGATTTGGGGCACTGGTGATGGCATCGGAGATGAAAGTGCATTTTGCAAGGAGAGTCTGGGAACGGTAGAAAGCATGATGAGCTTTGAACGAAGACAGAGTAGTTGGGGATGGATTTTTGCGCCATTGGCGTTCGGCTCTACGGAGTTGGGAACGGAGGAGACGGAGACCAGGATGAAACCAGGGTTGGGAGATGCGACGCTTAGTTGGGCAGGGGCGAAGGGGGGCAATGGAGTCAAAAGCAGATGAAAGGGAAGAAAACCATGAGGATGCTTGGGCGTTGGGAGATAAAGAGGCAAAGTCTGGGGGAAGAAAGGTGGGGGCAGGGGGAAAACTATGGACTGTATCAGGAGTGAGTAGCCTAGATAGTCGGGGGGGGGGGGCAAGGGACATGAGGGGAGGGGAGGGGGATGGGGAGGGAGTGGATGGGAGCAGGAAACAGTGAGACAAACATGATCAGTCCAAGGGAGGGGGAGAGCAGCTAGATCGGAAAACAGTAGCTGGGATGTTGCTGGGGTGATGAGGAGATCAAGGGTGTGTCCAGCAGAGTGGGTAGGAAAAGAGACATGCTGGGTAAGGGAGAGATCTTGGAGGAGGGCTAGAAAGGCGTGTTCCCTTGGGGAGGAGGGTGAGTCAAGGTGGAGATTGAAATCCCCAGCAATGAGGAGGTGTGGGAAGGCCAGGGAAATATCAGAAAGGGTCCGGAGGAGCACTGCACTGCACCAAACCGTTGCCACAGGAGTAGATCATTCCCAGGGGATACCATGACTGTTCATCAGACAGACCTTGTCTGTTGCAGTGCATGGTACCCACCTAAACGGGGCTTGGCCGTGGTTTGTTGTGGGCAGATGCCACTGCCCCCTCCGCCACCAGCACCCCTCCGCCACCATGCTGACATGCCCTTATGCCGATGGTGCTGGTGGTGCGCAGTCCCAGGCCATCCAGTGTGCCAGTAGGCAGCTGCCTATTGTGTGGGTTCTCGGGTAGAGGTGCCTACATGGACATGCGCGCTTCCCGCCAGCACCGCATGCCAATGTTATGTGCCCTTGGGGGTACCTGCTGGGTAATATCCCCTGTGGCACTGTGGGACACACACTCATGCCCATGTTGGACTTTCGTCAGTTGCTGTCTTGCTGCTTTACAGTTTCGGCATTCCTATGTGCTACCTAGGCATCTGCCTAGTCCGCACTGTGCCCCAGCTGGACCACAGCATGTGCCGCCTGCAGCCCCCTGTATCCCATTTACAGCATCAGTACAGTTGCCCTTTTCTACGTGCCCACTCTGCTGTTGCTTCACATGTGCACGCCATAACAAACCTACCCAATATAAACGGCAAAAACCCTGATCACCGCTATTTCCATGTGGGATCATTCACTTTGTAGGGGGACAGAGCATCGGCCCTTCAAACATGATATCTTCCTTTTTACACTTTGTCAATAGTGTTGCTTGATGTTTATCATTAATATCACTATTGGCCAGCTTGGTTATTGGGATTTCAAATGTGGTTCTGGTCATTTTCTATGTTTATTTGCCTTTTTGGTTCCTGCACATATATTACTACTATCACATTTCTGGGTTTCCCTGCCTTTGCTGTACATTGCTGACTGAAATGGTTTCTCTCTCCTGCAAATGTGCTTCTAGCGTGAGGTTTTCATTGGCGCTAATTTTCAGACCTTCATTTCATGGCGTTAGTGTGCATGGAGCCTCTCCCCGCCCACTCTCCTCCCATTGACCCCTATCTACGCCCTCTGGGGAGCCTTACTCCACCCTTCAGACCCGGCTTTCACAGTGTTAGTGTGCCTTAACGCTGCTGCTGAGGTTATCGCGCGATACGTGATGTTATCGCATGATAATGTTACGTTATCGCGCGATAATGTTACATATCGCATGATAACATTGGCGCTGCTATGTTAAGACAGTTTAGTAAACATACCCCTAAGAGGTGAATTTTCAGCAGAAAAATTAGGCATCTATGTTTGATCCTAAATTTGAGAGCTAATTTTTTTTTTTAATATCGACCCCTTCCATTAGTTGTTTGTATGCTCCAGAGAAAGTCTGCTGGCTACAAAGTTCTTCAGTCCTTCTTATTATTATTGAGTGATTTCAGAAAAGCTTCCACATCTCTGGACAATGCAAATATCTGCACCCTTCTGACATGCATAGCTCGCAGCTTTGGTGGGTAGAGCATTGCATATTTAATGCCCTGGTCTCACAGATGCACACTCTGAGCCCTGTCTAGCTTAATGTGGTCATCTTTAATATTTAGATCCAATGCCTCCAGGATCCACTGCTACATACAAACAGTCAATACTTTCTGATTTTTCAGGAAAGACAATGACTCTCAGGTTATTCCTTTCATCACACTTCTTGGTATCCTCCTGACATTCAGCCATTGTCTTAACCTTGCAGGAACTAGCTAAGTCCTGAGCTCACCACACCACTTGATCAAAACACTTGGAATGCTCCTGCAATAGCACTGTAACTTGCGAGATTTTACTTGAAACTTCTTGAAGTCTGGAATCCAAGCTCATCATGATCTCGGTGGGAAAATTATTCATTACTTCCCCAGTATGCACAGAAACTGGGATCAAAGGACCCAACTCATCATCTAAAGTTTGCACATCTGCCAACCCTGCGCTCTTCAAGGCTTTTCAATCAGCTTGCTTTACCATATGTTTGCTCATCCCACAGAGCTAGTATTGATCTTTTCTTTACTTTTTTTTAACCATGCCTGTCTCCAAAACCTATCTCTATTCTAAGCAGTTAAATCAGGAATATTAAAAAGGCACTGTGAGGACGTTAAGAAACAGTGCAGTCTCCAAGCTCACCTTCTCTTGGCAGCCAGCTTAGGAAGAATTTTGAAAGCAAGAGTTATTCATTTACTGAGAATTAGCCCCTTCTAATGAATTTCTGAAATGTTTCTTCCAGTATCAGGCCACTTTGGTAGGAAGCACAAACCAAGGAGAGGTCCCCCACATGAAGCAGCACAGTAGGAGAGAGCATCAGAAGTGGGGGAGAGGGAAGGAAGGAGGGAAGGAAAAAAGGAAGAAAAGGGTGGGAAGAGGAAAAGGAAAAAGTTGAGGAAAAGTGAAATAAAGAGGAGGAAGGAGAAGGGAAGGATGAAGGGGAGGACAGTGAAAGAAGGAAAAGGAAAAAGGGGGAAGCAGAAAAGGAGAAGAAAAGAAGAAGAAAAGATATGATAAGAAAAGGGAACACAAAAAAAATGAGTATACGGAATGATTTTATCTATATGATTTTTTACTTATTTTGACTTTTGTAATTGATGTTTTATTATTTATGTATTTTCTATGTATTTGATATATCATTGTTGATGTCATATGTTTTATATTTGTAGAAATCGGTGGTTTATGATTGGACTCCTGACACAGGCAATATCGTGCCGAAACACGGCCATGTTGGGTCATTGAATACAATTTTTAGCATATTCCTCGGAGTCCTGGTGCTTTCCCCTGTTGTGTTTCTTCTTCTTTAATAGGAAGGTCTGACAAGTAGGGTGCAAACAGGAGTATTCCAACAACCCCTGAAAGGAATCAAAAGAAATTTGCAAGGAATAATATGGCAAATTTATTTTTCCATAGGAATGAATAATACAGCTTGGGCTTAAGAAGAAATGAAATTCATGGGGGTATGTTTACTAAACCCTCTTAATGTGCGCCCAGCGTTAGTGTGCAGGATGCCATATAAGGAGTGGGCATTTCAGTTTAAAGTAGCAAAATGGGATTAGCGCGCGATAACGCAGGCTGCTGCGCACATTATCGGGCAAAGCGCCGCTAAGCGCGTTACCGCGCGGTAATCTTAAGTAGGCGCACAGACATCCAAACATAGAAACAGAAGTGTAGCACAATGGTTAATACACTAACTGACGATACAGGGGTCATGAGTTCAATCCCCCAGTATGCCTAATGCATAAGGCTGTCTGAGACATCAGCTATGACATGTAAGTATTGTTTCCTGAGGCATTTTATTTGTATTTTATTTATTGCTGCCAGCAAACACACCCTCACGTGCCGTAACCTAAGGTGCCACATAAGGCACCCTATAAGGCACCCCATAGGGCACATTATAAAGTGCACTGTCCACCACTGCACCCTATAATGTCCCCTATAGGGCACCCTATAAGGCGCTCCATAGGACACCTTATAAGGCACCTTATATGGACTGTAACCATAAGGTGCCTCAGAAGGCGCTTTATAGGGTGCCCTATAAGGCGCCTTATAGGGCGCCTTCTGAGGCACCTTATGGTTACAGTACCCTGAGGGTGTTTTGCTGGCAGCACTAATGTACATTAAAAAAAGACAATGCTTTGGACAGCCCTATCAAAGAACCCCTACTGTGGGTTTGAACCCATGACCTCTGGCTCCACAAGTAGTGAAATAACCAGTGGGCTACAGCTCCATAGCTGCTTGCAAACCCCTGGCTGGCTGCAGAAGGACTGCACGTCACCACACAAACAGTCTGTTGTGGTCACCAGGATAGGGTTAACCCACCCATACCCATGATGCACTGCACATGCAAATCAGCAGTCTACAGATGATCACAAGATGGGGTATGCACCCCCACAGCACATCAGCCTGGTAGGTGGAACTGATCGTGTGTGGTACTGGCACAGAGTAGCTACACACCGTCACATTGTGCAGGTACTGCAATCACCCTGAGGGTGAGGTGGGGCGCCCAGCCCCAGGTCCACAGCAGAGATAGGCCATGCTGCAGGTCCCCAGCAGTGCTAATGTGTGAGATAGGTAGTTTCTGCAGACACACCTTGGATATATCTGTATGTCTCAGTCAGGTTTAGCCCCTATGGACCCCTAGGAGGATTATGTACCACCACCCTCCTCCTCCTCCTCCAGGGCTGAGGGGGGTAAACTGGTCTCCCACCAACAGATCCACATTCTACCTCCCTGCAATGGTGGCAGTAGAGGGGACCATCAACCCCAGTCCTGCTGGGGAACAGACACCCTACAGGGCAGTCAATGCAGCTCTGTACACATCCATAACGCAATAGCAGACAGACATTTGGCCTGGATATGCTAAACTGCACCCCACCACTATATGATATTCTCCAGCAAAGCTTTCAGCTGCTGCACCCTGCAAGGCGTTCCATCAAGACACATACCAGCTGCAGACAGTCTGCTAGCTAGTCCATAGTGCATGTTCCTGGTGGAAATACGTGCACCCAGAACTGGGATGTCAGCATACACACCAAGCAGATACGTCAGTGACTGGGCCCCAAAAGGGAACCCATAAATATCACTTGAAAAAAATGCTATATAACACTATGGGGGAGCCTAGCCATGCCGTGGTCACTGCTCAGTCAGGGTGAGAGTGATCTCCCAGCGGAACATGCTGTGGCCACCCTGTCTGTGCAGGTGGTGGCTGGGCACTACAATGTCCCAGCCAGTGCCCTATGCCCTGTGCAGATGCATCCTGGCCAGGCCACCCTGTCCAGGCTATACCCATGGTACCTTGCTCCTCATTATGCACATTGGCAGGCCAATACTGGCAACAGTGCTGGCAGTGTGGGCTGTGGAGGGTGTTTGCAGCCACCACACACTGGATAGACAGACACACACTCCCACACCTATGCCAGCATTGTGCTACTATAGAGGTGTTTAGCAGCCCTGGCCACCACACCAGTCCTGAGCACAGTGCAGGCATGGATATGGTACGCAATACTGTTGGGGGTCACTCCCCAGGGTGGTAAACACTGTCAGAGACCAGACCTGAAGCACACTCCACAGACATCAGAAATGTTGCTATGATGGAGCTCAATCAGCAAACTGTGCTTAACGTAGGAATTGCTATCTGCCAGTAATCATAGCAAACGTTTGATAGCTGTGTACCGTATTCCCAGGTGTAGGGTGGCATTGCTAAGGTATGCAAGTGCTAGTATTGGGAGATACCCAATGTCCTGCCTCTCCAGGGGGCATTGGCTAATGGAGCCTGTGGGTGTGGGTGTGTCTGCCCCTGTTGGCTGCTGCTTTACGGCAGAGGTTCCCAACTCCAGTCCTGGTGTGCCAAACACTGTTTGGGTTTTCATGCTGCCCCTCATGAATATGCATGAGATACATCTGCATACCATGGGGGTGGTGCATAGATATGCAGCACAGGCATCTTTATTAGAGGCAGCATGGAACCTGAATGGTGTTTGGCCCTCCAGGACTGCATTTGGGAGACTCTGCTCTAGGTAATGCGCCTGTTTATGGTGTCTTTGCTCTGTAGGGTAAAATGTAGGTGTTTTGGGCATGTTTACGTCATCTGCAATAAAGGTTCTGTCTGTATTAGCACGTTGTAGTAGTGGGTAAAAAATGGGGACTGGGTTGGCAGGCACCATAGCTGGGACTTGAACCTGTGACCTTCTGCCTCCTAACACACTGGTTGTGTGCACTGCACCACCGTGTTGCCACAGAGACAGTGCATTCCCTGGTGATACCATGACTGTTTGTCCGGCAGGGCCTGTCTGTTGCAGTGCATGGCACCCACCTACACAGGGCTAGGCCATGGTCTGCTCTGGGCAGCTGCCACTGCCCCCCTCCACCACCAGTACCCCTCTGCCACCATGCTGACATGCCCTTCTGCTGGTGGTGCTGGTGGTGTGCAGTCTCAAGCCATCCAGTGTGCAGGTAGGCGGCTGCCTATGGTGCGTGTTCTGGGGTAGGGGTGCCTGCATAGATGTCCACGCTTCCCCCCAACACCGCCTGCCAATGTTCTGTGCCCTTGGAGGTATCTGCTGGGTACTATCCCCTGTGACACTGTGATAAACACTCTCGTGCCCATGTTGGGCCCTCATCAGTTGCTGTCTGGCTGCTGTACAGTTTCAGCATTCTTAAGTGCCACCTAGGCATCTGCCTAGTCAGCACTGTGCCCCAGCTGCACCACAGCATGTGCCGCCTGCAGCCCTCTGTATCCCCTTTCCCAGCATCTGTCCAGTTGCCCATTCCGACATGCCCGCCCTGCTGTTGTGGAACATGTGCATGCCATAGGAAGCCTGTCCAATGGAGAGGGAAACCCTGATCAGTGCTATTTCACTGTGGGATCATTCACCTTGTATGGGGACGGAGCGTAGACCCTTCCAAAATTCATATATTTTTTGGGGGGGCTTTCTTGGGAGTGTTTTTTGATGTTTCCCATTACTGTGGAATTGCACAGCGCGCACATTAAGAAGGTTTAGTAAACATACCCCATTGTCTCTTACTTGATGTAGAAGATAAAACATTTTGACAGACCATTCCAATGAAGGAATATTGTTTTTCTTATTGTAAGGACTGACAGCTTTGAAGATTAAAAGAGGGTATATCTCATCTCACTGATTGAAGCTAGGGTATTTATTTAGATTTTCACACTTTAACCTTATATTCCCTTGATGCAGCCATTTGCCAATTCTCTCTTCTACCTGTATGCACAAATATTCCATAGTGTACTTTCTGTAAAATGAGTGGAAAATACAGTCAGACAATGTTTTGTAAGCGGTCCTTCTTCCCACTGGCATCTTAAATTGCAGAGGTTTGCAAGATGGTTTTGTCACTCTGTTGAATTGTAAAAATATTTAAAAAAAGGAAAAAAAACATTCCCTCCAAAAAACAAACAAAAAATACTACCAGTATTTTTTTTTTCATTTACAGCTTGGACTCCTGGAGATGCTGCTGCTATGATGTGTATGTAATCTGCCAATGAATGATTATGAGAGGGGGATTAGAGAATAGGGCATTGAGGAGGAGGGGAAGGGTGGGTCAGAGGATGTTGTGGTAAGGGATGTATGTAGAGACAAAATGGAACTAGAAGGAAGTAGGGCGCTGTTAGTAGCTTTATTGTGAAATAAGAAGGTATGTGTTTGCCGTTGTGTGTAGAGAAGGAAGGGATAAGTGAATGGGGAAATATAGTGGAAGTGAGAAAATAGCAAAGGAAGAAGGAAAGGAAGGAGGAGGAGTGGAAAGAGGGAAAGGGGGAGATTGTGATAAAGTGTAGAAGTAAGGTGCAGGAAGATGAGAGAGAACTTTAGGAAAATAAATAGGAAAAGTGGAAGCAGTGATCACTGACTTGAATGGAGCTATGTAAATACTAACAGAAGCCAAGAGGGTTTACTCCTGCTTCAGGCAGAAGTTAATCTATTTACTTGAGAGGCAGCTGAGCGGCATGCAGCTTCCACTTGGAAA
Organism: Ichthyophis bannanicus; assembly: GCA_033557465.1. Taxonomy (NCBI): domain Eukaryota; kingdom Metazoa; phylum Chordata; class Amphibia; order Gymnophiona; family Ichthyophiidae; genus Ichthyophis; species Ichthyophis bannanicus. The sequence continues at coordinate 407,080,686 of CM066035.1, read as the reverse complement.
ACTGGCAGAATAATTCACTCATTTTAGGTCTGCAGATATATGGAACTGTTATGGAGGTCTAACTACTACTACACAGACATAATATTTGGCTGCAGGATAACAATTCCAATTGGTGCATATTTTGAGATAGTCATCCATGTATGCTGACTAATTCACATGTCATCTGTGCAGTATATAATGCCACAGTGTAAGATCCTCTCAAATGTAAACAGATGTAGAGGAGTAGCCTAATGGCTTGGTAACCAAGAGACCAGGGTGTGATTCCCACTAGCACTCCTTGTGGCCTTGGGCAAGTCACTTAACTCTTCATTGCCTCGGAAGAAAGGCCTGACAATCTACTTTTGGTCACACTGACAAGAAAACCCAGTTGCTGCTGGGTTGCCAGGAGACCGCACTGACTCAAAGGTACACATTGCATTTGCAATGGGGTCATTTTTAAGAGTGTTTAGGCTCCTAACTTTGGGGCTGATGCAGAAATAATCCCGTGCTATGCTCTAGCGCAGCATTTTGCTGGCTATTTTCCCACATTAGTCTTACTCTCTGATTAAGAAATTAAGCTAGTGTGGGAAAATCACCAAAAAACCCACTGCAATGGCATGCCAATTGCATGCAAAATAATGAATACTTAATTGCTCCTAATATAAAAAACTGCGCTGAAACTTAGGGGCATGTTTACTAAGCAGTCTTAACGTGTGCTCTTCCACGTTATCGCACGATAAGGTACCTTATCGTGCAATCATGGCGCTTTATTGGGCGCAGAGGTACCTTAACGCGCGATAACGCGTGCAGCGGGGCAAATGAACGCTGAGGGCGGAGAAAGGCTCCCAGAGGGCGGAGGAAGGCTCCTCAGGGGCAGAGAGAGAGGGTCAAATGGCGGAGAGTGGGAGGGGAGAGGCTCCCTGCACACAAACGCTGTTAAATTCGAGGATGAAAACTAATGCCAGTGAAACCCTGGCGTTAGAGCTGATTTAAAGAGAAAAGAAACCATTTCCGTCAGCAATCTACAGCAAAACCAGGGAAACCTACAAAATGTGATAAGTGTGATACATGTACACGGAAGAAAAGGGCAAATAAACATTGAAAATGACTTGAACAAAATGGAAAAAAAACATAACCAAGCTGGGCAATAGTGATATTAATGGGAAACATAAAAAAACCCCCCGAGAACGTTCCAAAAAAAAGATATGAATATTGGAAGGGTTTATGCTCCGTCCCCATACAAGGTGAATGAGCCCACAGTGAAAGTGCGTTGAGCAGGGTTTTCCCTCTCCATTGGGCAGGTGTCCTATGGCGTGCGCATGTTCTGCAACAGCAGGGCGGGCATGTCGGAACGGGCAACTGGACAGATGCTTCAAAAGGGGACACAGAGGGCTGCAGGCGGCACATGCTGTGGTGCAGCTGGGCCACAGTGCGGACTAGGGTGATGCCTAGGTGGCCCATAGGAATGCTGAAACAGTAGTGCAACCAGACAGCAACTGATGAGGGCCCAGCATGGGCATGAGTGTGCTTCCCACAGTGTCACAGGCAATAGTACCCAGCAGGTACCCCCAAGGGCACAGAACATTGCCAGGCGGTGCTGGGGGGAAGCTTGGACAGCTATGCAGGCACCCCTACCCCAGAACCCGCACCATAGGCAGCCGCCTATCCACACACTGGATGGCCTGAGACTGCGCTCCACCAGCACAAGGGGATGTCAGCAGGGTGGCAGAGGGGTACTGGTGGTGGAGGGGGCAGTGGCAGCTGCCCAGAGCAGAGCGTGGCCTAGCCCTGTGTAGGTGGGTGCCATGCACTAGAACAGACAGGCCCTGTCTGACAAACAGTCATGTTATCCCCAGGGAATCTCTGTGGCAACATGGTGGTGCAGTGCACACAGCCAGTGTGTTGAGGAGCAGAAGGTCACAGGTTCAAATCCCAGCTGTGGTTCTTGCCAACCCAGCCCCCATATTTTACCCACTGCTAATACAGACAGAACCTTTATTGCAGATGACGTAGACATGCCCAAAACACCTACGTTTTACCCTACAGAGCACAGACACCATAAACATGCGCATTACCTAGAGCAGAGTCTCCCAAATGCAGTCCTGGAAGTCCAAATACCATTCAGGTTCCATGCTGCCTCTAATAAATGTGGCTGTGCTGCATTTCTATGCACCACCCCCATGGTATGCAGATGTATCTCATGCATATTAATTAGGGACAGCATGAAAACCCGAACAGTGTTTGGCACACCAGGACTGGAGTTGGGAACCTCTGCCCTAGAGCAGCGGCCAACAGGGGCAGACACACCCGCACCCACAGGCTCCATTATCCCAAGCCTCCTAGAGAGGCAGGATGTTGGGCCCTGCGTGCATCTCCCCATACTAGCACTTGCATACCTTAGCAATGCCACCCTAAACATGGGAAAACTGTACACAGCTATCAAAAGGTTGCTATGATAACTGGCAGATAGCAATTCCTACGTTAAGCACAACTGGCTGATTGAGCTGCATCATAGCAACCTTTCTGATGTCTGTGGAGTGTGCCTCAGGTCTGGTGTCTGACAGAGTGACCCCAACAGTATTGCGTGCCATAGCCATGCCTACACTGTGCCCAGGACTGGTGTGGTGGCCAGGGCTGCCAAACACCTCTATAGTTGCACAATGCTGGCATAGGTGTGTGGCGCGTGTGTCTGTCTATCCAATGTGTGATGGCTGCCAACACCCTCCACAGCCCACATTGCTAGCACAGTTGCCAGTATTGGCCTGCCAATGTGCATAATGAGGAGCAAGGTACTGTGGGAATAGTCTGGATAGGGTGGCCTGGCCTGGCCACATCTGCACAGAGCACAGGGCAATGGCTCAGACATTGTAGTGCCCAGCCACCATCTGCACGGACAGGGTGGCCACAGCATGTCCTGCTCTGAGGTCACTCTCACCCTGACTGAGCATTCAACACGGCATGGCTAGGTTCCCCCATAGTGCTATATAATATTTTTCTCATGTGATATTTATGGGTTCTCTTTTGGGGCCCAATCACTGATTTATCTGTTTGGTGTATATGCTGACATCCCATTTATGGGTGCACTCATTTCCACCAGGAACATGCACTATGGACTAGCTAGCAGACTGTCTGCAGCTGGTATGTGTCTTTATGGAACGCCTTGCAGGGTGCAGCGGATGAAGGCTTTCTGCAGGAGAATATCAGATAGTGGTGGGGTGCAGCTTAGCATATCCAGGCCTAATGTCTGTCTGCTATTGTGTTATGGATGTGTACAGAGCTGCATTGACTGCCCTGTAGGGTGTCTGTTTCCAAACAGGACTGGGGTTGATAGTCCCCTCTACTGCCACCATGGCAGGAAGGTAGAATGTGGATTTGTTGGTGGGAGACCTGTTTACCCCCTCAGCCCTGGAAGAGGGTGGTGGTACATAATCCTCCTAGGGGTCCATAGGGGCTAAACCTGACTGACATACAGATATATCCAAAGTGTGTCTGCAGAAACTACCTATTTCTCACACTAGCACTGCTAGGGACCTGCAGCATGGCCTATCTCTGCTGTGGACCTGGTGCTGGGCGCCCCACCTCACCCTCAGGGTGAGTGCAGTACCTGCACAATGTGACGGTGTGTAGCTACTCTGTGCCAGTACCACACACGGTCAGTTCCCCCTACCAGGCCGAGGTGCTGTGGGGGTGCATACCCCATCTTGTGATCATCTGTAGACTGCTGATTTGCATGTGCAGTGCATCATGGGTATGGGTGGGTTAACCCTATCCTGGTGACCACAGCAGACTGTTTGTGTGGTTACGTGCAGTCCTTCTGCAGCCAGCCAGGGGCTTGCTAGCAGCTATGGAGCTGTAGCCCACTGGTTACTTCACTACTTGTAGAGCCAGAGGTCATGGGTTCTAAACCCACAGTAGGGGTTCTTTGATAGTGCTGTCCAAAGCATTGTCTTTTTTTTTCATGTACATTAGTGCTGCCAGCAAAACACCCTCAGGGTACTGTAACCATAAGGTGCCTCAGAAGGCGCCCTTATAGGGCACCCTATAAAGCGTCTCTGAGGCACCTTATGGTTTAAGTCCGTATAAGGTGCCTTATAAGGTGTCCTATGGAGCGCCTTATAGGGTGCCCTATAGGGGACATTATAGGGTGCCGTGGCGGACAGTGCACTTTATAATGTGCCCTATGGGGTGCCTTATGCGGCACCTTAGGTTACGGCACGTGAGGGTGTGTTTGCTGGCAGCAATAAATAAAATGCCTCAGGAAACAATACTTACATGTCACAGCTGATGCCTCAGCCAGCCTTATGCATTAGGCACACTGGGGATCAAACTCATGACCACTGTATCATCAGTCAGTGTAGTAACCATTGTGCTACACTTCTGTTTCTATGTTTGGATGTCTGTGCGCCTACTTAAGATTACCGCGCGGTAACGCGCTTAGCGGCGCTTTGCCCGATAATGTGCGCAGCAGCGCACATTATCGCACGCTAATCCCGTTTTGCTACTTTAAACTGAAACGCCCACTCCTTATATGGCATCCTGCACACTAACGCTGGGCGCACATTAAAAAGGTTTAGTAAATATACCCCTTAGTAACATAGTAAATGATGATGGCAGATAAAGACCTGCATGGTCCAATTAGTCTTCCCAGTGAGGTGGCGAGGGTTATACCCTCCGCTCTGTGCAGGTTACCCCCTCTGTGCTTTCGTTTTGCACTTGAACATCCCTTCTAAAATTCCCCACTATATGCTCAAAATGAGTATATGACCCAGACTCTACCTTTCTCAGCATAACTCTTGTAATATTCTCTTAAAGATTTTCATATAAATAATTGCCTCAGAAAAATCCAAATTATCAGTGCCCATGTTTAATGCACACTACCAAGTTTAAGGGTATGTTTACTAAACGGCGCTAACGGTGCAGCTGCGACATTATCGCGCACTAAGTGATGTTATCGCGTGATAATGGCGCATTACTGTGCGAGAACGTCACGTATCGCGCGATAATGTGGCTGGCAGCGTTAAGGTGCACAGAGGGTGGAGTAAGGCTCCTCAGAGGGCGGAGTAAGGCTCCCCAGGGTGGAGAGAATGGGTCAATGGGCGGAGAGTGGACGGGGAGAGGCTCCATGCACACTAACGCCGTGAAATGAAGGTCTGAAAAGTAGCGCCAGTGAAAACCTCGTGCTAGAGGCACATTTGCAGGAGAGAGAAGCCATTTCAGTCAGCAATGTACAGCAAAGGCAGGGAAACCAAGAAAAGTGATAGTAGTGATACATGTGCAGCAGCAGCAACATTGTGGCCAAGTACGAGAGGGCACGATGGTGAGGCTGCAAATGGGGCACAGGGAGCTGAAGGCGGGACATGCAGTGGGGCAGCTGGGGCACAGGGTGGACCAGGCAGATGCCTAGGTGGCACATAGGAACACAGAAACAGAAAAACAGCAAGCCAGCGATTGACCAAGGGCAAACATACCCACGAGTGTGTGACCCACAGTGTCCCAGCGGACATCACCCAGCAGGTACCCCAAAGGGCACATAACATTGACAGGTGGTGCCGGGGGGAGCGCAGATGTCAATGTAGGCACCCCTACCCCAGACCTCACACCATAGGCAGCCACCTACTGGCACACTGGATGGCCTGGTTAAAGGTGGTTATTTAAACAGTTCCATAAGGCCTTCTTGCTCCTCACTTGGTTTTGTGGTTTGATTTTGGTTTGTAGATGGGGCACCGGCATTGACTGCCAGCACTAGTCATTGAACCTGGCATCAGACTACGTTCGGTTGGTTTGTTTCATTATTCTTTATTTTTCGTTTTAATTTGAGCTTTAAGTTTATTTTACAGTATTTATACTATATTGAAGTCATGTACACTGAGGTTGGCCTTGCAATACGCCTGGTACAGCAGTCGTTTCCCTAGTTGAGCGATAACGATGTATCGCTTGTACTTACACTTTTAAAGTAGACAGTTAGTGGCTCCCCCATTTGGCGGGTACAGCCCTGAATTTAAAAAAAAAAAGGGCATCAATTTCACTTGCCGCTCCTGCCACAGTACTTCACCTCCCTTTTTCTGCTCCTCCTGTTCTCTTCCAGTCTTTCAATTATTTATTTATACACAAGTGTTTCTTTTCTCTGATTTTAGTACTACTTTATATTTGTTTTGTTTCTTTTTATAGTTGAGTCCCATAGGATAAAGGATATCCACAAAGTAGTTCTCCTACGTTATTGCAAAGGTATTTATTTTTCTCCACTATTTTATTGTCACATTCTAAGCTCTTCTCATCTTATTTCTGGTATTTACATGTATAATACTTATGTTTTATGACTTTTTAATGTTTATATGTACTTATTAATTGGTAATTATTCATTTATTGATGGTTCTGCATTCACATTTTTTAACTCTTCACTACATAATGTTTCAGAGTTTATATTTATTACTATTTTTTAAATATGAACTAGTAACTTATATTTTATGTATTTACGTTTATTGAGATATAATTTAAATATGTATGTACTCATATTTATGGTATTATCTGTTCTTTTATGTGTTTTTAATAATTATTTATGTGTTTATACATTTATTATTAATCTTGTCTATATGTTCATGTTTTTAGTCAATATCTGCCTGATCAGCCCCTGACGAAGTGTGCGAAACACGGCCTGTGTCGGGTTGGCAGTAAGAAGTATCAATAAACTCTGTTGTTATAATCACGTTTTGTACTGTGTCACTAGTTTCATGTGATTATCTGCCTTTTCGTGCTGGGACTGTGCACCACCAGCACCACTGGCATAAGGGCATGTCAGCATGGTGGCAGAGGAGTACTGGTGGTGGAGGAGGCAGTGGCATCTGCCCACAGCACACCAAGGCCAAGCTCTGTTCAGGTCAGTGGCGTGCAGTGCAACAGACAAGGGCTGTCTGATGAACAGTAATGCTATCCCAGGGAATAACATGCCTCTGTAGCAACAGTTTGGTGCAGTACACACAGCCAGTATATTCAGGAGCAGAAGGTCACAGGTTCAAGTCCCAGCTGTCGCTCCTGCAGACCATGTCCCCTCATTTTACCCTTACTAAATCGTGGTAATAAAGACAGAATCTTTATTGCAGTTAAAAGTAACACACCATAAACGCCTATATTATACCCTACAGAGCACATACACCATAAACATGTGCAATCCCTAGAGCAGAGTTTCCCCACTCCAGTCCTGGAGGGCCAAACACCATTCAGGTTGTCAGGATGTCCCTAATAAATATGCATGAGATGTATTTACATGTGCCGCCCCATTGTATGTTCCACATATATCAAAAGGTTGCTATGAATAATGTCAGATAACAAATCCTAAGTTGAACACAATTTGTTGACAGGGATTCATCATATCAACCTTTCTGATATCTGTGGAGTGTGTTTCAGGTTTTGTTTCTGACAGTGTTTAACTCCCCCAGGGAGTGACCCTAACAGTATTGAGTACCATAGCAATGCCTGCACTGTGCCCAGAACTGTTGTGGTGGCTAGGGCTGCCAAACACCTCCATATTTGCACAACAATGAAATAGGTGTGGTAGTGTGTATATCTCTATCCAGTGTTATGTGGCTGCCTACACCTTACTGAGCCCACAATGCTTGCACTGTTTCCAGTGTTATCCTGCCAATGTGCATAATGAGGAGCAAGGTACTGTGGGTATGGCCCGGACAGGGCGGCTTAGGTAGGTAGCATCTGCACAGGGCATAGGGCAATGGCATAGGGCATAGGGAGGAGTAGCCTAGTGGTTGGGGCAAGGTACTTCAGGCCGGAAGGTCAGGGGGTTCAAATCCCACTAGAAGACAGCAACCTTGGGCCGGAAGGACTGGGGTTTCTAGTCCCACGGATCTCCTTGTGGTCTTGGGAAAGCCACTTAACCCTCCATTGCCCATGTTCCCTGTAAGTATTAGTGTATGTGTCTCATATCCCATGTTAAATGTATCCCCAATTGTGTTGTGATCGCTTTGATTGAAGGATAAGGCGGTATACAAAACTGTCTAAATAAAATAAAATAAATAAATAAATGGCTGGGACACTGTAGTGCCTGGCCACCACCTGCATGGACAAGGTGGCCACAGCATGTCATGCTGGGAGGTCACTCTCACCCTGACTGAGCAGTGACCATGGCATGGCTAGGTTACCCCATAGTGCTATGTAGCATTTCTCTCATGTGATATCTTTGGCTTTGCTTTTCTGGGGCCCAATCACTGACATATCTGTTTGGTGTGTGTGTGCTCACATCCCATTTTTGGGTGCACACAGTTCCTCCAGGAACATGCACTATGTACTAGCTAGTGGACTGTCTGCAGTTAGGATGTGAATGGCTAGAACACCTTGCAGGGTGGAGACTGACCATGCTCGCTGCTGGTGAATGTCAGATACGGGGGGGGGGGGGGGCAGTGAAGCTTTTCCAGGCCTACTGCCCTATGTGATGTATACAGATCTGCATTGACCTCCCTGTAGGGTGCCCATTCCCCTCTACTGCTATCATTGCAGGGATGTAGAATGTGGATCTGTTGGTGGGAAATCCTGTCACCACCCTGACCCACAGGGGGCAGGTTGGGTAGTACAACACAATCTGTGTTGCGGACCTGGTGCTGGGCCCCCCACTTCACTCTCAGGGTGAGCACAGGAACCACACGATGTCACGGTCTGTAGCTACTCTGTGCCAGTAACACACACAGCCAGTTCCCCCTACCAGGCCGGGGTGCTATAGAGGCACATACCCCATCTTGTGATCAGATATAGGCTGCTGATCTGCATGTGCAGTGCATCATGGGTACGGGTGGGTTTACCCTATCCTGGTAACCACAGCAGACAGTTTGTGTGGTGACCTGCAGTCTTTCTGTAGCCAGCCAGCGGTGTGTTAGACGCTATAGAGATGTAGCCCACTGGTTACTTCAATGACTTTAGAGGCAGAGGTCATGGGTTTGATCCCACAGTGGTGCTATTTAAGAAGGCTGTCTGAGGCTTTTCCTTTTCATTTCAATCAGTGCTGCCAGCAGAAACACCCTCACAGTGCTGTAGCTTAAGGTGCCTCATAGGCGCCCTGTGAGGCATCCTGTAAAGCGCCCTATAATGCACCCTATACAGCGCCCTATAGGACACATTATAGGGTGCCTTGGCGGACAGGGCACTTTATAATGTGACCTATGGGGCGCCTTATGAGGCACCTTAGGTTGCGGCACTGTGAGGGTGTTTTTGCTGGCAGCACTGATTTAAATTAAAAGAAAATGCCTCAGACAGCCTTTTTAGATTACACCACTGCAGGATCAAACCCATGACCTCTGCCTCCACTGTCATTGCAGTAACCAGTGGGCTACATCTTTACAGCATCTAACACTGTGCTGGCATGTGCTTAGGGTTAACGCGCGTTAACGTGTCACAGCACCCACTATCGCGCGATACAGATTCTTGCTGCCTTAGGACTGGAACGCCCACTCCTTATATGGCATTCTTCACATTATTGCTGCAACTAGCGCTGGTAACATTAAGACGGTTTAGTAAACTTACCCCTAAGTTACAGTGTAAACTGCTTTGACTGAAATGATAAAGTGGTATAAAAAAACCCGTTAAATAAAGTAAAATAAATTTAACAACACTATTCAGCCACTAAATGATGTCATTCATTTAAAAGTAGACTTGCAAAATAGCAGGCCTAACTTTAAACTAATAGGCACTAGCATGGTTCAACGGTGCTAGATAAATGAATAGTGTAGTGTTGAATCTATGACTAGTTGAGTGCCAGTACCAGCACTTAACTTGAAACACTGGACGGACTGGGTGAATATCAGGCCCAATGTCTTCAGGCCCGGTTAAATGAAAAGTATAGAACCCTTAGGTAGAGTTAGAAAGATATCAAACAGGTAGTTTGGATGTGGGAGTTCTTCTGATGGTTAATCCATTGAACCCCAGCGTGAGACAGATCTGTAGAATATGACCCCTGATTTCACATACATTATAAATATGGTGGGTAGAATAATGGAGATGTGGGGGAGGGTATGATAATGTGCAGGGAAGTATGCTCTGTTGGGAGTGTGTATGTATATGTGTGTGTGTGTATGTAGGGACATTATAAGATTCCTACATTTACTCACACCCTTTTTACTCTACTCTACCTGAACCCATGATCTCTACATCAGCGCCACGCATTCTCCCTCTTCCCCACTCCTTCCACACTTCCTTACTTGCTCTTTCAGTCACCTCCCTTCCCCAAACTTCTACTAACTCCTCCTCACTCCACTCCCATACTCTGCCACTTGCTCATCCACCCTTCTCCATTCTCACTCTCCCACTTCTTTTCTCACTCACTCACGTCCCATCCTCTCTGCCCCACTCTCTCTCTTGATTCATCCCTTAAAAAAATCCCCCATGAACTTCCAACTCACTCCATGATCTGTCCACCTCATTCACATTTATCCTCCAATAATTCACCCCATGCTCCCTCTCTCTATCCCCACTCACCCCCATGCTCTATTTCTTTGCCTCCCTACTCACTCCATGTTCTCTCCTTTAGCAGCAAGGGAAAGGTTTACATAAGAACATAAAATATGCCATACTCAGTCAGACCAAGGGTCCATCAAGCCCAATATCCTGTTTCCAACAGTGGCCATTCCAGGTTTCAAGTACCCGTCGGGTTCCCAAAGATATGCACATTCCATGTTGTTTGGTCTGGATTAAGAAGTGGATTTCCTCAATCCTCTTTAATAATGGTTTATGGACTTTTCCTCCAGGAATTCGTTCACACCTGTTTTGAACCCAGCTATACTAACAGCTTTTACTACATCCTCTTTTAATGAATTCCAGAGTTTGATTACGCGTTCAGTGAAAAAAATATTTTCTCTGATTAGTCTTAAATGTGCCACATTGTAGTTTCATTGCATGTCCCCTAGTCTTACTACTTTGTAGTGTAAAGGTCAGCTCTCCAGCCAATGGAACCTGGCAATCCCTACCAGCTCTTTGCATCAAGGCTGCCCATGTTATCAGCACTAAGAATACCCCTTCCTATGGTTTCTTTTTGCTGGCACATCAACCTCGTTCCAAACCGGTGGCCAACATTCCTGTGCTGAGTTCACATATTCCAAGATCAGTATGGAGGAAATGGCTTCTATGTTTTGGAAAAAGCTGGCTGGACTGGCACAGAGCTGTAGTGACAGCAGAATGAACTCTAGTATGTACGTTCCTTGATGACACAAACCTTGCCGGTGGGCATACACATGGGCAGAGTTTGAGCAGAGCCAGGGCGGAGCACACAAATATGCACATAGTTAATAAAATACTATAATGTATATGCTTTCTTGCACACATCTTGATGCAGGAATCTACATGAACATTAAGGCTGATGTAAATGCCCATGCCTTAAGGCACAATTTCTGCCACTAGGCTTGTATTTTAGAAAGACAAGTAGGCATCTACTTGTTTTTGAACAATAGGCTTACATTTTTTTTTATAAGTGCCATCTGAGTCAATGCTGAATCCTAGCAACCCAGTAGCCCCTGGATTTTCTTGGAATAGTGTGACTGGAAGTAGATTGCCAGTGCTATTCTTCCAAGGCAATGGGGGTGCAAATGAGAGGCAATGGAAATCAAACCATGATACTTTTGGTACTAGGCTCTTGCTCTAACCACTAGGCTACTTCTCCACTCCAGGCTTAGTAAAGGTGCCTTAACAAGCCCTTTAACTAGATGCTGTCTTATAAATTTGTCCTTTATGAAACCACTTTTAAAGGGGGCGTCTAGTTTTAGGTAGCAACAATGTGCATAAATGTTGGGATTTTTATTGATTTTCGCCTGTAAGTGGCCACTTACACACATCAATGACATCTCATAAGATAAGATTGTAAACCGCTCGGTTGCAGACCTAGTGGGGGTGATGGGTGATATATTAAATGTTTATAAATTAATAAATAATGCTGATTAGTGGGAAAGTACATGAATTGTCTGCATTGTGCATACTTACAACGTGGGCGTGCATATAAGTGGAGATAGGTCAGAGCATAGGCGGTGCGAGCAAATACATGCATTGATTGTATTTGCAATAAGTAGACATGGCAACTTACACCAGCTCTAAAGAGATGTTTACTAAACCACACTAACCATTAGTGCCGAGTTTGCAGTGCAGTAAGAACATCCATGCTAACGGTTAGCATAGGGCTATGCGCTAAAATTCCTGTGCTAATCTATTAGGGCAAGATTAGGCAGGGACAGTGCGGGTTCAGGGCAGAATGTGGGTTTTGATAGTGCATCATAGTTAGCATGTGCATCATGGGCGTGCGCCAACAGCGATTGTTGCTGTTAGGACAGGTGCACTTAATGCCACTACAATGGGTGACGCTAAGTGCATTCACATGCCGTCAGTGTGCTGCTGTGTGTTAACATTGCGCTATTGCAGGGGAACAGATGCATATGCCTCCAAATATAAGCATGGGCTTCCGTGCTAATTTGGTGACACAATTGCATGCTACCAGTGCACCCGTTAGTAAACATGCCTCTAAGGCACAGCCTATGCCAGTTATGCTAGTATTTTATAAAGTCAAATATGTGCACTCACTGGTTTATAAAATGGGTTTGAAATTCGCAAATTGAAAACAAGCATTCACTAGGCACAACTTTATAAAATTACCTTCCGCTTACTTTATTTGTTGTTTAACATATGATGAAAGCACATTTGAAATGAACATTATTGATACTGCAGAAAATCTTTGCTAAATGTGGAAAAATGAACAGAGGTTCCCCACTGCCAGCAATCAGATGAAATGGTTTTGCAAGAAAAGTAAATTTTGAGATAAATATTGATGCTGGGAGGTGATAGTTTATCATGCAAAAAGAGAGTTCAGCAAGGAGTACTGAAAGTAAATTTAAAAACTGAACAGTGAGGGGCCCTTTTACTAAGGGGCTGTAGCTGTTAGTGCGGGTTCTGGTGCACACTAAGGCATGCAGGGACATACATTAAGGGGTATGTTTACTAAACTGCGGTAACGTGCAATAGCGCGTGCTATTGCATGTTAACGATCGTTAACACACAATAGCGCATGCTATCGCGTGTTAACGACCGTTAACACGCAATAGCACGTGCTATTGCGCGTTAACGATCGTAAAGTTCCGCGGCGCGGTAAAACACCGCAAAAGGTGGAGAGAGGGCGGAGAGAAGGGGTCAGTGGGTGGAGAGTGGGTGGGGAGAGGCTCCCTTCACACTAACGCGCTGATTTTCAGAGCTGAATTCCAACGCGAATGAAAACCTGCCGTTAAATGCACATTACAGGGGAGAGAAACCATTTCAGTGTCAGCAATGTACAGCCCAAGCAGGGAAACCTAAAAAAAGTGATAAGTGTGATACATATGCACAGAACAAAAGGGCACAGAAACACTGAAAATGACCTGAAGGCCCAACACGGGCACGACTGTGTTTCCCACAGTGTCACAGGGGATAGTACCCAACAGCTACCCCCAAGGGCACGGAACATTGGCAGGCGGGGCTGGGGGGGAGCGTGGACGTCTATGCAGGCACCCCTACCCAAGAACCCACACCATAGGCAGCCGCCTACCTGCACACTGGATGGCCTGAGACTGTGCACCACCAGCACCACCAGCAGAAGGGCATGTCAGCATTGTGTCTGAGGGATACTGGTGGTGGAGGGGGCAGTGGCAGCTTCCCAGAGCAGACCGTAGCCTAGCCCTGTGTAGGTGGGTGCCGTGTACTGCAACAGTCATGGTATCACCAAGGAATGTACTGTCTCTGTGACAACAAGGTGGTGCAGTGCAAAAAACCAGTGTATTCAGAAGCAGAAGGTCACAGGTTCAAGTCCCAGCTGTGCTTCCTGCCAACCAAGTCCCCATATTTTACCCACTACTACAACGTGCTAATACAGACAGCACCTTTATTGCAGATGACATAAACATGCCCAAGACACCTACATTTTACCCTACAGAGCACAGACACCATAAACATGCACATTACCTAGAGCAGAGTCTCCCAAATGCAGTCCTGGAGGGCCAAACACCATTCCGGCTCCATGCTGCCTCTAATAACGCCACTGCTAGAGTTCTATTTGGAGCAGCGAGGTATGACCACATCACACCCATCTTATTGCAGCTCCACTGGCTCCCAACACACGGAAGAATACTATTCAAGACCCTAGTACTTACCTTTAAAGCCATCCACAGCATAACTGCTGCAACATTAGGCAATCTACTTCAGCCCTCTCCGCCCAACAGATCCAGAAGATCCACAACAGCAAACACCCTAATTATACCAAATTCATCAACAAAATGCACATTAACAACATCCAACAGAGCATTCAGTTTTTATGCCCCCAAGTGTTGGAATACACTGCCTCCAGAAATCCGAGCCATTACCGATCTCATGCAATTCAGGAGGGCACTCAAGCACCACTTATTTATACAATACTACAAGATAAATCATAATCCACCATAGCCGCACATAGTGCCTACTCTTAATACCTATCCGTAGATTGTTCATAAGCCATTCCTCAAAGCTTACTGTTACACATGTAAATAGTTGTTTTGCATGGCTCCCTAAGTTATCCAAGTTGTACTTCCCTGTTCTATGTAAAAACTGAAATTTGTTATTTATGGTTCCTTGTTCCATGTAAACCGCGCTGATGCTAAAAAGTGCGGTATATAAGAAAGTTAAATAAATAAAATAAATAAAATAAAGATGCCTGTGCTGCATTTCTATGCGCCACCCCCATGGTATGCAGATGTATATCATGCATATTCATGAGGGACAGCATGAAAACCCGAACAGTGTTTGGCACCGCAGGACTGGAGTTGGGAACCTCTGCCGTAAAGCAGCAGCCAACAGGGGCAGACACACCCGCACCCACAGGCCCCATTATCCACAGCCTCCTGGAGAGGCAGGACTTTGGGCTCTGCGTGCATCTCCCAATACTAGCACATGCATACCGTATTATCTGCTAGCTGCCACATTACTTCAGTGTTTGCTTGCTGCTGTACTGTTTCATGTCGTGCTTGCTGCCACATTGTTCCAAATAACTACTCATTGTTAGGCAGTAAGCTTAGACCCCATTGGTAGCCTCCACAGTAGTCAGCACCAGACCCTACTATCTATCTATCTATCTATCTATCTACCAAGCAAAGAACAGCTCACATACTATCCATCTCTCCACGAGGCCAACCACAAGATGCATTCACTACTCGCCCTGGCATTTCTACACCTAGCCACCTGGCTCCCCCACACATCCCACGCCTTTCACACAAGCACCAACCACATCCCAATACTCCGCAGTGATGGGAGGAGATGGACGGAGAATCATCAACACTCCCCTAGAGAACCCAAAGAAACACCTTACTCACATCTGCTACACATCCCACTTCAACACATTAAGAAGTCACAATTAGACCGTCAGCAACAACAACATGACCTGAAGTGTGCACTCATCAACGCCAGATCAATACGTACTAAATGGCCGATAATCACCGATCTGGTCACATCCCTTGATCTTGACATCCTCATGATCACAGAAACTTGGCTATCGGAATGTGACAATGCAATCATCAATCAGATGTTACCCACAGGATTCTCAGTCTATGCATGCCATAGAACCAACCAGAAAGGAGGCGGAACACTCATCCTGGCCAAAACTGCACTATGCTTCCAGATGTGTAATGCAACCAGCACAGCTAACCTGGACTCCCTTACTATAACAAATGACACATGCACAATCAACCTACTATACCGAGCACCAACACCATCTTCTGAGGATCTCGCAACAATAATTGGCCTTGCCTGCAACTCAAAAAGACCACGATCCCAAAACTGGATTCTAGGTGACTTTAACCTTCCTACGCTACAGGAAGCGCAAGCCACTGCCTTCCTAGAAGCACTACAAGAACTAGGGTACGATCAGCTAGTCAATAGTCCAACTCACATCAAGGGAAACAAACTTGACCTGATCTTTGCTCCACAGAAAGATATGGATACCACCGAACCAATGCTACCAACTATATCTCCTGTGCCATGGTCTGACCATAGCCTACTCAAGTTCCAGATACCTATTAACACCTACAACCAAGACTCCCACAAAACCAACGCTGTCCACGAAACCTCGCTGAAGCACTTCCGCCCCTTTGAGAAAGAAGAGATTCGAGGGAAGATCCTCCCACTTCTCAACAATATACCACACGACCTAGATACGATGGTGTCCACATGGGACTAGAGCCTCAAGACCATCGCATGCATACCACCCACACATAAAACAAAAAAGAAAAGAGAACACGCACCATGGTATACCAAGGACCTCCGAACTTCACTCCAGTGCCTGCGCAAGCTCGAGAGAAGATGGCGCCGGACTCGCTCTACCGAAGCACAAAGTACTTACATCACTCACCTAAAAGCATACCGTGATGAATTAACAAAGAAGCGGAAACAATATCATTCCGACATACTGAAGCGATCGTTAAACAAACCCCACGACCTCTTCAATATAGTAAAATCCCTCATAAAAGAACCTCCCACAGACCAATCACATATGCCACAACCCCAAGCATACTCTAACTACCTACAAACAAAAATAATCCAGACTGGCGCAACCTCAACCAACTATCTACAACCAGGAGTAACCCACGCTGGCGAAACTTCGAGCTCCGCAAACAACACCCTTCAGCATAACTTACCCCAACCATCACCACTAGCCAATTTTGACAAAATATCACGCAGAGAGATTGAAGACACCATCGCTGCAATCAACCCTACTACTGCACCCAACGACCCATGCCCAGCCCTATGGATAAAGGAGTTGCGATGTGACTTAAGCCAATATCTGAGCGAATTAATAAACCAATCCCTCACAACTGGATCATTCCCACAGAGCCTGAAACAAACATCAATCAGACCACTGCTGAAGAATAACAAGATGGACCCAACGAAGGTGGAATCATACAGGCCAATTTCAAGTATCCCCATGCTTGCCAAAGTAATTGAAAAGTTAGTACAGCGCCAAATTCAACAGCATATTGATACTGAAGCCCCACTGGACCCCTCCCAGCATGGGTTCAGAGAAGCACACGGGGTGGAAACCCTCCTCACCACCCTACTTGACAACCTAGTCTCCGGAACAGACAAAATTCACCAGGGATATGCTCTCATCTTCCTCGACATTGCAGCGGCCTTCGATTCTGTGAACCACGAGATCCTCATACAACGCCTCAGCGAAAAAGGAATTCAAGGGACAGCCCTAGAGTGGTGCAAGTCATACTTGACCAATAGATGGCAACATGTAAGGTCTGGCTCCACAACCTCCAAACCATTTTTGCAAAACCAGGGCGTGCCACAGGGTTCTTCTCTATCTGCATTGATGTTTAACATCTACATGCAGCCCATATGTGCCCTAGCACGTTCATTCAAGGTCAACTGTTTAGCCTACGCAGACGATATCCTGCTATACATCCCTTTCAGGACCAACCAACCAGACCTCCTCCCTCTAACAAGCTGTTTTGAGGCAGTAGCAGAATGGCTCAACACACAAAATTTAAGAATCAACTACAGCAAAACAGATGTCCTTTTCATCTCAAGGAACCAGGACTTCACCCCTCCACCCTCCTTAAAAATCGGCGACACAGAACTGAAAACCAAATCAACAATCCGCTACCTTGGCATTACTCTGGACCAACACCTGGATCTGAAAACCCACATAAAAAACACAGTAAAAACAGTATACATGAAAATAAGGACTTTAAAGCATCTCCGACCACTACTAGATTTCAGCGACTATCGATCAATCTATCAAGCATTAATATTACCACATTTTGATTACGCCAACGTAATCCTACACGGTCTCCCCCAATCAACACTAGCACCACTCCAGCTCGCAATGAACACTGCTGCGAGAGTACTAACAGGGGCCTCACGGAGAGAGCACATAACGCCAGTACTGATGAACCTCCATTGGTTACCTGTTCAAGCAAGAATCCTACACAAAGTCCTAACCTTGACCTTCAAAGCGTTAAACACTTTGACTCCCACAGCTATCAGCGAGATGATACACAAAGTACCACATAACAGAAACAGAAGACCTACGACGCAAAACACCCTCGAGGTCCCAAAGGCAACAACGAAATGCACAAAAATAACAACAAACAGAGCCTTTACAATTTATGCACCTAGAGCATGGAATGCCCTCCCCACCTATATACGAAACATCACCCACCTAACCCAATTCAGGAAAGCATTAAAGCACCACCTGTTCACCACATACTACCCTGAATCCAGCCTCAGTACTCATACATGTTGCCCCTCAGACAATCACGCACCACACCTAAACAATCAGACTCAGTATGAAAAAGGCTAACCCACCGATCCTTCAAAAGTAATAAGATGTAGATAGACCCTGCTTGAAAAAGGTAATAGTGTAAATACAATGTAGATAGTTTCCCCAGTTGTTTCCATGTTGATTTCCCTGTTTATTGTAAAGTTTACAACTCAGAATGCCTGTGTTGTATAGTTGACGTTGAATGTAAACCGCACTGATCTGAAAAGCGCGGTATAGAAGAACTGTTAAATAAATAAAAAAAATAAAAAATAAAAATGCCACCCTAAACCTGGGAATATGGTACACATCTATCAAAAGGTTGCTATGATTACTGGCAGATAGCAATTCCTAGGTTAAGTACAATTTCCTGAGTGAGCTGCATCATAGCAACCTTTCTGATGTCTGTGGAGTGTGCTACAGGTCTTGTGTCTGACAGTGTTTACCAACCTGGGGTGTGACTCCTACAGTATTGCGTACCATAGCCATGCCTGCACTGTGCCCAGGACTGGTGTGGTGGCCTGGGCTGCCCAACACCTCTATAGTTGCACAATGCTGGCATAGGTGTGGGGAGTGTGTGTCTGTCTATCCAGTGTGTGGTGGCTTCCAACACCCACCACAGCCCACACTGCTAGCACTGTTCCCAGTATCTGCCTGCCAATGTGCATAATGAGGAGCAAGGTACCGTGGGAATAGCCTGGATAGGGTGGCCTGGCCTTGCCGCATCTGCGCAGGGCATATGGCAATAGCTCAGACATTGTAGTGCCCGGTACCACCTGCACAGACAGAGTGGCCACAGCATGTCCTGCTGGGAGGTCACTCTCACCCTTATTGAGCAGTGACCACGGCATGGCTAGGTTCCCCCATAGTGCTATATAGCATTTCTCTCATGTGATATATATGGGTTTTATTTTGGGGCCCAATCACTGACTTATCTGCTTGGTATGTATGCTGACATCCCTGTTCCGGGTATATGCATTTCTTTCAGGACCATGCACTTTGGACTAGCTGGCGGACTGTCTGCAGCTAGTATGTGTCTTGCTGGAACACCTTGCAGGGTGCAGCGGCTGGAGGCTTGCTGCTGGAGAATGTCAGATAATGGTGGGGGGCAGCTGAGCATTTCTGGGCCTGCCTTCTGTCCGCTATTGTGTTATGGATGTGTGCCGCTCTGTCTGTTCCCCAGCAGGCCTGCTGTTGCTGGTCCCCTCTACTGCTCCCATTGCAGGGAGGTAGACTGTGGATCTATTGGTGGGTGATCCTGTTTCCCACCCTGAGCCCCAGAGGGTGGGTTGTGTGGTGGTACATAATCTGCCTATGGGTCCATACACCCACCCCCTTCACCTACAGCAAGTAACGATGGCACCAACACAGGATATGCACTAGTCTGGGTGCAACAGCGCCCATAGGGACTAGACATGACCGGGACATACAGCAGGATACAGATGTATCCTAGGTGTGTCTAACGGACCTACCTATCACACACTGATGGGGACCTGCAGCGTGGCGTATTTCAGCCATGAAAGGTGCTGTGGACCTGGTGCTGGGCGCCTCACCTCAACCTCAGGGTGGGCACTGTACCCGCATGATGTGACTGTCTGTGGCTACTCTGTGGCAGTGCCACATACGGTCTGTTCCCCCTGCAAGGCCGAGGTGCTGTGGGGGTGCATACCCGATCTTGTGCCCATCTATCGACTGCTGATTTGCATGTGCAGTGCATCGTGGGTACGGGTGGGTTACCCCTATCCTGGTAACCACAGCAGAATGTGGGTGTGGTGCCATGCAGTCCTCCTGTAGCCACCCAGTTGTTTGTTAGCAGCTCTAGCCCACTGGTTACTTCACTGCTTGTGGAGCCAGAGGTCATGGGTTCAAAACCCATGGTGGGGTTCATCAATAGGGCTGTCTTAGGTATTGTCTATTTTTATTGTATACTAGTTCTGCCAGCAGGACCACCCTCAGGGTACTGTCCCCTTAGGGTGGCTCATAAGGCGCCCTATAGGGCGCTTTATATGGCGCCCTATAAAGCGCCTTATAAGGTGCCTTATATGGTGTCCTATAGGGGACATTATAGGGTGCCTTGGCAGACAGTGTACTTTATAATATGCGCTATGAAGTGCCCTCTAGGGTGCCTTATGTGGCACCTTAGGTTGTGCCACTGTGAGGGTGTGTTTGCTGGCAGCACTATTCAGGTACAACTAAACTTCCTCACAGCCCACTACTTAACCCTTTCCAGGCCAAGCCCAGTACTTTCAGGATCCCAACTTCTGCCTATATATTCCTATCAAATGGTATATAATACATGACCAAGCCAGAGGGAACGTCACTATTGGAACATATTGGATATGACGGGTACAATTTTCCTGACATGTGCAAACATTAACCCGGCTGCAGAATGTGGATTAAAATATTATAGTAAACCTTCAAAGGGTTACACACGATACCTTATTCATTAGGCACACTGGGGAATTGAACCCATGACCCTTGTACCAGCAGTCTGTGTAGTAACCATTGTGCTACAGCTCTGTTTCTGTAGTTGGGTGTCTGCGTGCTGTCTTAAGCTTGCGCGCAGTAGCGCATGCGCTGTAGTGATCATTGCTGCGCGGCACGCAATAATGGTTACGATGTACAGCCCATGTCCTTTTTTGGCTTTCCTTCCACTAACGCGGCTCCTAACGTGAATTGCACTAACGCAGTTTAGTAAACATACCCCTAAGAGTAAGCATGGGGCCATGACCGCGCAGCTGGATTTCAGCATTAACTGTCCAGGGTGCATTGAGAGTGCAAGTAGGCGGGTTAAGTGTGGAGAGTGGAAGGATTGAGCGCAATGCAGTCAGTGCACCCGCGCTAACTGCAAGCCGAGCAATTAGCGCGTGAGTGCACATTCTGTCACCTCCATTGGTGGAGGTACGTACACTCACACTAACCGTGGCCCACAATAGGGCAAGGTGCATTGCATTAATTGTCAGGAACATGCTTTCCATGCCCTTGACCATGAATGAGGTGATGTACCTTACATGCTACGGTTTTGGCGTTATCTGCACATTAGATGCAACATCATAGTGCACTTTAGTGAAAGGGCCTCTAAGGTCCCAATGGAAGTTCTGGGCAAAATTGGAAAAAGCTTTCCAAGCTGTTTACTAATCAGTGGGATTTTTCATGGGGTTGGCTAATAAATGTGCTTTCATAAACTGGCTAATAAATGTGATTTCATAATGGCTGCGATAAATTTCAAAAGTTCATAACTTCATAACTAATGAGATGCTTTACATGTTTTTGCATCATATCAGTTCATTATTTATGAATTTTTAAAAACTTTTCATGCTTAGCAGAATGCAAAGACGTTTACCGTTAAGAAGGGGAAAGTTTGCAAATTTGTTCACAAAAGTGAAGAAAACCTAAATTTGAGCTGTTTGGCACATTTTGAGGCATGTTGCATGTGTTTCACATGTTGCCTCTTTTTGCAAAGAGTATTTGCATCTTATTACATCAGCCTCTTCATGACCGTTTTCTTGTACGATTGTGAAATAGTCCAGAATTCATAGATGTCGGATTCGGAACAAAGCTTTTGCTTACCCAATTTTTCCTATTATTTCCCTTCTAGAAGTTACAGGAAAATAAATTTATAGGCAAACATTATACTAGTTTAACCCCTATGCAATCACGTGCCCACGTTTTTCTGTAAAATGGCATAAGAAAACTAATTTGCAGCTCCATTAGAAATTTTAGTAATGTTATAGAGGGAAAAGATTTTGTGAGTGAATAGACAGGAAAGGAAACATAGAAGGACGAGCTGAATGTGACTAAGATGTTAGGCATGAAAGAGATTGGCAGGATGAAGATGCTATTTGCCACAATAAAAAAGAAAGTATGATGGTGAGGAACCATATCTGGGAGATAGTAGAAAGGCATTCCAAGACCCAAGATTGAGATGAATAGCTTTCATATTTCTTACAATGCAAGCAATAGAGCACGTACCATCCACAATGGCAGCACATCGCTATATCCAATTTCTTGTCAAATGGCATAGAAAACTCAGTAATGGATCATGGAGACTGCCTATTATCTGCATATTACTGCAATCAATAACATTTGTCTTCACACTGTAAAGCACTTTGAGGTAGGCCTTCTGCCATCCCGAACTGCAAAGCAGCGCGTACGTATACAAAAACGAAAATAATGATGCATCCAACCGTTACGAGTCATACTGGTTATGAGACAGAGCGTACAAATATCTTGTGCAAAAAATATTGCCAGAAGTCCTCTGCAGACATGATGATTTGACACTTAAGGTTTATATTAGTTTTAAATGATATTGACCGATACCATGGTATCTATTGCTGTAAATTGTAGTTACATCAAATTTTCCAGCTGATGAACATGATTTATAACATGCAGGTATGATTCTGAAATTAGAAAAATAACAGTTTACATTTATTTTATTTCGTTCCTAAGAGCAGGAAGTGTCAAAATCATTTAGAGAGCAATGAGATAATTACATAGCGCTGATGTTAAGACTAAAAGCAAATGGGTTAGTCTTTTCACTGTGCAATGATAAAGAGATTTTTGCTCCAGTAACAGTCTGAAG
Source organism: Ichthyophis bannanicus (assembly GCA_033557465.1). NCBI lineage: Eukaryota > Metazoa > Chordata > Amphibia > Gymnophiona > Ichthyophiidae > Ichthyophis > Ichthyophis bannanicus. The sequence goes on along the minus strand of CM066035.1, from coordinate 407,057,830 downwards.
ATAATTCAAATCAATGCTTCTAAATTAACCTGGCTGTCATAAAAGGAAAGGAATTCTTATCCTGCAATCCATTATTTGTGTCGTTCATTAAAATGCCTTGGGGGTCAATTCACCCATTTCACTGCCCCAAGTTGTCTAGAGGTGAAAGCTAGTCAGACCAGCTGGAGAAATGAAACATTTGCAATTCATTCCTGAAGGAGGATCGGTCCTGGTGCTACATCGGAAGTTAATTGTATGTAAATAGCTATATAATGAACAAAACTATACCTGCCTCACTTTGAGACATGGATCCATTAACTGTTTCATGTAAGAGCCTTATTATCCCCTGCCAAATGTAAAGGCTCTTACCTGAAGTTTCCAACATCTGGATTTGGTTAGGGAAACCATGGTGAGCCTGTGTGGCCCTTGATGGCTGCACAAGTGCGCAATCAAAGGACAATTAGCAGCATGTTCACTAAGCTGGGCTAACGGTTAGCATGTTACAAATAGTGTGTGTTAACCGTTAGTCCAGCTTAGTAAACATGAGCCAAGTCAAAAATGCCTGCCTAAACTTCCATTCTCAGAGCCTCATTTGCCTCCTCTTTGAAATATGTATTCACCTCATTCAGAGGATTCCAATTGGGAAAATAATACTTAAACATTTGTAAAAAAAAAATGCTTATTGCTGTAATAACTGTAAATGCTATAGAAAGCTGCAGGGCACCAGGAATTGCTGGCATGCAAAGTCAGCATGGGTACAGAAGTCAATAAGCATATTTCTTCACATTCCCATAATCTTTAATCTGCATTTTTTCATCACTGCACCATCCCTCCTACGTTGCCAGCAGTCCTCCCAGCCATGCTTGGAAGGGCTCAGTACAAATAAAGGTAATTTTTCTAGCTTTTGATTGAAGTGACTGCTTTATTTTTTATCAAAAAGGGATATTTTTACATTGCTTTTCAGTGTGTTGTGATGATTTTTGTTGCTTGCTTTAAAGGGAATTTCAAGATCCTAGAAGCTTTTTTGCTTTTGAATTTTTCCCCCTAGCTTTAAAAGTAGAATATCAAAGGAGGAAAGCTAATACTAGTAGCTTAAAGTTATAGCAATTCTGAGGTATTAGTGGCAAGTTTGTTAAATTGAGTGCTGAATCAGTCCTCTGAGACCCAGGAACTTCCTGTAATTCTTGAAAGGGCTGCCTTTTTTTTTCTTTTTTTTTTTTTGATTCAAGTGGTTCTCCCGGGGTAAGCAGTGGATTTCCTGAGTCCTCTTTAATAATGGTTTATGAACCTTTTCTCCAGGAACTTGTCTAAACCATTTTTAAACCCAGCTACACGAACAACTTTTTCTAAATCTTCCGGTAACAAATTCCAGAGTTTGATTACACATTGTTGAGTGCCTGTTGGCTTGATGGTGAGGATGATTAATAAATCTAGGTGTATGGGGTTTTATCAAGCTTGTTGTGAGTTAGGTCTAAGTGGGTGATTTAGAACAATTGACAATTTAATTGAAGGTGTCAGCTGTATGGCTGTAGTTGGTGGATATATAAAGGCAGACATGCTGGGTGTTTTGAACTGGATACAAGCATGAACTGCAGTAAGTGGGTGGCTAGCTGTTTGGTGGCAAGCTTCTTTTTTCCTGTTTGGTTGATGGACTTTCTGAGAATAGTTAAGTAGTAAGCAGTGATTTTTGGTGCAGTTTATTTAGAACACACTATTAAGCTATAGCTTAACAGTGACTTTGTTTTTTTTAGATGATGTTTTGTAGATACTGCCCCCTCCCCCTCTGATGAAGATAAAATGAAACGCTGTATAGGTGTCTGGAGTGGCAATGGAGAGAATGAAAGATAAGTCATGGTTGCTGATCAGTATCTATTGTTGTCACTGTTCAATTTCTGAGAAAGTTGTGGATAAAGAATACATCAATGCTGCAGGTTGTATGAACAAAGACTACGCTATTGATTTTGTGGAATTGCGTTGTTGTAATGAATGGAATACTGATCATTTTTGTGATTTTTTTTTGAAAGCGCATTTTCTAGAAGCCTGATTATGAGGGAGTTTTTTTGGATCCTTGATGTACTTCAGCTTGGTCCGAGGCTAGTGATTTAGACCTGGATCTGAAATGCTCATTGGTTCTGAGATCCTTATTCTCCTGTAAGCAGGCATGTAATTGTGTTTAGTTATAGGATGAAGCTTATGTTTTGGATGATTTTCCATTCTTCATTCTGATATCGGGACTAGTATTTTTTTGGATTTACCAATATGGCTGTTAAATCTTTTTCCTGGCTGGTGGTTCCTAATGTGGAACCTTGCATCGCATAACCATAGTTTGGGTTGTTGTTTCCTATGTAAATAACTTTGCACTTGTCCACATTAAATTTCATCTGCCATTTGAACATCCAGTTTTCCAAGGTGCAATTTTTCACAATCCTCTTGTGTTTTAACAACTTTGAATAATTTTGTGTTATTTGCAAATTTGATTACCACACTTGTTGTTCCCATTTCAAGGTCATTTACAAATATGTTAAAAAGCAGCGGACCCAGCACTATTCACCTTTCTGCATTGGGAAAATTGGCCGTTTAGCCCTACCCTCTGCTTTCTATCTTTTAGCCAGTTTCTGATCCACAATAGTACACTGCCTCCTATCCAATGACTTTTTAACTTCACCAAGAGTCTCTCATGAGGGACCTTGTCAAAGGCTTTCTGAAAATCCAGATGCACTATATCGACCGGCTCACCTTTGTCTATGTTTATTCACATCTTCCAAACAATATAACAGATTAGCAAGACAAAATCTTCCTTGGCCAAAGCCATGTTGGCTGTCTCCCATTAAACCATGACTACATGTTCAGTAATTTTGTTCTTTATGATGGTTTCTACCATTTTGCCTGGTTCTGATGTCAGGCTCGCCGGCCTGTAATTTCCGCTGTGAGGACCCCCTTTCTGTCTGGGCCCTCCCGCATTTCAGAGGCTGCTTGGGCAGAATTTACGCCAGTTCCCCACAGTTAACAGGGCAGCCCACCCCTCTCCTCTGCTGCCACAGGATACTGAGAGTCTCATATGCTGTCGTCATTGCCTCTACTGCTCATTCACACTGATGCCCTCCCCCCCCCCCCCCCGCACTACCACAGATGATAATAGTCTCCAATGCTGCCGGATGATACTCCCAGCGCCCCCTTAATGCTTCTACTTCCCCAGACTCTGAAGAGGGGAGTCCCCTATTGATGCTGCCACTTTAGGCCACCTAACAACCCTGCTCAAGGAGTCTGCTGTGAGAAGGTTTCCTGGCCAGATCAGCAGGTCAGGTAAAAGTGGTGGGAACCTGAAAAAAATGATTGTGGATGGAGAAAATGAAGGCTTTCGGGGGGGGGGGGGAGACCAAGAAGAAAAAAATGCTAGAAATAGAGATGGTGGGGAGGAAGAGAAAAAATAAAAGCAGCATATAGATGGACATGGGCCCCCAAGGAAAAGTGCTGCCTGTGAGAGGAGGGCTAGGGAAAAGGTACTGAAATGCTACTGCTCTGGTTGGGTGGGCAGAGGAGAAAAAATGCTATTAGTTAGGGTCAGGGTAAGAGGAAAAGAAAGTGACGCTTCTGAGGTGGGAGAGGGTGAGGAAAAGTGCTGTCAGTGGATGGGTGAAAAGAAAACATTTCTGTGCCCGGAGAGATTTATTTATATTACTTTATTCTTTAGTCAAAGTGGTTTATATTGTAACTTAAACTTGGTAATGTACATTAAAGAGGGACATTGATAAGCAGGAGTTTTCTGAGGCAATGGAGGGATAAGTGACCTGTCCAAGGCCACAAGGAGTGCTAGTGGGAACTGAACTGTGGTCTCTTGGTTCCCAAGCCAGTGCTCTAACCAGTAGGCTACCCCTCCACTCCAAGATGCATGTGTGGGCGTGCATGCATGTGTATGTGTGTGTGTGAAGCGGGGCAGGGTCAGGAGAGAGTTATTTCTTCATGTACAATTTCTACATATACTGCAATTTTGCCATAGAAACATGACAGCAGAAAAAGACCACATGGCCTGTCTAGTCTGCCCTTCCATTATCAACCACTACAAGAGTCCTCTTTTTTCCTTTAGAGAGCCTCTGTGTTTGTCCCATGCTTTTTTGAATTTAGATACTGCCCTCATCTCTACCACCTGCACTGGGAGACTATTCCACGCACCTACCACTCTTTCCGCAAAGAAATATTTCAAATATTATTCCTGAGTCTATCCCCTTTCACCCTCATCCTATGTCCCCTCGTAGCAGAGCTTGCTTTCAATTGAAAGAGGCTCTCCTCCTGTGCATTTATCCCACAGAGATGTTTAAATGTCTCAATCATATCACTTCTATCCCACCTTTCCTCTAAGGTATACATATTAAGATCCTTAAGTCTGTTCTCATATGCTTTATAATGAAGACCACTAACCATCTTAATAGCCACCCTCTGCACCGACTCCAAGTTGTTTATATCCTTTTGAAGGTGAGGTCTCCAGAATTGCCCACAATACTTCAAATGAGGTTGCACCAAGTACTTAAACAGAGGCACTATCACCTACTTTCTTCTGCTGACCATTCCTCTCCCTATGCACCCAAGCATCCTTCTAGCTTTCGCCGTCACCTTTTCTACCTGTTTAGCTACTTTGAGATCGTCAGACACAATCATGCCTAGGTCCTGTTCTTCTTTCATGGACAGAAGTATGTCAACCCCTATACTGTACTGCTCCCTTGGATTGTTGCAGCCCAAATGCATAACCCTACGTTTTTTAGCATTAAATCACAGCTGCCAAATTCTAGACCATTCTTCAAGCTTAGTTAGATCCTTCCTCATGTTATCTACACCTTCCCGGGTGTCTACTCTTGCAGATTTTGATATCATTTGCAAAGAGGAAAACCTTACCCAATAGCCCTTCCGTAATATCACTAACAAAGATGTTAGTAAGAATCGGAACAATGACAGATTCCTGCGTCACTCCACTGGTAATCTCCTCCTCAGAGTGAACTTTAGGGTGCTCAGTTTGTTTATAAGTCACCTGTGCAGAACAGTGTTAAATGCTTTACTGAAATCTAAATACACCATATTTAGGGTTCTCCCTCGTTCCAACTTCCTGGTCACCCAGTCAAAGAAATCAATCAGATTTGTCGGACACAACCTGCCCCTGATGAATCCATGCTGCCTCGGATCTGGTGATCCTTTGGATTCCTGAAAACTCACTATTTTCTCTTTCAGAGCATTTCCATTAATTTACTCACATCCTTACTTTCACTTTTGTGTAAAGGGACCACATGTGCCTCTCTCCAGTCCTCTGGCACCACCCCCAACTCCAAAGAGGCATTGAAAAGGTCAGTCAATGGAGCTGCTAGAACTTCCCCAAGTTCCTTCAGTATTCTCAGATGTGTCCCATCTGATCCCATTGTTTTGTCCACTTTTAGTTTAGTTAGTTCCTCACAAACACAGTTTTCTGAAAATTGTTTGAAATGTGCCTCGCTTTTGGTCCTGTTTGTGGATGTTGTCTGAGGTCCTGTTCCCGGCTCTTCATCTGTGAACACAGAACAGAAATATTTGTTAAGCAATTCCGCTTCATCCTCATCAGCTTCTACATATTCCTTCCCTTCATCCTTGAATCTGACATTACCACTTTTGCCCTTCATTCTCTCACTAACATATCTGAAAAATGTCTTATCCCCATATTTTATTGCATTAGCTATTTCTTCTTTTTTTGTACCTTTGTTTTCCTGACTACTTTGCTAGTTTCTCTAAGATTTTCTAAATATAGATGCCTGTCCTCCTCTCTGTGATCTCTTGTATTTCTTTAAGGCCTCCCTCTTTTTCTTCACCTTTTCAGCTACCTCTTTTGAGAACCATAGCAACCTCCTTTTACTTTTCTTTTTATTTACCATTCTAACAAAAAGGTTGGTTGCCATTAAAATATCCCATTTTAGTTTTGCCCACTGTTTTTTGTACATCCCCCAGCTGTTCCCATCCCACTAACGACTCCTTGAGGTACTGGCCCATCTTGACAAAGTTAATTGTCCTAAAGTCTAAGACCCTCGCTTTTGAATGGATTTTATCAGCCCTAGTCCTAATACTGAACCCCACCATCTGGTGATCACTGGATGCGAGATGATCTCCCACTGTAACATCAGAGCAGTTTACAGTAAACTAGGGAAAGGAAAGAGCTGGCTCTGTGCAGGCTGGCTGTGTGTTAGGTAGCATGAGGGGGCAGGCTGCTATGTGTGTCTGGAGGGGAAGACTGTGAGAGCAGGATGTTATACATGTGTGTGTGAGGGGGCAAGCTGCTATATGTTTGGCAAGCAACACAAATTTGTTTACTGCATGGCTGATTTTAGCACACAGTGACCACTAACAGTCAAGTAGCTAGTGGCCAGCTACTTGCAAATACAATGACTGCAAAATGTGGTTGGGTATGCCTTGAGGGACAAACAAACTTGAAAGTATACCCTGAAATAAAAAAGATTGAGAAAGTGACATTTTATTTACCAGTTAACATCCTTTCCTTGAGTCCTGCTAGATCAGTCCAGACAAGTGGGTTGTGTTCTCCTACCAGCAGATCGGTGGAGAGAAAGAACCAATGAAAAGCCCAATGACATCACTCCCATGCCTCTATTCGCTTCAGCCACCAAAGGTCCTTTCAGTATTTGTCCCAAAGCATATGGGAGAAACATGCCAAGCCTCACACAACCTCAATCGTGGGCAATGAGGAGTAAGGAAAAGTAGAGAACTATGCTCAGGGAAGTATAAACAGAAAGTTGTCTGTAGAAGATGAACCTGCAGAGCCAAGTATAAAAATCATAGCAGACCCAAGGGAATCATAGCAGAAGAACAAAGCAAAAACAGTTTCAGGGGTGGGCCTTGGACTGGTCTAGCAGGATTCAAGGAAAGGACATTAACTGGTAAGTAAAATGTCACCTTCCATATCACCCTGCTAGACCAGTCCAGACATGTGGGATGTATCAAAGCTACTATTCCACTGAGCAGGAGGAAGACACAGCAGCTCGAAAAACTCCAGAGCCAAAGGCTGTGTCCACCCATGCATGGACATCTGAACAGTAATGCTTGACAAAAATGGAAAGTCATGCTCATGTTGCTGCCTGACAAATGTCTGCAGGGGCTACTGAGCTCTGCTCTATCCAGGAGGAGGCTTGTGCTCAGGTAGAATAAGTGTGCAAACCCTCCGGAACCAGCTGGTTCCGCAACAGATAAGTGGAGGCAATGGCCTCCATAATCTAGTGCCCTAAATCTGACTTGGCCACCGCTTCACCTTGTGTGGGCCAGCAAACAGCACAAAAAGATGGTCAGACTTTGAGGGACTTCGTATCCACCACATACTGGAGAAGCACCCTCTGGGCATCCACAAGGCAAAGATACTCACCCTGACACTGTTCCTTAGAGAAAGAGGACCAGCAGACCACGTGCTTCACATGAAGGGGAGAAATCATCTTAAGCAAGCGGGAAGGCACAGGCTGAATGGAAACGGCTTTCTTAGACAAGACAGATAAGTGTCTCGGCAAGACAGAACCTGCAGCTCAGAAATCAGCCTTGCAGCACAAATTGCAATCAAGAAGACCATCCTGAGCATTAAATCCTTAAAGGTAGCATGCTTCAACTGCTCATAAGGCGCCATGACCAGGGCCCTGACCACCAGACACAGATCCTAGGAAGGGATCACAGACCAGAGGAGAGGACACAGGTGCTGAATCCCCTAGAGAAAGCATGAGATGTCCAGGTGCCAGGCTAGACACTTACCAGCCACTGGACCTCAGAAAAAGGCCAAAGCTGCCACTTGAACTTTCAGGGAGCTAAAGGAATTGCCCTTCTCCAGGCTGTCCTGTAAAACGCCAACAGAGAGGGCACCATCGCTCAGAGGCACAAGATCCGCATGTATGCTAGCTTGGTAGACCTCTTCCAGGCTCCAAGCAGAGTAGAGATCATTGCTGGAGATTAGCACTTACACACTAGACATCTCTTTCCAAGAGCAAAGCCATAAGCGAGAAGTGAACAGGGTCCTCCAGGATGATCGATCCCTGCCACAATAGGCCCCAAGATGGTGGCAACCGAAAATGAGGCTCCTGAAGGAGCCACATCATGTCCCCCAACCACGCTCTCCTTGGCCAATGTAGCACCACTAAAACAATCCTGCCCAGGTGGAGTTTTATATGCTGAAACACATCATCCATTATTACTGTGTTCCCAATTTTGTTAGTTTCCCTAATTTGTTAACATCTTATCTGTCTGCTCATTCTAGCCAGCCAGACATCACATCCCCGCTGCAATTCCTTTCCCTGTCTCACATGGAATTTCTGTCCATAAAAATTTTATAGTGCATTTTGTTTTCTCTAGAACTTTTATCCTGTTTGACTCCGTGTCCTCTTTAATATACCCCTCCGCCAGTTTGATCTACCCTATCTTTGTGATATAATTTGTACTCTAATATTACAATATTCCATTTGTTATCCTCCTTCCACCAGGTCTCTAAGATGCCAATTATATCTACTTCTTCATTCAGTGCTATATATATTCTATCTTATTTTTAGACTTCTAGCATTTACATAAACATATTTCAAAATATGTTTTTTGTTCACATTAACAACCATCATCAATTGCAGTATGCATTTCTGAGTCACCAACAGGAGTACCTTGATAAACGCCTCCCCCCCCCCCCCCCCGATTTTCCCTTTTACAATCTTCTATCTCCTAGCAATACGGCAGAGCATCTCTTTATTGCCATACATAACAGATTCCTAAAAAGCGTGGAACATTGAACAATGTAAAAACAATTGCACCATCATGTTCACACTTCACATACAGGTTGGATTGTGCCTTTCACATTCTATGCCTTTTCACCATATCCACAAAACTAAGATGTAATAACTTATACTGTGTTTCTTTCAGACCTACATATGTTACTCTATACCTCATGCACTTCTGTAGAAAAGTATTTCAACTCGTTCTCATTAAGCTACTGCCAAGCTTTCTCTTACCTTCTCTGACTGCCCATCCCTGCACCAACTGTACCATCTAGAAATTGTGTTCTTACCCCACCCCCACTCCTGCAGGGACTCTTAAGAACTCCCCTTCCTTACTAATCCTCCCTGCATCCCATCCCAATGACCTAATATAATGCCGAGTTTGAAGAAATACAAAAAACTGCTGACAAGTATATGATACTCTTCTTGGATCTGTGCAAAGAGAAGCACATGCCCCTGGTTGCCATCACAGATATCCATAAAACTACTGATTCCCCTTTCCCTCCACTCTTGAAAAATCCCACTCCCAATACCCAGGGGAAAGTCACTATTCCCCATAGTGGTGACATCCAGAGACAGCCAAGCTAAGTCCTTTATCCTTATGCAGTTGCCACTAGGCCTGCCTAACCACACTGAGCAGGCATATTACCAATCATCATGCATCCACTCTATTTTCTTCTTTGATAAACTAGATACATAGGGGCTACCAGGTTCACTATGGCCTCCATCAGACCTGGTGTGCCCTCTACATCTCAGCCTTCCATTTCCACAAAAAAACACAATTAATAGGTCATATTGTAGAGTTGGATAGTGGGTAATTCTATGCTGCCCTTCTCTTTTACTAAGCATCAGTTTTGCCCAGCTAATACACGCTGCTTTTTCACGCCATAGAAATTTGGATATAGCCCCTTCAACTGTCCAAGGTCTTTCTTCAACATCTAGCATTAGAGCATCTGCAATATATAGAGTATTTTTGGTAAAATCATTTTTAACAAAGCACTCCTGTCCAGCAAAGACACCGACGGGTTGGGCCACAAGTCTAGCTGCTGTTCCATTGGCCAGATGCTACTCCGAATATTAAGCTCATAACTAGTCCAGTCACCTTGAGATTATCGACCCTAAGTATTTAAACTGATCGTGTGCCCACCAGAATGGGAAAGGCCCCCTCCACTTTACTCTCATATTCGTCCTCAAAGACAGTGCCTTTGACTTGTCAAAATTGATCTTGAGCCCTGCTTACTCTGCGTACATAGTTCTCTTACTAGATTAATGCATAGGTCTCTTAATAGATAGATTAATCTCCTACCATTTTTTCTCTGACATAATAACTAGGCTAGATTTAGACATAGGCAGCATAGGCATCTACCTCTGGTGGTGACTCAGCACAAGTCCTGTGAGCCCTCCAGTGCTACAGTTCCTGCGGTAGTCCCATTGGTGGTTTGCACGGGATTACATAGTAACAGGAATCCCATGCGAGCGAAGGGGGCAGGGTGCTATAGGATCTGTCAGCACCGGAGGGCTTGCAGGCACCGGACTGAGTCCTGCAATGGAACCTTTTTTGCTGCTACTGTTGCTCATGAGCAAGCTGCAAGGTGAGGGGAAGATCTATATGGATGGACAATCAGAGGATGGAGGTGTTAGGGGGTGAGTGGAGGCACTCTCTCCCTTTGCTATGGGCATGCCCATTTGAAATCTATTCCTGATAATAACTGGAGATTCTGGCTCCAGTATAATTCTCACACCACTGCAGATAACAACAGTCCTCTATCCCCTTTCCATTGCTGGTACTGAAGACATACTTTTGAAAGCATGATATAAGTTAATCACACTCGTTTGTCTCCTTCTACTTTTAATACACAGCGAGTTTCTGCCTTGAGATCCTCAGAAAATCCCTAATAACAATTTATTACAAAGAAAAGCACACTTCTTGTTCTGAGTTTCTCTCTGCTCTCGCTTCCCACCCTCTCTTCTATGACCCTTTCTCCAGAAACTCACTGCCCCCAGCAAGCACCACTGTAAATACGTTTGGATTATTGCCCATCCTCAGAGCAGATACAAGTTTGTGTGCTGTTCAGCAACACGTATTCCTTTTAATTGCCATGTTCTGAGGCATTTCCAGGGCTGGTCAGGAAAGGAAACAGTGCACATACGTTTCTAATACTAAAGCTACGTATGTTGCTTCCGATGGAAAAAATTACAAAGAAAGCAGGGCGTAAATCTTTGCGGGCAATTTTTGATTAGCAAACATGAAAGAAAAATTACCCATAATTTTCCTTTCATTATTGCAGCAAACTGTGATTCAAATGACCTGTGAGGTTTGCAAGATCATGCCAAGATGGGTTTTTTTGCCCTATACAGTATGCACAGATATTCATTTACCATAACTTAAATGAGATCCTTCCTTTTTTCCCTTCCCCCCTTCCTTATTTTTCCTATATAAAATTTGTGATTGCCTTCCCTGTATTTCACTACCCCTCCTTTCAATGATCATTGCATCCAGTCTGGTGGTGGTGCACTTTGTCTTTTTTTTTCTTTTTTGCTAAAGGAAAATAATGACAGAGTGGCAAAACTAACAAAAGGGAAACACTTGTTAACAGATGTATCAATCGCTGACATTTTAATGGATGGAGAGAGGAAAGTTGCCCCACCATCCGATAGAAGAGAATCATTCAGAACTGAAATAACACCATTATTCTTCCACACAGGGAAGGGTGACTTACCTGACCTCTGTGCACGCTGCAATCAATCCACCAACTACAGGGCACAACCCACAATAGACTTATATTCCACCCAGAAAAGGGAAAAAGGCCTTACTATATAAGTCCTAATGCATTTGGTACAGAGCCGCAAGAAAAGTCAACATTGTATGCGCTTTAAAGTGTTAATCATCTATAACGTCAGTTTTAGAAAATCTCTGTCAATGGCGTTTTAATAACTGCAGCTTATGCCATTATTTCATGTGTCATTATATTTATTTCTTAAAACCAAGAGGTAGTTGAGAGTGTTGATCGATACTGTATTGTACTATGGCCATGGGATATCCAAGCAGCCCTTATAGAGGAGCTTAGTGCAAATAGATATGGTAATCTATGAGAACAAGTGCTGGATTTCATGCTAAGCATTGTAGGCACATGCTTAGGGCTTATGAAAGATAAAGATTAATAATCACAATAAATAAATAAAATAAGGAAAAATGAGATATAAGATGACTAGAAATAACCAAAGCGTTAACCCTCCGGAACCTACATATATCTCCAATCCCCACTTCAACCACGCATCGAAGAAATGCACTGCAAGGGATACCACCACCAACCAAAGACAACCACGTTCCCAATATACTCACCCCTTTATACACTAATAGCTATTCTCCTGCTTATTGCAGCATACAAATATCAAACACACACAATGCCTACACTCTGGCTTCACCACCATACTTACATAACAGCATACCCATAATACACAGACAACATATACAAGAGCCCACACCATCTCATACAAATACAGACGTCATCCACCCACACTACCTCAACCACACCCCACAAACCCCTCACTCACACATCCCGCTGTGCACTCATTAATGCATGCTTCATCAGAAATAAAATCCCCCTCATAAAACATCTACTCCTATCCAAGCACCTTCACATATTGTGCATAACGGAAACATGGATCACAAATACGGACAACATGCTGCTAAACCAGCTTACACCAGACGACTTCACCATCTACCCTTGCCCATGATCCCGTGGTAGGGGAGGAGGCATGATGATCATTCCTAAGTCTAACCTCAAATTCCATTTCCACCCAAGCCAGAGCACCAAGGAAACCGACTCCATCACCATAACCAGCAACAGCATAACCTTCAGCCTCTTCTACAGGACACCAACTGCCAACACCAGCGACCTTTTCCATATTCTAGACACAGTCATCACAGTCTCAAAACTGGACCTACTTGTCCTGGGGGGATTTTAACCTCCGCTCTCTACAACCGAGCCACACAAACGCATTCTTGCAAGCAATGTCAGCAGTAGACCTAAATCAACTGGTAGGAATGGCTACTCACGAAAAAGGAAACATGCTTGACCTGATCTTTTTCAACAATCAGCCAACTCAAACTGGACCCCACCCCCCACTCCATTCAGACCTGCCCAGTACCCTGGTCAGATCACAAGCTGATCAACGTCTCCCTCCCTCATAACACCCCCATCACACACCACTCCCAACAACCAACCATCAAGATTCAAACAATACAACAAGGACAACTTTATACAAGACACCATCCCACTGCTCTGTAGACCCTCAGGCACTAATAGAGACCTGGAAAAAAATCACCATAAAAGCAGCCGCAGCTACCTCTACCATCTTTAACCTGAACAGGAAACAACCCAAAACTAAATGGTACAAGGTGTGACAAAGAAGAAATGACTGTCCCATAAATGTGTTATTACAAAATCTACAGAGAAATTATGCATTGTCCCCTTCAAAGTAATCCCCCCCCCCAGAGTTAATGCACTTCTGCATTCGCTTCTGCAACGTACAGAAGCACTCTGTAAAGTCCTCCTCCTTGAGGTCCCTCAGCTCCCTCGTCACAGTGGCCTTGATCTCTTCTATAGAGGTGAAATGAGTTCCTTTGAGCACAGTCTTCAGCCTGGGGAAGAGCCAGAAGTTGCACGGTGCAAAATTTGGGGAATAAGGAGGGTGGTCGAGAGCTGTGATCTATTTGTTGGCCAAGAACTGCCTCACACTGAGCGCGGTGTGTGCGGGCACGTTGTTGTGGTGGAGCAGCCATGACTTGTCTCTCCACAGAGCCCACCTGCTGTGCCAAACCTGGTCATGAAGACGATTGAGGACCTGCTGGTAGAAGTGCTGGTTGACTGTCTGACCCTCAGGCAAAAACTCATAATGGACCACTCCCTTTTAGTCGAAGAATGCGATCAGCATGACCTTGATCCTTGATTTGGACATGCGCGCCTTCTTGGGTCTGGGTGACAGTTGAGCCTTCTACTGCAGGCTCTGTCTCTTGCTTTCAGGGTCATACTGGAAGACCCAAGTCTCATCTCCTGTGATGACTCGGCCAGCGAACTCTGGATTGTCTCCAATCTTCTCTAGCAAGTCTCGACAAACATTGACTTGGTGCTCCTTCTGGTCATCCGATAAAAGCTTGGGCACCATCTTGGTAAACACCTTCCGCATCCCCAGCTCCTGCACCAAGTTGGTCTGCACTGACTCCCTGTTCAGGCTGAGCTCCTCAGCTATCATCTGCACCATCAATCTGTGATCACTCTGCACCAGCTGGTTCACTCTGTCAATGTTCTGAGCCGTCTTTGTGGAAGGCCGTTCTGACTTGGGGGTAATCCTCCACCTCCTCGCGGCCAGTCTTGAAGCATTTGTGCCACTCGAAGACTCGCAGCCTGGACATTGCATCTTCTCCATAAGCCTTTTGGAGAAGTTGGAGACACTCAGTTGGGCCCTTCTCCAACTTAACCAGAAATTTCAAGTTGATTCTTTGCTCCATATTTCTGCCACCTCCAGTTGCGTGACAAAGCGATGCAGCAGTGTGCTACAAAAAAACCTGAAAAAGAAAAACAGAGTGAAAGAGATGAAAAATTATTATAGCAGAATAGTGGTGAGATGTTGCACAACACAGTGACATAAGTAGTTAGCCAATTGGTATTGAGTCATTGACATGGCTGCCACAGTCTTGTTTCTTTTTTGTCACACCTCGTATACTCCAGCTCTTCGAAACATGAAACAACAATTAAGAAAACACAAAGCAAATGATGAAAAAACAGAAACAATAATGACAAACTCAATTATCTACACCTCCTAAATGTCTACCATACCACAACTGACAAAGCAAAGTGAGATAACCACACAGCTGCTCAACTCTTCATTCAACCAACCAAGGGAACTGTTTGACATTATAAAACAACTGGTGAAAACACCCACCACGGATAACCACGCCATCACAATCATTCCACAAGAGTTGGCAAAACCCTACAAGCAACCTCACCCTCACCCAGAACCCGCCCCCCCCAACATCCCCCCTAGAAGTGAATGAGTATCTGTATCCCTGGACCTCCTTCAACATAATCAGCAATCAACAAATAGGGAAAACCACATCCTCGCTAAACACAACAACCTTTCCACTGGACCCTTGCCCAGTCATATGGATCAAAGCAGCCAAAGAAGAACTAAGCAACCCACTCACCAGAATCACACTAGCAGTACTACAGCAGGGCATCATGCCTATGTGCCTAAAAACATCTTCCACAGTCCCAGGGTAAGTCCTGCAGATACCACAGAGGTTTGGATTTCCCGCAGAGACCCCATGTTACCTGCCTTGACAGATACCAAGGTAACAGTTCCGCAGTGCCCGCCGAAGCAGGTACCGCGGGTCCCCACACTAAATCCATGGGGAGAGATGGTAATGATCAAGTATACAGAGCTGTCAACAGCTCTTTGCCCAATCGCTACCATGCCCTCCCAACTGCTGTGATCAAGCCTCCCCTCCCCTCCCACAATATTGATGCCATGATGCTAAGATCCGTGGCACTGGCAATATAAAAAATAAGTGTGTGTCCCCCTACAGCACCAACTCCCCACTGGATAGCTCCCAATCCCCATTGGGAGCTGCCTAGGAGGGATCGGTGCACCCCCAGATGTGCAAAGTGTCCTGGCTAGTCATTCAGGCTAAGCACCCCTCCCTAACTCCTGTTGTACAATTGCAAAGATAGCGGGGGGCATGGCCTCCTCCCTCTCCCCTCCAACTCCTGGTATAAACACATCTTGGCAAACCAGCCAGCAAGGGGGAGCCTATAGCCCCCTGATCTTCCTAGGGCCCCTTCCTCAGCATATACCTCACAATCCATGGTGGTCTAGTGGAAGAATGGGGCAGGAGTGATCCTATATGCTCCTGCCCCATCTAGCAGCCAAAAAAATGGCCACCATCATGAAGTGCTGCTCTCTAGCCTCTCACTAGGGAGCAGTACTGCAAGATTGTGGCTATCTTTGTTAGGGCCTATGAGAAGGGCAGGAGATCTTTTCTCCTACTAGACTTCAAGAAGTGGAGTTATCTGCCACCATGATCAGACCCAATTTTAGCAGCCAACGCGTGTTTATTTTCCCCACTCCCTACTCCAATTCACCCCATCCCACCCCAAGGACATTCACATATGAAAATCAGATATCGTGGAAAATTGCCTGCGATATCTGATTTTTTTTTTCATGAATTAGCAGCTACCACAGAACGTTAATCCTGTCTTAACCCTGCAGTAGCAGCTAACACCCTTTAGTAGGCATATCCCTTGGAATCAATTCATGTGTCCACATGTGGAACTCCTATAGAATATAAAAAGATCCTCAATTGGGAAAGCTCAAAGAAAGAAACTGTTTTCAAGGCAAATTGTACATTTACAAGGAAAACTGATTTGAAACTTAGCAGCCATTGAGATTACTTGCTGGCGATAAGCCAACAATTTTTTCTCCTGGCTTGATCCTACCTTGACACTTCAGGAAAAATTTATAGTCTCCCCTCTAAAAAGGAAACCTCAGAGGATCTAATGTACATACACATTAGAGCTTCTTTGCCTTGAAGGAAAACAAAGGTTTTCAACAATGTTGCTCTAGTTACTATCTCGACTGCAGACATCTCCAAAATGGCTGTCAAATCCAATACACAAACCTTTGTGTGTGCAAAGGTTTATAACAAAGTTGACCTCTTTTGCAACATTCTTTTGCAAAAAGGGCTCCATGAATTTAAGATTGTAAAAACGTTTGTATTTTGGAGTTTTTGACTGCTGGCTCTTTTGCAGTCTTTAATGCAAGAAGCCCCCTTTGTGAAAACAAATTTGCACTTTAGTATATCAGCCTCAGTGTTTGAAAAGCTGATCAGTGGATATTACGATATTATTGACATCTTACAAGAGAAACCTGCAAACAGAAAGGATGTTAAGAAGCATCAACAACATGACAAAGTGATCTAGAAAAATCATGGCAGTGACACCCCCCCCCCCCCCGGGTTGCATCCTGTTGCGGCTGATGTTTGTCCCAGGATACAACACGGGGGGTCATATTGCCACAACGATGCCTGAATGGTGACTCTTAAAATGGAACTTGCATCATGTACTATAGTTTGGGTTATTTTTCCCTATGTGCATTATGGACATGCATTCACGTGAAAGAACATGGGAAATTCTTATTGTTTTTAACGCAAACACAACATTAAAAAAAACAAAACTCTGGAGAGGGGGTGTTAATCCAGTGTTGCCACAAGTTATTATGTCTTCTAGCCATCCTGCTCTTAACTGTATCTTGTATAGCTGGTGGTCTTTTTCCTATTTCCTTATTAGTCTAATGTTTGCCTGATCTGGAGCTCTGTGCAAAACCCTTCCTCGATTTTTCTTCTTGTGAATCTGTTGGCCTCTGCTGTAGAGACTTACTTCAAAGACTTTTTTTTAACTATGCTCTTGTGCCAGAAATTCTGTGAAACTGCATGTGAAATGAGAGTCAGAAGCTGTAAAGATGTCTTACATATTGGGGCATGGAACATACGAAGCATGAACCAAGGAAAGTTGGAGGTGGTCAAAAATGAAATGGAACGTGTACAACTTGATCTGTTGGGTGTCAGCAAACTGAAATGGGCTGGTATCGGCACTTTGCATCTGATGATCACATGGTCTACTATGCTGGAAATGAAAGACAAAGAAGAAATAGTGTTGCATTTATAATTGCTTTACGTTACAATTGTTTACGTTATCAGAATATAGAAAGACTAGGGGACATGCAATGAAGTTACAGGGTAAACTGTTTAAGACTAATAAAAGAAAATATTTTTTCACTCAACGTGTAATCAAACTCTGGAATTTGTTACCGGAGGATGTAGTAAAGGCTTTTAGTGTAGCTGGGTTTAAAAAAGGTCTGGACAAGTTCCTGGAGGAAAGGTCCATAAACCATTATTAAGAAGGGACCCAGGATATCAATGTTTGACCCAATACAAGCATTGTGGAACCTGTGTCTTTTGGGGAAACTGCTAGGTACGTATGACCTGGATTGGCCACTGTTGGAAAAGGGATACTGGGCTTGATTGACCTTGGTCTGACCCAGTATGGCATATCTTATGTTCCTATGTTCTAATTAAGAAGAAACTTGCAAGAACAGTAATGAAATACAATGCAATCAGTAAACGCTTAATTTCTATTCATGTACAAGGTATGTCCACACAACTATTATTCAAGTATATGCCCCAACAATAGCTGCAGAAGAGGATGAAGTTGATGAGTTCTATGAACAAGTACAAGCTGAAATTGACAGAACATGCAAGCAGGATATCCTGATAGTCATAGGTGAATGGAACGCAAAGGTTGGCAACAAAGAAGGCAAGTGGTTGGAAAATATAGACTTGACAACAGAAATGAAGCTGGAGAAAGGCTGATGGACTTGCAGAATTCTAACAATCTATTTATTTCAAACACCATCTTCCAGCAACGCAAGCAGTGACTGTACACATGGACTTCACCCAATGGATTGTACAAAAATCAAATTGACTACATCTGTGGAAGTCAATGATGGAAAAGCTCTATAACATCCACAAAGACAAAACCTGGAGCTGACTGTGGTACAGATCACCAAGTACTAGTATGCAAACTCTAGCTAAAGTTGAAAAAGAGCAAGCCACTTATGAATATAGGAAAATATGACCTTGAGAATATACCACTAGAATTTAAAGACTTCCTGCAAAATCGATTTGCTGCTTTAGATAAAAATGACAGAGCTCCGGAAGAGTTATGAGATGGTATCAAGAAGGTTGTGCTGGAAGAAAGTGAGAAGTCTCTACAAAAGGTTAAAAAGCAAAAACAGCCAAAATGGATGACTG
The DNA here is from genome assembly GCA_033557465.1 of Ichthyophis bannanicus. Taxonomy (NCBI): domain Eukaryota; kingdom Metazoa; phylum Chordata; class Amphibia; order Gymnophiona; family Ichthyophiidae; genus Ichthyophis; species Ichthyophis bannanicus. Next base: position 407,039,224 of record CM066035.1, on the reverse strand, counting down.
AACAAACTCTGAAAATTGCCCAGAAATGCAGAGAAGCTAACGCCAGAGGAGAAAGAGAGGCAATCACAGAACCTAACAGAGATTTCCAACATGCAGCTAGACAAGACAAGGAGAAGCACTACAATGATGCATGCAAGGAAATAGAAGCAAAAACTATTAGAGGAAGAACATGATCAGCTTTTCTAAAGCTACGAGAGTTAAAGAGAAAATTCCAGCCTCGAATTGGAATGTTACAAGATGTTCAAGGATCCATGTTGAATGATACTGAGAAAATCAAGAAAAAGTGGAAAGAATATACAGAGTTATTATATGATAAAGTTCAAGTGGACCAACAGCAATTTCAACCTGTACCTTATGATCAGGAACCATTGGTGATGAAAGAAGAAATCAAAGCAGCATTGAAAGCCTTATCAAAGAACAAAGAACCAGCATAGATGGTATTCCCATAGAAGTATTACCGCAGTCGGATGCAGCTGTTAACATACTTACAAGGCTCATCCAGGAAATTTGGAAGACAACATCATGGCCAACTGACTGGAAAAAATCTGTGTTTATATCAATACTGAAGAAAGGTGATCTGACTGACTGTGGAAGTTATCACAGAATCACTCTGATCCCCTGTGCCAGCAAGATTCTACTGATTCATTCTAGATCATTCAGCAGAAACTACAACTGTACCTGGAATGAGAACCGCCTGAAGTGCAAGCAGGTTTCAGGAAAGAGCAAGGAATGAGAAACATCATTGCGGATGTGAGATGGATCCTTGAAAATACAAAAGAATACCAAAAGAATATCTATATGTGTTTTACCGACTACAGCAAGGCTTGTGACTGTGTAAACCATGAGAAACTCTGGGCCACATTAAGAAGTATGGGTATACCAGAACACCTGATCGTTCTCTTGCACAACCTTTACATTGATCAAGAAGCAACAGTTTGTATGGAACAAGGAGAAAGAGAATGGTTTAAAATCAGCAAAAGTGTACAACAAGGCTGCATACTTTCCCCCTATCTGTTTAATTTATATGTAGAACATATCAGAAAAGCAGGACTGTATGAAGACAACAGGGATGTGAAGATTGGTGAAAGACTCATCAACAACATTCGCTATGCTAATACTACAATACTGGCTGAAAGCGAAGATGATCTGAAACATTTGCTTCTCAAGATCAAGGAACATAGTCTGAAAATGGGCCTGAAACAATGCAAAGAAGACAAAGATCCTGACCACTGACAAAATCAATAAGTTCATTGTTGATGGAGAAGAAATTGAAAAAGTTGACAACTTTAACCTACTTGGATCAACTATCATTAAAGAAACAACAAGCAGTCAAGAAATCAGATGACGCAATCCTCGTAGCAGAATGGCTATGAAGAACCTAGATAAGATTCTCAAGAGCAGAGATGTCTCTCTCCATACAAAGTTTCAATTTGTTCAAGCCATGGTATTTTCAATAACGTCAAATGGATGCAAAAGTTGTTCAGGGAAAAAGAGGAAGAAAATTGATGCCTTTGAATTATGGTGCTGGCAACGAATATTGTCTATCCCATGTACAGCCCGAAGAACAAACCAGTCAGTACTAGAGGAGATCAAACCTAAACTTTCCTTAGAAGCTCAGATGACTTCGACTTTCATACTTTGGACACATCATGTGAAGAGAGATCATAAGAGAAAGACATCATGCTTGACAAAGCAGAAGGTCATTGCAAAAGAGGAAGGCCAGTAATGAGATGGATAAGTACAATAACAGCAATGGATCAGTACAGTAAGAGCAGCTATGGATGCCACTCTGTCAACAATGACCCACCCAGGGGCGGCCCAAGGGGGGTGCGGGGCCATGTGCGGAGACTCGGTGCGGGGCCTCATTTGCATAAGTGGCCTTATTTGCATAAATATTTGCATAATGCTAACATACACTTTTAGTAAACATGTCTCTTAATGAGTGTATGGATAAAGACAGACTAAAAGATTTCTACATTACTATAATCCAGTGCCAACCGCCAGGCACATTAGGAACTACTACAAACACTGCCCATTTAGAACCAATAGCAAACCCGCCGTATCCTAACAGCACTACCAGGACTCACAAAGCACTATACCCTACCTATCAAACAACAATACATGACCTACTGGGGAAAGAGAACAAGTGGCAATGTCAAATAGGAATTATATAAACAGAATACCTCAGCTCAGTTACACATGCAGAACATAGACCATCACCAATCAAGGAATCACAATTTAGAAACAGGAAGGCAATAATTAAACTGGGAACCCCAAAAGCCAAACTTGGAATGTACAACAACACTGTAGAAATAAAACTATAAATTAATTTCCTCTTGTACCAAACAAAGCGCAGACGTTAATGATGCACATTTCCCAGAGCTTTCATATTCCAGTTAATAAATTCAAAATAAAGAGATCTTTCTACCTTTTGTGCATTTTTTTTTTCAGTTGCTATTGCTCCAGCCACTTTCTTCTGGTTTCTTCATGTTTTCTGCTAACTCTCCATCATCTGCTGTCCATTTGTCCTTTCTTCTCTCTTCTAGTTTTTTTTTCCATTCTCTCTCTCTACATCTGCTTTAACATACTAATCTTTCTCCTTTTGCTCTTTCCTCATTTCTATTTCATCCACTCAAATTTTACCCCTCCATCCTCAATCCCCACTTACTCTCCCAATACCCGGCCAATTGTAGATTTTTTTATCCCTCCCACACAAAATATTTTTCCCCTCTCCATTTTACTCTCCCAGCCCCATCCCATTCTAATCCTCCCCCAACATCAGCTCCCTTCTAGTTCCAGCCTCACCCAGCATCCATTCCCTTCTAGTCCCTGCATCAGCCCATTTCCAGTCCTAGCCCCCCATCAGCCCATTTCCAGTCCTAGCAACCCCCCAACCCAATACCAGTCCTAGCCCCCCCCCATCAACCCACTTCCAGTCCTAACCCCATCAACCCATTTCCAGTCAGCCCCCCATAGCCCATTGCCAGTCCTAACCCCCCATCAGCCCACAGCCCATTACCAGTCCTAACCCCATCAGCCCACCTCCAGTGTTAAACCCCCCCATCAGCCCATTTCGTCCTAATCCCCATCACCCAATTTTCAGTTTAAGCCCCCCCATACCCCATTACCAGTCCTAATCTCCCCATCAGCCCACTCCCAGTCCTAATCCCACCAGCCCATTTCCAATCCTAAGCACCCCTCACCCACTTTTCTGTTTAAGCCCCCCATAGCCCATTAGCAGTCCTAACCCCCCATCAACCCACTTCCAGTACTATTCACATCAGCCCATATACTTAGCTCCCCCATAGCCCATCACCACTCCTAACACCCCCAGCCCCCCCATAGCCCATCACCGCCCCCAGCCCCCCCATAGCCCATCACCACTCCTAACCCCCCCAGCCCCCCCATAGCCCATCAGCACTCCTAACCCTACCCAGCTCCCCATAGCCCATCACCACTCCTAACCCCTCCCCATAGCCCATCACCACTCCTAACCCCCCCAGCCCCCCATAGCCCATCAGCACTCCTAACCCCCCCCAGTCCCCCATAGCCCATCAGCACTCCTAACCCCCCCCCAGCCCATCAGCACTCCTAACCTCCCATAGTCCCCCATAGTCCCCCATAGCCCATCAGCACTCCTAACCCCCCCAGCCCAGCCCAGCCCAGCCAAAATTTTTTTTAAAAAGCTGTCTTCTCCCGCTGCCGAGGCCGCCGCGGCAGAATCGAGTGTGCCGCGGGCCCCCCCCCCCCCGCCCAGCAGAGCCTGCCCTCCCCTGTATCCGCTCTCTTCGTACAGCTGCCTGCAGTCTCACGCGCCGGCTTTCAGAGCGCGAAGGGAATAGTTTCCCTTTCACGGCTCTGTTAAGCCCGCGGGGGCTGATGGGAACTTCCCATCAGCCCCCGCGGGCTTAACAGAGCAGCGAAGGAGAAACTCTCCCCTCGCGCTCTGAAAGTCGGAGCGTGAGACTGCAGGCAGCTGTATGAGAGAGCGGATAAAGGGGAGGGCAGGCTCTGCTGGGCAGGGGGGGCCCCGCGGCACACTCGATTCTGCTGCGGCGGCCCCGGCAGCGGGAGAAGACAGCTTTTTTTTTTTTTTTTTTTTAATTTGACTTTAGGATCAGAATGTTTTTTGCACGGGGCCCCCTGAAACGCGGGGCCCTGTGCAAAAAACATTCTCGCTCAATGGACGGTCCGGCCCTGGACCCACCTGACTGAAGACCAAACACAGTTTAGGACAACTATCCAGAGGATTGCCTTGAGTCTATACCAACTTGATGGCACTTAACAACATGTCAGAGACATTTACTAAGCCTAATCCACATCCTGGTTATGCAATGTGACATTTATTCAGTCAGTTTTATGGTAATTGAAATCACCCATTATTGTGTTGCCAAATTTGATAGCTTCTCTAATTTCTATTAGCATTTCATAGTCTGCCTGTTCATTCTGGCCAGCTAGATGGTAGTTTACCCCTACAATTACTGTACCTTCTTTCCCTTCATATATGGAATTTCTAGCCATAAAGATTCCACAATGCATTCTGTTTCCTGCAGAATTTTTTATTCTCTTTGATACTCTCTTTAATATAGAACCACCTCTCTACCGATCTGAGCTATTCTATAACTGTGATATAATTTGTATCCTGGTATCCGAGTGTCCCTTTAGTTTATTTATTTATTTATTTATTACAGTTGCTTATATACCGCACTATTCGGTATCAGCGCGGTTTACAGTATAACAAAAACAACCTAAACACAATTTGTTTGGTTTTACATAGAACAGGAATAACAACTTGGATGATGGGGTTAAACTATATACATGAGGGGTCACTTAAATAACAGGGTTGGATTATATACATGAAATTTTAGTTGCACTGAGTTATATTTAACACAATGCTTACTTTAGGACGGAATTTGTCTGATCTGCAGGAAGGAGCTTGGGACTGTGGTAAAGGCTTAGATTGGGTGTTATTAGGTGGGTATTTTAGGTTCCATTGTTGGCTGGGTAGAATTGGCAGAATAGGTGAAACTTGATTGCCTTCCTGAATTTAGTTAGGTCTGCAATAGCTCGAATGTCAGATGGTAATCCATTCCAGCATTTGGGGACGTAGAGACTGAAGGCTCTGTTTGCCGTTGTACAGTTGCATTTGGTCAACATCTTCGGTGTTAATAGTAGATTTGACGCTGTTGATCTTCTGGATCTGTTGGGTGGCACGGTTTGGATCAGATCAGTAAGTGCAGTAGAGGAAATGCGGTTGATGGCCTTGAATGAGAGAAGTAAAGTTTTGAAGATAATTCTTCCGTGTGTTGGTAGCCAGTGAAGCTGTTTCAGAATAGGAGTAACATGTTCACTTCTGGATGCACCATGGAGGATTCTTGCTGCAGCATTCATGGCCAGTTGTAAAGGGTGTAAAGTGGAATGAGGGAGACCTTGTAAAATGGAATTAGCAAAGTCAAAATGCGGCAGAATCAGTGCTTGATATATGGTCCGGAAATCATCTGGGTCCAGTAGGGAGCGCAGATGCCTGAGTGAGCGGATTTTGAAATAGTTATCCTCCTCTTCATTCAGGGCTATATATTCTAATTCTCCCATCTTAATTTTTAGGTTTCTAGTATGTTTTTCATTTATATTTATAACCTTCTTAACTGTTGGCAGGGATAATTTGTAGTCTTTCAATTCAAAGGCACCTTGGCTATGTTTGCCTTTATTACCTTTGCTAACCTCTCTATTAGGATGCCCTTTTCTGTCAGCTTTCTCTCAGGTTCTAATTTTAAAGCTACTCCATCGCCTTTTTATATGTTTGCTCCACCAGCCTGTTTCTATCCTAGTTCAGGTAGAGCACAACTTTTCAGAATATGCTCCCTCTTTCCCAAAATATTGCTAAATCCAGACAAATCTCAATACCTCTTCTCTGCATCATTGTCTCATCCACACATCGAGATTCCGAAGCTTTCTCTGCCTCTTGGGTCCTCTGAATGTAACAGGGAGCATTTTTGGGCATGCTGCCCTGGAATTTCTTGATTTCAACTTGCTATCTTTCCAGAATTATGCAACCAAAAAGGAAGCAGTGTTTGGGATGTTCCAGGGACACCGCCTGTTACATGTATAGTTTATAAATGTAAGCAGCAATATTCAGCTGCTAAGATGGTGATTTTATAAAAGTCCCCTATGTGTGAATGGCAGAAAAGCTCCTATTTGCAGCCTATTTTCAAAGACACATAGGAGCCCTTTTACTAGAGGCCACTATGTTTTTGCACTTAATCTGCATTACAAGCACAAGGCTCCACATTAGATGTTGGGGGGCATGACCAGCATGTTCCTGGCAACACTTTAAGCAGGTCTGGTCCCTCCCTCCTCCGACGTGATGTCAGAGTAGGGAGGGACAGATCTGTTTAAAGTGCCGGCACCTTTCAGATCGGGTGCATGCCCCCCCCTCTCCCTCCTCCTCCCCATACCTCTGTCCAGCACTGCCTGCTCTTTCCCTGTTGCCAGTACCACCGTGAAAAAAACAGAGGGCAGCAGCAACAGGGAAAGAGCAGGCAGCGCTGGACAGAGGTATGGGGGGGAGGAGGGGTGCACGCACCTAAGCTGCAATTCACACAGGGCACGATTGCAGCTTGGTACGGCCCTGTGTGCAAACATCTTGCATTCCCTCCATATAATCTAATTGGCTTTTTGGTTTGGTTCAGTCCCTGATTGGAGTTCTGAAAAAGCCCCGCCCCCTCTAAGGGGGGGGGGGGGAGTGCCATCTCATTATTCCCTCAGGCAGCAGATTGCCTTGAGCCGCCTCTGATGCCCAGATCCTTTTCCTGGGAGGTGATTCCTAATATGGAACCTTGCATCATGTAACTGTAGTTTGGCTTTTCTTCCCTAAGTGCATAACTTTGCACGTGTCCATATTAAATTTCAACTGTCATTTGAATGCCCAGTCAACCAGTTTTTCAAGGGTGTCTTGCGATGTTTTACAATTCTTCTGTGTTTTAACAACTTTGAATAATTTTGGGTCATCTGCAGATTTGATCACATCACTCGTTATTCCCATTTCCAGGCCATTTATACAGTAAATACTACTGCCCTCTCTGATCTGCATATTCTTAGATTCTGCCATGGTTTTGGCTCCTATCACCTCTTCTCTTAGGCCATTCCAAGCATTTATGACCCTTCCATTAAGTACGATTACCTATCAACAATTATTTTATTCCTATGGTATATAGGCTTTTATTTATTTTTTTGTTTTACTCATCACTCATATACAGTAGTTTCATTCTCCTATAGGAAAACTATAGTTAGAGCAGTAGATGGAGATCCAGAAAAGACAGCCTGTAAATTTCTCACTCCCCATTGATACTCAAATGTTCTCACACTTGATTTAGGCATTAACTTAGATTGTAAGCTCTTTTGAGAAGGGGATGAAGCCACATTGAGCATCATTTGGAGAGTCGGGCTCAAAATTGAATAATTATTCAGATCAGGTGGCGGCATTAAATTTACATCTAAGACAGTTTCTTGCCACTAGCTATGGGGTCTATTCTCTTCTGCTATTTGCCCCCCTGCAACCCCTGTCAGAAGCCTCCCTGTATGAACAAGGAGTTTGTACAGGGAGGCTTAGACGGTGGTGGAAGGGGGGCATTGCAGAGGCAGGCAGTGGGAAGTCTGCGACCCCAGATGTACAGGACCGATTCTTAAGTCAGTCCTGTACATCCGGAGACAGCAGACTGGAAGGGGGACTTATTCCACCTCGGAGATGGAATATGTCCCCCTGAATGTTGGAAGATGGCAGGCCCAGACAGCGGCGAACAGGTGAGGGGATGCAGGGGATTCCCTGCAGCCTGACCCTGGCCATGGAAGGTTAGATCAGGGGTCAGGCTGCAGGGAAAGGAAAGTGTTGGCAGTGGCTGCGGATTGCAGCTCGATGCCATGGCAAAGGGACGCCAGGCACGACAGCTCCATTCAGGAGTCTGACTGAGTTAGCCAGGCAGAGGCCAGTACGTGCAGGCCAATCAGAATCGGGTCCCAGCCTACATGTGCAGGCCCTAGACCCAATTTTGATCCTGTGGGGCACATCAAGCCCCCCCACAGGATCAGAATTGGGTCTGCCTCTGTGCGTCCCATTCCTAATGGACACACAGGGACCTGGACGCACTCTACAGAATGTGCCTTTATATGTATAGTGATGATATTCAGGAACTATAAGAACAGCTATGTGGCTTAACAGATTTTTTTCTGAGCTAAATTAGACCACTTAGTTGAATATCTCTGCTATCTCTATAGGTGGGCGTTCTGCTCTTGTTCTGCACTCGAGAGTGCTACGGCAGACCTATAGATAATTATCAGGGACACTATTCAGATAGTGCCAATGAAAATCCATGGATAGGGGACAACATTTAGAGGTTAATACTAAACATATAAAATTCCTTGATTTCTGACAGAGTATTTTAATTATTTCTTGATCCCTTCAACAATTTTACCCCTACCTTTGATAATTTAAAAATAGCCAATTTTTGAATTGATTATATGGTCACATGGCTGCAACAGCTGAATGCCATTAGACCAAAGCAATTTCAATTTCTTTAAAGTGCTGCCGCTTTCCCCTCCTTCTCAGACTGCTTCATTCCACTAGAAGTAACCAACAGAGCAGATGTGTTCCATGCTTTATGAAAAGTGGAAGGAAAGCTAAAAGACTGCCAGCATGGTTTAAGGGTGAGGTCAGAGATATTATAGCCCAAAAAGCATCTTTCAGGAAATGGAAAAAGAAGCCCAATGATGAAGATGGGAAACAACATAAGTACTGGAAAGTTAACTACAAGGCATTGATAAGGCAGCAAAGAGAGAATTTGAAAGAAAGCTTGTCGTGGAAGCAAAAACACATAATAAAATTTTTTTCAAGCACATTTGTAGCAAAAAAACCTGTGAGAGTCAGTTGGCAATTAGATGATAGAGGGGTAAAAGAGGCACTAAGGGAGGACATGGTCATAGCGGAGAGACTGAAAGAATTCTTTGCTTCGGTTTTTACTGAAGAAGATGTAGGAAAGTTACCCCTGCCTGAAATGGTCTTTAAAGGTGATATATCAGAAAAATTGAAAGAAATATTGATAAACTAGGAAGATGTATTACAACTGTTAAACTGAAAAGTAGCAAAGCACTTGGACTGGATGGTACACATTCAAGGGTGTTGAAAGAACTGAACTATGAGTTAGTTCACAAATTACTAACAGTAGGTTTACAATCATTAAAATCATCTGAAGTACCTGAAGATTGAAGAATGGCCAATGTAACGCCAGTTTTTAAAAAGGGTTCCAGGGGTGACCCGGGAAACTACAGACCGGTAAGCCTATTGTCAGTACCAGGCAAAATGGTGAAAAGCATTATAAAGAAAAAAATTACTAAACATGTACATACTCATGGTTTAATGGGAGAAACCTAACATGGATTTAGTCAAGAAAAGTCTTGTCTTAGTAATCTGTTATAGTTTTTTGAAGTTGTGAATAAACAGGTAGCTAAAAGTAAGCCGGTCAATGCAGTATATCTGGATTTTCAGAAAGCTTTTTGCAAGGTCCCTCATGAGAGATTTGGTGAAATTAAAGTCATGGGATAGGTGGCAGTGTACTATTGTAGATCACAAAATGGTTAAAAGACAGAAAACAGAGTAGGGCTAAATGCCAATTTTTTCAATAGACAAAGGTGAATAGTGGAATACCCCAGGGATCTGTGCAGGGCCTGCTGCTTTTTAACATATTTATATATGACCTGGAAATGGGAACAAAGTGATCAAATTTGCAGATGACACAAAATTATTCAAAGTTAGTAAAACACAAGAGGATTGTGAAAAAATGCAAGAGGACCTTTATAAATTGGAAGACTGGATGTCCAAATGGCAGATGAAATTTAAGGTAAAGTGCAAAGTTTTGCACCTAGGAAAGAACAACCCAAATTACAGTTACGTGATACAAGGTTTCACATTAGGAACCACCACCCAGGAAAAGGATTTAGGCATCATTGATAATACATTGCCCAGTGTGCAGCCGAGGCCAAGAAAGCACATAGAATACTAGGAATCATAAGGAAAGGAATGGAGAATAAGACTAAGTATATTATAATGCCTCTGTATCATTCACTGGTGTGACCGCACCTTGAATATTGTGGGCAATTCTGGTCACCATATCTTAAAAAAGATATAGTAGTATTAGAAAAGGTACAGAGAAAAGCCACCAAAATGGTAAAGGGGATGGAAGGATTCCATTATGAGGAAACATTTAAAAGGTTAGGGCTCTTCAGCTTGGAAAAGAGATGGCTGAGAGGAGATATGATAGAGGTCTATAAATTAATGAACGGAGTTGAACGGGTAAACGTAGATAGGTTGTTTATTTCATCAAAATGTATAAAGACTTGGGGACACACAATGAAACTACAATGTAGCCCATTTAAAAGTAGTAAGAGAAAATATTTTTTCACTTAAGGCATAATCAAACTCTGGAATTCGTAACCGGGTAAGGCGGACTGGTCCGCCACCTCCGCTTATCAGCCCCTCCCCCCCCCCCCCCACAACATTCAATGACAAATAATACACAACACTTATTGGGAATACAACTGGTCGCAGCTTTATTGCCCCCATAACAACATTACAATAACCATCAACAATTCCAACATTAACTTTATCCCCCCCCCCCAGCAGAGCGTCCTTTCACCAGCCATGTGGGTAGCAAAGTGACGCCGCTTCCGCTTCCGCCGTGTCCAGGCCCCAGCAAATTGCCTAGCCTCCCTCTTCCGACTTCGCCATATTATTAGCAAAAGCCTGAGGGACTGTCCGGGTCGGGGGTACCCCACCCCCGCCCTACTGCTTGACTCCGGCTCCAGACCCCGGAAACCTCCGAGATCCAGCCACCGGCTCAGGCCCCGCCCAACCTGAGCCGCCCCCCCGGCCAAGCTGTGACCAGCGCCCCGGGTCTTCAGCATACCTTCCAAGGCCTCTTGCCAATCATTGAGGAGCAAATCCATCCCCACAGGGGACAGATGCACTCCATCCGCCCTATACAAGCCCGCGCACTCCACCTCGGCCCAGGGGTGCAAAATTTGACACACACCCCCCGCTCCCCCACCCATCTGCCAATTTGGTGATTAATCTTTGTCAACCCGCGCAACCAACGCCGCTGAGTCTTGCAAGCTGGCCTTGGAATGATATCTGACCAAAGCAGAAATACCCCAGCGAACATCCCCAGGATTGCTCCCAAGTCCTTAATAACAGTCCGAATCAACTGTCGGCAGGTCCAGGACACCAGGTCGTTGCCACCCAAATGTATCAACAAGGCATCTGGCGTCCCTCGGATCCATTCGTGGTGCCGCAGCAAAGGCAAGAGCTGAATCCATCGCAGTCCACGCTCGCCCAGCCATGAGACAGTCACCCCGAAGGCCTCCAATCCCAAATTCCGCCCAATCGGGCGTGCCACTGCTCATCTGCTGGCCCAGAAAACAAACGAGTGGCCAAGGACCCAACAGTGACAAGACTCTGGAAAAACCTCTGCAAAACAAAGAGAGCCACAGTTAGCCAGCCCCCCACCGCCCTTACAAGCGCACATATCTGTGACAGGTCCCCGACTTCCATCTGCCTAGGCGCCGGATCGCCTCCTCGGGTAACCCCGAGGCCGCCGTGCTCGTCGCTGCCCCAATACGAAAGGAGTGCGGCACAAATGACCCCGCATCCTCTCCGAGCCAGCGTAAAGCCAGTCTCAGCACCGCCGTAAATTGAAAGCGCGTAAGCACCCTGCTATCCTCGTGGATGAACAAAGTCCCCCCTCCCCGAGGCCTCACCTGCAAGTAGGCCTTTAGCCGAGCAACTGGGCAACTGCCAGCCCCCCGTAAAGCTCGCAATCGAACCCACGCGCCTTGCCCCAACTGGTCCGTCTTGGAACGCGCTAGATAAATACTGACCCCCCACTCCTCGCAGTTCACCTGGTGCACCTGCAGGCCGCCCACTCCGGCCGCCCTCCGCGAATCCGCAATAATCTCCCCCACGCGGAAAGCACCAAAAAAGGCCAAGGAAAATACCGCCCGAAAAAGGACGCCCTCAAAAACGGAAGAAACCACCTGAGGCAGGGCCGCACTCAAATGCTGAAGCAAATCGTAAGTAATGGGCCGTCGGCCATCCCTCGGCGAAGGACAGGCTCGGCCCCAGCCCTGTAAAAGTCTACGCGTTAAGAACCCCCTCCGACGGCCCCCCATCCCACCGCCTTGGCGAAGAAAGCGAAACCCGCCAGATTTCTACTCACCGTATTTCGAGAACTTCCCGCAGCCTTTGCTGCGGACACATACAGACCTGTAAGCTGATCAGGTAGCGGACCACCACGCCATCCATGGTCCTCCAGGAAGCCCACCACGCTGTCGCAGCCCCGTTGATAAGCCATCCAAGTAGCCGCCGAAACTGACTGCTTCAAAAGCTCGGTCACCCCTGGAGGCCAATCTGCCATAATTGATCTGGGACAGACAGTCCCTCCTCTTCTGCCTCCGGCGCCAACGATCGGAACAGCTCCCACTTGAAACGGGAAAGAGCATCGGCGACTTTGTTAGAACTCCCCGGAATATGCCGAGCTCGGATCACAGTATTCAATCTCAAGCAAGCTAACACAACCTGCCGCATCAAGTCGGCCACCTGCCTGCAGCGCGGCGTGTAATGATTTATCACCGATACCACCGCCTCGTTGTCGCACCATCACATAATACGCTGATTGCGAACCTTGTCCGGCCATAACAACAAGACGACAAGGATAGGGAATAACTCTAAAAAGTTATGTTAGCCGTGAGACCCGCTATCTTCCAGGAACTGGGCCATTCCGCCGCACACCAGGATCCCCCAAAGTAAACGCCGATGCCCCGACCTCCAGCTGCATCAGTAAACAATTGCAAATCCCGATTGGAAATCTCCTTGTCCCTGAGCACGGTAATGCCATTGAAATCCCGCAAGAATTCATCCCAAATGGCTAAGTCGGCCCAAATGTTCTGTGACACACGCAGCCGGTGATGTGGTTTAGTGACTCCTGCAGTAGTCGCTGCTAATCGTCTCATGAAAACCCGACCCATCGGAATCACTCTGCAGGCAAAGTTCAAAGACCCAATCAAGGACTGCATTTCCCTCAAGGTCATCCGCTTGGAGCACAAGACATTTGCCACCAATACCCGGAGTTTCGTTAACTTTACCACCGGCAAGCGCGCCACCATTGCCACGGAATCCAATCCAATTCAATTCCTAAAAAGGTGAGCCGCGTCGCAGGGCCCTCGTTTTTTTTCAGCCGCCAACGGGACTCTTCATGCTCGCACCAGCTGTATAAAACCAGCTAACAAGGCCTGACACTGCTCCGTCCGGGCTGATCCGACAACCAGGAAGTCATCGCGATAATGCACCACCTGATCGAGACCAACCAGGTCCACCAGAGCCCAATGCAGAAACGTGCTGAAGCGCTCGAAGTGAGCACAGGAAATCGAACACCCCATAGGCATACACCTATCAAAGTAATAGTTGCCCTCGAAATGAAACCCTAACAAAGGAAAAGCCGAAGGGTGAACCGGTAACAAACTGAATGCAGATTCTATATCGGCCTTTGCCATCAAGCATGCCCTCCCACAGTTTCGGACGAGGTCAACCGCGGAGTCAAAAGATGCATACCGAACTTCGCATAGACCCTTAGGGATCATGTCATTAACCGAAGACCCGCAGGGGAAGGACAGGTTATGAATAAGCCGGAATTTCCCGGGCTCCTTTTTTGGGATGACCCCCCCAAAGGGGACACCACAAAATCTGCAAATGGCGGTTGCCCGAATGGTCCCGCTACCCTCCCCAATGCGATCTCCTCCGCTAACTTCTCACACACGACATTGGCAAAGCGCCGCACCGAAAGAGCGTTCCGTACTGCGCTCACCGCCATCCGCCCGCTCATAGGAATCTGAAACCCCTCCTGAAAACCCCCCTCCAGAATAACCCTATCCTGTTTTCTGGGATATCTCCTCAACCACCCTCGGAAAGCATCAATCCTAACAGGAGTCGGGGCTACTCCCCACCAGCTATCACTGCTTCGGCGGGGGCAAGCCGGCACTGCCCACACCCCTCCTAACACATTTTAAGGGCGGAATGTCCCCCGTTACAGACTGAACACGCATGCCGGAACTTGCAGTTAGTGAAGGGGCAGGAGGACTTGTTGAAACGCCAACATACGTCCCCCGCCACCCGCTTTCTGCGCTGGCGCCGAATCCCCCGCCCGAAAGGGCCACGGTGCCCCAGTGGCGGTGACTAGCCCGCCTTTCGCACCAATCACTGGCCCACTAGCTGCTCTGACCGACATCTGCGTGAGCCATAAATTAATGTCCTGAGTGCCCCACGACAGTGACCGATTCTCCTCTATCTTATCACGGAACATTTCGTCATAGTTGAGCCACGCCCAACCATCGTGCAACTGAGACGCCTCCAATATGGAGTCTGCGTAAGCCAACAGCATCCCATATTGCTCCGGATGAACCCGCCCCCAAACACTGGCTAACCGCAAGAAGGCACGAGTCCAATTTGTCACATTACGCGCCGCCCGGCGCACCCGCCCCGCCTTCTCGTCGGCTTTCCTCTTCCTCCTACTGTCCCCGGAACGCTTACGACCCTCAAGCAATCGAAAAATGTCAATATAACGGCGCTCCTGTATTCTCCGCCTCAGTTTCCTCGGCACGCCTTCCCAAAGCTCCGAGAAAGCTGCTACGGTAGGCACGGGCCCAGACCCCATGCCCCCCTTGCCCCTGCTACCCACAGACACGGATGAATGAGACGAAGATCCCGAAGATGTGGAGGACTCGGAACCCGATGCCCGCCGATGGCGCGAATGCAGCCGCTTTTTCTTGGACGCCCCACTCCCCGGACCGTCAGACGACATGGCTGCTACAGTGACCTGCCCGAGAGAGTCACCTGCTGCACCGGCTGCCTCCGCCGCCGCTGTAATGGCCCCCCTGCCTCTCCGACGCTGCACTCGCCAGGCCCTGTGCCAAGTCCGCCGCTTCATTGGGGAGTGGAGCCGCCTCCGCTCTCTGCGATGTGCTAGGCTGCAGTGATCCCGGGTACGTCCATCCCGGAGGCACCTGTGGAGAGAAAGGAAAAGGCGCAGCGGCACCCGCAACGGCCCAATGCTGCTGCCGCCACACCCCCAGCCAGTCTGCCCTCGAAGAGCCTTGCCCCCCGCTCTGCCAATGCTCCCAGGTAGGCGAGCAGCCCACACCGAGAACCCCCGGCCCCCCCATACCACCCCACCAACCCGCCCAATTACTAGAGGATCTCTAAAGGTAAAAAGGGGACTGTTGTAGTTGTTGATATGGAAGGACAGACTAGATAGGCCATGTGGTCTTTTTCTGTCATCATGTTTCTATGTTTCTATGTTAGTGTTCACCGCCCCCACTGCCTGGACGTCACCCATCAGAGGACCCTCCCCCGCCCCCAGTCCCCCACACGGCACCTGTGGCTGCCCTAGCCCCATTGCCTCCCGAGCTGCTCCCACTGTAGCCGGCGCCGGAACTGGCCCTAACGACTCCCCAGCCTCCCGTGTGGCGCCCCTTCGGGAAAGCTCCCCTGAACTGCCCGGAGACGGGGCAGCAACTCCCCTGGGCACCGCACCCCCCCTGCGCCTGCCACCCGTGGAGGCTGAGCTGTTTTCTGCACCTCTGCACACCGAGGAACTGGGAACAGGCCTACTGCGCTGCCCGGCACTGCGCCCCCTAGCCATGCCACCTAATTGTGCCCCCCTACTGCTGGAGGATGCCCGCCCCCCTCTCCACATCCCGCACGGCCCCACGCCCCTGAGGAGCCCCCCGGCCCGCTATCCCCCTGGCACCCTTTTTGTTTTGCCTACCCATGGCACCAAAGAAAACCCCTGCCCTCTGCCAATGAAAGCGCAGCCTAAGAAACCCCTGCCCTCTGAAAATTAAAGCGTCGCTTCCGCATTATGGTTTTGTTTTGTGTTTTATGCAGGAGAGGTCCCAGGCAGGGAAAGTCCCGAAATAATTATTATATATATATTTTTTTTTTTTTGCCACTCACCGCGTCTCCCTCGCCACAAGGCCCGAGCCCTGCGCTGCTCCTGCACACATCCGACTCCTCCGGCCACCACAAGGGAAAGGCCGGAGGAGCCCCGACGTCCCCACCACACTCCCCCCTCGCGCCTGGCTCCAGCTCCTCTCATTGGCTCCCGCAACCCACAGGGGCTCCGCGGGAGCCAATGAGAGCTCCACACGCTGCGAGCCCAGAGCTGCCCGCGACCGGCCACCCCCCGGTTAACGCCGTCCGCGCGCACGCCGGGGGGGCCCACGGCCTTGCCATTACCGGAGGATGTAGTAAAAGCTGTTAGTTTAGCTGGGTTTAAGAAAAGGTTTGGACACAAGTAGCTTGTGTTAATCTTACTAATGCATATGAGGAGCAAGTTGGGAGAATTACCAACCTGGAAAGGGAGTTGGGGGAGATGCGTGAACTTGTCACTGCCCAGATTAAGGACAGTTCTGTGTCTAGTAGGAAGATGGAGTACCTGGAGAACCAGACCCGACGATGTAATCAGGGCCGGCCCGTCCATTGAGCAAGAATGTTCTTTGCACAGGGCCCCGCGTTTCAGTGGGCCCCGCGCAAAGAACATTCTGCTTTTTTTTTAAAATTATATTTTAAAAAAAAAAAAAGCTGGCTCTGGCTGCTGCTGCGGCCTCCGCGGCAAAATGGAGTGTCCCGCAGGGCCCCCTCTCCTCGCTGAGCCTCTCTGCAAGGGCTTTCAGATTTGCGAAGGGAGAGTGTCTCCCTCGCGTCTCTGTTAAGCCCGCAGGGGCTAATGGGAAATTTCCCATCTGCCCCTTTAGACGCGAGGGGCTGATGGGAAATTTCCCATTAGCCCCTGCGGGCTTAACAGAGACGCAAGGGAAACACTCTCCCTTCGCGAATCTGAAAGCCCTTGCAGAGAGGCTCAGCGAGGAGAGGGGGCCCCACGGGACACTCCATTCTGCTGCTGCTGCGGCGGCAGCGGCAGCAGCCAGAGCCAGGTTGTTTTTTGTTTTTTTTTTAATTTGCCATAAGCTGATGGGGGGGGGGTGTTAAGACCTGGGCTGGGCTGGGCTGGGCTGCGGGGGTGTTTAGACTGGTGCTGGGCTGGGCTGAGGGGGGGTGTTAAGACTGGTGCTGGGCTGGGTTGGGCTGGGCTGGGCTGGGGGGTGTTAAGACTGGTAATGGGCTGGGGGGGCTAGGACTGGTAATGGGCTGTGGGGGGGGGTTACGACTTGGAAAGTGCTGGGGGGTCTAGGACTGGTAATGGGCTGCGGGGGGGTTAAGACTGGTAATGGGCTGTGGGCTGATGGGGCTGTCTGGAACTGGGGTGATGGGGGGCTAGGACTGGTAATGGGCTGGGGGGGTTAATACTGTCAAAGTGCTGTGTGCTGATGGGGGGTTAGGGCTGGTAAAGGGCTGGGGGGGTTAAGACTGGTAATGGGCTGTGGGATAATGGGGGCTGTCTGGAAATGGGGTGAAGGGGGGTTAGGACTGGTAATGGGCTGTGGGGGGGGGTTAAGACTGGTAATGGGCTGGGGGGGCTAGGACTGGTAATGGGCTGCGGGGGGGTTAAGACTGGTAATGGGCTGTGGGCTGATGGGGCTGTCTGGAACTGGGGTGATGGGGGGCTAGGACTGGTAATGGGCTGGGGGGGTTAAGACTGGCAAAGGGCTGTGGGCTGATGGGGGGTTAGGGCTGGTAATGGGCTGGGGGGGTTAGGGCTGGTAATGGGCTGGGGGGGTTAAGACTGGTAATGGGCTGTGGGCTGATGGGGGCTGTCTGGAAATGGGGTGAAGGGGGGTTAGGACTGGTAATGGGCTATGGGGGGATTAGGACTGATAATGGGCTATGGGGGGGGCTAGGACAGGACATGCGCTGATGGGGTGGGGTTAGGACTTGTGGTCGGCTGTTGTGGTTAGGACTGGTAATGGGCTGTGGGCTGATGGGGGTGGTTAGGACTGGCAGTGGGCTATGGGGGGCTGACTGGAAATCGGCTCATTGGGTAAAGACTCGAAGGTCCATGATCGGCGGGGTTAGGACTGGTAATGGGTTATAGGGGGGGGGGCTTAAACTGAAAATGGGGTGATGGGGGGGTTAGGACTGGAAGTGGGTTGATGGGGGGCTAGGACTGGTACTGGAAATGGGCTGTTGGGGGGAGCTAAGATTGGAAATGGGCTGTGGTGGGGGCTTGAATTGAAATGGACTCATGGAGGGGCTAGAACTGGAAGTAGGCTCATGGGGGGGCTTGGACTGGAATTGGGCTGAGTGGAGGGGAGCTAGGATTTGACATGGGCTGATGGTGGGGCTAGGAAATGACTAGAAATGGGCTGATGGGGGGCTAGGATTGGAAATGAGCTGATGAAGGGACTCAGACTGAAAATGGATGGGGGAGCTAGGACCGGAAATGGGTTGATGGGGGGTAGGACTGGAAATGGGCTGATGCAGGGACTAGAAGGGAATGGATGCTGGGTGAGACTGGAACTAGAAGGGAGCTGATGTTGGGGGAGGATTAGAATGGGATGGGGCTGGGAGAGTAAAATGGAGAGGGGAAAAATATTTTGTGTGGGAGGGATGAAAAATCTACAATTGGCCGGTTATTGGGAGAGTAAGTGGGGATTGAGGATGGAGGGGTAAAATTTGTGTGGATGAAATAGGAATGAGGAAAGAGCAAAAGGAGAAAGATTAGTATGTTAAAGCAGATGTAGAGAGAGAGAATGGAAAAAAAAACTAGAAGAGAGAAGAAAGAACAAATGGACAGCAGACGATGGAGAGTTAGCAGAAAACATGAAGAAACCAGAAGAAAGTGGTTGGAGCAATTGCAACTGAAAAAAAATGCACAAAAGGTAGAAAGATATCTCTTTATTTTGAATTTATTAACTGGAATATGAAAGCTCTGGGAAATGTGCATCATTAACGTCTGCGCTTTGTTTGGTACAAGAGGAAATTAATTTATAGTTTTATTTCTACAGTTTTGTTGTACATTCCAAGTTTGGCTTTTGGGGTTCCCAGTTTAATGCCTTCCTGTTTCTAAATTGTGATTCCTTGTTTGATGATGGTCTATGTTCTGCATGTGTAACTGAGCTGAGGTATTCTGTTTATGTAATTCCTATTTGACATTGCCACTTGTTCTCTTTCCCCAGTATTCTCTGAAATGTATTGGTTTAATATTTGCAGTGTTGCCTTTTGATAGGTAGGGTATGGTGCTTTGTGAGTCCTGGTAATGCTGTCAGGATATGGCGGGTTTGCTATGGGTTCTAAATGGGCAGCGTTTGTAGTAGTTCCTAATGTGCCTGGCGGTTGGCACTGGATTATAGTAATGTAGAAATCTTTTAGTCTTTCTTTATCCATACCCTCATTAAGAGACATGTTTACTAAAAGTTAGTGTATGGTAACATTATGCAAATATTTATGCAAATAAGGCCACTTATGCAAATGAGGCCCCGCACCGAGTCTCCGCACATGGCCCCGCACCCCCCTTGGGCCGCCCCTGGATGTAATCTACGTTTTCTGAGTTTTCCTAGATCTCCTTTATTGTCAGTTACAGAGATGGTGCGAAAGTAATTCGGGGAAGTTTTAAAAATCCCCCCAGAGCAGTTTCCTCCCATGACTAGAGCTCAGTACCTGTCCCTGGGCAGTAGGGGTGGGGGAAACGTGGTTCTCTCTTCCCATTCTGGGTTAGGGGACCTTACAGTTTTTCTGGAGAATTCATTGGAGGTCGTGATTGAAAGAACTACCCTGCTTGTTACATTCGCTTTAGAGTCAGATAAAATTTTATCCTTACAATGTATTTCAGGAATGGTAGTGAAGCTTAAATTTCCTGTTAAATGTTATGTGGATTTTAAACAAAAGATGTATTCGTTTTTTGAGCCGAAACAGTTGCTGGCTTTTCTGGAGGCTAGAGAAGGGAGTACTGTTGAGGTCATTTTTCCTTCTCATACAGCTGACACGTGAGTCTCCTATCTGCTTATTTAGTTATTTGTGTTAGATCAGCGGTTCTCAACCTGTGGGTCGCGACCCCCACAGGGGTCGCCACAGGATTTAGCGGGGGTCGCCTCACTCTGCTGTTAAAAAAAAATAGCGCACAAGTTGCTGCCGCTGCCGAGTCCGTTTCTCGGCAGTGGCAAACTCACGTCCCTTGCTCTGCAGCCACGGCTCCCTGCCTCTTAGGGAACCGCGGCTATGCCTGTAAAACTGTTGTGGAGCCTTCCTGTCTCTCGAAGGGCTCCGTGCAGCATTGTCCCGCCTCCAAAGGAAGTTGTTTACCACTTCCTTTGGAGGCGGGACAATGCTGCACGGAGCCCGTCGATAGACAGGAAGGCTCCGCAACGGTTTTACAGGCATAGCCGCAGTTCCCTAACAGACAGGGAGCCGCGGCTGTAGAACAGCAGGGCAGTAGCAGGCAGACAGGGAGAGGGGAGGAGGGGGCAGGGAACCTGCAACAGGGCTGACATGAGGGAGGGACGGGGCTGACATGGAGGGATGGATGGATGGAGGGAGGGGGCTGACATGGACAGGGGGGCTGACATGGAGGGAGGGAGGGATGACATGGATGGAGGGGGGCTGACATTGATGGAAGGAGACAGGGGGGCTGACATGGACAGAGGGGGGCTGACATGGAGGGAGGGAGGGAGGGGGGCTGACATGGAGGGATGGATGGATGGAGGGAGGGAGGTTGACATGGACAGGGGGGCTGACATGGAGGGAGGGAGGGAGGGGAGGGGAGGGCTGACATGGAGGGAGGGGTGGCTGATGATGGATGGATGGAGGGAGGGAGGGGGGCTGACATGGAGGGAGGGGGGCTGACATGGACAAAGGGAGGAGACAGGGGGACATACTAGACAGACGGGGGATAAATGCTGGACAGAGGGGAGATACAGTGCAGGTTAGGATTATAATGGGCAGATGGGGGGTGGGCTAGGACTGGTAATGGGTTGATTAGGGAAGGCTAGGACTGGGAATGGACTGATCAAGGGGGGGTTGGAACTGGTAATGTGCTGATAGGGGGGTAGGACTGGTAATGGACTGATGGGGGGGCTAGCATTGGAAATGAGCTGATCGGGGAGGTTAGGACTGGAAATGGGATGATGGGGGGTATAGGACTGGTAATGGGCTGATTAGGAGAGCCTAGCACTGGTAATTTGGTTGAGGAGGGACTAGCACTGGAAATGAGCTGATTAGGGGAGGCTAGCACTGGTAATGGGGTTGAGGGGGGACTAGCACTGGAAGCGAGCTGATTGGGGGGGCTTCGACTGGGAATGGGCTGATTGTGGGGAGGGGAGGATAGAGCTGCTGGCCCTGGAAGAAAACTGGGGGCTAAGGCTACAAATGAGCTGATACGAGGGGATGGGAGAATGGAACTGGAAGGGAGTGGATCTGAGAGGGGCTGCCATGGTATTTGTACTAGAAGGGACTTGTCAGTGGGGAAGGAGGGGGACTGGAAGGGAATGGACATCAGTGGCAGTCATGGGAATGCAAGTTGACATTGGAAGGTATTGAGAGTGAGGACTGGAAAGGGGCTGATACTGGGGAGGGTTAGTGGGACTGGAAATAGGCTGATGGAAAGAAGTGAAGAAAACGAAAGAAGAGATAAGAAATGGCAGATGGACCATAGACCACAGAAAGAGAGCTGAGAGAAGACAGGAAAGCAGAAGCCTCAGATCGGGACCAGCATGATCAGAGAATAAACTGGTCAGACAACAAAGGTAGAAAAAATAATTTTATTTCATATTAGTGATTTGACTACAAAATCATCATAATTTTGAAATCAAATATTGTTACTTGTTGTTGTGATTAATTATTGTGGTTTAAATAAGTAAATTTTATAAATAAAAACATATTACAAAGGCCTATAATATATTAATAATTCAACAAATGATTGCAGCGACAATGCGTTAACGGTAAAGGAAGAGAGACGCATTCGATTTTATCATTGGGGGTCACCACAAGTTGACCAATGGTAAAAGGGGTCACGGTACAAAAAAGGTTGAGAACCACTGTGTTAGATGGTTAGGATAAGCCTATTTGGGCTTCGATCTATCTACTTTATTTCCTAGTACTTCCCTATTTCCTTCATATTGTGGTCTAATTTAGATTGAAAATAAGGGTTTAATATAATTTATTTTCTTTTTAATGTACTGGTTATATCCATTTTTCAGTTCATTCAATTTGGTGTGGATGTTAAAATTGAATAATTCAATAAATATAAAAAAATAAAAAAAAAGTTTGGACAAAATCCTGGAGGAAAGGTCCAAAAACCATTATTAAAGAGGACTCGGGAAATCCACTGCTTACCCCAGGACAAGCATTGTGGAGCCTGTGTACCTTTTTGGGAACCTGCCAGGTACTTGTGACCTGGATTGGCCATTCTTGGAAACAGGATACTAGGCTTGATAGACTTTGGTCTGACCCAGTATAGCATTTCTCATGTTCCAACTGGAATTTGAAACAGGCTATTTGAGACTCAAATTAATCATTAGAACTATTCTTTATGAAATATCACATATTTCTGTACAAGATATGTTTTCTTGGTATGATATTTGAAAACATTTATAAATATTAAATTTAAAAAGCTGCTATATTAGAAGAAAAAAATGTCTTTATACAGTAATGTGTACCTTGCTTTGAAACTGCATATTCTTTAAGCACACTCTAGATAATGGCATCCCTACAGCCTGCATAGAGCAAACCAAACGGCTTAGTCTGTATTGTGTTTCTCTGAGCACTGAATAATGTTGGTGAAGTTAATAACTAGCACTAAAAATAATATAGAAATCCCAAAATGTATTACAATGCAAGGAATTAAGAGGACCTTGGGAAGGGGAATTCATTTGGTCACAAGTGTGGGATTATGTTTATAATTGTTTAGTGGAGGTGATGCAGACAAGAACTGTATCTGAAACCGAAAAAGCATGGAACAAATAGGGAGGATCTCTGAGGGAGAGGAAGAGATTGTAGAACTTAACAGTTCTTATGGAGGAGTAGACTGGATAGGCCATATAGTCTTTACTTGCAGTCATTTTCTATGTTGCTATGTATGTTTTTCTCTTTGGTTAATATGCAGTTAATGCTGATGCTTAGGCTATACCTCACTCCAAAGAGAATTAGCAAATGAGAATTAAACTCTTCACCCCTTTCCTGGAGGGGATGTAGTATATTTGATCCAGGATACTATTCAGGGGGTCAGAAAGGAAAGTATTCATCTGGATGACTCATTTTTCATTTTGGGCTAGTCCCATCAGATGGAGTTGTCTGAAGATAAGATGGATTTAATGCAGAGGCTATTACTGGCTGCCAACAGTCTGTGGCCAGAGTTTGGAGAAGAGTAGCTACCCCAACTAAACTGGAGTGGTTGCAAAAAGAAATTTGAGAAATTGTGTATATGAAAGAGAGAATCTGAAATCTGAAGGGGAAAAAAAAGATAGATTTGAGAATGTTGGGAAACCTTTGCGGGAAGCTACTTTCACTGTACTTTTCTCCTTTTTCTGGATTTACCAATTGGCTCGTCTTTCTGACTCTCCTGGATAAATGAAGGATGGTAGGTCTTGATGATGCTCTCCAAATTGGAGCAAGCTGTAGGTGGGGATAGGTTCTATTGGACTTTTTTTAAATCTCATTACTTATCAAATGGCTGCTATATTATGGTTTATCATTGGAATGAAGCCCTGTCCTTCCACATGTTTTCTGGTTATTCAGTACAGTTTGTGCCTGAATTTGTATTCAAGTGGAATTGCTGTGCTTCTTATTCCCTTTCAGGGGGCGCAATAAGAACTGAATTATTGTCTGTATGGCTTTTGTCCCAGAAGGAATTACGGTTTATTACTGTTTATTTGCGAGGCACGGCTTTCTGTGTCTCTTGCAAGCATATCTAGTTGTTGAGTGGACTCTGTATTATGAGTTTTTGGAAAAATCAATGAAAATATTTGAAACAAAAAGTTTGGACACTTTCCTACTTGGAAAGTCTATAAACCATTATCAAGGTAGACCTGAGAAAAGTCACTGTTTATCTATGGGAGTAAGTAGCAAGGATTCTACCTACTTTTTGAGATCCTTCCAGGAACATGTGACCTGGATTGGCCACTGATGGAAACAGGATCCTTGACTTAATGACAAAAGGTGTATCAGAGATCTTCCCCAGTATAGCATGTTCTATAATATAACTGGAGGTTGTGTCATACCGGTGCTTTTTTCGTGCTATGAAAAATTACATTATCACATAATGTAGTTATACATCTATTCTTCATCTTTCAGTATTTCATTCTTAATCCAGTTAACATGCATATTAGTAAGAATTATTATTATGAATAATATTGTACAGAAGCAACTGTGGTGAGAAAGTAGATTTTCTGCCTTCTAGGGTTTGTGCAGCTTTCAGCCCTACCCTGTTTCTTATATAACATTGCCTATTTTGATTTGGAATCGATGATTCCATTTTAGAACATTAGAATATCAAGGGAAATTAAACAACTAATCTGCTGAAGCTTGAAGCAGCGACATAGAAATCAGCATCAGTATACATATTAAGTTACCCTGGATGGTTAACATAGGCTAATCAATACCAATAAAAAGCAATTTACAAAGTGCAATGTTTAGACTCCAGCGCTGGAATTCAATCTGCACAGTAACAAATTCTGAATTTACTGACGTTCTTAAGCAAGTAGATAGAATTTGCATCACATTCCAGCTAGAAATAGGCTTCTAAGGCTGAATTGAATGCCCAAAGTTGGGTTAGTGCACAAGCTGTTTGGAATTTAAATATTGCACAGACCTGAATCCAGGAGAAAATGGATTATATTTCTTCAGTAGAGGTTATTCCATGCAAATTATCTGAAGATGTGAAGGCAGATTTTAGTTGGGACGTGGAGAGGGGAATTCAAACGTCCAGATCGGGACTGTAAAATTCCCACAGTATTTCACAAGAGACTCTGCCAAGCACAAAGTGGCATGGGCGAGTAGCCTGATGGTTAGAGCAGCAACCAGGTTTGAATCCTGCTGCCATTCCTTGTGACCTTGGGAAAGTAATTGTACCCTTCATTGCCTCAG
Source organism: Ichthyophis bannanicus (assembly GCA_033557465.1). Classification (NCBI taxonomy): domain Eukaryota; kingdom Metazoa; phylum Chordata; class Amphibia; order Gymnophiona; family Ichthyophiidae; genus Ichthyophis; species Ichthyophis bannanicus. The sequence continues at coordinate 407,014,149 of CM066035.1, read as the reverse complement.
GTACAAGTTTAGATTGTAAGCCCACTCAGAATAGGAAAGTATCTGGGGAATGGAATTCATGTTGAGCTTAGGGGTGTTTTTGTTTTTTTCACCTTCATATCATTTTTTTAAATAGTGCACCCTACTGTGCAATAAATGCCACTTTTATTTCAAAATGAAAGCACATACCTAGTTGAGCTACTACTGAGAAAGGCATAAGGTAAATCCGAATTCCTTCTTGTAAGGACATGGAGGACTGCACAGTGATGTCTAGTAAATGTAAAAGGCTTCCCTGTGGAAAAAGAATGTGTTACGCATGTACACATGAGCAGCTTTTTAAAATCACTGCTCCCTGTCTGCCAGCACACCCCGATCCTGCAGTCCCAGTCTCTCTCCCACCAGTCACCCACAACATCATCCCTCTCTAACTCACCCCCTGAAATATCTCTCCTGCATCTGATACCTCTTCCTACAGCTTGAAGAAACCCCCTTAGATTCAAAATGGCACCCATTACCCCTAACAGTAATACCAAGAGTTTACCACTAGGGGTCATGGATGCCTTGATTTAATAAGGAACAAAGGCTTTTTGTGTTTGTCTGTGTGTATGTTTGTACAGTATCTATGTGTGCCCCTTCTCTTTCAATTTCTAACCTGCTAGACTGTGTGAAATTAAGAGCTTCCAAATTGTTGAATGGTTGAGGGGAGGGACTGCAGGTACAGAAGATGACAAAGTAGACAATTTCCTCATAAAGAATGCCTGGTGGAAAATTCAGCTCACTATATCTCCAGAACAGTGGTTCTCAACCCAGTCCTTGGACACACCTAGCCAGTCAAGTTTCTAGATAATCACAATGAATATGCGTGAGAAAATTTGCCTGCACTGCCTCCATTGAATGCAAATATATTTCATGCATATTTATTGTGGTTATCCTGAAAACCTGACTGGCTATGTGTGTCTTGAGGATGGGGTTGAGAACCGCTGTACCAGAACTACTGGGCTGATTCTAGCAAAACTTGATATCTGGACATAGAGCAAACAATTGCCATATGCGCAGATAACACTGTTAAAAAAATCGCAGCGTGAGTATGAATGCACATAGCCTCAGACAAGCTATGAAAGGGGTTTTTTTAAATTTTATATTTAGTGGAAATGTTTTGCAAAATGACAAGCAATTAAATTTTGCATAGAAAATAACAAAAAATCTATCACCTCCCAAAAACATATGAAATTAAAGAAATTATTAAGGAAATAAAACTGCTATTAAGCCCAAAATAATAGGGGAGTTGTACAGTTCCAGGAAACATCTTATATAAGAAAGACAATTGGCTTGCAGGTTACCAACTAAGTACAGCTAATCAATTTCCTCTTGGTCACTGTTGGGAGGTAATAAAGAAGAGGAAATTACAGGTGGGGTCTCATGGTTCACCAAAAAAAGCTGTAATCTAAGATAGTTCATAAAATTAAATATTTAACCTCCTTTAAATTTTATTACAGATTTGCATGGAAAGTTTTACAAAAATTGGACACCCGATTATAAAACCCAAGGTCACAGCAATAGAAATTGCTTCCTCTTTTTCTGGATGGCTCTTGCCATGTCAGGAAACACATAAATCTTGGACTCTGTAGATCTCTTCTTTTGAAGGAAAAGTAACATAGAAAATCAGTCTCTATCTGGTTCTAGAACAAAGTCCACAATTAATGTTGCTAATTGTACTTCCACCATCCCAGAGGACACAGGACCGGCCCATCCACTGTACAAGAATGTTGTTCACACAGGACCCCGTGCTTCAGGGGGCCCCATGCCAACAACATCTCGCATATGCTATTTGGCACTGGCAGGGTCGGCTTTAGAGGGAGCCGGAGAGGCCCCAACTCACCTCTGACAGCCGCTGAAGTGAAGAGCACTGTTTTTCTTCACTTCGCCAGCTAGTTCTAGTGTAAGCCGCTGGCGCACCAGAGGTCAAAAGGAATTTCCTGTTTCCCAGCACTCAGCGCGCAAGCGGCCTATGTTAGAACACATCTGCCGCAGTGCAGAAAAATGGCACTCTGCACTTCGGAGCCTGTCAGAGGTGATCCTGGGCCTCTCCAGCTCCCTCTAAATCCAGTTGGACAGCCGTGGGGCTCTTTGAGGGGGGGGGGGGGGGCTAGGGCTGGAAAGGGCTGATGGGAAGGCCAGGACTGGAAATGGGCTGATGGGGGGGCTGGGACTGGAAATGGGCTGATGGGAAGGCCAGGACTGGAAATGGGCTGATGTGGGGAGATGGGAGAATGGGACTAGAAGGGAGCGGATGCTGGGTGGGGCTGGAACTAGAAGAGAGTTGATGTTGGGGGAGAACTAGAATAGGATGGAACTGGGGGAGTGAGGATGGAGAAAGGAAAAGATTTTGTGTGGGAGGGAAGAAAAATCTACGATTGGCTAGGTATTGGGAGAGTGTGGAGATTGAGGATGGAAGGGTGAAATTTGAGGGGATGAAAAAGCAATAAATAAAGAAATGAAAGAAAGAGAAAAAGGGAAAAGATCAGTATGTTAATGCATATGTAGAGAGAGAATGGAAAAAACTAGAAGAGAGAAGAGAGAAGAAAAGACAAATGGACCGCAGATAATGGAGAGTTAGCAGAAGACACGAAGAAACCTGAAGAGTGGCTGGAGCAATTGCAACTGAAAAATAAAATGCACAGACAACAAAAGGTAGAAAAATAATTTTTTATTTTGAATTTATTAATTGGAATATGTCAGCTCTGGGAAATGTGCATCGTTAACATCTTCGCATTTTGTTTAGTACAAAATAAACTGAACCACCTAATTTCTCAACAAATAGGGGTGTCCTACATGGAGCGGTGGGTTTACCCCTAAACAAAGACATGGGGAGGGGTGGCCTGCACGGTGGCAGGTGCACTTACTCCTGCCATCTTACTGGGCAGACTAGATGGACCATACTGGTCTTTATCTGCCATCATTTACTATGTTACTATGTTACTAAGAGGAAATTAATTTATAGATTTATTTCTCCAGTGTTGTTGTACATTCCAAGTTTGGCTTTTGGGTTCCCAGTTTAATTAGTGCCTTCGTATTTCTAAATTGTGATTCCTTGTTCTTTATTTGGTGATGGTCTATGTTCTGCATGTGTAACTGAGCTGAGTTATTCTATTTATGTAGCTTCTATTTGACAGTGCCACTTGTTCTCTTTCCCCAGTAGGAGATGTATTGGTTTAATATTTGCAATGTTGCCTTTTGATAGGTAGGGCTTGGTGCCTTGTGAGTCCTGGTAGTACTGTTATGATATGATATGGTGGGTTTACTATGGTTCTAAATGGGCAGTGTTTGTAGTTGTTCCTAATGTGCCTGGTGGTTGACACTGGAGTATAGTAATGTAGAAATCTGGTAGTCTTTCTTTATCCAGACACTCATTAAGAGGCATGTTTACAAAAAGTTAGTGCACAGTAACATTATGCAAATATTTCTGCAAATGAGGCCCCGCAATGAGCCTCTGCAGATGGCCCCGCACCACCCTTGGGCTGCTCCTGAGAGGACACCAGGGCTTCCAAGGAATTTAAGGAATCAAAAGAAACCTGCATAGCTTCATTTATTCCTACAGACAAAGCCCTAGAAACTGGGGGACATATTGCTTCTGGAATCCTAAATTGTCCACAAAATATGTCTTGAGCAGATCCAAAGAATGTGTCAAAGGAGTTTGAGGAAAGTTAATAAACTTTACCATTTCCTCTGAATGTTTTCTAAGGACTCTTACTTTAATTGTAACTTTATATAATCTTTCATCAGTAAACACTTATCTCCAGGAACAAGCAGGAATGTAGTCTTCACATATGGATATCGTTGGTACCGACGGAGCCTGCGCAGGAACGCTCCCCAGCATCCAATAGGAAAGCTTTTGGGAGCATCCCACAGCACCTGCGTGCTGCCTTCCCGCCTTTCCCAACTGTCCCTCTCCAGTTCTTCGTTTTCCGCGGAGCCGACAGGTCATACATCCTGTCACCGCAGAAAATAATTGCCTTCTATTTCTCTTTTTTGTGGTCGTGTCTGCCTTCCTTCGACGCTACACCGGTACTGCCGGTTCTCCAAAAAAAAAAAAGCTTTTCTTCTGGAGTCTTTTCCAGTTATTTTCTCCTCAGGTGCCATGCGCCATTTTGGGCACTAGGCCCAACTTTTTCCTTTAAAATGGAAAAACCCGCTTCGGATTTTAAAAAAGTGTTCCAAGTGTGGCGATACCATCTCCGTCACTGACACCCATGAGTGGTGCCTCAAATGTTTAGGTCCTGATCACTCCAATTTTGAGTGTGTTGCTTGTGGGATGATGTCGAAAAGGGGCCAGCAGAACCGAGCTGCTAAACTTAGCACCCTTTTTCCCTCTGATGCAGCCTCCGTGGCATCGACGTCTTCCAGGGCTTCATCTTCCTCCCATGGATCTCAGATAACTAAACATAACTCTAGCCGGTCCTCAAAGGGTAGATCTCCTTCTAGACAGCAAGATGCCTCTGGAGTTGCCCTTGAGGGACTTTCACCGGCAAAATTGTCCCGGCGGGAGGCTTCGGCTCCCAAAGCACTAACGGGGCTCCAGGATGTCCTTGAGGCCTCAACCTCAGCAGAACTACTGGTGCCATGCTCTGGGGTACCGGCTGCTTCATCTGGTACTGATACCCAAGCATCGGCAGCATCGATAGACCAGAGATTCTTGGCTATTGAATGCAGTCTGGCGGCTCTTCTCATGGCCTTGATGCCCCCTGAAACCGCTTCCGACAATTCAATCGGTACCGGCACCGACTGCATCGACATCGGCAGGTATTCTACCGGGACCGAGTCATGCTTATCCATCCGGTATCGATCGGTATCGGTACCGTGCCTTGCACGATCACCCGGATCAGAGATACTTTGAATCCTCGGATGAGTATGAAGACTCTGAAAGCTCTGCCGATACCAGAGTACTTCTTCCTGAGGATTCTTCTTGTCCTCAGCATAGGATGTCTCCACCAGAGGATATGTCCTTTCAGGATTTTATCCGAGATGTAGCTCGAGGTCTTTCCATCACAGTGGCTCCTGAAAAAGAGCCTAGGGCAAAGGAATTAGAAATACTACAATACCCTAAGGCTCCCAAGGAGGCAGCTACCTTACCTATTCATGAGATCTTGCATGATCTCATGTTAAGGATGTGGGAAACACCTCTAACCACATCTCCTCACTCTCAAAGACTTGACACCATGTATCGAGTTTCTCCTTGTCCTGGGTTTTAGAAGACTCAGCTACCACACCATTCCATGGTGGTGGAATCAGCTATGAGAAGGATCAAGAGTGCAAAAAGGCATGCATCTAATCCTCCAGGACGTGAGTGTAGGACTCTTGACGCCTTTCAATGTCGAACCTTCCAGGCTTCCATGCTTTCTGCTAAGATCAGTTCCTATACATTATATATGGGAATATTCCTTAAGGAGGTCACAGGAGATTTAGAGCTTATGAGCCCTCTCCTTCCTGATGATAAGAGGAAGGATTTCCTCGCCCTTGTCAAACATGCTCAGGATGTTTCCAAGTTTGTGAATTGTGCAGCCTTTGACTGCTTTGAGTGTATAAGGAGAACCTCTGCTATTGCCATAGGTGCATGTAGGATTGCCTGGCTTCAGGCATCTGACTTGGAACTTTGGGTACAGGATAAACTAGGGAATATTCCTTGCACAGGAGAGAATCTCTTTGGCAAGAATAGGCAGGAAAAAGCTAATGAAATAGATGCTGACAATATCACTTTGGATAGATTGTCTAAGTCTACAACTGATCCTGCAAGGGGAAAATCCTCCAAGAAACCATTCCTCTTCAGTAAGAAGAAATTTTATCCCTCCTATACCCAGCAGGGGCATCGTTTAGGTCAGTCTGCCCAAAAGGGACAGCAGCAACAACCTAGGCAAAGAAAAACTAAAGCTGCTAAGCCTCAACAGGCTCAGCAGACTCAGCCTCCACAGGGGCTTTGACTCCTATCTAGAGAACTTTGCCTTCCTGGCCCTGAATGGCCCAGAGCCTTCCACCATTCCAGGAAGGTTATGTCATTTTGGCCCCAGATGGGCTCAGATAACAGCAGAAAATTGGACTCTGTCTATTGTAAGATAGGGGTACAAGCTTCATTTCCTCAGCATGCCCCCTCCTACAATGGTAAGACAGTTCAATTCTCAAACCTCTCTCAATGACCAGTTAGGTCAGGAGGTCACTGTGCTTCTTGCCCAAGGGGCAATAGAAGAGGTACCCATTCTCCAACAGGGTACTGGGTTCTACTCCCCCTATTTCCTTATTCCAAAGAAAACAGGAGGACACAGACCTATTTTAGATCTCAGAGAATTGAACAAATTCCTGTTCAAGGAGAAGTTCAAAATGATTTCTCTAGGAACTCTGCTGCCATACCTTCAGAGTCAGGATTGGCTTTGTTCTCTAGATTTCAAGGATGTGTACACTCATGTTCTCATCCATCCAACTCATCGAAGGTTCCTTTTACTTTCTATTTCAAGGGAAGCACTTCCAATACAGGATTCTTCCTTTTGGCCTGGCCTCGGCACCAAGGGTGTTCACAAAATGCATGACTGTGGTGGCAGCATTTCTTCGCACCCTAGGAATATTCGTCTTCCCTTACTTAGACGACTGGCTCATTCGAGCCCCTTCAGAGCTAAAGGCCAGGGTTGCTCTCTCTTGCATCCTTCAGTATTTGGGACTTGTTATAAACTTCCCAAAATCCAACCTTGCTCCCACTCAGTCCCTAGAGTTTATAGGAGCTCTCCTGGATACCAGACAGAGAAGAGCCTACCTTCCACAGCCCCACTGCCTTCGCATTGTGCAGTTAGCTTCCCAAGCAGTGTTAAAACCTCACCTTACCGCTCAGGAAATGTTACAGTTGCTAGGCCACATGGCATCCACCGTGCACGTGGTTCCTTATGCTCGCCTCCATATGAGGGCAGCCCAGTGGACTTTATCCACTCAATGGACTCAGGCGTCAGGTTGCCTGTCAGACAAAATAGCAAACTCAGATCACCTTATTTTGTCCCTTCAATGGTGGCAATCACCTCCAAAACCTTTTGGTGGGGTCCCTTTTTCAGCAACCTCCACCCCAAGCCACTCTAACAATGGATGCCTCACAGGTGGGTTGGGGAGCCCACCTGCAAGGCCTCTCTACCCAGGGTACCTGGACTCCACAGGAGACCTACCTACATATCAATCTCCTGGAACTCAGAGCAATCTTCCTTGCTCTTCGAGCATTCCACACCCAGCTCAGCTACAAGACAGTCCTAGTTCAAACGGACAATCAAGTAGCCATGTTCTGTGAACTAGCAGGGCGGAACAGGCTCTCTTTCGCTATGCAATGAAGCTTTGCGACTATGGGCCCTCGTCAGAGAGCATCAGATTCATCTCCTTGCGGTGTATCTTCCATTCATTCAAAATTCTTGGGCAAACAGACTCAGTCGTGTTCTGCTTCCACACGAATGGTCTCTCCATGCAGACCAGGTGGCCAAAAGTTTCCAAATTTGGGAAACCCTGGACATAGACCTCTTCGCAAGTCCGCTGAATGCCAAACTTCCCCGGTTCTGTTCCAGAATTCCGGCTCAGGGTTGTCAGGCCAGGGATGCTTTCCTCCTCCATTGGGGCCAGGACTTCCTGTATGCCTCTCCACCCATTCCCCTAATTCCCAAAACCCTGTTCAAGCTTCAGAGAGACAGAGGTCATATGATTCTCATAACTCCACACTAGCCACGGCAAATGTGGTACCCTCTGCTCCTACATCTCTCTCAAGCTCCGCCTCTGGAGTTAGGATCTGCTCCAGATCTCCTTTCTCAGGAGGAAGGGATGCTGTGGCATCCCAATCCCCAGTCTCTGCATCTCAGTGCCTGGTTGCTGAAAGCCTAGAACTTCGCGGTCTTAACCTTTCTCAACAGGTAAAGGATATCCTTTATGCTTCCAGGAAGCCTTCCACAAGATGCTCTTATGCTTTCAAGTGGAAAAGGTTTACCATATGGTGCTCACAGAAGGGTCTTAACCCTCTTGCGATACCTCTGGAATCATTACTAGAGTATCTCCTTCATTTATCTAATGCAGGGCTTAAGACCAATTCAGTGAGTTCATTTGAGTGCTATTGCAGCTTCTTTCAAGCCTCTAAATGGGCAACCTATTTCCTCGCATCCTCTCATAGCGAGATTTATGAGAGGCCTTCTTTTAACTAAGCCTCCCATTAAGCCAACACCGGTGGCATAGGACTTAAATTTGGTTCTTGGGCAGCTTATGAACCTACCTTTTGAACCATTAGCCACTACCTCCTTGAAATTCCTTTCCTGGAAGGTCATCTTTATTATTGCAATCACAATTAGCACGTCGCATCAGTGAATTGCAAGCGTTGGTGGCTGATCTTCCTTATACAAGGTTCCATCATGATAAGGTAGTCTTTAGGACTCATCCACATTTTATGCCAAAGGTGGTGTCACCTTTTCATTTAAACCAAGTGGTTTACCTTCCTGTATTCTTCCCAAGGCCTCATGCCTCAAATGCAGAAAGGAATCTTCATACTTTGGATTGTAAAAGGGCTCTGGCCTTTTACTTACAAAGGACACAGCAAAAGAGACAGTCCTCTCAACTTTTTGTTGCTTTTGATCCTAGTCATTTGGGACTTCCAGTCTCCAAAAGAACACTGTCCAACTGGATTGCAGAGTGTATATCTTTTGCCTATGAGAGTAAAAACCTTCCTCTGGAAGGCCATGTCACAGCTCACAATGTGAGAGCCATGACAGCCTCTATGGCTCATCTTCACTCTGTGTCTATTGACGACATCTGCCGAGCAGCTACTTGGGCTTCGGTTCATACCTTCACAGCCCATTACTGCTTAGAAAAGGACTCCCATTGGGATGCCTTGTTTGGTCAGCCTGTTCTTCAACACCTGTTCCATACCAGAGATCCATGGGGGGAAGTGGAGCCCTTTCACAAGGGCACACAACTTCTGGGGTTTTCTCCCTGGCATCTGAAGCTAGGGAGTCCCCATATGTGAAGACTACATTCCTGCTTGTTCCTGGAGATAGCATAGTTGCTCACCTGTAACAGGTGATCTCCGGGAACAGCAGGAATTTAGTCTTCACAACCCACCCACCTCCCCTAGGAGTTGTATCTCTCTATCTCTCTCTTTCTCTCTTTCCCTCTCTCTTTTGTCTCAGCTTTAAACTCAGCTGGAGAGGGACAGTTGGGAAAGGCGGGAAGGCAGAATGCAGGCGCTGTGGGATGCTCCCAAAACCTTTCCTATTGGACGCTGGGGAGCGTTCCCACGCAGGCTCCGTTGGTACCGACGATACCCATATGTGAAGACTAAATTCCTGCTGTTCCCGGAGATCACCTTACAGGTGAGTAACTATGCTTTCCTCTTGAATTTTCTGCATTTGTTCTTCCAAAGAAACAAATATCTGTTCAAATAATACATTTTGCTCTTCCAAAGTATTATTTTTACTTGGTATCCGCACTATTTGCTAACATACTGTATATTTTGAAGACAAATTGCCTTTTCCAAAGCTGTTAAGGTGTCCCATAAACCCTCTAGAGACAAAGACGGGTTTAGAAAGCAAAGGCTTAAAAGTCTCAAAGCTTCTCTAAATATCTGATGCTCCAGAGAGCCAGAGGAAATCAAATAGATGTGCTTTCTCCTCCAAGCAACAGCTTTCAACATCTTCTTCAACTGCCTCCCTGAGCTGTTTATTCTGGCCTTGGTCTCTTCCAGAGGAATTGTCTGTTCATCCAGTCCCTGCCTGCGACAACGTGCTGCCACTTTCCTGTAGTACATGGCTTCTTAAAAGCACCACCTCCTCCTGGACATTAGGCCACTTCGAGGGACGCACCTACTCCAGACGGAAGATGGTGTCTAAGTCCTGTGAGCCTGCAGGCAAACATTCTCCTGCTCTGTTTCCCATGGACTGTTTCACCAGAGCCTTCCTATTACCTGCAGCGACTGCTGTTACGGGGGCATCCGTTGGCCCTCATTATTTATTTATTTACATTTCTTATATACCGCGCTATTATAATCAGTGCGGTTTACAGTTGAAACAAACGTACTACAATGTAGTGGCACATTGATTTCTATATGCTGGGGCAGAGGGGCACCTTGGGACTTTCCCTTCCTTTTCCACATGACTTCAATACACGCAACAGGTAAATGAGGGCAGTGCACAGCTTACTCACTGCCATTCACCATCTTGGCTCCCCGTCCTCCCCAAGCAATGGAAGGTTAACTGAAAAGAGCCAGGAGATTCCTAGTTAATTCATTAATTAGGGTGCCATTTCACAAATTGCTGATTTATTTTTGAGGTAAGGAGAAGACAAATTGCACTCATTTTCCATCTCCCCCTCAGTCAGCATTATATTACAGAACAACATAACTAGCATGGGAAAGAAGCGATATTGTAATAAAATCTAGCAGGTTCACACCAAATCAGAGTCAGAAAAATAAAAATAAATCATTATTCTATACATATTGACTCTTTTTGAGCAAAAGTTTTTAACAGGGCACTTAGGTTTAGAAGGTTTATTTTGGCCCTATTTTTATAAAATTGTCTAGCTTTTGGGATCCTGCCAGGTACTTGTGACCTGGATGGCCACTGTTGGAAACAGGATATTGGGCTTGATGGACCTGTGAAGGCTAAAAGGACTAATAAGAGAAAATATTTTTTCACTCAACACATAATCAAACTCTGGTTACTGGAGGATGTAGTAAAAGCTGTTAGTGTAGCTAGGTTTAAAAAAGGTTTGGACAAGTTCCTGGAGGAAAGGTCTATAAACCATTATTAAAGGGGACCCAGGAAATCCACATCTTGCCCCAATACAAGTGTTGTGGAACCTGTGTGTCTTTTGAGAAAACTGCTAGGTACTTGTGACCTAGATTGGCCACTGTTGGAAACAGGATACCGGTCTTGATGGACCTTGGTCTGACCCAGTATGGCATATCTTATGTTCTTAAGGCACATTTTACAAATGACGTCCAAGAGCAATCTGGGATGTCCAAGCCAGAATGTCTGAAAAAAAGGCAGAGAATGGCTTTTATTGCCCCTTCGATCATATCAGAGGGAGCAATCATAAGATGATACAATTACCGGTGTCCTCCCATATGTTGGTGGTATTTCAAAAGTTACAAATATATTACACCATTTCTGCCTGGTTTTGGGTCTACATTCATGCTTTTCCAATAATCGTTTAATGATAGCATACTCTATAGGATCCAATTTAAGAGATTTGGTGGTCAAGACTACATCTCCAATAGACCGGCCTGTTTCCTCACATTTGGACCCGGGCCATTTTGAATGCGGCTCATGCTGCTATTGCTCGTTGGTCATTCTAGGGCCTGTTTGGATGGATGTCCACACTATGGTTGTCTAAAAATCAAAGTGGCGCACCACATGTGATTCTACCTTTTTGGTATACTTGATTCAATGCCCTTGTTCCCTTTATTACATCGGGCGTACTACATGGAATATTAAGGTTCATTTAGGTGAGCAGGCATCCCGACTTTGCACAAAAAATCTTACGACGCCTATGGTGGAGCATTGTTTGCAAAGATCACATTCTTTTGATCAGCTTCGCTGGCGAGTTGTGGACAGTGTCCTGTTAGAACCTAGGGGAGGTAATCGGATCTCTAGACTACAGAAGTTGGAACAACGATGGATCTACATATTGTGGACGGTTTCCCCTTCTGGTTTAAATACCTATTTAGAGTGGTATAGCATCACCTGATCTATCAACAGAATCATCTTTTGACATTGAAAAAACTTGCTTTATTAAACCACTATGAAAAAAAAGGGATTCCCTTATTCATAGGGTCTTTCTCTGTTCGTTAGGTTAAAGCAAACATTTTTAGGCTTTTGATTGGTCCTTAGCAGTGGTTGCTGTTTCCTCAGGAGTTACGTCACATGCCAGTTCGTATAGAAACATAGACACATAGAAATATGATGACAGAAAAAGACCACATGGCCTATCTAGTCTGTCCTTCCATATTAACAACTACAACAGTCCCCTTTTTACCTTTAGAGATCCTCTGTGTTTGTCCCATGCTTTTTTGAATTCAGTTACTGTCCTCATCCCTACCACCTCCACTGGGAGACTATTCCACAGATCTACTACTCTAAAGAAATATTTCCACATATCACTCCTGAATCTATCTCCCTTCACCCTCATCCCATGTCCCCTCGTAGCAGAACTTGCTTTCAATTGAAAGAGGCTCTCTCCCTGAACATTTATGCCACGGAGGTATTTAAACATCTCAATCCTATCACCTCTATCCCGCCTTTCCTCTAAGGTGTACATATTAAGATCCTTAAGTCTGTCCTCATATGCTTTATAATGAAGACCACTAATCATTTTAGTAGCCACCCTCTGCACCAACTCCATCCTGTTCACATCCTTTTGAAGGTGCGGTCTCCAGAATTGCACGCTATACTCCAAATGAGGTCGCACCAAAGACATACAGAGGCATTATCACCTCCTTTTTTCTGCTAGCCATTCCTCTCTGCATGCACCCAAGCATCCTTCTAGCTTTTGCCATCGCCTTTTCTACTTTTTAAGCTACTTTAAGATCATCAGACACAACCACGCCTAGGCAGGGCCGGATTTACCTTGAGTGAGGCCCTACGCCAACAAAAATTGTGGGCCCCCAGAAAAAATAAAAACGAGATCAACTTACCAAAACAGAAATGGCAATAGATGTATAGAATTGCCTGACATAAAGAGGCAATAGGGACAAAATCAGCATCGGAATTCAAGAAATACATTAAAAAGGACATATTCCAGTTAATAAATTCAAAATAAAAAGTATTTTTCTACCTTCTGTTGGGGCACTTTTTCAGTTGCAATTGCTCCAGTCACTTTCTTCTGGTTTCTTCGTGTCTTCTGCTAGCTATCCATTTGTCCTTTCTTCTCTTTTAGATGTTTTCCATTCTCTCTCTATTTCTGCTTTAACATACTGATTGTTTCCCTTTTGCTCTTTCCCCCAATTCTTTCCTTATTCCTTTATCATCCATTTAAATTTCACCCTTCCATTCTCAAGCCCCTCTTACTCTCCCAATACCCAGCCCATCATAGACTTTTCTTCCACACAAAATATTTTTCCCCCCTCCATTCTCATTCCCCATCCATTCTAGTCCTCCCCCAAAATCAGTTCCCTTATAGTTCTAGACCCACCCAGCATCCACTCCCTTCTAGTCCCATTCTCCCATGCCCCACATCAGCCCATTTCCAGTCCTATTCTAGCTCTTCATCAGCCCATTTCCAGTGCTAGCTTTCACATCACAGGCCATTTCCAGTCCTAGCCCCCCCCATCACATCCCATTTGCAGTCCGAGTCCCTCTGCACCATCACAACCCATTTGCAGTCCTAGTTCCCCCCCCCCCCCCCATCACCGCCCATTTGCAGTCCAAGTTACCCCCCATAGCCCTTTTCCGGTCCAGGTCCCCCTCCCCATCACAACCCATTTCCAGTCCCTGTCCCCCCCCCCCCCCGCCATAGCCCTTTTACAGTTCAGGTCCCCCCCCCCCCATCACAGCCCATTTCTTTCCAGTCCAAGTCGCCGCCCCCCCCCATAGCCCTTTTCCGGTCCAGGTCCCCCCCCATCACAACCCATTTCCAGTCCAAGGCCCCCCCCCCCAGCCCTTTTCCGGTCCAGGTCCCCCCCCCCCATCCACAGCCCATGCAGTGCTTGCCCCCCCGACCAGCACCGCGGCTGTCTGAGGGGCTTCAGAGGGAGCTGGAGAAGCCCGCGCGAGGCCCCGGCTCCCTCTGTACAGCCGCCAGCGTGAAGAGCCTTTTCCTTCACGCTGGCGGCTGTATCTGTGAAGCCGCGAATGCTGGGAAAGGTTAAAGGGCATTGCCTTTAACCTTTCCCAGCAATCGTGGCTTTACCGATACAGCCGCCAGCGTGAAGGAAAAGGCTCTTCACGCTGGCGGCTGTACAGAGGGAGCCGGGGCCTCGTGCGAGCTTACCCTGCTCCCTCTGAAGCCCTGCGGTGTGTGGGCCGGCCCTGGGTGGGCCCTTGCCAGCTGTGGGCCCTACGCCATGGCGTACAGGTAAATCCGGCCCTGCGCCTAGGTATAAAAGCTGAACGGCTCCGTTTTTTCTGTACATTGAAGCTACAATTGCTACAGGCATCTTGTCAAACCTGATGCAGGGTCATGGTGTTCCTGACCCGAAACGTGCCACGTTGTTCATCATAGATTCTGTGGCGTTTTCAAGCTTGTGATGAAGTTTCTTTAACAGCTAAGTTCCTCTTGCGGCTAAGTGTTTTAAATTACTACACTGTTTTTGAAATTAATAAACGGAGCAATCACGGCGAGGGGTAGGATTTGATTCCTCCCCCTTTTGAATGATAGCTCCGACAAAAAGATATTACTAAGGGATGTTTCCTCACTACGTCAGGGGTTTTTGGTCTGTTTGGTATTTTACTCTGTACGAGGGTTTGTTTATAATTCTTGAAATAAAAAAGGCAGATACATCCAAGTTAAGGTACAGTTTCACAAATGTGGATATGCCTGATCTGGATGTCTGTGGGGGCGTCTACATAGACATCCCTAGAATAATATTACAGACCTTGGATATCTAAGAATAGCCTTATGGCTAAAGTAGTGGGCTAGAACCAGGGTTCAAATCCAACTGCTACTATCATTGAAATTGATCTTCTCTACATCCTTTGGATGTTTTACAGCCAAAACTACTAAACTTGAATGTTTCAGAAATCATCAAGCAGAGATATCTAAGTTCACCTCACTGCCCCAGACCCGCCTCCATCAAGCTCCCTGCCTACTTGGACGTCCCCACACCAGAGATGTCTTTAAAGGCCGTTTGTAACATGGCTCCAGGGACATCTCTGTGATTTGGATGTCTGCATGCACGTTTTTGGATGTCCAAACCATGACTAAGGCTTTTAAAGTGACTTCCTTCATCTGACTTATATTCTTAAGACACATAGGTGCAAGCCCAGCAGCAATCATGGCTAAATCAAGGACGCCGACATTTATACCTGCTAAGTCAACCTGCCCTTTGTCTCAAATATAAGAACGATTGCAGTTTTTTTAGAAGTATGCAATGTATCTGACATTTTTATTAAAACTCCTGGTTTGCTTTAAACTTAAGTACAAACAATAAGAAAGAAAACAAAACAAAAGAACAGAAAGCAGACTTCTTGCAGCCTGGATGGGGATAGCAGCGATCAGAATATAGACCTATAAACCAAAAACCCCAGTTCGGTTCTTCTTCTCACTCATAACTCTCTATGATACCTGATATCTCATTCACATCTCCTAAATATATTCTAAGGAGAACTTAGCACCACATGGTTTCCGTTGGATGCCCAACCCACCGTTATTACCCATATTGATGATTTCATAGGCAGCAAGCGAGGAGAGACATACCTAAGACTCTCACACTATAATGACGCCCCATTATTTCCCACTCAATGGAATGTTATGTAGTTCTCATGTTACAAGGTTATGCTTTGTTTATAATGTTATATGGACATGGTTCTATGTAAAGCCCTGTTGGTCATGTTGTTATTATATTACACCACTTAGACTTGGAGATATAGCAGTATAGTAAAATGGTTAAATAAATAAATAAATACAGTATCAAAAAGAGGTACTGGGCAAGTCACTTTACCCTCCACTGCCTTGCCAAGAAATTCCAGGGGCTGCTGGGTCACTAGGAGTCAGCAATGACTTGACGGCACACACCCATCTGTTCTTTTGGATTTGGGGGTGGGAGAAGAAGGGTGGGGGCTGGTACTATACTGTTTTTACCAGACCACTTTAATAACGGTTCATGGAATTTTCCCCAGGAACTTGTCCAAACCTCTTTTAACCCAGCTACACTAACAGCTGTTACTGCATCCTCCGGCAATGGATTCCAGAGTTTGATTATTCGTTGAGTGAAAAAATATATTCTCTGATTAGTCTTAAATGTGCTACCTTGCAGCTTTATTGTGTGTCTCCTAGTCTCTTCTTTTTGAAATCCCCCACTCTGCCTGCCCAGGATGATAGCAAGCTTTGTCCTACCATGGTCCTAACTCTCACACTGATGATTTGTTTCTAAAGCGGTCCTCATTTGGAAATAACCAAGAACACTGGTGTGGACTATTACTACTACTGTTTAGCATTTCTATAGCGCTACATCGAATGCAGTGCTGTACAAATATGCAAGACAGACGGTCCCTGCTCATGAGAGCTTACAATCTAGTTAAGACAAAAAGAAGCACGGAGAGCAGCAATCTAGTCAGGGCAAAAGCCATATTGGCTGTCTCCCATCACCACTATTACTACTACTGCGCATTTCTGTTTGAATAGGAGACAGACAGACAGACAGTCAGTCCCTGCTCATCAGAGCATACAATCTAATCAGGACAAATAATAGAAACAGTCTGTTCAGAGAGCTTACAATCTAGTCAAACAAATAGACAAGGAGCAAGTGATCAGGTTGGAACAAATACAGAGGTGTAGGTAGGGGTAGATAGGGGGAAGGTATGGGTGAGTAGGAACAGGTGAGCAGTGGGGTTGCAGTGCTCAGCATACACTGCATCATGGGTTAAAATACATTACATATTATCTGCAAGGGATGAATGAACAGCATTCATTGCATTGTAGGTTACAATACATTACATATTGTCCGCAAGGGATGAACGAACGGCAAAAACCGCCTACATGGGCTACATTACACACCTATCAGCTCAATAAATTATATCAGAGTTAAAAACAAATGGGTCAGTATTCAGACAAGGTGGTCAGACCTTTGTTTGAAATGCCAGCTGCTCTGGCTGAATGAAATTTGGATTTACAGCATCACTATCTGGATACTGGCTGGCACGGAATATCCAGATTCATTGACGATTGCTAGCGCTCTCCATAGAGTGGAGAAATTCAGCCCACAATCCAGATGGCAAAGCTGATAAAAGTAAGGGCGTCCTTTTTTCTTTCCTAACTTTATCAGAATTATTACCTGCTTAGCGAACTGAATATTACTGTTAAGTAGCTAACTCAGAACTGTGCCCAAGCTCTGCCCACATACTGCCCTGGCACCATACGGATAGTGCCACTGAATATCTCACTGGTTAGCAGGTGCTGCTAACCATATAAATACATTTGAATAATGGCCGCATCTTCCTGAAGAATGTACATGGAAACAACTTCTCTGCTAGCGAGTCAGTGCAAGTCAATCATGCCTTCAATGAAACTGAACTTACATTTATTCCAATACAGAGCTTTTCCATTAATTATTCTTTCTCTATTAATCCTTATGAAAAAGCCATTTTCTCTGTGGAGTAGCTTAACATTTTATACTTTATTTTCTCAACAAATGTTATGTTAGATATGGAATTACGGTACTACCCAGACTTATTGGGTTCAGTTGAAGGACATTTCTTGTGTGCTCTGAAATTTAAGTGAGGTTTTGTGCTTGCCGAAAGGTAGGTTTGGGTGATAACCCTCACTCTCTTTGTCCTGAATGCTGAATCTGCCAGACAGCTGAGAAATCTTGAGCCCAAAGCTCGCCTGTGTGAAATGTAGGAACCTAATCAGCCAAGCAGGCAGAAAGTCGTTGAGGAGGTTCTGCTGGCAGGAGCCCTTTAGAAAATAAAATCAATCCTGTCATTCAACAAATTTCAAAGTGTTTCTTGGCAACAAAAAATAATCCTCTCAGCACTAGGAAAAACAATTCAGGGCCAGTAGTGACTTATAAAATGTTATAAGGGCATTGGAGCATATTTAAGGCCAGATCTGGAAGCAAGTAAATTATTAAAAGGATAATTTTATGAAACTTCATTTGTCATTTGAGTAGCCATAATGATATAAAATGTTAAAAATTGTAATTGCCCTCCACTGATCCCCTCCAAATATATAGTTTTATATTAAGGTGGTCTACTATATTTTCTGCCATAAAATATGTGTTTGATTTGCATCAGAAACATACATTGTAGCACTATGCATGACTTATTGCACCAAATACATTCACATGCTATAGAATGGGTCATACAGAAACTAACTAAATAGATTAGGCAACAAGGGTTCCCATAGGGAAGATCTTATCAGACAAACTGATTGAGTTCTTAGATGAGGTGAAGAAAGTAATGGATCAGAGAACAGCAGTAGCTGTTGCCTTTCTGGATTTCAGTAATTTTTTGACACTGGAGGACATATGGGCGAAGGTAAGATTATTAGTGCTGTACTTCAGGGATCAGTGCCAATTTTTTTCAACATCTTTATTAGGAACACTGAAAAGGACTTGAATGAATGAATGTCTTTTTTACAGATGACATCAAAGTCTGATACAGGACAGACATAATGGGTGGGGTGGCACGAAAAGAACTGGGACCTGGAAAACCTGAAAGAATAACCATGGACTTGGAAATTGTGCGTTAGTTCAAAAAAATGTATAAAATTAGGAATCTAGGGTGCAGAAATCTAGGAGTCATGTATCAGAAGGATGAGTGCTGGAAACTGGAGGTCATATTGTCCTTGAATAGATCCCCCGGTGAGATTCAGGCCCGGATTTTGATATAGGTAATGTAAGCAGCTGCCTCTTGCAGGAAATCTTGAAAGATGCCACCGCCTTGCCACCATCCAGGCTTACCTCCGCTGTCCTCTCCAGCTGGCACCCACAGCAATAGCAACAGCTCCAAGTAAAGTCAGCGCAGAGCCTGTAAGTCAGCACATGCTCACAAACCCTGCAGTGGCTCTGCCCCGGCCCTGCCCTATTTTGGGTTTCAATGGGAATAGAAAGTCAATGTGGAAGAGAGGGAACAGAGACTACAATGGGCCTGTGAGTGCATGCTGATTCGCGCACCCCCCAGTGAGGTTTTTTCATACTGTTGCTGCTGCAGGCACAAGCTAAAGCGTTCCACAGCTAAAGGGAGGGACATCAAGTGGAAAGAGGCAAGGGAGAAAAAGAAGGATCTGATTGGGGCAATCCAAGAGGATCCTTCTTCTCTACCACACTCCCAGCTCGATTTGAAATTTGGGTACATAGAAACACTAAGGTGGGATCCCTCCACAGAAATCCTTTGATAGTGCCACTGAATATCCTTTGATGATTTCTGAGGAGGGATCCCACCTTAGTGTTTATATGTGCCCAAATTTCAAATCCAGCCCTTAGGAGGCCTTTACTCAAGAATCATGGTTGGCTCTCCAGGCAATCCCTGCATACAAAAATTTATAACAGGGAAGCAATTCAGAGATAAGTTATTAAAATGGTGGAAGAGCCTCCATGGTTTATGTGAGAGATGCCATAATGTAACCTCCCACTCAAATGATGGCACAGGGTTTCTTAGATAGTAAGGTCAAATGGTACATCAAAGGGTTTGTTTACTAAGGACCATTTGCATGTGATAACGGCATGCGATAATGGCAGTGTTAAGGCCCCCACATGCGTTAAAGGCTAGGGTGGGGAGTAGGCATTCTGGCGGTTAGGCCACTAGTGACAAGTTAGTGGGCTTAAAATGGACAATAGGCATTAAGGGCATCAAAAGTGCAGGTTAACACCCTGTAAGGCCAGTTACCTTAACGCCTTTCTGCAAGTCACCTTTGAGCTACCGGAGAGGAGCAAAGGAAAATAGCTGATGGACATGTCACATCCAAATATCCCATACATGGTAGACAGTGAGTGGGAGGATAATTTGGGAGGCATTTTGACAGTATCAGCGAGGGGCCATCATGTAATGCACTGTTATGACACTGGGTGGCAAAGAAGTGGGCATGACTGTGCCATGGAGGTACAATCATGATGGTCATGATGTAACCAGAGCAAAAATGACTGGGCATCATCTGCAGCTGGTGTGTGAGTTATATGTACAAAGGAGTGAGTAGCCCAGTGCGGCCCAGTCTCTAGCACTTGCCATGGGAACAAATGAGTGAGCACGATAGATATATGGAGATAAATGTGCTGAAAGAATGATGATAAAAACGAATGGGACCATTACTACAAATAAACAGATTCTAAATTGCACCCCAGTTAATCTGTACTTTAGCAGATATCATCCCTGAAGACTTTCCAAAAACAACAGGAGCGCAATAAACACAGGTATGGTATGTGAGTTATAATAAGGATCTCAGATGAGGGAACCTGGCTACTGCTTAACGTTACAGCAGTATCAATGTATTATTGAAAGCACAAGTGAAAACCCCCCAAATATATCATTCATCGGCCCAATCTAGGCATTTTCTATTTTAAAATACATTTAAAAGAAAAAAAGCATGTAGCTGATAGTTGTAGCAAAACTTCACCAAGCCAAACCATCGAACGCTGGACATAAGATGTCAACTCGAGTTTCGCCAGTATTCCTTCACTCGGCTGCCTCAGGACTCGTCTAAAGTGAAAGTCATATTCAGGTGCATGTAACAGCCACTCCTACCATGAGGACATTTAAATCTATGCAGTGGTGCATAAGCAGACAAGGTCTCAGGGGAGATGATGTCATAGTGCTGAGACCCACTCTATTGCTTCATTTAATCCATTATGATACAAAGTGTTCAAGGTCTTTTCCAATCAGGAAAGACGATCCTGTGCATTGCCATATTGCAAATTAGCAATATGATCAATAATCGTCCATCTATGATCTTTCCATTTATGGGCAAGTGTTGCACTATAGGAGCCTAATCACTACATTCAAAAGTCATGATTTGTGTTCACTGAGTCTGGTCTTAATGGGGTGGCAAGTTCTGCCAACATAAACCTTAGCACATAGGCAAATAATCATATAGGGCCCGCATAACCTGGATTTTCAATGCCGGGGTCATATGCGGCCCCAGCATTGAAAATCTGGGTGTCGCCGCATAACCCGGAAGCTGCAGGAGCTAGCTGGGTAACACCAATTTTCGATGCTACACGCTTAGCCCCTACGCCTGAAAGATAGGCAAGGAAATACCTTGCCTAGCTTTAAGTCACAGAGGGCTAAACGTGTAGCATCGAAAATCTTTGCTACCCATTTAGCCCTTTCCTCCGCCCCCGCTCCATCCCAGAATGCCCCTAACATGCCTCAATGCTAACCACATAGTATCTGGGCACATTAGGGACTTATCTGGGAGTTTCAAAGAGAACTACCCATGTAGGTGCCTTTCAAAAATCCCAGATAAGGCATTTACACAGGTAACTAGGACAGTTACCCATGTAAATGCCTTTGAAAATCGGGCCCATAAAACAACCGTGATGTGACATAATTTGTTTCATATTTAAGGGGATACTGGCACCCTGTTTTGACAACAACCCATATGGAAATATCTAAAGATGTGTTACACGTTACCCCACATGGGGAATGATGGCCAGACCCCCGTGTCTTATACTGATGTGCACCGAAATCAGAGTGTACCAAAGGATCGCATAGATTGCATGCCCTGGTGAATGTTATACAAGGGCCATTTTGAAAAATATGGTGCAAGGCCATAATGTGCCAATGTTTTTGTATACTTTGTGCTAACTCCTGAGTTTTGCCTGTGTAACATAGTACACAGACTTGTTTCTTCATTTCCGAAGGATTTTGTTTCTGTAGCAAGGGTTACCTCTTTCTAGGAATGGATGTTACACCTGCGCTTTCAATAATATATTGATACTGCTGTAATGTTAAGCAGTAGTCAGGTTCCCTCTTCTGAGGCCCTTATTATAATTCACATGCTATACCTGTGTTTATTGTGCTCCTATTGTTTTTTGAAAGTCTTCAGGGATGCTACTTGATATCTGTTAAAGTATAGATTATCTAAGGTGCAGTTTAGAAAGTGTTATTTACAGTTATAGTCCCACTCTTTTTTTATTAGTTGATATGTTAGTGTGGGTATCCTGTTATGGAATTTAGAAATTTTATGGAAAGAATGATAGAGGCAGATGGTAGTGCTGTATGGTGTGGCTGGCCCAAAGTACCCTTGCTGGAATGCTGTGTCCAATATTGTGCCAATCTATGCTTGGTTGGAATAAAGCTTCATAGTATAGTATTGCATTGTCGGTGTGACAAACTGAGAATGCATTATGCAGGTCCCTGACACAGAGGTCTGAATTCGGTGTCCTGAATACCAGCAGGAGGAGGAAGTGGAGCGTGCCACATTAATCCCCTGGACATGATCAGGGAAAGGATATTCAGTCATCATGGCCTGACAGAGTCAGCAAACCCCAATAGGAACTGCAGTGGTATGTGTGTACACGTGTCTGGTCTGTGAAGGGCCTGCTGACCACCTTGGCACTAATGTGCAGGGCAGCAAGTGTGGGACACAAAAACTGCAAAACCAAAACATGTTTACTAGCAGGAGCCCCCTCAGTATGCACAGCTGTCATAGCCTCATGGTCTACGAAACAGTATGGCTATCCTAAGGATAAGAATATGAATCCCACTCAGTCTCTGTGTTGACCTACATAAGTAAACATAGCTTTTGTCACCAATAGTGCTGTGGTGGTACAAAGCACTGCTACCACCTGTGACGGCATGACAGCATCTGACAACTTGCTACACGTCTCGCAAGGGCAGGAGCTAGGCTGAGTGGGGGGAGCAGAGAAGCAGCACTCCTTGTGTGAATAGCTGTTGGACTCTAACAGGGTCGCATGCCAGAAGTAGTTGAGGCAGTACGGTGAAGGGTTCTATGGGACGAAATGAAATTATCTGATGAATGCCATCCACACCTCTAATATGGACGAGGAACTGCATGCCACAGGTGCACTTGGTGAAGGCTGCATTCAATGGACAATGGACAGAGCACTCAGAGAATCATGGCACATGTGCTGCAGCAAAGTCACACACCACACTAATGAGCCAACGTCCTGCAATGCCTCTATTTAAGTCAATGGCTGCGTCTGTAAAGTCGATGCTGTATACCAAAGCAGAAAGCATGTAAATCAACCATCAAGTCTCTATGCTATGTATGTGTTGCTAGGATGCATATGTATGTTAGTGTGTGACCCAAAATCAGGTGCTGATATGTTTTACCTTGCTGCCCACAACCTGCCATAGCTCAACATCAATGATGTCCAATGTAGTCACACCAGGCCTTTCCCAACTGCAGTTGAAATGTTACCATCCATCCTCCACTGATGCTATGTCTACAGAAATGTCAGCTAGTGCATAGCAAGTACACAAAGCTCACAGGCAGCTATGCTACTACAGTGACAAGTTAAGCACCCTGTACATCAAAGACTGAAAGTTCAAGCCCTGTCACTGGCCATATAAATTGTCTGTAAGGTGAACAGATGCACACTGCGTGTTGATGAAGCGAAACAAGTAGCAAAACAAATAGAAAACTTTAACAGAATAATAAAATGACATATTAGGTAGTTGTTTCAATCAAAATGCTCCTACAATCTTTTGATAATCTCTGGAATTCATGCATGCAACTTACACTACCCATCTGCAAATGTAGCCAACTACACTGCAACTGACAATCCACGACCCTGAACCCTTTACAGCCCAGCTCTGCCCTTGTCAGGTGTGTCAGCCGTGCCTCCCAGATGGAGATAACCATGGTTCTATTGTGCAGGTTAAATTGATGCCATGCCACAGGAAACATCTAACCACATATTTTTTTATTTCACAGCTCTTTCACCTACTATAATCATTCCATAACCTCCTGAAACATATGCAGACAACTAGACAAGTAACATGTCTATGATTCAAGCACATAACAGCCACACAGCTCTACAAGCTGAATGCTACTGCAAAGCACAGCTCCTCAGATCAGGCTATGACCACACTGCCGATGTATTTCTATCTGGTCCCCAATCAGAGTGTATGTTGGAACTATGTCACTTGCAGGATATAATATACTTGTTGTCCACACACATTTCAGAACTGATATGGGTCACATATTGGCCATATGGAGTAAGTAACGAAGTGTGATGACCTATGCAGGTGGCCATCCCAGGATTTGACTTATCTTCATGTACTGTATGTAATATGTGATGGAGCAAATGATGTGCTGTCCAGCTTATCAATAAAGGTTCCAGTCATGTATCACTGATGTGTCATGCAGGCGGTAATTAAAGTTCCAGGATCCTAGGTGATATGCTGAAGAAGAGCAAGGCAAAAGATGAAGCAACCCTTCATTTGTAGAACCAGCTTTTATTAAATACCCTTACACTGACAGTGTTTCAGTTCATAAGCCTTCATCAGGGGGATTATTCACTACTTCCAACAGATGCAAACATAAAAATGTTAAAACATAATAGTATAGAGTGGCGGCTGCAGGATATGTGTTGGTGCACTTCCTGAATGGGAAGAAAGTGGAAGGCAAAGGGGGCCAATGCTCCCTCTCTGGCCCCTCGACTTCTACACAATTACCTCTGGTTGTTGGACTGCTGGATTCTTTTGTTTCACGCCTGGCTCAGCAACTAGTAGAGTCTTGGGAGTTAAGCTCCGCTGTGTCGGCATCAGTACCGGGTGGCTTGACGCACACTTCGAGCAGCTACTCTGTCTCCCAAGATCTGCAGCATTCGGTGAAGGAGGCGTGTTTCAAGGATTCCCTCGAGGAGCAGCGGCTGGTTGAACAACCTGGTGAGGGGGTTCTTGTTGTCTGGTGAGGGAAAGTCCCAGGGTCTCCTATGGAGGGTATGGTTTTCACCCCGAATCAGTGTGATTCCGCCAACTATGCTGGTCAAATAGCAGGAGTTCAGGCAGCAGTTTTGCCCAGTAGGCCCAGGTACGAGCATTTGGCGGGATAGAGAGCCCAATTGCGATCATGGAGGAGGCTCTCTCTGAGGCTTTCACTTTGCAATGACCGGAGATTTTCACACTGGAGTCTATATGGACAGCTATTATGCAGTTGGAGGCGACCCTGATACCTCAGGTTTCTTCTTTAAATCTGAAAGTTCAATCTAATTCTGTGGCTATTGAAGAGACTGCTTCTAAGGTACTATCTCTTCAAACCTCTTTGTTTGGCGTGCAAACAAAAGTTAATGTTTTGGAAAGGTGTTTGGAGTCATTTATGAAAGAATCATCTATAACAAAGGTGAATTTAGAGTTTTTGGAGAATTCAGCCAGGACAGCAAATTTGAAGATTATAAATTTTCCTAGGGATCCTTTAGTATCCCCAAGAGATATGTTGCGGAATTATTTATCTGAAGTATTGGGTATACCACTTGAATCTCATCTGCTCATGGTGAAAGTTTATTATCTTCCAACTTCTAGGAGATCACCTATGGCCACGGTTAGAGTTGCTCCTGAGCTGGGGCAAGTAGATGAATCTTGCAAAACAGCAGAAATGTCCAATATAAGAGAAGCTATCATTCCTGCTACATCATTAAATACTCTAACTTTGATTTCTGACAAAGAATGGTTGATGAAGCTGTTTTTCAAGAAGAGGAACCTGCACTTCAAGGGCTTATTAGTTTGTATTTTTCCGGACCTTGCTCGAGATACACAGCAGAGGTGACGTGAGTTTTTCCTCATGCGCACAGGGGTCCAACAGTTGGGAGCTCTTTTTTTCTTAAAATATCCATGGAAATGCTTGGTAAAATACCAAGCTGTTTCCTGTCTTTTTTCAGTCTTTCCAGCTATTGGCCTTCCTTAATGCCAGATGCTTGGAGAACCAGGTGCTTTCTCCTGCTGAACCACCGTGATAATTATAATGAACCAGTTGTTCACATTTACTGAATTTCCTTCAGTTTGTGTAAATGTTTTTGATTTCCTTGCTTGGACCTCTTGCTATTGGCGGCTGGAGTGAGGTTGATTGTTATTATTACCTGAAGTTCTGATAGTTATATTGAATGATTTCATGATCATATCTCAGTTTCTGTATAAGATATATTCTTGTTTTCATATTGTAAACTTGCATAAATATAAAATTAAAAAAAATAATAGCATAAAAATATAAATAAATATAAGTATTAAAATAAAATGATAAGGAAAGCCATAATGTAGAACATAAGAAATAACTTTAAAATAACAAAGCGATGACACGGTAAAAGAGGGGAAATTCCAAAGTAATAATATTGTAAACTATTGTCTTAAAAGCAACATAAAACTTAATATATATATGTTTGGATAGAGGATTGCATCATTATAACTGAACCTAAATGGGACTATAGGAATTAGCAGTAAGTGCTTTTAAGAAAACATTATGTCTGTGAAATAAACCAGTTAAATAAATAAATACATTTAAACTCAACCATTGGGAAATAAAAAAAAAATCTTAGTATTGCAAATAAAACAATGTTATACAAAAATGAGAAGAATAAAAACAACTTACTGTGGATGCGATGCTGGAAACAAAAACAGTTTTAAATCAGGGGAGTAAAACCACCATAGAAAACTTCTAAAGCTGGAAGACAACAGGCATATCATTATTTATTTTTTATTTATTTAACAGTATTTCTAAACCGCCTTATCTTAATAATCAAGGTGGTATCACAGCAAACAATCGGGTAAGGTGAGTGTGTTATACATGCAGTGAGGGTGAAATTTAGTTGGGTGAGTGTTGTATTGTGTGCTAGATTGGTATGAGCTATGTACAACGTGGGCTATATACAGTGGTTCTAAATACATTTTCTATACATACATTGTTTAGGCGGGGTTATGTGCTGTTATACATTCTCTGGGGTTATGTGATGTGTCCATAGTGTTCTATGAACAGCATGGTTTTCAACTGTTTTCTAAAGTCCTTGAGGTCTGTGGTTGCCCTCAAATCGTCTGGTAGTTTGTTCCATATTGTTGGAGCAGCCATGGAGAGTGCTCTGTCCGTTGTGTCTTTGCGTGTGTTCTTGTATTCACTTGGGGTGCTGACTCGGTTGTGTGTTTGTTTCCTTCTAGGACGAGTGCTGGTGTCTGGTTGTATGAGGGTGTGCAGGCTGTTGGCTGATGTGTGCTGTTTTATCTTAAATAGGTTTATGATGGTTTTGTATCTGATGCGTGCACCGATTGGGAGCCAGTGTAAGTCCTTTAAGGTGGGTGTGATGTGCTCCTGTCTTGCGGTTCCGGATATGATTCGTGCTGCGGTGTTTTGTGCCAGTTGGAGTGGTTTGAGGGCTTGTTTCGGTAGTCCGAGGTATATTGGATTGCAGAAGTCCAGTAGTGGTGTTATCAGGGCTTGACAAACGGTTCGGAAGTGATCTGGGGCGAGGAGTGGTTTCAGTCTCCTGATGATTCGCATCTTGTAGTAGGCCTTCTGGATTGTTTTGTCTATGTGTGGCTTGAGATTGAGTTGATTGTCCAGAGTAACTCCGAGGTATCTCACCTCTGACCTTATTGGTATTGTGGTGCTTTGTATCTTTATATTTGGTGGGTGTATGAAGCTTTGGTTCCGGGTGATGATTAAAGCTTCGGTCTTGTTGTAGTTTATTGCGAGGTTGTTGTTTTGACACCAACTCGTCATCTGGGTGAGGCAGTCTGTTATCTTAGAGAAGTCCGGGTTGTCGATTGATATAGGGTGTATATCATGATGTCGTCTGCATATATGTGTATTGGATGTTGTTCTCTTTCATGATGTTGCATATTGGTTGGATGTATATGTTAAATAGGAGTGCTGAGAGTGCGGATCCTTGAGGTACTCCTTGTCGGACATTTATGGGTCGGGAGGTGTTGTGTCCCACCTTGACCTGCAGTTGTCTTTCTGTTAGGTACGAGTGGAACCATTTCAGTGTGATGCTGTGTATACCGGTGATCTTTAGTCTTTCCAGGAGTGTGTTGTGGTCCACTGTGTCGAAAGCAGAGGAGATGTCGATGAAGATCATTATGATTCCATTCCTGGTGTTGTCAATTATTCTCAGGATGCTGTCGAAGAGGTATATCAGTAGTGTTTCGACTCCATGGTTGGGGCGAAATCCGTGTTGGTTGTCGTCAAGTGTTTCGTGTTTGTCGATGTGTTCCTGAAGTTGAAGTTGAACCGTCTTTTCGATGATTTTTGCGAGGAAGGGTATGCTGGAGATTGGTCGGTATGCTGCTGGATCTTTTTTGTCGAGTGTTGTTTTCTTTGCGATTGGTCTTACTGAGGCAAGTTTTAGCTGCTTTGGCATGAGTCCTTGAGTGAGTGAGTTGTGTACTATTTTATGTATGGTGGGGATGAAGCTTGATTTGGTGGCTTTGACCCATGACACTGGGCATGGGTCTGTAGGAGCAGTGCTTGTGTTGATTGTAGAGATGATGTGGGATATCTGTTCTGTTGAGGGTGAGTAGAATGTGCCCCAGGTTCTGGGGTGTACGTCCATCAGGGTGGTCCCACTAGGTGTTGTTCGCTCTGTGGAGTGAAATTTTTCTTTGATGTGGTTGGCGAATTCCTGTGGATCAACTTGTACTTCCCCTTCTGTTGTTTGCTCTTTTGTGAGGATCTTTACTATTTCGAACAGCTCTCTGGGTTTGTTGATGGAAGTATTTATCATGTTTGTGTGGTATTCCCTCTTTGATTGGTTGATGTGGTCATTGTATTGTTTTTGCTTTGTTAGGTAAAGATGCTGGTCGGCGGTTGCTTTGTTTTTTCTCCATCTCCGTTCGATCTTCCTGAGCTCCCTCTTTTCCTGTCGTATTTTTGCTGAGTACCATGGTTTGTTTTGTCTCTTGTTGTGATGCTGTTTCTCGGTCCTGCCATCAGATGTTTTGGCGGCGTTCGCTAAAATGCTGTTCCAGCTGGAAACTTGTTCCTCCAGGTCATCTGTAGTAATGTTCAGGTGTTGTATTGTGTCCTGTATGAATTCGTCCCTGTCGAAATGCTTGAATCGTCTTTGTGTGTATGAGAGATTTGCTCTTTCGCTTGTCTGATCCTCTTGTGATCGCAGCTTTGTCTCGATTAAGTAATGGTCAGACCATGGCACTGGGGTGATGGTGGGGGGAGAAATTAGGTCTCTTGATGTTAGGTAATTAGATGCGAAGATGAGGTCTGGGGATGATCCATGTCTGTGCGTTGGTGCATTGATTATCTGTGTGAATTGAAGTGAGGTCATTGCTTGCAGGAAGGCCTCTGCGTCTTTGGCATTGGTGGACTTGAGGTTGAAGTCTCCAATCAGTAGTGCTGGTTTGTTGTTTGTCGTTATGGCACAGGCTTCTTCGAGTGCGAAGGCTAGTTCGTCGGGTGGAGCTCTGGGTGCTCTGTAGGTTAGGCAGATTGCAATGTTCTTGTACTTGATGCTGATTGTGTTACATTGCTGTGTATCGGTGAGGTTCTGTGTCTTGAACTTTAGTTTTGTTTTCGCTATTATCAGGACTCCTCCTCCACGCTTGTGGGTGCGTGGGCAGTTGTACGCTGAGTAGTTGTCCGGTACGAGTTGGTTGAGTAGTACATTGTCGGTAGGGTTGAGCCATGTCTCTGTGATGCATATTATGTCGGGCTGTCGCTCTTCTATGTGGTCTACAAGAGTGTGTATCTTGTTGCGGACGGATCTGGCGTTTATGAGCTCAATCGTTGTTGTCTTTGTTGAGGAGGTTGCTGTTACCTGTGCTTCCTTTGTGCAGGTGTGGGGGTTTGATTTGTGTTTGATTGGTCGCTTTGTCTGGGATGTTCTGAGTGTCTCTTTGTAGGTGCATCATATATGTACTATATGTGAACTTAAAAAACATCAAGGGTAAACTATTCAAGAGTATTTGCAGTGTCATGTAATAGACACATTGTTTGCTGTTGGACAAGGACCCTCATTTTTGTGTAATGTTGTTTTGTTTGTAATACCAAGAATTGCTTTATTTCCCAATGGCTGAGTTTTCACAGATATAACATGATTTCTTAAAAGTATGTACTGCTAAGTCCTATAGTCCTAGTCAGATTTAGCTATAATGATGTAATCCTCTATCCAAACACATGTATATAAATTTTTAGTTTTATGTTGGTTTTAAAACAATGGTTTACAATGTTATTACTTTTGACTTTCCTCTCTTTTACCGCATCATTGCTTTGTTATTTTAAAGTTATTTCTTATGTTCTACATTATGGCTGTCCTTATCATTGCAACGTGTGTGACTGTAAACAAACCATCCTATCATAATACATTTTACTTCCATATGTGTCACCATGTGGTGCATAGCACAGTTGCCACAATGGCAGACTGATACAGCCATGGTCTAATGGCTGTTCTGGGTCATTTGTAGCACCACAACTAAATCCCTGTTCCTCTCAAGTCCATTTCATGTGCCTCTCATAAATGTTGCAGAGAGATCCGCACTGCTATAAGAATCTCTTTTTCCCTACCCAAAACATCCACCCAACACATGTGCTTGCCTATATTAGTTCCACAGTTCAGCAGCTGTGAGCACATAGATAGCTGCAGTGTAGGACATGCATTGCTATGCAGTGGTAGCTTGTCACTCTAGCACCTCTATAATGCATATAGGCCTGACTTGAGCTACCGTATGTGTGCACTTTACATGTCAACTGTCTATGGGACACCTCTGCCATGCTAAACTGTGTGTATGACACAAGTGACTGCCACATTCAGTTGCCATGCAATGGTAACCAGCAGTCCTGTGAAACACTGAAATCTATCTTGAACCTGCAAGGGATACCAGAACATCTTCCCCAGGTACATCTGCATGATAAAATTGAGGCCTTTGCCTTTGACAACTGCGTACAGAGCTCCACATTGGGGTTAGGCAAAGGGCATGTTATGTCAACTTTCAACACAACTCTGGCATTCCCAGCTGTGTGGGCCAGGGCTGCCATCAATGAAGTGGAGGTAAGGAGAGCTGTCAACATGGTATGTTCAGATTTACCGCTGGGGGGATATTTCTCAACTGTATCCTCAGTAGCAGCCTCTTCTGTGAACCAGTCTGCTAGCAGAAGTCTGCCGGGTCTCATAAATTTAATCAGCACCAGTTTTGAGCTCCCATTAAGGTTCCTGCCGGTAGCGTCCCTAAGGCTCACAATAGCATCTGGCATTAAGGGAGCACACGCTGTCTCCGCCCACTCTCCACCCAGTTTATGCCTCTCCTCTCTTTTCTACCTTAATGTTCAGTAAGGGGCTACTGACTGGTAAGCCGGTGTTATCAGCACTTTCTGTGGCATTAACTGCTACCGTGCACCAATAACACCTGCTAACGGAACATTTGCACCCTTAACGGCCCTTAGTAAACATACCCTCAAATTTAGAACTCTGACTCCAGCAGGTGCTCATACTAAGGTGGGGACTAATCTCTCTCACACCTCCTTCCTGTTGAGAACTTCTCAATTAAGAAAATGGGTAACCTACCCTACAAGTGATTGTGCAAATGCTGAGTGAGAGAAGTGATGCAAGGTGTCAGGGAACCAACACAAACCTCAGTAGGTGAAGTCTGCCTTAGCCAGTAAATTGGATGCTTACCACTCAATTTTATCATTGTAGGAATTTTTCCTGCTTGAAATGAAACCATGTTCTTTAACTATTTTCATGGACTTCTGCTTCTTTTCACTGAGACTTCGGATACACACGGACTGATAAAACAAATTTGGTTGTAATAGTGCTCACTTAGAGAGAACCATTATTTGGGAAAGGCTGAGAGCAAACAAATCCTTTGTGGGTAAATAAACATTACTTTTCTGGTAGGGGCATTTACCTGAGGGGATTTTCTGGGGGTGGAACAGTCACGGAGGGGGGGGGATATTTTTGGTGGGTGGGGCAGTTTTCAGGGTGGTGGGCAACTGGGGTGGAGTAATTTTTGGGGGGTGGGACAATTGCAAGGCACTAGTTTATTGGAGCAGAGGCAGTTTGTGGGGTGATGGAGCATACGGAGGGGCATTTTTTGATGTGGTAAGGTAGTTGCAAGGGGCTGTCTTTAGGGGTGCAGCATTAGATGAGGTGATAGGGCAATCGTGGGGGTATTTTTAGGGGTGGCAGGACATTTGCAAGGGTCTGTGTTTTAGGAATGGGGGAGTGTGCGAATTGGTGGGGCAGCTGTGGAATGGTAGTTTTTGGGCATGAGGCAGATTTCAGGGTGTTGGAGCAGTAACAGGGAATATATTTTAGAAATGGGCACTTTGTGTAGGGCAATTGTGTTAGAGCAGTTTTTGACTGTGAAGTAATTTGCAATTTGATGGGGCAGTTGTGAGATGTTATTTGGGTGAGGCAGTTTGTAGAGTGGCAGGCCAGTTGTGATGGTATAGGTTTTGGGGATGGGACACTATGTAGGACGTTAAGGCAGTTATGGAAAGTTGTTTTCTGTGGTGGGACAGTTAGTGTGGTAGGACACTTGTGGGATATAGGTTTTGGGGGTGGGGAACTATGCAGGATTATGAGGCACTTGTGGAGGGGTATTTTGTGGTGGCAGTATTTGGCGAGTTGGTAGGGAAATTGTAAGAGTGTATTTTTTGTGAGTGGGGGCAGTGTACCGGGTGTTGGGGCTATTGTAGGGGGCAGTTTGGAGGGTGGGGGAGTAAAGAACAAGGAGAGGGAGTTTGAAAGGAACAATTCCCTAACTGCTATGTTTCACTATAGCTGAAATTCCTTCTCCCATAGAAATACATTGAACTAGGTTTTTTTGGGGGGGGGAGGGGGGCTTATTTCCCAGGATCCTCTGGTCAGATTTGGCCCATCTTTAGCTTGAAGTGTCTTTTTACCAGTTTTTCCCACTTGCCAAGTTTCATCCCACAGTGTTATATTTTCAGAAAGTTATTTTGCCCCAATACAGGTGGACAGACAGACATTCACAATCTCTCTTATACAATTCTAACTTTCATTGGGTTGCAAAGAATAACAAAAGATATCATATTGCCTCTGTATCATTCCATGATGTAACCACACCTTGAATATTGAATGCAGTTCCGGTTGCCACATCAAAAAAACATAATATAGCATTTGAAAAGATACAGATAAGGGAAACCAAATTGATAAAGGGAATGGAAAATACCCCTAGGAGGAAAAGCTTAAAAGGTTAGGTCTCTTCACCTCAGAGAAGAGATGGCTGAGAGGAGATATGATAAAGTTCTATAAAATAATGACGAGTGGAACAGATGAATAGAAATCAGTTATTTATTCCTCCAAAAAGTACAGACTATGGAACACACAGTGATGCTACTAAGTAGTAGATTTAAGACTAATCTGAGAAAATATTTTTTTCATTGATATCATAATTAAGCTCCGGACTTTGTTGCTGAAGGATGTAGTAAAAGCTGTTAACGTGACTAGGCTTTAAAAAGGTTTAGACAAATTCTTGGAGGAAAAGTCTATAAACCATTATTAACGTGGACTGGGGGGAAATCCACTGCTTACCCTTGGGATAAGCAACATGGAATCTATCTAGTTTTGGGATCCTGCAGAGTACATGTGACCTGGACTGCCCACTGTTAGAAACAGGATATTAGGCTTGATGGACCTTTGGTTTGACCCAGTATGGGAAATCGTATGGTATTACTAAAGTGTGGTAAACAGTTAATGTAGGTTTTAGACCACACTAAGCTAGCTACCAGTCTCTGAAAACAGCCATGCTGTAAAAATCCTGGATGAATGCTTAGTGTGAGTTGGGGTAACGAGTTATTAGTAGAGATGTGGCATGGACAGCACTGACGGTTGGCACACGGTACATTACTACATGCTGTCACAGCTGCCAATAGCGTGGGTGCAGTTAATATCACTCAAGAAGTAGCATTAAGTGTAGCTACACAATCAGCAGCCAAGTAGTGTTGCTGCTACTGTCCAACCCCCAAAAAAGCCCCCCTTCATGACAGCCAAAAGGAATCCCTCCAATACACATAACCCTGAATGACAACCCCCCATCAGATTGCACCACCCAATCAGACCCCCATCAGTGACAGCCGTCCACCTGAGGAAATCGCCCCTCCCCTCAGAGACCCTGGAGACTGCTGGGACCCTGGAAAGAAAATTACTGGCCTATTAGTACAAGTATGGGGAGAGTCTGCTGGAAATATGTGAAGTGGCATTTTATAAAGGACATCCAAGTACAATCCGGGATGTCCAGGGCAGAACATGCCAAGAAACACCAGGGCTGTCTATGTCTCCACCCGATTTTAGTAACATAGATGCCCCTCTTAGGAAGGCATGGGGTGGGGTAATCCACTGCATGCATGCTAGCATAAGACGACATCCAGTGTTGTTGGAAAACAATCTTAAGAGCCCTCATCAGTGTTTGTTATCGACATAGAAAAGCTAGGAGACGTGAGTGTACCTCCTTCTCCATACCTTCCAAATAGCTGGATGACCATTCGATGCCTATTCATGGCTGGAGCAGCTATAAGTTTGGACATGGCTCAGAATATCCAGGGCATTATTGAAACTGGGCAAGAACATCCAAGTTTGAGGAACACCCCAAATATGCTTCCACCACGTCTCTGTTCAGACTAGGATGTCCTTGCACCGGGGACATCCACAGAGCCAGTTTCTAAGACAGCTCTGGGGGCATCTCAGTCCTTTGGACATCCGAATGTCTGTTTTTAGAAGTCCAAAACATGAATTGGTCTTCTAGAATAGTCCCCTTAATGTTTGGCTGTGGAACAACACAATTTTAGACAAGAATGTTTGACTATAAGGCTACCATTGGTATTGGTAGTTAGAGACTGGAAACAAAGCATGATGGATGTGTGACTGTTGCGTGGATGAGAAAGCTGGGAAAATTTGCGAAATTCATTTGCATTGAGCAGGACACAACCATATTTGTTTGTACTAATTATTTTTAAGGCTTTAAAAAATTTTTGAACTGTTTGCTTGGGGTGAAGAGTGTGAGTGCTAATGTGTGAGAGGGGCTGCTGATGTGAATGGTTCTTTAAAGATGGGAAAAGTTTTAAATTGGTATAACTGAAATTGACTGGTTAAAACAGATACATAGATTTTAATTCTCTAAGGTCAGAGTTTTGTTGTTTGGCTGAGCAGACTACAAAGAAAAAAAGGGAAAGTGAAATTTCCCTTAGAGCTATTGAATCTTTATACTTTGGGAGAAGAATTTATTTTTTTTCTTTCCCATTTATAAGCTGCTGGAAGTTGAAGCTAACTGGCTGTTTTGTATTTGGGACCTGCAAACCAATAGTAATTACTCTCTGAGCCAACATAATTGTTTGGCTAAAAGTAAAGCTTATTGGTGATTTCTAGAAGAAAATATTTCTTTCAATTCCCTTATAAAATTACTTTGGGGCAAATTCTGAAGTTTACCTACTGTAACTGGCAGAGGCTTTTCTACCCTTTATATTCAACATTAAAGTGCTGGAACTGAAAGCTAATTCCTTTAGCTGAAACAATAATGTGGTTTATTGGAAAAGAAAATAGAAAAGCCCTGGAATGAGGAGACTTTGTTATAAAGCTGAGTAAATGTTTGCTGTTGGATCACTAAAACTTTATCCAGGAGTATTAACCAAAGAGTATTAATGAACAAACAAACCTTTTTCAAAGACGAGGAAGCTGTAATACTAGAGGACATAATATGAAGCTGCAAGGGGGTAAACTGAAAGGCAACATCAGGGAATACTATTTCACTGAAAGGGTAGTGGATGCTTGGAATGCCCTCCCGATGGAAGTGGTGGGGGCAAACACAGTGACAGAATTCAAAATGGTAAGGGACAGACAAAGTGGATCCCTTTATAACGACAGGATAAAATCAAAATAAATTTAGCTGTCTCTCATATCTCAACAGACAGAGGTGACCTGCACGGAGCTGGGGGTACACCCCTAAACAAAGGCATGGGGAGGGATGACCTGCACAAAGCGGCAGGTGCATCTTCTCTTGCCACCTTGTTGGGCAGACTAGATGGACCATGCTGGTCTTTATCTTCCGTCATAAACTATGTTACATAAGAACATAAGATATGCCATAGTGGGTCAGACCAAGCTCCATCAAGCCCAATATTTCCAACAGTGGCCAATCTAGGTCATACATACCTAGCAGTTTCCCCAAAAGACACAGGTTCCACAATGCTTGTATTGGGTCAAACAGTGATATCCCAGGTCCCTTTTAATAATGGTTTATGGACCTTTCCTCCAGGAACTTGTCCAAACCTTTTTTAAACCCAGCTACACTAACAGCTTTTACTACATTCTCTGGTAACAAATTCCAGAGTTTGATTACACGCTGACTGAAAAAATATTTTCTATTATTAGTCTTAAATAGATAGCTTCATTGCATGTCTCCTAGTCTTTCTATATTCTGATGATGTAAACAATCGATCTACATTTACCCATTCCACTCCATTCATTAATTTATAGACCTCTATCATATCTCCCCTCAACCGTCTCCTTTCAGGTTGAAAAGCACTAACCTTTATAGCCTCTCTTCATAGGGGTATCCTTCCATCCCCTTTACCATTTTGGTGGCTCTTCTCTGTACCTTTTCTAATAACGCTGTATCCTTTTTAAGATACAGCAACCAGAATTGCACACAATATTTAAGGTGCAGTCGCACCACAGAATGATAAAGAGGCATTATAATATCCTTTGGTTTATTTTCCACTCCTTTCCTTAAAATACCTAGAATTCTATTATCCTTTGGTTTATTTTCCACTCCTTTCCTTAAAATACCTAGAATTCTATTTGCTATCTTGGCAGCCGCTGCACACTGGGCAAAGGATTTTAACATGTTATCCACAATGACGCCTAAATCTTTTTCTTGGGTGGTGGTTCCTAATGTGGAACCTTGCATCGTGTAAACATAGTTTGGGTTGTTCTTTCCTAGGTGCATAACTTTGCACTTGTCCACATTAAATTTCATCTGCCATTTCGAAGCCTAGTCTTCCAATTTATCAAGATCCTCTTGCAATTTTCCACAGTCTTCATGGGTTTTAGCTACTTTAGTTTTGTGTCATCTGCAAATTTGATAACCTCACTCATTATCCCTATTTCCAGGTCATTTATGAATTTGTTAAAAAAAGCAGTGGACCCAGCACAGATTCCTTGGGTATGCCACTATTCACCTTTCTCCATTGGGAAAATTGGTCATTTAGCTTCTATCTTTTAACCAGTTCCTAATCCACAATAGTACACTGCCTCCTATCTCATTACTTTTTAGTTTTGCCAAAAGTCTCTGATGAGGGACCTTGTCAAAGGCTTTCTGAAAATCCAGATACACTATATCAACTGGCTCACCTTTGTCTGTTTATTCACACCTTCAAAAAAACATCAGATTAGTAAGACAAGATCTTCCTTGTCTAAAGCCATGTTGGCTGTCTCCCATTAAGTCATGACTATGTACATTTTCAGTAATTTTGTTCTTTATGATGGTTTCTACCATTTTTCCCGGTACTGACATCAGGCTCACTGGTCTGTAGTTTCCCGGATCACCCCTCGACCCCTTTTTAAAAAGTGGTGTTACATTGGCCATCCTCCAATCTTCAGGTATTACTATGTTACTAGGAACAGCATTGTAGTTATGGACTTTCATCTGTCCCTTATTTAAAAGAATCTTGGAAAGCTGAATTTTGTATGCTGATTCCTGATTGCTATATACTATTGAGAGGAGAACGGCAGCACAGCTAATTCCTCGGGGGCGGGGTGTGAAGAAAACAAATCTTCAGTTTGAATTTTGCCATCATTGGCGTAGAGGCAGTGAATTTGGAAATTTTCAAAAGAGTTGAGAGAACTCTAAAACTGTTTCTGAGGGAAGACAAAGTGTGAATGAGTGAATGAGTGAATGTGCTAGGGTAAAACAATTATCCATTTTTTAATTAGCAAAATAAGAAAAAACCACACTATTTCTGCCAAGTGAAGTCTACAACACAGGGAGGGAGTCAGGCTCTTTTACTGAGTTTTTATAGTTAGGATTGTAGTTATTCCTGCTACAGAAGACCTGACACCTAGTGGACCAGTGGGCCAAACAGAATCAGATACCAGATGACCGGATCACCACTTTGGACCTGAGAAGATTTGGCACAACTGTACCAGACCCCCACACCTGCAAGAGCAAAGAAGAGGGAGATAAGTAGACAAACTGCTTACACAGAAAAAAAAATAGCTGCACAGTGCACTTAAAGAGAAAGAAACTTAAAGCTACATAAAATTATACTCACCTGAGCTGTCCTGGAGAGACTTTCAGAATCCTAAAAGGAGAAAATATAGTTTATTATGAGTTGAAAGGTGATTTGAATATTTATAATGAGTAAAATCAAACTACTTACACTTACCACAAGTAGACAAGCTGAAATATTAAGAGGTATGTTTACTAATATGCATTAGCTGCTACCACCGGGGGCTAACGCAGGATTAGCACCCCTCGGTGGACGCTAACCATGAAAACCTACCGCTAACCTACTGAAGAGTAGCAAATCACCTGGGCCGGATGGTATACATCCAAGGGTGTTGAAAGAACTGAAATATGAGATTTCAGACCTGCTATCAGTAATTTGTGAATTATTATTAAAATCATCTGTAATACCTGAAGACTGGAGGATGGCGAACGTAACACCAATTTATAAAAAACGTTCCAGGGGTGATTCGGGAAACTACAGACCGGTGAGCCTGACGTCAATACCGGGAAAAATGGTAGAAACCACCATAAAGAACAAAATTGCTGAATATTTAGATAGTCATGGCTTAATGGGAGACAGCCAACATGTCTTTAGACAAGGAAGATCTTGTCTTACTAATCTGTTATGTTTTTTTGAAGGTGTGAATAAACAGGTAGACAAAGGTGAGTCAGTTGATATAGTGTATTTGGACTTTCAGAAAGCCTTTGCCAGGGTCCCTCATCAGAGACTTTTGGCAAAACTAAAGAGTAATGGGATAGGAGGCAGTATATTATTGTGGATCAGGAAATGGTTAAAAGATAGAAAGCAGAGGGTAGGGCTAAATGACCAATTTTCCCAATGGAGAAAGGTGAATTGTGGTGTACCCCAGGGATCTGTGCTGGGTCCGCTGCTTTTTGACATATTCATAAATGACCTGGAAAAGGGAATAACGAGTGAAGTTATCAATTTGCAGATGACACAAAACTATTTAAAGTTGTTAAAACCCAAGAGGATTGTGGAAAATTGCAAGAGGATCTTGATAAATTGGAAGACTGGGCATCAAAATGGCAGATGAAATTTAATGTGGGCAAGTGCAAAGTTATGCACCTAGGGAAGAACAACCCAAACTATGGTTCCACGATGCAAGGTTCCACATTAGGAACCACCACCCAGGAAAAAGATTTAGGCGTCATTGTGGATAACATGTTAAAATCCTCTGCCAAGTGTGCAGCGGCGGCCAACAGAGCAAATAGAATGCTAGGTATCATAAGGAAAGGAATGGAAAATAAACCAAAGGATATTATAATGCCTCTATATCGTTCCATGGTGAGACCGCACCTTGAATATTGTGTGCAATTCTGGTCGCCGTATCTTAAAAAGGATATAGCGTTATTAGAAAAGGTTCAGAGAAGAGCCACCAAAATGGTAAAGGGGATGGAAGGATACCCCTATGAAGAAAGGCTAAAAAGGTTAGGGCTCTAACCTGGAAAAGAGACGGCTGAGGGGAGATATGATAGAATTCTATAAATGAATGAACGGAGTGGAACTGGTAAACGTAGATCAATTGTTTATGTTATCAGAATATAGAAAGACTAGGGGACATGCAATGAAGCTACAGGGTAAACTATTTAAGACTAATAAAAGAAAATATTTTTTCACTCAATGTGTAATCAAACTCTGGAATTTGTTACCAGAGGATGTAGAAAAGTCTGTTAGTGTAGCTGGGTTTAAAAAAGGTTTGGACAAGTTCCTGGAGGAAAGGTCCATAAACCATTATTAAGAAGGGACCCAGGATATCAATGCTTGACCCAATACAAGCATTGTGGAACTTGTGTCTTTTGAGGAAACTGCTAGGTACGTATGACCTAGATTAGCCACTGTTGGAAACAGGATACTGGGCTTGATGGACCTTGGTCTGACCCAGTATGGCATATCTTATGTTCTTAAAAAATCAGATATTGCAGGCAATTTCACACTGTAACAGATTTTCTCTTGGTACAGCTTCCTAGAGGCAAGATCGAAGTGGGGAGTGGGGATGTCCATGATTGGCAGCCAATGCATGAAAAAGCTGCCAATATCGCCTTTCACTAGGGGACAGAACCGCTAGTTCATGGCCATCTTTCATCGGACCTATGAGAAAGGCAGGAGAGAAGAGCTCCTGCCCTTCTCATAGGCCTAATCAAAGATGGCCATGATCTTGTGATGCTTGCCCCTAGTGAGAGACTGGAGGGCAGTTCCTCATGACAGTGGCCATTTTGATTTGGTCACTGGACAGGAAAGGAGTGTATAGGATCAATCATGCCCCTTTCTTACAATAGACCACCATGGATTTGAAAGTTAGTGTGGGGGAGGCCACAGGCCCCCCCCCCCTTTGCCAGCTGGCTAGACAGGATTTATCGTTTTGTAAGGGAATGTGGGAGGAGGAGAGTTGGGGGGGGGGGCCACGGGGCCTCCCCACCCTTTTAAATCTTCATCGGGGGAGTGAGCGAGGGGGCTTAGCTGACTGGCTAGCCAAGATATTTTATACATTGGGAGTTCGGGAGTGGTCCAAAAGGAATTGGTGCTTAAGAGTGACACAGAGCTTAACTTTTTATATTGTCAGTGCCGCAGATCGCAACAATGCGGCACCAACAGTACTGGAGGGCAGTGCAGGCCCGATCGTGGCAGTTGGGGGGTATGGCAGCAATCCGGGCGCAGAGATGCTGACAGTTAAATGCACTACGATTGCTGCCATCCTTCCCCATGGATTTAGCATGGAGACCTGCAGTACCTGCCTGGGCAGATACCATTGGACTTTTCCACAGTATGTGCCAAGGCAGGTAACATGGGGTCTCCGTGGGAAATCCAAACTTCCGTGGTATCTGCAGGACCCCCCCCCCTGGGAATACCCCCTGCAGATAATATGGACGTTTGCCTCTTACTGCATGGTTTTGCCAAAGCCAACACGGTTTAGTAGACATACCCCTAATAGTCTGGGTTCTCTAAGAAAAAAGGTAAATGATAAAATGAGGAAAATAGTTAAGAAAAAACTAAAAGGAGCAGTTGCAAAGGTTAAAGACTTACATCAAGCTTGGGTGTTGTTGAAAAATACTATCTTGGAAGCCCAGACCAGCTGTATTCCACGCTTTAAGAAAAGTGGAAGGAAGTCCAAAAAACTGCCAGCATGGTTTAAAGGTGAGGTCAGAGAGGCTGTTGTTGCCAAAAAAGCATCTTTCAGGAAATGGAAAATAGAGCCAAATGACGAAACCTGGAAACAGCACACGCACTGGCAAGTCAAATGCAAGGCATTGATAAAGCAGGCAAAAGGAGAATTTGAGAAGAAGCTTGCTGCGGAAGCAAAAACGCGAAATAAGGATTTTTTCAAGTACATTTGTAGCAAAAAACCTGTGAGAAAGTCAGTTGGTCCATTAGATGATAGAGGAGTTAAAGGGGCACTAAGAGGCGACAAGGCGATAGTGGAGAGACTGAATGAATTCTTTGCTTCGGTCTTTACTGAGGAAGATGTAGGGATGTTACCCATGACTGAAGTGGTATTTAAAGGTACGGAAGAATTGAAGGAAATATCGATACATCGGGAAGATGTATTACAACTATTAGATAAACTCAAGAGTAGCAAATCACCTGGGCCGGATGGTATACTTCCAAGG
This sequence comes from Ichthyophis bannanicus, assembly GCA_033557465.1. NCBI lineage: Eukaryota > Metazoa > Chordata > Amphibia > Gymnophiona > Ichthyophiidae > Ichthyophis > Ichthyophis bannanicus. Next base: position 406,972,750 of record CM066035.1, on the reverse strand, counting down.
GTGTTGAAGGAACTGAAATATGAAATTGCAGACCTGCTATTAGTAATCTGTGAACTATCATTAAAATCATCTCTAATACCTGAAGATTGGAGGATAGCCAATGTAAAAGGATTCCAGGGGTGATCCGGAAAACTACAGATCGGTGAGCCTCACGTCAGTACCGGGAAAAATGGTGGAAACCATCATAAAGAGTAAAATTACTCAGCATGTAGATAGTCATGGCCTAATGGGAGACAGCCAACATGGCTTTAGACAAGGAAGATCTTGTCTTACTAATCTGTTATGTTTTTTTGAAAGTGTGAATAAACAGGTGGACAAAGGTGAGTCGGTTGATATAGTGTATCTGGACTTTCAGAAAGCCTTTGACAAGGTCTCTCATCACAGACTTTTGGCAAAACTAAAGAGTCATGGGATAGGAGGCAGTGTACTATTGTGGATCAGGAACTGGTTAAAAGATAGAAAGCAGAGGGTTGGGCTAAATGGCCAATTTCCCAATGGAGAAAGGTGAATAGTGGTGTACCCCAGGGATCTGTGCTGGGTCCGCTGCTTTTTGACATATTCATAAATGACCTGGAAAGGGGAATAACGAGTGAGGTTATCAAATTTTCAGATGACACAAAACTATTTAAAGTTGTTAAAACCCAAGAGGATTGTGGAAAATTGCAAGAGAATCTTGATAAATTGGAAGACTGGGCATTAAAATGGCAGATGAAATTTAATGTGGACAAGTGCAAAGTTATGCACCTAGGGAAGAACAACCCAAACTATATCGTTCCATGGTGAGACCGCACCTTGAATATTGTGTGCAATTCTGGTCGCCGTATCTTAAAAAGGATATAGCGTTATTAGAAAAGGTTCAGGGAAGAGCCACCAAAATGGTAAAGGGGATGGAAGGATACTCCTATGAAGAAAGGCTAAAAAGGTTAGGGCTCTTTAACCTGGAAAAGAGACGGCTGAGGGGAGATATGATGGAAGTCTATAAATTAATGAACGGAGTGGAACGGGTAAACGTAGATCGACTGTTTGCGTTATCAGAATATAGAAAGACTAGGGGACATGCAATGAAGCTACAGCGTAAACTATTTTAAACTAATAACAGAAAATATTTTTTCACTCAACGTGTAATCAAACTCTGGAATTTGTTACCGGAGGATGTAGTAAAGGCTGTTAGTGTAGCTGGGTTTATAAAAGGTTTGGACAAGTTCCTGGAGGAAAGGTCCATAAACCATTATTAAGAAGGGATCCAGGATATCAATGCTTGACCCAGTACAAGCATTGCAGAACCTGTGTCTTTTGTGGAAACTGCTAGGTACGTATGACCTAGATTGACCACTGTTGGATACAGAATACTGGGCTTGATGGACCTTGGTCTGACCCAGTATGGCATATCTTATAAAGGTAATAATAATTAAAGTTTATGACAGGTGCAATTTCTCCAAATGTGTGAGTTTTGCTCATACAATGACAGTCATGAGCCTCGCTTCTAAGCTAGGGTATGTGAAGTATGATCTCAGTTTCTCAAATTTTATGCTAATGCTCAGTGCAATACTTGCATCGTGCCAAAGAGAGCCTCCTTCTGGAGTTCATAAGATGTTCTGTGTATGGGTAATTTATCAAGGTGTGCTTGGAAATTCCTCTTAATTAGGCCTGCGGCACCCAACATGATGGGAAATATCTCAGCATCTTTCTACCACATTTTCTTTGTCTCCGACTACATTTCTTGGTGCTTGAATATTTTCTCCCTCTCAACATAATTCACAGAGTAGTCACTTGGAACTGACACCTCTATAATCAATGCCATTCTGGTGTTTTTTTCCTTTACCACTATAGAACATAGAAACATGATGACAGAAAAAGACCACATGGCCTATCTAGTCTGTCCTTCCATATCAACCACTACAACAGTCTCCTTTTTTCCTTTAGAGATCCTCTGTGTTTGTCCCATGCTTCTTTAAATTCAGATACTGTCCTCATCTCTACCACCTCCACTGGGAGTTTATTCCACAGATCCACCACTCTTTCCGTAAAGAAATATTTCCACATAGCACTCCTGAATCTATCCCCTTTCACTCTCATCCCATGTCCCCTTGTAGCAGAGCTTGCTTTCAATCGAAAGGGGCTCTCCTCCTGTGCATGTATGCCATGGAGGTATTTAAACGTCTCAATCATATCCAGCTTCTTCGCATCCAGCTTTTTATCAGTTAGAATGGGAGTATCCCGAGTGATCATAACATTGTGACAGCGTATATGTCCCATTACAGGGGAAACTCCTAGAGCTACGGATCAGGAGAAGGAAATCACACCCCGGTTCCCAAGCTCGTCCCCATACCCAGGGTCCTGACATTGACGGAAGGGTTTCCTTTTTTTTTTAAATTATTTATTTATGAAATTTTCACTTTATACAAATATCTTTACAGTATAAAGAAAATACAGAAAAATAATAACTAAAGCAAATACCATCAAGAAATCAATGAATTTACAGCCCACATCTCGGGGAAACAGTCAGTTACAAAAAAAACAAAGAAAACAAACTCAAAGAAAACAAAGCCAGAGAAAAATAACCCTGGCCAACTATGCTGCCTGAGAGTTGCTCCTCATGACCCCCTCTAGAAACAAACAAATTAAAAGACTATATATTACAGGATCATTGTATCTTTTCCCTCCCAAGAATCCACCTCTCTAAATCTAAAGATACCATAAAGACAAATTTATCATAACCCAAAGTAACACAACATTTGCATGGATACTTTTAGAAAGAAAGTAGCCCCAAGAGCCTGTGTCCGAGGGAGCTAGTTTGAGCTCAATTGAGCGTACTCCTCCACTTCCCCCTGGTTTTTTAGAAGTGTCTTTTGAACCCCAAGACCCCTCGAGGGTGCAACTGGACTGTGCGCTTCCTGAAGTGGTGGACGGAAGGGTTTCCAATTGCTGGGATAAGGAGTAGAAAGAGGGAAAGCCCCTTCAGACCAGAGCGAGGCAGTAATTGAGTTCCCAAAAAAAAGCCCTACAGAACCAATAATAAGGGAGGGAATCCCTGCCTTCGACTGGGACATGGAGGTGGAATTCCCTTTAGAGGGCTCAAATGAAATGGAGTGGGAACAAGAAGACCCAAGCCCAGGGGAGGGCTCGATATCCAAAACCCACATGGATGACGCCGTGACAGACATCAAGTAAGGCCTGCCAAGGGGTGGAAGTGGCTGTAACAGCTACGTGGGAGGTAGCAGGCCGACCAGGCAACTGGAGGCCTGAGTCAATTACCTAGGTGGACTTGAGACTGTTAAAGACCATTATGGAGGCTAAAGACTCTGTGTAAGAGGCTCAAGAGAAAGAGAGACACCTGTTGGTGAAGCATGATAGTGCAGAGGTATAACCTCATTTGCATACAGCAACAGGGTTGGCCTCCTTTGTTAAAGATTAATAAAAATATTTTCGTGTGTAGCTGCTGCCCACTCTATTGGATTGGTTTTGTTCCTGCTATCTTGTGTGGCAGAGTGCTGTTTTTGCTTGGTGGACTGTTTTTTAAAGCAACAGGACCACTACAATGGAGGGTTTCCACGGAACTGAGAGGAAGCAGGGAAGAAAGTGATGGAACTTTTTGTTGAGTTATATTGGATTGTATGAGCATGCAGGGACTATTATCCATAGGCTCTCAGGCCTTGGAAACTATGATAGGAGAGTTCCCCCAGTCTCTTCTGGAGATGTTACATGGACTGGGATGGAAACATAGAGGCCAGGAGAGGACTTGTTAAAGACCTGTTCCAGGCCAGAAGAGCATCTTGGGGACTGACAGATGTCATGCTTAAAAAAGTTCACGAATAACTGATACATACTTGATTCGATCAGAGTTGATAAAGAGAAATAAGTTATACCTATTAAAGAGGAAAATATTTTCAGTTAAAGAAAGTCAAGAATTCTAGCAAAGTTATTCTGAATACGCAACTTAGCGTAATTGGGTTGTTATTGAAGTGACTTGATTTATTTTACTGGACAAACGTATTTTGTTTATTTGGAACAAATAGTATTTCATTAGAAGTTGGAAAAAGAACTTAAGTTCAGGTGTGTTTTCATTCCATACTTGCAAAAGAAGGTTTTATTCCCCTTGTCGATTTGCACCCACCTTTATTTCATTATTCCGGTTAAAAGGGGATTTTAGACCTGAAGGGACATGTCTACTAAACTGTGTTTGGGTTTGGCAGCTATCGTAGTGCATTAGCTGCCAAAATCATGCGATAAGTGAAAACCCCCTGCGGTATCTGCAGAGGTGTTCCTGGATTAACCTCTGCAGCTAGTGGGGTGGTTCTTGATTTCCTGTAGAGACCCTGCGGTACCTGCCTCAGCAGGTTTTACACGAAAAGTCCTGTAGTGCCTACTAATGCAGGTACCATGGGTCCTCGTGGTAAATACAAAGATAGGGATGGCAGTAGCTCTGTGCCCTGATCACTACCAGTCCCCAACAGTCACGATCGGAGCTCCCCCTCCACAAATTTGTCGGTGCCGCGGTGTTGTGATCCGTGCCACCAACAGTCCAGCAGTATCCATTTTTTTTAAAGTGTTGGGCTCCCTGCCCAGACAGATCCTGATCCCCATTGGTAGCTTCCCAGGGAGATAGGTGCATCCCCCAGCCACTCTACCAGCCAGGCTAGCCAGACGGGGAAAAGGCCCTTCCTCCCCACTGTCCCGATCCTCAAACAATTGTCCCGGCTAGCCACACAGTAGCCTCCTTCCCCCCATTTTAAAAAGAAGATCCTGGTTAGTCAGCTGGCAAAGGGGACCCCCCCCCAAAGACCTACTTTATCCTATCTTGGTGGTCTAATGGGTCAGTGGGGCAGGGTCAGCCCTCTTTGTTCCTGCTCCGTCATCCAGGCATTTGAAAATGAAGGCTACCCTCCTCAATGGACCTATCAAAGATGGTGGTGGTGATCTTCTGTTGCTGCCCCTTAGCATGAGGCTAAAGGGCAGTACCCCGTGATTGCAGCCATTTGTGTAGCTTTAAGTTTCTTTCTCTTTAAGTGAACTATGCAGCTATTTTTTTTCTGTGTAAGCAGTTTGTCTACTTATCTCCCTCTTCTTTGCTGTTGCTTGCGTAGGAACATGGTATAGCTGTGCTGAATCTTCTCTAATCCATAGTAGTGATCTGGTCATCTGGTTATCCGGTTCCATCCAGCCTGCTGGTCCACTAGGAATCAAGTCTTCTGTAGTAGGAACACCTACTATCCCAAATATAAAACCTTTTAATTATTAGTATTTAGCTCATGCCTTTCCAATAGCAGTTCAAGTCGAGTTACATTCAGGTACAGTAGTTTTTTTCCCTGTCCCAGGAGGGATTACAATCTAAGTTTGTATCTGAGGCAGTAGAGAAATGATTTGACCAAGGCCACAAGGGGTACCAGTTAAAGAGCCTGATTCCCTCTCTGTGATAGAGACCTTTTGGTGGCTTACCGGACGTAATTACTTAGCTCACAATGACACATATAATCCCTTGCATTGTAAGGGTAATGCTCAGATAGAATATTCATTTTATATTTGGTATCTACTTTTTCCGGCCAAAAGTGCCGGTGATATACCACCATGAAAATTAAGTTTCAAATTAAATTTTAACCCAATAAAGTTGGTGGATTCCCCCCCCCCCCCCCCCATTTTTAATGAACCTGTCATTTACTTGGATGTGATCAGCTGTTAAGCAAATTAAGCAAAAACAAAACAGAGAAACAAAGATCCAGTAAGAATTGCGAGAGGAAATGGAAAGTACATTTTTTCTTAAAGGTTTCTTTAGTAATAACTGTCTTTAACCATCTTAATAACTTTCTTTAACTTTTATTGAGTAATTTGTGTTAAATTTAGGTCAAGTATTGATCCAGACTGATCTTGCACAATCTTTAATATTTCGCTGTTGCTCATTAGTGAGATGTCTGAGCCTACATTTCATCTACCAGCTTTTTGAAGTTGGGTGAATATTGCGTGAGGGCCAGTCTCAGGGAATCCTGGAGATCTTCATCTGTCATGTTGGAACGTTGTGTACTCTTTGTCATTTTCAAATGGGAATATGCAGGTTCACACAAATACGTTGAACCGAAACAGGAGTGTACAGCTTCACTGCATCTTCTCAAGTTGGGAAATTTGTCTCTAGGCACTAGCTTCCAAAACGATTCTTGCTCAGCATGGGTCTTAAGAAAAATGTCATTTTTAAGGGTTAATATTTTGTTTTCAAGAAATAACTTCTTCAATGAGTAATTTTTATTGATAGCAGCTGCAGTTTCTTTAATGTCCACATCTACTTTGAATGGGTATGACAAGTACTCCTCAACTGTTCCAATTTTTTGGAAGTCACAGAATCTATTTTCAAATTCCTGGATAACAGAACAGATTTCTGTCACATACTTCTCGTTCTGAAAAACAAAATGTGGATATTGTCCCAGGTGGTCCTGCGTATTAGGAAAATGATCAAAAGTGTTGTTTGCAAGGTCAATCATCATTAGCTCAAATTTGCTCTTGTAGGATGAAACTGTACTCATCATCTCGCTAATGCATTTGTTTTTACCTTGTAGTTCAAGGTTCATATCGCTTAGTTCGCCTGTAAAGTCAGCGAGACATGCCAGATCACATAACCACTCCTCATCTTCTGACTCTGCTTGGTCATCTCCTCTCTCCTTCAAAAAACATCTTATTTCATTCAGCAAATCACAAAATCTTTGCAGAAATTTGTGCCTACTTAGCCACTTTACATCTGTGTGCAAAATGATTTCCGCTGCCCCTTCATCAAGAGTAAGATTGAAAAGCCGTCTTTGAAGTGATCTTCCACGAACTGAATTTACAGTTTTGAAAGTGATGTCCATGACAGTCTTTGTATTGAGTCTCTTGCTTGCCAAAACTTGCTGGTGAATGATGCAGTGGTAAGAAAGGAAATCTGGGAAGTCATTATGCTGTCTACAGACAGCTATGAAACTGTTAACCTCACCTGTCATTGCTCTTGCTCCATCAGTAGTGATGGAAACAAGTCTATGCAATGGAAGATTACACTTTGTCACAAAAGAATGGAAAGAATGGAATATTTCCTGACCGGTAGTTCTCCCTTTTACAGAAATCATTCCAAGTAGTTCTTCTTTAACACTGAAGTCTTCAAAAATCATCCGGATAAAGACTAGTAACTGGGCTATGTCTCTTATGTCTGTAGATCAGTTGGAGTGAGAACGCAACACAATTTGAAACATCCTCCAACAATTGTTCAGTTGTGTCTCCACACATCTTTTCTATTTGCTGCACAACGGTGTTTCTTGACAATTGTACATCTTGAATAGCAGCTATGATCTCTTTCTTATTTTTAAATCCTTCAAAAAGATTGTCAGCTGCTTCAAGAAAACAATCTTTTACGAATTCCCCTTCAGTGAAAGGTTTGCATTTCTTTGCGATCAGGTTGCTGACCTTGAAGGATGCTATGGTTGCATTGACCAAATGTGACCTTGGCTTCGCCATCAACTGTTGCTGAGTAGCCAATTTCGATTTAAGTTCTTTGAGCTTCAGTTTATGAATTTCACTTTTGGGTGGAAAATCAGCATCAAACTTATTGCTATGCAGAGCCTTATAATGACATTCCAGATTGCCCTTTTTGGGCAAGGATACTGGGGCGTTACAAATTAGACAACAACACTTGTCTTTCACCATGATGAAGAAGTAGTCCATTTCCCATTCATCATGAAAGTGGTAGGTTTTGCTCTTCTTTGGAACACTCATCTTCGTTATACTGGGGTGGCTGGATGAGAGAAGGCCAAATCTGCTAAGTTAGTATAAATACTGGCTGAATCTGGTCCAAAACTGTCACTGTCCCAAAGTATTAAAGATCAACAGGAACTGAAGACCTCTCGATGATGTGCAATACAAGGACTGGAGATGCCAAAACCACACATGCATTTCTTAAAGTAAAAATAAGAATTCATCATACTGGCACCAATAATCAAATACCACCAAACAGTCATCAAAAAGACTCAAACACCTGTCCAGCAAACCAGATAAAATCAAATACCACCAAACAAGTTCAAATACCACCACACGCGATTTAATAAATTCTGCACGCAAAGGCAAGGCAAAATAAAATTGCAGTGTAGAATCAACACAAAGGCTAGGCAAAATAAAATTGCAGAGGCAAGCAAAAGTCACAGTGATTTGAACCAATTCGAAGGCAAGGCATAGGCAAGTTAGAACAAAATTGGAAAAGCCTGCCAAAATCACCAAATTCTTGACACTTTGTTGTGTCTGCCTGAAAACGTTTAATGAAAATGAACTATAAAGCGACCAATGACCAGCACATGACACAACTAATACGGTAAGTGTATTCAGGTAAAGCCCGGGCGAATGGATATCGCCCAGTATATAACACACTTCTAAGGGGGTGTTGGGGCAGAGGCAGGAATGGGTGGTTCTGAGAGGCAGGAGACCAGGTATGACGCCGGGCCTGTGGTGTCTCGTCGCAGGGCGTGGGCGGCAGTCCCCCTGGGGTACCCACAAACTATTGGCACGAAAACAACAAGTGCCTCCAATACACCCGCAGGCAAGATTCCCGCAGGCAGGGAAAAAAGACAGGCAAAGGATCAGCAGCGGCGGCAAGCCCTCGGCAGACGACCTGCCAGCACAAGCTCTCTCCTAGCGACGGGGCGAGCTTCTGGAGAGATGGAGCCAAGTGGGGCTGGCAATCTACCTCTGACCGCTCCGCGATCTACAGGTAGATCGCAATCTACCTGTTGGACATGCCTGGTCTAGTGGATGAGACAGGAGCAATCTCCCTGCGCTCCTGCCGCATTGCTGTCGGGATTCAAAATAGCTAGCATCAATCTGCCAAATAAAGAGCACCCTTATTTGACAGAGACTACTGCTAAGGGTCATAGTTGCCATTTTGAATCTTGTGGATGGGACAGGAACAATCCCCCTCCGCACCTGTGACAATGTCACGTACACTACCTGTCGCTGGCCACCATGCCCACTTGCCGATCTGATCCCTACCTGATCCCACCTTCCCTCTTCAAGTGCAGATAGTGCGGTTTTTACCCTGTGCTGTCTGTACTTGCTATGCGGTAGCAGTTACTGCAAGGGTTTAGCGCATGCTGAGCCCCGCAGAACTGCGTACCGCCCTTTAGTAAAAGGGTCCCTAAGTGTTCACTCTGAAAAGAAAATGATTGTAGCTTTATATAGTTGTCTAAAATGCTGACTTTGCATAAGAAGATAATATTTATTAGTTTAATTATTTATTGTAAAATATTGTTATACTCTAATATGTAAAAAAATATAAGCAGTTTAGAACCACTTTACCTTCTTTGCTGGATATTTATTTCCTGGGAATTTGTGGGCAGAACTGAATAGATTTTATTGATGCTGACTTAGACTATAGGGTATTTTTACAAAACCGGGCTAACGGTTAACCCGGGCTATCTGCAACTAGGTCCCATGTTATAGCCCAGGTTAACTATTAGCCCGAATAGTAAACATACCCCTATGTCTATTGAACCTCTATTAATTCACTTTTAATTTAGTAGCATTGTCTTCATTCAGGCTCTTTGGATTACAAACTTATTATCTGTCCTACAGCTCAACCTTCCATTTCTGGTATTTCTATTCCCCTAGTTACATCCCTCACACACCTTGGAATTATATTTGATCAGACTCTTTCTTTAGATTCACAAGTCTCTGCGACTATTTGTTCATCTTTTTTTTCCTCCTCACCAAATCCATGCATTAAAACCATTATTAACCTTTCAAACCATTCACTCATTCATTTATTTTAGTTAGTTATTTATTTTCCTTTAAAAGCTTATATACTGCCTTATCGTCAAAAGTCATCCAAAGCGGTTTACATAAAAACTGATAAAAATGCAAGCATTGTAAATACTATACATACAAAACAAAACAAAAAATAAAATTATTAACAAACAGCAGAGCAATTCCACATCCAAACTAGATTATTTCAATATTGTTTACTGTGGTCTCCAATCCACCAATTTGAAAAAATGCAATTAGTACAGAACACATCAATATGACTACTTACAAACTCTTCTAGGTATGACCATGTCTTCCCATTATTATACAAATATCATTGACTTCCTTTTTGCTTTCGATCAAGTTACTTGTTCTCACTCATGAAGCTTTTTACACTGGACTTCTAATTTATTTATCTTCTCTGTTAATTCCTTATATCCCAACGAGACGTTTGTTTCCCAAATACACATCTTCTGATCTTACCACCGATATCACATGCTAAATACGAAGTCACCTGTCATACTGCCTTTTCTTTTTAGCCCCATTACTCTGGAACTCACTGCCCGAGTATATCCATTTGGAATCATCATTTTCAAAATTCAAAATCTCATTAAAGAATTATTATTTTGTGCAACCGTTCCTAGATAGCATCCGTTCCTAGATAGCATCTCCTGACATTTTGTCCTGTTTCATTTTTAAGTTCTCCCCACAGTTGCTCCTCTTTCCATGTTTATATATCTTTTCTTACTGTGCTATTTCTACAACAATGTGTGCCTTTGAGTCAATGCTGATTCCTGGCAACCCATACACCAAACTCAAACCTCATTCATGATCTAAGAGGTCCATCACAGACCATCCTACCCTTTCTGGGAGTCCATGCACATTTTCTCTTTCGTCATACACACATCCAGGTATTGGGCAATGCTCCAGTGATCGGGGTCGCCACTAGAGCTGCAATGTGGGCTATGTGTGCCGGTATTGGTTAGAATGCTGCAGGTGTTGAGTGTGATATGTCATGCTAGCAGTTGTGTGCTCTGTGCAACTGCAGATTGTTCGAGTGGCATGTCCCAACTGGCTCTTGTGTCCTGCACCTGTTGGCCATGGACCCTCATGCAACATGTTTCACTTTAGAGCTCGGGCAGCAGCTTTCTGAAAACCTGAATGCAGCGAGTAGTGCCTAGACAGAAAGGGGGATGCTGCTGTCAACCAGCAGGGCTTGCCAAAACCATAGTCACCAGCAGGTAACAGACAGCCCCAGAAAAACAGCTCTCCTATCTTTGAAAGACATCTATTCAGCTAGATCCATCACAGACAGTCTGCAGATGCTGTGCGACACTGGGCTGTGTTAGTCACTCACACACCATCTGTGTAGCTGGGTTTAAAAAAGGTTTGGACAAGTTCCTGGAGGAAAGGTCCATAAACCATTATTAAAAAGGGACCCAGGATATCAATGCTTGACCCAGTACAAGCACTGTGGAACCTGTGTCTTTTGGGGAAACTGCTAGGTACATATGACCTAGATTGGCCGCTGTTGGAAACAGGATACTGGGCTTGATGGAGCTTGGTCTGACCCAGTATGGCATATCTTATGTTCTTATGTACTGCACGTACATATAGCCATGATGAAGATGTTGGCTCCATGCTTGGCTAGTGACTGGACTGCCATAAAGAAACAGTGCCCATGTGTACTGCAGGTTAGCTTCCATGGCTAAAAGATAGGCACTGCAAAAGCTGGCCTATCTTTACCCGAATAAGCTAACCGGGCAGCGGTGCAATATCACCGCTACCCGGTTAGCTTCTGTGACTTCCGGGCGTGTGCAGTGACCCTGGTTATTCAATGTCAGGGCAGCATATGACCCCAGCATTGAATATCCAGGGTTAGAGGATGGCGGCGACAGCTAGGCGCTATACTCACACCTAGCCATCCTACCTCAATAATGGGCCCTGGGCAACTTTCTGGGGAAGGGAGGGGCTTTTCTGAAAGGTTGGGCTCCACTTTAACCAGGATGGAACCAGGCTGCTGACATTAACCTTTAAAAAAGAGATGGAACATTTTTTAACTAGATAATAGGGGAAAGCTGACAGTCGCCCAAGAGTGCATAGTTCGGAAGGATGTATCCTTGACTGACACTAGCAAAAGGGAGAAGTTAGGACATCCCTACAGAGAGGTTCCAATAATGATAAAAGTAACCCAGATGCCCTTACGTACCAAGCTGAAAAATTCCAAATTATCCCTATCAACTGATAACCAGATTAATATGAATAAAATACAAACTCTGAAATGCCTGTATGCAAATGATAGAAGTTTAAAAAAATAAGATTGGAGAGTTAGAATATATAGCACTAAATGAAAGGTTAGATAAGATTTGCATCTCAGAGACCTGGTGGAAGAGGACAACCAATGGGACACTGTGATAACTGAGTGAAAATTATATCGCAATGATTGAGTAGATCAAATTGGTGGACATAAATCAAACGCACAAAGACAAAGGGGTTTGCCAGAGGGATATGTGCAACATACTTTAGAGAGGCGATAGGATGAGGTAAGGTGGATGATGCCAAACATTTCAAAGGGATGAGGGGTGATGTAGTGCATCTGCACATGAAGGGGGAGGGTAAGGCTGGGGGAAGAGGGGGAAGGATATAGAAGGGGAAGGGGAGAGGGAAGGGAGAAAGGGGGAAGGGGAAGGGAGGGAGGGAAAGGGGAAGAGGAAATTAAACTAAAAACACAGTATATAAATCTACATGACAACTATGATCTAAATAAAATCAAAAGGGGGTAAATACAATATTAAAATTAAAGATGGTCTTTAGTTTTGAACAATGCCCTTAGTTTAGTTATGCTCTCACGTGCAAATATGAAGAGCAAAAAAAGGGTGTTCAAGCATGTAAAAAAGGTTAAAATACATGACCAATAAAAAAAAGTGTGATAAAACAAAAAAACAAAGAAAACATTTACCAGTAGTTCAATAGGTGGTGTTACATGCCCCTGTTCTAACACTATACTATACTATACTAACACTATATAGGAGGGAGGAGTGGCCTAGTGGTTGGGACAAGGTACTACAGGCCGGAAGGTTGGTGGTTCAAATCCCACTAGAGGACAGCAACCTTGGGCCAGAAGGACTGGGGTTTCTAGTCCCACAGGTGCTCCTTGTGGTCTTGGGCAAGCCACTTAACCCTCCATAGCCCATGTTCCCTGTAAGTATTAGTGTATGTGTCTCATATCCCCTTGTGTTAAATGTATCCCCCAACCGCTTTGACCCGGTGAAAAGTGGGATATAAATGCAGCTAAATGAATAAATATACACAGTATGGGCTCCACTTTACCTGCCAGTGGCAAGCCCCTGACAGTAGACACAGGAGCATTGCACCTGACACACAGGTCTGGGACAAAGGTTTCTTCTGCACCGCCCCTCCCCCACACGATACTAGCATGGTGGCAGTGGCAGTGGCATGACTGCTTTGTGACAGCAGCAGCATGTATGTGTGCTGCTGCAGTCACAGCAGAGTTGCACCAGCCATTGGGGATGTGATCCCCAATAGTCAGCCCTGCTGAATCGCTCATGTGGCACCACCTTTGGCACATTGGCACCAACAACATAGTGCCCTTTATTAAAAGGACCCCCTGCTGTGACTGCCAATGGGCCGCAACTATCACTCATTTCAGAGCTAGAGACTGGAGGGTGCACACTGCATACATCTCAATCTTTCCCTGTGTAGTGTTTAACGTGCAAAAACTGCTCTGTCCCTGCAAGGGAGCCTTTAATGCCCGCTCCATCCATGATCTGCCCAGTTAACGCCCCTTCTCCATTTGTACCCTTTGTACCTCAACGTCCGGTAACAGGCTACCGGCTGTTAAGCCAGCATTAACCACTGGCAGGTGCTAATAACGCCCACTAACGGTACCTTTGCACCCTTACCAACGCTTAGTAGACATACCCCTTAGTGTACCTGAATGTAACTTGCCTTGAAGTATCAATGGAAAGGCATGAGCTAAATTTAAAAAACTGGGAACAAAACAACCATTTCCAGTTCTCCATGTAAATTCACATGCTATCACCAGTAAGAAACTGTATTGTGAAATATCGTACATCTGAGCTCATCTTTATTAAAAGAAGATTCAAGCCGAGACCATGTAGTAATTGCAAAATATTCATGTTTCAAATGATAGTAAAGGTGTGTAGGAAATGATTTCTGCCTTTCCCTGAGTGCTTATTAACGATGCCAGTCTCCTACAGCTAATGCCACGTGCAAGAGATGTATGCTACAAATATATCCCGTCAGATTATAAAATCTTATTATAGGAAAATATTTCCCTTAAGTTAGATGGGAATTTTATTGTATCCTATATATCACACTGTGGGTCAAATGTAAGAAAGAAATTCTCTGCATTTGGCATGCCTGGGAAAGCTTCTCAGTACATCTGGTACTGTATTTGTTGGGTTAATCTATTGTACAGGTGACTGATGGCACGATTCTCCTGAAGGCTGCATTAAGCCCCACTGGTGCACTGCCTGAAATGTTTTGTTGCTTAGTTACTACATCAACCACTTCAGTGCATGGCATACAGAGAAGGTTATAGTAAAAAAAAATCAGCACCATTTCGTCAAGTCTAAAAGCACTGCACCCTATTTTCATACAAATTTTGTTATAGGCATAGATTAAGATTTTTTTAAATAGTGTGAAAAGGAATTATGAAAATAAGGATGGTGAAGTGGCATTTTAGAAAAGGCGTCCAAGGGATGTCCAGGGCAAAACATGCAAGACAATGCTGGGAAAGTATGTTTCAGTCCTATTATAGAAACATAGACATCTCCGACATGGACACCTGTGCCGGCATCCACATGAGGTTGGGTACATCTGTCACATGCATGTTGCATTCAGGGACATCCATCGGTGTGACAAAATGAAAATAAGAGCCCTCTTTCCCCATCAGTGTTCGTTGTCAACATGGAACATATAGGGGATATGAATGTACCTCCTTCTCTATACCTTCCGGTTGTTTGGCTGGCAGCACAAGCATTTTTCCGATGCATATTCATGCCTAGAGCAGGTATAAGTTTTGACCTGTCTCACGGGTCTCTTGAACCCCTTATGGGGCCCTGGGCAAACTTTTCAGAATGCGCTCCCCCATGCGTGGCTCCTCCTCCTGCTTGCATGCCTCCTCCCTGTTTGTGCCCCCCCCCCCCTGCACCTGGCAAAGCACAGTCAGCGGCAATGTTCCCACTAAGCAGCTTGAAGCTGCATGAGATTCCTCCACCAGCATTCTTGCCAGTGGGTGGAAGTGAAACACGGTCGCGCTTAGCATCACGTGGCATAGGCGGGTTCTGAGGGATAGGCAGCTTCAAGCTGCTTAGCGGGAACATTGGTCAGCAGCCCTCTTTCTACCTTCTGCTCCCGCAGCCTGCTTGTGTTTTAGTGAACAAACTGGAAACAGGAAGTCTTCGGTCTGTTCATTAAAACACAAGAGGCCTGAGGGAGCAGAAAAGAGGAACAGGGTCGCTTTTACCTATAGGCAGCAAAACAGCTGAACCCTCATTGTGTAAAATCCCGGGGCAGCTGCCAATTTTATCCATAGGTAAAAGCACCCCTGGTGGCTTAGGGCGTGCAGGGTGTTTCTGAAATCGGGCAAGGATGTCCAAGTTCTTGGGAACACCCTGGACACATCTACACAATGCCTGTGTTTAGGCTTGGACGTCCTCACATCAGGGGCATCTTTAAAGCTGCTTTCTATGATGGCTCTGGGGACATCTGCATGCGTTGGATGTCTGAATGCACATATTCAGACATCCAAAGCACAAATAGGGCTTCTAAAACACTCCCCATAGTGTCTACTTTCTCTTAATGATCAATGTGCAGTCCATGGGCTAAATATGGCCTGCCTTTAGCAATTTACTTTTACCTATTTAGTTAGCACACATTATAGAGCTCTACAGTAGATATAGAATCAGAGAAAAATGGCGGCAGATAAAGACCACATGGCCTATCCAGTCTACCCACCCATACCCACTTGATGAACAACAATATGGATTCCGGCCACACCACGGGGTAGAAACACTTCTAGCAGTTTTATTTGATACTCTCCTAAGAGGTATTGACAACCATAAACAAGCATTCATCCTCCTGTTTATTGACATATCAGCAGCTTTTGATAGTGTACATCACACAATATTACTTAACAACCTAAGGCAGTTAGGCATAAACTCCACAGTACATAAATGGTTCACCTCCTATCTAAATAACAGAACGCAAAATATAAGAATAGGTAATCAAACCTCCACTACATATAAGCAAGAAATAGGTTTACCACAAGGCTCAGCATTATCAGCCCTACTTTTCAATATCTACATAAAACCGGTCTGCAACATATTTAAGAAATTTGGAGTACAATATCACCTCTATGCGGATGATATTATGTTGTACATTCCATTTACGATCCCTAACCTACCACTACAACGCCTATCAGACTGCTATAACGAAATCACAATTTGGCTAAAAACTCAAAATCTCCACATAAACCATGCCAAAACAGAAGTCCTAATTGTAACAAAAAATCAATCATATATCCCTCCAACCCACATAACACTACAAGACCAAGAAATTAAAATAAAAAACGAAATAAGATATCTAGGCGTAATCATAGATTCACACCTTACAATGGAAACCCACATTAAAAATACTATAAAGAAAATCTATTTTAAACTCAAAATACTCAAACAACTACGCCCGCTAGTATTTATAGAGGATTTTATTAATATAATACAGGCTACCATAACCCCTCACTTTGATTTCGCCAACCTAATACTAATGGGCATTTCAAAACAAAACATTAAAAGGATTCAACTAGCTCAAAATGCAACAGCTAGAATTATACTAAAAATAAACTCACTCCAACACATAACACCAATTCTAGCATCCCTTCACTGGTTACCTATTCAAAGCAGGATAATTTACAAAATAATAATAACATCATTCAAAGCCTTACATGACATGGCACCGACTACTCTATGTAGTCTAATATGCAAAGAACTTTCTAAGCCTACCCACAGAAAAGGACAATCAAATAAACTAAAGATTCCAAAAGACTTCATAAAAGCACATAAATTAACAAATAATAGAGCCTTTTCTCACATAGCTCCAACCATTTGGAATTCGCTACCAGAGGATCTACGATCACTAACAGAGATCGTGGAATTCCGCAAAAAATTGAAAACATATCTATTCACTAAACACTATAATACAATGGAAACCCTAGAACCCATATTAGACAAAGGCTAAATAGCCACCTGTTCACATCAAGTACAAACCTAACTCTATCCGGACAACACTTATAGCTTAAACGAAATGACGATCCAAGCTCTTATGCCCAAATACCTCCACATGTATATAGTTGCATATGTTATGATCTTTTTTACGCTGTTCGACACTACACTACGTTAGTTAACTTGTTACACACGGTTCTAGCTTAAATATACTGTTTGTTTATTAAACTGTTTGTTTAATTTATGATGTTCTATGTAAAAGTTATGACGTTCTATGTAAAACAAACTGCGCTTTGTTAATTGTTGTTAATTGTACACCGCAACTGAACTTTGGAAGATGCGGTATATAAATGTTAAATAAATAAAATAAAAATAAAAAATACCACATACTAAGCTTTGCAATCCTATCCTATCCCTTAGAAAATCTGTGCTTGCCCATACTTTCTTGAATTTGGACGCAGAGCTTGTCTCCACCACATCACAATTTCAAACTGATTCACACATTTTGATGAGCATAAATTATAGAATGACAGGAGTGGAGGAGGAGTCTTGTGATTAGAGCATCAGGCTGGAACCAGGGAATCCAGGGCTCCAATTCCACTGATACTCCTTGAGCTTTGAGCAAGTTACTTAATCCTACATTGCCTTAAAGTACAAACCCTATGAGGACAGAGAAGTATCTGCGTGTAACTTGCCTTGAACTACTACTATAAAGGTATGAGCTTAATACAAATTAATAATAACAATAAAATATGCATGGAGCTTGCACACATTATGGATTTGTGATCATGTGGTCACTACTGAAAAAAAACTTGGATTCCCTTGTATAAGATATACTGTACATAAATACCCAATTGGCTGACGCTCATACCTATGCCGTGATGCTGCCCCCCCCCCCCCCCCATGCTTGTGGCTATGATCAGGACTTTTTATTTATTTTGTCTGGGTTTTGTCTGAAAGCCAGTTTTCTGCTGGTACCTCAAGCTGGCTCAAAGTAACCGAGGTACCCGTAAGTCCAACCCCGCACTTGACAATCCCAATAAACCAATCCACACCATATTATGGTAAACAGATGCTTGGTCGCAGCTTTATTAACAACAGTGAAATTCGGCCCAACATGGGCCAACTTAATATTGCCCAACATTGCAAACATACCCCCCCTGCCCCCCCCCATTTCCGGATGATACCCCCCCAACCATCTTAAGCAAAGTGGAGCACCATCCACCCCCCCATTTCCCTTCCGCCCGCCTCGCCGTTATTAGCAGAGGCAGGCTCCCGTTGCCTTCACCGGGTAGAGACCCCCAGCCGGGACGTCTCTCCCACCCCGGGAGCTGAACCGCTCCCACTCCAGGCGGCAACAGCCTCAAGTGCCCCCCGGGTCGACGAGCGCCCGCTCGTCACCCCGCCCCAATCAGCTAACCATTGAACATACCCCCCCCCAGCTGCGACAACCACCCCCCTTTATGTGAAAAGAGGGAGGGAGGGAGGGACCTTTTTCCAAGGCGAGCAGGACGAGAGAGAACGAGCACCAGGCGTGCACCTCTCTCGCATCCTGCCACCCCGCCTCCTCCATCTTCACAGCCAATCAGGCTGCACGATCACCAGGACGCGGCCCGCTCCTCTCCCCCGCAATCCCCCCCCCCCCAGGAAACCCTACCCACGTGCAGGGTAGTCGGGCCCCGGGGACCCGGTTACAAGGCCGGCCTCGGGACCCGGCCCTGCGGCGACGGCGAGATTAACCGAGGTACCCGTAAGCCCAACCCCGCACTTGACAATCCCAATAAACCAATCCACACCATATTATGGTAAACAGATGCTTGGTCGCAGCTTTATTAACAACAGTGAAATTCGGCCCAACATGGGCCAACTTAATATTGCCCAACATTGCAAACATACCCCCCCTGTCCCCCCCCCATTTCCGGATGATACCCCCCCAGCCATTTTAAGCAAAGTGGAGCACCATCCACCCCCCCATTTCCCTTCCGCCCGCCTCGCCGTTATTAGCAGAGGCAGGCTCCCGTTGCCTTCACCGGGTAGAGACCCCCAGCCGGGACGTCTCTCCCACCCCGGGAGCTGAACCGCTCCCACTCCAGGCGGCAACAGCCTCAAGTGCCCCCCGGGTCGACGAGCGCCCGCTCGTCACCCCGCCACCGGCACAAGGGAAAACTAACCTTGTGCCGCCCCCACCAAAGAAAGCTGCGACCAGCACCAACCCTCCAAAGCTTCCTGCCAATCATTCAATAGCAGGTCCTGTCCAACCGGGGCAAGGTGCACCCCATCCAGCCGATACAGTCCGGCACACCGAACATCCGCCCATGGAGGTAACACCTGAAGCCCCCCAGACTGCTGGACCCAGCGCCCGATCTGCCTATTAATCTTGGTGAGGCCTCGGGACCAGCGCCGCTGAGACCAGCAGGCAGGACGCGGGATAATATCCGACCATATAATGGCCACGCCCGGGAGGAGCTCCCGCACCAGTTCAATGTCTCGTTGCACAGTTCGGATGAACTGCAGACACGGCCAGCCCGCCAAGTCATTGCCACCCAGGTGTGTAGCAACAATCCGGCCGGGCGCTGCCGCTGAGCCATCTTCGCCTGTAAACAGGCCAGTAACTGCCACCATCGCATGCCGCGGTGCCCCATCCAGTGCAGCTGTACTCCAGAAGAAGCGAGACCAAGGTGAATGCCCAGCGGCCGAACTGCCGCCCGACGCTCCGCCCAATAGACGAAGGAGTGTCCAACGATCCACCAGTCTATCCGGTCCACACCATCTGAAAAAAGGGAGAAGCCGCACTGCCACCAGGAGCCCACTCTGAAACAGCAAGAACAAACGTTAGGCCCCCCCCCACCCCCCCCTCATGGCTCGCTAGCTCCGCCCCCAGGAGGGTACCCCTACGGGCGAATATAGCCCTCGTATGCCCCGGACCGCCAACGACCAATGCGCTGGATAACCCGGGGATGGAGACCCGCCGCAGCCGCGCTCGTGGCCGCCCCGATCCGAAAAGAATGAGACGCGTAGCTGCGCTCGGCAAGGCCGAGAAACCGTAAAACCTGCCGCAGCACCGCCGTGAACTGAAACTGGGACGTGGGCCCGCCATCCGCATGCAGGAAAAATTTGCCCCGCGCCCCAGGCCGAAGCCGCAAATAATGCTGCAGAGCGCGCACCGGGCATGACGGGACTGGGGCAATCGCGGTGAGGAGCACCCAACCCCCTTTTCCAGCCTGATCGGTCTTAGAACGCGAGACATAAATACGCGCCACCGCTTCTGTCACTGTCACATGCTCTAAATCGAGCCCGCCAACGGCGCCCTGCCGCGTTGAACGCGGGACAAGCTCACTAACCCGAAAAGCCCCGAAAAACGCGGTCACGAATAATGCACGAAAAAGACTGTACTCAAAATCTGAGGATGCGATGCGGGGTAACGCCTCGCAAATCCGTAACAGTAAGTCGTGGGAAACTGGCAGCCGCCCATCCCGCGGCTGAGGCTGCACTCGCGCCCAACCGGCCAGCAAACGCCTGACCAAGAAGGACACCCGTGGGTTTCCCCAACCGGCCGCCTTGCAAAAGAAGGAAAAGCCTGCCAACGCAGCGACAACCGCAGACCGCGCCCAGCCAGCACCCTTCGCCCACAACACAAACTGTCCTACAAGCCCGTCCGGAACCCGCCCGCCAACCCAGCCCCTGTCGCCCAAGAACACACTCACCTGGGCATAACCGCGCCGATACCCCGCCCAGGTACCGCGCGTCACCGAAGCCGCGAGCAACGCCATCACTTCAGGGTCCCAACACTCCAAAGATGCTCCGGAACCCGCGACGCCAACTCCTCCGCCTCGGGCGCCAGGCGCCGAAACTGCTCCCACTGGAAACGGGACAGAGCGTCAGCAATGGAGTTCTGTGAGCCTGGCACGTGCCGCGCCCTGGCAGCCACATTCAGCCGCAGACAAGCCAGCACAAAAAGTCTCATCAAAGAGGCGACCCACGGACAGCGAGGCGCGTGCCGATTGATCACCTCGACAACCGCCGCATTGTCGCACCAAAAGACTACTCGCCGATTCCGCAAGCGATCAGGCCAGACCCACAGAGCCACCACTAGAGGAAACAGCTCCAGAAAAGCGACATTGCGTACCAACCCCGACTGGACCCACGCCGCCGGCCAAGGTTCCGCACACCACGCCCCTTGGCAGTACGCACCGAAGCCGGAACTACCAGCCGCATCGGTGAATAAGTGTAAATCCCGGTTCGATATCTCCGGCAATTGCAACACCGAGCACCCATTGAAGGTGGCTAAAAACGAATCCCACACCCGGAGATCCGCACGCATGCCGACCGACACACGAATCCGATGCTGCGGTAACCGGACCCCAGCCATGGCCAACGATAAGCGCCGCGAGAACGGACGACCAATGGGCATCACCCTACAAGCGAAATTAAGATGCCCCACAAGGGACTGCATGACACGCAAGGTCGTCCTGGTCGCAGACCCCACGGACGCCACCAGCTCCTTCAACCTCTCAACCTTCTGGGCCGGCAAACGGACAACCATAGCGACGGTATCAATCTCGATCCCCAGGAAAGTGAGACAGGTGACCGGCCCGACGGTTTTGTCGGCCGCTATCGGAATGCCAAACTCCTCCGCTAGGCGTTGGAAAGCCTCGAGCAAGAGAGCACAAGCGCGGTCACTCCCTGAGCCCACAAAAAGAAAGTCGTCGAGATAATGAACTACCCCGCTAAGGCCCGTCCTGCGTTCCAGCACCCAGTGGAGGAAGGTACTAAAGGCTTCGAAGTATGCGCAGGAAATGGCGCAGCCCATAGGCATGCACTTGTCGAAGTAAAACGCCGACTCGAAACGGAAACCCAGCAATGGGAAAGCAGAAGGATGGACCGGTAACAGCCGGAAAGCGGATTCGATGTCGACTTTCGCCAACCTTGCCCCAGCCCCAAACCGCCGGACCAGTAGCACGGCTGCGTCAAAGGAAGCGTAACGCACGGTGCACCGCTCACGAGGGATGCAATCGTTCACCGAAGCGCCCGGGGGGCAGGAAAGGTTGTGAATCAGCCGGAACTTACCCGGCTCCTTCTTGGGAACTACCCCCAACGGCGAAATGGTGAACGGCGAAAATGGAGGATCCCGAAAGGGCCCCGCGACCCTGCCCAAAGCGCACTCCTCCGCAAGCTTCCGACGCACGACCTCGACGTGAGCCGTAACCGAACTGGCGTTACGTGAACCCCCCCCCACCGGGGAGCCCTGGCAGGGAATACGGAAACCCTCCGAAAAACCGTGAAAAAGCAGCCGCCCCACCCCACACCGCCGCCCGCGCGCCCGTAACTAACCAGCCAAGGCTGCATAGCAGACACCCTGACCGGCGTGGGGGCCATGGTACCGCAAACCTCCTCACTTACCCCCCGCGGGGGCACCGACCACACTTTTGCGACTGCACTTAAGGGCCGAGTGCCCACTCCCACACAAGGAGCAGACGTGTCTAAATTTACAGTCGGAGAACGGGCACGACGCCTTGTTGAAACGCCAACAGACGTCACCCCCCCGGGCCCCCCTTTAGGCATAGCCTGCGTGGGGGCAGGGGCTCGAAAGGACCGTGCCCCCCCCGCCGACAGAGACTCCCCCGACCTACCGCTCCCTCCCCCGGCGCCCCCTCCCCGCGGGCGGGCGGACATCTGCGTCAACCACAGATCGATGTCCTTAGTTCCCCACGATAACTGCCCATTCTCCTCCATCATGTCCCGAAACTCCTCATCGTAATTTAACCAAGCCCACCCGTCATGAGCCTGGGACGCCGCTAAAATCGCATCCGCATATGCCAACAAGGCCCCAGCTTGGTCTGGGAAATAGTGACCCCAGACACTAGCCAGACGCAGAAAGGCACGAGTCCAGTTCAAGGTGTTGCGAGACGCCCGCCGCACCCTGCCCGCCTTCTCGTCCTCCTTGCGCTTCTTACGGCTTTCACCAGAACGCCTTCTGCCGTCAATAAGCGGAAAATATCAATGTACCTACGCCGCTTAATCCGATGACGCAGCTTCCGAGGCACGCCCTCCCAGAGTTCAGCACAGCGCACCACCGCGGGTCCCCCTCCATCGCCCTTCTCGCCCACCGCCGCCCCCGACCGCACCTCCGAGGCGCCGGCCTGTCCCGAACCCGTCACCGTGCTCTCCATAGGCGCCCGATCCTCTGACGTCTGGTGTATCTGTCGGGGAAGAAGAGAAGAAAGACCAGCAGCCATATGCCCAGACGCGCCCTGTGCAGGGGCCGTCCCACCTCCCCAGCCCCAAGTGGAGGAGCCCTGACCACCCGCTTCCCATGCCGCGGGGCCGCGAGGCCCGTAGCCGCCGGACCCACCATGCCCCGCAGCAAACCAATCACCCCAAGGACCCTGCCACGGCCCCATACCGAATGCCCACGGGCCCCAAGACCCGAAGCCACCCGGAGGGCAGCAACTGCCCAGCAGAAAACCCACTGGGGGCCCAGGGGGACCCACAGACGCGGCAGTGTCCCCAACCGGCACCATGGCCTCAGATGCCCCCCCCGCCCACACACCCACCGCCCCCCCCCCCCCCAGAACGTCGAGCGCTGCTCCGCCCGCTGCCCCGGTAGACAACTGCCCTGGGCCACCCAAACCAGAATCCCCCTCCCCCCCTCCGGGCACCCTGTCCTGCACACCCTCCCGCACGACCCCTTGGCCCCTCCCCCGCTTTTCTTTCCCCCTGCCCCGCTCTCTGCGCGCCACACCAGGGACCCCGCCCGACCGGGCCCCCCCACCAGCAGCCCTCACCCCGTTAGACGCTGAGCCACGACCCTGAGCTGCCCGTGTCCCCATCCGCTTACCGCTGGCGCGCCCACCACCCCGGCGCGGAGTAGCGCCTCCGCCCATTCCGCTCAGGCAAGAAGCAGCCCCCCAAACCCAATCCCCAATGCAGTCCCCCACCAACCGCACAGGCCCACAGCAGTAGAGCCGGCAAAATTACCCCAGTGTAGGAGAGGAAACCCCCCTTTTCCCCCCGAACAGGCCTGCGCCGACCGCGGGCCGAAAATGCCGCCACCCCCCTCCCAGAGGCAGGAAAACGGCCCAAACCCGCAGCCCCAGCCAACACCTCCAAAGCCCGAACAGGCCGCCCCACGTGCAACAGGCCCGCAAGCACGCTCCCCCGACGCCACGCACACACCCCCGCAAAACCCCGAAGGCACCGGAGGAGGAGAAGGAACCGGTGAACAAACCGGCAAGAGCCCCGAAGTCTCCCCGCCGCACCGAATGGGCCGGCCGCAATCAAACGGTCCCCGCGGAAGCTAACCCACCTTTTTTCCAAGGCGAGCAGGACGAGAGAGAACGAGCACCAGGCGTGCACCTCTCTCGCATCCTGCCACCACCCCGCCTCCTCCATCTTCACAGCCAATCAGGCTGCACGCTCACCAGGACGCGGCCCGCTCCTCTCCCCCGCAATCCCCCCCCCCCAGGAAACCCTACCCACGTGCAGGGTA
The DNA here is from genome assembly GCA_033557465.1 of Ichthyophis bannanicus. Classification (NCBI taxonomy): domain Eukaryota; kingdom Metazoa; phylum Chordata; class Amphibia; order Gymnophiona; family Ichthyophiidae; genus Ichthyophis; species Ichthyophis bannanicus. Next base: position 406,948,258 of record CM066035.1, on the reverse strand, counting down.
GTCGGGCCCCGGGGACCCGGTTACAAGGCCGGCCTCGGGACCCGGCCCTGCGGCAACGGCGAGATAATTCAGCAAAATTCCTTAGAAATAAAGGTGCAAACAGCCATTTCAAGTGCAGAAAGAAGAACCAGGTCAAGTCTGATCCTCCCAGGGAAGAGGACGTCAGAGAATGTGAGTTTAGAAAGAAGTAAAGGATGATAAAGGAAAAGAAGAGAAGTCAACTCTATCAACTGCAGGTTTTGCCTGCATCATTTCATTTGGCAGAGACAGTGAAACGAAACAGACAAGAGGCACTAGTAGTGCACAGAACAGGATTTGGAGAGATAGCAAGATCAGTTTTAGAAGGGGGGCAGGTAGATATTTAGGAAAGGGGTAAAGAAGTATAGAGAGAATGACAGATATTGGGAGGGGCAAGAAGCTAAGGAAGGAAAGGATAAGATTGATAGGGAAAGATCTGAAGAAGAAAAAAGATAAAGGGCATTTAGAACAGGTTGATAAGAAACAGAGAAAATGAGAATCACATGTAAAAAATACTAAGATCACAGAAAAAGATAGAATTAGATCCTGAAAAGACCAGCATGGTAAGTACACATACACTAATGCTATGGTGAACAAATTCATAGGAAAGATTATAGAAACTTTGTTTATCATATCAACAGACATTGACAAGCACTCACAATTTCTAGAATTCAGTAATATGGAATTAAGTCCCTCATTTTTCACTGATTTATAGCCTTATATTTTCAGTTGTGGGTCCAATTTTCTGGAACTCTTTTCCACTGGAATTTACGTAGAAGCTGATCTGATGTCTTTCAACAAGAAGCTCGAAAACATTATTATTTGAACAGGCATTTCCCACCATTATTTAGAACTGTTTAACTTTTCTATATACGGTCTCTTTTTTTTGTGCATTCATATACCTGAATATTGGTTTTATATGGTGCCATTTTGTGTGTTATATGTGCCTGAGTATTTATAATATATTTTGTGCACCAGCCAAAATTGTAGAGGGAAGGAGAAAAAGAAATTAATAATACTATGAGGATGATTATGTTATGAATGTAGAAGGATTCAGATTCAACAGAAAAACTATAATTGTCCCATTCTTTACACCTTCTAAATACTCAGTTTGTATGAAGATAAAATGATACCAGGCTCTAAGTCAGAGGTTAAACTTCAGTCCTGGAGGGGCCACAATCCAGCCTAGTTTTCAGGATGTCCCTAATGAATATGCATGAGATATATCTGCATGCAATAGAGGAAGTGCATGCAGATATATCTCATGCATATTCATTAGGGGTATCCTGAAAACATGACTTGTTTATGGCCCTCCTAGACATCCCTGCTCTAAGCTATGTCATTTGAAAATGCTATGCTGTTTTCAGAAATCCACAACTACATTTTTTCTTTCAAAGTTTTCTTGCCAATATCTCCCTTGAAATGAAGTTTGCAAAAGCATGAACAATATATTTTACTGTTTCATGATAATGTTTCATTACAAGGAGTAACAGAATAATAAACTCTTTAGCAACTACACTATCTCATAAATTCTATCTATCATTTTGTCTGGCTTTATAAAATATTTTGGTCACTTTTCAAACAAAGTTATACATTCACGTGTTTTCATGTGCTACGTGGATAGCAGCTGCCTGAAAATACATCTAAGATCTCCGCCGCTATATGTGCAGTGGAGAAGTGGAGGAAGGGCAGAGTGACAGTATTATCTGGACAGCACCAATTGTCAGCCGCTATCCAGATAAGATATTCATTTAGTTTAGTCCTGGTGAATATCAGGCCTAAATTTAATGGATAGCAGTGGCGCAGTAGTGCAGATTATACATATACTGTAAATATTGCACCAGTATTTAAATTAACATGGTCACAGTCGTCGCCACCGCAGCAGTTGAAAACTTACCCCATTGTTTGTACATGGATGTCTTTCTGCTTTTAGCTGTTGACAAGAAAATCTAGGAATGGAAATTTACATTTTGTATCTCAAACTGAAGCCCACTACTGCTTTTTGATATAGTTACAGAGCAAATAAAATTCAGGCCTTAAACTCTATTTTCTAAAATTAAATCATATTCCATATACAGAGATATATGGCACAACTTTGCAACAAAAATGTTTTTTTAACCCTTACCCTCCAAAACTGAACTGATATATTTTAGGCCAAAGAGGGCCATGGGAAACCAAACTCTGCTTGAAAACATTCTGTCATACATATCTATGCGAGGAATTTGATCTAACTGCAGAAAACATAATTTCTGGCAGGATTCCATGTTGTTCAGATACTGTCTCTGCAGGGAGAGTGTGTGGGGGGTAGGATCCAGTTTGTCTTCAGCACGTCTAGTGCCCACCAGGGCCAGTGCAAGGGTATTAGGCACCCAGTCTCCCACCCCTCGCAATTAGCTTTTAGACCCCTATCGCCCTCCTCCCTAAGATTTCATTATTAACCTTCAATTATGATCACCTCAACACTATCTCTCCCAAAACAATCCTATAAAAATGCATATGTAGAGATCACACTATTTAATATTAAACTTTATTTTGTAAACATATAGATTTCAAAAAGCTTCTTAAAAGGGTAAATGGACTCTTTGCATATTGCCATTCTTCCTGTGAGTAAAAAGTATGCATTGATGAGTCACTGAGTCTGTATGACTGCCAGTGGGCCACAACTATCACTGTATTACTGTTAGGACCCGTTGTTTTGTTTTCACTGTAGCTGCTCTTTGCTACACAACACTCCCCCCCCCCCCCACCTCACGAAGCTGCTGCTCTAGATGACCACCTAACTTGCCTAGTGGTCGGGCAGGCCCTGGTACCCTTTCATCACTTTTCTTGTGGAAACAGCAGTTTGACAAGGAAGTGCAATGCTCCTGCAGCACTTGCCTGAGCTGGTGAACTCTGGCTATTATATACATCATAGTGGAAAGAATCAAAAGCTTGGAGGTATTTCAGTAACCAATACTTGTGGAGAATGATTTAATAAAAGGCCACTTATGTGGGAAGGCCAAGTAGACATTTCTTTTAAACCTATTCAATAAAGACATATAGTTGCCTATGGCCCCGATTATGTAAGGCGAATAGCGGGGCTGGATGCCCTGTTATCTGCCCTCAGCTGATTCTGCCTCCCAGCCCCACTTCATGTACAGAGCCACTGTGCATGTTGCTGGGGACGGGGGTGGCATGGGGGCAGAGTGTGGGCGGAGCATGGATAGGGCTGACCTCCTAACATACGGGCCATTTCCGATGACATCCCTGTACATCCGGGGATCGCCAGGGAGACGGCAGCTTAATAAGCGCCTACCCCCCCCCCCCCCCCGAATCATATGGCCGGCCCCCCAGCAGCGATAACAGAGAGCTGGGGGAGTCCCCACTGTCCAATCTGGGTCCCGGCTGTCCCCATTGGGGTCGGGCGGTGGGGAAACATGGGTCCAAAGTAGTGGGCAGATTGAGACGCTGGGAGGACATCCCTGCAGCAATGCAGGGGCATACTGGCCCGTCTCCACAGTCCCGATCCTGCACCCACGGAGCTGTCTTGCTCTTGTGTTGCAGAATTGGGTCCTAATGGGTCTGTCCTGCTCGGAGCCATCCAGACAGCCTGGACATGCATCTTAGGGAATCAGGCTCTATGTGTCTTTATAAAATACCTGAGGTAAACTAGCAGAAATCATGGCTAGATTGAAGCCATGGACATTTATGCCTGCTCAGGGCCACATATAAATGGTCATGTGTATTTTCTAAAATACATGTGTAAATCATGACTGTCTATGCCCTGTCTAAACTCTGCCCCAGAATTGCCGACACACATAAAAGAATGCACCTTCTTGTTACCCTGCATTCTTTAACATAACTCCTGGGGTAATTTTATAAAAGCCCTTTTAAAGGTGTAAAACAGGGTTTTACACATGGGAAAAGTTTCTAAAATTACTCCTTAAAAGGGCATTTTAAACCCAATTAAATCCCACAGTCACCCTAATATGCACTTTGCATATCTTCCCAGCCACAACAACGTGCATTCCCACCAGCAGAAACCAAGGCTGCTATCTTTGAAGGGGCACTAGCCCTAAGTGACTTTCCTTTTCCCTTCCCCACAAATACAAAAAATGAGATCCCCGCCCTTCTCAGATATGTTCCAAAGCATATTTACAGTACTTCATAGCAATCCTGAGCTCCAAAGTCTTCCCCCTTGGCTGTAAACATCATACCCCTACCATAAAATACAAAGAATTGTGACATGGGCATTCAACAACTCCTCTTGACTAAGATTATGTGTCTTTTTGATACAACGCAAGACCAGTCCTTAACCCACAAAGAGAACGCAGGTGATGGAGTTGAAGAGCTGGCCTTTCTTCTCCCATTCTTTTACTTTTGTGCTTGTATTACTTGGTTTCTAGGCTTGTGGATAGTAATTTTATAAAATCCCACATAGTTAACCCGTGTTTTCATGTCCCTATGTCAAGCCTATGTTATAAAGAAAAGTAATAGCCCAGGGCCCGATATTCGAAAGGCATTTACACAGTTTACAGCCCAGTAAACCATATTCAGTGGCACTTACACGGTTATCCTCTTCTAACTCCCCTATGTGCCCTAATGCTATCTGGTTAGAATCAGGGCGTGCCGGGGCGTTCCAGGGCAGAGTGGAGGCGGCAACAAGTGATAACCAGGCAGCAGCGATATTGCATGCTGCCCAGTTAGCAATCTGGCCTGTAAAGATATTGGCGAAAAAAACCCTCACCTATCTTTCGGCACAGGAGCTAACCAGGCAGCATGCAATATCGCTGCTGTCTGGTTGCCTAATATGGTTTCCCGCGATGTGTGTTCCGGCGGGGTGCGGCGATCCCTGGATATTCAATGCATTGACTATTCAGGGTTAAGGATCAGCAGGCAGGGCTATGCAGCATAGTGGCGCACAACCTGCCCAGAAGAATATCGGGCTCCTACTTTTTAAATGGCTAAATGCATGCTTTAATTTAAGGTGCAATCCTTTACGCCATCCCTAGAGATGCTGTAAAAAAGCCCATCCCTAGATTTTTCAAGAACATGTATAAATTATAGTATTTTTGTAATTCGTGCACATGCTTGCTTGCTCCACCTATGTGCACACCCACAGTGAAAGTACACACCATTTGCCTGACGCGTGTACTTTCAGAATAGTGAAATGCTCATTTTTGCAAGTAACTTACTATAATACAGTGATATATTTGTATAGATGGTGTGCAACTTTAGGAGGCTCCTTATAAAATTACCCTCTTCACAGCCAAGTAACAACACTACCTCCTCACATTTCTGACCAAGGTCATGTCCTCCCAGCCTTTGAGATCTACTTCACAGATTTTAAGACTGTGCTTGAGGGTGTCCTTGAATCTAAGGCATACTCTTCACTGTGATCAATGTTCCCTCTAATTTTCAGTAGGCTGTGTGCGCATAAAATATCAGCTGTGCAGCTTTTGAAGGAAGGTTAAATTTTTGTGCGCCACATAACAATACTCGGAGTTATATACTTTAAAATTTGACTACAGGTCGAATACAGTATGTACACCACATTTATTTTAATCAAATTAAAAGAAAATAGACGATTACTAAATGAAGCGGAAAATTTCTAGTAATTACAATCACAACTTTTAAATTTTAAGACATCTGTGTTGTTTAATATCAAAATCAGAACCGTAATTTTTGTGCGCTCTGTTGTAAAGTATGTGCGCTCGCTCGGCAAGGTGTGTGCGCGCGCACACGCGCACAGCTTAGAGGGAACAGTGACTGTGATCTGTGCCTCTCTTTAGTCGGCCATAAAACACAGCTTTGGAAATTCTGTTCCTTCCATCCTAATGACATGGCCTGCCTACTAAAGCTGATCCTTCAGCCTCAATTCCTTCCATGCTGGATATTGAGCACTTTCCAAGGGCATCTCTGTCTCAATCCTGCCTTTCCACTTTAATTGCAGATAGATCTTAGAGAGTATTGATGGAATTGCTCCACTTGTCTGAAGTATCTTAAGAATGGTGTCCAGGATTCTCATCTGAACGCAGTGAGGCTAATTCCCATCAGGGCATGTCTGGCCCTTCCAGACATCCAAAATCTGGATGGGCCAGTCCTGGACCCAATTCTGATCCCGCAGGGGCTAGATTTCCCCATGAGATCAGAATCGGGTGCAATGGGCCTGGATGGGCAGATTGTGCCCCAATTCTGAGGGCGCAGATGTCCAGCATGTTCCCGGGACAATGCAGCTGCGGCTCCTGTATGGAGCCCAGTGATGTGGCATCCTGTTGCCATGGCACCGGGATGCCATGCAGGAGTCCTGACTGCCGGCCGGCTCCTACTGTACACAGTTCCTCGCTACCTGATCCCTGATCGGGCCTCCCAAGGCCAGGATTGTTTGTTTATTTATTTATTTATTTTTTTATTTAATGCTTTTATATACTGCGCTTTTTAAAATCAGTGCGGTTTACAGAAAACTCTTTGTACAGGGTAGGGAGAGCCTACCTTGCACTTACAATGAACGGGTAGTACAACTTGGGTTGGTAACAGGGGAAAGCATATACAGGCTATATACAGGCTATGTACAATGGGAGGGGGTCATTATGCAGCTATAGCGACATAGCGTGTCTTGAGGGCTATATACAAGGAATGCAAATTAATTTATTGGGTTGATCGTTCTTTATGGTTGGGGTATGGTGTTGTTGGCCTGGGCATAGTGTAGGAGATTGGGCTGTGGGAAACCCCCTGCCCCTGCTCACCTCCTGCCGGATCCTCACTGCTTCCACCACAATCGTTGGGGGAACTTATTCCACCTCTAAGGTGGAATAAGTTTCCCTTTCAGTCTCCACCCCCCCCCCCCCCCCCCAGCCTTACAGGGCAGCGACTGGAATTGGCCCTGTACGTCTGGGCCAGGGTCCCACCTCTGGCCCACCCTTGCTCCTCCTCCGGCCCGCCCCCTTCTGCCCCCGTACAGAGCTCCCTGCACATCTCTCTATATATGGGGAGCTCTGTGTTGGGAATCAGCCTCCTGGCATTTAGCGGGGATGGACATCCAAACCAGACATCCATCCCCGGTAAACGCGACTCGGAATGACCCCCAGTATGAACAGTACTACTGCCTGGTGCACTTTGACCTTAGTGGATGGTCTCAATCCTCTCATCTGTTAGAAGGTAGCAGAGTATCAAAAGAAGAATGTGCCTTAGCAGTAAGTTGTACAATCTGATTGTCAACATTGACAAGTGGGTTCAAGATTGAAGTGATGTGATTGCTGAAGCAGGAGATCTTAATGGAGAGAAGTACATAGGAAAGATGAAGGAGATGGAGAAAGCAAGAGTAAGAGAGAGGAGAAAACAAAAGAGAAAAGACTAAGTTGACAGAGTGGAAGTAAAGGGGATAGAAAGAGAAAAGCAGGGCAGAGAAGTGATGACTAGGAGGTCAGGAACAATAGAGGAGTGCATGGACACAGCTATGCCCACATAATTACCCTATTCAGCCTCCCAGTGGAAGAAATCATCTGTTTGTGCTGTCATTTAAGTTTATTTCAAACAGCATAAATATAGGAGGATGCTAACTGAGCACCATCAGAGATGGAAGCAAAGGAGGACAGCTCTTAGGCCATGTTTAACTATCTGTAAATTCCACTCAATTTGTGTAGCTTTTTTCATAGATTGGATTATCTTGCTGGTGCATGTTATGTCTGAGTGCAAACCTGGGTGCTTAGATCCAGCATCTAGACTTCACTTGGAGTTAAACAATGCAAGATGGAGACCCCATATCCACAAAAGATGGCTGCTGGCAAGGCAGAAGAGTACTCACTGAGGTTGATTATGGTGGATTTATACTCAATGAAAGATCTAATCAAGGATACTAAAAATATTGTGAGTAAACATAAAGCTGAGATTGTCTCAATGAAAGAGGTGCTTGAGTCATTTTAATAAAGGGTCATTGTGCTGGAAAATTAAAAAAACTTCCAAAGCAAGCTTAAGATGGTGATCAAAGAAAATAACAACGTGGATACTTGCTTTGGAATACTGCAATAGAAGTATTCCCTGAAGCAGAGAGATTGGAATTTGAATACCTCTCAAAATATGAATTCATGTCGGATAAACTGCTGCTGAAAGAAATCTTCATATGCAGATACGTTTTTGATAGTGACTGATTTTAATTTGCAAACTTAAAAATTGTTTTCATAAAAAATTAGACCAATGATGAGAATATGGGAAACAAAATAATGTCTGTGTTCATATGATGTTATATATAACGTTATATATGGGCAAATAGACAATCACTAAAATTTTAAGGTCCTGGATAAAATAACAGTATAATGGTTAAGAAAATATGGATATCTGACAATTAGGAATATCTGATAGAATGAAAGGCAGCAACTCTGTTGCTTTTCTTGAAGCTCTGGCACATAAAATGATGGACTTAAAATTTATGAAAAACTTTGAGACTGAGAGAGCGCACACTCACATCAAATACCCATTCACGTCATATCAAGGACCCATTCACATCAAGTCATTATATCCAAATACCCTAGGCCCTTTGAATTAAGGATTCTATAACATATGTAGATCATGGAAATCATGAGCAAGGCTAAGCTGTGTGGCCCCCTAAGTTATGAAAGTAACAAAATTTGAATTCTTAGAAATCTCGACAAACATATGGCCAAACAACGAAACATTCTTGGTTCTGGGAGAGCAACTAAAGAGAGCCAGTGCCAATGAAGTATGGCAGGAAAGAAAAGGAAGAATACATACCAACCGCACATCACCCGGAATAAAAAGGTGCCCATCCCTAAGTTATGCACTAGAGCTAGCCAATGGTAGCAGTGATAGTGTGCATATGGCAGATGAAGAGAACACCCTTGCCACAGATAAAGGCCATGGTGAGCTTTTTCATGTCACCTTTGTGGCAGGAGATAAACCACAGAAGTTAACATTAAGAGGATTAACGTTTAAGTGGACACCTAAAGATAGAGAGGCCCCTTACATCTGACCCAAATAGCCTAACAACTATCTTAGAAACTGTGAGCCCGATTTTCAAAGGCATTTACATGGGTAATTGCTCTAGTTACCCATGTAAATGCATTATCCGGGATTTTCAAAAGGCACCTATACGGGTAATGCCCTTCGAAAATCCCAGGTAAGTCCCTAATACGCCCAGATGCTAAATGGTTAGCATTGGGGCATGTTAGGAGCGTTCCGGGGCGGAGCAGGGGTGGAGGAAAGATAGGTGAGATTTTTCTTCGCCTATCTTTCAGGCGCAGGGGCTAAGCGGGTAGCATCAAAAATCGGTGCAACCCAGCTAACTCTTGCAGGTTCCAGGTTGTGCGGCGAAAATGGATTTTCAATTCCTGGGCCACATATGGCCCCCGGCATTGAAAATATGGGTTAGACGGATGGCGGGCAGGTGGGCAATGTATCAACACGGCACATAGCACTGCCCAGATGAAAATCAGGTCCTGTATGTTCTTCTACAATAAAAAAGCAACTAATCTTACTAGGGGACTTTAACCTAGCCTAATCACACAATGTATATGCCATGACTTTCCTCAATATCATGGTTGAAATCGGAGGCGGCCCAAGAGGGGTGCGGGGCCATGTGCGGAGACTCGTTGCGGGGCCTCATTTGCATAAATATTTGCATAATGTTACCATACACTAACTTTTAGTAAACATGCCTCTTAATGAGTGTATGGATAAAGAAAGACTAAAAGATTTCTACATTACTATAATCCAGTGCCAACCGCCAGGCACATTAGGAACTACTATAAACACTGCCCATTTAAACCCAAAGCAAAGCCGCCGTATCATAACAGCACTACCAGGACTCACAAAGCACCATACTCTACCTATCAAAAGGCAACACTGCAAATATAAAAACCAATATATTTCAGAGAATAACAATACATGACCTACTGGGGAAAGAGAACAAGTGGCAATGTCAAATAGGAATTACATAAACAGAATACCTCAGCTCAGTTACACATGCAGAACATAGACCATCACCAAAAAAGGAATCACAATTTAGAAACAGGAAGACAATAATTAGACTGGGAACCCCAAAAGCCAAACTTGGAATGCACAACACCACTGTAGAAATAAAACTATAAATTAATTTCCTCTTGTACTAAACAAAGCGCAGACGTTAATGATGCACATTTCCCAGAGCTGACATATTCCAGTTAATAAATTCAAAATAAAGAGAGATTTTTCTACCTTTTGTGCATTTTTTTTCAGTTGCAATTGCTCTAGCCACTTTCTTCTGGTTTCTTCATGTCTGCTGCTAACTCTCCACCGTCTGCTGTCCATTTGTCCTTTTTTCTCTCTTCTAGTTTTTTTCCATTCTCTCTACATCTGCTTTAACATACTAATCTTGCTCCTTTTGCTCTTTACTCATTCCTTTTTCATCCACTCAAATTTTACCCCTCCATCCTCAATTCCCACTTACTCTCCCAATGCTCGGTCAATTGTAGATGTTTCTTCCCTCCCACACAAAATATTTTTCCCCTCTCCTTTCACTTTCCCAGCCCCATCCTATTCTAATCCTCCCCCAACATTAGCTCCCTTCTAGTTCCAGTCCCACCCAGCATCCACTCACCTCTAGTCCCCGCATCAGCCCATTTCAAGTCCTAGCCCCCCATCAGCCCATTTCCAACACTATCCTAGCCCCACCATCAGCCCATTTCCAGTCTTAGCTCCCCAATCCATTTCCAGTCCTATCCGAGTCCCTCCATCAGCTCATTTCCAATCCCAGCCCCCCCATCAGCCCATTTCTAGTCCTTTCCTAGCTCCACCATCAGCCCATGTCAAATCCTAGCTCCCCTCCACTCAGCCCATTTCCAATCCAAGCCCCCTATGAGCCTACTTCCAGTTCTAGTCCCTTCATGAGTCCATTTCAATCCAAGCCCCCACCACAGCCCATTTCCAATACTAGCACCCCCCAACAGCCCATTTCCAGTCCTATCCTAGCCCCTCCATCAGCCCATTTCCTGTCCTAGATCCCCCCCCCACTCAGCCCATTTCCAGTCCTAGTTCCCTCCCCTCACAGCCCATTTCCATTCCAAGCCCCCCTCCCCATCAGCTATTTGCAGTTCAAGCCCCCTTCCATTCAGCCCATTTCCAGTCCTAGCACCCCCCAGCCTATTTCCAGTTTTAGCCCCCCATAGCCCATTACCAGTCCTAACCTCCCCATCAGCCCACTTCCAGTCCTAACCCCCCATCACTCCATTTTAAGTCTTAGCCCCCCCCCATAGCCCATTACCAGTCCTAACCCCCCCATCAGCCCACCTCCAGTCCTAACCCACCATCAGCCCATTTCCAGTCTTAGCCCCCCCCCCATAACCCATTACCAGTCCTAACCCCCTCCCCCCATCAGCCCAGGAAATTAAAACAAAAAAAAACCTGGCTGCTGCTGCTACCACTGCCGCCGTGGCAGGTGCAGAATCAAGTGTCCCACGGGCCACCCCCCCCCCCCCCGGCAGAGCCCTCCCTGAATCAGTTCCCTCAGCGTCAGCTTTTCAGAGCCGCGAAGGGAGAGTTTCCCTTTCTCGTGGCTCTGTTAAGCCCGCCGGGGCTGATGGGAAACAGGAAATGCCTGTTTCCCATCAGTGTCGGCGGGCTTAACAGAGGCACGAGAAAGGGAAACTCTCCCCTCGCGGCTCTGAAAAGCCGGCGCTGACTCTGAGGGAACTGATTCAGGGAGGGCTCTGCCGGGCAGGTGGGGGGCCACGGCCGTGGCTGCGGGACACTTGATTCTGCCGCTGCCTTGGTGGTGACAGCAGTCTTTTAATGCAGAATGTTGTTTCCGCGGGGCCCCCTGAAATGCGGGGGCCTGTGCAAACAACATTCTTGCTCAATGGACAGGCCAGCCCTGGTTGAATTTCACATTTATATATCAATTTTCTTCTTCCATGCCAAATAACCAGAGCTAATCTATGTAAACGGTATAAGAATATATAAGGATACATTCTTAAAGGATATCTTTCCTGATATCAATTCAGACTTAAATGATATCCTGGCAAACTGGAACACAACTATATCTAGAGCTGCCACTGCACCAGCCTCTCATTCTAATAGAAGACAAAAACGATCTGAAGAAGGGTACTCTCAGAAACTAAGGAACATAAAGAGGCATTTAAGGAAGTCGGAGCGTACCTGGAGAATCGTTAAATCATACAAAAATCCTTTTGAACTTTCTGAATCATCCCAGAGAACTTCTTGAAATTGTGGAATCCTTAACTCTTTCCCCCAATGCTGAAATAAATAATTTCAGCAACAATCCATAAGTTCTAGCAAATCATTATGGGGGTCGTTCTGATCCTTATTTACCAGGTCCAGACATCCGATCCGGACATCCAGATCCGCTAAGTGCCCAGATCGTGCTGCCAGGGACAGAGCTCCCCACACATATAGCATATTTGTGCGGGGGAGCTCGGTTCATGGGCAGGAGGGTTTGGGCCGGGGAGGAGCAAGGGCGGTCAGTAGGTAGCATCTGACCCCAGACATACAGGGCCATTTCTGAAGTTGGTCCTGTACGTCCGGGGCTGGCCTGGTAGACGGGGGACATATTCCATCTCAGAGGTGGAATAGGTCCCCCTGGACTTGGGTGGACTGCTGAGCCCGGTGGAGACAAAGAGGTGAAGGGTGCAGGGAGTCCCCCTGTAACACGACCCTGGTCATGGAAGGCCGGATCTGGGGGTCAGGCTGTGGGGAAAGACATCTGTCATTGGCAGCCTGTGTTCATAGCTCCAGAATGGTGCCGCAGTGCCTTGGTAATGGGACACTATGGCACTGAGGCTCCACTATGGGAGCCGGGTAGGTGCAGGACATGCGGCCGATGAGAATCGAGGTCAGGCCTGCACATCCAGGCCGGCAGACCCGATTCTGATCCTGCAGACATGTCTAGCCCTCGCGAGATCGGAATCGAGTCTACCACTGTACGCCTCAGTTCTGACTGGCCATACAGGGGGTGGATGGCCAGCACAGAATAACTCCCCCACATGACTAAGTTAAAATTATCAACTACTCCCTCAAGATTATCATCACACAACTTGAATCACCTTGTAAGCATTTGTTTCATCAGGTCAACCTAGAATACTTAACATAATATCCAATATCAATACAACATCTAGTCTTGACCCTTGCCCAGTCAGCTTGTTAAAAACAGCCCTCACAAAACTTGCACCAATCATTCTTAATATGGTTAATTTGTCATTGACACAAGCTATAATCTGTCCCATTTTAAAACATAAGTCTATGGATAAATCAAGTCCTGATTTTGCCTTCCGTTTATGGCAAACATAATTGAAAAAAAATCATCCAAATCCAACTTCAAGACCACATTGACCTACATGCATCTTTAGATGTGCATCAATATGGATTCAGACCGAACCATGGTGTTGACTCTTTTATTAGCCCTTTTTGATAATTCAAAACAAGCATTCATCCTTATATTTATAGACATTGCATTTGCCTTTGACACCATTAATCATAGCGCTAGAAAGTTTACAGCAAATTGGAATATATGGCATCACCCTTCAGTCCTACCTATCTGACCACACAACAGGTTAAAATCAGTCAACAGACTTCTAATCCATACACAGCAAGGCATACCATAAGATTGCACTATTGTTTAAAATCTATCTACAGCCAATATGTAGTATCTTCCAAAAATTCAAAGTAGGCTATTACATCTATGCGGACGACATAATCACCATGCTATGGAAGACTACTGTTTTTGTTCTATTTGTTAAACTCTGTTCACCTGTTCTATGTAAACTTGTTTTATGTATAGAGTTGTTATACTGTAAACCACACTGATTTAAAATAGCGCGGTATATATAAAACCAAATAATGTTATACTTACTCTTTGACATTACAAAACCTAACTTCAAGCAGATTATATCATGCTTCAATAAAGTCTCACAATGGTTAAATTCCCATAACCTAAGAATTAACTATAAGAAAACAGAGGTTCTATATGTTACTAGGAATGAAGACTTTATCCCACCTCCTAATTTATACGTCAAAGAGGCTATTCTAGAGGTAAAAGATAAGTTTGTGCATTTCATCACTTAAGTCATTGGCTATCCAAGACTGCTCACCAACACTGTAAAATGTTTTGATTAGTGCCTGGTCTGCAACAAATTAGGACAGTGTATACTAGAAGCCGTAATCTGAAAGAGCTAGGTGCCCATCAGGGTTTAATTGCTCAGTCATTGTTACTGAGGAACAGCCTGAGAATAGGATTGACTGTGCTCTTACCTTTTCAGAAGAATCAAGGCACATTGCCTGTATCTTGAAAGAAGACTGGCACTTGCTTGTATCTGTCCCAGCAATACAGTGAATGCAACTCACTATTGTTACAAAAGAAACCGGAACCTGGCCAATGTTTTGGTGCCTTCAGCCTTAGCCAAGTCACAATTTGTTCCTAAAGCCCAAGGACATTTCGGTGTGCCTGAATGCCCTGGTGACCAGAAAGGTTTTCATTCACCTATTGACGCAAGAGAAGTTCTTCTTGGGAGACTTTTTTAATTGTAAGACGGAACATGTCAAAGGCTTTACTGAAATCTAAATACACCACATCTAGGGCTCTCCCTCTGTCCAACTCCCTGGTCACCCAGTCAAAAAAATCAATTAGATATGTCTGACAAGACTTGCCTCTGGTGAATCCATGCTGCCTCGGATCCTGTAATCCGCTGGACTCCATAAACCTATTTTCTCTTTCAGTAGCACTTCCAATAATTTGCTCACCACCAAAGCTAAACTAACTGGCCTGTAGTTTTCAACCACATCCTTACTTCTGCTTTTGTGTAAAGAGACCACATGTGCCTCTGTCCAGTCCTTTGGCACCATTCCCGAATCCAACGAAGCATTGAAAAGGTCAGTCAGTGGACCTACTAGAACGTCCCCATCAGTATTTTAGGGTATATCCCATCCAGTCCCTTCGCTTTGTCTACTTTAAGTTTAGCTAGTTTCTCACGAGCACAGTCTTCTGAAAATTGTTCAAGATGCCCCTCGCTTCTGTTCCTGTTTGTGGGTGTTTTCTGAGGTCCTGCCCCTGGTTCTTCATCTGTGAAGACAGAACATGTATATTTGTTAAGCAATTCCGCTTTATCTTCATCAGCTTCTACATATTCCTCTCCTTCACCCTTGAGTCTGACAATACCACTTTTGCCCTTCCTCTTCTCACTAACATATCTGAAAAATGTCTTATCTCCCCATTATATTGCATTGGTTATTTCCTCCTCTTTTTGAATCTTTGCTTTCCTGACTACTTTGCTAGCTTCTCTACGTTTTACCAAATATAGATGCCTGTCTTCCTCTCTCTGTGATCTCTTGTATTTCATGAAGGCCTCCCTCTTTTTCTTCATCTTTTCAGCTAGTTCTTTTGAAAACCATAATGGTCTCCTTTTCCTTTTACCTTTATTTACCATTTTAACAAAAGGTTGGTTGCCCTTAAAATATCCACTTTCAGTTATGCCCACTGTTTTCTACATCCCCCAGCTGTTCCCATCCCGCTAACAACTCCCTGAGGTATTAGCCCATCTTGGCCAAGATAGTTTTCCTAAAGTCTAAAACCCTCACTTTTGAATGGATTTTAACAGCCTTAGTCCTAATACTGAACCACACCATCTGAGGATCACTAGATGCAAAATGATCTTCCACTATAACATCAGAAACACTTTTACCATTGGTAAGCACCAAGCCCAGTATGGCCCCTTCACATGTGGGTTCTGTTACCAGTTGCCTGAATAGTTCTCCCTTTGGGTTGAATGAGCAAATTGACTGGAGGGATTGTTTTTGATTTCTTACTGGATGGCAGTATCGGGGGGGTTTTTGAGACAGTCAAGGTATATCTTTTAAATACAATTGGCTTTATCCATTCAGTTCTGACATGTTTCTGTTTTCAGTGTATTTCAGGTCATCCCCTTGGCTTTAACCATGCATGATGTCATTTTGGAGTCCTTTTAAAGTGCACGCACGGCATTTTTTGATTCTCAATTGGGAACGGATCGCTACAGCAAGATCAGTGTCTGACTGGCTCTTCATTTTATATGTACATGTTTTGGGTCCTTTTATGAGGATTTGGTCTGGATAATATCTGTGGATCATATTTACATACTATTTGTGAGATGACTTTTCTTTTTTCAGATTTTTTGGTTGGGTTTAATCCTACTCCCTGAAGAATCACACCAGCGAAACACCAGGTGTCGAGGTTGCAACTTTGTGGATTCTGGAGCTAAATGTTCACTTTACTACTGAGGTTTATTATTACTGTTTTGTGAGTCTGAAACTTAATATCCCAACCATTTCATTCAATATATCCTACTATTTATAAGGATTTTCATATCTGTAGGCTAAGAGGTTTTTTAGACCGTTGATGTATGAGTTGAACCAGAATATATATATATACTGTATATATATATAGATAGATAGATATAGATATATATTGTTCTTTATACTGCTTAACTTCCCTTTTTTTGAGTCTTTATGAATTGATTCAGGGGTAAACATGTCTTTTTCCTCCTAGTATGTTATCTATGGATGTTATCATTTAGTTAATGTTCTTTGCAGCTTTTTGAGCAAGGGGGCTTTTTTTCTAAGAACGTTTAAACTACCTGCTGTTTGTTAGGAGACTATTATTTCATATAGTCTGTTTCAAAGATTGCCATTCCTACTATCATGCTCAAATCATAGTCACTAAAAGATCGTACCTCACCAGTCCTTATCAATAAATCCTCAAATCGCTCTAAGAAATTGTTCAACAGCTCTCCTCTATCTGCTCCCTTCATCCCTCACAGCAAAGACTATCTACTGACATTCTAGCCTCCTTCTTTGATCACTCTGCAGTAAAAATCCCAGCTACTAGTTAGCACACGATTGGGTGGGGCTGGGCAGGTTAAGGGCAGAACAAGCGCGCTGATGGCGCAGTGCGGTTAGCGCAGTTGTGTTTAGTGCATGCTAACTGTGACTTTTATTAGCACGGATGCCATGAAGTTGCAATGTACTAACAGCAGGGGGATGGATCCATACCCTGAGGTTAGAGAAGGCCTTCATGCTAAATTCACAGCTGAAGGTAGCACTAAGAGGCATGTTTACTAAAGCCTGTGCTGGTAACGTGCATGTGGGCTGTGTTACCAGCGTGAGGGCCCACATTAACTGCAGGAGGCACATGTTCATACTGCTGTGGTTAGTATAGGCCCAAAAAACAGCCCCACATAAGCTGGCACATGGGCACACTTAAAACTACCCATTGAAGTGGCATTAAATGCACTCGCACTAAGAGCAACAAGCACGCTTAGCATGAGCTACTAATGCCCCTGCTAGCTGCAACTTGCCAATGCCTCTGTTCCACCCCCTGGTCTACCTAATCACCACACCATCACACGCAACCTGAGTAGCATGGAAATTTTAGCACACTAAATCCCACCCCACCGGGTAGTGCACTTTAGTAAACATGACCCATAAGTGCAGTAATTCAACTCAGTTCACCTACTAGAAGTACAAATGAACAACCAACAGCCAGTTCCAGACACTTGTCAGGATCATTGCCCAAAACATATAGAGATAGCAGACATCTAAATCAATATTACCTCAGAGAAAAGAGATAGAGCAGGGATGCACATGTTCAGTCCTTGAAGGCCACATATGAGGTACAGGTTTTCAACTTTTTTTTTTTTTATACTGCGCTCTTTAGAATCAGTGTGGTTTACATGTATACTAACAGGTACTTTTTATTCCCTTGTCCCCGAAGGGCTCACAATCTAAGTGTACCCGAGGCAATGGAGGGCTAAGTGGCTTGCCCAAGGCCACAAGGAGTGGCCATGGGACTAGAGACCCCAGTCCCTCTGGCCTGAGGTTGCTTGTCCCCATGCGGGAATTGAATCCCCAGCCCTCTGGCCTGAGGTAACCTACTATAACCACTGAGCCACTCCTCCCTAATGAATATGCATGAGAAAGTTTGTATTAAGATCTATCTCAATCATATTCATTAAGAATATCTTGAAGACCTGGCCTGCTTTGTGTACCCCTGCGATAAAGGGAAATATTTAAAGAAAGCTTTAATTGTTTTTAAGTAATACAGAGCAATGTTTATTCTCTAACGCATATTAAGCAATGTATCTGATTATTTTCTGTGGCTTCCATCTACAAAGTTGATGTAACTGGGCACACCTTTGACTTAGTCCGCTCTAATCCCTATTCATCTGATCACCCCACTCAGTTTTCCATTTCTACATTACCTTGGTCAGATTACTACCTTGTATCTTTTCATATCTTGCTAAATTTTCCAATTATGAAGAAGAAAGCTATACCAGTATCTATTTATTATTTATTTATTTATCTATTTGAGTGATTTTTATACTGCCATATCATGTACTCATAGTGGTTTACATACAGAACAACTGAGATACACTGAACCTTTTAACAATAACACGTTTGTGGGTACAGACAAAGAGTAATTACTCACCTGTAACAGGTGTTCTCCAGGAGCAGCAGGAATCAGTCCTCACATATGGGTGTCATCGGCGCCGATGAAGCCCCAGCGGAGCATTTCCCCAGCTTTCCATGAAAGCCTTTGGGAATGCAGGCACGCATGCGCGGTTCCCTTCCCGCCTAAAGGTGCCATCTTACCTACATAGCTAAGAACAGCACACAAAAATGAAAAATAAACTATGTACAACTGCAACTCCCAGGGGAGGAGGGAGGGTTGTGAGGACTGATTCCTGCTGCTCCTGGAGAACACCTGTTACAGGTGAGTAACTACTCTTTCTCCAGGACCAAGCAGGAAGTCAGTCCTCACATATGGGTGACTCCCTAGCTCTGGGCTACCGAGGAACCCAGCCTGAACAAGAGAACTCCCTCTAGTCTCAGCAGCAAAGAAAGGCTTTTCAAGGACACAACCTCCACCGGTAGCCCAACAGAGGGCAGGAGGGCAGGAGTTGCCTAAACCTCAAAGAGATTCCGGAGTACTGCCTGGCCAAAAGCACTGTCCCTACGGGACTCCCTCTCCAGACAGTAATGGGCCGCAAATGTCTGGCTTGAAGACCAAGTTGCAGCCCTGCAGATGTCTACCAAGGGCACAGAGTGGAGATGAGCCACTGAGGCAGCCATTGCCCTGACACGATGGGCCGTGACCCTACCCTGCAAAGGAAGGTCAGCCGCCTTGTAAGCCCAGGTGATACAGTCAGCCACCCAGATGGACAAGGTACGCTTGGACACAGCCAACCCCAACTTATTGGGGTCAAAGGAAACGAAGAGCTGAGTAGCCCTTCTATGCCCCTGCGTATGGTCAAGGTAGAAGGATAAGGCCCTCCTACAGTCCAGGGTATGCAGGACTGCTTCAGCCTGGCTTGCATGAGGCCTAGGGAAGAATGTTGGAAGAACCACCTCCTGGTTGAGGTGGAAAGAGGAGACAACCTTAGGGAGGAACTTTGGATGAGTCCTAAGGACTACCCTGTTCCTATAAATCCTGATGTAAGGCCTCTCACAGACCAGGGCCTGAAGCTCACTCACTCGCCTAGCCAAGGTAAGGGCTATCAGGAAGAGTGTCTTCCAGTAGAGGAAGCTTAGTGGACAAGTAGCCATTGGCTCAAAAGGTGGGTGAGTGAGTTGCTGCAAGACCACATTCAGCTCCCACTCAGGGGCAGGAGGACGGATTGGAGGCTTGAGCAAAAGCAAGCCCCTGAGAAAGCGGGACACCAAGTGGTGGCCTGACAGAGAATGTCCCTCCACCAGTGAGTGGTGAGCTGCTAGAGCTGAGAGGTGGACCTGAACAGAATTGGACTTAAGTCCCTGATTGGATAAGTGCAGTAAGTACTGAAGCACTACTGGAACAGTACAAGAGAAAGGGTCCTCTGTACGTAGCTGACACCACACAGAAAACCTTTTCCATTTGAGAGCATAGGTTTTCCTAGTGGACTGTTTCCTAGAGGCTAGGACAACCTCCTCAACTTCCTGAGGCAGGCCCCAGGGAGCCAAAACTACCCTTGCAGCCTCCAGGCCATCAAATTGAGAGCTTTGAGATTGGGGTGCAGAAGGGAACCCTGCTCCTGAGAGAGAAGGTCGGGTTGCAACCCCAGAGGCAGTGGGGGATCCACCGCCAGTTGAAGCAGAAGAGGAAACCAAGGCTGTCTCGGCCACCTGGGAGCCACCAGCAGGACCAAGGCCTTGTCCTTAAGAATTTTGAAAAGAGTTCGGGCCACCAAGGGCATGGGAGGAAACACATACAGGAGGCCCTGAGACCATGGAATCAGAAAAGCATCTGCTGCTATTCTCAGAGGATGCAGTTGCCTGGAGCAGAACCTTGGCAGTTGATTGTTCATTGGACTGGCAAAGAGATCCACCAAAGGGAGACCCCATTTCAGGAAGATCCTCTGAACTACTGAAGGATGCAGCTGCCACTCGTGGGGCTGCAGAATTCTGCTTAACCTGTCGGCCAGGTAGTTGTCCTGGCCTGGGAGGTACACAGCCTTGAGAAGCATGTTGTGCTTTAGGGCAAATGAACAAAGGTCCTGAGCCTCCCGACAAAGGATTCTGGACCCAGTCCCGCCCTGTTTGTTCACATAAAACATGGCTACCTGGTTGTCTGTCTGAACCAGGACAGATTGATGAGCCAGGGTAGAAGAGAAAGCTTTGAGTGCTAATCGAATAGCTCTGAGCTCGAGGAGATTGATCTGCTGTGCAGCTTCCCAAGGAGACCACAGGCCCTGGGTGCAGTTGCCTAGACAATGAGCTCCCCAGCCCTGCAGGGAGGCGTCTGTGGTCAGTATCACTGTATATCCAGGAATCTGAAAAGGTACCCCCTTTAGAAGATTGGGTGGGTGCAGCCACCAGTTGAGGGAGTTCAGAAATGGTCTGGACACCCTTATCCTGTCTCTGAGGCGACCTGTGGCTTGTGACCACTGAGTCCGAAGGCACCACTGAGCAGGCCTCATATGGAGCCTGCCATTGGGGGTCACATGTACTGTCGAAGCCATGTGGCCAAGCAGCCTCAGGCAGAGTCTGGCGGAGATCACTGACCCCCTGAGAAACTGATTTGCTAAGTCCATCAGTCTTTGGGCCCTGTCTGCTGGCAAGAATGCCTTTTCTAGGACAGAGTCCAGCCTTGCCCCTATGAACTCCAAGTTTTGGGAGGGGAGCAAAGTGGACTTTGCGAAGTTTATGACAAATCCCAGGCCTTGAAGAAGAGCAATAGTCCTGAGGGTGGCTTGTCTGGCCTCCTGGCACGTCTGACCCCTGATGAGCCAGTCGTCCAGATAGGGGAAGACAAAGATTCCCTGATTTCTCAGGTAGGCCGCCACCACTGCCAGGCATTTGGTAAAGACCCTGGGAGCTGAGGTGAGGCCGAAAGGCAGCACTCTGTACTAATAAGGGTTTCCTCCCACCATGAACCTGAGGTACTTTCTGTGGTCTGGATGAATGAGGATGTGAGTGTACGTATCCTTTAGATCGAAGGAGCATAGCCAATCTCCCAGCTGGAGGTAGGGCAGAAGTGTTCCAAGAGTAAGCATCTTGAACTTTTCTTTCTCTAGGAACTTGTTGAGGTTCCTGAGGTCCAGAATGGGTCGAAGGCCACCGGTTCTTTTGGGTACCAGGAAATACCTGGAGTAGAATCCGTGACCTTGCAAGTGGGGAGGCACAGGCTCCACCGCCCTGTCCACCAGCAGACCTTGAAGCTCTTGAAGGAGAAGGTCTGTGTGCAGGGGAGGCCTTGGAGGCTCCCCTGGAAAGTAAGGCGGAGGCAGTTGGTGAAAATGCAGTGCATAGCCCCTGCAGACTATGTCCAACACCCAACTGTCCCCGGTGATAAGGGGCCACTGGTGGGCGAAGAGGGCGAGGCGTCCTCCTGTGCAGGGTTGGGAGAGCAGTGGAGGAGAGGCTACGCTCAAGGAGTCAAAACCCCCCACCCTACTGAGTGGTAGCAGGGGCCGGAGGCTTGGGGGTCCTCTGCCTACGGGGCCCATTACCCTGCCCCTTGGCTTGCTGACCCTGGGGGGCAGCTTGGGCAGCCTGATATTGCGGGTACTGTTTGTAGGCAGTGCCCTTCCTCGGGTAAAAGGGCTTTTTACCCGAGCCCTTCTTCTTATGAGAAGGGGCAGAGGTCTTCCTAGACAGCCTTGTCCGTGTGAGGTGCTCAGTTTCGAGCTGGGCGGCCTTCTCGGTCATGGACTTGCCAAAAAGGTTTTCACCTCGGCAAGGGACATTGACCAACTTGTCCTGAACCCATGGCTCGAGGTCCGATGACTGCAGACATGCCTGGCGTCGAGCCGCGATGCCGGCTGCCGCAACTCGAGTCGAAGCCTCGAAGCCATCGTAGGCGGCACGGGACATGAACTTCGAGCAGTCCCGAATCCCCGAGGACAAGGACTTAAATCTCTGCAAGGGCTCCCCGGAGAGTCCAGCAGAGAACCCGGCCGACTCCTTGGCCAGATCCCGCAAGTACATGCCCATGTACAGCTGGTACGACTGGACACGGCAAGCAAGCATCGAGCCCTGGAAGCACTTTCTACCCGCACCATCAAGGTTTCAGGCCTCCCTGCCAGGCATGAACCGGCCAGAGGGGAAGCCATATTAGACCTACTCCTTAGTGGAACACCAGATCTAGTGCAAGAGATAAGGGTGTTGGGGCCACTTGGCAATAGTGATCATAGCATGATCGCATTTGATTTAATTAGTGGAGGAGTGATAGTAAGGAAATCCACAGTACTACCTTTTAACTTTCGAAAGGGAGACTATGATAAAATGAGGAAAATAGTTAAGAAAAAACTAAAAGGAGCAGTTGCAAAGGTTAAAGACTTACATCAAGCTTGGGTGTTGTTGAAAAATACTATCTTGGAAGCCCAGACCAGCTGTATTCCACACTTTTAAGAAAAGTGGAAGGAAGTCCAAAAAACTGCCAGCATGGTTTAAAGGTGAGGCCAGAGAGGCTGTTGTTCCCAAAAAAGCATCTTTCAGGAAATGGAAAAAAACAGCCAAATGACGAAACCTGGAAACAGCACAAGCACTGGCAAGTCAAATGCAAGGCATTGATAAGGCAGGCAAAGGGAGAATTTGAGAAGAAGCTTGCTGCGGAAGCAAAAACGCGAAATAAAGACTTTTTCAAGTACATTCGTAGCAGAAAACCTGTGAGAGAGTCAGTTGGTCCATTAGATGATAGAGGGGTTAAAGGGGCACTAAGAGGTGACAAGGCAATAGCGGAGAGACTGAATGAATTCTTTGCTTTGGTCTTTACTAAGGAAGATGTAGGGATGTTACCCATGACTGAAGTGGTATTTAAAGGTGTGGAA
Organism: Ichthyophis bannanicus; assembly: GCA_033557465.1. Lineage (NCBI taxonomy): Eukaryota > Metazoa > Chordata > Amphibia > Gymnophiona > Ichthyophiidae > Ichthyophis > Ichthyophis bannanicus. The sequence continues at coordinate 406,924,979 of CM066035.1, read as the reverse complement.
GAATTGAAGGAAATATTGATACATTGGGAAGATGTATTACAACTATTAGATAAACTGAAGAGTAGCAAATCACCTGGGCCGGATGGTATACATCCAAGGGTGTTGAAAGAACTGAAATATGAGATTTCAGACCTGCTATTAGTAATCTGTGAATTTTCATTAAAATCATCTGTAATACCTGAAGATTGTAACGCCAATTTTTAAAAAGGGTTCCAGGGGTGATCTGGGAAACTACAGACTGGTGAGCCTGACGTCAGTACCGGGAAAAATGGTAGAAACCATCATAAAGGACAAAATTACTCAGCATGTAGATAGTGTCACCCGTGAAGGTCCCCAGAGGCCATAAGCATGGGCTAATTCAGCGGGGCGTGTTCTTTAGTAGCTGTGGAGTGTTATAAAGGTGTTGCAATGCCCCTTGGTACTTGTAGTTCCACACACTAGCAAAAGAATGTAGTTGTAGTGAAGAGGTAAGGCTTTAAGACAGGACTTTTTATTCCCCTTCCCAGGGTTGGATTCTCAGCACATTGAAACAAAGTAACATAAGGACCATGCGTCTGGTACTAAATTAAAGAAACGTTTGAAAAGGGAAAAAGAAAACAGTCTCTTTCAAAAGCAAACACATTTCTTCCTGTTTTCTTTTACAAACACTTTACAGTTCTTCAACACAAAGAAGTGACACCCTCAGCCAGGGTATACATACAGTCCATGCAACTGTCATCAATAGGTCCCTCGTATGACTCACATTGCATATCTTCAACCCCGGAGTAAGTTTCTCTTGGACTGAAACCTCCGTTATGGTTGCAAAGATCTTCCCTATAACTCCGGGAGTTCCCCTCCTTCTCCTGACTAGAAGGGAATGGATAGCTACCGTATTCTCTGTATTTCTCTTCAGAAGAGTCACACAATTCTTGGTAAGTGCAGGGCAATTCGTTATACTCAATTCTCCCTCTATTAGGATCAATACTCCTACCTTCCAGCACACTCTCTCTCTTCAGCGTTTCTCAGCCGAGCAGAGCTGGGCACACATGAAAGCCTTTTACTAGGTTTTCTATTCAGCTTCTCTCTGGTTACAAAACTGTCTTCAGGATAGGGACCCTTTCCTTCCTGGTACCTGATACTGGGCAACTTGACTTTCCTCAGCCTGGTTCCCGGACTACCTCCTTTGCTCCCTCCGTAGCAAGGTTCCCTGGGACAGTGTTCAGCTGTGCAATGCTTTCCCAAGCAGTCCCTCGAGGATTCAACAGCTCTGTACTTCCCTGGTAGTCTTTCTCTATCAGCCACAGTTCCTGAATTCCCCGGTGCTCTCTTGCTCTCAGCAACGGTCCTTGAATTCCCTGGTGGTCTCTCCTCACTACTCCCTGGTAAGTGATTTTTAACTGCGTAGGCTCTGGTGTCTGTTTGGGCTCCACCCCTTCCCAGCTGCTCCTCATTTCCTAATCAATTCTGAGCTAGCCTAGTGCTTGGGCGTTCCCTCACACCTCGTGCAGCAGCTTGTGTACATTGTTCATAGCAACCTTGGGCCATGTGCAGATCTGATCTGACAGCATTAGCTCTGTTTTGCTCAGAGTTTCCTATTTCCATAGGCTCTGCCCTATCTACCCCATGACAATAGTCATGGCCTAATGGGAGACAGCCAAAATGACTTTAGACAAGGAAGATCTTGTCTTACTAATCTGTTATGTTTTATTGAAGGTGTGAATAAACAGGTGGACAAAGGTGAGTCGGTTAATATAGTGTATCTAGACTTTCAGAAAGCCTTTGACAAGGTCCCTCATCAGAGACTTTTGGCAAAACTAAAGAGTCATGGGATAGGAGGCAGTGTACTATTGTGGATCAGGAACTGGTTAAAAGATAGAAAGCAGAGGGTAGGGCTAAATGGCAAATTTTCCCAATGGAGAAAGGTGAATAGTGGTGTACCCCAGGGATCTGTGCTGGGTCCGCTGCTTTTTGACATATTCATAAATGACCTGGAAAGGGGAATAACGAGTGAGGTTATCAAATTTGCAGATGACACAAAACTATTTAAAGTTGTTAAAACCCAAGAGGATTGTGGAAAATTGCAGGAGGATCTTGATAAATTGGAAGACTGGGCATGAAAATGGCAGATGAAATTTAATGTGGACAAGTGCAAAGTTATGCACCCATGAAAGAACAACCCAAACTATGGTTACACGATGCAATGTTCCACATTAGGAACCACCACCCAGGAAAAAGATTTAGGCGTCATTGTGGATAACATGTTAAAACCCTCTGCCAAGAGTGCAGCGGCGGCCAACAGAGCAAATAGAATGTTAAGTATCATAAGGAAAGGAATGGAAAATAAAACAAAAGATATTATAATGCCTCTATATCGTTCCATGGGGAGACCGCACCTTGAATATTGTGTGCAATTCTGGTCGCCGTATCTTAAAAAGGATATAGCTTTATTAGAAAAGGTTCAGAGAAGAGCCACCAAAATGGTAAAGGGGATGGAAGGATGCTCCTATGAAGAAAGGCTAAAAAGGTTAGGGCTTTTTTAGCGTGGAAAAGAGATGGCTGAGGGGAGATATGATAGAAATCTATAAATTAATGAACGGAGTGGAACAGGTAAACGCAGATCGATTGTTTACGTTATCAGAATATAGAAAGACTAGGGGACATGCAATGAAGCTACAGGGTAAACTATTTAAGACTAATAAAAGAAAATATTTTTTCACTCAACGTGTAATCAAACTCTGGAATTTGTTACCGGAGGATGTAGGAAAGGCTGTTAGTGTAGCTGGGTTTAAAAAAGGTTTGGACAGGTTCCTGGAGGAAAGTTCCATAAACCATTATTAAGAAGGGACCAAGCATATCAATGCTTGACCCAGTACAAGCATTGTGGAACCTGTGTCTTTTGGGGAAACTGCTAGGTATGACCTAGATTGGCCACTTTTGGAAACAGGATACTGGGCTTGATGGACCTTGGTCTGACCCAGTATGGCATATATTATCTTCTTATATTCTTATGGCATATCTTATGTTCCTTCTTCACTTACTTATCTCTCCCCTTTTCAATAAGATTTGATATGTAACTATGGTTTCTTATCTGCCTCTCTTTCCTCTTCTCCCTGATATGCCTTCAGTGGAAGGCAGTATAGAAGATGCTCGTAGTAACATCATAGCTACCAAATAAATCCAAACCATCGTTCACACGTTGGCCTTTTTTTTCTCAGTTTCCATTTACTAGCCAATTGCCTGCTTACAGTTGGAGAAGTAAGAAAGAAGGTTCAGTTCAATGAGCCATTCATTACATGGAGTTAAATGACATTTCTCTAGCACCTATGAAACTTCCAATGAAGTCTTGAAAACATTACAGTCAAGTCTGTCTCCTTAGCAGTGATAAGATTCGTCCAGTCAAGTCAAAAGGGCAGTAAGTGAAAGCTGGACTAGTTCACCTGAAGACAGACAAAAGTGAGACTGTATAGCCAAGGAATTTAAAAAAATCCTTTCATTTTCTAATTACATAAAAAAATAAGGGAATAATAACAAAACTTGTATTATAAAATGTTTATTCCTTACTGCTAAATATGTCTTGGTTGCTTGAAAAAAAAAAGATATATATATATTTGAATTTGTCAGTTATCTATCTGAGAACCTCTAGTGACACATTTTGGAAAGAGAGCTGTCACTGACACAGAACAGAAATTTGAGCCTCCAGACATGAGTCTGATCACTGACTTACTGGCTAGTCATTTGCCTGCCTTGTCTAAACCCAAATCACACACATATTGACAGCCTATGAAATGTGCTAGTCACTTCCAAAAGTGGTTTCTTGAATATTTGGAGAATGACAACATTCAGGATCCCAGAGCCAAGCTAGGAGGCGTGGGTTGATGCAACTTTACAGCCAACCTAACATCTGTAAAGAATGAGCTGATGTGGACTTCTGGGAATTAGTATTTTTAGCTTCAACAATATTACTAAAACAAGTGGCATGGCAAGTTCTTTGCTCACTGAGCTAGAGCTCTAGAACACAAAGGACCCAATATTTAGGCTGCTAAATTTGTGCCTTATTTTCAGCCAAACATAGGAGTCAAATGGGTCAATATTCAGGAGGCAATCTGGGTAAGGGTACTAACGGGGATACTTGGAGGCACTATCCCATTCCTCCTGCTGAATACCCTGGCACTATCCGGTTAGTACAGGGGCGACTCATGGGTAGATAGCGGGATTTTCAACTAGCACTTATCCAGATAACTTAGGCCACACGAAAAGTAGGTCTAAGTTGCTATCCAATAGGTGCTGGCTGAAAATCACACTGTTCAGGTGGGTCCTAGCATTTAGCCAGATGGCACTACTCAGTCCAGATATTCAGCTGTATATTCATACTGCTGCTGAATATCCCACCGATATTTAAGCACTGAAAATCAGGACCTAAGTCTGAAGCTGAATAATAATTTTACTTTAGGAACTTAAAGGTTATGGGGTCGATATTCAGCAGTGGTGGCCAGATCTTTTGCCTCTGCTAAAATGAAAACTGGATATTCAGCACTTGAGACTAGCTGGTATCTGGTGACAAATATCCAGTTTCACTGGGGATCATGGCAGCTGTCTGTCAGTGGCGATATTCAGTTCTGTCCTAACTTTATGCCATTTAGTTGTTCAGTTGGCAGATGGATAGTGGTGCCGCAACTCCCCATGCTCTGCCCACAGACCACCCTGGATTTAACCGGGTATCTTTTCTGCCATCTGTGGGGATTTTCAGTGGCACTATCCAGATATTGCATCTGAATATCGAGATCAGTGGGTTTTAGCTGGTTAGCAGGTCATGTTAACTGGCTAAATCCTTTTGATTCCAGCCCCCTATGCTTCTAAATTTAGGTCTGCCTTTCATTTGCCTAGACTTAAGAGCCTATTGCTGAAAATCAGTGTTAAGCTCCTAACTTTTTTTACCCCCTCCTAAATTCGCCCCTATTGCCACCCACTTTTAATGCTTCTAATTTTAGGAGTTTAGTCAAATTTTGAATTTAAATTTAGACACTCAGCTATAGTAAATTTTAAAATAGGCCAATTTAGGCCTATTAACTCTCAAAGTTAGGAGCATAAATTCTTTGAATATTAGAGCCAAACATTTCCTAGGATGCATACATGGTTGGGGTTTTTCCCCAAAATAAGGCAATGCATTCTCCATAGTAAAGCTTCCAGATGTTAAAGGTATATAATAATTAAGCAAGAAGTTTCACCTAAAACAAAAAGGACTATTTTGCAAGGCACAAGCATAAGTGTCTGTGGTCTGTATATACGCTTTGATCTGAAAAACACACACTAGTCAGTGTTCTCATGATCCCCCCCAAATATGTCCTGAAAATTTTATGTGAATAAAATACCAAATTAAAAAAGTTATTAGAGACACACAGACACTTAGGGGCATGTTTACTAAGTAAGGTTAACATGCATTAAGTAAACTTAACACACCTTAAGTGCTTCCACTGCCCATTCATTTCTATGGCAAGCCACAAAAACATAACCAAGGATTTTCAATTTTAGTCTTCCCCAGATGCAGATAAGTTTTTTTTTCTTATCGAAATACAATATTGTGTTGAATTTATTTGGGTTTAATTTAAATTAGGTATTGTAGAGTTTTCTTTCTACACCACTCCTCGACCAAACTCACTTCTGGACAGTCTTCCAGGCCTTAACCTTACCACATCTAGACTATTATAACATGTTTCTCCAGGGACGTCCAACCACATCAATCCACCCACTGCAGATGACCATGAATACAGCTGCGAGAGTGCTAACTGGCACCCCCAATATGTGATCACATTACCCTGATACTCATAAACCTCCATTGACTTCCTATAAGAGCCCACTCTAAATACAAAGCGCAGATTACTATATTCAAAGTGCTACATCATTTGTCCTCGGAGTTTCTGGAAACTCTGATAAAAAGGCCATCAGTAAATCACCCTAGAAGGATCAGCAATCAAACTATCCTCGCCGTCTCTGCAGACAGCAGGAAATACAACTCTGGAACCTCAAGTAGGGCATTCTCCCTGTTCGCTCCAAGACTCTGCAATGCCCTGCAAGACGACATTCTCGCAATAAGCAGGGGCGGCCCAAGGGGGGTGCAGGGCCATGTGCGGAGACTCGGTGCGGGGCCTCATTTGCATAAGGGACCTCATTTGCGTACATTTTTGCATAATGTTACCATACACTAACTTTTAGTAAACATGCCTCTTAATGAGTGTATGGATAAAGAAAGACTAAAAGATTTCTACATTACTATAATCCAGTGCCAACTGCCAGGCACATTAGGAACTACTACAAACACTGCCCATTTAGAACCCATAGCAAACCCGCCATATCATAACAGCACTACCAGGACTCACAAAGCACAAGACCCTACCTATCAAAAGGCAACACTACAAATATTAAACCAATACATTTCAGAGAACAACAATACATGACCTACTGGGGAAAGAGAACAAGTGGCAATGTCAAATAGGAATTATATAAACAGAATACCTCAGCTCAGTTACACGTGCAGAACATAGACCGTCACCAAACAAGAAATCACAATGTAGAAACAGGAAGACAATAATTAAACTGGGAACCCCAAAAGCCCAACAACACTGTAGAAATAAAACTATAAATTAATTTCCTCTTGTACTAAACAAAGCGCAGACGTTAATGATGCACATTTCCCAGAGCTGGCATATTTCAGTTAATAAATTCAATAAAGAGATTTTTCTACCTTTTGTGCATTTTTTTTCAGTTGCAATTGCTCCAGCCACTTTCTTCTGGTTTCTTCGTGTCTTCTGCTAACTCTCCATCGTCTGCTGTCCATTTGTCCTTTCTTCACTCTTCTAGTTTTTTTCCATTCTCTCTCTACATCTGCTTTAACATACTAATCTTTCTCCTTTTGCTCTTTCCTCATTCCTATTTCATCCACTCAAATTTTACCCTGCCATCCTCAATGCCCACTTACTCTCCCAATATCCGGCCAATTGTAGATTTGTCTTCCCTCCCACACAAAATATTTTTTCCCTCTCCATTTCACTCTCCCAGCTCTACCCCATTCTAATCCTCCCCCAACATCAGCTCCCTTCTAGTTCCAGCCCCACCCAGCATCCGCTCCCTTTTAGTCCCCGCATCAGCACATTTCCAATCCTAGCTCCCCCATCCGAGTCCCTCCATCAGCTCATTTCCAATCCCAGCCCCCCATCAGCCCATTTCTAGTCCTTTCCTAGCCCCACCCTCAGCCCATGTCAAATCCTAGCTCCCCTCCACTCAGCCCATTTCCAATCCAAGCCCCCCCAGGAGCCTACTTCCAGTTCTAGCCCTTCCATGAGTCCATTTCAATCCAAGCCCCCCCAACAGCCCATTTCCAGTCCTATCCTAGCCCTCCATCAGCCCATTTCCTGTCCTAGCCCCTACTCACTCAGCCCATTTCCAGTCCTAGCTCCCTCCCCTCACAGCCCATTTCCATTCCAAGCCCCCCTCCCCATCAGCTATTTGTAGTTCAAGCCTTCCTTCCACTCAGCCCATTTCCATTCCAAGCCCCTGTCCCCATCAGCTATTTGCAGTTCAAGCCCTCCTTCCACTCAGCCCATTTCCAGTCCTAGCCACCCCCCAGCCCATTACCAGGCCTAGCCCCCCCCCCCCATAGCCCATTACCAGTCCTAACCCCCATCAGCCCATTTCAAGTCCTAGCTCCCCCATCCGAGTCCCTCCATCAGCTCATTTCCAATCCCAGCCCATCAGCCCATTTCTAGTCCTTTCCTAGCCCCACCATCATCAGCCCTTGTCAAATCCTAGCTCCCCTCCACTAAGCCCATTTCCAATCCAAGACCCCCATGAGCCTACTTCCAGTTCTAGCCCCTCCATGAGTCCATTTCAATCCAAGCTCCCCCAACAGCCCATTTCCAGTCCTGTCCTAGCCCTCCATCAGCCCATTTCCTGTCCCAGCCCCCCCCCCCTCACTCAGTCCATTTCCAGTCCTAGCTCCCTCCTCTTACAGCCCATTTCCATTCCAAGCCCCCTCCCCATCAGCTATTTGTAGTTCAAGCCCTCCTTCCACTCAGCCCATTTCCAGTCCTAGCCACCCCCCAGCCCATTACCAGGCCTAGCCCCCCCATAGCCCATTACCAGTCCTATCCCCCATCAGCCCATTTCAAGTCCTAGCTCCCCCATCCGAGTCCCTCCATCAGCTCATTTCCAATCCCAGCCCATCATCCCATTTCTAGTCCTTTCCTAGCCCCACCATCATCAGCCCTTGTCAAATCCTAGCTCCCCTCCACTCAGCCCATTTCCAATCCAAGCCCCCCGTGAGCCTACTTCCAGTTCTAGCCCCTCCATGAGTCCATTTCAATCCAAGCCCCCCCAACAGCCCATTTCCAGTCCTGTCCTAGCCCTCCATCAGCCCATTTCCTGTCCTAGCCCCCCCTCACTCAGTCTATTTCCAGTCCTAGCTCCCTCCTCTTACAGCCCATTTCCATTCCAAGCCCGCTCCCCATCATCTATTTGTAGTTCAAGCCCTTCTTCCACACAGCCTATTTCCATTCCAAGCCCCCTCCCCATCAACTATTTGCAGTTCAAGCCCTCCTTTCACTCAGCCCATTTCCAGTCCTAGCCACCCCCCCAGCCCATTACCAGTCCTAGCCCCCCCATAGCCCATTACCAGTCCTAAGCCCCCCATAACCAATTACCAGTACTAAGCCCCCCATCAGCCCACTTCCAGTCCTAAGCCCCCCATCACCCCATTTTAAGTCTTAGCCCCCCCATAGCCCATTCCAGTCCTAACCCCCCATTAGCCCATTTCCAGTCCTAGCCCTCCATAGCCCATTTCCAGTCCTAGCCCCCCCATAGCCCATTACTAGTCCTAACCCCCAACAGCCCATTTCCAGTCTTAGCACCCCCATAGCCCATTACCAGTCCTAACCCCCCATCAGCCCATTTCCAGTCCTAGCCCCCCATAGCCCATTACATCCTAACCCCCCATCAGCCCATTTCCAGTCTTAGCCCCCCCATAGCCCATTACATCCTAACCCCCCATCAGCCCATTTCCAGTCCTAACCCCCCATTAGCCCATTTCCAGTCTTAACCCCCCCATAGCCCATTAGTAGTCCTAACCCCCCATAGCCCATTACCAGTCCTAACCCCCCCCCCCATCAGCCCGGATAGATTTTAAAAAACAAACCGGCTACCGCTGCCGCCATGGCAGCGGCAGAATCAAATGTCCCGCCGCGAGGCCCTCCTGCCCGGCAGAGCCTCCCTGCAGCATCAGCTCCTGAGTCCCTCCCAATGCGCGGGCTTTCAGAGCCGCGAGAGTTTCCCTTTCTTCTCGCGGCTCTGTTAATCTCGCCGGGGCTGATGGGATTTCCCATGAGCCCCGGTGGGATTAACAGACCCGCGGTAGGTCAGAGAAGCTCTCCCTTCGCGGCTCTGAAAGCCCGCGCATTGGGAGGGACTCGGGAGCTGATGATGCAGGGAGGCTCTGCTGGGCAGACGAGGCCTCGCGGCGGGACATTTGATTCTGGCGCTGCCACGGCGGCAGCGGCAGCAGCAGCAGCAGCCGGTTTGTTTTTTTAATCTACTTGTGCTAATGTAGAATGTTTTTTGTGCGGGGCCCCCTGAAACGCGGGGCCCTGTGCAAAAAAAATTCTTGCTCAATGGACGGGCCGGCCCTGGCAATAAGTGATCTCAATGACTCATAAGAAAGTAAAAAAGAATCTGTTTCTCAAACACTTCTCTATAGCTCCAGATTAACCAGGCACAGTCTATATGGGTCCCAGTGACCTTCTTATCACTGCCTACCCTATCCCTAATGCCAATTGACTCAGTTTCTCCCTATCCTCCCCCTCGCCACTCCTACTCCTTCCCCTGTAGCCCCCTTCCTGTAGAATGTATTAACTAATGTTATGTCAGTCAAGCTCCATGGATTGTTAGCATCTCATGCAGGGGCGGCTCAAGGCAATCTGCTGTCTGAGGCAAAGAATGAGATGGCGCCCCCCCCCACCCCCCAACTTAGAGGGGGCAGGGCTTTTTCAGAATTCCAATCAGAGACTGAACCAAACCGAAAAGCTGATTAAATTATATGGAGGAAATGCAAGATGTTTGCACACAGGGCCATATCGAGCTGCAATCGCGCCCTGTGCGACTTGCAGCTTGGGTGCACGCCCCCTCTCTTCCCCCTCTTCCCCCATACCTCCGTCCAGCACTGCCTGTTCTTTCCCTGCTGCTGCCACCCTCTGTTTTTTTCACGTCGGCGCCAGCAGCAGGTAAAAAGCAGGCAGCGCTGGACAGAGGTATAGGGAGGAGGAGGGGGGCATGCGCCCGATCTGAAAGGCGCCGGCACTTTAAGCACATCTCTCCCTCCCTGCTCTGACATCACGTCGGAGGAGGGAGGGACCAGACCTGCTTAAAGTGCTGCGAAGAGGCTTGGGGGCGCATTTCGGCTGCCTGCTATTGTTCTGCCAGTGGTGGCAGGGCAACAGCACACAGCCGAAATGCGCCCCCCCCAAGCCTTTGCGCCCTGTGCGGCTGCACTGCTTGCACAGGGCTAGGTACGGTCCTGTTTGCACACCAAGGAACTAAAAGACAGCAAGAACCAACAGCACCATTTATAAAACTAAATTATAACTCATTTTTATTTTGTTGTTATAAACTGCGTTATGGTTCTTGCTTTTGCTTTTTCAACATATATTTTGCATCCACAGTAGGTGCAGAGCAGAACCAGGACATTCACCCACAGAACTCAATATTTAAAAAAAAAATCTAATTCTGATCATCTCACTAACAACAACAACCACTATTCTCCAGTACCAGGCATATTGTGAATTAATTCAAAACCCTACAACAAAGAGCAAACCTACCATACCATACCATATCAGCACAAACTTCCAAAATTCACATAAGAAGCCTATCCAAAAAAAGCATCACTGTAAATACTACAGTGGGCCCTAGAACATTCATACACCTATTTGAAAAGCTGAATAAGTCAAATTACTACAGTACAGTATAGATCTTTATGTACAAAGTCCATGTTAACAGAACACCTGACCTCAATCACACATTTACAACATCGACCCTCACCAAGTACAGAATAAGTAACCACAATCTAAAGTAAAAATAAAAATATGTAGACAAAATTTAAACTGAAACCCCAAGAAGCCAGAGTCCACATGCAGTGCAACATCAGATAAATAAGAGATGCAGTTCCCCAATACTGTGTAAAATATAAAGCACAAAGCCCAATCACTAAAATTCAATAAAATTATTTTTCTACCTTTGTTGTCTAACCATTTTATTCTCTGATCATGCTGGTCCCGATCTGAGGCTTCTGCTTTCCTGTCTTCTCTTAGCTCTCTTTCTGTGGTCTATAGCCCATGGTCCGTCTGCCATTTCTTATCTCTTCTTTTGTTTTCTTCACTTCCTTCCATCAGCCCATTTCCAGTTCCAGTAACCCTCCCCAGTATCAGCCCCCTTTCCAGTCCTCCCCTCCCAGTACCTTCCAATGTCAACCATCTTGCATTCTCACGACTGCCACTAGTGTCCATTCCCTTCCAGTCCCTGCCTTCCCCACTGTCCAGCCCCTTCTAGTCCAAATACCATCCCAGGTATTTATTTATTTTTATTTAGTGTACATTTGTAACCCGCTGCTTCCAGTGATCAGCAGCGGGTTACAAATGCGCTTTGTTTAGTATCACCTCAGGTCCACTCTCAGTGCCACCCCCCCCCCCCCCAGTCAGCTCCCTTCCAGTCACCCTACCCTCTGTCCATCTCCCTTCCAGTGCCATTCGCATGTCAGCTCCCTTCCAGCCTCCTCCCCATTACCCAGCCACCTACCACTCCCATCCCCAAGTGTCAGCTCCCTTCCAGTCCCCCTTCAGTACATCCCAATTGTCAGCGCCTTGGAAGAGGTGAGGCTGGCTCTTTCTGCCCTATAATCAATGAGTGAAAGAAGGCTAAGCAGTGGCATACAAGGGCTAATCTGCCCTGAATGAGCCTGATCTCAGTGAGCTTTAAAAGCTAAGCAGGTCCAGGCTTGGCTAGTTCTTGGTTGAGAGACCACCTTGGAATACCAGGAGCCAAAGACTTACTGCATGAAAGAAAGACCTGACAATCTAATTTCAGTCATACATTGCCACAAAACCCAGGGGCTGTATTGTCACAATTGACTCAACAACACACACACATGGTAACTCTGTGTTTGGCCATAACTTTGTGAATGCAATCTCTTTATGAATAGGACAGCTGTGAGTGAGATGCATAATAAAAGGCAAAGAAATGGTAATGGGATTTTGTTGATATTTCAATACATGGTAGTCTTGGTGCCAGCCATTCTTCATGCACCAGTTTTCTAAGGTTTTCACATTTTCTTCTCATTCTTTCATATGTATTTTTGTATGTGTGTATGGCTGCTGTGATTTTTTTCCCATTGAAGTGTTCCTGAGAGTATGCAAATGATAACGGGTTAAAACTTAACATAGGCATTTTTGCCGTCTTGTCCTTAGTCTGTACAAATATCAGAGCTTGCATATAATCCAGTATGATTTCTTTGCCTTTTCATACTGGAAAAAGTTTAATGATAATCGCACATATCGTAATGATGTTGATAATGCATTCTGCAGCTTCAAGTCAGCCCTGTCCCAAATGCCTCATTGTGTATTCATTATTTCCTGATTCACTGCTACCTGGCCTTTGATAGAGCCTTTGTTCAATATCTGAATTATATTTAAATAATTTATCTGGCTTCCAAATCAACTGTTTTCTATGGCCTCCTTTCTGATCACAAATGGGGTAATTATATTATACATTTCATACATGTACAGTATGTTTCGTACATATGGGAAATGCTATGATAAAATTTCACGGGTCGACGTGCATCAGGGGCAAGCAGCCATAAAAACATAAACATTCAGAACTATATTCCAAGCCATAGTCACACCCCACTTCGACTATGCGAATATAATACTCCATGGTCTCCCAAAGAACTCACTAAATACATTACAACTAGCCATGAATGCCGCAGCCCGGGTATTATACGGTGCTTCAAAGAGCGATCACATAACACCCATCCTAATGGAGCTTCACTGGCTCCCTATATACTGCAGAATAACATATAAAGCCCTTATCTTGACCTTTAAAGCAATAAATTCTATAGCTCCATCATCAATTTCGAAACTCCTCCATCACACTCCCAACACCAGATCTAGGAGGTCAGCAGCGGCAAATACCCTAACTACACCACATGAGGCCACAAAATATAAACAATCAACAACAGACAGGGCTTTCGCGTACTACGCACCCAGATGTTGGAACAGCCTACCTCCCAACATTAGAGCTATTACTGACCTCAAGCAATTTAGAAAAGCCATAAAGCATCACCTCTTCATTCTACATTTCCAAAGCACATCACCAACCCTCTAACATTTACAGATAAAGTTTAACCGCCCTACTGAAGATGATGAAAAGAAACTCTATCCCGTGTATATAGGTCCTATACATGCTACAAATATGTACATAGTTTCCCTAAGTTATAATCCCAGTTGTATATTTCCTGTTATATGTAAACTCACCACAGTCTGTTGATTGAAATGAGTACTCCTGTTTAATGTAAACCGCGCTGATGAGAAAGAGTGCGGTATAGAAGAAATACAAATAAATAAATAAATAAAATAGGTAATCCTTGGGCATCAGTCTGGGGTAGAGTTGTGATGTTTATAAGTACTTTATAAAATGCACATGTACACAAATAGGGGCACATTTTAGAAGCCTTATTCACATTTTAAATGTGAATGGATGTGACGGCAGACAAACATGTAAGCTGTATCCTAGTGGAAAAGACAATTTTGATAATGCTGAGATTTATACATTTTTGCGCCAGGTACATCATTCTGAGTCATTAAGGGGGGTATTTCAGGGCATGGCCTGAATGTGACAAAAATCTACATATATATTTCCCATTTCATATAAGGGATGCACATATAACATAGAAACATAGAAAACGATGACTGATAAAAACCATATGGCCTATCCAGTCTGCCTATCCATAAGAACTATTAAGTTCTACAATCTCTTCCACTCCCTCAGAGATCCTCTGTATTTGTCCCATGCTTTTTTTAAAATTCAGATACAGTTCTCATATCAACTATCTCTACTGGGAGGCTGTTGCATGCATTTACCACCCTTTCCATACAGAAATATTTCCTCAGATTACTCCTGAGTTTATCCCCTTTCACCTTCATCCTATGACCTCTCATTCCACAGCTTCCTTTCAACTGGAAAAAGGCCACCTCCTGTACATTTATACAATGGAGGGATTTAAATGTCTCTATTATATCTCCCCTCTCTTATCTTTCCTCCAAAGTACACAGAAACCACATTCGCCCATCTCCAGTTCTCCGGAATCACTCCTAATTCTAAAGAAGCATTGAAAAGCCACAGGAGTCGCCAGTACTTCCCTAAGTTCTTTCGATACCCTCAGATGAATCTGGCCCCATCACTTTGTCCACTTTTGGTTTTCCTAGTTCCTCATGAAAAACCTTCTGAAAATCATTCAAATCCTACCTCACGTCCATTCCAGGCCGTTCATCTGTGAATACAAAACAGAAAATTTATTACGGAATTCCACTTTACACTTTACATATTCCCTCCATTCACCTCATCTCACAATGCCTCCCTAGCACTTTCTCCTGTCAATAGTATACTTAAAAGTCTTGTCTTCATGTTTTATTGTATGGGCTATTTTTTCTTCCATTTACATCTTTGCTTTCCTGACTACTTTACCAGCTTCCCTAAGCTTCTGCAAATATTGCTGTTTGTCTTCCTCTTTCTGTGATCTCTTGTAGTTTATGAAGGCTAACCTCATTGTCCTTATCTTTTCAGCTATTTCTTTGGATATCCATAGCAGTCTCCTTTTCCTCTTCCTCTTATTTATTTTCCTAATAAAAAGGTTTGTTGCTCTTAAAATATCTCCTTTCAGTTTTGCCCACTGTGGAGGAGTGGTCTAGTGGTTGGGGCAAGGTATTTCAGCCCAGAAGGTTGGAGGTTCAAATCCCACTAGAGGACAGCAACCTTGGGCTGGAAGGACTGGGGTTTCTGGTCCCACAGGTACTCCATGTGGTCTTGGGCAAACCACTTAACCCTCCACTGCCCATGTGCCCTGTAAAATAGTTATCTCCAAGTTATAATGCCCTGTTCAATGTAATTTCAGTTTGTTCAATGTAAACCACACTGATGCAGAATAGCACAGTATGTAAGAGAAAATAAATATCATTTTACTTTCCCCAGATGTTCCAATCTAGCTAATGACTCCTTGATGTATTTGCAAAGTTAGTCTTCCTGAAGTCTAGGACCCTCACTTTTGAATGGACCATCTTCTCTCATGTCCTCACCATCCAGTGATCTTTGCACACCAGATGATCACCCACTACAGTTTCCACATGGGTTCAGTTACCAGTTGCTGGAATGAACAGTTCTCTCTGTAGATAATCCAGGATCTCCTTGCCTCTAGATGACACTGTAGCAGGGATATCCCAATCAACATCTGGCAAACAGAAATCTCCTACCAATAGCATTTCCCATTTCATAGCAATATTCTGAATGTCTTCAATTAAATCTCTATTTCTTCTGTCTGTAAGGGAGGTCTGTATAGAGTATCACACCAGTGTAAATAGATTTTCCATGTCCTCTTTCCAAACTAACCCACAGTGCCTCCTTCTTTCCTCATAAGCCCTGCAGTTCATTGGCTTTAATATTATTTTTTACATATAGCACCACTGCTCTCCCCCTTTCTTTCTACCCTCTTTCCTGAATAGATTATAACCCAATCATTGTTTCCTGTGTACCATGTCTCCTAATATTATCCACACCTTCTAAGGTATCTACCATGTTGCAGATTTTTGTATGATCTTCAAAGATGCATACCTTTCCTGACAGACTTTTCCTAATATCACTTACAAAAATGTTAAAAAGAAAAGGACCAAGGGGTGAAGGTGTAGCCTAGTGGTGACTAGCGAGACTAGGCTTTGAATCCCACTGGCACTCATTGTGACTCTATGTAAACTACTTAAACTTCCATTGTCTCAGGTACATACTGTAAGCTCTCTGGGGACATGGAAACAGGAAACAGGAGCAGTGCGGCCGCACAGGGCGCAAAGGCTTAAGGGGCACATTTCAGCTGTCTGCCGTTGCCTGCCGCTGCTGAGAGAAGAAAAAGTGGTGGCGGCAGGCAACGGCAGACAGCTGAAATGCACCCCTTAAGCCTTCTCGTGGCACGCTAAGCAGGTCTTGACCCTCCTTCATCTGACATGGCATCGGAGCAGGGAGGGACAGATCAGCTTAGCGCGCTGGCAACTTGCACATTGGGCACACCTCTTCTCTCCCGCCGCCGTCCAGAAAGTGGCTGGATGGAGGTGCGGGGAGAGGGGGGCATGCTCGGTACAGCCCTGCATGGAAATATCTATGTACCTGAATGTAATTTGCTTTGAACTACCACTGGAAAGGCATGAGCTACCGTATTTAAAATATATAAAAATCAAAGGCAATGAATATTGAAACTCAAGCTGAGCCGCAGATGATTTGGATGTATCCAGAGCGTTCATGAACAGTCAAAGTTGTGTTCTGATAAGTCAAACTTTCTGTTTTGGATGGAGTTCAGGTTTAATTCAATGTGGCCCCACAAATACCAAGGGCTACCTGCAAAACCTTTATCCACATTAGAAATAACCTGATCATAACTGAAAAGCTGGAAGTGGGGTTCATCTTTGAATTTCATTTTTATTATATTCTGACATGTCCTAAAGTTACATAACTTTCATCTTCGAATTTAGGAAAATATGTTTGCAATCAATCTGCTTTGCATGCTTCAGCTATAAATATGAATTCAATATGTCAGCAGATTTGCTTTATTTCACACTACTGTGCCAAATCACATGGTTTGGACCAGTCTTTAATGATTCAGTGGTAGATGTAGAAAATCCTCCCAGAAATATATTTTCTCTCTCGGTCTCACTCTTCTTTCTCTGGTTGTTTCGGAATATTATTTTGGACATCTTGGAAGTTAACAGTGTTGACTTAATAAGTCATAAATCAAAGGGTGAGTTTTAGAGCAGAGCTTACCCTTTGCATATCATCAACCTGTTTAAAAGTCACATGGCTTCAGGGCCGGATGATCTGTAGCTGCCAGGCCATATATACTTCACCTTTTGCTTCAGAGTTCACATGCACCTAGGGTTGCCAACTGGCTGCAGATGCGCCCGACAGGCTTGATCCAGTCCTGGGTTTACCCCATTGCATGCAGGAACATTTAGTTCTACTTTCTCCATTCCACGCCATAGGAAATGGAAAACTACAAGTGCCTGCATGCAATGGGGTAAACCCAGGACCGGATCAAGCCTGTCGGGCGCATCTGGATCCAGTTGGCAACCCTACATGCACCATTTCTCAGTGCAGCATTTGTCGGAACTGTCACATTCAGGGGCATTTATGCTTGAGATCTCAGATCTAAGAGAAGCCAAGTAACAGGGTTAGCAGAGTCGCCAAGTTCCTCAGTTCTATGAGTGAGATTTTAAGCCAGTCCTGGATTTCTGACCAGCTCATCCTGATGCATTATGGAACCTGAAGCACTTATTCTAATGGGTGAAATCAGGGACTACAAATACCACACTGCATTGCAATGCAAATTTAAACCAGAACTGGCAAAAAAAAACCCCCTCATTCCTGGAACTGGATAACTTGGCAACTCTGGGTTAGATACCATATAGATGCTTACTCTGGGCAGGAGCATGGTGGAGAAGCTAAGTCCATGGCAAGGTGGATGCAGAGGCATCGGATCATTGGTGGACAGTGGTGAACCTGCCACCACCAACTGAGAAAAACTTTATGCAGTTCACCACCAATCTGAGCCTGACAGCCACATAAACAAAAGAATCTCCAGTGCTTCAAAATTGCTTCATATCTTCTCATGTATAAAGAACCAACTGCACCAGACACTGCTTTTCACAATGGTTTTGTTTATTTTTGTGTTTTAGGTTTAGATATATATTTTTAAATCATTTAGCTGATGTTAAGCCTGATATTCTAAAGGCATTTACATGGTTTATTGACCTGTAAACCGTGTAAATCCTGCTGAACAGGATATTCAATGGCACTAACACGGTTAATGCTGCTGAATATCCCCAACTAATGCTGCTATATGCCTTGATGATAACCGCTTAGCATCGGGGTGTGTCATGGGTGGCGACAGTCACCAACTAGGTAGCAACAATATTTGCAACCTGCGGGTAAAATTAGACAAAGCAAAAGTTGGCCTAGTTTTACTTGCGGGAGCTAACCGGGCAGCGGTGAAATATCATCGCTACCCGGTTCGCTTCTATGGCGTCAGAGGCTGTGCAGTGACCCCAGATATTCAATGCCAGGGCTGCATATGACCCCAGCATTGAATATCTGGGGTTAGAGGTCAGCGGCGACGGCTATGTGCCAAAGCGGTGCATAGGTGTTCCAACTGAATAACGGGCCCGTTGTGTCTACCTAAGACTAGGAACATTTTTCAAAAGATTTCTCCAGGAAAGGGAGAGTGTAGAAAAGTCATAGCTGCTAATTCAAATCTGGTTTCAGTCATTTCTCTATGCAACTTGCAGTCACTACTGTAGATAGGAAAGAATCTCAGAAATTCATCTTAAGTTCTCCCTTCTTACCTTATCACCTTCACCAACCCTGTAAATGTTTTGTTTCCTGATAGTCCCTAACAAAAGATGCACTTATTTTGCTCACGCCTGAAGGACAGAGACTGCTGAATGGGATACAAAAGGTTAACATGCTGGCACATCTCCTCCGTTCTCCTCTCTTCAATGCTGCTGCAGAAAATGGTGGTGCAGCTCCTGCATGGCAGAATAAACAGCATGGCAGTGGGCCTTCCAATACAGGCTGGCATTCAAGCTTTACCAAGCCCCAGCCCTTCCAGCAGACTTCCAGTTGGAGGGGGCGGGGACACAGCTGGGCTTGAGTGTTGGCCTGTACTGAAAGTGGCAGGGACATAGCAGGACTTGAGCATGGGCCTGTACTGAAAGTGCTGCTCTTGTGTCACATGGGAGTTGCAATGTCACCCACCAAATTCTTACAGCCTAGTCTGCTTAGTAGTAGGGCTGGGAGAGGAGAAAGACTGGCAGATCCCTAACTAATCACTCTTGTTTTGTATGTAGGGTTGCCAACCACCGGTGTTCAGATGCCTGGCCGGTTTTTATATGGCCAGGCCGGCTGCCGGAAGAGAGCTAAAACCGGCTGTTGAAAAGCTGTTTTTTTGCTCTAGCCACCCCTGATCCCATGGCCAGAGCAAAAAACTGGCTTTTCATCAATCTCTCCTTGTGCCCCAGCAGCCTCACCCTCTCTAAAGACCGAAGCAAAGAATTCATTCAGTCTCTCTGCTATCACCTTGTCGCCTCCTAGTGCTCCTTTAACTCCTCTATCATCTAATTGACCAACTGACTCTCTCACAGGTTTTTTGCTACGAATGTACTTGAAAAAGTCCTTATTTCACGTTTTTGCTTCCACAGCAAACTTCTTCTCAAATTCTCCCTTTGCCTGCCTGCCAGTGCTTGTGCTGTTTCCAGGTTTCATCGTTTGGCTCTTTTTTTCCATTTCCTGAAAGATGCTTTTTTGGCAACAACAGCCTCTCTGACCTCACTTTTAAACCATACTGGAAGTTTTCTGGACTTCCTTCCACTTTTCTTAAAGCGTGGAATACAGCAGGCCTTGGCTTCCAAGATAGTATTTTTAAACCACACCCAAGCTTGATGTAAGTCTTTAACCTTTGCAACTGCTCCTTTTAGTTTTTTCTTAACTATTTAACTCATTTTATCATAGTCTCCCTTTCGAAAGTTAAAAGGTAGTACTGTGGATTTCCTTACTATCCCTCCTCCACTATTTAAATAAAATGCGATCATGCTATGATCACTATTGCCAAGTGGCCCCAACACCCTTATCTCTTGCACTAGATCTGGTGTTCCACTAAGGACTAGGTCTAATATGGCTTCCCCTCTGGTTGGTTCATGAACCAGCTGCTCCAAGAAGCAGTCATTTATTTCATCTAGGAACTTTATCTCCCTAGCATGTCCTGCCGTGACACTGACCCAGTTGATACCGGGGTAATTGAAATCACCCATTATTATTACTACGCTGTAACTTTTGTTAGCTTCCTTGATTTCTTTGAGCATTTCATCATCCATTTGTTTATTCTGGCCAGGCGGTCGATAGTACACCCCCACTGCCATCGCTTTCCCCTTTTTTACATGGAATTTCAATCCATAGAGATTCTACAGCAAATTTTGTTTCCTGCAAAACATTAATCCTTTCTGACTCAATGCCCTCTCTAACGTAGAGCGCAACCCCTCCACCAATTTGATCAGCTCTATCATTACGATATAGTTTGTACCCAGGTATCACAGTGTCCCACTGGTTGTCTTCCTTCCACCATGTCTCTCATTTAGTGCTATATATTCTAACTCTCCCATCTTATTTTTTAGACTTCTAGCATTTGCATACAAACATTTTAGAGACTGTATTTTATTCATATTAATCTGGCTATTGGTAGACATGGGTAATTTGGGATCTTTAAGCTCTGTCTGCTCCATACTCGAGGGCATTTGGGCTACTTTACTCTTTTTTGGAACCTCTCTGCTTTTGGTAGTATCCTTAAAGGATACATTCTTCCGAACCATGCGTTCTTGGGCGACTGTCTGGCTTTCCCCTTTTATCTAGTTTAAAAGCTGCTCTATCTCCTTTTTAAAGGTTAATGCCAGCAGCCTGGTTCCATCCTGGTTAAGGTGAAGCCCATCCCTTCGGAAGAGCCCTTCCTTTCCCCAGAATGTTCCCCAGTTCCTAACAAATCCAAAACCCTCATTTCTGCACCATCGTCTCATCCACGCATTGAGACTCCGGAGCTCTGCCTGCCTTTTGGGTCCTGCGCGTGGAACAGGAAGCGTTTCGGAGAACGTTACCCTGGAAGTTCTGGATTTCAACTTCCTACCTAAAAGCCTAAATTTAGCCTCCAGAACCTCCCTACCACTTTTTCCTATGTCATTGATACCAACATGTACCAAGACAGCAGACTCCTCCCCAGCACTATCTAAGACCTTATCTATGTGGCACGTGAGATCTGCTACCTTCGCACCAGGCAGCCATGTTACCAGGCGATCCTCATGTCCACCAGCCACCCAGCTATCTACATGCCTAATGATAGAATCACCAACTATAACGGCTGTCCTAACCCTTCCCTCATGGGCACATGACCCTGGAGAAACTTCCTCGGTGCGAGAGGGTTTTACATCACCTGGAGGACAGGTCCTAATTACAGGATCACTTCCTGCCACACCAGGGTGATGCTCTCCTGTCACGTGACCTCTCTCCTCCATGGCAACAGGGATGCTGCCAGACTGGAGGTGGGCTTCAGGACTATATCCCTGTAGGTCTCATATATGTACCTCTCTGTCTTTCTTATGTTTTCCAAGTCTGCTACTCTAGCCTCTAGAGAATGGACTTGTTCCCTGAGAGCAAAGAGCTCTTTGCACCTAGTGCACACGTAAGACCTCTCACCAACTGGGAGAAAATCATACATGTGACACTCAATGCAAAAGACTGGAAAGCCCCCATCTCACTGCTGGACTGCTGTCTGCATCTTAGTTTTAAGCTTGTGTTTAGATCTTTAAGTTCTTTTCTCACTAAGGGTTGATATGGATATTTATACTAATAAAACTGTACCTAATACTTTTAATATACCTTGTTCTCCTTGTTCATTTAGTCAATTGCATAGATTTTAACCATTCTTTCTATATCTAAAGCATAGAATTCTCTACAGATTTTCCAAAATCTATTAAGCACCTTCTCATCCCTCTTATCTTTCTGGATTTTCTCTAATCTCACCAACCCCTCATACAGTGCATTGTTAGTCGCCATCCTTTGTTTCCAAAGGGCCACTGTAATGGCAGTGATGTGCCCTCGCAGGAGCACCTTGGCAGTATCTTGAAGCAATCCAGGGTAATCTCTGGGGAGTGATTAAACAGCAAAAGCTCATCCCAAGCCTTTTTTTGAGTAGTTCTACAAATGCCAGGTCTTTCAACAACTATTCATAGACCAGCACTTAGGGCTGGCACATATTTCCAATGAACATGGTCCCTTACTGGTGGGGAGAAGAAAAGAGTCACCAGCGGTCCACATGGGGGTCACAGAACAGATGCAGAGGTAGGATAGGGGGAGCTTTGGGATTCAAGGGCATTCTTCTCAGGTATCTGGACCCACCAACACTCTGGATTAGAATGCATGATTGCCTGCCAAAACGTTGATGCCACATCTCATTGAAGTCATCATCAGGACTGATTATGCAAACGACAAAATATATTCATTCTATACCTTTCCAGTGATCTCCTTCTACCTACCAGATCAATTTAAGGGATTCAGATTTCCCCCATTCAGCAAAGTATGACCATGACCATGACCATCAACAAGGCATAAGGGCAGACATCCAAAGTTCTTGGCCTCAGCTTTCAAAGTCCATGCTTTTCTTATGGCCCATTCTATAAGGCATGGTTATTAAAGGGTAGCATATGGTTAGCGCATGCTTTCAGTGCATCATTCGAAAGTAGCACAGGGTCTCATGCTACTCTTGCAGCACATGCCAGAGCAGTAAGTGGGTGGAATGGGGGCATTCCCACCACAGTGCAGCTAATGCGGGCATTTTTAGCCTGCATGGCATGTGCTCAGCATAGATACCACAGGTGCAGCCAACACTGTCTCAGTGGGTTGCATTAAGTTGCTCCCATGGCCATTTTGCCACGGTGAGGTGTGGTAAATGCAGGAGGACTGCTATACCTACCCGCCCCCTGCAGGTAGCACACAGCCCTGTGCTAGTAACATGGCCCATGTGCACATTAACGGTGCAGGGCTTAGTAAACATGCCTTATGTTGGTTACTTTAGAGTTGGAAATGCTAAAACCTCTATACTTGTAACCCAAATGTGAAAATATGCAACAATTTGTTCTGAAAGTCTACCTGAATATAATTTTACTAAACAATCTAACATTATTTATTTATTTAATGTCTCTTCTATACCGCGCTCTTTAAAAATCAGTGCGGTTTACAGGTAACAGATCTGTGCAGTGCAGGCAGGCCTACACTGGACTTGCAATAAACAGGGGATTATATACAGGGTTAACAGGGTAACTATGTACAAGATAACTCGCTGTCATACGTTATGATGACAGCTCGGCACTATTTACACGTTGGCTCAGCTATATACATGGTGACAGGACAGGGGATTATACCTCTACCCAGGGTAGATGGGAACGGGGTCTAGCAGGCTGGGCTGCAGACTCATGGAGTGGCTACATCGGGGGCGTCAACCAGGGTCCTGAGTGTGACTGACTGCGGGTTGTCATCTGTTTCGGTGTAGTGCTGGAGGAACAGATAGTGCTTCAATGCCTTCCTAAATTGGGCGAGGTCATTGATATACCGGATGGCAGGTGGCAGGGCGTTCTAGCATGTGGGTGCATATAGCGAGAACGCTCTGTTTCTAGTTGCGTGCGAGCATTTTGTGATCGCGCTCGGGAGTTTCAGGGTATTGACGGCAGCTGATTTCCTTAGTCTGTTGAGGGAGGTGGTCTGTATTAGATCTGTGAGGGAGGTGGAGGAGCACTTGTTGATGGCTTTGTAGGTCATCATTAGGATCTTAAAGGAGATCCTGCAGTGGACCGGGAGCCAATGCAGGTGCTTCATAATTGGGGTTATATGTTCCCTCCTGGAGGCTCCGTGCAGGATTCTGGCGGCCGCATTCATTGCAATTTGCAAAGGATTCAGCGTGTTTTTCGGGAGACCGTGTAGTATGGCGTTCGCATAGTCGAAATATGGGTTCACTAGTGCTTGGTAGACTGTCTGAAAGTCTTCTGGCTCAAGCAGTTGCCACAGGTGGCGAAGCATCCGAATTTTGTTATAGATTGCCTTGACCATGTTACTTATTTGGGCCTTCATATTGAGCTGTTGATCCAGCGTGACTTCTAGGTACCGAACCGTGGGCTTGCTGAGGAGCGAGGATCCCTGTGGCACGCCTTTCTCTTACAGGAAAGGTGAGGAGGTAGAGGTGCCGGTGCGAACGTGCTGGCATCTATCTTTTATGTACGATGCACACCAGGTTAGCACAGTGCCCTGGACGCCCTTCTCACTGAGACGTGTCAGGAGTATTTCGTGGCACACAGTGTCAAAGGCTGCTGCAATGTCCAAAAAGATCAGGGCAAACCCTTGTCTGATGTTGTCCAACCCAATGGTTAATGTGTTGAATAATGTGGTCAACAGTGTTTCCACCCCATGCGATTCCTGGAATTCGTGCTGGCAGAGGTCGAGGGGTGCGCTAGTCTCGATGTGGTAGTGAAGTTGGCACTGTACGACCTTCTCAATGATTTTTGCCAGAAGAGGGATGCTTGAAATTGGCCTGTAGGAGTCCATCTTTGCTGGGTCCAACTTGCTGTTTTTTAGTAGCGGCCTGATGGCTGTTTGTTTCAGGCTTTGGGGGAAAGTCCCAGTCGAGAATGACAGTCCTATGAGTTTGGATAGAAAAGGGCTGAGGTCAGTACGCAGGGATTTTATCCAAAATTCTGGACATGGGTCGTTAGGTGCTGTGGTGGTGTTGATGGCTGCGATGATGTCTTCGATGCCTTTTTCAGTTGGGGCGGAGAAGGTGGTGATGATGTGCTTGGTGTCCTTCGTGGATGGCGTCAATGTGGGTGGAGGGGTCGGGTGGGGTGCCCCGTATGAGGAAGACATGCTGGTCTGGCTTATTTTGGCCTGCAAGTAGTTAGCATATTCCTGAGGGTCAGGAAGGCTGGGTTGCATGGGGGAAGGCTCCTTCGTTAGGGTCTTAATTAGGCTGAAGAGCTCGTGTGGTTTATTTAGGGAGCGCTGTAATATCTCTGCATGGAATTGCTTCATTTTCTTTGTGACTGCTGAACGGTGTCTTTCCAAGTGAGCAGTGTATGTTTTGTGGTTCTCAGCTGATTGTGAGCGACGCCAGTGTCTTTCGAGCTTTCTGAGATGGAGAAGCAACGTCCGTAGCTCAGGGGAGTACCAGGAGGCATTCTTTCTTCTTCCTGCTGACTTATTGGTGGGAGGTAGTTGGACTATGGCATCCAGGCTTGCGTTCCATGTGGAGATCATGTCGTTGAGGCTCTGTGTTGGCGGGTTATGGAGAGGCTGGACTCTGTCCAGGATTTCCTCCTTGTTGAATGGCCGGAAACGTTTTGATGCCGCTGTGGTGGATTCGCTTGAGGCCTGGGTTCTATTTTTGTTGGGGTGTGATGGCATCTGGAACCTTATCAAGCTATGGTCGGACCATGGTACTGGACTGATGGATAGCTCCAACTTGTGCATGGGGTCAAGGACAGCTTGTGGAGCGAAGATCAAGTCCAGTTTGTTTCCTTTTACGTGAGTAGGGGCGTTGACCAACTGGGTATATCCTAATTCTTTAAGGGCCTCGATGAAGGCCTTGGAGTGAGTGTCCTGGAGAGCTGGAAGGTTGAAGTCGCCCAGCACCCAGTTTGAAACACGAGGGTTCTTGGGGTTGCAGGTGATGTCTGTAATTGTGGATAAGTCCTCTGGGGAAGGGGATGGGGCCCTGTAGAACAAGTTGATAGTGCTATGTTTATTCGATATGGTGATGGAGTCAAGGTTCATAGTGCTGCTGGAGGCGGTTAGCTGGCATTGTAGTTCCGTCTTAGTGATGATATTAATATTCCAATATTAAGAAATAAATACTTGTGGATCCCTGTTAAACTTTTTAATAGATTTAAATGATTCACTTTCGTTACGTTTTTCCTTGATAAGCAGCTCAAGATTTCAGAGCTCTGTCATACAATGAAAATATGATAATTGCTATCCACCTACACGTAATATATTATTCATTTAGCTTACTACAACCTGTGCAAAGCAGGATACTTCAGCTACTACTACCAAATAAAATTAGTTATGCACATCACGTCTAAACATCTTTTAGCAATTTGTGTTCTGTAGAGTACACTGTTATTTACTGATGAATTTTATGACAAATGCTGTGATCCTATCTAAAGCTGAGAAAAATGGAAAGCAAATATTTTTCATTCCTAAGTAGTAATCCATAATCTTAATGATATCTAACTGCAGTCTATTTGGAAGCTGCATTTAATATGACTGACACAGTTTTGAGCAGAATTCCTCTATTCTTAGAAATATGAGTCATATGCCATAAGCGCCCACAGCAATGTTTTTTGGGAGGAGGGACAGAGGGAATAGGAAGGTGAGCAAAACAAATAGAAATGAGGATGTGCAAGTGAGAGAGAAATAGTAAAAAAAACCAGTCATTTAAAATCTGGGAGGGGGAATGATTTCCCATGCCCCCCACATAGGCACTGATAGAGACAACTGTGTATGGAAATATTTAGCTCATGCATTTGTTTTTGGTGCCATTGAAAAGATTTGCAAGCCCATTAAGCTGGATTTACTTAAACTGACATCCTGAATGTAAGGGGTCTCAAAATTACTCTCTAGCTTCAGCAGATTAAAATGATCATACCTATATGGTTCAAAACCCTGTAGGCCAGTGGTTCCTAAACCTGTCCTGGAGGCTTCCCAGTCAGTCGGGTTTTCGGCCTATCCGCCATGAATATTCAGGAGAGAGATTTGCATATGCTGCCTCCATTGAATGAATACAAATCGGTGTCGTGCGTATTCATTGTGGATAGCCTAAAACTCCAACTGGCTGGGGAAGAGGAGAGGTTTGGGAACCACTGTTTTATGCATTATTTTGGAATGGGCCCAGTCTGGAATCATATACAGTATGTAGCACCGGTGCAGTGTCACCGTAAGATCCTGAATAATCTGGAGCCCCAATTTATGAAAAGATGTCTGTGTCTTTTTAAAGCTCCTTTTTCTTGTGGGTGGTGGTCAGAGGTCTCTAGTGCGGGGATGTCAAACCCCAGTCTTGCAGGGCCACAAACCAGCCTGGTTTTTAAGATATCCCTAATAAATATTCATGAGATATATTTGCATACGAGAGTAGTGCATGCAAATATATGTCTCATGCATATTCATTAGGGATATTCTGAAAACCTAACTGGATTTCGGCCCTTTTTTAACTTCCAACTGGAGTCCGCAAGAGGGAGCTCAAGAGTTAACACCTCACTTTGGGAGCTTCTGCAATAACATAGAAGATTCTGGTTGCCCAGCTACACCTTATGCTGGCCTGTGCTGTGGCCTCAAAGAGAAATTTGTAGAATATCCTTGAAAATTTTAATTTCCTTTTGGATTGCTTTCTGCCTTCTTGTCTCTGGTGACTGTGAGTTATTAGTTCAATTAATCTAGTGGTTCTCAGCCCAGTCTTCAGGACACACCTAACCAGTCAGGTTTTCAGGATAACCACCATGAATTAGTATGAGATAGATTTGGAATGCACTGCTTCAATTGTATGCAAATCTTTGTCGTGCATATTCATGATGGTTATCCTGAAAACCTCGCTGTTCATCCAAACTGCTGTTCAGTACTAAACATAAATACAGAAGTCCCTCAGACCTTCCCCCTGCTCCAGTCAGTGAAAAAATGTGGGAAGGAGCAAAAAGAAACCAAAACCTTTGGCCAGGGCTGGCATTTGAAAAATAATAGCAGCAGTGGAAGTAAGCTCCATAAAACACAGAAGTCTTAAAAAAAAAAAAAGGTGGTGATCCCAGTTGGTAGCTTTAGTGAGTCTCCTTGTGGCTAACCTCCTCCAGGTAAAGTAACAATTTAGGTTTCTGGATGAAGACCAGGATAGTCTGTGTCTTCTTCTCGGATTACCTCTGCGTGCCCTGGTAACTGATGGATTAGGTAAATTCTCCAGGCTGAAGCCTCTCTCTCTGCTCAGTCTCCTCTGGGCTTTATCTTCTGGATCAAGGGGAAAATCTGGTGACGGACTCTCATAGGCTGCTCTCAGAGTTAAACAGAATAAATAACTCCTTGATCATTGGAAGCTGCACCCTTCACATGCTTTGTTACAGATATTAACATATTGATGCCTCCTTGTGGCTCATTGATATAGTTCACTGTTTTCCTACTTCCTTGTTGTTGTCACCTTTGACCTTCTGATGTAATATATCATGGTTCCCGTGTTCCATCTGTGTTTAGTATGGCTTTATTTCCAGTTCTGAAACAGGCTATGCTGTTGGTGCTCAACAGTCACTGTCTCCGAGGCCCCAAAATTCTCTAAGATGTTAGAGAATGTTTTAGCTTCGGGAGACCTCTCTGCAGACTCCTTCCCTTTCTGGGCTTGATGCAGAAGCTGTGTTAGAGACCAGTGCTAAAGCTTTAGTGCAAGGTGCTGTCCATTCCTCTTCCTGCGCACACAAGCACCCTTCTGGCTTTTGCCATCACTTTTTCTACCTCTTCAGCTACCTTCAGCTTCAGATATGATTATTCCCAAATCCAATTCTTCCTTTGTGCACAGAAGTACCTTACATCTAAACTTGAATTTTTGCGGCCCAGATTCATGACCTTGCATTTTTTTAGTATAAAATCTTAGCTTTCATATCCTAGACACTTCGGGCCCAATTTTCTTCTGGGCGGGCTATACCTCACTACAGTGCCGCAGAGCCTAACGTAGTAGCGGCGATATTGGACAACTACATGGTTAGTGTCGCGGCTAGAACTAGATTAGCCAAAAGCTGGCATAGTTTTAGCCGCAGACCACTAACCGTGTATTGGTCCTATATTGCCACTACAAAGTGGGCAATTCCTCTGTATTCGGAGACTATGTTCCTCTGTAGAGGAGTATCGTTCTCATGCTACTGATTTGGGTCAGCGATTAAAAGTGCGCAGTTATCCAGCTATTATTGTTAACCGAGCATTTAAAAGAGCATTATACAATCACCCGGGATGGTGGGAGGGGCGGGCTCCCCAATTACAGGATGACACTGATAAAATAATAGGGGTAATACCTTTTTTAACGAATGCCCCCCAGATAGTTTCTATTCTTAGACGCCATTGGTCATTGTTGACATTACATCGTTGTTTTCAAAAGTCACTGATGATAGCTTTTAAAAAACCTCAAACTATAGGGGAACGGGTAATACGGACAAGGGGACGGGATGCAACTCCAGTACTTCCCAAAGGTCATTTTACTTGTGGCCATTGTGATTTTTGTGCTATTTCCTTACAGGGGGATAGATGGCTAGATCCCACCACGGGGGTATGGTATTCGTCATTTTTCCTTTCTGATTGTTACACTGCATTTGTCATATATTTACTAATTTGTCCATGCAATTTGAAATATGTAGGGAAAACCACGCGACCGATCAGAAAACGATTATTGGAGCATAGATCACGCATTAATGCCCGACAGGCTTCGGCCCCGTTAGTTCCTCATTGTCAACAATACGAGCACAAGTTTGAGGATCTACGCTGGAGAGGTTTGGATGTAGTTCCACCTTTATTGATGGGAGGTGATCGTCAAGCCAAACTCCACTACAAAGAACAACAATGGATTTTTCGTTTACGTTCAATATCCCCGGAAGGAATGAACGTCGAGATTGATTGTTCCCTGTAAAATAGTTATCTCCAAGTTATAATGCCCTGATCAATGTAATGTTCAATATAATGTTCCATGTAAACCGCACTGATGTCAAATAGCGCAGTATATAAGAGAAATAAATAAATAAAAAATAAATAAAATTGGTGGAGTTTGAAGCTGTGATTGGTTTTGCCGCAAATGGATTGCCTGGTTGGGGGGTTACTCTGACGTCACTTTAGTTGCCTTAAAATAGGCGGTTTCATGCTGGTATGGTTCATTCGCCTGAGGAAGAGCTGCAAAGCTGAGCGGCTTGAAACACTGATTGGTGTTGCGCATGAACTATACGGCTCCTTTACTGCCTGGATGGAATGGGGAAATCTTGACTGTTGACTAGATGTTGATGCTCCTGAATGAACTGAATAGAATTGGAGTAACGATCCAGTGGTTTTGCCGACATGGCCTCCTTTGAGGCAAGGTTGAACGAGTTCGGCTTTTCTCCAGATAAGTACTTTTAGAAGATCTTACTGCTGGGGGAGCTTGTTTGACGTTGTCAACGATGGCTGGAGATTTTGTGGTTAAGTTGCGTTCCATTCCAACGGTATAAGAGCAACAGCTGGTTAGTGCTGTAGCACCTGGTTTTAGGCCTGTGAGGGGCCATTTAATATTTTTAATTAAAAAGGAGGGCTCACCTCGAGAGTAGGATGGTTCCTGCTCAATGGTGAGTTATCCGACAAAAAATACACATTATAAAAACATACATATATAACGGCCCACATTAGCTGGTTGGCTTTTTGTATGAAATCAAGTAATTTTTTGGGGGATATTGTTAGGTTGATTTCAAAGGGTGTAATTAGATGTAACTACAAAGTTAGTGGCAATCTCCACCCTGGAACACCCCAGGATGTCCCGATGCTAACTGGAAAGCATTGTGGTGCGTAGGGGAAATAGTCAGGGATATTCTTCGGCACTAATTGTGTAGGTGCCATTGAATATCCCCATTTAAGACATTTACATGGTTTACTGAACTGTAAACCATGTAAATGTAAACCATATATATATATAATTTTTTTTTTATTTAACAGTTTTTATATACTGCCTTTCATATTATCAAAGCGGTATACATTGAACAGTGTGACTATGTACAACAGAACTATGCAACAGAAGCAACTATTTACAAGGGATTTCTTGTAGTGAGACATTGATCAGAATCCTGTCTGACTCTATGTGTCCAGTTCTGACCATGCACACAGAGGGCCTGGGACATCCAGGACAGAATTAGGCCCATTATGTTTAGGTTCCAGGGCTAAAGTACTCCTGGAATAATAGGGTCTTTATTTTTTTCCGGAAGTCCCCACTTGGAGAACTGTATGAAAGTCCTTTTGGTTCTAGGAAAGGTCTTAATGGTTGTAACATTTTTAATTTATGTGTGAGTTGAAGTTTAATGTTGGGTCCAGTGTTGTTCCTAGATATCTCACTTCTTTTTTTAACTTCCAGTGATGCCTCTTTTTTGAGATTTATGTTGAGGTTTCAGGAGATGAGTCATTCAGATGCTTCATCAGGATAACCTGCTATGTGATCTAAGTCAGGTTTTGTGGTGTAGTAAATGTAATACACCATAATATTATCGACAGGTGTGAAAATTTACATTGTACTTCTGGAATATGTTACAGATTGGGTGTAGGTATATGTTAAATAAACCCACATTCAAACATATAAATCATGGTAAATGTTAAGAGTTTATTGTACGAATTGCTTTATCTGCTGTACTCTGGAAAGAGTCTAACATACTAGCCCAAAATGAAGATTGAAGGACATTACAAAATTGTTCTGGAGTGAAGAGCTAAAAGAGATATTGTAGAAGTTCTTCTTCTTTTGCCAGCAGAATAGATATGTTTTGAGTTTTCGAAAGAGGCTTAACTAGCAACCTGTAGCTTTCGAGTTCAATAGTGGGAGGGAAATATTTTTCAAAAGAAGTGGACAGCTGTGTGAGGTGCTTAATTAACACTGTCTGTATATCAAGGTTTATGGACATATTCTGGTTACATATCTTGTGGAAAATAATATTGAAGCTGTCAAACAGTCCTTCAGCTCTTCAAATCCCACCAACACTTTTTGTGGCCTTGGGCAAGTCACTTAACTCGCCATTGCCTCAGGTACAAACTTAGATTGTAAACCTTCCAGGGTCAGGGAAAAATCTACAGTACCTGATTGTAACTCACCTTGAACTATACTACTGGAAAGGCGTGAGCTAAATAATAATAATACGAATTTTTTTCTTTGAATGCAGAGGTTTTAGCATTAGCAGTTAATAGCGTGAGGTTTTTTACTCTGAAGTGATATTCAGTTTATTTAATATATCTGCAAGGTATGCAATGCCTCCTAAATTAGGTCATAAAACTGATAAACCTCTGCAGCTTGTCTTGTGGTGTTTGATTTGTTGCTTTCGCTTTGCCACCAGTAAGAAACATCAGGATTTCAGCGCACAATTCAAATGCTCATACCAGCACTTTTTCCCTTAACTCAGCCAACTAATCTCTGTGTAAAACAGTAAGCAATCGTAGTCACTGCCCATCTTGTTGCAAACGTGCCTTATAAGCCTTGTATCAAGCCACTAGATTTCACATGACTGATTAATCTGAACCATCGAATTAAAAATGTCGTTCAGTTTTGCAGGTATATTTTTCACAGCCAAATTTGCTCTGAGGAATACATACTGACTACTTCTACAAGAAGAGTGGGCAACTTAATTCTCATACCACCTGAAATAGGACCCTGCGTTGCGTTGGCACCATCAGCACAGATATCGAGGCACTTCTTCCAGTTGAGGTCATAAGTACTGTCACCATGTAGCCAGCCCTCCACCTAGGGTGCAGAAGGTTGGTCTGCCATGATAATCCTCTATTCAGAAAGTGAGACTACAGCCGTGGCTCTTGCAAGGTCTCTTGGGAGTTGTAGTCCCTTTTTTTGGCTCTCTGATAAAGAAGCAATTGTAGTCCGAGTGTTTAAGGCAAAATGACAAGGATTTATTCCCCTCACAAATAGAACTTTGGTGCAGAACAAAAATAGGACAGTCATCAGGAGTTTAGCGTAAGGCTTATATACAATAACTAAGGTAATTGCTTATTCACTCTCTGGTTCCAAAACATGCAGTGCTCGTTGCAAGTACAAAATGGAAAACAAAACAGCTTCTCACAGCAAAGGAAAATAGTTCCTATTTCTTTGCTGTTTCTCAGCACTTTTACTTCAAGGTTTAACACAATGACTCAATGTTGTCAGCCAAACAAAGGTGCAACCATTTGCATATCTGCTACTTCATCAACATTAGAGTCTATTTGCATATCTTCTGTCTCAGGACTAACAGCGTTTGCCTGCAAACTGTTACTATGGGATTTAAGATAACTCCCCTCTGTAAACTCAGGTGTTTGCTCTTTCCACAACTCAAAACAGCACGGGTTTAAAGTACCTGTTGCTCTGGAGTTTCTTCTTTGGCTCTCCTCTAATTCTTGGCAGCTATGAGGTAATACTTTTGTGCTGGGCTCCCACCTGTGCAAACTCTGAAGGCTTCCTTCTGACTGAAGGGCTCCCGGCTCTCTCTGTTCCAGCCAGTTCCTGGTCCCGGGGCGTGCCTTCCCTCCTCCTAGCCTGCTGGCTTTTCTCCTAGACCTGTAAGTAGTTTCTTTACCCGGTATCCAACCCTCAGGAGTTCCTGAGCCTCTCCAAGCCTGTCTTACCGGAGGTCTCTCTTCTCTCCTATCTTTGCTGTCCAGGACTCCTCTTTCTCCTCCTTTCCTTCCTTGTGTGGCTTCTTTTCCTTCTCTGCCACAACTCCAACTTTCTCTGCTGCCACGGCTCCAACTGCCGTCTGAACTGCAATTACCACTCCAGCCTGCACTCCAGCCTCCTCTCCAGCTTCCTTTCTCTCCTGCTTCTCCTCTCTCTCTTCTGGGAGCTAATGACGAGCAGGGCCGGATTTACCTTGAGTGAGGCCCTACGCCAACAAAAATTGTGGGCCCCCAGCAGGGGTGGCCCAAGGGGGGTGCGGGGCCTCATTTGCATAAGGGGCCTCATTTGCATAAATATTTGCATAATGTTACCATATACTAACTTTTAGTAAACGTGCCTCTTAATGAGTGTATGGATAAAGAAAGACTAAAAGATTTCTACATTACTATAATCCAGTGCCAACTGCCAGACACATTAGGAACTACTACAAACACTGCCCATTTAGAACCCATAGCAAACCCGCCGTATCCTAACAGCACTACCAGGACTCACAAAGCACCATACTCTACCAATCAAAAGGCAACACTGCAAATATTAAACCAATACATTTCAGAGAACAACAATACATGACCTACTGGGGAAAGAGAACAAGTGGCAATGTCAAATAGGAATTATAAACAGAACACCTCAGCTCAGTTACACATGCAGAACATAGACCATCACCAAACAAGTAATCACAATTTAGAAACAGGAAGACAATAATTCAACTGGGAATCCCAAAAGTCAAACTTAGAATGTACAACACTGTAGAAATAAAACTATACATTAATTTGCTCTTGTACTAAACAAAGCGCAGACGTTAATGATGCACATTTACCAGAGCTGACATATTCCAATTAAAAAATTCAAAATAAAGAGATATTTTTCTACCTTTTGTGCATTTTTTTCAGCTGCAATTGCTCCAGCCACTTTCTTCTGGTTTCTTTGTGTCTTCTGCTAACTCTCCATCGTCTGCTGTCCATTTGTCATTTCTTCTCTCTTCTAGTTTTTTTCCATTCTCTCTCTACATCTGCTTTAACATACTAATCTTTCTCCTTTTGCTCTTTCCTCATTCCTATTTCATCCACTCAAATTTTACCCCTCCATCCTCAATCCCCACTTACTCTCCCAATACCGGCCAATTGTAGATGTTTTATCCCTCCCACACAAAATATTTTTCCCTTCTCCATTTTACTCTTCCAGCCCCATCCCATTCTAATCCTCCCCCAACATCAGCTCCTTTCTAGTTCCAGCCTCACCCAGCATCCATTCTCTTCTAGTCCCTGCATCAGCCCATTTCCAGTCCTAGCCACCCATCAGCCCTTTTCCAGTCCTAGCAACCCCCCAACCCCAATACCAGTCCTAGCCCCCCATCAACCCACTTACAGTCCTAACCCCCATCACCCCATTTTCAGTTTAAGCCCCCCCTATAACCCATTACCAGTCCTAACCCCCCATCAGCCAACTTCCAGTCCTAACCCCATCAACCCATTTCTATTCAGCCCCCAATAGACCATTGCCAGTCCTAACCACCCATCAGCCCACAGCCCATTACCAGTCCTAACCCCATCAGCCCACCACCAGTATTAACCCCCCAGCCCCTTTCCAGTCCTAGCCCCCCCATAGCCCATTACCAGACAGCCCCCATCAGCCCACAGCCCATTACCAGTCTTAACCCCCCCCAAAGCCCATTACCAGTTCTAACCCCCCCCAACAGCCCATTACCAGTCCTAACCCCCCCAAAAGCCCAATACCAGTTCTAACCCCCCCAACAGCCCACAGCCCATTACCAGTCCTAACCTCATCAGCCCACCTCCAGCCTTAATCCCCCAACCCATTTCCAGTCCCAGCCCCAGCCCCCCCCAATAGCCCATTACCAGTCCTACCCCCCCCCCCAGCCTAAAGTAAAATTTAATTTTAAAAAAAAACCTGCTGGCTGCTGCCGCGGGGCCCCCTCTGCTGCCGCGGCAGCATGGACTGACCCGCGGGGGCCCCCTCTGCAAGCTCGCTCGCTCAGTCGCTCGCTCGGTCCCTCCCTCCCTCCCTCCGTGCAGGCTGTGAGAGGCGCGAAGGGAGACTGTCTCCCTCGCGTCTCTGTTAAGCCCGCAGGGGCTGATGGGAATTTTCCCATAAGCACCTGCGGGCTTAACAGAGACGCGAGGGAGACAGTCTGCCTTCGCGTCTCTCACAGCCTGCACGGAGGGAGGGAGGCACGGAGGGAGGGATCGAGCTTGCAGAGGGGGCCCCCGTGGGTCAGTCCATGCTGCCGCAGCAGCAGAGGGGGCCCCGCGGCGGCAGCCAGCAGGTTTTTTTTTATTTTATTTTTTTAAAAAAGCCTAACTTGTTCCATTTTTGTGGGCCCTTGCCAGCTGTGGGCCCTACGCCATGGCGTATAGGTAAATCCGGCCCTGATGACGAGGTTTTATAATTCTGTTCCCCTGGGCTTGGCTCTGCTCTCAACCTGAACAGGTGTGATTGATCAAGCTTCAGGCTTGCTGCTACGTCAGAGCTTGGGCGTGTCAGCTCAGCTCCTGTCTTTATCTGTTTACCTTTTCTTTGTAAACAGTGAGCCATGTGTTCTAGCTGCCTGTCAGTTTTAAAGGTGGAATCTTCCTTTCTCTCTATTTCCATGGACTCCGTAGGGGTCTCTACATCACAGTACAGATAAAGTTGTTAATTTTTTAAAGATATCTGCTCCAGTAGCTGTGGTTTCTAGATCATCATAGATCAAAATATCTTTGCACATTTCTCCTTCATACAAGTAGTAAAAGAATACTATCAGCACAGTTAGACCACTGGAATCAGTGCTCTAATTAAGTTGCAAAGTAAAAAAAGGATACAGTTTAAGTCTATGAATGAGTTGATTCAAAATGTTGGCTGCATAAAGCAAAATTGTTCTTTTTACAGTGTCATTGGAAAGTGGAGCCTCTTTCAATTTTGCTTTTCCCACACTTGGCTGTATTCTCAGGCAATTTTGATCAAAGACCAGTCTTTGCTCTGGTCCATGAAAGCCTTATTGCTTTTTGTGCATTTGCACCAAGTTGGAAGTGACTTGTGAATACTGACCCTTGATGCAGGCTTGTATGCCGAAACTTGGCCAAGTCAGTTCCTTTTAAATAAAATTTGGCTTTACGAAGACTTCACGTGTGTGGCTGTGGTTATTCTCCGCTCCTTTGTTGGACTGCTGTTGCTTGTTGCGGAGGAGTCCCTCTCTTTTGTTCCCTTTATATAATATGTTGTCATCTCATCAAAATAAGCAAGGGTTTTTATCATTCATGTGTGGATAATTTCTTTCAAACTATCTCATCAACATGAAGGTTTTCTTGGAGTTATTACTGAGTTTCTATTCACTTATTAACACAATGAAAATTGATTCACCTCCACATAATAGTAGTAGAAACCATATTTCAGATATTCTTGATGATGATAGCATGATTGCTTTTGATTTCCTAAATGACAGAAGGATGGCAAGGAAATCTTGGTTACACGATGCAAGGTACCACTTTAGAAACCACCACCCAGGAAAAGGATTTAGGCATCATCGTGGATAATACATTGAAACCCTCCACCCAGTATGCAGCGGTGGTCAAGAAAGCAAATAGAAAGCTAGGAATCATAAGGAAAGGAATGGACAATAAAACCAAGAATATTATAATGCCTCTGTATCGTTACATAGTGTGACTACACCTTTAATATTGTGTACAATTCTACTCACCATATCTTAAAAAGGATATAGCAGTATTAGAAAAGGTACAGAGAAGAGCCACCAAAATTGTAAAGGGGAGGGATGGAAGGATACTCCTATGAGGTAAAGGTTAGGGCTGTTCAACTTGGAAAAGAGACGGCTGAGGGAAGATATGATAGAAGTCTATAAATTAATGAATTGAGTGGAACGGATTACTGTAGATCAGTTGTTTATGCCATCAAAAAGTAGAAAGACTAATAAGATTAATTTTAAAAAATTATATTTTTTTACTCCATGTGTAATGAAACTCTGGAATTCATTACCGGAGGATATAGTAAAAGCTGTTAGTATAGCTGGGTTAAAAAATGTTTTGGAAAAGTTCATGGAGGAAAGGTCCATAAGCCATTATTAAAGAGGTCCCTGGAAATCCACTGTTTATCACAGGACAAGCATTGTGGAACCTGTGTACCTTTTTCTGAACCTGCCAGGTACCTGTGGCCTGGATTAGCCACTGCTTGAAACAGGATATTGGGCTTGATGGACCTTGGTTTGACCCAGTATGACATTTCTTATCTTCTTATGTTATGTTCTTAATTTTTTATGAATAGGCTCTGGAGATAATGGATGATGTGAATGGCCTTGTTGAGTGGTCCTCATTACAGTCCTTACTTGGCATGTCAATTTAAGGTGATTTTGGCTCCTCCTCACATTTTTCCCCTCACTCTTCCCCCCCCCCGCCAAAGTCCAATATCTCCCTCTATCTCTCCATCTCCCCAGCCATTTTTTCCTTTCCCTCAACCCATAGATCAACAGCTTTCTATCCCCTTCCCCTTCTCTATTCTCTCTCCCTCCAGTAGTCCGGCATCTCTCCTCCTCTTCCAGCCCAGCATCTTCTTCTCTCTGCCCCCCATCCCAGTCCAATATATCACTTCTCTCTCATAACCCAAAATCTCCCTCCCTTTCTCCCTTTCTCCCTATCCCCCTATCCCCCTTCCCCCAATCCAGCATATCCTCTCTCTATTTCTTTGTCCCCACTCCCCCCCCCCATGGCAAAAATACTGTGCGGCACCATCTCTGGTGTCGTCTTTTCTTTGGCAACAGAAAGGGATGGTGCCATGCATCTATCTTTATCTTTCTTTCTCTGAGTCCCCATAAGCAGCTAGTGCTGTCTGTAGCGTTCACTTCCGGTGCACAGTTCAAGGGCTCTGCGCACTAGAAGTGAATGCTACAGGCAGCACTGGCAACTGTTGCTGACTCAGAGAAAGAAAGATGAAACTGGAGATGGTGCTGTACAAAGCCGCAATCTTTCTGCTGCCAGAGTGCATGCACAATGCGTTGCACCAGCCCTGGACCTGCCACCTCATTCACAACTTATTCTCCCAATACCCAGTCAATCTTAAGAGTTTGTCATCTTTTCTCCCACTGAATTTAAAGTCTCCACCTAAGTCCCAGTCCCTGCTCTCCCCAATCTCCATATCCCAAGTACCTATCCTTCTGCCACCTACATTCTTCCCCACATCTACTTAGCTACTTCCTTCTGATTTTCATTGATCCTGCCATTCTTCTTCTTACCCCAGCATCTATTTGTATACCTCTCCCTCTCTCTTTTCCTCTGTATAACCTTGTTTCTTTCCTCTCACACAAAATATGTGTCCTCCTCCAGCCTCACTCCCCCCCCAGATTTTGCTTTGCTTTTCTCCACCCTGACCCCAGCATCTGCCCTCTTTCAGCCCCCCAGCCCCAGCATCACCCCTTTTCTATCCTCCTCAGCATCAGCTCCTTTCCAGTCCCAGACCCTCACAGCTTTGTCTCCCTTCTAGTTCCAGCTCCCAGTGGCAGTCCTCCTCCAGTATCATCTCCCTTCCAGACCCCCCATTCTCCAGCATCAGCCCATTTCCAGTCCTAGCTCCCCAGCAGTCCTATTCCAGTGCCAACCCCCCAACATCAGTCTTCCTCCAATCCCAGTCCCTCCCAGCATCATCTCCCTTCCAGTCCCAGTCCTCCCATTACCCAGCATCACTCCTCCTCCAATTGCAGTCCATCCCAGCATCATCTTCCTTCCAGTCCCAGTCCTCCCAACCTCCCCAAGCATCAGCCCATTTCCAGTCCTAGCTCTCCAGCAATTCTCTTCCAGTGCCAGCCCCCTCCCGCATCAGTCCTCCTCCAGTCTCAGACCTTCCCAGCATCATCTCCCTTCCAGTCCAGTCTCCTGTTCCCCAGCATCAGCCCATGTCCAGTCCTAGCTCCCTAGCAGTCCTGTTCAGATGCCAGCCAGTCCCTCCCCCCTAAGTGCAGTCTTTTTCAAGTGCCGGCCGCACCCCTCCCCCCCCCCCCAGCATCAAACCCACCAAGTCACCTTCTCTCCCCATCCTCCCTGCAGCCCTGACACAGCCTGCACGCATTGCACAGCCATGGGAATGATGTCCCTGTTCCCGCAGCTGTGCTAAGTTACAGCTGCCAGGACTGCAGAGCCTCTAAAAGTGAAACTGGGGCACTTCTTGTCTCTTGTGCAAGACTAGAAGTGCCCCAGTTTCACTTTGAGACTCCGCAGTCCCGGCAGCTGTATCTTAGCACAGCTGCGGGAATGAGGGAAATCGATCCCTCACCTATGAAGAGTTGAGCCAGTGAGGCAGGCCTTCAGGTCTCACTGGCTCACCTTTTAAGCCAGCAAGACCTTGGGGCTCCTTGGGGAATGGGGCCATGTGCAGGTAACATGCTTGCACATGTATAGGGCCGGCCCTGGATGCAGCTTTGCTGAATGCACCATGCACTGCGCCCTACATATGCCTTGCTGGCCCCACATATGTATGCCTCTTTGGCACTCACATTGGGCTGGGCCAGCATAGGTTGATGTGCAGGGTGGAGATGGAGCACTGGGGAAACAATGAGCAAACATGCAACCACTTCCTGACTGAGTCTGTGACTGCCGGCTTGCTTTTTATTTTAGCTGGACTTTGGTGTGCAAACTGCCAGCACTGACTCTGAGGGGCAAGTGGCGTTCGGTGCAAAATCCCCATGGTGTGCAACATGCAGTAGATTGCCATATTGGATGAAGTCCCTGAGGTATCCCTAGGGGTTCACGTTTATCTAATTGAGAACCACATTAATACAGGATTCAACTGGCATTTGATATGGCCTGAGAAGTGCTTGTAAATCTATAAAGATAAATTTGTGATGCTAGTTTTATTGATTGAGCAGATTAGTGTGGAAATGCATTTAACGGTCAGAACAAGAGGGGATATCCATTGTCGCACACAGGATGAGATCAAGGAGAATACAACATCGCCTGCATATCTCATTTCATACCTTCTTCGTGACATCATACACAATACATATATTTCCGCATTTCTCCAAGAGAATTCTGTGCTGAAGATCATGACCACACATACTCATACAATAAGCATGGGTAAACGATAGTGACAGTCGGGGCATTTTTCCTAGCAAAACCGGTGCTCGTATGCATGGCACTTTCATCAATACATGAGGATCATGGGTCAATTTTAGCAGGCAATGAAAACGTTGCCAGAGCTCGGGACCACCGAGTACCCAGTGAAATAAGACCTGGTGACAGTATAGATGCATTTTCAGACTGTAATAATATTTCTTGAACATTGGAAGGACAAGCCCATGTAGATGATAATCAGCAGCCCACTTCCTAAATGAGATAGTCTCTCTCATAGAATCCTCTGTGCATGTCTTCTCTCTTGTTAGGTGCACGAGTATTGGATGTAGGCAGACATGTAAGGAAAGCTGGCATCTGTAAAGGAGTTTCACATATGGCGGAAAAAGACCAGTCAATGCCAGTTGTATTTCATATCCCTTTCATCCCCACCCCCTCACTCCTCTACCTTACCTACTTAGAATGTACCTAAATAGCCACTGTAAACCACTTTGATTGAAGGATAAGGTGATATAGAAAACTGGATAAATAAATCCAGGCAGCAAAGTTAGATATTCCTTTTCACAACTGTTAACACAGCTGGAAGATGAGAAGTCTGTCCAGGTGGATTCTACTCATACCCTCTCATTCAGTTGTAAAGACTACTTGGGTTTTGCAACTGGTATCGGCAACAACATCCAATGTCCCTACTAATAATTGCCAGAATTGTATAGAATAGGGCTGGTACTTTCCAGAATCTTAAAAGTTCCTTCTGCCATTCAGTGTAGGATAGGAGGGACTCCATATAAAAACCTCACCTTAGAGGGAGGGAGTATCTTTGGCCACTAACAATCAAACCAGAATGACATAGGTGGGTGTTTGCCCCTCGGTGGGCAAGTGCCTCTGACACCCAGCCAGAGTACAGCATTCACCAAAAAGAAGGATCTGCATCAATCACCATAACCAGCTAAATAGAACTAAAAGAGTCTTGGAGCCACTGCATATATGGAGGAGAGTGTTCAGCCTGTAGATGAGGACTCCTGCATTGAACACCATCGGAGTAAAAATCAACACCAAATAAGACTGCCCAAGGGGCATAAGTGAAGGGAAGTGAGTCACTACAGTACAGCGGAGCTGAAAGATACCAGCCCTAAGCCAAATCATTTTGATGATAGAGGGGAGGACAGAAGACTAAGGGGGTTATTTGGAAGCCCTATTTGTGCATTAAACTTCTGAAAACAGGCATAGAGACATTCAAAGCACAAGTCTGGTCTGTGGATGCCCAAGTCTGAACGAGGGCATGATGCAAGTGTGGCTGGCGTGTTCCCAGGAACCTAGATATCAATGCCTGATATCAAAAACATCCTGGACATCCAGAGTCATGTCTAAATTTAGATCTGCTCCAGGCACGAATGAACATCAGGAAAGTGCTTGTTTTGGCTGAAAAACATCCAGAGGGTGTAGAGAAGATACCGTAGCACTCAGCACAATCACAATGATAGCAAAAGTGGGATATGAACCCTGGCCCTAGCCTACTACTCTAACCATTAGGCCATTCCTATACATCCAGGTTCTGAAATACTATTCTGGGGACATCCATGTTTGTGAAACTATGTCTTCACCTGGACATGCCTGCTCTTTTTCAGATGTTCTGACTTAGATGTCCCAGATTACACTTGGAGGTCCTTTCTAAAATGCCCCTCCACGTCACTAACTAATTTTATAAGCTAGTATATAATTTAAGCAAATTTTAGAACAGAAGAAAATATCTAATATAGGAGTGCAGATTTGGGAAGGAATGGGGTAACTACTCCTTGTACATTATAAGAAGAAACTAATTGCATTATATTTAAATGATAAATTGTTAATCAGTGACCCTTGGTTCAGAACACAGACTTACGGCTTGAATGAGAGTTTGCCAAGTGCCAAAGCCTTAAATAATTATTGCCACATAGTATCTAATCTTCTCACAAGTCTGAACCCCAGAGCCAGACCAAAGGTTTCTGCCGCCCCAGGCAGAAGCCCCGGCCATGCCGCCCCCCTCCACATGGCCAGCCATGCTGCACTACCATCCCCTCGCCGTGCTGTGCCGTGCCACTGATTCCGATGGCGGGGGCAGCTCAGCTCAGCTTGGCGGCAGGCTATGTGCTTCGGCACACATGGCCTGCCGCTTCTGACCCCTTTCCAAAACAACTTCGGGGGGGGGGGGGTCAAATGTGGCAGCCGCTGAGCCTAACCTTCTCCCCCTGGAATCAGCAGCAGCAGCACAGCTCGGCACATGGAGGGACGGCAGGCCAAGTGTGCTGTGCTTTCCAAGAAGCCTCCTGCCCTAGACAGCCACCTAGCCCTCCTAGCCGTACTAAACCCTGATATTTAACACTCCAGGAGCTCTGAAAAACTCTGAGCAACAGCTCATTAGACTGCTGTGCTCCCTTGTCTGTCTAGTAATTTATGACAACTACCTGGATCACACAGAAAGAGAGCTACATAGCTTTTCCAGATCAAGTGATGTTTGTTTGGTTTTTTTTAAGTAGAGGTTAGTGAAAAAAACGGATTTGTTTTTGTGATAGAGGGAGACTTGCTAAATCATCTTTATCATGGTATTTTCCAGGTTGGACTATTGCAATGTCTTTTATATGGGGTTGCCTCTGAAGCCAATGAGATGTTTGCAGTTAGTCCCTAATGCAGCTGCCTGGCTTTCGTGGGCTGTGACCTGAGGGATCATGTTTCCACTTATCTGGAACAATTGCAGTGGTGACCTATTGCTTAACAAGCCTATTTGCTCTTTAAAGCTTTGCATGGTTTGGGCCCAAAATACTTGCATAAGAGACTGAGGGGTATGTTTACTAAACCGTCTTAAAGTGCGCTCTGCGATGTTATCGTGCAATAAGGTACCTTATCGCGCGATGATGGCGCGTTCTAAGGTGCACAGGTACCATATCGTGCGATAACGCGCGCTGCGGCGCAAACGAGCGCTGAAGGTGGGGAAAGGCCCCCGGAGGGCGGAGGAAGGCTCCCCAGGGGCGGAGAGAAGGGGTCAATGGGCGGAGAGTGGGAGGGGAGAGGCTCCCCGCACACTAACGCTGTGAAATCCGAGTCACAAAACTAGCGCCAGTGAAACCCTGGCGTTAGAAAAGATTTAAAGGGAAGAGAAACCATTTCTGTCAGCAATGTACAGCAAAACCAGGGAAACCAACAAAACAGTGATAAGTGTGATACATGTGCATGGAACAGAAGGGTTAAAGAAACAGTGAAAAGGACCCCAACAAAATATAGAAAAAACATAACCAAGCTGGGTAAGAGTGATAGTAATGGGAAACAGCAAAAAACACCCCCAAGAAAGTACCCAAAAAGAAATATATGAAATGCGTAAGGGTCCACGCACCATCCCCATACAGGATGAATGATCCCACAGGGATATTGTGCTGTGCAGGGTGTCCCTCTCCATTGGACAGGCTCCCTGTGGTGTGCACATGTCCCACAACAGCAGGGCGGGCATGTCGGAATGGGTAACTGGACA
Source organism: Ichthyophis bannanicus (assembly GCA_033557465.1). Lineage (NCBI taxonomy): Eukaryota > Metazoa > Chordata > Amphibia > Gymnophiona > Ichthyophiidae > Ichthyophis > Ichthyophis bannanicus. The sequence goes on along the minus strand of CM066035.1, from coordinate 406,881,115 downwards.
GATGCTGGGAAAGGGGACACAGAGGGCCGCAGGCGGCACATGCTGTGGTGCAGCTGGGCCACAGTGCAGATCAGGGTGATGCCTAGGTGGGCCATAGGAATGCTGAAACAGTAGAGCAGCCAGACAGCAAATGATGAGGGTCCAGCATGGGCACGAGTTCACCCCCCACAGTGTTACAGGGGATAGTACCAACATTGGCAGGCGGTGTTGGGGGGAAGCGCGGACATCTATGCAGCCACCTTCACCCCAGAACCCGCACCATAGGCAGCTGCCTACCCGCACACTGGATGGCTGGACACTGTGCTCCACCAGCACCACCAGCAGAAGGGCATGTCGGCAGGGTGGCCGAGGGTGGGGGAGGGGGCAGGGGAGGGTGCAGTGGCAGCTGCGCACAGTGGACCATGGCCCAGCCCTGTGTAGGTGGGTGCCATGCACTGCAGCACACAGGCCCTGTCTGACGAACAGTCATGGCATCGCCGGAGAAGAAAGCACCTCTGTGGCCACATTGTGGTGCAGTACACACAGGCAGTGCGCTCAAGAGCAGAAAGTCACAGGTTCAAATCCCAGCTGAGGGCCAGACATTCCAGGCCCCATATTTTACCCATCACTAAGCCGTGGCAGTCAAAAGTGGACCTCCAGTGCAGAGAACACAAACATGCTGCAAAGGCCCATATTTTTCCCTACAGAGCGTTGACATCATAAGCATGTGCATCACCTACACCTGAGTCCCCAAATGCAGCCTTGGAGGGCCACAAATCACACAGGGCGCACGCTGTCTCCAAGATAGGAACATGTCAACATGGCGTCGCAGGGGTACGGGTGGAGGAGGGACCATTGCCCGCTGGCCAAAGCGGAACGTGCACGAGCTCTGTTCAGGTGGGTGCCGTGCAGTGCAACAGACGTACATTGCTTGGCCAACAGTCATGGCATCCCCAGGGAGGAAAACATCTCTGTGGCCACATTGTGGTGCAGTACACACAGGCAGTGTGCTCAAGAGCAGAAGGTCACAGGTTCAAATCCCAGCTGAAGGCCTGACATTCCAGGCCCCATATTTTACCCACCACTAAGCCGTGGCAGTCAAAAGCGGACCTCCAGTGCAGAGAACACAAACATGCTGCAGAGGCCCATATCTTGCCCTACAGAGCGTAGACATCATAAGCATGCGCATCACCTACACCTGAGTCCCCCAAATGAGGCCCTGGAGGGCCAAACAGCAATCGTGACCCATGCTGTCCCGAATAAAGATGTCTGTGCTGCATGACACTGTATCGCCCACATGGTATGCAGATGTATCTCATGCATATTCATTAGGGACAGCATGGAAACCCGAACAGTGTTTGGCCCATTAGGACTGGTGTTGGGAGGCTCTGCCTGAGAGCAGCGGCCAACAGGGCCGGACACACCTGCACCCACAGGCGCCATTTCCCAAAGCTTCCTGGAGAGGCAGAATGTTGGGCCCTACGTGGCGCCCCCAATACTAGCCCCTGCATACCTTAGCAATGCCACCCTAAAACCGGGGATGAGGTAAACACATATAAAAAGGTTGCTATGAACAATGGCTGATAGATAATCCTAAGTTAGGTACAAACTGCCCCTTGATCCGTAGCACAGCAACCTCCACGATGTCTGTGAAGCGTGTAGCAGGTCTGTTGTCCAGAAGTGTCCTGCACCCTGTGGAGTGACCCCAACAATGCTGCGGAGCATAGCCATGTTTGTGCTGTAACCAGGCCTGGTGAAGTGGGAAGGGCTGCAAAATGCCTCTACATTGGCACAATGCTGCCACAGGTGTGAGAGAATGTCTCTGTCCATCCAATGTGTGGTGGATGCTAACACCTTATGCAGACCACACTGCTTGCAGTGTTCAGAGTGTTAGTCTGCCAATGTGCATAATGAGGAGCAAGGTATTGTGGGTATAGCCTGGACAGGGTGGCCTGGCCAGGATGCAGCAGCACATGGCATAGGGCAATGGCTGTGACAGTGTAGTGCCCAGCCACCACCTGCAGGGACAGGGTGGCCACATAATGTCCCACTGGGAGGCACCCTCACCATGACTGGACAGTGACCATGGCATGGCTAGGTGCCCCATAGCGCTATATAGTTTTGCCATGAGGTGATATATATGAGTTCCCCATCTGTGGGCCCAATCACTGACCTATCTGCTCGGTGAGTGTGTTCACATCCCAGGTTTGGGGTGAACACCTCACCCCCAGTACTATGGACTAGCTAGCAGACTGCATGCATTGTCTATGTGTATTGCTCAAACACCTTGCAGGGTGCAGCAGATGGAGACCCCCTGTGCTTACTGTTCGGGAAAGTCCGATAGTGGTGGGGGCCAGCTGAACATCTCCAGTCCTACTGTTTGTCCCCTATTCCCCAATGGATGCGTACAGAATTGCTGGGGCCTCCCTGTAAGCTGTCTGTACCCCAGATGCATTGAGGTGGATGGTCGCCACCATCACAGGGATGCGGATGTGTTGGTGGGGGATACTGAGCTCTAGGGGACAGTATGGGTGGTACGACATAATCTGCCAAAGGGTCCACCTCCCCCCCCCCCCCAGCATGTGGCCATGGCACCCTCACAGGATATGCCCTAACCTGGGTGCATCATAGTCCTCAAGGGCAAAACATAACTGTGGAATACCAATGGACACAGATGTATGCCCAAGTGCATCTGCAAGAACTATCTATCACACACTGTCAGTGATGGGGTTATGCAGCATAGCCTATTTCAGCTACGCCAGGTGCTCTGGATATGGTGCTGTTAGACCCACCTCACCCTCAGGGTGAGCACTGGAACCGCACAATGTGATGGCCTGTAGCTACCCTGTGCCAGTAACACATACGGCCAGTACCCCCTACCAGTCTGCGGTGCTGTGGGGGTGCATACCCCATCCCATGGGTATCTGAAGAGTGCCGATTGACATGTGCAGTGCATCATGGGTATGTGTGGTATAACCCTATCCCGGTAACCACAGCAGACGGATCGTGGGATGACCTGAGGTCCCACTGTAGCCAGCCAGCGGTTATGTAACAGCTATGGAGATGTAGCTCATTGGTGACCTTACTGCCTGAGGAGCGAGAGGTCATGGGTGTGAACCCACAGTGGGGGTCTCTGATAGTGCTAGCAGAAGCTTCTATGTTCCCTACGTCTATGTAGTGTTGCCAGCAGCAACACCCTCAGTACTGTAGACCGAGGTTGCCTCAAAAGCGCACCAGAAAGTGCCAAAACGGTGCACCATAAGGTGACCTATGATGTGCCCTATAAGGGAACAGTATAATGTGTTGTGGCGGACAGTGCACCTTATAATGTGTCTGCTGGATAGCCCCATAGGACGCCTGATGCGTCACATCAGGGTAAGGCTCTGTGAGAGTGTGTGTGCTGGCAGCACATATGAAAATAAAAGGAAACTGCCTCAGACATCACCGCTGATAGTAGAGGGCAATGTATCAGGCAGTCAGATGCAATAGCCCCACTGGGTGCTTGAACTAATGACGCCTGTACCATAAGGCAGACTGTAAACCAATGCGCCACACCTGTACCACTAGGTCTGTATGTCAGCACACCTACCTACGAATGACGTGCATTAACGTGGCACGGCTACCCCCATAGTGCCATACTGAGTGCCATGCCACCTAATGTGCGCTTCCCACATGTATGCCAGATAACAGCCCCCCCCCCCCACGTCATTCTGCACATAATTGCAGGGCTCACATTAAGACAGATATGTGTAGAGTCCTCCTTAGTGTCTCTGTGTAAGCAGTCCCTGCTATGTGCAAAGGCATGGCACAACGGATAAGACATTACCCCAGGCACCAGTGGTGATGGGTTCGAGACCCTGGTGGGTATGGAACCATATAAATGCACAGATGACAAAGTGTAGTTTTTAGATGGCATACACATCAGTGAAAAGTGTGTATGCAGCAGAGATCGATGTAGACATTGTTGGCGACACCAAATCATGTGTAACTCACATAGCATAGAATAGTACAGGGGACAGATGGCCACAGCGCACGCTGCGGCGCGTAGCGCAGCATGCGTTCCAACGCGCATGTGCGTACGTTGCAGCGTGCATGCATACGCACGGCAAAGGTGAAGATGGCAACCAGGTCTAGGAAACCTCCCTTCACAAGGCAGGAGCTGCGGCACCTGGCAGGGCTGATAGCCCTAAAGCAGGAGAAGCTTTTTCCAGGGTCCTCAAGGCGACAGGACCTGGTCCGGGTCAAGAGGGCATGGGATAGAGTTACACGGTGCTACAACCGTGCAGCTGCATACCCATGGGAGGTAAGTGCATGGGGACAGGTCAGTTGAACCATACACATATCCAGTGTTGACTGCAGCTGCGCATCCTGGTGTGTGTAGGTAGTCTATCACAATTAGTTGTGTGTAGCAGGTAAACCCAAACCCATGTGCCATATTGTCTATGTAGGACATCTGGTTGCTCCGGCCGTGACCCAGGGGGCCAGAGCCCTGTTTACAGGGGCCCTGATGCCATCCTGGTGTCATGACAGCTGCTGCCATTGATGTCTAAACAATAACAGTAACACAGGTAGCCCACATATATGCCTAAGGAGGTGGTCCAAACAGCATGGCCATATGGTGGGTCTGCATTTCCAGGGTGACACATCAGCCCTACCCTCAGTTACCCAGAGAGTCCAATGAAAGTGGGTACTCAGTCGTTCTGGTGATATGGTGTATGTAGCTGTCTAAATTAGATAACCCACCCTGTCCCCAGGAGGGCTGAGGGCCCATCAGAGTGGGCTCTCAGTCACCCTGGTGATATGGGTGTGTGTGCAGTTGCAGTTTAAACCATCCTCCATCCCCCCAGGAGGGCTGAGGGCCCATCAGAGTGGGCTCTCAGTCACCCTGGTGAGATGGATTTGTGTGTGTGCCTTTGTAATTTAAAACATCTTCCTTCTCCCCAGGAGGGCTGAGGGACCATCAGAGTGGGCTCTCAGCTACCCTGATGAGATGGATATGTGTGTGCCTTTGTAATCTAAAACATCCCCCCACCCCCCAGGAGGGCTGAGGGCCCATCAGAGTGGGCTCTCAGTCACCCTGGTGAGATGGATATGTGTGTGCCTTTGTAATTTAAAACATCATCCATCTCCCCAGGAGAACTGAGGGCCCATCAGAGTGGGCTCTCAGTCACCCTGGTGAGATGGATCTGTGTGCTGTTGCAGTTTAAAGCAACCTCCCTATCCCCAGGAGGGCTGAGGGCCCATCAGAGTGGGCTCTCAGTCACCCTGGTGAGATGGATTTGTGTGTGTGCCTTTGTAATTTAAAACATCTTCCTTCTCCCCAGGAGGGCTGAGGGCCCATCAGAGTGGGCTCTCAGCTACCCTGGTGAGATGGATCTGTGTGCTGTTGCAGTTTAAAGCAACCTCCCTATCCCCAGGAGGGCTGAGGGCCCATCAGAGTGAGTTCTCAGTCACCCTGGGGAGATGGATCTGTGTGCTGTTGCAGTTTAAAGCAACCTCCCATCCCCAGGAGGACTGAGGGCCCATCAGAGTGGGCTCTCAGTCACCATGGTGATACGGTGTGTGATGCTGATGTGTGCTAGGATAACAGACTCGGATGGTGCCCGGGACCTGAATGCAACGTTTGGTATGTTCCTCAGTGCCGAGTTTAACGTATACCGGGGTAGGTTGCATATATCCCCTAGTATGGGGGGAGTGCCACTCCACACACGTATGTGAGGTACCCCAACGGTGAGGTGGGTGCAGATGTGAATGTGCTGAGCAGCACCCAACCCCCACGGGCAATGGGATATGACTACAGAGGCCTGTAACAGAGCCATGTCCTCAGAACTGTATGCTGAGTCAGGACACCCATCCACCCACTCGGCAGCAATGCCACCCCTGGTTGCAGAGGAACATCACAGATGCTTTTGGAAGGATCTATGCACCTGTCAGGTCTGCACTACACTGCCCGACACCCAGACAGGAGCACAGTTGGCAATGGGCCAGTACGTTGTGTAGGACCTGGCCCCTGTGGCTGCAAAGCACCATTGACCTACCTAGACCGGTCCCTGGTCATGGGCCATAGGTATACTAGAGGGACAAATGTCAGGGTAGTTACTCCAGGCAAAGTGCACAGGGCCACCCACCCACTGCTCGATGTGTGGACACATCACCCATGTGTTCTGAGGTATGGTGTTGCCATTGGGGATGCGTTGGATGAAGTGGTCAGGACAGGGGGACAGCCAATGTGGCCTATGGCCACAGCAGGGGTCAGGGGTCCCCTGGACACCATCACGGCAAACCACATGTGACAAGGTGCTGCCATGTCATGCAGAGAGAGCATAAGAACACTGAACAGTCTGTCGAGGGTAAAGTGCACAGGCCACATAGGTGTCACTGCAGACATGCCCATACCTACAGCCACACATTGAGGTGGCACTGGCAGAAGCCAAGACCTGACACACGGAGCAGTGTGGCAGGAGACACCGCCCCCAGAGAGGTTAGCATTGTGTCGTCCACACAACAGAGAGATATGGTCACTGATGCCCCCACTCATTTCTCGCCACGCACAGGTGGAGGACCTAAGGAAAAAGGCCCGGTAGCTACGGCTGCGCCATCCGGAGTATCTCTCCCGCCTCCAAAGGAGGGCGATGGCCCAAGGTGTAGGTGAGTTGGGCTGTTGATGCAGAAGCATAAGGGATGTCACGCTGGCGCACTAGCCTGTGTGGTGCCTCAATATGTACATGTGCCAGGTGACCCACAGGACAATGATCTTATGCCTGTCATCCTCCACAGAGCGCAATGCTGCTGGTGAGGGCCCGTCAGCACCTGAGCGGCCCCTACCATGCCCAACCGCCCGCCACACCACTGAGGACGAGGAGGAGGAGCAAGCCACAGAGGCAGAGGATGAGGCGGTGGCTGAGGAGATGGTGGACGCTGAAGGGGGGGGACAATGTGGGCATGGAGGGGCTGGGGGGATGGGGCGGAAGGGGAGGGAGTGCGTGCGTCTGATGTGTAGGAGGGTGGGGCAGAGGGGGGAGCATGGGGGAGTCAGAGAGTGAGAAAGAGCTGTCAGGGGGGGAGGAGCAGGGCCCTGGGAGGGGAGAGGGTGCCAGGGCAAACAGGACACCACAGGGCGGCAGGGGCCCCTGCCAGCCACCGCGTCTCCCTGTACAGGATGTATGGGTAGGAGTGGACGCACCAGCCATGGACACACACGGCCTGCATGCACATGCCACCACGCAGACACCTGGCACCATGTGTGTGTGTGGTGGCATTTGCATCCACGACATGCATGTGGCCCTGGTTGGCATGCAGCACACCCTGCATCAGGTTGTTCACAGCAACCGGTGGCTGACAGCGGCTGTTCAGTGGATGGCAGCAATTCCAGCGCAGCACAGCCAGAGGGCGTATGAGCAGTTCCACAGAGCCAGAAGCAACGTGCTCTGACACTGATTGCATTAGTAGCAAGCAGTTTCACCTGAGATCAAGCCCAAAATGTTCAAACCAAAAATCCCTTTATAAAGGAAACCAGATGGTAGAAAAGGGGAGCAGTAGGAAGAGCTGGCAAGGCAGCAAGGAGAGCAGTAGTAAGAGCCGGCAAAGCAGCAAGGAGAGCCGTGGAAGCAACAGGAGCGGCGAACGTAGCCTAACCAGGAACATAGCCAGAAGCACATCAAGTATCACTGCAAGAGGCTCAGCAAGAGGCTCAGGACGGAGCAAAGTCGGGAGCAGCAGTTTGGATAGCTGTTTGGAAAAGGAATCTGGAACAGGACAGCTTCCACATGCAGCCAACTCAAAGAGACAGAATCCAAAGGACTTTCACTCAAAGGGATAGAGTCCAGAGAGGCCAAACATATTGGGACAGAGTCCATAGCAAAGCAAACAGAAGAAGCAGTCTGCCGGATAAAAGCAACTCTCCTAGCCCAAGTAAGTTCATTGTATCAAACCAGCAAGGAACAAGGAGGGGAAGTTCCTACTACAGAGATACCTTTGCTAAGAACCACAAAGGGTGGAAATCCATACTGATAGCCCTGAAAGCAGAGCACTGCATAGAACAGCTTGTCTGCCTGAGAAAGCACGTTACAAGGAGAGCTCTGGGTGTGGCAGCTTAGAGAAGCCAAGGTATGCAAAATCCTTAATTCTAAGAGAAAGTTTTACTGATGAAAACCCTGTTCAAAGAGTTAAACTTTATAAGGGGAGAAGAAGTAAAACTGACCTTTTACAAGCATTTCCCCAAAAGCTTAGTAAGAGAGTTTTATGGGAAGCAAAAGAATCCCTGTGAGGATTTAACAGGGAGTGAAAATTATCATTCATCTGAGGAGGGCAGTGACCCTGAGTCAATGGACTTTGAATATGCAAACAGTATTCCCATTCCTCAGGAGGAGCTGATGGAATGTAATCTTTGTTCAGCAGCTAGCATGAATTCCCTGCAGGATTTATAGTGAGAGAAGAACTCTGCTGTTGGTGAAGTTCTTTGTGTCTTACTGGACCTTAGCATTGACCGGGGAAATAAAGCCTTGTTACTCTACACTTTGGCTTGAATTGTTCTTCATAAGGAGTTCTGTACTACAAGGACCAGAATCCTCTAGGCCCTTTAGGTCAATCACTCCTTAAAAATTAATTAAATGCGCCAGATGCCCTTACTTCAACCAACCACTAGGGGCACCTGGTGACATAATGGCATAGTTGGCAGGATATTGGGACAGCGCCCTAAGACGCTAAAAATAAAGGAAGAAACCACTAATACTGGGTGAGAAAAACCCGAAACGGATTCGAAGCAAACCTGAACCGGATTCAGAGAAAAACCCAGAACGGATTTGAAGAAAACCCGGACTGTAGTCCAGGAAACCCGAACCGGACCGAGGAAAATCCGGATTGGATCTGAGGAAAACCAGGACCAGGAAGACGAGACCAGGAGCGGAGGTCATCAGTTGCTACCAGCAGTCGTAGAGGGCTACGTCGTGGAGCTGCTGCAACCTTGTCTGGGAGCTCGAGTCTACTCTACTACCAGGTAAAGGTAGAGGGGTAGAATGGTCTGGATACTGGTTGGAAAAAAAAAATTAATAAAGGAGGAAAAAAAAGGGAGAAAAGGGCTAAGTGTTTGTGGACCACACTTGGTTTTGTTTTCTTTTCTTTCTCTTTTCCCTAGGTAAATTCCCTCAATATGGAGCAGAAGGAATTAATAGAGTGGATGATGATGCAGTTTGAGAAACAGAGAGAACTTGCCTGTCAAACCCAGCAACAAGCCATACTAGCATTGCAGGAACAGCAGAAGCCCTTTCTACACCTGATGGAGGCTTGGGCAGCCCAGCAACAAAAGGTGCCGGAGGGAGCCTCCAATCAACAGGGACAGGTTTCTGGACTGGGCAACTGGCCGGTAGGACCAGCCATCTTTTATTCTCTGACCATAGGAAAACTAGCAGCCACCGATGATATCGACGACTTTATTGACTCTTTCGAAAGGATAGCTAGTTCAGTAAAATGGCCTAAAGAACAGTGGTCAATTAGGCTAGCAGCTTCTCTTACGGGGGAGGCGCTGTCTGCCTATCGGGCAATGCCAACCGCATTAGCGGCGGATTATACCGAGGTGGTGAAAGCCATACGGGAGCGCTTAGGCCTAACACCCCTCGTATATAATCGCATGCTGCGAGCCACACGCCTTAAGAAGGGTGAGACTCCGAAAGTATTAGGCCATAGGCTTAGGAGCTTAGCGGAAAAATGGCTAAGACCTGCTGGTAAAAATGTTGAAACGATTATGGATGAAATAGTCCTAGAACAGTTTATGCATGCAGTGCCCAGCAATGTGCAGAGCTTCCTAATTCTACAAAATTGTAGCACCACAGCAGATGCCATTGTTTTGACGGAAAGATATTTGGAGGCAGATTTGGCCACCCAAAATTCTAAATAGGTTTCCGAAAAGGCAAGCGGTGCGTACAAGCAGACCTTAGGAGCTCTCTCTCATTGTAAGACACACAATGTAAAATGTAATAATGCTTTGTCAAAATATGCTGATAAAACATGTTTTACTTGTGGAAAGACCGGTCACATGAGAACTGAGTGCCAAGCACGTGTGGCTCTCCTAGGAGAGAACCAAAAGATACCGTGTGAAGATTTAATCTTGCATGTGTTTGTGCAAGGGGTTCCAACCAAGGCTCTACTTGATTCCGGTGTGGATCAAACAATGATCTCTCGCAAGCTTTGGTCCATAATTAAGGAGCGAGCAGAGTCCGCACCGGATCAACCAGAACGCCAGGTAAAAATAAAATGTGTTCATGGCACTGCCACTTTGTATCCTGTCTATAACCTAACTATAAAAGGTTTGGGAATAACACAAAAAATGTTAGTAGCGGTTGTACCCAAGTTACAGCAGGAGTTAGTCTTAGGTCGAGACTGGCCACACTTTAAAAGAGCGTTAGAAGAAGGATTAACGTCTCGGGAGGCTCTTGCATCTACAAGTCCATAGCAAAGCAAACAGAAGAAGCAGTCTGCCGGATAAAAGCAACTCTCCTAACCCAAGTAAGTTCATTGTATCAAACCAGCAAGGAACAAGGAGGGGAAGTTCCTACTACAGAGATACCTTTGCTAAGAATCACAAAGGGTGGAAATCCATACCGGGTTTGCCTGATAGCCCTGAAAGCAGAGCACTGCATAGAACAGCTTGTCTGCCTGAGAAAGCACGTTACAAGGAGAGCTCTGGGTGTGGCAGCTTAGAGAAGCCAAGGTATGCAAAATCCTTAATTCTAAGAGAAAGTTTTACTGATGAAAACCCTGTTCAAAGAGTTAAACTTTATAAGGGGAGAAGAAGTAAAACTGACCTTTTACAAGCATTTCCCCAAAAGCTTAGTAAGAGAGTTTTATGGGAAGCAAAAGAATCCCTGTGAGGATTTAACAGGGAGTGAAAATTATCATTCATCTGAGGAGGGCAGTGACCCTGAGTCAATGGACTTTGAATATGCAAACAGTATTCCCATTCCTCAGGAGGAGCTGATGGAATGTAATCTTTGTTCAGCAGCTAGCATGAATTCCCTGCAGGATTTATAGTGAGAGAAGAACTCTGCTGTTGGTGAAGTTTGTAACCATTTCTCTGCTGATATATTAATTTGTTTTGATTTAAAAGAAGCCTTAGCCCAGACTTACACTTAACTGTGAAACCTACAACAGTTGATTGTTTGAAATGTTGGTGGAACCTTTTTGTTAAAGAGAAGGACTGTATTTACTTTCTTTGTGTCTTACTGGACCTTAGCGTTGACCGGGGAAATAAAGCCTTGTTACTCTACACTTTGTCTTGAATCGTTCTTCATAAGGAGTTCTTTACTACAAGGGCCAGAATCCTCTAGGCCCTTTAGGTCAATCACTCCTTAAAAATTAATTAAATGCGCCAGATGCCCTTACTTCAACCAACCACTAGGGGCACCTGGTGACAGTATGCAAGGGCGACATGTGTAACAGACATGTCCTGTCCCCACATGTTGGTGGGGGGAATGGCCATGTGTGCGAGCATGTATGTGCATTGTAGACACTGTGGTGTGCCGATGTGGATCTTGTCGCACAGACCCTGGTTACGTGTATGCTGAGTGGAATGTGTGAGAGCCATCTCAGATGCACGATGCATGTGTGTCAATAGCTGAACCGGATGATAGCGATGGTTGTGGTCTGTGGGGAAGGTGTGCCTCTGAACCAAGCAGCTGCCCAGGGGGATGGCATATGCGGTTGCCCCAGGGACATGCATGTCCCAGGGATGGGCAGTGGGTGACCATCGGTGCATGTAGGAATGCGCAACTGACCTATGTAAGCAAGCCATGTGTGTCAGTGCTACAAGCAGGTTAACATGGGAGCCCTGCCACGTAGGCCGTGTGGGGCCATGGAGACGGTATGCACCTGTGTGGCTCCTGCTGGGGGAGCTGGGGTTCGTGATGGCGACAGGGCCAAGCGACAGACATGTGGCACCAGGACATGTGCCATTTGCATCTGGGGAGCATGGCCATCCCCCAATGCTGGGGCCCGGTGGCTGGGACCTGACAACGTCCATGACACACAGGGTCCGGCCGGTCCACCGTGCGCTGTGAACCACCAGTATAGCCACCCCCGCACTGAGGGGCCTGATGGTGGCCACGTGGACGGGGAGACAACATGCGATGTGTGCATCATCGGGCCCCCTGCCCCAAAAATCGGAAAACACACAGTATGTAAAGATACATGAAAGTTTACTTTGTTTACATCACATCCTACGTTTCCTGCCGCGTCTCCCACCCCGACCGCCCCTCCTGCCCCTCCCGCCCTGCACAGCCCGCCAACGTGGCGGCCCACCCCCCTGTAGTTGTTCAGGTGATGCAGCCTCTGGTGGCGGGGTTGACGCAGGCTGCTGAATCAGGTCTGTTCTGGTCTCCAGAGCTCGTGCTATTCTGAGGAGCGCATAAGCTCTGTCATTGCCCTGTTCCACCGCATCTCCTCCACAATCATGGCGTTTGTGGCCCTGTTTCTCTGGAGCTCATCAACAACCATAGTGAATGCGGCCCTTGTCTGTTGCAGCTCACGTGTAATAGCCCCCATATCCTCGTGCAGCTGCTGGTGAGCCCGCTGAGTACCTGTGGGTGGGACACAAGGTGATGTGTGAGATACCCTCGTGACCCATATGTCATCCATACACATGCCACGTACATGCCACCTGCTCAGTCCTCCACACAGCCATGCATGGAGGAAGGAGGGCATGTTGTGCTCACTCTCTCAGCACGTGGAAATAACCAATCCGTCTCATACCTTTTTGCTCCGCAATCCTAATGTCTGTGTATCCGGGTCTCGGACATACACATACAGTGTTGCTGTCAGGCTATGTAGCCTGCCCACACAGTACGCTGTTACCATCACTGACACACCTATGATAGGTATGCAGTATGTTGCTATGTTTCTGCATTTAGGGCATACAGTCCCCAGATATGCCATCATCAGGGTCTTGTTGGGACTTGTGCGTGACGGCTCTCCAGTTTAGCCCAATATTGGTGTTAGCGATGCCCACTCAGGGATGCAGATGAGGATCCCTGGGCGGACAGCAGGAGAACCAATATGGGGCTCCAATGGGGAGATGTCACTTACCAGTCTAAACATACCCGGATGATGGCATATCTCGAGAATGTATACAGAAGGCGCACAAGACATGACTGACTATTGGGTAACGAGGAAATGAAGGACAGTGATGTCAACAGCTGCGTAGTGTATGGGCGGTATACAGAGCCCGGAGTTTAAGCTGTGCGATGTAGACCCAGACCTGGAACCACAGAAATAACATTCATGAAGACAGTACGGATGTAAACACGTCATATGGACAAGTGGTAGAGGGGTGAACAGTTCACCGACATTTCCAAAGCAATAGGGTTTGCTCCTAGAGGCAACAAAGTGGTTCTCGGTCTAGGGAGAGCCATGCATGGCTCTGCCAACAGCGCGTGTCCAGGTGTAGACATGTGTGTCCCATGGTCCATCCGCGTGCCTGATAGTGGTCGTGAAGCGTGGTCATGGGACTCACAGGGCTCACACATGGCAGTGTGGCAGTATGAGCTGATGAGGACACATGCACACAGCATGTCAAAGGTATGGCGTGTGCTGTGATGGCTCAGTGCCCACACATACATATCTACATCAGGGCTCCCTGCCCCCTGAACTACGTGTGCATAGGGCACATCATGTGGACACAGCATGCCCCAGTCCTGTACCCATGGAGGGGTGCCCGCTGGCCATTGTGTTTGGGTGGGCCGTCAATAGTGTGTTCCACAGTCTGAGCACCTGGGTCATATGGCCAGTCACTGTAGGTGTGGGCCTGAAACCCCAGAACATGCTGCCATCCGGACAGAACATCTGGCAGGGGTGTGGGACACACAAGGCACATGACACCCCTCCCCCAACCCCCGTCAGCTTAAGCGGTGTCAGCAGACGCCATACCCCCCTGTGCATGTTGGGCACACAACCATGGGGAGCAGTGTGTCTGGGGATACCCACCTGCACCGTAGTCCCTGAGTTCTGCGAGTATGTTTTCCAACGTTGTGGGAGCTGCAACGGCTGCACCGTGGTCCTGCATGGGGTGGGGGCTGTCCACCCGGTCACTGGCTGACCCTGCCTGTGCGGGGCCTGCAACGCCCCCCACTGCAGATCCGGCAAAGGTGGTTCCGCCCTGAACCTCCGGCACCTCTGGGCTGGTTGGAGTCTGTTCCCCAGCAGCTATGTCGCGCACAGCGCCATCCTCACAGCAGGCCACGTCCAGAGACCCATCCTCCTCCTCCTCAGCAGGTGCCCCCATGATACTGTAGTCACCTGGGTTGGGTGAGAGCATACAGGTGACAGGTCAACCACGGGTTCCAAAATATGTACACGTGTGCAAAACATTCCCCCCCCCCCCCGGCAATGTACACCTGGGGGTGCCTTGAACATGTCCCACCCCAGCACTTCCACGCCACCGACCATTACGATTCTGCAAATAAAGGGCGCTGTCAAGCACATGCATTGCTGTTAATATGATTTGATGAACAAACTATCTGCATGCGTTAGAGTGCCGATGGTGGCTGTCTGTGCATATTGCTGTTTGGTATATGTGCTATACCACCTTCAGAAGGGGGGTAGCGGTATACAGTATACACACCATCACACAAGGGGGCGCAAGGCCGGAAGGAGGAAAGGAGGTCACAAATGTCCAATGGCAGACCGGGAGGGGAGGGGGACGGCACGAGATGCAGGGAGTGGGTCACACACGGTGGGATGAAAGATCAATGCCAAGGGAGGTGAGATGGGTCTGTAGTTTGCACATGAAAGTGTGGTGGTGGGGATGTGATTAGATTTGTAGTGGTTAAATAGTGTGGTGTTATACATTGTGATCTATTATACGGTCATATGTAGAGTTATGGGGGGGGAGGGGGGATGAACTGGCCTGTATGCTGGTTCTGGGGGGGTGTCCATAGTGACCACTGAACAGGGTTTGTCACCAGCCTCTTGCAAAGGTCCTTGCTATCTGTGGTTAGTCTCAGATCATCTGGGATAGCGTTCCATATGGATGTAGCAGCCAGGGAGATTGCTCGTTGTGCGGTGTCTTTGTGTGTCCTGGTGATGCCGTTTGGGGTGTTTACCCGATTGAAGGTGCCTCCTCCTCTTGCCAGTGTGCCTGTGTCGGGTTGTATGGGTGTGTGTAGGCGTATGGTGGAGGACTGTGGTATGATAGTGCAGATGTTCATGATAGCTTTGTATTTGCTGCGTGCAATGATTGGGAGCCTGTGCAGTTCTTTCAGTATGGGTGTCAGGGGATTGGAGGAATTGTGTGTGTGGTTCATGGGCAGGGCCGTGACTATAGCATGCTGCTAGTCAGATGGTACGTTGGCAGTGGTGAGAAACGGGACGCAACTCAGAGTAATGGGGGAGTGACAGGTGTGTTGCACATGTGGCTAGGGAGGTGGGTGGCCCTGGGACCAGAGTGCCAGGTGGTCAGCCCAGTGGACGTTGGAGGGGCGTTGTATCCACATCTGTGACAGGAGAGCAGGGGGTGGGGGACACGAGGGGTAGGATGGGGCAGGGGGAACGAAGGGCGGCGAACGGAGAGTGGGAGGGGGTGGGAACAGGGAGGGTGCTGGTCTAGATTTGGTCATGGTGGCGCCATGCCTCAGTTTGCGCACAACAGGAGTTAGGTGCCCGGAATGCGTTAACACATAGGGGAGGGTTGCATGTACAGAACAGACGACGGGGAGGAGAGACAGGCGAGGTCGCCAGCTGGCCAGGACCTGTTGTTTGGAGGCGCCAATGGCTGATGGTCAGAGCAGGGGCATGCATCTACTGTGTGGATGGTCAGCATTGGAGCAGGTTGTGTGCCAGGCCTGCTCAGCGGAGCGGGTACATGAACGCAAATAGAGGGTAACCTGAGAGAGGCATGGCTGTGTGGTGAACGCCTAACAGGGCACAAGATGTAGGGAGAAGGAGGCGCCACAGCAGCGGTGGGGACAGCCGTTAAGGGGGCCACAGACTCAGCAGTGGAATTGGTGGACATGGTGGATGAGGGGTTGTGGACATAGTGGGGGAGAGAGCTGGAGGGTCGGTGGCAGGGGGGTTACTCATAAGAGTAGTGGATCCCGTGCGCGGCTGATATTGGGGATGGGGAGTGATGCGGCCTAACAGGTGGTTGTCGGGTATAGGGGGCACAGAGTCAGAGCAGTTGGGGGGGTGAACAGTTAGAGGTGACAGGCAGCACAGGGCTATGACCCTGCTGGTGTGTTGCTGCAATGGGTGAGAGCAGGGGGCTATACAGGGGTAGCAGGGGGGGTTGCGAACATTGGGGGGGGTGGTGTCTGCGACATGACTTTTCATGTCACCATGACTGCGGGTGGGATGGGCGTGGAGAGTTGAGAGACATTACTCACTATATGAGAGGATGGTGGGTCTGGAGGTGTTTTTGGGACGGTGGACACCAGCTATTCGGGGTGTTTTTTGTGTGGAGCAGCGGCTCAGATGACATCCGACAGAGTGTGAGGGGAGAGTTATGGGTGGGAGGGGAGACTGTATGTAACCCATATGAGACAGAGGGGGCCCACTGCCCCTCCCATGGCCAGAGGACAGGTGTGTGCTTGGGACCTGGAGGCCCCCCTTGAACAGTGTGGCTGTGGAAACATTTTCCACAGGTAGGGGCCAGGTCGCAGCTGAGTTGAGAGGTGAGGGGAGCATGAGTCATACGGTCATGTACAAAGGCGACTTCATCTGTACCTGTGTGCTCATTCCATAAGCCGGGGGGGGGCATGCGGGGTGGGGTGCGGTATGTGGATGGGGTTTAAGGAATTGTGGTGGGCCCAGTTCCAACATGAGAGGTCCGTTAGGGGTGGATGGTTGCCCCCTCAGAGTGAGAGTTTGCGAATGGGGGCCAGTGATGAGGGTGACGTAGTTCATGTTAGCCACGTTACAGTTCGGCCACACCATGTGATAGGTGGGGGCAGAGACATACCAGGGGAGTGGGGGTGGGGGGGGAGCAGCAGCGGAAGGTGCGGTGGGGGGTGAGGGAGAGGGTGCACAGGCTTACATACATACATGCCCGGGGATGGGCGGTGTCCAGGGCCTCTGGAAGGCCATGCAGGTAGATTGGCCCGAGTCTGTCTGCCAGCTCCTGCTCCAAGGGGGTGAGGGTTGGGGTGAAGGGGCTACCCCCACCAGTACCCATGGCATGTTGCCTCTCAGCAGTCATGTGTGCGCGCACCCCACACTTGATGTCGTTAAATCTCTTTCTGAGGCTGTCAAGGTCCCTTGGTGACCCCCCTAACTCTGCCACGGCCACCCGCACCTCCTCCCACACCTCTGTCCGTGTGGCAATTGTGGTGCTGCTGCTGAGCTGCCCATACAGAACATCGTAGTGTTCGAGGACACAGGCCAGCAGGGTGTGGTTCTCTTGGGGGCTGAAACACACTGCCCTCCTCCGGGCAGCAACAGGCACAGGGATCCTCCTTCTCTTGGCAGTGGGGGGCCCCTGTGTGGGCTGTGACCCACCTGATGTGCCCGCCTCCCCCCCCTCCTTGCCCACCGCTCCCTCCCGCATGAGCAGGTGGCCGCCCCACCTCCCGACCAGCCATGTGCTGGTGCTCAGGCACCCTACGGGGCCCCCCTCCCCCTCCCCCTCCCTTTCAGCCATCTCTTCCCCCACCCACAGGGCTTCCCCCCACACCTACCCACCACCCCCCTCCCCCTGTTGGCCCCCTCTCCCCTCTGCTGTCTCTCACACCTGCTGCTCAACGCCCCTCCTCTATCTCTCCTCTGCTGTCTCACTAACCTTTGCACCTGCCTCTGGCCCCTACAACTCCTCTCCAACTGCCACTCACTCTCTACACCAACACTACTCCGCCAAACACTAACCAATCCCACATTCCTTGTCTGTGTCTCTCTCTCTCTCTCTGTCTCCTTGTCCTACACAAAACCCTCGAAGTGGCCTAGGTATTGTGATAAGGAAGCTTATCATAGCTCAGGAAGGAGCTATAGAAAAGGTGAAGTGACTCTGAACAAGCAACCTGTCAGTTCTGGTAGAAATAAGAAAACAGAATTTTTCCATAAAAGACTACCAGTCCCAGAATGCACCAGGTTTCCAACAGCCATTAGAGGAGCTGAAGTGGGGAAATGTGTGTTCAATCAGGAGGGCTATGAGGTAATCCCCAAGCACTCATCTCAAAGGGCAGGGCCTGATTCAGCACAGCTGCGCTGTGCTAGGGTGGAGCACTCATCAAAGCAGAATAAAGGTAGAGTTTATTCTACAGAGAATTATCCTAAGTTTCATCTGGGAGATCCTCAGTGTCTTGATCTTGGACATCCTCATCTTGATCAGCTTCATCTGGAGGATCATCAGAAGCAGAAACCAGAGCGGACGGACAGAGAGGGCAAGAAACCCTTTGGAAGAAAGAAGAGAAAAACATTTGGGAGGTCTAAAGGAGTCCAGAGCAGTACGTATACTGGGAGGCATTCAAAAGGCCAGCATACACCATTGGACTGGGGAAAGCCAGAGGAATGGTGCTGCAGAGCTAGGAATCTCCAGACGGTACCTGTGAGGGAGACGGCTGCACTTGGAAGGGACCCTAGGACCCGTGCCAGAAGGTATGTGAAGAGAGATCCAGTGTCCAGGGATCTGGATTGGAAGGCTGGACATAGGAACTGGACTGTATACTGGCCAGGCTATTTAGAGAGGAACTCTAACAGCAATGGAAGCTCAGGTATGAACACTGATCTATGCCCTAGCTATACCCTTGAAGGACAGCAGGGAAACAAGTATTCTCCTGAGAGTGCTCCATTGAGAAATTCCTCTGTGCCAATCCATGATATTGAACCCATGATTGTTGAAGAAGGGGGAGAGGTTATAGACACAGGCTGTGAATACATGGATTGCTCTCTGTCTAAACTCCTTTGGTAATTTACTGTTACAAAGTACAACAACCATCACAAAGAAATATAAACTTGTTCTTTAATCTACTCAGAAAAGCTCCTGAGTAGGATTTGAGCCACGCAGTAGAAAGCAAGCCAGCTAAGGGGTTTCAGCTGGGTAACTGCTAGCAATTGAGCCTTACCTAATTGCTTGTGAGCTCTGAGGGAATCACTTCTGAGTCTATGTGTGAAGATATAAGAAGTTAACCTGAAAAGAACAGTTTTTCCCTACTTTGTGGGTTTTGTTTGTTGATTAAAGCACTGCTAAGAAAATATTAGCTAGAGCCTACAGAAAAGACCATTCTGTTACCATCCCGGTCTTTATTCTTTTGCTTTGATTGCCTGACAAATTCAGCTGTTGTTTTCCTGATTTTGTTTTTCTAAGTTTAACACTGAAAGCAAGTATCCTGTTTTATGTGCTACCAAGCATATCTGTGTTGGGAGAAATAACCCCATAAATAAATATCTTATTGGCTTTACACTCAAGCACAACTAATTATTGTGAACGGCTGTGTCTGGTGTGAATGGACTACATTTCCCACAATCCCTTGCAAATCATATTAGTATATGCCTTTGCCAAGACTGTGAACATTCTCACCCAGGCATCCGTCTGACAGTATGCAGAGGTCTTTATAGGGAGAGTCCACGTAACGCGTGTTGCGTACGCGCGCAACGGCCATGCCCACGTCTCAGTGCATGCGTAATGCGCATAACGGCTGCGCCCATGTAACAGCGCATGCGCAACGCGCGCAAAATCCCTCCACCCTTTATATTCAGCTGCACATCTGGGACACATTGATGGGATTGTGTTGGAGAGAGACAGAGTTGGTGACGTGTTTCTGGAGGTTGACGAGTGTTGGAGGACGGTTCTTTGTGTGTAGTGGCTGTGTTTGTGAGTGTTGTTTGGCCTGTGTGTGTGTCTGTGTGTCCTGGCCAGTGAGGTGGGTGTCATTGTCTGTGTGTCATTGTGCGTTTGGACAGGTTGTGTGTATGGCATCCTTTGCATTTGCTGCGGTTGCGGTTGCTGTTGATGAGGGGCTGCGGTTGCCTGATGGGGGAGATGGTGTCGATGGGGCTGCGGCACAGGACATGGGTGTGGACCCACTTCAACTCAGGCCTGCAGCTGTGGGGGCGGGCCGGGAAGGGGCTGTACCCGCACGGGGCAGGAGACGTGCAGGGGTGCAGGCTCGCCGACCTCGCCTCTACAGGCCCAGGGCCCAGCTCCATGGCATGCATGAGGACCAGGTCATCTCCCTCTACCGCCTGAGCACGGGAGCTATTCTGGAGCTATACGAGGATCTCAGACCTGACCTCGAGTCCCTGAGTGGTCGGTCACATGCCATACTGGGTTTGGTCAAGCTCCTTGGTGCTCTACATTTCTTTGCCTCCGGCTGTTTCCAGTCTTCGGTGGCTGCAGTGGGTGGCATGAGCCGCCCCACCTTCTCACGCTGTCTCCACCAGGTACTGCGTGCCATGGACAGCCGGGTGGGGGATTACATAGCCCTTCCCCACACTAGGCAACAGTGGGGGACCCTGAACCAAGCCTTTGAGGCGTTAGCCGGAATACCACACGTGATGGGAGCTATTGATTGCACACATGTTGCCCTGGTCCCGCCCAGAGACAGGGAGGTAGTGTTCCGCAACCGCAAACACTATCATTCCCTGAATGTTCAGGTTGTCTGTGATGCACATCAGCATATTCTGAATGTGGTTCCCAGGTTTGCAGGGTCCACCCATGACTCCTATATCCTGCAGAACTCGGCACTGTTCACTCAATTTGAGGCTGGACAGTATGGGGACTGTGTATTGCTGGGTGTGTATTTCTCATTTCTTACGTGCACATGTTATTCATGTTACTAACCGTATGTGCAGATGTCTGACTTGTTGTGTGGGTATGTCAACTGTATGTGACCTAATAGGGGTGGCCTCACAGTCCACCTTGCTATGGAGCTTTGTCGTAATAGTTGAATGGCTGCATAGCATATGTGCTGTGGTTACTGATTCCAATCCGTGCACCTAGTCCTTGCCCTGTGTGTCTGCCCTCGCACCCTGACACATAGCTGGGCTGTCCCATTATGCGCTGTTATATATGTATGTCAAATTGTGGTATGCATTTGTTTAGCACATCTGTACCTGTGTCATTTTGAGGGAACATGCGCTCCTCCTTTAATATTACACATTTCTCTTTTTGCAGGTGATGCAGGATATGGGTGTCGCCCCTGGTTGCTGACCCCTGTGCGTCATCCACGGACACGTGCAGAGTTGAGGTACAATGAGGCCCATGCCACCAGCCGCTCCATCATAGAATGCACCTTTGGCGTATTAAAGAGTCGCTTCAGGTGTCTGGATAGGACAGGTGGTGCCTTACAGTACCGTCCCCAGACCGTGGCAGAGATCATCTTAGCCTGTTGCATCCTGCACAACATTGCTCTCAGGCACCGTATCCCTGTCAACATTAATGAGGATCTAGAGGATGACCCTGTGTGCCCCCCAGCACGTGCCTGTGGCAACACACACGAGGAGACAGCAGTCAGGAGGCTGCTGATTACGGAGCTCTTCACATGTACGTACTAAATTTGTTACCACCTATATTTGTTTTAATATGTGTGTACAGCTACTACCAGTGTCCATTTGTATCACAGTATCAGTGATATGCAGCAGTGCACGGACATATAACTTACGGTGGCTAGCCATGCCAGCAGCATATATACTCATGCCTGATGCACAGTAACTGTGGGCGGAGTACACCAGCAGGTTGAAGTGGTATGTGTGTGTGTGTTTGTGTTTTGCTTTAGGCTTGTGGGAGGTGTCTGCCTGACATACCTGGTTTGTGGGTGCATGTGATAGGGGCTGCTGTGCAGACACACGTTGTTGGTTTCGATAAATGGTTAGCAGCGGGGTGAGAGGCATATGGTATGACTTTCACAGTGGGGAGAAGAGCATGGCTGGGCCAGTTGTCTAGATGTGTGTGCTTATCAGTATGTACTCTAAGCTGTTTGTGAGGGTGGTATGCTCCGATTTGCAGGGTCCATGTGTGTGCTGTGTTTGTATGGCACTCCTTTTGCTATGTTGTGGTACCTTCGTGATCTGTGGTATATGAATTACAGTTCTGTGTGGTCCGTAATGGAGATTACGGAGACACTACAGTGTGCCTGACTGTGTAGGGTATCACGTAGTCGTGACTTGGATGCTGTGGCGGATAGGGGCCCTGTGCGTTGTCCAGCCAGGGGGGGGATTGTTGCCCGATATATGGGGGTTTGAATAGCCGGGACTTGCGGTGTTGCCTAGTTACACACAGACAGAGGCGAACCAGGCAGGAGCAACATTTGGATGCAAAAGGGTATTTACAGTTGGGCAGGGGTTGGGGGTACAGGAGAGGTGGATAGTCAGCGTACACCTTCTGGTACACCTCTCCTGTACCACCAACCTCTGGCCAACTGTGAATACCCTGTTGTATCAAACTGTGCATACACTGTTATCTCAATATGACCTGTGATTGGTTTCCACAGTTCTCCCCAGTTCAACCTTTGTACTCTGTAGATGCACTGTTATGTCGCATTGTAGAGGTTTTCTGTTCATTGTGAACCACATTGATTTTAATAGGGCGGGATATAGGAGATGTACATGAATAAATTAGAGCATCAGCACACATGTGTTAATGTTAGCTACGGTGTGGGCTATCCACAACACGAATATGGTTATGCACAGGGGATACGGGGGTTGACCCTACATATTTCCTTGTGTTACTGGGCATGACAGCAGGGTAGGGAAGGACATCGAGACAGCAATACACACAGTGATGGGGCATAGGGAGCAGTTTGGAAGGGCCAGGATATAACAGCACCCCTGGCATGACACAACACAGCGGGGAGCAAACACCTTTGTCCACCACTCTGTACAGCAGCTGGGAGATGAGGGAAGGGACAGACAGCATACGGATCCCTGTAGTTTGTCAGGGAAACATCAATGATGGCCGTCACATGGGTGTGATCTGTGCAGTGTGATGGTGAACAGACAGTCTGTTCAGGGTTTGGTGGGTCTGCACGCTGGTTATGGGAGGGTGCGGTGCAGGTTGCACAGCTAGGGCGTAACGGATGTATTTTGCCCTTGTGTTTCCCAATGCACAGGACATAGGTGGTGGAACTCCGGGTGCTGTGGAGCTTTGGCTGGTGACTGTGCGTCGACCAACAGTGGTCAGGGTTAGGTGGATCTACGGCTGCGCTGTCTGTGTCAGCAAACAGGGGGTACACATGTCCTCCGTGATATGTCATATCGCCCTGTTTTTGTAATTGACCACCTTTCCCTGCACCTCCATACCCCAGATCGTTCTGTGTGCACACAATTCCCCATGTGTTCCTGCACAGTAGGTCTTCTGCAACACTGTCTCTGGGATATGGCCAACACAGCTGCATGTGTGTGGGGGGTCCTGGGGATTTGGTGGTGGGCCTCACCTGCACCCTTTGCCAACATTGTACCATCAGCTAACACCAGTGTATCATTGTATTTCACATGGTGTGTATGTCAACCACTATCCACTTATGGACGACGAGGACATCTCGTACTGCTGGCACGCTGCCCTTAACATTCTTTGTGGATCTTTTTTCTGTGGTTGGCTGTGTGATGATACTGTGTGCAGGCATTTCACATTCGCATGTATTGAGTGGCTAGACACCTGGGTGGCGGGGGTGACTGTGCTAACTATACCGCACTGATGTTTACCATCTTAACATTGTGGGCATGTGTTGCATGTTGGGGGCAGACCTATGTCCAGTGTTGACCAGCTGTTTTGTATCACAGATAGCTTCATCACATGGACATACATCAACAGTGGCATAACATGGTGACTTGGCGATTCTACACATTTTTGCGAGACTGCCTCCCATCACTTGGACCTGTTACAGCCTTTGGGCAGCTCTGGGGATCCAGGAAATACACCTGATGCATGCACAAGGTAGCTTGCACCATAGTTTGCTCAGTGCTGACATTAGCCTTTACATGTTGGTGCTTTACTGTTTGTCATATACATATTTGGCGTGATCTCTGTTCACGGGCACTGATGCACATAGGGTGGAGCAGTGTGACACCTGTGTGACACGGGCATGGATATGTCCATATCCATGTGACACATGTGTCTGCTGTTCCAGTTCGGGATGTCACCCACATGCGGTGTTTTACGTGTTGTGATAATGTCATGTTTGCCGGTGCATCCCTTTCCTATGTCTTTCTCAATGTCAGACTCTCTGCAATTTGTGCTGCTTTTAACAGCAGCATACCAATACAATGTTTCTTCCTCTGACACAGGGCGGAGGACATACAGGACACATCTATTCCAATGCATCTGGCGTCTCCATCAGCCACCTGTTGGGGTACCCAACACCATGGAGCCTTTCCTGGGATTTTGTTCCATAGGATGTTCGACCTCGGATGGACATTATTCGTGTTGACTTGCTGCTACTTTGGACATGAAAAACCTGTCCAACACAACGCTGCTGCCGTGTTCTGACTGGGAGTCGTGATCATTAAGGAATACACACATGAACCTTCACGGACTACAGCATATTGGGATGTGGCACTAGACTATGCATGCCCAGTGTTGCGGGGACAGTATTTAGGTAACGTGTGGGATAGCAGAGACGCTTTGCACTTTGGACACTGTAAACCGGTTCCCACGTGTGCAGCAAGGGCTGCCATTGTCAACGTATGTATTACAGTCCTTCACAATTGTGGTGTTTATGTGTTTCAGCCATGTGTGTGACATGGGACACAGGATACATGCATCTCTTTCTTCCAGCACAAACATACAGCCATGCATGTGGCATAGAGGGAGCAATGGAGAGGTCATGTTGTCTATGTCCACACACTCTCCACCTGGACATGATGCAGGTTTTGCCACGACACTGCTTTCATACATACCATCATCCAGAATTGATGTTCCGAATCACCAAGGGTGTTTCCCTGCTTGTGTGGTATCACTGTATCATGTTGAACTGTGGATGGGGCATGTGCATATGGCTGACTATGTTGGGGAAACACAGCACGAGGCAATATGGTTTCTGTGTGTTTCCCTGAAACATGTTTGCCCTTACTTTCCATCTCTATATACTAGTTGTTGTTGTATGTTTACTGTACAGACATGGTGGTAAAAATTGTTTTAAAAAACTTGAATTGCATGTCTGGACATTCCTAGGTATGCCCTGAGGTACCTACACTCTCATTGGCACATTATATTTGGTGTGTGACGCTGTGAGTGTCTGTCTTCCTTCACATGTGCATTCCATGTACCATGAGATGTGTACAGACACTGTCTATACACCAACCAGTGCAGGGGGACCTCCTGCACAGTGTTACCTATGCATGTTTCGGCAGGTATTTTCTTTTGGATGCTGTCTGTGTTCATGTGCCTCTGCTACCTGTTTGCATATCCTCAACGTGCATTAGCTGATTGTTTACGGTTACATTGTAGCATCTTGGGTTCCTATGTCTGGGATTATGTGGGTGCTGTAACATGAGGTTTCATTTTTTCTCTTTTAATTACAACGTTTCAACACATGTTGTTTCCATTTGTGTGCCTCCTGTGTTGCAAGATATATATGTTTGTGGACACAAATCATGATAGATGTGTGTTGGGCCCTCATCATGCACGTCCTACTGTCTACGTGCCCTCATACGTGGGTGGCACATTGGAGAGGTACAACAGTAGGGGGGGGCAGGGCCTAATGTATACTGCACACCATGCACCTGATGCACATTGTGTCTCCTGCCCCTCATTTGTGGGTGGGCCAGTAGCCTTTTTGTGGGATGTGGTTAGCTACCCTGCGAAATGTGTTTCCGTCCTTCCCTAGGGGTCCACTCACATTGATAGTATGATGGCCTTATCCACACTATCTGTCATGCTTCTCCAAATGAACATGTGTGTTTTACAGACATTTGTCTCTGCTGCTGCTTGGTCATGGTGATAAACATGCATTGCCCCATGTGTGCCTTTGTGTCAGTCCAGACTCATTGTTACCCAGATACCCCAAGGTTTTTGTGACAGTGTCACTGGAGGTGGTTTGCCAGGAACGTCTTCCAAGGTGCTGGCAGGTGACGTGACTTTCCCTGGGCCACAAGGGGCGATAGTTGGATTTTAACCTGTTTGGTTGCTGACCCTGACAGTGTTCTCACCACTGGGCTACTCCAACAATCTTTCATCCCACCAACACTTGTATGTAGTGTTTCTCTGGTCATGTACATGGCCTACCTGTGTTCACGTCCTTGTATGGTGTCAGCTGTCTCTCTGTTAGCCATTTGCAACATCACTGGGTATTACAGGTCCCCATACACACCCTTCCCTTGTGGGGCTATTTCTGCATTGTGCTCTGTGTTCTCATTGTGTTTGTTTGGATTAGTTGTTTAGAGCATAGGATCTAACACCATTGGTTGCAGGTTTGAACCTCTCATGGTTTTTTGTTTGGCTTTTGTGCTAATATGACCACTAATTACCTGCAGGTTCATCACCTCTGCACACACACCTCCATCCTTTCACAGAACACCAAGGTGTGCCCTCTGAGTTGCCTACCCATCACATGTTAGCTGTTACATATGTCTCGTTATTTAAGGTGTGTACATGGCAGTCCGGTTGGGGGTTTCATATTGCTGTGTTTCAGCTGGTGTGTAGTGCACCTGTTTGCAGGTTCACTTCTCTCTTTTACAGGTACAGTTTTCTGCACCTACTCCACAGAACATCCTCTGCTGCCCGTGGGGATTCTTTTCTTTCCTCTTTGGCATGCTGTATCCACTGCATTACCTTTCATTGTGTGTGTACATGTGGCCCTATGTGTGTGTGATCCCAGTTACTGACTTTGATCTGCTCTTTACACAGCAGATCTGCATATGCATTTCATCATTGTTACTGTTGGGGCTTTGCCTATCCGGAGGGACAGCAGGTGTTTTATGATGCCCTCCAGTACATTTGTATGCAGCATTTGCTACTGGGTTGACGCTGGTGGTGTGGCCTGCAGGTTTGTGCATTGCCATTTGTGCTACTGGTCATGGGCTTGGTTCCTCTCTGTTCTCTTTCATTTGTCTGCCTGTCCTGCACAACCACCTTTCATCCCTGTAACAGTCATATCTGTGCAGATCTGTGCTGTGAGCACATTGTACCCTCATCACAGTTGTGGGCCATCCTTCTGTCCATCTATGTGTGTCTGCCAGCTGTGTGCCGTCCTACCCTGCTGTGCATGCTGCTACCCCCACATCCTGCACTCCTATACATTCCTGCATTGCGGCTCTCTCTGGTTGCATCTCCTGTGTGTCCTCTGCATGGCACAGCTACTCCACTGTCATCATGACATTCCTCCTATCCTACCACATCTACCTCTTCAGCTGCACACGTCTTCCCATCCTCTGCCACACACTGTCATTATTGCACGGTACATTACCTTCCCTCTGTGCATCGCTGCAGCTGCCCCCGATATGTTTGTGCAGCTTTCAGGCGGCCACATGGGCTGGACGCTGATTCATCTGGTCCATCAAATTTGCTCTACGTCCTTCCTTTATTTATGCATTGTCTTTCCTTGTTGCTCTGTGTAGTGTTAGGGTTACAGGTCTGTTTGCCACATACCTCTCTTGCCCTTCACATTGGGGGACCGTACTGCATTTGGGCAATGTTTTTGGGTTCACCTAAACATCCTTGGGGCATCTTGCATCACACCATCCGTTCAATAGCTTCTGGGGTGCCTACTATGGTGCCTTGGGGGTTTGCAACCTTTCATCATGGCCTCTGGGGCACATCATAACCCGTCTTTGCTGACATGGTTGTTTAGGATGTGCCCTCTGGTGCACCCTGAAAAGGTGCATGGTCTTATGGAACTCGGGTTTGGTTATATTTCTGATGGCAGCACAGATTGATAACAGAAGAGGTAATTCCCTCTATCAGCCTTACTCATTTGGCACACTGGGGACTTGCACTCATACCCCCTGTGCCATCACTCATTGTATTGACCATTGTGCTACAGCACTGTTGCTGTATTTGCAGGTGGGGGGGCCTTCTTCGGCTTACCACACTTTTACATGCACAGTGCTGCCATCAGAAACGGTGCTGTACCCTTACCGTGCCTAATTGGACATTCTATAAGGCACCCTATGGGGGCCTTATAGGAGACCCTATAGGGTGCCTTGGCGGACAGTGCACTTTATACTGTACCCTCTGGCGTGCCTTATTGGGCACCTTATATTACAGCACCTTGAGGGTGTGTTTGCTGGCAGCACAGGTTTAAATTACGGCCTCATATGCCTCAGACAGCACTACGTAAAGGTAAGGGGTACTGCCTCAGAGTGCAATGGGTGGATGTTGTAGGTACTGCCTCAGCCAGCAGTGGGTAAATGCAATGGGTAAAGGCTCAGACAGCCTTCTTCAGCAGTCCCACTTGGGAGTTGAACCCATGACCCCTGTACCATCAGCCATTGTATTAACTATTGTGCTACGCTGCTGTTGCTGCTTGCATGTCAGCTCACCTACTTAGGATGACCAGGGGTTACCATGTGCAGTGCTGCCATCCACAGTAGTGCTGTACCCTTGCAGCGGCTCATCGGGCACCCTATACAGCACCCTCTAGGGTGCCCTATAGGCAACAGTTTAGGGTACCTTGGCATACAGTGCACTTTAAAAGGTGCCCTCTGGGGCGCCTTGGGAGGCACCTTCTGCAGCACCTTCTTTTATGGCACTTTGAGGGTATGTATGCTGGCAGCACAGATTTTTTTTTAAAAAGGGAAGGTGCCTCAGCTGGCAGTGGGTAAATGCAATGGGTACAGGCTCAGACAGCCTTCTTCAGCAGTCCCACTTGGGAGTTGAACCCATGACCCCTGTACCATCAGCCATTGTATTAACCATTGTGCTACGCTGCTGTTGCTGCTTGCATGTCAGCTCACCTACTTAGGATGACCAGGGGTTAACATGTTCAGTGCTGCCATCCACAGCAGTGCTGTACCCTTGCAGCGGCTCATCGGGCACCCTATACAGCACCCCCTAGGGTGCCCTATAGGCAACAGTTTAGGGTACCTTGGCATACAGTGCACTTTAAAGGGTGCCCTCTGGGGCGCCTTGGGAGGCGCCTTCTGCAGCACCTTTTTTTACGGCACTTTGAGGGTGTGTATGCTGGCAGCACAGATTTTTTTTTAAAAAGGGGAGGTGCCTCAGCTGGCAGTGGGTAAATGCAATGGGTACAGCCTTCTTCTGCAGGCCCACTCGGGAGTCAAACTCATGACCCCTGTACCATCAGTCAATGTATTGACCATTGTACTACACCTTTTTTGCTCTGTTTGCTGGTCAGTGCACCTACTTGTGCTCACCGCGCGTTGACGTGCGTTACGCACCTTATCACGCGATAGTGTGCGCAGCGCACATTATCGCGTGCTGACGCGCGCTTGCAACGTTTAGACTGCAATGCCCACTCCTTTTATGGCATCCTGCACACTAACGCTGGGCGCACTTTAGGATGGTTTAGTAAACATACCCCTGAGTCTGTAGGTACCAGGATGAATTCTGAGATTTCAAAAGGAAGTATTTTTATAGGTTCCTCCCATAAAACAATATAAGTTTAAGAATACCTGTGCTCAAATGTTTACAAGTGTGGCCGCATGTCTCTTAAATCAGCTCCTAAGGGAAATGAGGGAAGTTGCCAACTTGTCAAAGTTTCAGAAACTTCTCAAAACTTTGCTGTTCCAGAGGACTTTGGGGTTGTGATTGAATTATATGACTTGGTGATTTAATTTGTTTTATTTTAATTGCATTTTTATAGCATGTATTTGGCAGCATTTGGAGTTATTTACTTTTATGTATGGTATTGTTTTACTTATTAATTTTGTTATGTAATTATACCGTTGATGCTATGTGCAATTTTAATGTTATGGTACTGTATGTTACTATTTTTATGTGCCTTGCTTAGGACTATCATATAATGAAGCGAGTAATACGTTTCAAACAAATAAATAGGTTTATAAGATTGGACTAACATGCTTACTCAGGAGTAGTGTCTTCAATTGAGTTATTTTTACACATACTACAGTATAACAAGTGTGAGTCTCACTCCTAAGCCATGATATGTTGGGTGTGATCCCGAGCTCTCAGATTTACTACTAGCACTGATATTAGTACCTGTATTCTGCCAAAAAGAAGCTCCTTCTGGAGTTCATGGGCTGTAATATGTAGTGTGCTGAGGAAAAGGAAGAAAGAGAAAAGGAAAGAGAAGTTGGTGGACACTCTGTCCTGATTTCCCAATAGCGGTTCTTCCAGCTCGGAACAGAGAGAAGGTGGAAAGGAGTGTGGGATGAAGGAGTAAGGGAAGCATCCAGCTGTTCCGAGCCCTTATACAATGGAGATTCTGGTTGCCTCATTTGAGATATTCTGGGAAAAGGAGCCTGAGACATCAGAGGAGCCACTGGAGGAGCCAGGCGTCCCCAGGTCCTGAAGAAGCAGCTCCACAGAGATGACACTGAGGCATAAGGAGGGAGTCGAGGATAAGAACACCGGAGAGAATAGAGTGAATACAGAGATACAGTGCTGGGGACCCTGAGGAATGTGGGAACTAGACTAAGAATCAAGAGGCATCTCTTTATCCTTAAAGTGACAAGGGAACATAAGCATACAGGAAGGAAGAAATGGCTAGTGAGCGTATGAGAGTCCAGAGGCACAAAGTTGTTCAGTGTTGAAGCTTTTCCTGAGAATGAATATGAACTGTGCTACTGAAGAAGTGAGATGAACTCCCTTTTTGTAATGTTATCAGCTTTCTACAATAAATTTACTTTGCTGTTTGAAAGACTACATGTGGGGGTGTGAAAAGTGTTGAGAAATGTGTTTTCCCCTAGTTAAATCCATTCCTGGTTTTCAAAAAAAAAAAGAGGAGGACTAGAACCTGGACTAGTGAGTCCCCTGCAAAACTAAGGAACTATCTGGTGGGAGGAGGCGGGGAGGCTACACTAGATATCTTGAAAAGCTGACTGGACTGCATCACTTAAGAACCAGTTAGACAACTCATTTATGTAAAGAAGTTTTAGGTTGAACTAGGGATGCTGTAAGATACTATTTATGTTATAAAACAGCTTCTTTTAACTACTGTATTTCAGCTTGATGAAGAATCTGCTAACGCCCTCTTCTTGAGGTAGGGCAGTAGCTGGAGCAGATTCCTTTAAAATAACTGGATGGGAAAGTTGATGAAAGTCTTCCGTGGGTCAGCCAAGGTCATTTTGAAATACAGCAGTGACAGGCCTGAAGTAACTGAGGACTCCATGGGCATGGAGTAATGGAATAAAATATGGTAAAAGAGTTCGGGGGGAGGAGCTGTTTTAATTTGGTAGTGTGTTTAGTCAGGTGGGGGCAGGTGGGGGCAGGGCTTATGGCTAGCTTTTAGTATGCATTGCTTATAGCATGCACATGTAACCCTCCTTTCTGTGTGGTCTTGTCAGATGCTTTGGAAATGTTAAGCAGACAAGGGAAGCACACCAGATCCAAGAGCTATTTGCCAGAATTTCTCTGAGCTCTTGGTCCACTAGATATCAGGGTACAGAGAGGGGAAGGGAAATCTTTGTGGCAGCCCTTCTCAAAAAACAGAGTCCAGGTCAGAAGTCTGTGTTGTAACCCAAGGATTTACTATAACTTTGGGGGTCACTGGAAACAACAACTTCAAGTCCAACAAATCCCGGTAGAGGACAGCAACCTTGGGCTGGAAGGACTAGGGTTTCTAGTCCCACAGGCTCCTTGTGGCTTTGGGCAAGCCACTTAACCCTCCATTGCCTCAAGTACAAAAATAGATATTGTGAGCCCTTTGGGGACAAGGGAAATATATATACAGTACCTGAATGTACACCGTTTTGACTTGTAGAAAAGTGGTATATAAGTGTAGTTAAATAAAGTTAAATTAAATACATAGTAACATAGTAAATGAAGGCAGATAAAGACCAGCATGGTCCATCTAGTCTGCCCAGCAAGATGGCAAGAGTAGGTGCGCCTGTCGCTCTGTGCAGGCCACCCCTCCCCATGTCTTTGTTTAGGGGTAAACCCACCACTCCATGTAGGACACCCCTATTTGTTGAGACGTTATATGGTTAAGAAGTTAGATGGTACCGTTTATTTTGTTTTTATCCTATTGCTATAAAGGGATCCACTGTGTTTGTCCCATGCCTTTTTGAATTCCATCACCGTGTTTGCCCCCACCACTTCCATCGGGAGGGCATTCCAAGCATCCACCACCCTTTCAGTGAAAAAATATTTCCTGACATTGCCCTTCAATTTACCACCTTGCAGCTTCATGTTATGCCCTCTAGTTTTACAGCTCCCCCGTCTTTGGAAGAGTTTTGTTTGTTCATCATTTCTCTTTTTGTTTGTTCATCATTTCTCTTTAAGTATTTAAAGGTCTGAATCATATCTCCCCTGTCCCTCTTCTCCTCCAAAGTGTACATATTTAGGTCTTCAAGTCTCTTCTCATAAGGCTTCTGACGCAGGCTCCAAATCATTTTGGCCGCTTTCCTCTGAACCATTTCCAGTCTTTTTACATCTTTTGCAAGATACGGTCTCCAAAACTGAACACAGTATTCCAAGTGAGGCCTCACCAGTGACTTATACAGTGGCATAAGTACCTCTTCCTTTCTGCTGGTAATCCCTCTTTGTATGCAGCCCAACATCCTCCTGGCTTTTGCCACCGCCTTGTCACACTTTTTTGCCACCTTGAGATCATAAGAGATAATCACACCAAGGTCTTTCTCCTGAACCGTGCATACCAACCTCTCGCCTCCTATCGCGTACATTTCCCTTGGATTTCTGCTATCCAAGTGCATGACACTGCACTTTTTCACATTAAATCGTAGTTGCCAAGCATTAGACCAGTCTTCCAGCTTTTGTAGATCTTTCCTCATGTTAACCACTCCCTCAGGGGAGTCCACTCTGTTGCAAATTTTTGTGTCGTCTGCAAAAAGACAGACTTTTCCATTCAGTCCTTCAGCAATATCACTCACAAATACATTGAACAGTGCCGGGCCCAGAACCGAACCCTGGGGCACCCCACTAATCACCTTCCTCTCATCCAAGTGAGCTCCATGTACAATCACCTTCTGTCGTCTGTCAGTCAACCAATTTCTAATCCAATTTACCATCTTGGGACCCATTCCCAAGCTACTGAGTTTGTTGACAAGCCTCCTATGCGGAACAGTATCAAAGGCTTTGCTGAAATCCAGGTAGATGACATCCATCGCATGCCCCTGATCTAGTTCCTTGGTCACCCAGTCAAAGAACTCAAACAGATTTGTTTGGCAAGACCGTCCTTCGGTAAAACCATGTTGCCTCGGATCTTGCATCCTGTTGGTTTTGAGAAAGTTCATTATTCGCTCTTTCAGGAGCGCCTCCACTACTTTTCCCGCCACCGAGGTAAGGCTCATGGGCCTGTAGTTTGACACTTCTTCCCTGTCACCACTTTTGTGTAGAGGTACGACATCAGCCATTCTCCAGTCCCAAGGAACCTCTTGTTTCCAAGGATCTGTTGAAGACATCCTTTAACGGTCCTGCAAGAACCTCTCTGAGCTCTTTCAGTATCCTGGGATGTATCCCATCCGGTCCCATGGCTTTGTCCACTTTCAGTTTAGCAAGTTGTTCTAACACCTCATCTTCTGTGAATAGTGTGGTATCTACTTCATTCCCATTTTTATATTTGGGAGTCACAGCTGGTCCATCTCCAGGATCTTCTTTTTTTTTTTTTTTAAACTTTTATTTAGAAGATTTTCTTGAATACAACACAATCATTAAGAAATGAATAATACAACAAAAGTAATCCATAGAATAATTGTAAATCACATAACAAGTAACACATCATGAGAGAGAAGCCGGCTCATAGAATACAGAAATAATATAATTAAGGAAATCAGGAGTTAATACTCCACAATAGGGAGCTAATATAATTAATCCATCCCCTCTCACTATTTCCCCGCATTTTCCTTTTCATTCAAAAAATTAGATAAGGATGAAACCTCAGTAAATACATAAGTTTGCCCCTCGAAAGTTATAATACATCGACATGGAAATTTTAAAAAGAAATTAGCTCCCAATGTCACAACTCTGGTTTTTAAATTCAGAAACTGTTTACGACGTAATTGAGTATGACGGCCAACGTCTGGAAAGACCTGGACTTTAAAACCACAAAAAAGGGCCTCCTTATATCTAAAGTACGCCCTTAAAACTTGCAATTTTATGGACTCAGAACCAAACTGCACCACAAGGGTGGAGCGCTTGGAAATGATGTCTTTTGAATCCTCCAGGAAAGCTGTGAGGTCCTGGCCTACAGAACCGGGGAAGGCACAGAGCCTCCATCTCCCAGTGGTGTCAGACCAGGGCCCCGCTGCAAGTAATACATATGGCTGGTTTCCACATTATCTTGTAGGTGAAGCACCTCAGAAAAGTATTTCTCAAGCAATATTTTTGAAGATAGCAAATGGGTAATAGGAAAATTAAGAAACCGAAGGTTACACACCCTATATTGGTTCTCCAACGCTTCTACGCGATACGATAACAGAGAGGAATCACGAATTAAAGCAATATCAGTTTCTCGAGCAGACTTAAGTTGGGAATCAACAAGTGCAACAGAATTAGATAACATACCCAGTTGCTGATCTACACTTTCCAATTTACATACAACATTTTGTGAAAATTTACATAATAAAGATACAGTAGAAGTTAACCGACAATCTATATTCTGAATAGCAGCCCATATGTCTTTTAAAGTCACTTCCCCAGAAGGGGGAGCAACAGGTAATGCGTCAGCAGACGGCAAAAATACTGGAAGCGGCATTGGTATAGAAACTTCAGAGGGGCCATCTAGCAACGTAGATGATAAGGGAGCTTGCGGGAAAGGAGGGGGAGACCGGGACTCAGGGCTTAACGAAGCCCCTTCCGGTGACAGGATGGCAGGCAGCGAGGGAGCTAAGTGCTTGTCCATTGGGCCCATCACCTTACCTCCTTTTCCACTCTCATCCGGCTTGATACCAAGCTTCCCCTTTCTCTTGCCCATAACAGCGAACACAACACTCAATCTCCAGCTCCGATCACCTCTTCTCACGTGCGCCGAAGGGGCGCAAAAGGGGCGTGTCCTGCCCCTTGGTTCACGCCCCTTAGACCACGCCACGCAGGCCGCGACACGCGGCCGCGTGTAGGAACCTCTGTGCTTTATGCAGCAGGTAGGGGGGGTCCTCCAGCCCTGGGATCGTCCTCCAAGATGCCTGCCCGATGTTCCGTAGCACCAGACCTCACACTGCACAGCTCCGCTAGAATGGCACAAGCGGCAGCTCCCTCAAGCAGCAGGCTCACTCTCCACTCGAGTACAGGTACCTCTGGGCTTTATGCAGCAGGTAGGGGGGGTCCTCCAGCCCTGGGATCGTCCTCCAAGATGCCTGCCCGATGTTCCGTAGCACCAGACCTCACACTGCACAGCTCCGCTAGAATGGCACAAGCGGCAGCTCCCTCAAGCAGCAGGCTCACTCTCCACTCGAGTACAGGTACCTCTGGGCTTTATGCAGCAGGTAGGGGGGGTCCTCCAGCCCTGGGATCGTCCTCCAAGATGCCTGCCCGATGTTCCGTAGCACCAGACCTCACACTGCACAGCTCCGCTAGAATGGCACAAGCGGCAGCTCCCTCAAGCAGCAGGCTCACTCTCCACTCGAGTACAGGTACCTCTGGGCTTTATGCAGCAGGTAGGGGGGGTCCTCCAGCCCTGGGATCGTCCTCCAAGATGCCTGCCCGATGTTCCGTAGCACCAGACCTCACACTGCACAGCTCCGCTAGAATGGCACAAGCGGCAGCTCCCTCAAGCAGCAGGCTCACTCTCCACTCGAGTACAGGTACCTCTGGGCTTTATGCAGCAGGTAGGGGGGGTCCTCCAGCCCTGGGATCGTCCTCCAAGATGCCTGCCCGATGTTCCGTAGCACCAGACCTCACACTGCACAGCTCCGCTAGAATGGCACAAGCGGCAGCTCCCTCAAGCAGCAGGCTCACTCTCCACTCGAGTACAGGTACCTCTGGGCTTTATGCAGCAGGTAGGGGGGGTCCTCCAGCCCTGGGATCGTCCTCCAAGATGCCTGCCCGATGTTCCGTAGCACCAGACCTCACACTGCACAGCTCCGCTAGAATGGCACAAGCGGCAGCTCCCTCAAGCAGCAGGCTCACTCTCCACTCGAGTACAGGTACCTCTGGGCTTTATGCAGCAGGTAGGGGGGGTCCTCCAGCCCTGGGATCGTCCTCCAAGATGCCTGCCCGATGTTCCGTAGCACCAGACCTCACACTGCACAGCTCCGCTAGAATGGCACAAGCGGCAGCTCCCTCAAGCAGCAGGCTCACTCTCCACTCGAGTACAGGTACCTCTGGGCTTTATGCAGCAGGTAGGGGGGGTCCTCCAGCCCTGGGATCGTCCTCCAAGATGCCTGCCCGATGTTCCGTAGCACCAGACCTCACACTGCACAGCTCCGCTAGAATGGCACAAGCGGCAGCTCCCTCAAGCAGCAGGCTCACTCTCCCTCCAGGATCTTCTTTAGTAAAAACAGAGCAGAAGTATTTGTTTATCAATTTCGCTTTTTCAGTGTCACTTTCCACGAGTCCTTTCCCAGCACTTCTGAGTACTGCAATTCCAACTCTGATCTTCTTCCTTTCCTGAATATACCTGAAGAAAGTTTTGTTGCCACCCTTAACATCTTTAGCCATCTTTTCCTCTGCCTTTGATTTTGCTAACCTTATTACTCTTTTAGACTCTTTGAGTTGGATCCTGTATTCATTTCTGTGTTCTTCTGTTTGCAAGCTTTTGAATTTTGTGAAAGATGTGGTTTTTTGCCTTTGTTTGAGCAGCCACCTCTTTGGAAAACCAAATAGGTTTCCTTCTCCTCTTGTTTTATTTACTTTTCTTACATATTTATCTGTTGCCCCTTTTATTGCCATCTTTAGTTTAGCCCATTGCAATTCCACTTCCTTTATCTCCTTCCACCCCGTCATCTCCTCCTTTAAGTACTCTGCCATTTTATTGAAGTCAGTGTATTTGAAGTTTAGGACTTTGAGCTTGCTATGATTGGCCTGTACCATGGCTTTTATCTCAAACCACACAGTGTGATGGTCGCTGTTGCTCACAGGGGCACTCACGCAGACATTTGACACACTGTCACCGTTGCTGAGCACTACATTCAGCGTTGAGCTTTCCCTGGTTGGTTCCATCACCATTTGTCTAAATAATGCATCTTGGAGAGCATCCACAATTTTTTTGCTTCTTTCCAGATGTGCAGAAGGAATAATCCAATCCACATCAGGTAGATTAAAGTCACCCAATATGATTGCTTCCCCCTTTGTTGCTATCTTGGCAATATCTATAATCAATTCGTTATCTCTCTCTTCAATATGAGTCGGAGGTCTGTAGATTACAGCAATATGGATGACAGTGCCATCTCCTCTTTCCAACGCATTCCAGAGAGCTTCTTCTTTTCCCCAGGTCCCCTGCATTTCAGTAGCTTTAATATTGCTTTTGACATACAAGGCTACTCCTCCTCCTTTTCCATTTTCTCTGTCTCTTCTGAATAGCTTATAGCCAGCTATGGCTATATCCCAATCATATGATTTATTAAACCATGTTTCCATAATGGCCACAATGTCCAAATCCATTTCCTCCATTAGGGCTTCCAGGTCTGGAATTTTGTTGGCTAAGCTTCGAGCATTTGTGCTCATTGCTTTCCAGCATTTTCCTGGCTTGTGTGTATTTTGCATTGATTTTGTTCTGCCCATTTCTTCCCACATGTTTTTGATGTGTGGTTTAAAAAGTGTGGCCGTTTCTGATGATGATCTGCTTTTGCTGGCGGTGGCATGCAGATGTTGACCTTCCACATCCGTCACCCCCTTTTCCTAGTTTAAATGCATATCCACATACTGCCTGAATTTTTCACTTAGGATTCTTTTCCCTGCGACAGAGAGATGTCGTCCATCAGCACATTATAGTCTCTTGTTGGTCCATCTGTTGTCCCAGTTGCCAATAAATCTGAATCCTTCTTGTTTGCACCAGGTCTGGAGCCATGTATTAAAGCTGTTAATGCGATGCAGCCTTTTTGTCCCCTTACCAAGAACAGGTAGAACTTCTGAGAATGCAACAGTGTTAACAACGTGCTTGAGTTTCTCTCCCAGAGATTGGAAGTCCCTTTGGGCTGTAGAGGCACTGTTTCTAGCCAGGTCGTTTGTGCCTAAGTGGATAATAACATCAAGTTTGGAGTGTTCACTTTTTGCACTAAGTAATTCAACAACTTGGTTTGTATTCCTGCTGGCTGAAGAGCCTGGTAGGCACATGACTATCTTCTCTCCTTTGAACTGTGTTCCCAAGTTAGTGCCTCTGATGATGGAATCTCCAAGTAGTAGTAGTTTTCT
Organism: Ichthyophis bannanicus; assembly: GCA_033557465.1. Classification (NCBI taxonomy): domain Eukaryota; kingdom Metazoa; phylum Chordata; class Amphibia; order Gymnophiona; family Ichthyophiidae; genus Ichthyophis; species Ichthyophis bannanicus. Next base: position 406,842,840 of record CM066035.1, on the reverse strand, counting down.
GTTTGGTGAGGTTTTCTTCATATTTGATGCTTTAGCAGGGGACTGGGCATTGTCTGACTCGCTTAAGGGCCCTTCAGTTTCTTTGGATTGGGCATCCTCATTAGCCAAGGCAGAGAAGGCATTGTGCAGGGATATCTCTTGATATATTGGATGTCTCTGTGTTACAGGTTGCAATCTACCAGAACCCACCATGATCCATTTGTTCCTGGGGCGTTTGATTCTTTGTGGGAGCGGTAGTGGACTTTGTTCAGTTTGTATCCTAGAAGAGGTGTGCTTCATTGCAGCTAGTTCCTCCCTCAGTAGAGACACTTTTTTATGCATGGCAGCTAGGTCTTTCCTTAGTAGAGTCAGTTCTTCATGCATGGCAGCTGACTTTAGGCATATAGGACAAGCTCTTAGGCTCCAAATGATTCGTCTTTGAATGAAAGTACCGCAGTTATTGCACTGAGTACACGACATGTTGTTTATGCAGTCCCAGAAGAGGAAGAAGAAGAAAAGATGAAGATGATGTGGCTTTTAACCTGTTAGGAACGATAGGTGGCACGTATGTGACCACTATATAGGTAATGTAGCCCCTGGGGTGGGTGGGGCGAGGGGTAGGGCGGGTGGGAACCCAGGTGTCTCTGGCCAGTAGGCTGTTCCTGAACTGTGGGCACACACAATGGAGTAGGTAAGGGAACCCTCCACTAAGGACAAATTAGATAGATAAATATGTGGAGACAAACAGACTTGCAGCTATTTGGAGACAAACAGACTCACAGTTATGCAGCAAACTCAGCAAAAATCACCTTTTGGGAGAGCTCTGGAAAGCACTCCTCTTCTTAAGGAACAGAAATGCAATCTGAGCAAGCCCACATGCAGCACAGGAAATGGAGGTCCACAGCAATAACTCAGCAGGGGGGAGGAGTAGTCCCTCAGGTAGGCTAAGAGAAAGTTTAAAACTTTACAGCAATGGAGTAGGTAAGGGAACCCACCACTAAGGACAAATTAGATAGATAAATATGTGGAGACAAACAGACTCACAGCTATTTGGAGACAAAATTGAGTCACAGTTATGCAGCAAACTCAGCAAAAATCACCTTTTGGGAGAGCTCTGGAAAGCACTCCTCTTCTTAAGGAACAGAAAATAAAACCTTACAACTTATAACTTACTTAAGATACAACAGTACAGTTTGAACCATTAAGATTCTAGAATGAATTACCTCAAGCCAGTCTACTCATCACTTGTGTCAACATTTTTATTGAATTTTATGAAAACATTAAAGAAATAATACAAATTGAGAAAAGAAATAAAAAGAACAAAGTGCAACACACAAATCAGTGCATGAATATACAAAAGGAATAATAACATTATTAACATCATTGGTTAAAGTGAAATAGTTATACAAATAACATGAATTAGGTATCTTAATACAATGTGGAGACACAGTTATGAAAAATAAGAGTATCTAGTAATGATTAAATGATAAGTTTTGTATTCAAGCTAGTCATAATATAAAATAATAATATAATTGCAAAGGTACTATTGGGATAGTCATTATAATAGGAGAGCGGTTCCCGCAGTTTCTTAACCATGGATATCTTGTTAGTCTTTTAAGCCACTTTAATTTCAAATTTTTGAATTTGTCCTATTATATGCCACCAAAAAGTAATATTCAAATTAGACAAATCTTTCCAACTGTGAAGTATCATTTGAATTGTTAGAGAACTTAAAATATCATAACGTTTTCAGGAATTGGGATTGTCAATTGGCAAAGATTGAGAAGAGGATTTCAGAATAGCAGCTTGCAGTTAAGGTTATATCAAAGTGAAACAACTTTTGAACGTACTTCCAAACATTTTGCCAAAAATTATTAATCACCTTACGTTCAACTAATATATGAAGAAGAGTTCCTTCATAGGTATCACAGTACCAACACTTATTGATGGCCGATAAGCCAGCTATACATTTTGTTTGGTGGGGGTCCAAAGAGCACGATAAGAAGCAAAATATAATGACTGAAGTAAACTAGCCTATAATGTGGGACAATTAACAGGTAGCCAAAAGTGATGCAGTTTATAGTAACATCTTCAGGTAAATGAATATCATTCCCCCAAACCTTATAAAGAGCAGAAGACGTGGAAGTAGGTTTAGTTAGTATTTTATATAAGGATGAGGCAATATGACTTTTGCTGAAAATGTTATCTAAGAGAACACAAAGAGACGGTGCGGGAACTAGCGTATCAAGATTAATAGAGCTTTTTTTAAGAACATGCGTTAATTGAAGCCAAAATTGGTAAATAATTTGTATTGAGACATTAAGGTATGAAAGGAGACAAGATTTAAACCATGAAGCAGATGTGCAAGGCACCATATACCTAATAACTGCCATTTCGACCAGGATAAGATTGTGTGATCTATTTTAAATTTGGGGTTCTACCATAAGGCAATCTCATGGGAATGCCAAATACAGATATCAAGCTTTTTATCTAATTGAAGAAGAGCTAATTGTGTATCTAACATAGCTTTCTTATTTAAAGTAGTGTTATGTAAATCAATGCAAATAAAATGCAATGTGTGCCTTTGAGTCAGTGTAACTGGAAGTAGATTGCCAGGCCTTTTTTCTGAGGCAGTGGAGGGTTAAGTGACTTGCCCAAGGCCACAAGGAGTGCTAGTGGGAATTGAACCCTGGTTGCTTGGTTACCAAGCCAGTGTTCTAACCACTAGGCTACTCCTCCACTCCATGTAAATCCATAGACAAAATATATTTTAGCAGGATAAGTAATATTAGATCGAGTTCAACATTATACCACAATGGCAGCAGTTCCTCAGGTGGATCAGAGAGAAACCAAAACAAACCAAAGCGAGCCAGGAAGGCCATATGTTATAGCTGGAAATCAGAGAAGGCAAGGCCTCAGTGTGTTTTGGGGTAATTTTAAGGTTTTCAAAATGATTCTTGGTGGTTTATTTTGCCATGAAAATTTTACCAATTTGGATTCTATTATTTTATAAACAATTTTTGGGGCAAAATCCAGGCAACATTATGAGAATATAATTAATTTGTAGCATCATAACCATTTTATAGACTCAAGTCTTCCCCACCATAAAATATAAATTGGAGTCCATTTTTGAATATTTGCATCTTTAATAGCAAGACAATGTTTTCTTTCCTTCATAAAAAAGTTGCCCTTTGGCTTTGGCGATTGCCAGAATTTGCAAGACGTCTTGATAGCGCAGCAGTTTGATGATTACAGGTCTTGGATATTTGCTATTTGAGAGGGGTCTAGATGGAGTTCGATGACCTTTCAATTTCCAAAGCAGATTGGAAAGACAGCTCCAGAAGCTTGGTAAGTAATGGTGGTATGAACCTTCAGCCCCTTCAGGTATGCCTAAAATATGAATATTATTTCATTGATTCCTGTTGGAGAGGCTTTGAGGTCATTGTGCAGTTTTTTAAAATTTCTGATTCATTTTATTTAATGGTGTCCACGTGAGTTTCAAGAGTAGATGTTTGGCGCTCCGAGTATGCAATTTTATCTTGTAAAAAGATAAGCTTATTGTTTCGGCTTTCAGTCTCTCATGGAAGTTCTCTAGTAAGTTTCAGTTGAGTTTTAAGCATCTTTTTAAGAGATGAATTTCATGCATCAGATCCTGGAGAGAGGCCTTGTCCTGAGGTGAAGCCTTTTCTGGAGTTGGAAGAGATGTTTTTGGTCTTTTATAGTCTATTCTGCTCTGTTGCCTTTGTTTTCTGACATGATATTGTTATTGAGCATGGCGGGTTTGTGCCACCTGTTTGCATGGCAGGTTTGTGCCACCTGTTTGGTGCCTGCAGCAGGCCATGTGCTTCAGCACACATGGCCTGCGGCTTCTGATCCCCCTCTGACCCAACTTCCTGTTGGGGGGGGTCAGAAGAGGCAGGCTATCTATGCCGAAGCAATGGCCTACTATGGGCACCAAGATGACCACACAAAGCCACCACTTTTAAACTGCTGCTGTTGCTGCCGCCGCCAGCATCCCAGAAGAAGGAATTGGCAGTAGCAGCAGCAACAGCAGCATCAGCAGGGAGCAACGGCACGGTGCAGCTCGGTGTTGGGGGTGGCTTGGCACAGCAGGGAGCAAGCTTGGTGCGGCAGGGGTGGCGGCACACCCAGGAGTGAAAGCATGACTTTAACACTGACTCTTTGTGCAATATGCAAATTACCCAGTGTGCAAAAACGTCAGTGTAAAACTGGTAAAGCAAGCAAAACACATGCACACAGAAGTCGGCGCAAGTTTGGCATATTGTCCTGGATAAACAGGGCTATCTGAGGTGAAGTTTGACACTTCATCTCAGATGATCTAGGCATTGGGGAAAGCCCCTGATGCCATCGGCACACTGTTGGGGGGGCCACTGCCCCTCTGGACATCACCCCCCCCCCAAAAGAAGCAAAATCTCCAGTGGCACAGTGGCCCTGATTTTCCCGCCTCCCCCCCCCCCCACCCCATCCAATAAAAAAAATCCCAGATGGCCCGGATCCCTCCCTCACACAAACAAACAATAAAAAAAATCCTGGTAGCCCAGTGGCCCCCAAACCCAAACACCCCCCCCTCTCAGTACCTTTAATCTGGGGCGGGAGCATTACTTACACCAGGGGTCACCAACCTGTGGCCCGCAGGCCGCATGCGGCCCACGAGGTCCCTTCATGCGGCCCGCGAGGCTCTACCCCGGTTAACATTACGTGCGGCCCGCCAAGGATTCCCGCCATTGTATCCACGCGCTCGCAGCTCACCGACGACCACCTGCAAGCGTCCCTTCTCCTGTCAGTGTCATCTGTGAAGCCGGACTTTAAGCGTTTGTCTGCTAGCATGAATCATCACAAGTAGAATAATGGTCAATCTATCACAGAGCTAGACTTTGTCAAAATTACGGCTCAACTCTGCAGTAAAACTATGAAAGTGACACAGTATCTTCAAGAACTGGTGTATACATAAACGATGGTTTGAAAAATTCTAGTGGTTGCAACGCTAGATTGTAACATTCATCAGCAGAAGCAACAATGGGTCTCAGACTTCCCGGGCAAAACATAAACCGGTCAAATTGAACTGACACGGCATAGCCCTGCTAGCATCAATGACCCTTGACAGTAGTTGCTCTGCGATGCAATTAAACCGACTCTTCTGAAAACAATTCAACAGCAATACATCAAAAGAGTGGTTAACAAAACTTAGCTTTGCCACAATGCTTAGATGGTAGTGCTAAGCCAGTGCCATGATCCCCGACGCTCTCATACGCGTTATCTTGCGTTTCACCTAGAAAGGCTTCTTCAGGGGGTGGCCAAAAGCACTCAGGAGTCACTGGCTGAAGGCGTTTAACAAAATTCGCCAACCGTTGGCGAATTTTGTTAAACGCCTTCAGCCAGTGACTCCTGAGTGCTTTTGGCCACCCCCTGAAGAAGCCTTTCTAGGTGAAACGCAAGATAACGCGTATGAGAGCGTCGGGGATCATGGCACTGGCTTAGCACTACCATCTAAGCATTGTGGCAAAGCTAAGTTTTGTTAACCACTCTTTTGATGTATTGCTGTTGAATTGTTTTCAGAAGAGTCGGTTTAATTCCATCGCAGAGCAACTACTGTCAAGGGTCATTGATGCTAGCAGGGCTATGCCGTGTCAGTTCAATTTGACCGGTTTATGTTTTGCCCGGGAAGTCTGAGACCCATTGTTGCTTCTGCTGATGAATGTTACAATCTAGCGTTGCAACCACTAGAATTTTTCAAACCATCGTTTATGTATACACCAGTTCTTGAAGATACTGTGTCACTTTCATAGTTTTACTGCAGAGTTGAGCATGAATCATCAGCCATCTCATTAAATTCAATAAAGGTGATCAGCCATTGTTTTCATAATTTTGCGTTTGTTGTTTTTTTTCACGGGGGCAGGGAGAAGGGGGGTATGGCCCGCGAGGCTCCCAGTAGTCGGCTGTGTGGCCCGCGGCCCTCTGGAGGTTGGTGACCCCAGGCTTACACAATCCCAATCTCACATTTTTGAAGCTGTGAATAAACAAGTAGATAAAGGTAAGCTGGTTGACACAGAGCCGGCCCATCCACTAGGTGGGCTAGGCACCATCTAGGGTGGCAGAGGTCATGTACTTTGGCCTGCCGCCCCCCACCCCCACATACTGAGCCATGCCACCTTCCCCCCCCCCTCCCCTTACTGAGCTGCCCCACGCTACCGCTGATTCCGGCAATTGGGGGGGGGGGTGCGGCTAGGCTCGGCAGCAGGCCATGTTCTTCGACACACATGGCCTGCTGCTTCTGAACTCTCAAAGTTATGTTGGAGAGGGATCAGAAGTGACAGTCCATTTGTGTCATAGCACATTGCCTGTCGCTGAGCCGAGCTGTTCCCCCCCCCCCTCCCTTCGACCCCGCCTCCGAAATCATCGATAGTGCAGCTGAGCACGGTGGAGGGGGGGGTGCAACGAAGTCAGGGCTTCTGCCTAGGGCAGCAGAAACTCTATGGCCAGCCCTGGGATGGCATAGTATATCTCGATTTTCAGAACGCCTTTGACAAAGTCCCTCATGAGAGACTCTTGACGAAATTAAAAAGTCATGGGAAAGGAGGCAATGTACTATTGTGGATTAAGAACTGGTTAAAAGAACACAAAGAGGAGGGATAAATGGCCAATTTTCTCAATGAAGAAAGGTGAATAGTGTAGTTCCCCACGGATCTGTGCTGTGTCCTCTGCTTTTTAACATATTTATATATGAACTGGAAGTGGGAACGAGTGAGGTGATCAAATTTACAAATGACACCAAATTATTTGAGCTGTTAAAATCTGAGGATTGTAAAAAATTGCAAGAGGACATTGATAAATTGGGAGACTGGGCATCCATATGGTGACATTTAATGTAGACAAGTGCAAAGTTATACACTTAGGGAAGAACAACCCAAACTACAGTTACACAATGCAAGGTTCCACATTAGGAACTACTACCCAAGAAAAAGATTTAGACATCGTCATGGATAATACGTTGAAACCATCTGCTCAGTGTGCAGCGGCTGCCAAGAAAGGAAATAAAAAGCTGGGAATCATAAAAAAAAGGAATGGAGAATAAAACTAAGGATATTATAATGCCTTTGTATTGTTCCATGGTGTCGATCACACCTTGAATATTATGTACAATTCTGGTCATCATATCTTAAAAAGGATATGAGTGGAGAAGTAGCCTAATGGTTAGAGCACTGGTTTGGGGACCAAGGTTCAATTCCCACTAGTGCTCTTTGTGGCCATAGGCAAGTCAATTAATCCTCCATTGCCTCAGAAAAATCCAAGTTATCAATGTCCTTGTTTAATGTACATTACCAAGTTAAGTTACAATGTAAACCACTTTGAAATAATAAAGCAGTATTAAAAACCTGTAAAATAATAAACCTATAGAAGAATTAGAAAAGGTACAGAGAAAAGTGACCAAAAATGGTAAAGGAGATGGAAAAATATCCCTATAAGAAAAGGCTTAAAAAGTTAGGGCACTTCAACTTGGAAAAGAGATGGATGAGGAGAGATATGATACATCTATAAAATAATGAATGGAGTAGAACGGGTAACTGTAGATCAATTGTTTTGCCCCTTCAAAAAGTAGAAAGACTAGGGGACACATAATGAAGTTACAACGTAGCACATTTAAGACTAATCGGAGAAAATTCATTTTTTACTCAATGCATAATAAAACTCTGGAATTTGTTACCAGAGGATGTAGTAAAAACTGTTAGCGTATTTGGATTTAAAGGAGGTTTGAACAACTTTCTGGAGGAAAAGTCCATAAACCATTAGTAAAGAAGACCATGGAAATCCAGTGCTTACCCATATGACAAGCAGCATGGATTATGTACTTTTTGGGAACTTAACAGGTACTTGTGACCTGGATTGGCTACTGTTGGAAAAGGATACTGGGCTTGATGGACCCTTGGTCTGACCGAGTATGGCACATCTTACGTTCTTACAGTATGTTCCGTTCCGGCTCCTGCAGCACCATCTTGCAACAGGAAAGGTCACTCTGCCATATAAGGGGTTTTTTTTGCCTTATATGGCAATCTGACCTCACATAATGCATCTCAGAATGCATCACGTGGGGCCAGGTGCCGCCATTTTTCAAGATGGCGATGTACTGGGACTGGGATGGTGAAGTTTGGGAACCACTGGGCTACGAGAGATTTTTTTTTTTGTTTGGGAGGGGTTCAAGGCTGCTGAGGATTTTTGTTTATTGGGTTGGGGGGGATCTGGACCTATGTAGATTTTGTTTCTGTTGGGGTAGTTGCCTGGGAGAGGCACTGGCCCCCAATAGTGTGCCGATAGCATTGGTGGCTTTCCCCAGTGCTTAGGTCATCTGAGGTGAAGTGTCAAACTTCACCTCAGATGATATTTTTGCTCCCAACTGGATTTTTACACCTACCTGAAGCTGTCGTGAAGATCCAGCTTTAGAAAACAGTATAAAAAACTGTGATACGTTTCTGTGCAGTTCTTTACATCGGGCGCAATTATTTATGCAGCGATTTTCATGCCAAGTGTGCTGCCGTTTAGTGCGGTTCTTTGGCATTTTTCCAGTGCTGGCTTGCTTGCTAAATGGAGAGCAAGCCTAGTTTGGGAAAAGCACCAGAAAAATGCCGTGCTGAGCTTTTCGGCATCAGCCCAATTGTAGTGTTCTTTCTCCCTTCATCTCCTGTCCAAGCACTTTAGATTAGGTTTGCTTGACCTTTTTTCCCCCAGTACAGAAAAAGACTTGCCTCCCTCACTTAGGTACTTTTGCTCCCTCTGCTCCTGCCTCCGCTCTGATTGCAAATGATGCCGCTCTTCACCAGGACTTGCAGCAGCAGCCATGCACGTCCCCCTTCCACCCCCTTCCGCTTCTGCCCCCATGCAAAAGGAAGTGAAATCGGAGGAGGTTAGAAGCAGAAACTGCACCGAAGCATTGGAGCTGAACGTAACTTTGGTGCTTCGGTGCCATTTTAAAAGCATTGCTGCGGTTAGGGTCAGCAGCAGCATCAGTAATGGGCAAGCCCCGGAGGGCCAGCGCTCCAGGGGGCCGCCTGGTTCACCTAATGGTGGCCCCAGCCCTGCTGTAATTTGAGTTCTGGCAGGTTCCTGCAGGAACTGTGACCTTCAAGCTGAGCACTCTCCTGCATTGATGCAGTAGCTCCAAGCCTCTTTAGTTACTGGTACTGGGTTAAGCAGATGGCGCAGATCTTCCTCTTATGTGGGTTGAGTACCTTGGCAGGGTACCAAAGGACAAACACCTATCCAGGAAACTGTCTCTGGCTGAGGTTTTTATAACTTAAGAGCTGTTCCTTCTCAAAGGAATCTCCTCCCAGTCTAAGCTTGACTGGCATGGGGACCCTCCTCTGACATGAAAGTTGCTGTACACTTCCAAGACTCACTGATCAACACTAGTAGAGTCACTGGATGGTGCTACTGATCTCAGTGCTTAAAATTCATAGGGATCTCTACACATGACAACGTTTTCATATATGCCATTGGCAAATAGTGTTTACAAAAATTATTATGGTTCATGCTATTGGAGAATAGCACCTCTGAAAAAAAAAGAAAAGAAAAATGGAATAAAATGAAAGGAAATGAAAAACAAAACCACTAAAAACTCCCATCAACAAAATGAAAAAAAAAAAAACCAAAGCGTCCCTCCTCCACAAACCTCTTCTATATACTTGTCTGCTGAATGCTTGCTGATTTTGAGTTGTACGCATAAGTTGGGCTGAGACGTCATTTGATCAGACACCACATCCTAAAGTATATGGTTATTCATGCTGTCTGACTGTGCTAATTAGAAATATTTTTTTGGTATGAATACCATGTGTTGGAAGAGGAGTTTGTGATCTCTACTGTAATACTTTTCTTTCTCTTTTTGTTATATGATGGGATGTTGATTGTTTGCAGTTTAATTCCATTATCAGCTTCTTGTGTTCTCCTTTCTCTGATTCCTCCTTGGAAGAGTACCTGCATCCGACTGCTTTCTATGCTTTTGTTCAGTTATTGTAACCTTTTCTTAACCACAACATCTCTTTTCCTTAATTTTCTTTCTTTTGCTTCTGGAAAATCAGCAGGAGAATGGATGGAGGATAGGAAACGCATGTGGGTTGAACTGAAGGTACCTAGCATAGGACCTGCAGAATAAGATCACCTACCTGGTGGTAACTCTTTTGGGCATTTTAAGTCATTCAAACTCTCATGAAATAAAAGTATTTCAAACCCCTACGAAATAAAAATTTTACTTGCATTTACTGTACATAGTGCCCACCAAAGGCAGTCCACTTAAACTGCATCAAGGTGGCCTTTGGTTAAGATCCAAATTTAGGGTTGGAACTGTGAGCTGAGGATGGTGCCTTTCTTGGGTTTTAAGTTAAATCTGAGAAGCCATGTAGATAGTGGTCAGCACCCTGCCACCCCATTCCATTGGAGACGCAATTGTGCTATGACCATTTGTGCTAGACTCAAGCTAAAAAACACAATCACTGTTGGAACAGAAAATGGAGCATACATTTATTTTCTCAGCAGCAAATGTAAACACTGCAATTGTGTAGTCTGGATCACACCAGAATGAATTATCTGCTAATGAAAAGAGTACAAGTGCTTGTAAAACAAAACATACATCATGAGTCCGAAAGGGAAGTGACTATTATTTTTTAAGGAATTGTGCATGCCCGATTCGTGTTACTGTAATTAGCTTTCCTCCCATTATGCATTCTTGGCTTCCTTTCCAGCAGACTGCTAAATCAATAACAGCTTCTCCAACATCAGGGAGAGGTAGACCGCAAATGAACTTTTCCATATGGATGCAATACTCCATAAATAAATCCCTACGAGTTCCCTGATCTTTAAGTCTCCCGCTGAGCCATGTGCCACTCAGTCTTGTACACAGAGATTAGCTTTCTTTGCATAAAGCAAGGTTTGAACATAAATGATGCATAATGTATTTCACTTCAGAAGTCTCTGCTTTCCCTCCCCTTACTTCTACTTACCTTATCTTCCTGCTCTTCTGGTTTTCCAGGCAGTCTTTCGATATCCAGACTTACTGGCCAGAAATAAAAAGTTAGTGCCACAGATCAAACCGAATCTCAGAAGCTAATAACTTCCCTCTCCATAAATTAGTACTGCAATGAACAAACACTGTCATGTGCTAAAATCTTATGTTTTTGTATTTTTAGCCTGCTTTTCCAAATTTAATTTCATTTTAAAATGGCATGCATATCCCAGTTTTCCACACACTGATGATCAAGGTGGGTTAGATAGCAAATATGCATATACATTGTTCATAATTCAGGAAAGTTTTTAAAACCTTTTTCAGTATGACAAGTCCTTTCCCCAGGGAGCTTATAGTAGTGTAAGTGGGTATATGAGGTAAAGACAAATAAGATGATTTAACATATCACAAGAAATGGCAGTTGAAAGAAGTAGCTTTTGAATTTCTGGTTTGCAGTTCATTGCTCCAACCACTAGGCCACTCCTTCCTTTCGTGGTGGCTTCCTAAAAGTTTAGCCAGTCCCCTTCAGTTTATGGTTTCTATCCTTATGATAAGATAAGAGTCGGATGCCTTTACCATCTTATAAGAAATCCTCTTGTTTTTATAAGAATCTCATTAGCAAATTATTGATATTGCAACAGGTTTTGCCACCCTACTCAATAAATATTTGACTCTTTTTAGACCAGGGTAAATTAGCTTTTCAGTGTGGTTCTTCCTTTCCAGTGAAATAGTTCATGTGACGCTCCCTTATGCTCATTGCCAGGTTTATTAGAGCTCTATTACCATGCTGCGGCTATTCTGAAGGTAAGCTATAAGATGTTGCCACAACAATCGCCTGTTGTTAATCTCCCAACGTTGATTGTAGTTTCAGTGGTTGTGTGTTATTACAAAGATGACTTCCACCATAAAATTCAAAATTACTTATGAAGAAATCACTTAAAATTAAATGTGAAGGGGAAAAGACCTCGGTTTGTCCCTGTGGTCCAAAAACTGGATCCATTTTGCAAAGCAGAGGCGCAAATCCTCGCGGGTTAGAAAAACCCCTTCAAATATTATTATTTGATGTATTTATATTGGGCCCGATTTTGAGTCATTCGGATTTTGGAAGGGCTATGTGCCTTGTCGGCGCATAAGCTTCCCCGCCGACCTCTAACCTGGATATTCAGTGCCGCAGTGACGGCATTGACTATCAAGTGATCGCCGCAGAGACAGGAAGCCGCTGGGACTCACCGGGCAGCAGCAACATTCCATGTTGCCTGATTAGCTCCTGGGTTTTCCTCGCCTATCTTTAAAGCACCGATCACTAACCAGGCAGCATGAAATATCACTGCTGCCCGGTAAGCAACAGGCTCTGCCCTGGAACGCCCCCCAATACGCCCCGAAGCTAACCAGACAGCACTGGGGCATGTAGGGGATGTAGAAGAGGATATTCAATGGCATTAACTATGTAAGTGCCATTTGAATATCCCCATCTAAGGCATTTACATGTTTTACTGGGCTGTAAACCATGTAAATACCTTCGAAAATCAGGCCCATTGTTTTTACATTGCTTTAAACACTGTGGAGAAGTAGCCTAGTGGTTTAGAGCAACTGCCTAGTACTCAGAAGATCAAGGGTTTGATTCCCACTAGCACTCCTTGTGACCTCAGGCAAGTCACTTTAGCCTCTATTGCCTTTGAAGAAAAGGCCTGGCAATCTACTTCAAGTGATACAAACTCAGAAGCAGCTGGGCCGCCAGAAGTCAGTACAGACTTGATGGCACTAAAAAAAAAAAAAAAGGTAAGGTGGAGTAATACAATTATTTTAAACCTCATTTTCATTACTAATTTGTACTTGAAGAACAATATCTAAAACTACAAAAGACTTATCTTAGGCCAATCAGAGTGAAGATTATTCAACTGGAATTATGAAAGAAACACTCAGCAATGCTGGTGGCGGAGAGCATACCTCCAGCTGAATAGAAGTTTACATGGATATATTTTGGTCAGGAATCAAGTCATCTGGCACAAACTTGTTAGGCAGCACAGAATTAAAGAAAGACCTGCAGTTAGTGGCCACCGCTGACTGCATAGCTGTTCTGGAATATTAACCTGAATGTGTCCTAGGCTGGCCAGTGCTGAACCAGTGAGCTGTGGCTTCTTAACTCACTGACCTCTTACTGGTCAGCTGTTTCTGCCATAGCCTGTTGATTCTCTTGCGGGTTGGCCTTCAGACCTGCCCCATCTTCTCACTGGAACAGCAGGAAGCAGTTCTGATTAGCTGGCGTATTTGACTGACTCCTTAGCCTATGCTCCTGGTAAATATGTTTTATGTTTTATGTTTTATTACATTTGATAAAAACCGCCTTTCATATACAGTCAAGGCGGTGCACAATTAAAATAATCAGTAAAAGGAGGCCAATGGCCAATTAAAAAGAAAGGAAATGTACAATTCTTCAAAAGGACAGAGATAGTAAAAGTAAGACGAGACATAAGGGAGAAGATAATAGGGGGAGGGGAGAGGAAGAAGGAGGTTACACGAAAGGGGAAGGAACATCAAACGCTAGGGAAAACAAGTGGGTCTTCAGGTTCTTTTTGAATATGTTGAAGTGTGGTTCCAAACGGAGGGGAGGGGGGAGGGCATTCCAAGCAGCGGGTCCAGCAAAAAAGAAAGCGGAGGAGCGTGTGGATTGCAGGTGAGCACGGGAAGGGGAAGGCAAGGCAAGGCGGTTAAGATGAAAGGATCGAGGGGTGTGCCTGGGGGAGTGAAAGTAAATGAGATCCGTGAGATACTGTGGAGTGCTAGTGTGAAATGCTTTATGTACCAGGATGAGAAGTTTAAAGATAGCACGAAAGGGGACAGGCATCCAATGGAGACAAAAAGAAGGGGAGTGATATGGTCCCGAGGTGATGAGTGGGTGAGGAGGCGTGCCGCAGTGTTTTGAATACGTTGAAGACGAGAGAGTTGGTATTTAGGAAGACCGATAAATAGGGAGTTAGAAAAATCCACACGAGACATAACCAGAGATAGAACCAGAGTAGTGAGGGCAGAGGGGGAGAGGAAGGGACGAATAGAGCGAATTTGACGAAGGGAGAAAAAAGAGGTTTTAGTGATGTGAGAAATATGCGAGCGAAAGGATAGATCAGAGTCGAAATATACACCCAGATAGCGGAATGTGGAGACGAGAGGGACGGGAGCACCAGAAAAGGAAGGAGCCATTGTGGGAGGAGGACTGTTGTGGGAGAACCAAATAGCGAGAGTCTTAGTAAGATTTAGGTGGAGACAGTTAAGAGTTAACCATTGTGACACAGCTGAGAGACAAGAGTCAAGAATTGTGAGATCAGGACAAGTGGACGAGGTGTGATGTAACAGGAGGATATCGTCGGCATAAAGAAAAGCAGATATATATATCGATTTTGTCTGTATCACTTCCTACATTCCTGCTTCCATCCTCGGATCTGTTTGGCTCAGTCACTGGTCTCTTCTTGTGCTCCTTTTCATCAGTTCCTTTGCCTATTCCAACCTGCTTTTATTTTTCTTACCTCTCACCTTTTCAGTGGTAACTCAAGGTGAATTAAATTCCCCAGAGGAATTACAATCAAAGTTATACCTGAGGCAATGGAGTGTTAAATGACTTGTCCATGGTCACAAGGAACAATAGGTGAAGTTAAGAACATAAGAACATAAGAAATGCCATACTGGGTCAGACCGAGGTCCATCAAGCCCAGTATCCTGTTTCCAACAGTGGCCAATCTAGGTCATACGTACCTAGCAGTTTCCCAAAAGACACAGGTTCTGCAGTGCTTGTACTAGGTCAAGCATTGATATCCTGGGTCCCTTTTTAATAGTGGTTTATGGACCTTTCCTCCAGGAACTTGTCCAAACCTTTTTTAAACCCAGCTATACTAACAGCCCTTACTACATCCTCCGGTAACAGATTCCAGAGTTTGATTACACGTTGAGTGAAGAAATATTTTCTCTTATTTGTCTTAAATAGTTTACCCCATAGCTTCATTACATGTCCCCTAGTCCTTCTATATTCTGATAGCGTAAACAATTGATCCACGTTTATCCGTTCCACTCCATTCATTAATTTATAGACTTCTATCATATCTCCCCTCAGCCGTCTCTTTTCCAGGTTAAAGAGCCCTAACCTTTTTAGCCTCTCTTCATAGGAGTAGCCTTCCATCCCCTTCACCAATTTGGTGGCTCTTCTCTGTACTTTTTCTAATAACTCTATGTCCTTTTTAAGATACGGTGACCAGAATTGCACACAATATTCAAGGTGCGGTCGTACCATGGAGCGATACAGAGGCATTATAATATCCTTTGTTTTATTCTCCATCCCTTTCCTTATGATACCTAGCATTCTATTTGCTTTCTTGGCCACCGCTGCACACTGGGCGGAGGGTTTTAACATGTTATCCACGATGACTCCTAAATCTTTTTCCTGGGTGGTGGTTTCTAATGTGGAGCCTTGCATCGTGTAACTATAGTGTGGGTTGTTCTTTCCTAGGTGCATACCAACCCAACCTTCCCTGGTTCTCCACTCCAGCTTTTCATCCCTACTTGTTCACCACTCTGTTATTTCTACCTATCTGGGTGGTACAGAGCAGGAGAAGTCAAAAGTTGTACCCCATCAAGAGGTAGGGAGCAGTGGAGAGATTACTTCTGAAATTGCTGGAGAGACAATTAAGGATTTGCACCAAGCATTGAGATTTCAAGGATGATGTGGTGGTGCTACATACTGGAAGGCAGCCTCGTTATGATAGGTTGGCTCTTGTGAAAAGGATGCCATTTAGGCATCAAAAACAAAGTTCAAAACTCATCATCCTAAAGCAAAGAGCACTAAAGGTCATTTATCAGTCAAAAAGGTTTCCAATTGCATCTTTATCTTTATTTAACACTTTATATACCGCCCTTGTCAAGACATGAGGGCGGTTTACAATAAAATATAAATGCTAGCGTCAGAAAAAGAAAGGAACTCCATTAAAATAAAGTAAAGAAGGACCGAAGGGGCCACTAGAGACAAACAGTAAATCATAAACGATAATTAGACAGAACTGCAAATCAACAAAGGACAAACAAATGACTACACAGGACTACTAGGAAGGATGTCAAATGCCTGTTGGAATAAATATGATCAAGATAAACATATAATATGTAACTCCCTGATGGACTACTAAACACTTTAAAAAAACTGTACTATTCTAAACTAATAAATACTTCTAGATTATTAAGGGATTATTTTTTTGTTTTGAGCAGCTCGAAGATGCAAACTATTGATCTTTCTCACATTTCTTTTCTCACCAGAAAAGTAAGCAGAATATAATTAAGTGTATAACTGATGCAGTTTGTTCTGACTTCGACATGGACAAACTGGTAGCTGACACATGTGTACCAGAGGTGGAACTGGGCCAGGCTTGAAAGATTTGAAGGAGATGGTGGGTTGGATAGGTTTTTCCAAGGGTATAGTGAGATTGGTGAATGGTAGGATTAAGGCGCATTATATTAAGTCTGGTTAGTAACTAAGTTAGGAGCTGAAGGTGGTGCAGGTGCTATGGATACAATGGAGGGTGTGGATGTGGTATACAACAGAATCCACAGTAAACATGAGTTACAAATTCAAGGTGGTTCTGGCGGTTGCTGTGCTGCAGAATGTATGGATATGGCACAAAACAGAGCTAACGCATTCTGCTGGAATTCAGAATGAGATAACCGTAGATAGTTGTGGTTCCGTTGTGAGCGCATTAGTGGGATATAAGTCACCATTTGGGGTACTATTAATGGATTATGGGCATAGTTTGAGTCTCTGACGCCTGATGATGTTTTGGATATTTTGCAAAAAACTTGGATTACTATATGAGAACTTGACCCCTGTCCATCAATGTTTATAATTTTAGGCCGTGAATATTTAAAATTTAACAGAGAAACTGTGTGTAACTGGTAATGGTTCTCTACCAAAAGGGGTATTTCCACAGAAGTTGCGGACTGTACTGATTAGGCCAATTCTGGAAAAGACTCCCTCCTTGATCCTGGTGTAGTTGAGAACTATAGACTTGTCTCTACTTTGACCTTTCTCGGGAATATTTGGAAGAAGGCCATGGCTGATCAATTGAGGACATTCATAACTGGAAAATTTATTTTGGATCTGTTTTGGTCTGGGTTTCAAATGTATCATAGTATGCAAACACGATTTCACCTTAGTGGCCTTGCCCGCTTCATATATCCATGTTGGTGCTTATTTGCTTAGGCTGACATTTTCAAGTTGTGCTAATACTCAAGGACTTTTTTTTTAGTGGTATTGATGATTAGAGGGTAATTCTGCAAGGTGCAGCTAGAGTTCTCTATGAGTTTGTGTGCATAAATCACAGTATTTTATTGATTTATGTGCGGATGGTAGTTGGGCACTATTCTGAAAAATACTTGCTGTGGACTGGGGGTGTGCACAGAGGCGGAGTCTAGGCAGAGCACATATTTACAGGCATGCTTTATAGAACAGGGCCCAACACACATAGGATAAGTGGTGCAATGCCTGCAGCAATACTTTTACATGTCTGTGGCCACTTACACTAGTATTCTATAAAGTAAAATCCTCAGGGATTTAGCTTTACAGAATAGGTACCATGACTATGGAGATCATTCCTCAACGTCATGCAGCCCCACAAGCTGCCTGGACCCTATTCCTCCACCGGCTCTCCCCATACGTCAGGACAGGGAGAGGCGGGAGGGGACGAGTGGGGGTAGACCCAACTAGCAGCACGTACAGGGCCGATTCAAATCACGGTCCTGTATGTGCTGCCGGGATCATGGGGATGCGCTGCTTATACCACCTCAAAGGTGCTATAAGCAGCATTGTATGTGCGATGGGGCCAGGGCTCCCCCCCTGGGGCCAGGGCTGGGTGCAGTGTGGTCCCCACTGCCCGATCCAGGCCCCGGCAGGCCAGCTGTGGGTCGGGCAGCAGGGGATAGGGGGGCTCGAAATGCCAGAGTCGGTGGCGCCTGCGGGGAGTATGTTCCTGTAGGTGGCAGGGGCATGCTGAGCCATCATTGGGCCCAATTCTGGCTACCGTGAGAAAGTTTTATTCCCATGGTCCAGAATCGGGTCCAAACAGGCCTATCTTGTCTAGGGCCGTCCAGGTGGCCTGGATGTGCCCCTCTTGGAATCGGGTTCCATGCATTAAGACATGTGTACATATAGCTACCACTTACAGAATTCCCCTCCTAAAGTGTAAATATGGAAATAATTTGCTGATTTTGTGTTTGATGTTTGTTCATTGTATGTGATTTTATTGTTTATGTTGATTTTACCCTGTTTCGATTTGTAGCGATAGATGGGAAATAAGAGAGAATAATTGAAATGAAACTGTTGTGGGTCAGACTAGAAGTTGGAATACAAATTTTCTATTCAGTTTGATGTTCTACTGCCCTTCAAAAGCCTTGTTCATCATGACTTGGGCAGTGGATTGATTCGGATTTATTATTTTAAAACTATATTTCAAAGATTGTTCATACCTCTTTTGGCTATTTGTGAGTGGTCTGACAATTGTGACTAGAACTGATTTGGTGACTTTAGTTCAGTGCTATATAAATGTTCAGTAGTAATAGTAGTATGGGTTTTATCTTGTCTTGATTATGATAACACATAGAGGGGTCTTTCACATATGACTATGTACTGACTGCACATATATCACCATTAGTAAAGGATTTTCATTAGCTTCCTGTTAAGGCTTGTATAAAATTCAAGGGGCTGATATTTGAAGGGCAGTTACACTGTTTATGGCCCTGTAAACCGTGTAACTGCGGCTGAGAGGGATACTCAACTGCACTAACACGGTTTGCCACTGAATATCCACAATTATCTCCCTTACATGCCTCGGTGCTAACTGCTTAGCTTTGGGGCGTGTTGGGGGCATTCCAAAGAGGAGCAGGGGTGGCAACTCTCCCTAACTGGGCAGCAGCGCTATTGGATGCTGCCCAGTTAGCAACCCCCACCTATCTTTAAGGTGCAGGAGCTAACTGGACAGCATGCAATATCGTTGCTGCCCGGTTAGCTAATGTGGCTTCCAGCACGTTCAGCAAACCTCAGATATTCACTGCTGGGGCCACATATGATCCTGGCATTGAATACTGTATCTGGGGTTAGGGATCAGCGGGCAGGGTCATGCGCTGTAGCGTGCCTAATTGAATATCGGGCCCCAAGATTATAACTCTCTGTTTAAGAATAGGAGTGGTCAGGGATCGTGCTGTTTGTGATTAACTGTCTGCCTGCCCATAGTGGCATTCCAACCCCCATGGGCAGCCCCCCCCCCCTGTAACACAAGCCCCCCCATTCATGGTACAGGTGCCCCGCTTCATGGTATTTAGCAACCACCCCCACCGGGCTGACACAGCAGAGTCAGAGTAGCTTAATGCAGTGGGTGGCTTGCCGCACTGCCTCCGCTCCAGACCCCACGGCTCTTCCCTCCTCGGCTAAAGTCTTGCAGACTGAGAGTTATGGATGGCCCTGTGAGCAAGGCACCCCTTACACTTAGATCAATGCACTTCACAGCATCTTCTGTTGACAGAATGGGCCAACACTAAGGAGAGTAAAGGATTTCCACTGCCCCTGGAGGTGAGGAGGGGGATTCAGAGGAAAACACCAGGAGCTGAGGCAAAAAGGCCAGGATTCAACCCGGAAGAACCCAAATAAATGTTAGTTACCATTAGCGGTATAAACAAGCTGTGAATGAATGAATGAATAAATAAGAAGTACCTATCACCACATCCGAGTCCAGTCTTTAGAAATTTCAAGCCATCTGCCAGGATCTGGATCCAGGAGGGCCCAGGGTTCAAGAGAAGGAACACCTGCAACCTGTGCCTATGACCAACCTCCAAGGACAGAGGCAAAAGGGGAGATACTGGATCCTCAGCACAGGAGGAGACTACCAGTACCAGAAGGGATAAGGGGCTTTGCCATGCGCAAGGTAGAGGGAAAAGAACAAAATTTAATGTATTTATTGCTATTTCTATCCTCTATATGTTAGATTGTTGCATATTAATGTTGACCACCTGAAGACTTTCAGCAATTTGTATTGGTTCAGAGCAAGCCCTGGACTGGACTGTGAGCTTTTGGAAGTAGAAGTAAGTGGAAGAAAGACTGACCCCAGGAGCCTTTGACCTCTCAGCCATAGCTCGTTTCACCCCAGAAGCTTACAAACCCCGGGTAGCAGACCTAAGCAGAAGAGTCCTACCTCCAAGGACGTATAAACCCTGGGTCTCCGTATAGAGAAGGCAATGCTCTGTGAGGACCCACAGGCCAGGGGGCTACAGATGTTATCACCTCTGTCTTTAATACATGTTAACAGTCATTTCTCTGCCTTCCCCAAATAGCTGGGAATGCTCGCAACTATTAACACAGACGTTTTGCACCTAGCTTTGGTTGCTAACATGTATTAGCCAAAACAACGTATCACGCATTATCAAACTTGGCCCTTTGTGTTCACAAATGTAAGTTATTTCATTATTTATTTCATTTATATCTCCCTATATCCCTCAGAAAAATGGTGCAATGATATGGAACCATTTCGACACCACAAGAGATTAGGAGCAAGTGCTTAATGCTTTTTCTTTTTTTTTTTTTTTTTCCTGCTTTGTTAATTTGGGGGTCATTCAGTGGCACGAATGGTGGGAATGGATGTCCAGATTGCATGTCCATCCTCGCTATTCGCTCCCCTGTCGTCCCCAGCTAATGCCTCCCTGTACGAACAGCTCGTTTGTACGGGGAGACTTAGGGGAGAGATAGGGCAGTACTGAGGCAGAGCGAGGGAGGGGTATGGGTGGGCCGTGACCCCAGACATATAGTGCCGATTCTGAGTTTGGCCCTGTATGTCTGGGGCCATGAACATGGACGAGGGACTTATTTCACCGCAAAGGTGGAGTAAGTCCCCCTGAAAATCAGGGGATCATGCCACCAGGCCGGGAAAAAAGGTAGGAGGTGCAGGGAGATCCCACAGCTGGACCCTTGCCATGTAAGACAAGATTGAGTGTCTGGCTGTGGGGAAAGAAGAGGGTCAGTGGCAGCTGGCATTTGCGGCTCCTGAATGGAGCTGCAGTGCTATGGCGATGGGACGCCACGGCACCGCGGCTCCATTCACGAGCCTGACTGAGGATCTGTTATGCGTGCAAGCTGACCAGAATCAGGACCTAGCCTGCATGTTCAGCCCTTAAACCCGATTCTAATCCCATGGGCACATCTAGCCCCCATGGGATCAGAATCCGGTGTAACTCTGGGCACCCCGCTTGTGGTCAGCCGCACAGGGGGATGGATGGCTAATTCAAAATGTGCCTCTACATTTATTTCATTTCTTTAAAATGAAGCCAAAAAATCAAACAGAAAAAAAGAACCCCTTCAAAAAAGAAAGCACAATGAAAAATAACTGCTTTTCAAACCATCACTGCTGCAGCTTTGCTTAAATTGCTTTAAACCCCATATTCCTCCTTAACATGTATTATAGTCTTCAGCCAGCAGCAGCTCCTTTTTGTTCCTGTTCTGCCACTTCTCTTTATCATGATGGCACCAGTCAGTACAATTTTGTTGCAGGTACTCTAAGGTAGAACAGACCTCCTCCGACTGGCCAGCACCATCTCGACCAAAAGTGGCAAGGCAGGAGCAAAAAGGGATCACTCCTGTCTGAAAACTATACATGGTATTAGAGTGTATGCAGAGTAGGTGGGGACCCAAGGGAGGTCTGGGTATTCTTTCTTTTTCTTTTTAAGAAAATTTAAGTACAATGAAAGCAGCAGTGGCCTGGAGGGGTACAAAATAAAACAAAAGGGAAACATTTGTGGTGACATTTCTTACATTTTGATTCAGAAATGAAAACGCATCCCTGCGAGATACATAGAAAACGACAACTGTGGCTTGCATATTTTGTCAGATGAAATATGTATTTCCAAATGCTACCAGGATGACAAAAACACATACATATTAAGGGGCATGTTTCCTTAACTGCACTGGATTTGATGCATGCTAAGGGGAGTGGAGGAGTAGCCTAGTGGTTAGAACACTGGCTTGGTAACCACACAACCAGGGTTCAATTCCCACTAGCTCTCCTTGTGGCCTTGGGCAAGTCACTTAACCCTCCATTGCCTCAGAAGAAAGGCCTGGCAATCTACTTCCAGTGACACTGCCAAGAAAACCCAGGAGCTTCTGGGTCACCAGGAGTCAGGACTGACTCAAAGGTACTTTTTATTTTTTTTTTAAGGGTACCGCACTGAAAGCGTGGGAACCTAAGCTAATCCGTCAGCATGCAATTGAGCGGACACTGGATGGGTTCAGGACATAACATGGGTGTTGACAGCGCAATACGATCTTCGCAAGCATTTTGAATGCGCACTAACCCTGCCTGACGCCGTTAGCCTGTGTGCGCCTAATTCACATCTCCATGGGTGACATTAAGTGTACCTGCATGCCGGCTAGTACGGTGCTGCACATTAACATTGTGCTATCAGCAGGGGGGGGCAGATGCACCTGCCCCCAAATATTAGCATGGGCCTCTGTGCTAATTTGGTGACACAATTGCACGCTACAGCCACGTACTTTAGTAATCATGTCCCTAAATGTCAAGTAGATAAAAAAAACAATCCTTTCTGACAGTGGACGCATTTACAGAAAACATCAGGGGATTTTCCTGTTTATTTAACATCAGCATCAGATATTATCTTAATCAACTGTATCTTAAAGATGTCCAATAATAACCTCATTTGTGGACCAGATGACACCAGAAGATCAAATAAAAATTGACCAACCTTTTTGAAGAGCAATATATGCTTCTGAATGACTGTAAATCATTGAAAATTCATACTGGCACACAGTACTGAAATCATTAAGGCCATCATATCATGTGCTCAGCTGATACTCTTTGAGCAGCGGTTTTCTAGGGACTGAATATGAATGTGTAATGCATTTTGCAGCAGAAAAAAATCGATGAAGCTCTGGGCCTTGCACTGCTTACATATGGGTGGGAAAATGCATTTATTTAATTATTTCAAAATATTTTTATGCTGATCATGCATTTAGAAACATAAAAACATAGAAATATGGCGACAGAAAAAGACCACATGGCCTATCTAGTCTGTCCTTCCATATCAACAACTACAACAGTCCCCTTTTTTCCTTTAGAGATCCTCTGTGTTTGTCTCATGCTTTTTTGAATTCAGTTACTGTCCTCATCTCTACCACCTCCACTGGGAGACTTTTCCACGGATCCACCACTCTTTCCGTAAAGAAATATTTCCGCAAATCACTCCATTTGTTTTTTCTTTAACTTTATCTTTAATTCTATTGAGAATTTGTGAAAAGATGAAGAGTTTTTACAAAACACTATTAATCTACTTTCATAACGTATCATCTTAAATGTCAGAATCAGATAAAATCAGCATATGCTTTTGAAACAAAAACCCCTTATACCCTTTTTAAACTTTAGGTAAGCGTAGGAGCAAACTATTCCATAAAACAGGTGCCACACATGTAAAAGCAAGTGATTGACATTCCACAAAAACACAAAACACAGGAGAGAACATACATATGGGTATTTTTTTACCAAGTCCTGCACCAATATGTGGGCTGGGCTACCAGTGTGGAGCCTCAGGTTAACTGCTGGAGGGGGGAGGGGGGGGGTAGGTAGGTACATCTGTCCTCCTGAAGTCAACGCACTTCAATGCGGCAAAGTGGCCACAGGTGCAGTCAACGCTGATATTGTGGCCTCAAACGCCCCATCCCATCCAGTCACTGCCTCGACATGTGCCAGCTGGGTAACGGATTTTTGGCACAGGGCTCCATGCTACTTTCGAACAGTATGCCAAAATCGCACACAAACCCCACATTAACTCTGCGCTACCCTTTAGTAAACATACCCATCGTGCAGCATATATCAATAAACCATGTGAAATTCTACAGAACATTAGCAGAGTTAAAGTGCTTACTTTAGCAACTGAGAACACAGGTTATGTGCTAGCAGCATGGGACATCATAGTGGACCAATAGCCACGTATTACTGCAATAATATGTGTGATTTGATGACATTAGACATACAGGGCAACATTTATATAAAAAGAAAAAGAAAATAATTTCTAAAATATTATGAGCTGGGGTTGTCTCTTTTGAAAGCTTAATAAAAACAATGAAGCTCTTTAAAAATGGTTATAAGTGAAGATATTACAATCATCAGGCGTGTAAGAAGCCCTGTACTTGATGAGGACCAGAGCAGCCTGAAGATTCGACAGCTAGTTTCTTTTGGCATTCAGTCTTTTAATCAGATGATGCACTTTGGTCAGACATTCTTTCTTACGGCCCAAAAAAAAAATCTGTTGTGTTCCACAGTCTAAATGCATTTCCACTTAAAAGCAAAGAAAAATTGACAATTTGATTCAGCAAAGTTCACTGTTGATAGTGCTAGCATAGTGTTTACACAGAATTTTCTGTGCTTGTATGGGCACAGAACACAGGAAGGAATCTAACATGAGCATAAACAATACAAAAATGCTTCCAATATCGACAACACACCATACATTTAAATCCATATAAATGGATGGTAATGAAGTAGTTAGCGATGCAGCTGAATGTAAGATTTTAACGCAAGGTCTAAGAAGTAGTTAAGGATTAGTTCATAGATCTGCAATGAGTATTGGCGAAGAATTTGTGCTTCTTTCTTCAGTGTACAGCACCCGCAACTTTTTTCTAGTTTTGCTTAAGTGAGTGCTGAAAGGCAGGGGAGTGTTCTAAAAGTATTATGCACATGTGCTGGAAGGTTATCTAGTGCATAAACAGCAATATTATTTTGCGCAGAAGTTCTGCTGAAAATAATATAGCTGTTTTATGTGCCAGATAGCTATCCAGCCCATGCACACGAGTGCCAAACTGTTTTGTTTTTTATGTATGCAGGCTATAGAGGCTGCTAATGCAGACCCTTGTGCGCATGTGCCTGGCTTGCTTTCCTTGTTTAGCGCAGACTTTTTGTGCACAGCTCATTTGCATGATGTTTGCTTACAGCATTGCTAAGCAAAACCTCTGGGCTAAGCTTTAGATCTGGACTCTAGTGCAGGATTTCTGTTGGTAAATTACAGTAGCAGAATACAGATCATCTACAGGCCTGCAATCTGGGACTCTGTCAAGCAATTGCTCCTGCAGTCTGGTGACTGGGTCTTTGTACAACACAGCCGCTGACTTCTATAGTTAGAGATGTGAATTTGTTTGTGTACCTTGAAAAATTCAGCGCATGCAAAATTGATTTAATATGCATTAACCTATGAATTAATAGATGTGCAATTGTTAGATGCATTTAAATATTTTCACGCACATTTAAATATTTTTATTAGAACGAATGTGTGAAATGAACTTAAAGGATAAGATTCAAAAATTCTGAAAAGACCCGCAAAGTTTTGCCTGTGCACCTCCCTACTTGTTGTTATTCATCTGCTTCAGATTCCTCTATCTTCTACACGATGAGGAAGAAACCGGTCAGTGTTTGGAAATATGCACACCGCCAATGTTCTCTGGCAAACGTACATCGAGAATTGGACTCGCGTGTGAAGAGTAGGAAAGCTTGTTTCAATCTGAAATTTGTCAATTTAGTGAAATCCATGCAAATAAAAATGAAAGTTGGGATTCAGAATCAGATGGTAGTCATCTTTTGGACATTGGATTCTGATCAGACACAAATGAGAAGTGTTAGGACGTAAGGATTGACAATTGTGTTCTAAAAAATAATGACGTTTTATGTGGTAACTCCCTTCAATTAGACTAGGATACAGTATTGCTCTATGCCATGACATTTAAATAAATGTTTAATAAATAAAATAAATGAATGCCCATATTTACTAGTAATCAGTGCTGTGATTTGTTAGGCAGTAACAGGGGATTTTTTTTTTTTTTTAGAACTGAGGGTAGATTGAAAGAGAAATCACTACTAAACTAAAGAGAGAAGTAGATCCATATAATGCTGACTACAGGAACACTGTTTATTATTTCAGATACTAAACGTTACTTTTATTTCTTACAGGTTTTATGGTTCTTGTTTTTAATGCCCTCCTAATTTCATGAGGGTAATTTTCTAACAGATCGCCTAGGCTGGAGGCCAAGTAGGCACCCATTTTCAGGATCTTTTATGGAGACGTCTTCATAGAACATCAGCACAAAAGCAGAGAAGCTGTGGTTAAAATGCAGCCATGTACATTTACAGCAGCTCGGGAGGTGCGCATTAATGACCCATGACCTATGAGCGTACTTTGTGACATCGCCTGCTGTCTACCCATCTGCACCCGGGTCACATACAAGTACACATCTGCCTGTCATAGCGTGTACTTGTACATGTGCGGTAATTTCATAAGAGGCATTTTACAAACTCATACTGGCACTTACATGCAATATCCTTGATAAGATTCCCCCACCCCTCTCCCCATTTACAACAGTTCAGACCTCCTTCAGGGTCATCTCTGCCACTAGTGTTTGGTTATGAAATTTAAAAACATAAATGTCTATGTTCTGTATTTAAGAAAGAGAAATCTTGTGTGCTAAGGAAGCTGTAGGTAGGTAATTTTGGGGCATGTTTACTAAGTAGTGCTAATCGTCATTGCAGGCTCAAGCGTGAGCTGTCCAGCAT
The DNA here is from genome assembly GCA_033557465.1 of Ichthyophis bannanicus. Taxonomy (NCBI): domain Eukaryota; kingdom Metazoa; phylum Chordata; class Amphibia; order Gymnophiona; family Ichthyophiidae; genus Ichthyophis; species Ichthyophis bannanicus. Next base: position 406,816,233 of record CM066035.1, on the reverse strand, counting down.
GCGCCGGCTGCACTAACAGCCTGGTGCTAAACAGACAATGCATGGGGTTTTCCACGTCCCCAGTCAACCCCTCTGCTGATCCAGTCCTCCTGCAACTGCCTCCCCTAATCAAGCTCCACCTGCTTCACCACCCTCCTCCTAGACAGCATTCCCCAAATGACCCCGAACCCCAAGACAACCCCCTTCAACCCTCCCTCCTTGATCAGGCACCCACCCTCTCCTCTCCTGTCCTGGTTCTAGTATTTTTCAATATGGTGCCATCTTGCAGTACTGACCCCCTAGAGATAATCTTGTATTGTTAGGGGTCAGTACTATGAGACCAGCGCCATTTTGGTCAGAAATGGAGGAAGACTGCTTCTGCCCCATTTGCCATCTAAACCACTAGGAAGCTCCTGGATAGGACTTGTGGGATCAGGATGGTGGAGGGGAGGGCTTTAATAGGTGGTGGTAACTATATCCGCTTTAAGTGTGATTGCCACCCGCATCCATTAGGGTTCAAATTGGTGCATCTCATGGGCTAATGATGTACATTTCCTAACAGGTAGCACAAGACTGTTGAACCTACCATGCATTGATTTCTACCCTCAACACACGCTACCTGCAAAACATAGCATGTTTTAATAAACATGCCCCTTATACGTATAGTCTGCAGCATTGAGAACACATGATAAACAATGATTGTCACTGTTGCTAGACATTTAGTTTAGGCTTGCAGCAGGCTTAAACTTAATGTATAGATTATCTGGATAGCATCTAGAAATTGCTTCTATCTGTATACTATTACTGTTTTACCCTCATTCCACCCCTTCATTTATATGGATTATTTATTTGAAAAGCTTATATACCACATTTACAATGATCAAGGTGGTTTACAAATAACATAGCTGGTTCTCTGTAATGTAATGTTAACATTTCAAAGAACCAGTTAACAAGAGAACATTAACAGTAAAACATATATAACTTATGGTAGGGGAAGGGGACAGGTATCATTACATATAATCGACACGTAATTATAACAGGTCTTGGGAAGAACTCATAGAGCATAGCGGATGTGTCTGTATTTATGTGACTCCCTCAAAATGCTTTTTGAACAGGTGCATTTTTAGAAGCTTTCTGAAGTCCCATAATGTCTGTGTGTGTTCTGATCTGTAAGGGTAGAGTGTTCCATAATGTGAGAAGATATAAGGAGAATGAACACAAACCAGTTGATTGGTTCAATTTGACGAAGTCAGAGAAGAGAATGAGGAGGTGCCCTGCAGTGGTACTTCTTTGCCAGTTGTTAGGGAGTTTCCTTATAATAGTTTGAAGTAGTGCAAGGATTGCTTGTGATAGATTTTAAATATTGTCATGAATACTTTAATCTGCCTAATAGAAGTAGCCAGTGGAGCTCCTTCAAGATGGGGGTGATATGGGTGCCTCTGGGCGCTCCAGTGAGTGTCCTAGCTGCTGTATGTAGGGCAAGCTGTAGCGGGAGTAAATGACTTTTTGGTAGTCCTTGGATAATTGCATTACAGTAATCCATGTGATGAAGTGTCATAGCCTGGAAAACAGTCCTGTAGTCCTGATGTTCAAGAAGTTGTCTCAGTCATCGAAGTGTCTTCGAACTTGACTATAAGCTCAGCATGTTTGACATTTAGTGATGTTGGTGGGGAGAAAAATCTATCCTTGAATATGAAGAGCACCTCCGTTTTGTTGTAATTAATGGAGAGGCAATGCTGGGAGAACCAGAGGGCAATTGCACTGAAGCACTTTACAATTGGAGTGAAGTCCGCAGATGTGGTGGAGAAGGGAGCATAAATCATGATGTCATCAGTGTATAAGAGAGAGAATACATCATGTGACCAGATGAGCTTGCAGATTGGCTGAAAGTGATGATTCCTGGGGTATTCCTTGCTTCTGTGGATAAGAGTCAGAGTTCTTGGCATTGATCCTGCACTATTTGATGATGACCTGACAAGTAGAATCAAATCCAGCTCAGTACTGAGTCAATGATGCCAATGTATTGTAACCTCTTCAGAAGAATCTCATGACATATTATGTTGAAAGCTGCAGTGATATTGAGAAATATGAGGACAAATCCTTGCTTAGGTTTCTCTATCCCTTTCTTGAGTCGGTCGATGAGAGATATTAGCAGAGTTTCCACTCCTTGGTCAGGGCGGATGCTATTCTCATGTGGGTCAAGCAGAGTATTTAGGTTGATGTCATGTAATTAAAGCTGGACCATCTTCTCTATTATTTTTGCAAGGAAGAGCAAGCTTGAGATAGGTCGGTATGATTTGGGTTCTGCAAGGTCCAGCTTAGTTTTTTAGCAATGGTCATGTAGAAGCAGTCTTTAGTTTGGTTGGAATATAGCCTTGGGTGAATGAGAGGTGGGGCAAGCTTGGATCTGACCATTTTTTAATCAGCTTACAGAACAGGGATCCAGCAGGGATGTGGTGGTGTTGAGGTTGCTAATGAAGTTATCCAGTTGGTAAGCTGTGATTGGATTGAATGAATGTAGTGTGCTCACGACCAGTGTGCTTGTAACATAGTATATGAAGGCAGATAAAGACCAGTATGGTCCATCTAGTCTGCCCAGAAGGCGGTAAGAGCAGGTGCACCTGCTGCTACGTGCAGGTCACTTCTCCCCATGCCTTTGTTTAGGGGTGTACCCACCACTCCGTATAGGTCACTCCTATTTGTTCAGATATAAGAGATAGTAATGTTTGTTTTGATTTTATCCTGTTGCTATTAAGGGATCTACTGTGTCTGTCCCATGCCATTTTGAATTCTGTCACTATATTTCCCCCCACCACTTCAATTGGGAGGGCATTCCAAGTATCCACCACTCTTTCAGTGAAAAAGTATTTCCTGACAATGCCTTTCAATTTACCCCCTTGTAGCTTCATGTTATGCCCTCTAGTTTTACAGCTTCCCTGTCTTTGAAAGAGGTTTGTTTGTCCATTAATACTCTAAGTATTTAAAGGTCTGAATCATATCTCCCCTGTCCCTCCTCTCCTCCAAAGTGTACATATTTAGGTCTTCAAGTCTCTCCTCATAAGTCTTCTGACATAAGCTCCAAATCATTTTGGTCGCCTTCCTCTGAACCGCTTCCAGCCTTTTTATATCCTTTACGAGATACGGTCTCCAAAACTGAACACAATATTCCAAGTGAGGCCTCACCAGCGACTTGTACAGTGGCATTAGTACCTCTTCCTTTCTGCTGGTAATTCCTCTCTGTATGCAACCCAGCATCCTTTTGGCTTTTGCCACCACCTTGTCACACTGTTTCGCCACCTTGAGATCGTCGGAAACAATCACACCGAGGTCCTTCTCCTGGTCCATGCACACCAATCTCTCGTCCCCTATCACATACAATTCCCTTGGATTTCTGCTTCCCAAATGCATGACACTGCACTTCTTCACATTAAATCTTATCTGCCAAGCATTAGACCATTCTTCCAGCTTTTGTAGATCTTTCCTCAGGGGAATACACTCTGTTGCAAATTTTGGTGTCATCTGCAAAAAGACAGACTTTTCCATTCGGCTTTTCAGCAATATCACTCACGAATATATTGAACAGTACCGATCCCAAGACCAAACTCTGGGACACACCACTAATCACCTTCCTTTCATCCGAGTGATTCTGTTTACCGTCACCTTCTGTCATCTGTCAGTCAACCAATTTCTGATCCAGTTCACCATCTTGGGACCCATCCCCAAGCTGTTGGGTTCATTGACAAGCCTTCTATGGGGAACAGTATCAAAAGCTTTGCTGAAATCTAGGTAGATCATATTCATCGCATCCCCTTGATCTAGCTCTCTGGTCACCCAGTCAAAGAACTCAATCAGATTTGTTTGGCAAGATCATCCTTTGGTAAAACCATGTTGTCTCGGATCATGGAACCTGTTGGTTTCGAAGAAGTCCACTATTCAGTCTTTCAGGATCACCTCCATTACTTTTCCCGCCATCGAGGTAATGCTGACTGGCCTGTAGTTTGTCACTTCTTCCCTATTACCACTTTTGTGGAGAGGTACTGTTGTGGCTGATTGTATTCAAAGAATTATACCAGGAGTCAGTTTGCAGAATTCAAATCAAGTTTTTAATGTGCGGCACAGACTCACCAGGAACAAGTCCAAGAAAAAGCTGAGCCACAAGGTGCGGTCGCAGCTTGCTTTTATACATTCTCACTTATACATTTTCATCATTAGGTCAAAGTAAATGTTCTATTGGCAATTGGCACCCAATCAGTACTATGCCTAGCCCTCCTTCTCCACTCCAGCCCCCCTCCCTGTTCCTTTCCCTCGTTAAGACATTCCTGCATCTGCATAACAAGTTCTCTATCTAAAACTTCAAAAGGCACAGAGAGGTTCAAAGCTTAGAGTGTGTTATCTGCAAAGCAGGGGCACCTGGACAGCAGAGCAGATGGACCCACCATATATGGTCTTTCCTGCTCTGTGAGGTGGGGGCCTATCCCTCAGGTCCGGAGATGAGGCCCACCATAAATACACTTCTAAGTGATCCATTTTAATTGGGAAGGCATTCCTGGCCCCAAGAAGGCCAGGTCGATTCGAGTTCAAGGAACGCTTGAGTAATTAGCAGAAGAAGGGAGGGGGAAGAGGAAAGAGAAGAAATGTTCAGAAGTCGTTTTTAAAAGCAGATATTTCTTTCCAGCACAAGTCTACAGTGGGGGTTGGTAATTCAATACTGTTATAGATACATTTCTATGCATGAGGCCTACCAGAGGCCTGGCTAATTTCTGGGGCCTACCACATTCCCCCATTTTGATTATTGTCACCCCTCCAGAAAGGGGTGAGATAAAAATCACACATTAAGTACTATCCTAGACTGTGGCCGCCTCTTGAGGTAAGGCCTGATACTTCCACATAGCTAATACTCGGGCTGCAGTCTTGCGTTCAACTGTACTATCAATAATAGAGGTAAACATGCATAGGCAAAGGGGTAGAAAACATGGAAGAAGCATACATAAAGCTAGCATTAGTAAAATAGTACATACAATAGTTTTCAGACCCCCCACCCCTGTAAATATAGAACCAAACCATCCATTTAGCTCCAGTCCATGCCAGGTCTGAACAGGTACATGAGCTAGCCTCCGCATACGGTCAGCTATTTCTTCAATGACATGACCTTGATCATCAATCTGCAAACAGCAGTTAGTCAGATTGAATTTTCCACATACCCCTCTCTCAGTGGCCAATAGGTAATCAAGGGCCAACCGGTTTTGGTAAATAGCAGTACGCATCTGGGTATTTTGTTTTGCCAGGAGGGTTAATGCCTTACCAGTTTCATTAGTTATAATTTCTACAACAGCTTGTAAGCGGATAATACGATTTAACATATAAACAGGAGTGCGGTATCCCCAAGTCCCATCGTCTGCCCAAGTAGCTGGGCCATAGTATGTATTTGTCATTGTGTGTATAGGTGCGTTCCTGGCTAAGGGAACCACACCTTCCCTTGTGCCATCTGCTGGCATTTATGGCTGCACAAGCATCAAAAAAGAGAGAGGCCGGGCTAGTGGGGGAGGATATCTTCGTGAAATTAAGGAGGTAGCCCACAGCTGAGTGGGAGCGAACCTCGATAACCTGATAGGTTGGACTCTGGCGTGGGTTAAAACAGGTCTTGGTTTTTCCTATCGTACAGATACTCAATTCCGTACCATTATATTCACACTGGCTAACAGAACCGGTGCAGCTGTAGTGTGAGTGGTAGAGCAGGGTTTGGGTAATTTTTACTCCTGTTCGGGTGGTGGTTATGCAGGGGGTACAAGGGGGTATAGAGGAAGTCATTCTAAAGGGCCCCAGGAATACCGCAAGTACAATATAGACATGCATATTCATCATAGCTATACTACTTCAATAAGTCTCTATATAGAACTGAAAGTCTTTTCTTTTACTCAGGTTCTTCCTCTTTCACAGCTTCTGCCGTGTGTAGACCTGTCAGCTTCCACGAAGTGTGATAAGAGGAGGGCTGTCGAGTCTACACTGATGGTCTCTGCCGCCTCAGGGTAAGATGCAGGGGCGAATTAGGATGGTTCGTTGAGGTCCAAAGCTGAGGATCGGTAGGTACAGCCGGCTTCAACCGACTGTGGTGGATCCAAGGTGTGAGATCCGCAACTTTAACTGCCGTAGGGGTAGACAGTATGATGATGTAGGGCCCTCTCCAGTGTGGCTCCAACGGTTCTTTTCTCCACTCTTTAATCCACACTGAAGTCCCGGGCTTGAAGGGATGCAGTGGCTCAGTCAGATTAAAGGGCAGCTGATCTTGAATCCAAGCATGGAGACTCTGTAAGACAGAACCTAACACCAACAATTCTAGTCTAGTGATTTCAGATCCAATCTGATTCATATCTCCCTTTATCCCTTGGACAATGGGCGGGGCCGCCCATGCAAAACCTCAAATGGGAAAATTCCTAACACCTTAGTGGGAGCAGAGCGTATCTTGAGGAGGGCTATAGGAAGAACCTGGGGCCCCTTCAGGTGAACTTCTTGACAAAGTTTAGACAACTGAGATTTCAGGGTTCTATTCATACGTTCTACTTTTCCTAAATTCTGAGGCCTGTAGGCAGTATGCATCTGATAATGTCAATATCTCAGGGTCATACTTAATGGACTTGCCTCCTGAGGTTATCAACCCTCATTCTTTATACAGGGCCCCATGTGCGTGCAGAGTTGTGATGACATACTGGGAATCTGTGTACACATTTAGATGGAGCCCTCTTCCTATTATCAGTGCTCTATTGAGAGCTATCAGTTCAGCTTTCTGCGCTGAAGTCCCCGGGGCCAGAGCAGACTACTCAACTACCAGATCAAGGGTCACCACTGCATAGTCAGCACAACAACGTCCAGTGATGATGAGACTACTTCCATCCACAAAGAAAGTCCAATCAGGGTCCTCCACAGGGACATCAGTCAGATCCGGGCGACTTGAGAATATAGTGTCCATAATTTCCAGACAGTCATGATCGGGGGGGCTAAGCGTATGCAGAAGAAGGCATCTTTCAGGTCCAGGATGGTGAAATTAGTAGCCTCGGCGGGGATCAGTCCCAAGAGAGTATAAGGATTTGGTACCACTGGGTGTATAGTTACAACTGCATCATTTACTCTTTTCAAATCTTGTACTGGGCGGTAGTTTCCCATCCCAGGTTTCTTGACTGGGAGCGACTGGCACTCTTTGAGTAGTCCATACGTCAGTAATTTCATCAGATGGCAGTGGATGCCTTCAATGGCTGGTCGCAGAAGAGGATACTGCTTCTCATGCACTGGTTCCGCTCCTGGTTTGAGGGGGACAATGATAGGGGCTATGTTCTTCGCTAGGCCCGGTGGATTATCCTCCACCCACACTTCAGGCGGAGCTAAGATGTTGGTGGGTATACAGGGGCGGGCAGTCTCGATCGGAGATGCACTATAGAACCGCCATTCTTCTTCCCGGGGGACAGCTAACACCATCAGGCCGGCTGGTTTCAAATTCAGAGTCATTTCCATCTTTCCCCCTTCAGTGAATGATATCTGCGCCTGGCGCTTAGCCAGCATATCTCGGCCCAAGAGGGGAATCGGGCATTCAGGCATATACAAGAACTGGTGCATTATCTTCTGTCCCCCTAGTTCACACATGTGGTTCTGCAGGAAAGGCTTAGCTCTCGTATCCACCATAAAGTCCATATATTGGTCCCCTACTTTCAAACTGCCCATAGGCTCCTGGGGACCCAGGAAACTCGGAGCCCAGTCTGGCCTAGTCTTCATCCATGTTGTAGCCCCTTCAGCTGCCACTCCCTCTATAGCTGCTTCTTCTCCTTGGAACTGTGTGTGATGCATTTTCTCATGACTCTGGAATTTGTCCCTCTGCTCTCCAAATGCATTCAGTTTTTCAATGTCCCTCTTCCTTGCAGTGGGCACATTGATTCACACCCACCGGGGGCCGGCCATTCCTCGGCCCCTTCCACATCCTCGGGTCCTTCTGTTAGAAAAACTTTCTCCTCGTCCGTTCAACTAAAGCTGCAGCAAGAAAATCAGCTTTCTTCTACATCCCACCTTCACTTTCTCTCACATTCTTTATCACAATTCACAAACACTCTGAGCAACTTCCATTAACTGCTGTAGTCATGCCCGCAAATACTTCTAGCTTCTGCAGTTTCCGTTTGATGGCTCCCTGGGACTGACCCACTGAGGCCGCATTTTTTTGAAGCATAAGGTAGTCGAGACTGTTGGGGTTCCATTCCATGGCAGTGAGTGACCCTGAACTGGCAATTGAATCCCTGCTTGTGGCATCATAGGGCTGCCGACAGAAAAACTGCAGGGACAGGCTCTGCTTGGGGTGGTGGCAGAGCCAAAGTGACTGGCCCATAAAGAAACTAGGCCGGACAGGATAGAATGTCAGGAGATTCTGGGGCAGAATAAACAGGCAGTTTTTTCTACTTTCGTTTTCTGGCACATTCTATATTTCTGACTACTTTGGGTGATTGCTAAAAATATTCTGCACTGCTCCTCAGAACAACGTTTTATCCAAGAGGGTTCTCTTTCACAAATACGTAACCAGGATTCTATGTAAGGGAACTGGTCAGGGAAAATACATAAACTTAAGATTGGTTGCAATAAGCATAATGGATGTATGTGCTCATTCTAAACAGCAACTGTCTAAACGAGCTAAGTAACGTCTTGAAACTAAAGACTGTACTCCTGAAACTGAAATTTAAAAGACTTTCAAAAACAAAGTACCCTTTTTCTGCAGACACACAAAATTCAAATACAGAAAAATAGATGAATCTATCTTAAAAACCAATATTGTAAAAGTCGGTGTAGCTAACTGGCCTGTTCATTAGTCATCAGTACAGAGTTTAACAATTCAAAGTAATTACCTTAAATCTTACAGTTCGGGGAAACATGCATTCAAATGACTTATACGTTTTCATGAAAAGGTTGGTGAATATCTGGAATGCAAACACTCCACAAGATGAACTTTTCTCACTTAAATTAAAACCTTATACATAATACCAGTGACTGGTGTTAAGCTGATTTGAAACCAAAGAAGTTATTTTTTTTTTTTTTTAAGACAAATTACTCAGCGCCTTGAAGCCAGCCTTGGAGTTATCTTAGCCCAGGGGTCTGCAACCTTTAAGACATAAAGAGCCACTTGGACCCGTTTCCGAAGGGAAAAAAAAAACTGGGAGCCGCAAAACCATTGCGACATTTAAAACAAATCTAACACTGCATATATTGTTTGTTACCTTAATGCTATATACGACCCCCTACTTTTCCTGTTAAAATATAGGTGTTTGGCCTATACTCGCCGTATAAGACTACCCCTCTTCCTTCGCACACCAAAAAAAATACGCCAGAAAATATCACAACAACAAGTAACAATATTTGATTTCAAAATTATGATGATTTTGTAGTCAAATCACTAATATGAAATAAAATTATTTTTCTACCTTTGTTGTCTGACCAATTTATTCTTTGATCATGCTGGTCCCGATCTGAGGCTTCTGCTTTCCTGTCTTCTCTTAGCTCTCTTTCTGTGGTCTATGGTCCATCTGCCATTTCTTATCTCTTCTTTCGTTTTCTTCACTTCTTTCCATCAGCCTATTTCCAGTCCCAGTAACCCTCCCCAATATCAGCCCCTTTCCAGTCCTCACTCCCAGTACCTTCCAATGTCAACTTGCATTCCCATGATTGCCACTGGTGTCCATTTCCTTCCAATCCCCCTCCTTCCCCACTGACCAGTCCCTTCTAGTACAAATACCATGGCAGCCTTAGCCCCCAGTTATCTTCCAGGGCCAGCAGCTCTATCCTCCCCTCCCCACAATCAGCCCATGCCCATTCAAAGCCCCCCAATCAGCTTGCTTCCAGTGCTTATCCCCCCTCAACCCCATTACCAGTGCTAGCCTCCCCTAATCAGCCCAATATCAGTCCTACCCCCCATCAGCTCATTACCAGTCCTAGCCTCCCCTAATCAGCTCATTTCCAGTGCTAGTCCCCTCAACCCCATTACCAGTGCTCCATCCCTCCATGTCAGCCCCCTCCATGTCAGCCCCCTCCCTCCATCCATATCAGCTCCCTCCCTCCATGCCAGCCCCCTCCATCCCTCCATGTCAGGCCCCCTCCCTCCATCCATATCAGCTCCCTCCCTCCATGTCAGCCCCCTCCATCCCTCCATGTCAGCCCCCCTCCCTCCATCCATATCAGCTCCCTCCCTCCATGTCAGCCCCCTCCATCCCTCCATGTCAGCCCCCCTCCCTCCATCCATATCAGCTCCCTCCCTCCATGTCAGCCCCTCCGCCCTCCATCCATCCATGTCAGGCCCCCTCCCTCCATGTCAGCCCCCCTCCCTCCATGTAAGCCCCCTCCATCCCTCCATGTCAGCCCCCCTCCCTCCATCCATATCTGCTCCCTCCCTCCATGTCAGCTCCCCTCCCTTCTTCTGCAGCCGCGGCTCCCTGCCTCTTACGGAACCGCGGCTGTGCTTTTAAAATCATCTCGGAGCCCTTCCTGTCTTGACGGGCTCCGTGCAGCATTGTCCCGCCTCCAAACTTCCTTTAGAGGCGGGACAATGCTGCACGGAGCCCGTCAAGACAGGAAGGGCTCCGAGATGATTTTAAAAGCACAGCCGCGGTTCCCTAAGAGGCAGGGAGCCGTGGCTGCAGAAGAAGGGAGGGAGCTTACAACACTATTGCCTGTCACTGGGCGGGCAGTGTGCTCCGGAGCCGCGGCAAAGGTGAGAAAGAGCCGCATGCGGCTCCGGAGCTGCGGGTTGCCGACCCCTGTCTTAGCCAAATAATCCTGACTTTCAAAGCAGCCGTAAATTACCATGCAGCTGAAGGAAAACAGAGCAGTCGTAAACACTAAGGGTTAAAATAAAATGAAACGTTGTTTGAGAATGTTAAATCCTAAATAAACAGTTACAGCTCTGTTTTGTTGTTTCTGTAAGTTATGAACAATAATTATGTCCTCTATGAGGCGTTTGTCATTACTTCGAAGGCCAAAGGAAAAAAAAACAAAAGCAGTTTCCTTAATTTTTCTATCGGACTTAGGACTACGGGCAGGGCTGAGGTAGAACCAAAAACAGTTGAGGAGATCGAAAGGGGTTAACAAGAACTTAACCCTCTCCAGGCCAAGCCCCCAAACTGTCGAGGATCCAATATTCTGACTAAATATTCCTACCACGTGATATATAATACATGGCCATAGCAGAAGGAACATCACTATTAGAACATATTGAATAAAACAGGTACAATTTCCCTGAAATATGCACAAATTAACCCAGCTGCAGAACGTAGAATAAATTGAAAGTAAACCTTCAAACATTCCTTTCTCTGGGCTGTGTGAAAGACACGCCCCCTTCTCTCTCTGCTGATTCACGCTGTGTTGAAACAAAATCTGAAATCAGTGAGACAGTTTCTTGATTTAAAGTGACTCCGGCATAGGTGTTCTGCGTCTTCTTTCTTCTTTTCTTAATACTATTTCTTAATCGGTAAACTGTCACAAATTACCCAACAGAATAATTTTACATCATACCAGAAGGGAAACTTGCGGTTTCAACAGATAACAAAAATCAGAGACAAACAACAAACAGTAAGAACAGAGAACTCCAAACGCTTCCTCCTTTTTGCGACCTGAACGCGGTCGCCCGGTCAGGAACTGCGCTACTCAGGAGTCCGCTCTCACTTGGTCTGTTTTTCAAGGCCTCTCATTCACACAAGCAGACATTCAAGACAGAATAAAAAATCCCAACATTCCCAAAAAACCTGACTGACTGACTGGCTGGAGGGGTAATTTCAGTCTCTGCTTATACCTTTAAGACTTCCGAGACTTACTAGGACCGCCCCGAGAGTTGATCAGACTCTCAAGCGCTTATTTCAGAATCCCGACTGACTGACAGGCTGACTGATAGAGGAAAAATTCTACTCACCAGATCCGGTACCAGAAACAGGTCATGGGTTGAATCCTGGACTCCCCTCAGGTTCAGAAGTGTAGGCCGGCCGGAACCAGCAATCTGTCGAGGCGAGAAGGAATCCCTCCGATGCAAGAGGACCGGCGGCGCCTGGGTTTTCCTCTGCGATCGCTCAGAGCGTGGCTCCAGCCGGGCTAGACCTGGAGGCAAAAGCTGTAGTATATTAACTTGAATACCATCTCCCCCAAGCAGTCGGCCAATGCACCAAAATGTTGTGGCTGATTGTATTCAAAGAATTATACCAGGAGTCAGTTTGCAGAATTCAAATCAAGTTTTTAATGTGCAGCACAGACTCAGCGGGAACAAGTCCAAGAAAAAGCTGAGCCACAAGGTGCGGTTGCAGCTTGCTTATATACATTCTCACTTATACATTTTCATCATTAGGTCAAAGTAAATGTTCTATTGGCAATTGTCACCCAATCAGTACTATGCCTAACCCTCCTTCTCCACTCCAGCCCCCCTCCCTGTTCCTTTCCCTCGTTAAGACATTCCTGCATCTGCATAATAAGTTCTCTATCTAAAACTTCAAAAGGCACAGAGAGGTTTAAAGCTTAGAGTGTGTTATCTGCAAAGCAGGGGCACCTGGACAGCAGAGCAGATGGACCCACCATATATGGTCTTTCCTGCTCTGTGAGGTGGGGGCCTATCCCTCAGGTCCAGAGATGAGGCCCACCATAAATACACTTCTAAGTGATCCATTTTAATTGGGAAGGCATTCCTGGCCCCAAGAAGGCCAGGTCGATTCGAGTTCAAGGAACGCTTGAGTAATTAGCAGAAGAAGGGAGGGGGAAGAGGAAAGAGAAGAAATGTTCAGAAGTCGTTTTTAAAAGCAGATATTTCTTTCCAGCACAAGTCTACAGTGGGGGTTGGTAATTCAATACTGTTATAGATACATTTCTATGCATGAGGCCTACCAGAGGCCTGGCTAATTTCTGGGGTCTACCACAGTACCACATCGGCCCTTCTCCGGTCCTGTGGAACTTTTCCTATCTCCAAGGATCTATTAAAAACATCCTTTAAAGGCCCTGCAAGAACCTTTCTGAGCTCTTTCAGTATCCTGGGGTGTATCCCATCTGGACCCATAAACTTGTCCAATTTCAGTTTTGCAAGCTGTTCTAACACATCATCTTTTGTGAATGGTGTGATATCTACTCCATTCCCATTTGTCAATCATAGGTGGTCCTTCTCCAGGATTTTCTCTAGTGAAAACAGAGCAGTGGTTTTTTAGCATTGTCGCTTTTCAATGTCACTTTCCACAAATCTGTTCCCAGAACTTTTGAGTCCTGCAATTCCACCTCTGATTTTTCTCCTCTCCCGGATATACCTAAAAAAAGTCTTGTCGCCACACTTCACATCTTTAGCCATCTTCTCTTCTGCCTTTGATTTTGCTGTCCTTATTTCTCTTTTTGCCTCTTTTAGTATGATCTTGTATTCTTTTCTGTGCTCCTCTGTTTGAGTTGGAGGCCTGTAGACCACACCATCTACCATCTACTCTTTCCAACACAATCCAGAGTGCTTCTTCTTTTCCCCATGTCCCCTGCATTTCAGTAGCTTTAATATTGCTTTTGACATACAGGGCTACTCCTTGTCCTTTTCAACCCTCTCTATCTCTTCTAAATAGATTATAGCCAGTTATGGCTATATCCCATTCATGCGACTCATTAAACCATGTTTCTGTAATGGCCACAATGTCCAAGTCCCTTTCCACCATTAGGGCTTCCAGATCAGGAACTTTGTTGGCTAGGCTTCGAGCATTTGTACTCATTGCTTTCCAGCATTTGTTGAATGGCTTGCCTGCCTTTTGCATGGGTTTTGTTCTACACGCTGTTTTCCGCTTGCCATTGATGTGGTGTTCAAAAGTGTGGCTGTTTCCAATGTTGTTTTTCTTTTGCTGGGAGTGACCTACTGAACTTATCATTTACCTTTGTGGTAGGAGAGTAAAGTTGGAGTTTGGATTGTAAGTGGAGAGCAAGAGTTTGGGGACTAGGGGTGGTCTGAGCAGCTGGTGGGTTGTTCTCCCTTAGCAGGGACTTAATGATATCAAACAGCTCTCTGGGTTTGTTTATGGATTTTAGGATAGTTCTGGTGTGATAATCTCTCTTTGCCTTGTTGGTTTGAGTTTGATATGAATGAAAGATTTGTAGGTAGTTTTTCTTTGATTGTTCATCTGAAGCTTGCTTCCAAATGTGTTCCGCTCTTCTGAGCTCTTGCTTAATTTTCCTTATCTCTGTAGTATACCATGGCATGTGTTGGTGAAGTCTGTGACCAGTTGATTTTGAGGGAGTGCAGCTGATATATCATTATTTGTCTGTCTCATCCCAGTTAGAGACAAAATGGTCCAGATCTTGGGGATCAGTGTCCAGGCTAGGGATGACATTATCCAGGAAGTAGCTCATATCAAACTTTAAATCTCCAGTAGTTCCTGTCACTTTGAGGGTTGGTGAATGTATGAGCCTGATGAGGAAGGTGAAAGAAGAAAGTGTAGTGGCCTGACCAGGGGACCTTTGTAAGGCGAGGGAAGGGAATAGTAGGCTTTTCCAGGAGCTAATTTGGTATGAAGATTAGATCAAGGGCATTGCCTTTGTGTGTTGGATCCAGTACAATCTGAGTGTATTTTAAATAGATCATTGCATCAATGAAGGCCCTGGCCTGCTTCTTTGGGTTGGAGGACAGGTTTACGTCACCCAAGAGTATCAGTGGGCAATTTTGGATTTATGTAAGTGCCGACAATTTCCAGGAGGGAAGCCAGTTCTTCACTGCTTGCCGTGAGGGATCGTTAGACAAGGCATATGGAGTTCTGACTATTGGCAATTGTGATTATAGCCATTCCATTGGTGTTGGTTGTGGATACTAGAGTGAACAGTAGTTTCTTTATGGCAATAAAACACACTCCTCCTCCCCTTCATCCATTTATTTAACCAGTTTTCTATACCGCCTTATTCTTCAATCAAAGCGGTTTACATTATGTAATCACTACAAAAGGGTACTGAATACATTCCCTTGTCCCCAAAGGGCTCCCAATCTATGTGTACCTGAGGCAGCGGAGGGTTACAAAGAGTGCCTATAGTACTAGAAACCCCAGTCCCTCCAGCCTGAGATTGCTGTCCCTAGGTGGGACTTGAACCCCAGGCCTGAGGTACCGTGTCCTAACCACTAGGCCACTTCTCCCTCAATGTTGGATTAGTTAGAGGGAGGTTTGGCCCAGTGCAATCTATACCTGCAGGCTCAATTTTAAATGGTTAGCAGCACCTAATAGCCTGATAAGTTCCAGTAAGGGCTATATTCGGTTGCACAAGGAAAGTAATTGAATAAGAGGTCACTTAGGTTAAGTCTTGCTTATAAAGACAAAATTAACACCTATTTGCCTTTACAAAATATTAATATAATAGGTGACCTGCCAGCAAAGTAATATTGAAAAGATTTCTCCTTTAATCCCGGTATTAAAGGGGTTAAAGGAGCACTAAGAGGCGACAAGGCGATAGCGGAGAGACTGAATGAATTCTTTGCTTCGGTCTTTATTGAGGAAGATGTAGGGATGTTACCCATGACTGAAGTGGTATTTAAAGGTGCAGAAGAATTGAAGGAAATATCGATACATCGGGAAGATGTCTTACAACTATTAGATAAACTGAAGAGTAGCAAATCACCTGGGCCGGATGGTATACATCCAAGGGTGTTGAAAGAACTGAAATATGAGATTGCAGACCTGCTATCAGTAATCTGTGAACTATCATTAAAATCATCTCTAATACCTGAAGATTGGAGGATCGATAACGTAACACCAATTTTTAAAAAGGGTTCCAGGGGTGATCCGGGAAACTACAGACTGGTGAGCCTGACGTCAGTACCGGGAAAAATGATAGAAACCATCATAAAGAATAAAATTACTCAGCATGTAGATAGTCACAAACTAATGGGAGACAGCCAACATGGCTTTAGACAAGGAAGATCTGTTATGTTTTTTTGAAGAAGTGAATAAACAGGTGGACAAAGGTGAGTCGGTTGATATTGTGTATCTGGACTTTCAGAAAGCCTTTGACAAGGTCCCTCATCAGAGACTTTTGGCAAAACTAAATAGTCATGGGATAGGAGGCAGTGTACTATTGTGGATCAGGAACTGGTTAAAAGATAGAAAGCAGAGGGTAGGGCTAAATGGCCAATTTTCCCAATGGAGAAAGGTGAATAGTGGTGTACCCCAGGGATCTGTGCTGGGTCTGTGCTGACACAAAACTATTTAAAGTTGTTAAAACCCAAGATGATTGTGAAAAATTGCAAGAGGATCTTGATAAATTGGAAGACTGGGCATCAAAATGGCAGATGAAATTTAATGTGGACAAGTGCAAGGTTATGCACCTAGGGAAGAACAACCCAAACTATGGTTACACGATGCAAAGTTCCACATTAGGAACCACCACCCATGAAAAAGATTTAGGCGTCATTGTGGATACCATGTTAAAACCCTCGGCCCAGTGTGCAGCGGCGGCCAAGAGAGCAAATAGAATGCTAGGTATGATAAGGAAAGGAATGGAAAATAAAACAAAAGATATTATAATGCCTCTATATCGTTCCATGGTGAGACTGCACCTTGAATATTGTGTGCAATTCTGGTCGCCGTATCTTAAAAAGGATATAGCGATTTTAGAAAAGATTCAGAGAAGAGCAACCAAAATGGTAAAGGGGATGGAAGGATACTCCTATGAAGAAAGGCTAAAAAGGTTAGGGCTCTTTAACCTGGAAAAGAGACGGCTGAGGGGAGATATGATAGAAGTCTATAAATTAATGAACGGAGTGGAACGGGTAAACGTAGATCGATTGTTTACGTTATCAGAATATAGAAAGACTAGGGGACATGCAATGAAGCTACAGGGTAAACTACTTAAGACTAATAAGAGAAAATATTTTTTCACTCAACGTGTAATCAAACTCTGGAATTTGTTACCGGAGGATGTAGTAAAGTCTGTTAGTGTAGCTGGGTTTAAAAAAGGTTTGGACAAGTTCCTGGAGGAAAGGTCCATAAACCATTATTAAGAAGTGACTGAAGATATCAATGCTTGACCCAGTACAAGCATTGTGGAACTTGTGTCTCTTGGGGAAACTGCTAGGTACATATGACCTAGATTGGCCACTGTTGGAAACAGAATACTGGGCTTGATGGACCTTGGTCTGACCCAGTAGGCATATCTTATGATCTTATTGAAGGACTCTGCCTCCTTCTTCCATACCCCTTAAATTTAAAGCACCATTTCCTCAGAAATAGTTAAGATATAAAATGCTGTCTAAAACAGCAGGATTTCACTTCTTTTGCTAGTTTCTGTTATTTCTTTTAAAGTTTTTTTTTCAGATTAAATCATAAGATAAAAATCTCTAAGTTATGCGCACTTGACATACCGTGCTCAGTGAGAGAAAAAAAAACATAAAACATTTCACTTTACATAACAATTTGTTCCATTCACTTTCCATTCTTACCAGTGTTAGTACAGGAACAATAATTTCTCAGTCAAAAGTACAGCATCAGATAAGTGCTTCTTTGCTGCAATAAATAAACAAGTAAGTATTTTGTTTCTTCAACTTTTCTTTATAAAGAAAAACTGATCCTATTGTATTATATTTTTGTCTAGGGACACCAGATATTTCTTTCTTCAAGTGTGCATACTTTCCGTGGGGCCCTTTTACTAAAGTGCGTTGTGTGGTTAACTTGCATTGTAGCATGCAGTAACTGTCAGCATGTCCACACCAACACTGTTACAATGCTGGTTGACAGGCTGTTGACTTCTGCAACGTCTGACATCTGATGCTGACTTCCCCTATGCATAGAGGCAGAAGCAGCTTACACCTCCATAAAAAAGAAAGTTGACATTGGAAGGGGGAGGAGGTCAATCAACCTCACACCGCTGGAGATTTGAGGCAAGTACTATGTGACTGTTTGAGGCTTTTGCCGCCACTGCAGTCTTGGAGAGGGGTGTAATGGATGAAGTTTCTCTAGGGCATTTTGTCTCCTTGCACCAGCCCTGGTTACAGTGGGCTAATTTGTGCAGTAACAGCACATCGTTTAATGGGGCGAGGACTGGGCAGGTTAGGTGAGGTGAGTGGGCATGGAGGAAAATTGCAATTAGGACAAGGGCAATTGCCATGCGCTGATAATGTTGCAGTTACCGTGGGTAGTGGTAACTGCGCCTGCAGTAATGCCAGGAACATGCTGGTCACACCCCCAACAGATATCATGGATGCTTTGCACTTACCATGAGTTAACTTTTGTGCACAATGTGCGGTAAGTGCTGAACTCTGTCGCAATTTAGTTATAGAGCACCTGTGTTTCTTTGTATATCCTCTCTGTCCTATGTTCTTCTTCAAAATATCCAAATTTTTAAAAAATAAAAAATCTTTTGAAAATAAAGCTCAACTAGTGGTCAAAGAAATGTCCTTTTTCTTTCAAAAAAATCTATCTTCCAAATTATTAACCTCTGGCCAGGATTGTGTGTTGGTGCACACTTATTTTAATCTTCTAAAGTCTTCTCCTCAGTCAGTTTCTCTGGTATTCTGGAGGCAGTCCAAACCCTCTGTCTCGGCAGGCCATCGGTGTTCTTCAGTCAAAGTAGTAAAGAACTACTTTCTAATTTCAAGAACCCAAAAAAAGGAAAACCCTATCTAACTAGTTTCATGTTTGACTCTATTTTTATTTTGTTTTAATTATTATAACCGTCTAGTTGAGGTCTTTTCCATAAACTGTCCCTAACTAAAACAAATGAAAAAATAACCATGTCCCCTACCTAGAGGAGATCATTGTTCATGGACGCTGATCATCACAATCACAGTCCAAAATATAAATTAGCATTCAACTCAACAAGGCCAAAATACTTGAAATTTTAGCAATGCCTTGCGCCTCAGCTTTGGCTTGTCCAGTCTTTACACTTAGCACAGCTTAGTAAGCATGCCCTAACTGTTAGCACAGGCTTGCGTGCACTGATCCATGCTAAGAGTACACATACTAAACAGGCAGTGTGAGTGTTTCCACACTACCTGCTTAGTGTATCACAGGGAGGGGAAAGAGGTGCCGTTGACATCTAGAACATAGAATATTTGAGTGCTACTGGCAGCTCCATAGTGCTGATGCTACCCATAGCCAAATCAATAACCAAGGCACATCAGCATCCCCTACCCCCCCAAAGACCAAAATCCCTCCCTGCTGATCGACTCTCCACACACCAATCCAGCCCCTCCTTTCAGAACTACTCTCCCATCCTCCCCAGACAGCATTCTAACATGGTCTCCTCCCCCCCCCCCCCCAAAACCTTCTACTGCATTCACCCCGCCCCCAACCTCGCCCCTTCCCCCCACCCTGGATCTTACCTGGGTGCTTCCTGGTGATCCACCAGGAGCCACTCCCCTCTGTTTTGTTCCTTCTCTGACACCACTCTCACGGAGCTGATCCCCAAGTGGTAGTACAAGACTACGTCTAGGGGTCACTACGGTGAGACCGTTACCATTTTTAAGAGCTTCCAGAGCTGGGGAGGAGCGGAGGGGGGGGGCACATGCTTATGCAATATGTGTCTGCTCTGTGCAGTGTCTGCTCTGTGTGGTAAATGTAGGACAGATGCATTTACCCCACAGGGTTTGCACCTACCATGCAAACACTTGCTGCAGCTTAGTAAACATATCCTTTATGCAGTTGCTATGTCCTTTCCACAACAGCTATGTCTCTCA
The DNA here is from genome assembly GCA_033557465.1 of Ichthyophis bannanicus. Taxonomy (NCBI): domain Eukaryota; kingdom Metazoa; phylum Chordata; class Amphibia; order Gymnophiona; family Ichthyophiidae; genus Ichthyophis; species Ichthyophis bannanicus. Next base: position 406,796,588 of record CM066035.1, on the reverse strand, counting down.
AAGACTCTAAATACTGAGGACTGGGCAAATAGACTTCTCTGAAAATTTGTGTTTTTCAAAGAAGTATTTTTATGACTGGAGCTGAGCTCGTTTCTTTTTTCCAGGCATGTAATCACTCACTTTCTCTGTACTTCCTGCGAAAACCAGCACTCTCACCTAAAGCAGCAAATAAACACGCAGGTTGATTAAAATAAAATTACTAACCATTTCACTACAAATCGCATTTAAATTCAACACTGTTCTCGCTTTCCACTCAGATTCTCCTCACGGGATAAGCAGCAGTACCTTAAAACAGATCTGCACTTGGCGGACACCTGAGCGGATCTCCCGCTATAAAGGTCGCCATTGCTATAGAAACAGCGTCACGTTCCCCCTCCCAGCTGGTACTTGCAATGTGTTTTGCAGGGGAACACCATTCGGCATTATGCTCTTGGCTTCACTTTTAGCTGTAATATAATTGCTGGAATGTTGAGGAGCTTTGAAAGTATCTATAGCGATGGCCAATTACTTTAAATTAAATTTGTTCTGTTTCTGCAATTTATTGTGCTTAAACACATACACATTAACCACTCAGGTTCAAAAAACTGTCCCAGAACCACTCCCAAACCCTGACATGTCTCCAGACTGGCAAAAAACTCTCTGCCAGTTTGCTTTCCCAAGCAGAGCTGTAGCAGGTTTAAAGGATTTATTTTTCTTCCTCGCCTCTCTATTCCTATAGCTGCTGCTGCCCCCATTGCACCACACACATATAGAAACAATGTCTGAAGCTATAACTCTTGTTACTGTGCTTTTGTCTAAAGCTGCTATGCAGTATAAGAACTCTGGCACTGGTCTCACAAGACTTGAGAACATGAGACCAACACAAGAGACAATGGGAGGTGGAGGGGGGGCTGGTGCAAGGAGGTCACAAACACTGGCTTCTAAGATTTTGGCCTGGCTCCTAAATCCACACAAAATTTGCCAAGGTCTGCCATACAGTATATGGTACTTTAGGGCATTCTATTAGATTTCTTAATACAAGAATATGTCATATTAAAAAATATATACATCATATTGGAACAAGAAAGAATTCACTTCAGAGGGATGCAGGGGGGTCATTCTGAACCACAAATAAGCCGGTTAAACATGGGGGATAGACATGTTTCCCATGAATATGTCTATAACCATATTCCGAGCATATGTCTAACCACACGTATACGGCACTTGCACAGGGATCTCTGAACGTGGGCGGAAGGGGCAGAATAAGGGCATGGCCAGCCATGGAGACGTATAACCCGTAATTCTGAGGAAGCCCATGTACATTTTCAGCATTACCCGCAGACGTCCAAGTTATACTTGCGAAAACGTGGAATAGTAAGAGATAGTGTCAGTAGCAGATACCAAGTATTTATACATATGCAGTTGTCTAGGGAAAACTACCACTCCTCATTTTCCCAGGACTCCATAAGAACATAAGATATGCCATACTGGGTCAGACCAAGATCCATCAAGCCCAGTATCCTGTTTCCAACAGGGGCCAATCTAGGTCATATGTACCTAGCAGTTTCCCCAAAAGACACAGGTTCCACAAAGCTTGTATTGGGTCAAGCAGTGATATCCTGGGTCCCTTTTTAAAAATGGTTTATGGACCTTTCCTCCAGGTACTTGTCCAAACCTTTTTTAAACCTAGCTACACTAACAGCTTTTACTACATCCTCCAGTAACAAATTCCAGAGTTTGATTACACGTTGAGTGAAAAAATATTTTCTGTTATTTGTCTTGAATAGTTTACCCTGTAGCTTCATTGCATGTCCCCTAGTCTTTCTATATTCTGATGACGTAAACAATCGATCTACGTTTACCCGTTCCACTCCGTTCATTAATTTATAGACTTCTATCATATCTCCCCTCATCCGTCTCTTTTCCAGGTTAAAGAGCCCTAATCCTTTTAGCGGTTCTTCATAGGGGTATCCTTCCATCCCCTTTACCATTTTGGTGGCTCTTCTCTGAACCTTTTCTAATAACGCTATATCCTTTTTAAGATATGGCGACCAGAATTGCACACAATATTCAAGATGTGGTCGCACCACGGAATGATACAGAGGCATTATAATATACTTTGATTTATTTTCCATTCCTTTCCTTATGATACTAGCATTCTATTTGCTCTCTTGGCCGCCACTGCACACCGGGCGGAGGGTTTTAGCATGTTATCCACAATGACGCCTAAATCTTTTTCCTGGATGGTAGTTCCTAATATAACCATAGTTTGGGTTTTTCTTTCCTAGGTGCATAACTTTGCACTTGACCACATTAAATTTCATCTGCCACTTTGATGCCCAGTCTTCCAATTTATCAAGATCCTCTTGCAATTTTCCACAATCCTCATGGATTTTAAGAACTTTAAATAGTTTTGTGTCATCTGCAAATGTGATAACTTCACTCGTTATTCCCTTTTCCAGGTCATTTATGAATATGTCAAAAAGCAGCGGACCCAGCACAAATCCATGAGGTACACCACTATTCACCTTTCTCCATTGGGAAAATTGGCCATTTAGCCTTACCCTCTGCTTTCTATCTTTTAACCAGTTCCTGATCCACAATAGTATACTGCCTCCTATCCCATGACTCTTTAGTTTTGCCAAACGTCTCTGATGAGGGACCTTGTCAAAGGCTTTCTGAAAGTCCAAATACAATACATCAACCAACTCACCTTTGTCTACCTGTTTATTCACACCTTCAAAAAAACATAACAGATTAGTAAGAGAAGATCTTCCTTGTCTAAAACCATGTTGGCTGTCTCCCATTAAGTCATGACTATCTACATGTTCAGCAATTTTGTTCTTTATGATGGTTTCTACCATTTTTCCCAGTAGTTTCCCGGATCACCTCTGGAACCCTTTTTAAAAATTGGCATTATGTTGTTCAACCTCCAATCTTCAGGTATTACAGATGATTTTAATGATAGTTCACAGATTGCTAATTAGCAGGTCTGCAATCTCATTTTTCAGTTCTTTCAATACACTTGGATGTATACCATCCAGTCCAGGTGATTTTCTACTCTTCAGTTTATCAAATAGTTGTAATACATCTTCCCGATGTATCAATATTTCCTTCAATTCTTCCGCCTTTTAAATACTTCAATTATGGGTAACATCCCTACATCTTCCTCAGTAAAGACCGAAGTTAAGAATTCATTCAGTTTCTCCGCTATCGCCTTATCGCCTCTTAGTGCCCCTTTAACCCCTCTATCATCTAATGGTCCAACTGACTCTCTCACAGGTTTTTTGCTACGAATGTACTTGAAAAAGTCTTTATTACGCATTTTTGCTTCTGCAGCAAGCTTCTTCTCAAATTCTCCCTTTGCCTGCTTTATCAATGCCTTGCATTTAACTTGCCAGTGCTTTTGCTGTTTCCAGTTTTCGTCATTTGGGCACCATGCCAACAGGGTTTCACAGCATTCATGTATGGGTGCAGGGCATGGTTTGGGCAGAGGATGGTGGTTGTGACTGCAAGTGCGGGTATGTGAGTGTGTGTGTGGTCTGGGAGTTGCACAGAAGGATCTATTGTGCCCATCTGCTTATCTGGGGGGACACAAATGTCTTGCCTGTACCTGGACTGTAGGGATGACCGCAACGCACCAGGTGCCAGTGTGATCAGGGGGATTAAGCAGAGGTGGTGCTCTATACCATAACACTACAACATGTCCCTGTCACCACTAGGGGCCCCTCAGAATGAGAGCAGTCAACAGTGCAAACAGCACTAAGACATGCACTGGGGCACCACCATACATCTCTGGAAATGTGCACAACTGTAGAGAGCGATGATGGTGCTTTTGGTCATCTATTAGCACTGTTTGCACTGGTTTATAGTCCCAATCTAAGGGTCTCTTACCCCATTCCAAATGGCACAGAATGTAACAGCAAGAATCATTTATAAGGCCCGATTAACAGAGCACATTACACCCATTTTACATAAACTCCACTGATCACCAGTAGCTAGCAGGATAAAATCTAAAACCACAATGACCACATTTAAGCTTAGACAGAACATAACACCCTCATTCCTCTCAACAGTAATTCACACTCTAGCTGACACAAGATCCAGAAGAGATTGTGCATACAACACACTAGTAGTCCCCTTGACCTTCTGCAAAACAAAACAGACCACCAGTAACCGAGAATTCCCATTCATAGTCCCCATCTTTTGGAATGCTCTCCCAGACACATTACACTCAATCAAAGACTTGCAAACATTTAGAAAGTAACTTAAAACACTGTTTTTCATTGAATACTATGGCAACAACTATAGTAACAGTAATGACCCAACCCTCAATCACACACATTGAATCCCTCTTACTTCACTGAAACCAGTTAATTTGTCTTTCAATTGTTCAACCTTTAAGCCCGTGAATGAAAACATGATAAATCTGTAATATGTAAACACTACATGTCCATAACCTGTAAATAGTTACATACATAAATAGTTGTTTTTCTTTTATATTGTACCATCCCCACTATTGTTCTATGTAACTTGTTTTGTTTATTGTAAACCGCTCCTGGTATCTAGAAATACCTCACAAATAAAAATAAATAAATAAAATGTTTCGCTATGGACACCCTCTTCTGCTGTCTTCTGGGCTATATGGAGCATTGCATGGACCCCTTGCAGTGATGTCCAATGCAGGCATAATTAAGGATTTCTTCTACTGCCATGACTGTTGTGATGCGAGGTATGTCATGGCTACCATATCACCCCCTATCTGCTTTTAAACAGTCGTAGAGTGCAATGACCTATCCTTGCAGTGGGCATTCAATAGACTGGTATAGATGGTCTAGTTTGCAGCACCATCTCTGTATCATCAGTTTTCATGTGTGGTTTGCATAAGCATACTACTGTCAGTGAGTGGATCATCTTAGGAGCTGCACGTTTTACATGGGGGCGTGTCTGTTCGCGGGTCTATGGCAGAGTCGTGCAGGATCATATACACTTAACCTTTCAGAATACTGTGACCACGGAGACATGCAAAGCCATGTGCTGCGTATAGGTGTGTCTCATCATCTATAGTGCTTTGTTCGTGCAGCGCCACAAATGTGTATGTCCGTATTACAAACCACATGTGTGTCTACTGCGGAATCACGTTTAAATTGGATCAGTCTAGGATTTGGACATGTCCATGTCCAAAATGTGCATGTAGCGGAATTGGCCTCTGGGTGTATAAGGAGGAATAAAACACTCTGACAAAGAGCATGTTGTTGTTAAGTGCCATCGAGTCAGTGTCAACTCATAGCGACCTTCTGGATAATTTTCCTAAACTATGTTCGGTCTTCAGTCAGGTGGCTCATTGTTGACAGACTGGCACCCATAGCTGCTGTTATTGCATCGACCCATCTCATTGTTGGCCTTCCTCTTTTGTGTTGACCTTCAACCTTGCCAAGCATGATGTCTTTCTCTAATTATCTCAGTCTTCGCATAATGTGTCCAAAAAGCATAGGGGCTTTATATAAAAGTGCTCTAAGCAACTAACGTGTGTTTTAGTATGAAGTAACTGTTACTGCATAAGCATGAGTTACCACACAATAATTCCCACAGCAACTGCGCATTGTATGATGCAGTGGGGAATGGGCGGGTTTGGGTGGAGAGTGAGCATTGAAAGCTCATTGCAGTTAGTGTGGGCGTACATGTCCTATGCTAACTGTCAATAATGGAACTGGGCTGGTGCCCTTGATATCACCTGAGTGGGTAGTGTTCAATGCACCCACACTAATTGTGAATGCCATTGGTGCATGATAAGATACTTTTCTGTTTAGTAACTGCTGTTGGTACATGCTGGCCATATTCCCAACAGATAGTGCAAAATCTTTGCACTTATTGCATGTTAATGTTTACACAAAACTTACCGTGCCTTAGTAAAAGGACCCCAAAGTATTGTATTTAATTCTCAGTGTGGGATGAAATACCCTTGCCTAGATTTCTAACAAATGCATAATATTTTATAATTTACATACATATTCGTGTGCTCTGCTAAAATTCCACCCATGTCCCTGCCCACAGTGAAAGTACATGCCATCAGTCCAACACACATACTTTTAGAATAGTGACCGCCTCAGTTACGCACCTAAATGCCCATTTATACACACAAATCACTAAACTACAATGATTTATGTGCATAAATGGTGCATAACTTTCAGTGGCTCCTTATAAAATTATCCTCTATAGGCCCAAATGTCTGAGATGTCATCTCCTGGAGCTTGGGAAAAGAAGAAGTCACACTGGAAGGGGAGTGAGAGAGACTAGAGGGTGGAGTGAACATAGAAATGATAAACTAAGGAATGAAGTAGGGCTTTAGGGAAAAAGAGTGATGGGTGGTGAAAGAAAGGGAAGGAGAGGACAGATGAAGCGCTGAGGTGGTAATTTTTTTTTTCATTTGGTGGAGAGTTAATGAAGAGATTAGATGGCTGGAAGGAGAGTCAGGGGTGAGAGAGAGAATTGTGAGAGTTGGGGAAGGAGGTCACAGGAAAAAAGGGAAAAATAGGCACACTGAGAGGAGCGGAAGAGGAAATGCTGAGAGGGTGGAGAACAGAGAAAAGGGTACAGAGTTTATGAAAGAAAAGCCAATCGTTTGCTGCTAGGCACAAAGACAACTTGCATCCTCTTGGTCTTCTCCTACCTCTATATGAAGCTGAATATCCTCTACAAAGGTATGGTAAAAAAAAAAAACCTCTAAAGTGCTGACCTGCCTTCAGTAACAGGATGAAGTAAATGTTTAATAAACTGGAGAAAATACAGGACCTTGGGGAGTTCCGCAACAGAGAGGCAAAACAAATTGAAAAATACATGCTCTAAGCATTAAATAAAGTGTTTCAAACATGAGGTGGCAGGAGCTAAAATGAAAGGGCTCACTGGCCAGAATTAAATGCACTGGGGGCTTTCTGATCCCTGATGTTCCAGTAGACTCCCAACCCCTCCCTACTCATCCCTAACATGAGGCTAAACTATAGAAAAATCCCCCCGCTCTGCCCCTGTCAACCTGGTTCCCCCTTCCCATTCTAGGATCACGACTCGCCCCTAGGGTCAGGGCTGATGCGGACAGGAGCAATCTCTACATGTTCTTACCCTGACGGCTGGCTTTACAAATATGATGCTGCCTGACCCTGTAGCTTCTGGTTCCCACAACGGTTGCCCAAAATATCACCAATCAAAGAATTACTTAGACAGCAGTTGCTTTATCTACAAAGACTTTTATTTCCAGCATCATTGCAGAACAGCAAGGTCTGTCTATAGGAATGGCAGACAGTACTTTCTTTCTCTGAGAAGGGGAAGAAAATACTGCCCACTCTTACATGAAGAATAATTGCCTTATATACATTTCTCCCTGTATCAAATGTCTGTTCAGTAATCCATCATAACTACTTAGATGTCAGCAGGACCTCAGGGTTCTGCAACACTTTTCCCAGGGGAGAATCTCCTTACATGTGTACATCTGGACCTGCACTTAGACTTGCTTATCTATACATGGCCTATGACCTCTATGCTTTTAGGTCTATTTATCTATGCATGGTCTGTGACCTTTGACCCTTCCTGTATTTTTCCTTCTTCTTGGCACTAATTGAAACCAGGCAGAGAGTATTTTGTGCTCATTTGTTTGAATTCTTTGCTTGACCTGTATATTTCATGTTAGGCCCATTATTCTAGCATACTCCTATGCAGAATATGGTTACCCAGAATTCTCCATAACAGGCCGCATCCATTTTCTTATGGCAAGCATATACTCTCATACAGCTATTGTCTTCATGTCTGTCTTCTTGTCTTCTGTGCCACCCATCCTCCTGTGTAGTTTCACCAGGCAAGAGTTCAGTCATATAAAGCCAATATATACATATATAAGCAGACCCAAGGCAGACTTTAAATCAAATTTCCCTACATTCTCCACTTTTTCTATTCCTATTTCTTTTTATGTGGAGGGGCAAAAGTAATCCCACTAAGGGGCATTGATAACAATAACCATTTGAGACAGGGAGGGATGATCAAAAGGGGCAGCTTCTGGTACAGTTCTCGAGATACAACATACATGGCATTGGTGCCTGACTTATCATTCTTTGACAACAAGCAAACAGAATGGATAATACACAACAGGCAATAATTGCAAAACAAGCCATACTTAAAAGAATAAGAATGAAAGCTTTTAGGCCTCCTCTGAGTTTGGAATACCAGCAGACAACATTCTAAGAGAATGGAAGACATACAGCTTGCAATAATACTGAACACATCAAATATTCAACAAAGTGATGAAGAAAGCTTTGAAAATGTTACAGTACAACTTGAGCTGGTGTGGGTATTACAATTGCTGTAGCCCAAATGGCTTGTAGATTTTCCCAAAAGTCCCAATCAGTCTTAATAGTCTTTATTTTCAGATAATTTGGACCTGCTTCCCAGCAGTTTTTCAGGACTGCGTCGTGCGCTTCACCTGTCTCTGAAGTTTAAGTGTGGTTGAGTTCAGAGGTCTTGGGGTGGTCTGTTCTATCTGGACTATGGCCAATTCCCTCCGCTGGAATCTATGGATTTCAATCAGTGACATGGTTCCAGGTCCCATTCAGAAGAGCAAAATCCAATATTAGATGAAAAGGCTAAAATATTCTAGATTAGATTTTACAATGAGACAATGCAATGTGATAAGTAAATATGGATGAAATGATGTTTAAGATCATAACTATCTCATATGGTATCAACTGTGTCTCTCAGTTTAATAAAGTTGCAAGCACATATTCTGCAAGTTTGGCAAGTTTCAGAATTACCCCAATTTTTATTTGTGAAAATTTGTCATCAAATCATCCCTCTTTTTACTCCTGCATGTCTGGCCAGGACATACAAAGGCAAAATGAGGCAAAAAGCATCTGGAAGTACCACATGGCCAGTATGGATGTTCCAAAGCATATCAGGGTGCAAAATGCACCTAGCCTGTCTCCAGGTGTCTATTTCCAATTATTGAATATGTGTCGGGGCTTAAATGACTTCCTGAATTAAAGATTCTGGAGACAGCATAGTTGAATAAAATTTGTTTACATGTTCATTAGACAGACATGTCACTCTAAATAACCTTCATCAGTTTAATGTCCATTAGAGTACCACCTTTAATTGGCATGCTAAGAACATCAAACAATTGTTAGAAAAACTTAGTATTATGGTAAACAAATAGTATAGAGAAAATATAAACTTGGATTCTTCTTAATGAATATAACAACATGAGTAAACAGTGTCTTTTTTTTTCACCAACTTAATTGGTATGGTTCAAAAATGGACATATGTGCTCATTCAAAATAGCAATTGTCTTAAACAATCAGAATAAAGTCCCTACAGTATAAAAATATTATTTTTGTAACATTTGATAACGGCAGGACAAATCATGACTTTTAACATGACAGCCACATGTCTCTCTCTCACGTATGGCATCTCAGTGAGAGTGCTGAACAAGGCAAAGTAATTAATTATCCTGAGTCTTTTCATTACACTGTTACTGTTGCATGTCAGGCGGAGACTTCAAAGCAGTGCTTGGGCTAGCTTCACCTTACCGGCATGCTATCTTAAGAAATACAAATGAATAACAGAACTAGACAGACATGTTAAAAAACAAACCTCTGTATCAGAGAAAGTGCTGTAGGAGACTTTGTCTAATTGATTCAACTTAATGTTATTTTATGTGTAAATAACTTTACAAATGTTCTCATATTTTTCTGGGAACTAAGCTCCATTTTTTCTACCAAATTTGTTCTGCAAGTGTGTAAGCTAAAGTAAATTTGTATGTCATAGTGCTACAATATAGTGTATTCCTAAAATTGAAACTTAAAAAAAATCTTTCAAAACAAAGTACACTGTGTTCTCTGGACCCCAACATATAAAATTTAAATACAGTAAAAACAGATGAATTTATCCTAAAATTCAGCAAATCCCATGTTACTGTCCTTAGTCATTAGTCATTAGTACTGAGCTTAAGAATACAAACACTCCTTTTCACATTTAAATTGAATGAAACTGGTGTCAAACTGAACTGACAGCAAACAGTAGATCTCTCTTTCTGTCCTTTAATTACAGCTCTTTTGGGATGCTTGCAACAGTATACAAAATTCTATTTTACTTTTAATTTTGCTCAATCAAAACCAAACATATAACTTCTCATTCACTCGGTAATCAAATCACTTCTAAGTAGCATTGTCCTGTCAGGGCCGTCAAACCCCCACTCTGAAGGGCAAAGGACAACAGAAACAGGTTCTCCAATGCCTTGATTGTTTGATCTAACATCTGGAAGCACTTAAGCACGGCAGACCATCTGATCAGAGTAGAGATGCTTTCCTAAGAGACTTCATTAAAGCATTCCCCTTTGGGAAATCCCAAAAAGCAATATACCTTTAAGCTTGAGAAACACAGGAACCTTAAAAGAACAATTAAAAAATATTTTCTTCATAATCTTATATAAAGATTTTCTCCAACAATGTAATACTAAGTAAACATCTTTGCATCACATGGTTACATATTTTCTTACACGGATTTTCTTTTAGAGCTATTTTTCTTAGTTGCAAAATCCAGCTGTAATCTTTTTCCTTTATTATTAATTTGATCTTAAATTTGTAAAGTCATAAGAACATGACAAAATTGATCTTGTATCAATTAGTCAAAACTAATCTTAGCATCACTACGATCTTTTATTAATCTCTGGTTAATTAGGATCTTCCACATTTGTTAACACATTCATAGAAATTCGTTCTGCATTGTGTACAACTGCCCTATGACCTATCACAGACACAGGCAGAGCTATTTAATCTTCTGACACACAGAGAACAGCAGACAAATTTTTTCTTAATTCAGATCCCAAATTTAAAATAAAACTTACACATATGAATCAGATTTATTTACTGCACACAAACATGCACAGGGGAATTTTCAGGCTGTACTTGTCTACCAGTCATATCACTGCACACAATAGCTGGTAGTTCAGAATAAAACACTGTCAATTATCTGTGCGGTCTGCTTCTAAGATTCTCACTTCAGTGTACATTACATTCAGATCCCAATCCACTAACTCAGAAAATCCATTCCATGTTACAATATATTCAGACAGACAGGAAAAAAACTAGCTGTCTCAGCACATCAATTACTAAAGCAGATCCTGGAAGATTTTTCGTTGTTTTCAATGTTCTAAAGAAGACAGGAAGGACATGGAAGAATAGAGACAGATAAACAAACACCGCTTAGCACTTGCGTTCAAGGGACTCCGGGCCAACGGTTTTACCCTCTCCAGAGACTGAGGCATCTTACAAGCACATGAATATTGTAAAAGAAAATAAAAGCAAACAGATACGCTCTCCAGAAATTCCACACTTAGTTCAACTTAAGAAAATAATTCTAATCAGTTCAGCTCCAGGGAACATAAAATCTACTGGAGTAGCCAGTAATGACAGGACAGTGTTTACTAAAGATTAAAACTAAAAACACAGGACAGAGTTAAATGCATTATACCTAATCAGCCTATCTGATTAGAATACTGAAACTGAACTAGACCCACTCCTCCTTGGTTATTTAATGCAGCTGCAGTCAGCTCCGTCATTCACCTTGATCTAGAACTTGCAAAGTAATTCATTTCAAAAAGATACTTAGAAAGCTATTCTTCAATAGATCTAATTGTCACCCTCTCTGATCTGTGAGCACCTCAAATAAGGTAATCATCCCTGTTTTTCTATAAATATTCTCCTTAGCTGTCCCTCTTTCTAAAATCTGTAAACCTGGTGTTTTCACTGTTCGGGGACAGGGGCAATTAACGTCGCCTTTTACCAATAGCAAATTGAACCTCCTTATATACAGAGGCGCGCGCAATTTCACTTTTAGGTAGCAATCCAAACCTCGTAATTAACAGAGGAGCAAAATTAAGAAATCCAGGACTTATACACGCTGACAACGCTTACGTTTCATCTAAATCCAGCCAATCTCCTCGCGGAGGTATGAAAATGTGGATAAAGACACACACTCGCTTCGTATTAATAATAATACGTACAGTCTCAAGTATACACCAATCAATCCTGGAAAAGAGACATAATGTCTGGGCAAAACTTTCTTTCCCTAATCATTCCCTAATGTTACAACTAAATACAGAGACATTCTAACAGTTCTCTTACATAACAAAATATTAATTACATACTTACCCACCACTCGAACCTGGGCAAGTCTTCTGTCCTTTCATACAGACAGGGAAACTGAACACTCACTAATAAAGTCATCCTAGGGTATCAAAAATCTCTCTCGACGTCACTCAGAGCGGTATTCCCATCTTCTGTACCAGCAGAAGGAATCCTCTTCTCAAGTGAGAAGGTATTCACATCCCCTGTTTTTTTTTTTTTACTGTGAAAAACAGGAGGTAGTCCCTCTGACAAGTAAAACTACAAGTCAAAAACTGCAGTCAGAGGAGTCCTTGGGCAATTTGGAAGGGAAAAAAATTTAGAGGGTGTTCGGCACCAATTATTGTAGCTTCTGGTTCCCACAACGGTTGCCCAAAATATCACCAATCAAAGAATTACTTAGACAGCAGTTGCTTTATCTACAAAGACTTTTATTTCCAGCATCATTGCAGAACAGCAAGGTCTGTCTATAGGAATGGCAGACAGTACTTTCTTTCTCTGAGAAGGGGAAGAAAATACTGCCCACTCTTACATGAAGAATAATTGCCTTATATACATTTCTCCCTGTATCAAATGTCTGTTCAGTAATCCATCATAACTACTTAGATGTCAGCAGGACCTCAGGGTTCTGCAACACTTTTCCCAGGGGAGAATCTCCTTACATGTGTACATCTGGACCTGCACTTAGACTTGCTTATCTATACATGGCCTATGACCTCTATGCTTTTAGGTCTATTTATCTATGCATGGTCTGTGACCTTTGACCCTTCCTGTATTTTTCCTTCTTCTTGGCACTAATTGAAACCAGGCAGAGAGTATTTTGTGCTCATTTGTTTGAATTCTTTGCTTGACCTGTATATTTCATGTTAGGCCCATTATTCTAGCATACTCCTATGCAGAATATGGTTACCCAGAATTCTCCATAACAGGCCGCATCCATTTTCTTATGGCAAGCATATACTCTCATACAGCTATTGTCTTCATGTCTGTCTTCTTGTCTTCTGTGCCACCCATCCTCCTGTGTAGTTTCACCAGGCAAGAGTTCAGTCATATAAAGCCAATATATACATATATAAGCAGACCCAAGGCAGACTTTAAATCAAATTTCCCTACAACCCCTAGTGATAGTTTTGCAGTATTACCACTAAAGGTCACACTTTGAAATAAGAACAGTGGGGAGGGGGGATATTGAAAAGTATTCATATGGTCTGCAAACCTGTAAACTGTGTTAACACCAGTTAGTGGGATATTCAGCGGCATTAACATGGTTAGTGCTGTTGGATATCGGCGGGTGCCATCACTCCATGCCCCAGTGCTACATGGTCAACATCAGGGTGTTCCAGGGCAGAATGGAGGTGGCACCCATTGCTAACTGGTTAGGGGCATTATTGAGCCACTGTCCAGTTAGTGACCTGTGGGAGTTAAATGGGCAGTAGCTCAATATTGCCGATACCTAGTTAACTTCTGGGCTATGTGGAGACCCGTATAGTCAATGTTAGTGGCTGGATATGGCCCTGGCATTGAATATCTGGGGTTAGTATGCAGCAGCGATGGCTATCTGCTTTACAAGCACTAGCTGCCACTGCTGAATTCCCCCCCTCCTCACCAATGTCCTCAGAGGCACCAAAAATGTTCTAGCTGACCAAGGTTCTACTATTGCAAAACCACTCCTTTGACGCCAATGGTTTCTAAAAATGCAAGTAACAAATTATGGTCTATAGCAGTGCTTTTTCAACCTTCTCCTCTTGTCCTCCTCTCCCTGTTCTTCCTCTGTCCTGTCACTGATTGTAGTTCCTTTCCTTTTCTACCAGGCCTTGTGCCTCTACTGTTCCTTTTATGAATTGTACACCGCCCTGCTTGTCACGGAAGGGCGGTATATCAAATTGAATAAACATAAACATAAACATTCTCCTGGAGGCACACTTAGCCAGTGAAATATTCCTGATTATGGCAATGACTATGAATGAGGCAGATTTGCATACAATGAGTTTCCAATATGTGCAAAATATCTGATGAATATTCATTGTGGTGTCTGGTAATCTGAAAAACCCAACTGGCTAGATGTGCTTGCAGGAGAGGGTTGAGAAGCACTGGTCTATAGCATCAAAAGCTGATAATAGATCTAAAAAAAATATGAGACGTGAATCAGAATCTTTTCTATCCACTTTGAAATTCTGTATTAGTTTCAAAAGCTTGATGAAAAAGAGTGAAGGGAACAAGACTCTTCTCAGTGGAGTAGTCTGGTGCACTGGTTCTCATCTGTGCCCTTCTCTTCTATCGCTAACTCCAGACTTTGCTCCTTCCACCTTGCTGCTCCTTATGCCTGGAACAAACTACCTGAGTCTGTACATCAAGCGCCTTCTCTGACCCTTTTCAAATCCAGGCTGCAAACTCACCTCTTCGCTGCCGATTTTGGACCTTGACTCACCTGGTCTCCTTCGTGTTTCCTTACCTTTCCCCTTAGATGTATCCTGTGTCTACAGCTTCTGTGTTGTCTGTCCTAACTAGATTGTAAGCTCTGATGAGCAGGGATCATCTTTCATATGTGTCTGTGTAGTGCTGCGTACGTCTTGTAGCGCTATACAAATGTTCAGTAGTAGTAGTAATAGTCAACCCAGTCCTCGGGGCACACCTAGGTCAGTCAGTTTTCAGGATTCCCACAATGAATATGCATGAGATAGATTTGCATACAATGAAGGCAGAACATGCAAATCTCTCTCATACATATTCATTGTGAGAATATTGAAAACCCAACTGGCCTAGATTTGCCCAAAGGATTGGGTTGAGAATCACTGGTCTAGTGGTTAGAGCAGCAGACTAAAACCAAAGAAACCTGTATTCAAATCCCCTTGTGGCCATGGATAAGTCACTTAACCTTCTATTGCCTCAAATACAAATTTAAATTGTAAGCCATCTGGGGACACAGACATACTTACTGTACCTGAAGGTAACACATTTCTAATTGCTACTAGGAAGGCATGAGCTAAATAGAAGTAAATAAATAGTCAATCAGCTTCTCATATGCTATTTTCTCAGTCAATTGGCCATACATAGGTAAATTAGAAAACCGCCCCCAATAGTCTGGGGTCCAATTATCCATTCTTAAGAATGAGTTTTACCAGCTCCATCTTCATAATGGGGGAGGGGGTGCAGTAGTCCTTGAGATAGGCTTGCATTGGTGATAACTGCAATTGAGGCTCCTCTCCAAGAAAGAATGAAGGGACAGGATCCAAGCTGTAAGCTTTAAGTCGAATTTTCCCAACTAGTCGCTCCATCTCCTGAAAAATAACAGTTGAAAAGGTGGAAAAAGCAGGGAACGTGGAAGAGAACATGGCACATGTGCACACGGGTGGAGTTAGGGTGGAACATCAGTGGAACCCAATATTGCATGCATAAACTATAAAATATTATAATTTACATGTGTTCTTGAAAAATCTAGATGTGGACCTCTACACCAGTCATAGGGCTTACGTAAGTGCTAGTACCTTGAATTCACACGTGTTTTGGCCATTTATGCCCCTATTTTATAAAATAAGTACATACTTGACTTTATAACACACATGAAATATGTGCAGAACAATGTGTGTTAATCTAGCTGCAACTTATAAAATTACCACCAAAGGGGATCTTTTTTTTTTTTAATAATTTGCAATAAAATACAAGCACAAAACTTGAAGGTATTACCATACAAGGTTATTAGAGAAGGAAAAACAATAACATATTCAGGAAATGAGTGCATGGTAAATCCCTAACAAACTACAATTAAGGGAGCCAAGTGGAAGAAAAAGGAGAAACTTGGATATTTTAGTCCCAACAAATGCAAGAAAATCAAAACAGATCAAAGGAAAAGAACAAAAGTTGAGATCAAACATTCTCGCCTATCACATTAGGAAAAATGGTGGAGGACAAAGCAATAAGGACCAGAAGAGAAATAGCATCGAGAAAATTTTGTAGTTGCAAGGGATCCAAAAATACATAATTTTTACCCCCCCCCCCCCCCCATTTGAACAAAACACTTACAAGGTAATTGAAGAAAAAATGTAGCTCCCAGAGCAAACACTGCCTGGTGCTTGGCCAGAAAAGCTTTACATCTGGTCTGTGTTGGCCTAGGCAAATCAGGCAATATCATAATCTTGCAACCAAGAAAACCAGCCTGTGTAAAGTGCAATACAAACATTGAACCAAATTTCTATCAGATTCCAAGGCAAATATTGCCAACAAGGTGGCCTTAGTTGACAAAATAGACTGGGACCCCTCCGGGAATCAAGTCACTTCTAAACTCTCTAGTTCAATCCTTCTCTCAACATTAATATCCATAGCAATCCCAGAATCCACATAAGCCCTGGTCAAAGGGGGCCTAGAGTCTTTAGAAACTTGTAAGACTTCCTGCAGACATTTCTTAGACAAATCCTTTGTAGAAAGCATTGGTGACTTAGGAAAGTTTATAAACCACAAATTCCAATGCCGGTTACAGTTCTCTAAATATTCCATCTTCCCCAAAACACACAAATTCTCCTTGACCAAGTCAGGTTGATTATCTTGCAAGTCACCAAGCTGTTTCTCCAAAGTCTCCAGCCTCCACCCATAACTTTCCAGGGTTTCCTCATGATGTTGTATTTGGGCACTAAGGGATATAGAACTTACAGAAATATTGTCCAAACGTGCTGCTAACTATTTCTCCAACTTACCGATTGCTTTTGAAACCTCCCCCAGAATCACCTCCTTTGGGATATACTCCATGTCCACCAGCACAATCCCCGGAGTTCCTCCTGCCATAGATCGAACACCATCCACACTCTCTGCCCCTAGGCAGCCTCCACCACTCCTTGTTGTCTCCTGAGTAGCCGCAGAGGGAGGGCTGCACAGCAGGGCATTCCTGTTTTGGAGCTGTGGATTGCCTGATGACACAGGCCGCTAAACCAGCGCAATCCGCTGGCAGAGCTGCCTGCAACAGGCTACTCACCTTCACACTTCTGGGTCGAGGAGGCACATCGTGAGGTTCAGGACTTAGTGAGATCTCACAACCACTGAGAGAGCACCCTCCAATGCCAGCCTCTCGCACCTGAGAAACAGTTTGAACAGCAGGAACTATAAATCGATTGCTGGACCATGGCAGGCATAACTTCCTGCTCCATTGGGTAAGTTCGCTTCTTTGCTTTGCGTTTACCCAAGATAGTCTGGTAATAAAATGCCACTCAAACAGAAGGCCGATGCGGAGCTCTTACGCTGTATGCCTCTCTACTGCCATCTTGACTCGCCCGCCCAAAGGGAGTCATTTTATAAAGCATTTGTATAAATTTATATAGCTTTTTTTCAGTATGTAAAGTCTGTTTTATGTGCATGGAAAAGCTTTAATAAAACTGCCGGATCACATATGCGTCACATCTGGACAGCTCCAAGCAAGACAGGCCTGTTTGGACCCGATTCTGCACCATGGGAACCAAGCGTTCTTGTAGATGCAGGATCGGGCCCTGAGACAGTCCGGCATGCCCCTGCATACTCACAGGGACATCCTCCCCACAAGGCCCCTGACACCTGCAGCTCTAACCCCGAGGCGGAATAAGCAGCACGTTCCCCCTGACCCCGCAGAAAGTACAGGGCCGTGACCTGAATCGGCCCTTTACGTCCTGCCACCTCGGCCTGACCCCGCTCCATCCTCACTCTGCCCCCTCCCACCCCACGCTGGCTCTCTCCATACTGCTGCTCTGGCCATGTGGAGCAAGTCGGAGGGGGGAATACGAGCTTGCCCATATTGAAAGTGTGTATCTATTTTATGTGATCTGGGCATAGTTAGGCCGAAGAGAATTGTGAAGTGCATGCTGTCTTTTAAAAGAGGTATAAACATAGGTAGAGTGCATGTACAAATTTACACCTTCTTTGGAGCAGGGTAAATTTGTACATTTGCATTTCCGTGCTACTGGAGCTGGATTTCGGCACCTATTTTAGAAAGGCACCTAGGCAACTTAAGAAGTGCCTTTTTGGGCTTTTTATATAGACATCCTGTTAGAAAATGACCACCATAGGGCGGAATTTTGAAAAGGAATTATACGATAACTGGCAGCTAGTAAATATATGTCCTCTGCTGATATTCAGCCCACAGAGTGAAAGGGCAACAATTCATCTAAGCCCCCGCGCACTGTCCCCATGGAGCTGGGGTGGAGTTAGGGTGGAACGAAGATGAGAAACATCTGTGATATTCAGCCTGTATAATGATAATATAGGCATTTTTCTTGAGGCCTTCCAAGGTTCCTCCAAAGCCCTAAGTGGGGACCATAGTGCTGTATAAACCAGCCGAAACAAGTGAAAGGAGAAGAAAACATTACATCATCAAAACATTCAGTACTTTTCAAGTAGCTGAAGACTTCCAACCACCCCCCTGAGAGAGATCAGAAACCAAAGCACCCCACCTCCTCTTTTTCTGCCTAGAAACATTCATCACTGTAATGTGTATAGGGACAGGACTAAGTAAATGATACAGTCAGCCTTCCAAATCCACGTTTCTGTAAAAAATAACACGTGTAGTTGATGCTTCTGAAACAAATGCTCCTTGCTTACAAAAGAACGGACGTTGAGAAGATCTTACAATTACTAAAAAAAAAGTGGGATATGCAGCATGCTACAAAAGTAGCTTTTGAAGTGCTGGTGCGTCAGTCATGGTGATGTGAGGCCAAGGGGTGGAGCTTATTGTCCTCCTGCTTCATGCCACCGTAATTGGATTTACATCCCAAAAGAGGAGCACAATGTTGCATCGCATGCTTAGTTACAGGATTTTAACAGTTGGTTTATGAACTTTTACTCATTGACACTTCTGTGAACCAACTACTGTTTAGAAGCAGACTGAGATTTCAAATCCTGATGGTGTTTCTAACCTTGGGCAAGTTACTTCACCTTGTATTGTCTCGGTTACAAATTTAGGGACAGAGTTACTAACTTGTGCTAATGGATTAGTAAGCACCCAATCAGTGTGCTCAATTCAAGTCATTAGTAAATAGGCCCCCATTGACACCAGTGGATTGGTTGTTAAATAACTTACGTTGACTTGCATTAAAGCACATTCATGTACAATAATGCATGTTAGAACATTAATGCTGTTCCATTTGTGAATCTTCCTGAGATTGCACGTTTCCTCTTCTTGGTGCTGAATTAACCTGCTACAGCAATGTACTGCTCACTCCCTAGGGTCTTTCTCAGAGAGGTATGGTAATATGTCTACTGTATCTGAACATAACACAGGTACACTACCAAAAAACTGCCTCCAGTTTTGCAACTGATTCCTATAGATTTTGGGGTGCTGAATCCAAGAAAAATAGCCAAAATGTTCCATCACGTCACGTTTTCTTGCAAAATTAGATTTCTTACCCATATAAGGAATGTTCACATAATTTCTTTTTAGCCGACTGCAGTTTATTTTCTTGGCCCAAAATAGAGGTTGTAATGGTTAACTAACTAGAAACACTCCCTCGTGATATTTTAGAGTGTTTTGTATTCATTTTATACATTAACAGGACAATTGGGAGGCGGGGGGCTAAATCCAGTACTCACGCTGGCGCATGTTCTTTCCTGTTCGCCTCGCCTCGTTCGCTCGCTCAAACACGGTGGTTGCGACATGGACGTTCCTGTCAAATTTCAGTTTCTTGCAAGTTCATTATTACCTTTTGTTTGCTCAGTCGTAATCCAGCTTTATTCCGAAGTGGTTCACTACAGTTGTAGTTTGCAGTGCTGTGTATTTGTGATGGCTCACAGAGCCAGAGGTTGCGTCAACTCTCCGGACAGTTTTTGTTTTATTTGTGGGGAATATACCGTGAAAAAGCGGCAGAGGAACATTTCTGCATTTATTAAAAAAGTATATTTCGCCTATTTCGGTTTGAAGTTAGGTGATCAAGACAAACCGTGAGCTCCTCACAAAGTGTGCAAGACATGTAAGGAAGATCTACGCTTATGGATGAAAGGTAAAAAACAAGCATTTCGTTTCGGAATACCTATGATGTGGCGTGAACAAAGAGACCACAGCAGTGACTGCTATTTTTGCTCTTGCATTGTGAAGGGATACAACTTAAAAAATAAGAACGTAATAAGTTACCCCAACCTTCCCTCAGCAATTAGGCCTATGCCTCATAGCAACGAAGTACCTGTGCCTGAACCACCAAAATCTTTGGATCATATTTGTGTGGACGGTTCTGATCATGATGAGACTCATCAGATGGCTTTTCCCGATGAGTCCAGTACTTCCGAGTTTGAAACTGAACCAGATCCGAAACCTGAACTTTTCTCTCAAGCTGAATTGAATGATTTAGTCCGGGATTTAGGACTCCCAAAAGATGCTGCCCAACTGCTAGGTTCTCGGCTTAAACAGAAAAATCTATTGTCACCAGGAACAACTTTTTATTGGTACCGCAACCGCGAGACACAATTTTTGAAGTATTTCAGCAAAGAGGAAGATTTGGTATTTTGCAACGATATATACGGAGTGATGGAAAAGTTTAAACTCAAGTATGATCCTGCTGAATGGCGGCTGTTCATTGATTCGTCAAAAGACAGCATAAAAGGTGTTCTTCTTCATAATGGCAACACATTCGCTTCAGTTCCTATTGCTCACTCTGTTATTCTCCAAGAAAAATACGAGAATTTGGCCCTGATTCTTCAGAAGATTCGTTATGATGAGCATAAGTGGATGATTTGTGGAGACTTTAAAATTCTATCCATGCTATTAGGGCAGCAATCCGGTTTCACCAAATATCCCTGCTTCCTTTGCTTGTGGGATAGCCGGGCCCGCGACCTACACTGGGGGAAAAAAGACTGGCCAATTCGGGAGTATTTGAGACCCGGTGAGAAAAATGTTCTTCATGAGAGCTTGGTACCTCGTGATAAAATTCTATTACCACCTCTCCACATTAAGTTGGGTCTCATTAAGCAATTCATCAAGTCCCTTCCAAAAGATGGTGAGTGCTTTCGGTACATTTGCTCAAAGTTCCCCCGACTTTCTGAAGCAAAGCTAAAGGAAGGAGTGTTTGTTGGCCCTGATATAAGGAAACTCATTTCAGATGGAGCATTCGCTGAAACGATGTCTGAGAAGGAAAAAGAAGCCTGGGATTCCTTCAAGGATGTTGTTCTCAAATTCTTGGGGAACAGGCGGGATGAGAACTATAAGGATATTGTTGCCAGGATGCTCAATGCCTTCAAAGAACAAGGCTGTAACATGAGCCTGAAAGTCCATTTCTTGCACTCCCATGTGAACTACTTTCCCGAAAACTTGGGGGCGTACAGTGAAGAACAAGGTGAAAGGTTTCACCAGGACATCAAGGACGCAGAGAGAAGGTACCAAGGAAGATGGAACACCACTATGATGGCTGATTTCTGCTGGTTGCTGCTGCGGGAAACCCCAGATGAAAAATACGCCAAGCAGCGCACCAAGAGAAGCATTCGGGGGAAGAAGAAACGGCCCACCAGGAGATTGATTGACCCAAGAATGACTTTAAAATCTAAACTGTGTTGACAAATATCGTGTTTTTACTAAACTTTGAAATAAAAATTTGCTAGTTATTACCACAGTGTCGGATCTCATTTATTAGAATTTTATTTTCACACCATCGGGTGTTTGTCTTCATGTATTGCAATGGTGCGGTTTGCGTTTTCTATTCTTACATACATACCTGTACAACATTTTTTGCACATTTCTTTGCTTTGCTTTGTGTCTAACCTCGCTCTTATATGCTCAATGTTTGTGCACATGTATGTGGCTGTTTTAAGTGCAGACAATTTTGCTACCATCACAGTGTGTTTTGTTGACATTACTCTATTCTTATGTGCTGCCTTGTTACAATTTTCTTTATTCTTATTTGAATAACTACTAAACAATTAGTATAAAGAATTCATCCAAGAAACTTTTATCTCGATCGCACTCAATCTGAAACGTTCACCTCAAACTGCTAACCCAATGTAGCAAAAAATCTGTACGTGATGGAGCAAATTGGTTACCAGATTTGGATTCAGCGCACCAAAAAACGTAAAAATCAATCGAAACATTAGAGGCAGTTTAAAAAAAAAATGTTTTAGTGTACCTGTGTAATTAGTTGATAACATACCTGGCAGGGCAGCTTTAACCACTTATGGTGCCCTGGGCAAACGTTTGTAGATGGACACCTTATTATTTTTTTCAGATTGCCCCTTCCCCAATTATGCATCCAAGAAACACTGAATTACTTCCCAAGGCACACTCATCATGTTTGCTTCATCATCTTTAGATTACGTACTTCTAGTTTTCAAGATATTTGATTTGAAAAACAGCCAGGAAATATACCGCGACACATTGAGTTTTGGTTATTTATCCCTACATAGCAGCCTATACAGGATGGAAGAGACCCTTTGTATAAACCCTGCAGATCCACTTGTGTAAAACATACCCAGCAGTCACAGAAACTCTCCCAACAGTGGGCACAGAAACTAAAACTCTTATGAAAAATCAGTCAAACAAGCAAAACACAGAAAGACTGATCTTGTTTACACATGCAGAACACAGATAGACCCTTATCAAGCGTAGAATAAGTAACCACAAATTAAAACTAGATATATTTTAGATAAAAATTAAACTGAACCCCTAAGAAGCCAGACTCTGCATGCAGTGCAATATCAGAGAAATAGAAACTGATTCATTTTCCCTTTACAGTGCAAAATATAAAGACAGCAGATATACATAATTTTCAAAAACTGACATATTGCAATCACTAAATTAAAAATGAAATACTTTCTTCTAGCTTTGTTGTCTGGCCATTTCAATTTCTAATCATGTTGGACCCAGTCTCTTGTTTCTGCTTTTCTCTATCTTCGCCTAATTCTCTTTCTAGGATCTCTTGTCCATTTATCATTTTTCTCTCTCCTCCTGTTTTCTTCACTTCCTCCCCTATATCTTTTCCTTTCAACTTTTTTCCATGTATTTTTCTGCCTCTGTCTACTCCGATTTCTTTTCCTCTTACTATCCAGTCTTTTTCTTGCATCTACCAATAGCTTTCCATCTCTTTCCCGCACCTTGGCCTTCCTGTTCCCTATCCTCTTATTCCTCAGTCTTTCACTAACTCTCCACCTCTCTCCCCAATCCAGCAACTCCAATCTCTCTCTATCTCTCCTCTTCATCCAGCATCTCTCTCTCTCTCTCTCTCATTCACCCTTCATCTAGCATCTGCTTTCTATCTCGCTACCCCTCCCTTCATCAGCATCTCCTATCTCTCTACCCTGCTTTAATCAAGGATCTCTTTTCTCTCGCCTCCTCTCCACCCAGCTTCGTCCCTTTGCCTCTCTCCTGTGTCCAGAATCTCCCTTCTGTCTTCCTACTCCTCCATGTCTAGCGTCCCCCTATAAGCCTATCCCCTCTCCCATGTCCAGCATCTCCCCTGTCGCCCTATTTCCCCCACCCCCAACCTCAGCAGCTCCCCTTTGTGTCCCTAGTCTTTCTTTCCTGACCTTACTCCCTCTGCTGTGTCTACTCCCCAAGTCACCATATCCTTTTCTTTCCCCCTACCCTCTGCCCCCTCCACCGCTGATACTTCCCAAGATCTGTGGAAACAGCAAAAGAAAACAGAGAGAAAATGAATGGGGCCAATATGTCTGTGTATGCCATTGCTGGCTTTAATCGTCCTGCCCCTTAAAATCAGAAGTGTAAGGCAGAGGGGATGGGACTGGCAGACTTCTCAGTGGTATGCTCAGACTGAACATCTTGCACTTTTTTGGGGGGGTGGGAGGGGGGGGGTTGCTGCTGCCACAGGACCCGGAAAGCAGCAGTAGGGGTGAGGGGAATGAAGATGCTGAACTGGGAGGCCTAGGGCGGACTGAGAGCCAAGAGTTTACATATGGGCAGCAGTGGAGGGCTGTTATGCAGGGACTGGGGAAACTGCCATGTTTACCCATGGGTAAAAGTAGCTCTGCCGGACCTACTGTATCTCTTCCTCCATGACTTTATATTTATATCCATTGCTTATTTTTTTCAGAAAAATCTTCTTGCACTATAATACGGTAAAACTGGAGTTTAGACAGCTCACAGTTAACAGTGGTAACTACTTTTCCTCTGTCATTGCCAACAAATTTGGCCCTTGCTGAATATTTACAGTGCTTCATAGGAAAGGAATGAGGTGGATCAGCAAAAATGCAAACTTGATGCAGGATAAATCCAGGCAGAAATTCAACATTAAATGACTTTCCAGTCCTGTGGCCGTTTGCTGATAGGCTAATCTGTACAGAGTGATGGTTTGCATTACTAACAACTTGAATTGGAGATCTTTGCGCAAGCGCGAAAAGCATTGAGAAGAACTCGCCACATCACGTCAGCTTTGTGGAGTACGGCAGAAACATTCTACCACTAATTTAAGATTTTTGTGCCTATAGGCAAGACAAGACAGCAAGATCCCAGAGAGTAGGGAGGGAGGTAGTCAAAGATTCCAATGACTGGAGACCCAGAAGAGAATTAAAGAAGGCCATAGTGCCACAGTGGTGCACCACTTTCAAACACATGGATATGGCCCTAAAGTAAGTGGGAGCAGGCTCCTCTTTGCCCTGGGTATTTGGGCCTTAATTTTCAGCATACATGCTTATCACAATGACCGGCGATCCTCAGCACACTTAAGATGATTCTTACTCTCTGACAGCTGTTAGTTCTTGCTCTCATCTTTGGAAAGTGACCAATGTCTTTTTACATCCCAGATGCATGATGCTGTCTTTTTTTTGTATGGCAATGAATTTTCAAGCATGAAACCATTTTCACACTGCCCTGGGTAGTCTTCCTGATTCCTGTTATAACTTGAACAACCTTATGTTATGAAGGGTTTTTAGAAAACAAGCCCTTATATTTCTTTGACCCTGAAGAGGTCTCTCTTTTAATTACTGCTATACACCCTGGCGTTTCTATTACCCTGAAGAGGTCTCCTTAAAGGAGAGCCTTACTAACGGTGTCACTGCCAAAATAGGAGCCTGCTTGCAGTAGAAGAATCCAACCAGGCGTGAGAACATTGTTGGGTCGAGATTTAAACTCCACAATCATCATTCTTTTAACCACAGGTCATGGCATTTAAACATAACCCAGATGTTCAATGCCACTATCTGAATAAAGCGCTGACCACTGGAGCTCTCGAACGTTATCTGGATAGCAGACTGAATATCTGCCCTTGCTCCGATGACGTACCACCCAACATTATCTGGATATTGCCAAGGTAATCTGGAAGGATTTTCAGTGACACTTTCTATATAGTGTTGCTGAATATCCACAGAGAGTGGTGGCCAGCACTAATATCAATATAGCGGCAGCTCCTATGTGGTTATTTTAATATCAGGCCGTGTGTTTTCTGCTTACCAAGTCCCTGTGAGCTTCGACTTGGCTCTGAGCCAGAAAAATATCTTGGGTTTCTTTTTACTTGCGAAGAGAAACTGAAGGTGGAGGAGGGGGATGCTGTCACATGCAACAGCCAAAAGAAAAATGCATAGCTAATCCAGCATGTGAAGCAGACTGAGGGAGACCTTGACAGAGAGCGCATGCTGGCCCTCCTGGGTAAACATGTAAACAGGCAGATAGGAGCTTCAGAAAGAGAGCGCAAACAGTACTGAAAGGAAATAGCTTCTGAATGTCTTGTGTTCTCTTGCAAGTCAGACCAAAAATCCAAATGCCTGGCTGTCTGCAATGATCGGAGTTGGTGGGTCACTGCCTGAAAAGAATAGGGATGTGCAGTCATTTGATAGTTTGATTTAATTTAAATTTACAGTATATTCTGCTTTCTCAATTCGACCAGTTGTAAAAGGTGGATTACACCATTAGCAATTAATCATACATAAGTATCATACATAAGTAAAAAAGATCATAAATGTAAACGTAATAACAGTTGTTAGCCTGCATATTAGACATTACAGCCCCACCTTTCTCAACTCATCTTCCCTTTACCTGCTCTCCCTCTGCCCCTCCTCCAAGTAAAACCAACCCAAATAGCCTCATGACATATTCTGTCGAATACAAATCACAATCCTCCCATACAAGAAATAACCTTTTGACTGTAATACGAATGTATATAGTTGATGTAAATAGTTAAGATCATTATTATAACTCTCTCATATGTTCCATGTAAATATGTTAATCCATTCATATTGTTCCATGTAAAAGTTTAGTTACAGTGTAAACCGCCCCGATCTCTGGGAGGGGTGGTATAGAGAAATGTTTCAAATAAATAAATAAATAAACCTCTAGTTTCTCAAATAGTGAGGTCTTCAAAGCCTTATGGAAAGCCTGATAGTCTGAAATCCACTTAAGCTCCATTGGGAAAGAATTCCATATAACAGGAACAACTATGGAAAATGCCCTTTTCTGTGTCCTCGCAATGCATTCTCCCTCCTTCCTGGGATGACCAAATTTTTTCCTTGGCTGGACCTAAGGGCTTTCAGTGAACTATGATATTGCAATTTCTCACACAAATACTAGGGCTCAATTGCATAGTAAGCTTTAAGTGCTACACTTAACACCTTACATTGCACCCTCCATTTTATGGGCAACCAGTATAATGCTAGTAAGTGGTATCAACATTTACCCTATTGTTTAGTGTCATGTTATAATTAAGGGACCTGTTCTCTAAAGTGCAGTAAAGTTACAGCATAAATTGACATACATTTATTTATTTAATAATATTTCTAACCCCCCTCCCCCCCACCACCATTACATTACTGAGTGGTTTATCAATAAAAATACATAAAGCCCAAACAAAATCAACAATTAGTGCAAAATCAAACATTAGCACAAAATTAGGGGGGGGGGGGTTATCAAAATAAATTGAAAAATAGTTAATATAGCATATTACAAATAATATACATTGATCAATACAATAAATTTAAAATCAAAAATTAAAACTTTGGACCCTTTCTGCTAGATAATATCCTGATCAGCTACCAAAAAGTATTACGAGTAAGCTTCACACAAAAAATGTGCTTTTAGTTGTTTTTTAAATGATAAATAATCTGACACATTATGAATCACAGGAGATAAAGAATTCTACAACAAAGGCCTATTACTGAAAACATACGAGCTGGCAGGCCCTCCTGCCAAACAATAAAACAGGACGGGATACTCAAAAGACCCTGAGAACTAGACCGAAGAGCCGCCCAGGCACATGCAGTAAATGCAAAGACTGTGTGCTAACTGTAGGAGGTGTGATCATTATACTTTCTGCAGTTACCACACAGAAAAGTTCCTTACCATGCGTTATTCGTTCACGATTAGCATGGTTGCACTTAACTTGTTCTCTTGAGGAGGTGTTAAATGCACCAGTGCATATGATAATTACTGGGTGCTAACTGCAATATGCAACGTGCACCCATTTTATATCCATAACCCGCCCAGTCCCTGCCCTATCTTGCACTAAGCAGTGTGAGATGTTTAGTGCACTGACTGTTTTTAGCACCTGGTAGCTGTTAGTATGCTAAATTCAATGCTGTTTAGCATAGCTAAGCTAGATTTTGTTTTTTGTTCATTTTGTTTACGCCCTGTTTGCAAAGAGCACACACTAAAACCATTTAGTGAGTGTTGTGAGTAGCTTAAATGCATTTAGTGCATGCAAGTTGGGAAATCATTAAAAAGATGCAAAATAAATGAAAAGCAAGTAAAAGTTCCAATGGGACCCTCACAGTCTCTCTGTGCTGTTTTAAAACAGCTGAGAACATAACTGCTGATCTTCCATGATAAATCAGAATCCCCCCCAAAGTCTCGCAACCTCATTTAAGCAGAGTAGAAGACGGGCTGTTCTCAACTGAGCCAGATAATAAAGGACTTCTTTTTTTGGAGGGGGGGGGGGATTACTATCCATTCCTTCACAGAATACATCCGTGTCCTTGGTTCTATTCATCTCAGAAAGCAGAGCTGTTTGTTAGATTATTAATTTGCATGCAGTCGGTATGGTGTTTTTTTTCTTTTTAATATTTGGGACTTATTTTGCATCAGAAACAATGTTTGCCAAATTTAGCTCAGCATATCTAATATTTCTTGAGCTTCGGTACCTATTTCAGTTCATTTGTGCCTATTTCCTTTAGAGGCTGAAATTTAAGAATACCATCACAGAGTTGATAATATACTTCAGGGTGAGAATGCAGGGGTCCAATATACGTATTTTAGGTCCTATGCCATCTTATTGGGAACCTTGACAGACTACCTAAGACCAGTAGTCTCCAAGCTAGTGTTCTTTCCTAAAGGTAAAATAATATGCAGCAACATTCTATTAAGGTACAATTAAACAGATTAGGACTAATATTCAGTGGATAGGTGTCTGGTCGAAGTTATATGGATAATTATAATCAAATAGTCTGTGAACTTAACTAGATTAGTCCAACCACTGAATACAGTTGTGGTCAGCATTATTGGCACCCTTGCAATTCAACCCCTTAGGGCCCGATTCTGTCCCACGAATAGCAGGGATGGTCCGTCCCCGCTATTTGTGCCCTCCTTGACGGCGTCTATCCTCCCCGCCAGTTGTATGGGGAGGTTAAATGGGGGTGGGGAAGGGGCAGATCTGGGCGGAGTTAGGGCGGGCAGTGGGCGGTCACCGGCCCTGGACATACAGGGCCAATTCTAATGTTGGCCCAGTACGTCCAGGGCTGGTGACTTGTGCAAGGAAGTCATTCCACCTCCGAGATGGAATAACTTCCCTGAATGTCTTTTTTTTTTTTCCCTGCGGGCCCGCAGCACAGATGGGGCAGGGAGGGCCCGAGGACATTCCCCCCAGTCCGACCCTGGCCTTAGGAGGCCAGATTGGGGGTTGGGCTGCAGGAAAGCCTTTGTTGAGCCAGCGGCCAGGATTATGGCTTTACAATGGAGCTGCAGTGCCATGGCAACCGGACCCCATGGCACCGCGACTCCATTGTAAAGTCCTGACTTGGCAGTTGAGATGGAATAGCATAAGACAAAGAATTGGATAAGACCTCCCATCCTCCTTAGATTTCCATGATTTGTTCGCCCTAATACTGACATTATTACTACCAAAAGAGAACATATGATAAAACTTTAATGTATATATGTAAATAGTTTCAAATATTGTTAATACTACCTATATATAGTACTAATTATTGTTCATCATACTTGATTTTATATAGTTTTGAATACTGTTCAATGTACCTGTTCACAGCACTGTTTTATGTATCTCTTGTTGTTCAATGTAAACCGCCACTGATCTTAGGAAATGGCGGTATATAAAAGATTTGCAAATAAATAAATAAGCAACCCACATCTGTTGTGGAACACAAAGTTGAAAAAATCCAGAGAGTAACCATGTTTTCATCAAGGGGAGTCGCAGTCCTGGCCTGCACATACAGGGCTGTTCGCGATTCTGGTCCTGTGGGGCTAAATATGCTCCACAAGAACAGAATCGCGACCCCCCCTCTGCACGACCGGTTCAAACTACATGTCAGGGGCTGACAACCGCCCACTGCCTGCCCTAACGCCACCCCCGATCCGCCTCTTTCCCACCCCCGTCTACCTTCCCTGTACAAGACACGGGGAACGTAAACATTGCGGCGTCCATCCCCGCTATTCATGCCTCAGAATGACCCTGTATGTGTATCATTTCAAGCATCTACATTAGACATTCAAAATTATATGTTGCCTGTTCTGCTGAATATCATCCTCTTAGTGTGAATTCAGATCGTGATTTTCTTCTTAGGTATTTTTTCTGTCAGAGAGATGTTACCTTTTATAATTTGAAAAGGAAGATGTTTCCAGATGAGACCAATGGCTCTCAAATTAGGAGGAAGCAATTTTTACGTTTAAGATCAGGTATATTATAATTGGGAGCTTGATTTTGGCTACATTCCCCCATGTAAGTTTACAGTTAGATATAAAAATGTGTAATATATTTGTTATGAGCCTGCACAACTAACCAGATTTTTATCAGAGTCCTTCTGCTACTTTCTCCACTAATGCTGAGTAATTGGGCACCTGGGATATATGTGAGACAGGAGTACCATCTGTGACTTGCTCTTTCTTTCTGTTTTTGCATTTCGAGAAATTTCTTCTTAAATAATAGTTTGACTCCTTTATAATTGGACTATGGAGCATTACTTATTTGTAATTTGTGTTTTCTTCATTACTGAGATTTCATTGTTTGGATTACTTGGTGTAATTCCATTTTCCAATATCTGGATGTTAGGCTGCTAAAATTCAAGCATGAGTAAACAGATTGATCATATAGCTGTGTCCCTGGAATGACCAAAATGCTACCTCTCCTTAACTGAATACATTTTTTCTGGCCAATGAGTTGGATGCAAAAATGTATCTGGTCAATGGATGCATAGGGGGAAGGATTTTAAAAGGCCAAAATTTGTCCAGGCAACTTCCAGAGTTACCTGAAAAAATATTTTGACTGTTGACATCACAATGTATTTATTTCCTATGGTGATTCCTCTCTCATGGTAGCCTACATATCCAGCTGGAATTGCACTGATTTTGTGACATTTTTAAGAAGCATTTTCTTCCTCTGGATCCTATAGCAATGCCTCCAAGAAATATTTGGAAAAATACCAGCCTCATCACACAACCCGAGATCCGAAGGATGAACCATCCCAATGAGTGAGATTTACCACCCTAGGGAGTGAAATTGAAGTCTAAAGAGTGAGATTTATTTCAGATGTTGCAGCCAGGATATAAATCTAGAAAGAGTTAAATGTAGTGTTGTTTTGCCAATGAAAAAAGCAACATAAAAAGATATTTGCTTTTCTGTAGAAGCCAGTGAAGCGATTTCAAGAGGAGTTACATGAGAGTAACGCAGCTGGGAGAAAATCAGTCATGCCGCAGAGTTCTGAACAGATGGAAGAAGAAACAGGTGGGACTGAAGAAGACCAGCAAGGAGACTCTTCATATTCATTCTCAGTTTCTGATTCAGCAGTTGGGATTGTTGTTGTTGCTATGGTTGATGTAGGCTCCAAGGTCATTTTCCTTCTTTTGGATAGATGGATAGTTTTGAAACTCGAAGCCTTCCCAGTTGCATACCCAACCTGACCCTTGCTTTCGATCTGAAGGTGATATAACCTTCGGTCCTCGCTGCATAACCATTCACAATTTTCTTTTGTGATGTCAAAAACTTCATTCAAAGGATCATATTTTCTTCATTTTACACATTCATTGTAGATGTGCAGGATTTGGTCCAGTTTAGCTTGTACGACTTGAATTGATAAAGTTGGAAAATTAAATTTCTTTTGCCATAAACTTGTGTGCATGGCGCTGCCACCTTTTATCCTGTGTACAAATTACTGGTCAGAGGTTTGGGAATAGAAAAAAATATGTCAATAGCGGTAGTGCCCAAATTACCTAAAGAGCTAGTCTTAGGTAGGGACTGGCCACAGTTTGAAAGAGGCCTAGAGAAGGGTTTAAACCCCAGAGAAGTTTTAGTCTCCACTCGTAATCAGACGAGTGATTCAGAGAAACCTTCATGCTCTAGGGAAGAAAGTTTAGTTGACCTCCCATCCCATGATGACTTAGTAAACACTCCTTCAGGGAAAGATAGAAAGACTAAAGCCAAAAAGCGCAAAGAAAGAAAAGAACGTTCTCAAGGCAAAGCAGAGTTGGAAGCGGGTGAGGAACGACCCTGTATTCCGGCAGAGCTTGTGGAGAA
Organism: Ichthyophis bannanicus; assembly: GCA_033557465.1. Classification (NCBI taxonomy): domain Eukaryota; kingdom Metazoa; phylum Chordata; class Amphibia; order Gymnophiona; family Ichthyophiidae; genus Ichthyophis; species Ichthyophis bannanicus. Next base: position 406,764,832 of record CM066035.1, on the reverse strand, counting down.
GTTTCCTTCATTTGCAGCAGAGCAACGAGATGACCCTGCGCTGGCACACGCATTGGAATATGCTCAAACGGAGAGAGATGTTTTTCCAAGATTCATAAAGGAAGAAGGACTCCTATACAGAGAAAGTATAGACCCCTGGACTAAAGATGTCCGCAAACAGTTGGTAATCACAAATACGTTCAAATCTGCAGTGCTGAGGTTAGCACATGATCACCCAATGAGCGGTCACAAAGGGGTACAGGGGACCCTTGACCAGATACTGGCCAGATTCTATTGGCCAGGAGTTTTTAAGGAGGTCTCACGTTTTTGTGAGTCCTGCGCCTCCTGCCAAAGGGTGACCTCCATAAAACCAGCTGAGGTGCCATTACTGCCAATGCCGGTAATAACCGTTCCCATCAGAAGGATAGCTATGGACATAGTTGGTCCCCTCATAAAAACTCCTAGGGGTTTCCAATATATATTGGTTATCATGGACCAGGAAACACGTTTCCCCTGGGCAGTGCCTTTGAGGAATATATCAGTCAAATCCATTGCCATGGAGCTTATAAAGCTATTTTGTGAGGTGGGATTCCCTCAAGAAGTTTTGACCGACAGAGGCACGAACTTCATGTCCAAATATTTAGCCCAGGTATGGGACACGTTTGGTATCAAGCATCTCAAAACCGCCGCATATCACCCCCAATGCAATGGTTTGGTGGAGAGAATGAACCAGACCATCAAGCAGATGCTGCGACGAGCGCTGGACGGAGAGATGGCAGAGTGGGATACAATGCTTCCTTTAATATTGTACGCATGCAGAGAGAGGACACAGGTTTCATTAGGCACGTCGCCTTATGAACTGATGTATGGGAGATCACCCAGAGGTGTGCTCGATATCCTGAGAGAGCAATGGGTGGAACCTGAAGAAAATGTAGTAGGGATACCACAGTTTTTGAAAAGTTTAAAAAGCCGGTTGAGACGGACTTCACGTTTTGCTGAAGAAAAGCTGAAGGTCAGTCAGCAAAAGCAAAAACAGTACTACGATAGAGATACCAAGCCTTGACATCTCACCGCTGGTGAGAAGGTGATCGTTTTGATATCAGGCCCTACTCTGAAGTTTGAAGCCCGATGGAAAGGACCTTACGTTGTTGCCAAACCACTTGGTCCAGCATCCTACTTGATACGGGACGCAAAAGGACACGAACAAGTGTACCACATAAATGTTCTGCGATGATGGCATGAGAGGTTAGCCTTATTTTCGTCAGCACAGAAGAGGTCTAGGATTACGTGCTGTAATAATGATGAACATTCAGCCCGTAATATTTTAAGAGGGGGGATGTGTCATAATGTGGGTATCAATAAAGATGAGAACTTGAAAAGAAACCCTGTTTCTTTTAGGAATCTAGATGTGCAGTTACCTCCAGGCACAGCTAGAGGGAGCAGGAATGACCATACAGGAGCTAATGAGCCTAAGAGGGCTAATGATTTGCACCTGGGAATGACCCCGGAAGTCTTGAAGGAAAGATTCCTTTATAAGCCAGAGCTGATTGTCAGCAAGGCAGACGAGGAGGAGGAAGAAGAGCAAGAGAAGACAGAGGAGCAAGCAGAGAAAGGAGCAGAGAAGGAACAGAGACAGAGGAACGTCTTCACAAGGAGGAACAGCTCTGTTAAGAGGATCAGCTCCAAGAGAAGGAGTAAGTGAAAGAATCCTATGTGAGCAAGCCCAAAGGAACAGAGTTCACAAGGGTGAAGTTCAGAAGGGCCAGGCTAAGCGTGCTGCTGTTCAAGGGAAGTTTGTTAGAGCCAGCTCTGAAGTTAGAGTGTGTGCCACGCCCTGTTCTCACAGTGTTCCTGACTCAAGAGCAGAGAGACAGAAGCAAAGAACCAGAGAGAATGGTTCTGAGAAAAGCTTGCAATCTCTGAGAAATGCTAACCAAGTGTTAACAGGCAAGAAAGGAAAAGCACTTTGTGAAAAGGCTGAGTTCTTACCAAAGGAGAAAAGGGAATCCACGTCAGGTTTTACCAGGCTGCCAGAAAACAGAGCATTGCCTAAACCTTACAGGCAGAGAACCTGTTACAGGAGGAAAGTTTCTGAAAGGGAAAACTCCGCGGATTCAAATGAGCCAGACTCCAGGTATGAAATATTTATTAATGATATTAAATGTTTGAGTCCTAAAAGCCCTGTTGAAACACGTGCTCGCTCTGTAAAGAAGGAGAAGCCAGATTGGTTTCATAAAATCCCTAAAGCCCTCAGAACACAGTGGTATTGGAGACAAGACCCTAGAGACATTGCACACAGACCTGTATCAGACAGGGACAGTGATTATTCCCCTGATGAAGAATCCATGGAGATAGCATGCATAAATACTGTTCCCATGTCTCAACCTGAACAGATGGAATGTGAGTTGTGCATAGCCTCGTGCCAGGAGTCTGTAGCCACTGTGTAACCTAGAAGAAGTTTGTAGAATTCCTATGCTATTGGAATGAGCTGAATTCATTTAATCAAGCCTTGCATTAATTGTGAAGTTTAACAATTAAGCATATGATTTGAATGCTGGTATCTTTTGAAACAAAGGACTTTCTGTTGATTCTAAATGTCTTATTTTGAACCCTTGCACTGACGGGGAATAAAAGCCTTAATTTCTCTACACTTGGTTTCGTTAATGAGTGCTCTTAGGAAGCTGGAATAAGTAAGAACATCTTTACTATGTCAGATGAACCTACATTCCCTTTGGCTACCTAAAATAATCTTTGCTGTGGAGCAGCCCCATATTTCTAATGACGTAGACGGGGCTCCCCACGACAATATATATATATATATATACACACACACACACACACACACACATTTATATGTCAACCCCATCCACCCCTACCTGGGGCAAGATAGCCTAGGCATCCCCTTGTATAGGAGTTGCTCACAGTAGTTGGGATGTTTCTACTGTCTAACCCACTTCGGATGTGATGGGGGGTACAAAATTACTAAGTCCGGACTGGACTACTCACAAGGAGCACACAGTCAGGAATAAATAAAATATCTAAAGGATAAGAGCTTAGGAAACACCCAGAAGGTATAAAGGTAAGTTTATTCTACCCAGGTAAGTACTATAATAAAGCAAATATACAATTCTCCAACAGTGTGTGCAAAATGTTACAAATTAACTAATGAAGAAGAAAAAAATAAACATTTGTGTAAAATGTTTCCATTTGTTGAAACTACCCTCACATAGACCTTTCCCAAATAAATGTTACCCCCAGTCAAAGTTCTCTTTTATCACTCTGTGAACTATATTCGAGCTCAAATATCATGAAAGTTTTGTGCACATGGCAATTGGTACTTATTCCTGATGGCTTCATTCGGGGTCCATAAGCTGTGATGGCTCAGCTCTGGAAGGTTTGAATGTCTTATTCAGGAACACAGGGTTTCTTCAGGGTTCTTTAGGACTTTGTAGAAGATGTCCGTCTCTAATGACCCTAACCCTGGAGCTAGGCTGCCTTGTACTGTACTTTAGATGTCAAGAAAAAGAATACCTAACCTCTTTATCATGAGAACAAAATGTTGGTAGTAATAAATAAAGAATTATTACTTTTGCAAGCTTGCTATATAAAAAAATAGAAATCCCTTTCTCTCTCTCTCTCTCGCCTCACCTTTGCTATCAGGTTTACCCACTCATTCGCTCATTATTACCTTTTAGATGTTCTAGACTTCTTCTAGTTCAAAAACATTCTCAATTTTCCTTCTCCGCTATCTACTTGCATCTTTCCTTCCTTCCAACTTTATGATCCCCTATAGAAAGCTTCTTATTGGAACTTCCCTTCTCCAAACTAATTTCTCAGGGACAATTAGTTAATTTTCCTAAAATATTAGGAAAGAGGTTATTCTTCCCTCTTAATAGGCACCTCCTACTCTCAACAACCTACTTCTGGCCCTAAACTCACCTCTATCTAAAGCTATCTAAATTTGAGAAAATCAAATAAAAATTCCCAAACTTAATATAATTTTTTCCTCTTTTGTACTCTCTTACCCAATTCCCTTTGCACTCTTCCCTCTTAGCCCTCTCTTACATTAGACTCTACTCAGAGTTACATTTACCAGACAATTCAGAATAAACTCCTAAAGTCCACTTGCTTTTCCTCTCTCTCCTTCACAGTCACCCTCCCAGACACTCAGACATTCAAAACTTTCGTTACAACTTTCAAAACCAGGCAAATCCAAGGCCCTGACACCACATACACAGACACGGATCCATTCACTTTCCCAGTCAAGCTCCAACTATCTCTTTCCCTTCTCCATCACTAACATTCCAACTCCCTTCTAACCACCTTCTTACATCTGCTGATGTCAGCAAATAACCCAGAAAGCTGGGGAGAAAACCACTAATATCCTCAGATTAAAGAAAAAAAAAAACGTATATAACATGTGTGAAGATCACAAAAAGAAATGTTCTGTGCTGTCCCTTTTAACTTCTCGGCCTCACTTAATTTTTAAATTTATGCCCCGATGCTTGTGCCTCCGTGACAGATGCCCCTCGCAGGAGAGAGGAGAAATGATACAGACCTTTAAATATCTCCCTGGGTATAAAAGCATAGGAGGTGGCCCTCTTTGAGTTGAAAGGAAGCTCTGGAATGAGGGGTCATAGGATGAAGGCAAAAGGGAATAGCCTCAGGAGTAATGAAGGAAATATTTCTTTATGGAAAGGGTGGTGGATGTGTGGAATGGCCTCCAGCAGAAGTGGTGCAGATGAGAACTATATTTGAATTCAAGAAAGCATGGGACAAATATGGATGGGTAGACTGGATAGGCCATATGGTCTTTATCTGCCGTCATTTAAGTTCCTGTGTTCTAGTAGTATTACTACTACTACAACTACCACTTATCACTTGTATTGCGCTACAAGGCATATGCAGCTTACAGTCTATTCAAGACAGAAAGACAGACAAACACAACAAACAAAGGAGGGACTAGGGGAAAACTAAGGGGAAAAGGTTGTAACACGCATGGGTGGTAAACAGGAGAATAAGGGGGATAGGATCCAAAATCAAACTCAAAGAGGTGGGTTTTTGGCATGGATTTGAATAAGGCCAGAGATGGAGCCTGATGTATCAACTCGGGTAGTTTTGCTCCAGGCATACTGTATGGTGCAGCAAGGTGGACGAGAACGGCACAGATAAATGTTTTGCCTGATGAATGGAGTTCCCAAGGAGGGGCATAGGGAGAGATACTGTAAGAGAGGAGAGGTAATGAGCAGCTGCAGAATGAACGCACTTATAGGTCAGTAGGAGAAGTTTGAACTGGATGAGGAAATGGATAGGGAGCCAATGAAATGACTTGAAGAAGGACTGTGCGAGTGTAGTGACGCTGGCAGGTCAACTGCAGCTGAGTTTGAAGAGAGAGAAGGGGAGAAAGAGATGATTCAGAGGATGGCCAGCGAGGAGTAGGTTGCAATAGTCTAAATGAGAGCTGACTAGAGAATGGAGAAGGGTGTTGGTAGTATGTTCAGAAAAAAAGGAATGAATTTTGCAGATGTTATAGAGAAAGAAATGAGAGATTTTAGCTATTTGTTTGATGTGTGCAGAGAGAGAGAAGAGTCAAAGATGACGCCACACTGAGAGAGCTGAGGACACCAGGAGAATGAGAATGCATTAATATTCCTAAGCATAGAAATGGGCATAACTGACAGGGAACATCACTTGTCAGAAACAAAACTTTGAGAATATATTGTATACAGAATGCCAAGTCACATTAAACAATCACCTTGATTGCTGCAAAATCCCTGAATGGCAGCCTTAACTTTGCATGCTCCGTTATTCCTAAGGCAGAGCTATTTTTGTACAGACCTGTCTTCACCACAACTGGTGTACACAAGTCCTACCATTTCATATGGGTTTCAGAGGTAATCGGAGAAGGTCTGGGCATATTAAAAACTTTCCACAGGAACTACAACAGGATATTCACATGAAAGACTTCCCAAATGTCAAGTCATGATCTGGACCTTTTTTCAGTACCTGAGGAGGCGTTGTCTCTGGGCTTAAAAGGTTAGGGCTCTTCAGCTTAGAGAAGAGACGGCTGAAGGAAGATATGATAGAAGTCTATAAAATAATGACTGGAGGGGAATGGGTAAACATAGATCAGTTGTTTACTCCTTCAAAAAGAAGAACGACTAGAGGACACGCAAGAAGCATATTTAAGACTAATCAGAAGAAATATTTTTTCACTCAATGTATAATCAAACTCTTGAATTTGTTACCAAAAGATGTAGTAAAATTTGTTAGTATAGCTGGGTTTAAAAGAGGTTTGGACAAGTTCCTGCAGGAAAAGTCCATAAACCGAGGACCGGGAAAATCCACTGCTTACCCCTAGGCCAAGCAGCATGGAATCTGGATACCTTTTGGGAACCTGATAAGGACTTGTGACCTTGATTGGCCACTGCTGGAAACAGGATACTGGACTTGATGGACCCTTGGTCTAACCCAGTATGGCATTTCTTATGTTCATATGGGATTGGTACAGGGTCTGCCAGAGGTGCTAGTATAGGGCCACGGCCAGGTTTGCCTGCTGAGGAGGCCATTTAAACCTTGCTTTTGAATAATAAAGGTAGAATCTTGATTGGGATAAACCCAGAAGTACACGTTTAATTTTAAAACAAATTAAATATGGGCCTGAACCCAGAAGGAAGTATTGCAGGAGGCTGCAGGTTGTATCATGTGCAAAATTGTTCCCTGCACGAGCTGGCTTAGCGGGTGGAGAGCGTAATCAGTGAGGTGAACAGTCGGGAAGTGCAAGATAATGGGTAGTTTTACTGATGCAGCTTATATTAAAAATTTTAAGGAGAACTCCCAATTTTTAAAGTGGTATACAAATTTCTGTGAAAGATTGTGCAGGGGTGACATGAGGGGAAGTACTGTACAGCTATGGTCTCTCTAAGGCACTCTGGGGAGTACTTGGGAGGAGTAGTGGGAAGAGTGGCCTAGTGGTTAGGACAAGGTACTTCAGGCCAGAGGGCCGGGGGTTCAAGTCCCACCTGGGGACAGCAATCTCAGGCCAGAGGGACTGGGATTTCTAGTCCTATAGGTACTCCTTGTGGTCTTGGGCAAGCCACTTAACCCTCCATTGCCCATGTTCCCTGTAAGTATTAGCATATGTGTGTCATATCCCCTCATGTTAAATGTATCTCCCAATTGACCACTTTGACCTGGTGAAAAGCAGGATATAAATACAGCTAAATAAATAAATTGGTGAGTGGAGGAGTACTAATTCTTGATACCTGTAAAGGGCTGTGTGGAGTTACTGGCAGTTGGGATTTGATCTTGGTAGAGGCCTAGAGGTGTGTAGTGTGTGTAGGGCAAGGTGATTGAGAAGATCAAGGAAACAAATCTTTAGTTGGTCATCTAAAGGCTTTAAAAGCTTAACTGAGCTGAGTAGAGGTTAAGAGAATGTGCCCTATGATAAAGTGTGAGAAGGGGTTTTTAATTGGCTTTTGCTCTGTTCAAGTGAACTCAACATGAGAGAAGACAATTCACTCAGATACATTTTTATCTGTATAGACAGAAGCTGGTATCTTGTTAACTATTGTGGCAGTATGGAAAGGAAAATTGGTTGTCAAACTGATAACTACTGATGGGCAGTTTAAGAGGCAATCTGACGTGATTAAGCTCAGCAGTAAAACTACTGAACCTGCTGTTTCCTTCACTGAATTTGAAAAGAAACCTTGCTATAATGCTCACGAAAGAAGGTTTTTCTTTAAAGACAAAAACCCATGCTGCAGATTTAAAAGTTGTGCTATACTTCTATGAAACTACAAAAACTTGGTCGCGTTATCAAGCAGCTACTACTGAAAAATTGAAAAAATTATCTGCTTGAATGTTCACCTTATGAAACTAGTAGGACATAATGTTGTTGTGTACCAAGGTCTCAGTTTAAACTGTTGCAGCTTATATATCAAAGGGGCACTATGTACCTTCTTTAAATCATGCTGCTGTTCACATCAACGACCTTTTTAGTATGTACACTCTGACCATTATTATCCGTTCCTTAATTATTTTTCAATACTGTTTACAGAAACTCCTTTTCAAAACTTGTGCCAAGTGATTTTCCCAAAACGTTTTCCAAATAAAACTTTTTTCCAAATTATTTTTCTCAAAATTATTTCCAGTGATCAAGAGTTAAATTCGCTATGCTTCAACTTTCATTCAAAACTTTTTCCCAGTGATCAAAATTCACTGTGCTTCAACTTCAAAAACATATCCATCTGCAAACGTGCTTATTCAAATTTCTCTACTGTTGCATGAGAACTTTTTCACATTGTTTAAGCAAAAAACCTTATTACTGCAACGTATAAGAGAAAGTTTTTTGTTGATACTTAGCTTCAGATGTTATGCTAAATTCTGAGATAGAAGCAAAAGGTATTTTCAGCTGCAGTATGAATCCCGACGCCAGATATCTAAGGCGCCCAAGCGTTTCACCATATCTTTCATCAGGGGATTTTTTCAATGAATCTATATGGATCACAAAGCAAACACAGCCAAAGTGCTTCATATTAAAATCTTTCTACCATGTTTCATATTTAACTTCTTTTCTATTATGTCGTTAAAAGGATTAAGAAAAACTATACCTTAGAAATTTTTATCATTCTTTCATTCGCAAATTGAAACAGCTGAACTGCTAGCCGGTGCGCCAAGGCACCAATGGTTCAACATTGTCTAGAGGCTAATCATAGTTTTGATCAACTACACTGTTTCGTCTTGGATCAGGTAGATTTTCCTTGGGGCAATAAGATACGTGAACAAACTTTATTGTATAAAGAGCAGCGTTGGATATTCATTTTAAATACAGTACGTCCACACGGTTTAAATGCCTCACTTGATTGGTCAGTTTGCGTGTAAGTACTCGCGCTGATTGATGGGTGTGTGGAGGAGGACTTTCAGCCTTTAAATTTCCATAGGTTAAGTGAACAATTCTAAGGAGCATGCGCGGCGTTTTTTCGCCTTGGCGCACCGGCTAGCAGTTCAGCTGTTTCAATTTGCGAATGAAAGAATGATAAAAATTTCTAAGGTATAGTTTTCTTAATCCTTTTAACGACATAATAGAAAAGAAGTTAAATATGAAACATGGTAGAAAGATTTTAATATGAAGCACTTTGGCTGTGTTTGTTTTGTGATCCATATAAATTCATTGAAAAAATCCCCTGATGAAAGATATGGTAACGCTTGGGCGCCTTAGATATCCGGTGTCGGGATTCATACTGCAGCTGAAAATACCTTTTGCTTCTATCTCAGAATTTAGCATAACATCTGAAGCTAAGTATCAACAAAAAACTTTCTCTTATACGTTGCAGTAATAAGGTTTTTTGCTTAAACAATGTGAAAAAGTTCTCATGCAACAGTAGAGAAATTTGAATAAGCACGTTTGCAGATGGATATGTTTTGAAGTTGAAGCACAGTGAATTTTGATCACTGGGAAAAAGTTTTGAATGAAAGTTGAAGCATAGCGAATTTAACTCTTGATCACTGGAAATAATTTTGAGAAAAATAATTTGGAAAAAAGTTTTATTTGGAAAACGTTTTGGGAAAATCACTTGGCACAAGTTTTGAAAAGGAGTTTCTGTAAACAGTATTGAAAAATAATTAAGGAACGGATAATAATGGTCAGAGTGTACATACTAAAAAGGTCGTTGATGTGAACAGCAGCATGATTTAAAGAAGGTACATAGTGCCCCTTTGATATATAAGCTGCGACAGTTTAAACTGAGACCTTGGTACACAACAACATTATGTCCTACTAGTTTCATAAGGTGAACATTCAAGCAGATAATTTTTTCAATACTTCTATGAAAAGCATCTGCTGAGTGTATGTATGGCTGTCACTGATAGGGAAATTAATTCTGCACCAGGATCAGAATTAAAATTCCTGACATGCAAGATGGCATTGGAAGCACTAGCAGAGGTGTGTGAGCTTCAAGAGCAGTGGTGAAGTGAGTTGGGGATATTTGTGTCCCAAATGGGAAGAAATTGGGTTAAATGCAAGGGAAGCCGTCTGCCTGTCCTGCTGGGGCTTCTGCCCCCGATCGGCCAAATCATCTCACCTTGGATGCCTTTGTGAACACTGCTGCCAGAAGTATTGCTCTGAAGAAGGTGATGGGTGCTAGAGAGCCCTTACCCGGTGAGTACGCAGAGTTCTCGTTCAGCCCAGAGTGCTGCATGATTACCACCAAGACCCAGATGTGGAGCCAACACCGAAGCAATTGCCCAGATGCCCCTTACAACGATGGCTGGAGAGACAGAAGGCAACAGCGGGCTTGCTTTAGTGATGTCTTCCTCCAACCCTGCCAGTTTGAGTGAGAATAATACTCTGTATCCCAGTGAGTTGGAAGGGTTTGGAGTGCTGGAGAAACTGTCTGTGCCACCTGGTCTGAGGAGTGAAGGTACTTCGGAAGTTGGTAACAATGTGACTGGCCAAAGTCATGAAAGCAATTACCAATATGGAGGCTACCTTGTCTGCTACATTGGATAAGGTTATTGAGGTTTCCAGCTTGCTACAGACCTAGGTTAAGGCTTTGGAAGTGACTCTGGGGTCTCATGATCAGCATTTGGATCAAACTGACCAGCAGATGTAAGAATTTAAAGCTTGCAAAGTAGAGCTTATGAAGGAAAAAGAAGTCTAGTCGATATAGATTTTAGGCTCTTGAAAATCAAGATCGCCAGCTAAATCTGCGCTTTTTGAATTTTCCCAAGAGCTCTTTGATGAGCCCGATGGATATAGCTAAGAGAGATTTTTTTGGAGGTCCTTCAAGTCCCTAAGGAATCTTTATCAACATTATCTAGAACATTTTATATTGACTCTAAATAGAAGATTGGAGAGTAGTGGAGAAAAGCAGCAAGATTTTTTTTTGTATACTTCAGATTTGACTTAAGAAAATAAGAACATAAGATATGCCATACTGGGTCAGACCAAGGTCCATCAAGCCCAGTATTCTGTTTCCAACAGTGACCAATCTAGGTCATATGTACCTAGCAGTTTCCCCAAGAGACACAAGTTCCACAATGCTTGTACTGGGTCAAGCATTGATATCTTGACTTACTTCCTGGAGAATTCCTAGGCTGTTACTTCAGAATATACCACCCTTATAGTGGTCTTTGCCTTAGAGCCTGATAGGAACTGGGTCTTAAAATTGCTTTCTTGATACAGCGATGTTCAATTTTTGGGCCAAAGAGGATTTATATTTCCTGATTTTTCCAGGGCTACTCACGATAGGCACAGAGCTTTTTATCTTTGTGCCCCTTATAGACTGGCTGCAAAATTTTTCCTTCTTGTTAAAATTCAAGATAGTAGTTTCTGTTTCTGGGTCCCAATCATTTAAAGAGTTTTGTAATCGCCAGGGAATTTTTCCTGTGTGAGGCGCGTTGAAGTTCTGGCTTCTTATGCAATCTTTTTTTTCTATTTAAAGTTTAAAGGGCCTCTCTAACCCTACTTTTCCCTCTTTTTGGCCTTATTAGTTTTCTTTAAGTTTATCTGATTTGCCTAGTTGTGGTTAATAAGATGGGATATTTGGATTTATTTTTATTGCTGTGATATATATTGGGGGTTTCAACGTATTTTTATCCATCTCGTTTTCCATTTCAAACAAGTTATGTTTTCTGGAATGTATTTTGTTTAAACAATATAAAAATAAACTAAAAAAAAAAAGAATTAGAATTTCTCTTAGATTGAGGAAATGTATTTCCTGAAGGGACATTTTTAAACTGATCTGTCAGTCTGACTCGGTGGCTGGAGACTGTTACTGCTGTTCTGAAGCCCTGCTAAATGACGAGGAGTGTGAAGAGTGAAACCTTTGATCTGGCTGAATAATTTTGAGGTTTAACCATTATCAAACAGAATCTTGTCCAAATTTATTTTTTCTGAGTGGGACAAGATTTAAAAGGCCCCATAAAGTGTGAAGGGTGAAAACTGTATGTACGAATGAGTAGGGGTTTACTTCGATAGGGACTAAAAATTATCCATTCTTTTGAGATTAGTTAGAAGTAAAAGTGTAAAGTTTCTAAAGGATCCTGCTGCCTTATTTCCAGAATCCCAACACTATGGAGCTAGTCTTCCTTTGTTGAGTTATTAAAGGCAGGGGGTAGGTACAGTGACAGAGTCCAGAAGAACCTGAGACTCCAGCGCAGAGTGACCAGGAGATGGGTCCCAGCGCAAGAGAGAATTAGGAAGTTAAGTAACTACCAACAAACACCAGACACACACAAATTTATTTTTGTTTGGGCTGCACCTTACATTTTATTTTTTTATCCGAGTTCAAGCTTTTTTGTACAGACTTCTTTAAAAAAGCCTAAGGGGTATGTTTACTAAACAGCGGTAGCACTACATACCCCTAAGTCTGATGTAAAGAGGGGAAGACACTTACAGTACTTTACTGGTAATCCGTTAAGGAGGGAAATGCTATGCGTGCCTTCAGTGATTTCTGAGAGACATACTTACCTGAAATCGCCAGAGATTCTGACCTAACATCTGATAAAGAAACAAATGGGGATTAGTTAATGCCTGAATTTGACATATGTCTAGGTAGCTAAAGTGAATTTTCAAAGGTTGAGATGTGGGGTAAGTTTACAGTTAATATGCCATTATAGGGCAAATAGTGCCATGCTAACCACAAACGCGGTGCACTATCTGGAGACACGCATAGCATTTTCCCAGCAGATAGTGCACAGAAATTGCAAAGAACATGGCCCAGCAGCACTGTGAATTCACAAGATGCCACCCATTAAAGTGGTATTATCTGCACCCTTGCTGTCTGCAACTTGACAGTGATCGTGTGCTATTTGCGCCCATGGTAACCGGGCAATGTAGACACTCTCCTAGTCCGCCCACTGTTGCAGGCACTGCAGTATCTGCAGCTAGCACAGAAAATTGCTACGCTATTGCATTTTCCCTGCGCTGTTAACAACGGCCAATAGTGCATGCTATCAGCTGCGTTAACAGCTACCGCAGCTTAGTAAACACATCCACTGCATGTGAGAAGCTTTAGCTAAAGAAGCTGTAACTGAAAAAAAAGTAACTGTTTAAATCTATTTAATTTCTAGTGCTGATGTTTTCAATATTCGCAATATGTTTACTAAAGCACAGTAGCTGCCTTTGCGGCGCTAACACGGGATCATCACGCCTCAACAACTAATACACAAGCAATGCAGCTAGCATGAGCCTTTTTCTGCAGCAGCTGCATTTTGTACGGTGCCTGCTCGAATGGGAGGGGAGGGATTTGGGCAGAGTGAGCATTCCAGTTTCAAGCAGCTACCTTGGGCGCTCACATCCTGCACCAGCAGCACTTTTTGCAGGCTTCACGGATGCAGCTATTGCTATCTCAGTGGGTAGCGGCAGCTGCTTCCATGAAGCTACCACCCTGCAATCCCTGCATTTTCTCTGCGGTATTTGAAGGGGAAATGCTGGGAACACTCCCTGCAGATATCGTGGGCTTTATGCAGCTATCATTAGGCGTTAGCCGCAAAAGTCAATTACGCTTTAGTAAACATACTCCTTGGACTTCTGCTGAAAAATAGTAACTTACCTCAGATTTCAAGTAGTGTTGAAGAAAAATAACTTGTTATATAAAATTCCTGTAAAGGGAAATTTTAATAGGTTAAACAAGAAAAGTGTAATTTGAGTGAAATAATTCCAGTAATTCTTTTGAAGTTTTTAATTAGAATAACATTTGTACTGAGCAATTCAGTCTTTCCGTTGGCATTTTTTTAACTAGTAATAGTCAATTTTAATTTAATAATTTATTCTAGATAATAAATAATCCAATAATTCTTAACATTTCTGTGTCTAGTACTTATAATTTATGAACACTTCTAGTACCTTGTAACATCTGGTTGACTGTCAGATACCTAGTAAAAATGTATTTATTCATCCAATTTGTTCTGAAATGAGCCAGTTGGGTCACTTATAAGCATGTTTGCTAAAGGTTAAGGTGAAAGTAGATCTTACCTGCTAATTTTCTTTCCTTGAGTCCCTCCAGTCAAGTCCAATTCAGACACGTGGATTATGCCTGCCTACCAGCAGATGGAGATTGAGAAATACTGGTTTGATGATATCATCCTATAAGCCAGGGTCCTATTCAGATGCTCCTCAAGTCAGTATTTCTATAACAAAGCAGACAACACTAACACAGCTTACAACAATAGCATAACCAATTGAATCATAACCAACTCAACAGTAATGCAGGTCGAGAGACCAGCCTTCAGTTCGCGCTGAGGAATAGCGAAAGAACCGGATGCCATCCTGCTCCTAATGGACCCCCATTGTAAGGGCAGCAGAGCACACCACAGTGTCAGTCCTCATGAGCCCACCAGGAACTGAAAGGATGACTTACTACACTTTGCCGGGCTTGATTGCCACTGGTAAAACAGATAGAGTGATTGAAAAAAAGGGGTGGAGACTGGACTGGAGGGACTCAAGGAAAGAAAATTAGAAGGTAAGTTCTAATTTCACCTTCCTAATCATCCCTCCAGTCCAGTCCAGATGCATGGGATGTAACAGAGCAATATGTAATGGGGGGAAGAACATGAGAGCCTGACCCATAACGCTCATGCCCCAGAACCAGCATCTCCCCTCTCCTGGACATCCAGATGGTAATTTCGAGCGAAAGAATGCAATGACAACCACGCCACTGCTCTACAGATATACAGAAGCAGCACCAGATCAAACTCTGCCCAAGTAGATTGAGCTCTAGTCGAATGGGCCTTAAGCTCCCGTGGAATCGGGTGGCCCATAAGGAGATAAGCCAACACAATATATTCCTCAAATCACCTAGCTATGGACACTTTGGATGATGCCTCTCCCTTACACATACCTCCAAAGAGCACAAAAAGATGATCTGATATATGAAACGCCTCCGTAGTTCACAGATACTGCCACAGCACGCAGCGCACATCCAGCTTGTGCAGGGATCGGTCCTCCAGTGTCTCACTACCTCTCACAAACACCAAAAGAGACACTGGCAGATTCACATGAAAAGCCAAAACCACCTTTGGCAAAAAGGAAGGGACCGGCCAAAGGACTAATTTTTCTTTGGACATTGACAAGAAAGACTTAACAGGACAACACCTGTAACTCCAAAATCCTCCATGCCGAACAAATGGTCATCAAGAACACCATTTTCAAGGTAAGATCTTTTAAAGTAGCTTGCAACAGAGGCGCAAATGGTGCTGCAACCAAGGCTGAGAGGACCAAATTAAGTTTCTATGGGGAATTCACCACTCACGCCAGTGGACGGAGATGCTTAACCCCCCCTCAGGAAATGCCCTACGTCTGGATGGGAGAGCAAGGAAACCCCCTGAATTCTTCCTCGGAAACAGGCCAACGACGCCACCTGCACTCGCTGCAAACTGAGCACCAGCCCTTTTTCAAGGCCCACCTGCAAAAATGCAAAGGTCTCTGGCAGAGAAGCAGCAAGTGGACAGAGACCTTTGTCTGCCATCCAAACCTTCAAACAACTGCCATCTGGAAATAAGCCAGAGATGTGGACTGCTTGAATACACATTACAATGTAGCAATAACCTGAGAAGAATAGCCCCTATTTCTCAACCATGCCCTCTCAAAAGTCAAACCATAAGGGAGAACCAACCTGTTTATGGCATTATGGCTGGCACCGAGACAAGATCCTCCACCATTGGCAAGGGCCAGGGATCCTCCACTGCCAAATGAACTACATCCGCATACCACAGCCCCAGAGGCCAATCAGGCACTACTACAATCTCCAGACCCTAATGAGCTTCCAGCTTCTGGATCACCCATCCCATGAGAGGCCACGGAGGAAAGACATACAACAGACACTCCACCGATGCATCAAGGTCTTCGGACATTTTTTCTCACCTTCAGCTGAAAAACCTACCCATCTTGGCATTGCCTGTGGTTGCCGTGAGATCCATTATGGGGAACCCCCAATGCTGTACAATCTGAAGAAAGACTTACTCTGCCAGAGACCACTCCCCTGGGTCCAACAGGTTTCTGCTGAGAAAGTCAGTCCATATGTTTTCTTTGCCTGCCATGGGAACCTCTGATCGAGCTACCAGGTGTGCCTCCGCCCACTTCAGCACTACCTCCCTTGCTAACTGGCAACTCTTGGTACGCCCTGTCACATGATGTAGGCCACCACTGTTGCATTGTTGGACAGCACTTGCACCACCTTGTGGTGAATCTGGGGAAAGAAGGCCTTGAGTGCCAGGAAAATCACTCTTGTCTCCAATCTGTTGATTGATCAGACACTTCTCTGCTGACCACTGCCCCTGAGCCATCCAGGACAGACAGTGGACTCCCCAGCCTGTGAGACTGGCATCCATCATCACCACTATCCAGTCAGGGGGTTCCAGGGCTATCCCTCAACAGGTTGCATGACTGAAGCCACCATTAGAGACTCACCCACGCCTCGCCTGGTAAAGGTAAGGCCCTCTACAATGAGTGCCTTTGAGCCAATCAGCTTGTCAAAATCATCCTCTGGAGAGGTTGCATATGTGCCCTGGCCACCATAGAACCCAGCACCTGAAGATAATCCCAAGCACGGAGGATTGGCCTGCTCAAAAGCTGCACAATCTGATTCTGCAGCTTTCAAATCTGCTCCATCATCAAAGAGACTATGCCTCTCTTGGTGTCGAAATGGGCTCTCAAATAATGTAGCAACTGAGTCGGGTCCACCCTGCTCTTTGCAAAGTTGACGACTCAGCCCAATTGCAGCAATGATATTACCAGCTGCATTGCCAGTCAACTCTCTGAAAGCGTCTTTGCTCTGATCAACCAGTCCAGATACGTCTGTACCAGGACCACTATGTGCAGTGTTACCTCTACTACCATCACCTTCGTGAAAGTCCTTGGAGCTATGGCGAAACCAAATGGCAGAGATAGAAACTGAAAATGCCCTCAAGGATCTGCGAAACTTAAGAAGCACTGATGGTCTGGCCGAATCAGGATATGTAAATATGCTTCCAAGAGATCTAGCGCCATCAAGAACTCCCTCTCATGGACCGCCACTATAATGGACTTCAGAGCCTCCATTCAAAATTGCAAAGCTCACAAGGCTTTGTTTATGATTTTCAGAACCAGGATAGGCTGATAAGTTCCCTCCTCCTTGGGAACTATAAAATAGATGGAAAAATGACCACTGACACATTCCTGAGAAGGCACTTTCCCAACCACCTGCAGCTGAATTAGATGCTTTACCGTTTCCTTTACCACCTGAGCCTTCCTCTGAGCTCCACCAGGCGAGACCATAAAAATGTCGGAGAGGGGACAAGCGAACCCGAGGGCATGCACTTCCCGTGTGACCTCCAGAACCCACTAGTCCGACATGATAGAAACATGACAGCATAAAAAGACCACATGGCCTATCTAGTCTGTCCTTCCATATCAACTACTACAAGTCCCCTTTTTTTCATTTTGAAATCTTCTCTTTGCCCCATGCCTTTTTGAATTCAGATACTGTCTTTGCTTCTACCACTTCTACTGGGAGACTATTACACACATCTACCACTCTTTCTGTAAAGAAATATATCTGCATATTACTCCTAAGTCTATCCCCTTTCACCCTCATCCTATGTCCCCTAATAGCAGAGCTTGCTCTCAATCGAAAGAGGCTCTCCTGCTGTGCATTTTTGCCATGGAGGTACTTAAACATCTCTATCATACCTCCTCTATCTCGCCTTTCCTCTAGCTTATATTTATTAAAATCCCTAAATCTATTCTTATATAATTTATAACGAAGACCACTAACCATTTTAGTAGCCACCCTCTGCACCAATCTGTTTATATCCTTCTAAAGGTGTGGTCTCCAGGATTGCACACAATACTCCAAATGAGGTCGCACCAAAGACTTATACAGAGGCACTATCACCTCCTTTTTTCTGCTGGCCATTCCTCTCCCTATGCACCCAAGGATCCTTCTAGCTTTCACCATTGCCTTTTCTACCTGTTTAGCTACTAGAGAGATCATCAGACACAATCACGCCCAAGTCCTGCTCTTCTTTTGTGGACAGAAATACTTCACCCCCTACACTATACTGCACCCAAATGAATGACCCTGCAATTTCTAGCATTAAATCTCAGCTGTCAAATTCTCGACCATTCTTCAAGCTTAACTAGATCCTTCCTCATGCTATCTACTCCTTCCTGGGTGTCTAGTCTATTGTAGATTTTGGTATCATCTACAAAGAAGCAAACCTTACCCAACAGCCCTTCTGCAATATCACCAACAAAGATGTTAAAAAGAATCTGACCAAGGACAGATCCCTGCGGCACCCCACTGGTAATCTTCTTCTCAGAGTGAGTTCCATTTACCTCTAACCTTTGTTGCCTCCCACTCAACCCATTTTTAACACAGTCAGTAACTTTAGGGTCCATCTCTAGGGTGCTCAGTTTGTTTATAAGTCGCCTGTGCAGATCGGTGTCAAAGGCTTAACTAAAATCCAAGTACACCACATCTAGGGCTCTTCTTTGGTCCAACTCCCTGGTCATCCAGTCAAAATCAATCAAATTTGTTTGATAAGCCCTGCCTGTGGTGAATCCATGCTACCTCCGATTCTGTAATCCATTGGACTCCAGAAACCTCACTATTTTCTTTTTCAGCAGCGTTTCTCACCACAGAGGTTAGACTAACCAGCCTGTAGATTTCAACCACATCCTTACTTCCGCTTTTGTGCAAAGGGACCACATATGCCTCTCTCCAGTCCTCTTGCACCACTCGTGACTCCAAAGAAGCATTGAAAAGATTAGTCAGTGGAACTGCTAGAATGTCCCCAAGTTCTTTCAGTATTCTCGGATGTATCCCATCCGGTCCCATTGCTTTGTCTACTTTTAGTTTAGCTAGTTCCTCATGAACAGAGTCTTCTGAAAATCGTTTGAGAACCCCATCACTTCTATTCCTATTTATGGATGTTTTCTGAGGTCCTGCTCCTGATCCTTCATCTGTGAATACAGAACAGAAATACTTGTTAAGCAATTCCGCTTTATCCTCAACAGCTTCTACATATTCCTCCCCTTCACCCTTGAGTCTGACAATACCACTTTTGCCCTTCCTCCTCTCACTAACATATATGAAAAATGTCTTAACCCCCAATTTTATTTCATTGGCTAGTTCTTCTTTTTGTACCTTAGCTTTCCTGACTACTTTGCTAGCTTCTCTAAGTTTTTCCAGATATAGATGACTGTCTTCCTCTCTCTGTGATCTCTTGTATTTCATTTCTATTTCATGAAGGCCTCCCCCTTTTTCTTCACCTTTTCAGCTCCTTCATAGTGGCCTCCTTTTCCTCTTACGTTTCTAACAAAAGGTTGGTTGCTGTTTTGCTAATTGAACACGGTGCAAAAATGAAGGCCAAAACGCTTTGGAATAAAGATGAGCAGTTTATTTATAAAATAAAGAAAAGGTAACTTGAAAGCAAGTAATTCACTTATTCACCTATAATTAGTTAGAAAGGATAACTTGAAAGCAAGTAATTCACTTATCTACAAACAGCAAGATACAGGAAAATGATACATCACCGACAGAGACATAAACTTCATCTCATGCCACACTTTGACTAAATGGATCCCGGATTCAGCCAGGCAAGAGAGACTTCTCAGTCGGGAGACTTCCAGGCAGCTCACATGTTCACGTCCTGGATGGGATCCCTTTTTCTCTTTGCTCTGGCTGAAAAAGGTACCCATTTTATCCTGTTGCAAGAGCAGCCAGTAATTTTCCATCAGGTGACATACACACAGAATAGGACCAGCTGTCCATTAAACATAATCAAGACGCTGGTCGGATGCCTGAGAATGCTCAAAGGAGGGGCATCTCCCATCCCACGGTTCAGAAGCTCAGAACTCTGGTAGATGACCTTCACTTTATGAGAAAAAGCACAGTTGCTATGTGAAGAAGCTTTTCCTTATCTACATCCTTGTATCAGGACTCCCTCTCATATGTTTCACATGATGTAGTTATGCAAGAAGATGTGTTTCACCAAATTGTACAGGAATCTCTCTCTTCCATAAAATTGAGGTTCAATTAACTCCTAACTCACTGCTGATGCATAATCAATAGTCAACTTTAATTCACTTTTACTACAGTTGCCCACTGTTTTTCTACATCCCCCAGCTGTTCCTATCGCGCTAATGACTCCTTGAGGTATTGGCCCATCTTGGCAAAGTTAGTTTTCCTAAAGTCTAAAACCCTCACTTTTGAATAGATTTTATCAGCCCTAGTCCTAATGTTGAACCACACCATCTGGTAATCACTGGATGTGAGATGATCTCCCACTATAACATCAGAAACACTTTCACCATTGGTAAGCACCAAGTCCAGTGTGGCCCCTTCAGATGTGGGTTCTGTTACCAGTTGCCTAAATAGTTCTCCCTGTAGAGAATCCAGGATCTCCTTATTTCTACAGTAGATGACACCTCAGCAGGGATGTGCCAGTCAACATCCGGGATATTGAAATCACCTATCAGTAGCACTTCCCCTTTCCTGGCAATGCTGCGTATGTCTTCTATTATATCTCCATCCACTTCTTCTCCCTGTGAGGAGGGTCTGTATATCACACCAATGCAAATGGATTTCTCTTTCCCTCTTTCTAGTTTAACCCACAGTGCCTCCTCTCTCCCTTTTAAGTCCTGCAATTCTATAGCTTTAATATGTTTACATATAGTGCCACTCCTCCTCCCCTTCTTCCTATCCTATCCTTCCTGAGTAATGTATAGCCTGGTATAATTACATCCCAGTCAAGGCTGTCCATGAACCATGTCTCCATTACTGCCACTAAATCCAAATCAGCCTCTTCCATTAAAGCCTCAACATCTGGGATCTCATTTCCCATGCTACGGGCATTTATAGACACCACTTTTAGATGTTGCCCCTTTTAGCCATTGCTATAGAGATATTTAATGTTTCACTTTACTGGGGGCTTTCATCACCCAACCCCAATGAATCTAATTTAAAGCCCTCTTCAGTAGGTTAGCGAGTCTGCTACTGCAGACATGTCGACCCTTCTTGGACAGATGGATGCCATCTCTGCTCTACAGCCCTTGGAACATCATCCCATGGTCCAGGAAACCAAAACACTCTCAATGACATCATCCCTGCAGCCATGCATTTATCTCCAGGATGCAAGCTTCTCTGCCTTGGCCTTTACCATCACAGGGAGGATTGAAGAGAACACCACTTGTGCACCTGTCTGCTTCACCCTTTGTACCAGAGCCATGAAGATACGCTCAGAGGGATACTTGTCAGTATCATTTGTGCTGACATGTATGAGCAACATCAGGCACTGGTCAGTAAGCTTGATGAGTCCAAGTGAAATAGAATGCCTGCAAACTACGCCCTATGGGGACCAACTCCACATGGACCCGCAAACCTTCAATGAGAAGACTTAGAGCCCCCGGATAGCCAATAGCCATCGAAAGGAAGCACTCCCACAAGAGAAAATGTGCCCTCTGGGAGGGGAGGGGGGTCCAAAACCTTGTGGGATGAAACCTCTGAAAATCCTGAAAGCGCCCCTGAACTGCAGGAGCAGGCTTCGCAAACTCAAAACATTAGACTCCCCTAAATCCTTCACCAGCTTCTCCAACACATCACCAAACAGCAACTTCCCTTGAAAGGGAAGCTTACTAAGATGGCCCTTAGAAGAAACATCTGCAGACCAGTTCCACTACCACAAGAGCTTCTGAGCTGTAGCCATGGACACCATATTCTTAGCCGACACCTGGACTAGATCATAAAAGGCATCCACTAGGAAGGCCAACCTCAACTCAATATAAGCGGCCTCTGACAAGGACTCCCATAGGTCTTCTGAGGTCTCTGGCAATTAATGCGACCATCGCATGCATGCTCGAGCCACATACGCACCGTAAATAGACGCCTGCAGAGACAATGCTGAAATCTCAAAGAACTGCTTCAGCATAGCCTCCAATTTACACCTTCCACTGGAATGGTATTTTCCTTTGTGACCGCTGTCACCAAGGCATCCATTGTTGGGAACTTAAAATGCTCCTTGTCCTCAGGCGGGACTGGTAAAGCCTAGTTATTGATCTGCGCATTCGTAAATTAGCCTCTGACTTCCACTCTGCCTCTATTATATCCTGAATAGCCCTATGCACTGGGAAAAACTGGTACAGTTTCCAGTTCCCCTCCAGCAGGAGATCTTTGAGCATGCCATCCGAAAGGAGATCTGCTGGAATAATAAGCGCCACCATCAACTGAGAAATAGGAGACACTAGCTCATCCCTGTGGAACATGCACACCACCGAGGGATCCTCCCCTGGTGGAATCTCATTCTCTTCAAAGCTTCACCCCAGATATCATCAAACCAGTCCAACGGCCCCTCCAGGTGGTTTTCAGAGCCCCCCAAGACCACTGAATCCTGACCTTCTACTTCCTCTAACCTATCCTGCCGAGGGCACTTGTCTGGAGGCGCAGACCTACCAACTTGTGCCACAGGGTCCACCCAGATCTCACCAGCTGTGGGCACCAGCCATTGTTTTATGCAATATGCCCGATAAAACAGGAGCATGAACTCTGGGGGTAAAGCAATAGCTGTTGAACCTCACCCCCATACAGAACTTGTAGGTCAAGACTAGACACTGAAATCGCTGCCGTCTGCTCCCCCCCCCCCCCCCAAGGCCTTACTGGACTCCCCACAGCCCACTGCAGGCCCTGATAACATGGTGGTATTTCCCACCAAAAACGGGTTCTACTACAGCTGAGAGGAAGCCGCCTCTACCCCACCTGTGATTCCCGCTGCCTCTTTCGATGAGCGATCCTGCTGCAGGAGCTGTTCCTTGTCGCCACATATCTCTTCTAAACAACTGCAGCAGAAACCAAAGTCTGAAGAGAGACTCCAGCAGCTGCCGCAGGCTGCGCACACTGCACGCTTCCCCCCTTTCAAATAACTTGCCGTAATGCAGCAGTCAATACCGGAGTGTCCTGGTCGTGCTCTCCATGCACTGCCACAGCAAGGGGAGACTCCCTAATTACTCCCATGCCACCAATGCTTGTTCACTTGGAAGAGACAGTTAAGCTGAAAGGAATGGCGTTGACCAACCTAGAAAATCAAGCCTTGCGGGATTTGAGGGGAAGAACAGATATAGTAATAAAACGAGCCGATAAGGGGGGAGCTGTGGTGGTTTTGGATCGGGGGCAATATGTAGAAGAAGCTCTGTTACAACTAGGAGATGCCACGACATATAAAAAATTGAGGATAGACCCCCAGCGAGAACTACTGCAAGAGATTAGGCAGCTCACATTGCAGGCATTGCAATGCAAATTAATCTCGAAAAAAGAATTTGGATATTTAAATGTCATTTCCCCAAATACAGCAAAATTCTATACCGTTCCAAAAATCCACAAAAGCCTACATAATCCCCCGGGAAGACCTATAGTGTCTACAAGAGGGAGTATATTGGAGCCTCTTTCTACATATCTAGATTCTTTCTTGCGCCCATTACTTTCCACAATTCCTTCCTACTTGAAAGATACTACACCTTTTTTAAATATAGTAACAGAATTGGCGGAATGGTCAATGGTGACGGACACACTGTTAGTAACGCTGGACGTCACCTCTCTATATACTAGTATACCGCAAGCGGCAGCGTTAGAAGTTGTCCAGCATACATTGTCTTTACGTGGGATCTTTCCATTGCCCACATTGATTTCCTAATGGAGCTAGCGCGCCTGGCTATTTATCAGAATTACTTTTTGTTTGAGGGGGTTCTGTATCAACAGATAAGCGGAGTGGCCATGGGCGCCACATGCGCTCCTTCAATAGCTAACTTCTATATGAGCACCTTTGAGAAGCGTTGGCTATCTCAGTCCCCTTTTTTGCAAAATTTGATTGTATGGAGAAGGTATATAGACGATGTGTTCGTTTTGTGGAAGGGGTCGCAGGAATTATTATTGGAATTTTTTGAATGGATCAATCAAAGGGATGTTAACATCAAGTTTACCTATAATTACCATAGGAATGAGATTACATATTTAGATGTGCATGTTAGTAGGGGTATCCGAGACTGGCATACGTCTGTATTTAAAAAGACTACTGACAGAAATACCTTTCTTCACTATTCAAGCAAGCACCCCCGACAATTAAAAAATGCTCTCCCTTTCTCGCAGTTCTTACGCTTTAGGCGGAACTGTTCTGACATTCAGGATTTTAAACATCGGGCAAAAGTCCTTAAACAGGATTTTGTGGAAAGGGGGTATCCAACACCAATAGTTCAGCAGGCATATAAGAGAGCTCTGTATAATCACAGACCAGAGTTGTTAAAAATGCATTCGCCTTCTATTAAGGCACGAATCGATTCAGACATAGTGAATCTGATAACGACTTATTCCCCTATGAATTTCCACATCCAAAAATTATTACATAAACATAAGAATGTGTTAACGTTAGTTCCAGGCTTAGGAGCTAAAAAGATCCGCTGTGTTTGGAAGAGAGGGAGGAACCTAAAGGAATATCTCAGCCCTACAGTGCTTCCACAACTTGAGCCCATTTCGTTAGAGGGAGGCCACAAAAAATGTGGCAATTGTGATGTTTGTATGATTATGTTAGAACAAACCCAGTTTTATTACCGAGGCATTAGATATAATCTCCGGACTAGTACCACGTGCAATTCAGAAGCAGTAGTTTATGGCATTTTTTGCCCATGTGGCCTGCTGTATGTAGGTAAGACCTTACGAGCTTTGAAAATTAGGGTCAGAGAACATAGAAGCCGGCTAAAATGCCGTAGACAAGAAGCCCCGACAGTAGCGCATAGTATAGTGCAGGGACATGAATTTGAACAGCTACGGTTTTTTGCAATAGAACAATTATTAAAACCGGAGGGCGGTAAGACCCTTGATGAGACCCTTCTAATACGAGGACAACGGTGGATATATCGGTTAGGTACGGTCTCCCCGGGAGGGTTAAATGGTGCTATAGATTGGCAAGTGTGTACTTGAAAACTCCATTAATAGGAGCGTGCTGGGTGTAGATAGGTGAGATATTAGACTCTATGCACTATAAAGGCGATAGGGTTTTATTAGATTCCTTTAGGTTAGTTAGGAATATTTTATTTTGGTTTAGGGGTTGGCTACATGGTAATTCCAATAGGTAGAGTTTTATCATTGAATAGGGGAGGGGTCTACCATAGGGGCCCCAATGGGAATATTGACATTTCCTTAGTGGTTTAATGTTTTTCGTTAGCCATGATCTTTTTAAAAAGAAAAAACCGAGACTTTAAATTCCAGTGAGATAAGGTCATATTGATAGTATCCCTGATGGGAATCGTCATGTGACTGGAAGGGGCCGACCCACAGAGTGTAGATCAGATGAGACGTATTAGACAATCATGTAGAAGGGTTTAAAATAGTGGAAGTTAGCTCTATTCCGCATGCGCGGCGTCTTGAGGAGTTCAGAGAAACAGAAAACATAAGAGCGATAAACGCCAGAGGACGCAGGCAGCATTTATATAAGTAAGTTAGAGTGCTAAAATTGGTGGAGAGACGGTATTATTATATGTTTTTAATGTTTTTAGTGCATTAGTTTTAAGACACTTGTTTGTTTTTGTAGAACACGGGGAGGATCTCCTGAAGAAAGTTTCTTTTGAAACGCCGTAGTGGCGCCTGATTAGAGCGTCGGGATCCATTTCATCAGTTAAGCAGAGTATTGGTGGTGCATTTAAGTTAAGTTTATCCACCTTATAAATATATACTTCACACTATAGCTATAGAGAAAACACTGTGGTCATTGATGCAAGCATAGCACTTAATTACTAGACGTGAGTCTTGTTATAAGTGCATAAGTCTGAGACCCGGTGAGAAAATTGAGCTAATAATGTGTGATCTACTTTAATTTACTGGTGTGTTACATTTGAGCGCATTGCATAAAGGAGTAGTGCAGAACACGCGTTCAGAAAAAAGACCAGACTGTTTGTGATTCCAACCAATGGTGAGAAGACAGGGGCACAAGAGAGGGGAGCGCTATGTGAGAGGGACCCAGCCCACTGAGTATGATACCCCAGGCCTACCACTTCAGGCCCCCAGAATAGCTAAGCCAGGGACAGGGAGACACCATTGTTTGTCCAGTTCCAATGCTGAAATTACTCTGTATTTTTTTTTCCTTTCAAGCCGTCCAGTGGAGTCCAGAATGCATAGGAGCTGAAACACCTTCCATCTGCTGAAGACTGAGAAATACTGACTTGATGAGCCTCTGAACAGGATTCTTATTGAGTGAAATAACCAGTGGTTCTTAGTCTCCATCTGCTGGTTGGCAGGCATAACCCATGATCTGGACTGGACTGGAGGGATGATTAGGAATGCACATTAATGAAATTAACACGTGTTAAGTGCCACTGACCCACAGAAATAAAAGGGCTCTAGGCACTTAACACGCATTAATCTTATTAATGCATGTTAAATCCTTTGGTAAATACGCCCTTTAGGGCATGTTTAAGGTTTTAACGTGTTAAAGAAGTTAACACACGTTAGATGTCCACAGCCCTTTTATTTCTATGGACATAGTGGCACTTAACGTGTTAACATTCATTAACGCGCACTCATCTTTAGTAATTATGCCCCTTAGTGTATTTTTGTGGTGTCCTGCAGGAAAGAATGACAGCCTAAGATAATATCAGTCTGAACTATTTATTATTTTATTTATTTGAAAAGCTTTTATGCCGCATTTCCAAAGTTCAAGGCGGTTTACATTTAACACAACAAAACTTTACAGAGAACATGGAAACATAGGGTATAAACCAACATAACATTAAAGCATTGCAACCAGGATACATTTAGCAAGGTCAGGGAGAAAAGATGAAGACAGGAGTGCAAAGAGCAATGTACACAGTTGATAATTGCAGGAAGGGAGGTTAGGTAATGTTTTCAGCGTTTCTTAAACGTGGGTTTTTAATAACTTTCAAAAGGTTATAAGGTTATAACTATTTAAATAACTTCTATAGTGGAATAAAGTAAGGGTGATCACTCCCCAAGTCATGGTCGCATAGCACATATTTATTTATTTATTTATTTTTATTTATTTAGACAGATTTGTACACCACCTTAACCTACAATCAAAGTGGTCACATCACAATTGGAGGGTTACATTTAATATGAGGGTACTTAACAACATTATACAATGACCTTGTGTGTCTAGTTGGGATGAGTGGGTATTGAGTTGGCGGAGGTAGTTGCATTACCATTCGGGTGGAGACTGTTGTCTGTCTGCTCATAGGTTTCTCTAAAGAGCAGGGTTTTAAGGGCCTTGCGGAAGTCTATGATGTCATTTAATGCCCTCAGGCTCGTTGGGAGGGAGTTCCAAAGTGTGGACGCCAGTAGTGAAGAAGCTCTTCTTGAAGCTGTTTGTTTAGTCTTGTGATATCCTGCAGGTGTGCCGATCATGTTGTCATTATTGGTCCTTCTTGGTCTATTGCTGATATCCCTTGTTATGATATCTTGCAGTGCATCTGCCGAGAGATGGTGAATGATTTTAAAGATGATCAGGACTGTTTTAAATTTTGCTCTGGCCATCACTGGGAGCCAGTGCAGTTGCTGTAAGATGGGGGTGATGTGCTCAGTTCTTGGAGTGTCTGTAATTTATTTATTTATTTTGTTTAGACAGTTTTGTATACCGCCTTATCCTTCAATCAAAGCGGTCACAACACAATTGGGGGATACATTTAACACGTGGGGATATGAGACACATACACTAATACTTACAGGGAACATGGGCAATGGAGGGTTAAGTGGCTTGCCCAAGACCACAAGGAGCATCTGTGGGACTAGAAACCCCAGTCCTTCTGGCCCAAGGTTGCTGTCCTCTAGTGGGATTTGAACCCCCGACCTTCCGGCCTGAAGTACCTTGCCCCAACCACTAGACTACTCCTCCTCCATGCATGCTGCAGTGTTTGATGCATGCTGCTGCAGTGTTTTGCACCATTTTGGAGTGGTGTAAGGTCTGCTGAGGGAGGCCTTGATTTAATCAAGCAGAGGTGTGATAAGTGCTTGGCACACTGTGCGGAAGTGGTCCTGGTGGAGTATTGGCTTGATCTTTCTGATGGTCCTCAAATGTTGATAGGCCTTGTTTGCAGTTTTGGTGATGTGGGATTTCAGGTTAAGAGCTCTGTCCATTGTGATGCCCAGGTACTTAACTTCATCTTTGACTGCTATGAGTTTGTCTAGAATGCTGATAGTTTGTGGTGGAATGAAGGTGGGGTTCCTGGTGACGAACATTGCCTCAGTTTTATCGTAGTTGACCCTCAGGTTATTGGCTGTGAGCCAGGCATTCATGTCTTCAAGGCATCTGGTTATTGTTGTGGTTTTAAGTAGGTTGACCGGAGCACACACCATGATACTGCCATTATAGAGGTGATAGCGGAGTGTGTGGCGTTTGATGTTGTATATGGGTTGGATGTAAATATTAAAGAACATTGATGACAGGGCTGTACCTTGTGGCATTCCCTGCGTGACGGGGAACTGCAGTGATTTCTTTTGGGCGCATTTGACTTGTTGCATTCGATCTTCCAAGTAGGAAGTAAACCTCTTCAAAGTATTCTTATATACTCCTATCTGCTGCAGGTGTTGCAGTAACGTGGCATGGGACACAGTGTCAAAGGCTGCCGAGATGTCCATGAACACTAGCAGGAATCCATTTTTTATGTTATCCATGTCTCTTAGGAGATTGTCAAAGAGGGAAGTGAGTAGTGTTCCACACCGTGCTGGGGTTTAAAGCCATGCTGATAGATGTCCAGTGGGGCATTCATGTCAATATGGTCCTGAAGTTGCCTTTGCACTGTCTTTTCAATGATTTTCACAAGGAATGGTAGGCTGGAGATGGGACAGTATGATTTTGGTTCAGAGGGGCTTAGGTTGTTGCTTTTAAGTATCGGTCGTATCATGGCGTGCTTCAGGGATTTCGCCATGTATCCTTGGAATGAATCTTTGACAATTTGGTGAATGTGATGGAGAGTTAGCATCTGTATGGTACATAAGAGTTAGATAATTATTTGTAATCCCTGTGGGTGTGGGGTGTGTATGTGCTGTGAATGAGTTTTGTCTGGGGGTGGGTTAGTTGGGGGTGGTTGGGCATTTTCAGGTTAAATAGTTTTGGGGTGTGGGGTAAGATGTGGAATGGTAGTTTTGGAGATTGGGTAGTTTGTAAGGAGATGGGGCAGTTATGGGGTAGTATTTTGAGGTGAGTCAATTGGCAGGGTAGTGAGGCAATTGAGAGGGTAGATTTTTGTGATGGGGCAATTTACAGAGTGGTAGGGGAAATGCTAAGTGCAGTCGGCAACTTGGTGGGACAGTTGAGGATTTTTATGGATAGGGCAGTGTAAAGAGTAGTGGGGCAGTTGTGTGGGGGAGCATTTTTTATGGGTGAGGCAATTTGTGGTGTGGTAGGATAGTTATGAGGGAGTACTTTTTAATGGTAGGGCGGTGTATGAGGTGGTAAGGCAATTGCATGGGTGTATTTTTTTGGGGTGGAGCAGTATGCTGGGCAATGGGGATGTTGCAGTGGGGGTAGTTTGTAGGGGATGGGGCAGCTGCAGGGTGGTGAGGCAACTGTGGGGGGGATTTTTTTGGGGTGGGAACATTTAGCGGGTTGGTAGATCAGTTGTGGGGAAGTATTTTGGGGGGTAGGTGTGATGAGAGTGTGCAGATAAAAGAGAGTTTGGGGCATTTTGGGGGATGGGGACGTTTTGAAGGTTGGATGAGTAGGGAACAGGGAGAGGAATTTTGAAATGAATTCTGTAACTGCTATTTTCATGGTAGGTAAGTTTCTATGCTACAGAAGCTGGAACTCCTCTTATAGAAATGCATTAGGCCATTTTTTGGGGGTGCTTGTTTCTCTGGAACCCCCAGCATGATATGACCCATCTTCAAACTCAATGTATTTTTTTACTAGTTTTTTCCACATGCCAAGTTTCATGCCATTCCATTAATTTTCGAGAGAGTTATTTTGCCCTCAAACAAGACAGACAAACATTCTTGACCCCTTTTGTATAATTCTTTCCAACTTCTGTTGGGTTGAAAATAATTTTTTAAAATGTTTGCAATTGCATGATCTGATGCAAGAATATAGGAGAAGATTTGACCATTGCTGAAATTTGAGATTCCACTGAAAACAAGGAGTCAAGTTGTATACCTAGATCTTGCATGGAATGAATGCTGGAGGGCTGCTGAACGACTGGAGGGTTACCTCTGGTTCTGTCACTCTTGGGATCCTTATGGGATCCTTCCCTTCTGCATGGCTGCAAGTTCCACTGCCAAGCCCCAAATACCCTTCCTGGAGAAGGGCTATCAAGTAAAGACAGGCAATGGAATTCCTGGATTTAAGAGGAGAGAAGTGTGGAGAGATCAATTATTTGGAGTCCACTTGGGTTCCAGAAAGCTTGGGAGAGAGAATTCTGGAGCAGTGTTTCGCAGGTTCCAGGACAAGCTGCCTGCCAGAAAGAGTGTAGTTGAGAAGAATCCTGCCAGAGGTGATGGTGTTTAATTAAATCTGTATATTCAGCACCACTATCCATATAGGCCTAAACCACATGACTTCTACTACTACAAAACACACAGCAAAACGTGGGACTACAGTATGGTAAGATACACATAAGTAGTGGACAAGAAAGTGAGGAGCATCAGGATCCAAAAGCAGCTTCAAAGAGGTGGGTTTTTTAGCCTGGATTTGAATAGGACAAGAGAAGGAGCCCAACACACTGGTAGTTTGTTCCAGGCACATGGAGCAGCAAGGTGGAATGAATGAAGTCTGAAGTTGGCAGTTTCAGAGAAGGGCACAGATAAAGTGGATCTGCCAGAGGAGCAGAGTTCCCGAAGAATGTAGAGTGAGATAAGAGAGGAAAGGTAGTGAGGAGCCAGAGAATAAACACAATTGTAAGTAAGTAGGAGAAGTTTGAACTGGATGCGGAAACTGATAGGGAGCCAATGAAGTGACTTGAGGAGTTACATGAGCATAGCGACCCTGGGGGAAAGATAAACCATGCAGCTGATTTTGAACAGATTAAAGGGGAGAGAGATGATTCAGAAAGAGATCAGCGAGGAGTAAGTTACATGTTTCATGGTAGGTAAGTTTCTATGCTACAGAAACTGGAACTCCTTCCGTAGAAATGTATTGGGCTATTTTTTGGGGTGCTTATTTCTCTGGAACCCCCAGCATGATGTGACCCATTTTCAAACTCAATATGTTTTTACCAGTTTTTCCCACATGTAAAGTTTTATCCCATTCCATTAATTTTCAAGAGAGTTATTTTGCCCTCAAACAAGACACAGACATTCTTTTAACCCTCCATTGCCTCAGAAGAATCCAAGTTATCAATGTCCCTGTTTAATGTACGTTACACAGTTTAAGAAGCAGTGTAAACCACTTTGACTAAAATGATAAAGCGGTATACAAATCCTCTTAAATAAATAAATAGTGAAGGTGGAAGGTGATTAGTGAGTGGATAAGAGTCTTAGTAGTGTGAGTAGAAAGGAAGGGATGAATTTTGCTGATGTTATAAAGAAATGACACGTCTTAGCTATCTGTTGGATGTGCCCAAAGATGACCCCAAGGTTGCAAGCTGAGGAAACGGGGAGGTGTGTAGAGTCATCCACAGAAATGGAGAAGGGAAGAAGGGGTGAGGTGGGTTTAGGGGGAATAATAAGGAGCTCAGTTTTGTCCATATTCAGTTTCAGACAGCAGTGAGACATCTAGGCAGCAATGTTGGATAAGCAGGCAGAGATCCGGGACTGGATTCCTGGAGAGATTTCAGGTGCAGAAAGTTAGATTTGAGAGTCGTCAGCATAATGATGGTACTGAAAACCATGTGAGGAAATAAATGCACCAAGGGACTGAGTGTAGAGAGAGAAAAGTAGAGATCCCAAGACAGAACTGTGAGGTACACCAACTGAAAGCGGGATGGCAATAGAGGAGGATCCACCAGAACATACACTAAAGGTGTGCTGAGAGAGATAAGAAGAAAACCAGGACAGAACAGAGCCCCTAAATCCAAGCGAGGACAGGGTATTAAGGAGAAGGTGGTGATCAACAGTGTCAAAGGCAGCAGAAAGGCCAAGAAGGATGAGGATCGAGTAAAGGCCCTTGGATTTGGCGAGGAACATGTCACTAGAGACTGTGACAAGAGCCGTTTCTGTGGAATGTAGAGGATGAAAGCCAGTGGATCCAGAAGAGCTTGAAAGGAAAGAAAGTCAAGACCGCAGCGCTGAACTGCTTATTCAAGTAGTTTTGAAGCAAAGGGGAGGAGAGAGACAGACCAATAGTTGGAAGGACAGGCAGGGTCTAGTGAGGGCTTTTTGAGGAGAAATGTGACAAGAGCATGTTTGAAGGCTACAGGAACAGTTGCCGTGGAAAGAGATAGGTTACGGATATGACAAATGGAAGGGATGACAGTGGAGGAGATAGAGCTTAGTTAATGGGTGGGAATGGGATCAGAGAAGCAGGTAGTCAATTTGGAGGAGGAGAGAAGATTTCCTCCTCCTGATTTCAGAAAAAGAAGAAAGAGTGACAGAAGATGAGGGAAGGATTTGGAGGGGGAGGTGAACCTGTGGAGAATTCAAGGCTAATCTTTTGGACTTTGTCATGGAAATAGTCAGCCAAGGTCTAGACAGAAAGTGAAGGAGGGATTGGAGGAGGAGGTACTTGAGGAGAGATTTAAGTGTAGCCACCTTTGCTTCTCACCTAACCCAGCTCACAATTATATGGATTGCTTCTGGATGTTTAGTAATTTAAATGACCTGATTCTACCTATATAATTTTTGAAACTCTACAGACAGAGAAGTTTTGCATTGGCCACGTGGTGACCAACACATTAATCTTTTTGAAAATCGGCCTACATATTTTTTATATATATAGTCAAAACCTAGACTAGACTGACTCGTTTGGACACGTGGAGGAGAGACTGAAGTGAAAGACAGTAGTGCCCATGTGAAGCATCCACAAGCAAAACAAGTCTTCCCCCAGCCCCTTAGGGCCCACAGAAGGTAAAATGTATGGTTTCCCCCTTAACCACAGTGGCCCAAGGATACCCATCTCATCGATAGTGCATGAGGAACTGGCTACATGAACAAGGGGAGCAATACCTCCTCCCTCTGCTCCCTCAATTTCAAGCTCTGACCACAGCACCATTCAACAGCAGAACTGCTTATAGTAAACAAATCTCAAGAGAAAAACTTTCAGTCCACATTATCATATAGCTCTAAAATTCCCTTTCCGTTCCCTATTATTCTAGTAAAAAAACAACCTTATTTACCTCTGTGACCACAGAACTAGAAGATAAAGGTAAATACCTACTGCCCTTGCCCCTATAGGTAGCTGGTGACTCACTTGTTTGTGGGGGTTTGAAGCAAAAGAGTGAGGGGTTAGGCTGTGGTAGCCCTAGACTCTATAAAATTTCTCTTTCTTCACCCTCACTCAGAATCACACAGTATCCTGCTTTATCCTTTTTGGTTCCCTACGCCCTTGTGTGCTCTATCCTCTTGCTGCGCTCTTCCACACAACACTTTTATGCTCTCTTCTCTGTGCCCCACTGTCTTCGTTATCACTGCAGTTGAGAAAAGTGTTTTCGCGTTTCTGGCTAATGATGCACTCTTTCTGATGGCTATTACCATTATCGGAGGCAGGAGGTAGGGAACTGGCAGCTGCAGTAAACAGCTTCCTCCTACTTCCTGACTTAGATGCCTTCCTTGTCTTCAACCTAAACTGTCAATACTGCATGTTCTGCCCCTACAGCAGGTGTGCATATTTACAGTCAATATATTGTATATAGCTGCCAGCCAATGCAGGCAGCTTCCTGTTTTGGTCCTGTAACCTTACCCCTATAGGTTAGATGTTGCATGTGAACCCCTCTCTCCACTCCCTGGAGACCTGCTAAGGTCATACCTCAGCCCAAGGTACTACCTTTGATCCTATTGGTTAGTGGCAGAGTCTCCTAGGATTTTGGGTATTCTTCCTTCCCTTGCTCCTCAGTTGGAATCCTCCATCTTGGGGAACAAGCAAGCAAGGCTCTACTGCCTCTCTCTACTTTTCCATCCCTGCTAAATCATTATCTTTTCACTTTGATGTTCTGTGGAAAAAACACATTTGTCAACATTGAGATAAATGAGTTTAACATCCAAGGAGACGACCCAGTCTCTTAATTTTCAACTGTTTGGCCACTGCTTCAGTTCACAGCCACTATCAGGAGGGGGCTGTAGATTGAGCTGAATAACAGTAAGCTAGGTGTTAAATTCATAGAAAGATAATGATTTTGCAGGGAATGGAAGGAGCCTGTTCAAAACTCATGAGTGATGACACCCTGGCTGCTGATTGTAATCTCCTTGAGAGACATATCCTACTAGACTTAAACAGGATTTATTTGTGCTTCCTACTAGTTCATTTCTCCTTAGTTGCGACCTCATGTTTTTGGGAGAATACTGTCAAACTGCCAATGGCCAACACAAACAGTCTAAGAGAACAAGTGAGCAACTACCCTGAGTGTAAGCTATACCGTATCTGTTAATAAACATCTTGAGTCTCAAGCCTCAGTCATGATTTCTGAAACACAGTAGGATGCCACACTGAGATCAGCAGCCAGAAAGAGTCACTCTCTAACTGTGACAGGATATACAGAATGCTACTGATCCCTCTCCAAGGGGGTGATCAATAGTCCTCTTTAAGAGAGTCTGCAGCCCAGAGTTCAGGGCTGGGAGGACGTGGCTCACAAGAAGAGGTTAAGAACCCAGCAGGCTGCAGGGTAGAGAGAGGCAGGTGGAGCCAGAAATCCTTCCAAGGCAAGATGTGCAAAGGAGTTCTGAGGTAGGAGCTGTAACTGGTGCTGGAGGAATGGCAGGGAGAACCCAGTTTCTGGAGAACAAACAAGCTAGGACAGCATAAAAGCAAACTTTTGTTTTCCATGGACTGCTGTCTGTCCTGTGTTTTAGCTTTGTGAAGGTTTAACAAGCTGAGACAAAATAAAAGCTAATTTTAGTTTCCCTGAACTGCTGTCTGTTCGGTGTTTTAGTGATAACCTCTTCCAACTGCATGCCATGCTACCACATATGGTGGCAGTTTGGGGATTTCCTCTACCACATGACTGAGGGCAAATCCATGTACCTCTTGGGCTGGGTCTATACAGCATGTCAGGTCTCTGAGGCTGGCTGCAGGAGCTGTGGATATTTCACAAAGCTAAGACTCTAATTTTTCTCTCTTATTTCTGATGCTGTCTAGTTATCAATATAGAGTCTAACTGTCTGTTTTGTGGGAATTGTTAATATAAAGTTTAACTGTGGTTATAAATTAAGCTTGGGGATAATCTGACTGTCTCCTTTTCTGGGTAGCCTTGGAGCAGATATCTGTGGGTGCCCCCAGTTCAGGAACAGCCTACTGGCCAGCGTCTCCCTCGCGTCTCTGTTAAGCCCGCAGGGGCTAATGGGAAATTTCCCATCAGCCCCTCGTGTCTAAAGGGGCAGATGGGAAATTTCCCATTAGCCCCTGCGGGCTTAACAGAGACGCGAGGGAGACTTTCTCCCTTCGCGAATCTCAAAGCCTTTGCAGAGGGGCTGAACGAGAAGGGGAGGCCCCGCGGGACACTCCATTCTGCCGCTGCCGCGGTGGTAGCAGCAGCGGCAGCAGCCAGAGCCAGGTTTTTTTTTTTTAAGTCATTTTTAAAAAAGCAGAATGTTCTTTGCGCGGGGCCCCCTGAAACGCGGGGCCCTGTGCAAAAAACATTCTTGCTCAATGGACGGGCCGGCCCTGAAGGGACCCACTGTGTCTGTCCCATGCCATTTTTAATTCCGTCACTGTGTTTGCCCCACCACTTCCATCGGGAGGGCATTCCAAGCATCCACCACCCTTTCCGTGAAAAGGTATTTCCTGACATTGCCTTTCAATTTACCACCTTGCAGCTTCCTGTTGTGCCCTCTAGTTTTACA
The DNA here is from genome assembly GCA_033557465.1 of Ichthyophis bannanicus. NCBI lineage: Eukaryota > Metazoa > Chordata > Amphibia > Gymnophiona > Ichthyophiidae > Ichthyophis > Ichthyophis bannanicus. The sequence goes on along the minus strand of CM066035.1, from coordinate 406,728,953 downwards.
GCTTCCCCGTCTTTGGAAGAGGTTTGTTTGTTCATTATATCCCTTTAAGTATTTAAAGGTCTGAATCATATCGCCCCTGTCTCTCCTCTCCTCCAAAGTGTACATGTTTAGGTCTTCAAGTCTCTTCTCATAAGGCTTCTGACGCAGACTCCAAATCATTTTGGTCGCCTTCCTCTGAACAGCTTCCAGTCTTTCTACATCCTTTGCAAGATACGGTCTCCAAAACTGAACACAGTATTCCAAGTGAGGCCTCACAAGTGACTTGTACAGTGGCATAAGTACCTCTTCCTTTCTGCTGGTGATTCCTCTTTGTATGCAGCCCAACATCCTCCTGGCTTTTGCCACCGCCTTCTCGCACTGTTTTGCCACCTTGAGATCTTCAGAAATAATCACACCAAGGTCTTTCTCCTGATCCATGCACACCAACCTCTCGCCCCCTATCGTGTACATTTCCCTTGGATTTATGCTACCCAAGTGCATGACTCTGCACTTCTTCGCATTAAATCTTAATTGCCAAGCATTTGACCATTCTTCCAGCTTTTGTAGATCTTTCCTCATGTTAACCACTCCTTCGGGGGAGTCTACTCTGTTGCAAATTTTCGTGTCATCTGCAAAAAGACAGACTTTTCCATTCAGTCCTTCAGAAATATCACTCACAAATACATTGAACAGTGCCGGGCCCAGGACCGACCCCTGGGGCACTCCGCTAATCACCTTCCCTTCATCTGAGTGAGCTCCTTTTACCATCACCCTCTGTCATCTGTCAGTCAACCAATTTCTGATCCAATTTACCATCTTAGGATCCATCCTCAAGCTACCGAGTTTATTGATAAGCCTCCAATGAGGAACAGTATCAAAGGCTTTGCTGAAATCCAGGTAGATGACATCCATCGCATGCCCCTGATCTAACTCCCTGGTCACCCAGTCAAAGAACTCAATCAATCAGATTTGTCTGGCAAGAACGTCCTTCGGTAAAACCATGTTGCCTCGGGTCTTGCAACCTGCTGGTTTTGAGAAAGTTCACTATTCGCTCTTTCAGGAGTGCCTCCATGACGTTTCCCGCCACCGAGGTAAGGCTCACAGGCCTGTAGTTTGCCACTTCTTCCCTGTCACCACTTTTGTGTAGAGGTACGATATCAGCCATTCTCCAGTCCTGAGAAACCTCTCCTGTTTCCAAGAATCTGTTGAAAACATCCTTTAACGGCCCTACAAGAACCTCTCTGAGCTCTTTCAGTATCCTGGGATGTATCCCATCCGGTCCCATGGCCTTGTCCACTTTCAGTTTTGCAAGTTGTTCTAACACCTCATCTTCTGTGAATGGTGTGGCAACTACTTCATTCCCATTTTTATATTTGGGAGTCACATGTGGTCCTTCTCCAGGACTTTCTATAGTAAAAACAGAGCAGAAGTATTCGTTTAGCAATTTCGCTTTTTCAATGTCACTTTCCACGAGTCCGTTCACAGCACTTCTGAGTCCTGCAATTCCACCTCTGATCTTCTTCCTTTCCCGAATGTACCTGAAGAAGGTTTTGTCACCACACTTCACATCTTTAGCCATCTTTTCCTCTGCCTTTGATTTTGCTATCCTTATTTCTCTCTTTGTGTTTGATCCTGTATTCATTTCTGTGTTCCTCTCTTTGCGAGCTTTTGAATTTTGCGAAAGCTGTGTTTTTTGCCTTTATTTGAGCAGCCACTTCTTTGGAAAACCAAATATGCTTTCTTCTCCTCTTGTTTTTGTTTACTTTTGTTAAATATTTATCTGTTGCCCCTTTTATTGTCACCTTTAGTTTATCCCATTGCAATTCCACTTCCCTTATCTCCGTCCACCCTCTCAGCTCCTCTTTTAGGTACTCGGCCATTTTATTGACGTTAGTGTTTTTGAAGTTTAGGACTTTGAGCCTGCTACGATTGGCCTGTACCATGGCTTTTATCTCAAACCACACCGTGTGATAATCGCTGCTGCTCACAGGGGCATTGACGCAGACATTCGACACACTATCGCCGTTGGTGAGCACTAAATCCAGCGTTGAGCTTTCCCTGGTTGGTTCCATCACTATTTGTCTAAGTAACGCATCTTGGAGAGCATCCACATTTTTTTTGCTTCTTTCCAGATTTGCAGAAGGAGTAATCCAATCCACATCAGGTAGATTAAAGTCACCCAATATGATCGCTTCCCCCTTTGTGGCTATCTTGGCAATATCTATAATCAATTTGTTATCTATCTCTTCAATTTGTGTTGGAGGTCTGTAGACTACAGCAGTATGGATGACAGTGGCATCTCCTCTTTCCAGCACAATCCAGACCGCTTCTTCTTTTCCCCATGCCCCCTGCATTTCAGTAGCTTTAATATTGCTTTTGACATACAAAGCTACTCCTCCTCCTCTTCCATTCTCTCTGTCTCTTCTGAATAGATTATAGCCAGGTATGGCTATATCCCAATCATGTGATTTGTTTAGCCATGTTTCTGTAATGGCCACAATGTCCAAATCCATTTCCACCATTAGGGCTTCTAGGTCTGGAACTTTGTTGGCTAAGCTTCGAGCATTTGTGCTCATAGCTTTCCAGCATTTAACTGGCTTGCATGTATTTAGCATTGATTTTGTTCTGCCTACATCTTCCCACTTGTTTATGATGTGTGGTTTAAATGTGTGGCTGTTTCTGATTTTAATCTGCTTTTGCAGGGGGTGACGTCCCGAGCTTGACCTTCCACATCCGTCATCCTCTTTTTCTAGTTTAAATGCATATCCACATATTGCTTGTATTTTTCACTTAGGATTCTTTTCCCTGCGACAGAGAGATGTAGTCCATCAGCACAGTATAGTCTCTTGTTGTTCCATCTGTTACCCCAGTCGCAAATAAATCTGAATCCTTCTTACATAAGAACATAAGATATGCCATACTGGGTCAGACCAAGGTCCATCAAGCCCAGTATTCTGTTTCCAACAGAGGCCAATCTAGGTCATATGTACCTAGCAGTTTCCCCAAGAGACATAAGTTCCACAATGCTTGTACTGGGTTTAAATACCAAACGTTACAATTACTCCAAAATCAGACTTATCTTAAGTTTTGATCTTAAGTTTCTTAAGATAAGTCTGATTTTGGAGTAATTGTAACGTTTGGTATTCAACCTTAAGAACCTTATTCATATGGTCGTTGATGCTATTGGAGCACAAAGCTCATGGGAGATCCACCCAGAGCAGTGCCAACTTTTGTCTGAGACCATAGGTTCTTATTGTAAGTGATTTATAATAATTTTGGAAAGCAGTAAAGTAGAGAAATGTGAAAGAAATTTGAATTATATTACCATATTACAGAACATCGGATTGAAGCTTATTTAATTGGAGGGAAAATTCACCGGATTTTTGTACAGTCAATACCCTCTGTAAGTTGACCATCTTAGTCTTTAGGGATATCTTTTGATGCATAGGATGTCTGTGCGTTACAGGTCGCAATCTTCCAGAACCCACTGTGATCCCCTTGTCCCTGGGATATTTGATGCTATGTGGGAGTGGTGGTGGGCATTGTTCAGTTTGTATCCTAGAAGAGGTGTGCTTCATTGCAGCCAGTTCCTCCCTGAGTAGGGTCACCTCTTTATGCATGGCAGCTAGGTCTTCCCTTAGTAGAGTCAGTTCTTTATGCATGGTAGCTGACCTGAGGCACATAGGACAAGCTCTGAGGTTCCATATGATTCGTCTTGGAATGAAAGTACTGCAGTTATTGCACTGAATACACGACATGCCGAATAAGCAGTCCTAGAAGGAGAAGAGGAAGAAGAAGAAGGAAGGAGGAAGAAGATGTGGGCTGTAACCTAAGTTAAGAGGATAGATAGCAACATATGCGAGTACTATATAGGCCAGCGATGGCGAACCTATGGCACGCGTGCCAGCTGTGGCACGCGAAGGCCTTGCAGCTGGCACGCGTGAAGGTCCGCAAAAAAAGAAAAAGCTGGCTCTGACTGCTGCCGCCGACGCAGCCAGGGCAGAATGCAGCGTCCCGCGGGGCCCCCTCCGCCCGCTAAGCCCCTCTGCAAGGGCTTTCAGATTCGCGAGGGAGAGCGTCTCCCTCGCGTCTCTGTTAAGCCCGCAGGGGCTAATGGGAAATTTCCCATCAGCCCCTTTAGACGCGAGGGACTGATGGGAAATTTCCCATTAGCCCCTGCGGGCTTAACAGAGACGCGAGGGAGATGCTCTCCCTCGCGAATCTGAAAGCCCTTGCAGAGGGGCTTAGCGGGTGGAGGGGGCCCCGCGGGACATTGCAATCTGCCGCGGCAGCAGCCAGAGCCTGCTTTTTTTTTTTTAAAAATTTGCCAGGGGGGGTTAGGACTGCTAATGGGCAGGGAGGAGGAGGGGTTAGGACTGCTAATGGGCAGGGAGGAGGAGGTGGGGGTTAGGACTGCTAATGGGCAGGGAGGGAGGAAGGGGGGTTAGGACTGCTAATGGGCAGGGAGGGAGGGAGGGGGGGTTAGGACTGCTAATGGGCAGGGAGGGAGGGGGGGGGTTAGGACTGCTAATGGGCAGGGAGGGAGGGAGGGAGGGGGGGTTAGGACTGCTAATGGGCAGGGAGGGAGGGAGGGAGGGAGGGGGGGGGTTAGGACTGCTAATGGGCAGGGAGGGAGGGAGGGGGGGTTAGGACTGCTAATGGGCAGGGAGGGAGGGAGGGGGGGGTTAGGACTGCTAATGGGCAGGGAGGGAGGGGAGGGGGGGTTAGGACTGCTAATGGGCAGGGAGGGGGGGTAAGGACAGCTAAGGGGCAGGGCGGGGGGGGGGGTTAGTACTGCTAATGGGCAGGGAGGGAGGGAGGGAGGGAGGGGGGGTTAGGACTGCTAATGGGCAGGGAGGGAGGGGGGGTTAGGACTGCTAATGGGCAGGGGGGGGCGGGCGGGCAGGGGGGGGCGGGCGGGCGGGGGGGGTAGGACTGCTAATGGGCTGGGGGGGTTAGGACTGCTAATGGGCGGGTGGGCGGGCGGGCGGGGGGGGTAGGACTGCTAATGGGCTGGGGGGGTAGGACTGCTAATGGGCTGTGGGCTGATGGGGGCTGTCTGGAAATGGGGTGATGGGGGTTAGGACTGGTAATGGGTTTATAGGGGGGCTTTAACTGAAAATGGGTGATGGGGGTTTAGGACTGGAAGTGGGTTGATGGGGGGGGGCTAAGACTGGTATTGGGTTGGGGGGTTGCTAGGACTGGAAATGGGCTGATGGGGGGCTAGGACTGGAAATGGGCTGATGCAGGGACTAGAAGGAAATGGATGCTGGGTGAGACTGGAACTAGAAGGGAGCTGATGTTGGGGGAGGATTAGAATGGGATGGGGCTGGGAGAGTAAAATGGAGAGGGGAAAAATATATTTTGTGTGGGAGGGATGAAAAATCTACAATTGGCCGGGTATTGGGAGAGTAAGTGGTGATTGAGGATGGAGGGGTAAAATTTGTGTGGATGAAATAGGAATGAGGAAAGAGCAAAAGGAGAAAAATTAGTATGTTAAAGCAGATGTAGAGAGAGAGAATGGAAAAAAAACTAGAAGAGAGAAGAAAGAACAAATGGACAGCAGACGATGGACAGTTAGCAGAAAACATGAAGAAACCAGAAGAAAGTGGCTGGAGCAATTGCAACTGAAAAAAATGCACAAAAGGTAGAAAGATATCTCTTTATTTTGAATTTATTAACTGGAATATGAAAGCTCTGGGAAATGTGCATCATTAACGTCTGCGCTTTGTTTGGTACAAGAGGAAATTAATTTATAGTTTTATTTCTACAGTGGTGTTGTACATTCCAAGTTTGGCTTTTGGGGTTTCCAGTTTAATTATTGCCTTCCTGTTTCTAAATTGTGATTCCTTGTTTGGTGATGGTCTATGTTCTGCATGTGTAACTGAGCTGAGGTATTCTATTTATGTAATTCCTATTTGACATTGCCACTTGTTCTCTTTCCCCAGTATTCTCTGAAATGTATTGGTTTAATATTTGCAGTGTTGCCTTTTGATAGGTAGGGTATGGTGCTTTGTGAGTCCTGGTAATGCTGTCAGGGTACGGCGGGTTTGCTATGGGTTCTAAATGGGCAGCGTTTGTAGTAGTTCCTAATGTGCCTGGCGGTTGGCACTGGATTATAGTAATGTAGAAATCTTTTAGTCTTTCTTTATCCATACACTCATTAAGAGACATGTTTACTAAAAGTTAGTGTATGGTAACATTATGCAAATATTTATGCAAATAAGGCCACTTATGCAAATTAGGCCCCGCACCGAGTCTCCGCACATGGCCCCGCACCCCCCTTGGGCCGCCCCTGGGTCCCTTTACAGCAACAGGATAAAATCAAAATAAACTGAACCATCTAATTTCTCAATAGGGGTGTCCTGCATGGAGTGGTGGGTTTACCCCTAAACAGGGACGTGGGGAGGGGTTGTTGTTAAGTGCCGTCGAGTCGGACTTGACTCATGGCGACCCTCTGGATAGCTATCCTAAATTGTGTTCGGTCTTGAGTCAGGCGGCTCATTGTTGACAGACTGGTACCCGTAGCTGCTGTTATTGTATCGATCCATCTCATTGCTGGCCTTCCTTTTTTGCGTTTACCTTCTATCTTGCCAAGCATGATGTCTTTCTCTAATGATCTCTGTCTTCGCATGATGTGTCCAAAGTATGAAAGTCGAAGTCTTGTCATCTGAGCTTCTAAAAAAAGCTTAGGTTTGATCTCCTCTAGTACCTACTGATTTGTTCTTCGGGCAGTCCATGGTATACACAGTATTCGCCGCCAGCACCCTAATTCAAAGGCATCAATTTTCTTCCTGCCTAGCTTTTTCACTGTCCAGCTTTCACATCCATATGATGTTATTGAAAATACCATGGCTTGAACAAGTTGAATCTTTGTATGGAGAGAGACATCTCTGCTCTTGAGAATCTCATCTAGGTCTTTCATAGCCATTCTGCCAAGAGCAATGCGTCATCTGATTTCTTGACTGTTTGTTGCTTCTTTATTGATAGTTGATCCAAGTAGTTTAAAGTTGTTTACGATTTCAATTTCTTCTCCTTCAACGATGAACCTGTTAATAATGCCAGTTGTCATGATCTTTGTCTTCTTTACATTAAGGTGCAGGCCCATTTTGAGACTATGTTCTTTGATTGTGAGAAGCAAATGTTTCAGATCATCTTCACTTTCAGCCAGTAATATGGTATCATCAGCATAGCGAAGGTTGTTGATGAGTCTTCCACCAATCTTCACACCTCTGTTGTCTTCATACAATCCTGCTTCTCTGATGATTTGTTCTGCATATCAATTAAACAGGTAGGGGGAAACTATGCAGCCTTGTCTTACACCTTTGCTTATTTTAAACCATTCTGTTTCTCCTTGATCCGTTCGAACTGTTGCTTCTTGATCAGTGTACAGATTGTGCAAGAGTACGATCAGGTGTTCTGGTATACCCATGCTTCTTAATGTGGCCCAGAGTTTCTCATGGTTTACACAGTCAAAAGCCTTGCTATAGTCGATAAAGCACAAATAGATATCCTTTTGGTATTCTTTAGTCTTTTCAAGGTCCATCTCACATCCGCAATGATGTCTTTCGTTCCTCGCCCTTTCCTGAACCCTGCTTGCACTTCAGGTAGTTCTTGTTCCAGGTATGGTTGTAGTCTCTTTTGAATAATCTTCAGTAGAATCTTGCTGGCATGTGGGATCAGAGCGATTGTGCGATAATTTCCATAGTCAGTTGGATCAGCTTTCTTTAGTATTGGTATAAACACAGATCTTTTCCAGTCAGTTGGCCATGATGTTGTCTTCCATATTTCTTGGCAGAGCCTTGTAAGTACGGTAACAGCTGTATCAGATTGCTGTAATAGCTGGACAGTCAGACTTTGTTTTGGCCACTAGAGGCCACTAAAGGTTTGTTGGAGCTAGAATACTGCAGGGTCAACTCGGCTGCAGAAGAAGCAGCTGTGGTGGTGTTGCAGGACAGCAGTGCCTAGCCAGGATAAAGCAACTCCTCCAGATTCTGGAAGAAGATCAGCAGCAACAGAAAAAGTGTCAGCAGCAGGTTCAACACACTCTGCTGGAACGGCAGCAATAACAGTGGCAACAGATACAGGATCTTATTCAAGCGAAGGGGAAGCTACAGAACAGTTCCCTAGCTCAGTTGACCCTGGCCCTGCAGAGACTGCAACTCCACCCTCCATTGCAAGTGCTTGTTAAAATGACGGCAGAAGATGAACCAGACTACCTCAGTGAACTTTGAATGAACCGCCTGCATGGCTGGGTGGCCAGCGGTGAACAAGGCAGGGCCGGATTTGCCTATACGCCACGTACGCCGTGGCGTAGGGCCCACAGCTGGCAAGGGCCCACCGGAGGGCTTTAGAGGGAGCTGGGGAAGCCCGCGCGAGGCCCCGGCTCCCTCTGTACAGCTGCCAGCGTGAAGAGCCTTTTCCTTCACGCTGGCGGCTGTTTCTGTGAAGCCGCGAATGCTGGGAAAGGTTAAAGGGCAACCTTTAATCTTTCCCAGCATTCGCGGCTTCACAGAAACAGCCGCCAGCGTGAAGGAAAAGGCTCTTCACGCTGGCGGCTGTACAGAGGGAGCCGGGGCCTCGTGCGGGCTTCCCCGGCTCCCTCTGAAGCCCCTCAGACAGCCACGATGCTGTCCGGGGGGCCCAGGACTGCCCGGGGGCACGGGGGGGCCAGGACTGCACGGGGGCATGGGGGGGGCCACGACTGCACGAGGGCGCAGGGGGGCCCAGGACTGCACCGGGGCACGGGGGGGAGACCCAGGACGGCACAGGGGCATGGGGGGGCCCAGGATGGCACGGGGGCACGGGGGGGGGCCCATGACTGCACGGGGGCACTGGGGGGCCCAGGACTGCACGGGGGCAGGCCCAGGACGGCACAGGGGCACGGGGGGGGGGACACGGGGGGGCCCAGGACTGCACGGGGGGGGACCCAGGACTGCACGGGGACACGGGAGGGGGGCCCACAATTTTTCTTGGCGTAGGGCCTCACTCTAGCTAAATCCGGCCCTGGAACAAGGACTACTTATTTGGGGAATCTGCTGACGGGCAGCAGTCAGACTGCATTCCAGGACACCAACCTAGATGGGCGAGCTACATATGCAGCTATAAAGGCTGCCATGCTGGAATGGGTCAGCTGTATCCCAGAGGCCTACCGCCAGTGATTCAGAAGAGAGGGGGCTCCAGATATGAGAACCCTCGGAGGTTCTCCTATTGTTTGAAAGATCTCACATGGAAATGGCTGCAACCAGATGGAAAGACCGGACCGAAATAGCCAAGATTGTGCTATTGGAGCAGTTTTTGGAGGGCTTGACTGCCCTGATGAAAAAGTGGGTACATCATTATCCCAGGCTTACACTAGAGAGTGCACTAGAAATATGAAGCCCAGCCGGTGACTGAAGCAGATAGTGAGAGGGGGAAGTCGTCACCTGTTAGCCCAGGAGGATGGAAGGGGAAGCCAGAACGGAGGTTGGCTCCCATGTTCCGACCCCCAAAGTCATCTCCTAGGTGAGGGCATGGGCCCAGGCATGGCCCTTCACCTGTTTTAGGTGTGTAGCCCGGAAACACTTTACTCAGGAAGGTCCCCTGGGTATGGAAGAACCTATGGAGGTCGGCCTAACCTCCCCTCATACCTGCTCTTTTGTGGACACTCCTTACCCAGGGGCACAGAACTTTGATTCCTGTGCAACTTGAGGGAACCTGCCTCCAGGCCTTGATAGACTCCAGAAATATGTGGGCCCTCATTTGCTGGGAAACAGTAACCCAATTTTAAATTGACTATGCAAAAACCATAGCACTGGCATGTGTGTATTGAGATCAGAGGCAGTATCTAACGGCGCAAGTTTTACCTAAGACTCCAGCGGGGCAAGCCACATTCATGGTTGTGGAGCTGCCCTGGCTCCCGTATCCAGTGGTGATCAGCTGAGACTACTCAAACTTCAAAGCGATACGGGCCCAACTAACTGACAGCTCTGCTAAGTCAAACTAGAAAGATTTCCCAGAGATTTTCCCTGAAAGAGCCGGATATAATTGTTGAGAATCCCAAGCCTGCTAAATCCCAGAGTTGGCATTGCTGGGGAAAGTGACACTACCAACAGAATCTGGGAATGGCTATGGGAGAAGGATCCGGGGAGGGAAAGCCTAAGGAAGGACCCCCTGGTGATAGCTCAGGGCTCAGCGGTAGTAACCCAAATACAATTCTCCCTATCCCAGAATGGTTGCTGGGGGAAGACCCAGGGAGCTTCAGAAGTGCTTGGCAAGAAGATGAGTCCCTTAAACATGCCCGAGAGCAGGTTTTGGAAGTGGATGGGGTTTTGGTAGGTGACAGAAAGTCCCCTGCAAGAACCTTTCCCTATTTTGTGCTAAAGGGAAACTTTTATTATACGTGGTGGCTGAGGATGACCTAGAGGGGGAAGAAGAGAACAACTGATAGTTCCCTGGCCCTATCATCAGCAGGTGTTATCATTGGCCCATAGCCATTTATTAGGGAGATACCTGAGGATGGAGAAAACACTGGAGCATGTTTTAGCCCTATTTGTTTAGTCCAGGGTCCATAAACGGGTGCAGTTATATTGCCAGTCATGCCCCTCCTGCCAACTTCATAACCCCACCAGGCCAATCTGCCCCTCTGTGCCTATCATTAAAACCCTATTTGAAAGAGTGGCCAAGAACCTAGTAGAACATTTGGAGAAAACCACCCGAGGCAACAAGTATATTTTAGTCATACTAGACTATGCTATCCGATATCTGGAGGCCATTGCTCTAAGGAATATGAAGACTACTACGATTGTGAATGCCCTCTGGGAAGTACTCTTGTGAGTGGGAATACCCAATGAGAGCCTCACAAATCAAGAAACACCCATTGTATCCAAAGTGATGAAGCAAGTGTGTGCCTTGGTGAAGGTCAAGATGCTGCGAGCATCAGTATATCACCCACAGATGGATAGCCTCATCAAACGATTCAATAAACCTCTGAAACAGATGTTTAAAATGCTTGTACAGAAGGATGGGAATTGGGACATTCTCCTACCCTATCTGATATTTGCCATCTGTGAGGTACCTCGGAGTTCCATGGTGTTTTTGCCTTTTGAGTTGCTGTTCAGAAGATAGCCAAAAGGCATATTAGACGTGATAAGGGAAACCTGTGAAGAACAACCCCATGCTGGGCATAATTCGGTGGAGTACATTATACAAATGCAAGTCTGGTTGAGGAAAGCCAGAGATGTGACCAAACTCAGTCTGGAAAAAACCCAAGCCAAGCAGGCCAAGGGCTACAATCGGGTAGCTGTGCACCACACCTTCCAACTAGGTGACAGAGTTTTAGTCTTGCTCATCCGAGAGCAAGTTACTCTGCAAATGGCAGGGGCCCTATGAGGTAGAAGAGAAACTGGGGCCTGTTAACTGCAAGACTGCTCAGCCAGATAAACGGAAGAAAGCCAAAATTTACCATATCAACCTATTGAAAAAGTGGACTCCGGTGACAGCTGTAGTGGTACAGGGAGATGATTTTGGACCAGAAATTTCATCCTTATTGGATCCAACTCAAGTCCTGATTGGAGATCAGCTCTCTGCTGCCCAGACAAGAGATCTAGGTTTGAGCCACTGGAACCTAAAGGTGTTTTCTACCTGCCCGGGATGAACCCACTTCATTTGTCATGATATCATTACGGATCCTGGGGTAGTTATCCGGTAGCTACCTATTGAATTCTGGAAGCCCACTGACAGGCCATTGCTAAGGAACTGGAAGATATGCTTAACCTGGGAATGATAGAAGACTCTATGAGTGACTGGTCATCCCCTATCATCTTGGTTCCCAAATCAAATGGAAGCATCAGATTCTGCACTGACTTCCAGAGGGTCAATGCAGCTTCCAAACTGGAAGCATATTCCATGCCCAGAGTAGATGAGCTAATTGAGTGACTTGGTGGAGCACGCTTTATATCAACTTTGGATTTGATCAAAGGATACTGGCAGATTTAATGGTTGAAGGCCCTTTACTGCGTGTATCAGAGCGGTTTACAAATATATTCTAATAGGCACTTTTTTTTTTTAATTTCCTCGTCCCCAAAGGGCAACAGTCCCCTTTGAGAGTCTGCAGCCCAGAGTTCAGGGCTGGGAGGGTATGGCTCACAGGGAGAGGTTAAGAACCCAGTAAACTGAAGGAGAGAGAGAGACCCGTGGAGCCAGATGTCCTTCCAAGACAAGCCATGCAAAGGAGTTCTGAGGTAGGAGCTTTAACTGGGGCTGGAGGAAGAACCAGGAGAACCAGCTTGTGAAGAACCATCAAGCTGGGACAGCATAAAAGCTAACTTTGTTTTCTGTGGACTGCTGTGTTTCCTGTATTTTAGCTTTGTGAAGGTTTAACAAGTTGGGGCAGAATAAAAGTTCATATTGGTTTCCCTGATTTGCTGTCTGTTCCATGTTTTAGTGAAAACCCCTTTTGACTGCACATCACATTACCACAGTAACTTTTAAAAATGTATGTTCTCCTGGCACGTTATACAAAAACGGCCAAAATGGATGATTGAAGAAACTCTGAATTAGAACGCTAAAATATGCTCAAGGATCCATTGAATGATGCTGAGAAGATCAAGGAAAGGGGGAAAGAATACACAGAATCATTATATTATAAAGATCAAGTGGATCAACAGCCATTTCAGCCTGTACCTTATGACCAGGAACTGTTGGTGATAATGCTTTCAGTGTTGCTTTGATTTTTTTTCTTTTATCAAACAAAGTACTGGGCATTGATGGTATTCCCATGGAATTATCAGCAAAATTATACTTATGATCATTCAGTGGAGACTACAACCATCCCAGGAATAAGAACTGTTAAAAACCCAACTCTTGGAATCTGCTTTTAAATCTTGATGCTCCTCAATCTCTTGTCCACTACCTATGTGTATCTTATCATACTCTTCTCCCCTGTTTTGCTTTGTCTTGATCAGATTGTAAGCTCTGATGTGCAGATTTTGTGTTTTACATCTATTTGTACAGCACCGCATATGCATTGTAGTGCTATACAGATGATGAGTAGTATTAATAGTTGCCTGAAATGTAAGAAGGATTCAGGAAAGGTCAAGGAACAAGACACATCATGGCAGATGGATCCTCGAAAAGACAAAAGAATATCCACATGTTTCATTGACTCAGCAAGGACTTTTATTGTGTAAGAAGAATGGATATACCAGAATACCTGATAGTTCTCATGCACAACCTTTACAATGACCAGGAAACAAGAACAGAACAAGGAGAAACAGAAAGGTCTAGAACTGATAAAGATGTACAACAAGGCTGAATGCTTTCCTCATATATCTTCAGTTTTTCTGCAGAACAAATCATCAGAGAAGCAGGACTATATAAATAAAACCAAGGTGTAAATTTTGATGGAAGAGTCATCAACAACCTCACTGTGCTGATGATGCCACTTTATTGGCTGAAAGCAAAGACAATCTGAAATATCTGCTTAACAAGATCAACAAACAGTCTTAAATTAGGTCTGCACCTATACTGAAGAAGACAAAGATCCAGACAATTGAAAAAATCAGTACTTTCATTCTTGATGAAGAAGAAACATATGATAGACAACTTCAACCTACTTAGATCCATAATTAATAATGAAAGGACAAGCAATCAAGAATCCGAAGACACATATGGGCAGAAAGACTAATGCGCACTTTGTGCGCAAATAACGCAACTTATATGCAAAAATTCCACCACGCCAAATGCAGTAAAGAGATTGACGCATGCATAAACAGCAAAGGAAAAGTATGCACACACAGTAATGCCGAGCATATTTAAATAATATGCAAATGAGCTGCACATATTAAAATAGCATATATTAAAATGATCTGTGCCCGATGCAGAGAAACACATAGAGGATTATGTAACCAGTAGGAGTGCCAGTATCTCTACGCCTGGTCTGAGGTGGCTTAAACATCTTGCGCATGTAGGGAAAGACCGTTTCAGGGTATGTACCGATGAACGTGAAAATTTCTGCATGTATCTTTTCAACATATAAGCAAAAGTTCGACATTCAAAAAGAGAACTTTTTTGCTTCTTATCCGTGTATGGTTTTTGCACTCATTGATACTATTTGTCTTTTATTTTAGGTCTCTGTTGTGATTTCATAAAAAAAATGTTTTTGGGAGAAATATTATTCATTATTATGGGGTGAGTGCCAAAAGAACCTGCATGTCCTGTGCATATAATGTGAGCGTTTGACATATACGCACATGCCTATACAGTCACTTGTTGCACATCTCTTATTGCGCATGCATTGGCTCCCCTCCATTCAACTTTACGCTGATGTTTTGCACACAGTTCATTTGCATGCACACCCTTTGCTGAATATCAGCGTTGAAATCTTGCATTATCAGCGAATTATGAAAACACATACACAGCTAATAGCACGCATTGGCCTGATTGTTCTTGACAGAAAGCTATGAAGACCCTAGACAAGATTTGATGCGTCCAAGCCATTGGATTTTCAATAACATTTTATGGATATAAATGTTTGATAATGAAAAAGCAAGACAGGAAGAAAATCAATGCCTTTGAATAATGATGCTGGTGAAGAATACTGTGTACGTAAGAACATAAGAAATGCCATACGGGGTCAGACCAAGGTCCATCAAGCCCAGTGTCCTGTTTCAGTTTGTATTGGGCAAGCAGTAGATTTCCCAGGTCCTGTTCAATAATGGTTTATGGGTCTTTCCTCCAGGAACTTTTCCAAACCTTTTTTATAAACCCAGCTATGCTAATAGCTTTTACTACATCCTCTGGTAATGAATTCCAGAGTTTGATTACACATTGAGTGAAAAAATATTTTCTCTTATAGTCTTAAAAGGATTACACTGTAGCTTCATGTCATGTCCCCTAATTTTTCTTCTTTTTGATGGCGTAAACCATCAATCTACATTTACATGTTCCACTCCATCCAATAATTTCTAGATCTCTATCATATCTCCCCTCAGCCGCCTCTTTTCCAGGTTGAAGAGCCCTAACCTTTTAAGCCTCTCATAGGGATATCCTTCCATCCCCTTTACCATTTTTGTGACTCTTCTCTGTACCTTTTCTAATTCTGCTATATCCTTTTTAAGATACAGTAACCAGACTTGCACACAATATTCAAGGTGTGGTCATACCATGGAATGATACAGAGGAATTATAAGATCTTTTGTCTTATTCTCCATTCCTTTATTTATTATTCCTAGCATTCTATTTGCCTTCTTGGCCACTGATGTACACTGGGCAGAGGATTTCAACATATTATCCATGATGATGCCTAAATCTTTTTCCTGGGTGGTGGTTCCTAATGTGGAACCTTGCATGTGTAACCATAGTTTGGGTTGTTCTTTCCTAGGTGCATTTTATTTATTTATTTATTTATTTACATCTCTTATATACCGCACTATTTGCGATCAGCGCGGTTTAATATGGACAAGTGCATAACTTTGCACTTGTCCATATTAAATTTCATCTTCTATTTGAAAGTCCAGTCTTCCAATTTATTAAGGTCCTCTTGTAATTATTCACAATCCTCTTGTATTTTAACAACTTCGAATAATTTTGTGTCATCTGCAAATTTGATTACCTCACTCATTATACCCATTTCCAGGTCATTTATGAATATGTTAAAAAGCAATGGACCCAGCACAGATCCCTGGGGTACTCCACTATTCACCTTTCTACAGATTAGTAAGACCTTCTTTGGCTAAAGCCATGTTTATTTATTTATTTACATTCTCTTATATACCGCGCTATTCTGCATCAGTGCGGTTTACATTGAACAAACTGAAATTACATTGAACAGGGCTTTCTCTCATTAAATCATGATTATCTACATGCTCAGTAATTTTGTTCTTTATAATTGTTTCTACCATTTTGCCTGGTACTGACGTCGGACTCATCGGTCTGTGGTTTCCCAGATCACCCCTGGAGCCTTTTTTAAAAATTGGCATTACATTGGCCATCCTCCAATCTTCAGGTATTACTGATGATTTTAATGATAATTCACAGATTACTAATAGTAGGTCAGAAATCTCATATTTCAGTTCTCGCAACATCCTCTGATATATACCATCCGGTCCATGTGGTTTGCTATAATTTAGTTTTTAAAATAGTTGTAATACATCTTCCCAGTTTATCAATATTTCTTTCAATTTTTCCAATGCATCACCTTTAAATACCATTTCAAACTTGGCTCTTCAGTAAAGATCAAAGCAAATAATTCATTCTGTCTCTCCTCTATGGCCTTGTCCTTGTTTAGTGCCCCTTTTACCCCTCTATTATCTAATGGTCCAACTGATTCTCTCACAGGTATATATCATGAACTGCCTGAAAAACAAATCAGTCAGTACTGGAGGAAATTAAACCTGAACTTTCCTTGGAAACACAAATGATAAGACATTTTATTATTATTATTATTATTATTATTATCATTAATTTATTACCTTATATAATTTACTTCAATATACAGTCAAGTGAGGAAATTTAGACATGAATAAATCAAAAAACATACAGCAACGCCTCAAATATATAACCATACACCTCAGCAGACCACAAATAAAGAAATTCAAGATCTAAGAAAGGAAATATTTTCATAAGAAGCAATAGAAAAATTGCAAGGTCTAACATCTCCCTCAAAAGACCACTTCCAACAAATCATAGTGTGCCACTGAGGTTCCACCTACACATTAGCTCCCTCCCTTGTCACAAGAAAATCATTAAGTTGTCTCTGTTCATTAAACACAAACATTTCACCCACACATGCAAGAAATCCTAAAGCAAAAGTAAGGCCCAGGACGAAAACTCTCAGTTGTAGCTCCAGGAAATCCTGTCATCTCTTCTGCGTAGACCTAGACAAATCAGGAAAAATACATATCTTTGTACTGAAAAAACAGCTTATTAATATTGTGAAAATATAAATGCAGAACAGAGTTGCTGTCAAGTTGCAACAGGTGTTGTTCTTTGGGTGACCACCTCTAGAGAGGTCTCAAGAAAGTCCACAAGGTTTAAGCCCTCAGGACTCCCACCTCCAGCAGGAGGAGAGGAACCTTCTAGTGAAAGATATGGTGCCCTCACCAGAGGTGGAAGCACCTCATCCAACATCCACAAAACTTCAGTCAACTATCTTTTAACCATATCCACAGAAGCAACCAAGGGAGACCTAGGGAAGGTCAGAAAACGAAAGTTATTCCTTCATGCTTGATTGTCCAAATATTCCAACCTCTGATGGATTAAACGTCTGTCCTTCACCAACATTTGAACTTCGTTAACTTTTGGCTCCAGCACATCCCACCTTTTATCCAGATATCCCAGTGCTAGAGACTGATCCACCACACTCTGGGACACAATGGCCAAGTCACCCACAAAACATGCAGAGGAAAACTAAGCCCTTGCATGGCAACATAGAGAGACTCCATAGTCACCGCATCTGCCTGAGCACCTTGAAGTTGAAACAAGCACGGACTAAATTCACCCCCTCCCCATGCGATTTCACTCATGGTCCTCTGCAAGCATTCCACACTGCAGACTGAACCCAGTTCCAAGAGGGGAGAAGAAACTGCCACAGGAGTGCCTCCAGGTAGAATGGCTCCACCATCCTCTTTGGCATGAGAACCCTCCATCTTCTCCGCTGGCCAATTACTTCTGGGTCTGGGTGGCGGTGTGCATGCAATCGGGCTCAGAGAAGCCCCTTCACTGCTGTTCATATACTGAGCTGTGGGCTGACTCAAGAAGGGGATCCCTGAAGAATCGGCAGACACCCAAAAGCCCTCCAATATCGTCTGCCACAGTAAATGAGTCTGGGAACAGTCTGGGAACCGTCTGGGAGACCAGTTTTGAATTTCCCTTTGTGTTTACCATCACACAGGCAAGGCTAACTGCCACTGATGAGATGAGAGGCAAAAACATTCTGCTGGTGCCGCTAGGCCAGCACCATCTTGAATCATGACAAGACTTTGACTTTCATACTTTGGACACATCATGCAAAGAGAGAGATTATTAGAGAAAGATACCATGCTTGGCAAGGTTGTAGGTCAACCCAAAAGAGGAAGATGACGATGCAGTAGATTGATACAATAACAAGAGCTAAGCATGCTATTCTATCAATTAGCCACCTGACTGAAGATTGAACACTACTACTACTACTAAGCATTTATAAAGCGCTACCAGGCGCACGCAGCGCTGTACAATGAAAACACAAAAAGACAGTCCCTGCTCAAAAGAGCTTACAATCTAAAAAGACAAAGCAAGAAAAGGAGTAGAAAAAGATAAAAACAAGGGCAAAGAGACAAAAGCAGGAGAGACAGGACAAAGGAAAGAAATAAAATAGGGGAAGGAAGGAGAACAGCAAAATTAAGAGCCAAAGGCAGAGGCAAAAAGATGAGCTTTTAACTTGAGTTTGAAGAGGGGCAAAGAAGATGCCTGACGTATAGACAAAGGAAGTTTATTCCAAGCAGAAGGAGCAGCAAGGTGAAGAGAGCGGAATCTGGAGTTGGCAATAAAGGAGAAGGGCATAGCAAGAAGCAACTGGGAAGAAGAACGGAGTACACGAGAGGGGAAATAGGGAGAAATGAGAGAAGAAAGGTACTGAGGAGCTACAGAGTGAATGCACTTATAGGTCAGAAGGAGAAGCTTAAAGTGAATTTGGAAACGGATAGGGAGCCAGTGAAGAGATCTGAGGAGAGGAGTGATGTGGGCAAAAGGAGGCTGATGGAAAATCAAACGGGCAGCGGAGTGCTGAATAGACTGAAGAGGGAAAAGATGAGACTGAGGGAGACCAGCAAGAAGGAGGTTGCAATAATCAAGGCGAGAGGTGATTAAGGAATGGATGAGGGTTTTACTAGTGAGCTCAGAGAGAAAGGGGCGGATTTTGCCAATGTTGAAGAGAAAGAAACGACAGGTCTTAGCGATAAGTTGGATAGGAGAGGAGAAAGAGAGCGAAGAGTCAAAAATAACACCCAAATTGCGAGCAGATGAAACAGGTTGGAGAACAGAGCCATCAACAAAAACTGAAAAAGAAGAAGGAGAAAGAGAAATTTTAGGAGAAAAAACAAGAAGTTCAGTCTTGGCCATGTTCAATTTCAGGCGACGATGGAACATCCAGGCAGCAATGGCAGAGAGACAGCAAGAGATCTGGGACTGGAAAGCAGAAGAAAGCTCAAGAGTAGAGAGATAGATTTTGGGAGTCATCAGCATAGAGATGGTACTGAAAACCATGAGAGGAAATAAGCGCACCAAGGGATTGGGTATAGAGAGAAAAAAGAAGGGGACCCAAGACAGAACCCTGGGGGACACCAAGCGAGAGCGGGGTAACAGAGGAGGAGGAGCCACCAGAACATACACTAAAGGAGCAATGGGAGAGATATTGTTTTTATTGTATAAGTGGCTATATTGTTCACTTTATTTTATTTTATATTGCAAGCTGCATGCCCCCTGAGGAAGGCATTGCCGAAACGCGTTGGGGGGTTTTCCAATAAAGATTCCTATGACCATTATATGTCTTTTGCTCCTTGTGTTCCACTAGCTTCCACTGCAAGAGCGAGCGCTCTCTTTTATGTTTACCATCCCGTCGGGCTGTCCATCCCCGCTATTCATAGCACAGAATTAATCCCCTTATTGGGTTCAATAAATATATAAATATTAAAATGAAATTATCTACATAACAGCAACCCTTATCCAGATAATTCCCTTATTACTTTATTACCTCTCCTCTCTTATCTCTCCCTACACCCCTCATCGGGAACTCTTCTCATCAAATAAATCCCTTCTATCTGTGCCCTTCTCTTCCACTACCAACTCCAGAATTTGTTCAGTTCGCCTTGCTGCACCGTATGCCTGGAACAGACTGCCTGATCCAGGCTAAAAACGTATCTCTTCAAGGCTGCTTTTGGATCCTGACCCTTTAGGCTTCTTTATCACTCAGGTGCATCAAGACCTTCTGTTGTCTGTGTTGCATAGGTTGTAAACTCTATTGAACAGGGACTGACTCCAATGCAGAGCTGTACCGATCGTGAAATGTGCCCTGTGTGACTTGCACATCGGGCGCGTGTTCCCCCCCCCCCCGGCACCTCCATCTAGCCACTTTATGGGGGGTGGGAGATGTGCAAGTCACCGGCACGCTAAGGAGGTCTAGTCCCTTCCGGAGGGACCAGACCTGCTTAGTGTGCCGCGAGAAGGCTTAAGGGGCGCATTTCGGCTGTCTGTCGTTGCCTGCCGCCGCTGAGAGAAGAAAAAGTGGTGGCGGCAGGCAATGGCAGACAGACGAAATGTGCCCCTTAAGCCTTTGCACCCTGTGTGGCCGCAACGTTCGCACAGGGCTAGGTACAGTCCTGCTCCAATGTGTATATGTACAGTGCTGCATACGCCTTGTAACACTATACAAATAATAAGTAGCAGCAGATGGCACTATCTATGGATTTTCAGTGGTACTATATACATAGTGCTGCCTCAAACCCTTCCAGACCACCCTGGCACTATTTGCATAGTGCCAGAGAGCTGTGTGGGTGCAGCATAAGCAGAGCACCAAGTTATGTACATAGCGACAATATTCAGTCTGCTATCCAAATAAAGTTAGCATAGCAAAAAGGCCTAGCTGGATAGTAATGCAGTAACCGAGGTATCCGGATGCCCATCCTTTTGCTGGCGGCAGCCATAACACTTTGCCACCACTCCCGCCAAACCCCTTTGCTTTCACATTTCCCCCCCCCCCCCCCAACAAAGACACACAGACCATAAGATTGGTGAACAATTAGTTGGTCGCAGCTTTATTTATAACAATGGAAAACCGGCCGAACATAGGCCAACAAACGTTCTTAATCAAAACGTTCCCCCCCCCTCCACCTCCCGAATTCCGGATGATACCCCACCAGCCATTTCTAGCAAAGCGGTGCATCATCCACCCCCCCCCCCCCATTTCCCCTCCGCCCGCCTTGCCATGTTATTAGCAAAGGCCGGCATTTTCCCACCGGGCAGAGACCACAACCGTGATGTCTCTCCCAACCTGGAGCAATGCCGCTCCTCTGCCAAGCGGCATTCACCTCCAATGCCCCACCAGGTCGGCGAGCGCCGGCTCGCTACCCCGCCACCGGCACAAGGTAGCTCAGCTATCCTTGTGCCGCCCCCCCCCCAAAGAAAGCTGCGACCAACACCAATATTCAATAGCCTCCTGCCAGTCATTCAGCAACAAATCCTGGCCAACAGGAGCAAGGTGCACACCGTCCAGGTGGTACAGGCCACTGCACCGGATGTCCGCCCAGGGATGCAACACCTGCCGTCCACCTGTTTGCTGAACCCACCGCCCGATCTGCCTATTGATTTTGATCAGGCCCCTCGACCACCGCCGCTGTGTCCAACAGGCGGGGCGAGGGATTATATCCGACCACAAAATGGCCACATCCAGAAAAAGTTCCTGCAGCAGACCAAGGTCCCTCTGAACAACTCGGATGAGCTGCCTGCAGGACCAACTCACCAAGTCGTTGCCTCCCAAGTGAATCAAGAGCCCGACTGGCCGCCGACGCTGTGCCATCTGTGCCTGGACGAAGTCCACGAGCTGCCACCACCGCATTCCACGTTGTCCCATCCAGCATAGGCGAACTCCAGAAGCCGCTAGACCAAGATGTAGTCCCAATGGCCTCGACACCGCCCTCCGCTCGGCCCAGTAGACGAATGAATGGCCGATGACCCACCATTCGCTGGAACCGACACCATCTGAAAGGACAAAGCGGACTGCCACCAGCAGGCAACTCTGAAATAGGAAGAAAATTGTTAGCAGACCCCCCCCCCCACAACCCGGCAACCCCGTGCCACCAGTGCAACCGCGAGACGGCATCGCCGCACCACCCGGATGCAGCAATCGACCCCTTAAGGTCGCACATACCCTTCATACGCTCCAGAGCGCCACCTCCCGATCCGTTGAATCACCGACCCCTCCAGCCCCGCCGCCGCCGCACTGGTGGCTGCGCCGTTCCGGAAAGAATGCGACGCAAAGCTCCGTTCGTCGTAACCTAAGGACCGCAGTGCCAGGCGCAGCACCGCCGTAAACTGAAACTGCGTTACCGGCCTACCGTCCTCATGTAAAAAGAAGTAGGAACCATGCAAACCCGAGCGCTTCAGAGAGTAACGGCTCAAAGCTCGCATGGGGCACGAGGGCAAGGGGTAGATGGCGCCCAATACCACCCTACTCCCTTTTCCCGTCTGATCGGTCTTGGACCACGGGAGGAAAATACGAACTTGAGACCCCTGGATGGTGACGTGGGAGGGCTCGAGACCCCCAGGCGCACCCTTCCTGGTGGAGCGTGGCACCAGTTCGCACACGCGAAAGGCCCCAAAAAAGGCAGTCACGAACAATGCATGGAACAAGAGAGCCTCGAAAGGAGAAGCCGCAACACGAGGTAAGACCTCGCAAACGCGCAGCAATAGTTCGTGAGAAACCGGACGTCGCCAGTCCTGGGGCCTGGGGTGAGCCCTAGCCCAACCCGCCAACAGATACCGAACTAGAAATGAAACCCTCGGGTTCCCCCACCCCGCCGCCTTGCAGAAAAAGGAAAAGCCAGCAACTGCGGACGTAACAGCCGTACGAGTCCAACCCGCCTTCTTCGCCCAGAGCACGAATTGACCTATCAACCCCTCGGGCACCTTCCCCCCGCCCCAGCCCCAAGATCTCAGGAAAGCACTCACCTGGGAGTAGCCACGCCGGTACAGGGCCCAAGTGCTGCGTGCCACGGATGTCGACAACAGTGCCATCAGCTCTGGATTCCAACTTTCCAGAGATGCCCCGGGACCGGGGAAGCCGCCAGATCCGCCTTCGGAGCCAACCGCCGAAATTGCGCCCACTGAAAACGGGATAGAGCGTCAGCAATGGAATTCTGGGCCCCAGGCACATGCCGAGCCCTGGCGGTGACATTCATACGTAAGCAGGCTAACACAAAAATCCTCATTAAAGCAGCCACCTTCGGGCAGCGAGGCGCATGGCGATTAATCACCTCCACCACTGCCACGTTATCACACCAAAATACGACCCGCCGATCTCGTAAGCGCTCAGGCCAGACCCAGAAGGCAACCACTATGGGAAAAAGCTCCAGAAAAGCGATGTTCCGCGTCAAGCCAGACTGCACCCACTCGGAAGGCCACGGCTCCGCACACCACGCCCCCTGACAATAAGCCCCGAAACCAAAACTGCCGGCCGCATCCGTAAATAAATGGAGATCTGCATTCGACATTTCAGGGAACTGAATGACCGAGCGACCGTTGAAATCAGCTAGAAAAGAATCCCAGACCCGTAAATCCTCGTGCATTCCCGCCGTCACCCGAATACGGTGATGTGGGAGCTGAACACCTGCCATAGCGAGCGACAACCGCCGAGCGAAGGGGCGCCCCATGGGCAGCACTCTGCACGCGAACGTGAGATGCCCAACTAAAGATTGCAGAACACGCAGAGTAGTCTTGCGCGCAGATCCCACCACAGCTACCAGCCGCCGAAGACAAGCCACCTTCTGCTCCGGCAAGCGGACCACCATTTCCACGGTATCAATCTCAATTCCCAGGAACGTCAGGCAAGTCACAGGCCCCACCGTTTTATTAGCTGCTACTGGAATACCGAAGTCCCCCGCCAAGCGCAAAAAGGTCTCCAGCAATGTGTCACAAGTTGTTTCCCGATCCGGCCCGACGAACAAGAAATCGTCCAGATAATGTACTATAGTATGCAACCCCGTCAACTTCCCCAACACCCAATGCAAAAAGGTGCTAAACGCTTCGAAGTAAGCGCAGGATATGGCACAGCCCATAGGCATGCATTTATCAAAATAATACTGCGACTCGAAGGTAAAACCCAACAAAGGGAAGGACGCAGGATGCACAGGCAGCAGTTGGAACGCCGATTCTATATCTACCTTCGCCAAGGACGCCCCGGCCCTGCATTGCTGCACTGACACAACAGCGGCGTCAAAAGAAGCGTAGCGCACCGTACATTGCTCTCGAGGGATATGGTCGTTCACGGAATCCCCGACAGGAGAGGATAAGTTGTGAATTAACCGGAACTTGCCCGGCTCCTTCTTGGGCACCACCCCCAGCGGGGACACCATGAACGGGGAGAAGGAAGGCTCGCGAAAGGGCCCGGCCACTCTGCCCAGCGCGCACTCCTCCGCAATCTTCTTCCGCACCACCTCCCCCAGAGAGCGCACAGAACTAGCGTTACGCGACCCACCCCCCACAGGGGAACCCTGACACGGGATCCGAAAACCCTCCGAAAAACCCTCCAGTAATACACTCCATGCCCCCCCCCCCCCGCGGTTCGCCCTGCCATACTCCGTCAGCCATGGGCGCATGACTTCGACTCGCACGGGCGTGGGAGCCAAAGACACGAGACCGCCCTCACTTGCCCCCCGCAGGGGCACCTGCCACGCCTCTCCTACTGCATTTAAGGGCCGCATGGCCGCTGCCACACAAGGAACAAGCATGTTTAAATTTGCAGTCTGGGAACGGGCACGAGGATTTGTTAAAACGCCAACAGACGTCTGCGCCTGCCACCCCACCCCTGGGCTGAGGCGCCGGGGTGGCGGCCGACCGAAAGGGCCGCACGCCCCCCAGTGACGTCGCGGCTCCGGCCTTCCCACCTCCCCCGGTGGCCCCAGCAGCCCGGCCCCGCGTGGACATCTGCGTCAACCACAGATTGATGTCCTTCGTGCCCCACGATAGCTGCTTACTCTCTTCCATCATGTCCCTGAACTCCTCGTCGTAGTTCAGCCAAGCCCACCCGTCCTGCGCCTGTGCCGCCGCCAAAATCGTATCGCCGTAAGCCAAGAGCGCTCCATACTGTTCCGGGTAGTAATGACCCCAAACGCTAGCCAACCGTAAAAACGCCCGAGTCCAATTCAAGGTGTTGCGAGAAGGCTTACGCACCCGACCCGCCTTCTCATCCTCCTTGCGCTTTTTCTTACTCTCACCGAAGCGCCTCCGGCCCTCGAGCAGGCGGAAGATATCAATATATTTCCGATGCTTGATCCGGTGCCGCAACTTCCGAGGGACACCCTCACACAGTTCCGCGCAACGAACCACTGCCGACCCACCGCCCACCTCCTTTTCCCTCCCCGCAACCACCGAATCGTCAGAGGAAATCGTGGAAGAGGATGAGGAGGACGAAGAAGCCCTCCGGCAGCGACGCCCGTGTTTGCGCTTAACGGTCTCCTTTTCCCCGGCCACCCGAACCACCTCAGGACCTTGCCCTCCCCCCACCGAACTGCCTGCGCCCGCAGTATACTCACCAGCCGTATGGGGAAGAGGCGAAGACACCAGCAGGTTCGGACCCGCAGCAGCCGGACCGCCCCGCTCCTCCACCGCACTCGCGGAGCCCACTCGACCAGGGTCAGCGCTGTCCATTCCGGGCAAATCCCGCCGAGGAACCTGAGGCAAAAGAGGAGAAAAAGCGGCAGGCCCTGCCCGCAAAGTGTTGGAAGCAACGTTGGGTCCCACTCCCCAGCCCCAGGCTGAGGACTCGAGGCCCCCCGCCTCCCACGCCGCCATCCCCCTCCCCCCCCGGAACGGAGGTCCCGCCGCCCCCGCCACCCCTCCCAATCACCACCCCACTGCGCCGGTCCACACCATGCGCCCCCCCCCAAACGGCCAAGCCCCCGGCGCTCCAAAAAACCCAGCAGGCGGAGCATGCCCGCTCATACACCCAGGACTAGCCCAACCGGAGGAAGGAGGAAAAGGATACGTACCCACTAACCCGCCGCCCTCTACAGGAGAAGCCCCCACCTCTGGGGGCCGGGCCTCCAATGCAGACCCAGCCCTGGAGCGCTCCACCATGGCATTCGCTACATCACCCGAGACTCCTTCCCCGCTCTCCGAGCCAGAAGGCCCAGGCATCCCGCTCCCCCGAGGCACAGCCGAAGCAGCCGGAGCACGAGCCCGCGCGGGCTGGCCCGCTGTACCAGAGCGCATCCTCGGCGCCCTCCCTCTGCCCCGCCCCCCCCCCCCGAGCCACCTCCACCTCCGCCTCCCCCCCAAGAGCAGGCACAGACCCAGGCTTCCCACGCCCCTTCCCCTTAACTGCCGCCCCCCGAGCCCCCACCCTCTTGGGAGCGGCCTTGCCAGACCGGCGGGCCATACTGGCAACTCAGCCCTAGGCGCAGAGTAGTGCCAGGGATTGCAATTGAAATTATGGGGACTGGGTTGGCAGGGGCCCCAGCTGGGAGTTGAACCTGTGACCCTCTGGTCCCACAGGTGCTGGCTGTGTCCGCTGCACCACTGTGGGCACTTCAGGCACTGCTCTCACCAGTAAGTATGAATATATCTATAGAGATATAATATATATATACATATATATATATATATATAACTCTGCACTGATAGCCGCTTAAAGCCGGAGCAGAGATTTTCTTTTTTCTTTTTTTTTTTTAAACTACCGCACCCGATGTGAGGCACAGGCCCTTTTCCGAGCCAGCCAACAGGGCAATCGATGCCCCACAAAGAAACCCCCCCGACGACCCAAAGGGCCCCTCCCGCCAAAAATTTGGAAAACCCGGCGACGGGCAGCCGGCCCGAAATCCGATGCCTCCCCCTCGGCCCAAAAAACCACCGAACTCCCCGACAAACCTTTTGAGCGGCTGGCCACGCTACAAAGAGGGAGAGCGCACGCCAGCGATCTCCCTCGCGTGCCGCCGCTCCGCCCCCCGTCCGGTACCAGCACCAATCGTGAAGCACTACGTGTGCACGTCACTTGCTGGTGCCGGCCGCACTTCTCCCATGCTCTTCCCCCCCCCCCCCACCTGCCAACCGCCGCGATTCCACCGCCAAAAGGCTGGGGCCCCGGGAACCCGGTTACTACCGGCCTCAGGACCCTGCCCTGCGGCGCGGCGACATATAACTGAACGTCGCTGCTATCTAAATAACTCTGGCACTGACTGCATTATGGGAGTCACTTTAGAAGCCCTATTCATGCTATGGATTTCTGAAGGCAGCCATAGAGACATCCAAAGCATGGAGGCTTCCCTGGAGCAATTTTAGAAAGCTTTTTTAAAGATGTCCCCAGTGTGAGGATGTCCAAGGCGAATGGGGTGTGATGGAAGCATGCCTAAGGCATTCCTGAGAACTTGGACTCCCTGACCGATGTCAGAAATGTGCTGGACATCCTGAGCTGCCTCACAGTTTGTACCTGCTCCAGGCATGAATGCAAAGTGCAATGTATGTCTTTCAGTCATAGGCATCTGAAATTGCTTGCTTTGCAGGCAAATATCCAGAGGGTACGCAGGAGGTGGTACACTTATAGCCCCTTTAATTTGCAAGTCGACAAAGAACGCTGACGGACAATGAGGGCCCATGTTTTTGTTATTCCATCTTACTGACTATCCCTGTATGCAACCTTGCTTGAGATGGATGTCCCCGTCCCATAGTTTCCTAACGGGGACATCTAAATGGATTCCGGCATGGGTGCCCACAGCGGGGGCATCTCTTTTTCTAAAATCGGGCTGAAACAGATGCTCCTGGTGTTTTTCTGCATGTTCTGCTCTGGCCGTCCCAAATTGAACTTGGACACCCTTTCTAAAATTAGTTCATTGTAAACCATTTTGACTTGTAGAAAAGTGGTATATAAAATATGTTAAATAAATAAATGGGCGTATATTCAACATCGTGCACTATCTAGATAGCAGTACTGAATATACATAATTATTTAAATCCTGCTGCTGTGGAGTTTAAATATTATTCTGTATTTTGTATGTAAACTGCATGCATATATCAATAGAGCAATGATTCTCAACCTAGTCCAGTAGACACACCCAGTCAGCTGGGAATGGAAGGATGAGATGGAATAAACCAGGCATCTTCATTGCAAAGGCCTATGAGCCAAGGACAGCTCCTATTGGGACAAGGAGGGGCATGTGAGACAGAGTGAGAGAGAAAGGTGGCAACAGGTGGGGAGTTTAAGACAGAATGAGAGAGAAAGGTGGCAACAGGTGAGGAATTTAAGACAGAATGAGAGAGAGAGGTGGCAACAGGTGGGGAATTTAAGACAGAATGAGAGAGAGAGGTGGCAACAGGTGAGGAGTTCGAGAAAGAGAAATTGTGTTGGGGATATGGTCTCATTGGTACATGGCCAGCAGTGTTTTGTTTATTTTATTTATTTAAAGCACTTGATATATCACTTAAGAGCCAAGGCTATCACAATAGTTTACAAACAATAAAAAAAAATGGGGTATCAGCAAAAAAAAAAAAAGGGGAAGGAGAAAAAGAAAATAAGAGGGAGTTTTACAATTCATATACAGGGAGGGAAGCTGAGAGCCGAAAGGAAAGAGAGCAGGCAGTTCTCCAAGGGGAAAAGTTAAGGAGTGTTGTGGTGCTTTGTGAGAAGATATGAATATACATGAGACAGTATTTACAATTTCTCATGTTTATTCATTGTGGAAATTCTGAAAACCAGACTGGCTAGATGTATTCCCAGGACTCAGCTGAAAACATCTGCAGTTGACAATGTTTTCCTATGAGTTTTCCCCCTCCCTTTTTTTTTTTTTTTTTTTTTTTTTTTTAGAAAAAAAAAGGATAGTTTATATTGTGAGCAGGAAAGCTTTGAGTACTGCTCTCATCGACCATGGCCAGATGAGGAAGGAGCAATGGGGATTATTACAGTACACATCAGAGACAGAGAATCTGCAGGAGGTATATGTTACCAGGCAACCAGAAATCAGTGCCTGGAGGAACAGCAGTTCAGATAGGAGGCAAAAAAGAAAAAGGCACAGTAGCAGCAAAACCTAAAGAAAGATATCAGAGCCCAGAAGGGACCATTATAGAAGCAGACAAATCCCGCAAGGCAGGATGGACAAAGAAATACACAGCAGTCCTTTTCCAAAATTAGAAAAGAGCAAACCTGTCAAAAATAGGTTTATGTAGAAATAAGGGTCAATCGGGCTTTTTATTGGAATAGCTTCCCAGAGCCAAGCGTTTTTCATGGGCTCCTGAAATCTGGTCACAGATGTATTATATTCTACCCAAAGAAGGTAATTTTGAGAGATACAGCTTCTGAATGGTATTGGCTATCCTGTGCTTTTCTACAAGAATCATCAATGTCTGCGACTTATCTATATGGCTTCACTCTGTCATTTGTTCAGGAAGTTAGATGTAGAATTTAGATTTTATTGCAGATGATATTTTGCTGTTGATACCACACTGTTTCTTTGGATGATGATCTTACCACCAATGCAATTGTAAAAGATTTTGATAAGATCACACAATGGTTCACTGATATTGATATGAAGATAAACCTTTGAAAACAGAAGCTATGGTCATCTGAGTATGTTGATGAGGCAATAGCTTTCTACAACGCTGCACATTCCCCTGTTCTGGACGCTCTTGCTCTACCCGTGTCACATCCTGTGAGGCATACTGTACCTCAGCCCTAGCTGTCTTCGATTACCTGCTATCTACATTCTTGTGCCCTCTCAGTTGAGCGCATTTGCTTCAAATCCCACACCTTTGCTGACTTTCTGCACTTCAAATTCATGCTTACCTCCTTCCAGTCAGCCATTGCACTCACCAAGGAAAACTATTATGTTCACCTAACTCTCTTGCCTCTGGTCCTCACTGTCTCTTTACAACTCTCAACTTACCTAGCAGTTTCCCCAAGGGACACAGGTTCCACAATGCTTGTATTGGTTCAAGCATTGATATCCTGGGTCCCTATGATCTTATGTTCTTATGTTCTTAACTCTCTCCTCAAGGTGCTTCCACCTCCGATCACACCTTCCCTTTCTGAACAAACCTTGGCCAAATATTTCCATGACAAAGTCCATAAGATTATACTCCAATTCCCCATGACTTCAGCTCCATCCCCTCTTTACTCCCAACTCTTCTCCTCAATCTCTGACACCCTTTCTTCCTTTTCTAAGATCTCTGAGGAGGAAACCATACTTCTTTCCTCCTCCAAACTCTCTATCTACTCCTCTGCTCATCTTCTAAGCTCCAGCTCTACTGTCATCCCTTCCATCTCTCATATTCTCAATCACTCTCCACTGCAACTGTTCCTGCAGTCTTCAGGCATGCTGTGGTCACATCTCTCCTCAAGAAATCTTCACTAGACCCTACCTGTCCTTCTAATTATTGACCTATCTCTCTCCTCCCCTTCATTTCTAAACTACTTGAATATGCAGTTCACCAGCATTGCCTTGACTTTCTCTCCTCTCAATCCCTTTTTGACCCACTGCAATCTGGTTTTCATCCTTTACATTCTACTGAAACGGCTCTTGCCAATATCTCCAGCAACCTGTTCCTGGCAAAATCTAATCCTTATCCTTCTCAACCATTCTGCTGCTTTTGACACTGTTGACCACCATCTTCTCTGTGGCATCCTGGTTCTCTTCTTATCTTTCTCCTTGCACTTTCAGTGTATGTTCTGTTGGATCCTCCTCAACTGTTATCCCACTCTCAGTTGGTGTAGTCCAGGGTCTGTCTTGGACCCACTCCTTTTCTTTGTTTATACCAGTCTATTGATGCATTATCTCCTCCCATGGCCTTCAATGCCATTTTTACGCTAATGACTCTCAGATCTAATGTACCTCTCTATACCTGAAATCTCCCCAGCAATCCAGGCCCAGATCTCTGCCTGTCCAATGTATCTGACTTTGCTGCTGGATGTCTCACCACTGCTTTAAATTGAAGATAGCCAAAATCGAGCTTCTTACTTTTCCCCCTAAACCTACCTCCCCCTCTTCCTCCTTTCTCAATCTCTGTGGATAACACTTTACTTCTCCCTGTTTCCTTAGCTTGCAACCTTGGGATCATCTTTGACTACTCCTTCTCCGTCTCCACACACATCCAACAGATAGCTAAAACGTGTCATTTCTTTCTCTATTACAACAGCAACATTTTCTCCTTCCTTTATGAACTCACTACTGACACTTATCCACTCTTTAGTTACCTCCCACCTAGACTATTGCAACCCTTGCTCGTCTCCCTCTGAGTCATGTCTCTCCCTTTCAATCTATTCAAAGCTCGGCTTCCATCAGCCTCGAAATGCTCATATAAACTCTCTTCTCAAGTTGCTTCATTGGCTCCCTATCCAGTTCAAACTTCTCCTACTGTCCTATAAATGCATTCATTCTGCTGCTCCTCACTACCTTTCGTCTCTTATCTCTCCCTACACCCCTCTTCAGGAACTCCTTTCTTCTGGCGGATCCCTTCTATCTATGCTTTTCTTTTCCACTGCCATCTTGACACTTCGTTCCCTTCACCTTGCTGCTCGTTATACCTGGAACAAACTTCCTGGGTCTGTACGTCAGGCTTCAGCTATGGCCCTTTTCAAGTCCAGGCTGAAAGCTCACCTCTTTGAGGCTGCTTTTGTCTGCTGTGTTTCCTTACATACCCCTAAGATGTATTCTTGTCCTCAACTGTTGTGATATCTGTCTTAACTAGATTGTAAGCGCTAATGATAAGAGACTGTCTTTTACATGTGCTTGTACAGTGCTGCATGTCCCTTGAAGCACTATAGGAATGTTCAGTAGTAGTAGTAGGGACAGTACAGGGTTCTTAGGCACCTCAGTTGAACCTTCAACCTTATGCCTCACTCAATTTTCACGACCTTCTTCCCCATATCTGAGATTTTGATAATTAAACAATTATAAGCATCCCAACACCATCAAAAGACAGCTTAATATTTTAAAAGGATGATGTCCGATTATGCAGGCTTGCAGGATTGTTCTGGAGGGGTGATAGCAATGTTCCCTCTAATTTTCTGTAGGCTGTGTGCGCATAAAATATCAGCTGTGCAGCTTTTGAAGGAAGGTTAAATTTTTGTGCGCCACATAACGACACTCTGAGTTATATACTTTAAAATTTGACTACACATCAGAATACAGTATGTACACCACATTGATTGCACTAGAAAATATCGTAGAACTTGTGAAAACCGTAAATACACAACTTTTAAATTTTAAGACGTCTGTGTTGTTTTCTATCAGAATCAGAACTGTAATTTTTGTGCGCTCTGTTATAAAGTATGTGCGCTCGCTTGGCGAGGTGTGTGCGCGCGCACACGCGCACAGCTTAGAGGGAACAGTGGGTGATGGGTGTTGATCTTTGCTGCAGCCCCTTCCCCTCCCCAAACCTGCTACTCTAGGTGACTGCCTTGTCTTGTCTAGTAGTTACACAGATTGTGGCTATGGTGCTTTAGATTAAAATTGATTGCTCTCCCCTGGAGGATACAGGAATAAATGCAATAACTTTCCGTGTGTAAAGAGATCCATTATCTTACTGTAATACTAGATGCCAATTTTCCTTTCATCAACAAGTCTTAAATGTATTACAAAAAATGTTTTTAAACTTAGTCCAGTGATTGAGGCTTTATTTTGAACCTCAGGTTTCTCGCCTAGTAGCTCAAACTGTGGTGTGGTCACACCTAGACTATTGCAGCATACTCTATTCGGGATTATTTGATATACTAACCAAAGCTTTAATAATGGCTCAAAATGTTGTTCCTTGATTGATATATGGCATTAAGCGAAAGGAACATATTACCCCCATTTTTAATTATCTACATTGATTAGCAGTAAAATCTTGTTTTTTAAAATGTATGTGTATGATTTTTAACGTTTTAAAAGAATGTAGGTAATGAGTTATCATTACAACTGAAAAAAATAGATGCAATGTCTGTAAGGTTATCATAAAGAAGGCAGCTTTCAAAATAATGGAACCATCAAGTTGGAATTAATCTCCAAGCAATAGTTGACTAGAGCAAAATGATCTGGGGCCCAACATTCAGCAGGGTTTATGCCGTTATCAGCATCTGCTAACCGGATAAAGCCAGATAGTGCCACTGAAACTCGCTGCCAACCGCCGGCACTATCCGGCTTGTGCTAGGGTGGAGGCAGGGCACAGTGGCAACTATCAGGGTAGCAGCACTGTCCTAAGTTCTATGCAAATAGCTTTCCAGGTGGCATCAGATGCCCAACAGTGAATGTGGATATTCAGTGCTCACCACTGTCTGAATACCAGTGCAGCATATCCAGAGGGGGATATTCCAAGGCATATACACGGTTTGCAAACCTTCACACCGTGTAAATGTTGCTCAGCTGGATATTCAGTGGCACTAATATGGTTAGTGCCACTGAATGTCCGCAGGTGCCGCTGCTACATGCCCTGAGGTGTTTTTGGGGATGGCACCCATCTCTAACCGGGCAGCGGTTAGAAACATAGAAACATGATGACAGAAAAAGACCACATGGCCTATCTAGTCTGTCCTTTCATATCAACAACTACAACAGTCCACTTTTTACCTTTAGAGATCCTCTGTGTTGGTCCCATGCTTTTTTGAATTCAGTTACTGTCTTCATCTCTACCACCTCCACTGGGAGACTATTCCACGGATCCACTACTCTTTCCGTAAAGAAATATTTCCGCATATCACTCCTGAATCTATCTCCCTTCACCCTCATCACATGTCCCCTCGTAGCAGAACTTGTTTTCAATTGAAAGAGGCTCTCTCCCTGAACATTTATGCCACGGAGGTATTTAAACATCTCAATCATATCACCTCTATCCCGCCTTTCCTCTAAGGTGTACATATTAAGATCCTTCAGTCTGTCCTCATATGCTTTATAATGAACACCACTAATCATTTTAGTAGCCACCCTCTGTACTGACTCCATCCTGTTCACATCCTTTTGAAGGTGCACACTATACTCCAAATGAGGTCGCACCAAAGACTTATGCAGAGGCATTATCACCTCCTTTTTTTCTGCTAGTCATTCCTCTCCGTATGCACCCAAGCATCCTTCTAGCTTTTGCTGTCGCCTTTTCTACCTGTTTAGCTACTTTAAGATCATCAGACACAAGCACGCCTAGGTCCCGCTCTTATTTAGTGGACAAAAGTACTTCACCTCCTATACTGTATTGCTCCCTTGGATTGCTGCAGCCCAAATGCACGACCTTACATTTTTTAACATTAAATCCCAGCTGCCAAATTCTAGACCATTCTTCAAGCTTAGCTAGATCCCTTCTCATGTTATCTACACCTTCCTGGGTGTCTACTCTATTGCAGATTTTGGTATCATCCGCAAAGAGGCAAACCTTACCCGACAGACCTTCCGCTATATCACTAACAAAGATGTTAAAAAGAATCGGACCAAGGACAGATCCCTGGGGCACACCACTTGTAACATCCTTCTCCTCAGAGTGAGCTCCATTTACTTGTACTCTTTGTTGCCTCCCACCCAACCAATTTCTAACCCAAGCAGTAACTTTAGGGTCCATCCCTAGGGTGCTCAGTTTGTTTATAAGTCGCCTGTGAGGAACAGTGTCAAAGGCTTTACTGAAATTTAAATACACCACATCTAGAACTCTCCCTCTGTCCAACTCCCTGGTCACCCAGTCAAAGAAATCAATCATATTTGTCTGACAAGACCTGCCTCTGGTGAATCCATGCTGCCTCGGATCTTGTAATCCACTGGACTCCAGAAACCTCACTATTTTCTCTTTCAGCAGTGTTTCCAATAATTTACTCACCACCGAAGTTAAACTAACCGGCCTGTAGTTTTCAACCACATCCTTACTTCTGCTTTTGTGTAAAGGCACCACATGAACCTCTCTCCAGTCTTTTGGCACCACTCCCGACTCCGAGGCATTGAAAAGGTCAGTCAGTGGAGTTGCTAGAATGTCCCCAAGTTTCCTCAGTATTCTAGGGTGTATCCCATCGGGTCCCATCGCTTTGTCTACTTTAAGTTGAGATAGTTTCTCACGAACACAGTCTTCTGAAAATTGTTCAATATGTCCCTCGCTTCTGTTCTTATTTGTGGGTGTTTTCTGAGGTCCTGCTCCTGTTTCTTCATCTGTAAACACAGAACAAAAATATTCCGCTTTATCCTTATCAGCTTCTACATATTACCCCCCTGCACCCTTGAGTCTGACAATACCACTTTTGCCCTTCCTCTTCTCACTAATATATCTGAAAAATGTCTTATCCCCCCATTTTATTGCATTGGCTATTTCCTTCTCCTTTTGAATCTTTGCCTTCTTGACTACTTTGCTAGCTTCTCTGAGTTTTTCCAAATACAGATGCCTGTCTTCCTCTCTCTGTGATCTCTTGTATTTCATGAATGCCTCCCTCTTTTTCTTCACTTTTTCAGCTACTCCCTTCGAAAACCATAGCGGTCTCCTTTTCCTTTTGCCTTTATTTACCATTTTAACAAAAAGGTTGGTTGCCCTTAAAATATCCCCTTTCAGTTTTGACCACTGTTTTTCTACATCCCTCAGCTGTTCCCATCCCACTAACGACTCCCTGAGGTATTGGCCCATCTTCGCAAAATTAGTCTTCCTAAAGTCTAAGATCCTCACCTTGGAATGGATTCTAACAGCCCTAGTCCTAATACTGAACCACACCATCTGGTGATCACTGGATGCAAAATGATCTCCCACTACAACATCAGAAACACTTTCACCATTGGTAAGCACCAAGTCCAGTATGGCCCCTTCACGTGTGGGGTCTGTTACCAATTGCCTGACTAGTTCTCCCTGTAGAGAATCCAGGATCTCCTTACTTCTAGATGATACTGCAGCAGGAATGTGCCAATCAACATCTGGCATATTGAAATCTCCTATCAGTAGCACTTCCCCTTTCCAAGCAATGCTGCATATGTCTTCAATTAACTCTCTGTCCACCTCTTCCTCTTGTGAGGGAGGTCTGTATATCACACCAATGCAAATAGATTTCTCTTTCCCTCTTTCTAATTTAACCCACAATGCCTCCTCTCTCCCTTTCAAGCTCTGTAATTCCAAAGCTTTAATAGTAGTTTTTACATATAGTGCCACTCCTCCTCCCCTACTTCCTATTTTGTCCTTTCTGAATAAAGTATAGCCAGGTATAGTTACATCCCAATCATGGTTTTCTGTGAACCATGTTTCTGTAACTGCCACTAAATCCAAGTCAGCCACTCCCACCAAAGCTTCAACATCAGGGATCTTATTTCCCATGCTACGGGCATTTATACACACTGCTTTCCATATGTTACCCCTGTTACCCATTTCCATAATGGGCATTATTATGAAAGCATTTTTGTCAGCCACTTAGGAATGTGTGATTAGGTGGATTTAAAATTATTAAATAAATGAATGAACACATACATCTTATTTGTTGACTCTTATGTGTATATATCACTGCCTGGAGCAGGCTCGTAGGCAATGGGTTTCCATTAGCTAAGGAAACCTTCTCCTCCAATAGGTATCTTTTATCTTTATTTATTTTCTTGATATACTGACCCTACAAGCAGGTATTGGATAAATTCCCTCATCCCTGAAGGGCTCACAATCTACATGTGTGCCTGAGGTAACGAAGGGTTAAGTGGCTTGCCCAAGGCCAAAGGAGCGCCTATAGGACTAGAGACCCCAGTCCCTCTGGCCTGAGAATGCTGTCTCTGAGCGGGAATCAAACCCCTGGCCCTCCAGTTGGTTACAAAGAATAAAAGCAAGAAACATTTTGTGTTGGGCTTAGTAGTTCAACCAAGATATTTAATCATGGTAGACACATTTAACTCAAGCCTATTTTATTCAATTTTTTTTATTTATATTCAATAATATAAATGGGCTTGAGTTATATGCACTTACCATGATACAAATATCTTGGTTGAATTACTAAACCCGACAAAAAGTGAGTGATCCCAGGGGCAAATGACCTCACTGCCTTAGCTAATCCTGACTCCAAGAACTCTATATACCGTGAGTGGTAACACAGTGCGGTTCCCTTGAAATATGTGCTCCGGATCTCCTTATAGAGAATGCATACTCAACGAGAGCCACAGACCATGGGGGCTGCTACAGCATATAGCCTCTTGTTGACTCACATTTGCAGATTCTCCTCTTGCTCAGGTTGTTCTTAGAGACCAAACTCTTCAAGGCCAGGATATTGTTTGGCTTTATGGTAACTTTTCTTTTGTTGCAAGCTTTTATTTATTTATTTAGTATATATTTGTATACCGCTGCTTCCAGCGATCAGTAGCGGTTTGATTACATGTATGAATTTGTCAATCATGACAGGAATTTTTGCGGTATACACACATTGGTTTGAAGGGAGAAGTACAGCACATGGTGAAGGACTTACAGAGAGTAATCGGAATATACATATGCCCATATTTACATATTTAGCTTAGTCTTGCCCCTTGACCCTTCAGTAGTCCATAACTATAAGCACATGTCACCTCTTTGAGTTCTAACTTACGGGTATTAGAATCTTTTCAGTCTTCTAGATGCCGTTTTGCAGTATTCCCTGCAGGCTCCCCTGCGTGGCTGTTGATGGCAGGCAGCTCAACTGGAAGAACAGACCTCACGGAGACTTTCTCGTCTTCCTCCTGCAGATGGAACTGCTGTGACAGCTCTTGCTATTGCTGCTCCACCTCTTTCTCAAATGCGTCAAGGAAGAGGTTGAGAGAGAAAAGATGTCAATGTCAATTCATATGTCCATTGAAGAAGAGTATAATCAGTTCCCAAAGGTGCTAGAGGGGAAAGCACCATCAGACTATTCATGACATTTTTAATTGCACAGTAATTTTGTGATACAATTTTCACTTGCAGTAAAACTTGAAATGAATGTATTGAACGTTGTGAATGTAGAACCAGTTTATAGGTACAGTAATTGGATTCTAATCCTATTATTCTGAGCTCTTTGTTTTTACCAGTTGGCAGATAGGGAATTCTAGGGGGAAAAAAATGAAACGAAGAACAACATTCTATCAGAAGACATGCTGTTAACATGCTTTCAGGAATGTGCAAAGGCAAAAAAAATATATGGTTAGTTATCTTTTGTGTTTTCATGAATTTTCCAAATGTTTAGATTTTTTTTAGTTAGTTTCACAGGTTTGTTTTAAAATGGAATTTTTAGTGCATGCTAAACAACGAATTAAAGCATTAAAGGACTCTTCTAGTAAAGCCTCGTAAGTGATTAACGTGCAATTTAACACACAGCAACCAGCAGCCAGGAAGGCTAACCTGGGGGCATGGCAGCAGCTGCTATTAAAGCAACTGGCTATTACTACCACTACTATTAATCATTTATATAGTGCTACAAGGCGTATACAGCACTGTAGAAACATATAAAGAAGACAGTCCCTGCTCGTAGAGCTTACAATCTAATCAAGACAGACAGAACAATACAAGAGAAACAAGGGGGGTTCCAATAGGGAAGGAGCACAAGAGATTAGAATCCAAATGCGGTCTCAAAGTGGCGGGGAGTGGGTGGAGTGTGGGTGTGGAGAGCACATTGCCGCTAGTGTCAGGGCAATTGCTGCACGCTCAGTAGCCATGTGCTAATTACGCAACTGCACTTAATACCACTTCTATAGGTGTCATTACGTGTACCCACAATAAGTGCACCGTTCATTAGCATTTGCGATTGTGAGTTAACTGCCACGAACATGTCAGGCACACCCCTGACAGCACACAAGGGGTGCACTTATTGCACTATGGTATTGCCACTAATTGCATGGCAAGTGCACACCGCTAGCAAAAGGGCTCCTAATGCAGTTAATGTGTGTTAAATCAACGTAGTATGCACTGATGTTTTTAAGGCACACTAATGAACAAAATGCGCATTAACAAATACATACCCCTAGGTTTTTTGGATCTCTTTTTTCTCCATTTTTCTGTCTATGGGTATTCAACTCTTTGCACCGTATTGAAAATATGCCTACATACCATATCGATCAAAACAAACATGCCCTAGTATATGAGAAGATATTCAGATTCATAAATATGATCTTGTTTTGTGAATTGTTTCCTGTTCAGTTCACAGAAAAATGCTGTCAGGTTTTCAATAGAAGCATTTTTGCCATGATGGAGATCTCTCTGAAAGCTTTTCCAGGTCTTAGAGTCCTTTTTTACTCACACTTAGCTCGAGCTATCTGTTCAACAGCACCAAGAAATAAAATGGGCCCTGCCACAGGGACCCTAGTATTCTCTACACGTCTCACTGAAATCCATATGCACATCTACCCAGGACCGTACCAAGCTAGCAATACGACTGGTGAACCTGGCACCCCATCACCCACTGCATTTAAGAACTTGCTTTTGTTGGGCTTCCTGGAATCCCAATGATGACATTAGCGCTCCTTTTGTGCTTGTTCCCTGTGCGGCCGCAACACTCACACAGCCTTTGATACGCTCTGCATCTATCCAAAATGGACCAATCATTATGGAGCAGATTGGAGAACAGTCACTCTGCTCCCTAATTCAGGCCCTCATTTCTTTTAGCTCTGGCCCCTGGCGTGCTCACCCAATTCCCACTCTCCACAGTTCCATTTCCTATTTATCTACAAATGAAGCTATGTTGTACGTACAACCCTGCTCTGGGAAGGCCTCCCTGCTATGCATGTATACTTAAGCACATATGCACTATAAGCATGTAAGAATAGGTGTATGTGTGCTTGGGAAGTTTCAAAAACACCATTTCTGTGCATAAAATCTTTTTTTATGCATGGAAATGGCCTTGGAAATTGTCCTCTCTATTGAATAAATGCACAGAATCCAGTGTCTGCGAGCCTATTACAGGCGGTGATATATAAGCGTAAGAGTCAACAAATAAGTTGTATTGTTCATTCGTGTATTTAATCATTTTGAATCCACCTATTCAAACATTCCTAAGCGGCTCACAAAACTGCATCCATAATAAACTGCATAATATAAAACATTATTAGCAACAAATAGCTTGCAACATACTAACACATGAAACTGAATTATATTATCAAAACATTAAACACAACGGTGCACGTCAGTTCTAGTCTGCCTTAATAAACATCTTTATAGTTTCTTTCTGAAAACTAGCAGGGTAATATATAAACTCTGCAGTCTTTTTTTTTTCCTTTTTTTAATTCAGGCTTTATAATTTAAATATAATGTAGGGGACCAATATTCAGTATTGGCAGCTAGTGCTGAACTTTAACCTCAAATATTCAATGCTGGGGCTATATCCGGCCCCCCACATTGAATATCTGGAAGCTAACCGGGCAACGGTGATATTGAGCCACTGCCAAGTTAGAGATGGGTGCCGCCCCCGAAACACCTCAGGGCATGTAGCAGCGGCACCTGCAGACATTCAGTAACACTAACCATATTAGTGCCACTGAATATCCAGCTGAGCAACATTTACACGGTGTGCAGATTTGCAAACCGTGTATATGCCTTGGAATATCCCCCTCTGGATATGCAGCACTGGTATTCAGACAGTGGTGAGCACTGAATATCCACATTCAGTGTTGGGCACCTGATGCCACCTGGAAAGCTATTTGCATAGAACTTAGGCCAGTGCTGCTACCCTGATAGTTGCCACTGTACCCTGCCTCCACCCTAGCACGAGCCGGCTAGTGCCGGCGGTCGGCATTGGGTGTCAGTGGCACTATCTGGCTTTATCCGGTTAGCAGATGCTGATAACGGGATAAACCTTGCTGAATGTTGGGCCCTAGATCATTTTGCTCTAGTCAACTATTGCTTGGAGATTAATTCCAACATGATAGTTCCATTATTTTGAAAGCCGCCTTCTTTATGATAACCTTCCAGACATTAGAAACTGGAGGGATATATAGTAATTCCTATGGAGTTGATTGTAGCATCCTTGCATCATTTTTTTCAGCTGTAATGATAACTCATTACCTACATTCTTTTAAAATGTTAACAATCACACACACACATTTTAAAAAACAGGATTTTGCTGATAATCAATGTAGATAATTAAAAATGGGGGTAATATGTTCCTTTCGCTTAATGCCATATATCAATCAAGGAACAACATTTTGAGCCATTATTAAAGCTTTGGTTAGTATATCAAATAATCTTGAATACAGTATGCTGCAATAGTCTAGGTGTGACCACACCACAGTTTGAGCTACTTGACAAAATACTTGAGTACCCAAATAGAGCCTCAATCGCTGGACTAAGTTTAAAAACATTTTTTGTAATACATTTAAGGCTTGGTGACGAAAGGAAACTTGGCATCTAGTATTATAGCAAGATAACAGGTCTCTTTAGACATTGGGATAGTTAACCCATTCATTCCTATTTCCTCCAGGGGAGTGCAATCAATTTTAATCTAAAGCAATATAGCCAGAGTCTGTGTAATCACTAGACAAGACAAGGCAATCACCTAGAGTAGCAGGTTAGGTGGGGGGGAGGGGGGTGCGTCGGGAGAGTCTACAGCAAAGATCACCCATCACCCCTCCAGAACAATCCCGCAATCATGCATAAACAGACATCATCCTTTCAAATATTAAGCTTTCTTTTGATGGTGTTGGGATGCTTATAATTGTTTAATTGTCATAATCTCAGATATGGGGAAGAAGGTCATGAAAATTGAGTGGGGCACAAGGTGGAAGGTTCACCTGAGGTGCCAAAGAACCCTGTACTGTCCCTACTACTATTGCTGAACATTTCTATAGTGCTACAAGGCATACACAGGGCTGCACAAGCACATATAAAAGACGGTCCCTGCTCATTAGCACTTACAGTCTAGTTAAGACAGACATCACAACAGTGGAGGACCAGAATACATCTAGGGGTATGATAAGAAAACACAGGAGACAAAGCGGATCAGGATCCAAAAGCAGCCTCGAAGAGGTGAGTTTTCAGAGTTGGAGCCTGACGTACAGACCCAGGAAGTTTGTTCCAGGCATAAGGAGCAGCAAGGTGAAAGGAACGAAGTGTTAAAATGGCAGTGGAAGAGAAGGACAAAAATAGCAGGGAGCCGCCAGAAGAGCCGAGTTCCCGAGGAGGGGTGTAGGGAGAGATAAGAGGAGAGGAAGTGAGGAGCAGCAGAATAAATGCCCTTATAAGACAGTAGGAGAAGTTGAACTGGATACGGAAACAGCGACTTGAGAAGAGGTATTATGTGAGCATATCGAGACTGATGGAAGCTTAATTGTGAAGCCAAGTTTTGAACAAATTTAAGGGGAGAGAGATGACTCAGAGGGAGACCAGCAAGGAGGGAATTGCAATAGTCTAGGTGGTAGGTGACTAAAGAGTGGATAAGTGTCTTAGTAGTGTGTTCAGAAGGGAAGGGGTGGATTTTGCAGATGTTGCAGAGAAAGAAACGACACACTAGCTATCTGTTGGATGTGTGCAGAGAAGGAGAAAGAGCAGTCAAAGATGACCCCAAGGTTGCGAGCTGAGGAAGCAGGGAGAAGTGAATTATTATCCACAGAAATTGAGAAAGGAGGAAGGGGCAGAGGTGGGTTTAGGAGGAAAAGTAAGAAGCTCAGTTTTGGCCATGTTCAATTTCAAATGGCAGTGAGACTTCCAGGCAGCAATGTCAGATACAGTATACATGTTGAGTTGCTATGTGATTAATTACTCCAATTTACGAAAATTTCCTTTAATAGACTCCATTTAGGGAACCTGTTAATAAAAGTGTTATTCTTTCTAACCGGGTCTCAGACTTATAAGGGGACTTTTGATATTCAATCACTTATAACTCCCTTGTTTGCAGCAATGACCCATTTTATAGGTATATAGAGAATACTTTTTCTATTATTCTAGCGGTTTCACAAGAAGTTGTTTTTCAAATCGCCAGTAGACTTATAAAGAAAATCGGGCTTATCTTTTCAATGGTATCCCTCTTTTCAATAGTATCCCAACGCCAGACTTGGCGCCACTGCGTCTCACATTGGACTTGTTTCTTCAGGGGCATGTAAACTTGGCTTCAAATAGCAGTACTTCCTGGAAGAGTGGAAAACAGCTCGTTCAAAACTAACTTTAATAAAAACTAAAACAGATTATATATCCAAAATTGTAAAGATCATTGCAGAAAATAGTTAGCGGGGCTTACCGTCAGTATCAACCTAGAACAGATATCTCCCTGAATACAAACGCCGCGCATGCGGACTGGAGGAACGAGAGCCTCTTTAAATCATGGAACCCATAGTGCCATGCTCAGCTGTTGACAATTGCTAAAAATATTAGCTAGCTGCACACACTCCAATCTATTTGTGCATTTAGGCCTTTAGGAATTACTGTTTGTAAAGTGTATATCCATCTTTGCTCACAAAGAATTAGTGTTTGATCTAAGGTTCTTCCTCCGGCGCTCTTATTTACTCTATCAATACAGAAGCATCGCAAATCAGTGAAAGTATGTTGGTGCAAAAGGCAATGCTCTACAATTGGGGCTGATAGAGTTTTGCATTTTAATCTGCTTTTGTGTTCTGCTAGTTGAACCTTAAAGGGACGCATCGTTTTACCAATATACAACAGTTGACATGGGCAGCGTATAGCATAAACTACCTGTGTGGTGTGACAATTAGTTGTATGTCGCAAATGATATTTTTTATCATGATACTCAAAAGAAGTTATTGTTTCATTAAATTCACACGTTGAGCAATCTCCACATCTTGAATGACCTACTGATATAGTGATTGTCTCGTCATTAGATGGGTGAAGAACTGTAGGGCATAACAATTCTTTCAAATTCCTATGGCGTGTCCACACGCATCTGATCTTTTTCTCTCTCAAAGCTGGAATACTCTGTATGACATTTGTGTGTTTTTGTAGAATATTACTAATGCCTTTACTACACGTTGAAAATTGAGAAACCAAATTAATGGTTGAATCATCTTTCGATTCCTTCGTTGATCTATTAGTGGATGCGGGGTGCAACAGCAATTCCCGATGATTAAATAAAGCGCGTTTGTAAGCTGTTTCTATAATATGTGCAGGATAACCTCGCTGCAAAAATTTTTCTTTCAAGTGACGCGCTTGTTGTTTATATTGTTGAGTGTCAGTACAGTTTCTCCTGTAACGGAGAAATTGAGAGAACGGCAAACTATCCTTCAATCTTCGGGGATGTAAACTGTCATAATGTAGAAGGGCGTTCCGATCCGTGGGTTTGCAAAAAACATTAGTGTTCCAGCTGTTGGCTCCCCTCTGTACTTCCACATCCAAGAATGTTACTTTAGTTTGACTGCAAGTGTTAGTAAACTGGATTGTAGCCTCTCTGGTGTTTAACCAGCCTACAAACTCATTAAGTAATGCCTGCGTGCCTGTCCAGATGACAAAAATATCGTCAGCCTGAAAGAATCACGTTTTTTGAATCCTCCTGATCCAGTTTTTGCACGATTTTATTTAGTGCCTAAAATTCATAAGAATTTAAATAAACCACCGGGCCGACCTATAGTATCCACCAGGGGCTCTTTGTTGGAACCACTCTCGGTATATCTAGACTCTTTTTTGCGACCCATGATATCACGGATCCCTTCCTATGTGCGAGATACTGTCCATTTTTTACAACTGCTGGAAAATAACACCTATTGGCTTAATGAGCCAGAAATCTGGCTGGCCACACTTGATGTTAGCGCTTTATACACCAACATTCCTCAAAAACAGGCACATGAAGAGGTGATGACAATGTTAAGAACCAGGTCAGATTTATCAGAACTTCA
Organism: Ichthyophis bannanicus; assembly: GCA_033557465.1. NCBI lineage: Eukaryota > Metazoa > Chordata > Amphibia > Gymnophiona > Ichthyophiidae > Ichthyophis > Ichthyophis bannanicus. The sequence goes on along the minus strand of CM066035.1, from coordinate 406,684,587 downwards.
TTTAACTTTTTTATCACAACTAACAGAATTGGTTCTGTTTCATAATCATTTCCAGTTTGATGACCAGTTATATCACCAAAGAATAGGAGTGGCGATGGGGGCCACCTGTGCCCCCTCTATTGCAAATATCTATATGGGGGCCTTTGAGTCACGCTGGTTGGAAAAATCGGAACACTATTCCCGGGTCCGATTATGGTGTAGATACATAGACGATATTTTTGTCATCTGGACAGGCACGCAGGCATTACTTAATGAGTTTGTAGGCTGCACTGGGGGATAAAGGCAGAAAAAGTACTGTAGCACCCAGAAAGACATAACCTGCTTTAATATGATATACATGTAGATATTCCCAGGAATGTGTTTTGGGCAGAGCGGGCGCAGACTTGCAATGTATGTTCGTACTTTATAAAATATTTATGCACATGCATAGATTATGCACATACATTTGCACCTGCCTCAGAAGAAATGTAAATTTGTGAGGGCGCATTTGTGCACTTCTAGGAATAGTTCTGGGTTTCTATTTTATAAGTGTGTGTGTGCACCTACTGTATGCTGCCTACATAAAATATAACTGCTATGTGCTTTTAATGATATGATAAGTTCATTGAACCGATGGTAAATCTTAATGATCTGGCCCAATAGCCTGTAAATTCTGGGCTTGATATACCTGATACAGGTGATTTGAGGTCCTTTGTATAATAAATTGTATTTTTGGATTGGAGGTGTTTTTTTCTAATTATCTTTAGATATATATCTCCTCCTATAATATAGATTATTGTATTTTTTTAAGTGAAAATGTCCATTTTTTTTACAACAGAAAAACAAAAGCAACAAGCAGAATCAGATGTATATACATCTTCACCAAGAAACAACTTATAAACACAACAATTCGCCATTAGACCACATCTAGGGAAAGCGATGGTATACAATGCCTGAAAGCTCTGATTTTACACTTTACATGCACATTCCCACACCCATATCATTACAAATAAATTAGGCATGCAATGTCAACATAATCAAACTACCCATCAAGCATTACTGGAGACCAACCCCCCCCCCCCCCATCCCTAACATATTCCTCGAGCTGCAGGGGATCCGTATAAACATATCAGGCGCCCTGCAACCCAACCAAACATTTGCAGGGAAAACACAAAAAGAATCTTCCAACGCTAACCCACGGGGTTTAAGCAGAAGAAAACCTTTACGCCTCAACTGAGTGGCTCGGCAACATCCAGAAAAACTAATACCCTTTGTCCACAAAAGGGACTTAACTTATTCTTAAAGTACAATTTCATAAACAATGATTTATCTATATCAGCAACAAATGAAGCCACCAAGGTAGCCCTACCAGGAATCTCATCCATCAATTGCTCCAAAAACTGGGACAAATCAATGGAAACCTGGGGAGGCTCGGCAGTACCTGTTGTCTGTGACCTCGCTAGTAAATGATATACATTTATAACCTGTATCCCATCTGCATTATCCAATTTCAAAAGTTCCTTAAAGTATTTCCTCAACAATATCAGTGGAGATGGTATCAGTGGTTTCTGGGAAAGTTCAAAAATCGTCTATGGAGCAACAGGCTATCATGTACACCTGCCGCATCCGCAGCCTGGAGATTGGAGAGCTGATGCTCCACCTAAGTCACCCCAGCTCCCAAATGCAATAATGCAGAGCCTTGCTGCTCGAGCTTAGCTGCTACCTCCTTTGAAAAAGAGGCAGTCTGCTCGATCACATTCATTGGAGCTACCATTTTCCAAATATCTAAGAATGTATCAGAATCAGGTGCTGACCCCAGCGAAGGCCAAGGAGCTACAACAGATACGCAGATACGCAGATTACGCAGATAATCCTAATTACACCCAACTAGAAGATTGCATAAGCGAAATGCAGACTTGGCTTCAACAAAACAACATGACTATAAACCACAAAAAAACTGAAGTCATGTACATCTCAAGAAAACCGGAGTTCAACCCGCCTGCAATAATCTCCCTGTGCAAGAACACCTATCACACAAAAAATGAAATAAAATATCTAGGGGTAACGCTTGATAGTGACCTAAAGATGGAAAAACACCTCCGCTTAATAAACAGGGCCATTTTCCACAAACTCAGAGTCCTACAGCCACTACGGAACATCATTGAAACTAATGATTTCAGGACAGTAGCACAAGCTCTCGTCACACCCCATTTCGACTACTGCAATGCCATTTTACAGGGCCTTCCAAAGAAAACCCTAAACATACTCCAAATGGTGCAAAATGTCGCGGCCAGAATCATCATGAAAAAAGGCTTTGCTGAACACATCACACCAGTTTTAATCGAACTGCACCGGCTCCCCATCATAACTCACATAAAATACAAAAACCTAATAACCGCTTTCAAATTTATCCACAACATAGCACCATCTTTCCTCTCATACCTAATCAACACGCAACCTCTCAACAGAAACAGAAGAACCACAAACCTAAATACCCTATGTGTGCCAACAAGTATTAGATCCGTCAAAACCGTCACAAGTAACAGAGCATACTCATACACAGCACCCACACTCTGGAACCAACTCCCATCTGAGCTACGCGCTAACAATGACTTGTTGGACTTTAGAAAAAAACTTAAGACTTACTTATTTCAACTATCCTATAACATGACCTAGACAGCGAGAACCATTCTATTACCATCCGTTAAAACAACAATGTACTTACGTGTAAATATGTAGATATGTAAATAAACCCCTTCCCCTTTTTCTAATAGAAGAAAGATCAAATTTCCCAACTATTGTGCGTCATGCTTAGCCTGTAGATCAATTTGTATTTCTTATCCTGTAGATCAATTTGTATATCTTTGAAAATGTTTCTTATCCTGTAGATCAATTTGTATATCTTTGAAAATGTTTTGTCCTGATCTGACAGTTTCCATCTTGTAATCAAACCGCTCCTGATCGCTGGAAGTAGTGGTATACAAATGTATGCTAAATAAATAAATAAATAAATAAAGATACAGAAAACTGCAAACATTTCGGCATTGGAACAGATTAGAAGGAGTAGTTACTGGTTGAGGTGGAGGAGTATGCACAATGGGACTGAAACAGACGTTACATGTCTGTCCATAGGACCGACCACGGTACTCACAGTTGTTGCACTTCCCATGGCCACTTGTCCTTGTCCTTTATTTTTTCGGGTTGGCAACAAAGGGGACATGCCCCTTTATTCCATGCCCCTTCATTCACTGCCCATAGCCATGTGTCTGTGGCTGCAAAGAAGAGCCCTGATATTTTATGGAGAGGTTGCGCTGGTGACCTGACTGTGTGGGTGGAGCCAAACTCCCGTGCAGCTCTCCACACTCCAAAACACCCAGGGTATCCACACAAGGCTGGCTGCAATACTCCTTTGACTCCAGGCAAGAACCTTCGCTCCAGGTTATTGTATTTTTGAAGTCATTAGAAATTAGACATATGAGAAATTTTTATAGTTACATAGAAACATAGAAACATAGAAACAAGATGACAGAAAAAGACCACAAGGCCCATCTAGTCTGTCCTTCCATAACAACAACTACAACAGTCCACTTTTTACCTTTAGAGATCCTCTGTGTTGGTCCCATGCTTTTTTGAATTCAGTTACTGTCCTCATCTCTACCACCTCCACTGGGAGACTATTCCACGGATCCACTACTCTTTCCGTAAAGAAATAATTTCCTCATATCACTCCTGAATCTATCTCCCTTCACCCTCATCCCATGTCCCCTCGTCGCAGAACTTGCTTTCAATTGAAAGAGGCTCTCTCCCTGAACATTTATGCCACGGAGGTATTTAAACATCTCAATCATATCACCTCTATCCCGCCTTTCCTCTAAGGTGTACATATTAAGATCCTTAAGTCTGTCCTCATATGCTTTATAATGAAGACTACTAATCATCTTAGTAGCAACCCTCTGCACCGACTCCATCCTGTTCACATCCTTTTGAAGGTGCGGTCTCCAGAATTGCACACCATACTCCAAATGAGGTCGCACCAAAGACTTATACAGAGGCATTATCACCTCCTTTTTTCTGCTAGCCATTCCTCTCCGTATGCACCCAAGCATCCTTCTAGCTTTTGCCGTCGCCTTTTCTACCTGTTTAGCTACTTTAAGATCATCGGACACAACTACGCCTAGGTCCCGCTCTTCTTTAGTGGACAAAAGTACTTCACCTCCTATGCTGTATTGCTCCCTTGGATTGCTGCAGCCCAAATGCATGACCTTACATTTTTTAACATTAAATCCCAGCTGCCAAATTCTAGACCATTCTTCAAGCTTAGCTAGATCCCTCCTCATGTTATCTACACCTTCCTGGGTGTCTACTTTATTGCAGATTTTGGTATCATCCGCAAAGAGGCAAACCTTACCCGACAGCCCTTCCGCTATATCACTAACAAAGATGTTAAAAAGAATCGGACCAAGGACAGATCCCTGGGGCACACCACTGGTAACATCCTTCTCCTCAGAGTGAGCTCCATTTACTTGTACTCTTTGTCGCCTCCCACCCAACCAATTTCTAACCCAAGCAGTAACTTTAGGGTCCATCCCTAGGGTGCTCAGTTTGTTTATAAGTCGCCTGTGAGGAACAGTGTCAAAGGCTTTACTGAAATCTAAATACACCACATCTAGAGCTCTCCCTCGGTCCAACTCCCTGGTCACCCAGTCAAAGAAATCAATCAGATTTGTCTGACAAGACCTGCCTCTGGTGAATCCATGCTGCCTCGGATCCTGTAATCCGCTGGACTCCAGAAACCTCACTATTTTCTCTTTCAACAGCGTTTCCATTAATTTACTCACCACTGAAGTTAAACTAACCGGCCTGTAGTTTTCAACCACATCCTTACTTCCGCTTTTGTGTAAAGGCACCACATGAGCCTCTCTCCAGCAACAAGTTGGCCTGTTATAAAATTAACCCCCCAGGCAAGAACCTCCGCTCTCAAGTTCTGAGAAGAGCCCTGCATTTTATGAAGGAGTTGTGCTGATGACCCGACAGTGTGGGCGGAGCCGAACCCCTGAGTAGCTCTCCATGCTCCCAAACACCTGGGGTATCCACAAACCGCTGGCTGCAATACTCCTCTGACTCCAGGCAAGAACCTCTGCTCCCCAAGTTATTGTATTTTTGAAGTCATCATAAACTAGGCATAATTTGAGAAATTTTAATAGGTGCCCACATGCTGTCATTTACAATAGGCTGTTTACTAAACGTAAAGGGTCAACAGCATGCACTGCTGCAACACCCATATTATTCCTATGTGCGCAACGACAGATAGTGCATGCTAACAGAAATAAAATGCAAGCCCTTATGTTACAATGATTTACTTTGCTCATAACTCATGAAAAGGTGATCTCTTTACATGCAGTTCTAGGCAGTGTCTACATTTTTTTCACTCCGATGATTTATTATGTTATTACTCAATTCTGCTAGCACAAAATCTCTATTTAAGAAATATACAAGTATATCATGAAATAAAATGCTTAGCCAATAAGGAGGGGCTGGTGTTTGAATTGAAACCGTGGTTTTCCAAAGAGGTAGGCTACCATATGACTGTTTCTGGGTCAGCATTCACAATCCAAAAATTAAAATGGGTATAAAGCTAAATCCTCAATCCAACCACTGGCCTACAAGGTGTGACAAAAAAGAAACAAGACTGTCCCATAAATGCTTTATTACAAAATCTACAGAGAAATTACGCATTGTCCCCTTCAAAGTAATCCCCCACAGAGTTAATGCACTTCTGCATTCGCTTCTGCCACGTACTTAATCACTTGGTAAAGTCCTCCTCCTTGAGTTCTCTCAGCTCCCTCATCACAGTGGCCTTGATCTCTTCTACAGAGGCAAAATGAGTTCTTTTGAGCACAGTCTTCAGCCTGGGGACGAGCCAGAAGTTGCATGGTGCGAGATCTGGGGAATAAGGAGGGTGGTCGAGAGCTGTGATCTGTTTGTTGGCCAAGAACTGCCTTAAACTGAGCACGGTGTGTGTGGGTGCATTGTTGTGGTGGAGCAACCACGACTTGTCTCTCCACAGAACCCACCTGCTGCGCCAAACCCGGTCATGGAGGCGATTGAGGACCTGCTGGTAGAAGTGCTGGTTGACTCTCTGACCCCTCAGGCACAAACTCATGATGGACCACTCCCTTCTGGTCGAAAAATGCGATCAGCATGACCTTGATCCTTGATTTGGACATGCGCGCCTTCTTGGATCTGGGTGACAGTCGAATCTTCCACTGCAGGCTCTGTCTCTTGCTTTCAGGGTCGTACTGGAAGATCCAAGTCTCGCCTCCTGTGATGACTCAGTCAACGAACTCTGGTCTTCTCCGATCTTCTCTAGCAAGTCTCGACAAACATTGACCCAGTGCTCCTTCTGGTCGTTCGATAAAAGCTGGAGCACCATCTTGGCGCACACTTTACGCATCCCCAGCTTCTGCACCAAGATGGTCCGCACTGACTCCCTGTTCAGGCTGAGCTTCTCAGCTATCATCCGCACCGTCAATCTGTGATCACTCCGCACCAGCTGGTTCACTCTGTCAATGTTCTCAGCCGTCTTTGTTTTGGAAGGCCATCCTGACTTGGGTTCATCCTCCACCTCCTTGCGGCCAGTCTTGAAGCATTTGTGCCACTCAAAGACTCGAAGTCTTGACATTACATCTTCTCCATAAGCCTTTAGGAGAAATTGGAGACACTCAGTTGGACCCTTCTCCAACTTAACCAGAAATTTTAAGTTAATTGTTTGCTCCATATTTCTGCCACCTCCAGTTGCGTGACAAAAGCGATGGAGCAATGTGCTACAAAAAAACCTGAAAAAGAAAAACAGAGCAAAAGAGATGAAAAATATTATAGCAAAATAGTGGTGAGATGTTGCACAACACAGTGACATAAACGGTTAGTCAATTGACATTGAGTCATGGGCGTGGCTGCCACAGTCTCGTTTCTTTTTTGTCACACCTCGCATTTTTCGCCTGGAAAATTTTTTGAAATGCAGACTTTCCAAATTTGAGCTCTTATTCAGAAAATGAAACCTGCAATGCAAAACAATAAGATTGGGCTTTGTCCTCTTGAATCAAATGTATCACAATGGAAAAATCAGTCCTTCATCAGTTCGGCTGAGGGGAGATATGATAGAGGTCTATAAATTAATGAATGCAGTAGAACGGGTAAACGTAGATCGATTGTTTACATCAGAATATAAAAAGACTAGGGGACATGCAATGAACCTACAGGGTAAGCTATTTAAGACTAATAAGAGAAAATATCTTTTCACTCAACGTGTAAACTCTGGAATTTGTTACTGGAGGATGTAGTAAAAGCTGTTAGTGTAGCTGGGTTTAAAAATTTGGACAAGTTCCTGGAGGAAAGGTTCATAAACCATTATTAAAAGGGACCCAGGATATCACTGCTTGACCCAATTCAAGTACTGTGGAACTTGTGTCTTTTGGCGAAACTGCTAGGTACTTATTACCTAGATTGGCCACTGTTGGAAACAGGATACTGGGCCTGATGGACCTTGGTCTGACCCAGTATGGCATATTGTATGTTCGTATGTTCTTATTAACAAGGCTCAATTAATTTCAGGAGTCGACTGGGAAAACAATCAGAGCTGGAATATATTTTGTAACTGAGTAAACATTAATGCACGATAAGTGCAAAAGTTATGCGATAACTGTCAGGAGCGGGCCCAGCATGTTCTCTGCAGTTTTACTTCAAAGTGCATCCCATGCCGCCAAAGACCCCCAACCCCTGACCTCCCAAGAAAAAGCCTCTTGTTTAAAGTCCACTTTTAAACTAACACGATCATTCTTCTCTACTGATTGTAGTGAATTAGGCTGCCTCCTGGATCCTTATGTGCCCAGCCTCCATGTCGCCTGGTCCTCTTTCTTTTTTCTTCTCATGGTAGGACAAGCTCCCACTTTGTTTTCTGTTGCGTTCCTGGTTGGACACCTAGACTCCTCCTCCTTTCTCTGAAAGATACTCCAAAAATAGACATGAATTTACATAGTCTGAAAACATCTCAGCAGTAGTTGGATTCAATTTTTTCCTGTGCCTGTGCTGTGGCCATTTCCTGAAAATGCCACAAGGTTATGAGACACCACTGACAAATATAGTTATTGTTTGGCCATGGAAGATGACCCTTCCTTTACCCTCGCCTCTGCATTATGCTGTCTGGGTGAGGATACAATGTACTGGATCATTGCTCTGTGAATGAGAAGTCTGCAATGAAAATAGGACCCAAAAACCAGGTTGCTGAAGCTGATCTCCTCTACACCCTTCCCCCATGGTTTGAATGAACCAGTGAGGTGTGAGCTCAGCACATTGGAAGGAGAAAGGTATGTGTAGAAGGAGCAAAAGGCAACTGGAGGAGAGACAGAGAAAGGGAAGCTCCTCTCACCTCAAGAAGAGAAATCCTTTGCAGAGAGAGAAAAGAAACTTCTGTTTATGAACAAACAACTGAGGCAGTTACTGAGATACAGCTGAAGCTCTGGTTAAAAGTTGGTCCTGCAGAGTGGTGGCCAAAGAGCAAAGGATCCAAAAGATAAAGTTTTAAATCAATAGTGGTATAAACATAGATAAATATCAGACTATGAAAATAAACCTAACTGTAAGGTTGCCAGATTTTTTTGCAGGAAAATCTGGGACATTTATCGGCAGTGTGTATGCGTGTGGGGGTGGTGGGCGGGGGGGAGGTTAAGGAAGGGATATCATAGTCCCAGGATTGCGTAACAAGGCATGGAGGAGGGGTCATTACCACCCACCCCAATAGCAGACAAATCAACAGAGAAATAGAAACAGTGATGCATCACCCCCCATACTGTGCAAAATATAAAGATAATGAATGTAAATTCTAGAAACTAACTAATTCAAATCACTAAATTGAAAATAAATTATTTTTTCTGTGTCCTCTGTCCCCATTGCTGGAATCAGGGACAGGAGGCTGCCAAACAATTCGGAACCTGGGACACAGTTCTAAAATCAGGGACAATCCCTGAAAATCAGGGACATCTGGTAACCTTAATTAGCATACAAAATTTCTTCCTACATAAACTAAGGGCCCAATATTCATAGCGATTAACGTGGTTAGCAGAGCTGCTATGAATATCCGCGGCTGCTGGGTCTACATGCTCTGCTGCTAACCGCTAACCGGGTGCATTCCAGGGCGACGTGGAGGCGGTGCCGATCAGTAATCTGTTGGCGGCGATCTTGAGCCACTGCCTGGTTAGCGATATGTAGTGAAAGCCAGGCGCAGGTAACCCTGGCCTAACCTGCTGCATATCACTAACCGGACAATGGCTCAAGATCGCTGCTGACCAGTTACTGATTGGCAAGAGCGGCTAACCCAGGTATTCAATGCCGCGGCCAGATATGACAACAGCATTGAATATCTTGGTTTACTGTTCCGCTGCCAGCGCTGAATAACAGACCCTAAATCTTTAATATTCAGTAGGGCTTGATTTGTCCTCGAGGAGTCCGAGTCCTATACTGGATGAAGTATTGAATTTAGGTCTCTCTTTTGTCCCTATTAATAAATTTGATCCTTTCCAGACTCGGGTGCAACTAAAAAGATTCTTTAGAAAGTTGCATATTACATTATACTTGTCTAGGGATGCAATATTGACAGATGATTCTTTAGATAGGCTACCATCTGGGGAGTGGGGACACAAGACTCCATTATGCAGGCTTTTTGGTTCTGCGAGATTTCGAGACATTAGAATCCGTTAGGGAGAGACAATATTATAATATTACAAGGGAGCAAAAAAAGGCTTTAAATGAGCTGGTTCAAAATCAAAATAGAGTTATGGGAAGAGCTAACAAGGGGGAAGCAGCAGTAGAACAACCTCAACAACAATATCATTTAGAGAATGAGAAAAAGTTACAAATTGAAATATACTAAAAGCAGTTACCTGATGATTCCGCTTGATCTTTAATGAGTGATATTAAGGCAATTGTGCAGGAAACATGGCAGTCTAATTCCATTTATAAGAAAGAGAAGCATTTCCTTATTCGGTCACCCCTCCCCTAGATAACTAGGGCCCGATATTGAAAGGGATTAACACGGTTAGCAGACCTGCCAACCATGTTAATCCCCTTAGCTGGGATATTCAGCAGCACTAGCACTTGGTGCCGCTGAATATCCGCGGGTGCTTCTGCTGCACGACACTATACTAACCGGTTAGCATCGGGCCATTCCACAGTCGGTACCTGGCGATAACCGGGCAGTGGCAAAATTGAGCTTCTGCCCAGTTACAGCAACAGAAAAGCTGGCAGAAGGTTTGCCTTTGAAGCTAACTGGGCAGTGGCTGAATATCAATGCCGGGCCCGGATATGAGCCTGGCATTGAATATCTACGTCTATGCAGAGTGGAGACGTAGCCTAATGGTTAGAGCACTGGTTTGGGAGCCAAGATACCAGTGTTCATTTACCATTAGTACTCCTTATGGCCTTGGGCAAGTCACTTAACCCTCCATTGCCTCAGAAAAATCCAAGTTTATCAAGGTCCCTGTTTAATGTACATTACAAAGTTCAAGTTACAATGTAAATTGCTTTGACTGAAATGATAGAGCGATATAAAAAAACCCTGTTAAATAAACAGTGTGCAGCAGCTATATCAGGCCCTGTTTTTTAATGCTTGCCTAAGGAACATCCACCTTGGAGACCAATAGTCTCCAAAAAGGGTTCAGTATTAGAACCGCTATTTTTTTTAGATAAGATTCTTAGCCTCATAACTAGGCAATATAAATCCTTTGTGAAAGACTCCATACATGTGCTTAATAAATTACAACAATCTACTAGATTTATGGAGGATAATTGGTTGGCTTCATTGGATGTAGAGGCTTTATACCTAATATAGATCAGCAAGAAGTGATTCAAATCGTCCTTTGGATGATTATAAACCAGAATGTATCCCTGTGAGATTTTTGATTGAACTACCAGAAGTAGTGTTAATCAAGAATTATTTCTAGTATTCTGGGAAATACTATCTGCAAATACATGGTATACCTATGGGGGCAACGGTAGCCCTATCAGTGGCTATGATTTACATGGCCACTTTTGAAGAATAATGGGTTTATAAATCTCCATGTTTCCATCTAGTGCAATTATGGAGTCGTTTTTTAGATATCATCTGTTTTTTATGGAAGGGAATAGAATTACAGCTAAATGAATTTGTGAATTGACTTAGTACTAGAAAACAATTTTTGAAGTTTAAAATGACTAAAAGCTTGAAATACATTGATCTCCTAGCTATTAGGATTAAAAAGGAGAATGGTTAGATTTAAACGTATTTATTCTGGAAACAGTCTGAGAGAAATAATTTGTTGCACTCTACCAGTCATCGTCCTAAGAAGTTAACGGATAATCTGCCTATAGGACAGTTTCTAAGAGTAAGAAGGATTTGTAGTTCTATAGACTTTAAGGATAAAGTTTATGAATTATTTTCTTGATTGCGGAAAAGGGGTTATCCTGAAGTTATAATTGTAAAAGTCTATAAATAAGCATTATATGCCCAGAGGCCGCAGTTGCTATCTTATTTATTTATTTAACCAATTTTCTATACCGCCTTATCCTTCAATCAAAGCGGTTTACATTATGTAATCACGACAACAAAATGAGCAGGAAGAATTGGTGCCTTGCATCCTTCCATTTTCTACTAGAGCAATGTCAGTAAAGAAAATTATCCTGAATCACTGTGATATATTGACTGTACCTCTGATACTTACAGTACTTATCCCCCTCTAGTGGCTTTTACTCGGGGAAACAATATAGCTAACTGGGTGGTAAACATGGCTTCATCATGTGATACACAAGAAGTGAATCGGAGTAGGCAAATTACTCCTTTGGGACATTATAAATGTCAAGGGTGTATACTGTAATCAAACAATAGAGGGTTTGGAATGTCAGGACTCTATATCTCATAGAAAATTTAGGGTCAGATATTCTACTAATTGTTCTACAGATTATGTAATTTATGTTATCATGTGTACTTGTCCTAAGTTTTATATCGGTAGGACAAGTAGAGCCTTTAAAACACATCTAGCTGAACATAATCAAGATTGAGGACACATGCATGATCAGCCCCAATGGTAAATCATTGTGAGGAAAAAGGTCATAGATTTCAGGCTCTGTGCTGGTGGGTTATAGATCCTATTCCTAAATGGTGGAGGGGAGGGAATTGGCAGAAAAAAATCTGAATTTCAGTGAGCAGCGATGAATATATTAGTTAAAAACTGTAGATCCACTGAGAAGAATTTAGAGATAGACTGGTGTTCTCTGTAATGGTTTTTATTAGGACTGTACTACTTCTCTTGGTATATATTAGGGATAGAGCTTTGTATTTTAATAGTTTTTTTTAATAACTGAAAGAATTATATTATTGACAATGTGGGTATATTGAGATTTTCAAGACAACTTGTGGGCTGATGGGATTTGGAGTGTTTATAAACCAGATGAGAAGAGTGAGATGACGTCACATTACTGGAAATCATGGGGTAATGAAGTAAGATGCTATATGGAGTTTACAAGAGTTCTAACAGTGCTACAGAGGGGGTAAGGGGGAGGTTATTTTGGTTATATTTTTAAAATAGATGGATTAATGATGTTATTTTTAGGGCTGCCTCTCCGAGGAAATTGTGTGGATGACAAGGATTACAGGTGATAACGCCAATTTAGTAATGATCTCCTATACAGCGGTATAGAAGTATAATGGTTGGAATAACTTGCTATATGGAAGAAGATCAGATAAGTGATATTTTTTTACCCCTGAAGCAATAATTGACTGAAACATAACTATATTGGGGATTTTCTCCATATGATTTCTGACTTTGGGGGTTTCCTTCCGACAGCTGATTATGGGACTGAGACTATTTCAAAGAACGGATGAGAAATAAACTTGTGGTGGTGTTATAATAATCTATGGGACTAGTGAAGATATGATTTTGTATAAATGGTGCAGATGCTGTTATGAATATTTAGGATAAAGCTTGAGTTGATAGATGTCTTTATCCGTTTAACTGTGATTGATTAAAGTATAAAGAATTCAAGTGATAAGAGTCCACAAAGTAAATGGTCTTTAGAGCAGGGTCCAACAAACATTTTTTAAAATTGAGTATATGTGGGAAGAAATTTTGTATGCTAGGTAGGGATATTTTTATAGTCTGATAAAGAGCAAGGAATGTCATCTGCCAGTGTAGCTCCAGTTTCACATGTATAGGAAGAAAGCTTCTGCGGGTTTCCTCTGCTGCAAGTATAGGCCATGTACTTGATAAAGTATAACTAAGGTCAAGCAGTTGGTCCTTTTGATCTCACATCTGGAAAAATCCTGCAAGGACACTATGGGGTTCAATTCTGTCCCAGACCTAGATCCCCTCTGTGCATCTGGTCTGAACCTGATGCACAGAGGGGATCATGATTCTGATCCCACGGGGCACATCTAGCCACGCGGGATCAGAATTGCGAACAGTTCTGCATGTGCAGGACTGCACCCGGCTAGCTCAGTCAGGGCATTTAAATGGAGCCGCAGCGCCATGGCGCCATGTTGCACGGCAGCGTGGCTCCATTTCAACGCTGCAATGCCGCCCGCCAACCAAAACAGTACATTCCCCGCAGCCTGACCCCCGATCTGCCATACGAAGGCCAGGGTCGGGCTGTGGGGAATGTCCCCTGCCCCCCCCCCCCAAGCCCCTTCTGCACCCCAAATGTAAAAAAAAGCCAAAAAATGTCCAGGGGAGTTATTCCACCTCAGAATTGAAATAACTTCCCCAGCCATTTCGCCGGCCCTGGTTGTACAGGGCCGGAGACCGCCCACTGCCCACCCACTCTCTGCCCTGAGGCCGCCCATTCCCCGCCCCTGACTAACTTCCCTGCACAACCGGTTGGGGAAGTTAGTCAGGGTCTGAAGCCGGCACGAATAGTCCCCAATGGGACCATTCAAAAGGATTTATCTGATTAGCAGGACTTGCTAATTGGATTAGTGCCAGTGAGCCCAATATTCAGCAGCATATCCTGACAGTGCCACTGAGTGTTTCATCTGATTGCTGCAGCAATAAGTGCTGAGGCGGTGGGTAGGAAGAACTGGGGAGGTGTATTTGGGCAATCCACAGAGACTGAGAGGAGCTCTGAGCTGCCATTTTGGGCAACAATAGACACCACTGCGTTACTGCCAGCATCAGCACACTCCCTGCAGCTCCAAGCTTTTCGTGGGCTCCACAGATTGATGAAGTAAAACTCCCCAAAACAAGGACCTCTAATTAGTGGGCACATTGCAGTACTGTTTGGAGAATTGTTACCTAAAAATTCTGCATCTTTGAGAAATAACATGCTTTCTGTATTGTAGCTAAATTCATTATGACTTGAGGACACCAATTACATTGAGCTATTTTGACAAATAGAATTGCAGAATTTTCAAATACTATGTGCAGACTTTTAAATATTTTTGTGTACAATTTTAGGGAGGGAAGTTTCAGCGGCAGCGGTCAGCATACTTAGGAAGATGTTCATTAAAGGCTTTAATGCGCATTAATGACATTAATGGGCGTTCAGTACTCACAGTCCTTTTATTTCTATGGATGTGGTGGTACTTAACGTGCACGCATTTCATTAACATGAGATAACCGTTAGTAAACATGCTCCTTAAAGTGGTTGACCATCGCCGCTTTAATTTTGTCACAGATATTCAATGCTGGGGTGCCCAGATTGTGATTTAGCAGCCCGGTCAGTAGCTACATTCATCAACTAGCCGGATTGCAAAACCAGCTGTTAGGACAGCCATTTGGTGTTCCAAACTTTAGCCGGTTAAGGCTAACTGGACAGTGGCTGAATATCATCGTTGCCTGGTTCATTTATTGTGCCACCCCCGCTCTGCCCCAGAACACCCCGCCGCTGGGGCATTTAGCAGCACAAACCAGAGATATTCAGCGGCAGTAACCAGATTAGTGCTGTTGAATGTCCCAGTGAGCGGCGTTTACGTGGTTGGCAGGTCTGCAAATTGAAGAAAATGCCTTTGAATATCCCCCCTTAATTTTTTGAGGCAGAATTCCCCCAGGTATAAGAGTTTGACCCCATCAGTTTTCCCCACCAAAACCCTGTAACTGACCTCAGTCAGGGCGAGTGCTACCATAGGCAAACTAGCTGCCTAATGCACTGAGCTTTGGCGGGCATCAGAAAGTGCCCCGGCCTCCGATCTCCCATCCCCCTAGTTACCGCTGCTACTCCCATCTCTCCGGGGCCAGCTGTGGCAGCGGCAACAATGGCAATCTAACGGAGAAGACATGCAACATGGAGCAAAGAGTCTGAACCCTGTGTGCTGTGCTCTGAACGTGCAGATGGTCCCTCCCCCTCCAACACAGACTTCATCTTTGCATACAGACAGACCGGCTGGCTGCACGGTCAGAGTGCTGTGGGCAGAGGTTCGGAGGCTTCCCTCCACACTGCACGTCTTTTCTGTTGTATTGCCATTGCCACTTGCCACCAGTCCTGGAGAGATGTGGCAGGGGCGGTTTCCTGGGTGCCTAATGTCCTTGCACCAGCCCTGACCTCTCAGTCATTACAGAATACAATGCCGGCCCTGGCTGAGCTAAGTTACAGGGGTTTGGTGGGAAAAACTAATAGGGTGCAGCAGAATTCCAGTCACTTATACCGTGTGGGTCCCATAGTTGGGGGCTTTGTTTTTGGCTATCCAATGAACTCTGCTAGATACAGTACAGTCTTTGGATGCAAGGATCCTCTCCTATGCTTCGGGCTATGTTGCCCTCCTGTCCCTCATTGTATCTGACTATCAAAGATATATAAAAGCCTCACTTTTAATGACTGGCAGACCACCGAAGCTTCAAGCTGGATGTGTGCACCTCTCTGAACTGTTATTAAACTGGAAATAAATATTAAAACACAATTTTCTAACTAAATAGAGACTAGTTTACTTTTACAGTACTTCCCTAGCCGCCCGCTTCTCTTTAGGGATCTTGCTGGCTTCTTGTACAATTTGTTTATTGGAAAGGTGGGACTGTACATTTTGATATTTAGATATGAAATTAAATTCTGGGCAGCCAGTCAGTCTCTGCAGACTCTCTGCAGCTGGGGTATCTCCTTCTGCCCGATTCAGAGGCTCTTTCTGCTACTCCACAGTTGACCTTGACCCTCTCTCTCACTGACAGGTTGCTTTCTTGGCTGTACTTCCACACAGCTCCCCAGCACAAGCTGCCGGCTTTTTTCTTTCAGCTGAAGTTTGGACATAGAACGTCCAGCTCTGCAACCCTGGGACTCAGTCCACTTCTTAGGCTGGCTTCCTTGCTTCTACGCTCTTTGCTGGTTTGAGTCTCTCTCTGATCACGGTTATTCCCGCTGTTTCGCTTCAGCCCTTCCTCCAAGTCCGAGGTCTTCCCTCCTCCCGGGCTTAGCAGCAGAGCTCCTCTGCGACTTGATTTCGGTCCTTCTCTCTCCTCAGCCCAGCTTCTCTTTTCCTTATGCTCTTTCCTGCATGTGGGCAAGGCTCGAGAAAAGCATACGGAACCAGGCATGTGCCCAGGGCCCAAATATTTAAGGAGGCCCCGTCAGATGTGCCCGGGACTCTGGACGTTCGTTTTGCCAGATGCCTGTCTTTTTTGCAGCCTTCTACGGATGTTTGCACTCATGTCTGAAAACCAGAAGGATGGCTATTGTGTTTGGATATTTTCAGAGTTTAAAATTTTTATCTGCAGTTCCACCTGCCCGAATGAGCCTGCCCCCAGTAGTCACAGTAAGAAAGGGGTGAGCCAGGAGGCTTCCTGAGCTGTGCGAGTGAGAAAGGGAGACGGAGCTCTGCACAGGGTACTTGGCTGGCCTTGGAGAGCAGGGCTGTACCAAGCCATAAATGCGCCTTGTGCAACTTGTACTTGTGGTGTGCCCTCCCCTCCCCCCCCCCTCCACCTGGTTTGTCATTTCCCTATGCCAGCATCTCCCCATCTTATCCTACACCTCCATGTCCACGCTGCCTGCCCTTGCCCTGCCGCTGACATTTTCCGTGTCTCCTTGGCAGCAGCGGCAGCAGCAGAGAGTATTTCTAATCGAGAAAAAAACCATGCTGGTCTTTCCGACTCTGCATTTGCATGTTTGCCCGGTTCCTCCCTCCTCTGATGTAGGTTCGCGTCAGAGGAAGGAGGGATCAGACCACCCATTCAAACGCGGAGATGCAAAGATCCACTTTTGAATGGCTGGTTTGGTCTCTCTCTCCTCTGACGCGTGTCTACGTCAGAGGAGGGAAGGATTGGGCAAACAGGCAAACACAGAGTCTTTAAGACCCGCACGTTTTTCCCTCAATTCGAGATACTCTCCACTGCTTCGACCGCCACCACCAAAGAGACATGAAAAGCGACGGCAGCGAGATAAGGGCAGTTGGGGAGAGAGGAGCAGAGACCGGCAACCCCAAATGCGCCCCTATTTTTTTTGCACCCTGTGTGGCTGCACTGCTCACACAGGACTAGGTCTGGTGCTGTTGGAGAGAGTCAGTGGAACCAGTTAGTGTCCTTTTCAGGGGGTGAGAGGGGAAAAGCGTGAAGGGCTGCTAGAGGCCGAGGAAAAGAGCTGCAGCCAATGCTTTACATGATGAGCTGGATGAGTATATGAATGACAGGCAGCAGCAGAGCGCCAGAAGAGTGATGGAGTTTGTGCATTTGAAAAGCAAGAGTATGCAAGTATGTCTTAAGAGTTAACAGTTAACAGTTTTACCCTGTTGTTCCAAGTTTAAGTTTCCTGTTTTAATGTAAGCACACAATTGTCCTCCGAATGTGCAACCTTTGTTATATGTAAACCGCACTGACAACAAATAGCGCGGTATATAAAAGATGTTAAATAAATAAATAAAATAAATAAATAAAGAGCAATAGAGAGTGTATTTGTGTCTCGAAGCGTGCATGAGTGCCTGTGTCTGCGTGTCTGCGTCCTTTGAAAATCTGGGCTGGAATGGAGAAGTCCAATGGTGCAAATGTGTCTGTGCGCTAATTAAATGGAGGGAAATTTCAATCGGTGGAATTTACCCAGCTAACTATGAGTGACCTGGGCAAATTCCTTTGAAAACTGCCGTTGATACTGCCTCCATTTTGTCTATATCCTTTCAAAGGCACCACAGAAAGCGGAAATCATTTCTTTGCTTCTTTCATTTGTAAAGCCTCCTTAAATTTATACCTCAGAAACATCACCCATAAATCTCACTCTTTAGGGAAGTCCACCCATGGCATCATTGGTTTGTACCAAAGGCAATAGAGGGTGAAAATGACTTAACCAGTCTGCCGCTCCCTCCCCACACTCACTCTGAGCCTGCTGCTGCTACTGCGGGGGGGGGGGTAGGGGGGGCAGGGAAAGAATTAATATGGAGAGGTTGATAAAAGAAGTAAATGGGAGTCCATGTGACGGGTCCACAAATGTATGTTTGCTTAGGGCCCAATACAGTGTTAATTGTGCCCTGTATATGGGCCTCCTTTGATCTGCTGCACACGGGTCGACGTGTTCCCTTATCTTTGTCTGTAGCAGGTTCTGGGCTCCATGTTCTTGCTTTCTCATTTTATTTCTCCTTTGTTCTTCTTTATTTGCATGCTAGATCCCCTCCTCCTCCTCTTGGGGGGACAATTTCTTTCTCTGCTGCCACTTCCACCCACAGTCAGGCATGGTGGGGATTCGTTTGGCCTCAGCAGTGCCTGGCACTGGCGGGGGGTGGGGGGAATCCTCCTCCTCCTGCCCCTTGGTTAGGAACTGCTCTCCTGCTACCTTTCCTTCTTTCCGGTTCTCCAGGTCTCTTGGTGCCTGCTGCCAGTGCTCCTCATACTGTCCGGGAGGGGTGGAGGGAAGTCTGCTCCAACTTTTCGCTAGCTCTCCCCCTCTTCAGCACCGCAGCACTCACTGTGATCGCCACAGGGGTTGAGGATTCACTCCAGCCATGGCTCTCGCTGCTGTGGCTCTGCGTCCTACTGCAACCTCCTTTAAAATCATGACCCCGCAGCTCCGTCTCGTCCTGCCACAGCTCTTTCCTTTTTCTCTTGAAAACTGCTGCTATTGCCCCTCCTCTCTCCCAGCAACCAGCCTAAGCAAGCCACTACTGCAGAGAACTTGCTATGTCAGCCCCACTGGATTGGGCTGCAATGGGGGGGGGGGGGACATAGGGAGAGCACCCCACCAGAGAGGCAATTTTATTTCTTTATACCGTTTACAATAGTTTTGTGGTAGGCGAAGGCCTATGATCCATGGGGTCTGAAATAAGCAGACAGGCCTAACTAGCTTGACCTGTAAATGAAGCCTGTGGAGAGGCCCATAGGAATTGCACATTCCCCAAAATGCTGCTATTGTAGAATTGAAACTTAGCAAAGCATAATCAGCTTAGCTGAGCAGAATCGAAACTCAGAAAAATATAGAAAAATAAGTTTAATTGCTACTGATAAGAGAGTACAGCTGCTATGGAATTAATTAAATCTGCTGAAAGAAAGGTTACAGTGCCCTGCTTTCCCACATGTGCTAACTAGTTAAATGGCCTTGGAAGAGAAAAGTATCTAAGTTGGTGAACTGACCATTGTAATTGGGACTAGAAGGGGGGTAAGCAGGTGCTAAGCCCAGTCAAAGAACATCATTGGCTAGCCATATCGGTACCGGAACCAATAGAAGGTGTACGGGAGAGTACCGGGACCAATGAAATGTTTTCCTATGTCTTGATGCTAGAATGGAGAAGAAGTCTATAAAAGTTGTTGTTTTGCTAGAAACCATTGCTCAGCCATTTTGAATTTGATTCTGCTTGAGACTTGTGCACAAATAAATGATTTGGACCTTCTGAACAGACTCCTGGTATCATTGGTTTGTCTGCGCTCTGCTGCTACAGTTTCACCTCTCAAGTGCCACAGTTTTAAAACAAAGCTGAGATTCTCTACAACATTCATGATTTCTTCCATGTCCTCTTGCAAAGTGCAGTACTGAATACTGGATGTCTGCTCCCAAATGCTGACTTCAGGCCAGTTCTGCTCCACGACAAGAGAAAGCACAGGCTGCCTAGCAAAGCTGATATGAATTGAGATTCAGTACGGCAGCTGTCGGAAGCTGATGCTCCTGTTCCCTCGTCCTCTAACACCCAGCCTATCTGCTTTGCCTATGCTATGCGTCACCCTCCACCCAGACAGCCCCCAGGACACCCCGTTACCGAGCTGCAGGAATCCAGCATCTCCATGGCAACCAGACTCCAACCCCCAGGAAGAAGGCAGCAAAAATGAAAACCTCCAGTCGCTTCCTCTGGCCACAGCTCAGTGCTTAGTTTAGAACAGGCTCGCCTACCTTTCTGTCTTTCTTTTATATTCCTTTGGGGGTTTTTTCTGTCACCTTCCTCTCTCCTTTATTTTTTGTTCTTTCTAGCATTTTTTCACAAGCTAAATGTGTTTGGAGGGGTGATTTGAATACGTGCTAGTAATTTCCTTGAGGCTGATGAGCTGACAGAGAAGTAAAACATACCTTTGTATTGCTTTCTTTCTGGAACACTTATAAATAGTGTTTCGATTTGGGCAAATCGAGAGCAACCCCCTTTGTGCTCTCACAAATAAATGTATTTTAAGTCACATTTGGATTAAGTATCACATTTAGACAGGACTACTGTAATTAATTAATTAAGGGGTAACTACCCACATAGACCCATGGTAACTGTTAGCGCAGGACATGCCAGTTGTTGCCTGCTGATTTGGGGTAGAGAATGGGCAGATTAAGAGCGGAGAGTAGGCGTGACAAGAAATTGCAGTTAGCATGGGGTACATACCGCGCACTGCCACTGTTGCAATTACCGTGGGTGCAATCACCTCACCTCAATAGATGGAGGTAAGCACTCCCGAAGTAACAGCGCCATGCGCTATTTGTACGTTTGCAAAGTAACTGTCTGGAACATAATGCTCACGCCACCACAGAGGCTTTGCACTTAGCGCATGTTAACGTTCGTGCTAAAGAAGCATTGAATGAAAAACCATAGTAAAAGGGCCCCTTAATAGGATGGGAGTGGATATGCCAGTGACTATGGGTATAGTCTATTGATTTATTAAGTGATGGCTGTCGGTTTTACGTTGTTTTCTTTTTAATATGAATGTTATTGTAACATGCTGTGCACAAACCGTGATTGCTGGTAATGGAGGTCTATACATTCTAAATAAACCTAAAGCTAATTCTACATATCTTAAAGCAATTATTCAAGTGCTGCGTACTTTTCATTGACTTCCTACTGCCACAGGAGATACATTTAAACCATGGATGTTATCTTTTCAGGCACTGCAAGGTAATGAGCCAGGATATTTGCTCGCCAAATATAGGAAAGTGGAATGTACATTTGGCAGCTGAGATTTAATGCTAAATAATGCAGTGACCATGCTTGTGAGTAGGAGCGGTAGAGCACAAATGAGTAGGTTAGGGAAAGGCAGAAGGGTCATCAATGTGAATGTTAAAACCCCCAAGAATAAGGGAAGGAAAAATGCATCCAGAAAGGAGGAGAGCCAAGATTCAAGGTCTGTGAGAAAGATAGAGGTGGACTTGTTGGGGGGGGGTCGATAAATGACAGCTACCCGGAGAGGTAGTGGAGAAAATAGGCAGATGGCATGGACTTCAAAGGAAGCAAAGGAATTAGATGGAGGCATAAGAAGGGGCTGGAATTGGCAGGAATGAGAAAGTAGGAACCCTACAACACCACCATGGCCAATGAGCCAAGGTGGATGGGAAAATAGATAGCCTTGGTGACAGAGGGCAGTAACTGAATCTGAATCTTAGGGAGAAGCCAAGTTTCACTAAGAGCCAGGAGATGTAGAGTATAAAGAGGTCGTGAATGAAGCCAAGTTTATTGGAGACAAAATGTGCATTCCACAATGTGCCTGAAAAAGAGAGAAGAGAGGGATATGAACAAGATTAGAAAGCTTACACATTAAACTGCCCTGGGAGTGTGAAAAAAGTCTAGGGGGGCTAGGGTTGGGGTTGACATCTCCAGATGAGAGAAGGAGAAGGAATAGGAGAGAACGGGGGAGAGAGGAGGCGGCACGACGGAAGCGAGGGTGAGGTTCCCTCAGTGAGAGTGGAGCTGGCTGAATGAAAGGAAGAAAAAGGTGAAGCTCAAGGGCAGATAATAAGGTCAAAGACAAAATGGTAGGGGAGGAGGGGACAGTAAGGAGTAGGTAATGAGAAGTAGGACTATGAAGCTGAGGGAACGAGCGGAAAAGATTAGGGAGAGTTAACATTAAGAACAAAAAGTGATGTGAAGCCACAGGAGAGCGATAAGAGGAGAGAATGCAAATTAAGGAGATATAGGTGGAGGGGATGGGGGAGTCCTTGAGGCTTTAGATGCACCGGAGTAATTGCGTAAATGAACAGAGGAAGACTATGAAAGAGTGTTAAGCCAGGGGTGGGTGGGTGAGGGGTGGAGGGGAGGGTAATAAAGTTGAGAAGGAAGACACAGTACTGCAGAGGGCAGGAGCTGGGTTAAGGGGCAGACAGAATATACAACATACACTGACAAAACAGAAATATTTACAGAACAATAAATAAATAAAAGACAAGTTAGCTTCTGAACAGACACAGGAAAATATCCAAACAGAGCATACAAAGTTAGCTGAAGCTTGCAATGAGGTGTTCACCCAAGCAGAAACCACCAGCAAATGGATCAGCAGCTCATGTGCTCACAGAGGAAAGCTTTGAACAAAGCCCCAGCAGGTGGAGGGGCAGGGCAAGTGCTGAAAGTAAATACCTTTTGCGGCAACACCATTTATAATACAGTTTATCCTAGCTTCTGGTAGAAGCCAGCATCAACTTTAAGCTGTTGCACTTTGCTTTTAAAATCTACTATGGCCTTATTCCGATATATATGTCTTCTATGGCTAATGTCAATGTATTTTCTAGGACGCAATGTTTAGTAACAAAAGATGTGCTTGCTGTCCCCCTTCATGTAGAAAATGTGGGGCCCTTTTACTAAAACGCCAGCAAGCGTCCGCTCTTATCGCGCATTGAGAGCAAAAAGGAATGCACGGTAAGTGCAGCAGTCATGCGCTGTCGGAGGCCCAAAACTAGAACCTAACACATGGCAACAGCATTTGCAATTAATGCAGGTTTACCTGACGCCACCCATAGAGGTATCATTAAGTGCACCTGTGCTAATTTCCACTTTGACAAAGCATGCACTATGTATCCCTGCACTAACTGAAATGTGCTCTCCACTCCCACACACTGCCCCTAACCCTTCCATTCCCTATCCCATCACATAATGTCTCTGTGTGGACCACGCACATATTGGCAGTGTGTATTGGGGCCCTGTGTGTGTGTCTGTGTATTGAGGCCATGCACATGTTCGTAGTATGTGTTGGAGAGCTATGTGTGCCTTTGTGTTGAGGTCATGCATGTGCTGGCAGTGTGTATTGGGGACCTTTGTGTGTTGGGGCAGTACGAGTGTTGACGATGTATATTGAGAGCCTATATTTGTGTGTGTCATGGAAGGTATGCTGGGACGTTTGTGTATATATATCTATGTATCATGGGGCTGTCAGGTGGTATCAGATGTGTGTGTGTAATGGGGTTATTGGTATATGTGTGTGTGTGTGTGTGTGTGTGTGTGTGTGTGTGTGCATTGGAGTGTGTGTGTGTGGGTGTGTGTGTGGGTGTGTGGGTGTGGGTGGGTGTCAGGTGGTGTATTTGTGGAAATGCAGACTTCTCTGTCCCTTGTAATTACCACTGGTCCCCTGCATTACTCCCTCAGTCTCCCACCCTCTTGCACCCTACTCTCTACCTCTTCCCACTCTCCCTCTTTCACTGCCACTCACCCATGTACTTGCCCTTCCCTCTTTTCCCTGCATCCCTCTTCTTTCCCTCCCTCCCATTCTCCCTTCTTGCACTCTTCCAATTTCCATTCTCCTCCTCCACTTTTCCTTCTCTCTGCATCTGCACACTTTCCATCCCTCCTCTCTCTAACCATACTCTTTCCTTATGCTCTGTCCCTCTTCAACCCCTCTTCTTATCTCTTCTAACCCTATCCCTTCCCTTTTGTTCCACTTCTCCACCTTTTCTTATTAGGTTCTTCATTTCCAACCCTTCCCCATCACCCCTCCCCTCTCTGTTATTCTCCTCTAACACTGCTGTCTCTTTTGTACTCTGCTACAGACTCTGTCCTTTCTCTTTGTGACAGGCCACGGCACAGTGCTGTGGGAAGTTGGGGAATACTTCCGGTTTTTCAGGGGCAGTTTTTTCTTTGGCGGGAGGTGGGGACATCCACCAGTGCTTCAGAGGCCACAGTCCTCTCTTGGGTCAGTGGGACCTGGGAATTGCCTCTGGCTTTTTGATGTTTCACGCTGCTTTGTAGAAGGTACATGCACCAACAACTAGATGTTTACAGACAGACAAAATTTACTTGTGGGCTAGAGCCTTAACAAACGGTGCTATCACATATGCAATAGATGCCTATTACGGTAAGTAACTACTAACTTGAAATATGTAGACAGAAATAAAACCCTAAGAAACAGTACAACACCAGAAGTAGTGCAACACCAGAGAAATAAAAACAGTGATGAAAAAACAGCAATGCAGCGATGTACAACTAGCAGATGCAAGTTCCAAAAACTAACTGTCCAATCACGTAATTGAAAAGAAATGTTTTTGTTACCTTTGTTCTCAGGCCATTTTATTTTTCTAATCATATTGGTTCCAGTATCTGGTTTCTGCTTTCCTGCCTTCTCTTAACTTTCTATCCAAGGTCTTCTGTCCATTTTTCAGTTTTCTCTCTCCTATTGTCTTCTTCACATCCTTTCCTATATCCATCTCTAACATTTATCTTTTCCTTTCAGCTTTCTTCCATTTTTTTTTGTCTCTGTGTCAACTCAGCTTTCATTCTTTCTTACTATCCAATCTCCAGTCTTCCTCTTTTTACTATATCTACCTACAGCTTTCCATCAACAAGATGCCTTGGCCCAAGTCTTCTCTCCTCTTCCCCCATCGCCACCAATACATTCACCAGACGTTGCCCCAGGTATCCCTGCTAGTACCTTCTCATCATTTGCAACTCTGGCACAATTTCTCCTTACAGAGCTTATAAATTCCTTCAACCCATCAAATTCACTAGCTGACCCTATTCTGCCAGGGGCAAAAGGGAAATCCTCGAGATTCTGGCACACAAGCCCAAAGAAACTCTTCAATGCTGATTGTGGTGCTTCAACTTACTTACTGGTTAATAAAGTGTAACTCAAATGGGATCTCATTTCAGTCTGCCTGCAAAGAAAGTACACATTCCTTGCTACGATGGATTCTATCACCTCTGGGATTGTCCCTGCTGCCATCTCTTTGCTCTAGCTACATCTTCTTAAGGACTATCTCAGTATCTACCAGGCTCTTTATCTGCTCCTTTCCAGCTGGAAACCTATAACATTTGCTGTCTCCAGCTCTTTGGAGATCCCTTGGGTCATAGGAACTTAGGAGAATGCAGAGTCAGACCAAGATCCACTAAACTCAGCATCATGTCTCTGACAATGGCCAGTCCAGGCTACAACTACCTAGCAGATCCCAAAAAAGTAGATCTACTTCTCCTAATTAATTGCCAGGGATAAGCAACGGCTTCTCCAAGTCATAACTGGCTAATAATAATCATTTTTTATGTACTTCTCCTCTAGAAACTTCTCCAAACTTCTTTTGAATCTCACTGTGTTATTTGTCTTGATCACATCCTCTGGCATCAGGTTCCATAGTTTAATTGCGTACTGTTTGCAAAAATAATTTTTACAATTTATTTTCAGCCTTTTGGTTGTTATTTTCAGTGTGTGTCATTTTAATGTTGTTTGGAAAGTTCCATCCCCTATTTAACCTTCCCATTCCACTTATGACTTTATCTCTGTTATCTCTTTTCCAAATTGAAGCACCCTAACCTGTTTGGCCTTTCTTCATAAGGGAGATTTTTCATCTCCTTTTCATTTTTGCCCCCCTTCTCTGAACATTTTCTAATTCTGTTCTTTTTGAGATGAAGCAGCCAAAACCGCACACAATACTCAGAGTGCAGATGCACCAAGGACCTATACAGAGGTATAATGATGTTGTCATTCCTTTTCAAATAATCCCTAATATTCTATTTGGGTTGGGGGTTTTTTTAGCAACTACAACACACTGGGCTGAAAACGTCAACATATTGTTCACAGTGATTCCATTATCGTTTTCTTGAGTGACAACTACTAATTCCAAATGCAGCATTTTATACCTGTAGTGATACACAGGGATTCTCTTTCCTATGTTCTTCACTTTGCCCTTGTCTAAATTAAATTTCTTCTGCCATTTAGATGCCGAGTGTCATAGTCTCACAAGATCCATCTGCAAATCTGATTACATCACTGTTCTCTCCAGATCGCTTATGAATATGTTAAACAGCACTGGTCCCAGTACAGATCCACCACTATTAACCTCTTTGCATTGAAAGAGCTTAGAGAGGTTCTGGCAGGGCCTTTGAAGGATGTTTGTAATAGATCCTTGGAGACGGGAGAGGTTCCACAGGACTGGAGAAGGGCTGATGT
Source organism: Ichthyophis bannanicus (assembly GCA_033557465.1). Lineage (NCBI taxonomy): Eukaryota > Metazoa > Chordata > Amphibia > Gymnophiona > Ichthyophiidae > Ichthyophis > Ichthyophis bannanicus. The sequence goes on along the minus strand of CM066035.1, from coordinate 406,658,080 downwards.
GGTACCTCTTCACAAAAGTGGCAATAGGGAAAAGGTGGCAAACTATAGGCTGGTAAGCCTTACCTTGGTGCCAGTAAAAGTAATGGAGGTGCTACTAAAAGATGGAATAACGGACTTTCTAGAATCCAATGGGTTGCATGATCCAAGGCAACATGGTTTTACCATAGGATGACTATGCCAGATGAATTTGAGTTTTTTGACTGGGTGACCAAAAAAGTAGATCAAGGGCATGTGATGAATGATCTTCCTAGATTTCATCAAAGCCTTTGACACTGCTTTTCATAGGAGGCTTATCAATAAACTCCACAGTTTGGGAATGGGTCCCAAAATGATGAACTGGATGAGAAATTGGTTGACTGACAGACGACAGAAGGTGATGGTAAACAGAACTCACTCGGATGAAAGGAAGTTGATTAGCGGTGTGCCCCAGGGTTCAGTCCTGGGACCAGTACTGTTCAATATATTTGTGAGTGATATTGCTGGAGGACTGAAAGGAAAGGTTTTCCTTTTTTGCAAATGATACAAAGATTTTCAACAGAGTGGACTCCTTGGACGGAGTAGATAACATAAGGAAAAATCTACAAAAACTAGAAGAATGGTCTAATCCTTGGCAGTTAAGATTTAATTCAAAGAAGTACAGAGTCATGAACTTGGGATGCAGAAATCCAAAGGAGTTATATATGCAATAGGGTGCAAGAGGTTAGTGTACATGGACCATGAGAGGGACTTCAGAGCGATAGTATCTGAGGATCTCAAGGTGGCAAAATAATGTGACCAGGCAATAGCCAAAGCCAGAAGGATGCTAGAGAGAAATAACCAGCAAAAAGGAGGAGGAGGCCTCACTTGGAGTATTGAGTTCAGTTTTGGAGACCATATCTCAAAAGAATATAAAGGGGCTTGAAACGTTCAGAGGAAGGCAACCAAAATGATTTGGAGGCTGACTTAAAGACCCTGAAGGAAGGACAGGGGAGATATAATGCAGATGTTTAAATACTTAAAGGTTATTAGTGAAAAAAACAAACTTTTTTAAAGAAGGGGAAGTTGTAGAACTAGAGGGCATAACATGAAGCTGGAAGTTGGCATCAGTTGTCAGATGGGCAGAAGCAAACAGACCTGCGGTGCCAAAATTTAAAGGTACTCAACAAACTAGAGAAACATATACAATTTTTTGTTGGAACTTGCACCTTGAAGGACCCTCCTTCTCGTGGTGTAATGTTCCTTTTTATTCTTTTTTTAGGGACGCAACCCTATCACGCATTTAAAGTGGATATTAAACCCCTCATCTTCAACCAAGTATCTATCTTTCATTCAGGAAAAGCTCATTTGAAAGACACTTATCTGGATGAGAACTTCCCCAGCTCTCATTAACATTCTTTTAAAATGTTCGTCGAACCAATGATCCCAACTTGGCGTCCTCCAACAGTATAGAGTTAAATCCTCTTGCAAGGAACAAGAATACCAATAGCTGTTTCCGGTTTAAAGACGCGGCTCCTTCAAAACGATGTAACCAGCAGGGAAGACCATTCACAGTGACTTTCCAAAACTTTTTTTATAGCAACCATACGAGATTCTCCTCTCGATTTCAGTGACTCAACGTTGTATATATTTCAAGCCAACAATTCTTCTGGCCCTTCTTCAAACTGTGTTGCTTATGTATATGTTTCTCTAGTTTGTTAAGTATATATGTGGGAGACATAAGTGGTTAAGCATTTGTAATCGAAAATTTAAAGGTAAGCACCGCGAGGCTGTTTGTGACCATTGCTGGCGCTGCCTGTCCCAAGAGGGATGACAGTGGCAGCAGTGGGCGTCTCCGGAGGCCGGGCACTCTAGAGAACCACCAAATTCATCTAACGATAGCGCTGGCCCCGTATGTAGCCCATGCCATATGTATAATTTTTGAAAATATATGGTCACTGGCTGCCGGCACTTACATAAATCATTTTGAAAATTTACCCACTAATTTTAACTTTGGGGGGCGGTTTTCAGTTATAACAAAAAATCAGTGCCCTAGGTATGGCTTACAGAAAAATTATCAAACCACCATGAGAGTAAGATTGGATTTACTCGCTTATAATTTAACTCACATTTTCTTTTGCATGGAAAACATAATTCATCAGATTTTTATTTGTATAGATTTTCACTATTGTCTGAAAATTGATTAAATGCTTCTTACTAGACTAAGGATTCTTATAGTAAGGAAAATGTTGAAATTTACAAACAAAAAGTTCTAATGCGATGCTTCCATAATTACATAACCACTGCCTGATTCTTTACCAACCATTTGCCAATTGGTTTTCAACATATTAGTAATGCACATTGGTTGTATATCTCAATGAAGTCCGCATTGTGTATGAGTATGGAAGTTTTAGCTTGCCAGAGAGATGCAAAATAGTCTTCATTTACAGTGCTCTCCCTCAAGGGAGCTTGACCTGCATTCTATTTATAGGCCATCCTCTCCGTGCAGCACACAAGGGAAAACGCACTTTCAAGACTTTGAAGTTTCAGACATGTAACGTCACATTCCGGTTTCATGAAAAATGAAGAAAGCTACAGTTTGGCAAGAGTCCACAAAGATTTTCTTTAGTATTGTTGATTGCATTTGACAGTTTCAAAACTGAAAAAAAGCTTCTGGGCTGTAAATGGAAAACAAATTGGAGTAAGGCCAAACAACCCGAGAAAAATAATAGGGTGCTACTTAACCAGTGAACCCTAATAACATTATGCACAGTACGCATTAGGGATGTGCATAGAAAACATTTCCATTTGGTCCATTTTCAGATTAATCTTTGTAATAGTTCAAAGCATTATGGTTAAATGTAAACCGCTTTGATTTAAGAAAAAGCGATCTATAAAAACTGTCAAATAAATAAAAATACCGTGTTTCCCCGAAAATAAGACCGGGTCTTATATTTATTTTTGCTCCAAAAGATGCACTAGGGCTTATTTTCGGGGTAGGGCTTTTTTTTTTTTTTGATATACAGCTTGACAGCACAGAATGAGTGGCACTGCATCTCCTGCCCACACAGATGATGGAAGTGGCCCGCAGCACAGCACAGGCATCCGATTGGCGTCGGGGAGTGGAGCAAGAGGAAAGCTCCTCCCCGGTCCACCCACCGAAGCCAATCAGGCCACAACAGCACCATCTTCCAAAGAGCAGAGCGCCCTTGGAGTACAGGAAGCGGTCCGCAGCTCAGCACCGGCACCTGATCGGCGTCGGGGAGTGGAGCAGGAGGAAAGCTCCTCCCCGGTCCACCCGTCGAAGCTAATCAGGCACAACAGCACCAACAACTTAAAGGAGAGCGCTCTTGGAGCGAAGGAAGAGGCCCGCAGCACAGCACCGGCGGCGGCACCCGATCGGCATCGGGGAGTGGAGCAAGAGGAAAGCTCCTCCCCGGTCCACCCGCCGAAACCAATCAGGCACAACAGCACCAACAACTTAAAGGAGAGCGCCCTTGGAGCGAAGGAAGAGGCCCGCAGCACAGCACTGGCACCCGATCGGCATCGGGGAGTGGAGCAGGAGGAAATCTCCTCCCTGGTAACCCCCCCCCCCCCAGGTTCCGAATCTGTCAGACATGATCTGCACTAGGGCTTATTTTCGGGGTAGGGCTTATATTATGGGAATCTCAGAAAAACATGCTAGGTCTTATTTTCAGGGTAGGTCTTATTTTCGGGGAAACACGGTAGATAGTCACCCATAGATGGGTCCACAGTGAATCCCATTTGGCCAGGTGGATTCACAGGTATGCAAGTTTTGTGTTTTTATAGTGTCTAAGGGCATGGGGCGAGACTCTGTCAACTTGCCCCTCCACATTGTTTTTTCTATCCTTTGGATGACTCTGGAACAGATCCACAGTGCCACTTAGGAGTAAACGGAAACCTTCTTTACTGAATAAACCATACGTAACAATACTTGGTAGATATTTAATTTTCCAAACTAAGATGTTAAGTAGTTTTTACAGCTCTCGGTTCACTAGCAAAGTAACTAATTCACTTCTGTTCTCTGCGGCTCAATAGTTAAATTCTACTATTAGCATTTTTTTTTTGAATAGCAGCCGCAGGGTTTAAATTTAATCTGGGTATTCCGCACTGGTATTTGGATAGTGGCCCGCGCTGAATATCCGGATAACTCATTGAGTTCCAGCCATTATCATGTAGTGGCAATTTTCAGCACTGCTATACAGATAGTTATCCAGGTAGCCACGTAGAACAGCTTTTTCCAATCCTAAGCTATCCATGCGACAGCACTGAGAATTGCCACTATACTGATAACTTCTCATTCCACCCTGCCTCTGTCCCCAAACTGTTCTGCCACTATTAAGATAGTGCCAAGAAGGTCAGTCAAAATAGTCAACACCACTATCCCAGATAGTGTGACTGAATAGTCCTTTCATCAACACAGCAGGTGCTACTAGTGATGAAGTTCTTTTCCAGAAGTAACACCACTCACTCCCAACTAGTCAGCCCCCTACTTACTATTTCTGTGGCATCTCCTACAAGAATTCCTAGCTCATATTGTTCTGCTCCATATATTGGCTCATGGAGCATTTGTATTTCCATGGACCACAACTGGGTCAGCTCACACACGTCTCTCCTTCGTATGTACAGGTTCCAGTCCCTGGACTATCTGATGACTCCCTATTGTATCTGGGTGGCAGGAAAACCTCCTAGGAAAAGCCCTCCAGTCTTTCTGTTTTAATGTTCAGATGAGGCTTAAACAGCACTTCCTTTTGTTCCATTTCATTTGTCCCAGGCCTAGATCAACACCAGAGATCGCACAGAGTCCAAAGCCCTCTGCTCTATGTCAGCTTGGCAGAAAGGAGTAACTAATGAGCATATCCCAGCAAAGATCTCTTTCCCTCCAATATCTGGTCTTTTATGACCTTGGGAACACCTAGTCCCTCTCTTGGATTCTTCTCCTTATAGGAGACCCACCTAGAAACTTCCTAGGGGCATAATTTCTTATACTGTTTCCAGAGCAGAGTGAGGTTATCAAATTTGCAGATGACACAAAACTATTTAAAGTTGTTAAAACCCAAGAGTATTGTGGAAAATTGCAAGAGGATCTTGATAAACTGGAAGACTGGGCATCAAAATGGCAGCTGAAATTTAATGTGGACAAGTGCAAGGTTATGCACCTAGGGAAGAACAACCCAAACTATGGTTACACGATGCAAGGTTCCACATTAGGAACCACCACCCAGGAAAAAGATTTAGGCGTCATTGTGGATAACATGTTAAAACCCTCGGACCAGTGTGCAGCGGCGGCCAAGAGAGCAAATAGAATGCTAGTTATGATAAGAAAAGGAATGGAAAATAAAACAAAAGATATTATAATGCCTCTATATCGTTACATGGTGAGACCGCACCTTGAATATTGTGTGCAATTCTGGTCACCGTATCTTAAAAAGGATATAGCGTTATTAGAAAAGGTTATGAGAAGAGCCACCAAAATGGTAAAGGGCTCTTTAACCTGGAAAAGAGACGGCTGAGGGGAGATATGATAGAAGTCTATAAATTAATGAACGGAGTGGAACGGGTAAATGTAGATCGGTTGTTTATGTTATCAGAATATAGAAAGACTAGAGGACATGCAATGAAGTTACAGGGTAAATGCTATTTAAGACTAATAAAAGAAAATATTTTTTCACTCAACGTGTAATCAAACTCTGGAATTTGTTACCAGAGGATGTAGTAAACGCTGTTAGTGTAGCTGGATTTAAAAAAGGTTTGGACAAGTTCCTGGAGGAAAGGTCCATAAACCATTATTAAGAAGGGACCCAGGATACCAATGCTTGACCCAGTACAAGCATTGTGGAACCTTTGTCTTTTGGGGAAACTGCTAGGTATGTATGACCTAGATTGGCCACTGTTGGAAACAGGATACTGGGCTTGATGGACCTTGGTCTGACCCAGTATGGCATATCTTATGTTCTTACCCTTGAAAAGGCATATCAGGAAAACATTACCTCCTATTGCTAGGGACCTAATGACACCAGTCACAATGCTAACTTTGGTTCATTTTTTGATTAAGAATTATTCGGAACATTCATGTCCATTCAAGTCAATGAGGCAAGCAATTTTGCACTGCAACAGTGAGGTTTTCCATCCATGTTTAATCAACTTGCTGGAATGCATCTCCCACAAAGGCAGCAGCAGCCAAGGCTTCAAGAGCGCCACAAAGACACCACAGAGCCAAAAGAGGTACAAAAGACACTAACAGTGGCATGAAGACTCAAAGCCACTGTGAGAGAGGAAAGGCAGCATCGGTATTGACAGGATAATGCCAAAGCACTGTGAGAGTGGTAAGTGGCACCAGTATTAGTATGGAGACCCTTAGGCACTGGAGCAGTGCTAACATCAGCAGAAAGACCCTAAAGCACTGGGAGGGATAAAGTGGCATAAACATTGGTATGAAGACCCCAAAGCCTCCGAGTGCTGTGCGAAGAAGTGTTAGGTTAAGGTTGGAACTTTATGAGGAAATGACCCCATTAGACGCTTACTCACCCCATTGCCTGCCTTTGGTCATCTCCCATTGGCCAGTCCAGGTACAGCACCAGTCTATGTTTAGCCCTTGTCTATGTTTATCCCCTTCCTTCCTTTTGTGTTTTTGTTGGCAGAACATTTCTGGAATTGTAACCTAGGTCCTCCTTCCCTCATCTAGTGCCTTGTCCTGTCGTCTTGTTTCATGGACTCCCCTGATTTGTTTTCGATTTGAATTATATTTTGTTACTGTTGCCCGCCTAGCTGCCTTTGGCCTTAGGCGGTATATCAAATAAACGCAAACTATACCTGTAAAATAATAATACGGACCAAAGCTTCTGCGAACAGATATGTTCTTAGATTTTTTTTAAATCATGTTCAGTTTGTTTCTCCCCTTAAATATGGTGACAAGGAAAGCAGTTCACTGTGTGATTTCCAAGTGTATGTTAACTGGAAGTGTGAGTCGTTTAATGGATTGACTGTGAGCTCCTCGGGAAGGATGAATATGGGATTAATAAGGTGGAAAGATAAACTAGTAGTCCAATATGTAACACTTTATGTATAGACAGAGAATTTTATAACGGATACTAAAGGAAATTGGTAACCAGTGTAAATTGATGAGGGCTGGTGCAATATGGTCGTATTTTCTTCTCCCTGTAATGAGTCTCGCTGAAGCTTTCTGGAGCAGATTTTTTGGCCCTACAGATTATCATGGAGAAAAAATGAATGATTTTCAGATGATGAAGCCATCTGGTTAGTTTAAAGGAACCAAACCAAACATATTCCTGTTCATCACGATTTTACCATTCGTTTTAATCAGGCAAACTATAGCTATAGCGGCTGATATTCAGCGGCAACAGCTACGCGTTTTTGAAGCACCTAGCCGCTGCTACCATGACCACTTTAAATACAACTGGATATTAAGCCCTGGAACTTATCTGGCATCCGGCGCTAAATAGCTCCCTTTGCCGGTCAGTGTCATCGCTATCTGATCAGTGGCAATATTCTATCATTAACCAGATAACAACAACTGTTAAAGTTAAGACAGCCATTGAACGGTCCTAACTTTAACCGCTTTAGCTATCCAGTTTGTGGCTGAATACCACTGCTGACCAGATAGCGACTGTCCATCCCCAATCCGCCCAGCCCTGTTCTGGTTTTAACTGGGTGATTTTTACACAGTCTATGGAGATATTCAGTTGCACTTTCTGGATAGTACCGTTCAACATTGGCATGTCCACAGTTTAACCAATTAGAAAGTCTACTAATTGGCTAAAATGCTTTGAATATACCCCCCTTGTCCACTATGGCAAACGTTAACACGACTCAGTTCAACTAAATTTTCTGAGCTCTTCTTTCTTAATATACGAAAGATAAAATTAACAGTAGATGGCTGGAGTAAAAGGTATTTCTAAAAAGCCACTGTTGTCACAAGAAGGAATAAGACCATATGGTTCTATGTTTTTGTTCAGATGTTTTCTTAAAAAAAAAAAAAAAGAATGTATTTTCCATCTGGTTTCAACTAACACCTTGAGAGATTTTCTACATAAATTATAATTTACTAGAGGCCTTTGTGAGACCAAGTCTATATAACACCAATAGATCAGACAGAATAGACATAATACAATTAATTGTATGAGTATATCTCACTCAAACGAGGCTTCAGAGCTGTAATCTATTCCTGCACTCTAAAAAATGTTAACCACTAATTCAAAGTACTACTAATACAAAATTTTCCCAACCACAGAAGCTTTTGTCAAAAAGTGAAGAGACAAAAAAGGAATAATAATAAAGTGAAATAAATGGACACGTGAAGGGGAATTTTAGAAGAGACATCCAAGTATAATCTGGAACGTCTAAGCCACAACATATGAAAAAAAAAGCGGGCATGTCCAGGTACAGACACGATTTCACAAATGTGGATATCTGCAGGGGTGTCTACATAGATATCCCCAGAAACATATTACAGAACTTGGACATCTAAGATAGTCTAATGCTGCTATTGTTGACGTTGTGCTGAGTACTGGGGATGACACAGTGCCTTTTTTTCTACACCCTCGGGATGTATTTTCCACCAAAATGAGCTCTGTTCGTGCTTGGAACAGATCTAAACTTAGACGTGATACAGGACATTTCTGAGATGAGCCGATTTCCAGATTCCTGGAAATGCCCCAGCCATGCCTCTGTTCAGACTTGGACATCCCCAAAACCAAGCTCTAAAATAACTCTGCAGATGTCTCTGTGCTTTAGACATCTCTATACCCGTTTTTGGACATCTAAAGCACGTATAGGGCTTCCAAAATAACCCCCCTAGATTAGGATTGATGATTGAAATGGGGACCAAGTAGTGACCACTGTTAAGTGGCCATTACCCAGCTCCATTCTCATGGTCCCCATATATATATGTATATATTTATTTTTGAGATATTGGAGTTTGTGCTTCTTCTTAAGGGAACGAGCAGCAGAGGAGTTAGTGGTTTATACCCACTAACTCAAGGCATCTTAGATGTTGACTGCAGGTAGTTCTGTAGTTTTTTGAAGCAATGTTGATTATGTACAGCTTTGTAAGTACAACTTTAGCCGTAGACTCTGCACTATATAAGAAAATGGACTGGCATGGTCTGCTCCTTGAAGAGCATAACCATTTTCAAAACACTGATTAGACACAGTCAAATACAATCTAGTACAAAACAGGCAATAAGGGTGCAAGTGTGCTATGTAAAGACCGGTGGTCATTTTATAAAAGGGCACCTAAATAAATATAGAAACATAGAAATATGACAACAGAAAAAGATCACATGGCCTATCTAGTCTGTCCTTCCATAACAACTACAACAGTCCCCTTTTTTCCTTTAGAGATCCTCTGTATTTGTCCCATATTTTTTTTAATTCAGTTACTGTCCTCATCTCTACCACCTCCACTGGGAGACTATTCCACAGATCCACTACTCTTTCCGTAAAGAAATATTTCCGCATCTCACTCCTGAATCTATCCCCCATCACCCTCATCCCATGTCCCCTCGTAGCAGAACTTGCTTTCAATTGAAAGAGGCTCTCTCCCTGAACATTTATGCCACGGAGGTATTTAAACATCTCAATCATATCACCTCTATCCCACCTTTCCTCTAAGGTGTACATATTAAGATCCTTAAGTCTGTCCTCATATGCTTTATAGTGAAGACCACTAACCATTTTAGTAGCCACCCTCTGCACCGACTCCATACTGTTCACATCCTTTTGAAGGTGCGGTCTCCAGAATTGCACACCATACTCCAAATGAGGTCACACCAAAGACTTATACAGAGGCATTATCACCTCCTTTTTTCTGCTAGCCATTCCTCTCCGTATACACCCAAGCATCTTTCTAGCGTTTGCCGTCGCCTTTTCTACCTGTTTAGCTACTTTAAGATCATCAGACACAACCACGCCTAGGTCCCGCTCTTCTTTAGTGGACAAAAGTACTTCACCCCCTATACTATATTGCTCCCTTGGATTGCCGCAGCCTAAATGCATGACCTTTCATTTTTTAACATTAAATCCCAGCTGCCAAATTCTAGACCATTCTTCAAGCTTAGCTAAATCCCTCCTCATGTTATCTACACCTTCCTGGGTGTCTACTCTATTGCAGATTTTGGTATCATCCGCAAAGAGGCAAACCTTACCCAACAGCCCTTCCACTATATCACTAACAAAGATGTTAAAAAGAATCAGACCAAGAACCGATCCTTGGAGCACACCACTGGTAACATCCTTCTCCTCAGAGTGAGCTCCATTTACCTAGAAAGTGCCTGTTTATAAAGACACATAGGAGCATGTTTACTAAAAGTTAACGAGTGTTAAGTAAAGTTAACATGCGTTAAGTGCTGCCACTGCCCATTCATTTCTATGAGCCGTTGCAGCACTTAACACATGTAAACTTTCATAAATGTACATTAGTCGTTAGTAAACATTCCCCATTAGATACATATAGAAGCTATTGCAAATCCTGCAGAAATCACCCCTAGAATGAAAGTGCAGACATCATGCCCGCTCAAGAATGAGTACAATAAATATTAGCATGTAAAGTATACGTGGTTGCGCATATTATATAAAATATGTGTGTAAGTTGTGAATCGACCCATGCTTTGTCCAAATTAGGCACAAAAAAGGTTTATAAAATTACCCTCATAAAGTTTGGCACCAGAAACTGGAAGAATAATGTATGGAAGACCTTTATGGAGAAGCAAGATTCAAGTTAAGACTTGAAAGAAGATAGTAAGAAATTTTAGTGGAAATTAAATGGAAGCAACGCCTGGTATAAGGAATGGCAAGCAGGGTAGATCCAAGGGTAGCTGATGCCCTAGGTGAACCACCAGCCATGCACCCCCACCTCACCCCTAGTCCAGCATTTCTCTTCCTTTCTCTCACCCCCCAGGTGCCCTTTCCCTTAAGACGTCCAGCATCTACTCCCCTTTCTCTCCCCTCCCCCAGATGCCCAGCATAATCCCCGCTTCCTCTCACAGGTGTCCAGCATATTCACCCCTTTCCTCCCTCCCCCAAGGTGTCCAGTATCTCCTGTTCTCTCTCTTTCTCCCTGCCTTCCCCCCGCCAAGTCCTCTAGTATTTTCCACTTTACCTTCCACTGCTGCTACTCCCGATGTGGCTGCTCACTCTATCTCTGCTGGAGCAGACTTATCTAAACGTGGTAGGCCTTGAGTGCGCACACGCAGGTGTTCAATGACCTCGCTTGCCGTGCTGTCCTTCCTGGTCTGCCATGATCACTCCACTGCTTCTGCCCAATGTGTGCTGCCCTAGACAGACACTAAGGAACGGCTCAGCCACTAGGTGGCCTATCGACAAGGAAAAAGCAAAAAAATAGAAGTGAATAAAGAAGACAAAGAGAAGAGAAGAGAAGAGGATATCTGGTAAAGTGAAAGATAAGTGTCCCACAGCTGAAACTGCCCGGCTCCTAAAATTTGGGTTACCAAATAGCCTTCAGGCAGTAATGACGTCTGATTTGATGTAACATAGATATGGAAAAGTCTGTATCCTTCAATTCAAACCTGTCTTAAAAAAGTTTTAATGTTTTACAGTTAAACAGCACCCTTTTTTGAAGATGTGAAGGGCATTACAGGTTGCCCAGAAGGGTAGTCGAAGGAGGCACCCATTTTGGGGCTAATTTTAGAGACGCAACTAGGTGCCTTTACAAATAGCCTGACAAAACCTTTACCAATCATGGGTAATGCATTCATGTAAATTTTCGCAAATTTGTGAGTTGGTTTAAATTTACATGTTAGGCAAATTCAGCCACTCAGGGGATTATTTATTTTTTATTAAAATTTTCAAATATTATAATCCTTACAGATCAAGAAAATCACACTGCGAAATGAAAACTAAATAAGAAAGACGAGAAAGTCAATAACATAATACAGAGTGATATAGTCTACTTCAAGGAGGGAGAATGCATGTTAAAGAGAACTTAAAAAAATAAAAAAATAAATCTTATGGACATTAATCCAAAATCAATTTTATAGTTTTTTTTAAGGGAAAACCCCATTTACGTGAGTAAAAGACGTCTTATAAAGTTACTTCAGAGGTTACATGCAGTGAAAAGAAGATATGTAGTTTTATGCAACCAGTTTGTAGGCATGTTCAGAGTGTAGTTTTGGCAGAGCATGGGTGGTGTCATAAAGTATGTACATAAAAAGGAATTTTAGAAGGGACGTCTAGGAAGAATCTGGGATGTCCAGAGCACAGCATCCAAAATTCTGGGGGAGTGGAAGCAGTAAAGAGGGGCACATATAAGTGCCTTCTGAAATCGCTCCATCTCCACCCCAAAAGATGAACATCCCAGTAATCAGTTCTGGCGAAGGGGCCGCATGCAGTTATCAAGGCTGGGTATGTACATGGGTGCAGGCCATTTCACAAATGTTGACGTCCCTGAAATTGCATGGCCGCAGAGCTGGGTCCTTGGACACGCCAGCAGGGGTATTTCAGAAGAGGGGCGATTACGTTTTGAGACTTGCATGATCCAACTGGCAGTTTCAGATAACCAGATATGTGGTGGCAGGCCTGTAATATGTTTGGAGTAGGTATTTATATGCAGGTTTTCTCAGCCAGGAAATATTAACTGTGGCGATGAATGCTCATTTTGCTTTTCCCCCTGGAAGCATTGTGCTTCTTTGCAACTTATTCGTGTTCAAGAGCAGATATAGGAGGGTGCCTCAGCAAACAGGACCAGACATGCTTGTACCCTTCTGAAATCACACCATAATGTGTATCTCTGTTGTTCCACCTAGGCGACGTCGCCACCACACTCACGTGCTACATGGACGTGCTTGCACCTGGGATGTCTATATACCCGGCTTTTGAAAATGAGTCCAAGGACATCTCTGTGACTTGCACATCTGAATGCTCATTTTCAGATATCCAACTCATGAACAGAGCTTCTAAAATGATCCCCTAAGTTTATAAAATCTGCACCTATGTATGTTCTTTACCCACATGCATTTGCACCTGCTATGTATATGGGTGCATTTTAGCCATGATTGCTGCTGGGGTTTTTAGACTATTTTACTAATCTGTGCTACTTGTTAACGCGGCTGACAGCGCACACCATTAGTGTCTGATAATAGCGCAGGGAAAAAGCAGATAGTGCTGTGACTGGGTAGGGTATGGGTGGAGAGTGGGCATGTCTGCAATGCACGGGTACCACGGGCGTCAACACATGCAGTCACCATCAAAGTTACAGATAACACCACCTCAATGGGTTGCGCTATGAGCATCCACGGTGCTGCTGGGCTGCACTCTTTGCAATCTCAGGGGAAATGCTCTACACACCCTCAACAGCTAACGCACTGCTATTTGCACTATAATGTCGTGTTAGCTGCAAATGTCTAGCACGGTTTAGTAAACTTGCCCTGTAGGGCCCTTCTTCTCTAGGCAACCCATTATCAAATGACCCCTTATAGCCCACTACAGCTAGAAAAACACAATGTTCCCAGCTGTAACAAAGCTGGAGACTTGAGCTGCAGTAAAATGTGATATTTTACCACCACTTTATAACCACTAGCCTTAAATGGCTAAATTATGAGGACATACACACAGTAACCACCGCCTAAGGGAAATACTATCACATCAACCAAAAAAGCCCCTTAGTAACCCCATATTGCCATAATTTAAACTACTTCACTGCAAATTCTTATACAAAATCATTTCAACACTCAAACACAAGCTATAGATGGAACTCAGGTTTCACTCACCCACCTCAGGTTTCACTCACTTCGCCAAATGGAGGGTGAGTGAAACCTGAGGTCCATCTATAGCTTGTGTTTGAGTGTTGAAATGATTTTGCATAAGAATTTGCAGTGAAGTAGTTTAAATTATGGCAATGTGGGATTACTAAGGGGCTTTTTTGGTTGATGTGTAAGTTATGAGGACAACATCTGATTATCACTGCTATCCACATAACATTGGACTTTGTCTCTAGCACGCCCCTGGCCACTTCTCAAATCATAAAGATAAAGTCTGGTCAAATATCAACTTATATGGCCAAAATGTATCCATTTGCCAGCAGATGGTTTTCACATAAAAGCACTTCTGGAGTGCTTTTGAATATCGACACCCTAGTCTCCTAGGTTTTACTGAAAATAAATTTAGGAATCTAATTTAGGACCCTAAATTTAAGAATCCCGTTTATTTTTAATCATCCACATCACAACTTATAAAGTGCTGTGGCAATTAGGAATTATCAACTGCTCAATATAGGTGGCTTATCCCAACCTTCATAATGTCTAATACTGGTCAACAAATTTTTACAAAAGTCACGTTACTGAAATAAAAATAGTCATCGCTTATCAATTTTTTTATGCTGAACACGAATATGACAGTGAAATTGCAAAGCTGGCTCTAGTTTTTTTGTAATCTACAAGAATTAATGTTTACATCACGAAATGCGTGTCAATAGTAAATATAATAGGCCTTCAGTTAATACCTGTAAAAAACCAAGTCATAGACTACTTCTTAGATTTTTTCACCTGTCTCTTGTAGAGCTGTTCAGGAGCTTCTCTGGGGAGTGTCCAGCAGTAGTCAGTCAGCATTGTAGTGGACCATTTTCCCTGGTATCTTTGTTCCATCGTTGCGATATCCTGGTGAAAACGTTCGCCCTGTTCATCACTAACCATACCACAGTTGTCAGGAAAGAAATTGAGATGGGAATCAAGGAAATGGATCTTTAGAGACATATTGCAGCCAAGTTTCTGATACTGCATCAGCATGTCTTCTACTAGTTCCTTGTAGTTTTCTGCCCTAACATTCCCGAGAAAGTTTGTTGACTCTAGGCAAAAAGCATTCCATGCTTGTTTCGCATCACCCTGCAGCAAGTTGTTGAACCAGTCATCTTTGAAGAGCTCTCGAATCTGAGGACCCACAAAAACTCCCTCTTTAATCTTTGCTTTGCTGAGTCGAGGGAATTTTTCATGCAGGTATCGGAAAGCTGGCGAAGTGCGGTCCATGGCTTTCACAAAGTTTTTCATCAAACCTAGTTTGATGTGAAGGGGTGGTAGCAGGATTTTGTGAGCCTCAACCAGAGCTGGGTGCTGGATATTCTTCTCTCCAACTGTTACATTTTGTCTGCGATTCCATTCCTTTCCTTCCGCAAGTAGTGCTGATCCCTTGCTCGGCTATCCCACTCACATAAGAAACACATGTATTGAGGTCACGTGATGCGGCTAGAGTAGTGGTCGCATCTTGAGTGCGCTCCGACACCCCCAACCCGGACCGGCAAAATTGTACCGTGCAATACCGCAACATTTGAACGGGAGTGTGCCCGCTGGGTGCAGAATTGCGTGTAGTGTCCCGCAGCGTGGTTCTTTCAGCGACGGAGATGGCGGCAGCGGCTAAAACGCTGAGACGAGATCGGGAGCGGGTGGCCGGCACAAGTAAAATGGCGGAGTCGGCTCCATCGCCCAGCTCGCCTAGATCTACAACCTCTCTCGAGGAACTGTCGGCCGCAGTGGTAGCGGCTCTGTCCCCCCAATTTGAAGCCCTACAAGAAAAAATGGATGGGCTGCGCTCATCGATGGACATCTTAGGGGGCCGGATGTGTGAGGCCGAAGAGCGCTTGGGACAGGCGGAGGACAAAGTTGAGGGGCTGGTCTCCGAGGTGGCAGGCCTAAAAACTTTACTGGGTCTGCAGGAGGCTAAGTTAGACGACCTGGAGAACAGGTCAAGACGCAACAACCTCCGCTTTATGGGAATCCCCGAAGCTGTTTCGGACAAAGAGCTGCGGAGCTATTTGGAAGAGCTCATCATGTGCATGTTGGGGGATGCTGCGCTTGGAGACAAACTGCACATAGAAAGAGTGCACCGTGTCGGAGCCAGACAGACTCGAGATACCCGCCCCAGAATCGTGATCGCAAAGTTTTTGTCCTATCCGCAGAAAGACCTGATTGTAAGAACCGCTCGACAAAAGGGGGAAGTTGTGTATAATAACTGCAGAATCCGCGTGGCGCAGGACTATTCGATAGCGCTGAGTCACAAGCGACGGGAGTATGCCCCCCTCTGTGAGAAGCTCATCGGTGCAGGAGTCCGCTTCTCCGTCCAGTACCCCTCTAAACTGCATGTGATGCATGAGGGGACCCATCGGGCCTTCACAACAGCTGCGGAGGCTGAAGGCTATGTCAATCAGCTCGTTGCCCGGGAGACGACGGCGGTAACTCCATAGCACTGCCCTATAGAAGAATGGCCAGCGTGTGATCCTGTGGTCCCTTTTTGGAAGTGTGCACTGCTCTACTGGACTGCTGGGGACATTGTAGCCCAGCTACTTTGTGTCCCTGGTGCTGACTTGACTTGTTACAAACTCTTTATGCTGGAACCGGTAACAGTGTTGCAAGTGAGATGCCCTGTTAATGTTATCTGTTACTGTTGCCACCCGCTGGCCGCTGGCCAGATGTTCCCCTTCTCCCCCCTTCCCTCCCATTCCCTTTGTTTTTTGATATAGGATTGCCTTCTTTATAATGTTGGTTAAGTCTGGGCGTGGGGAGATAGCGGCTGTACCGAGCCTGAGAGCTACGGCTTCCTCCTCATTCCTCCGTTCTACCATGTGGGCGTGGAGAGTGATGGCGGGAGTATTTACTAATTGCCTGGACTCTACAAGGGCGATCCCCCTTCGGGGTTTTTTGGTTGTTTTGTTGGGCTGTTTATTGCTGTTTATTGCTGTTTCTCTGCCACTTGAACGGTAACCGTACCCAAGATACTGGTCGGTATTTCCTTTCTCCCCCCTCTCCTTTTATTAGTGCTGCGTCTAGGAGAATGAGGGCAGAGACTGCAACTAGGGGGAGAACTGAGATAGAGCGACCGGTGGGGGGGGGATGGGGAGGGGGCCCTGACGAAGGGGGGACTTTACCGGCTGTCCCGGTGTGCGGAGGAGGGGGTTCATTCGGTGAGTGCATTGCTACAGTGTATGGCGTTGTCTTAGTGTGTATGGGTGTGGCGCTCCGGGGCTCTGGGAAATAGATGGCTCTGGGCTCCTCCCCTCCTTCCCCTCCGGCTAGGCTCTGGGGGATGGTGGGGTGGATGAGGGGGAGGTGTGGGGGGGGGATGGGAGCGGCACACATTAACCTCCGGGGCTGCGGCCCGCTCCCCTCTAGCTATATCCAGTGGTTGAGGTTAATTCGGGACTGACTGTGGAGGGGCGAGGCTGAGCCCACGTGACTGGGTCGTGGGTTTTACAATTTTAGACACTGCTTAGTAGCGTGCACATCCTGGTCGGGATGGGCTTGGTCATGGCCTCGCAACCGGGGACCCTGACTGCTAGGGTGCCTTACGAGGGGGGAGGGGGGGCTCGATCACCCGCAGTAACATGGCCTAACGTATTGGGCCTTAGCAAGACCCGGGGTTGTCTGGACTGGGGTTCGTTAGGTATTCTGGGTGCGACACGCTGTGCAGTGGGTGAGTGGGACCATCTGCGGGTTTGCCTTACTACAGATGGGGAAGGGGGGTCGGTCGCACTTGGAGTGGCCTTGAGGGGCTCTCTCAGCCGTGGGTGGGAGGAGAGGGCCATGAGGGTTCAAGGATGGGAGTGGGGAAGAGATAGGGGGGGATATACGGTAGGGGATGGGACAGGGTTAGGTTTGGGGGGGGAGGGGGTTTCAGGGGGGATTAGAGGGAGGGGACAGGTATGGGTGGGGGGAGACTTTGGGGCCACCAGTATAGAGGGGCTCGAGACCCTTAAAACAAGTAGGGGTGGACCCCAGGCTGGGGGGGTTCACCTAAGCATTCTTAGGAATATCGGCTTAGTTGTAGTAATGCATTCTGATTTGAGCTGAAGCTTGTCTCTTGGAACGTGTGTGGGATGGGAAGCCCAATTAAACGTCATAAGGTGTTGCGGGCTTTGGCCCGCCTGCAGTGCGATATTGCCTTTTTACAGGAAACCCACCAGACTGCTGAGGAACATGCGAAGCTGCTGAGAGCTTGGGTGGGGCAGAGTTGGGGCGCCCCGGCAATCGGGAAAAAAGGCGGAGTGGTCCTACTGATTCATAAAAGGCTGCGTTTTGAACTCATACAACAATACGTGGATCCGACAGGCAGGTACCTCTTGGTTTACGGTAACTTGGGAGGGAGATCCGTGATACTAGGCAATGTATATGCCCCGAATATCCTGGACAAACTTTTATATGCCCGCCTAGCTTCTAAGATTGAACAGATGCCGGATGCCCCTTTGATACTGGCGGGGGACTACAATGGGGTGTTGGATATCGATTTGGACACTTCCGGGGGTGGGCGGGACGGCTGGCGGGTCCCGGCTACGAAGGCTCTCCAGGGGCTACGGAGTCGGCTGGGACTTGTAGACCCGTGGCGCCTGCTCCATCCTTTGGAGCGGGATTTCACTCACCAGTCACGCGCTCATGATTCCAGCGCACGAATAGATTATGTGTTACTCTCCGAGCGGTTGTTTGTACAAGTGGGGGAAGCGGAGATTGGCCCGGCGGCGATATCAGATCATGCCCCGGTTTGGGTGGACCTACAATTGGGGGATCTTTTCTGCCTCGCAGAGAGTTTGGCGGTTTCCCCTGGGGCTGTACACGGACCCCGAATTTCATGCATATTTGTCACAGAGGTGGGGGGAGTTTATGGATATCCATGAACGGCATAGAGAGGAGCCTGAATTATTGTGGGAGACAGCGAAGGTGGTCCTTCGCGGTGACATTATTGCCTATGGAGCACGGAAACGCAAGTTAGTTGCGTCCCGCATAGTCCAACTAGAAAAACAGCTCGTAAAAGCCCGGCGCCGATGTGTGGGGGCTCCCACAATGGCTAACAAATGCTCATATTGGGAGTTGCAGGCGTCCCTTAATGAGCTACTCCACCAAAGAGCAAAGAAGTCCCTGTCTTATTATAAATACCAGCTTTATCGTTTCGGGAATAAGCCGGGCAAGCTTCTAGCGCGATGTCTTCGAGGCTGTAGAGGGTCTCGCTCCATTGTGGCTTTGCGTGACGAGCAGGGCCGTTTGCATAAACACAGCCCGGCTATAGCTCAAGTGTTTTCGCTCCTTTTTTCAGCAGCTTTACAGGAGATCGGCTGCCTCCACAACGTTAATGGGAGACTATCTCCAGAGGCTGCGGCTGCCTAGGCTGACGCTGGAGCAGCGGGTAGCTCTGGATGCGCCGGTAACAGAAGAGGAGGTCCACAAAGTGATCTCGGGGGCTAGCTGCTATAAATCGCCGGGTCCGGATGGGTATGGGGCGGAGTTCTACAAGCTTCTAGTCGAACGAGTTACCCCTGTGTTGACTGCAGTATACCGCTGGAGGGTGGAGCAGGGGAGCTTTGGGTGGGGGGCTAATCACGTCCTTATAACCCTGATACCTAAAACCGGCAAAGACCCCACACAGGCGACCTCCTACCGACCTATTTCGCTGCTGAACTTCGACATGAAGGTACTGGCGAAGGTGCTGGCGGATCGCCTAGCCTCCGTGTTAGGGGACCTAATGCATGAGTCGCAGGTGGGTTTTATCCAGGGGCGCTATGCAGTGCGGAACCTGCGGAAGATTTTAGCTTCCATAGAATGGGTACGCGCGCGGGACGAACAATCTTTGCTGATCAGCTTTGACGCGGAGAAGGCATTCGACCAGGTCAATTGGGACTATATGAAATTTCTTTTGCCCCAGTATGGCCTGGGCGACTCCTTTATCCGAATGGTGGAGCTGTTGTATACCAACCCAACGGCTAGTATTTTCTGTAATGGGGTACTGTCGGATACTTTTGACCTTGAGAGGGGGACGCGTCAGGCTGTCCGCTCTCTCCGCTGCTGTTTGTGTTAACGCTGGACCCGTTGTTGCGGAGCATAGTAGAGTCTGATGACATTCGTGGGGTTCGTATCGGGCCCTGTGGTTTCAAAGTTGCAGCCTTTGCGGATGACATCCTTGTCCATTTACGAGACCCTCAACAGTCGTTGCCGTGTCTGCTGGCTGAATTTTCCCGTTATGGGGAATTCGCGGGACTGCGAATCAACCGAGATAAATCAGAAGCCTTGGATATTGGGGGCGGCCTCCAGGGGAATTGGGGAGGGCACTTCCCCCTGCGATGGGCTAGTGATTCTTTTGTTTACTTGGGGATCGAGTTAACCAGAGACATGTCAGTACTGTACAAGCGGAACTTCGAACGCATCCTGGTCGGGGTTCGCTCTCAGCTCCAGGCGTGGTCCCCCCTCCCGCTATCCTTGCCGGGCAGGGTGGCAGCCCTGGGGATGGTGATTCTGCCGAGGATCCTGTACTGGCTACAGACTTTGCCGGTCTGGTTGTTACGCCGTGACCTACGACGTATAGAGCGTGAGTTTCACAGATTTCTGTGGCGAGGGGCCAGAGCACGTATACCGATGAACCGCCTGAAAGGGGGATGGAGATGTGGAGGCATGGGTGTACCGGATCTCTGGACCTATGCCCTGGCTTGCCAGGCCCGGCACTTGGGGGACTGGCTGGGTAGTACCGAGGTATATACTCCAAGGGCATTGGAAGAGGCCCTGGTGGAGCCGCATTCTTTGCTGGCAGTATTACACCTACGGAGTGCGGTCCTGCCGACTCACGTAACGCATAGCGTGCTGATTAACGCTGCGCGGCGCACTTGGCAATGGTTGAATAAGGTGTGGGGCTGCTCATCAGAGGCCTCGAGCTGGCTGCCGCTGCAGGGTAATGCACAATTTCTCCCGGGATCCGATTCGGTTCCCTTCCGTCGGTGGGCGCAGGCGGGGATACGGTTGTTGGGCCACGTAATTGACTTGGAGGGGCGGTGTAAACCTTTAGATGTGTTGTGTCGG
Organism: Ichthyophis bannanicus; assembly: GCA_033557465.1. Classification (NCBI taxonomy): domain Eukaryota; kingdom Metazoa; phylum Chordata; class Amphibia; order Gymnophiona; family Ichthyophiidae; genus Ichthyophis; species Ichthyophis bannanicus. The sequence continues at coordinate 406,637,309 of CM066035.1, read as the reverse complement.
GAGTATGGCCTGTGCCCTGGAGCCTCTCTGTTCCCATACCTGCAGCTCTCCCATTATGTGGGTTCAGTAGCGGGGCGAGAATTGGGGGGCGACCACTCCGCGCGGATATTAGAATTTTTTGCCCTCGGGACAGAGGCCCCGCCCACTATAGCCATATTTAAAAAAGCATTGGTACTCTTGGCGACGACGCCGGATTACTCAGCAGAAGAGGCTTCTTGGGCGCGGGAGTTGGGGTGCGAAGTGGTTCCGGGCTCGGTCCGTGCCGCGCTGGGCCGCGTTGCCCGACTAGCAGAGGGTGCCTACTGGCGGGAAATCCAATTTAAATGCATATTGAGAGCCCACTTCTCCCCGAGGCGTGCATTACGTAGTCGTCTCACCGAATACGGTGGCTGTCCGAAATGTCCTTGTTTGTTAGCAGATCTGGGCCATATGTGGTGGGGTTGTCCCCGTATACATCGCTATTGGACCCGGATTGCACACTATTTGGGGGTTGTCTTGCAGCAGCAGGTTTGCTGGACGGGGTCACTGGTGGCATTGGATCAGATGGGACCACTCTGTCCGAAGGGCCGATGGCAGCAACTATTGATACGGAAGGCATGTCTGGTGGGGAAGAATCCTGTACTGCGGCGATGGTTGGAACCGACGGCCCCCTCGTTCTGGGAGTGGCGCAACGGGTTCCATCAGTTTATGCTCTTAGAGCGGAGGAGTGCGCAGCGTCACCCCCGGAGCTGGGCTTCCTTTCTTTTGGTGTGGATGCCCTATATTCAGGCGCTGCGGCCTAAATCTCGTAGTGCTGTCTTGAGCTTGGACTAGGGTCTCTGCTATATAAGGAACTCTGTGGTCCCTGTGGTCCTGGGTGGGGGGGGGTGAAGGGAGGGGTGTAACTAAGACGGGGGGGAAAAAATACTTTGTTTGTACCTTGTTAACCCCCGGGCAGTGGACAAGACACAGCCCTGCCCGAGGTATGTCTGCTTGTTATGTTGGTTAAAGAAAAACCACGACTGTTTGCATTGTTTTGTATTTTGCCGTATGTTTTACTAAATAAATCTTTGAAAAAAAAAAAAAAAAAAGAAACACATGTATTTTATATATCCCTGCTGCAGTCCCATTAAAAGGGCAACTACCTTCAAGTCACCACAGAGGTGCCAACTGTACTTGTTATAGTTAATGGAAGTCAGTAGATGCTTTAAGTTATCGTATGTCTCTTTCATGTGGACGGCATGCGCTACTGGAATAGATGGAAGACGGTTTCCATTGTTCAAAAGCACAGCCTTCAGACTCAGTTTTGAAGAGTCTATAAATAGACTCCCTTTCTATTAGTCTTTTAAATTGTCGGTCCTTACGGAACAAAACCCTTCTTATCCAAGACCTTATCCTTCGGTCCTCTTTTGATCTCACTCTTATCACGGAAACATGGCTCAGAGACGGTGAAGACGCTCTCCTTGCCCGTTGTCTTCCTCCTGGGTTCTCCGCTGTCTCTGTTCCCCGTCTCGGGCGGTCAGGTGGTGGTGTGGCCGCTCTACTCCACCCGACCCTCTCTTTTACTCAGGTCTCCTCTCCACTACTGCATTACCCTGAATCCATTTTGCTCCACCTTCACACCTCTCCTCCCATCCATGTACTCCTTATCTATTCCCCCCCTGCTCTTTGCTCTGAGTTTTGGGATGCTCTCTTGTTAACTATCACTGACGTCTCTCTAGCCTTTCCCCAAATACTTATCGCAGGTGATTTCAACCTTCACGTTGACACTCCCACTTCTTCTAGGGAGCACTCTTCCCTCTCTTTTCTCCACGATTTATCTCTCTTACAGCATGTTACCCTCCCTACCCATCAGGCTGGTCATACTCTTGACTTACTTTTGACATCCTCCTCCTCTTCTCTTACACTCTCTAATATTAGCTCTACACATCTTCCCTGGTCGGATCACGTTTGCCTTGCTGTCTCCTGTTCTTGTTCAGGGGACTCTCTTTTTCTTCCTCTTCCTCCCCCTCATCCCCGCCAGAGCGGCTCTCACGCGTCCTTACTCCTCTCACGCTTCAGCAGTTTCCTGCAGCAACTGAGCTTCTGCCCTTGGACTTTTCCCTTCTTTCCCCTAACTCCCAGGTAGCCCTCTGGTCCTCTACTCTTTCCGCCACTCTTGATCGTCTAGCCCCCTTGCACTCCCGACCACCCCGACGTTGACCCACACATCCCTGGTACCACAGCGGTCTCCGGCTGCTCCGAACCCATCTTCGCAGAGCGGAGCAGCTGTGGCGCAAGGCCCCCTCCCCAACTACTCTAGCAATCTTCAACTCTCATCACTCCTACTACCGTTCTAAAGTGCACTCTGCCAAGCGCTCTTATTTCTCTAATGCTATTTCCAATGCCCCGAACCAGACTCGGCATCTCTATTCCACTTTCCAATCTCTTATCTCCTTACATGCCCCACCGTCAGTCTCCTCGGTTCATCCCTTTCCTCCTCCCTCACAATTAGCTTCCTTTTTCAGTGACATGGTTACATCATTAAGAGCTTCCTTACCCTCCTGCCCTGCTCCTATTACCTCTCCCCCCCCCCCCCCCCGTTCCCTCTCCCCGCCCATTTCCCGACTTTCTCACTTCTGGGCCTCATTTGACCTGATCACTGCTCCTGAACTTCATCACCTCATTTCTTCCTCCAAGAAAACCTCCTGTCCACTCGATCCCATTCCTTCTTCTTGGCTTCTTACCCCTTCCTTGGGATTCTTTCCCTACATTCTCACCATGTTCAACTCTAGCCTTTCCATAGGGACTTTTCCTAGACCCTGGAAACATGCTCTGATACGCCCCATCCTTAAGAACTCCTCACTCGATCCCTTAGTTCCCGCTCACTATCGTCCTGTCTCCAACCTCCCTTTTCTATCTAAACTTTTAGAGAAATTTGTTTTTGCACAACTCTCCCATCACCTTGATTCTATTCATTTCCTTCACCCTCGTCAGTCTGGTTTCCGTCAGGGTCACAGTGTTGAAACTGTTCTTTTAGCTTTCACAAATGCAATACACGTAGCTCACGATCGTGGTGACATCTCGGTGACGGTTGCTTTGGATCTTTCAGCTGCTTTTGATTTGGTTGATCACTCCCTTCTCCACTGCTTATGGGTTGCGGGTCTCTGTAGTACAGTTCACCATTGGTTCCACTCTTTTCTTTCTTCTCGGTCTTGTGCGGTTCTCTCTTCTTCATCCTCCACTCCCCCTTCAGATTCCCACCGTCTCCCCTCAGGGTTCCGTTCTTGCCCCTCTTCTTTTTAACCTTTTCTTGGCCCCCCTCGCTTTTTTAATACAGCAGTCCGGCATATCTGCTTTTTTCTATGCTGATGATATTCTCTTGCTCCATCACACTTCCCCCTCCTGCCCAGATCTCTCAGCATTGGATTCTTGCCTCTCAGCTGTAGCAAACTGGTTAACGCTCAATTGCCTTCACTTAAATCTTACTAAGACTATCGCTATCTGGTTTTCTCACGGCAGTCCTTCCCCCTCAATAGCCCCCTCTTTCTCCGGCACTCCCGTACCTTTGGTTTCTACTTTTCGTTATCTTGGTGTGCACTTTGACTCTGACTTATCTTTTCACACCCACATTTCCCACATTACCAAAACATCCTTTTTCTTTCTTCATCAAATTTGTTCCATTCGCCCCTTCCTTTCCCCTTCAGCCCTCGTCACTCTGGTGTTATCTTTAATCATGTCCCGTATGGATTTCTCTAATTCATTATTCATTGGTCTTCCTAAAAAACAGTTAACTCGATTTCAACGGATCCAAAACACTGCAGCACGCATTGTTACACACACCTCCCCCCGAGATCATATAACCCCTCTATTATTTCACCTTCACTGGTTGCCTGCTACCTTCCGTGCCACATTCAAACTGCTGACTCTGGTACATAAAGCCTTTCACACCAGCACCCCACAATATTTAACAGATCTCCTTTTCTTTCACTCTCCCAGACATACTCCTCGCTCTTTCCATCTTAATCGCCTCACCCTTCCCTCCCCCTCCCGTGTTCACTTGCAGTCCACCCGTTCCTCTGCCTTCTTTTTCGCTGGTCCCGCCCTCTGGAATGCTCTTCCCTCTTCCCTCCATTTGGAACCTCAATACACTACATTTAAACAAAACCTAAAGACCCACCTGTTTTCTCTAGCGTTTGATGTTCCCTCTCCTTTCGTGTGACCTTTACCCTCCCCCACCTCTCTCCCCCTCTTAAGATCTTCCCTACTTACGTCTTGTCCTGTCCTCCTCATTTTCTTTACTGTCCTTTTAAGATATTGTACATTTCCTTTCCTTTTCGTTGGCTATTGGCCTTCTTTTATTGAATTTTTATTGTACACCGCCTTGGTTATTGTAGAAAGGCGGTTTTTATCAAATGGAATAAACATAAACATAAATAGTCTCCAGTCTTGTGGGTCATCATGAGTGATTTTTAAGGCATTCATGAGGCTTTCCATATTGGAACAGAATACCAGATTACTTTCCTTTCTGAAGAAAGGCTCCAACTGCTGGTGGCGCTTTCGATATGAAGTAATGTTGACATCTTCTTCTAGAAGATTCCATTGTTGGAGTCTTGATCCTAGCAATTCTGCCTTGTTCTTGGATAAGTCGTGATTCTGTGTGTAGTTGATATGCATCCCAGTGAAAATCTGGGTCACTGCATGCTGACGGACCAGGAGAAGAACAGGTTGGCTCACCCTTGTCCTCATCAGATGAATCAAGAGAATATTCTGATGGAGGTTCTGGAATAGGAAGTCCCACACCATGTGGAACTGGTCTCAATGCAGACGGAATGTTTGGGTAGACTATGCTTGACTTTGTTTGCTTCGTTATTCCTGTGGAAAGAGGAGGAACCAAGCAGAAGTAACAATCATTTATGTGGTTGCTTGGCTCTCTCCACACCATGGGGACTGCAAATGGCATTGATGGTCTTTTGCAATTCAACCACTGTGAAAGCTGTGTTGTACATGTAGCACAGCATATACGCGAGGCCCAAGGCTTGTCTTGGTCACCAATCTTGCATCCGAAGTAAAGATGATATGCCTTCTTCAGTTGAGAAGTGATACTTTTTTTCTGGTTGGCAAATGTCACTTCCCCACAAATTTAGCAGAAATTGTCAACGGTATTAACGCACTTTCGTGGCATTACTGTTCTGTATTGTACTTAAATGGCTAAAATTATATGATTAATAAAAGTTACATGTAACAGTAGCTTAAACTATCTCACACACAGTCTGAAATATTTTAAATGCTCAACCTTTCTGACTGCGTATAATACACTGCTGACGTCAGATGGCTTCAGCAGCCGTCTGGTAGTAGTATTGCATTGCATCAGAAAATGATGCAATCAACTCTGGATGATGTGTGCATGCTGGTATTATGCAATGTGATGCAATATTACATCATTCAAGGCTTATTTAGGATGTTGTTGATGTCCTACTGGATAAATTTACACGGTAAAACGTCAAAAATGAACTACATTCAATATCTTCAAAACGAGAGCCAATAAAAAAATGTTAATGTTATATTCGTGTCCAGCTCACCAAGATACTACAGATTAGGGTCTTTTAAAGTCAGTAACGATTTCAATGTTGACCAGTGATTTATCCATAAACGTTTTCCTCAAATTTTTTTTAATAGCTTTATTTAGAAACCACCATGAAACATAAACAAATAGAACAATTAACAGTCTCCCGCCGGGGTTGTTGCTTATCCCCAAGCGGAAGATACACACGGTTACAGGTGCTTTTATCAGTTGTATACTTCCCATCCCTATCCCCATCCCACCACCCCCCCCCCCCGTCAGCGCCCAATGCCACACCAAAAACCACCATGTTTATCGCCTCCACCTACGCTACTCACAGCGAGGACTGCACTCTAACTACCCTGCTGCAGGATGGCATTACGGCACCTAGGGCTCAACATATGAATGTAGGGTTCCCAAAGCATCTGAAAGGTGGTCCAGCATTTAACATTACCCCGGGCACCCCTACTCTCCATAAGCATCAGTTGATGAAAGGAGTTCCGCCACTCCCAAAAAGAAGGAGGGCTTCGCTCCTGCCATCGACATAAAAGGTGCCACTTACCCACCAGACATGCAAATACCTCTATCGGCCCAAACGCGGAAGACCGCTGCATCAGTACCTGGGGTAAAACAAATGTTGCCCTGAACCGTCATCCAGCTCGAAACCTTCCAATTCCGCCGCCAATAAACATTGAGCTGCCGCCAAGTCCGTCGCACCGGGGCCAACAAGACCCCTTCGGACAGATGTCAAGGCACCAGATGGCTCTCGTGATGCAACAGAGCTTGTAATGTATGCGGGGCTACATAGGCCTCCTCCAAGGCTCTAGGAGTATATATCTCGGTGCCACCCAACCAATCCCCCAAATGTCGCGCCTGGCAGGCCAAAATGTAGCCGCTCAAATCCGGAAGCCCCCAACCTCCATATCTCCCTTTCCCCACCAAACGACGATAAGGAATAGGGCTCTCCCCCCTCTCCACAAAAAGCCACGAAACTCTCCTTCAAACCGCCGAATATCGCGTCGCAATAACCAAACTGGGAGCAGCTGCAGCCAGTATAGTATCCTCGGCAGAATGACCATTTTGATCGCTGCAATTCTCCCCAATAGCAATAAGGGGAGATGCATCCAAGCCCGCAATTGGGTCCGCACTCTGAGCAGCACCCGGTTCAAATTACTCCCATAAAGCTGGGATAGCTGGCAAGTGAGTACAATCCCCAAATACACAAATTGGTTCTCCGCCCATTTAAGAGGGAAATCGCCCGGCCAACTCCCCCGAAACTGACCCGAAACGTCCAGAGCCTCCGATTTGTCTCTATTAATACTAAGTCCCGCAAAGGTCCCAAAAATCTGGAACTCCTGCAACAACCGAGGTAAAGATTCTCGGGGTGAAAGCAAATGCACCAGGAGATCATCAGCAAAGGCGGCTAATTTGAACTCATAGTCCCCGATACCCACCCCCTTTATCTCCCGGGACAACTCAACTCTACGTATAAGGGGGTCCAATGACAAAACAAAGAGGAGGGGAGAAAGAGGACACCCCTGTCGGGTCCCCCTTTGTAATGGAAAAGCCTCAGACAGCACCCCATTACATAAAATCGCTGCAGTCGGTGCCACATACAGACTACCAACCATTTTGCAAAAAGATTCCCCAATACCATAACAAGGGAGTAAATACCTCAAATATTGCCAGTCGACCCTATCAAAGGTTTTTTCAGCGTCAAAGCTTACGAGCAAAGACGACTGATGCCTATGCTGGACCCACTCAAGTGATGTTAGTATTTTGCGCAGATTGCAGACGGCATACCGATTCTTAACAAAACCTACCTGGGACTCGTGAACCAATTGACCCAGAAAGCCCACCAAACGCTCCGCTAAAATTTTTGCCAGTAATTTGAGGTCAAAGTTGAGCAAGGAGATAGGTCGGTAGGAAGCCGCCCGCAAGGGGTCTTTGTTTGGCTTTGAAATAAGGACAATATGAGCATGATTGTTTCCCCAATGATAGTAGCCTTGCTCTGTCCTCCTGTTATGGACAGCGGCCAAGGTGGGAGAGAGCAGTTCGCTAAGAATCTTGTAAAATTCTGCACCTAGTCCGTCGGAGCCTGGGGTTTTATAACAGCTCGCTTTAGCTATAGCAGCTTGCATCTCCTCAACAGTTATCGGCTGATCCAGCTGCGTCTTTTGTATCTCAGTTAAACAGGGCAAGTCTAATTCCCCCAAATAATCCGTCATATGCAAAGGAGAAGCCGGTTCGGCAGCATAGAGCTTCTGAAAGAAGGCCCGAAATATTCGGGCTATCTCTGGGCTCTCTCTATGTAAAACCCTCTGGACATCCCGGAGAGCCGGCACCAATCTGGAACCTCTAGGACCACGTAAACACCGCGCCAATAACTTCCCTGGTTTATCCCCATGACAGTACAATTGATAACGATAATACAATACAGACTTCTTAGCCCGCTGGTGTAGAAGCTCATTAAGTTCCGTTTGACTTTCCCACACTTGCTGTTTAAGCACCCCGTTTGGGTTCCGTGCCCATTGGCGCCTCAGCTTCGTAACTAATTTCTCCAGACGGATAATGCGTTCCGCCAACAATCTCCTCTTCCTGGCAAGGAACCCTATGATATCCCCTTTTAAGACGACTTTCGCTGTTTCCCAGACCAACTCAGAGTCATCCTGGTGGCCCTGGTGATCAGCCTCGAACTCACGCCACCGTCTCTGAAGAAAATGACAAAACTGAGCATCCTTGTAGAGTTCGAGGGGGAAACGCCAAATCCGTGTCCTAGGGCTAGCCCCGCTCCAGTGAAGCTCCAACCAAATAAACGCATGATCGGAGATCTCAATTAGGCCGATCTGCGCGTCCGCAACTTTTGCAAACAAACCAGCAGATAATCGAGGCGCGCACTGGAGTTGTGAGCCCTGGATTGATGTGTATAGTCCTTTTCGGATGGGTGCAATAACCTCCAAGGGTCTACCAGACCCAACCTCTTACACAACCTAATCATGGCTCGCGCCGTCTGAAATCTTTCCCTGGGTCCTCCCCCTCCCCCCCCCCCCCCCGAGATGTATCCAACACCACATCCATGACACCATTAAAATCTCCCCCCAAGATCAGTGGGAACTCAGGCAATAACTCTATTTTAGAAGCCACACGAGAGTAAAAATCCAGGTCTAACACATTGGGACCATATAGGTTACCCAGGATAACAGCTTTCCCTTCAAGAGTACCCTGCAAGAATACAAAGCGTCCTGACGAATCCACCAGATCTTTTTCAACATCAAACCGTACACGTTTATGAATCAGAACCGCGACACCACCCTTTTTTCCCTGGGCCGGGGCTCCCCATACCTGCCCCACCCATTCCCTGCAGAGTTTACTGTGCTCCTCAGCAGTCTGGTGGGTCTCCTGGAGTAAGGCTATATCCGCCTTTTGCCTAGCTAAGGCCTGCAACACTTTGGACCTCTTAATAGGGCTCCCCAAGCCGCAAACATTCCAGGAAATTATCTTCAGGGTAGGTGGCCAAGATAACGGCCATGCAACAGGACAGTAACCAGATACCAAGGGGGGGGGCCCTCCCAGCCTGGAGCTCCCCCCAGTAAGCGCTCGAGTAGCGCATCACAAACATCTTCCCTAGGTCTTGGGCGTGACTATCCCCCCTCCTCCCCCCCACCCCCCCTCTCCCCCTCCCTCTTCCTCCCCCCCCCCCAACCCCTCTCGCACTATACCCTACCCTCCCTCTAGTGGGTAGCATGAAATTCCCTGCGCAGAGTCAACTCAGATGCGCACGGTCTCCACCACCCCCATGACACAGATCTCGCCCCCAGAATACACATGACACCCAGCTGAAACAGAACTCAGGGTAATACAGCAAATCAAAGCAGAACAGACAAGATAACATGCACCATAATCGTATCTTAATGTATCTCAGGCAGAATCCACACGTTACCCCCCAATTAGTTATATTAAGAACCCCAAACAGCTGGTTAACAAACATCAACCCCACAGAAAATAAGGAGAAAAAGAAAGAGAAGAGAAAAAAGAAAGCGCTCGTGCTAGAGCCCTCCCTCTCCCCAGTTCAGTAAGACCCCGAAAAGTATAGCAAGGCCCCAAACTCACAATAATAAATAATAAAGAGCTAAGCAACTGGCCCCCCCTCCCCCCAATCTCCACAGCCCACAGAACTGGATAGGAAAAGAAAAAAAAAAAAAGGGGGGGGGAGGCCTCCTCGCCCCTATTCAACTTCTGCTCCACGTGGTAGGCCCTCCTCGGAGTCCCTTCCAGGCCCCAGGGACACATGCACACCCCCACCAGGCCTCAAGTCCCCGTGCAGAGCATGTAGGCCAAGTAGGCAGCAGGTGAGGCTCCCCAACATGCACTATTACAACACAGCCAACCCCGCAGCTTCCAGTCCGAGTCCAGAACACAGCTCCCGTGCTCCCTGGAAGAAATGTTCACACTGACAGGAGCCAAGGTAAAATAGAGCCCTCTAGGAAAGTTCCTTGCGTGGTTTCAAGGGCTAGTCTGGGAAGTGCTCCCTTTCTGCACAATCGCCTCAATATAGGAGCCTGCCTCCTCCGCTGAAGCAAATGTCCGGTGGTCTCCACCATACAGCACGTGCAACCGCGCCGGGTACTGCACCGAGAATTTTATGTTGGCCTCAATCAGTTTTTGACAGAGGGGAGCGTAAGCTTTATGTCGTTGACTCAGTGCTACAGAATAGTCCGGGGCTACTCGAATTTTCAAGTTATCATGCATCAGGCCACCCTTTTGACGGGCCGTTCTGAGTATGGCCTCTTTATGTGGGAAATAAAGAAACTTTGCAAGGATGACTCGGGGCCTCTGATCACGCGTTTGCTTACTCCCCACGCGGTGCGCTCTTTCGATCAGCATTTTGGCACCACCATCGATCCCATCAACCAGCTGCGGGAGAATAGATTCCAAATGCTGTTTCAGATCTTTGTCTGCAATTGAGTCCGGTATTCCCATCAGCCTCAGATTGTTGCGCCGCAATCTATTCTCTAGATCGTCTAATTTAGATGTTTGTAGGTTCACAGTCGACTTTAGGGCCGCCACTTCCTGGGTTAGAGAAAGCATGCTATCTTCAGCTCTCCCAATGCGATCTTCCACTTCTTGAAGCCGGCACCCCAGCACACTCACCAAGTTCTGTATATTGTCCATCTTTTCGTGCAGGGCTGTAAATTGTGTAGCCAGCGCTGCGGCCACTGCACCGGAGACTTCCTCTAAAAAGGCCGGGGTATCAGGCGAGTTAGGTTGCACATGGCTGTCAGCCATCATAGACGCGGCCGTCCCACGCTCCTTCTCTTTTTGAGAGGCCTTAACGGAGGCTGCCATTCTGCTTCTACTGCCCGCCGGACACACGAACCCCCGCACCAGCATCTCAGCCAAGTAGAGCTTTTGTTTAATGGACTGGCTGATCACCAAACGGCACTAAAATCCCGGTTTGGGCCGGCGGAGACCGGAGCACACACAGAGCACGTCTGCTGTCCTCACCGCATCACGTGACTCCCTCGTTTTCCTCAATTTTTATACTTACTGTTCACAAACAGCTGTGTCAAACATCTGACATTTGTTACTTTCTCAGACATGCTCAGTGAAATATTATTTTCCATAGTTTGCATATAACACCTCACAAAACTGAAAGAAATTTAAAGACAAATTCATGCTTTAATTTGATCTAGTGTCATCGCTGGGCTTTTAGTTTTTGGATTATCTTGTGAATGAATTTTGCTGTGTACTTCTTAGTGCATGCTCTATGGCTTATTAGGGTAGCATCCTGCATAAATGATTAGTAGCTGACAGCACTTAATTTGATTTGGTTGGGTGTACGATCTATTTTACATGTCTGAATGACTTTTTCAGGATGAAATAAGGTAGTTAATTAGGTTTTAAAAAAGTAATTATACCCTATACTCATAAGTCATTTGAGGAATGAGTAAAACTATCCAGGTACCAATTCCAGAATAGTCAAATCACCAAAGAGCTAAAAAGAAAGGAGGAAAAATAATACAAGTTTTGGTGCTGCAGAAGAGTGAAGTTGAGACTATGTAAGCTTGGTGTCAGTGATATCATGGTGACTTTTTTATGGAGAATAGAGACCCATAGGGTTCCACCAGTATGTTTTTCTGTCCTACACATAGCCAGCAAATTGAATGGGCCACCGGGATCATGACCTGACCAATATAAAGTAGCATCAGCAACTAGAGAGCTTGGGTTTAAGACTGGCACCTCCAACCAGAAAGGAGTTCTGCTGTCCTTGCTTTATTACGTCTGAAAGAAGGAATTTTCAAAAGCTCAGAGGGTTCCTCTAGTATGATGTCATACTGAGGAAATACTGTCCATCCTCAAGGGTGGGACAGCAGTATATAGGAGACTCAGTCCTATGGGGGGGGGGGGAGGTCATCATCCAAGAAACAGGGGGGAGGCAGGAGGAGGCTGTGCTCTTCACTGCTCCAGGGAGGGGAAGTAGGAAAGTGGGTGACTCTCCTTACATCAGTTGGAAGAGTCCCATAGAGACATTCATCTGAGCCTGTCCAAGAGGATAGATATTTCTAGACCAGGGGACTAGAAGCTTTGCCTTTGTGTTAATGTTCACCAGCAAGATACTTGATGTGATTTTTGTATTTGAAGAAGGAAAGGACTTCTTCAGTGTTCCTAGGGTCAACAGAGAAAAACCCCAGTAGGAGCAATAGAAGGCCCAAGTTTCCTTATATGGAACTCAAACTTAAGATTTGGATGTCAAATGAAGTGTGTTTAAATCTTTAGCAAGTGAATACTTGGCTAAAGATTTAAACTGTGGAAGTTACAGAGTTTGTTTCCTCTAAAGTTTATAACTCTGTTCTCATCCTGGGTGCATCAGACTTTGGGCTTTCCAATTTGTTATAGTTTCTGGGTGCAAATCCCATCCCTAGTTCAGGTGCATGTTCCTTGTGGTCAATCCCTCAGGCAGGATCGGGCACAGCTTCTGAGGGCTACAGATTTTTGTTGTGGGTTCTGATGGGTGGGGGGGAGGGTTTACTCTCAAGGCCCTCTGTGTATTAGAAAATCTCTTATGGGGCTCACTCCTAAGCCAGGGTATGTGGAGTATGATCTCAGCATCTCAAATTTACTGCTACTGCTCGGCGTAGTACTTGCATCATTCCAAAGACAGCCTCCTTCCCAAGATGTAACATGTATGGGTAATTTATCAAGGTGTGCTTAGAAATTCCTCTTAATCAAACCCGTGGCACCTAACCTGACGGGAAATATTTAGGTGTCCTTTTGCCACATTTTCTTGATCTCTGACTGCATTTCGTAGTACTTGAAGATCTTCTCCCTCTCAACAAAAAAGTGCCTGTTAGCATATATCTGTAAACCGCTCTGATACACATAGGGGTATGTTTACTAAATGGCAGTAGCGGCTTTTGTGCGATATTGCCGCGGCTCCAATATCGCATGGAAGCCGCTACTGCCATTTAGTAAACATACCCCCTAGTAAGGGGCGGTATATCAAGTGCCTAAACCATAACCATAACATGATTCACTGAATAGTTGCTTGGGATTAACACCTCTATAATCAATGACATTTTTGTGTTCTCCTTTAACACTATGTCCGATTTCCTTGCATCCAGCTTTTTAGCAGTCAAAATACTAGCATCTACCAGGAGCATCTACTATTACCTCAAGACAATACAACACCTCAGACCTCTCCTAACCCATCATGACTTTTGCACAGTTCTCCATGCTCTCATCTTCCAACACCTGGACTATTATTTATTTATTTATTTATTTATTTAACAATTCTTTTATACCGCGCTATTATAATCAGTGCGGTGTACAATAGAACAAGAACATACTACAATGCATACAGGTAACATTGAGTTTTACATTGAACAGGGAAATTCAACAATAGGACAACCGGGGGGAACTATGTACAGAATAACTTAATGGTATATACAGTAATATCAAACTCGATTGGATGTTACAATGTGGTTCACTAATAAGACTAGAGAGAAAGGTTGACCTGCTAGCCCTTTTCAGGTTGTATTGAGGTGGTAGTTTTGTTAGTGACTAGGTTGACTTCTGGGTAGCATTTTGTGAACAGATGGTATTTCAATGTTTTTCTGAATAGGATTAGGTTTTTGATAGCACGGATTTCGTGAGGTAGTGCATTCCAGTTTAGAGGAGCAAATAAGGAGAAGGCCCTGTTGGAGGTGGCCTTAGTACACTTTGTTATTATCTTCGGGACAATTAAGGTGTTCATTGATGTGGTTCTCCTTTTTCTGTTTTCCAGGGTGCCATGGATAAGCTTGCTGATTGGTGTAGGGGGGTAGTTATTTAGTGCCTTGAAAGTAAGGACTAAAGACTTATACTGGATTCTGGCATGTAATGGTAACCAATGCAGTTCTTTCATGATGGGTGTTATATGGTCAGATCTTGATGAGCCGGAGAGGACTCTGGCGGCTGTATTCATGGCTAGGCGGAGCGGGTTTAAACGTTGATTGAGGGAGGCCATGTAGGATGATGTTGGCAAAATCCATGTGTGGGAGGACTAATGCTTGGAAGGTTGTTCGGAAGTCTGTGGGTTCTAGTAGGGAGCGGAGGTGATGTAGCGATTTGATCTTGTAATATACGTTTTTTGTGATGTTCTTGATATGAGTTGTCATATCCAAGTGCTGATCCAATGTGATGCCGAGGTAACGGATGGTAGCTTTTGATTTTAACTCTATGTTGTTGACGCGTAGTGATGGAGGCGGTATGAACTTACGGTTCCTTGTGACAAAAAGAACGTCGGTTTTGCTGTGGTTTATCCGAAGGTTTTGTGATAGCAACCATTCAGCTACAGCCTCAAAACATTTGATTATTGGGGAGAATACTGGATGTTCAATTGTGAACGGCATATATAGGAGGATGTCATCTGCGTAAGCGAGACATTGTACATTAAAGGATCTGATCAAGTCACATATCGGCTGCATGTAGATATTAAACATTAGTGCCGATAAGGACGATCCTTGAGGTACACCCTGTGATTGCAGGAATGGTTCTGAGGATGCGTGGCCTGTTTTTACTTGTTGCCACCTGTTAGATAGGTAGGATTTACACCACTCGAGTGCTGTGCTTTGAATCCCCTTATCTTTCAAGCGTTGTAGGAGTATATCATGACTCACAGAGTCGAAAGCAGCGGAGATGTCCAGGAAGATGAGGACGAAACCCTGTTGTATGTTGTTTATTCCTGTCACTAGAACATTGAATAGTGTTGTAAGGACTGTGTCAACTCCATGTGCTTCCCTGAAGCCATGTTGCGATGGATCTAGTGGTGCTTCAGTGTCAATATGATGTTGGATTTGTTGTTGGGCGGCCTTCTCAATGATTTTTGCAAGCTGAGGGATGCTCGAGATAGGTCTGAAGGAATCAACCTTGGATGGGTCCAGTCTATTATTCTTCAGTAGGGGCTTGATGGAAGTGTGTTTTAGGCTCTGTGGGAATGAACCTGATGAGAAAGACTGGTTCAGTATTTTGCTCAATATTTGACTGAGGTCATGTCGCATGTCCTTGATCCAGCTGGCTGGACACGGGTCATTAGGAGCTGTACTGGGGTTGATTGAGGCAATAATGTTCACAACCTCGCTATATTACTGCAATATTATCCTCCAAGGCTTACCAAAGACAACTATCCACCCGCTCCAACTTGCCCTCATCACAGCAGCAAATACCCTATTCAGCTCACACACAGCTGAACACATAACACCTTTGCTCAAACAAGTACACCAGCTACCCATCAATAAACAAATAGAATATAAATCCATCCTCACAGCCTTCAAAGTCACCAATGGCCTATCCTACGCCCATCTCCAAACACTAATACACGAAACTCAAGACAACCGAATAAGGAGACCTGGATCCAAGAATACACTAAGCATATCAACACTACACCAGAACTAGCTCCACCACATTTAAGAGAGATTTTTCCCTATTTGCACTATCCTTCTGGAATACCAACCCTCAAAAGCTGCAGGCCACAAAGGACATAATAACATTCAGAAACATCCTTAGTCCCCCTACCCCTCCCTCCTCTTATTTAATCCACTTGTTAACCTCCCCCTAATGTTTCCCCTGATTTCTCCCCACTCTATATCCTTGCACCCCCAAATTTTAAGTACTGTCCAAGTTGACTAGCCTGTTATAATGTAAACTGCTTTGACCACAAGATAAAGTGGTATAGAAAAGCTGTTAAATAAATAAATAAAATGGGAGTATTCCAGGTAATCATAACCTTTCCATTCTCCATAATTCTCTTAGTGTCTTGCTCCCAGTGCTTTTCCTGTACAGTGATGTTGTAGTGTTTACAGTTTCCAATGGATGAGATGTGCCTTTCTGTATAAATATTTTCTGCCATAAGGTTTCACAGCCAGCTATGAGGTGAGTCACTGTTTCAGGCTCTTCTTACCTCTGATGTGTCTTCAATCACTCTCCTCTCAGACTACCTTCAAAAAAGACCAGACACCACAGTGATAAAATAAAAATGTGCAAGTAGATTTTCAAAGAGGCCACTTTAGAAACTTAAGGGGCATGTTTATTAAAGCGTGCTACACAGGTAGCATGGGGTTGGTGCACATTTTTGGCACTGTTCAAAAGTAGCATGGGGTCCCATGCTATAAAACCTGTGCTAAGCGGGCAGTGCGCATCTGAGCAGTACCTTGGCAGGGTATGGGTATTCCTACCGCTAGCATGGGCCTTGAAAGCCCACAATGCCAGCGCTTGGTGAGAGCAACTACTGTCAGCACGATGGGTGGCGTTAGTTGCTCCCCATGATGGTGTTAATGTGGCGAGCCATGCTCAATTCATGGGGACAGCCAGCACAGTCTCCTTTGCTAGTAATGCGGCCTAAACCTGCATTACTAGCGGGGGGCTTAATAAACATGCTTCTAACTTACTAACTTAGGAATCTAAACCCTTTGAATATTAGTCTCTTTTGGCCCAATATTCAAAAACAATTAAGTGCCTAAATTTAGGCTCCTAAATTTGTGCCCTACTTTCAGCCATACTTAGGAAACTAAGTTTTCAACTGAAATATCATCCTAATTTAGGAACATAGAGTTCAATGTCCAGCACCAGTGGCTAGCACTCCTAAAGCAGTTAGCCGCTGGCACGAAACTTAAACCCAGACATTCATTGCTGGAGCTATATCCAGGCTCCAGCATTAAATATCTCGACTGCCCAGATTGCCGCAAACCTAATCAGGCAATATTCAGCCACTGTCCAGTTAGCTTCTGCGGTGAAAGTTCGGCTAGAGTTTTCTGTGCCTGACTTTCACCGTGTATTGCGAACCATGTGGTGGCTCCAGAGAGACCGGGAGAGAGAGGTGCTCCAGGGACAGCCTAAGGAAGGATTCCCCTCATAGCCAGCACCACAGTCCTGAACAAAGCCAGTGCTGTAGAGAGACTACAGCTGGCCCTGGAAACAGGAGGTTTTATCCTAAGGAGGCTGCTGCCTATAAGCCAGGTATGGGGACAGTCCAGGAAGAGCCGTGTCGAAGAGCTTTATCTCAGGGAAGGCCGGTAAGAAGAAATGTTAATAGAAGGGAGGTGAACCCTTTAGAAGCTTTAAACAGTCTGCTGCAAGATAAGGATCTCCAAAGCCCTGCTAACACCCCTGAGTCAAGAGGGAGGTCTCGCTGGGAAAGGGTTTTTAAGTTATTGGAAGAAATCAAGCCCACGTTATCCCAAGCTGTTGCCAGTCAGGAGACTGCAGAGCCTGACTCTGAAAGCATGTAAGTAGATAATTATGATACTGAAAATGATTCCTTAGAATGTGAAATGGATTCTTCTCTATCTATGAGGGTAGAATGAAAAGCTATAAATTTTAAGCCTGAGGAAAACCCAGGAGTTATTATACCTGAATGTCTGCAGTTAAAAAGGCTAAGAATGTTTGAAAATGGAGTTGCTGCTGTTTTAAAAAGTGCATGAAACATTCAAAGGCTTGATTTGAATGTGTCTGGAGCAACTATCTGAAACATATAATAACCGAAGTAAAGAGAAAGCTTTAATGTACATGTTGTGCAGTTAAAAAGCCGCTGTTTATACCTAAAGTCAGCAAAGGACTGTTAAGTGATATTTTTGTCTGCTGAAGAAAGAAATTGCATTGCTGAAGGAAGCAAGTGTAACTAGTGACACTGTGAAAGTTTTTGTATAGAAGTTATTTTCTTTGAGGGGAGAAGTATCCCAGTTTATGCGTTGTGCCGAGCTTCTATGGAGGCTCCTTTTGAGCAAAGGAAGAAAATAAATTCCTGTGTTGCTTTCAAAAAAACCCTCAGCTCAATCATTCATTTGTTCACAACTACAACTCATTGGTCATCAACTACAACTCCCAGAAGCCCCGGCTCTGGGAACCCATATAAAGGGACATTATAAGGCATACCCCCACCTATAGGCAACCGCCTAAGCAGCGGGAAGGTATACCACAGTTGCTATAGGAAAATTTAAATTCTCTGTAAATTGGATTTTTTTAAATTACTGAGCTTCTCTGTAAAGGTAAAGGATTCACCTCCACAGATGGCAATGGTAACTAGTCTCCTGACTGCACTGTCTCACATCAGGTACTTGGGGTTGGGACCAGCAATAGCTGTGAGGCCAGGCCTTGGGAATTACGGCCCGATTTTCAGTTGGGCAGGTTATACACTGCTACACGCACAGCCCTGTCCACTGACCCTTACACCTGGATATTCAATGACGCAGCGACGGCATTCAATATCTGGCGATCGCCGCAAAAGCCGGAAATAGCTGAAACTAACAGGGCAGCAGTGATATTGGATACTGCCCAGTTAGCTCCAGTGCCTTAAAAATAGGCAAGGGTTTTTCTTGCCTATATTTAAAGCGCAGATCGCTAACCGGGCAGTATCTAATATCGCTGGTGCCCAGTTAGCAACAGTCTCCGTCTCTACTCCGCCCTGGAACATCTCCAACAGGCCCTGATGCTAACCAGATAGCATCGGGACCCATAGGGGACTTAGAAGGGGATATTCAATGAGTGAGCTGCTATTCTGAAAGTAGGCACGCCAGACTGATGGCATGTACTTTCACTGCGAGAGGGCACAGGAGCGGAATTTCGGCAGACCATGGCCATATATGTGTGTACTTTATAGAATATGGCCCAATTCATTCTGCCATTTCCACCTGCTTTACAATTGATGTGATGGCAGTTTCGTTTACATACGCTTGGAACCATTTACATTGGCTACCCATCCACTGCCGAATAAACTATCCTCCCATCATCTCAAAAAGAAAGGACTCTCCGCCTTTTTATTTTGCTCTTAACTGAGAGAACTCTACCTGTTGACAGCAAGTACTACATGGGAATCTAAAGCAATTGGGTTGACTGAGAGAGAAGTCTAGGTACTAAAAGCTAGGAGAACCTTACTGTTGTAGGGAAAGAGGAACCATGCCTATTCCCTAAGTATTAATGAAGCCCAGGAGGAGAGTGAATGAAAATGTCTTTCCAGATTTACCCAGGATCTTAAAGGGGAGATTCTATTAAAAATCCAAACTTAAGAGGAGTGAATGGAGATGAGGATCCACATTGGAGGAGTCTACCAGTGCAAGGAGAAGAAAGAGGAGGAGAATGCAGAAGATGACTCAGGAGTTGCAATCCCAGTCCCTGAACTGTGTCTTTTTTTCTGTTTTTGTTTTTCATAGATTGTCCTAACGGATGGATTATTAATTCTTCAACAGTCAGTAAATTATTAGGTGAATTGTCAGCTGAAAACAGACTCTTAAGATTGGCTGAAAATAGAGGAGAATTTAGGGACCCAAACTTAGTAGCCTAAATTTAGAACTCAGCTTTTTTTGAAAACTGACCTCGGTGTTGTTTGGACTGAGCTCTTTGGGAGCAAGAGAGAGGAGAAAGACCATAAAGGAATCAGGTGATGAGGGCTTTGTGGCGGTCACCTTCCCTCACCAACCAGGACCTATTCTTTCTCAGTATTTTGCTTCACTGACCTCAAAGGACTAAAAAAACATCCCACCCAGAGGCAGGAGGTTACTCATAACAGCAGTGCATCAAACAAAGAGAGTGACGAGTTGATCTTAGTCACACAGGCATACCTCATTGGCATGAGCTAGCTCAAAATCTCTTCCTGGATTGGACTCTGCCTTTAAACAAAGGATACAAAGTACCATTAAAAGTGTTCTCACAGCAACCAAAATTTCCATTCTACAAGAAGAAAACAGAGCTAGTATTGGAGGGGGGAAAGGGGGGAGAAGGGGGGGAGGGGAGGGGGGAGGGGGGGCCAGTGCAACCAGGGCAAATGCTCCGGCCCTTGTACAGAGTTGCAAAGTTTACCCAGTTCCAGATTGTAAGACAGTCCTGGATTTCTGACAGTCTCATCCAGATGCATTATGGGACCTGCAGCACTGATTCCAATGGGTGAAATCAGGGATTCCGAATGCCATGCTGCATTACAATGCAAATTCATAACCACAACCGTCAAAAAATCTCAGTCCTGGAACTGCGTAACTAGGCAACTCTGCCTATGCCACAGGGAGTCCCAAATTTGTTTGAAGCTGAAGAAAGCACAGCCCACAAGTGGATTTGGGGTCCCTTCCCTAACTTCTGCCGTGTTCTTCAGCATGTATAATACTGCCTCTGGAAGCAAGTGCTAAGAATAACTAATAAAAAAAAAATGTAGAAGGAGTCTACAGAGTTGCCAAGTTATCCAAGTCCAGGGGTTAGAATTTTTAGCCAGTTCTGGTTTTAAATTTGTATTGCAATGCAGTGTGGTATTTATAGTCCCTGATTTTACCCATTGGAAATCCTGGGCTGGCTTAAAATCTCACTCCTAGAACTGGGTTACTTGACAGCTCTGAAGTCTATTACAGTCCTTCTCTAGATCCAATCACTGTTACTTCTTAGAACTAGCCTTCCAGAGAATGTTTACCCTTCTCTTTTCCTAACGCTAACTAGGCTAGCTTGACCCTCTATGAGCTCAGAATACTTTTCCTGGCTGTTTACATCTTGCTAGTCGTGAACATTTTTACTAAAATTTCTTTGTCAACTTCACTAACAGCTCAGATCCTGCTACAGACTAACTTCTGTCCCTTCTTCTGAAATGTGATCTTAACTTTTATATCTCTGAATATTAGAGCCATCTGCTGGCTAAACTGTAGAGAGTGACTCAGAACCTATAATACATTTATATGATAAAACTGGTCTAACATGAATGTAGTTCTATGGAGTACTAAAATAGATTGAAATTATACCTTCACTTTGAATGACGAGTCCCGGCCCCTCTCAGGGACTGCTACCCTTTTTAAGATGGCTTCCTAACTAGAGGCCCTATAAAAGGATTCCTATGTGAACCTCTCTCTGACCAATGCCTCAAGTAGGGTTGCCAGCTGGCTCCAGAAGCGCCCGGCAGGTTCGATCCAGTCCTGGGTTTACCTCATTGTATGCAGGGATATGTAGTTCTGGTTTCTCCATTGCACGCCATAAGAAAAGGAAAACTACAAGTAGATGAATGCAATGGGATAAATCCAGATCTGGAGCAAGCCTGTTGGGCGCATCTGAAGCCAGTTGGCAACCCTAGCCTCAAGGTATATACTAATAAAATCTCTTCCTCTATGCCAGGGGTTCTCAAACCTGTCCTCGGGACCCAGCTAGCCAGTCGGGTTTTCAGGATAACCACAATGAATATGTATGAGAGAGATTTGCATACACTGACTCCATTATATGCAAATCTCTTCCATGCATATTCATTGTGGTTATCCTGAAAACCCGACTGGCTAAGTGGGTCCCGAGGACAGGGTTGAGAACCCCTGCTCTATGCGGAGATGCAACCTTCAGGCACTTCCCTATGCCTTGGAAAAATGTCTCAGGGATAAAGAAATACTCTAGTTTTGGGGAACAAGTCTGCATTTCTCAAAAAAACAAGTTGTACACTGTTAAAAACTAAACTATAGAAAGCTAGGGTTGCCAGGTTTTTGGAGAGCAAATCTGGGACCCCTGGGCAGGGCTGAGCTGAGCTGGTCCTCCCTCCTTGGGCATCTGTTCCACAAATATTTCAAAATGACCAGCTAAGTACTATGCACTAATTTCAAATGTTTAAAAAAAGACAGTAGCAGCACTTCTCGACTTATAAATGTGCATACATACATTTATGCCTAAACTTTATCATATACATATATTTCTAAAAGCCCCCCCCCCCCCACCCTCTTTTTTTTCATGGAAGAAGTTAATTTTACATCTTCTCCTACCAGGATCGAGAAGACTGCATCAGAAGGGTATAAGCAATATCCTCTGCCACTATCACCATTGAAATCAGGGGCTGGAGGTAGTTATAGTCCAGTGGTGTCTGGGACATTAGCTCCAAATTGGGGACAATTCCCCCAAATCAGGGACATCTGGTAACCTTATAGAGAGCATCACTAATATCTGTTGCAGCAGTGACTAAGAAGATGACTGTCACATGCTGAGGTGAATAAGCACTGGCACAAATGACCCTTTAGCAAAGGAGACAGTTGATCCCGAGTTGATCCTGTGATATGCCCCTCGTACCCCAAGAATTCACCAGAGAACAGACAGTGCTCAACAGCAAGCAAGTTTACTAGCCTCTACTTATTACCTGCATGGAATGAGGTAGCATGCAATACGTAGTATTTACAGGAAAATGAAATAGCAGGTTAAAGATTAGGCAGACTTTAACATAAAGAAAAGGAGCTGTGAAGATCTAGCAGTGCCGCGGAGCATTCCTCATGACCCTGGAGGTGACAGAAACAGATATAGACTAGAGGAATCTTTATTGCTCCAGACAGGGAAAAAATCCAATGCAGGATAGGAAATGCCTTTCCACACGCTTTAAAGGAGGGCATAGGCATCGGAAAGGGATGAGTCACACGGGCCCTGGCCCCACCAAATATTGCAGCCGGCAGGCAATAGGTTACCCGCGGGTATCCCATCCCCTATGGGCAGAAGAGGAAGAGAACCCCCGATCGCGTCAAAGACCCTTCCTGTCTGCATACGGGAGATCGGATCCCCGCAGGCAGAACAGGAAGGGACTCTGCCTATAGGACAGTTTGGGAAGGAGCTTGCAGCAGTGCTTGGGGGCCCCCCCCCCCCAAAGAAAAAGCCCTTCCGCTGCCCCTGGGCGCATTCAACAGAGGTACTGCTAAAGTGGCTGATCATCACCGCTCTGTGCCAGGACTATATCTGTGTTGCCCAGTTAGTGTTTTAGCTAACGAGTCAGTGGTGATATTCAGCTGCTGACCAGACAGCTAAACCGGCTAAAGTTAGGCCAGCCTTTTTTCTGCCTAATGCTCCAACACTAGGCCATTAGCATCGGAGCATTTAAAGTAGGTAGAAAGGGTTATTCAGGGACACAAACAACTTTAGTACCACTGAATATCCTGCTATGTGCAATTTAGCTAGTTAGCAAGTCTGCTAACCAGATAAACTGCTTTGAATATGTCCCCCAAAGTTAGGCCATTCCTTGTGGCCTTGGGCAAGCCACTTAACCCTCCATTGCCTCAGGTACACTTGTGGTAGGCGAAGACCTATGATCCATGCTGCTTGAACTAAACAGACAGGCTGAAGCAGCTTGACCTGTAAATGAAGCCTGTGGTTAGGCCCAGAGGAATGAACCCCCCCCCCCCCCCCAATATTGCCTCTATAGAATTGAAACTTAACTCAGCTTAACTGAACATAGCTAAGCAGAAACGAAACTTAGAAAAGACAGTAAACAGCTTTAATTGGAACTGATAAGATGTGTGAAGCTTCTATGGAATTAATTAACTCTGTTGAGAGAGAGGTTACAGTGCCCTGCTTTCCCACATATTCCAGCTGGTTAGCGACCTTGGAGGAGAAAAGTATCAAAGTTGAAGAACTGACCATTGTAATTGGGACTGTAAGGGGGGGAAACAGGTGCTGAGCCCAGTCAAGGGCCCTCATTGGATAGCTACGTAACGGTACCGGGACCAATAGATGGTGTAAGAAGGGTTACCGGGACCAATGAAAAGTTTGCCTATGTCCAGAATGGGAAAGAGCAGTATAAAAGTTGTTGTTTTACTAACAGCCAGGGCTCAGCCATTTTGAATGTGATTCTGCTTGAGTCTTGTGCACAAATAAATGATTTGGACCTTCTGAACAGACTCCTGGTATTATTGGATTGTTTGCGCTCTGCCGCTACATATTCTTGGTCCGTTGGCCGGGAACTTGTGGTTAGTAGAGGGTATACGGGACAATATACCACGACTTTCCGCCTCTACAGGTTTGGTCCTGCCGGGATCGTGCCCTCCCGACGTGGGCTCGGTTCCCAGGCGCCACCGGTCCAGTTGTATCGGAGGGAGTTGGGCCAGGCCTCGGCGGGTGCCGGACCCAGATGGAACCAACACCTCGAACCCGTGAGGGGAGTCCGAGGTCCAACTCCTGCGCTTGCTCGGGAGCGGGGACCGGATCCGGTGAGTATAGATTTTGATATGTCTAGACAGATGAGTCAGAGCAGAACTGCTGTTTGAATTTCGAAACTTGGAATTTGGTATTTGGTACGAGAGCTTGATCACCTCTCAAGACGGTCCGACTAACCCTGCATAGTGTATGCGCGGGGTGAAACTATCGTCTTTTTGATTTTGACTTTGATTTTGGAATTTGATATAGCCTAGTCAGAAGAGACAGGATTGGGCTGTTTTTGGGATACGTTGCTAGCATGATTGTGTGAATGAAGTGTGAGTGAGAGGTCTGGCAGCACGGACCAAGCGAAGGCGGACTCCTGAGTAACGCAGTTCCTAGCCGGGCGACCGCGTCCAGGTCGTAAAAAGGAGGAAGCGACCATCGTCTTGTCTTGTTATTCGTTTCCCTTAAATGTTTCTAGGGCCATGAGGACCCCTCACCCACGGTCCGCCCTCCTTTTCCCTTCTGTTTGTTGTTGCGCGCACACATTGATATGGGAGGGGCGGGGTCTACCAGGCACACTCCGTTAGAATGTATGATTAAGTATTTTAATAAAGGATATTCAGGTGATTATGGAGTTAAAATGACTGCAACACGATTACAGATTTTGTGTACGAGGGAGTGGCCCGACTTAGACCCCATGTGGCCCCGAGAGGGAACCTTTACCATAGGAATTATTCAGTCAGTTCACCAGAAGGTGCGAGTAGCGCACCCCGACCAGTATCCTTATATAGATTCCTGGTTAAGTATTTGTGAGAACCCGCCCCCTTGGGCACAGCGCTGTTATGAAGAACAGTGCAGAATAATGTTAGCATTAACAGACCCGACCCAGAAGACAGGGACAGTCAAGAAACCTGGTCAGAAACCTGTTCTTGTAGATCCCGAGTCCCCGGGAGTTGTAACTAGACAGCCCCGAGCCCAGCACCCAGTGAAAGTACCTCCGCGTCCTGCGGCAGCACCGCGGAGACAGCGGGACCCATCTCCGGACCCACCCCCAGAAGGGCAGATAGATGATCCCCCTCTTGATGAGGATATTGACTCGCCTGAGACTGAGGAGAAGGCTGAGTCAGAGCAAGAAGGAGAGGAAGTGTCCTCTCAGGGCGAGGCTGATAGCGTAAAATCAACTGTCAGTGCAAGCTCATCTGTAACAAGCGAAGCGTCCCAGACTAAGCGCACTGTGAGACAGAAAGCCCCTGTCAAGAAAGTCTCTATTAAGCTACAGAAAGCTCTTGTCAAGAAACTGATGCCACTACGGCAGGTCCCGGGAATGCCCGTAAGAAATGAGGAGGACCAGATAGTGGCGGGACCCCTAAGTCTAGTATATGTGCCTTTCTCCACTACTGATTTGCTGAACTGGAAATTGCATTATGCTTCCTACACTGACAAGCCCCAAGAATTAACAGAATTAATGCATACTATTATGGAGACCCACCAACCCACTTGGTCAGATTGCCGTCAGCTCCTGTCTACTTTATTTACTACTGAGGAGCGAACCCGAATTAAGCGAGCAGCTATTGATTGGCTAGCAGACAATCCCCTGGCAGAGGGAGGGGAAGGAGCAGGAATAGACAATCGCGAAGCTGCTAAAAGAGAATTCCCTAATGAAGACCCCCAGTGGGATCCGAATACCGATAGAGGATCCAGATCTTTATCACGGTTTCGCCAAGGCCTTATGCAAGGTCTGCGAAAGGGGGGTCAGAAAGCTATGAATCTCTCTAAAGTGACCGAAGTTATTCAGGGCATAGATGAAAGCCCAGCAGTATTCTATGAAAGATTATCTGAAGCATACAGGATGTATACTCCCTATGACCCAGATGCACCAGGAAGCCTATGCATGGTGAATGCTGCTTTTGTAAACCAGTCCCAACCAGACATTAGACGTAAACTACAGAAATTAGAAGGGTTTGCGGGCATGAATGCAACTCAGTTACTGGAAGTCGCTCATAAAGTGTTTGTGAATCGTGATAATGAAAGACAGAAAGAAAGTGATCGAAGGATGAAGAAGAAAGCTGATTTTTTGGCTGCGGCCATAGTTGAACAGAAAAGGGGCGGTGTCCCTAGTCGAAGGAGCAGAGGAAGAGGGCGGGGCCGAGGAGATAACCGGCCCCCACTAGGCGCGAACCAATGCGCTTATTGCAGGGAAGAAGGACATTGGAGAAGTGCATGCCCGCGACTCGAAGACGCCTCTCAGGATGAAGGGGAAAACGTCCCTTGGAGGGAAAGAGAGAGAGGCCGACCCCAGAACCGCAGAGGAACCAATCGAGAATATTTTCAACGAGAACGAGCAGAGGCCATACAGGGAGTTGCAGCAGCAACGGCCTCCGATTTAGATGAAGCAGATTAGGACAGACCGGGCTCCGAATTCGCTTTAGGTCTCCAGGAGCCTATGGTCAGTATACAAATAGGAGACCAATTCATGGACTTTATGGTTGATACTGGAGCAGAACATTCTGTAGTAGATAAGCAAATAGCCCCTTTTTCTACAAGAGCAGTCACCATTGTGGGAGCAACTGGTGCCAAAGCCACTAAGCCTTTTCTTCAAAACCGCATATGTAATTTAGGGGGGCAGCAAATAACACACCAATTCCTTTACATGCCCAAGTGCCCAGTGCCACTACTGGGACGAGATATGCTAGCCAAACTGCAGGCCCAAATATCCTTTACTGAGAAAGGAGAAATGCAAATGACAGTAAATTCAAACCTGCGGGACTGATGGTGCTTACTGTTCCCCGAGAAGAAGAGTGGAGATATTATGGTACAGAGCCAATCCTTGACACCAATGTCAAACATACTCTAAAAAATATTGTAGCCCCTCCTGGAGTATGGGCAGAGGGCCACCCACCAGGCCTAGCCAAACATATAGCTCCAATAATTGTGAACCTCAAGCCTAGTGCAGAACCAGTACATGTCAAACAATACCCACTCCCAAGAGCAGCAATTGAAGGCATCCACCGCCACTTGTTGAGACTACTGGAGTATGGCCTACTTAAAGTATATCAGTCACCATGGAACACTCCTCTCTTGCCAGTGAAGAAGCCTGGGACAGGTGACTACCGCCCAGTGCAAGACCTAAGGAGAGTGAATGAAGCAGTTGAAACCATACATCCAGTTGTGCCAAATCCCTATACACTCTTTGGACTGATTCCTGCTGAAGCTACCTACTTTACTGTTTTGGATTTGAAGGATGCATTCTTTTGCATAAGATTAGCCCCAATCAGCCAATTGCTGTTTGCCTTTGAATGGCAGGACCCTGTCTCAGGAAGACAGGGCCAACTTACTTGGACACGATTGCCCCAAGGATTCAAGAACTCACCCACCATTTTTAGTGCTGCACTAAGCCAAGATCTTTCAAGCTACCCTGTGGCCCCTGGAAAAAGAGTACTTCTCCAATATGTGGATGATCTACTGGTAGCGGCCACATCGGAAAGTGAATGTATACAAGCCACTAATGACCTCTTGCAACTATTGGATGAAGCTGGATACAAAGTTTCCAGAGCAAAAGCACAGCTATGCCAAAAAGAAGTAAAATATTTGGGCTTCCGCCTGACCAAAGGAAGCCGACAATTAGGACGAGAGAGGAAAGAAGCCGTATGTAGTATCCCAACCCCAACTACCAGAAAGCAAGTCAGAGCCTTTCTAGGAGCAGCAGGGTACTGCCGAATATGGATATTTAACTTTGCTCAGATTGCTAAACCACTATATGAAGCCACCAAAGGAGAAGAGAAGTCGCCACTAGAGTGGGGACCTGAACAAGACGCAGCTTTCAAAACCCTGAAGGAAGAATTGATGTCATCACCAGCACTTGGACTACCAGACGTCCACAAGCCTTTCCGTCTATTTGTACATGAAATGCAAGGGAACGCTCTAGGCATGTTGACTCAGAAATTAGGACATAGGTATGCTACGGGTCGCTCCCAATCGAAACAATTGGATACGGTAGCCAAAGGATGGCCACCATGTTTGAGAGCTGTTGCAGCTACAGCATTATTAGTAAGTGAAGCAGACAAACTCACCTTAGGACAGAATCTACGCGTCACAGTACCACATGCAGTACTTGCCCTCATGGAGCAAAAAGCCAACCATTGGCTCACCAATTCTCGAATGCTGAAATACCAGAGCATGCTATGTGAAAATCCGCAAATACAATTGGAAGTGAGCCATGCCTTGAACCCAGCCACATTGATACCAATCAGCAGAGGCCCTCTGGAGCATGACTGTATAGAAGTCATGGATACTGTATTTTCAAGTCGACCTGATCTGACTGATGTGCCCCTAGAAAATCCTGATCAGACCTATTTTTGTGGATGGAAGCAGCCTCATCATTAATGGAAGACGCTGTGCCGGGTACGCAGTGGTCACCCGAGAGAAAGTTGTTGAATCATCAGCTCTTGCATCAGGCACATCAGCCCAGAAAGCAGAATTGATAGCACTCACCAGAGCACTAGTATTGGGTGCAGGACTTCAGTTGAACGTATACACGGACTCAAAATATGCCTTCACCACTCTGCATGCACATGGAGCTCTCTATAAAGAACGAGGGCTCATCACCTCGGGAGGCAAGTCAATCAAATACGGCCTAGAAATATTGATGCTACTAGATGCAGTATGGGCCCCTACACGTGTTGCTGTCATGCACTGCCGAGGACACCAAACAGGGAAAGGAGAAGTTGCCCAAGGAAACAGATTTGCTGATGCCTCAGCACGTAAAGCAGCCATGACAGGCCAAATTTCATCGCAAGCCATACCAGTACAAGCAGCATTATTTCCTGTACCCCTTAATTTATGGACACCACGATATACCACCAAAGAATTGGACTACTACTGTGATAAAGAAAAGAGAGTACTGAAAGATGGGTGGATTGAGCTGCCACCACCAGAGGGCAGTCAACCCCCAGGACGGATAGTGATCCCTGAATCATTGGGACCAGCCTTCGTCAAGGCCTTTCATCAAGCCACACATTATGGGAAAAGTGCTATGGAAAAAGCACTCAAACCACATTTTTGTATTGCTCTGTTGGGAGCCTTGTCAGCCTCAGTAGCCCGCCAGTGTCTAATTTGTGCCA
This sequence comes from Ichthyophis bannanicus, assembly GCA_033557465.1. Taxonomy (NCBI): domain Eukaryota; kingdom Metazoa; phylum Chordata; class Amphibia; order Gymnophiona; family Ichthyophiidae; genus Ichthyophis; species Ichthyophis bannanicus. Next base: position 406,608,299 of record CM066035.1, on the reverse strand, counting down.
AGAATAATGCCAAACAGGGTCCCACGCCACCACCCCGAGTTCAGTCAGGAGGTGTTACCCCCATGCACCACCTGCAAGTAGACTTTACCGAAATGCCAAAAGCTAGCGGATACCGTTACTTATTAGTTTTGGTTTGTACCTTCTCTGGGTGGGTGGAGGCCTTCCCCACCAGGACTGAAAAAGCCCGAGAAGTTACCAAGGTCTTGTTAAAAGAAATTATCCCCAGATTTGGAATCCCAGCAGTAATAGGGTCAGACAATGGACCCTCATTTGTATCTCAAATTACCCAGCAGTTAGCAAGTGCCTTACAGATACAGTGGAAGTTACACACTGCATACAGACCCCAAAGTTCAGGGAAAGTTGAATGAATGAATAGAACTTTGAAATCCCAGCTGTCCAAGCTATGTCAGGAGACACACCTAAAGTGGCCCCAGGTTCTCCTAATAGCTCTACTCAGAATACGCTCAGCTCCTGTGAAATCATCAGGATTTTCCCCTTTTGAAGTTATGTATGGCAAACCTCCACCGATAGTGCTGGGAGTAAAAGGTAGTTTGCCACAGATTGGTTCAGAAATAACCAGACAAGAACTTCTAGCTCTTAGTTCTGTTCTGCAGACTCTTCATACATGGATACAGGACCAGTTGCCTATCAATTTGACGGAACCCCTGCATCCCTACAAGCCTGGTACCTCGGTGTGGATCAAAGATTGGAAGAAGACACCGCTGGAACCGCATTGGAAGGGACCATACACCGTCATCCTGTCTACACCAACTGCAGTAAAGGTAGCAGAGATCGACGCCTGGATTCATCATAGCAGAGTCAAGCCGGCAGCAGTCCCAGATTAAGACCAGTGGACAGCAGAGCCACATCCTGACATTCCTTTGCGTCTCACCCTGCGGCGACAACCAGCAACCTAGAACTCCTTTGGGACACTCATGGACTACAGTGTTCTACAGTTAACAAGTCTTTCGAAGAGGATTGCTGTTTCCAACACAGCAAAAATACTTGTTTCTTCATTGAATAACTTTGTACTTACAGACTCTCTTCAGGCCAGCTACGATTGGTAAGTTGGCTACAACGGACAACTTGAGGATCTTCAATCAACATTGACACCCGTTGAATTGCTTCATTAGCAAACGGGTCAGCATTGTGCCAAAGAGACAGCGGACGTCGAGGTCAAGATTTTTCAGCGGAGAATCAGACGGACTACAATCAACATGCATCTCTGTTTCTATTTTGCCTTGGTTGCCTGCCTGGGGGAATTTGAACTTACTCTTGCTTTACCCCCATGTACTGCCTGCATTACTTCCACTCGAACTGGAATGAAAGTAACTCAGACCTTGCTTTATCATTCTTACTATACCTGTACTGGTACAGTGAGCCGGTGTATATACAACACCACTGAACTGAACGTTTGTACTAAGGGAAATACTAAAGTTTGTTTTAACCCACATCAGAACCCATCCTATTATACTCTAGAAATATGATGGGATGATGCAGATGGAGCTTTACTTAATGCCACACCCCCACTCACTGACCCTACAAAGAGTGCTGTTTTGTATTTTGATGTTTGCGACGCTATAAATAGGGATGGTCGGTTCCATTGTGCTAACTGGGAAAAAACATATTATCATGATCATAAATATATGTGTCCAGAAGGAACCACCGGGTGGGGGGTATGTACAGGTAAACGAGTTTTAGCAAATGAATATAGCACAGCACCAGTTAAAGACTACTATTGCCCAAAGTGGGAATGTGTGTTTTATGCTACATGGAAGACTGGTATGGTAGAGAATACCAGGGATAATCGAATGGCAGCCCTACTTAAGCCCTCTCTAAAGAATCCAGAAAAATGTAAGAAGGGTGCCTGTAACCCATTAGAATTACACATAATGAATCCCAGTGCATGGAAACAAGGGTATAAATTTGGATTATGCATTGCAGGCTCTGGGTCAGATCCTGGAACCATTGTATATATCAGATTGAATACGCAGGCCCATCTTTCATCACGATACCATATACACAATACTTTCTATGAAACCATGCATGTCAATAAATTTGATATCCCTCATCCTTCACAAAATCTGTTCTTAGAATTAGCTGGAGCAGTCGTATCTAGTCTCCACATTTCAGACTGTTACTTCTGCGGAGCAACTAGGATGGGTGATCAGTGGCCTTGGGAGGCCCAAGAACTGAATTACTCAATAGCCTACAATCAGACAGAGCTGCACAAGACCACCAGTGAATGGGTATTAGCACACCCAATAGTTGGACGTCTGTGTTATGCTCGAACTGGACCCCAGTTTACCTTGAAGGTAGGACAGCTCGTCTGTCTTAGCCAGAAGTTTTATAATGACACCACAAAACAGACATCCTGGTGGTCAGGAGTTAATGCATCTGAACCTACCAACCCATTATCAAAATTCCCTGAGCTTGCTGATTTATGGACTAACCTTGCCCAGCCTCATGCCTGGCAAGCCCCACCTGGCCTGTATTGGATCTGTGGAACCCGAGCATACGCTCGACTCCCTATTCACTGGGGAGGGGCATGTGTCTTAGGAACCATCCGACCTTCTTTCTTTCTGTTACCCACAGAACATGGAGAACAATTAGGTTACCCAGTCTATACCAAGAGACAGAAAAGAGCAGCTTTGAAGATAGGCAAATGGGAGAGATGGGAAGGGGAAGACTGGCCCCCTGAGAGAATTATTGCCTATTATGGACCAGCCACTTGGGAGCAAGATGGCACTTGGGGATACCGGACCCCTGTGTATATGATAAACCGTATCATACGTTTACAAGCAGTGGTTGAACTAATTACTAATGAGACAAGTCAAGCACTTACACTTCTAGCTAGACAAAGCACACAAATGCGTACTGCCATATATCAGAATCGCTTGGCACTAGATTATTTGTTAGCAGCTGAAGGAGGAGTATGTGGTAAGTTGAATTTAACCAATTGTTGTTTGAAGATAGATGACAAGGGTCAAGTAGTTAAAGAAATTGCTGAAAACATGCGAAAACAAGCTTATGTGCCAGTACAGACCTGGCATGGTCTTAAGATACCTAACTGGTTCGAATCTATTTTCTCTGGCCTGGGGGGACTCACTACTTTTGTCATGATAATATTAGTATTTGTAGCTTTGTTTCTGTTGTTACCATGTATAATCCCATGCTGTATGCGCTCTATTAACAGTGTGATCGAGAATACCGTAGAACGTAAAACTGCTACTAAGATTCTAGCCTTATGGCACCCTACACCTGGTACCATTGGTAAAAACCCAACTCCAGTGTAATTAAGTGATTTAGATCTCACCCCTTATTCGCATTAGGGTGAGATTAATCAAAGGGGGGAATGTGGTAGGCGAAGGCCTATGATCCATGCTGCTTGAACTAAACAGACAGGCTGAAGCAGCTTGACCTGTAAATGAAGCCTGTGGTTAGGCCCAGAGGAATGAACCCCCCCCACCCCAATATTGCCTCTATAGAATTGAAACTTAACTCAGCTTAACTGAACATAGCTAAGCAGAAACGAAACTTAGAAAAGACAGTAAACAGCTTTAATTGGAACTGATAAGATGTGTGAAGCTTCTATGGAATTAATTAACTCTGTTGAGAGAAAGGTTACAGTGCCCTGCTTTCCCACATATTCCAGCTGGTTAGCGACCTTGGAAGAGAAAAGTATCAAAGTTGAAGAACTGACCATTGTAATTGGGACTGTAAGGGGGGGAAACAGGTGCTGAGCCCAGTCAAGGGCCCTCATTGGATAGCTACGTAACGGTACCGGGACCAATAGATGGTGTAAGAAGGGTTACCGGGACCAATGAAAAGTTTGCCTATGTCCAGAATGGGAAAGAACAGTATAAAAGTTGTTGTTTTACTAACAGCCAGGGCTCAGCCATTTTGAATGTGATTCTGCTTGAGTCTTGTGCACAAATAAATGATTTGGACCTTCTGAACAGACTCCTGGTATTATTGGATTGTTTGCGCTCTGCCGCTACACACTTAGATTGTGAGCTCTTCGGGGATGAGGGAATAAAAAGTGCCTTTAGAATATATCTGGAAACCACTCTGATATACACAGTAAAGGGCAGTATATCAAGTGCCTAAACCATAAACCAGTAAGACCCTGTGTAAGCCAACAGGTCACTTCCACACAAATGTACATAAGTTTGCATTTGTAGCCTCTGTACAAATAAGAAACTAACAATTCCTGTGCAACATCTTCAGGCACTTTTTGTTGCTCTAGACATATAGGTCAGGCAGGACCGGCATAAAGGTTTCTGCCACACCCCTAGTGATGAGCCACGTTAATGCCAATTCAGGTGGCAGGATCAAGGGGGGCACGACTAGGCTTGGCAGCAGGCCATGTGCTTCTTCTGACGCCCCTCCAACATAACTTCGGGAGTTCAGAAGCTGCTGGCCATGTGCCAAACCACATGGCCTGCCGCAAGAGCCGAGCCATCCCCGCCCTTGCTGTCAGAATCGGTGGCAGAGAGAGGAGGAGGGCAGCATGTCATGGCTCAGCATGGGGTTGGGGATTGTGACATGACTCGGCACGCAGGGGACTGCAGGCCATGTGTGCCAAAGCACAAGGCCTGCCACCCACAGAGATCTGCTGCACTAGGTGGCTGCCTAGTGGATGGGCTGCCCTGAGTTCAGATGCCTTTTCTTGGAGAAGCAGCTCCATATGGCATCGACCTTTTTCACCAAGATGATTACTAGAGGGCACTGTGTTAGAGACAATCAGCTATGGGTCTCCCACTGTATCCTGCATAGTCTGTCTCTGGGGCTTCTTTCTTTGTTGATAGAATATACTAAGGTAGTTCCTGTGCACAGGGCCAGTACAAGAGTATTGGGCATCATAGGTGAACTTTATGGCCCTCCCTCCAAGATATTGATAATTAAACTCAACCATCATGGTCATTGAAACATCATTCCTCCTGCAACAACCTTGTAATGATGTATAATTGAGCATCATACTTTTAAAAATTAAACTTTGCTTTGTATGTGTGTGTGATAAAAGAATGTGCCGATGGTTCTTTGAGTTTGTGTGCTTGTCAGGATCTATTGTTTTGCTTTGATTTCTGCTGTTCTTTGTCTGTCCCTCAGAAGCTGCAGCCCTAGGCCACCACTTAGTTATGCCTAATAGTTGAGCTGTCCCTGCCAGTGCATGGCTTCCTCCTCCTTCCCAGAATTCCTTGCCTCCCTCTTGTTGACCACCATTAAGCATGAATCAATAGATTTTTCCCTTATCCAGTGGACAGGTCTATCCAGTACGTTGGACATATGTTCATGAATATTGAGAGACACCATAAGGACATCGGCATCCCGGATTATCATCCATTAGGATAGGAATGACAAAGCCCGCTTTTTGGGATGATGGCCCGATAGTGACACACTACTGGACTGAGCCATCTAGGTCTGACTTCCATGGAATATTGCCTTAAAAGGATTTCCTTTGTCTTGTGAGACCTGGTATCTGGAACTCAGAATAAATTTATTGGAAGTTCTGCATCTCTAGCCAGAGGTGCAGGGGCAGAGGAGACTATATTAGTTCGGAACTGCTGATTGTAACTTACTGTTTTTCTAATATCTGCTGTAAATCTCTACAACATCTACATCAGCAAAATGCAATTAAAAATATGAGGGATAAGAAAAAATTCCACGGAGTACTGCTTTTCCAGTCAGCTACAGAGTTATTTATTCCCCTTATGCAAGACTAGTGCAAGGGTACTGGGCACACTAGGCAAACCTTCAGCCTTACATCTCATCCCCCAAGATTTTAACAATTAAACTCAACCATCATAATCATCCAAACACCATCCCTCCCACAGAAGTCCTGTAACAAAAAGTCAATTGGACAATATACATTTGAATATTAAACTTTGCATTATATATATGTGTGTGCCTGATGGCTCGTTGAGTTTGAGTGGCCTTCATGATCTACTGTTTTTGCTTAGCTGCCTCCCCTCAGAAACTGTCACCCTGGGCAATCGCCTAGTCTTGTCTAATGGTTGAGTTCATTGTGCCCCTACCGAAGGTCCATTTTAACACTTCAAAGACCTGCTAGGAGAAAAAGTTGTGTGCTAGTGTGTAATGCAAATCTGATGCTCTAGATGCGTCTCTCATATGTCAGTCTAACATATCTTTCTGCATTTGGGAAACCATCATAATTTCACTAAAGATGAACAATATTAATATAAAAAGGAAGTTTTACAATAACTTGGTATAGACAAGACAGGGATGGGCTGTGTGGGCTAATTCTTGAGTAGAGAGAAATATATTCTTCAAGGTCCTTTATAGCAGAGCTTATGTTCTAACCAAATAAACTTTCCTGTATCTCAACTTCTTCAGGTGTCACAATCACACAAAGTAGTTTATTTATTTAGTGTTCTAACTCTTCCTACCAAAAACAACCTGGGGCAGGTTGCAGTATAACTTTCATAATAAAATATGCATAATATTAATGCTGAGTATATTGGATTATTTTAATGATTTGTACTGTATGTAGGTTTAAAAGGTAAGCTGCCGAAAAAGCTACAGATTGCACAAACTACTATAGTTAGTTTTGTTGGGAAAAAGGAAAATTAAAGTGCTCAACCTTTATTTGTGGCTTTGGGCAAGTCACTTAACCCTCCATTGCCTCAGAAGAATCCAAGTTATCAATGTCCCTCTTTAATGTACATTACCAAGTTTAAGCTACAGTGTAAACCATTTAGACTAAAATGATAAAGCGGTATATAAAAACCTCTTAAATAAATAAATACATTGTTATGTATATACACAACAGATTACTGACTGCTGACCACCCCCCCCCTCCCCCATCATAACAAACCTCTACCCTTATATTGGCTACCCATAAGGGAGAGATGTATGTTTAAACTGTTGGTATGGACATTTAAAGTTATTAGGAATAGGAAATGTTTGTATTTAAAAAAGAAATTAAGGTCCAGTGTTCCAAAAAGACAATTACATATTTGCAATCACCTGTTAGAGGTCCCTGATGTAACCTTTGTCCGTAAAGTAACTTGGACATCTAAAGCTTTTAGAGGCATGTTTACTCTACTGCGCTACCAGGCAGAGACGGCCTGAGGGGGATGCAGAGGGAAGTGGGACCATGTGTAGAGACCAATTGCAGGGCCTCATTGCATATGTCAATAGGGGTTGAATAATGGGCCTGAAAAGCAGGTCCATGTACAAAGAACAGAGTCACTCAATGGTAGGGCCGGCCCTTCTACCAGAGATTTGTAAAACATTTTGAAAGTCGATTGTCACAAAGATGATATATACAAATTGCCATTCACAATTTTGGTAAATTTCCATAACTGCACATACTCTAGACCAGGGGTGGGCAAACGTTTTGACTTGAGGGCCGCAATGGGTTCATATATTGGACCCGGGGGCCGGACCAAGAGTAGATGGACGGTGTGTATGTGTGAATTAATATAAATTAAATTTAAATTTGTAACATTAAATGTTTAGATTAATTTAAGGTAGAAAAGCATAAAAAGAGTTATTTTACAAAACTTTTATGCAATGTATTTCTTTCATAAAATAGTACTTTCAATTTTAGTGGCCGTAGTTTGCCCATCCCTGCACTAGACCATGCCTCCCTACTTCCTTCTGTGGGTGGGTCTTTTGGTTTCTGAAGCGTGGTAGCCAAAGTGGGGGCTGTCCCACCCGCTTCATCCGAAAAGATAGGGTGGGCAAGATATGAGCGAGATTTAAGATTCTGAATCACCTCACATGAATCTGCAGTTATTGCGTGCCGAAGCATCAGGAAGTGGGATATCCAGATCCTCCCAAGTGACCAGCCCATTTCCTGTCCTAGCCCCCCCCATAGCCCATTATCAGTCCTAACCCCCCATCACCCCATTTCCAGACAGCCCCCATCAGCCCACAGCCCATTGCCAGTCTTAACCCCCCCATAGCCCATTACCAGTCCTAACCCCCCCCATCAGCCCACAGCCCATTACCAGTCTTAACCCCCCCATAGCCCATTACCAGTCCTAACCCCCCCATCAGCCCACAGCTCATTACCAGTCCTAACCCCCCATCACCCCATTTCCAGACAGCCCCCATCAGCCCACTGCCCATTGCCAGTCCTAACCCCCCCATAGCCCATTACCAGTCCTAACCCCTCCCCATCATCAGCCCACAGCCCATTGCCCGTCCTACCCCCCCCCCCCCCCCCATCGGCTCATGTAAATTAAGATTTAAAAAAAAGATGGCTGCTGCCACCATGGCAGCATGGAGTGTCCCGCGGGGCCCCCTCTGCCCGGCTGAACTCTCCCGGAGCGGCTGAAGCCCTCTGCTTCTGCTTGCAGATACGCGAGGGGGAGACACTCTCCCTTCGCGTATCTGCAAGCCGGAGCAGAGGGCTTCAGCCGCGCCGGGAGAGTTCAGCCGGGTAGAGGGGGCCGGATTAAAAGGTCCGCCGGGCAATATACGGCCCGCGGGCCGTAGTTTGCCCATCCCTGCTCTAGACTGTGATTGAACTGGTGAACAGGTCATGAGCGGATCCCCTCTCCTCCTGCCCCAAATCCAGCAGCTTACAAAATGGTGCCAGTCTTGCAGCATTGACCCCCTACTAGGTCAATTATGTGCGCGTGTGTAACCAGATACATGCAGGAATGACTTTATAAAATTACCTCCTAATCTCTCCCCGTCAGAGGCCATGATGTTAGAAACAGCGTCTACTGTCAAATCTATGCTTTTGCTCCAGTTGAGCATATAAATGATTCTTAGGTACTGCAGTACTGGAGACTTGATTTTTCTGCAGAAAGGCAACTTCCTATACAGGGCAACAATGATATCAAATCAGTAAGTTCACGCCAGCTCTCTGATCAGAAGCAGTGTTTCACTGTTGCTGTACCACATTAACAACATAGATATATATATATATATATATAAATGAAAGAAAGACTGCTTTCTTAAACAGATACTGTTTCTGAAATCACAGCTACCTAAAGTCTGCAGCTTTACAGTAAGAGCCTAAAAAATAGCAGCCATCATCCTTTAACAGTCTAAAAAATAAATTCAACCTAGTTGGCTACTTCTACCTCACCATAAAAAAATGTTCACAGTAGTTAATCATGATATTTGGACATAGAACAGACTAAGCAATAAGTGGACACATTTATCCAAAACAGGCCTCAAAGATACCAAGAGAGTATATGTTTCCATGACTAAACTATAATAAAAGCAATATGGCAACTGAAATCATAGGGGACTGTCTGCCTATGGGAAAACACAGAGAAAGACAAAGTTCATTGAGGAAATTTAGCAGAAACTTTAGTGGGCAAAGTATCCTCGCAGTGGCCTGAAAGCTGGCATAAGTCAACGTGTCCTCTCTCCAGTATTGCTTTTCTGTAGTGACAAAATGAAAGGGACGAGGAATGCATTACAAAAAAAAGTAACTGGCATTATTCTGTTCTGTGTCAGAATGCCAAAAGTAGAAGTTTAATCATTAAAAATACCCCCATGAAAATAGGGTTGCTATCTCAGCTGGGTCAGCACAAAGAGGGAGATTTAGAAACAGTTTTTATCTCTATTAAGTGATAACGGAGAAAACAGGATTGTTATAACACAGATTTACTGGTTTGGTAACAAGATGACGGGACCTGGCTTGACAAGGCACAGTCTCAGATCACCATCTAGTGTTAGGGAATAACTAAAACAGCACTTCACATATTCTACCACTTGCCCAGATGGAGATCTTGTAATTGGAAAACAGGATCCTAAAGATTAAAATGACCTGCTTCATGCCAGAAATTATTTGTACTAGTCAACTCCTACAGCGTAACCCTTTTATCAGAAGGCAATAATCAGATTTCCTCACGTTTGGGTCAGTGATTTGTTCTCTTTCTGAGTCTGTACATACAAAGATATGCGGCTATATATTCACACTAAGGGAAATTATGTGCTAAAGATTAACATGTGTTAAGTGCTGCTGTGGCCCATTTATTTCTCTGGGTCTAGCAGCACTTAGCATGTGTTAATGATGGTTAACACGCCTTGAACTTTAGTAAACATGCCCCGAAATCTCGCCACATGCACAGAAAGAAAACTGAAGGATGGTAAAGAGAGATCCCTTGCACAAAACCAGAAGGGAGCACAGGCAGCCTGGCTTCTAGCATTTTATTGCTGAAAATCTTAACTTATAGGGAACTCTTCCCATATGCAGCACCTGCCCAGGTTCTTGCTGCAGATGTTATTTTCGGGCCCACGTTCAGGCATACAAATACATTTTAATTTTTCTTGAATGCTGAGGTTACACCATTGAGCATGGCAGCATGCTCTCAAATCGAGCTATCATGGTGATCAGGTTTTACAAAAAACCTTTTGCTTTATTTTCACAGAAAATAGAATTGTTTAACTCAACAGGTAAAGAGATGAGGCCTTTCTGGAGTCATAAGTACTCATATTGGTTGAGTTTAAGCTACACTTAAGGGTCCCTTTACTACAGATGAAGACTCCATATTGGAAGCCTTGTGGAGGGGGACCACTTCTGCGCCGATGTCCACTAGACACCAGGGATTGGCCCTAGTAAGACCCGGGGAGCTGGTAAGGGATGTGCTATGCGTCTTTAGTGCAGGGGTCTTATGCAGGGTCTGGGGTTGGGCTATGATTTGGCATGGTATGGCCTTTCCGGGGGAGAAGGGTTGAAAAAGGGGGGGTCTTGATGAAGTGGAGAGGTTGTGATCTCTGGGGTGAGAGCTGCTAATGGGGAGAATGTGATTGGGGGAAGTTATGACAAGGATTGGAAGGGGTCTATATGTCAAGGGGGTTTGATTGGGGGAAAATGTACCCCTAGGGGAAGGTTGTGGGGTGCTACCAAGGCTGCCCCACTTCAGTACTGCACAGCGACCATGCTACCCAACTGCACTTAAAGCCACCTCTTGAGCCCGTAAGTACATTGCGTTATATGGCAACATCCTGCATGTTAATCGCCACCATCTGGTGTGTCCTCTCTCTGCCCCAATCACATCCTAATCTCACCCTGAAGTACTAAGAGCACTTAGTGCAGGATTTTTACCGTGCTGGCTCTTCTTAGCATGGCGTAGCAGTTACTGAGGGTTGTTAGCACATGCTAACCACACGGTAACCGTGACAGCAATAGCCTGTGTTCAAATCCCACTGGTACTCCTTGTAGCTTTGGGCTAGTCACTTAACCCTCCATTGCCTCAGGTACAAGCTTAGATTGCAAGCCCTCTGGGGACAGGTAAATGTCTACAGTACCTGAATGCAACTCACTTTGAAGTGCTACTGGAAAAGTATGAGTTGAATATTACTAAATAAATAAACATCTCTGCTTGAAGACCTTCCAGAATCCTCCAACAATAACTGGGACCTTTATTCATTTAAGTTTAGGAGCATGCTTACTAAGCTGCCGTAAATGTCAGCACAGGGTTTACTATGTGCCAAGTGCACCTCGCTAACCTTTAGCTTTAAAATTTTAGAGTGTCTTTTTGCAGGATTTATTCTCTGCGGTTTGCTTGGTAAGGGAGACTGTGTTGCTGTTACTAACGTGGAATCAGAACTAGATGGGAAACATCGTAGTCCTCCTCTTCACCCCTGACTGGGGCAGTTTCTGTGAATGCACAATGTCTTTGCAGAACTTGATCTGTAGGGGTTATAGTAAGGTTCTAGTCCATCCATACGAAATCTGGAGGAGGGGCAGGGCAGAGAGCACTGCAATTATGACTGCCCCGGAGGCAGAAAAAGCTGTTCTGAGCCCTGCCCTAGACATACGCCTATACGTTAATCCTGCCCTGATCCTGCCTATAGAGTTTTGGAAAGGGGGCAGGGAATATTTAGTTATATTGTCAGACAGTTATAGGAGAAGTCAAGACATCCATCAGAGGACCATAAGTGGGGGTTCCCTCCTTTTCTGCTGTGATGAAGATTAAATAGAGAATAACAAGGTGCCTCGTTGACTGCATGAGGGTCTGAGAAATACTGTAATGGAGGTAGTCATGCGCACTATCTTCTTATTTCCCTACTTTTATTTGTTTCTATTCCCTCCTAGCTGCTTTCACATTGCATGAGTGTGGATTCTAGCAGCTCTGTTCTATAACACCATGAAATAATGCATCTTGAACAGACTGGATGGGCCTTGTTGTCCTTGGGTGCCATCATTTTCTCTGTTTCTATGATTTCATATTGTAGACCTTTCTTTTTTTTATTTGAACATATGAAGCCGTGAATGCTTTGCTCAGTTCCTGCCTGTGTGCTATTGAATTTTTTATGGTGAAAATTATCATCATCTTTAGCTATATCACCCATGCTGTGATGTATTGGCAAATTTTCTATATGAAGGTTTCTTGCTCTAATGTAAAGAAAGCAATCATTTCCTAATTAAAAGTACAAACACTGTAGCACTAAGGAAAATATAGAACTCCTTCCTACCTGGAACTTAAAGAAAATTAAAATTAGAATTATTTGAAGTGAAGTTTCGGGAAAAATGAATGAAGATATAATAAACCAAGACAAACACTCTACTAAAAGCTTACAACGAAGATAATAGAATAATAAATGATTCCCACATGAAGTAAAAGCAATAACATAAGAAAATTAGCTCCCTGGTGGAATGAAACTACAAGCAAGTCATAAAAGAGAGCAAGAAAGCCTTTATTAAAATGAAAAAAATCTTGGATGTGCAAGGATTCCATGTAGTTCAGGAAAATGTGAAGCCACTGCATAAAAAAAGTATAAAAGTATTAAAAAGAGCACATAAAGGCCCCATGATAGTGCCTTATTATATTGTATAGTATGAAAAATACATGTCCATGCTGTGTGGAAGAATGCAAAATTGCCTGCTTTAGATCAAACCAGATAAGCGTCCGACTTCGCATTGCCTAGAAATGTCCAAGGGTGCAGCATCAAGAAATCATAATCCAACAAAAGAAGCTATTTTGTAATGTGACATCACAAATCTTTATGAGGATTTGCCATTTCTATTTTGTTTTAATTCTCTCTGTTTTCCCCAATGCTCCTGGGAAATTGTGCGGGAGTCTTCCGCAGGTGCTGCTGCTGGTAGGGAGAGGTGCTACAATGTCACATTTTTAGTTGTGCAATATCACAGCACCTCCCCTGCCAGCCGCAGAGCGGGCAGAGGACTCCTGCGCAGCTTCTAGGTGACTACGTTAGCCAAAGCTTGGATGGGGAGTTTCTTCAAAGGCTGACCCCACCAGTAAGAGATGAAAGTATTTTCTCATATTTGGGACCTGCATGCATTTTGTTTTTCAAAGGTAATCAAACTCATCTACAGGTACTATCATAATTCAATCATTCTAAAAACCTACGTAGAGATTCCTCACATGTATTTATTTATTCATAAGTATGACTCACTCTTGTGCAAAGGTGAGAGTGCATAACATTCAACATTAATTATTCTATGTTGAAATGCATTTTAAGTGTGTGTGTGTGTGTGTGTGTGTGTGTGTGCGCACACATAGCGGCATGTTTACTAATGTGCGTTAAGCTGTTTTGCAGCTACCATGCAGTATAAGTAAACATGCTGTCAGTAGCTACACAACCTATGTGATGTCTGCAGGGGAAGTGGTCAGCATCAGCCCTGCAGATATTGCATAGGGCAAGCACTGACCATACTGTCCCACGATCCCTGCATCGGCAGATAGCGCAGGTTGTCCCACAGGGTTCACAGGAAACAAGCCGGGAGCAAGGGGAGACCTGAGCAAGTAGCTGCTCTGTCCTTCCTGCTTGAGGCAGGAAACAAAAGTGTGATCTCCCTCCCCGTGTTGCCCTGGTCCCCCTCCCCCACACTAGAAAACATATGCCGGTGCCTTGGATCTGCCCATCTGCGGCACTGGCACCAGTGATGTCCCTTTTCCCTCCTCCATCCAGCACACCCCCCCCCCCCAAGACAGCACCCAACCCCTTAGAACTACCATCCAGAGAGGGGGCTTCGGGGGAACTCCCCATATCCTCTACACTTTACACGAACATCCTGGCTACTCATTTGTACCCCCTGGTCTCACGGTGCTGCCCCCTAGTGAGAGGTGGGAGGGATATAGAAGGGTGCCCCAAAGCCCTCCCTCGGATGGCAGCACTAAGGGAATAGGTGCCATCCAGGGGAGGTGCTACTGAATGGGGGAGAGAGGAGAAACATCACTGGCACCAGTACCCTTACCCTAGGGAGATGGGGCCAAGGGTGGGCCGCGGAGGGGGGATCTGACAGGCGCTGCTACCATCGCTGCCAGTTGGCAGTGGCCATGAAGCAGCACTGAAGGACAGGCTGCCTCATAATGTCATGCCTTTTCCCTGCCCCAATCCCACTTTCCCCTTCCTCTACCATGCGAAATGCAGCTATCACGAAAAATTGCCCGTGAGCTGCATTTCAACCATGTTAGCTGTCACCGTGGCATGATCTTTACTGTGTCAGTGCCACACGACAGTTAATGCCCTTTAGTAAACATCCTTCCTATATAGCTAGGTATATTCAAAGGAGATGTGCTTATAAATTGGCCTCTTTCAAAATTTACTAAGGCTGAGTGCCTACATTTATATTCATAGGAAATAATATTCAAAAAAAGCTGAGGGGGCGATTATTCAAAACTCTCATTCAGACAGCCAATAGGAGGCTGTCTGGATAAGGCTGTTGACCTATATATTCAGTAGCACTATCCAGATAGTGCAAGGGCAAGCTGTGGGACAGCATGAGTGATACTGACGCTATCCGGATAAGTGCCAGCATTTACCCAGTTAGCACAATATCCAGTCGGTTCTTATTCGGATAACTTAGGCTGCATGAAAAGCAGGCCTCAGCTACTATCCGGATAAGTGCAGCTGAAATTTGCACCAACCAGGTTAAGTTCCAGCACTTATCTGGATAGTGCTGCTCAACCCAGATATTCAGCGGCTGCTCCTCTCTGAATACTGCTGCTAAATATCCATCTGATATTTAAGCAAAGTGGCAGACCGCCATGGCTTTTGAATATCAATCTTTATGAAAGCTGGGCCTTAAGCACTAAACTTTAAGCGCCTAAATGTGTGCCCTATTTTCAGCTGTAGAGACTGATGGGATGTTACTGGCCATGCAGGCCTCGTACCAGATCGTATTCTTTCCATCGATCCTAGGAGTAATTGACCGCACCCATGTGGCCATCTGGCTAGGATTAGAGGGCATACTACAACAGGCACCAATACCACTCAATGAACATGCAGGTTATGATCAATCTTTATCTTTATCTTTATTTAATATTTGATATACCGCTAGGGCAGAAGCATTAAGCGGTGTACAATAAAATTGATTAAACACTGCAAACCAGGAAGTAGAACGCCAAAAATAGATAGGAAAGAAGGGTGCAGAAAGGGCAAACAAATCATACATTAATACTAACTCACGATAAACCATAAGGACAGAAATGGAGACCAACAGAGACAATTTATAAAATAACAGACAAAAACAAAGGACAGTCAGGGGGGGGGGCTTCGGGGAAGAGGTTAAAGGCTTTCTGGAATAAATAAGTCTTAAGCAATGACTTGAACTGGGGGTATGATGATTCTAGCCGAAGATGAGTAGGTAGTGTATTCCATAACAGTGGTCTGAGAAAGAACCAGGCAGAGTGACGTGTCTGTTCTAGGCGGGCTTGGGAAGGCGAAGGAAGGGATAGACGATTGGTATTGATGGAACAGAGTTGTCGATGGGGAGAGTGTAGGGAAATGCAGTCTGCCAGATAGAGAGGAGTACTGGTGTAAATGGCCCGATGAAGTAGAATCAGAAATTTATAGTGGAAGCGATAATGAAGGGGAAGCCAATGCAAATGAAGGAGGATAGTGGTAAATGTGGTCAAATCTACTGGAGAAGGTGATAAGGCGAGCTGCAGTATTCTGGATGCTCTGTAGCCTTTGAAGGCAGTATTTAGTATCAATGCCCACATGCTCATCACAGACCTGTGTGTGCACTTCCCTGGATCCTGCCATGATGCCTTTGTGTTTTCACAGTATGGCCTGAGGCAGGTGGCTGCCACTGGACACCTTGATGAAGCCTGGGTACTAGGTGAGTGATGCATAACCCAACAGCCTGTGCAAAGCCTTGGGTGCATGCTGGTATGTGGCTGTGGGGCTGCAAGGGCTTGTGGCGAGCCATGTTGGGGACACAGGGAAATGTTGAGTTTGTGTGGGACAGTCACAACTGGGGGAGGGGAGATTGAGAGGTGGGAGGCTATGGATATGCTAGGATCGAGGCAGGCCCCAGAATGGGGGATATGTAAGCAGACACGTACAGATGGATATCTATGGCCCTATGGCAATGAAGATCACTGGTGGGGGACCCCACCCCCTGCCCAGGAGTGGAGAGGCAGTGAAGGGATGATATGACACAGAGTGTAAGTGAAAAGCGCATGATAACACCATGGCACCGTGTTAAGAGCACATGCAGTGCAAAATCAGGAAAGAAGTGAGAGAACAGGGTGAACAGAGAGAGGGGCAAGGGAGACTGTCCAAGCATCAGGCACAGGGAGGCAATGTAGCATATTGGCAGGGGCTACACAAGCAGGGCAGAGCCTGTGGAAAGGAGATATGAAGGGCAAACACTCAAGAAGGCGATATAGGCAACAGCCTCTAGGGGATGCATATGCCAGGCTACCAGCTGGCTGGCGGTGTTGCAGGACAGTTAGGGAAGTGCTTGAGCAAAGAGAATGTGCCCCCGTGAGTGGCCTGGGGGTAGATATAAGCGTCCGTACACACCTGTGGCTATGTATGATGGAGATGTTGGGAGGTGTTTGGCAACACAGCACATATTCCAGGTGCTAATTCTACAAATTCATCCATGCATACATTAGCAACAGATTCTTTCTACCAAGAAAAGGGGGCCCAATATTCATCGGCTGTGGCTAGCACGATTACAGTGGCTAGCCGCCGCTGCTTACACTAAACCCAGATATTCAATGCCAGAGCCATATCTGGCCACCAGCACTGGATATCTAGGTCAGCCGCTGAAGCAGGAAGCCATCCGAACAGTGGAAATAATCAGCCACTGCCTGGTAAGCTTCAGAGGGGAAAGGTAGGACAGCCTTTAACGTGTCCTACCTTTTACCACCGAGGCATAACTTGTTATACGTAAACCGCACTGACCTGAAAAAGCACAGTATAGAAAAAGAAATAAATAAATAACTGGGCAAAGGCTGAATATCACCACTGACCCCTGGGTGCTGCCCCCAGAACACCCCAATGCAAAGAGCATCATGGAAGGAGCAGCAAAAGTCAGGAAACCTTTCTTTCTTCCATAGGTATTCCTGTGCCAGGATGTTTTATAACAGATCCTTTTCCTGATCATTATAAAATCTTGCCAGTGAAGATCATTTTCATACCAAATCATTTGCAATGCTGCCATCAGCTTGTAATGGAGTAAAACATTTCTATAGGACAACACTGACCGATCAAGTGACTTATTTGTATTTACTTTTTAGAGGTTATTTTCTACCAAGCCGCATAAATCACTTATTTCCAGTGACTTATGTGCAGGGTTGGGCACTTACACACATACTTTAGACGGTTGCTATTCTATAAGTATGCGTGTAAGATCAATGGTGCATACTTTTGGTTGGGTCTAGTCATGGGCAGAACTTCGGCAGAGCACAAATTTATGCATGTAAGTTATAAAATACTATCACTTACAACACATGCATTTACACCAGCCCTAGGTCTGGTCTAAGGGATACTTTATAAAATAAGCCTCAAATACGCACATGCTAACACACATGAACTCTGCAGGGGTTTATAAAATTCCCTTCCACGTGTATAACCAAATTAGAGCAGTTAAATATCAACCTGCTCCAAATAATTTATGTTAGCAATATAGAATATTGCTCGCACTCACTGATACCCTGATGAGCTCTATGAATTGAATGCTACCTTCTCTATCGTTCTTTCCTTTCCAGGTGTACTGAGAAATCCAGTCTAAAGTACATCAGGGACTAAGGTTTTCATTATAGACTGATGTCACCTTGCAACAACTAAAACCAACAAAGACTACTAACACTGGATTGCACTCGGGAATATTTAATTTTATTCCATGTGTGAACTCAACAAGTATATATAATTTTTCTTTCACTAACCTTTAAATTGATTTACATGAAGCAGCAGGGATTCTTTATTTATTTTATTTTAGAACTATAAACTTGAGTCTGAAACTACAATAGAGAAACGTGACAATTTCTTTCACCATCATTGACCGTCCTCCATAAACACTAGAATGAACGGCCTCTCCCTCCTCGTCCTAACATGATTCAGCATGTCCCTCTTCTTCCGCCCCTCCAAAGTGGCCCAGTACCTCCCTCTCTTCCCCTTCTCCTGGTCCACCGCTCCCCTTTAAAACCTTTGCCCCTTTTATGGCCATGACAGAAAGAAACTGTTAAGCACCGTGGAGCTTGTACATGTCGAAGTGACTTTCAAGACTCTGCCAGCGTCCTGCTCCCTCCAAGGCACACTATCCTCATGGCAACAGGAAGTGTGCATTGGAGGGGGCATAACACTGGCAGAGCCTTAAAGGTTGCTTGGGTGCACACAGGCTGCACAGTTCCTTTCATTGTTGGTACTTTTGCAGAAGGGATGAAAGTTTGAAGGGGGGATGGGGAAAAGAGGGAGATGCTGGATCACATTGGGAGAGAGAGGGAGATGCCGATGTGGGGGAGAAGGAAATATTGAACCATGTGGGGAGAGAGAAGATGCTAGACCACATTGGGGAGGGGAGTAGAAAGGAGATGCCGGATAACAGGGGAGAGATAAATGGAGAGGTGATGGCTTGGGGGAAACGGGAGATGCTGGACCACTTTGGGGGAGGGAAGAGAGAGGGGATGGGCTGGGCAAAGGGGTCAGAGGGAGTAGAGAGAGGGACTACTATGGGGTTCAGCAATGTCCACTAACAGGATGGTCCTACTGTCTCTTCTTGCTGGAGTCTTCCTCTTGCCAAATTGTCATTTATCATTGTCACAGGGTTCTTCTGCCAGGTTTAACTACAGTCGCTGACAGGATTTATTCTTCAGTCATCTAGATCCACCTTGTACTGTAGTGCTGGGCCCTGATGATAACATTGCTTGAACAGAATCAAATTTCATGTCCTAAGTGCCTTGAAAGTCAAACGTTATTACAACAGGATGTGTTCATTCAACTTGTTGGATTTATTTTTTCAGGAAGGAGTTGTATGTCTGGAAACGTCTTACTGCAGATAACTTGTATTTTGGACCTGTGTATTTAAGAATGAATGGGCCAGTATCTTCATAACCCTTAGCTGGACGGCCATCTGGATAAGGGTGCGCTGAATATCTCCAGACCACCTAGCACCATCCGGTTAGAGCAAGAGCGGTCCATAGGTGGAACAAACTCAACAGTGATATTATCTGGATAAGTGCCAACTTTATCCAGTTACTTTGATTTTCAGCCACCACTGATACAGACGATTTATGCCACATCAAAAAGCAGGCCTAAGCTGCAATCTGGATAAGTGGCAGCTGAAAATCGTGCAGCCCTTAGACCTGATATTCAGCAGCTCCTATTTGGATACCATCATGACCTTTCAATATTGGTCTTTTTGAAAATTGGGTTCATACTTAAAATAGCTAAATTGGTAAAACATATTTGCAAAGATAATTATGGAATAGATTGTTCTTCTATGTAAAGCATACTGCATACATATCACATAATTTATTCTTACACTTCATCATTTCTCTCTCATTCTTTAAATCCCCTACCCTAGAGAGCACAGCGTAGTTACTCACCTGTAACAGGTGTTATCCAGGGACAGCAGGAATCAGTCCTCACATATGGGTGATGTTGGCACCGATGGAGGCCCGCGGAAGCATCTTCCCAGCTTTCAAAGAAAGCCTTTGAGACATGCCACTATGCATGCGTGGTCCCCTTCCTGCCCAAGGGTGCCATCTTAGTCAGTCAGATGACATAGCTAGATCTGACAAAGAAAGATGGCAAAAATTGAACAGCAACTACAAGAGGAAGAGGGAGGGTTGTGAGGACTCATTCCTGTTATCTCAGGAGAACATCTGTTACAAGTGAGTAATGACGCTTTCTCCAGGAACAGGCAGGAAGTCAGTCCTCACATACAGGACTCCCTAGCTACAGGCTACCAAGAACCTGTAGAAAAACACAACCCAGCCGTGAGCAGCCATAAGCGAATCTGAGAACAGACTCTGAGGACCCCAGTGTCCAGGGAGAACCATCACTCTGGTAGCCTGAACAAGAAGGGTTAGAGGACAGGCGTTGCCTAAGCCCTGAAAAAGATTATGGAGTATGGCCTGGCCGAAGGCACTGTCCCATCGGGTCTCCCTCTCCAGGCAGTAGTGAGCAAAGGTGTGAAATGAGGACCAGGTGGCGGTCCGGCAGATGTCTGCCATAGGGACAGAGCATAGGCTTGCAACGAGGTCGACATAGCCCTGACGTTGTGCGCCATGACCTGGCACTCCAGCAAAAGCCCAGCCTGATCGTGGGTAAACGAACCAAAAAATAGTGATTACCCTCCAAATATATTGAGAATTTAAATGATGAACACTGCACGGTATCGAAACACAATTTTTTGACGGAACCAGTGGTCTCAGACTCCAGTCGGCAGTGCTTGAAATACTCTAAAGCAATATGCCTTGTTGCATCAATGACCACAAATGTTCTTGATGATTTTAAAATTGTCATGCACTTATATATTCATCAACTTTTTCTCCAATATTTGAACTATTCCAAAAAATATAGAAAGTTGTGCTTATCTCAAACAAGGCTGATACAAATCCCCAACGCCACCATTCAGGTACCGTCTTTGCGTTTCGGTGCTTCATCAGGGGGTAAAGTTTAACACAGCACAATCTATAAAAGAAGGACAAGTTTTATAGCTTTTGATGGGCCCGCTCCTAAAAAAACACGGATACAATCTTATATGCAATTTGCCCTACCTTGTTTTAGTTTAACTCTGTTTTACGCTCCATTCCAACAGGCTACCATTAACGTATCCACTGAAGATTACCAGCTCAAAGTAGAACGCCGCGCATGGTAATCTTCAGTGGATACGTTAATGGTAGCCTGTTGGAATGGAGCGTAAAACAGTGTTCATCATTTAAATTCTCAATATATTTGGAGGGTAATCACTATTTTTTGGTTCGTTAAAACCCTCTGTAAACTGACCTAAGCCTTAGTGATCGTGGGTAAAAGCAATGCAGTCCGCCACACAGTTGGACAGCATCTGCTAGGTAACAGCCTCCCTCAGTCAACTGGGATCACATGAAACAAAAAGCTGTGAGGCTTTGGAGTGGCCCTGAGTATGTTGCAGGTAGAATTACAGGGCCCTCTTACAGTTCAGAGTATGGAGAATGGCCACCGCCTTGTCGGCATGGGGCCGTGGAAAGAAGGCGGGGAGCATCACCTCCTGGTTGAGGTGAAGGCAGATATCACCTTCAGAAGGAATTTAGGATGGATGCGAAGCATGACCCTTGTCTTGTAGAAACTGGTGTAAGGTGACTCAGCCACCAAGGCCTGAACTCACTGACTCTGTGGACAGAGGTGAGCGCCACCACTTAGATGACCTTCCAGGGCAGATAACGCAAATGGCAGGTAGCCAGAGGTTTGAAAGGCGGCTGGGTGAGCTGCGTCAGAACCATATTGAGATCCCGTTCCACCGGGGGCAGGCAGATGGGAGGTTTAGAGAGCAGCAAGCCGCGCATAATCGGGTGATGAGGAGCCACGCAGAAAGAGGATTTCCCTCTACACAGTGATGGTGCACCGAGAGTGTTCAGGACTAGAAAAGGGGACTGTTACTTCTGGAGAGAGATCTGCAATTGTAAGTATATACTTCTGGGAATTTTCTGAAAGGAATTCTTTGTATTAAAGCTAATTCATCTGTGAACACACTGTTTTTTGTTAAATCAGTCAGGGCCTAGTAGCAGCAGTTTAAGTTTAAAACACAGAAAAGAACTTTCTGGTTACATTTCATACCCAGCAGAGAGCTTGTAGTTTAAATTTAATAGTCACTCAGGGCCTAGTATTAGCAAAGTACTTTTAGTTTAAATTTAAACACAGAAGAGAGCTTTCTGGTTAAATTTAGAACCCAGCAGAGAGCTTGTAGTTTAAATTTCATAATAAGTTAGAGCCTAGCAGCATCAAAGAGCTATAATTTAAATCAAATCAGAATATAGCTTACCTCAGCAGCACAGGACAGGGTACTGTGTAGCAGCCCTCTTTTAATAAGTGTTATTTCCCTCCCTCCCTCCCTCCACAACATCCACCCACCCCTGGGATAATTGTAGCTTTATAGGTACTTACACATCTTAAAGGACAGGAGGAGCTCTCAGGTGAAGCTCGTTACCCAAATCAGTCATACACTAAGGATCTGAGATTAATTAAGCTTCAGGTGAACAAGGTACATTAAACATATTAGGTACAGTTTTATTAGTATAAATATCCATAGCAACCCTTAGTAAGTAAAGAACTTAAAGATCTAAACACAAGATTAAAACTAAGATGCAGACAGCAGTCTAGCAGCGAGATGGAGGCTTTCCAGTCTTTTGCATTGAGTGTCACATGTATGTGTGGGCTTTCTTAGCCCCCTCCTCACCAGCAACCTGCAGGGATCTTGGAGCCACAGAAAACTACATTCAAAGCAATGAGAAGGTAATCTAAAAGACAGCAATAAAATACCACACTCTTATATATAAATACACCAAAGCTTTGTGGAGAGAAACAAATAGAACCAAGTTCTCTTTGTTTACTCTAACTGTTAGCCATGGTTCACTTTATTTATAAGGCTCTTTTGGAGGATATAGCATAATTTCACTTTATTATTATACGTCAGGTATTACGTATTTATCACATCATAGGTCAACTTCTAATCAACATAATTGTTTACTGCTGACTGCTTGATATCTAATAACCCTGAGACAGAGAGGCTAGAGTACAGCCTGCCCTTTTCTTTATTTACAGGACATGTACCTCTTCACCTACTTAGTAAGCAAATATATGAAGTTTATTTCTAAGCAAAGTTCTGAACAAAATTAACTCTCTCAGGTTTTCTTAGACAGTCTGGTTGTGTACACCACCCTGTACAAACAAACATACTTTCAGTCACTCCTCTGATTCTGTAAAGAATCATTCTCAAAGTAAGGAAACTCAGACATTGCCATTGAAGTAGCATTAAAACTAGATTCTGGGTCAATCTGCTGTAGAATCTCTATGGATTGAAATTTCATATAAAAAGGGGAAGGCGATGGCAGTGCGGGTGGTACTATCAACCACCTGGCCAAAATGAACAAATGGATGATGAAATTCTCAAAGAAATCAAGAAAGCTAACAAAAGTTACAACGCAGTAATAATAATGGGTGATTTCAATTACCCCAGTATCAACTGGGTCAGTGTCACGGCAGGACATGCTAGGGAGATAAAGTTCCTAGATGAAATAAATGACTGCTTCTTGGAGCAGCTGGTTCATGAACTGACCAGAGGGGAAGCCATATTAGACCTAGTCCTTAGTGGAACACCTGATCTAGTGCAAGAGATAAGGGTGTTGGGGCCACTTGGCAATAGTGATCATAGCATGATTGCATTTGATTTAATTAGTGGTGGAGGGAACGTTTAATCCACAGTACTACCTTTTAACTTTCGAAAGGGAGACTATGATAAAATGAGGAAAATAGTTAAGAAAAAACTAAAAGGAGCAGTTGCAAAGGTTAAAGACTTACATCAAGCTTGGGTGTTGTTGAAAAATACTATCTTGGAAGCCCAGACCAGCTGTATTCCATGCTTTAAGAAAAGGAAGTCCATAAAACTGCCAGCATGGTTTAAAGGTGAGGTCAGAGAGGCTGTTGTTGCCAAAAAAGCATCTTTCAGGAAATGGAAAAAAGAGCCAAATGACGAAACCTGGAAACAGCACAAGCACTGGCAAGTCAAATGAAATGCATTGATAAGGCAGTCAAAGGGAGAATTTGAGAAGCAGCTTGCTGCGGAAGCTAAAATGTGAAATAAGGACTTTTTCAAGTACATTCGAAGCAAAAAACCTCTGAGAGAGTCAGTTGGTCCATTAGATGATAGAGGGGTTAAAGGGGCACTAAGAGGCGACAAGGCGATAGCGGAGAGACTGAAAGAATTCTTTGCTTTGGTATTTACTGAGGAAGATGTAGGGATGTTACCTATGACTGAAGTGATATTTAAAGGTGCAGAAGAATTGAAGGAAATATCAATACATCGGGAAGATGTATTACAATATTAGATAAACTGAAGAGTAGCAAATCACCCGGGCCGGATGGTATACATCCAAGGGTGTTGAAAGAACTGAAATATGAGATTGCAGACCTGCTATTAGTAATCTGTGAACTATCATTAAAATCATCTCTAATAGCTGACGATTGGAGGATAGCCAGTGTAACACCAATTTTTAAAAAGGGTTCCAGGGGTGATCCAGGAAACTACAGACCGGTGAGCCTGACGTCACTACGGGAAAAATGGGAGAAACCATCATAAAGAATAAAATTACTCAACATGTAGATAGTCATGGCCTAATGGGAGACAGCCAAAATGGCTTTAGACAAGTAAGATCTTGTCTTACTAATCTGTTATGTTTTTTTGAAGGTGTGAATAAACAGGTGGACAAAGGTGAGTCGGTTGATATAGTGTATCTGGACTTTCAGAAAGCCGTTGACAAGGTCCCTCATGAGAGAATTTTGGCAAAACTAAAGAGTCATGGGATAGGAGGCAGTGTACTATTGTGGATCAGGAACTGGTTAAAAGATAGAAAGCAGAGGGTAGGGCTAAATGGCCAATTTTCACAATGGAGGAAGGTGAATAGTGGTGTACCCCAGGGATCTATGCTGGGTCCGCTGCTTTTTGACATATTCATAAATGACCTGGAAAGGGGAATAATGAGTGAGGTTATCAAATTTGCAGATGACACAAAACTATTTAAAGCTGTTAAAACCCAAGAGGATTGTGGAAAATTGCAAGAGGATCTTGATAAATTGGAAGACTGGGCATCAAAATGGCAGATGAAATTTAATGTGGACAAGTGCAAAGTTATGCACCTAGGGAAGAATAACCCAAACTATGGTTACATGATGCAAGGTTCCACATTAGGAACCACCACCCAGGAAAGAGATTTAGACGTCATTGTGGATAACATGTTAAAACCCTCGGCCCAGTGTGCAGTGGCAGCCAAGAGAGCAAATAGAATGCTAGGTCATAAGGAAAGGAATGGAAAATAAAACAAAAGATATTATAAAGCCTCTATATCGTTCCATGGTGAGACCACACCTTGAATATTGTTTGCAATTCTGGTTGCCGTATCTTAAAAAGGATATAGCGTTATTAGAAAAGATTCTGAGAAGAGCCACCAAAATGGTAAAGGTGATGGAAGGATACTCCTATGAAGAAAGGCTAAAAGGGTTAGGTCTCTTTAATCTGGAAAAGAGATGGCTGAGGGGAGATATGATAGAAGTCTATAAATTAATGAACGGAGTGGAACGGGTAAACGTAGATCGATTGTTTACGTTATCAGAATATAGAAAGACTAGGGGACATGCAATGAAGCTACAGGGTAAACTATTTAAGACTAATAAAAGAAAATATTTTTTCACTCAACGTGTAATCAAACTCTAGAATTTGTTACCGGAGGATGTAGTAAAGGCTGTTAGTGTAGCTGGGTTTAAAAAAGGTTTGGACAAGTTCCTGGAGGAAAGGTCCATAAACCATTATTAAGAAGGGACCTGGGATATCAATGCTTGACCCAGTACAAGCACTGTGGAACCTGTGTCTTTTGGGGAAACTGCTAGGTACGTATGACCTAGATTGGCCACTGTTGGAAACAGGATACTGGGCTTAATGGACCTTGGTCTGACCCAGTATGGCATATCTTATGATCTTATGATCACTCTGACAAATTTGGACTTGAGTCCAGTCAGCTAGAGTTGAAGCAAGTACTGCAGCACCATGTGCACCTGGCAAGAGAACCGATCCACCCGTTGCTCCACACAACGAGTGAGAATCTGCACTACTTGTAGGCATAGGCCCATCTTGTGTAGTTCTTACAAGAGGCCAGGAAGACTTCCTCCATCCCCCTTGAGAGGTTGAAGGGTGCTAGGGCTACCCATTCAGCAGCCATGCTGTTAACATAGAAACATGACGACAGAAGACGACCACACTGCCTATCTAGTCTGTCCTTCCATATCAACCACTACAACAGTCCCCTTATTTCCTTTAGAGATTCTCTCTGTTTGTCCCATGCTTCTTTGAATTCAGATACTGTCCTCATCTCTATCACCTCCACTGGGAGACTATTCCACGGATCCACCATTCTTTCCGTAAAGAAATATTTCCACATATCACTCCTGAATCTAGCCCCTTTACAAAAGAACATAAGATATGCCATACTGGGTCAGACCAAGGTCCATCAAGCCGAGTATCCTGTTTCCAACAGTGGCCAATCTAGGTCATACGTACCTAGCAGTTTACCCAAAAGACACAGGTTCCACAATGCTTGTACTGGGTCAAGCATTGATATTCTGCGTCCCTTCTTAATAATGCTTTATGGACTTTTCCTCCAGGAACTTGTCCAAACCTTTTTTAAACCCAGCTAAACTAACAACCTTTACTACATCATCCGGTAACAAATTCCAGAGTTTGATTACACGTTGAGTGAAAAAATATTTTCTTTTATTAGTCTTAAATAGTTTACCCTGTAACTTCATTGCATGTCCCCTAGTCTTTCTATATTCTGATAACGTAAACAATTGATCTACGTTTACCCGTTCCACTCCATTCAATAATTTATAGACTTCTATCATATCTCCCCTCAGCCGTCTCTTTTCCAGGTTAAAGAGCCCTAACCTTTTTAGCCTTCCTTCATAGGAGTATCCTTCCATCCCCTTTACCATTTTGGTGGCTCTTCTCTGAACCTTTTCTAATAACGCTATATCCTTTTTAAGATACGGCGACTAGAATTGCACACAACATTCAAGGTGCGGTCTCACCATGGAACGATATAGAGGCATTATAATATCTTTTGTTTTATTTTCCATTCCTTTCCTTATGATACCTAGCATTCTATTTTCTCTCTTGGCTGCCGCTGCACATTGGGCCAAGTGTTTTAACATGTTATCCACAATGATTCCTAAATCTTTTTCCTGGGTGGTGATTCCTAAAGTGGAACCTTGCATCGTGTAACCATAGTTTGGGTTGTTCTTCCCTAGGTGCATAACTTTGCACTTGTCCACATTTAATTTCATCTGCCATTTTGATGCCCAGTCTTCCAATTTATCAAGATCATATTGCAATTTTCCACAATCCTCTTGGGTTTTAACAGCTTTAAATAGTTTTGTGTCATCTGCAAATTTGATAACCTCACTCGTTATTCCACTTTCCAGGTCATTTATGAATATGTCAAAAAGCAGCGGACCCAGCACAGATCCCTGGGGTACACCACTATTCACCTTTCCCATTGGGAAAATTGGCCATTTAGCCCAACCCTCTGCTTTCTATCTTTTAACCAGTTCCTGATCCACAGTAGGACACTGCCTCCTATCCCATGACTCTTTAGTTTTGCGAAAAGTCTCTGATGAGGGAACTTGTCAAAGGCTTTCTGAAAGTCCAGATACACTATATCAACCGACTCACCTTTGTCCACCTGTTTATTCACACCTTCAAAAAAAACATAACAGATTAGTAAGACAAGATCTTCCTTGTCTAAAGCCATGTTGGCTGTCTCCCATTAGGCCATGACTATCTACATGCTGAGTAATTTTATTCTTTATGATGGTTTCTACCATTTTTCCTGGTACTGACGTCAGGCTCACCGGTCTGTAGTTTCCCGGATCACCCCTGGAACCCTTTTTAAAAATTGGTGTTACATTGGCGATCCTCCAATCTTCAGGTATTAGAGATGATTTTAATGATAGTTCACAGATTACTAATAGCAGGTCTGCAATCTCATATTTCAGTTCTTTCAACACCCTTGGATGTATACCATCCGGCCCAGGTGATTTGCTACTCTTCAGTTTATCTAATAGTTGTAATACATCTTCCCAATGTATCGATATTTCCTTCAATTTTTCCGCACCTTTAAATACCACTTCAGTCATGGGTAACATCCCTACATCTTCCTCAGTAAAGACCGAAGCAAAGAATTCATTCAGTCTCTCTGCTATCGCCTTGTCGCCTCTTAGTGCTCCTTTATCCCCTCTATCATCTAATGGACCAACTAACTCTCTCAGAAGGTTTTTTGCTATGAATGTACTTGAAAAAGTCTTTATTACACGTTTTTGCTTCTGCAGCAAGCTTCTTCTCAAATTCTCCCTTTGCCTGCTTTATCAATGCCTTGCATTTGACTTGCCAGTGCTTGTGCTGTTTCCAGGTTTCGTCGTTTGGCTATTTTTTCCATTTCCTGA
Source organism: Ichthyophis bannanicus (assembly GCA_033557465.1). Taxonomy (NCBI): domain Eukaryota; kingdom Metazoa; phylum Chordata; class Amphibia; order Gymnophiona; family Ichthyophiidae; genus Ichthyophis; species Ichthyophis bannanicus. Next base: position 406,579,910 of record CM066035.1, on the reverse strand, counting down.
AAGATGCTTTTTTAGCAACAACAGCCTCTCTGACCTCACCTTTAAACCATGCTGGCAGTTTTTTTGACTTCCTTCCACTTTTCTTAAATCATGGAATAAAGCTGGCTTGGGCTTCCAAGATTGTATTTTTAAACAACACCCAAGCTTGATGTAAGTCTTTAACTTTTGCAATGCTCCTTTTAGTTTTTTCTTAACTGTTTTTCGCATTTTATCAGTCTCCCTTTCAAAAGTTAAAAGAAAGTACTGTGGATTTCCTTACTATCCCTACTCCACTAATTAAATCAAAGGCGATCATGCTATGATCACTATTGCCAAGTGGCCCCAACACCCTTATTTCTTGCACTGCATCTGGTGTTCCACTAAGGACTAGGTCTAATATGGCTTCCCCTCTGGTCGGTTCATGAACCAGCTGCTCCAAGAAGCAGTCATTTATTTCATCTAGGAACTTTATCTCCTTAGCATGTCTTGCCGTGACACTGACCCAGTCGATATCGGGGTAATTGAAATCACCCATTATTATTACTGCGCTGTAACTTTTGTTAGCCTCCTTGATTTCTTTGAGTATTTTATCATCCATTTGTTCATTCTGGCCAGGCGGTCGATAGCACACCCCTACTGCCATCGCCTTCTCCTGTTTATATGGAATTTCAATCCATAGAGATTCTACAGCAAATTTTGTTTCCTGCAAAACTTTAATCCTTTCTGACTCAATGCCCTCTCTAACATAGAGCGCAACCCCTCCACCAATTTGATCAGCTCTATCATTACGATATAGTTTGTACCCAGGTATCACAGTGTCCCACTGGTTGTCCTCCTTCCACCATGTCTCTGATATTCCAATCATATCTAACTTCTCGTTAGTGCTATATATTCAACTCTCCCTTCTTGTTTTTTAGACTTCTAGCATTTGCATACAAGCATTTTAGAGACTGTATTTTATTCATATTAATTTGGCTTTTGGTAGACATGGGTAATTTGGGATCTTTAAGCTCTGTCTGCTCCATACTCGAGGGCATTTGGGCTACTTTACTCTTTTTTGGAACCTCTCTGCTTTTGGTAGTATCCTTCAAGGATACATTCTTCCGAACCATGCGCTCTTGGGCGACTGTCGGCTTTCCCTTATTAGCTAGTTTAAAAGCTGCTCTATCTCCTTTTTAAAGGTTAATGCCAACAGCCTGGTTCCATCCCGGTTAAGGTGAAGCCCATCCCTTTGGAAGAGCCCCTCCTTTCCCCAGAATGTTTCCCAGTTCCTAACAAATCCAAAACCCTCATCTCTGCACCATCGTCTCATCCACGCATTGAGACTCCGGAGCTCTGCCTGCCTTTTGGGTCCTGCGCGTGGAACAGGAAGCATTTCGGAGAACGCTACCCTGGAAGTTCTGGATTTCAACTTCCTACCTAAAAGCCTAAATTTAGTCTCCAGTACCTCCTTACCACATTTTCCTATGTCATTGGTATATTCCTGTACAAAGACAGCAGACTCCTCCCCAGCACTATCTAAGACCTTATCTAGGTGGCACGTGAGGTCTGCTACCTTCGCACCAGGCAGGCATGTTACCAGGCGATCCTCACGTTCACCAGCTACCCAGTTATCTACATGCCTAATGATCGAATCACCAACTATAACGGCTATCCTAACCCTTCCCTCATGGGCACATGGCCCTGGAGAAACTTCCTCGGTGCGAGAGGGTTTTACATCACCTGGAGGACAGGTCCTAGTTACAGGATCGCTTCCTGCCACACCAGGGTGATGCTCTCCTGTCACGTGACCTCTCTCCTCCATGGCAACAGGGATGCTGCCAGACTGGAGGTGGGACTTCAGGACTATATCCCTGTAGGTCTCGTCTATGTACCTGTCTGTCTTATGTATTCCAAGTCTGCTACTGTAGCCTCTAGAGAACGGACTCGTTCCCTGAGAGCAAAGAGCTCCTTGCATCTAGTGCACACGTAAGACCTCTCACCAACTGGGAGAAAATCGTACATGTGACACTCAATGCAAAAGACTGGAAAGCCCCCATCTCGCTGCTGGACTGCTGTCTGCATCTTAGTTTTAAGTTTCTGTTTAGATCTTTAAGTTCCTTACGTACTAAGGGTTGCTATGGATATTTATATCAATAAAACTGTACCTAATACGTTTAATATACCTTGTTCACCTGAAGCTTAATTAATCTCAGGTCCTTAGTGTATGACTGATTTGGGTAACGAGTTTCACCTGAGAGCACCTCCTGTCTTTTAAGATGTGTAAGTATCTATAAAGCTACGATTATCCCAGGGGTGGGTGGGTGTGGGGAGGGAGGGAGGGAAATAATACTTATTAAAAGAGGGCTGCTACACAGTACCCTGTCCTATGCTGCTGGGGTAAGCTATATTCTGATTTTATTTAAATTATAGCTCTTTGCTGCTGCTAGGCTCTAACCTATTATGAAATTTAAACTACAAGCTCTCTGCTGGGTTCTAAATTTAACCAGAAAGCGCTCTTCTGTGTTTTAAATTGAAACTAAAAGTACTTTACTGATGCTAGGCCCTGAGTGACTATTAAATTTAAACTACAGCTCTCTGCTGGGTATGAAAGGTAACCAGAAAGTTCTCTTCTGTGTTTTAAATTTAAATTTAAACTGCTGCTACTAGGCCCTGACTGATTTTACAAAAAAATAGTGGGTTCACAGATTAATTAGCTTTAATAGAAAAAATTCCTTTCAGAAAAATTCCCAGAAGTATATACTCACAATTGCAGATCTCTCTCCAGAAGTAACAGTCCCCTTTTCTAGTCCTTCAAGACTGAGGATCCCAGAGCTCTGGTTGAGCTATTTATGCTTGTGCTGCTGAGGTAAGCTGTGACCAACTTCCTGGGTAATTAACAGTCCTTGCTTGGACAGAAGGAGTCTTTCTAAATGGCCTTTTGAACTGCCACCTGGTGTTAACACCTATTGAAAGAGTTTCACAGGTCTCTTGCCCCCTAGGTAGAAGGCCTCTTTCACCCTCATCCCATGTCCCCTCGTAGCAGAACTTGATTTCAATCAAAAGAGACTCTCCTCCTGTGCATTTATGCCATGGAGATATTTAAATGTCTCAATCATATCACCTTTATCCCGCCTTTTCTCTAAAGTGTACATATTAAGATCCCTAAGTCTGTTCTCATACGCTTTATAATGAAGACCACTAACCATTTTAGTAGGCACCCTCTGTACTGACTCCAGCCTGTTTATATCCTTTTGAAGTTGCGGTCCCCAGAATTACACAATACAATAACGACAGGGACCCCTGGTTGGGGTGAAGAAGGGAGCCTTCCTTCTGGATCAGCAGCCCCAGGGCATTGCCCAGAGGGACTGGGTGCTCCATCGAGAGGCAGAGCAACAGGGGAAACCAAGGCCGCCTGGGCCACCAGGATCATGGAGGCCTTGTCCCACAGGACGTTGAAGAGGGTCTGGGCGATTAGTGGCGTGGGAAGGAAGGCATTCAGAAGGCCTTTCTACCACAAGATGAGGAAGGTGTCCGCCGCTATCCGGAATGGATGGGTTGGGGACAGCAGTTGGGGCCTGCTCCTTTCTCCTGGAGACCCTGTTGCGGGGTCTGCGAGGCCTGGTATTGGGGATAGCCTAGGTAAGGTTGGCCTTTCCTGTGGAAGGGAGGCATTTTCCCCAGGGTTTTTTCTGCGGAAAGGTGGAGGTCTTCCTGGAAAGCCAAGTCCTGGTGACGAACTCAGTCTCAATCTCTGCCACCTTATCCTCCATCAATTTACCAAAGAGGTTTTCACCAATGCAGGGGACATTGAGGAGTTTCTCCTGGATCCATTGCCTGAGGTCCAATGCCTGGAGTGAGGCCTGCATCAGGCACCGATGCCTGTGGCAGCCACCCTCGTGTTAGACTTGAAGCCATCATAAGTGGCTCGAAACATGCACTTCGAGCACTCCCTGATGTCCTTCGTGAAGATTTGAAATTACTGGAGGTGATCTCCACTGAGAACCACCAAGAAACCTGGGAATTTTTTTGCTAGGTCTCGAAGATAAATGCCGATATACAGCTGATAAGTTTGTATTTGGCAACCCAGCATCGAGCCCTAATAGCATTTTCGCCCAAAGGCGCGGGACTCCCTGCCCGGGGGCATGGAAGAGTGAGTCTTTGGGGTTTTCTGCCGATGTATGGTCAACTCCACCACCATAGAGGTGTGAGGGAGCTGCACCTTCCAAAAACTGGGGCTCCGCTGGACCCGGTACATGATGTCTAGGTGTTGGCTAACTATTGGCACCAACGTCGGTGTCTCCCACATCCAAAGGAGGAGTTGCCCGAGAATGTTGGGGATGGGGACCGTCAGGGCCTCCTTAGGTGGAGCCTCATACTCATACTCCGTCATGAGAGACAAGGCCTTCGCCATGTCCCGGACAAACTCAAGGAACGAGGTGTCCTCAGGAGGGGCCCAGCTTCTCAACATCGGGGGAGACTGATTTGATGGAAGATCGCGGTGTTTATACATCTCCGGGGAAGTCTCATTCTCGGACTCCCAGTCCGAGTAATCCATTGAGGACTCAAGGCCTGACGACTCATGAGGCATCGGGCTCAGATTGGTGACCCATGGCTGTTGCTTGGCCAGAGCCGCAAGCACTTTTCAGGGAGGATCTCGCTCCTGAAGACTGGGAGTGGGAACAAGACCCTCGCCAAGGATCAGCTCGAGGCCCACTACTTTTGAGAATTGAAACAGCTGACCAGGGAGTCCTTGGCATCAATGTCCTTGCAGTCTCTGCGCAAGCACCGGTAGATCAAGGAAGGCAGTGAAACTGCGTTCCAAAGCTATCATCCTGGCTTCCCATTCAGGAGTTGTAGCCTTTGGCACGGACTCTGGGGTGACCAGATCCGGCATCGGTGAGGAGAGGGAGTCTTCGGTGGGACAGGCCTCGGGGGTCCTTGATCCATTGCCAGAGGCCTTGGCATCGGTTCTGGGCACCTTTTCCAGCTGCTCCCACACCGACTCCTCGGATACCCTCCGGGGACTGTAGGACCTTGCATGGGACTTGACATGTGTCTCCGATTCCCAGGATGAGGTCCTCGAGGATTCTTTGTTTTTCTTATGCTCCCACTCCGGAGAACCCTTGTCAGAGTGTCCACAGACCTGATTGGGCACCATGGGGACTTTACGTGACTCTGAGGATCCATGCAAGGCCTTAGAGCGCAAGGTTACCAGGGACACTGGGGCTGAATCTGACCTGTGGAAGATGTCGTCCTGCTTCTGCCGATGACTTTGGATGGCCTTGCCGGACATCTTTTTGCACAGGGCACAAACCTTTGGGTCATGGTCAGCACCTAGATACCAGAGGCAGCAATCATGTGTTGAAGGACTAGAAAGGGGGGCTGTTACTTCTGGAGAGAAATCTGAAATTGTGAGTATATACTTCTGGGAATTTTTCTGAAAGGAATTTTTTTTCTTTTAAAGCTAATTAATCTGTGAACCCACTATTTTTTGTTAAATCAGTCAGGGCCTAGTAGCAACAGTTTAAGATTCAATTTAAAACACAGAAGAGAACTTTCTGGTTACCTTTCATACCCAGTAGGGAGCTGTAGTTTAAATTTCATAGTCACTCAGGGCCTAGCATCAGCAAAGTACATTTAGTTTCAAATTAAAACACAGAAGAGAGCTTTCTGGTTAAATTTAGAATCCAGCAGAGAGCTTGTAGTTTAAATTTCATAATAGGTTAGAGCCTAGCAGCAGCAAAGAGCTATAATTTAAATCAAATCAGAATATAGCTTACCTCAGCAGCACAGGACAGGGTACTGTGTAGCAGCCCTTTTTTTAATAAGTGTTATATCCCTCCCTCCCTCCCCACACCCACCTCCCCTGGGATAATCACAGCTTTATAGGTACTTGCACAACTTAAAAGACAGGAGGTGCTCTCAGGTGAACCTCATTACCCAAATCAGTCATACACTAAGGACCTGAGATTAATTAAGCTTCAGGTGAACAAGGTATATTAAACGTCTTAGGTACAGTTTTAGTGGTATAAATATCCATAGCACCCTTTAGTACATAAAGAACTTAAAGATCTAAACACAAACTTAAAACTAAGATGCAGACAGCAGTCCAGCAGCGGGATGTGGGCTTTCCAGTCTTTTGCATTGAGTGTCACATGTATGATTTTCTCCCAGCTGGTGAGAGGTCTTACGTGTGCACTAGGTGCAAGGAGCTCTCTGCTCTCAGGGAACGAGTCCGTTCTCTAGAGGCTAGAATAGCAGACTTGGAAAACATAAGACAGACAGAGAGGTACATAGACGAGACCTACAGGGATATAGTCCTGAAGTCCCACCTCCAGTCTGGCAGCATCCCTGTTGCCATGGAGGAGAGAGGTCACGTGACAGGAGAGCATCACCCTGGTGTGGCAGGAAGTGATCCTGTAACTAGGACCTGTCCTCCAGGTGATGTAAACCCCTCTCGCACCGAGGAGGTTTCTCCAGGGCCAAGTGCCCATGCGGGAAGGGTTAGGACAGCAGTTATAGTTGGTGATTCGATCATTAGGCATGTAGATAGCTGGGTGGCTGGTGGATGTGAAGATCGCCTGGTAACAGGCCTGCCTGGTGCGAAGGTAGCGGACCTCACACGGCACCTAGATAAGGTCTTAGATAGTGCTGGGGAGGAGTCTGCTGTCTTGGTACATGTCGGTACCAATGACATAGGAAAATGTGGTAGGGAGGTTCTGGAAGCTAAATTTAGGCTTTTAGGTAGGAAGTTGAAATCCAGAACTTCCAGGGTAGCGTTCTCCGAAATGCTTCCCGTTCCACGCGCAGGACCCAAAAGGCAGGCAGAGCTCCGGAGTCTCAATGCGTGGATGAGACAATGGTGTAGAGATGAGGGGTTCGGATTTGTTCGGAACTGGGGAACATTCTGGGGAAAGGAGGGGCTCTTCCGAAGGGATGGGCTTCACCTTAACCGGGATGGAACCAGGCTGCTGGCATTAACCTTTAAAAAGGAGATAGAGCAGCTTTTAAACTAGATAATAGGGGAAAGCCGACAGTCGCCCAAGAGCACATGGTTCGGAAGAATGTATCCTTGAAGGATACTACAAAAAGCAGAGAGGTTCCAAAAAAGAGTAAAGTAGCCCAAATGCCCTCGAGTATGGAGCAGACAGAGCTTAAAGATCCCAAATTACCCATGTCTACCAATAGCCAAATTAATATGAATAAAATGCAGTCTCTAAAATGCTTGTATGCAAATGCTAGAAGTCTACAAAACAAGATGGGAGAGTTAGAATATATAGCACTAAACGAGAGGTTAGATATGATTGGAATATCAGAGACATGGTGGAAGGAGGACAACCAGTGGGACACTGTGATACCTGGGTACAAACTATATCGTAATGACAGAGCTGATCAAATTGGTGGAGGGGTTGCGCTCTATGTTAGAGAGGGCATTGAGTCAGAAAGGATTAAAGTTTTGCAAGAAACAAAATTTGCTGTAGAATCTCTATGGATTGAAATTCCATGTAAAAAGGGGAAGGCGATGGCAGTGGGGGTGTGTACTATCGTCCGCCTGGCCAGAATGAACAAATGGATGATGAAATGCTCAAAGAAATCAAGGAAGCTAGCAAAAGTTACAGTGCAGTAATAATAATGGGTGATTTCAATTACCCCGGCATCGACAGGGTCAGTGTCACAACAGGACATGCTAGGGAGATAAAGTTCCTAGATGAAATAAATGACTGCTTCTTGGAGCAGCTGGTTCATGAACCGACCAGAGGGGAAGCAATATTAGACCTAGTCCTTAGTGGAACACCAGATGTAGTGCAAGAGATAAGGGTGTTGGGGCCACTTGGCAATAGTGATCATAGCATGATTACCTTTGATTTAATTAGTGCAGGAGGGATAGTAAGGAAATCCACAGTACTACCCTTTAACTTTCGAAAGGGAGACTATGATAAAATGAGGAAAACAGTTAAGAAAAAACTAAAAGGAGCAGTTGCAAAGGTTAAAGACGTACATCAAGCTTGGGTGTTGTTGAAAAATACTATATTGGAAGCCCAGACCAGCTGTATTCCACGCTTTAAGAAAAGTGGAAGGAAGTCCAAAAAACTGCCAGCATGGTTTAAAGGTGAGGTCAGAGAGGCTGTTGTTGCCAAAAAAGCATCTTTCAGGAAATGGAAAAAAGAGCCAAACGTTGAAACCTGGAAACAGCACAAGCACTGGCAAGTCAAATGCAAGGCATTGATAAGACAGGCAAAGAGAGAATTTGAGAAGAAGCTTGCTGCGGAAGCAAAAACGCGAAATAAAGACCTTTTCAAGTACATTCGTAGCAAAAAACCTGTGAGAGAGTCAGTTGGTCCATTAGATGATAAAGGGGTTAAAGGAGCACTAAGAGGCGACAAGGCGATAGCGGAGAGACTGAATGAATTCTTTGCTTCGGTCTTTACTGAGGAAGATGTAGGGATGTTACCCATGACTGAAGTGGTATTTAAAGGTGTGGAAGAATTGAAGGAAATATTGATACATCGGGAAGATGTCTTACAACTATTAGATAAACTGAAGAGTAGCAAATCACCTGGGCCGGATGGTATACATCCAAGGGTGTTGAAAGAACTGAAATTTGAGATTGCAGACCTGCTATCAGTAATCTGTGAACTATCATTAAAATCATCTCTAATACCTGAGGATTGGAGGATCGCCAATGTAACACCAATTTTTAAAAAGGGTTCGAGGGGTGATCCGGGAAACTACAGACCGGTGAGCCTGACATCAGTACCGGGAAAATGGTAGAAACCATCATAAAGAATAAAATTACTCAGCATGTAGATAGTCACGACCTAATGGGAGACAGCCAACATGGCTTTAGACAAGGAAGATCTTGTCTTACCAATCTGTTATGTTTTTTTGAAGGAGTGAATAAACAGGTGGACAAAGGTGAGTCGGTTGATATTGTGTATCTGGACTTTCAGAAAGCCTTTGACAAGGTCCCTCATGAGAGACTTTTGGCAAAACTAAAGAGTCATGGGATAGGCTGCAGTGTACTATTGTGGATCAGGAACTGGTTAAAAGATAGAAAGCAGAGGGTAGGGCTAAATGGCCAATTTTCCCAATGGAGAAAGGTGAATAGTGGTGTACCCCAGGGATCTGTGCTGGGTCCGCTGCTTTTTGACATATTCATAAATGACCTGGAAAGTGGAATAACGAGTGAGGTTATCAAATTTGCAGATGACACAAAACTATTTAAAGTTGTTAAAACCCAGGAGGATTGTGGAAAATTGCAAGAGGATCCTGATAAATTGGAAGACTGGGCATCAAAATGGCAGATGAAATTTAATGTGGACAAGTGCAAGGTTATGCACCTAGGGAAGAACAACCCAAACTATGGTTACACGATGCAAGGTTCCACATTAGGAACCACCACCCAGGAAAAAGATTTAGGCGTCATTGTGGATACCATGTTAAAACCCTCGGCCCAGTGTGCAGCGGCGGCCAAGAGAGCAAATAGAATGCTAGGTATGATAAGGAAAGGAATGGAAAATAAAACAAAAGATATTATAATGCCTCTATATCGTTCCATGGTGAGACCGCACCTTGAATATTGTGTGCAATTCTGGTCGCCGTATCTTAAAAAGGATATAGCGATTTTAGAAAAGGTTCAGAGAAGAGCCACCAAAATGGTAAAGGGGATGGAAGGCTACTCCTATGAAGAAAGGCTAAAAAGGTTGGGGCTCTTTAACCTGGAAAAGAGACGGCTGAGGGGAGATATGATAGAAGTCTATAAATTAATGAACGGAGTGGAACGGGTAAACGTAGATCGATTGTTTACCTTATCAGAATATAGAAAGACTAGGGGACATGCAATGAAGCTACAGGGTAAACTATTTAAGACTAATAAAAGAAAATATTTTTTCACTCAACGTGTAATCAAACTCTGGAATTTGTTACCGGAGGATGTAGTAAAGGCTGTTAGTGTAGCTGGGTTTAAAAAAGGTTTGGACAAGTTCCTGGAGGAAAGGTCCATAAACCATTATTAAGAAGGGACCCAGGATATCAATGCTTGAACCAATACAAGCATTGTGGAACCTGTGTCCCTTGGGGAAACTGCTAGGTACGTATGACCTGGATTGGCCACTGTTGGAAACAGAATACTGGGCTTGATGGACCTTGGTCTGACCCAGTATGGCATATCTTATGTTCTTATGTTTCGGTTAGAGACAAGTGTTTTTACGCACTGATAACACTTTTTGAACCCACAGGCCACTGGGGCAAAAATGACCCCTGCAAGGTCGAAGACCCTCTAAGCAACCAGCAGTTAAAAAAAGGTGTGAAACCGCACAGGGAAAAAACCCCCTAAAATGGTTCAGAGACTCAAAGCCAAAACAACGGGGCTTGGAGGCGGGGAAAGGGACCACTGATAACCGGAGAAGGAAATGCAGTTTAATGCACAAGAAAATCAACTTTTTTCTGGGGGACGAAGACAGACATCTGTAGGGCTCCATGGAAAAAGGGAGACTGACTAAGGTGGCACCCTTGGGTGGGAAGGGGACCACACATGCATAGTGGCACCTCCCAAAGGCTTTCTTGGAAAGCTGGGGAGATGCTTCCACGGGGCTCCATTGATGCCGACGTCACTCATACGTGAGAACTGACTTCCTGCTTATTCCTGGAGAAAGCCATGCACCAGAGGTACATTCATTAGGAACTCTTTTCCAATATAATCTTCTGTGATTGGCAGAGGCTACCACAGCAATGTTGGGTTTCTTCTCAGGACTTGGATATCGCATACTTGAGTCCCATTCTCTATAGATAAGCAGTACATACATATTTCTGCATGAAAGCATATAAAAATGACTCGAATTTGCAGACATTTAACAAAAAACAGGAACTTTTAATGACTGAAGTGCATTATAGAAAGCTATCACATGTGCAGAAATTGTATAAAATGACTGTCATTTGTCTTCAATTCAGCTCTCCAACAAAAATAGGGGCCTATTCACTAACCACATTGGGTGTCTAATATGGGTCTTAGAATTAATCATTAACATGGAGAACAAAAAATGTTAATGTCCATTAACTGCCACATTAATCACCAAGGGAGTTATTTCAGAAGCATTTCCACATCCTGGTACATTGGCATACACCTGTAAATGCAATTTTAGAACAGGGGGCTTTGCAGATGTGAGAATGCTCACAACATCTAAATTCCCTAGAGGAGTGGTGGGGGAGGGAGTGCCTACAATAATAGACATGAATTCCCCATTTCATATAAGGAATCCACATCTCACTGCAAATTTTTAGACGTCAATATTTACATATGCCCCTGGCCACATTTAAGTGCTTGTTGGTGGGGACAGCTGTGTATGCGGAGGTTTATCCCTCCATGAGCATTCTATCAATCTTGGTCCACTCTGTGGCATCCCCATATCTGTATTATCTCCCCTATCCTCTAGAAGCACACTGGGATACCCCCCCCCCCAACATCCCTAATCACTCTCCTGAAGCATCAGCAATCCATCTACCCCACCTCCCAATGGATATAGCACAGATACTTACCTGTAACAGGTGATCTCTGGGAACAGCAGGAATAAGTCTTCACATATGGGTATCGTCGGTACCAATGGAGCCTGCACGGGAACGCTCCCCAGCGTCCAAAAGGAAAGCTTTTGGGAGCATCCCACAGCGCCTGCGCGCTACCTTCCCGCCTTTCCAGTTCGATTTTTAAAGCTGAGACAAAGAGAGAGTGAGGAAAGGAAAGAAAGATAGAGAAAGACAACTCCTAGGGGAGGTGGGTGGGTTGTGAAGACTTATTCCTGCTGTTCCCAGAGATCACCTGTTACAGGTAAGCAACTGTGCTATCTCCAGGAACAAGCAGGAATGAGAGATGCCTGGGAGATCACCCAGGTTGTGAGTCCCTGGGAAGGGCTCTACCTCCACCCATGAATCTCAGGCATCCAGCCAGGGATGGAGGGTAGGTATGGAACAGGTGTTTGAGAACAGCCTGACCAAACAAGGCATCCCGGCGGGAGTCCTTGTCTAAGCAGTAATGGGCTGTGAAGGTATGAACCGAGGCCCAGGTGGCTGCTCGACAGATCTGGTCGATGGGCACAGAATTTAGATGAGCCATAGAGGCTGCCATGGCCCTCACATTGTGAGCTGTGACATGGCCCTCCAGAGAAAGGTTCTTACTCTGGTAGGCAAAAGAAATACACCGAGCAATCCAATTGGACAGAGTTCTCTTAGAGACTGGAAGTCTAAATGAGAGGGATCAAAAGCAACAAAGGGTTGAGAGGACTTTCTGTGTTGCTGTGTCCTTTGTAAGTAAAAAGCAAGAGCTCTTTTACAATCCAGGGTATGAAGATTCCTCTCTGCACTTGAAGCATGAGGTCCTGGAAAAAAGACAGGTAAATAAACCTCCTGGTTCAGATGAAAAGGTGAGACCACTTTAGGCATAAAGTGTGGATTAGTCCTGAGGACTACCTTGTCATAATGGAACCTTGTATAAGGAGGATTAGCCACCAAGGCTTGCAGCTCACTGATGCGGCGAGCTGAAGTGACTGCAATGAGAAAAATAACCTTCCAGGAAAGAAATTTCAAGGAGGTAGTGGCTAAGGGTTCAAAAGGAGGCTGCATAAGCTGGCCAAGAACCAGATTCAAGTCCCAGGCCACTGGAGGTGGTCTGATGGGAGGTTTAGTCAAAAGAAGGCCTCTCATGAATCTTGCTATAAGAGGATGAGAGGAAATAGGCTGTCCATTGAGAGGTTTAAGGGATGCTGCAATAGCACTCAAATGGACTCTTACTGAATTTGTTTTAAGGCCTGCATGGGATAAGTGCAGCAAATACTCTAGTAAAGAATTCAGAGGTATTGCAAGAGGGTTAAAACCCTTCTCTGCACACCAAATGGTAAACCTTTTCCATTTAAAAGCATAGGAACGTCTAGTGGAAGGCTTTCTGGAAGCATGAAGGATATCCTTCACTTGCTGAGAAAGATGCAAATCTTGAAGGTCTAGGCCTTCAGCAACCATGCTCTGAGGTGAAGAGACTGGGGATTTGGGTGCCACAACGTTCCCTCCTCCTGGGACAGGAGGTTTGGAGCAGATCCAAAGTCCAGGGAGGGAGCTTGGGAGAGATGCAGAAGTAGAGGGTACCACACTTGGCGTGGCCAATGTGGTGCTATGAGGATCATAGACCCCTTGTCTCTCTGAAGTTTGAAGAGTGTCTTGGGAATTAGGGGAATGGGTGGAAAGGCATAGAGGAAGTCTTGCCCCCAATGAAGGAGGAAGGCATCTCTGGCCTGAACTCCCTGACACGGAATCCTGGAACAGAACCGGGGAAGTTTGGCATTCCACGGACTTGCAAAGAGGTCTATGTCCGGGGTTCCCCAAATTCGGAAGATCCTGGCTATCTGGTCCCCATGGAGGGACCATTCATGTGGAAGCAGAACTCGACTGAGTCTGTCTGCCCAAGAGTTTTGAACCCCTGGAAGATACACTGCCATGAGATGAATTTGAAGCTCTCTGGCGAAGGCCCACAATCTCAGAGCTTCGTTGCAAAGCAACAGAGAGCCAGTTCCGCCCTGCTTGTTCACGTAGAACATGGCTACCTGGTTGCCGTGTGGAAGAGGACTGTCTTGTAGCTGAGCAGGGTGTGGAAGACTCTGAGAGCTAGAAAAATTGCTCTGAGCTCTAAGAGGTTGATATGTAGAGATGTCTCCTCTAGAGACCAGATGCCTTGAGTGGAGAGATCCTGAAGATGAGCTCCCCAACCTCTTGGAGAGGCATCTGTTGTAAGGGTTGCTTGGGGTAACACCTGTTGGAAGGGGGACCTCAGCAACAGATTTTGAGTGGACTTCCACCAGTGGAGGGACCAAAAGAGGCGACTAGAGGTCGCTATTTTGTCTGACAGGCAACCTGATGCCTGGGTCCATTGGGTGGACAGAGTCCACTGAGCTGCCCTCATGTGAAGGCGAGCATAAGGAACCACATGCACAGTGGATGCCATGTGGCCTAACAGTTGTAACATCTCTCGAGCAGTTAAATGGGATTTTAACTGAATTTGTGAAGCTAACTGCACCAAGCGTAGGCAACGGGCCTGGGGAAGATAGGCCCTTGCAGTTGTGGTATCCAGTAAGGCCCCTATGAACTCTAGAGACTGAGTAGGGGTGAGATGGGATTTTGGAAAGTTTATTACAAGTCCCAGATACTGAAGGATATGGCTTGTGCAGGTTAGACAAGTCTGGGCCTCTGACTGGAATGGAGCTCGGATGAGCCAGTCGTCCAGATATGGGAATACGAATATCCCTAGAGTGCATAGAAATGCAGCTACTACTGCCATGCATTTTGTGAACACCCTTGGTGCAGAAGCCAGACCGAAAGGAAGCACTCTGTATTGGTAGTGCTTCCCTTGATAAAGGAACCGAAGGAACCTTCTGTGTGTTGGATGGATGAGGACATGGGTGTACGCATCCTTGAGGTCTAGAGAGCAAAGCCAATCCTGACTCTGAAGGTATGGAAGGAGAGTACTGAGAGAAATCATCTTGAATTTCTCCTTGCATAGAAACTTGTTCAATTCTCTGAGATCTAAGATGGGTCTGTAGCCCCCTGTTTTCTTTGGAATAAGAAAGTACGGGGAGTAGAACCCTGAGCCCTGTTGAAGAAGTGGTACTTCTTCTATTGCCCCTTGGGCAAGAAGGGTAGTAATCTCCTGACCCAGAAGGTCGAGGAGAGATGTTTGAGAATTGAACTGTCTCACCATGGTGTGAGGAGGAAGGGTTAAGAAATGAAGCTTGTACCCCTCCCTTATGATGGAGAGGGTCGATTGCTCTTCTTTGATTTGTTCCCATCTGGGAGCAAAGTAAACCAACCTTCCTGGAATGGTGAGAGGCTCTGGAGGTTCTAGAGCCAGAAAGGCTAAGCTCTCTAGTTGTAAGTCAAAGTCCCTGAGGAGGCTGAGGCTGTTGGGCCGTAGCAGTCCTAGCAGCCTTTGGCTTGGCCTGTTTCGGTTGTTGTTGTCTCTTTGTAGCAAAATGACCTGCAGTAGATGACTGATGACCATAAGCAGAATAATATTTCCCTTTTTTGGGAAAAAATCCCTTTTTAAACAACCTTTTCTTAAAAGGAGCAGAAGTAGACTTTGAAAGTCTATCTAAAGCAGAATTTTCAGCATCCATTTGGGTGGCCTTTGCTTGCCAATCTTTGCCAAAAAGGTTTTCACCTGTACAAGGAAGGTTTCCTAGTCCATCTTGAACCCAAGGTTCCAAATCAGAAGCTTGTAACCAAGCAACTCTGCGTGCACCTATGGCAATGGCCGAGGCTCTGCTGGCACCTTCAAAAGAGTCAAAGGCTGCACAGTTGGAAAACTTGGAAATATCCTGGGCATGTTTGAGCCAGGTGAGGAACTCTTCCCTTTTATCTTCTGAAATAAAATGAGATAAAGTTTGCAGGTGATCTGTAACTTATTTTAGAAACATCCCCATATAGAGACTATAGGAGTTGATTCTGGCAACAAGCATACTGGCCTGGAAAATTCTCCTGCCAAAGGCATCTAAGGTTCTGCATTCTCTTCCTGGAGGAGCAGAAGAGTGCCTTTTTGTACTCTTTATCTTCTTCATAGCAGACTCCACCACAATGGAGTGGTGAGGAAGCTGAGTCTTATGAAAGTCAGGTCAGGGAGGAACACGATACATGGTGTCCAACCTGCGAGAATGAGGGGAAGTGGTGAGAGGAGTCTCCCATATGCCCAACATGTGATCATAGGAGCCTTAGGATATTGTAAAATATCTAATTTTTTGGCTCTAGGCTCTGTTTCAGGGGCCACTGAGATGTAAAGGCCCCTGGCCACTTCCCTAATAAAGTCTTGAAAAGACAAGTCCTCTGGAGGAGACATTCTCCTTTTTGGAGAAGAGGGCTCCTGAGGATGAACCACCGATGCTTTGACAGAGACCTCTGATTCATCAGAGTCTTCAGAGGAATCGAAGTATCGCCTGTCTGGATGCTCCTGCAGAGCCCGATACGCGTACCGGGTGGTATCGACATCGGGAGTGATCGGTACCGGTTCGGTACCGATGCGCATCACAGAACAGTGTACCACTGCAGTCGACACCGAAGTGGATGTCGATGCAAGCGGTACCGGCACCGGAACCAATGTCGGTACCGGTGCCGGAGTCGGTACCGGCAACGGAGTTTGTTGCGGATCCGAAGGCGTCGCAGCTTGTATGAATGCCGTGATGGCACGCTGCATGGTCAGGATATTCTGATCCATTGATGCAACCAATGTCTGGATGTTGGTACCAGTGGGAACCACCGGTACCCCAGAACATGGCAACAGGTGATCGGTTGAGGCCGAGCCATCGATGTCAACCTGTGACCCCATAGATAAAGCTTTGGAAGCCGGAGCCTCCCGCTGGGGTAATTTTGCCGGTGCGGATTCCTCGAGGGCAAGCCCGGAGGCATCTCGATACTTAGAGGGAGATCTACCCTTCGAGGACTGGCTGGATTTAAGTTTGGTTACCTGAGATCCATGTGAGGAAGAAGCAGCCCTGGAAGACATCGATGCAACCGAAGCTGCATCCGAGGGAAACAGGGTACTGAGCTTAGCTGCTCGATTCTGTAGACCTCTTTTAGACATCATGGAGCAGGACTCACAATCCGCAATGGAGTGGTCAGGACCTAAACATTTTAGACACCATTCATGGGTGTCAGTGACAGAAATAGTGCCGCTGCACTTCGTGCATTTTTTAAACCCAGAGGCGGGCTTTTCCATGAGGAAAAAATGTCCTAGGCCTAAGGCCAAAGAAGAAAATGCACTGAAGTGAGAAAAAACAGTCGTTTTTGTTTTTTTATTTTTTTAGAATAAAGAAAGAAAAGACCGGCGGTACCGGTCTAGCATCGAGAAGGCAGACGCGCGACCAAAGAAATAAAATAAAGAAATTCTTCAGCAGTGACAGGAACAATACCTGCTGGCTCCGCGGAAAAGAAGAACTGGAGAGAGGCGGTTAGGAAAGGCGGGAAGGCAGCGCGCAGGCGCTGTGGGATGCTCCCAAAAGCTTTCCTTTTGGACGCTGGGGAGCGTTCCCGCGCAGGCTCCGTCGGTACCGACGATACCCATATGTGAAGACTCATTCCTGCTTGTTCCTGGAGATTGCCATAGCTCCCATTGAGCCAGCACTGATGTAAATACCTCTTCAAAGCCCCCCACCAGGACCAACATACTCTGTAGGGAGGGTGGCCCAATCCAAAATGACACCAATGACCCCTGTAAGCAGTATTGCGAACTTACCACTATAAGTCATTGGTGTCAGTTTGGATCAGGCCGTGTGCTGAGCAGGAGTGAGTAGGCATCGCTCCTGCTCGCATTGAATACAAACGAGCCTTGGTAGGCCAGGGGATGAGGGTAAGGGGGTGAGTGGCCTGCTGGAGGGGGGCACCTTGAATTTTCAGTGGTAGCTTAGAAGGCATGTTGGTTTGGGAGAGGGGCATGAAGGAGTGCTTACATTGGTGCTGCTCTGGAAGGTTCAGGAGGTAGCCGGCTTGCTGATACTTCAGGGTAGTGGCTGGATATCATAATGTGCTTCTGAGGGGTGGGGAAGGTGATATGGAGATTGCCATGAGGGGGCCTGTGATTAGTGCTATGATTGGGAGAGACTGACATGTGGTGCTGAACGGGGTAGCCTTCGCCAAGAGTGCAACGATTTTAAGAGGCTGCTCACATGCATATGTGGGGAGGGGTAATTTTCCATGTTTTATTCCTCCGTGCATCTTCTCAAACTTGCTGCTCCAGCAAAACATAGAGAGTCATGCTCACACTGTCCTGCATCTGCTTTACAAGAGGTTCTACATTTGGCAGAGTCTCTTGTAAAACAGTGTCCGAATTCTCCACATTCTAACACGGTGGTGTAAATTCTCCTCTCTACCTCCTATATAAAACGTGTCTTTACATGCACAAATTCATATTAAGATGTGGAGAAGCGGCAGGGAGTCCACCTTTCAATGAATGCTAATGCAACATATAGGGGGCTGTTTACTAATGTGGGTTTAAAGCAGGTGACATGCAGCTACTGTGGGCCTCTTTCCATGCTAGCTGCATTTTGCACAGTTGCTGTCCCAATAGGCAGGATGTGGGCTGAGGGATCCAGTTCAGTGCAGCTATTGCGGGTGTTCATATTGCACGACAGCTGCACGTTTTTGCCATCGTGGGTCCAGCTATCACTACCTCCATGGGTGGCGTTAGCTGCATGCATGAAACTGTGACGCCACGATCCCAGCATTTTTTCCGTGGTATGTGCAGGGAAAATGTTTAGAACGTCTCCGTCACCTACTGTGGTACTTTGGCTGCTATCGCAGAGCCTTTGCAACTAATGCCTAGCGTTAACTACCAAAACCTACTGCACTTTAGTAACCAGACCCCTTAATACAGGACAGTTACGTGTACGTGAAGAGATGTAGCTAATTGCATTCCATGTTAGCAACTATGCCATTAACATGCAGTAGTGACTTGGCTGCTTTCCATAAGTACCTGGAACACTCCTTTCCTTGACTGTGGAAGTTTTGAATATAATATGCATTAACAGCCAAAGTTAAGGTATCTTAAGTGGAAAACCTTAATGCAGATTAGTAAATGTGCTCCATAATGTATTAGTCCTCTCAAGATTGACCCATCAAAATTTCATACAGTTTCGTATACCCAAATTCATAAATGAAACAAATAGCAAGTCAATAGAAACATACCAATGAAATTTATTGGAAAAAACCTCCAGCCATTACATGGAAAACTTGGTGCACAGTAACTGTAGCCATAGGTCAAGCACCATTAGTGCATTTCAGCTAGGAAAACCCAGAAAATAATGAATTTCCGAAGACCTCAAACGTTTTATACGCTGGTAATGATTACTATGTACATAAAAGCTAAAAGTGAATGTCTTTTTACCTCACGTCTTTCACAGTTTTGGGTGCAGCAGAACAGATACAAAACATCAAAGCTTGCACTGTGTATCCAGTACTCTTCAGTTACTGGGATTCTCAAACCCACAGTGCTAATGAAAACTGAAATCTGAAACGTGCACCTCTAATCTTACGAAGCCTGGAACTGAGCGGTGAGCCGGTTATTTGCTGTCCTCTGTTTTTCCAGTCGGAGCTTCAAATATGAACTATATTGCATAGGAAACTTAAGAAATCATCAACTCCTGGTGATTGTGACAGGATGTAATGGACAAGGATACTCTACAGGATTTGGCACCGAGAACGTCATCAAAATTGCCCAGAACAAGGTATCAATATTATAACATGATTAATTGTAACACTCTCATGTCAATTATTCAGATGCCTTTCAGACAAGAAAATAGCATCTGAGAAATATTTAGGAATACTTCAGCAGCACTCTCCATATCTTGCTGTTTGTGTTTCTGGTCATATGGTAAGATCAACTGTACATCTTTATGAGTGAACTGACTATGGCACCCAACATATGCCTTCTGGAAGGCGACACAGACTAGAAACATGTTTCAGATGCATTAACATATTTCTTCCTCTTTTTCTTCGTGGTGCGCCTTGCAATGTTGGAAATTTTCAAAAGCAGTCCTCAGGCACCTACAGGAATTGTAACACACTGCAACCGACTGCCTACAGGTTTTATCCAAGGTCAGAAAATTGTGTGCAGTCTCTATCATATTTCAACACAGGTTTTGCATACTTGTCCCAAAGCACGCACAGTAAAGGCACTGGTCAACACAATTAATCCCCTTCTGCAAGTTAGTGCATTTGGGGACACAAAACACATTCAGAACTGTAACCTGAAAAGCCCTATACAGGATTTTGACATCGACAGAAAGTGCAGAAAATCTCTAGTTTAACATTGACAGCATTCATATGAGGCTTTGCCATTATGATCATTATGTGCATTTCTGGAAAGAATACCTTTACCAAGAGGCAATAACACAGAAGACCAAAAGCTGATATGTCTATGATCGAAACAGCATCACTGACTGTCTCCGAGAAGGGAAGTTAGAGTAGGGAGGTATCCAAAGAGCTGAGCCAAGACAATCTGTTCAGTGCTAATTCTTTTTAGTAATTGCTAACAGTAGGGAACTATGGTAGCAAGACCTTCACAGGGCTGAAGGCAATTACTAACCTCAGTACAGTACATGGACTTTATCTGTTGAGGGATTTGCAGGTTTTTAACCAAAATAATTGTAGCTACATAGCTGGATAGGTTCAAAGAAAACCATGTCCACTGAGTCCATCCTTTCAGTTTTAAAGAAATCAGGATTAAAATTAAAGGGACAAAAGCAAACAAAGGTGGATGTCTGCAGAGCATGAGAAATGCAAGAAATGAATCGCAGGGTTGCATTAACTTTTAATAGCTATGAATCTTCACACATCATCTTCCACACCTTCTTCAAGGTACCGAGAGAAGAGGTCATGTATTCCATCCATGTTAGGGATGTGCGCACCAAAAATGTGTGGTTTTGAGTTTCCTGTGTAGTTTATGGGATTTTTCGTTTTGTTCGGGTATTAAAATTTTTTTGTTTTGTTTTGTTTCAGGGACCAACATCATCAGTAGTGCGCTCTAATGCACATCAGTGCTTTTTTGGAGGGACTACTTGGTAGTACTGAGGACCGGCACTTTTTCATTTATTTATTTAACATTTCTTATATACCGCCTTTCATGATATCAAGGCGGTTTACATTGAACAAACTGAAATTACATTGAACAGGGTATTATAACTTGGAGATAACTATTTTACAGGGAACATGGGCTATGGAGGGTTAAGTGGCTTGCCCAAGACCACAAGGAGCACCTGTGGGACTAGAAACCCCAGTCCTTCCGGCCCAAGGTTGCTGTCCTCTAGTGGGATTTGAACCCCTGACCCTCTGGCCTGAAGTACCTTGCCCCAACCACTAGGCCACTCCTCCACTGCCTGCTAAAATTGACCCATGGCCCTCATGTATTAATGAAAGAGTCCTGTATATGAAGTCTGGCACCATTTTTTGCTGGGAGAAATGCACAGGTGCACACTAATGCTCACGTAGTGTGCACTATTGATGATATAGGAAAACCTTCCAAAATGTTGTGTTTTTTCCTGTTTCTGGTTAAAAACGACCTAGTAAATATCATTGACCTTTCACACGTCATTTCAAGCAATGCACATCCCTAATACATGTCAATCTGCAACAAATCCTGGCCATTGTGAAATCTTAATGTGCAAACATTAGAGCCTGCCATTGAAACAATGTGCAAATGGAAATGATGTACTAATCCACACACGGGCCACTTGCTACGATGCCATACACCGGCAGTAGAGTTAATGACAGGCACGTGAGTTTACATGGATTTTCCACTCCAAACAAATCCAAAACAAAACAGGAAACATGCTAGTCTTTGGAGTAAAATATATTCATTTCTTCAAGTATTATTTAATATATATATATATATGTGTGTGAGTGTGTGTTTGTTTATATATAGAAGCACACAATATCTTCCTTTCACTACAAAGACAAAAAAAGCCGAGGAAGGTGGAAAAATGAGGTCTACCATCAGCCCGGTTCGCACTACTGAAGATCCATGACCTTGTTTTCTTATTCATTGGCAAATGTATATTTACAAACTGTAACCGACTGAAAGTTCTTTTATTTCCCTTTGTGGTGCATATACACATTCATAAAAAAAAGGCATCTGAAGAGCCCTAGACTTGCATATCTACTGTAGATTACACAGGCTTGCCTTGCCTCGCCTCTGCTGATTTCAGGTGACGACACCAACCTATGGAATCGGTTAGCTGCGTGCAACTTTCCCCGCCTGCAATGAGTGAAATGAGGCTGCATGCCAGGGCTATTTCCTTATGGCTTATTTCCAGGTTTGGTTTTATGGTTTGGGCTACAGCTGATTTCTCGTAGCAGCAGTTCACAATCATCCAATGCCTCGGCAGGCAAGTGATTCCTCATTTTTTCCACAATGGTCTGATAGGCCACCTTATCCTGTTCCAGCGCCCGGATCAAGTTCCTCATTTTGTTCTCCCGGGACAAAACGTTTTCAATGTTGGACTCCAAGCTTTGAATTTTAGTGTGGGCCACCTGTCAACCATGAAGACAAAAGATGCAATTTGGTTATTTAGTGCACCACAAAAGACCTGCAGTGACAGTTCCTATGAAACTAGTTGGCTCAGTTGCCTCTTATTAATTCCTCGAATGAAAAAAAAGAGCTTTTGCGTTAAAGTATTTCTACGTTGTTAGTGGGTGGGGGGAGGGGGGATGAGCAAATAGACACACAAGAGATCTGCTTTCAGAGGACTGAGTAAAAATTCAGTCAAGCTTGCAAATACAATTGATAACTGTCATAGCCAGTAGTAAATTGGATGAAAAAGAAGCACCTTTTATGGCTGTAAAAGATTCAAGAGGGTAGTTTTATAAAGCTTTTCCCAAGCGTAAAGCCTGTTTTGCACATGCAAAAGAACTTTTATAAAACTGCGTAAGATGCAACATACACAAAAAGCGTGGGCCTCCTTTTCCATGACCTGATTGTAGGTATCTGCAGGGGCATAGTTTGGAGGTAGAGGGGGCGGCACTGCAATGTATACTCATAATTTATAAAATTAACCTTTAGACTTGAATTTATAACAGGACGCTTATGTGAGAAATCCAAAAAGCTGCCTATTCTAACTTATAAAGGCAGCGCAGGCACCTATGCACCTTTATAAAAGAAGCTCTCCGAACCGATTCCAGTAACGCACAAATCCAAACACACAAATTTACACCTGCCACAAAAAAGGTGTAAATCTGTGTGTGGCTTCTACATGTGCACACGTGTATTTTATAAAATATATACGTACACTGCAGCTCCTTCTCGGCCGCACCCAAACTATGCCCCCAGGAACATCTGCATGCAGACTGCATAAAAATAGATAAACTTTCTGTGTCTCCTCTTTTTATATGGGGATGCTCTTCTGCAATTTTATAAAAGCACTTTGCTACATGGCAAACAGTCTTTACATCTGGATAAAGATTTCTAAAAATGTCCCATTTCAGAGCAAGTGTTAATTTGTGCACGTGAATTTCTGTGCCATTCGGGCTGGTTCTGGAAGTATTTTATCTAGTCCCCCTTAATCTTCTCTTCTGAAGGCTGAAGATCCGTAAGCTGTTTAGCCTTTCTTTCTTCAAAAGAGTTCCATGTATTAACCCAACATTTTTCACTAATGTTGGCCATGATACTCATTTGAATATGCATCAAACGCTTGCAAAAAATAGTGAGATATGAAGAAAGGTTACGCAAGTTACAGTGCTTCAACTTGCAGAAGAGATAACACGGGGGGGGGGAATATGATGGAGGTTTACGAAATCATAAATGCTATGGAACAAATTAATAGGGGACACTTGTTCATCCTTTTATTCACAAGGGAATCCTCCAGGAAATTAACTGTTAGCACATTTAAAAGAAATTTCAGAAAGGATTTTTCATGGTCAGTGCCCAGTTAAACTGTGGAACCTGTTGACAGATTTTATGATCAAGGCTAGTAATATAGTTGATCTAGAAAGGGGTTTGGACAAGTTTCTGGGAACCATTAAAAATTATTAGACTGGTAGGCTTGGGGATTGCCACTTCTCAAGTCTGGGAGTGTGTAACCAGGGATGGATCTTCTCCTTAGAACCTGCCAGGCACTTCTAAGTGATTCAGACAGGCAACTGTTGGAAACAAAATGCTAGACTCCATGGACCACTAGTCTATTCCGGCATGACACTTCTGTCAGCTGGATCAACAAATCAATTCTCAATTTATATTATGAAGAAAGCAGTCAGCAACATGATTCTGACAGATTGCTTTATTAAATAATATTTATTTCAAAAATCACTTACTAGCTGGGTGGCAGAGAATGCGCCTTAAATTAAGGCATGACGACTCATCAGCCTTAGAGCTGGTGTAAATGACCGTGCTACTTTCTGCAGGTCTGCACGTAACTATTCTATAATCTTGCATACTTGTTTACACTGTCCACACTCGATCCATCTGATGTCCATAATGAAATTACACACAATCAAGCAACGCCGTGTACTTTTATACTGGCTATCATTTTATAAGAGGTCATTTATGCATGTACGGGGCCACTTGCATGCATAAATGACTAAAATACCAAAGGTTATGTGCGTTGCTGATGCCTAAAACTAGGTGACACCTTAAAAAATTACCCCCTACCTGCTAGCACATGCTTATTACTGTGTTAAGCGGCTCTTGTGGAAATTTCCATTAGGGGCTGCAGTGTTCAAGAACTGCACCTTGCAGTTAACATGGGGATTTATCTAATGCAGATCACTATTTACAGCATCAAAAGGTGCAGCTAACTGTATTTCACGTTATTCGTTGTTCATGCATGGTAGTGAACTTTGGCTGACTTTCCAAAAGCCCAGGGAATACCCCCAACGATTATCAAAGATGATTTGCACCTAGTTAATAGGGCAAGGATTTAATTTCTTTACCACGAACGGACTCATAGGCAGTGTTATTTTATGACTCTCTGTTGTCCACAGACCTGCAGTTTCTCTAGCAGATCCATGTTCTGTCTCTTCAGCTGGTTATTGACCTTCTCCAGTTTCTCCATATGTTCACCATCATCGCAAGTATTGGAGGCCTCAAGCATCTCATCCTGAAGTACATGGTACTCAACCTCATATGCATGAAGCTGCTTAGATATCTCCATCTCAAAAACCTGTTATGAAAAGGGGAGGTTTAATCTGACTTTTTATCCTATTTAAATCTGGGCTGTCCATGGTATACAACAAGAAAAGACAAGATAATGTATCTTAACAGTATGTAAATTGAAAAGATACACATTAGAAGTGCGAATACTTATATCTTTGTAACATACTAGACAGACGGATATAGATAGCATTGTTTCTCACCTGTAAAAGGTGTTTTCCATACCCAGCAGCATTGATTAGGCATACAAGTGGAGTGACATCATCCAGTGGTGACAAAGCGGAAGAGCTCTCCCAAAATTCAGTACAAATGTGCAGCTGAGTGTGTGCACAAACTTTCCTGCACACAACCATCTCCTCAACCCATAGGTCAAGAATGAAAGTAATTGTCCAGGTCCAACCCGATCATAAAGATAAAGTGTGAGGGATGGTAATCACAAAAACAGATTGGCCAGCACAGCTCTGCGAAATGCGCTGTGCCTGATTGTGCACTGGTCCAAGCAGTAGTGTGAAGTGAAGTCAGGAAGCAAGGACCAAGTCACTGCTTTGCAAGTGGGCGATATGTTTATAAAGGTTTTTCTCTGTGTAAAGGCTTTTTAATATGCAGAAAGGGACCTTTATAAAACTGCATGGTGGTATACACACGTATAAGTACTTGTACCAACAAGATGGCCATATACACACACACCACATGTAGGCATTCTCAATGGGCTAGTTTGAGCAGAGCAGGGATAGAACTGTGATATAAGTACATATTTTACAGAACAGGAAAGCAGACACATGAGGCTGATTTTATAAGGGGCAGGAGGACAGTGACGTGTAAATCCCTATTTCAAAGGACTTACATGTGTGAACGGGCACTTACACACCTGCTTTAGGTGGTCGCTATTCTGTAAGCAGGCGCATGAGTCCTATCGTGCGTACTTTCAGTTTCAACGTGCATAGGGGCAGAGATGGGGTAGACTGTAGGCATGGGCATTTACTCTGATCTACAGCAGGCGTGACTGCCACAACAAGAGTGAAGCACGTCTTTCCACCTCTTTTTTATAAAGCAAAGTATTGCATGTACTTCGTTTTATAAAATAGGTCTCAGAACAGAGTATATGCAGGTATAAATGTGTACATTGGCATTTGCATGCTATTAGGGCTTAATCTAGGAGCAGATAGGCACCTTTTTTCATTTATAAAACAGGCTTAAAATAGGGGTTCTTTTGGACTTCTCACATAGATAATCTGTTATGAAATCAGGCCCATGATGTCCAGAAAAGCAGCCTTCAGGAGAAGAGCTTTCACTTTACTCGTTAGAGGAGCACCTGTTTGTTCAGAACAGAATTGGTTACAAGATGCTAAAGTTCAGGGCCTGCCCTGCAAGGGCGCCCCCATTGCCGCCGCTATCAACCCTCTTAGGACCTGCAGCGGCAGCAATGGGCGCAAACCTGTTTGCCTCCACCCCTCTCTGATGCCCGATGCCGACTTGCACAGGAAGTGGGGTGGCAGCAATGGCAATGGGTGCCAGGGGGAGGTGTGGGGGGCACCTCATCTCCTGGTGCAGGCCCAGCTAAAGTTCACTTGGCTACTGGAAAACAGACTCTGCTGAGGTTGAAGGAGGCAAAGGGCTGGGTAGACTTTCTGATGGATTCAGTTCTTTTGAGACAGTAAGAGTTCTTTTGAAGTGGAAAGCATAAAGTGACTTCTTGCATAGACTGGTATGAGATTTTGGGCAAAATTTAGGGAGTACTGTCTCTTCATTGACATGAAAAGAGAAGAACAGGATAAGTCTAAGAACTTTGGCAAGAACTTAGGATAAATTATTTCTAGTGATCTTTACAAAGAGGCCTTCTACATAGGGGGCAAGAGACCTGTGAAATTTTTTAAATAGGTGTTAAAGCCAGGTGGCAGATCAAAGAGCCATTTTGAAATAACTCCTATCCATGCAAGGAGTGTGTTGATCACCTAAGAAATTGGTCACAGCTTACCTCAGAAGCACAGGCATAAATAGTTCAACCAGTCTTGAAGGACTACAAAAGGGGACTGCTACTTCTGGAGAGAGATCTGCAATTGTAAGTATTTACTTCTGGGAATTTTTCTAAATCTTGGGGAAAAAGGAATTCTTTAGATTAAAGCTGATTAATCTGTGAACCCAGTGTATTTGTTAAATCAGTTAGGCCTACCAGCAGCAAAGAGCTTTCAGTTTAAATTTAAAACACAGCAGATAGCTTTCTGGTTAAATTTAGACTCCAAGACTCCCTCTATCCAAGCAAGGGCTGTGGGACTCCCCCTGGAAATTGGTCACAGATTACCTTAGAAGCACAGGACAGGGTACTGTGTAGCAGCCAGCTTTTCATAGGTCTTCTTTCCCTCCCTCCCTCCCCAACACCTACCCACCCCTGGGATAATCGTAGCTTTCTAGGTGCTTAAACCTCTTAAAGGAAAGGAGGTACCATATTCACTCTCAGGTACAGCTGTTATCCTCATCAGGCATACATTAAGGAGCTGAGATTAATTAAGCTTCAGGTGAACAAAGTACATTATACGTATTAGGTATAGTATTATTAGTATAATTATGCCCAGCAACCCTTAATAAGTAAAGAACTTAAATATCTAAACACAACCTAAACCAAAATGCAGACAGCAGTCCAGCATCAAGATGGGGGCTTTCCAGTCTTTTGCACTGCGTGTCACATGTATGATTTTCTCCCAGTTGGTGAGGGGTCTTACGTATGCACTAGGTGCAAGGAGCTCTTTGCTCTCAGGGAACGAGTCTGATTTCTGGAGGCTAGAGTAGCAGACTTGGAGGACATAAGGAAGACAGAGAGGTACATAGACGAGACCAGTTACCATGGAGGAGAGAGGTCACGTGACAGAAAAGCATCACCCTGGTGTGGCAGGAAGTGATCCTGTAGCTAGGAACTGTCCTCTAGGTGATGTAAAACCCTCTCGCACCGAGGAACTTTCTCCAGGGCCATGTGCCCAGGAGGGAAGGGTTAGGACAGCAGTTATAGTTGGTAATTCGATCATTAGGCATGTAGATAGCTGGGTGGCTGGTGGACGTGAGGATCGCCTGGTAACATGCGTGCCAGGTGCGAAGGTAGCAGACCTCACGTGCCACCTAGACAAGGTCTTAGATAATGCTCGGGAGGAATCTGCTGTCTTGGTACATGTCAGTACCAATGACAGGAAAATATGGTAGGGAGGTTCTGGGGGCTAAATTTAGTCTTTTAGGTAGGAAGTTGAAATCCAGAACTTCCAGGGTAGCATTCTCTGAAATGCTTCCCATTCCATGCGCAGGACCCAAAAGGCATGCAGAGCTCCAGTCTCAATGAGTGGATGAGACGATGGAGCAAAGATGAGGGTTTTGGATTTGTTAGGAATTGGGGAACATTCTGGGGAAAGAAGGGGCTCTTCCGAAGGCATGGGCTTTACCTTACCAGGGATGGAACCAGGCTGCTGGCATTAATCTTTAAAAGGAGATAGAGCAGCTTTTAAACTAGATAATAGGGGAGAGTCGACAGTCGCCCAAGAGCGCATGGTTCAGAACAATGTATCCTTGAAAGATACTACCAAAAGAATGAAGTTAGGGCATATCAGCAGAGAGGTTCCAATAAAGACAAAAGTAGCCCAAATGCCCTTGAGTACGGAGCAGACAGAGTTTAAAGATTCCAAATTACCCCTGCCTACCGATAGCCAGATTAATATGAATAAATACAGTCTCTAAAATGCTTGTATGCAAATGCTAGGAGTCTAAAAAATAAGATGGGAGAGTTAAAATATATAGCACTAAATGAGAGGTTAGATATGATTGGTATCTCAGAGACATGGTGGAAGGAGGACAACCAGGGGTGATCCGGGAAACTACAGACCGGTGAGCCTGACGTCAGTACTAGGAAAAATGGTAGAAACCATAATAAAGAACAAAATTATTGAACATGTAGACAGTCATGGCTTAATGGGAGACGACCAACATGGCTTTAGACAAGTAAGATCTTGTCTTACTAGATCTGTTATGTCTTTTTGATGGTGTGAATAAACAAGTAGACAAAATTGAGTCAGTTGTTATAGTGTATCTGGACTTTCAGAAAGCCTTTGATAAGGTCCCTCATCAGAGACTTTTGGCAAAACTAAAAAGTCATGGGATAGGAGGCAGTGTACTATTGTGGATCAGGAACTGGTTAAAAAATAGAAAGAAGAGGGTAGGGCTAAATGGCCAATTTTCCCAATAGAGAAAGGTGAATAGTGGAGTACCCCAGGGATCTGTGCTGAGTCAGCTGCTTTTTGACAGTCATAAATGATCTGGAAAAGGGAATAATGAGTGAGGTTATCAAATTTGCAGATGACACAAAACTATTTAAAGCTGTTAAAACCCAAGAGGATTCTGGAAAATTGCAAGATGATCTTGATAAAAGACTGGGTATCCAAATGACACATGAAATTTAATGTGGACAAGTGCAAAGTTATGCACCTAGGAAAGAAAAACCCAAAATATGGTTAAACGATGCAAGGTTCCACATTAGGAACCACAACCCAGGAAAAAGATAACATGTGGATAACATGTTAAAACCCTCAGCCCAGTGTGCAGCGGCAGTGAAGAGAGCAAATAGAATGCTAGGTATCATAAGGAAAGGAATAGAAAATAAAACAAAGGATATTATAATGCCTCTGTATCGTTCCATGGTGCGACCGCACCTTGAATATTATGTGCAGTTCTGGTCACCATATCTTAAAAAGGATATAGCAGAATTAGAAAAGGTACAGAGAAGAGCCACCAAAATGGTAAGGGGATGGAAGTATACCCCTATGAAGTATACCCCTATGAAGAGAGGCTGAAAAGGTTAAGACTCTTCAACCTGGAAAAGAGACGGTTGAGGGGTGATGTGATAAAGATCTAAAAATTAATGAATGGAGTGGAATGGGTAAACGTAGATCAATTGTTTACATCATCAGAATATAGAAAGACTAGGGGACATGCAATGAAGCAACCGGCAGTCTGGAATACTAAAATGGGGGCATGCCAGCAACCTCATAGTAAAGCACACAGTAATCGGTCATTGCATGATGGGGTAGGAAATAGGTGGAGTGCGAGTGTGGAGATCACACTGACGTTAGTCCCGTGCTCAGTGGCAATTAGCACAAGTGCACCTAATGACATCTCTGTGAGTGTTGCATTAATTGCCAGGAACACGCAGCTAACACGGACGCTTTGCACGTAAAGTGCATGTATATCACGTTAAGAGCAAAGCCTAGCAGGTTTTAATAAAAGGGGTCCTAAGGGTTCACTTATTCTTTTAGTTGAAGAAAATGCGACTAGAAAAGGTACTTTCCAGGCGGCATGCTTCAGTGAAGACGCAAGTCAACTTTCAGAGATGTAAAGATGACACTAAGGACCCCACCACCACTGAATATTACTAATTTTTTTTTTTTTTTTTTAATTTTATTTAGGCTGACGATGACTAAAAAAAACCAATACTGGACCACACGGAAGCAGAAAAACCTCTTGACTTCAGGAAAGCTTTGTTTTTGCATCAGTTCAGCAGAGTGGAAAGAAACAAAACTATGGGAATCGAGGCAACTGCAAGATGGAGGAAGGACCACACATTTTCACTAGATCTGTGGTCTGGAAGAGCTGTTCCATCTGCAGCTGCTGGATGACATCACCCCACTTGTGTGCCTGACTCAATCCTCCTTGCTCCTGCTGGTCAAATTGTATGTTTTAATGAACTCCTAACTGAAGAGAAGCTGACACAACCTCTATATGATGCAAAGTTAAACACATCTTTCTGCAATCTTAAATGCATATTTATTATATATGCATAGTTTTCTACAAATTCAAAATAAGAAAACAGTGAATAAGGCAAATGACTATTTTGCAATGCCCTCTTTGGCAGAAATAACAGCTTCCAGGATTTCTTATAGCCAGGTAAAAGTCTTCCAATTCTTATTTTTGGAATTTTTTCCCAGTCTTCTCTGGAGCGCTCTTTTAGCTCAGAAATATTCTTAGCTCTCTTTGCTTGCATTGTGTGTTTGAGATCTCCCCACAGATTTTCAATAATATACGTCTGGTACCATGAAGCCCATGCCAAAATCATCATCTTTCTAACCTATATGTTCATTCCCAGTTGATTCTGAGTATGTTTTTGACTGTTTTCTTACTGAAATATCCAACTTGTTTTCAGTTTCAGTAACTCAGGGACATTATCTCCAGGCTATTCTGATATTTAGATGAATCTATTCCTTTTTCCAGCTGTACAGTATTGTCTGTGCCATTAGATCCCGCACAACCCCAAAGCATAACAGATCCACCCCCATGCTTGATGGTTTGCAAGGTGTTCTTTTCTTCAAATGCTTTACCCTTTTTTCTCCAAATGCACCTTGTGTGGTTGCGGTGAACAGTTTGTTTCATCAGTCTAGAGCACTCTGTTGCAAAAAAATTTCAGGTTTGTTTTGCATACTTTAGAAAATGACTTTTGCGATGAGGTTGAAAAAAAAGCTTCCTTCTGGCAACTCTTCCATTCAGATCATTTTTGTACAAGCAACACTCTATTGTGAACCTAAAGACAGTCCTCCAGTATCAGCTAAACATTTCAGCAAGCTATTTGCAGTGATCTCGGGGTTCCGATTTGCAAACTGGACTAGTTTTCAGATAATTCTATCTCTGATTTCCAAACCTCACTTTATCTTCAACAGTCCCATGTATCTTCTATTTGTTAATCATGTGTCTGACAGTTGAAATTGCAAACTGGAAGGGCTTCGAAATTTTTTACAGATAAATTATCTTCATTTTCAAATGCTCAGATGTGCACAAGTCAAACATTTTTGGTTTGCTGTTACTTCGCTTTGGCATTTTTCCCAATTTTGTTTTGTTCATTTTAATAAAAAGATTTTTAACGCACATTAATTAACATACATTGATTCGTCGGTTAACATGCATTAAATTGATTAGCATCCACTAAAACTATGGCCATGCTACACTGAGTGAGCCTGATCTTGTGTGAACTTAGAAACTAAGCAGGGTTGAGTCTGCTTAGCAACTGGATAGGAGATCACCTTGGACTATCGGGTGTTGTTGGCTTACCCCCACAGAGGAAAAACAAGGCAATCTACTTCAAGTCGCACATTGCCAAGAAAACCCAGGGAATAGTCACATGGGCAACAATCCACAGGGTCGTTAGGAGCTGCCATTGACTTGATGGGATACAATAAATAATATTTTTAAAAGTACTACCACACTGAATACACACTAACAAATGAACATCCTTAGAGCTCACGGCTGTTGAAAGTAGACAGAACAGCAATCACAATCTGAGATGTTAGAAGGATCAGAGCATTTGTTGTACCCTGGAATTGTCTTCACCCTACTGTGGGTTTAATAAGTCAATGTTTTAGGCCATATTAATGACTCTAAAAGAAAAGTGGTAATGAGCGAGCTTGAAAGGTGCCCAAACCTTTGCACGTCATATTCACTTTTTCATTATATTCAATCTTTTAAAATCAGCAAATAAACACTAATTTTGTGCTAGAAATTGCAGAAAGATGTGATTTTTAACTCTGTACACTGCCTTTCAGAAAAAGGATAGGGCTTCAGCTAATGATACCTTAACAGTGCTCTCCCCAGGACCTTTTCAATGGGTATGCCACCCAGTTAATTTTAGTGACCACCCAGCTAATTTAATCTGATGAATCGACATGGCAAAATAATGAGCAGGAATGGAAAAATGATTTAAATGATTTTGGAATTAATACTTAACTGTAACAGTATATGTAAATATAATATTAATGAATTAGACACCTTAATAAATTTGAAACTGTGACAAACGAATGCATCGTATATGGAACTTCATGAAAGACAACTACCTGAAGTTACATTGTCTGATGCTGGCTGGCTTATAGCGTGCCCCACCAGGCTACTCCTTCATGCCATCCGGCTGCAAAAGATTTCTGGGAAGAACACTGCACTAGCAAGTTCACATACCATGGAAGCTTTGCTGTTCACAAGAAAGATTGCTAGGGATCCTGAAAGGACTTTAGTCCTATTCATTTAATCCAAGGTTATCCATTAGAAGCAAATAACACAGTGAAAAAAAAAATAAAATGGACCTGGGTAATGATGTTTTCCATTTTTGGCTTAGTCATGTCTGGTATTGTGCTCTTGAGGAAATCCACGATATTCTCAAAGCTGTCGCATTCCATTATAAGAGCCTCATGGCTACTCAGCAGGCTAAGTGCCACTTTAAATATGACTTCGGTTCCCTGAAGAAAAATAATATCTGAGGAAAAGAAATGAAAAACTTGTCTTAAGTCTAATTGCTGATGCTTATGCTCTTTGAGTTCTGGCTTGGCAATGATAAAAGGAATTTGACCAGAATTTTCTTCTTTAACAAACTGTCTAATGTACAGTACAAAGTACTATGAGGTAACACTCTATACTTCTGTCAAAATTGCTTAACTGAAAATATTTTTTTAACCGACGGAAAATCCTTCTGGCTACCCAATGACTCAGTGTTCGAAGCAGTTCAGCTCCCAAGGTCTGTACAGTGGATCATGAAAAGCTGATCAAAGACAGCTAGATAAAGCACAGTTACTTACCTGTTACAGGTGATCTCTGGGAACAGCAGGAATAAGTCTTCACATATAGGTATCGTCGGTACCGACGGAGCCTGCGTGGGAACGCTCCCCAGCATCCAAAAGGAAAGCTTTTGGGAGCATCCCACAGCGCCTGCGCGCTGCCTTCCCGCCTTTCCTAACCGCCTCTCTCCAGTTCGAGTTTTAAAGCTGAGACAAAGAGAGAGTGAGGAAAGGAAAGAAAGATAGACAGATACAACTCCTAGGGGAGGTGGGTGGGTTGTGAAGACTTATTCCTGCTGTTCCCAGAGATCACCTGTTACAGGTAAGTAACTGTGCTATCTCCAGGAACAAGCAGGAATGAGTCTTCACATATGGGGACTCCCCAGCTAGAGATGCCTGGGAGATAACCCAGGTTGTGAGTCCCTGGGAAGGGTTCTACCTCCACTCATGAATCTCAGGCATCCAGGCAGGGATGGAGGGTAAGAGTTGGTTAGGTATGGAACAGGTGTTTGAGAACAGCCTGACCAAACAAGGCATCCCGGCGGGAGTCCTTGTCCAAGCAGTAATGGGCTGTGAAGGTATGAACCGAGGCCCAGGTGGCCGCTCGACAGATCTGGTCGATGGACACAGAATTTAGATGAGCCATAGAGGCTGCCATGGCCCTCACACTGTGAGCTGTGACATGGCCCTCCAGAGAAAGGTTCTTACTCTGGTAGGCGAAAGAAATACACTGAGCAATCCAATTGGACAGAGTTC
Organism: Ichthyophis bannanicus; assembly: GCA_033557465.1. Taxonomy (NCBI): domain Eukaryota; kingdom Metazoa; phylum Chordata; class Amphibia; order Gymnophiona; family Ichthyophiidae; genus Ichthyophis; species Ichthyophis bannanicus. Next base: position 406,545,974 of record CM066035.1, on the reverse strand, counting down.
TCTTAGAGACTGGAAGTCCTAAATGAGAGGGATCAAAAGCAACAAAGAGTTGAGAGGACTTTCTATGTTGCTGTGTCCTTTGTAAGTAAAAAGCAAGAGCTCTTTTACAATCCAGGGTATGAAGATTCCTCTCTGCACTTGAAGCATGAGTTCCTGGAAAAAAGACAGGTAAATAAACCTCCTGGTTCAGATGAAAACGTGAGACCACTTTAGGCATAAAGTGTGGATTAGTCCTGAGGACTACCTTGTCATGATGGAACCTTGTATAAGGAGGATTAGCCACCAAGGCTTGCAGCTCACTAATGCGGCGAGCTGAAGTGACTGCAATGAGAAAAATAACCTTCCAGGAAAGAAATTTCAAGGAGGTAGTGGCTAAAGGTTCAAAAGGTGGCTGCATAAGCTGGCCAAGAACCAGATTCAAGTCCCATGCCACTGGAGGTGGTCTGATGGGAGGTTTAGTCAAAAGAAGGCCTCTGATGAATCTTGCTATAAGAGGATGAGAGGAAATAGGCTGTCCATTGAGAGGTTTAACCCTTGGATACACTCGGTAAATCAACTGACACGTATACACTACCCCCGGGTCACCCCTGACCCATATGTAGAAATATGGTAAAACATCTACTTTTGTTTGTAAAACATGGTTAAATTGTGAAGAAAAAGACATACTTTTATTTATTTTTTATAATACTTGTTATTAATTCACCCTTTCAAGTGAATAATGTGCAATGCTAGCCAAGATCAGGCAGGACAAGTTGTACAAGGTCAGATATATGCTGTATAATGTCAATACCTGTTAACTATTCAGTTGCAAGCTTAAAAATGGTGTGCAGCACTGCACGCTTTGCAAACTACAATAGTTCTATATTTATTCGCTAGGTGGACAGCAACAGTCAAAGTATGGTGCCATTATGTCAAGTAATGGCATGATGCAAATTGTGACAAAAAAATTACCGTGTTATAACAAATTGACAACGGTGCATTGTAAACAACAGAAAACTAGTAAGCAATACATGAAGTACATTGTTTTTTTCAACAACAGTTTATGCACAATGTGCTAGTAGTTGTTCTTGAATGTTCAGGACACACTCGCTTCAGACAGATTTCACATTCGGTAAATACTTTTCGATCTCTGTCACTTGGACAAAAGGAGCATCTTTTTCTTTTCTTTGCTGATGCCCGTGTGGTCAACGGTCTTGGTGGCTTAGGCATTTCAAGGCAAGGATAGCCAACATTGGCCATGGATTGATGTGTATGGCTTGTCAGACCTTCTGGATGGCTTTGATGATTTTGTAGCTGAGGCTTCATGAGATTCAAAGCGAGTTCCTCCAGAAAAAACCTTCTCTTGCAGTTTTCCTTGTGATGAAACATAGGATTGTTGTACATAAATATTATGAATGAATTTACAGCCGCGATATCAAGCAGTCCATAAAACACGCAAAGTGGCCATCGACGAGTTGATCTTTTCAAACTGTATGTGTGGCACAACTGATCTACTGTGTCAACACCCCCTTTCGTTCTGTTGTAGTCAAGTATTATTTCTGGCTTCTTTGATGTTTCATCAATTTTATTATCATGGTGAAGTGTTGACAGCAGCATAACTGATTTGTTTCGTTTTGGGACGAATGACACCAAAGTCTTGTCTCCACTGAAGCCAAATATTGAGGATCCCACAATTCTTGAGCGATTTGCCTGGAATTCTGAAGGTATGTCACGGTTGCAACGTCTTACAGTGCCCAGTAGTGTCAAATTCTTGCTAAGAAGAACATCAGCCAGTTGTACGTTAGTAAAGAAATTGTCGCAAGTAATGTTCCTGCCAGACCGTTCCAGAGGTTCAATAAGCTTCAAAACAACATCAGCTCCTAGAGATACTGTTTTGTCACGAGTAACTGACTCTTCACACCCTAGGTATGGCTTCATGTTGAATACATAATACGTTTTGGCATCTGCACACACCCATAACTTTATACCGTATCGGTCTGGTTTAGACTTGATGTATTGACGAAACGGACACTTGCCTCTGAACCCCAACAATTGTTCATCAACAGTCAAGTATGCAGATGGTGTGTACATTTTCATGCACTGAGAAATGAATAAATTCCAAACATCTCTGACTGGAGTAAATTTGTCATTGGCCCTTCGTGATTCACGGGTTTATTTGTCATCAAATCGAAGTAAACTCAATATTTCTGCAAACCTTTTACCTGACATAACAGTTGGAAATATAGGATTCTGGATAGGACTTTTAGCCCAAGTTCTGCGTACAGATACTTTGTTCAACCTGAAAACACCACTCATGTACAGAAGACCCAATGTTGCTTGGAGCTCTTCCATTGTTACCTGCTTCCAGTCAGTACATGGTGGCTGCATTGCTTCAGCTCTACGTATGCCTTCAGAATTTGTGAAATCTAACACTGCTGACAATATATCTGGAGTTACAAACATGTCAAAAATATCCTTAGCATTAGTTATACCTCTGATCAGAGCAATTGGTCCAGAAGATTCTCTGACTATATTTGCTTCCCTTGTTCTTGATGTTGGCGGTACAGTTTTATTCCAATGCATGCCAGAACGAGCTGTGTAATGACTGTCAGTAACTTCCTCATTTTCAGAATGTGATTCAGAAGTTTCAGAATTGCTGTATGAACTGCTATCGTCATCACTTGTTTTATTTTCTTCGACAGCATCTTCCGCTTCACTGCCGCTATCATCAAGATCAAGCTGATCGGACTGGGCGGGAACGACTGCACTATCCGTATCAGCACCTTCAGTATCATTACTCAAACTATCATTACTGTCACTTTCTTCATTCAACCAACGTCTAATTTTTTCAGTTGCTGCACAGCTGCTGAAGCATTTCGGGAGTGGCATTGTTTACCTTTGTCGTAAAAAATTTTAATCCACAGAAACAAACAAGGAACTGACGTCAGGTGACGTCATAAATGTAAGCAAGACGTTAGAAAACACAGGATTGTAATGTGGACTTGGAGTGGTGACTTTCTTTGCTGCTATAAAACAAAGGAGAGTGTTATTGTGTGAGTGTCGAAAATCACCCCTTGTTTGTTCAGCAGCATGCAGTACTTTATAAAAACGTTATTTTTGCAAACCATATGTATGAAAATACTTAAAAATGGTTCGTTGAGGAATACCTAGAGTACCAAAATACAATTCCTTACCATTTTGAAGAAAAAACACAAAAACTGACACCCGGGTCACCCCTGACCCGGGGGTAGTGTATCCGAGGGTTAAGGGATGCTGCAATAGCACTCAAATGGACTCTTATTGAATTCGTTTTAAGGCCTGCATGGGATAAATGCAGCAAATACTCTAGTAAAGAATTCAGAGGTATTGCAAGAGGGTTAAGACCCTTCTCTGCACACCAAATGGTAAACCTTTTCCATTTAAAAGCATAGGAACGTCTAGTGGAAGGCTTTCTGGAAGCATGAAGGATATCCTTCACTTGCTGAGAAAGATGCAAATCTTGAAGGTCTAGGCCTTCAGCAACCAGAGGCTCTGAGGTGAAGAGACTGGGGATTTGGGTGCCACAACGTTCCCTTCTCCTGGGACAGGAGGTCTGGAGCAGATCCCAAGTTCAGGGAGGGAGTTTGGGAGAGATGCAGAAGTAGAGGGTACCACACTTGACCTGGCCAATGTGGTGCTATGAGGATCATAGACCCCTTGTCTCTCTGAAGTTTGAAGAGTGTCTTGGGAATTAGGGGAATGGGTGGAAAGGCATAGAGGAAGTCTTGCCCCCAATGAAGGAGGAAGGCATCCCTGGCCTGAACTCCCTGACACGGAATCCTGGAACAGAACCGGGGAAGTTTGGCATTCCATGGACTTGCAAAGAGGTCTATGTCCGGGGTTCCCCAAATTCGGAAGATCCTGGCTATCTGGTCCCCATGGAGGGACCATTCATGTGGAAGCAGAACTCGACTGAGTCTGTCTGCCCAAGAGTTTTGAACCCCTGGAAGATACACTGCCATGAGATGAATTTGGTGCTCTCTGGCGAAGGCCCACAATCTCAGAGCTTCGTTGCAAAGCGACAGAGTGCCAGTCCCGCCCTGCTTGTTCACGTAGAACATGGCTACTTCGTTGTCCGTGTGGATGAGGACTGTCTTGTAGCTGAGCAGGGTGTGGAAGACTCTGAGAGCTAGAAAAATTGCTCTGAGCTCTAAGAGATTGATATATATATATATTGATATATACAGAGCACCAAATGCTGTCTCTGATGAACTTTCAGACATCACTGACCTAGCCTGTAACCCAGAAGACCCCTCCAAACCAAACTGGTTATTAGGTGACTTTAATCTGGCTTCTACACAACCTACACTAGCCAAGTCTTTCTTAGAAGCAATGTCTGACCTCAACTACAAACAAGTAGTGGATAATCCCACCCATCAAAGTGGGAATCTCTTGGACCTAATCTTTATCCATCAACATGACATGATTATGATGAACAAAATTGATCTCTCTATTACCCCTGTCCCATGGTCTGACCATAACCTAATAACTTTTCAGATACCAGCATATCAATCCACAGACTACTGTCTAAACTCAACTGGATGCAAAAGATCTACAAGATTCAAGCAACTAGACAGTGATGACTTCAAAAACCATGCTCTCCCAAAGCTTGCCAAACTATCAGATAATCTCAATGATATTGTAAATAACTGGAACAATACCCTCTCCTCATACTCGCAACTCCCAGCCTTGATCAAAAAATCAACATCTGACAACCGAGTTACTAAAAAACAATCTGCCCCATGGTTCTCACATGAACTACGTACCTCTCTCCTCCACCTCAGAAAGCTTGAGAGAAAATGGAGAAATTACACGTAATTCCTCTGACCAAACCACCTACTTAGAACATCTTAAACAACATCGTGAATCAATTTGGGCTAAGAGAAAAGAATACCATGCTGATATCCTCAGCCGCTCTCTGAATAAACCAAGAGACTTATTTAATCTAGTAAAGTCCTTTATCAATCAACCATCTCCGCCACAACAAGAAGGGATTCAGCCCCAAGCCTATGCGAACTACATCCAAACCAAATCAATAAAAACAAATACTACATCATTACATGAACCTGTCCAAACTTCCCTTCCGCAGTTTTCAATCACCAACCTCTCACCACCCTCTGTAAAAACCATAAATGAAATTATTACCTCCATCAACACGACTACTTCACCATCTGACCCATGCCCAGCACACTGGATAAGATCTATGCGCACAGAACTCAGCCCTTTTATAGCTAACACAGCGAAGCTGTCATTTGAATCTGGTGTCTTCCCAGATGCTCTCAAACATACATACATCTGACCACTGCTGAAAAACAACCAGCTTGACCCAAAGAAGGAGGACTCATACCGTCCAATCTCTAGTATCCCATTTCTAGCCAAAATTCTTGAGAAATTAACTCTCAGGCAGATACAACAGCATATAGACTCATTTTCCCCTTTAGATCCATGTCAACATGGATTCAGGGAAGCCCACGGTGTAGAAACTCTCCTAACAACATTAATCAATACACTTATCAACGGCATTGACAATCTGAAAAATGGCTTTGCTCTAATATTTCTTGATATAGCTGCTGCGTTCGATTCTGTGGATCACATAAAACTACTAAAGCGACTTCATGAGAAGGGAATCAAGAACCGTGCTTGGGACTGGTGCACATCCTACCTGGAAGGTAGATTACAACAAGTTCATATTGGTAATGCTACTTCAAATCCCTTTCAGCAGAAACAAGGTGTACCACAAGGCTCCTCCTTGTCTGCGCTGCTGTTCAACATCTATATGCAGCCAATCTGTGACATCGCACGCTCTTTTGTTATATCCTGCCTTATGTATGCGGATGATGTGCTATTATTCTCACCAATATCTGTATCATACCCAAACTATACAGTGCTAATCAACTGTTTTAATTCAATAACTGATTGGCTTCTCTCTCAAAACCTCCGTATTAACTTTAAAAAAACAGAGGTTCTAATAATCACAAGGAATAAATCTTTCTCCCCTCCATCAATTCTAAAAGTCAGAGATGCTGATCTCCCAGTCAAATCAAATATTCGATATCTAGGAGTAATTCTGGATAGCGTAGTTACTCACCTGTAACAGGTGTTCTCCAGGAGCAGCAGGAATCAGTCCTCACTTATGGGTGACGTCGGCGCCGACGGAGCCCTCGCGGAGCAATTTTCCCCAGCTTTCAAAGAAAGCCTTTGGGAATTGCAGCGCGCATGCGCGGTCGTCTTCCCGCCCGAGGGTGCCATCTTAGCCAGTCAGATGACATAGCTAAAAAAGACAGCATAAAAATTTGCAAAAAAGAACATAAGCAGACGATTGCAACTCCAAGGGGAGGAGGGAGGGTAGTGAGGACTGATTCCTGCTGCTCCTGGAGAACACCTGTTACAGGTGAGTAACTACGCTTTCTCCAGGACCAAGCAGGAAGTCAGTCCTCACTTATGGGACTCCCAAGCTCAAGGCTACCGGAGACCCTAAGCACAAAAATGAGCTCCCTCTAGCTCAGCAGCATAGAAGGATAGAATCTTCGCTGAATTATCACCCACCGGTAGCCCACATCCGGGATGGAGGGTAGGAGTTGCTCAGACCTCAAAGAGATTACGGAGGACTGCCTGTCCGAAAGCACTGTCCCTACGGGACTCCCTCTCGAGACAGTAATGGACCGCAAAAGTCTGGCTTGAAGACCAAGTAGCGGCCCGGCAGATGTCTGCCAGCGGAACAGAGCGGAGGTAAGCCACTGACGTGGCCTTTGCCCGAACGCAATGAGCCGTGACTCGACTTTCTAAGGAGAGTCCGGCTGCCCCATAAGCCCAAGAGATACAGTCCGCAACCCAGATGGACAGAGTACGCTTGGAGACCGGGAGCCCCAATCTATTGGGGTCAAAAGACACAAAAAGCTGAGCAGCTTTACGGTGCTCCCGCGTACGGTCAAGGTAGAAGTTCAATGCCCTTCTACAGTCCAGGGTATGGAGGACCGTTTCAGCTCGGCTGGAGTGTGGTCTGGGAAAGAAGGTTGGAAGTACCACCTCCTGATTGATGTGAAAAGGGGAGACCACTTTAGGCAGAAATTTTGGGTGAGTCCGTAGGACTACCCTATTCTTGTAGAACCTAGTGTAAGGGGGATCAGACACGAGGGCCTGCAATTCACTTACGCGTCTAGCGGAAGTGAGGGCTATCAAGAACAGTGTTTTCCAAGACAGAAAACGGAGAGAACAGGTAGCCATAGGTTCAAAAGGCGGACAGGTGATCCGCTGCAAAACCACATTCAGGTCCCAGTCAGGCGCTGGCGGGCGCAGAGGTGGTTTAAGTAGAAGGAGACCTCGGAGAAACCTCGCTACGAGAGGGTCATTGGAGAGAGGTCTGCCGTCCACTGGCACATGATGTGCTGAAAGAGCACTGAGGTGAACTTTGACGGAGTTGGACTTAAGTCCCAGATTAGAGAGGTGCAGCAAGTACTGCAAGATCACCGACACCGGGCAGGAGAAGGGATCCTGAGACTGTTGGGTACACCAGACTGCAAAGCGACGCCATTTAAGGGCGTAGCATTTGCGGGTAGAAGGCCGTCGCGAAGCCAAGACGACCTCCTCCACCTCCGCCGGCAGGAGAAGGGGAGCAAGGACTACCCTCTCAGCAGCCAGGCCATGAGGTTGAGAGACCTGAGGTTGGGGTGCAGAAGGGACCCCTGATCCTGAGTGAGGAGATCCGGTTGTACCCCCAGAGGGAATGGATCCTCCCCCGCCAGTTGCAGCAGGAGCGGAAACCACGGCTGCCTGGGCCAGCGAGGGGCCACCAGGATCATGAAGGCTTTGTCTCGGAGAACCTTGAAAAGAGTCCGAGAGACCAGCGGGATGGGAGGGAAAGCGTACAGAAGGCTCCCCGACCACGAGATCAGAAAGGCGTCCGCCGCAACCCGAAGGGGGTGTGGCTGACGAGAGCAGAAGCGAGGAAGCTGCCGGTTGTGAGGACTGGCAAAGAGATCCACCGTGGGGAGACCCCACTTGAGGAAGAGCTTCTGAACTACCAAGGGATCCAGACGCCACTCGTGCGGCTGGAGGACCCTGCTGAGTTTGTCTGCAAGGCAATTTTCTTGGCCCGGGAGATAAACTGCCTTGAGGAGAATGCCGTGACTGACGGCCCAAGAGCAGAGCTTCTGTGCCTCCCGGCAGAGGAGGAAGGAGCCCGTGCCCCCCTGCTTGTTCACGTAGAACATGGCAACTTGATTGTCCGTCTGGACAAGGACGGACTGTTGGGAAGTCAGGTGGGAGAAGGCCTTGAGAGCTAGGCGGATCGCCCTGAGCTCCAGGAAGTTGATCTGCTGAGCAGACTCCCACGTGGTCCAGAGGCCCTGAGTACGTGCCTCTTGGCAATGTGCTCCCCAGCCCAGGAGGGATGCATCGGTGGTCAGCACCCGGGTCGGCTGAGGTGACTGGAAAGGCATTCCGAATATCAGGTTCGGCTGCCGGAGACACCACCGGAGAGACGAGAGCAGCGGCTCGGAGACGCGCACTAGGTCTGCCAGGCCGCCTGTGGCTTGTCGCCACTGCTGGCGGAGACACCATTGAGCAGACCGCATATTCAGGCGGGCATTGGGGGTCACATGGACGGTGGAAGCCATATGGCCGAGCAGTCTCAGGAAGCGCCTGGCGGAGACCAGGGGCTGGCTGCGAAAGCGGTCGGCTAGGTCCATGAGCCGTTGAGCCCTGTCGAGCGGTAGGTACGCTCGTGCCCGAGGAGTGTGCAGCCTTGCGCCGATGAACTCGAGATCCTGTGAGGGGAGCAAAGTGGACTTTGCGAAGTTTATAACAAAGCCCAAGTGCTGCAGCAGAGTCACCGTGCGGCACGTGGCGTTGGTGACCTCCTGAGCGGACGCTGCTCTGATGAGCCAGTCGTCGAGGTACGGAAAGACATAGAGGCCGTGAAGCCGGAGATGGGCCGCCACGACCGCGAGACATTTTGTGAAGACTCGCGGTGCGGAGGATAGGCCAAAGGGCAGTACTCTGTACTGGTAATGATTTCCTGCCACCACAAACCTTAGGTATTGGCGGTGGCTTGGGTGGATGAGGATGTGCGTGTAGGCATCCTTTAGATCCAAGGAGCATAGCCAATCTCCCTGCTGGAGGTAGGGCAGAAGGATTCCAAGGGTAAGCATTTTGAACTTCTCCCGCACAAGGAACTTGTTGAGGATGCGCAAGTCCAGGATGGGTCTGAGGCCCCCTGTTCTCTTTGGTATCAGAAAATACCTTGAATAAAAGCCTTGACCTCTCAGGTGGTGGGGCACCGGTTCCACCGCCTGTTCCTGCAGAAGACCTGCTAACTCCTGAAGGAGCAACTCCCTGTGCAGAGGGGGGCGCGAAGGTTCTCCCGGAAAATAGGAGGGAGGGACCTGATGGAAGTGGAGAAGGTAGCCTTCTCGCACGACCTGAAGTACCCAGGCATCTGCGGTGATGCTGGACCACCTGTGGGCGAAGTGAACCAGCCGGCCTCCGGTGCTGGGAGGAACCAGCGGGGGGGGAGAGGCTATGCTGAGCGAGTCAAAAACCCCCACCCTGCTGAGCAGGGGCTGGTGGTGCAGGCTTGGGGGCTTGCTGCCTACGGGACCCGTTACCCCGTCCCTTGGCCTGCTGGCCCTGTTGGGGAGCTGCAGGGGCCTGATAATGGGGGTACTGTTTGTAGGCAGCCGCCTTCCTCGGGTAAAAGGACTTTTTTCCCGAGCCCTTCTTTTTCTGGGAAGGGGCGGAGGTCTTCCTAGAAAGCCTGGTCCTGGTGAGAGTCTCAGTCTCAATTTGTGCAGCCTTTTCCGCCATGGGCTTGCCAAAGAGGTTTTCGCCTCGGCAGGGGACATCGACCAACTTGTCCTGTACCCAGGGCTCAAGGTCCGACGACTGAAGCCAAGCCTGTCGGCGGGCACCGATGCCGGCTGCGGCCACTCTAGCCGAGGCCTCAAAGCCATCATAGGCTGCTCGGGACATGAACTTTGAGCATTCCCGAATGCCCGTGGACAAGGCTAGGAACCTCCGCAAGGGCTCCTCGGAGAGACCAGCGGAGAATCCGGCTAGCTCTTTAGCCAGATCCCGGAGATACATGCCCATGTAGAGCTGGTAAGTCTGGACACGACATGCGAGCATAGAGCCCTGGAAGCACTTCTTGCCAAGGCCATCCAGGTTACGGGCCTCCCTTCCAGGAGGCACCGAGGAGTGCATCTTCTGGCTCTTAAGACGATGCATGGCCGATTCCACTACCATGGAATGGTGTGGCAGCTGTGCCTTCTGAAAGCCAGGGCTCTTGCGGACCCGATAGATAGAATCGACCCGCTTGCTCAGGACCGGCGAGGAGGCCGGACTCTCCCACATGCGGAAGAGTAGTCGTTCCAGCATAGGAGGAACCGGCACAGTAAAGTGCTCCCTCGCGGGAGAGTCATACTGGAGGGCGTCGAGCTCTTCGGCTCGAGGCTCCTCCTCGGGATCCGCAGGGAAGGCCAAAGCCTTGGCCATATCCCTAACGAAGTCCGAGAACCGGGCATCCTCCGGGGGGGACTGCTTCCGAGGCTCGGACCCCGGTGAGTCCGATGGGACACACCGAGTCCGGAAAGAATCAGGTGACTCTTCCTCCTCAGACTCCCAGACCGACTCCGACGAGGACTCGGTGGGGTCGGCCCGGGCAGGGTGCGGCGCCAGCCGTCCCGACGTCGAGGGAGTCGGCGTCGGCGACCTCGGTCCCGAACGGGAGGCCGAGGGTGACCTCGACCGAGGATCGACTCGAGTTCTCATTGACTCGAGGATCGGCTCGGTCTCCGGGGTCGACTTGGACGTCGACGTCCCGGCGGTCGGGGCAGCGGCGCCAGCGAGGCCAGCGAGCAGTGCCCGCTGCTGGTCCATGAAGGCAGACAGTCTGCTCTCCAAGGCCGTCAACCTGAGTCCGAGCTCAGGTGACCCAGCAGCCCCCGACTCGGGCCCCGACGGTGTCGGGCCCGACGTCGGCTGTCGCGGAGGCGAGTCCAGAAGGACCACAGGACTTACCCGGGCAGGCATCTCCGACTCCAGGCGAGGTCGCTTCGGGATGTGTTCCTTCTCCAAGGACCCGGGGCGGCTGTCGGGGCTATGCGACCTGGCCCTCGCGGAACCAGGAGCGTCCACCGACGCCGCCCTCGCGGGTTTTTCCTTCCGACGATGGTCCCCGGAGGGAGAACCCCGGTCGGAGGAGCTCCGGCGACGGTCCGAGCTGGAGCCTTTCGACGCGGAGGCCTCCGACGAGGTCCGGGTACGGCTGGGGTCAGCGAAGATTCTCTCACGCTGATGCCGCTGACTCCTCAACGCCTTTGAGGACAGTTTGCTGCAGGGCCCACAGATCAGTTCCTCATGATCCGGGCCCAGGCAGCGGAGGCAAAAATCGTGTGTGTCGGTTAGTGACATATTTCGGTCACACCGACCACACCGCTTAAACCCACTGGCAGCCATCGGGGAAAAAGGGCCCCTGCGAGGTCAAAGGACCGGGCTGCCAGGGAAACCGAAAACGAAAGCTGACTAAGTCAGAAAAACCGAAAAAAGTAAGCGGACTCGAGACCGGCGTCGCGAGTCCGGGCGGGAAAACGATCGGCGTCGAACCGAAAGAAAAAAGGATAAAACAAAGAAGAAAATCAACTTTTTCGCGGGGACAAGACGGGGACGTCTGTAGGGCTCCGCGGAAAAAAAGAAGACTGGCTAAGATGGCACCCTCGGGCGGGAAGACGACCGCGCATGCGCGCTGCAATTCCCAAAGGCTTTCTTTGAAAGCTGGGGAAAATTGCTCCGCGAGGGCTCCGTCGGCGCCGACGTCACCCATAAGTGAGGACTGACTTCCTGCTTGGTCCTGGAGAACAAAGGTTAGACTTCAAGGAACATATAAAACGCACCGTAAAGGCCGTTTACTTCAAGATAAAAACCCTTCGTCATCTGAGACCTATGATGAAGTCTGATGACTTCCGCACCATCTTTCAAGCTCTAGTCACGCCGCACTTTGATTATGCTAACATAATACTCCATGGCTTACCAAATATAACTATTAATCCTCTACAATTAGCCATGAACGCAGCTGCTCGTGTCCTCTGCGGATCATCAAAGTGTGAGCATATTTCCCCCATTCTAGAGAAGCTTCATTGGTTACCAATAAACTGTAGAATCCAATATAAGGCCATCCTTACCACCTTTAGGGTCTTCAATAATATTTCTCCAGATTCCATCTCTGATCTCATCATACACACAACAAATAACAGGTCCAGGAGATCTCCAGCTGTTGACACACTGCTTATACCAAAGGTTTCCTTAAAAGCTAATCAACCATCCATCAATAGGGCTTTTTCGAATTATGCTCCTAGATGTTGGAACAAACTCCCTCCCAATATCAGAGCAATTAAAGACATCAAACAATTCAAAAAAGCCCTTAAACACCACCTTTTCATCGCACACTTCAAACACCTAAACACCACTTCCCCTCCCCCATCCTTTTAACCTCATACCTACCCTAACTAACTGTATAGATTTTATATATCTCCAACATGTATTTTCTAGAAATATAAATGATTTCCCTGTTTACTTCCATGTTAATTTTCCTGTTACTTGTAATAGGTCTGTTATATCTGACCAATTGTTGTATTGTTTCAATGTAAACCGCACTGATGACAAATAGCGCGGTATATAAGAAAATTAAATAAAATAAATAAATATGTAGAGTTGCCTCTTCTAGAGACCAGATGCCTTGAGTGGAAAGATCTTGAAGATGAGCTCCCCAACCTCTTGGAGAGGCATCTGTTGTAAGGGTTGCTTGGGGTAACACAGTGGATGCCATGTGGCCTAACAGTTGTAACATCTCTCGAGCAGTTAAATGGGATTTTAACTGAATTTGTGAGGCTAACTGCACCAAGCGTAAGCAACGGGCCTGGGGAAGATAGGCCCTTGCAGTTGTATCCAGCAAGGCCCCTATGAACTCTAGAGACTGAGTAGGGGTGAGATGGGATTTTGGAAAGTTTATTACAAGTCCCAGATACTGAAGGATACGGCTTGTGCAGGTTAGAGAAGTCTGGGCCTCTGACTGGGATGGAGCTCGGATGAGCCAGTCATCCAGATATGGGAATACGAATATCCCTAGAGTGCGTAGAAATGCAGCTACTACTGCCATGCATTTTGTGAACACCCTTGGTGCAGAGGCCAGACCGAAAGGAAGCACTCTGTATTGGTAGTGCTTCCCTTGATAAAGGAACCGAAGGAACCTTCTGTGTGTTGGATGGATGAGGACATGGGTGTACGCATCCTTGAGGTCTAGAGAGAAAAGCCAATCCTGACTCTGAAGGTATGGAAGGAGAGTACCGAGAGAAATCATCTTGAATTTCTCCTTGCATAGAAACTTGTTCAATTCTCTGAGATCTAATATGGGCCTGTAGCCCCCTGTTTTCCTTGGGATAAGAAAGTAGGGGGAGTAGAACCCTGAGCCCTGTTGAAGAAGGGGTACTTCTTCTATTGCCCCTTGGGCAAGAAGGGTAGTAATCTCCTGACCCAGAAGGTCGAGGAGAGATGTCTGAGAATTGAACTGTCTCACAATGGTGTGAGAAGGAAAGTTTAAGAAATGAAGCTTGTACCCCTCCCTTATGATGGAGAGGGTCCATTGCTCTGCTGTGATTTGTTCCCATCTGGGAGCAAAGTAAGCCAACCTTCCTGGAATGGTGAGAGGCTCTGGATGTTCTAGAGCCAGAAAGGCTAAGCTCTCTAGTTGTAAGTCAAAGGCCCTGAGGAGGATGAGGCTGTTGGGCCGTAGCAGTCCTAGCAGCCTTAGGCTTGGCCTGTTTTGGTTGTTGCTGTCTCTTTGTAGCAAAACGACCTGCAGTAGATGACTGCTGACCATAAGCAGAATAATATTTCCCTTTTTTGGGAAAAAATCCCTTTTTGAACAACCTTTTCTTAAAAGGAGCAGAAGTAGACTTTGAAAGTCTATCTAAAGCAGAATTTTCAGCATCCATTTGGGTGGCCTTTGCTTGCCAATCTTTGCCAAAAAGGTTTTCACCTGTACAAGGAAGGTTTCCTAGTCCATCTTGAACCCAAGGTTCCAAATCAGAAGCTTGTAACCAAGCAACTCTGCGTGCACCTATGGCAATGGCCGAGGCTCTGCTGGCACCTTCAAAAGAGTCAAAGGCTGCACGGTTGGAAAACTTGGAAATATCCTGGGCATGTTTGAGCCAGGTGAGGAACTCTTCCCTTTTATCTTCTGAAATAAAAGGAGATAAAGTTTGCAGGTGATCTGTAACTTCTTTTAGAAACATCCCCATATAGAGACTATAGGAGTTGATTTTGGCAACAAGCATACTGGCCTGGAAAATTCTCCTGCCAAAGGCATCTAAGGTTCTGCATTCTCTTCCTGGAGGAGCAGAAGAATGCCTCTTTGTACTCTTTATCTTCTTCATAGCAGATTCCACCACAATGGAGTGGTGAGGAAGCTGAGTCTTATGAAAGCCAGGACAAGGAGGAACACGATACATGGTGTCCAACCTGCGAGAATGAGGGGAAGTGGTGAGAGGAGTCTCCCATTTGCCCAACATGTGATCATAAAGAATCTCATGTATTGGTAAAGTGGCTGCCTCTTTAGGAGCTTTAGGATATTGTAAGATATCTAATTTTTTGGCTCTAGGCTCTGTCTCAGGAGCCACTGAGATGGAAAGGCCCCTGGCCACTTCCCTAATGAAGTCTTAAAAAGACTTCTGGAGGAGACATTCTCCTTTTTGGAGAAGAGGGCTCCTGAGGATGAATCACCGATGCTTCGACAGAGACCTCTGATTCATCAGAGTCTTCAGAGGAATCGAAGTATCGCCTGTCTGGATGCTCCTGCAGAGCCCGATACGCGTACCGGGTGGTATCGACATCGGGAGTGATCGGTACCGATGGGCATCACAGAACAGTGCACCGCTGCAGTCGACACCGAAGCGGATGTCGATGCAATCGGTACCGGCACCGGAACCGATGTCGGTACCGGTGCCGGAGTCGGTACCGGCAACAGAGTTTGTTGCGGTACCAAAGGTGTCGCAGCTTGTATGAATGCCATGATGGCACGCTGCATGGTCAGGATATTCTGATCCATTGACGCAACCAATGTCTGGATGTCAGTACCAGTGGGAATCACCGGTACCCCAGAACATGGCAACAGGTGATCGGTCGAGGCCGAGTCATCGATGTCAACCTGTGATCCCATAGATAAAGCTTTGGAAGCCGGAGCCTCCCGCCGGGGTAATTTTGCCGGTGCGGATTCCTCGAGGGCAAGCCCGGAGGCATCTCGATACTTAGAGCGAGATCTACCCTTCGAGGACCGGCTGGATTTAAGTTTGGTTACCTGAGATCCATGTGAGTTAGAAGAAGCCCTGGATGCAACCGAAGCTGCATCCGAGGGAAACAGGGTACTAAGCTTAGCTGCTCGATTCTGTAGACCTCTTTTAGACATCATGGAGCAGGACTCACAATCCGCAATGGAATGGTCAGGACCTAAACATTTTAGACACCATTCATGGGTGTCAGTGACAGAAATAGTGCCGCTGCACTTCGTGCATTTTTTAAACCCAGAGGCGGGCTTTTCCATGAGGAAAAATGTCCTAGGCCTAAGGCCAAAGAAGAAAATGCACTGAAGTGAGAAAAAACAGTCGTTTTTTTTTTTTTTTTTTAAGAATAAAGAAAGAAAAGACCGGCGGTACCGGTCCAGCGTCAAGAAGGCAGACGCGCGACCAAAGAAATAAAATAAAATAAAGAAATTCTTCAGCGGTGACAGGAACACGACCTGCTGGCTCCGCGGAAAAGAAGAACTGGAGAGAGGCGGTTAGGAAAGGCAGGAAGGCAGCGCGCAGGTGCTGTGGGATGCTCCAAAAGCTTTCCTTTTGGATGCTGGGGAGCGTTCCCGTGCAGGCTCCGTCGGTACCGACGATACCCATATGTGAAGACTCATTCCTGCTTGTTCCTGGAGATAGGGAGTAATACGGAAGGCAATGAATGGATGTGAGGTGAGGGGGCAAATGCAAAACACAATAACACAGTACCAGATGTCTTACGGAACAGCACATCTACTGAAAGCAGAGCTCCATTTATCTGGAATAATGAGAATCAAAGCCTCAAGATAACGGATCTTTCCAGAGAGAAGACGTTCTGAATAAAGACCATTTTCTGTTAAAAGAATTTTGAACAATGAGAGATTTTCTAAAGAACAAATCATTAGAAATCAATTAATTGTCTATAATCAAGAATTTTCTGGATAATGAATAAGGACAATAATGTCTTAGGAACCATAATTTTTTCTAGATAATGAGAGTTTCCAGTTAATAGATTTCCAGATAAACAGTGCTTTGTGATGCTTATCTATAGAGCTGCCAGACATACAGAGCACTATATATACATAAGAGATAGTCCAGTGCCCTGGAGCGTAGAATCCAGTTAAAACAACCAAACAAAACAAATAGGTTTCAGGACATTTATTTATTAAAGTATGCACTGTTAAAATCAAGAATCCTATCATCAGAAAAAGTCAGTATTTAAGCATCTCTAACTAGCTCCACTGTATGAGATGCGATCAAAAAGACTTACAATAACACAAGAAGTATAACATTGACAGTTAGTGCATTCAATCTCCATCAAAGTAGTTCCTTTCTGATAAAACACACTTCCTCCAGCGTTCCTGCCACTGCTGGAAACAATTTTGAAATGATTCTTTTGTTACGCTGTGAAGTTGCTGTGTCAAATTTTGCTTAATGGTGTCCAAGTCATTGAATCTCCTTCCTTTCAGTGGTAATTTCAGTTTTGGAAACAAGAGAAAGTCACAGGGTGTGAAGTCGGGTGAAAATGGAGACTGGCGGACTTGCTCGATTTGGTATTTGGCCAAGAACTGCTGGACAAGATGTGATGTGTGAGCTGGGGCATTATTGTGATGAAGCAACCATTCAGCATTTCTATACAACTCTGGCCTCTGATGACAAACTGCATCTCTCAAACGAGTCAGAACTTGGACGTAGTACTCCTTATTGATGGTCTGGCTTTTTGGAGCATACTCATGATGAACAATACCCTGGTTATCAAAGAAAACTGAGCATGACCTTGACATAGCCCATCAGGTGAAGAGCATTCTTGGGTCTGGGAAAGTCTGGAGTCTTCCATTGTGAGGACTGAGCCTTAGTTTCCAGGTCATAACCATAAACCCATGATTCAGCACCAGTAAAAATCTTTTTGATGAAATATGAGTCATTTTCAACCCATTACAACAACTCCCTAGCTACAGAGAGTCTATCTTCTTTTTGGTCAGGGGATAGGAATTTTGGCACGAATTCTGCAGATACGTCTCATCTCAAAATCGAAGGTAAGAATGGACTGTACCAACCCGAAACTAATGTCCATGTCCTCAGCAAGCTCCCTGATAGACAATCGACGATTTGAGTGTATTGCGGCACGCACTGCTACAACTCTGACTTCATTCCTACTCATGGATGGCCTTCCACAACGACCCTCTTGGGAACGTCTGTAGCAGTCAAACTCGAGCACAAATCAAGTATTCATCACCATACACTTGCTGTAACTTGTCATAAGTCTCTTTGCAGGAATCTCTAAATTTCTGGCAGAATTTGATGCAAATTCACTGTTCAATTTTTTCACTCATCGTAAATCTGACAAACTGCTTTTAGACGACACCAATCATCATGTGATTAAAAAAAGTACAGGTGTGCTGCAGCCACACTACACTCTGCACATGCAGAGCGCATAACTAGGTTACTGCATGCTTAATAGTATTGTGGTGCGATGTATTGTTATATAGCCACAGAAAAAGTCTCAATACTTTTTGATCATACCTCGTATGTGGGAAATATACAATTGCGTGCAAACATTTAAGTACCACTATTCGAATGGCATGCTTCAATGCTTCCTTGATTGAACAGAAGCATGCACAACCTCTAAATAGCACAAAGTAAAACATAACATTTTTCTGCCAATTTTAATGCATGATTAAGAAAGTAGTGAGTAAGGCAGGTACAAAGGTTTGTACACCCTTTCAGTCAGTATTTCCTTTTTAGCTGAAATTTCAAAATTTACATTTCAAATAAAAACAAAGAAATTGGATCACCCCAAGATATTATAAATATTTAACCTTCCCAAATAAGAAAAAAAATATATATCCAACCACCCAACATTTTGAGAATAAGAGCTATCAAGAAAATTAAAAAGGGAATCCTATGAGGCAAACGCAAGGCCCCTCAAAACCTAATCCTACCCCAAACAAATACACATCTACACACTCCACAACCTTCATCACAAAAGCGTAGCTTCTTTACTCATTCTATATTCTGAAATTTTTCTAAGTGTTCTGGGACTGAAGACAAAATGTTTCCCTTGATGTTTCACCAAACATTTATTTGGATACTTCAGGAAAGAGTAGCTCGTATAGCAAGAATATCTGCCTTCCTATGAATTTGAGTTGCTCATGCAACATCGGGGAAAATCTGAATTCTCTAACTTGACCTCCAGGCCTACTTAAAAGCATAAACCGACCTGAGTGCATGAAAAGTGTTGCAGTATGAAATGACCAGAATCCATCCCCATTATTCAAACTTGGACAAGCATTCCAATGAGCAGAAGGATTGGATGAGAATCCATCAGTACCTACAGGAAAGGAAGCAACAGAATTTGCAAAGCAAGAGACAAAAAAAAATCTCTTCAAAGAATCAGATCAGCAAACCAGGAACAGCAACCACTGGAAACTTTGCAAACACTACAACATCACCGGAAAAGCACTGGAATCATTACCCTAACAGAATTACAGAGAATGAAGAAGTTATGATAACTTGGGACATTTCCATTCTGACAGATAAGTAGATGGATGCAAGAAAATCCGACATAGTAGTAAAGGAGTAAAACACCAGAACGGTATTGGTAACAGAGGTGTCAGTTCCCAAAGATTATTCTGTGAATCGTGTGGAGAAGGAGAAGATCCTAAAGAAGCAAAAACATGTGGCAAAAAATACCAAAATATTTCCCATTGTATTGGGAACCATAGGCCTACGAGGAATTTCTAATCACACCTGGACAAGCTGCCTATGCATTTTACATTGTATAAACTCCAAAAGGAAGCTCTCCTTGGCACAAGGCAAGTACTGTGGCAAGTGTTAGCAGTAAATCTGAGAGAGTGAAATCATACTCCACATATCTCAGGGCTTGGGCGTACTGTTCATTACTGTCATGGCATGCACAAAACTGACTCATTTGGAGAAACTGCCCTGAGAGAAGAAACAATTCCTCTCTTATTTTTTTGTTGGAGCTGCCAGCCCAAGTGAACAGAATAAGTTTATACACCACTGTGGCTTCTCCTTTTTAATCAAATAATTTTTAGGCTTGGAAACCGTTTATGTTTATGTTTATTGGTTTTTGATAAAATCGCCTTTCTACAGAAAATCAAAGCGATGTACAATATAAAAACAATTGTCTAAAAGAGGCCAAAGCCTAGAAAAGAAAGGAAATACAATGTCTTGTTCAAATTAAAATAGAGTTTCTGTTTAAAAGCATAGATAAGAGAGACAAGGAATGGGTAAGGAAGGAAACAACAAGGGGAGGTTAGGGGCGGGAAAAGGGGATCACACAAAAGGAGAGGGCACATCGAAAGCTAAAGAGAAAAGGTGTGTTTTTAGGTTTTGTTTAAAGGTGGGGAAGAGCGGTTCGAGACGGAGGGAGGAGGGTAGCGAGTTCCAGAGGGCGGGGCCAATAAAAAAAAAAGGCAGAGGAGCGGGTGGTCTGTAGATGAGCGCGGGCGGGGGAGGGAAGGGCTAAACGGTGAAGATGAAAGGAACGGGGAGTGTACTTAGCTTTTTTGTCAAACTGTTTCTTCAAGCTTTTAAGAGCACCGCCGAATATCCAAAAATGACGACGTGACATGTTTCGGGTTTGTAAATCTTCAACCCTGCCTCAGGTCAATCCGAACGCGGTAAGTCCAAAGCTTCAATGAACTCAAAGGAAAGAGAAAGTGCCTTAAATAACGAGGCCCGGCGTCTTCCCTGAGAGAAGAAAGGCATAGGTCAAGTGGTAATTATATGCTTTGAGTCCTCAAGGAGAGCAGTCAAATCAACACCACTGCCTGAAGCACCTTCTGAAACAACCTCCTACTTTCCAGAGGTCATAGGTAAGTAAACACATCTATCAAGATATCTTCAGGCTTAGAAAGCTGCAAAATCTCCTTTAGGTATTTTCTAAGCAACACTATCTGTGAAAGTACATATATCTTAGGAAACTTAAGAAACTTTAGGTCATTAACGCGTTCTCTAAGAATTCAGTTTATAATGAAGGTTAAGATTGTCCTTTATACTGGACACCCCTACCACCTGAAAAGAATTCACCTGAGGCTCAATCACAATAATCATATCTTTCATAGCTAGCAATCTAGTGTCCACCTCCCTAAACTTCAAACTACCTCCTCTATAAAACCACACAATTGAGCATGAATTCCATTCAACAGGTCCTCTGCTTTGATTACCACATACCAAGTACCCATTAGGGATGAGTCACACTGGTTCTCACTTGTAACAACCGGTAGTGAAATCAGTCTGAGCAGGGACTGATCCAGGAAAGTCATTGACGCTGTGGTCAGAAGTTGGCATCAAGGCAACTGGAAGTGAATCTAATTCCACATTGCACAAAGACATAGGAGGTACTGAAAGAGATCGGATAATGTTGCCGAGGGACAAGCCTACTGTACAACTGAAGAAAAAGCTCTGACCTGTCTCTCTTCTAGTCTTATCATGCTAGTAGATGCAATCAGATGTTTATCCACTGGATCTTGTGCTACAGGGATGGACACAGTAAGGGTTTTCTTATTCTCTAAGGACAAGCAGGATGAGTCAGCCACACCTGGTGATGTCAACTGAGCAAGTGCCAAATGTAGCCCTACCTTCTGGCCCAACCTTAACCTAGCTCAGTTTCCATTCTTCCGCCTTGCCAGCAAGATGGACTTCTCCAGCTCTCCATTAAAAAAACAAGACAAGAAGCTAAGAAAAAAAGAAGAAGAATCCAGAGGAATCACCTACAATCAAGATACAATGCTGAAGCTGGGGTTCAAAAATGCCCACACTGTGCAAAGAAAACGGATAGCACAGACTCACATGAAAGGGGGAAAAACTGAAAGAGGATATTTTAAAGACAAGAAACCTTTTTGTTAGAAAGGTAAATAAATGTAAAAGGAAAAGGAGATCACTATGGTTCTCAAAAGAAGTAGCTGAAAAGGTGACGAAAAAGAAGGAGGTCTTCATGAAGTACAAGATACCACAGAAAGAGAAAGAAAGGCATCTATATTTGGAAAAACTTAGAGAAGCTAGCAAAGTAGTCAGGAAAGCAAAGGTACAAAAAAGAAGAAGAAATAGCCAATGCAATAAAATGTGGGGATAAGACATTTTTCAGATATGTTAGTGAGAGGAGGAAAAGCAAAAGTGGTATTGTCAGACTGAAGGGTGCAGGGGAGGAATATGCAGAAACTGATGAGGATAAAGCAGAATTACTTAACAAAGATTTCTGTTTTGTGTTCACAGATGAAGAATCAGGAGCAGGACCTCAGAAAACACCCACAAATAGGAACAGAAGCGATTGGGATCTTGAACGATTTTCAGAAGACTGTGTTCGTGAGGAACTAGCTAAACTAAAAGTAGACAAAGCCATGGGTCGGGATAGGATACATCCAAGAATACTGAGCGAACTTGGGGACATTCTAACGCCTCCACTGTCTGACATTTTCAATGCCTCTTTGGAGTCGAGAGTGGTGCCAGAAGACTGGAGAAAGGCATATGTGGTCCCATTACACAAAAGCAGATATAAAGATGACATTGAGAACTACAGGCCGGTTAGTCTCACCTCTGTAGTTAGTAAATTATTGGAAAGGCTACTAAAAGAGAGAATAATGAGGTTTTTGGAGTCCAATGCATTGCAGAATCTAAGATAGTATGGATTCACCAGAGGCAGGTCTTGTCAGACAAATCGGATTGATTTCTTTGACTGGGTGATCAGGGAATTGGATTTCAGTAAAGTCTTTGACACCATTCTGCACAATCGACTTATAAACAAACTGAGCAGGACTGAGTGCAGCTCAAAGGGGAGCACCCCGGCCATCCTTCTGGTCTCGGGTGCTCCTTCTCACCCGCCTGCTCCAGCAAAAGCCCTGCACAGGCCGCTGCACTAGAGACACCTCCAGTGACCATACAGCACCATGGGAGACCGGTGCTGTACAGGCCACTGCACTAGAGACACCTCCAGTGCACTAGAGGCCACCTCCAGTGACCATACAGCACCATGGGAGACTGGCAAAGCCCTTGTACTTCACAACACTTTGCCAGTTCATCTCATCCTCCCCGCCCTGATCCTCAGAACCCACCATGGGCAATGGGAAGAAAAGGAAGTGGCGACCCTTAGGCATATAGGACATGGGATAGCCCACCCCCCACAGTGGGTGCGGAGGCCCCCAACCCACCATATCTTCCTGAAGACCTCACATACTGAAAGTTCTTATGCAGGGTTGCTTCCCAGCTCGCCATAGCACCGCAGGACACAGTGGAACAGAAAAGTGAGCCAACAGGGGCCATGAAATACCTGGACGCCCTCAAGACTGGCCACCCTACCAGTATACCAACGGCTCCTGGACAATTTGACCCAGCTATGGCTTACTCCAGCATCGAGTCTTGCCCGTTCACTCAAGCTCGAAATGAAGTATCAGTGCAACCAGCCCTGGGATTCGCAAAGACACAACTACCACATCAGTCCATCTTATTTATTTAGCTGGATTTTATACCGCCTTTCACTGGGTCAAAGCAATGTTCATGAAACAAAACTATTAACAGTTACCGTGTAACACTTTACTATATACAGAATGCACTGGATAAACAGAGTTGAGTAACTATATACAAATTTACAATTTCAAGATGTATTGGTTACATGGGGCAGTTAGCTATATACAGTGAAAGTCAGACGTGGGGAGCGTTGCTTCTTTAGGGAATTGCATGGTGGGGCTGAAATGCCCAGAGAAGAGGTGTGTATTTAGGTGCTCCCTGAAAGTGCTGAGGTTGGTGATGTTTCTCAGCAGGTCTAGTAGTGTGTTCCAGATTGAAGGTGCACAGAGTTGGAAAACACGTCCACAGGTCTGTTGGTTGAATTTAGTTCTTGCATGGAGAATGACAAGGGTGTTCCTAGTAGAGGCACATCTTGATCTGTTAGGTTGGGGGGCTTGAAGCAGGGTGTGGAGGTGAGTGGGGGGAGGTGTCGGAGTGGATGGGTTTGAGAGTCAGGAGGAGGGTTTTGTATTTTATATGACTGAGTAGTGGTAACCAGTGGAGATGTTTGAATATGGGTGTAATGTGGTCCTATCTTTTTGCTCCTTGCAGAATGTGTGTTTTGTGGAGAGTGGTCCATAGAGGAAGCAGTATGGCTTGTGGGAGGCCCTGGTAGATAGCGTTGCCATAGTCGAGATGCAGAATTATGGCTTGGAGTGCAGAATGGAAATCCGGTGGTTCAATGAGTGGCCGGAAGTGTTGCAGGGTTTTTGCTTGTAACAGATTGCTCTGGTGACTTTGTTTATATGGGTTTTGAAGGTAAGGTAGTGATTAAGGATGATTCCAAGGTATTTCACTTCCGTCTGGACCTTCACTTGTGTGTTGCTCATGGTTAGGGCAGTTGGGGGGGAGAAGGAGTTGTCTTTCGTTATAAAGAGGGCTTCTGTTTTCTTATAGTTGATTGCTAGGTTGTTGTTTTTCAGCCAGTTGGAGATATCAGTGAAACATTCTTAATGGAATGTTTCGGGGACAGTTCTGCAATGGTTTCACTCCTTTCTCTCCTTTCAGTCCTTTTCTGTTATCTCAGGCGTCACATCCTCATAACCAGTTCCCCTCTCATGTGGTGTCCCCCCCAGGGATCTGTAGTGGGCTCCCCTCACCCTACAAATCCAACAATTAGGCTTGTCAGCATACTATTATCTGACAATATTATCATCTTGCATCACACTTCCCCTTTGGCACTTGATCTCGCTCCACTGAACTCCTGTCTCACATTTGTTTCTAAGTAGCTTGCATCCAATTTCCTTCATCTCAATACTTCAAAGACTTCTGCCATCTGATTTTCTTTTGGTAGTCCTATCCCTTCTCTAACTCCTTCCATTTCTGGGTCCTCAATTTCGCTCGTCACTTCTCTCCGCTATCTTGGTGTCACTCTGGATTTGGCCCTCTCCTTCAATGAACACATTTCATTGCTTGTGCGCCGATCTTTTCTCTCTCTCAGACAGACTAGAGCCCTGTGTCCTTCCATGGTCTCCTCTCTTACCACTCTTCTACTCTCCTTGGTCATATCACATCTTGATTATTGTAACACCACCCTTGCTGGTCTTCCTCAGTTTCAGCTCCATTGCCTACAATTCATTCAAAATACTGCTGCTCAGTTCATCTCTCATGCAACCCGCTTCAATCACATCACACCACTTCTCATCGGTCTCCACTGGCTTCCTGTTCAAAATTGTATTCATTATAAGATACTTATCGCAAGTCACAAGGCCGCCTACTCATAGACTCCTCAGTATCTATCCAATCTCCTCCATTTCCATAATCCAGCTCTCAGTCTTCATTCAGCTCACATCAACCGTCTGCATCTTCCATCCTGAATCAATGCCTACCTCGAATCCACTCGACACACTGCTTTCTTCTTCTTCTTGGGCCTCTCCCTATGGAATTCCCTCCCAACTGCCCTTTGCCTAGAACCTTCTTTCCTCAAATTCAAGTCTCAAGACTCACCTCTTTTTCTCTGCTTTCGATCTTCCTCCTACCGCTTTTTGACCTTTCCTCTGTTATTCTTCTCCTCTTTTCTGGTTGTATGATTGACTGTCCTCTGTTCTATTGAACTTTGTAGTTCCTTTCTTCTCTCTGGCCTTTGGCCTCCTCTCACATAATTTACAATATTGTAAACTGCCCTGACATCATAAAGGTGCGATATAGAAAGTGTGTAAATAAAGATAGGCAAAGTAGGAGGGTTTTTTCATGTTGAAAGTGCCATATAGCATGATGTCATCAGCATAGATGTGGAAGGTGAGGTTGTGGGACCTGATGATTGAGCAAAGAGGTCCAAGGTAGATGATAAATAGGAAAGCTGAGAGGATGGGGAACTCCTTGTGTTTGGTGGTAGAGGTGTTTGGGCCTATTTGTATCTGTTGGCATCTGTTGATTAGGTAGGATTCGAACCATTAGAGAACAGTACTTTGGATTCCAGTGGATCAGAGACGTTGAAGGAGAATATTGTGGTTAACAGTGTCGAAGGCTGAGGAAACATCCAGGAAGATCAGTAGGAATATTTGATTGGTGTTTTATATTCCTTTTATTAGGGTGTTGATGTGAGGTGATCAGTAGTGCTTTTACTCCATGAAGAAAGCATAAACCATGTTGCTGTGGGTCAAGAAGGTTGTTCCTGTGAAAATGGTCTTGTAGTTGATATTGGATGGTTTTTTTCCCTATGATTTTGGCAGTAAAGGGGAGCCTGGTTATTTATTTATTTAACCAGTTTTGTATATCACTTTATCCTTCAATCAAAGTGGTTAACAATACAACTAAAGGTTACAATACAATTGAAGGTTTACATGGAACATAAGGGAAGGGGAGACAAGACATACATACAGCATAAGTTAATCAGTTCATCAATCTTTCTCAAATGTCGAGGAGACAAGGATAGGGTTGCTGATCGCTTCCCATAATAGCAGTGGCTGAGCTGCCCTGTGTTTATAAAGTGCTTGTTGCTTAGCATGCTGTTGGGGTAATGGGGCAGTTATCCAGGGTGTATAAAACAGATTTGATGGCCATAATGTGTGAGGTAGTAAGTAAGAGTTATAACAGGTTTGCTGCATCAACAGTAGTACTGTGAAGTATGTTAAGAAATATTGGTAAGAGGGAGACATGTCTGATCTCTGGATAGAATATAATATAGATAAGTTTGCCTAAGTTCCGATATGATTTGTTTTCAAGTAAGAGGAGGCCCTTAATTAAATCTCTTTTGGTTTATTAAGCATGGGTTATGGGTCTGTATGAGGTTCGGTCACAAGGATCTAGGTCTGGTTTCTTCAGCACTGTCCACATGGAGGAGATTTTCAGGCACTGAGGCATTTCGGCTTGTTGGCAGTACTGATTGGGTGATTTTGGTGAGTGTGGGGCCGAGTTCCTTCTTGGCTACCTTGATCCAGGTGACCAGGTCTGGGTCGAGGGGCAAGGCTGTTGTGTTTAATGAGGAGATGATGTTTTCAATGTACTCTTCGTTGATTTTGCAAAGGAGGACCAAGAGTTTGGGTCGATGGTTTCTTCAGGAGGGGAGAGTTCTGGTTGGGGGTGAAACTGTTTGAAGCGGGTTGCCAACTGTTGAGGCATGATTGTGACTTCTTGGATGTTAGTGGAGGATGTTGTTGTCAGTCGCTTTATGATATTAAAGAGTTCTCTTGCACGATTGATTGAGGAGTTGAATAGCTTTGTGTGGTATTCACGCTTTGTCTTGTCCATTGCAATACGATAGTTTTTTAGTAGTCTTAGATCATTGTGTCTGTCTTCATTGTTCTTGGTTTTCCGCCATTTCCATTCGTGCTATCAGAGTTGAGTTTTGACGGTGCGTACAGCAGGGGTGTACACGGGGTTTTGGAGCATTTCTTGTGTGAGTGTGGTAGAGTCGTCGTTGCGGTGGCTGCTTTTTCAATGACGTGGTTCCAGTTTTCTGGTAGTATGTGGGGATTGCTTGATTCAGTTTGTAGCCGAGGTAGGATGTCTTCTACAAAGTTGTCTTTGTTGAACTGCTTGAATCATCTTCTCGTTGACTGATGGATGGGGGGGGGGGTGTGCTGAGGTTGGCATGGGGGAGGGAGAAGCTGATTAATTTGTGATCAGATCATGGTACTGGGTGGGTTTGAATAGAGTGCGGGAGGGCCAAATTTGGTTGTGTGGTTGTTGAAGAAGATAAGGTTGAGGGGGTTGCCCTTTTCATGTGTGGATGTGGATGTTAGTATAAGCTGGCTGAGGTCCATTGCTGACACTGCTTCCAGGAATAAGCAGGCAAGATTTGGTTGTAATAATGGGAGGTTAAAGTCTCCAAGGACTAGGAGATATTTGTACATGTTAGTGGCCTTGAGCACTCTGTCCAGGATGTTGGAAGGTAGGTGGAGGTTGTGGTTAGTGTCCTGTACATGAGACTGATAGTCAGTTGTTTGTTCATTATGGTGAGGGTGTTGTTTTCGTTTCTGCTCTCAGTTGCATGATATCGGAATTTGAGGTTTGTTTCGGTCATGATCATCATACCCTGCCTCTTCATTTGGATCAAGGGCAGTGGAAGAGGGAGTATCTGTTTTGAGTGAGTTGGTTCAGTAGTATGTTGTCTATTCTTTGATCCATGTCTTCGTTATACATAGTACGTATGTCCAGGTGTCAAGACAAAAGTAGGTCTCCGATGGTAGGGATTTTGTTTCTGATTAAGCGGGAGTTGATGAGTGCGCAGTGGAGTGTGTGCATGGGGGGTATGTTGGTTAAGGTCATGGAAGCATGGTTGGGAGAGTTCAGTATGTGTATGAGGCACTGAGGATTTCTGTGGGTGGTGTGTTGGAATGGCATGTATGTTGGCTGATAGGAGGGGGGTCTGAACCATAGTTGGGGTTTGATGTGTGTATGTTGGTTGTGTGCTGATGCAAGTAGAATGATTGCCAGTAAGGTGTATAGCAATGCAGTACCTCTGTCCAACTGTTCCTAACTGTGTTGAGTTGTACGTTCCTAGTAAGTCGTTGGCCTGGCACTGGCCTAGTTCAAGGTTGTACTGTTGCCAAGTGTGCAGTTATGGTTCCACCAGTCTTGTTAAAAGTTATATTGTCGTCAAGTGCGAGGTCATGGTTCCAATTCACATTATGCAAATAAAAAACATTCTTCTGAGACAAGATGCACTGTCATCCTGGTATAGGGCCATGGTCACCCCTTCCTCATCCACCACAGCATGCGCAAAACAGCACAGCTTAGGCAGCACCAGGTGTGGTTGACACATCCTGCTTGTCCAAGAAGAAAGTGAGGTTACTTACCTGTAATGGGGGTGTAATGTAGAGTGCAGAAAGCGTAGTTACTCACCTGTAACAGGTGTTCTCCAGGAGCAGCAGGAATCAGTCCTCACATATGGGTGACGTCGGCGCCGACGGAGCCCTCGCGGAGCAATTTTCCCCAGCTTTCAAAGAAAGCCTTTGGGAATTGCAGCGCGCATGCGCGGTCTCCTTCCCGCCCAAGGGTGCCATCTTAGCCAGTCTGATGACATAGCTAAAAGACAGCATAAAAATTTGCAAAAAAAACTTAAGCAGATGATTGCAACTCCAAGGGGAGGAGGGAGGGTTGTGAGGACTGATTCCTGCTGCTCCTGGAGAACACCTGTTACAGGTGAGTAACTACGCTTTCTCCAGGACCAAGCAGGAAGTCAGTCCTCACATATGGGACTCCCAAGCTTAAGGCTACCGGAGACCCTAAGCACAAAAATGAGCTCCCTCTAGCTCAGCAGTACAGAAGGAAGGAATCTTCGCTGAATTATTACCCACCGGTAGCCCACATCCGGGATGGAGGGTAGGAGTTGCTCAAACCTCGAAGAGATTTCGGAGGACTGCCTGTCCGAAAGCACTGTCCCTGCGGGACTCCCTCTCGAGACAGTAATGGACCGCAAAAGTCTGGCTCGAAGACCAAGTAGCGGCCCGGCAGATGTCTGCCAGCGGAACAGAGCGGAGGTAAGCCACTGACGTAGCCTTCGCCCGAACACAATGAGCCGTGACTCGACCTTCTAACGAGAGTCCGGCTGCCCCATAAGCCCAAGCGATACAGTCCGCAACCCAGATGGACAGAGTACGCTTGGAGACCGGGAGCCCCAATTTATTGGGGTCAAAAGACACAAAAAGCTGAGCAGCTTTACGGTGCTCCCGCGTACGGTCAAGGTAGAAGTTCAATGCCCTTCTACAGTCCAGGGTATGTAGGACCATTTCAGCTCGGCTGGAGTGTGGTCTGGGAAAGAAGGTCGGAAGTACCACCTCCTGATTGATGTGAAAAGGGGAGACCACTTTTGGAAGAAATTTTGGGTGAGTCCGTAGGACTACCCTATTTTTGTAGAACCGAGTGTAAGGGGGATCAGACACGAGGGCCTGCAATTCACTTACGCGTCTAGCGGAAGTGAGGGCTATCAGGAACAATGTTTTCCAAGAAAGAAAACGGAGAGAACAGGTAGCCATAGGTTCAAAAGGCGGACAGGTGATCCGCTGTAAAACCACATTCAGATCCCAGTCAGGCGCCGGCGGGCGCAGAGGTGGTTTAAGTAGAAGGAGACCTCGGAGAAACCTCGCTACGAGAGGGTCGCTGGAAAGAGGTCTGCCGTCCACCGGCACATGATGTGCTGAAAGAGCACTGAGGTGAACTTTGACTGAGTTGGACTTAAGTCCCAGATCAGAGAGGTAGAGCAAGTACTGCAAGATCACCGACACCGAGCAGGAGAAGGGATCCTGAGACTGTTGGGTACACCAAACGGAAAAGCGACGCCATTTAAGGGCGTAGCATTTGCGGGTAGAAGGTCGCCGAGAAGCTAGGACGACCTCTTCCACCTCTGCCGGCAGGAGAAGGGGAGCAAGGACTACCCTCTCAGCAGCCAGGCCATTAGATTGAGAGATCTGAGGTTGGGGTGTAGCAGAGACCCCTGATCCTGAGTGAGGAGATCCGGTTGAAACCCCAGAGGGAATGGATCCTCTACTGCTAATTGCAGCAGGAGTGGAAACCACGGCTGTCTGGGCCAGCGAGGGGCCACCAGGATCATGGAAGCTTTGTCCCGGAGAACCTTGAAAAGAGTTTGAGAGACTAGCGGGATGGGAGGAAAAGCATACAGCAGGCTCTCCGACCATGAGAGTAGAAAAGCATCTGCCGCAACTCGAAGGGGATGTGGCTGACGAGAGCAGAAGTGAGGAAGTTGCCGGTTGAGAGGACTGGCAAAGAGATCCATCGTGGGGAGGCCCCACTTTAGAAAGAGCTTCTGAACTACCAAGGGATCCAGGCGCCACTCGTGCGGCTGGAGGATCCTGCTGAGTTTGTCCGCCAGGCAATTTTCTTGGCCTGGGAGATAGACTGCTTTGAGAAGAATGCCGTGATTGACGGCCCAAGAGCAGAGCCTCTGAGCTTCTCGGCAGAGAAGGAAGGAGCCCGTGCCCCCCTGCTTGTTCACGTAGAACATGGCCACTTGATTGTCCGTCTGGACAAGGACGGACTGGTGAGAAGTCAGGTGGGAGAAAGCCTTGAGCGCCAGACGAATCGCTCTGAGCTCCAGGAAGTTGATCTGCTGAGCAGACTCCCACGCGGTCCAGAGACCCTGAGTACATGCCCCTTGGCAATGTGCTCCCCAACCCAGGAGGGACGCATCTGTCGTCAGCACTTGAGCCGGCTGAGGTGACTGAAAAGGCATGCCGAGTACCAGGTTCGGCCGATGAAGCCACCACTGGAGAGAAGAGGCCAGCGGCTCGGAGATGCGCACTAAGTCGGCTAGGCCGCCCGAGGCTTGTTGCCACTGCTTGCGAAGGCACCATTGAGCAAGCCGCATATTCAGGCGGGCATTGGGGGTCACATGGACGGTGGAAGCCATATGGCCGAGCAGTCTCAGGAAGCACCTGGCGGAGACCAGGGACTGGCTGCGAAAACGGCTGGCTAGGTCCATGAGTCGTTGAGCCCTGTCGAGAGGCAGGAAAGCTCGCGCCTGTGGAGTGTGCAGCCTTGCGCCGATGAACTCGAGATCCTGTGAGGGGAGCAAAGTGGACTTTGCGAAGTTTATGACAAAGCCCAAGTACTGCAGAAGAGTCACCGTGCGGTGTGTGGCGTTGGTGACCTCCGGAGCGGACGCTGCTCTGATGAGCCAGTCGTCGAGGTACGGAAAGACATAGAGGCCGTGAGGCCGGAGATGGGCCGCCACCACCGCGAGACATTTTGTGAAGACTCGCGGTGCGGAGGACAGGCCAAAGGGCAGTACCCTGTACTGGTAATGATTTCCTGCCACCACAAACCTTAAGTATTGGCGGTGGCTTGGGTGGATGAGGATGTGCGTGTAGGCATCCTTTAGATCCAAGGAGCATAGCCAATCTCCCTGCTGGAGGTAGGGCAGAAGGATTCCAAGGGTAAGCATCTTGAACTTTTCCCGCACGAGGAACTTGTTGAGGTTGCGCAAGTCCAGGATGGGTCTGAGGCCTCCTGTCCTTTTTGGTATTAGAAAATACCTGGAATAAAAGCCTTGACCTCTCAGGTGGTGGGGCACCGGTTCCACAGCCTGTTCCTGTATGAGACTTGCTAACTCCTGAAGGAGTAAGTCCCTGTGTAGAGGGAGTCTTGGAGGTTCTCCCGGAAAATAAGAGGGAGGGACCTGGTGGAAGTGGAGAAGATAGCCTTCTCGTACGACCTGAAGCACCCAGGCATCGGAAGTGATATTGGACCACCTGTGGGCGAAGTGAACCAGCCGGCCTCCGGTGCTGGGAGGAGCCAGCGGAGGGGGAGAAGCTATGCTGATGAAGTCAAAAACCCCCACCCTGCTGAGCAGGGGCTGGTGGTGCAGGCTTGGGGGTTTGCTGCCTACGGGACCCGTTACCCCGTCCCTTGGCCTGCTGGCCCTGTTGGGGAGCTGCGGAGGCCTGATATTGAGGGTAGTGTTTATAGGCAGCCGCCTTTCTCGGGTAAAAGGACTTCTTTCCCGAGCCCTTCTTCTTTTGGGAAGGGGCGGAGGTCTTTCTAGAAAGCCTAGTCCTGGTGAGAGTCTCCGTCTCGATCTGTGCAGCCTTTTCCGCCATGGCCTTGCCAAAGAGGTTCTCACCTCAGCAGGGGACATCGACCAACTTGTCCTGCACCCAGGGTTCAAGGTCAGACGACTGAAGCCAAGCCTGTCGGCGGGCACCGATGCCGGCTGCGGCCACTCGAGCCGATGCTTCAAAGCCATCATAGGCTGCTCGGGACATGAATTTGGAGCATTCCCGAATACCAGTTGTCAAGGCTAGGAACCTCCGCAAAGGTTCCTCGGACAATCCAGCGGAGAAGCCGACTAGTTCTTTAGCCAGGTCTCGGAGATACATGCCCATGTAGAGCTGGTAGGTCTGGACACGACAAGCAAGCATAGAGCCCTGGAAACACTTCTTACCAAGGCCATCCAGGTTACGGGCTTCCCTGCCAGGGGGCACCGAGGAGTGCATCTTTTGGCTCTTAAGCCTATGCATGGCCGATTCCACTACCATGGAATGGTGTGGTAGCTGTGCTTTTTGGAAGCCAGGACTCTTGCGGACTCGATAGATGGAATCGACCCGCTTGCTTAAGACCGGCGAGGAGGCCGGACTCTCCCACATGCGGAAGAGTAGTCGTTCCAGCATGGGAGGAACCGGTACAGTAAAGTGTTCCCTGGCGGGAGAGTCATACTGGAGGGCGTCGAGCTCTTTGGCTCGAGGCTCCTCCTCGGGATCCGCAGGGAAGGCCAAAGCCTTGGCCATGTCCCTGACGAAGTCCGAGAACCGGGCATCCTCCGGAGGGGACTGCTTCCGAGGTTCGGACTCAGGTGAGTCCGAGGGGACACACCAAGTCCGAAAGGAATCAGGTGACTCTTCCTCTTCAGACTCCCAGACCGACTCCGAGGAGGAATCGGTGGGGTCGGCTCGGGCGGGCGCAGACGTCGGCCGCCCCGACACCGAGGGAGTCGGCGTCGACGACTTCGGTCCCGAACGGGAGGCCGAGGGTGACCTTGACCGAGGATCGACTCAAGTTCGCATGGACTCGAGGATCGGCTCGGTCTCCGGGGTCGACTTAGACGTCGACGTCCCGGCGGTCGGGGCAGCGGCGCCAGCGAGGCTAGCGATCAGTGCCCCCTGCTGGTCCATGAAGGCAGACAGTCTGCTCTCCAAGGCCGTCAACCTGAGTCCGACCTCAGGTGACCCAGCAGCCCCCGACTCGGGCCCCGACGGCGTCGGGCCCGACGTCGGCAGTCTCGGAGGCGAGTCCAGGAGGACTCGAACCGAAGGAAAAAAGAGAAATATATTAATAAAATCAACTTTTTCGCGGGGACACGACGGGTACGTCTGTAGGGCTCCGCGGAAAAAAGAAGACTGGCTAAGATGGCACCCTTGGGCGGGAAGGAGACCGCACATGCGCGCTGCAATTCCCAAAGGCTTTCTTTGAAAGCTGGGGAAAATTGCTCCGCGAGGGCTCCGTCGGCGCCGACGTCACCCATATGTGAGGACTGACTTCCTGCTTGGTCCTGGAGAATAAGCCAGCCACAGTCTCCTCAGTCTTCATAAGGGTTGCAAAGGAGTATTCCTCTTTGGGCCTGCCCATTCTGGCATGTGCCAATGGCTGTGCACCCTCCATTTTTAAAAGAGTTTGCAATGAGGTCAGCAAGCGGCAATAGCCGGGTTGCACAATTCTAATGATGCAGGTCAACTCTACACTCTCTCTCCTTCCAGAACACTGGGCTACCAGACTCCACTCTTGCAATGGTACCTCAGTGCACTCTCTTTTTAAAGGGCTTGCAATGATATCAAATGGCACTGGCAAGGTAACACAATTCCAGCTCTATGGGTCAACTCTACATTCTTCCACCCTCCAGAGCACCAGGCCACCAGATTCCACGCATCCCAGTCAGTATTTTTCTTTTTACCACCACCTTAACAGTTTCCAAATGTTTCCTGTGGCCAGTCCAACCATTAGGCTAACTAGGCAGCTGCCTAGGGTGGCAACTTTTGGGTAGTGGCAAAGAGTAGGGCATTCAAAGCTAAACAATAAATTTTGACAGTCAAGGGTGGTGCAAAGCTTAAGATCTGCCTAGGGCGCCATCTTGAACCAACTCAGGAGTTGGCCTTGGCTGAGTCTTTCAATTCTTTGATTCTAAATTTTCTTGAATCTTCTTTGCAGAACTCTAACTCAGAAAGATTCTTAGGTTATCTTTCAGTCACTGCATGCTTAAGATCTTTCCAAAGATTTTTAATAATATTCAAGTCAAAGGACTGTGAAGGAGATTCAAAAACCTTCCTCTTTTTTTTTTCCTGTAACGTACTTCACGGTTGATTTTGAGATATGTTTTGATCATTGTCTTGCTTAAACATCCATCCAGAGCAGGAGTAAGGCACAGGCAAACTAGGCAAGTGCCTAGGGCCAAAATATTTAGGAAAGGCATTCTCAGATGCACTGGTTCAATGGCTCACAAGGCAAATATTTGCCAGGGTAAGTCAGCTGCTGGCAGAAAGAAGAAAGGGTGGGGGGGGGGGGGCTCTTAGCCACTGTTGCCCACAGTGGTCTATCTACTTTTTCCCCTGTGCACTGTCCTCTAGTCAGCTGGAGAACTCAGGAGCAGCACTCCTGTCCCTGCAGCTCCTCCTTCTGCTGGTCTTCATCTGCACTTTGTTTGAGGTGTTTTGAAATGCACAGGTATTATGGTGGATGGCTTAATGTGTTTGCCTAGGGCCCACTAACAGGTTAATCTTGCACTACATCCAAGCTCTTTTCAGTTTCAATTTCTCCACTGACTGGGAGATATTAGCTTCTAGGATATGTTGATATTTAGTTCAATCTATTTTTCACTGTGCCACCGGCTGCCACATCATCGCAAAGCACAATACTGTATATCCAGTCTTGTGCTTAATGGTTGGCAAGATGTTCTTTTCTGCAAATGTTCCACCCTCTTTTTCTCAAATCTGTCTTGTGTGGTTGCACCCAAACATTTGAAGCACTTTGTTCCAAAGGATTTCAGGCCTATCACGGTTATCTTTTGCATACTTTAAATGACAACTTTGGAGATGAGGTTGCAGAAAAAGATTTGCTTCTGACAACTCTCCCATGCAGATCGCTGTTGTACAAGCAGTGCTCTATTGTGGAAATATGGACAACTATTTCAGTTAAACATTTCAGCAGGTCATTTGCAGTGGTATCTGTGTGATCTGTTGTGCAGATCTGACCAGTTTTTGTTGGTTCTATTGGAGATTGTTTTTCTGGTCTTCTATTTCTTAGCAATGTTTCAGACACCTGAAATTGCTAGCTAGAAGTATTTAGAGTTTGTATAGCCTTCCCTTTATTTACAAGAATGAATTAACTTCAAATGCTCAGGCATCTGGTTATTGAAAGCAGACAGAATAATAATGACTAGCTGAGAGTTCTGAAGGGTCAGAATATCTGCTCAATTGTGAAATTGCCTTCACTTGACTAATGGAAGGCCTAACAAGTAACTAACCTTTTTGGGCCTTATTTAAAACTTTAAAAAAGTAATGATGAAACAACTGGAAGGGTGTCCAAACCTTTGTACCTGCCATGTTCACTCATCATTTTCAATCTGTTAAAAATCAGCAAATGAATAGTGATAATGCATTACGAGATGCTGGGCCCAATATTCAGCGGCGGTGGCTAGTGCTGTGCCACTGGCTGCCACGTCACGGCTAGCCGTCGCCGCTGAAGACTAACCGTGGATATTCAATGCTGGGGCCATATCCTGCCATTGGCACCGAATACCTGGGGTAGCCACAGAACCCAGAAGCTAACCGGGAAGTGGCAATATTGATTAACTGTCTGGTTAGCTTCCGCGGGTTAGCCTTTGCCGTGCATGACTTTATCCACAAATCGCTAACGTGGCAGCAGCTCAATATCGCCACTGCCTGGTTAGCGGTACGTGCTGCCTCCATTCTGCCCCGGAACTCCCCAATACTAACCATGTAGCGACAGTGTGTGTAGCGATGGCACCCGCGGATATCCAGCAGCACTAACCATCTTAGCGACGCTGAATATCCCACTAACTGGCATTTGAATAACCCCCCTGCCATGTTTAATTCTGTGCTATGCAGAGACCGTATCAACTTCTGTCCACCAAGAGATTTATTGAAACATAATTTGGACAGGGCTGCCTCAACCTTTACACATTAGCAGATTACTTTACAACTCTTGCCACTGTCCCTTCTTTTGAGGCTTTGAACAAAGAAGCATTTAAGAACTTATTAAGAATTTATTATTCCTTACAAGGACTGAAGCAGCACAGCAGAATGCAATAACATGATGTTGCTATTCTTTATTCAGTTCTGCTGTGGTACAGCTTACATGATATAACCCTACTGTACATGCAAAAATAGTCTCACCTAGCGCATGGCTCCTGGAGAGGCTCTTCCTGGAATCAGTGTAAATTTAATAAGATGATACTTTATATACCAGTTAGTGTCCTTTCCTTGAGTCCTGCTAGACCAGTCCAAACAAGTGGGTTGTGTTCCCCTACCAGCAGATTGGTGGAGACAAAACAACAATGACAAGCCCAGGTTTCAATGACATCACTCTCATGCCTCAGCCACCAAAGGTCTCTCAGTATTCATCCCAAAGCATATGGGGGAACCATTGATGTTGAGAGGTATGGCTTTGCGTATATAAAACTTGTGCCAATTTTTTCACCTCATTGGATTCTGAGGCTCTTTTCTCCTTCCATGTTTATATATATATACTTCCGTATTTCGATATACACTGGATGTGATTATGTACATATTTGTGGAGTGATTTTTTTTTTTACTTGACTTATGGGAGATAAATGGCAAGCCTCCCACAACCTCAATTGTGGGCAACAAGGAGTAAGCAACAGTCGAGAACTATGTACAGGAAAGCAGAAACAGAAGGATGTCAATAGAAAATGAACCTGCAGAGTCAAGTACAAAAATCATGGCAGATACAAGGGTACGGCAGCAGAAGAATAGAGCAAATACAGTTTCAGGGGTAGGCCATGGACTGGTCTAGCAGGACTCAAGTAAAATGTCATCTTCCATATTGTCCTGCTAGACCAATCCAGAGAAGTGGGATGTACCAAAGCTACATCTCCACTGGGCGGGAATAAAAAAACAGCAGCTTGCAAAACCCTTGGGCCAAGGCTGTGTCCGCCTGCAAGCGGACATCCAAGCAGTAATGCTTGACAAAAATGGAAAGAGATGCCCACTGCGACGCTCCTGCCCCCGCCCTAGGGCTAATGGACAGGAGTGGCCTATTGTCCCGTGAGGAATGGAGTTGAACTGTTCCCTTGGAATGATGGGTAATGTAGTTTGTTCTCCCTTCTCTCAGGAATAAATGTAGTTGTGCCAGAGACGGTAAGGCTTTTGCAAGAATATTTATTCGTGTTGGGGAAATTCCTCCAGTGCATCAAAATTCAAATACATGAACATAAATGGTGCTTTTAAATAGGAACAGAAGAAACTCAGGAATATAAGACAACCAAAAATAGGATTAACTTTCCTTCTTATGGAGCTTAACTCAGCTCTGCCTCAAAAAGTGACTCACATACATTGCAGCCTCATAACAGTCACTGTTGCTTTCACAGTGTGAGCTCAAACTCAGGTGCAAATGATCAAGTTTCCAAGCACGGCAGCAGAAACTACCACGTTGTATTCTTTCCATACAAAGTATAGCAAGCTTCTTTATACTGTTATTTCCTTACAGCATATTGAACAGTCCATGCTACAATTGTCAGAGTTTGTAGAAGGTAAGGCATAATCTATCTGCATTAAATCTTCTGACTGCACAGAACTAGTGTCCTCATTCAGCTTTGGCTGTCTGCCTGCTTTCAACTCTAAGAACTGTTTAAACTCCTGGAGGAGCAATTCAGCCTGTTCATTTCCTGACAAACCAGTTGTCAGCAAATACTGGGTTTCTCTCCCGGTCAGTAATGCTTCCCCCTTCAGCTCTTGGCTTAAATAAATCAGGGTAACAATTGGGATCCTTTAACAAAGCCCCAAACATAGGAGATTGAATTTTACCTTCTCTATCTGACTCCTATTGGAACTGCTTTCTCTCTGCCAGGCTCCTCTCCTCTTAGGTAGCTCATAAGCTTTCCAGCTGTGAGTGCTTCTGGGTCTCTCCGGTCCAAACTGTATCCCATAGAATGAGTTACCTTTTGCAGGTGTCTGCCTTGGAGGCTTTCTATTTGAGGGCTCTGCCTTTTCTCAGGACTCTAAACCAGGGCTCCGTCCACTTCTCACAGGACTTCCTTTCACAGCACATGTAAAAATCCTTGCAGGTCCTCTGTTGCTACCAGGCTCAGACGTGCATCCAAACTGCTTCCTGGACTTGCACTCACTGCTTGACTCGGTCTCACCCAACGTTCCAAACGTCCTCTCACAGCTCGCCTGTTCACCGGCCCTCTGCTCACAGGTCATCTGCTCATGGCTTTTCTTTTTCTGTCTCTGTTTCTCTTTCTCTTTAGCAGCGTCATTCACCACTTCAAAAAGGGATTCTTTTCCAGCCACACCCCGTCCAAACCCTGGGTGTGCCCAATCAGCACTGCTCAACTCCTCCCCTGGGCTGGTCTCCATTCTCAGCCCAACAGAAGAGGGTTGTTTTCTTCTAGGATTGAAAATCCTGTGTAAATCCTGCTGCTTTTCAGGATTTCCTTCAGTCTCTATTTCCTCAGGAAGGCGCTCTTCACCACACCACGCTGCTGCCCGACATGTCTACAAGAGCTACCATCCTCTGCTCCTCCCATGAGGATGCTTGTGCTTGGATAGAATGGGCGCGCAAACCCTTCAGAACCAGCTGGTTCTGCAGCAGATACACCAAGGCAATGGCCTCCTTAATTCAGTGCCCCAAAGTAGGCTTGGCTGCCGCTCCACCCTTGCATGGGCCAGCTAATAGCACAAAAAGATGGTCTGACTTGAGAAAGAAATTTGTAACCTCCAAGTACTGGAGAAGCACCCTCCAAACATCCACAAGGCGAAGATCCTTATCCTTCCCCCGACACTGCTCTGTAGAGGAGGAGGACAGGCAAACCACTTGGTTCATGTGAAATGGAGAAAGCACCTTAGGCACGAAAGAAGGCACAGGCTGAATGGAAATGGCCTTCTTTGAAAAGGATAGCTAAGGATCCCGGCAAGACAGCATGCAGCTTGGAAATCCATCTTGAAGAACAAATTGTGACCAAGAAGACTATCTTCAGCATCAAATCCTTAAAGTAGCATGCTTTAACAGCTCAAGGGCACTGCCACCAGGATCCTGAACACCAGACACAGATCTCAGGAAAGGATCAAGGCCTGGAGGGGAGGATGCAGATGCCGAATCCCCTGGAGAAAGCACAAGACGTCTGGAAGCAAGGATAGAGACTTAGACACTGGACCTTGGAAGCAGGCCA
Organism: Ichthyophis bannanicus; assembly: GCA_033557465.1. Taxonomy (NCBI): domain Eukaryota; kingdom Metazoa; phylum Chordata; class Amphibia; order Gymnophiona; family Ichthyophiidae; genus Ichthyophis; species Ichthyophis bannanicus. The sequence continues at coordinate 406,506,797 of CM066035.1, read as the reverse complement.
AAGCTGCCATCTGAACATTCAGGGAGCTAAGGGAAAGGCCCTTCTCCAGACCATTCTGTAGACAGGCCAAAAGAGATGGCAACTTGGCTGCCTCAGAAGCCAACTGTTGCAAAAGAGGCACAAGATCCATACATATGCTAGCTTGGCAGATCTCCTTCAGGCTCTGTACAGAATAGAGACCACTGCTGGAGAGTAGCCCTTATGCGCTAACTGCCTCCTTCCAAGATCCAGGCCGTAAATGAGATGGGAAGCGGGTTCTCCAGGGTGCTCCATCCCTGCTGCAATAGACTCAGAGATAGAGGCAACCAAAGAGGCAGCACGTGCAGGAGCCGCTTCAGGTCTCCAAACCATGCTCTTCTCAGCCAATCAGATGCCACCAAAACAATCCTGCCCAGGTTGCGGTCCATATGCCGAAGCGCACGCCCCACTAGGGGCCAAGGAGGAAACACGTATGGCAGGCACTGACTTGTCCAAGGCTGGGTCACGGCAACAATGCCCTTGGACCTCGACTCCATGTGGCGACTGAAGAAGCGGCAATCTTTGGCACTGGAGCAGGTCACCATCAGATCTATTTCAGGGCAACCCCAGCGGTGCAGAAACAACTCAAATGCCTCCTAACTCAAATCCCACTCTCCAGGGTCCAGAGAGTACTGGCTGAGGAAGTCCACTTCCACATTGTCCACCCCAGCAATGTGCTGAGCCGACAAGGTTCAGAGGTTCTTCTCTGCCCAAGAAAACAGGAGAGCCATCTCCAGAGCTACCCCGGTATTCCTCGTGCTGCCTTGCCGATTGACATAAGCCACTGCTGTGGCGTTGACTGAAAACACTCGAACTGCCCGTCCCTCGATCATGGTCTGGGAACACAGAACAGCCATCCTGATTGCCCTTGCCTCGATGTGGCTGATGGGTCACATTGCTTCTCTGTGGCTTCAATGACCCTGGGCCGTATAGTCTTGACAAAGGGCTCCCCAGTCTGAGACTGGTATCCGTCGTCAGGAGAATCTAGGAGAAATCATCCAGTGGCATGCCCTTCCTCAGATGATAGGGCTGCTGCCACCATCACAGGCTGGACTTCAAGATCAATGAGAGCGGGAGCCTATGCTCGAACTCCTGAGAACTCAGGGACCACAGAGTCAACAAGGACTGCTGTAGTGGTCGTATGTGAGCACATGCCTATGGCACCATCTTTATGGTCGCCACCATCAATCCAAGGAGCTGAAGATAATCCCAGACTCTGGGAGCCTGCTGTGCACAGAACAGCGCCAGACAACCCAATGGCCTTTCTCTCCTGGCAGGAAACTCTGCCCACTTGAGTATCAAAACATGCTCCCAGAAACTCCAGGGACTGGGAAGGCCACAACTGTTTTTTTTCCCCGACTGAGCACCCAGCTGAGGCTTTCTAAGAGCACCACTTAGGACATCACTCAAAATACTTCTGAAAGGGATCGGCCCGAATGAGCCAGTCTCCAGATAAGGATGAACACAGATCCCTTGGCGCCATAGCACCAAAGCCACCACCACCATGACCTTGGAGAACATCTTCGGGGCGGTGGCGAATTGATAGCGAGAGCCAAGCATGGCAACATGCAGATACTTTGCTGAACTGCCTGGACCGGAATAAGAAAATACGCTTTGGCTAGATCCAGAGAAGTGAAGAACTCCCCTTGGTGCACCACTTGACTCACTGAGCGCAAGATTTCCATCCGGAAGCACAGGATACATAAGTGCTCATTGACTCCCTTGAGGTCCAGAATGGGCCTCAAGGAATCATCCTTTTTGGACACCATGAAATAGATGGAGTATTTGCCCTTGCCTTGCTCATCCGGCGGGAAGGGCATCACTGCCTTTAGGTGCAACAACTTGTCCAAAGTGGTCCTCACAACGGTACTTTGATCACAGACCCACAAGAGGAGATGATGAAGGCATCCGGAATCAGCTCTTTGTATTCCGGTGCACAGCCATACTGAATACTATCTAGCACCTAGTGATTCTTGGTAACCTAGGCCCATTCCTGAAAGAAAAGACAAAGCCTGTGTCCAACTGGAGGAACCAGGGAATGGGTCCCCAAACCTTCAATGAGCAGCCTGGGAAGGTCCTCCTCTGGAAGAGACTGAGTCCCTGGGCCCACATGCTCCATGAAAAGACTGAGATCAAGAGTCTCGAGACCCCCAGGAATCTGGTCAGTGTGCTCTCAGTGGATGGACTGAGGCTGACGAGAAGGGGCAGCTGCCCACTTCACAGGTCCCTTAGACTTGTCTTCTCACCCAGGTCCTTCACCAGCTTCTCCCAAATCATCTCCAATCAGAAACTTCCCCTGAAAAGCCAGTTGGGCCAAATGGGCTTTGGAAGATGTCTGCTGCCCAGTGCTGGAGCCAAATCCAGCGCCATGACACCGTCATCAGGGCACCATCCCTGGCTGTCAAACGTACCAGGCCATACATGGCATCAGAAAAGGTGGCCGCAGAAGAATCCAAAAAGGGGTAGTATCATCGGGCAGAAGAGATTGAATCCACTGGTGCAGGGCTTGAGACATCAAGCTGGTACATACCACCAGCTGCAGAATAGCTGCCATCACAGCAAACTGACTCCTCAACAAATAATCCACTTTATGGTCCAGAAAAATCAATGCTGCCAGTTCCGCATTCCAGAATAGGGGGATGACACCAGCCTCCTCACAATCTTCTGAAGGCGAGAGTACTTCTAAATCCATGTCAGAGCCATCTGAATCCAAGCCATAGTCAAATTTCTGACAGCTCCCAGCTCTTCCCATCTCCAAGGGGTGCTCTATGTCAGGGATATTTAGCCAAAGGCAATTGAACAGGACTTCTACTCTCCTCCTGTCCCACACGAGACTGCACCCGGGGGAACCCAGAGGCCGCAGGATCTGAATTTCCATGCCAGAAGGATCAGACCTGCTGCAAAAAAAAGAATTCCTGGAAGGACAATCCAGAGTCTGAAAGCTCTCCTCTCAGAAATGACCCCCTAACACCAGGGGGCACAGCTGCCATAGACTCCTAGAGAGCTGGCTAGATATCCTTACCCATAGCAACATCCGTCACCTCCTGGCTGAGGCAGGCAAGGCTGGACTAACTTCATCCCCCGGCTGAAAGAGGGGAAGCTGGCCCTCCAGGGACGACTCAGAAACTGTCATGCCAGAAGAGCAAATCCAGAGTCCAGAGATGAGGCATCTCGCTTGCCACCGGTCAATGTTTCCAAGAAAAAAAAAAGAGAGTTAAGGCAAGTATCACAACAGCATGCGCTAAGGCTGCGATGGTCCAAAGATGCGTATTAAGTGTGCTTTTACTGTGGCACATGCTAACTGAGCTTTTATGGCAGCGCACGTTAACTGTACTTTTACTGTAATGCACATTACAGGCCACTTGGGCGAAATGCGTGTACAGACCGCGCGACCGTCACGCGCCCAACAGAAAAAAATGCTACTAGTGTGTGCAGAAAATGGTGGGAAACCCCCACACTATGCCAACAGTCATCAGCAATCTACCCTGAATTGTGTCTCACACAGACGGAATTGGGAGTCAACAAAGACAATGACGAGGTCAAGCCTTGGTACTCACCCTGTGAGAGCCCCAGGCAGAAGATCCATGCTGGGCTCAGCTCTTCTCCCATAATACTGTTCACTGGCCTTTGCAGCACTGTGTTTAAGATTACCAGTAGGCAGATCCCTCTGAAAGCCTTCTGCAATCTTTGGGAAAGGGCAGAGGGAAGAGAGGATGAGTGAGGGGGCATCAAAACTATGCAAGGCTTCCGCACTCTTCCAGATCCTTCCAAATCCTTACAATTTTCTGGCTGCTCAACAGGCTCGTAGCATGATAGTAGCGTGGAGCTCAACCAATTTTCCTTCCTTCTATGGCTACCGAAAAGACTGCAGTCTAGTGGAGACTCCCACTTCATGCTCAAGTGAGAGAGTCACCCTCAAGGTGGTCGTTCATGAATGTTTATTCAATCTTTTCTTCTCATTCCTCAGATTTCTTCAAAGAGGAGAAAAACCATCCACCATCTGCTGGAGACAAAGAAATACTGAAGGGACCTCTGGTGGCAGAGGCGAATATAGGTATGGGAGTGATGTCATTTAAATCTGGACTTTTCATTGATTCTTTGTCTCCACCAATCTACTGGTAGGGGAACACTGGTCTAGCAGGACTATATGGAAACAGACTTTACAGCATGGATAGAAAACAATTCAAAATGTATTTCACAAAGGTAGGTAGCATATCAAAACAAATGCAATCTGTAACTCACTCTACTGGCCTGTCATTAACATTTAAGCACTCTTCTCACTAATAATGTCCTTACCAGCATAAAAATAAAAGGTCATCAAAAAAGTTACAGGTGCCATTGGTTTCAACTCAGCTAATGTAATACATCTTTGACCAGCTATTGAGAATTTAATTTCCCTCAACAGGACAGCATATCTTACCAAAAACTCTGGCTACAAATCCAAGAGGGAACTGGGAAGCAAAGAGTGTGAGGAACCAGGGGGCAGCATAGAGGCTAGGGTTGATTTCATTCTCTTCAAGATGATTGTAAAGGTCTCTGTGATAGTCATGCAGGAGTCTTGACAACTGGTACATCTGGATCTGATTGAAGGAAGGAAGAATAAAGCTATTAACCTCTTTTTAGTGGAAGTCACTTATCTTTTATTACCATATTTCAGAATTTGCCTAGTATACAACAGTATTTACAATGGGTTTCCATTCAGTAAGGTACGTTTGCGCCCATAAGAAAAAAACAGTAAGCCAACAGTCTAGAGCAGTGGCTTGCAATCCAGTCCTTGGGACATATCTAGCCAGTCTAGTTTTCAGGATATCCATGATGAATATGCATGAGATAGCTCTGCATATATTGGAGGAGATACATGCAGATCTATATCAAGCACATTCATTATAGAAGTCCTGAAAACTAGACTGGTTAGGTATGCCTTGAGGACTGCATTGAGAACCATTGGTCTAGAGCGAGAACTAACATTTTTGCTAATAGAACATGCTAAGTATATAAGCTTTCTAGTTTTGTTTATTTTAGCAATAACATAAGGGAATTTAATCATGAACCAATTAAGGAATATCCTTATGAGAACAAACCGGCATCTTGCCAAAAGATAATCCTTGGAAAATTCAAATCCTTTCTATTTTATTTATTTAAATATCTATTTCTTTAGGACATGTTTACTAAGCAGTTATTGTGAAACAATGCATGCTAAAAACAGTCCTGCGGTAAAAATCTCACGCTGCTTAACATGGACTGGGGCAGGATCGGGGAGGATTATGGGCAGAGGATGGACATGGGCAGAGGTGACAGCAAGCATATGGTGCCTTCCACCTGCTGTCCCGACTGCCAATAGCGTGAACCATAGAAACATGACAGCAGAAAAAGACCATATGGCCTATCTAGTCTGCCCTTCCGTATCAACTACTACAGACCCTTTTGTTCCTTTAGAGATCTGTGTTTATCCCAGGCTTTCTTGAATTCAGATACTGTGCTCGTCTCTACCACCTCCACTAGGAGACTGTTCCATGCATCTACCACTCTTTCCATAAAGAAATATTTCCGCATATTACTCTTGACTCTGTCCCCTTTCACCTTCATCCTATGCCCCCTCATTGCAGAGCTTTCTTTCAATTGAAAGAGGTTCTCCTTCTGTGCATTTATGTCATGGAGGTATTTAAACATCTTTATCATATCTCTTCTATCCCACCTTCTTATGCTATAAAAGCTGGTGGTCAGGTAGCATGACTGCTGCCCCAAACCCCACCCCAAAACAAAAACCCAGCGCCAAGGACTGATGATAGCAATATCCTTTCAGCTCCCCAATCACAGCACCGATGTCAGCCGTACTCTTTCACCCACAATCACAACCCTGACCTCCACTTTACCTTCTCATCCCCCAAATCACTGCCCCGATGACAGTCATACGCACCCACTCCCATGATCACATCCCTCCATGACAACCTCCCTCAGTTCAATATCTGACCCTCCCTCCATCCTCTGACACATATCCAAACTTCTCCCTGGTAGTTTAATGGATGGGGCAAAAGCAGACCCCCTCCGCTCCTGCCTCGTTATAGCCCAGGTTCATAATGACAGATCTGACCCCTAGATGAACTCTCACAGCATTACCACCAGGGGGCAATCTGCCAATTAACGTACATCAAAATGCTATAGCATGCATTAAAAATTCTTTATTAAAATGAATGTGTAAAATTAACTGAAAAAAACACCCAGACATCAGGAAGATTTGTGGAAAAAATGAAACTAAGCAAATTGTATGTGCCATTGTGCGGCAACTGAATGAGTAGGAAAAACAAAGGTGGTTCTAAAGTGACCAGATATGAACTGGAAATTAGAGAACATCGATACAAGATACCCCTTGAGTACAATGGGGGTACACACTATGGGAAGGCGGGCACATCAGGCTGAAGTATTATGTTTTAAAATAAGGTGCTTGAGTTCACAATCATTAGAAAATCTGTCTCGGGTTGCTTAATGTTCCTATAATATACTTGGTTCTCTCCTGCTAGTACTTCAAGGAAATTTTAAAACTTCCTAACAACGATGCTATTATTTTTCAAAAATGCTTCTATGTTGCTAGATCCTCTTCGGAGGCAGCCGAGGGTGTGAGAAATTTACAGTATCTTCACTAGGGATCTGGATTTGACTGTCACATGGTCTACCCTGGTGGTCACCTTGTCTTCAGAAAAGTATAAGCTATTAGTATTAAAGATCTATTTCAAAGGTGTATGGTCAAAGGATCAAGGTGTTTCCTGATGTGGCTCACACCACTCAGAGTCGCTGAAAAAAATGTCTGGACCTGAAGGCATGAACACATGATTTAGGAGCTCCATGTGACCTTCCAGGGTAGGAAGCATGTGCTGTTTGATCCTAATCAATTGGAGAAGTTTCTTTTGTCTAAGAATAAGGATTAATGGAATAAAATGATGTTTTTTGCAGTATTCAGTATTAGAATAGAATAGTGGGGTAAAGGATATTTGGAACTATTAGTAAAGGGAGGAGTGGCCTAGTGGTTGGGGCAAGTTGCCTCAGGCCAGAAGGTCAAGGGTTCAAATCCCACTAGAGGACAGCAACCTTGGGCTGGAAGGATTGAGGTTTCTAGTCCCACAGGTGCTCCTTGTGGTCTTGGGCAAGCCACTTAACCCTTCATTGCCCATGTTCCCTGTAAGTGTTAGTGCATGTCTCATATCCCCACATGTTAAATGTATCCCCCAATTGTGTTATGACCACTTTGATTGAAGGATAAGGTGGTATAAAAAACTGTCTAAATTAATTAATTAATCCACTTTCTTTTCTTGGAGTGTTTGCTATTCTCAAATTTTTCTCTCCCTCTGAAGGAAAAATAAACGTTCAGATTTGTTCTTATTCCGCCATGAGTTGACATCATTAGGCAAGGATCAGCTTGCTTTCATGAGAGACAGAATTGAGCATAACTCATATGTTATGTCTTTGTTTTAGAACAGAGTTGCCATAAATAAGATGTTCCACATTCCATATTCTTTATTCCTATAAGTCAGTGGCTTGGTGCTTCACTTTTTTCTCTACCCAGTTCTTCACATATTTTAGTTATGTTTCTTATTTTATTTTTATTACATCTGATGCTTGAGCAATAGAGATACGCACAGGCAAAAAACATTTTGGTTTGTTTTCAGATTATTTTTATTTTTTCCTGATTTTTGGGCGTTTTTTTATTTAGTTTGTTTCATACTTTTGTCTTAATAAAAAAATGTTTAACATGCATTAGAACATTTTAATGGGAGCAAATTGACTCAGGCAACTGAAATACAGCAATTATGGGCTGTGATGCTGCCCTTACACGTGCTCCTTGCTGTCTGGTGATCTCCTTCGGCTCAGCCGCAGCAAAGTTCTAGAAAAATAATCCCATGGCAGTTGCTCTATCGCTGTCTACTTACAAAGAATTCAAGGAAACAGATGCTGCAAGTACAGCACCAAAGAATGAGGAAAGATGCAGTGGTAGAGCTAGGGAAGAGATGTTTGGCAGAGAAGTCGCTGGGATTTCTCAGAGGCAAAGTCTGCCACAAATTATGGCAGACTACCTCCACAACAAACTCCTCACAACAACACAACAATGCTTTGTGCCACCCCGGCAAAATAAAGATACAGAAAAGAAACATCTATGGCACAACTTCAACCTAATAAATAAAACAGAAATACTAGACATCATCAACAACATCAATACCACTACCTCACCTCTCGACCCATGTCCTGTTACATGGCTAAAAAATCTACGCAACCAATTTGCTCAAACCATCCTACAGACAGTTCACTCCTCCCTTACGCAGGGGTACCTACCCCCTGCACTCAAACAGGCCTCTGTACGCCCTATCATAAAAAAGACCTCAATGGTGAAGACTCTCCCAAGCTCCTATCGCCCAATTGCAAGTATTCCATTTCTGGCCAAAATAATTGAAAAAAAGACATACATCATCAACTGCAAGACCATGTAGACGCACATGCACTGCTAGACCAACACCAACATGGTTTCCGCCCACAACACGGCATTGACACTCTCCTAACAGATCTCTTTAACAGACTCATTATTGGCCTGGACAAATCCCGACAGGGATTGTGCTACTGTTCCTTGACATAAGCACTGCTTTTGACTCAGTGTCTCACCTCATCATGCTAAACAGGCTAAGAGACATTGGTCTAACAGATAACGCATTAAAATGGTTCAAGTCATACCTCTCTGACAGAACCATGCAAACCATGCAAATCAGCACAAGGTATCCCTCAAGGCTCAGCCCTTTCCGAATTACTGTTCAACCTATAAATTCAACCAATCTGCAATCTACTACAGAAATGGAACATGCATTACCACCTCTATGCAGATGACATCATGTTCTATATGCCATTCAACACTAATAACCCAGACTTCTTGACTATAACAGATGTCTTCAATGCCGTGACAAACTTCTTAGCCAATATAAACCTCACAGTAAACAGAAGTAAAACCGAAGCACTACTCATATTCAGAAATCAAGAATTCAAGCCACCAAAAAAGATAATAACACAGGATACTGAAATATCAATAAAACAGATCAAATACCTAGGTATAACCATTGACAGCAACCTCAACATGGAAGCTCACATCAAGAATGCATCTAAACTGGGCTACTGGAAGCCAAAGCTCATCAAGCCCCTTCGACATCTTTTGCATGAGACCGACTTCAGATCAAAATTACAAGCCATAGTTACACCACACCTTGACTATGGAAACATCATCTACCAAGGTCTCACAAAATCTGCTCTATCCCCACTCCAACTAGTCCAAAACACTGCCGCCAGAATCCTCACCACCAGTTTGACAATGTTACATATAACACCAATCCTAAAAAACCTACACTGGCTCCCAATAGCACGGCAAGCAAAATACAAAGCCATCATCACCACCTTCAAAGTCATTCACAATCTATCAGCTGCCTGCTTCTCTGACCTGATCACAACATACACAAGACCAAGAAGAGCATCCAATCAGAACCTCCTGATCTCTGACTTTTACTTCACAACTATGGATCCTCTGTGCCTATCTCATGCGTTCTTGAAATTCTGTTAATGTTTTGGCCGCCTCTACCACCATCTCCCCCGGATGCCTGTTCCATCCATCCCCCACTTTCCTGTGAAGAAATACTTTCTAATGTTATTCCTGAGTCTACACTTTTTGACCTCTTGTGCTGATGATTTGGGAGGATCAGCCTACCTGCAGCGACATCATATCAGGCCTGTACTGTTTACGGAAGCCCAGGTCATACATAAGGAACTTCAGCATCTCAAAGGCCTGCTCTTCGCTCATGTGCAGAAGTAACACTCCAGCCACAAAGCTGATGCCTTGGCAGTAGCCCACTTCTTTGTCCAGCAAAGAGTACGCTTTCAGGAGGTTATACAGAGACAGCTGTCCCGCTCCCAGCTGGGCAGAAAAGTAGGGGTGAGTTGGAAATGTCCGTCCTAGTTGAAGAACAAGAGACACACATTTTTACTTCTGACACAGATATTTTAACACACAAGCGTATGAAACATCTTTTCCTTTCTCTTAAGAAAGTACTTCATTCCCGAGGCCCACAAAAATCAGTTTGCTGTTTTTGTATGCTCGCTGTCCAGCCTACTGGAGAATAAGCTGAGTTGCAGAGTGAGGCCAGGATTCCAAGTCCCAATGCTTCTTCAAGTATGGGAAGTGTCTAGAAAACAGAAGGCCAACTCATATTTTGGAATACAGCAAATAAGAGTGGTTTTACATATTCAAAACAAATATGGAAATTAAACATTAATGATAAGCCATATGAGCAAATATTCTTTGTGACTTCTGAAAACTGTTATGTGCTGGAGCTCCTCCAGTCCTAAAGTTCTCCATCCTTGGGTATTTACCATTATAGGAACTTCCTTCTTAGAGACAAGCTACAGTCAGCAAACTTCCATATACTGTAAGGAGTATGTCTGCCTTGCATGAAACTAGTAGCCTGTGCATTCCTGAAGGGGGAGGTACAGGATTGGATGGGAGGGGTCAGTGGCGTAAGTTACAATGAGGGATCCCTAGCAAAGTTTTACTGAGGGCCCTCCCATGCAGCTCCCCTCCCATGCAACAGGGGCAGCAAACTTACTTATTCCTGTTTGCTGCGCTGCCTCCGCTCTTTTGCCACGGGACTGGCAGCTGTTTTCCACCAGTCCAAAGTCTCACAGTGTGGCTGTATTGTGAGACTTTGGCCCAACAAGAAACAGCCGCCAGGTCCATGGCAAACTTAGAAGAGCGGAGGCAGCACAGAAAACAGGAAGAAATAAGGTTGCCACGTTGCCTTCCTGCCGCTGTGTGGGCCCCCTTTCTGCCCGGGCTTCCCCGCATTGCAGGGGCTGCTTGGGAGGAATTGATGCCAGTGGGAGCAGCCTTTCCTATAGATCACAGAAACAAGTGTGTATTAGAAGTGAGACACTACCAACTTATTCCATATCGATTCATCATAGGATGTGTACTTCATAGATAGTCAAAGTCCAAATCACCTTTAATGAAAATACCAAACTGAATTCCATGTTGAATAAAAACAGTATTTCCCTTTTTCAGGTAGGAGAAAGGAAAGGAAAAGGGCTAAAACTATACCATATATTTTCAATATTTGCTCCTAATCATGCTCAGAATAACAGAATTACTTTTCAGTGGGAATAAGGATGCTATGCAGACTCTGCTGGTTTCTGAGAATTTATAAACCAGTGTGAAAGATCTCTGGAACATGGATAGAGAGGTATGCTGCACAAAAGAGGTTTCATTCCTTGTGACAGACACGTCAGAGCACATTTTCCATAGGACGTGGAGAGGGGAATTCACATGTCCATGGCAGGACCTGAAGAAGGGTAACAGTATTTTAGAAGAAACTCTTCCATTTTAAAATAGATGCAGGACTGCACGGGTATGCTGCTCCTATGAGGAAGGCCACCCAGTTCTGTACCACAGGTTGGGCCCCACTTGATGCCCCTCCCCAACTTGTCACTTTAACTCTATCCCCTCTCTCCCCCCCCCCGAAGTACGTCAGCATATTTCCCACCCCAACCATTCCCCAAAGCATCACCGATCCCCCTACCATCCCCCGAAGGACACAGTCCCCCCCTCCCCAAGGGAGCCCCCGGCTCCCTCCAAGGCCCCCCAAAACCAAAATGCCTCTAAGCCCCCCCCCCCACCCCCGGAAACTCAAGGTGCCTATAATGCCCCTCGCCCAGCAGGCCACCCACCATCTGATTCCCATCTCCGGGCTTATCTTGAGTCACTGTTGTTCAGTTGGAGCAAGCGCAATGCCCACTCACTCCTGCTCAGCACGCAACCCCATCCAAACTGGCACTGATGACCCCTAGTGGAAAGCTTGTGGGACTATTTGGCGCCCTTCTGGATTGGGCCACATGCTAAGCAGGAATGAGTGGGCATCACTCCTGCAACCACTGAACATCAATGACCCCAGGTAAGCTCAGGGTGGGTATGGGGGGGGTGGAATGGAAGACCTGCTAGGAGAGGGGCACTAGGGGGACCTTGAGTTTCCAGGCAGGGGCTTAGAGGGCATGTTATTTCAGGGGGAGAGCTGGGGGGGGGGGTGCTAAGAATCAAGATACCCAAGCTCAGGTTTTTGACACTGTGACACTCAGAAATCACTGTGGACCTGATGTAACAGTTTTTTCCCATGTTGTGTTTTAAGACAAAAAAATATTTGCTCCCAAGTCTTCATAAAGGGCAACTCACTGATTCACACAGTGGCAGACTTGAACCAAATGTTATTGTCACCAACAATTAGAACAAATACTTATCTAAACATTGGCTCCAACTCTGCTTCAGTATTTTATTTTACTTTTTTGGAAAAAGAAACCCAAGACAGGTGCCTAATAGGGATGTACAGGCCCAAATATTTTGCCTTTGCATTGTGTTGTTTTTCAATAGTGCACTTTATGGCACAATAAAGCGCACTATTGCAGCTTTCGTTTCGTTACAGAAGTAGCCGAGTTCGGCTATGGATATCTTGCTCATGCATAGAAACAGAAAAAATACATTTACAAAAATGAACAGTGGCAATGCCTGCCACAACATGGCATGAAGCCCACTTCCGAGTCTTGAAATCAGCCAAGCTCAACTATACCTAGATCTACAAGGATAGAGTGTTGCTGGGCTGTCAGCTGTTTGAGGAGTTCCTTGTAAGAAACATCTGCAGGTTGTTGTTTGCCTGGTAGCCTGTGTCTCAGCCGATACTGCACAGCGAGAAACTGCCAGATTTCTCCCCGACGGCTCTTTGATGTACCTAAGGAAAAGAAAGAAGGAAAACAGCGAAGGTAAAGAAACATGTATTATACTGCAAAACTTCCAGACGAGCTGGATATCTGAAAATACACAAGGCCTAAAAATTCAGAATTTAGGCAACATATTACAAAACATGGCCGCATTTGAATAGAGTAGCCCACGTGCATCATGTGGCTCTGCTGTACATATATAGTTAAAGGATCTTCCAGAACTTTCTGGTAACTTTTTCATGCAGATGAGATACAAGTCCCATGTAACTGCAACAACAGCAGGCTGTTTACTAAGCATTTTTCCCACAGACACAAAATGGAGGGAGGGCCTTTAGTAATCCGGGCCCATTGTCAGTTCAGGTTTTTTATAGGGTCCTGGGGTCTCCCATCTTTGAGTGGCTCTTCTTTTCAGGGCAGCCAATTCCAACTACCCTTTGTTTCCTCATCTTCCTCCTAGCCTCCTGGTTAGGTCATTTTGCTTGTTTTCAAGTTTTCCTGATTTCGTGAGGCTGTTTTCTGTTTTGTTTATAAAAAGGTTTGTTACTGGATTTTTTGGTAACCAAATAAAATGAAACAGAAAAGCGAACAATTAAACGGAAGTCCGTGTGATCATTATACAAACAAAATGTTTTGAAACAGATGTGCTCAACATACTGAATGCGTGCTGGCAAAACAACATGTCCACATTAAAACGCCTAAGTCACAGATTGCAAACCTGTCACATTTATGAATGCAGTCTCTGCTGGCATATCTTGCTACTTTCAGTGGGAGAGCAGACGTAACATTTGCTAACTATTCTTCATGCAAAGCTGATCACAGTCCTCTTTGCTAAGGGAAGGGAAGCAGTATTTTAATACAGAGATTAATTGAGGCCTTCTATTCAAGCAAAAAAGGTGACTTGCCCAAGAAGTGCTAGTGGGAATTGAACCCTGGTCTCTTGGGTCCCAAGCCAGTGCTCTAACTTCTAGGCTACTCCTCTCTTATGGAGTGAAAAGACCCAATTTATGGCCATAACTACTAATGTGCTTAAGGGGAGTAACACATGTTATTTGCCAATATTTTTTAATGCCATCAAGTCAGTACTGACCACACAACAGCCCTTGGATTTTCTTGGCAATGTATCATCAGAAGTAGATTGTCAGACCTTTTCTTCCAAGGCAATGGAGGATAAAGTGACTTGATCTTCTGGGTACTAAGCAGTTGCTCTAACCACTGGGCTACTCCTCCAAGCCAAATAATGCGTCTTAAATGGTGAAACTCTGGAATTTGTTACCAGAGGATGTAATAAAAGCTGTTAGTGTAGCTGGGTTTAAAAAAGATTTTGACATGTTCCTGAAGGGAATGTCCATAAGCCATTCTTGTTTGTTGTTGATTGTAAACCTCCCTGGACTGATAAGGTGCGGTATATCAAGTATTATAATAAACATAAACCATTATTAAAGAGGACCCAGGTAATCCACTGCTTGCCCCAATGCAAGCTTTATGGAACCTGAGTGTCTTTTTTGGAAACTGCCAGATACTTCTGACCTGGATTGGCCACTGTTGGAAACAGGATACTGGCTTGAGGGACCTTGGTCTGACCCAGTATGGCATTTCTTATGTTCCTATGTAAACTGTGAGTTAGGTGCTTTAATGCACAATTTTTAGTGCAACATATATTAAGCAAAGGAGCTCATTCTTATACAATAAGGCAGCTTGTGTTTAATCTTGCAAGCTATGCTGTTCGTAGAAGGATAACACTACCTTTAAACTGGCTTCATCCTTCCTCACAGGGAACATGAGCACACTAAAACATGGACTGATGCCCGAGGAACCACTTAAAGGCTGGGAAAAATTACCCCTAACCCCTGATCTCCAACCCCCAACATCCTTCCCCCAGTGCCAATAGTGGGTCTGCCTGGTGGCTAATGAGGGAGCAGGAGCGATCTCCGTTTGCAGCTGCTTTGGCAGTTTTCAGCCTCATGGCTGCTACCAACACCCCCAGCGGTAGCCTGCGGTATTACCGCTAGGGGGTCAAGCTGCCAAATAAAGCATAAAAAGCCCGGGTTTTTATCGGGCATCTAGGATGGAAATGTAACATCCAAATCAGGGCAACTTACTGCTTATTTTACCACAAGGCATCCTGAATGCAGAGCCTTCTGTAAAATGTGTACAGAACCATAGGACATATATATGTATTTCTCCAAATGAGCAGTAGGAGAACATATTGTGTAAAATTACACGTTCAAAAAGGGCGGCATCACTGGCAGCTTGTGCATCAGTGCTTACATGTGCAAATGCTGATTTCTGCAACCTCTACATGTAAATATTGGCACTTACATGCGTAAGAACCATCTTTCAAAAAGCACAATAGATAACACTAGCTAATTAAGTAGAAAAGCTCCTGAAGTCATGGTTTTACATTTTTAAGGTCATTTAAAGAGTTAAGCACAATTGCCCACTCATTTATTCCCAGAAAGGCATGGCAGAAACAAGCAGTTATTTGGCACCTATGTGTGACTCGAAGGAGGCAGAAAGCTAAATGAGGAACTGCTTAAAATTGTGTGTGTAATCTCTTGCAAAATTGGGAATACACACATTTTTTAGACTGCCCAAATGATATTCAGAACATGTCCCCTTTGAATCTGTGTGTCCCACGGTATAGTAGTATTCTAAAATCACCATTTACATGTTTAAACACCATATAAAGATTCTAACAAAAATACAATGTGTGCCTTCAAGTCAGTCCTGACTCCTGGTGACCCAGAAGCTCCTGGGTTTTCTTGGCAGTGTCACCGGAAGTAGATTGCCAGGCCTTTCTTCCGAGGCAATGGAGGGTTAAGTGACTTGCCCAAGGCCACAAGGAGTGCTAGTGGGAATCAAACCCTGGTTGCTTGGTTACCAAGATTCTAACAAGACCTGCTTAATCTGTTAATGAGAGAGGGGAGCAGGTTAATTCATCTGTTTAAGGCCATTTCAATCTGCTTTAAATTTAGCCGAAAAGGTCAGAAATAAACTTATTTAAGGGATATGCATTCATTAGTGAGTATTCGTTAGTGCACTTTGATGGGGTTTGTAGAGTGTTGCCCATCCCTCTCCAGAAGGATTATCAACAGGCCCCTTTAAGAGAGCCTTCAGCCTGGAGATCAGGGCTGGGAGGGTGTGGCTCACAAGAAGAGGTTAAAAGCCCAGCAGGCTGCAGGAGGTCTGTAGAGCCAGGAGTCCTTTCAAGGCAAGCCGTAAAAAGGTACAAATTGTAACTGGGCAAGGAAGGAACTTTAACCAAGCTGGAGGAAGGGCTAGGAGAGCAGTTTCCTAAAGGTGTAACAAATTGGGTTTGAATAAAAACAATTTTTGTTTTCCCTGAACTGCTGTCTATTTGGTGTTTTAATTGAAAATCCCTTCCCCACTGCCCGCCACTCTACCATATATGGTGGCAGCTTGGGCATTTTCTCTACCACGTGACTAAGGGCAAATCCATGTTCCTCCGGAGCTTGGCCTCTATAACAGGTCAGGGTTGTTTGCTTGTATGGGCTAAGAGGAATAGCCTTCCCCTAGTTAGAGAGCTTTCAAAGGTTTGTCAGTGCTGAACAGGCAGGCTTTGTTTGGCCACTAGAGGCCGTTAAAAATTTGTTGGGGCTGGAATACTGCAGGATTAACTCAGCTGCAGAAGAGGAAGCTTTGGTGGTGTTGCATGAGAACATTTACAAGCCAGGATGGCTCCAGATTCTGGACGAAAGTCAGCAGTAACAACAACAGTATCAGGAACGACAAAAACAGTTTCAACGTGCCCTGCTGGAAAGTCAGAAACAGCAGCAGCAGTTGATTCAAGGTATGAAGACTGCAACTCCACCCTTTAGCGCAAGCACTTCTTAAAATGATGGCAGAAGATAAACCAGACATTTTCTTGGTGAACTCTGAACAAACCACCCACATGGCTGGGTGGCGGAGGAGATATGGACTACCTATTGGGGAATCTGCTGACGGGCAGCAGTCAGGATGCATTCCAGGATGCCAACCCTGATGAGTGAGCTACATATGCAGTTGTTAAGCCACCATACTGGAACAGGCTGGCTGTACCCCCGAGGCCTAATGGCAATGATTCAGAAAGGGAAGGCTCCAGATAAAGGAGAGCCCTCGGAGGTTCCTCTATCAGTTAAAGGATCTTACATGGAAATGGTTGAAAATGGAGGGAAAGACTGGGCCCGAGATAGCCAAGACTATGTATGAAGCAAGTTTTGGAGGGCTTGATCACCCCGATGAAACAATGAGTACATCAGCACTGGAAATAGCCAAGGGGTATTATGAAGCCCAGCCGGTGACTGAAATGAACAGTGAGAAGGGGAAAAGTCACCCATCAACCCAGGAGGATGGAAGGGGAAGCCAGAACAGATGTTGGCTCCCATATTCTGACCCGCAAAGTCACCTCCTAAGCGAGGGCATGGTCCCAGTCTCGACTCTTTCACCTGTTTTAAGCGTGGAGCCTGGTGGCACTTTGTTTGAGAATGTCCCCTGGGTACAGAAGAACCCACAGAGGTCACTCTAACCACCCCCCACACCTGTGCTTTTGTGGACAGTCCCCACTCAGGGGCACAGAACTTTGTGATTCCTGTGGAGTTAAAAGGGACCTGCCTCTAAGCCTTGATAGACTCCAGAAGTGGCTGGATTCTAATTTGCTGGGAAACAGTAACCTGATTTCAAATTGACTATGCAAAGACGGTAACACTGGCCTGTGTGCATGGAGACCAGAGACAGTATTCAACGGCATGGGTTTTACCTAAGACTCCGGCCGGGCAAGCTATGTTTGAGGTCATGGTGCTGCCCTAGCTAATGTATCCAGTGGTGATTGGCCGAAACCACCCAAACTTCGGAACGATAAGGGCTCAACTGACTGACAGCTTTGCTAAGTCAGACCAGGAAAATTTCCTAGAGATCTTCCCCCTGGAAGACCCAGATCTATATGTCAGGACTCCCAAGCCTGCTAAGTTCTGGAGTCAGCATCACCAGTAAAAGCTACAAAGCCAACAGAATCTGGGGGCAGCTATGGGGGTGGGGGGAGGTGGGGGAATCCAGAGAGGGAGTGCCTAGGGAAAAAAACCCTGGGGATAGCTCAGGGCTCAACAGTAGTGACCCAAATACAACTGTCCCCTTCCTAGAGTAGGAGCTGGGGGAAGACCCAGGGAGCTTCAAGGAGGCCCAGCAAGATGAGGAGTCCCTTAAACATGCCTGAGAGTGGATTCTGAAGGTGGATGGGGTTCCAGTAGTTATCGGAGAGTCCTCTGCACAAAACTTCCCTTATTTTGTGCTAAAGGAGATTTATTATACCAAGTAGCCAAGGGGACCCTAGAGGGAGAAGAGGTAGAACAACTGATAGTTCCCCGGCCCTATCATCAGCAGGTGTTATCGATGGCTCATAGCAATTTATTAGGACAACACCTGGATGTGGAGAAAACACTAGTGTATGTTTTTGCCTGATTTTTCTGGCCTGGGGTCCATAAACAGGTGAAGTTATATTGCCAGACATGCCCCACCTGCCAACTTCGTAACTCCACCAGAGTCCGATCTGCCCCTCTAGTGCCTATGTCTATTATTGAAACCCCATTTGAAAGAATGGCCATGGACCTGATAGGTCCCTTTGAGTGAACCGCCCAAGGCAATATTTTAGTCATACTACACTACTATGATCGCAAATGCCCTTGGGGAAGTATTTTTGAGGATGGGAATACCCAATGAAATCCTCACCGATCAAGGAACATCCTTGGTATCCAAGGTAATGAAGCAAGAGTGTGCCTTGGTGAAGGTCCAGATGCTGTCAACATCAGTATAATCACCCATAGACGGATGGCCTTGTTGAGTGATTGAACAAAACTCTGAAACAGATGTTTAAAAAGTTCGTGCAAGAGGATTGGAAGAATTGGGATATTCTCCTTTATCTTTATTTTGCATTTAATATACCACCCAGGCCATAGCATCAGAGCCGTTTACAATGGTAATAACAAAGCTGTAAAGCTAGAAAATGGAAAGGAATGCCATAAATCAATAGGACAGACGAAAGAATCAGGACAATAATCTAAGGAGCAACAGTGAGACAGCTGAAATAATCAAGGGGCTAATATGGACTAATATGTGGGATGTTAAAGGCCTGATGAAACAGGTGGGTTTTCAGTTGTGCTTTGAGGTTTTGATAGGATGCTTCAAGGCAGAATGTAGACGGCAGGAGGTTCCAGAGTGTGGGGCCAAGAAAAAAGAAGTCAGAATTACGAGTGAGTTCTAAGTGAGCTTGTGATGGTGGACGTAGAAATAAACGATTGATGTGAATGAACCAGAGCTGATGATAAGGGGTATGTAAACATATGAAATTAGCTAGATATTGGGGAGTGGAGATATGGAGGGCCTTGTGTGTCATGATCAGGAATTTGTATTGAATTCTATAACGGAGAGGGAGCCAATGGAGACAGATAAGAAGATGAGTGACGTGATCTGAACGCTTGGCATGAGTGATAATGCGCACTGCAGTATTTTGTAGCAGTTGTAGATGCTGCAGCTGGTGCTGAGGAAGGCCTGCCAATGCAACATTGCAGTAGTCCAACCTACTTATCACTAAGGAGAGGAGAACAATAGTGACAGAGGAAGGGGTCAGGAATAGTCAAACTGCTCTAATCTAACACAGTGAAAAAAAGGAGTGACGGATAAGGGATTAGATGTTCTTGTAATGAGAGTGTGGTATCCAGAGTGACGCCTAGGTAGCGGAGGGAGGACACCATAGGGATATGATGTTTGTCATCTGTGAGGTATCTCAGAGTTCCACGGGGTTTTCACCTTTTGGGTTGCTCTTCGGAAGATGGCCAAGAGGCATACTAGAAATGGTGAGGGAAACCTGGGAAGAACCACCCCATGGCCAGGTGTAATTTGGTTGAGTACATTATACAAGTTTCCTCAGTATTTTTGGATGTATCCCATCTGAATTCATGGTTTTGGTTATTTTTAGTTTAGCTAGTTCCTTACAGTCTTCTAAAAATCGTTTGTTTGTCACAATATCATTACTGACCTGGGGGTGGTTATCTGGCAATGACCCTACTGGATTCCAGAGGCTCAGTAACAGGCCGTCGCCAAGGAGCTGGAAGAGATGCTTAACCTGGGAGTTACAGAAGAGTCCATGAGTGACTGGTCATCACCCATTGTCTTGGTTCCTAAACTTGACAGAAGCATCAGATTCTGCATTGATTTCCAGAGCGTCAATGCAGTTTCTAAACTGGATAATCAATATTTATTGATCCACAAAAAATGGCCTCAAGCATGAGAGCCTCCTATGGTTCCTTTAAAAAATACCTCATCCATTGAAAAAGCGTTGAGGGAGCTCAACAAATGGTCTTATAGGCCCCTGTTATGAGACACCATAGATATTACATCATCATCGCTCCCCAGAAAGTATGCAGCGCTGAGTGGAAAAACTACACACGGCACCGTAACTTTAAGCAAAGGTTTTCCAATATAAGCTCTGCAACTTGATTGACATTTTTAAAACATACACACAGCACTTAGCTAATGTAACTGTGTCTGATACGGCGCCTTGTCTGCATTCTAATTCTTCCAGCTGACTGACACTTTTAAAGCCAACCTCGGCCGATGGTTTCACCACAGTAACAGCAGCTTTATCAAAGGCATTCTAAAAGACAAAACTGATATAAATATCCAGAGCCAGCCCCATAAACAATATATACAATTTTCAATACAAAACAACTCACCAAAGCAGTGCCATAACTTTTCTTGTAGAAAATCACACCGTGATTATAAACAGCTGACTACCCGGCTCTTTTTGTGGATCCATAAATATTGTTATCATTTTTCTTTATGGAATCCATTTCTGGTGTTTTAATATTATTGTTTTTAAACTGGAAGCATATCTCATGCCCAAAGAAGATGAGCTAATTGAGCGGTTCGGTGGAGCACTCTTTATATCAACCTTGGATCTGACCGGGGGATACTGGCAGGTACCCTTGACAACGGCTGCCAGGGAGAAAACTGTTTTTTTGATCCCATAAGGTCTGTTTCAGTGCTGCCCTTTAGATTACACAGAGCTCCTGTCATATTTCAATGCCTAGTCGACCATGTACTGAGACTGCACAAGGAGTATGCAGCTGCCTACTTTGACAACATGATCATTTACAGCAGAGACTAGACCACCCATCTAACTCAAGTACAAGCCATGTTGACCAGTCTGCGGAAGGCCGGGCTGATGGCTATACCCTAAGAAATGCTTTCTGGGGGGTCGGGACATGCAATACCTGGGGTATTTAATAAGGAATGGACAGTTCTGACCTCAACTGCGGAAGGTGTATGCCACTGCCCAGGTCCCAACCCTGAACGCAAAGAAAGAGGTTTGTGCCTTCCTTGGACTGATTGGCTATTACCGCTGGTTCATCCCTCATTTTGCAGAGGTGGCAGAGGCCTCAACCAATCTCCTCCAGAAGAGAGTTCCCAAACAGATCCAGTGGTCAGCAGACTTGCACCTGGCCTTCCAGCGTCTCAAGAAGACAGTGTGCTCTGAAACTGTCCCGAGTAGTCCTGATTTCATTCTACCATTTATTGTTCAAACCGATGCTTCAGAGGTGGGCCTAGGAGCTGTTCTGGCCCAGGAAGTCATGGTATTCATCAGCAGAAAACTGCTTCCTTGGGAGAAGCATTAAGCAGAGATCGAGAAGGAGACCCTTGCTGGCAAGTGGGCGCTCAAAACATTTAAATACTACCTGCTTGATGGTCCATTTATGCTAATAATGGACCATCAATCCCTCTGGCTGTATTATGCAGTGACTCTTGAGTCCTCAACCATATCAGTTCCAGGTACTGATTGCGGACTTCCTTTCCCGAGTGGGGGTCCCCAGGTGAAGCAAGCACTCAATGGAGCATGGATCAGCTGAGTCCTATGGGAGGGTGTGTGATGGGATCTAGAGTGTTACCTGTCCCTCTCCAAGGGGATTATCAACAGGCCTCTTTAAGAGAGCCTGCAGCCTGGTGTTCAGGGCTGGGAGGGTGTGCCTCACAAGAAGAGATTAAAAACCCAGCAGGCTGCATGAGGCAGAGAGGTCTGTGGAGCCAGGAATCCTTTCAAGGCAAACCGCACAAAGGTATGAATTGTAACTGGGCAAGGAAGAAACTTTAACTGAGCTGGAGGAAGGGCTGGGAGACCAGCTTCCTGAAGGTATAACAAGTTGGGTTTGAATAAAACAATTTTTGTTTTCCCTGAACTGCTGGCTATTTGGTGTTTTAATAGAAAATTCCTTCCCACTGCACGCCACACTACCACATGCATCTTAAAAAATACAAACAGAACAACAGCTGATTGAAACCCACTCAATATGTCTTCATAAAATGTGGAAATTTTCTATTCAACAATTGGGGCTCAATCCACAGACTGACAGCAGTAAACTGCTGCATGCCGCTCATAAACAGTCATCATCGCCCCCAAATAACAACATCAAACTTGCCCAAGAGTAAAGTGCTCCTTTCTTTTTAAGCATAAGCTATATTTCTCATAGCATACTCAACTTAATTTGCTGGCACTGACTCCTGCAGGCATTAAATCAGGCTTCAAATGACAGATAACACCAGCCAGGTGATCATGGCCGTTGGTTTCGCCACAAAGTGGCTTTTTCATAACCAGTGATTATCGCTTATCGATATACATCCTTCCTGTAGAAAATCCTGATTGGGCTTTTGAAAAGAAAGGAGCACATTACTCTTGGGCAAATTTAATGTTTGATGTTTTGTTAATTGGGGACAATGATGATGATGATTATTATTATTATGAAGCATTTATATAGCGCTTCCAAGCATGCGCAGCACTGTACAGACACAAAGACAGAGAGCTTACAGTCTAGAAGACAAACATACAGGATAAAATAATACGATAGGAATAAGGGCAATAAGAGTTCAAACACAAGGGAGGGGATTAAGAATCAAAGGCGGTCTCAAAAGAGGTGAGGCTTGAGCTTGGACTGAGGGTGAAGGAAGAGATTTGACGCAGAGACAAGGGCAGGTTGCTTGAAGCAAATGGAACAGCAAGGTCAAAAGAACAAAACCTGGAGTTAGTGGAAGAAGAGAACGGCATAGAGAGAAAGAAAGTAGAAGAGGGACGGAGATCACAGGGAGGGAGAGAGGAAAGGTAAAGAGGAGCAGCAGAGTGAATGCATTTATGTATCAAGATAAGTAGTTTGTACTTAATACGGTAATGGATAGGGAGACAGTGAAGGGACTTTAGAAGAGGAGTAATATGGCAGTAACATGGCTGGCGAAGAATTAACCGCGCATAGGAGTTTTGAACGGATTGTGGCGGGAAAAGATGAGATTGAGGGAGACCAGCAAGGAGGATGTTGCAATAGTCAAGCCGGGAGATAATAAGGGAGTGAGCAAGAGTCTTTGTAGTACAGACAGAGACGAAAGGACGAATCTTGTTAACGTTGAAGAGAAAAAAGTGACAGGATTTAGCAATTTGTTGGATATGAATGAGAATGAGGAGTAAAAAACGACCCCAAGGTTATGAGCAGAGGAAACAGGAAAAATAGGAGCGTTATCAATAGTGATGAAGAAAGGAGGGAGGATGGAGGATGGAGATGGATTAGGGGAGAAAACCAGAAGCTCAGTTCTGGCATATTTGTGAGCGGCATGCAGTTGCTTCCTGCCGTCCTGCCATAGATTGAGCCCCAATTGTTGAATAGAAGAATTCCACATTTTATGAAGACATACTGAGTAGGTTTAAATCAGCTGTTTATCTATAGACTTTTTAGACCCATTTTTGTGTTTTGTTTTACTGGTCTTAAAAGACATAATGCATGCTAAATTGATTTATGGCACAGTAACCTATGAATTCATGCATATTTATGCAATTAGTGCATGTTAAACATTATGGGGGGGGGATTTTCAAAGCGATTAACGTGGTTAGCAGCAAGAGTTTTAGCAGAACTAATGTGGTTAATGCTGCTGAATATTCGCAGGTGCCACCACTAAACACCCCGCTATAATAATGATTTCTCCGAGTTAAGGTTTTACTCCAGGAATCTTCTTGTACATTTGTATTTAATTCATGGGGCAAGGGTTTTAAACATACTGTAGTATGTTATTCATGTGGAGCCCCATTCCGGAAGGGGGATGTCCGGACCGCTGGACATCCCCGCTGAAGACAGATTCTTGTCCACGGGAATAAAATGTTCCCGCGGGAGCCAGAATCGGGCTGGATGACGCCTGGCGTTCGTCCTCCCTGCAGGCGCCCCTGGCATCCATGGGTCTGACCCCCCAAATCCCCACCACCTGATCCACGGCTGGCCTCCCGTGGTCTGGATTGGGTGGCGGCAGTGGGGACCCCCCCCCCCCCACCTCCCGGCCCGGCCCCGGAGGTGGCTCCCCTGTCCTGATCTGGCAAATTGTGCTGCTTATACCACCTGTGAGGTGGTATAAGCAGCACGTCCCAGCAGGCCTGGCAGCACGTACAGGACCGTGACCTGAATCGGCCCTGTACGTGCTGCTGGGCTGGCCTGACCCCGCTCTGGCCCGATTCTGTCGGATCTCCCTGTTCTGATGCACAGGATGTATAAGGAGAGCCGGTGGGGGAATAGGGTACAGGCGACTTGTGGGGCTGCATGTCCCAGCAGAATGTGCAGCCCCACAACCCGCGTTTGAGAAAGAGGGCCGTGATGCCACTTACAAAACCACCATTGAGCTTGTCATATTGTAGTAGCTAATGATTCAGCCCTCAAAGCAAACAGCACTAAGGAGAGAGGGCATTCTTGATGCATTTATATGGATATCAAGCCATTTGTTTTAGTTCTAGCCAATGGTCCATTATATAACAACTTAAATCAGCTGCTAATATTTAGGCCAAATATTATATAGAAAGTGTCATTCAACCAAACCGAAGGTTTCTTGGCATCCAATGTCATAATACCAAAAGATCTATGGTCCTCTGAAGCCAGTAAGGATGCACAGTATTAATTTTTATTTTCATTTTGGTTTGCAGATGAGATTTTTCCTTTTTATGGACATTTGTTTCTTTTTCCGTTTTTTTTTATAGCATGCTATTTTACAGTAAGAGCACATTAAAACATTTTAGCGCATCCTACTGGAAGTCTGCAAGAAAACCATAAAACAACCAAAACATGTCACTTCCTAGGCTTGCCCAAAGCCCCATCCTGCATGCTACCTCATTTGTGGGCTCAAAGGTCAGCACCATTTTGGAACATGGCATTGGCAGGACAGGAGAGACTGGGGATCACCCTTGCCCCCTTTGGATGCAAGTTGCAGGGAGGGAAAGCGGGTAGGTCTAGGAGGGCTCTTTTCCAGTTTGATAAAGGTGGCAAGGATGCTGCTATGTGTAAACAAAATGAAGCGTAAACAAAATGTTGTTTGGTCTCTTCGATTTCATTTGCAAAATGCAACCAAAAGAAACAGGAAATGTTATTGACATTTCCTAGTTTTTGTTGGAAATGAACACACATGCCTAACAACAACATCCAGGATGTTTGATAGCTTTCTAAAATTTTCACATGTGGACCTGTGGTGTTTTAATACTTTCTGATTGAAATGGACTATAGTAGGACGGCCCACTGCTGATCTCTCTGTCCTGTTTAACGTGTAAACCACTTTGTACTAACTTGTTTATGAAGGGCGATGTAGCAAGAATTTTAATGAACTGAACTATGCTAAAACTTTAGCCAAAAGCTTTGCATTGGTATTCAGCAATGAGACTGGGCTCTAAGACTCACGCCATTATAATATGAACTTTCATGGACTCACTATACCCAGACTGAAAAACCAATTAGACGCTTTTTATAACTACTATTACTCTACTACGTATCATTTATACAGTGCTACATATACATGTGGGAGATAGTCCTGGCTCAATAGAGCTTACAGTCTAGGCAAGGTAGACAAATACAGCAAACAGGGGATTAGGGTAAATCTTAGGGAAAATGGCTAAAACACTCATGGGTGGTAAACAGGAGAATAAGGGGATCAAGATCCAAAAGGTGCAGCAAAAAGGTGAATTTTTAGCCTGGATTTGAATAGCAGTACAGATAGCCCATAGCCCATGTTCCCTGTAAAATAGTTATCTCCAAGTTATAATGCCCTGTTCAATGTAATTTCAGTTTGTTCAATCTAAACCGCACTGATGCAGAATAGCGCGGTATATAAGAAAATGTAAATAAATAAAGATAGAGCCTGATGTTCTGACATGGGTTGTCTACTCCAAGTACATGGAGCAGCTAAGTGGAACAAATCTGCAATTCACAGTGGAAGAGGGCTGCATGTTAAAGGTTCTTCGGTGTCTCAGGAGGCCTATTTAAGATCTTGGAAGATGCCCGGAGTCTGCAGGAGGAATTCTGGATTGGAAAATGGCTGCTGGGTGGTTCCTGGAGCAACTGTGATGTTTGCAGCTGTCTCTGAGCTTGTTGGGTGCTCCCGTACTTTGTGGCTGCTATCTGGAGGGGTTTGGGAGGCTGCTATCTGCTGGAGTTGTGGAGGGCTGCCGATACTGTGATGTGTAGCCCTTATTTAAGCCTTAAAATGGCCGCCGTAGGGGGGGAGGAGCTGGCCTTAAGGGGCCCATGCATGTGACAATTGCCGAAAATAAAAATGAAGATGATTTAAGAGTGGAATAGCGATGTAGAGATGCTGGGAAGCTGAAAATGTAATTTTTACTGAGAAAAAATAATTGGTTTGGCTGCAATTCGACCCATTTGCATGGGGGGTGGTGGGTGGGAGGGTGGTAGTATACGATGAAATTAAAAGTTGGCATTTTGGAAATATGATGGTTGGGAACAAGTGCAGGGGTTCTGGGGACTCTGAAAAATGTGTTTTTATAATTCCTGAAGGTCTGGTTTAGCCTAATTTATGCCAGGAGGAGTGGCCTAGTGGTTAGGACAAGGTACTTCAGGCCGGAGGGCCGGGGGTTCAAGTCCCACCTGGGGACAGCAATCTCAGGCCGGAGGGACTGGGATTTCTAGTCCTATAGGCACTCCTTGTGGTCTTGGGCAAGCCACTTAACCCTCCATTGCCCATGTTCCCTGTAAGTATTAGCGTATGTGTGTCATATCCCCTCGTGTTAAATGTATCTCCCAATTGACCGCTTTGACCTGGTGAAAAGCGGGATATAAATACAGCTAAATAAATAAATAAAAATAAATAAATTTTCCTCGGAGGGAGAATTGTGCTGCAGCGATTTTAAAAAGTTTACAGAAGTGTTGGGAAGTTTTAATAATGCTTGTATACCACTTTCAAAAGTGGAGGGATCTCGAGAGAGAGATTATGGTAATGAGGTTCAGGAGGGAAAGAGAGATAAGTCTGCCACAGATAGCTGTTTCAATTTAGTAATGCTTGGTTTCTTAAAGAAACAGCTCAAAATATTTATATGTGCTAGGAAAGTTCGGTAATTGAATTGTTATTACAAGACAGATATAAAGGGTTTTATTAATCCTCATCCAGGACTTTTAGATGACTTCATTAAGGGTAAGAGTACTAGTGACAGGGGAAGTTTAGAATCTGGGGTATGTTTGAGTGCTGTGGCAGTTGGGGTCTGTGTGTGGAGCTGAATGGATGTGTGTCGGTTGGTGTGAGTGAAGAGGCCTCTGTAATGAAGTCTGAGTGCTGGTCTGAATGATTTTGAGTGATGCTGAGTGAGGCAGTTTGATGTATGAGTGGTTTGTAAGGGGGTGAATGAGTTTTTGGGGTTTTTTTTCCTCTTCAAAGTATGAAGTTTAGGAAGAGTTAGGTGATCCTTTAGTATGTCAAGGGTGGGAAAATGGTAATTCTTCTTAAGAAAAAAAATATTTTAATTGAAATTAGAAAACTGGGCAGCTAAAGGGAGGATTTTAGATGAAATCTGATTGTTTTTCTGAAAAATTAAACTGGGTTTTAAGCTAAGAGAAGTTGTAAAAGCTTTATAGCATCATGGATTAATATAGCTAGAGAGATTAAGGAGGTTAGTTACTTGGCTAAAGAAATTCTATTTAGAAGTTTGGTTTCCTGTATAATTTCTCAGACTGCTTTTAAAAGGATGATGCTATTTACCGTAAGACTCTGACACAGAGATGGGCTTAGTGAATTGAGGGATAGAAATCCTTAGAAGAATTTAAATAATAGGAGGAATTTAAATAATAGGAGTGTAAAATAAAGGGTTTATTTCCTAAAAGTGGGCAGTTTCTAGCTGACAGGGAAAGGGGACCTGTGAGTGAAAAATGCTGAGAGAGGTAGCAGTGCTCGGCTGTTGGAGAGTCTATAAAGAAGCAGAAATCAGTTTTAAAGTGTTTTCCTTTGATGTGACTGTGAGGCTGACTGGGGTTGACTGGGAATAAATGGAAATTTGACTGAGTGTGACTGGGAGCTGAAAGAGAATGCATGTGTGTATTTGGGAAGGAGAATACGGAATTTATTTCTAAAAAGAAGTTTTTGCTGTAAAAGGAAAACTGACAAGCTTGTCATATTTTAATTTAATGTGGAACTCTATTTATGTTAAGCGGGATAGCAATAGGGAAAGCTAGGTATAGGGATTTAAAGAAAAGTGAAATTTATTTAACATAAGCCTGAATAAGAGAAGAATACAAGCGTCAAGAAATTTAAGAAGACTTCTGATTCCAGAGTCCTGTGACCGCTGATGGAAAGAAGAAACGTCTGAAGAATTGGGCCCCATCTGAGATCTCTGGAAAGATAACTAGCTACCAATGTACATGGACAGAAACATTAATATTTGAGTTCAAATCCACACACACCACTAAAAGAATTATTTATAGAACTCTGGGGTATGTTTATAAAGCAGCGGTAGCGGCCTTCATGCGATATCGGAGCTGTGGCTCGTTATCGCACGGAGGCCGCTACCGCTGCTTTGTAAACATACCCGTTTGTTTCCTCTTACAACTCGGAGGATTTTAATTAGTTTGATAAATTTCATATCTAAGTGTTAATATATACTAGATATTTATTCAAAAGTTTTAACAACAATACTATATTGAATTTCACCGATTCTGATAGTTCAGAATTGAGTGAATTTCTTTACAGATTTTCTTCGGGAAAGAAGTATTTTACTGACTCAGAATCATTCATATTTATTATATGGTAAATTAGTCTGATATTGTATTCAGCACTGAGCTACTTAAGTGCCTTTTACTTCTTGAATGTCATCTTGTAAGTACCATCTGCATGAGAAGTAAATGAATGTCAACCATTGCAACATCAGTCTGGTTTAAAGCTTTTATCGTGGTTTAGCTTATTGTTCCTCTCTGCTTAAACTGAGGGGTATTCCTTCTGTTTTCTCTGCCTGCCCTCTGAGAGGCATCTACCCACCGTGACTGTAATTTTAACAGGGAAACAGTAGAGTAGGTCAGTCCCTAGAGCTGGTGGTGGTGCTAATAACCTAGGTGGGAGGTGACTAAAGTGTGGATAAGAGTCTTGGTAGTGTATTCAAAAAGGAAGGGATGAAATTTGCTGGTGATACAGAGAAAGAAACAGGCTTTAGCTATCTGCTGGATGTGTGCAAAGAAAGAGGGAGAAGAATCAAAGATGCCCTCAAGGTTGCAAACTGAGGAAACGGGGAGGATGACAGAATTATCCACAGAAACAAAGAAAGGAGGGAGGTGGGTTTAGGGGGAGAGATAAGAAGCTCTGTTTTGGCCATGTTCATTTTCAGACTGTGGCAGGATATCCAGGAAGCAATGTCAGACAAGCAGGCTGAGATACGGGCCTGGATTCCTGGAGAGATTTCAGGTGCAGAGAGGCAAATCTGAGAGTCATCAGTGAAAAGATGGTATTGAAAACCATGGGAGGAGATCAGGGCCCCAATGGAATGAGCATAGAGAGAGAAAAGCAGAGGACCCAAGACAAGACCCTGAGGTACACTAACTAACCGGGGTAGTGCCGTTGAATATCCCAATGAGTGCTCTGCAAACCACATAAATGCCTTTGAATATGCCCCTCCTTAATTTATAAAACTTAGGCTTCTGATTTACATTTATAACCAAAACCCAATACAGCACCCCTGATGGGAAAACTGGATTCTTTGGTTATAACCGAAAGCTTTCTAAAATCAGCCTGCCTCAGAATTATCCAATGAAATGTATAAACTTAGTATTACTTTACTGACATTCAAAAAGTAAATGTAATAGAGTCAGGTTTCTGTAAACTTCCTTTATTTAATTTTTAGTGTATGGGCCATACCCTTTGCCTCTTTTATAGCTGCCAAGCAAGTTACCTTCCTTCAGAGCAGAGTGAATCTCTTCCATGTCACACCTCAGTTTGGTTCTGCAGCTTAATTTCTTCTCCCAGAAGTTTGGTGTGTCTTTCTGACATGAGCCAACTTCTTCATAGTCCAGTTTAACTTTTCTGGACTGAAGTTCATCTCTACTTGCTGGAAAGAAGAAAGTTCATGGTTATGAGGGAGAAGGTACAAATGTTCTTAGAACATTCTAACACACTAAGATTATAAGGGCTATAATGCGAGCAAGAGGTATGATCTCTTGAGCAAAGAGAACAACTCTCATGTTCATACAAGACACAGCAAATAAACAAGTTAGAATCAACTGTTGCAAATTTGCCTAAAAAAGTGACAAGATGATATTCCAGCATCTGAAGCTTAGAACAATGCGTCTTCGAAGTTCTTTAGCACACTCATCAATACATCTTAATTCGTAGGAGAACACGCCTTAAATCAATTTCAAATGTACTACTCTTTTATTTTTTTATTTTATTTATTTAACAAACTTTTATATACCGCAACCTTCCGATGATCAGGAGCAGTTTACATTTAACAGTTAAGGAGACAGAAAGGCATTTCTGTTTTACATTAAACAATATCATGAACTATGTATATTAACAATTGAACTTTTAACTATTATACTTTGTAGAACTATGTACAAATTAACTATGTACAGTTAGAAAAAGAGAGTTCAACAGTATATCAATTGACAGTATCAAGTTCAAAATATCTTGAAGCACTGCGGTATTTGTCTCCGTGTGTTGTATAGATTATCCCTTTTCGTTTTGAAGTTGAGAATTTGCCATTGGACCGTAGTGGGAGATGAAAAGGTGAGTTTTTAAGTTTTTGCATAGGTCTTTAATGTCAGATAAGGCTCTGATTGCAGCGCGCATGCGCGGTACCCTTCCCGCCCGAGGGCGCCATCTTGCTCAGTCAGATGACATAGCGAAGACAGCAAAAACAGAATGTCTGCAACTCCAAGGGGAGGAGGGAGGGTAGTGAGGACTGATTCCTGCTGCTCCTGGAGAACACCTGTTACAGGTGAGTAACTACTCTTTCTCCAGGACCAAGCAGGAAGTCAGTCCTCACTTATGGGACTCCCAAGCTCAAGGCTACCGGAGGCCTTAAGCTAAAAATGAGCTCCCCAAAGCTCAACAGCACAGAAAGAAGGAATCTTCTCTGAAGACGCGTCCGGCCGGTAGCCAAACACCGGGGCCGGAGGGTAGGAGTTGCCTAAACCTCAAAGAGATTGTGGAGGACTGCCTGTCCGAAAGCACTGTCCCTGCGGGACTCCCTCTCCAGGCAGTAATGAGCCGCAAAAGTCTGGCTTGAAGACCAAGTAGCGGCCCGGCAGATGTCTGCCAATGGAACAGAGCGGAGATGAACCACTGACGCAGCCTTCGCTCTGACGCGGTGGGCCGTGACTCGACTCTCCAAGGAGAGGCCGGCTGCCCCATAAGCCCAGGCGATACAGTCAGCTACCCATATGGACAAAGTACGCTTGGAGACAGGAACCCGCAACCAATTGGGGTCAAAGGATACGAAAAGCTGAGTAGCTTTCCTATGCTCACGCGTACGATCAAGGTAGAAAGACAAGGCTCTTCGACAGTCCAGGGTATGCAGAACAGTCTCAGCTCGGCTGTTATGAGGCCTGGGAAAAACGGTCGGAAGAACCACCTCTTGATTGATGTGGAAAGAGGAAACCACCTTCGGAAGAAACTTAGGGTGCGTCCGTAAGACAACCCTATTCTTGTAGAACTTAGTATAAGGGGGCTCCGACACTAGGGCCTGTAGTTCACTAACGCGCCTAGCGGAGGTAAGGGCCACCAAGAAGAGAATTTTCCATGAGAGGAAACGAAGGGAGCAGGTAGCCATGGGTTCAAAAGGCGGGCAAGTAAGCCTTTGTAAAACCACACTGAGATCCCAGTCGGGAGCTGGAGGGCGCAACGGGGGCTTAAGCAGGAGTAGGCCCCTGAGGAAACACGCCACCAAGGGGTGCGAGGAAAAAGGTTGGCCCTCCACCGGTGAGTGATGGGCAGAGAGAGCACTGAGGTGGACTCTGACCGAGTTGGATTTGAGGCCTAGATCGGAGAGGTGAAGCAAATATTGCAGTACCACCGATACTAAGCAGGCGAAGGGGTCCTCAGAGCGCTGAGAACAACAGACCGAGAAGCGGCGCCATTTAAGGGCGTAAGATTTCCGGGTGGAAGGTCGCCGGGACGCCAGGACGACAGCCTCCACCTCCGGAGGAAGTGAGAGCGGAGCTAGGACTACCCTTTCAGCAGCCAGGCCATCAGATGAAGGGCCCGGAAGTTGGGGTGTAGAAGAGTGCCCTGATCCTGGGTCAGGAGATCGGGCTGAAACCCCAGAGGAAGAGGGGTGTCCACCGCTAACTGCAGGAGCAGAGGGAACCAGGGTTGTGTCGGCCACATTGGTGCTACCAAAATCACGGAGGCCCTGTCCTGGACAACTTTGAACAGTGTCCGGGACACAAGTGGTGTGGGAGGGAAGGCATACAGTAGGCCCGTGGACCACGAGATGAGGAAAGCATCCGGCGCTACCCTGAGAGGATGCGGATGCCGAGAGCAGAACCTGGGCAGTTGCCGGTTCAGAGGACTGGCAAAGAGATCCACGGTGGGGAGGCCCCACCGGTGGAAGAGCTGCCGGGCCACTAAGGGGTTCAACCTCCATTCGTGCGGCCGCAGAATCCGGCTCAGTTTGTCGGCCAGGCAATTGTCCTGCCCGGGCAGGTAAACAGCCTTGAGGAGGATGTCGTGGTCGACTGCCCATGGGCACAGTCTCCGGGCCTCCTGACAGAGAAGGAGGGAGCCTGTGCCCCCCTGTTTGTTCACGTAGAACATGGCGACCTGATTGTCGGTCTGCACCAGTACAGACTGACGAGAAGTGAGGTGAGCAAAGGTCCGCAGAGCTAGGCGGATCGCCCGCAGCTCCAGGAAGTTTATCTGTTGAGCCGCCTCCCAAGGGGTCCAAAGGCCTTGGGTGCGTGCTCCCCGGCAATGCGCCCCCCATCCCAGGAGAGAGGCATCTGTCGTGAGCACCTGGGAAGGTGTGGGAGGCTGAAAAGGCATGCCGAGCAGTAGGTTGGGCAGATGAAGCCACCACTGCAGAGAGGCGACCAGACGGTCGGAGACCTGTAGCAGGTCCGTCAGACTCCCTGTGGCCTGATGCCATTGAGTGCGAAGGCTCCACTGAACAGGCCGCATATGCAGGCGGGCATTCGGGGTGACATGGACCGTGGAGGCCATATGACCGAGCAGCTGCAGGAAGCGCCGGGCCGGTGATGCGCTGTGGAACCTGCCGGCCAGCGTTATGAGCCTGTCGGCTCGCTCCCGGGGCAAGAAGGCACGAGCCCGCAGCGTGTCCAGCCGTGCCCCTATGAACTCGAGATCCTGAGAGGGGCGCAGCGTGGACTTTCCAAAGTTTATGACGAAGCCCAAGTGCTGAAGCAAAGCCACTGTGCGTTGAGTGGTCCGGGTGAACTCTACGGAGGACTGTGCCCGTATGAGCCAGTCGTCCAGGTAAGGAAAGACGAAGAGGCCTTGAAGCCTCAGAAAGGCCGCCACCACTGCCAGGCATTTGGTGAACACCCTGGGAGCGGACGCCAGCCCGAAGGGCAGTACGCGGTACTGATAATGTCTTCCCGCCACCATAAATCGCAGATATTGTCGGTGGTCCGGATGGATAAGGATGTGGGTATAGGCATCCTTTAGGTCCAAGGAGCATAGCCAATCTCCCTGCTGGAGGTAGGGCAGCAGGATTCCAAGGGTAAGCATCCTGAACTTTTCCCGCTGCAGGAACTTGTTGAGGTCGCGTAGGTCCAGGATGGGTCTGAGGCCTCCTGACCGCTTCGGCACGAGGAAGTACCTCGAGTAGAACCCTTGGCCCCAGAGGTGTTGGGGTACTGGCTCCACAGCCTGCTCCCCCAGCAGCCCCTGCAGCTCCTGAAGGAGTAAGTCCCTGTGCAGAGGGGGCCTTGAAGGCTCCCCTGGGAAGTAGGGAGGAGGCACCTGGTGAAAATGGAGGAGGTAGCCCTTTTGAACCAGCTGCAGCACCCAGGAATCGTAGGTTATGGCTGACCACCTGTGGGCAAAGTGGATCAGCCTGCCCCCCGTGCAGGGTAGAGGGGCTACGCTGGCATAGTCAAAAACCCCACCCTGTTGAGCAGGGGGCTGTGAAGTGGGTTTAGGGGCCCTCGGCTTACGGGACCCATTGCCCTGACTCTTAGCCTGCGGGCCCCGATTGGGGGCTGCAGACGCTTGGTATTGAATGTGCTGATGCTTATAGGCGGGCACCTTCCTCGGGTAAAAAGGCTTTTTCCCCCGAGCCCTTCCACTTTTGTGAGGGAGTAGAGGTCTTTCTGGATAAGCGAGTCCTGGTGAGAGTCTCGGACTCGAGTTCCACCGTCTTATCAGCCATGGGTTTCCCAAAGAGGTTTTCACCTCTGCACGGGACATCGACCAGCTTGTCCTGCACCCACGGCTCGAGGTCGGATGACTGAAGCCAGGCCTGTCGGCAGGCAGCGATGCCGGCTCCCGCAACTCGGGCCGACGCCTCAAAGACATCGTATGCCGCTCGAGAGATAAATTTCGAGCACTCTCGAATACTATCGGATAAGGTCTGGAACCCCCGCAAGGGTTCCTCGGAAAGACCAGCCGAGAACCCGGCGAGTTCTTTCACCAGGTGTCGGAGGAACATGCCCATGTATAGCTGGTATGCCTGGACACGGCAGGCCAGCATGGAGCCCTGGAAGCACTTCCTCCCGAGGGCATCCAGGTTCCGGGCCTCCTTACCCGGAGGCACCGAGGAGTGCATCTTTTGACTCTTTAGTCGATGCATGGCCGATTCCACCACCATGGAATGGTGCGGTAGTTGCGCCTTCTGGAACCCGGGACTCTTGCGGACTCGATACAGTGAATCGACCCGCTTGCTCAGCGCCGGTGTCGACGCCGGGCATTCCCACATGCGAAAGAGGAGCCGCTCCAGCATAGGGGGAGCCGGTACAGTAAAGGCCTCCTTCGGGGGAAAGTCATACTGGAGAGCCTCGAGCTCTTCGGCGCGGGGCTCCTCCTCGGGATCCGCGGGGAAAGCCAAAGCCTTGGCCATACCCCTCACAAAGTCGGAGAAGCGGGTATACTCCGGAGGGGATCGCCTCCGAGGCTCCGACTCGGGCGAGTCGGAGGGGACGCACCGGGTCTGAAAAGAACCCGGCGATTCGTCCCCGTCCGTGTCCCAGCCCGTCGCCTCCATGGAGGAGTCGAGAGGGTCCGTGCGGGCGATGGTTCGCCCTGACGCCGACGACCTCGGTCCCGAATGGGAAACCGAGGGAGACCTCGACCGAGGATCGGCTCGAGCACGTGTGGACTCAAGGATCGGCCCGGCCGCCGGTGTCAACTTGGGCGTCGACGTCCCGGTGGTCAGTGCAGATGCACTGGCGAAGCCGGTCATCAATACCCGCTGCTGGTCCAGGAAGGCAGTGAGACTGCGCTCCAAGGATGTCAATCTGAGACCCACCTCAGAAGACCCGGCAGCCTCCGACTCGGGCCCCGACGGCGTCGGGCCCGACATCGGTTCCGGAGGGGAGTCCAGGAGGACTATAGCACTCATGTGTTCAGACGGCTCCACCTCTAGACGAGGGAGTTTGCAAGGCCTCCCGAGGGCTCAGGGCGGCTGACGGGGCTGAGCGACCCGGCCGTCGAGGGACCAGGCGCGTCCTCAGACGCCGCCCGAGCAGACTTCTTCCTCCGACGATGTTCCCGGTCGGGGGACCCCCGCTCAGAGGAACTCCGATGATGCTCGTGGCCGGAGCCCCGAGACGTCGAAGCCTCCGACGAGGTCCGAGCCTGACCAGACTCGGGCTCAGAGAAGATACGTTCCTTTTGTGACTGCCGACTCCTCAGAGACTTTGAGGACAGTCTGCTGCACGGACCGCAATCCGTCGAGTCATCGTTGGGTCCGAGGCAACGGAGGCAGTAGTCGTGCGTGTCCGTGAGGGACATCAGTTTGGAACAATGACCACATTTTTTAAACCCGCTGGCAGCCATCGGGGGAAAAAGAGCCCCGGCAAGGTCTAAAGACCGTGCTGCCAGGGGTGAAAAGGAAAGTGGCGGGAACGCCAGTTAGGAACAAAAAATTGAAACAAAAAAAGGTTAAATAAGGACGGACTCGAATTTATCGAGGCCGGTCGAGGACACGCGAACCGAGAAAAAACAAACTAAAGAAATTAATCAACTTTTTCAGCGGCGATAACAAACTACATCTGTAGGGCTCCGCGGAAAAAAGAAGACTGAGCAAGATGGCGCCATCGGGCGGGAAGGGGACCGCGCATGCGCGCTGCAATCCCAAAGGCTTTCTTCGAAAGCTGGGGAAATTGCTCCGCGAGGGCTCCACCGGCGACGTCACCCATAAGTGAGGATTGACTTCCTGCTTGGTCCTGGAGAACTGTAAGCACACACTGGAAACTGACACAAGGTACCCTGTGCTGACTGCTGCTGCCAATACTGTTGCTGCTGGGAAGGAGGTGGGAAACCTGCTATTTTTATTTCACCATCATCTGGGGTTACGCAAATTTTCAGTTGTTAAAATGGGGTCATACAGGATAAAAGTTGAAAAGCACTGGTATAATCTATGTGCGTTTCTTCACTCCTCTAGTCCCATGCAGTTATGTCTACTCTAGAGCAGGGGCAACCACTGCAGCTAGGTTCAGGCGTGTCAGTACACCCGTTTTATAAAGTAAAATATGTGTGTGCTTCATTTTATAAGATAGGCCCTAAATATTGTCATGGCGCAAGGCAGATTGAGCCGATGGAAGTAGAGGAAAACACACAGGGCAGTTTTAAAATCAGCAGTGCAGAGCACATGGCTAGGGGTTGTCAGGGGCAACCAAGCAAAACAAGAGCACAGGCTGTAGAGAAACGCCCAGAGATACCATTACCTCATAGCTCATCAGCAAAGCAGAGACAGCTGCAGAGAGTTGAGCTAACTCAAGTCTCAAGGAGTGACGCAGATAAAAAAAGGTCAGCCTTGAGCAGAGGGGAGACAAGTGCAGAGACACGTGCAGAGAAACGTACAGGGATACGAGCAGATTCACGTACAGGCACACGTGGAGAAAGAAGGAAACACAGAGACGCAAGCCAGGAGTCAGACTCAGTCTCTGAGGCCGAGAGAGACAGAGACATTGAGAGGACTCAAGGGAAAGGAAAGTACAGCGCTCAGAAAAACCAGGAGCCATACCTGGAAGGTTCTGATGTGGAATCAATCTGCACCTCAGAGGGGTTTATCCAAGAGGAGTTCATGAAGGTTAGTGCTGGGAAGTTAGGCTGCACTAAGCCAACGTCCGTGTGGGGCCAGAGGGAGACTCCAAGATATAAACCTCGAGGAGCAGAGAGAAGAGATAACCACAATAGCAGGTACCTGGGGAGCCAGAACACTTGTCCAAGAGATAGTTCCCATGTTTTAGAAAGACGTCCTGTGAAGGGAAGAGAGGGGAAGAAAAGTTTCCACTTCCCGTTTACACACCAGCCAGGCAGAGCTCAGCCTGAAAATCAAAGTACCTGGAGTAGAGGAGCACTGAATTTTACCCCCAGTGGTCAGGAAGTGTGTAGCCCACTAAGGAAAGAATCCATAGTGTGTGGTAAAGAGCCTTACTGCAGTGATAGAGGGGAGTGCTGCCCTAGCCAAGCCGAGAGGAGAGAAACAAACACTATTTCACAATACAGCCCTGCAAATTCTAATTACCAAGAAGCACCTGAAGATATGAATTGTGACTTTGGTGATGATAGCTCTGATATGTGCAAAATGGACTATACGCTTGTTTTCTCTGATAGCATAACCTCTTTTTGTTAGTGGCCTAAGAAAGCCTGCTGGAGTGAAATCTGTGGGAGAGCACAGATTTCACAGTTTAAAGTGTGTGATTGAAACCCTATTTTTCCCTCTTTTTGTTCAGTTAAAGCTGACAATAAGCATTTTTGTTCCAATTTGTAGTCCCTCACTTGTGTTATACCAGCTGTATGGTTTATTTGCTTTTTGATCTGTGTTGCAAGAATTCTCCCGGGACGGGAAATAAAACCTCTTTAAGCATAGCTACTCGACCACAACTACTTCCTTATTTCGATTAGCTATTGGGACCCAAAATCCCTGAGGGCAACATCAAGTCCTTGCTGTTAGAAGAGGAGCAGCACCGCAGCCCCAGGCTCCCGCCTTGGGGGCAAACAAGGTGTTTGACAATATGCATGGGAGTTTAAAAATTACCCTCTTAGTATGACACAATGGTGCGTTTCCCTTGTCCTACTTTTCCAAGCTTAGGCATGTCTGTGTGGGAGACTTGGATGAAACAGCCATGGTGAAGTGTCTCTCAGGAGGGTAGCGCAATGCTATAATGTACATCTCTATTTCCACAAGGCAAGTTTAGCTGAGTCTCTGCGGAAATTTGATGGCAAGATGGCAGAAGGTGAGGGGATAAGTGTGTGTTTGTTTGTTTTAGGGTGGGCGGTAGGGGTATGGTGTTGAGGGGTATATGTGGGCTAGGGGTGTGTTTATGTCAGAGGGTCTGAGTATGTCAAGGGTTTGTGTATGGCATGGTGAATATGTGTGTCAGTGTGTGTTTGTGTGTGACGTGTATCTGTATGTTTGCAGGGTTTGTGTGGGTGTGGGCATGTGTTGGAGTTTGTCAGGGAATGTGTATTTTGGGATGTGAATGTGTCAGTCTGTGTTGTGTGTTTGTATGTTGGGCATGTGTGTGTGGTGTTTGTGTATGTATCAGGATGTTTATGTATGTGCCAGATGTGTGTCAAGGTGTTGTGTGTGTTCTGTGGCATTGTGTTTTGTGTTGTGCGATGTTGATGTTATGTTTGGCATGTTGTTTTGCATGTGCTGTGTTATGTTGGTGTTGTGCTGTATGATGTGTTCTGCTTATGTTGTGCTGTATGTGTCTGTGTGTTGTGTATGCTCTATTATGGGGGCATTGTGTTGTGTGGTAGTATTTTATATGTGCTATGTGGGCAGGGCGTTACAGGTGTGTTGTAAGTGTATTTTGTGTTTGCGTTGTGGTTTTATTTTCTTTATTAGTATATAGGTCCCGCCTTTCCAGTATCAGTTCAAGGTGAGTTACAATCAGGTACTATCGTTATTTTCCCTGTCCCCAGAGGGATTACAATCTAACATTTGTATCTGAGGAAATGGAGGGTTAAATTGCTTGCCCAAGGCCACAAGAAGCATCAGTTGTATTTGAACCCTGGTTTTTCTGGTTACAAGATGCTGCCCTAACCACTAGGCTACGTGTTGTGTTGTGTTCTGTTCCGAGGGCCAGGATTCAATTCCCATTTAGGGACAGCAATCTCAGGCTGGAGGGACTGGGGTTTCTAGTTCTATAGGACTCCTTGTGGCCTTGGGCAAGCCACTTAACCCTCCGTTGCCTCAGGTACACATAGATTGTGAGCCCTTTGGGGACGAGGGAATGTATCCAGTACCTGCTTGTACTAATTGTAAACTGCTCGGATGCCTTTTAGCCTGGGCGGAAATTGCATAAACATACTGCATGTGGGTGTTGTCTAATGTGTTTTGTGCGGTGCATGTGTGCATTGTTGTATGTGTGTATATATGTATAACAGGATGGTGTGTGAGTGCATGCACAGATGCACACGGACAGACAGATGGAGAGGCGCCGTGTCTAAAAATAAAACAGGGACATCAACATTCAACATAGCCCATTTCTCATTAATGGTTTTAATACATGGATGGCAACCTTCATCTGTCTCTTGTTGATTTTAGACAAAAGGTTCTCTCAAACCAACATACAAATGAAAATTCAAACACTTATCGTAAAAATATCAAAATGCCCACTGCTGTCAACCAGACATCAATGCCTGCTTTCGGGGTCAGTCAGCCACCCAAAATCTTGTTCTCCACATTTCATTTGACAAAGGAAAAAGAAGATACAAACGTTTGGAGATTCTGTGTGGCCCCTGACCCCGAAGCAGACACTAAACCAAAATATCGATACTGAGTTGACAGTGGTTTGAATTTTCACTTGGTTTGCAAGTACTGTTTTCTAAAAAAAACAGGAGGCAGATTATGATTTGCACCCAAGTGTTAAAGTCAGTAATGAGAGATGGGCTATGCTGGATGTTGACACCCCTCTTCTGGTGGCTTTGTACGGCAGGCTGCAATCAGGACTGGATTATAGTACCAAACCTATAAATTACATGCAGG
Source organism: Ichthyophis bannanicus (assembly GCA_033557465.1). NCBI lineage: Eukaryota > Metazoa > Chordata > Amphibia > Gymnophiona > Ichthyophiidae > Ichthyophis > Ichthyophis bannanicus. The sequence continues at coordinate 406,466,557 of CM066035.1, read as the reverse complement.
AGACACATTCAGCTCATAGACTTTGAACTGGCTCTTGGAAGACTTGCTAATACTCTTCACCAGACAATAAGAGGTTAATTTTGTATACTGGTGCCTAGTTAACATGCATTTCCATACGTTATTTTACCAAGTCAATAAAGTGCGTACTCAACTTTATGAAATAAAGCGTAAGCGCAAAAGAATACAGAAAGGTGTGATCGCTCACACCAGCCCTAAAACTGGGGCAAATGACTGAACCTACTTTTTGCGAGTACTGTGGTGGAGAAACAGGTTTAGAGTGGAGAAAAAGAGAGGAAAACAGTCCTTTTTTCCTGAACCCAAAAGAACGGCAGGCACAGCAAGGGTTAACACTCTAAACAAAGCCAAAGATTCCCTGCACAAGAGTGTAGAGCCAAAGACACACCCAGTTCCCATGGAAACCGAGGGAGGTGATGGGAGAGGTTTGGGGGCGGAGTCAAGAGCCATAGGACAGCCCCAAACATTTAAGCAGGGAAGTTTCACTCACAGGAGGAGGGGAGACCCAGGCAAAGCTTCACATTCAAGGAGAGACGGAGAGAGAAACGCAGCTCCACATTCAAGGAGAGACAGAGAAGGAGCAGACGCAGACAGAGATTCAGATTCAACCTCAGGAGTTGTTGCAGCGCCGGTGGGACGGAGGAAGCTGAACAGAGACAGGAACAAAGAGGAGAGAAAGTCAGAGCAAAGCCCAGGGGAGGACTCTTCTGAGGAAGAGATATTTTCTAAAAGCTGGAGGACTGGCCATTCACAGTGTAAGGAACCTCTGAGGACAGAGCTGAGGGGCAGAGACCTTACTGGAAGGTTTAGAGGAAATACCTCCTGCAGACAGTACAGGGACAGTTCCAGCCTGGAGCACAGCTCAGCTGACAGGAAACCTGCAGCTGACGTGAAGCCTGGAAAAGTTGCTTTTAACCAAGCTACTGTTGGGAAGCAGAGGAGTAGAGTATTCCTGAGAGAACCTGGAAGCAAGGGTACGTCTCTAGCTGAGCCTACAAGGGGACACCACACTGCTGGCAAGGTGAGCCCTTTACAAGCCCTTAAAAAGCTTTTGAATAGGGAAGCCTTTTCCTGCCCTTCCCCCACAACCTCCCGTAGTGAGAAGTCTAACTGAGAGAATACAATAGTTGAGAACAAGGGTACAAATAGAGAAAGGTAAGGAGACAAAAGGAGAACAAGGCATCATCAGGATCCAAAAGCAGCCTCAAAGAGATGAGCTCAGAGAGGTTCTTGCAGGGCCTTTAAAGGATGTTTTTAATAGATCATTGGAGACAGGAGTTGTTCCACAGGACTGGAGAAAGGCTGATGTGGTGCCTCTGCACAAAAGAGGTAATAGGAACAAGTGACAAACTACAGGCCAGTAAGCCTTACCTTGGTCGCGGGAAAAGTAATGGCGGCGCTCCTGAAAGAGCGAATAGTGGACTTCCTCGAAACCAAAAGGCTGCATGATACGAGGCAACATGCTTTTATCAAAGGACGATCTTGCCAAACAAATCTGATTGAGTTCTTTGACTGGGTGACCAGAGAACTAGATCAAGGGCATGCGATGGATGTGATCTACCTAGATTTCAGCAAAGCCTTTGATACTGTTCTGCATAGGAGTCTTATCAATAAACTCAACAGCTTGGGAATGGGTCCCAAGATGGTGAACTGGATTAGAAATTGGTTGACTGACAGATGACAGAAGAAGACGGTAAACTGAACAACACTCGGATGAAAGAAAGATGATTAGTGGTGTGCCCCAGGGTTTCGTCCTGGGACCGGTACTGTTCAATATATTTGTGAGTGATATTGCCGAAGGGCTGAATGGAAATGTCTGTCTTTTAGCAGAAAACACCCAAATTTGCAACAGAGTGGACTCCCCTGAGGGAGTGCAGAATATGAGGAAAGATCTACAAAAGCTGGAAAAATGGTCTAATGCTTGGCAGTTAAGATTTAATGTGAAGAAGTGCAGTGTCGAATTGTATGCGATAGGGGGCGAGAGACTGGTGTGCACGGACCAGGAGAAAGACCACGGAGTGATTGTTTCTATCTCAAGGTGGTGAAACAGTGCCACAAGGCAGGTGGCAAAAGCTGGAAGGATGATGGGTTGCATACAGAGTGCAATTACCAGCAGAAAGGAAGAGGTACTAATGTCACTGTACAAGTCACTGGTGAGGCCTCACTTGGAATATTTTGTTCAGTTTTGGAGACCGTATCTCGCAAAGGACATAAAAAGGCTGGAAGTGGTTCAGATGAAGGCAACCAAAATGATTTGTAGCCTGCTTCAGAAGACTTATGAGAAGAGACTTGAAGACCTAAATATATACACTCTGGTGGACAGGAGGGACAGGGGAGATATCAGTCCGACCTTTAAATACTTAAGAGTATTAATGGACAAGCAAACCCCTTCCAAAGATGGGGAAGCTGTAAAACTAGAGGGCAATAACATGAAGCTGCAAGGGGGTAAACTGAAAGGCAATGTCAGGAAATACTTTTTCACTGAAAGGGTGGTGGAAGCTTGGAATGTCCTCCTGATGGAAGTGTTGGGGGCAAACACAGATCCTTTTATAGCAATGGGATAAAATAAAAATAAACATAACTCTTATATTTGAACAAATAGGGGTGACCTACACGGAGCGGTGAGCACACCCCTAAACAAAGGAATGGGGAGGGGTGACCTGCATGGAGCGGCAAGTGCACCTACTCTTGCCACCTTGCTAGGCAGTCCAGATGGACCATATAACATAGTTACTCACCTGTAACAGGTGATCTCTGGGAACAGCAGGAATTTAGTCTTCACATATGGGTATCGTCGGTACCGATGGAGCCTGCGCGGGAACACTCCCCAGCGTCCAATTAGAAAGCCTTTGGGAGCATCCCACAGCGCCTGCATGCTGCCTTCCCGCCTTTCCCAACTGCCTCTCTCCAGTTGAGTTTAAAGCTGAGACAAAGAGAGAGAGAGGGAAAGAGAAAGAGATAGAAAGATACAACTCCTAGGGGAGGTGGGTGGGTTTTGAAGACTAAATTCCTGCTGTTCCCTGAGATCACCTGTTACAGGTGAGTAACTATGCTATATCCAGGAACAAGCAGGAATGTAGTCGTCACTTATGGGGACGCCCTAGCTTTAGATGCCAGGGAGAGACCCCAGAAGTTGTGAGTCCCTGTGAAAGGGCTTCACTTCCCCCCATGGATCTCTGGCATCCTACCAGGGATGGTGGGTAGGAGTTGATTAGGTATGGAACAGGTGGTGGAGAACAGCCTGACCAAACAAGGCATCCCGGCGGGAGTCCTTGTCCAAGCAATAATGGGCTGTGAAGGTATGAACCGAGGCCCAAGTGGCTGCTCGACAGATGTCGTCAATAGACACAGAGTGCAGATGAGCCATTGAAGCTGCCATGGCTCTCACATTGTGAGCTGTGACATGGCCCTCCAGAGGAAGATTCTTACTCTGATAGGCAAAGGAAATACACTGTGCAATCCAGTTGGACAGTGTTCTCTTGGAGACTGGAAGTCCCAGATGAGAAGGATCAAAAGCAACAAAGAGTTGAGAGGACTTTCTATATTGCTGTGTTCTCTGTAAGTAAAAAGCTAAAGCTCTTTTACAGTCCAAAGTATGAAGATTCCTTTCTGCATTTGATGCATGAGGCCTTGGAAAAAACACAGGCAGATAGACCGCTTGGTTCAAATGAAAAGGCGAGACCACCTTTGGCATAAAGTGTGGATGAGTCCTAAGGACTACCTTGTCATGATGGAACCTTGTATAAGGAGGATCAGCCACTAGTGCCTGCAACTCACTGATGCGACATGCTGATGTGATTGCAATGAGAAAGATAACTTTCCAAGAAAGGAATTTCAACGAGGTAGTAGCTAAGGGTTCGAAAGGTGGCTTCATGAGCTGGCCAAGAACCAGGTTTAAGTCCCATGCCGCCAGTGGTGGCCTAATGGGAGGCTTAGTTAGAAGAAGGCCTCTCATAAATCTTGCTGTAAGAGGATGGGAGAAAATAGGTTGTCCATTTAAAGGCTTGAAAGAAGCTGCAATAGCACTCAAATGGACTCTTACTGAGTTAGTTTTAAGTCCTGCATTGGATAAATGAAGGAGATACTCCAGTAATTTTTATTTATTTTTTATTTATTCACATTTATATACCGCATCTTCCAAGAGTTCAGTTGCGGTTTACAGTTAACAATAATTAACAAATCAAGTTTGTTTTACATGGAACATTGCAATAATACAGAACTTATTTACAAGGAACATCATATAAAGTATAGAACAAACAATGTGGTATAATACCGAACAGTGTGGAACTATATACAAGTTATATATGAATATATATACATGGATTACATGGGGGAGGTCAGAAGATCATCATTGGAGAGTGCTATCTGTATAGGTTAAAGGTTTATTGCATAGAGCAACCGGATTGTCTATTTAACCTTTGTCTATTGTAGATATTGAGTTATTTATGTTATAATGTTTGGTGAACAGATAGGTTTTCAGTTTCTTGCGTAGTTCTGTGATCTCTGTTAGCTTTCGTAGCTCCTCTGGAAGGGAATTCCAGATAGTAGGGGCTATGTGCGAAAATGCTCTATTGTTTGTTGATTTGTGGGCTTTTGTGAAATCTTTCGGGATTTTTAATCTGCATAGTTGTCCTTTTCTGTGTGTAGGCTTAGCTGGTTCTTTGTGTATTAATTTACATAACATGGGTGGGGCCAAAGCATATAAGGCTTTGAATGTTGTTATTATTGTTTTGTAGATTATTCTACTTTGAATTGGTAACCAATGAAGGGAGACTAGTATTGGTGGTATGTGTTGAAGGGAATTGATTTTCAATGTGATTCTAGCTGCAGCATTTTGTGCGAATTGCAATCGTTTTATACTTTGTTTTGTTAAGCCTATTAGGATTAGATTGGCAAAGTCAAAGTGTGGGGTTATGATTCCAGAGGTATCGCAAGGGGGCTAAGACCCTTCTGCGAGCACCATATGGTAAACCTTTTCCACTTGAAAGCATAAGAGCGTCTTGTGGAAGGTTTTCTAGAAACATAAAGGATATTCTTTACTTGCTGAGAAAGGTTAAGATCATGAAGATCTAGGCCTTCAGCAACCAAGCCCTGAGATGCAGAGACTGGGGATTGGGATGCCATAACATTCCGTTCTCCTGAGACAGGAGATCTGGAGCAGACCCTAACTCCAGAGAGGGAGCTTGAGAGAGATGTAGAAACAGAGGGTACCACACTTACCGTGGCCAATGTGGAGCTATGAGAATCATACGGCCTCTGTCTCTCTGAAGCTTGAACAGGGTTTTGGGAATCAGGGGAATGGGTGGAAAGGCATAAAGGAAGTCTTGCCCCCAATGAAGGAGGAAAGCATCCCTGACCTGAGAGCCCTGAGCTAGAATTCTGGAACAGAACCTGGGAAGTCTGGCATTCAACGGACTTGCAAAGAGGTCTATGTCCGGGGTTCCCCAAATTTGAAAAATCTTGGCCACCTGGTCTGCATGTAGAGACCATTCGTGTGGATGCAGAACTCGACTGAGTCTGTCTGCCCAAGAGTTTTGGATACCTGGAAGATACACTGCCAGGAAATTAATCTGATGCTCTTTGGGGAGGGCCCATAGTCGCAAAGCTTTGTTGCAAAGGGACAGAGAGCCTGTTCCTCCCTGCTTGTTCATGTAGAACATGGCTACTTGATTGTCCGTATGAATGTGGACTGTCTTGTAGCTGAGCAGGGTGTGGAACACTCGCAGAGCAAGGAAGATTGCTCTGAGCTCTAAGAGATTGATGTGTAGATGAGTTTCCTGTGGAGTCCAAGTGCCTTGGGTGGAGAGGTCTTGCAGATGAGCTCCCCAACCCATTGGTGAAGCATCTGTTGTGAGAGTTGCCTGGGGTAAAGGCTGTTGTAATGGGCACCCCACCAACAGGTTTTGAGTGGACTGCCACTATTGGAGGAACAAAATAAGGTGATTTGTGTTTGCTATTTTGTCTGACAGGCACCCTGATGCCTGGGTCCATTGAGTGGATAAAGTCCACTGGGCTGCTCTCATATGGAGGCAAGCATAAGGAACCACATGCACGGTAGATGCCATTTGGCCTAGTAGTTGTAACATTTCTCGAGCAGTGAGATGAGGCTTTAGCACTGCTTGAGAAGCTAACTGCACCATGCGAAGGTAACGGGTCTGGGGAAGATAGGCCCTTGCTTTCCTGGTATCCAGCAAAGCTCTTATGAACTCTAGAGATTGAGTGGGAGTTAGGCTGGATCTTGGGATGTTTATGACCAAACCCAAATACTGAAGGATACGCATTGTGCAAGATAGAGAAATCCTGGCCTCTGACTCTGATGGGGCTCAAATGAGCCAGTCGTCTAAGTAGGGGAAGACGACTATTCCTAGAGTGCGAAGAAATGCTGCTACCACAGCCATGCATTTCGTAAACACCCTTGGTGCTGAGGCCAGGCCAAATGGAAGCACCCTGTATTGGTAGTGCTTTCCTTGAAAAAGGAACCAAAGGAACTTTCTGTGAGTTGGACGGATGAGAACATGAGTGTACGCATCCTTGAGATCTAGAGAACAAAGCCAATCCTGACTCTGAAGGTATGGCAGCAGGGTTCCCAGAGAAATCATCTTGAATTTCTCTTTGAACAGGAATTTGTTCAATTCTCTGAGATCTAGAATAGGCCGGTGTCCCCTGTTTTCTTTGGGATAAGGAAATAGGGGGAGTAAAACCCTGTACCCTGTTGAGAAATGGGTACTTCTTATATTGCCCCTTGGGCAAGAAGGATAGTGACCTCTTGATCTAACAGATTGATGAGAGAGGTCTGAGAATTGAACTGTCTTACTACTGTGGGAGGGGGCATGCACAGAAAGTGAAGCTTGTACCCCTCTTTTATAATGGATAGAGTCCAATGCTCTGCTGTTATCAGCCCCTATCTGGGGGCAAAGTGACACAACCTTCCTGGAATGGTGGAAGGTTCGGGACCATTGAGAGCCAGGAAGGCTAAGTTCTCTAGATGGAAGTCAAAGGCCTTGTGGAGGCTGAGACTGCTAAGACGGTTGAGGCTTAGCAGTCTTTGCTTTCCTCTGTTTAGGTGGTTGCTGACTCTTTCGGGCAGGCTGACTTGCAGAACGTGCCTGCTGGGAATAAGAAGGATAAAACTTCTTCTTCTTGGAAAAGAATGGTTTCTTGAAAGATTTTCTCCTTGCAGGATCAGCTGTGGCTTTGGACAGTCTATCCAAAGTGGAGTTGTCAGCATTCAATTCATTGGCCTTCTCTTGCCAATTCTTGCCAAATAGATTCTCACCTGTACAAGGGATATTGCCCAGTTTGTCCTGCACCCAGAGCTCCAAATCGGATGCCTGGAGCCAGGCAATTCTACGTGCACTTATGGCAATGGCAGAGGTTCTGCTTATGCATGCAAAACAGTCAAAAGCTGCACGACTGACAAACTTAGAAACATCCTGGGCATGTTTAACCAGTGTGAAAATATCCTGCCTCTTATCATCAGGAAGGAGAGGGCTCAACACCTCTAAATCTCCTGTGACTTCCTTAAGGAACATTCCCATATATAAAATATAGGAACTGATCCTGGCAGAAAGCATGGAAGCCTGGAAAGTATGACGTCCAAAGGCATCCAAAGTTCGACACTCACGTCCTGGAGGATTAGAGGCATGCCTCTTTGCACTTCCGATCCTTCTCATAGCTGATTCCACTACAATAGAGTGGTGAGGAAGCTGAGTTTTCTGGAAGCCAGGACACGGAGGTACTCAATACATGGTATCTAGTCTACGAGAGTGAGGAGAGGTGGTTAGAGGTGTCTCCCACATTCTCAACATGAGATCATGTAAGATCTCATGGATAGGCAAAGTAGCTGCCTCCTTAGGAGCTTTGGGATATTGCAAAATTTCCAACTCCTTTGCCCTGGGCTCTGTTTCAGGAGTCACAGTAATAGAAAGACCTCGCGCCACCTCCCTGATAAAGTCCTGAAAGGAGATATCTTCTGGAGGAGACATCCTGCGTTTAGGAGAGGAAGGCTCCTCCGGGAGAAGTACTCCGGTACCGACGGAGCTGTCAGAATCCTCAGACTCCTCCGAGGATTCAAACTACCTTCTGTCCGGATGCTCTTGTAGAGCACGATACCCGTACCAACCGAAGTTGGTGCCGGGGGGAATCGGTAACGGTGTATCGGTACCGGAAGGCATAGCATGACTGGGTGCTGGCAATGCAGACACCGATGTCGATGCCGATGCTGTCGGTACCGGTGCCAGTACCGGTTGAACTGTCTGATGCGGTTCTGAGGATGTCGATGCCGCAAGGAGAGCCGCTAGACTGCGTTCAATAGCCAGGAACCTCTGGTCTATCGACGCTGCCGATGCCTGGGTATCGGTACCGGAGAAAGCAGCCCATACCCCAGAGCATGGCACCAGTAGTTCTGCCGAGGTTAAGGCCTCAAGAACATCCTGAAGCCCCGATAATGCTTTGGAAGCTGAAGCCTCCCGCTGGGGCAATTTTGCCGGTACAGAACCCTCAAGGGCAACGCCAGAGGCATCTTGATGCTTGGAAGGAGATCTACTCTTTGAGGACCGGCCAGACTTATGTTTAGTTACCTGAGATCCATGGGAGGAAGACAAAGCCCTGGACGACGTCGATGCCACAGAGGCTGCATCGGAGGGAAACAGGGTGCTGAGCTTAGCAGCTCGGTTTTGTCGACCCCTCTTGGACATCATGGCACAGGCCATACACTCCGAGATGGAGTGGTCAGGACCTAAACATTTAAGACACCACTCATGGGTGTCGGTGACGGAGATCGTACCGCTACACTAGGTGCACTTCTTAAAACCCGAAGCGGGTTTTTCCATGGTAAAGGAAGTTTTGGGCCTAAGGCCCAATATGGTGCATGCACCTGAGGAAGAAAAGTTTGGAAAAAAATACTATATATATATTTTTTTTAGACAGAAAGAAAGAAAGAACCGGCGGTACCGGTATAGCGTCGAAGGAAGGCAGACGCAACCACAAAAAAGAAGGAGAATAGGGAAAGATTTTCTGCGGTGACAGGAACGACGACCTGCTGGCTCCGCGGAAAATGAAGAACTGGAGAGAGGCAGTTGGGAAAGGCGGGAAGGCAGCATGCAGGCACTGTGGGATGCTCCCAAAAGCTTTCTAATTGGACGCTGGGGAGCGTTCCCGCGCAGACCCCGTCGGTACCGACGATACCCATATATGAAGACTACATTCCTGCTTCTTCCTGGAGATTAGTCTATCTGCCGTCATTTGCTACCCTTTAACATGGATTTGCAAAGGGGCAGAGAAGAAGCCTGGCGTATAGATTCAAGTAGTTTTGTTCTGGGCATCAGCAGCAGCAAGGTGAAAGGATCGAAATCTGGAGTTGGCAGTGGAAGAAAAGGGCTTAGAGAGAAGCAATCCAGTAGAAGAGCGGAGTTCACGAGGAGGGGTGTTGGGAGAGAGCAGAGAGAAAAAGGAAAGGTAGTTAGGAACCGTAGAATGAATGCATTTATAGGTCAGAAGGAGATGTTTGAATTGGATATGGAAATGAAAGGAGGAGCCAATTAAATAATTTGAGAAGAGGGATTATATGAGATTATCGGGGATGAAGGAAGATTAGCCGTGCAGCAGAGTTCTGAATAGATTGAAGGGGAGATGACTCAGAGGGGGACCAGCAAAAAGGAGGCTGAATTGTCTAGGCGAGTGCATAAGTATTTTAGTAGTGTGTTCAGAAAGGAAGGGGCGGATTTTTTTTAATGTTATAGAGAAAGAAACAACAGGTTTAAGCAATCAGTTGTGTATGGAGAAGGAGAGGGATGAATCAAAAATGACTCCAAGGTTTCGGGCTGAGGAAAGAGGAAGTAGAAGAGTGTTATTCACAGAGATAAAGAAAGGAGGAAAGGGGAAGGAAGATTTAGAGGGAAAAATAAGAAGTTCAGTTTTGGCCATGTTCAATTTCAAACAGCGGTGAAACATCCAGGCTGCGATGTCAGAAAGGCAGGCAGAGATTCAGGCCTGGAGTGTCAGAGAAATACCAGGTGTAGAGAGATAGATTTGAGAGTTATCAACATAAAAATGGTACTGAAAGCCACGGGAACAGGCAGCACTGCAACCATTAGATATCCTATGGTCTGCTGCCAATGCATTTCCATTCAAGGTTGAAAAAGGTGGGGAGAAAATCAGAATGACTGTCCTACTCGCTGCAGTAACCCCCTACCCCTGACATGAAATCCTGAGCTTCTGCCCAGGGCATAGGTTAGGAACCAGTAGAGCACTGAGCGCGGGCAACAGAAAAAGCCTAAAAAAATGGAAGCAAAGTTTATGTTTATGTTTAAGTGAGGCTGTCGTCCTGTGCCACTATAAAAACAGCACCTGAGGAAAGCCCCAGTCATACCACCCTACTTCCGACCCCACTTAAAAAACAAAAGGCTATTAAAATGTTTGCTCCCATGGAAGGCTAGAAAAAAAGCAACTGTTTTAGAACCAGAACCATGAAAAAAATACAAAACATACTTAGCGCTTGCATTTGTTTATATTTTCAGGTATGTTTCATTTTTTTTAAAAGTCTTGTTCATGAATTGTATTATTCCCTAATGATTTTACAAGTGAAAACAGTCTTATAAAATCAATGTGAGTCGACACTTTGCTTTCTTATCACTTTGATTTTCAGAAAAACAAACCTATGTAAGCATTCAAATCACCATGATATAGCAATGAGAAAGAAGGCTGGTATATTTCTGGCAAGGGAACGTCAAGCGGCATATCCATTCTGTATCTGAATTATGGTTATTTAAAGGAGGGGAGATATGTAATATCAGCAGCTATTAATAGTCAGGGTGACATGCACTGGAGGACTGGAGCGCAATCATCCACCACTAGATGTCTCCCTAGGCTCATATCTCTTGTCAAGGTTTTCTAAACTTTATAGTATCAAATTATCATTATCAACAACTTCATGTGTGGCACATCACAGCCAATGTAGGCTAGTTTGAACTCTATTAATTTGGGTCCTACTCAAGGACCTGGGCACCAATGAGATATCGGCACAAAATGTAACCCTCCAATTGTGATGTGACCACTTTGATTGTAGGATAAGGTGGTATACAAATCCGTCTAAATAAATAAATAAAACTTATGCTATTTCATACAGGGTTGTTCTTTGTAAAACTGATGGGATTATGTCTTTAAAGTTCCCTAAAAGAGGGCCCCTAATATAAACAATCTATTAATAATGAAACTACCGCGTAATTTTTAGCTTCACTTTTGCATAAGAGTGACTCATATTTAATTTGAAATGTTTTTCGCTGTTCAGTCATCCACCAAGGTCAAACTGTGATTATGGAAATTGAGGTTATTTCCCAGAAAACACATTTTTGGTGACGTGTTTTGTGGTTCCAAATTGGCTAATCACTGTTATAAATCTGCAAGTTCAACCTCTACAGTCTTTAATACACAGACAATCATGACACTGCAGAGTCAGAATGATTTATGGATTATGGGGTCTTAAACATGCATTTTGAGGTTAAGTTGCATAATTATAATTTAGTTAATTTATAATATCTTTTTTAGGACAACTAAAAGCTGTTTATAATTTGAGTAAATACAACTAAACAAACATAATTCATAATGCAGACTTCAAGAGGGGTAAACTGTTAATCTGAAGCAGCAAAAACGACAAAGAGGTTGGTGACATTTTACAGATTATCCAATTTATTGAAGAATAAACTTTCCAGGACCAAGAGTCTATGCCTCAATAAAATGGATAGTCTGTAGGGTGTCACTGAGGTGGTGTCACCAGGAGCATATGCCCAAGAGAAAAATATTAGGACCGCTGTTATAGGTAGTGGAATGGTTAGAGCGGCCAGGGCCGGTGCTAGGGTTTCTGTCATCTCCCTTCAACCTATAGATCGGCACTCCCCTCCCTCACTGTTATTAATGTTAGCTACAACCCACACCTCTTTTTCCCAAAACTCATTTGTGAACTCCTCACAAAATACTAGTATTTCTCCTTCAAGTCCAATGTTGAGAAAGAAAATTGCAGTGAAGGGGCAAATACATAGCTAGAATAAAAATAACTACTGAGCAGTAAATACATAGCATTATATGAACAGGCGGTGACAGTCCAAGAGCATGCTAAATTTAATAACATTAAGAAATGCCATAATGGGTCAGGCCAAGGTCCATCAAGCCCAGTATCCTGTTCCCAACAGTGACCAATGCAGATCACAAGTACCTGGAAGGTTCCCAAAAAGGTACACAGGCCCCATAATGCTTGTCCCAGGGTAAGCAGTGGATTTCCCAGGTCCTCTTTAATAGTTTATGGACCTTCCCTCCAGGAACTTGTCCAAACCTTTGCTAAACCCAGCCACACTATCAGCTTTTACTACATCTTCTGGTAATGAATTCCAGAATTTGATTATATGTTGATTATTCTACCTGGCAGTCTAACTTCACATGGTGCATCCCAGGATGTACTGCAAGGGGCCAGGCCCTGCCATTTTTCAAGATAGCGGGGCAAGAGCTGGAGTGCATGGCAGTTCGTTTCTGAAGGTACTAGGAGAGGGGTGGGGGGTTTGGGGCCGCCGGGACATGGGGATTGTTTTTTCACTTGTGCAAGTGTTAGGATCTGGGCCATCAGGAATTCACCTACTGTTGGGAGCAGTGGCCCCAAACAGTATTTTTATGGCATCAGGGGAGTTTCCAGATTTCTGGATCATCTTTTAGATTTCTCCTCAGATGATCAAGGCTTCCAGGAAAGCATCAGATGCCATCAAAATACTGTTGGAAGGGAAGCGGTAGATGTTTAAGCCACCTCAGACCCAGGCGCAGAGATACTGTCACTAAGGCTGGTTGCAAAAACCCTCTATTTGTTTGCATCACGCACAGTCAATATTTGCATACCAGTTTATTATGTGCAGCTCAATGCCTATAATTTAAATAAATATAAATACTCTTGGCATTAATTGTGCACTAGCTTTTCCGTCACTATTTACGCATCCATCCATCTCTATTCTGTATTTGACCAGAACAATGTGTGCTTAAACGTGGCGTTATCTGTGCTTAAAGGCTGTGCTAGTTTTCTGCATTGGCCTGTCCATTTTTAAAAGGGTTACACTGTAGCTTCATTGCATGTCCCCTAGTCTTTTTACTTTTTGATGGCGTAAACAACCAATCTATGTTTACCCGTTCCACTCCACTCATTAATTTATAGACCTCTATTATATTTCCACAGCCATCTTTTTTACAAGTTGAAGAGCTCTAACCTTTTAAGACTTTCCTCATAGGAGTATCCTTCCATCCCCTTTACCATTTTGGTGGCTCTTCTCTGTAACTTTTCTAATTCAGCTATATCCTTTTTAAGATATGGCAACCAGAATTGAACACAATATTCAAGATGCTGTCGCACCACGGAATGATACAGAAGCATTATAATATCCTTGGTTTTATTCTCCTTTTCTTTCCTTATGATTCCTAGCATTCTATTTGCTTTCTTGGCTGCCGATGCACACTGGGTGGAGGGTTTCATCGTATTCATCTTTTTTTTTTTTTTTTTTTAATTTATTCGTTTTTCAACAACCAATATAACAATACAACAATACAAAAAGGAAAAGAAAGCACACAAAATCCACAAAATACATACAGAAAAGAATCATAATAGCCTGATACTAAGACCTAAACTAATCCTCCCACCCTACCCTGTTATTCCGTTGAGAACCACTCAGGAGAAGAGCATACGCTCTACCCCTGTCTACCTTTAACCTAAAGGGGACAAAAACTGGTAAAGCATCTGTGAGGAAGGAAAAGCGGGAAGGACCAAGACAACACACTTTATTTTGTGCGTTCAATATATCTGTCTAAGACCTTCCACTTTCCAAAAGACACAGAGCCACTTGTAGCCAGGCGAATACGCTCGAACTTGCTATATAAACAAAGCTGGTTCCACCATAGGCACCAGCTAAGTCATAGGGGGTCTTTCCAAAATGTAAAAATCAAGTTCAAAGCCACTCCTATCATAAAATCTAGTAAGAAGTGGTTTGCCTTTTTAAGCAAAGAAATATCCGCCAAGGACCGAAAAATAAGTATTCACCAGGTTAATGGAGCTTGGAACTTTAAAATTGACTGAATACGTTCTCATACTGGTGACCAAAAGTCCTGAATGTTAGGGCATTCCAGCAGCATATGCGACAATGTACCAGGTTTTTTCTTACAAGTCCAACATGTATTGTCAGTACTGGTATTCCATTTAGCCAATTTAACTGGAGCAATGTACGCTTTACGCGCCAAAAAGAAAAGAGATTGCGTAAGAGAAGCAGATTGAGACACTCTTACCAGTGAATCCCTGAATTTGGCCCAAAGCCACGGTGTGGTAAATTTACCAACCTCGTGTTCCCAAATCTGTTCTATTCCCATAACCCGGGACTGATTGCATTCTCAAATTAGTTTGTACATTTTTAAAGCAACGCCTGACTCCCCCACCAGCAATGCCATTTGCCTTATCAACTCTGATTTCTCTGCCGAAGAGAGTTATCTTAGACTTACTAATACAATGTATCAATTGCAGCCATTGGAAGAAACAAGAATCAGGGAGAGCAAACTCCTCTTGCAGAACTGAAAAGTCTTTCCAGTCAGCATCTTGAAGGAGTTGATCTATTGTCCAGACACCCCGAGAGTACCAAGACTGCCATTTAATAGTCTTATTTTGAATTTTGAAATACGGGTTAAACCATATAGGAAGTTGCCCTGGTGCTTTATTGCACTTCTGCACTTTACTAAATAGAAATTGGTAAGCTTTCTGTGTGTCACAAATTATAAGAGATGCTCCAGTTTTATCCTGAAATGACATTTCAGGCCAGAATTCCATCAGCACTGACATAATCAATCGTTCCTCTAATTCACACCATCTTGGCCGTTGTCCAACATCCTTGTCATTTACCCACTGTATGCCCTGTCACAGGAGAAAAGCAAAATGGTACCATTGAAAGTCTGGGAATTGCACCCCTCCCGCTTCCTTGCTTCTTTTTAATTTCCATGTTGCAATCCTGGGTGGTTTCCCCTTCCAAAGGAATTGAACTAGGATACGTTCCAACTTGGCATACAGAGAGCCCAGTAGGGAAAAAGGTAACATAGCTAATATGTAATTAACTTTGGGAACTATTGTCATCTTTCTAGTCTCCAGTCTACCCCACCAAGTCAATCTCAGAGGCGACCACTGTATCTGTCAGATTACGCACTATCGATACCAGCTTGTCTTGATTGCATTGCATAGTCTCCTTAAGTGACGCTGCGTATTGCACTCCCAAGTATTTGATCCCTTTGGGTTCCCAACATAATGGATGGAAATTCACTTCCACTTTATGTGTAGAAGAATTAAGTGGAAAGGCAACTGATTTAGCCCAATTTATTTTGTAACCAGAAATTTGCGAGTAAAGGTTAATCTGCTCAAACACCTTCGGAATGGAGGCGGGCATGATAAAGAACAACAAGTCGTCAGCATAAGCGGATAACTTTAATTCCATATCCTCCACCAGCAACCCGCGTATTTCTGCGTTCTGATGAATGAGAAGAGTCAAAGGCTCTAGCGTAAGGTTAAAAAGCAGGGGGGATAAGGGACAGCCTTGCCGAGTGCCCCGTTTAAGTGGAAAAGCTGCTGATAATGTGCAGTTTACCGCAATGACAGCCCTTGGGTCAGTGTACAGTAGCTGGATCATGTTGATAAAATTTTCCCCAAAGCCAAACCATCTAAGCACGGCGAAGAGGAACGGCCACTCCAGTCTGTCAAATGCTTTTTAAGCATCCAGTAACATTCAGACTAGCGGGACGTTCCTCTTCTCCGCTTCCTCTATCATGTGACACAATACTCTCGCATTGTCCATCGTAGATTGTCCAGCGATAAACCCGCATTGGTCCGCGTGGATCAAGAGGGGAACCACCTTTGCTAGCCGAGCAGCCAATATTGATGCATATATCTTATAGTCTGAGTTTAGTAGCGAGATGGGGTGGTAATTTTCTACTCTCTGTGGGTCTCTTCCTGGCTTTTCCAAAACCACCACTGTTGCGGCTGCAAAATCCCCAATCTGCGGGGTTTGTTGCCCCAACATCGTATAATTCTGAGACAAAGAAGGGAGAAGGACATCACTGAAAGTTCTATAAAATTCTTGAGGACTTCCGTCCGGCCCAGCAGATTTGCCCGATGCTAAGGATTTAATAGCCTGCCGTATCTCGACGCTTGTTATTGTGCTGTCCAATTTCTGTGCCTCCTACATTGACAGGTTAGGACACTGGACATTCCGAAACAATTCAGCAAATGCCTCCTCGCCCATTTGCACTTCAGAGGAGTACAAGTTAGAATAAAAGGTTTGGAAGCACTTGACTATTTCCTTGTCACATGTCACTATCTGCTGACTACTTTCCCGAAGTATGCCAGCCACTTTGGAGACCCCCTTCCTAGCCTTCAAAGTTTGTGCTAACAGTTTCCCTGCTCGATTTGCTTCAGTATAATATCTTCCTTCTTGAGCTTGCAGAGTCTGAACTGCTTCTGCAGTTAGCATAGAATTGTATTGAAATCTCAGTCGTTGGAGGCGAACCAGTATACATGGATCAGTTCGCTTTACCAACAGTCACCCTCCCGCTTTTGTTCATCTAATCTGTTTAAATCAGCTTTACACTGTCGTGCAACTCCTATTGAATAGCTAGTTATATTTGCACGGGTTGCAGCTTTAAAAGCTTCCCACCACGCCCATATGGAGGTGGCCATGGGGTCATTATGCTGAAAATACTTGTCTATCTTGCCACGAATAGTATCACAGAATTTCGGATCGGCTAGTAAGGCCCTATTGAATCTCCATACTTCTGGGGACCTTTCCTTGGGGCTAATCTCGTATTCAAATGATACTGTCACGTGGTCTGAAATGTGGGTAGCATGAATATTAGAATAAGTTACACCAGGGATCAATGATTTGGCAATCAGGAAGAAATCCAACCGTGAATGAGAGGAGTGAGGCATAGAAAAAAAGGTCTAATCATGCTCCGTAGGGCGCTGAAGTCTCCAAATATCGATCAAACCATTATACTTGCAGTATGCCTGTAGCACACTTTGGGCTCGAGAAGCCTTACGTGGACAAAAAGGCTGGCAATCAATCAACTGGTCCATAACGAGGTTAAAGTCTCCACCCAGTACTATTGAGTGTGAGCCAGTTTTGCCCACCTCATTAGCAACTCGATGAAAATAGATATGATCGTCGGAATTAGGACCGTATACATTCATCAGCAAGAAAGTGACTTGGGCCACTTGCAATAGCACTTTAACCCATCTCCTTTCCCCATCCGATCTTGAATGGGTTACTACCGGCACTAGCGCCTTACGAGCCAGAATAGCCACTCCATTCTTTTTTCCCATGGCAGGTAAAAAAGCCGCCACCAGAAATACCCCATTTGCCAATTTTTTGGGATTCATCCGCATTCAGATGCGTCTCTTGAAGATATATAACATCTGCTTTCTCCTTCTGACAGTATGAAAGAATTTTCTTATGCTTAATAGGGTTGTTTATGCCCTTAATGTTCAGAGATAGGAATTTAAGCTTTGTCATCATTCCATATGGTCTGTACACGTTTAGGCCCCCTTATATTGCTACTGCCCTTCAAAAAAACCCCCAGATGATACAACAAACTACTAGAAGACAAATTCCCCCATACACAACAAGCGGTCTCTTTTTTAAAACACTTCTCTTCACTCGTCCTCGGGCGAGCGAGTAGCCTGCTACCATACATATGGGTGAGACAAGCCACTGTACAAGACGAGCCAGAGGCTCCCAACAGTGATTTCATTAACTACCCAGTCTGTTTACTTGGGCTTTTTTTTTTTTTAAGTTTGTTTTTAAATTAATTATCCCTTCTCCTTCCTTATTTTCTTCTCACTGCCTCTCCTTATACCTCCTTTCTACCCTACCCTACTTTAATATTCCCACACCACAATGAATCCCAACCTTTCCACACCTATCAATATGTTCATTAACTCTCACTAGATACACACGAGTCTGAGACATTCATCCATGTTTCCCTTTTTGCAACCCTAATAAGAAGGATATTGATATCAACAGAAAACATCAACTTATTGCTATTCCCAACCTTCATTCATTCGAGAAGTGAGGAAGGGGGACTGGGAAGGGGAGGGGAACTTTTCACCCCCATAAGGCATTTGCACACACATTGCAATATGAATTAAATCGCAAAGAGAAAACGCACACAGTTTAGTCACTAGCAAATCACCGCATCAGGGAAGCCTCTTACTCTTCCACAAAGATTCGCAGAGCCTCAGGATCTTCAAATGAGCACGTTTGATTGTGCAGTGTAATCCTCATCTGTGCAGGATAATACATCCCATACAGCGCTTGTAGTTGCTGCAGCCGCAGTCGCATCGCCAAGAGTTGCTTTCTTTTGTCCACCGTAGCTTTCGAGAGGTCGGGAAAAATCATAATCTTGTGCCCCTCATACATCGTGGATGGGTTGGCCTTGGCAGCATTAATAATCGCCACCACGTGCTGATATCTTAAGACGCGGAGCACCACAGGCCACGGATATCTCCCCGGTGATTTTAAGTGCGACGGCACACGGTGAGCCCGATCAATCTTCAGCTGTTGGGGCAGTTGTACACAGAACAGTTTAGGCAAGAACATCTCCATGAACTTGACTGGATCAGCACCCTCCGTGCCCTCAGGTAGCCCCAAAACTCTGATATTATTACCTCTCGCTCTGTTATTCATGTCCTCCAAATTTCGCTCCAATTGACCAATTTGTTTAGCGTTCTGCTCCACCGAATGGAAACATTCCTCATGAGCCGCAATTAGAGCGTCGGCTTTATCAGACCTCAGCGAGAGGGATGTCAACTGTTTCATGCCTGTAAGATCAGCTTGCATACTTTCTAGAGAGTTCCCGTTCTGCAGAACTAACTCCTTCACTGACCTGATTTCTGTCAGCAGCTCTGTTAAGCCTTTGGGTTGCTCTCACAGCGTCGCCATTTTTTGTGGAGAAGGGGGTTCTTATTTGGAACACTTTGCTCCCCCTGCAGCATTTCCCTGAAAGTCCAAATGAGTCTGTTTAGGTGTAGCTATGATCATCACCTATTATACCCGAAAGGGGAGACCAAATAGGCAATATTCCTTTCCTAGATTCTCTCAGGATTCCTCCGGAGCTGTGAGCCTAGGCATCCATCTTGTTCTGCAGCTAGCTCCGCCTCCCATCATATTCATCTTTTCCTGGGTGGTGGTTCCTAATGTGGAACCTTCCATCGTGTAACCATAGTCTGGGTTGTTCTTTCCTAGGTGCATAACTTTGTACCTGTCCACATTAAATTTCATCTGCCATTTGGACATCCAGTCTTCCAATTTAGCAAGGCCCTCTTGCAATTTTTCACAATCCTCTTGCGTTTTAACAACTTTGAATAATTTTTGTGTCATCTGCAAATATGATCACCTCGCTCATTATTTCTATTTCCAGGTCAGTTATAAATATGTTAAAATGCAGCGGACCCAGCACAGATCCATGAGGTACTCCACTATTCACCTTTCTCCTTTCAGAAAATTGGCCATTTACCCTACTCTCTGCTTTCTATCTTTTAACCACTTCCTGATCTATAATAGTACATTGCCTCCTATCCCCTGACTTTTTAATTTCACCAGGAGTCTCTCATGAGGGACATTGTCAAAGGCTTTCTGAAAATCCAAATACACTATATCAACTGGCTCACCTTTGTCTACCTGTTTGTTCACACCTTCAAAAAAATATAACAGATTAGTAAGACAAGACTTTCCTTGGCTACAATGATCTTGGCTTTCTCCCATTAAACCATGATTATCTATGTGTTCAATAATTTTATTCTTTATAATGGTTTCTATCATTTTGCCCGTTACTAACATCAGGCTCACAGGTCAATAGTGTGCCAGATCACATCTGGAACTCTTTTTAAAAATTGGCGTTACACTGGCCATTCTCCAATCTTCAGATACTACAAATGATTTTAATGATAGTTCACAGATTACTAATAGTAGGCCTGCAATCTCATATTTCTGTTCTTTCAACATTCTCGTACGTATACCATCCAGTCCAGGTGATTTGCTATTCTTCAGTTTATCAAATACTTATACTACATCTTCCCAGTTTATTCATATTTCTTTTAATTTTTCCGATATATCACCCTTTAAATACCATTTCAGGCAGGAATAACTTCCCTACATTTTCTTCAGTGAAGACCGAAGCAAAGAATTCATTCAGTCTCTCTGCTATGGCTTTGTCCTTCCTTAGCGCCCCTTTTACCCCTCTATCATCCAATGCTCCAACTGACTCTCTCACAAGATACTGTACTTGAAAAAAGGTATTTATCATGCATTTGTGCTTCCACAGCAAGCTTTTTTTCAAATTATCCCTTTGCCTGCCTTATCAATGCCTTGCATCTAACTTGCCGATGCTTATGTTGTTTCCCGTTTTCGCCATTTGGCTCCTTTTTCCATTTCCTGAAAGATGCTTTTTTTGGCTACAACAGCCTCTCTGAACTCACCTTTAAACCATGCTTGCAGTTTTTTGGTCATCCACTTTTCTTAAAGCATGGAATACATCTGGTCTGAGTTTCTAAGATAGTATTTTTAAACAATGCCCATGCTTGATGTAAATCTTTTAACCTTCACAGCTGCTTCTTTTAGTTTTTTCTTAACTATTTTCCTCATTTTATCATAGTCTCCCTTTTGAAAGTTAAAAGGTAAGTACTGTGGATTTCCTTGCTGTCCTTCTTCCATTTATTAAATCAAATGCGATCATGCTATGATCACTATTGTCAAGTAGCCGCAACACCCTTATCTCTTGCACCAGATCCTGTGTTCCACTAATGACCAAGTCCAAAATCGCTTCCCCTCTTGTCGGTTCATGAATCAGAGATATGGATAGAAAAGCTATGGATCAAAATAAAAACACTCAGCTGTATGGACAGCTCAAAAATATTTTACTTATTGAAAACATATGCAGGAGAAAGATTTTGTACAGAATGTAGGAATCAAAAATATGATAACCATACAGTCAATGTACATCTAGAAACTCTAAACAAAACTGGTATAATGTTGATGCAAAGAATAGCCGCAATATAGGAAGACAGTGACAACATTAATATATCGCTGATTTAAACCACATGTGTTAAGCAGATTTCAATGAAAAAACAATAAATCCATGTTTTTCCCTTGCGGGATCACAGGATGTGTTTTCATTTCTTGATCAAGCATGCGTTATTCTAGCTTTCTCTTGCTCTAGCTTCACCTTCTACTGGCAGTCATGCAGACAATGTACTGGTAGTAGGAAGTGAATCTGGAGCAACAGAAAAGCAAAAATAATATGGCCACTTTCTGGCCGGACCATGGAACAAGATCCATGCTTTTTCCATTACTCTTAGATTTTTAAGGATTTCTTTCCCAAAATTATATTTTCCTCCAGAGTGAGGCGAGATAAGGAACTCTCACAGGCAGACATCTGTACTGTCAACAGAAACTAACATAATGGCTCAGTGCAAGTAGCATGAATGAAACTAATGGCATCTCAATGGGTGGCCTTAGTTGCTCCTGCAACCATTTCGCAACACCGAAATGTGGTAACTGCAGGGGGATGTAACTATCTCCCTAAAGTTAGCCTATGGCCCTGCACCCGAAATGCGACCCACACGTGTTACCAGCACAGAAATTTAGGAAACATGCTGCTAAATGTGCCAAAGAACAAGAGGGGCTCTAGAGCACCGATACAGCAATTCCCACTTCCACAAAAAAAAATGAGCAATTTGGTGGCCCAAACACAGCATTTTCCACCTTCACAAAACAAGAGTGTCTCAGTGGCTCCTGCACAGCATTTCCCATCCTCAGAAAAGCAAGAGGGGCTTTGTGACCCCAACACAACACTTCCCACTCCAACAAACACAAAGAGGGGCTTGGCATCTCCAACATAACTCAAAACTGCGCACTGGACCAGTATGGTGTTAATGGAAAATATATGTTGTTGTTGTTAAGTGCCGTCGAGTCGGAGTCGACTCATGGCGACCCTCTGGATAGCTATCCTAAATTGTGTTTGGTCTTCAGTCAGGCGGCTCATTGTTGACAGACAGGTACCCGTTGCTGCTGTTATTGTATCGATCCATCTCATTCCTGGCCTTCCTCTTTTGCGTTGACCTACTATCTTGCCAAGCATGATGTCTTTCTCTAATGATCTCTCTCTTCGCATGATGTGTCCAAAGTATGAAAGTCGAAGTCTTGCCATCTGAGCTTCTAAAGAAAGCTTAGGTTTGATCTCTAGTACTGACTGGTTTGTTTTTCGCGCAGTCCATGGTATACACAGTATTCGCCGCCAGCACCATAATTCAAAGGCATCAATTTTCTTCCTGTCTGTCTTTTTCACTGTCCAGCTTTCACATCCATATGATGTTATTGAAAATACCATGGCTTGAACAAGTCGAATCTTTGTATGGAGAGAGACATCTCTGCTCTTGAGAATCTTATCTAGGTCTTTCATAGCCGTTCTGCCAAGAGCAATGCGTCGTCTGATTTCTTGACTGCTTGTTGCTTCTTTATTGATAGTCGATCCAAGTAGGTTAAAGTTGTTCACAATTTCAATTTCTTCTCCTTCAACGATGAACCTGTTGATTATGCCAGTTGTCATGATCTTTGTCTTCTTTACATTAAGGTGCAGGGCCATTTTGAGACTATGTTCTTTGATTGTGAGAAGCAAATGTTTCAGATCATCTTCACTTTCAGCCAGTAATGTAGTATCATCGGCATAGCGAAGGTTGTTGATGAGTCTTCCACCAATCTTCACACCTCTGTTGTCTTCATACAATCCTGCTTCTCTGATGATTTGTTCTGCATATAAATTAAACAGGTAGGGGGAAAGTATGCAGCCTTGTCTTACACCTTTGCTTATTTTAAACCATTCTGTTTCTCCTTGTTCCGTTTGAACTGTTGCTTCTTGATCAATGTACAGATTGCGCAAGAGAACGATCAGGTGTTCTGGTATACCCATGCTTCTTAATGTGGCCCAGAGTTTCTCATGGTTTACACAGTCAATAGCCTTGCTATAGTCGATAAAGCACAAATAGATATCCTTTTGGTATTCTTTAGTCTTTTCAAGGATCCATCTCACATCTGCAATGATATCTCTTGTTCCTCGCCCTTTCCTGAACCCTGCTTGCACTTCAGGTAGTTCTTGTCCCAGGTATGGTTGTAGTCTCTTTTGAATAATCTTCAGTAGAATCTTGCTGGCATGTGGGATCAGAGCGATTGTTCGATAATTTCCAGTCAGTTGGATCACCTTTCTTTAGTATTGGTATAAACACAGATCTTTTCCAGTCAGTTGGCCATGATGTCTTCCATATTTCTTGGCAGAGCCTTGTAAGTATGGTAACAGCTGCATCAGCTTGCTGCAATACTTCTATAGGAATGCCATCAATGCCTGGTGCTTTGTTCTTTGATAAGGCTTTCAATGCTGCTTCAACTTCTTCTTTCATCACCAATGGTTCCCGATCATAAGGTACAGGTTGAAACGGCTGTTGGTCCACTTGATCTTTATCTTATAAAAACTCTGTATATTCCTTCCACCTTTTCTTGATCTTCTCAGCATCATTCAACATAGAACCTTGAGCATCTTGTAACATTCCAATTCGAGGCTGGAACTTTTTCTGTAACTCTCGTAGCTTTAGGAAAGCCGATCTTGTTCTTCCTCTAATAGTTTCTGCTTCTATTTCCTTGCATGCGTCGGTTGTAGTACTTTTCCTTGTCCTGTCTTGCTGCACGTTGGAAATCTCTGTTGAGTTCTGCGATTGTCTTTCTTTCTCCTCTGGCTTTAGCTTCTCTGCGTTTCTGGGCAATTTTCAGAGTTTCTTCCATTTTGGCCGTTTTTGCTTTTTCACCTTTTGTAGACTTCTCGCTTTCTTTCAACACAACCTTCTTGATGTCATTCCATAACTCTTCCGGAGCTCTGTCATTTGTATCTAAAGCAGCAAATCGATTTTGCAGGCAGTCTTTAAATTCCAATGGTATATTCTCAAGGTCATATTTTGCTGCATTCATGAGTGGTTTGCTCTTTTTCAACTTTAGCTTGAGTTTGCATACTAGTAGTTGATGATCTGTACCAGAGTCAGCTCCAGGTTTTGTCTTTGTTGATGTTATAGAGCTTTTCCATCGTTGGCTTCCACAGATGTAGTCAATTTGATTTTTATACAATCCATTGGGTGAAATCCATGTGTACAGTCGCCGCTTGTATTACTGGAAGAAGGTGTTTGAGATGAATAGATAGTTGGTCTTGCAGAATTCTATCAGTCTTTCTCCAGCTTCATTTCTGTTGCCAAGTCCATATTTTCCAACTACTTTGCCTTCGTCTTTGTTGCCAACTTTTGCATTCCAGTCACCCATGACTATCAGGATATCCTGTTTGCATGTTCTGTCAATTTCAGCTTGTACTTGTTCATAGAACTCTTCAATTTCATTCTCTTCTGCAGCTGTTGTTGGGGCATATACTTGAAATATAGTTGTGTTGATAGGCAATCCTCATAGACGAATAGAGATTAAGCGTTTGCTGACTGCATTGTATTTCATTACAGTTCTTGCAAGTTTCTTCTTTATTATAAATGCAACACCATTTCTTCTTTGTCTTTCATTTCCAGCATAGTAGACCATGTGATCATCTGATGCAAAGTGCCCGATACCAGTCCATTTCAGTTCGCTGACACCCAATAGATCAAGTTGTACACGTTCCATTTCATTCTTGACCACCTCCAACTTCCCTTGGTTCATGTTTCGTACGTTCCATGTTCCAATGTGTAAGACATCTTTACAGCTTCTGACTCTCATTTCATGCGCAGCTACATCAGCAGTCAGACTTCCCGAGGGCTTTGATCCAACCACATCATAAATGCTGGCTTTACTCTGAAAAGTCTTCAGCTCTTCCCCAGTAGCTAGTTGAGTGCCTTCCGACCTGGGGGTCTCATCTTCCAACCCCATAGCACAATTTGTTTTGTTGTAACTATCCATTGGGTTTTCATGGCAAGATACAGAAGTAGATTGCCAGGCCTTTCTTCCGCGCAGTTTAAGTTTGGTGTTGTTACCGTTGTCACAAAAATGTGATCCTCCGCCGTCAACACTATCCCATTCTGCTGCTGCCCAGATGGGTGGTTTGTCTTGGTCTGGCACATTGGTCTGGAAAATATACATTCCGCAAAAATGCTGAACTAGAAGAAAAAAAGTGAGAATCACAGCACACTTTAAAACTCATTTTATTTTGTTGTTATAAACTGCATTATGGTTTTTGCTTTTTCTTTTTGAACATACATTCTGCATTCACAGAAAGCACAGTTACTTACCTGTAACAGGTGATCTCTGGGAACAGCAGGAATTAGTCCTCACATATGGGTACGTCGGAACCGACGGAGCCTGCGCGGGAAAGCTCCCCAGCTTCCCAGAAAGGAAAGCTTTTTGGGCCTCCCACAGCGCAGTTCGAGTTTAAAGCTGAGACAATAGAGAGAGGAAAGGAAAGAGAGAGAGAGAAACAACTCCTAGGTGGGTGGGTTGTGAGGACTAATTCCTGCTGTTCCCAGAGATCACCTGTTACAGGTAAGTAACTGTGCTATCTCCAGGAACAAGCAGGAATGAGTCCTCACATATGGGGACTCCCTAGCTAAGATGCCGGGGAGATCCCCCTCCAAGGGTTCCTCATCTTCCTATGGATCTCAGGCATCCATTGAGGGAAGGTGGGCAGGAGTTGTTTAAGAATGGAACAGGTGTCTGAGGACAGCCTGACCAAACAAGGCATCCCGGCGGGAGTCCTTGTCCAAGCAGTAATGGGCTGTAAAGGTATGAACCGAGGCCCAGGTGGCTGCTCGACAGATCTGATCGATGGATACAGAATGAAGATGAGCCATAGAGGTGGCCATGGCTCTCACATTGTGAGCTGTGACATGGCCTTCCAGAGAAACGTTCTTACTCTGGTAAGCAAAAGAAATACACTGAGCAATCCAATTGGACAGTGTTCTTTTTGAGACTGGAAGTCCCAAATGAGAAGGATCAAAAGCAACAAAAAGCTGAGAAGAATTTCGATGTTGCTGTGTCCTGTGGAGGTAAAAGGCAAGAGCTCTTTTACAATCTAAAGTATGTAGGTTCCTCTCTGCACTGGATGCATGAGGAGCTGGAAAAAAGACAGGTAGATATACCTCTTGATTAAGATGAAAAGGTGAGACCACTTTAGGCATAAAGTGAGGATTTGTCCTAAGGACTACCTTATCATGATGGAACCTTGTATAAGGTGGATTAGCCACTAAAGCCTGCAGTTCACTGATGCGGCGAGCAGAAGTGATTGCAATAAGGAAAGTAACTTTCCAGGAAAGAAATTTCAAGGAGGTAGTGGCTAAGGGTTCAAAAGGTGGCTTCATAAGCTGACCAAGAACCACGTTTAAGTCCCAGGCTACCGGAGGGGGCCGAATGGGAGGCTTAGTTAAAGTTAGGCCTCTCATAAACCTTGCAATAAGAGGATGAGAGGAAACAGGTTGTCCATTGATAGGCTTAAGAGATGCTGCAATAGCACTCAAATGGACCCTTACAGAATTTGTTTTAAGATCTGCATTGGAGAGATGCAGGAGATATTCGAGTAAAGAATTCAAAGGTAGTGCTAGAGGGTTAAGACCCTTTTGAGCACACCAAATGGAAAATCTTTTTCATTTAAAAGCATAAGAACGCCTGGTGGAAGGTTTCCTAGAGGCATGGAGGATATCCTTCACTTGTTGAGAAAGATTGAAGTCTTGAAGGTCTAGGCCTTCAGCAACCAAGCTCTGATGTGAAGGGACTTGGGGTTTGGGTGCTACAAAGTCCCCCCCTCTTGAGACAGAAGGTCTGGAGCAGTTCCCAGATCCAGGGAGGGGGCCTGGGAGAGGTGCAGAAGTAGAGGGTACCACACTAGGCGTGGCCAGCGTGGAGCTATGAGGATCATAGTTCCTTGATCCCTCTGGAGTTTGAACAGAGTCTTGGGAATCAAAGGAATGGGTGGAAAGGCATACAGGAAGTCTTGACCCCAATGAAGGAGGAAGGCATCCTTGACCTGAGCTCCCTGACACGGAATTCTGGAACAGAATCGGGGAAGTTTGGCATTCCACGGACTTGCAAACAGGTCTATGTCCGGGGTTCCCCATTTCTGAAAGATTCCGAGTACCTGATCCATGTGCAGGGACCATTCGTGTGGAAGCAGAATTCGACTGAGTCTGTCTGCCCAAGAGTTTTGGATTCCTGGGAGATATACTGCCAGGAGATGGATTTGATGCTCTCTGGCGAATGCCCACAATTTTAGAGCTTTGTTGCAAAGCGACAGAGAGCCAGTCCCTCCTTGTTTGTTTATGTAGAACATGGCTACTTGATTGTCGGTATAAACAAGGACTGTCATGTTGATGAGGAGGGTATGAAAGACCTTGAGAGCAAGGAAAATTGCTCGCAGCTCCAAAAGGTTGATATGAAGGGTGGACTCCTGTGGAGACCAAGTGCCCTGAGTGGAGAGGTCTTGGAGATGAGCTCCCCAACCAAAAGAGACGTTTTGAGGTTGCTCTCATATGTAGGCGAGCATAAGGTTCCGACGTACCCATATGTGAGGACTCATTCCTGCTTGTTCCTGGAGATCCCCCTCCCCTGACATTGGGTAAGGAGCAGAATTAGGAGATTAATCCACAGAACTCAATATCTAAAAAAAAAATCTGATTCTGGTCATCTCACTAACAACAACAAACATTCTCCAGTACCAGGTATATTGTGAACTTATACAAAACCCTACAAAAGTCACTTAGGATCTATAGAGCAAATCTATCATAGCATACCAGCACCAACTTCCAAAACTCACATAAGGAGCCTACCCCAAAAAAGCAGCACTGTAAATACTACAGCAGGCCCTGGAACATGTACAAACTCAGTGTTAACAGAACACCTGACCTTGGTCACATACTCAGAGCACAGATCCTCACCAAGTACAGAATAAGTGACCAAAACCTAAAAATAAAAATATGTTGATAAAAATTAAACTGCAACCCCAAGAAGCCAGATTCTGCATACAATGCAACACCAGAGAAATTGAAAGAGATTCATTTTCCTGTACTGTAAAAACATAGATAATGCAAAGTGTGATTAGTAAAATAAAAAGAGGTTTCTGCTCTCCTCTGTTTTCTTGTAGCTCTCTTTGTATGATCTCTAGTCCATCTGCCATTTCTTGTCTCCTCTTTTATTTCTTCACCTTGTTCCATCTTGGATATTGATCTTTTCCCTTCAGCTTTCCTCCATTTATTTGTCTCTCTTTCTGTCCAATTATATTTTACTACTCTTACTATCCAGACCTCAATCCCCATCTTTTTTATTCAATCTACCTACTACTTTTCAACCCTCACCCCAGTCCTCCCATTCCCCACCGTGTTTCTTAGTCCATTATTTCCCAGTATCACTCGTTCTCTCTCTCCCCTCCCCCATCTAATCTCTCTCTCTCTCATTCTCTTTCCCTCTATCCAGTATCTCCGTACTTTCCCCTCTTCCTATCCCTTCCATGTCTGCCCTCTCCCTTCCCATTCCCCTATGTCCAGCATCTCCATTTCCATACCATACCATCCTCTGACTACTACTCCCACGTCAAGCATCTCTTCATCTCTTTCCATCTTCTCCCCTCTCTATCCCTACTATCCCATGTTCTGCATTTCCCCCGCCCCTTATTATCTCCATGTCTAGCATCTCTCCTTTGTTTCCCTCTGCCCCCTCCCCATACCCAGATCTTCCTATAGTCATCACTCCATCTCCCCTTCTTGCTTATTCCTATGCCCCTTGCCATGTCCACTATCTCTCTAGCCCTCCCCACCTCTAGTTTGTCCCCTTTGTCCACCTATTCCCTCCCTCCATGCACTCAGCATTTCCCATCTGTCTCCCAGTGCCCAGTATATCTCTTCAACCTCCCAATGATCCCCCCACCCCCATCCGTCTACTCCCTCTCCTCACGGAAGAAACAGAGCCGAGTCTGTCCGTGGGAGTAGCATATCACTGCAGTCAGGCTTAATCCTCTCTCCGCCGTGATTGCTGCATTAAAGGACCTCTGCCCGCGGAACACACTACTCCTGCAGGCAGGCTTGGCTATCTCTTGGCCACAATCACTGCCGGGCTCAAGGCCGCTGAGGGCTGAGCCTGCCCGCAGGAATAACATGTCCCGTGGGCAGAGGCCCTTTAAGGCAGCAATCACAGTGGAGAGAGGGTCAAGCCTGCCTGCAGGAGTAGCGTGTCCCGCAGGCAGAGGCTCTAAGGCTTCGATCGCAGCCTTGCACAGTCTTCTGCCTGCGGGACATGCTGGTCCTGCACACAGGCTCTGCTTCTCTGGCCACACATCTTCCTGTTTGGGGGGTGGGGCAGCTAGCCACAGCACCCCCCCCCCCCTTCCCAAAGATCGGCGCCCCCTGCTGTGCCTACCCCGCTTACTGGGTAATGCCATCTCTGAGGGCAGCCATATGAAAACTAGGGAAGTCAGGGTTCAAATCCCAAGGGCAAGTCACTTAACCATTTATTATCTCAGGTACAAACTTATAGGCCAATGCAGAAAAGCTTAGTGTGGCATTTTTCTAGCGCTTTTCTCGCACTAGGCTAGCTAGAAAGCAAGCTAGCGCTAGAAAAATGCCAAAACCACCACGCTAAATTGCAGTGCACTTGGCATGCAAACTGCATGCAAATCATTGCATAAGTAATTGGGCCCATTGTAAAAATCTGTGCTGAAACGTAGCACAATTTTTTTTAACACTGGCTCTTCACACCAGCTTCGGGAACTTGTAAAGATCTAGACTGAGAACAAAAGTATCATCTGAGGTGAAGTCTGACACTTTACCTCAGATGATCAAGGAAAGCCTCAGATGCCATCGGCACACTGTCGGGGGGCCAGTGCCCCCCTGGACACTGACCCCCCCCACAGAAACAAAATCCCCAGTGGTCCAGCAGCCCCAATCCCTCTACCCACTAAATAAATAAATCTCCAGTATCCCAGAGCCCCAATCCCACCTCACCCAAACAAAAAGATCCTCAGTGGCCCCAATCCCCCCACCTACCTGATAAAACAATCCCTGGTGGCTCACCACCCAAACAAAAAGAATCCCTGGTGGCCCCAAAACCCCTCCCCATACAAAAAAAATCCTTGATGGCCCAATAGCACCTTCACTCCCCTCCCGGTATCTTTAATCTGGAGTGGGAGCATTGCCCATATGCTCCCACCCCTGCACCACTACCTTGAAAAATGGTGATGCTTGGTTCCATGTGGTGCATCCTGGAATGCACTGGGTGGGGTCAAACTGCCTTATAAGGCAAAAAATGCTTTATATGGCAGTGATCATCCCGTGTTGCATCCTGGGACGCATGAGCTGTCTCAGGATGCAACAGGAAGGTCACGCTGCCATATAAGGCATTTTCTTTGCCCTATATGGCAATCTGACCCAGCTCAATGCATCCTGCGATGCACCACGCGGGCCAGGTGCCACCATTTTTCAAGATGGCTATGCTAGGGTAGGAGTATGTGGGAGAGTCCTCCACAGTTTGTGGCTGGACTCAATCTACCATTGTCCAGAAGGCACGGGGCTTTGAGAAGCCCCAGCTGGTGCATAACTTTATAGTAGTCAAGTTGGCCCTCAAGAGCATAAAGAGCATTAAGACTCATTCTTCGGTGCTCCTGGAGTGGGAGCCCAGGACCCTGGACTCCTTTGGAAGGCTATGCTACCAGGGTTCCATGCTGGTGTCTCAGATCCTGCTTTCGGATCTTGACTCATCTAATCTCCTTTGTGCTTCCTTACCATTCCCCCTAGATGTATCCCATATCTTCAGCTACTTTATTGTCTGTCTCGACTAGATTGTAAGCTCTGTGAGCAGGGATTGTCTCTTATATGTGTCTGTGTAGTGCTGTGTACGTCTTGTAGCACTATACAAATGCTCGGTAATAATAGTAGTAGTATATGGGCATGTTCCTAAAGGACATCATGCTGGACCTGGTGGAGTTTGCTGCCCATGTCCTTCCGGACCATCTTGATTCCTTCCACGTCCTGATGGGCGGTGTCAAGGATAGTTCCAAATATGCTGAGCGAGCCATGTATGATGCCTTCAAACCCGCCTGAAGAGTAGGGGCGGTGGGCATCGGCATCCGGTGGCTGACCTGGTCCCAGTCCTCCGACCTGGAGCAGTGGGTCCAGGACAAGCTGGCCAACATCCCCTGTACTGGAGAGGACTTGTTCAGGAAGTCAGTTGAGGAGAAAGTGGGCAAACCCGAGAAGGAGATGTGATGCTCTCCAGGCTCTCGAGGAAAACCGCGGATCCCTTGTGTAAAAAGTACCAGTGTAAGAAGGATTTCTACCCATGGCCATGTCGGTACTACTTGGTGCCTCAGAGCGCCCAGCCGAAGGCACAGGCCCTCCACCAGCAGCAGAGAGAGAAGCCTCAAAAAGCCCAACTGGCTGCGCAGCCCAGGCCGAGGGTGGGCCTTTGATGGGTTCCTCAGGAGAATAGCCAACCATCCCGTACCTGCCAGCCACAGATGCCTGGGTTCTGCAGCTTGTCCAGCAGGGCTATTGGCTGCGCTTTGCCCAGCTGTTACCTCCCTTCACCCAGGGAGAGTACCCCATGGACCCCCTGCAGTGAAATGTGTTGCGGGAGGAGGTCACCACCCTATTGACTGACCTTACTATTGAGCCAGTTCAGCCGGCTCAGGTTGGGAAAGGTTTTTTACTCCAGGTACTTCCAGGTCCCCAAAAAGACAGGGGTTTTGACCCATTCTGGACCTCTGCAATCTCAGTTTTCTCGTGTGTTAGCGGTTCAAGATAATCTCACTGGGGACGCTACTCCCGTACTTCCTAAAAGATGACTGGCTATGCTCCTTGGATCTCAAGGATGCGTACACTCATCCCGATCCACTCAAATCACAGAAAATACCTCATTTTTGTGCTGGGAGATCTGAACTATTAGTACTGGGTGCTACTCTTCGGGCTCACCTCAGCATCTCGGGTCTTCACCAAGTGCCTCACGGTTCTAGCCACAGACTTGTGCAGCATGAGAGTCTTCATCTTCCCCTACTTGGACGACTGGCTAATCAAAGGCTCCACTGCTTTATGCATTCCCTCCAATCCCTTTCGTGGTGAAAATGCTGCTAAAACTGCAGGCCGACAGAGGCACCATGATTCTCATCGCCCCGTACTGGCCCCGGTAATCGCGGTTCCCTCTGCTGCTCCAGCTCGTTCAAAGGGAGCCTCTCCATCTGGGCTTCACTCCGGACCTCATCTCCCAGGACAGGCGGATCCTGTTGCACACCATGTCCGCTCCTTGGTCCTCATGGCCTGGATGCTAAACGGGTAGTCCTCCTGGAGTTCAATCTCCCAATGGGGTCACGGATGTCCTTCTAGCATCGTGGAAGGACTCGATGCGGTGGACTTACGCATTCAAGTGGCAGATGTTCGTAGCTTGGTGTGAGGATGGGGCACGTGATCCCTTCTCCAGTGAGGTGTATTGCTTGCTGGAATACCTCTTGCATCTCTCAGACTCCGGCCCCGGCCTGAAGTCCAAATTTGTCCAGGTCCACATGATCGCGATCGGCGCCTTCCATTGTTGCTCGAAGGCCGGGCCATCTCGGTTCATCTGCTGATGGTCAATTCATGTATGGTCTGCTTCTCTCAAAGCCTCCCATCAAGACCCCGATGGTGGCTTGGGATCTCAATCTGATCCTCATGCAGGCTCCTTTGGTGCCTTGGGACTCCTGTCCCCTTAACAGGGCCAGTCCAACCACTAGGAAAACTAGGCGGTCGCCTAGGGAAGCAACTTCGAGAGGGCAGCAAAAGCAAGGAATTTAAAGCTAAATAATAGATTTTGACTGCAAGAGGAGGTGTAAAGTTGAGGTCTGCCTAGGGCACCAACACTTTGAACTAACTCTAGGGCCGACCCTGTCCCTTAAGTACTTTACCTGGAAGGCCCTCTTCTTGGTGGCGGTCACGTTGGCCTGCCATGTTAGTGAGCTCCATGCTCTGGTGGCCCATTCCCCTTACACCAAGTTCCACCAGAACTGGATGGTCTTGCGAACACACCTGCGATTTCTGCCGAAGGTGGTCTCTGAATTCCGCCTCAACTAGTCGATTGTCCTGCCAACTTTCTTCCCAAGGCCGCATGACAACCGAGGGGAGACAGCATTGCACACGCTGGACTATAAGTGTGCCTTAGCCTTTTATGTAGATTATACCAAGGACCACCTGCAGTCCATGCAGCTGTTCATCTCATTTGACCCTAGTAAGTTGGGGACTGCTGTCTCTAAGCGCAAACTGTCCCTGTGGTTGGTGGACTGCATCACATTGGCTTATTCACAAGCCACACTGAATGTGGTTGTATCATAGAGGGTACTATCATATATGAAAACCAAAAAAGCAAAAAGCCCTCAAAAACAAAACTTCCGGCTATGATCTATCTCTTATTAGTAACATGACATATTTCACACTATATGGTTTAAGGAAGAGAAAACAGGTCTCAGACTATTGTTGAACGCATTCCTGCAAACTGTGCATCAACGACCCGTTGTTTTCTCACATGTACATAAGTGTTGCCAGACAAGAAGCTTTTTCAATTAAAGACTATTTCAAAAAAATGCTTATCGTAAGTGTTTGCCCCGACGCCGTCTTCTGGCTGCCGTTCCGCGTTTCACAGAAGTTGATGTGTTTCTTCAGGGGGTGAACCTGCAATTGTCCTCTGAGTGTTAGCGAGTCCTACTCAAAGCCAAGATATACTTGTCAAAGACTGGCACTGTTGATTCAAAGAAAGTTACTTTAACTAATGATATCATGCCGTGTATGGAAAAGAACAAAGCTAAAAGAGCATGACCACCATACAGACTAAAATTAATGAAGATGTTACCTTCACAGTGATTTGTAAGATGAAGATCACGATGCTTAGCGTGTTAACCTCGAGCCATCAGGCTTCCCAAAAAGACGCCGCGCATGCGAACTCACTGAATGGGGAGAACTTTTATGAGATGCAAATACTGCTACGTCATTTGACGCTGTGGGTTATCCAGCCTATCAGATAGCAGGATGGTTAAATAAACTCTAAAAAATGTATTGTATAAAGAACAAACTCTGACAGATGAAATTGTATGGATATCACAAACATGCTGCCCAGTCGATCTTATTGTTCATACCCCGAGGGTGTACTGTTTGTAGGTTGTAAATCCAACGTTGTTCACGAATAACAAGCGTCTGCTGTTTAGTTTTACCGGCATACCCTGTGGTTATGTGGTCCAGACAAAAAACTCTAAGTTGTTCAAAAATATGTTGCTTCGACAAACAATGTGATACTATGGGTGCTTCCATAACTTTACATTTGAGTCGGCTACGGTGTTCGTTGATACGAACCCTAAATTGTCTCTCAGTCTTGCCGATATATAGTAAACCGCACGGGCACCGGATACAATAAATCACATAAGTGGAGATACAATTGGTGGATTGACGCAAGATATATACTTTGTCATTGTGTTTAAAATCTTTAATGGTCTCCGAAATTACACAAATATTGCATTCTCCACATGGTCGGTGTCCTTGCCAAACTGCTTGCACAGAGGTCATGACCGGTCTCAATACCACTGGACTCAATCTCTCCTTTAAATTTTTCTGGCGTGTCCACACACATCTTATCTGCTTTTGTTCTAAATCTGGAAGTGTGCTAATCACATTAAGGTGTTTCTGTAGAGTTTGTTTTATGAATTTGCTATATGGGGGAATATCTTGTGATCAAATTCACCGTGGAGTCATCTAAAGGAACTCTATTTTTGGTTTGGAGAAGCAATTCTCGATTGTTATATAATGCCCTTTTATAGGCTGTCATCAGAAGATGTTCCGGATATCCCCTAAGTCTAAAATCATTCATCAATTGTTTGGATGCATTTTTGAATGTTTGTATATCAGAACAATTCCTACGGAAACGTAGGAATTGTGAAAAAGGCAGGCTGTCTCGTAGCTGCTTTGGATGCCCACTGCTGTAATGTAAATACGTGTTTCGGTCTGTAGGCTTCTTGAAAATAGAGGTGATCCAGCCTTCAGCACTCTTCTCTATTGTTACATCTAAAAAGACTATTTTGTTATTGCTAAAAATATGGATAAATTGAATGTGTGTATCTCGTGCATTTAGCCATTTGATGAAATCTTCCAGCTGATTAATGGAACCGTTCCACAACATAAACACATTGTCTATGTAACGACGCCATAAAGGTATATATTGTTTATAAGGGGAAGTATATATCCATTTACGTTCATATGCACCCATGAACAGATTAGCCATAGAAGGGGCACAGGTGGCTCCCATAGCCACTCCTGATGTCTGCTGAAAAATTTGATATTCAAATTCAAAATAATTTTGAAAGATATCTAGGTCTGCTAATCTTTCTAAAAATTGCAAATGGGGTGCAGTTAAGTCTCCTCTGCTGCGTAAAGCAGTTAAAATTGTAATGTGTGCCTCCTCCTGGGGGATGTTCGTATAGAGCGATGTTACGTCTAAGGTAACCAGCATTAGTTCACTATAAGATGCCAATTGTGTATGTTCGGACAGGATTTTTAAGAAATGAGTTGTGTCCTTTAAATAGGACGGAATATTGATCAACAGTGGTCGTAAAAAAGAATCAATGTATGTTGAAAGTGGTTCCAGAATGGAACCTCTGGTAGAAACTATGGGTCTACCTGGTGGATTTGTCAAATTCTTGTGAATCTTAGGTACCAAATATAGTTTTGCTGTTGTTGGACTCGTTGGATTCAGATACTTCCACTCTTTTTTGGTTATCAATTTGTTAATTAAAGCTTGGGTAGTGATGTCTAATTAATTGTTGTAATTTTACGGTGGGATCAGTTGTTAGTCTTTTATATGTAGTTTCTACAGATAATTGAGAGTCTGAGACCTGTTTTCTCTTCCTTAAACCATATAGTGTGAAATATGTCATGTTACTAATAAGAGATAGATCATAGCCGGAAGTTTTGTTTTTGAGGGCTTTTTGCTTTTTTTGTTATTCACAAGCCAGACTGAGCCTAGAGAGTCATGTCACAGCTCATAATGTTCGAACCATGGCCGTTTTGGTAGCTCACCTGTACTCGGCCTCTTATGGAGGAAATCTGCAAGGCTGCCATGTGGTCTTTGGTACACATGTTCACAGCCCACTACTGTCTGGATGGGGATTCCCAATGGGACAGCAATTTTGGGCAGGCCGTGCTCCAGCATTTTTTATGGGCATTAGGTCCAACTCCTGCCCACCAGTTCTTCTCTGTCCTGGCTACCTGCAAAGTTGACTAACCTTGATGCTGCTGTACACTGAGGATGCTAAATCGGTGGAGCCCTTAGAGGGATTACCTTCCTGCTCCTCCAGTTTTTGCTGCTCCTATTAGGCGTGAGCCTCCTCGGTTTTCGGTAGCCTGTAGTTTGACAATCCCATTTGTGAGGACTTACTTCCTGCTTGTCCACAGAGAAAGCATAGTTACTCACCTGCAGCAGGTGTTCTCCGTGAATAGCAGGAATAAGTCCTCACAACCCTCCCACCTCCCCGAGAAGTTGTTTTCTCTTGGCTCCTACTTTGAAACTTGACTGGAGAAGATGATGCCCTAGCAGGCACGCATGCATAGTACAGCAAATAAAAGCTTCCAATGAAAGCTGGGGAGCATGCCGCATAGGCTCCGTCAGAAACGTCACCCATTCGTGAGGACTTACTTCCTGCTTGTTCATGGAGAAAATGGCAAAGTCCCAAGATTGCTCCACATTTCCAGTAGGTATGGCACGGCACGTCCATGGGAGGCGACATACACGTCTGCATGGGTTTTTAGAGATACAACATGCACATCTTAGGGGACGCCACACCCTGTCCCTTTGTGGGCACATGCAAAGATGCCTGTGTGTGCAACATGAATAGCTATGGCAGCCGTTAGGGAGAATGGGTCCGTGGACATTTTTGGCTTCTGGACGCTCCCCGTGCACATCCATATGGTGTTTCCAGCTTCTGGAATGACCCTCTAACTCTGTAAATACTTTTTAGGCAGGCTTATTTTTTTCAAATGCGGCTTCATTATTTCCTCTTTCAAAGGCAGAGGTATAATACTCTCCATAAGAAAGGTACTTACCAAACTGTTCAATGAATCCAATCCTTCTTTAGCCATCCTGTCACAAAAAACAGGTAAGATTCCGCTTGGGACATTTAGGGAGATTTCTCTAAAGCTAACAAAAACAATATCCTCAGGTAATGGAACAGAAACCATTCCAAAGGTCTCTAGTATTTTCCTCATCTAAGGGAGGTCCTCAGAGTACAAAAGGCTGCCTCGCCTAGTCAAATGGCAGAAACACACTTCTCCAAAATTCCAAGAATCTTCTAGCTCTCTCCTAATTGCTCAGATTGTATCACTGAAATGGTGTGCAAAATGCTCAGAGTCAAGATCATCCATTTCCCCTACATTAACAGCAATTACTAACAGCATCAGCTTTCTAAGAATTCCAAAAAGCTCTCTTGGGTGATCACTGATTGGATTGCTGAAGCAAAAAAAACAAATCAAACACTTCTTTGCGTCAGCAATTTCCAAGCTATAAGACTTTACCTGCCTCATACACTTAATCCTATCCTCTGGGTTTCTAGACCTATGACGTACCCTTCTCCCTGATGGAACTAGCTTTTCTTCTTCCTGAGTTCCTAAGTAAACCAGAGACAACGTTTCCCTACAGGTTTGCCTCCTGTATCGGAGCTCTTATTTGATTCGACAACATGGTATCTAAATTGTGTGAGCTTTTTCTCTCTTTCTAATCAACTCCTTCACTGAAACATTGACATTAGTGTTAGTATACCAAATGATGATCTGTCTGGAGATTCAAGCTTTCATATTCAAACCTAAAAAATCATATTCTTGAGTAAAATCAAGATCTACATATGCCCATCTCCGTAAGTAGGGGCATTTGTCTTCTATAACAACCCTATATCCTGTAGACTTTAAAATCAAACTGCTGTTGCTCTTGTCAAACCATGGTCTATATGAAAGCTGGAATCTACCCAAATTAACATCATCATCAAGCTTTTCAATATCTTAAGACCTCACCAGAAAATATTCCGCCTTGCAACTTAACAGATATTTTTATTTCTTTATCATTTCTGTTCCTCAGATCTGACACTTCTAATTTCTGTAGATTACACCCATGGAGGGCAATTTTATAAGGGAGCAACTAGTTTTAGGCAGTAAAAATATGCTTACTTAGGTGCTATATTATAAAGAAAAGTAGGTACCTATGTTCCTTTATATAAAATTATATCACAAATGTCAGAAACACGCTTTAAATGAAGGCAAGATCACTTCCACTGGCTTGTGAGATGTGTAATAATCACGCATACCTTGCTTGCATACTCGCACGGATTAAGGTATGCCCATACTTACACATTCCACCTTCATTTTGCACAAACTCCACCCATGTTCTCTTCCATTTGCAACATATGTGGCATTACTACTACTACTATTTATCATTTATAACACGCTACAAGGCATGCGCAACGCTGTACAGGCACATGTCAAAGACTATCCCCGCTCTTAAGGGCTTACAATTTAATCAAGACAGACAACACATCAGCTGAGGAGAAGGATACATCCAGGGGATGGTGAGGAGACAGATACAAGACTAAGCAGAACAGGATCCAAAAACAGCCTCAAAGAGGTGAGCTTTTGGCATGGATTTGAAAAGGGGCAGGGATGAAGCCTGATGTATAGGCTTTTTGTAGCTTGTTCCAGGCATAAGGAGCAGCAAGATCGATAAACATACCTTTATGCTAGGCACTATTTTATTTTATTATTTTTTATTAGACTTTTTGCAATATACAAACTAAACATCACAAACAAGAATGCTTACAATATCAAAGAAATCCCAAACAGGAAACAGCTCAAAATCAAATACATAGTAATATATCATAAGCAGCAGTCCTCATCACAGGAGATACAAAAAGATGAAGGATATAAAAAGAAAAAGAAAATATCACGAAAAAACAGAACAAAAGGGGGAAGGAATGAATTCCCCTCCAAACGTCCATTTCCAAGGGCATATAACAAACAAACTCCAATTTATCTTTACTCCTATTCATCAACCAAGAATTTCTCTAATTGAGATACATCATAAAAGGAATATGTATTTCCATGCAAATTAACAATATATTTGCATGGAAAACGCAGGAAAAGGGTAGCACCAATCCCCAAAACCCTATGTTTCAGTGCAAGAAATTGCTTGCGGTGAAGCTGTGTGCTTCTAGAAACATCAGAAAACACGTTAAGCTTCATACCTCAAAAAAAATCTCTTTATGCTTAAAAAAAAATCTTTAACACCTTAACCTTGTCTGCTAAGGACAGGAAAGAAACAAATAAAGTACCCCGATGGCTAATATTATCAGATGAGTCTTTTAGAAACTTAGTCAGGTCCTTTCTGAACCGTCTCCTGAGAAAAAGTATAAAAGAGAAAATACAGAACCCGACAATTTAATATCAATATTTTTAATAGCCACTCATAAGTCCTGCAATGAAATATCTTGGGATGTTACCACTGATAGCTGTCCCACATTAGGTACAGAAACAGGATTCGGTAAGAAACCAGAGGGCTGGGGAGATACCAAATATCCCGTGGAGGCTTCCAGTACCATAGAAGACAATTGCTGTTGGGGGACAGGCGGAGGAGTCCTTTCAACAGGGCTAAGAGACGCACCCTCCAAGGAGAGCAGTGGCACAGAAATAGAAGCAAACATTCTGTTCAACGGCCTCAACCTGGGGATCAGGAGTCTTGGGCACCATCTTTCCTTTCCTTTTTCCCATAGAGAATATCTCAAATACAAACACCAAGTGTACCTGGCAGAGAGCCGTACAGCGTCCACCTCTATCGGTCCTCCATCGGTGCTCCCAAGGGGCGTGAGTAGCAAAGGCTACTCCAAAGGGCCTCTTGTGCTGCTTATGACTCTGCGGAGACCTCTCTCCAGTTGGTGGAATCACTGGGGGGGGGGGGGAGCACTCCTCTGCCTGCTGCACACTCTCTCACCCCGCGATCTTCCTGTCCCGCCGACACAGGACACAGCCCGCCCTCACGCAGCTGTCTGCAACTCCCGCTAGGCACTATTTTATAAAAGCTCATTCATGCACGTATGCAGGCTCACTCTTATGCTTAAAGTAGGTGGATCCTTATAAAATTACCCCTTACA
The DNA here is from genome assembly GCA_033557465.1 of Ichthyophis bannanicus. Taxonomy (NCBI): domain Eukaryota; kingdom Metazoa; phylum Chordata; class Amphibia; order Gymnophiona; family Ichthyophiidae; genus Ichthyophis; species Ichthyophis bannanicus. Next base: position 406,426,315 of record CM066035.1, on the reverse strand, counting down.
TAACATCTGAGAAGGGGCCTGAATAAGAGCATGAACTTCCCTATTAGTTGAAATACTGCTGTGTTAAATTGTTCGGTCGGCAAAGAATGAGGGTCTACTGATTTGCGATCCAAGAAAAGAATGAGTTAGACCTTTTTTGTGTTACAGAGACCATGGTTTTCAGAGTGGGAAGGAGTGAGAGAGGTGGCTATTTGCCCATAAGGTTTAGTGTCAACCCAGAATAGAAGGGAATGGAAAGAGGGAAGGCTTGATTTGCTGCAATATATTTACCTTCCCTTAACCTCTGATACTCTAATAATCAAGGTTGATACAATGACCCCGTCCCCTCACCATATCAATTAATGAATAAATAAACATATTGGGCCCAATTTTGCTTTGAGCAAGGCTAAGTGCCATAGCTGCGTAGCCCTGCCCCCTTAACCCCGGATATTCACCTCTACGACGACATCCAGGGTTCGCCGCACAGCCTGGAAGCCATCGAGCCTAACCAGTTCTGCCTGGTTAGTGTTCTGCGCCATAAAGATAGGCGAGGGTTTTCCTCGCCTATCTTTTTGGTGCAGAGCGCTAACCAAGAAGAATGGAAAATCGCTGCTGTCTGGTTAGCGCTTGCCTCCATCCCCGCTTCGCAAAGCCCCCAACGCACCCCAATACTAACCGGATAGCATTGGGGCATGTAGGGGACTTTGGAGGGGATTTTCGAAGGCACTAACCAAATAAGTGCCTTTGAAAATCTCTGTTTATGGCATTTACACTGTTTACTGGGCTGTAAATTGTGTAAATGCCTTTAGAAAATGCCGCCATCATCCCTAAGCAGATACATGATAAACAGATCACCAGGGCAGAAAACAGATCAAAGGGATTAGCAATTTGGACGAAACAGATGAATATTTTGAATATTATTCTGACACTGAAAAATCTGCCTCAATGGCTTAAATAGTGGTAGGCATTTGAGGTAGACCTGGCCTCATTAAAATATGCAGAGACGAGGAGGCAAGAGACCCCGAGAGGGGAGCAGAGGCTAGTGCTATGTATGAAGGATCCCTTTGCCAAGAGTGAAGAATAGAACCCGAACCGGGAGTAAGGCTCCATCCCTCCCAGTGATATCTCTGGGCACCCCAGGATGCTTTAAAACCAAGCCAGCTAGAATCTGGGGCAGGAAGCAAGAGACCCTGATAGGGGAGCAGAGGATGGTGCTACCTGGGAGGCAATGGCCGGAGGCTCCCTTTCCCAACAACAGAGAGCAGGACCCAAACTGGTGACATCATCGCCACGCATCCAAGGACGCTTTAAAACCAAGCCAGCTGGAGTCTCATGCCGGTAGGGGCACGGGACCAAAGAGGAATGCCCCTTTGGGCTACTTTGGAGATCTGAGAGTTGGAGATGTCCAAAGGAGCTGGAAAGAGGAAAATTAAGAATGTCCTATGGATCGCCATTTATTGACTGGAGCTGAAGCTGGCAGGACTGGGGATTTTCCATCTGTTCTTCTATCTTCTTCTAGGACTCCTCTTCCCCCATCTGTGGGAATCCCAGACAAAGAGGTTGGCAGTAGTTCTACCCCCTCAATGAAGGCAACTGGGGAAGTAATTTCAGGCCCCAGTATGCATTTACCGCCACCACTACCCAGGGTTGATATGCCTGTACCAATTCAGGTTTCAGGGGTTGTTTCTTCTGGGGATAATCAGGGGGGCTTTGCCAGTAGAGGTTTCACTGTTAAGTATTTGGAAATCAGTTTCACAGACCACTAGCCTGCTGAGGAATTTTATGGATCAAACTGCACAGTTCTCTGGGCAAACAGTTAAAAAATTGAAATTGCAGGATGAGCAAATTTCTATTATGTCTCAAAAAATTGATAAAATGGAAACACAGTAATGTTCCCTTTATGATATTGGTTCTGCTAGGATTAAAGATAGTTTGACTTTTCACAGGCAATTGGAGTATTTGGAAAATTCCTTTCTTTGCAAAGATTTTAGGTTCCTCAACTCTCCTATTGATCGCCATTTATTGCCTGCTTTAATTCTTTTGCGAAAGTATTTTAAAGTTTTGCTCTTACAAAACGCTGATACTATGGTTGTGCCAAATGCATACTATTGGCCAACTAGGCCTTTGTCTCAGACGGTTGCAGGCATAGCTCAGATAGAAGTGGTTGTATAATTGCATTTCACAAATTTTCTAGAATCCTCCACTGAAGAAATCTCCTCGTGAGCCACCTAGGTAGCTTATTTCTTGACAAAAATTGATAAAATTAATATTTTGAAGGTTTATTTTCAGAAAAAAAGAATATTTATTCTGTGGCCAAAGAACTGTACTTTTTCCGGATGTTTCTAGATTTACATAGACTTGGAAGAGGAGTTTCCTCCAGGTTAAGCCAAAGGTTTTGGCTGCTGGGGGAACTACCTTCCTTTGTTTTCCTTGTAAATATTTAGTGGTTGACCAGGGAAATACAGCAGATACAGTATATGCTTGTTGTACCTCTGCAATTGGAGAATTTTCTATTGGGCAAATAAGTAGTGGTTTGTCAGGATGGGTTCCTGATTAACCTTGCCTATTTTCTTTATTTGTTCCCTCTTGAGGAGGTTTTTTCCTAGTTCTTTCTTTGTTGTTTGCTCCTAGCTTTGGGAGATCTTGTCTTCTCATGATGGGGGCTAAAAAATATATAGGGGGGGGGTCTTTTACTAATGGGTGCTAGCTGGCAGTGCGTGTGAGAGTGGGCATGGTGGCTCAGTGCAGTTAACGCTGTAGTCACACTGAACGCGAAGTATATTAGCACAGGTTCGCCTATCGCCACCTCAACAAGTGGTATTAGATACACCCACACTAATGCAGCATATGCTATGGGACAGGGCTAGTTAACGTGGAGGTGTTGCACCTAACGCACCATGATTTTGGAGCTACTGGCACATTAGGTGCAACAGCTTAGCGCCTGTTATTAAAAGGGCCCCATAGTGTTTTTATTTCTTGAGCTTTTATTTCGCTGGATATTTGATTCTTGTAATTTTACTTTTGATTCCTTCTTGTAAAGTTAAACATTTCTAATTTTAAAAATATGCAGAGACCTCATTATGCTCTTTCAGACATGCACAATTGTTCCTCTGACATTAGTTCCCTATAGAAAAGGGGAAGGGAAGTGTTCAGAAATCATATCAGGGTAAACTAAGGACAAGATGCCAAAAACTCTCAGCTGCACCTTCGATCACCACACTGCCTTATTTAAATACTCTCAAGCTTTTATTCAACCTGCCACCACCGGATATAATGGGGGAAAGAAACAGCAGCAAGATGCAAAAGCAGCGATGGCTTAGAAGGCAACAAAGTATTTGAGATTCCACCTCATCAAAAAAAGATCAGAATACATGTAAATCAAAAACAATAAAATATACAACAAATTAACCCTGAGAAATCATAAAAACTATAAGACATCCTAGAGCAGCAGCCTGGGACCAGAAAGACCACATTTCAAATCCCACAGGTACTCCTTGTGCCTTGGGCAAGTCACTTAACCCTCCACTGCCTCAGGTACCAACTTAGACTATAAGCTCTCCTGAGACAGGGAAATAACTACTATACCTTAATGTGATTTGCCTTGAATTACTATTGAAAAGGCGGGAACTAAAATCTAATAAATTAAAAAAAAAAAGAGAGAGAATCTTGAAAGTCTTTGGAAGGCTTGTGCCCTGAAGCAAATGTGTCAGATACAGTGAAATTAGAATTACCTGCTAATTACTGTTCCTTGAGGAACTCCAGTTCAGTTCCACACCTCTGGGTAGTGCACCTCCACCAGCAGCTTGAAGACTGAACATGTCATCTTTTGATGACACCGGTATTAATACAGGAAGGACCACCCACCAACTCCAATAACCTAGTGACAAAGCAGACTCACAAGAGCAACAAATAAGTGGTTAATCAAAAAACAAGTAAAACCTGCTTTAACAAGGTGTCCAGTCTCCTATCTTGGGCATCCTTGAGTGCCGCATTGCCTTCCACTGGGATCGTTTGTCTTCTTTGTGACCGCCAAAACTGCCGCATCCACTTTTGGGGACCAAAAGAGCTTGCGGTCCTGGTCCCACAGTGGATAGAGGCGTGTCATAGCCCTTGATCCTTTAAGACCAGCCTCCGGTAGATCCCACTCATCCTGAATCATCTGCCGAACCACTCTGTGGTTTAATCCGTTTAATCCACTGGGTGGTGACCGGACGGCCCGCCTGCAATGGAAGGAACAGCGGTGGATTTTTGAATTGGGTTCCATACAGCCTGCAGGTTTAAATTGTGAAATCGATTGGTTTAGTTTGTTTTAGGCATGCACCAATGGGATGAGGGGTTTCCCTAAAATTATGGGTCATCCCCTTCCATATTCGTTGACTCCTTTGTGACTGATTTGAGTATCCACCAATGGGAGGCTGGTCTCTATCTTTACTGGTGTGTAATCCATGTCCAACCACTTTGGGAGTCATGTTGGGGTAGGCCCTTAGTGGTGATTGGTTCGTCCTCGAGATTGACACCTGTGATTAGCCAATGTATGATTACCTGGTCCTATAAGGTGTTTCACCATTATTAGTTGATGGTTAATGGTGGAAAGGCGTCAGTGAGTGGAAGGACGCTATAATAATGTTTCTGGATATAATGGAGCCAGCGAGTATGATCATTTTGGGCACTTGATGCAGGGATTGCCAGTATCCCGAAACGTGCACGTCGTGCTGTGGGCTGAATTGCGTTTGCTGACAATTTTCACAAGTTAAGATAGGTGCATTCAATTGCAATATGTTTTAAAGTTTATCTTTTGGTCACTAAAGGAAATTTTGAATAAAAGGGATTTCATCTAACCTGTGGGGTCAAGCACCAATCTTGCCTGCCTTTGATGAATTCCGACAAAAAGAAGATTGAATAACCGGAGTGGGACTGTTGCAGTGTCTGTGATTTTTGTGAACCACTCTGTGCAGCAGGAACACTTTCTGCAATGTGCAAACCACCTGCAGTAAGGGATCTTCCAGCGCATCATCATCCGATGGACCACTGGTAGGCATATTAAGAGCCTTGAGCGATTCCATGATGAGCGCCAGTAACTCATCTCTGTGGAACATTGCCTTCCAGCTCCGTGACCGCTGGTTCCACACTGTGACCCCGAGAGAACCTCCGCCTGCAACAGCTGACGTAGACAGAAAGCCTGATGTAGCAGGAGGACAAACTCCAGTGAGAACATTCCTGGGATTCCTCCCTCCCCCAGAGTCTGGAGGGTAGAATGCCCAGGCAAGGGCGGGAGGCAAGACGCAGTGTCCTGAGGAGGCAACCCTGAACCCCGCCCCCCCCAGCTCCTGTGCCTCAGGCACTGGAAAAGCGCCCTATCTTGCATTCCCTTCTCTCTCAGGGTCTGTTCCACTGAAGCAGTTTCTTGAGCACAACCCCTGCAAATGCCCACCTCTGATACCGCTCCACGACAGGTCCCACACACAAGACACTGAGGTCTTGCAGGCATAATGCAAAACAAGACAGTTGAGGATATATTATATACTTTGTTGTCTTTGTTTTGTTTTTTTGTTGTTTTTTTTTACTGGCCCCTGGCCTATCTTGCTACCCCCATCTCAAATGCCCGGGGGGGGGGGAGAGACCTATTCTAGTCCCACCAAGAAATAGAAAAAGGAATAATGCCCCTGTGTTTTCTTTCATTTTATTTTGATTTTTAAGAATAAAAATACTTCTTAAATGCCCCAAAAACCAACGAAGACCCCGGGCCACGGGAGAAGAGGAGAGCGCCAAACTACAAGCGCAGCAAACTCAAGCAGAAGCGGGAGCCAGGAAGACACTCCCCTACGATCTCCCACGCTGTTAACTGCCACGCAGCTAGGCCTCCTGCTGCAATCTGGACTTCTTTGCCGGAATCGCTGCCCTTAACAAAGAAAACACAGCCAATCTGCCCGAGTAACTGTACCCAGCCAGAAGTGCCATTGGAGAGGAGCTCTTCACTTTGCCTTTGTGGAGAGCCGCTTCTGCCTCCTCTTCCCCCTGGCGCTCAGCCAATCGCGGCTTCGGTGCTAGGGGGCAGTCTCCAGGGATATCTACTGGTTCAGAAATTCCTGCCCTAGTCAGTAATGCAACTCCTCACCCAAGCAGGGATCGGGAGCTGCCAAAAAGCCCAGTGCACTCAGGAAATCCACCACATGCACCCCACTCAACCCTGGGGGGGGGAGGGGAGGGGTTCCTCCAAATTGTCCTGTTCTTTTTTTTTTTTTAAAGAAAAATTAAGGCTGAATGGCCATGGGCAGAAACAGAAATAAATAAAAAAAAGTCCTATAGCCAAAACTAAACTAAAAACCTCCTTGGTTGTCCCTTCAGTGAATCCAGCACCCTGGCTCACTACCTCCTCCAGCTGCTTGGAGACTGAGCATACTGGGGCTGGTAGGCGGTGCCAGCTGCATAAGTACACTGGTATCATCATCAGCTCAGTTTACAAGCAGCTGGAGGAGGTACATTATCCAGAGGTGTGGGACTGGACTGGAGGGACGATAAGGAACTGCTCATTTAGACTTGGGTTTTGCACCAGTGATAGAAAGGGGAAAGCACAGTTACTTACCTGTAACAGGTGATCTCTGGGAACAGCAGGAATAAGTCTTCACATATGGGTATCGTCGGTACCGACGGAGCCTGCACAGGAACGCTCCCCAGCGTCCAAAAGGAAAGCTTTTGGGAGCATCCCACAGCGCCTGCATGCTGCCTTCCCGCCTTTCCCAACCGCCTCTCTCCAGTTCGAGTTTTAAGCTGAGACAAAGAGAGAGAGAGAGGAAAGGAAAGATAGATAGAGAGATACAACTCCTAGGAGAGGTGGGTGGGTTGTGAAGACTTATTCCTGCTGTTCCCAGAGATCACCTGTTACAGGTAAGTAACTGTGCTATCTCCAGGAACAAGCAGGAATGAGTCTTCACATATGGGGACTCCCCAGCTAGAGATGCCAGGGAGATCCCCAAGGTTGTGAGTCCCTGAGAAGGGCTCTACCTCCCTCCATGGATCTCGGGCATCCAACCAGGGATGGGGGGTAGGAGTTGTTTAAGCATGGAACAGGTGTTTGAGAACAGCCTGACCAAACAAGGCATCCCGGCGGGAGTCCTTGTCCAAGCAGTAATGGGCTGTAAAGGTATGAACCGAGGCACAGGTAGCCGCTCGACAGATTTGGTCGATGGACACAGAGTTTAGATGAGCCATAGAGGCTGCCATGGCCCTCACATTGTGAGCTGTGACATGGCCCTCTAGAGAAAGGTTCTTACTCTGGTAGGCGAAAGAAATACACTGAGCAATCCAATTGGACAGAGTTCTCTTAGAAACTGGAAGTCCTAAATGAGAAGGATCAAAAGCAACAAAGAGTTGAGAGGACTTTCTATGTTGCTGTGTCCTTTGTAAGTAAAAGGCAAGCGCTCTTTTACAATCCAGGGTATGGAGATTCCTCTCTGCACTTGATGCATGAGGTCCTGGAAAAAAGACAGGTAAATACACCTCCTGATTCAGATGAAAAGGTGAAACCACTTTAGGCATAAAGTGTGGATTGGTCCTGAGGACTACCTTGTCATGATGGAACCTTGTATAAGGAGGATTAGCCACCAAGGCTTGCAGCTCACTGATGCGGCGAGCTGAAGTGACTGCAATGAGAAAAATAACCTTCCAGGAAAGAAATTTCAAGGAGGTAGTGGCTAAGGGTTCAAAGGGTGGCTTCATAAGCTGGCCAAGAAGCAGATTCAAGTCCCATGCCACTGGAGGTGGTCTAATGGGAGGTTTAGTCAAAAGAAGGCCTCTCATGAATCTTGCTATAAGAGGATGAGAGGAAATAGGCTGTCCATTGAGAGGCTTAAGGGATGCTGCAATAGCACTCAAATGGACTCTTAATGAATTCGTTTTAAGGCATGCATGGGATAAATGCAGCAAATACTCTAGTAAAGAATTCAGAGGTATTGCAAGAGGGTTAAGACCTTTCTCTGCACACCAAACGGTAAACCTCTTCCATTTAAAAGCATAGGAACGTCTGGTGGAAGGCTTTCTGGAAGCATGAAGGATATCCTTCACTTGCTGAGAAAGATGCAAATCTTGAAGGTCTAGGCCTTCAGCAACCAGGCCCTGAGATGAAGAGACTGGGGATTTGGGTGCCACAACGTTCCCTCCTCCTGGGATAGGAGGTCTGGAGCAGATCCCAAGTCCAGGGAGGGAGCTTGAGAGAGATGCAGAAGTAGAGGGTACCACACTTGGCGTGGCCAACGTGGTGCTATGAGGATCATAGACCCCTTTTCTCTCTGAAGCTTGAACAGTGTTTTGGGAATTAGGGGAATGGGTGGAAAGGCATAGAGGAAGTCTTGCCCCCAATGAAGGAGGAAGGCATCCCTGGCCTGAACTCCCTGACACGGAATCCTGGAACAGAACCGGGGAAGTTAGGCATTCCATGGACTTGCAAACAGGTCTATGTCTGGGGTTCCCCAAATTTGAAAGATCCTGGTTATCTGGTCCCCATGGAGGGACATTCGTGTGGAAGCAGAACTCGACTGAGTCTGTCTGCCCAAGCGTTTTGAACCCCTGGAAGATACACTGCCATGAGATGAATTTGATGCTCTCTGGCGAAGGCCCACAATCTCAGAGCTTCATTGCAAAGTGACAGAGAGCCAGTTCCCCCCTGCTTGTTCACGTAGAACATGGCTACTTGGTTGTCCGTGTGGATGAGGACTGTCTTGTAGCTGAGCAGGGTGTGGAAGACTCTGAGAGCTAGAAAAATTGCTCTGAGCTCTAAGAGGTTGATATGCAGAGATGTCTCCTGTGGAGACCAGAAGCTTTGGGTGGAGAGATCTTGTAGATGAGCCCCTCAACCCTTTGGGGAGGCATCTGTTGTAAGGGTTGCTTGGGGTAACACTTGTTGAAAGGGGGACCCCAGCAACAGATTTTGGGTGGACCTCCACCACTGGAGAGAGCAAAAAAGGCGACTGGAGGTTGCTATTTTGTCTGACAGGCACCCTGATGCCTGGGTCCATTGGGTGGACAAAGTCCATTGAGCTGCCCTCATGTGAAGGCAAGCATAAGGGACCACATGCACAGTGGATGCCATGTGGCCTAACAGTTGTAACATCTCTCGAGCAGTTAAATGGGACTTTAACTGAATCTGGGAGGCTAACTGCACCAAGCGTAGGCAACAGGCCTGGGGAAGATAGGCCCTTGCAGTGGTGGTATCCAGAAAGGCCCCTATGAACTCCAGAGATTGAGTAGGGGTGAGATGGGATTTTGGGATGTTTATTACAAGTCCCAGATACTGAAGGATACGGCTTGTGCAGGCCAGGGAAGCCTGGGCCTCTGACTGGGATGGAGCTCGGATGAGCCAGTCGTCCAGATATGGGAATACAAATATTCCTAGAGTGCGTAGAAATGCAGCTACTACTGCCATGCATTTTGTGAACACCCTTGGTGCAGAGGCCAGACCGAAGGGAAGTACTCTGTATTGATAATGCTTTCCTTGGAAAAGGAACCGAAGGAACCTTCTGTGTGTTGGATGGATGAGGACATGGGTGTACGCATCCTTGAGATCTAGAGAACAAAGCCAGTCCTGACTCTGGAGGTATGGAAAGAGAGTACCGAGAGAAGTCATCTTGAATTTCTCCTTGCATAGAAACTTGTTCAATTCTCTGAGATCTAAGATGGGTCTGTAGCCCCCTGTTTTCTTTGGGATGAGAAAGTAGGGGGAGTAGAACCCTGAGCCCTGTTGAAGAAGGGGTACTTCTTCTATTGCCCCTTGGGCAAGAAGGGTAGCAATCTCCTGACCCAGAAGGTCGAGGAGAGATGTTGGAGAATTGAACTGTCTCACCATGGTGTGAGGGGGAAGGTTTAAGAAATGAAGCTTGTACCCTTCCCTTATGATGGAGAGGGTCCATTGCTCTGCTGTGATTTGTTCCCATCTGGGAGCAAAGTGAGCTAACCTTCCTGGAATGGTGAGAGGCTCTGGATGTTCTAGAGCCAGAAAGGCTATGTTCTCTAGTTGTAAGTCAAAGGCCCTGAGGAGGCTGAGGCCGTTGGGCCGTAGCAGTCCTAGCAGCCTTAGGTTTGGCCCGTTTTGGTTGTTGCTGTCTCTTTGTAGCAAAACGACCTGCAGAAGATGCCTGCTGAGCATAAGCAGAATAATATTTCCCTTTTTTTGGGAAAAATCCCTTTTTGAACAACCTTTTCTTAAAAGGAGCAGAAGTAGACTTTGAAAGTCTATCTAAAGCAGAATTTTCAGCATCCATCTGGGTGGCCTTTGCTTGCCAATCTTTGCCAAAAAGGTTTTCACCTGTACAAGGAAGGTTTCCTAGTCCATCTTGAACCCAGGGTTCCAAATCAGATGCTTGTAACCAAGCAACTCTGCATGCACCTATGGCAATAGCCGAGGCTCTGCTGGCACCTTCAAAAGAGTCAAAGGCTGCACGGTTGGAAAACTTGGAAACATCCTGGGCATGTTTGAGCCAGTGAGAAACTCTTCCCTTTTATCTTCTGAAATAAAAGGAGACAAAGTTTGCAGATGATCTGTAACTTCTTTTAGAAACATCCCCATATAGAGACTATAGGAGTTGATTCTGGCAACAAGCATATTGGCCTGGAAAATTCTCCTGCCAAAGGCATCTAAGGTTCTGCATTCTCTTCCTGGAGGAGTAGAAGAGTGCCTTTTTGTACTCTTGATCTTTTTCATAGCAGACTCCACCACAATGGAGTGGTGAGGAAGGTGAGTCTTATGAAAGCCAGGACAAGGAGGAACACGATACATGGTGTCCAACCTACGAGAATGAGGGGAGGTGGTGAGAGGAGTCTCCCATATGCCCAACATGTGATCATAAAGAATCTCATGTATTGGTAAAGTGGCTGCCTCTTTAGGAGCCTTAGGATATTGTAAAATATCTAATATTTTGGCTCTAGGCTCTGTCTCAGGGGCCACTGAGATGGAAAGGCCCCTGGCCACTTCCCTAATGAAGTCTTGAAAAGACAAGTCTTCTGGAGGAGACATTCTCCTTTTTGGAGAAGAGGGCTACTGAGGAAGGATCACCGATGCTTCGATAGAGGCCTCTGATTCATCAGAGTCTTCAGAGGAATCGAAATATCGCCTATCTGGATGCTCCTGCAGAACCCGATATGCGTACCGGGTGGTATCGACATCGGGAGTGATCGGTACCGATTCGGTACCGATGGGCATCACAGAACAGTGTACCGCTGCAGTCGACACCGAAGCTGATGTCGATGCAATCGGTACCGGCACCGGCACCGATATCGGTGCCGGTGCCGGAGTCGGTACCGACAACGGAGTTTGTTGCGGTACCGAAGGCGCCGCAGCTTGTATGAATGCCGTGATGGCATGCTGCATGGTCAGAATATTCTGATCCATCGACGCCACCAATGTCTGGATGTCGGTACCAGTGGGAACCACCGGTACCCCAGAACATGGCAACAGGTGATCGGTCGAGGCCGAGCCATCGATGTCAACCTGTGACCCCATAGATAAAGCTTTGGAAGCCGGAGCCTCCCGCCGGGGTAATTTTGCCGGTGCGGATTCCTCGAGAGCAAGCCCGGAGGCATCTCGATACTTAGAGGGAGATCTACCCTTCAAGGACCGGCTGGACTTAAGTTTGGTTACCTGAGATCCATGTGAGGAAGAAGCAGCCCTGGAAGACGTCGATGCCACCGAAGCTGCATCAGAGGGAAACAGGGTACTGAGCTTGGCTGCTCGATTCTGTAGACCTCTTTTAGACATCATGGAACAGGACTCACAATCCGTAATGGAATGGTCAGGACCTAAACATTTTAGACACCAGTCATGGGTGTCGGTGACAGAAATAGTGTCGCTGCACTTCGTGCACTTTTTAAACCCGGAGGCGGGCTTTTCCATGAGGAAATCTTTTTGTAGGCCTAAGGCCAAAGAAAGAAAAAATGCACTGAAGTGAGAAAAACAGTAGTTTTTTTTTTTTAGAATAAATAAAGAAAAGACTGGCGGTACCGGTCCGGCGTCGAGAAGGCAGACACGTGACCAAAGAAATAAAAGAAAATAAAGAAATTCTTCAGTGGTGACAGGAACACGACCTGCTGGCTCTGCGGAAAAGAAGAACTGGAGAGAGGCAGATGGGAAAGGCGGGAAGGCAGCGCGCAGGCGCTGTGGGATGCTCCCAAAAGCTTTCCTTTTGGATGCTGGGGAGCGTTCCCGCGCAGGCTCCGTCGGTACCGACGATACCCATATGTGAAGACTCATTCCTGCTTGTTCCTGGAGATTTGTGCTTACCTCTGTATTGTTTAAAATCATCTCAAAATTTCCTCCCCAAATGTTTTTACTGTTCGTTAATTGCCTCTTTCTAGAAGTCCAATATTCTGAAATCCAGCACTTACACATGTTAATTCTGGCACTTACACTCAGGTTGTAAAATGTTTAATGGCCAGCACTTACACGTTCAAAAACCTGAGTGATTCTTCTTTGGACATGTTGCTTACTAAAATAGCTTTTTCCGGTTAGATGTCCTTATATGTGTTTTACAGAAAGCTCCATATTCACAGCGCCTACTGTAAAATACCCAGAAAACTGTGCACATCCCAATCTGGATATCCCAAACCTTGCCTAGATACCTTGGGAGTGATTCTATTAAGGATGTGTGGAAAGTTATGCTCTATTTATGCGCATTAGTCCCTATTCTAAAGGACATATGCATGTAAATGGGCGCTACATGCCTCCTTTAGATGGTTGCTATTGTATAAGTGTGAGTGTAAGTCCCATCGCGCATAATCTGAGTTTGGATGTGCACAGGGTGGAATCTAAATTTACGTACATAAGTTATAGAATAGTATAACTTACACACATTGCTGGCTGATCTAGGAACAGATATTTATACCTGCTCTAGAGCAGGCGAAACTGCCACATCAATACACTGCTATTCGATAAATTAAAGCATGCTCAAACTTTCTATTATTTATTTAGTTCATTTATAGATTGCCACAATCCAAAAACTCATGACAATTTACTGTAAAAAGCAGTAAACCGCCATCACCCTTGCAATAAAAAGAAAACAGGCAACTTAAACATAATACAAAAATCAAACCCTACAAGAAACCACATTAAACCGCTTACTTACTAAAGATCATTGTATGCTAACCCCATCGCCATCCTTTCACCAAGTAATCATTCAGTTCAAATTGCTGCAAGAGGTTTATTCCAGTCAGTCCAATTACAAACAAAGCCCTATTATGTACCCACTGGTGACAGATCCCTTGTAGCAATGGTACCACACAAGCAAACCAAACTGCTGAGATCATATACAAGAATCCCGAAAAGACAGACAGATACTCAACCAAATAAGGAGGGCCCATAATGCATAAATCTTAACACACAACATCAACAGCCTAACCCAGCTTTGCTGAAACACTGACAACCAGTAATGTTGCTGTAACATACTGTAGGGGAAATGTGAACATACCGCTCCAGACCAAAAGAAAAACTATTACATATGCTATGGCTAAACAGTGCACACTATTGAGCAAAAGTGTGCACTATTGAATGCTATTTATCACTACTGTCCTATTGTGAGCATGATCACTCAATAGTGAGCACTACTGCTCAAAATTGCACAGTATTTGCCCATAGCGTGCACTATTTCTCAATAATGCTCACTATTAAGCAAGAGTGCACATTATTCATGTCAGACAGGAAGTGCCAAAACTTCAGGTGTTCTTCCATTTTCAGTCAAAAATGGCATGAAATGATATAGAAGATGTTGCAGTTCTTGCCTATGTCATTTCAAACAAATGCACATTGATAGCAATTTTTAACTCCTCGGTATAACAACTTGAGAATAAATTTCATAAGACTCCATATAACACAGCAGAGGGTACATAAATCTAGACATCTGTTTCCTTGAAGACATCACTCTTGCATCTACAGTCTGGTATACAAAGTAATCCTTGCTGCGAGGAACATAAACAGTGGTCAGGGACATAATCCTGCAACATTTTGCACACATATGGAGGCTACCCTGTCTGCATTAACTAACAGATGACCCAAAACACTTTTAATTGCACGCTAAAAAAGAGTGGAAGCTAATGCAGATCTTTTAGTAGGGGGTAATATGTTACTGGGGCTTCTCTGTCAACAACCTGGGAGCTGTGTTCTGAATTAATTGTAGCCTTTTATAGACTTTCTGGGTGGCCCTCGCTACAAGGAATTACAATAATTAAGAACATAAGATATGCCATACTGGGTCAGTCCCAGGTCCATCAAGTCCAGTATCCTGTTTCCAACAGTAGCCAATCTAGGTCACAAGTACCCAGCAGTTTCCCCAAAAGACACAGGTTCCACAATGCTTGTACTGGGGCAAGCAGTGGATATTCTGGGTCCACTTTAATAATGGTTTAAGGACCTTTCCTCCAGGAATTTGTCCAAACCTTTTTTAAACCCGGCTACACTAACAGCTTTTAATACATCCTCCGATAGCAAATTACAGAGTTTGATTACACGTTGAGTGAAAAAATATTTTCTTTTATTAGTTTTAAATGCAAGTTTAGCCATGTATGAATCGTGACTGCCAGGGAGGTGTGAACATCTAATTTGATGCAATACCTAAAACCACACCTTGATCCCAAAAGATATATGTGGGTTGAAAGTCCCATATAAACCCCGAAATGCTTCACTACGTTCTTTTCAGTTAATTCTTGCTATGAATAAAGCGTAGTTACTCACCTGTAACAGGTGTTCTCCAGGAGCAGCAGGAATCAGTCCTCACTTATGGGTGACGTCGGCGCCGACGGAGCCCTCGCGGAGCAATTTTCCCCAGCTTTCAAAGAAAGCCTTTGGGAATTGCAGCGCGCATGCGCGGTCGTCTTCCCGCCCGAAGGTGCCATCTTAGCCAGTCAGATGACATAGCTAAAAAAGACAGCATAAAAATTTGCAAAAAGAACATAAGCAGACGATTGCAACTCCAAGGGGAGGAGGGAGGGTAGTGAGGACTGATTCCTGCTGCTCCTGGAGAACACCTGTTACAGGTGAGTAACTACGCTTTCTCCAGGACCAAGCAGGAAGTCAGTCCTCACTTATGGGACTCCCAAGCTCAAGGCTACCGGAGACCCTAAGCACAAAAATGAGCTCCCTCTAGCTCAGCAGCACAGAAGGATAGAATCTTCGCTGAATTATCACCCCCCGGTAGCCCACATCCGGGATGGAGGGTAGGAGTTGCTCAGACCTCAAAGAGATTACGGAGGACTGCCTGTCCGAAAGCACTGTCCCTACGGGACTCCCTCTCGAGACAGTAATGGACCGCAAAAGTCTGGCTCGAAGACCAAGTAGCGGCCCGGCAGATGTCTGCCAGCGGAACAGAGCGGAGGTAAGCCACTGACGTGGCCTTCGCCCGAACACAATGAGCCGTGACTCGACTTTCTAAGGCGAGTCCGGCTGCCCCATAAGCCCAAGAGATACAGTCCGCAACCCAGATGGACAGAGTACGCTTGGAGACCGGGAGTCCCAATTTATTGGGGTCAAAAGACACAAAAAGCTGATCAGCTTTACGGTGCTCCCGCGTACGGTCAAGGTAGAAGTTCAATGCCCTTCTACAGTCCAGGGTATGGAGGACTGTCTCAGCTCGGCTGGAGTGTGGTCTGGGAAAGAAGGTTGGAAGTACCACCTCCTGATTCATGTGAAAAGGGGAGACCACTTTAGGCAGAAACTTTGGGTGAGTCCGTAGGACTACCCTATTCTTGTAGAATCGAGTGTAGGGGGGATCAGACACGAGGGCCTGCAATTCACTTACGCGCCTAGCGGAAGTGAGGGCTATCAAGAACAGTGTTTTCCAAGACAGAACACGGAGAGAGAGAACATGTAGCCATAGGTTCAAAAGGCGGACAGGTGATCCGCTGCAAAACCACATTCAGGTCCCAGTCCGGCGCTGGCGGGCGCAGAGGTGGTTTAAGTAGAAGGAGACCTCGGAGAAACCTCGCTACGAGAGGGTCGTTGGAGAGAGGTCTGCCGTCCACCGGCACATGATGTGCTGAAAGAGCACTGAGGTGAACTTTGACGGAGTTGGACTTAAGTCCCAGATTAGAGAGGTGTAGCAAGTATTGTAGGATCACCGACACCGGGCAGGAGAAGGGATCCTGAGACTGTTGGGAACACCAGATTGCAAAGCGACGCCATTTAAGGGCGTAGCATTTGCGGGTAGAAGGCCGTCGCGAAGCCAAGACGACCTCCTCCACCTCCGCCGGCAAGAGAAGAGGAGCAAGGACTACCCTTTCAGCAGCCAGGCCATGAGGTTGAGAGACCTGAGGTTGGGGTGCAGTAGGGACCCCTGATCCTGAGTGAGGAGATCCGGTTGTACCCCCAGAGGGATTGGATCCTCCACCGCCAGTTGCAGCAGGAGCGGAAACCACGGCTGCCTGGGCCAGCGAGGGGCCACCAGGATCATGAAGGCTTTGTCTCGGAGAACCTTGAAAAGAGTCCGAGAGACTAACGGAATGGGAGGGAAAGCGTACAGAAGGCTCCCCGACCATGAGATCAGAAAGGCGTCCGCCGCAACCCGAAGGGGGTGTGGCTGACGAGAGCAGAAGCGAGGAAGCTGCCGGTTGTGAGGACTGGCAAAGAGATCCACCGTGGGGAGGCCCCACCTGAGGAAGAGCTTCTGAACGATCAAGGGATCCAGACGCCACTCGTGCGGCTGGAGGACCCTGCTGAGCTTGTCCGCCAGGCAATTTTCTTGGCCCGGGAGATAAACTGCCTTGAGGAGAATGCCGTGACTGACGGCCCAAGAGCAGAGCTTCTGTGCCTCCCGGCAGAGGAGGAAGGAGCCCGTGCCCCCCTGCTTGTTCACGTAGAACATGGCAACTTGATTGTCCGTCTGGACAAGGACGGACTGTTGGGAGGTCAGGTGGGAGAAGGCCTTGAGAGCTAGGCGGATCGCCCTGAGCTCCAGGAAGTTGATCTGCTGAGCAGACTCCCACTTGGTCGAGAGGCCCTGAGTACGTGCCTCTTGGCAATGTGCTCCCCAGCCCAGGAGGGATGCATCGGTGGTCAGCACCCGGGTCGGCTGAGGTGACTGGAAAGGCATTCCTAATATCAGGTTCGGCTGCCGGAGCCACCACCGGATAGACGAGACCAGCGGCTCGGAGACACGCACTAGGTCTGCTAGGCCGCCTGTGGCTTGTCGCCACTGCCGGCGGAGACACCATTGAGCAGACCGCATATTCAGGCGGGCATTGGGGGTCACATGGACGGTGGAAGCCATATGGCCGAGCAGTCTCAGGAAGCGCCTGGCGGAGACCAGGGGCTGGCTGCGAAAGCGGTCGGCTAGGTCCATGAGCCGCTGAGCCCTGTCGAGCGGTAGGTACGCTCGCGCCTGAGGAGTGTGCAGCCTTGCGCCGATGAACTCGAGATCCTGTGAGGGGAGCAAAGTGGACTTTGCGAAGTTTATGACAAAGCCCAAGTGCTGCAGCAGAGTCACCGTGCGGCACGTGGCGTTGGTGACCTCCTGAGCGGACGCTGCTCTGATGAGCCAGTCGTCGAGGTACGGAAAGACATAGAGGCCGTGAAGCCGGAGATGGGCCGCCACGACCGCGAGACATTTTGTGAAGACTCGCGGTGCGGAGGACAGGCCAAAGGGGAGTACTCTGTACTGGTAATGATTTCCTGCCACCACAAACCTGAGGTATTGGCGGTGGCTTGGGTGGATGAGGATGTGCGTGTAGGCATCCTTTAGATCCAAGGAGCATAGCCAATCTCCCTGCTGGAGGTAGGGCAGAAGGATTCCAAGGGTAAGCATTTTGAACTTCTCCCGCACAAGGAACTTGTTGAGGTTGCGCAAGTCCAGGATGGGTCTGAGGCCTCCTGTTCTCTTTGGTATCAGAAAATACCTTGAATAGAAGCCTTGACCTCTCAGGTGGTGTGGCACCGGTTCCACCGCCTGTTCCTGCAGAAGACCTGCTAACTCCTGAAGGAGCAACTCCCTGTGCAGAGGGGGGCGCGGAGGCTCTCCCGGAAAATAGGAGGGAGGGACCTGATGGAAGTGGAGAAGGTAGCCCTCCCGCATGACCTGAAGCACCCAGGCATCTGCGGTGATGCTGGACCACCTGTGGGCGAAGTGAACCAGCCGGCCTCCGGTGCTGGGGGGAACCAGCGGGGGGGGAGAGGCTATGCTGAGCGAGTCAAAAACCCCCACCCTGCTGAGCAGGGGCTGGTGGTGCAGGCTTGGGGGCTTGCTGCCTACGGGACCCGTTACCCCGTCCCTTGGCCTGCTGGCCCTGTTGGGGAGCTGCAGGGGCCTGATAATGGGGGTATTGTTTGTAGGCAGCTGCCTTCCTCGGGTAAAAGGACTTTTTTCCCGAGCCCTTCTTTTTCTGGGAAGGGGCGGAGGTCTTCCTAGAAAGCCTGGTCCTGGTGAGAGTCTCAGTCTCAATTTGTGCAGCCTTTTCCGCCATGGGCTTGCCAAAGAGGTTTTCGCCTCGGCAGGGGACATCGACCAACTTGTCCTGTACCCAGGGCTCAAGGTCGGACGACTGAAGCCAAGCCTGTCGGCGGGCACCGATGCCGGCTGCGGCTACTCGAGCCGAGGCTTCAAAGCCATCATAGGCTGCTCGGGACATGAACTTTGAGCATTCCCGAATACCCGTGGACAAGGCAAGGAACCTCCGCAAGGGCTCCTCGGAGAGACCAGCGGAGAATCCGGCTAGCTCTTTAGCCAGATCCCTGAGATACATGCCCATGTATAGCTGGTAAGTCTGGACACAACAGGCGAGCATAGAGCCCTGGAAGCACTTCTTGCCAAGGCCATCCAGGTTACGGGCCTCCCTTCCAGGAGGCACCGAGGAGTGCATCTTCTGGCTCTTAAGACGATGCATGGCCGATTCCACTACCATGGAATGGTGTGGCAGCTGTGCCTTTTGAAAGCCAGGGCTCTTGCGGACTCGATAGATAGAATCGACCCGCTTGCTCAGGACCGGCGAGGAGGCCGGACTCTCCCACATGCGGAAGAGTAGACGTTCCAGCATAGGAGGAACCGGCACAGTAAAGTGTTCCCTCGCGGGAGAGTCATACTGGAGGGCGTCGAGCTCTTCGGCTCGAGGCTCCTCCTCGGGATCCGCAGGGAAGGCCAAAGCCTTGGCCATATCCCTAACGAAGTCCGAGAACCGGGCATCCTCCGGGGGGGACTGCTTCCGAGGCTCGGACTCCGGAGAGTCCGATGGGACACACAGAGTCCGGAAAGAATCAGGTGACTCTTCCTCCTCAGACTCCCAGACCGACTCCGACGAGGACTCGGTGGGGTCGGCCCGGGCAGGGTGCGGCGCCAGCCGCCCCGACGCCGAGGGAGTCGGCGTCGGCGACCTCGGTCCCGAACGGGAGGCCGAGGGCGACCTCGACCGAGGATCGACTCGAGTTCTCATCGACTCGAGGATCGGCTCGGTCTCCGGGGTCGACTTGGACGTCGACGTCCCGGCGGTCGGGGCAGCGACGCCAGCGAAGCCAGCGAGCAGTGCCCGCTGCTGGTCCATGAAGGCAGACAGTCTGCTCTCCAAGGCCGTCAACCTGAGTCCGAGCTCAGGTGACCCAGCAGCCCCCGACTCGGGCCCCGACGGCGTCGGGCCCGACGTCGGCTGTCGCGGAGGCGAGTCCAGAAGGACTACAGGACTTACCCGGGCAGGCATCTCCGACTCCAGGCGAGGTCGCTTCGGGAGGTGTTCCTTCTCCAAGGACCCGGGGCGGCTGTCGGGGCTATGCGACCTGGCCCTCGCGGAGCCAGGAGCGTCCACCGACGCCGCCCTCGCGGGTTTTCCTTCCGACGATGGTCCCCGGAGGGAGAACCCCGGTCGGAGGAGCTCCGGCGACGGTCCGAGCTGGAGCCTTTCGACACGGAGGCCTCCGACGAGGTCCGGGTACGGCTGGGGTCAGCGAAGATTCTCTCACGCTGATGCCGCCGACTTCTCAACGCCTTCGAGGACAGTTTGCTGCAGGGCCCACAGATCAGTTCCTCATGATCCGGGCCCAGGCAGCGGAGGCAAAAGTCGTGTGTGTCGGTTAGTGACATATTTCGGTCACACCGACCACACCGCTTAAAGCCACTGGCAGCCATCGGGGGAAAAAGGGCCCCTGCGAGGTCAAAGGACCGGGCTGCCAGGGAAAACGAAAACGAAAGCTGACTAAGTCAGAAAAACCGAAAAAAAGTAAGAGGACTCGAGACCGGCGTCGCGAGTCCGGGCGGGAAAACGATCGGCGTCGAACCGAAAGAAAAAAGTATAAAATAAAGAGGAAAATCAACTTTTTCGCGGGGACAAGACGGGGACGTCTGTAGGGCTCCGCGGAAAAAAGAAGACTGGCTAAGATGGCACCTTCGGGCGGGAAGACGACCGCGCATGCGCGCTGCAATTCCCAAAGGCTTTCTTTGAAAGCTGGGGAAAATTGCTCCGCGAGGGCTCCGTCGGCGCCGACGTCACCCATAAGTGAGGACTGACTTCCTGCTTGGTCCTGGAGAACTGTTTTTTCATACAAAGGCACATTTTAGAAAGACCATTTTATATGGTTGTTGTGACATCCAAGTGAAAACGTCTTCAATTCAATGTCAATTTTCAAGGAGAGGGTAGGCACAAGTAAGTCCTTCAAAAATCGACATATCTCCACCCTTGGCTCTAGATGTGGGTGCTACACCACTTCAATGCCCCACACATTAACATCCTAAGTCTAACCACTGACAAGTATCACAGCAGTACAAGTGTATAGAAAATTCATATATATTGAAAACAAACTTATCTTCTTGAGTGTCAAAGAATCAGCATGTTATAAACTATTGCCTCAGCCTTGACGCTGGTTGCTGCATCAGAAGGCACTAGCAAAAAATAGCATAGTTATCTAGCCAACACCCATTCCTAAAGGAAAGCAAAGCAAAGCAGGGTCAAGGTCCATTAATGGCTGCTGCCCCATAGCGTCTCCATCTCTCACAATGAGAGGAGCATGATCTGTCAATGTGAGAGACAGAGACGCCACCTTGACCCTTGACCACTACCATCACCAGCAGTCATGTACCAATATATCCTTGAAAACTGACATTGAATTGAAGACATTTTCACTTGGATGTCACAACAAACATATAAAATGGTCTTTCTAAAATGTGCCTAAGCATGTAAATAGTTCTTGTCCATGAAGACTCCCCATGGACAAAATTGCTTATATTAACCACTTATACCCTCGTTATGGTTGTTTCTGTGTAATCAGTCGAAATATACTGCTGTATTATGTTCTCTGTAAACCATCTTGAATTGTAGAAAGACGGTATATAAAAACTGTTAAATAAATAAAATAATATGGAGACTTGAATTCATAGATACTTCTGTGCACTACTAGTACATCACATCCGTCACCCACACAGAGACAATAACTTACATGCAGAGTTCCCATTTTTCTGCGGATTTTTCAATATTCTGCAGCAGTTTCCAAAATGCGACAATTTTCATAAATCTTATATATTTGCATATTAACCTATGCAAATTTTACCTTGCAAAAATAGCTGCTTTCCTTATTTTACCTTGCAAAAATAGCTGCTTTCTGACATTTCATGCCTAATTATATAGGACCCAATATTGAGCTGGGCAGTGCTATGCGCCGCGTCAACGAATAGCTCGCCCCCTCCTGCCTAACCCAGATTTTCCATGCCAAAGTCATATGCGGCCCCTGCATTGAAAATACGGGTGTCGCTGCATAGCCAGGAAGCCGCAGGAGCTACCCGTGTAGCACCAATTTACAATGTTATTTTTCTCACGCCTATCTTTAAGGCGAAGAGCGCTGTGTAGCATCAAAAATCGGTGCAACACGGGTAGCGCCATGGCCCCCAACACACCCCAATGCTAAGCGGATAGCATCTGGGTGTGTTAGGGAGATATCCAGGATTTTCGAAGGGCACTACCCGTGTAGGTGCCCTTCGAAAATCCCGGATAAGGCATTTACACAGGTAATTTGAAAATCAGGCCCATGGTCTTTTTGCAGGGAAAGCACAGTTACTTACCTGTACAGCACAGTTACTTACCTGTAACAGGTGATCTCTGGGAACAGCAGGAATAAGTCTTCACATATGGGTATCGTCGGTACCGACGGAGCCTGCGCGGGAACGCTCCCCAGCGTCTAGTAAGAAAGCTTTTGGGAGCATCCCACAGTGCCTGCGCGCTGCCTTCCCGCCTTTTCCAACCGTCTCTCTCCAGTTCAAGTTTTAAAGCTGAGACAAAGAGAGAGAGAGGAAAGAAAAGAAAGATAGAGAGATACAACTCCTAGGGGAGGTGGGTGGGTTGTGAAGACTTATTCCTGCTGTTCCCAGAGATCACCTGTTACAGAAGGTCTGGTGCAGAGTCCAAGTCCAGGGAAGGAGCTTGAGAGAGATGCAGAAGTAGAGGGTACCACACTTGGCGTGGCGGTCCCTCGATCTCTCTGAAGCTTGAAAAGTGTTTTGGGAATTAGGGGAATTGGTGGAAAGGCATAAAGGAAGTCTTGACCCCAGTGAAGGAGGAAGGCATCCTTGGCCTGAACTCCCTGACACGGAATTCTGGAACAGAACCGGGGAAGTTTGGCATTCCACGGACTTGCAAAGAGGTCTATGTCCGGGGTTCTCCAAATTCGAAAAATCCTGGCTACCTGGTCCATGTGGAGGGATCACTCATGTGGAAGCAGAACTCGACTGAGTCTGTCCGCCCAAGAGTTTTGAACGCCTGGAAGATATACTGCCAGAAGATGGATGTGATGCTCTCTGGCGAAGGCCCACAGTCGCAAAGCTTTGTTGCAAAGCGACAGAGAGCCAGTCCCGCCCTGCTTGTTTACATAGAACATGGCTACTTGGTTGTCCGTATGGATGAGGACCATCCTGTAGCTGAGCAGGGAATGGAACACTCTGAGAGCTAAGAATATTGCTCTGAGTTCCAAGAGATTGATATGCAGAGAAGTCTCCTGTGGAGACCAGATGCCTTGGGTGGAGAGATCCTGCAGATGAGCTCCCCAACCCATTGGAGAAGCATCTGTTGTCAGAGTTGCTTGGGGTAGCGACTGCTGAAAAGGGGACCCCAGCAACAGATTTGGAGGGGACTTCCACCACTGGAGAGACCAAAATAGGCGACTGGAGTTTGCTATTTTGTCTGATAGGCAACCTGATGCCTGAGTCCATTGGGTGGACAAAGTCCATTGAGCTGCCCTCATGTGAAGGCGAGCATATGGACACACATGCACGGTGGATGCTATGTGGCCTAATAGTTGTAACATTTCTCGAGCAGTTAAATGGGACTTTAACTGCATCTGGGAGGCTAACTGCACCAAGCGTAAGCAACGGGCCTGAGGAAGATAGGCCCTTGCAGTTGTGGTATCCAGCAAGGCCCCTATAAACTCCAGGGACTGAGTAGGCGTGAAATGGGATTTTGGGATATTTATTACCAGTCCCAAATACTGAAGGATACGCATTGTGCAGGTTAGACAAATCTGGGCCTCTGACTGGGATGGAGCTCGAATGAGCCAGTCGTCCAGATATGGGAAAATGAATATTCCGAGAGTGCGTAGAAATGCAGCTACTACTGCCATGCATTTCGTGAACACCCTTGGTGCAGAGGCCAGACCGAAAGGAAGCACCCTGTATTGGTAGTGCTTTCCTTGAAAAAGGAACAGAAGGAACCTTCTGTGTGTTGGATGGATGAGGACATGGGTGTACGCATCCTTGAGATCTAGAGAACAAAGCCAGTCCTGACTCTGAAGGAATGGCAGCAGAGTACCGAGAGAAATCATCTTGAATTTCTCTTTGAAAAGAAACTTGTTCAATTCTCTGAGATCTAATATTTATTTTTTTTATTTATTTGCATTCTCTTATATACCGCGCTATTCTGCATCAGTGCGGTTTACATTGAACAAACTGAAATTACATTGAACAGGGCATTATAACTTGGAGATAACTATTTTACAGGGAACATGGGCTATGGAGGGTTAAGTGGCTTGCCCAAGACCACGTCTGTAGCCCCCTGTTTTCTTTGGAATAAGAAAATAAGGGGAGTAGAACCCTGAGCCCTGTTGAAGAAGAGGCACTTCTTCTATTGCCCCTTGGGCAAGAAGGGTAGCAATCTCCTGACCCAGAAGGTTGAGGAGAGATGTTGGAGAATTGAACTGTCTCACCATGGTGTGAGGGGGAAGGTTTAAGAAATTAAGTTTGTACCCTTCCCTTATAATGGAGAGGGTCCATTGCTCTGCTGTGATTTGCTCCCATCTGGGAGCAAAGTAAGCTAACCTTCCTGGAATGGTGAGGGGCTCTGGTTCTTCCAGAGCTAGAAAGGCTAAGTTCTCTAGTTGCAAGTCAAAGGCCCTGAGGAGGCTGAGGCTGCTGGGCCGTGGGAGGCCTGGCAGCCTTTGACTTGGCCTGTTTAGGTGGTTGCTGACACTTTGCAGCAAAACGACCTGCAGAAGATGCCTGCTGACCATAAGCAGGATAATATCTTCCCTTTTTAGAAAAAGGTGTCTTCTTGAACAATCTTTTCTTAACAGGAGCAGAGGTAGACTTTGAAAGTCGATCCAAAGCAGAGTTCTCAGCATCCATCTGAGTGGCTTTTGCTTGCCAATCCCTGCCAAAAAGGTTTTCACCTGTACAAGGAAGATTTCCCAGTTCATCTTGGACCCAGAGTTCCAAATCAGAGGCTTGTAACCAAGCAATTCTGCATGCACCTATGGCAATAGCCGAGGCTCTGCTTACACACTCAAAAGCGTCAAAGGCTGCACGGTTGGAAAATTTGGAAACATCTTGGGCATGTTTAAGCCAAGTGAGAAATTCCTGCCTTTTATCTTCTGAAATAAAAGGGGCTAAAGTCTGTAGATGATCTGTGATTTCTTTTAGAAACATCCCCATATAGAGGCTATAGGAGTTGATTCTGGCAGCAAGCATATTAGCTTGGAAAACCCTTCGGCCAAAAGCATCAAGGGTCCTGCATTCACGTCCTGGAGGATTAGATGAGTGTCTCTTTGCACTCTTTATTTTCCTCATGGCAGACTCTACCACAATAGAGTGGTGAGGAAGCTGAGACTTATGAAAGCCAGGACAAGGAGGGACACGGTACATGGTGTCTAACCTACGAGAATGAGGAGAGGTGGTAAGAGGAGTCTCCCACATGCTCAACATGAGATCATAAAGAATCTCATGAATAGGTAAGGTAGCTGCTTCTTTAGGAGCCTTAGGATATTGCAAAATATCTAATTGCTTGGCTCTAGGCTCTGACTCAGGGGCCACTGTAACGGAGAGGCCCCTAGTCACCTCCCTAATGAAGTCTTGGAAAGACAAGTCTTCTGGAGGAGACATTCTTCGTTTTGGAGAAGCAGACTCCTGAGGAAGAAGTACCGGTGCCTCGACAGAAGCCTCCGACTCATCAGAGTCTTTGGAGGAATCGAAGTATCGCCTGTCTGGATGCTCCTGTAAAGCCCGATACGCGTACCGAGTGGGATCGACATTGGGAGTAAGCGGTACCGGTTCGGTACCGATAGGCATCATAGGACAGGGTACCGTTGCAGTCGACACCGAAGCCGATGCCGATGCAATCGGTACCGGCAACGGAGATTGTTGCGGTACCAGAGGCATCGAAGCCTGCATAAACGCCGTTAGGGTGCGTTGCATGGACAGAATCTTCTGATCCATCGATGCCACCAGAGTCTGGATGTCGGTACCAGTGGAGGCCACCGGTACCCCAGAACACGGCAACAGGTGATCGATTGAGGCCGAGCCATCGATGTCAACCTGTGACCCCATAGACAATGCTTTGGAAGCTGGAACTTCCCGCCGGGGTAATTTTGCCGGTGCGGAATCCTCAAGGACAAGCCCGGAGGCATCTCGATGCTTAGAGGGAGATTTGCCCTTCGAGGACCAGCTAGATTTATGTTTAGTTACCTGAGATCCATGGGAGGAAGAAGCAGCCCTGGAAGACGTCTATGCCACCGAGGCTGCATCAGAGGGAAACAGGGTACTGAGCTTGGCTGCTCGGTTCTGCCGACCTCTTTTAGACATCATGGTACAGGACACACAATCCGTGATGGAATGGTCAGGACCCAAACATTTTAGACACCAATCATGGGTGTCGGTGACAGAAATAGTACCGCCACATTTCGTGCACTTTTTGAACCCGGAAGCGGGCTTCTCCATGAGGAGAAAATGTTCAGGCCTAAGGCCCAAACTGAAAATGCACAGTTGAAGAAAGAAAAGGTTTTTGTTTTGTTTTTTTAAGAAAGAAAAGAAAAGAAAAGACCGGCGGTACCGGTCTGACGTCGAAGAAGGCAGACGCGACACAGAAAAATAAAGAACTTCTTCTGCGGTGACAGGAACACGACCTGCTGGCTCCGCGGAAAAGAAGAACTGGAGAGAGGCGGTTGGGAAAGGCAGGAAGGCAGCGCGCAGGCGCTGTGGGATGCTCCCAAAAGCTTTCTTACTGGACGCTGGGGAGCGTTCCCGCGCAGGCTCCGTCGGTACCGACGATACCCATATGTGAAGACTCATTCCTGCTTGTTCCTGGAGATTAACAAAGCTTAGTGATTGATATTAGAAAGCCAAAAGTGGGATATAAAATAGGGGGAAGGGATTTCAGATTAGGGACATTCAAATGGATTTCAGGCACCAGAGGCAAAGGGATCGGGAATGGAAAGAGGATGGGTGCATAGGGAAGGGGACAAGAGGGGGAGTCATGGAGCAAAGAAAGAAGAGGAAAAGGAGGAAGCAGATCAGGAAGGAAAGAGAGGGGAATCTGGTTCAGGAAAAGGAGGAACAATCCACTCACATTCCATAGCTTCTCCGATCCCCTCACTTGTTTTCTCTCACACACTCCTTCAATCACTTCACTCTCTCCATGTGCATCACCTCCGATCCTCACTCACAATGTCTATCTCCTCTCACACACCTGCACCCCTTCTGACTCTCTCCCTCCCTCTCCTCTCCCTTGTACATAACACATAGCACCACCAATCTCCTCACTGGCTCCTCTCTCCCTTCTGGATCACCTCACTCTCTCCCTCCTCTAATTGAGTTTTTCCCCTCCCTCATGCCTTCTCATCCCGTTTTCTTCCTAGCTCCTTGTCAGGAGTCCATCACTTCCTGTCTGGTGCAGCACTCAGAGCCTCTTACACAACCTCCCAAATACACGCAGCTGACAGTGCCTTTAAATTCCATCCCACCCCCCCGGCTTGTGCTGATCAACAGCAGCGGGAGAAGGAGAGCGATGGCGTGTTGAGCAGCTTACTCCCCCCCTTCCACATCCAGGCTCCAACGGCTTCGAACCATGCAGCCAGTTTTACCTGCACAAATCGTTCAAACATGGACGGCCAGGATTTTATGTCGTTGCGCTTCCTGGATTCTGTTGTGTCTGTGATAGATCCAGAGTGGCCTTTCTCAGCTCCAGTATAATATGCCACAGCAGGGACTAGCACCTCCTAAGAAGAGTCACCCCCAAGAAACACCACCATGTCCCGGACACTCTGCAGCACTGCCAGAGGAAACACTCCCTCCACATACAGAACCCCTGATTGGTTTAAAGCCTTGACGGTTTCTAAAGATAAATGTTCATGTTTTCCAGACTAGCTTTTCGTTTGCTCAGTTTTAGGGAACTAGATATTTTTTTTAGGACCCAAAGATTTAGTGGTGTGCGAGCTTGATTGAGGATATGACTGTAGGAGCATGTATGTGAAAGACAATGGACAATGAGGTATGAAATGCAGAGTGGAGAATGTGCAGTTAGCAAGACTGATAGGATGCGCGTGTAGTTGGCAGAATACAGCAGAGAGCTTTTATAAAGATGTGCCACAGTCTCTGGTCGTGAAAGCAATACAGTCTCTTTAAACGTAGCGAGAACATCTCCTTATACAGCATCGCTGGTGATCTTATTTATTTATTTAGACAGTTTTGTATACCACCTTATCCTTCAATCAAAGTGGTCACAACACAATTGGGGGATACATTTAACATGAGGGGATATGAGACACATACACTAATGCTTACAGGGAACATGGGCTATGGAGGGTTAAGTGGCTTGCCCAAGACCACAAGGAGCACCTGTGGGACTAGAAACCCCAGTCCTTCCGGCCCAAGGTTGCTGTCCTCTAGTGGGATTTGAACCCCTGGCCTTCCGGCCTGAGGTAACTTGCCCCAACCACTAGGCCACTCCTCCCTTACCTTATCTTATCCCTTTATTCTTATTGCAATGAGCAGAAGCAGGCTGGCTGAATTTTTTTTTTAACCTAAAACGCTACTGGGTAAGCGAAGCAGTGAATTTTCACCAACAGCACCCTTACACATCTATAGTACCTTAAAAACATCCAACCTGCTATAGTTAGCATACCATTCCTACAAAAGGTGTAGTCTGACTGCGTAATTTGGGAAGGTAAGGCACTGGGAGATCAGATTGGTGGCTGAAGGAGTCCCATGGACGCTTTCCTTCTCTTCCCCAGTCCCAGCACGCTCCCGATCCGCTGCCTGTAACACCTCTTATCTCTCTCTGTCCCCTCTCTCCAGTCCTCCTCCCTCTTTTCCCACATACCCCGTCCTGCATTATTTCCCTTTCTCTCTCTCCCTCCACTTCCTTACATTATTTCCCGCTTCCTTCCTTCCCCCATACCTCACCCTGCAAAATCATCTCCTCTCCTCTCTCGGTCTCCCTCCTCTCTACTTTTCAAATTCTATAAGGGCTCCCTTTCTTTGCCTCATACCCCAACCGCTCTCCTTCTCTCCCCCTCCCCACTCAGTTTAATCAGGACGTCTCAACCTTCAGACTGCAACTGCAGTGGCAGCAAATGGAAATTCAAGGCCCCCACAGAGCTTTCCTCTTACCTAGGAAACGTGCAAGGGGGAGGGGCTACCGCAGGACTTGGGCTGCTGACAGACTGTACACCACACTTGTGCTTGCTGCTGATATCAGGACATAAATCCCCTTTCCACCCCCCCACCCCCCGCGACACTGCTCCTTATCCTCCAAACTCAACCCATGATTCCCTGTTATTGACGTGACTAACCTTCTAGCTTCTGATTCTCCTTTTCCATCCTCAGGAGCAGGATCTGCTGATGGATTGCTTTCCTCCACAGTCTCTGCAGGTCTCCTGAACTCGGCGCTCCACCTGCATTTTCCCGTCTGTCTTGTCCTTGTAGTAAAGAAGTCAGAGGGTCTTCCTCCATAGCCGGCGCAAGCGGGGAGAGTGGCAGCAGTTCATTCCCGTCTAATCGATCTGCAAGAAGGCAAAACATTGTGTCTAGTTCTTCCAAGAAGCTCAGGCTCCCAGTGAGGCGCGTGCCATCACTGACAAGTGCATCTCAAATTCCACATTCGGCAAAGAAGTGCTTACTGCAAATCTTTTCAGTGCTTTTTCTTCTAGCTGCCTCTGCGATGCCGTTTCATGAAACATCACAAGGGCACTAGGATCACAAGAACGGCTTGAGTGAACCTGACAGACTTCCTCCTCTAGTGTTAGTAATATAAATGTGTTTACCACTTCCACTTTCATAGTGTTCATGTCTCATGTTTTAAAGATCTCCTATTTCTTGTTTTCATGTTCTTTCCTCTCTAAAACATTATCCAGCTGACTGTTTTCAGTAGCTACATGATTCATGTTATGGTGGGCAGTCGATTTGTTTTCTGTTGCAGATTTAGTTTATTGGCCTTCTAGAAGAGTCCTGTGAAAACTACACAGATCAAATATTAGCAGACCAGGCTCGCAATGCACCCCGTTGGGAGCAAGAGTTTCATTATAGGCCCAGGTCTTCTATAACTTCTAGTTCAATTCTCCATTAAGTTAACAGAACAAGTTGTTTAGATATATTTAATTAATCCAAAATATACTATGCATTTTAAACACTTTTGAGTGCACATGAGAATGCTTCAGATTGAGCAGTCTTCAAAGCACCCAACTGACTTGACTCTCTTATAGATGTGCATGAGACCAGAGTATTGCTCTAACATCATGGTCTTGAATAAGGCAAGATGGAGACAATTGCTTCTATAGAAGGCTCTCTACTAGCTAGCAGTTTCTTATGGGCTAAAAGTTATATGCTTCCCTATTAAGGAAAAGGGAAAGGGGAGAGTTTCCTTGGATGCCTTCCCACCCACCCCATTCATTGTTCTTTTTGGTCAGTTTGATCCTGGGGCAAAGATTCAGTCTTCTAACTTTACCTTATTACATAAAACGGTCCCTGTCTTCCTTGATTCTCCACAATGCCTATTACCTTTTCCGTCTAGCTTGACCAGATAGTAATTGCTATAGAGCTTATATGCAGCACTATGTCCACCCTGCAGAACTATATGAATGTTGAGTAGCAGCAGTACTGGTAGTACAATCTATATTCAAAAACGGGAGCTGATCCATTTGGGATGGAAAACAGAAATTCACAAAACCGAAAAGATTTATCTAGCTGTAAAAATTTCCACCAGTTTTTCTGAAAAATTCTAATTTAGAAGTGGTGATGTCCTAGAGCTATTCTTGCAATTTACATCTCAGATGAACAGAGACAATTCAGTAAGACTGGTTGGCGCTGCCACCCTCAACTGCATATTCCCCCACGCTCGGTCTGAAAGCAACAGGCTTTCCTTGTGCTCAGGTCAGGCCGTTCATAGAATCAATGTCAAATTAAAGCAATAAAAACAGCCAAAAGGTAAATCTGCAGCAAGAAGGCCATCCTTGTGACCTTGGGCAAGTCACTTAACCCTTCATTGCCTCAGGTACAAACGTTAGATTGTAATCTCTCCAGGGGCAGGGAAAATACCTGCAGTATGGGACTGTAACTCACTTTGAACTACTTCTGGAAAGGCGGGAGCTAAATACTACTAATAAATAAATTAAATAAAATCAAGCTGATGAGGTACAGTGGGTAGACGTGTGCCCCTAGACTCTGTCCCAAAGCAATTTCAAAAACTGATCTTCCCACTCATGGAGAAATGTACTCACACACTAGGCACCTATCACAGAACTTTAGTCTTTATGATCATTCTACTGACAATGAAAAGAATCAGAATTACACTCACTCAATGGAGTGTAAGTTTAGCGTTCATCTCAACCTTGGTCATACATTGTACAAATTCAAGATTAACAGATGCCTCCTCAGGTTATGCACTGACCATGGTTGAGCCTTGTGCAACTATAATCTATATAAATTCAGTGCCCTGCTTTTACCATGATATCTTATATAACATCCCTCATCCATAGATTTAGAGTAAGTTCAGAAGCTTTTTTTTTTTTTTTTTTTTTTTTTAACTATTTATGAATTTAATTCCTCCGTAAAACTGTTTTGGTAGCTAAGCAATCAGTGTTAAAGAAGTTGAAATAGTGAAAGGAGTTCAGAACTAAAGAGAGTTGGACATCGAGACATAATAGTTGTAAAAATGCTTTATACAGAAGGCCTAATGCATGTCTTTAACGCAGCAGTACACTGCGCGACTTGAAGGAAATGTGAATCTGGAGGCAGTACAGACCTGTGGGTTGCATGGCTGAAGAAGACCGGTTCATGGGGGAAGCTACCCGTAGGAAGATCCGCTGTCGCCACGAGATGCGGCGAGGGGAGACAGGCTGCCCACTGGCATTTAAAGAGTCGTTGCTGCAGCCAGACAGTGTTCGTTTCCTTCCTTCCCAATCACTATGGAAATAACCGCCATGACCATTAATAGCTTGCAAAGAGGTTCACGCCATTCCTTACCAACATAAGTCAGAAAATCAGGATTGTCTGGTTTTGTGTTATGTAAAGTTGCGATGGCAGGCAAAAGCATGAAATCAGGACATTACGTGATTAAAAACATTGCAAACGCAGCACACAGAAATGCACTGAAATCTGTTGAAAGCTCATCAGAAAAACAGGAATTCTAATTTGATTTACTAAAAATGCTTACATTGATTTGACACAGAAAGTAGGTTCATTTAGTACATTTATTCTTTTAAGCCAGAATCCTCTTGTGGGTACTTTAGCTTGCAGCACACCACAAAGATGTTCATTTTCTTAAATAAATGTGATCTATCACTGTTTATCTGAGCTCCCTTTCATCCTCACACAAAAGGGAAGGTCACAATTGGGTCAACCATAAAAAGACCTTGTATATTTAATGCTGCTGCTAAACGTGGAGGTCCCCTATCGAGATACTGCTGCCAAAAACCCATCTAACTGCCACAGTGCCAGGGCAGATATTCAGCTGTTATCCACAGAGCTCAGCAGCTTCCTTCAGATCAGAAAAAAATATTGTCTTACTTAAACTGCATAGCTATTACTGTGGAGGCTAATTCGTTTAAAGGCATTGTCACACATAGACCAGTCTATGCGTGTAAAATGTCTCCTAGAAAATCAACCCATGCGTACAAGCAGAAGCATTGACAAGAATGTGCCTACTGGTACGCGATCTTAAAGTAAGCAAGCTCTGAGGCAGAGTCTGAGCAGGGCATGGGCGTCGTGATTTACATGCATAAGTTACAAATCACGAGCATCCACTTATACTAGCTCTCGAGCTGAGGTTAATGCGCACAGGTTCATTCTGCCTGCAATGTCAGTAGGATTTGTGCTAGCATCTAATAATGAAACAAAAGGCACCTATGTATCTTTATAAATTAGACCCCGATATATACAGGGTGGCCAAAAAAAAAAAAGTGAGAACATCTCGTAGCATATAAGTTATTTAAAAATTC
The DNA here is from genome assembly GCA_033557465.1 of Ichthyophis bannanicus. Classification (NCBI taxonomy): domain Eukaryota; kingdom Metazoa; phylum Chordata; class Amphibia; order Gymnophiona; family Ichthyophiidae; genus Ichthyophis; species Ichthyophis bannanicus. Next base: position 406,393,704 of record CM066035.1, on the reverse strand, counting down.
AAAAAGACAGATGTAAACGATTGACAGATTAAAAAAACAAAGATGGCGACTGGAAATTGTCAAAATAAAGACGTTATATAGCTAAAAAAGGTAAATAAGTAAACTATTTAATCTTTTAATTTACGAGATGTTCTCACTTTTTTTGGGCCACCCTGTATATGTCTCTCTTTTTAATGCTGTGTCTGTCTCATCTCTACTACTGAATACTGGCCCAAATGTTTCCAGCGTTATGATGAACCTGCTTCAGCTTCCCTGATACTTCTTGACAACAATCCACACTAAAGAACTGCTTGTGGAGGAAGTGACGTCACCGAACCCGAACCGCTCCGGGCTAACCCTACCAAAAGTGATAAAAAAAACCCTCGCGGAGTGCACAGCAGCCGTTGAAATACTAGAGGGTGACCCTGAGAGCAGATGGAATGTAAAATGCTGGATCGGAGTTGAGCAAGAGACAGCGGAGGGGTAAAAAAAATGGCCGGCAGAGACGGACAGCCCTGGGAGCAGTCAGGGAACGAGCCGCACGATCGGTGGAGGGAGAGCACTTGAGCAGAGCAGGAGGTGGCGATTGACTGCGCTGGGAGTGGCAGAGGAGTGAGCAGTTGGATCAGCGGGGAGCTGAGGCAGGAAAGCAAGCAAACTGGAGCGAAAGACAAGCAGAGCGGGAGCGAACAAAAGGAAATCCAGACAAGGTGAAAATGGCGATCGAGGACCGCGTGGCCGGCAAGATGGCTGAGTGAGTAGGACTGGAGCTTAGTAATGCTAGTGAAGAAGGTGAAGAAGGCTGCAAAGGCAAGAGACAGTAAATGCATAAGTGAAGGAGGAGATTAGGAAAGTAGGAGAAAAGAAAGGTAAAGACGGAATGGCTACAGAAGTGCATCAGGGGAAGCGGAGAGAAGAGCACTGAGAAGGAAAGCAGCAAAGTGAAGAGATCAAGGACTATGCTGGAGATAAGGGGAGAAGAAGAGCAAGAAGGAAAACTGTGAAAAGTGGAGTAGTGCTAGAAGAGAGGAATAAAAAAAATATAAAATAAAAATAAATAATAGAATAAAAAAAGAGGCAATATTGAGATACTCAGCGGGTTTGGGATACTAAAGGACCTGCGCTACAAATACCAACGCAATTGGTGAGAAAAGGCCAAAGCAGGAGAGGGGGAGTGAGCTCCGAAGGGCATCATGGCGACGAGAAGGAAAACTCTGGACTTGAGAGAATATGCATTTCAGAGGGGGAGGGGGGGGGTTGCATGTGAACAAATGGTCCTGGAGAATAAAAATAAAAATGTTGAACAACAGGAGCCTGCTGAGAAGACTACAAATAAGAATACTATAGAGCAAGGAAAGGAAAACGTGAAGGATATTTCAAGAACAGAACTAAAGGAATGGTTCAGTGAAATAAAAAAAGAGGTGCAAGCAGTCAAAACAGACATCAGTGAACTTATAGGAAATTTGAAGGAAGACATCATGGAATTGACAGATACAGCGGGAGAATGCGAGAACAGGCTGCAAAGCCTGGAGCAGCAACAAGAGGAGCAACGACAGGGGTTACAGGAAGCTCAACAATGGCAAAAGGAGATGCAATATAAGTTGGAGGACTTGGAAAATAGGTCTCGTAGGAACAATTTGAGGATCCAGGGGGCGCCGGAGGAAAAGGAATTCCAAGACAGCGCGAAAGTGGCGGCTTCAATATGTTCGGAGATCCTCAAAAAGGAGGGGGGTGGGGGGAGTGGCTCCCGAGGAGATCGCGCTGGACAGAACACACAGAGCACTGGGAGCGGCGAGAGTGAACAGACGTAGAGACATAATGTGTTTTATGGGATATAAAAGGAAAGAAAGGATTGCGACAAAAATAAGGAGCTTTGGGGCCTTGACTTGGCAAGGGTACCCAGTAACTATCTATGAGGACTTGTCCATTGGAACATTGCAAAGAAAGAGAGCCATGTAACCTGTAACGCAGACACTGAGAAGTGGGCACATTAAGTATAGATGCTTGCATCCATTCGGGCTGCTGTTCACATTGAAAGGGAAGACCTGGAGAGTGGAGACGCTGGAAGAGGCGCAAGCAGCGCTACAAGAAGCAGGGACGAGGGCTGCGAAAAATAATGGTAGAAATAGAAATGATATGGACAAAACAGCGAAGGGGGTGGAAAAAAGCAAAGGTACTGAAATGAACAAGAGCCGGAGTAAAGAGAATGAAGACGGAGCTAAGAAATATCCAGCCCAGAAGGCGGAGAGTGTGCAGATGGGAGTGCAGGGAGAGGAGAGAAGGCAGAGATGGTGAACTAGAGACAAAACAGTTGTGCGGAATATGATATATGACAAAAGTAGCATTTGGAAAGCTTAAGGTTAAAATGGTTGAAATGTTAAAAGTTGTATGAAAACTGTCTTTGAACATGGGGTTATGTGTAAGGAGGGAGGGGGTTAGAAGGGGGGTAAGAGAGAAGTTAAAGTAGGCGTGGGAGGGAAGGGGAAGGGAGTGGGAGGTGGGGCAGGTAGGGGGAGCAGGGGACGCAGTACTCTAAATACTCCTGGACAAGGAGGAGGGAAGAAAGAGGGGAGTAAGGGGGAGGGGAGTAATGGGGGAGGTAGGGATTGAGAGAAGAGGGGAAAGGGAGGGGTGAAGGGGGGAATGGAGGGCAAAGAGGAGGAGGAGGGGGGGATCAGGTGGGGAGGTCGAGGGGGAGAGGGAGGAGGGAGAAAGAGAACGGGAGGTAAGAGGGCAAAAGGGAGGTAAAAAATCAAAGCAGTTGGGGGTCACTACCATTAATCTAAAGGGGTTAAGAATGTGGCCAAAACGTAAGATGTTGGAGCGGGAGGGTAGTCGTATGAATGCAGATATAATTTGTGTGCAGGAGACACATCTACAAGTGGGACAGGAATACTTGCTAACATCAAAAAAATACCCAAAGGTGGTGCTGGCGGGGAAGCGGGCGAATCCTAGCAGAGGATGGGTGGGGATTTTGGTGGGGGAAGCATATAGACATTTAGTAATAGGCGAAGGGAGAGGGAAAGATGGGAGGTGGGTGGGAGTGAAGATGAAAGTGGAGGAGGACGAGGTGTGGGTGATAAGCGTATACGGTCCAAATGAGGGGCAGGGAGAAGCATTTGACAAAACAACAAAAGAGCTGGAAGAATTGGGAGATACCCCGGTAATATTGGGGGAGACTTTAATCTAACTAGTAACTCAAGGCTGGATAATAGTGGCGGGCAGGATAGTGGAGAGAAGAAGGATAGACAAAGCATGAAGAGGATGCAGGAGAGACTAGGGGTGATAGATTTATGGAGGTCTAGACACCCAGGAGAGCGAAGATGCACATTTTATTCTCAGGTGCATGGCACACACAGTAGAATGGACATGATCTGGGGGGGTGGGAAATGGGCTGCAAATATGAAGGAGGCAGAACAAGGGGCAATTACCTGCTCAGACCATGCACCCGTTGGTGTGCTTTTTTATATAGGAGCAGAAGAGGAGGGGATCAAGTTTTGGAAATTAAATGATTCATTGCTGGACGAAGAAGAGCATGTGGGGGTAGTGAGAGCGGCTATAAAAGAGTATTTGGTATTTAATGAGATGGGGAGGTCCAATTGAAGGTGGTTTGGGATGGCCTAAAGACAGTGATTAGGGGAAAGCTAATAAGTATAGCAGCGCGACTTAAAAACGAGAAGGGGAAAGTGGAAGGGGATTTGCTACGACAGATTTATTTATTTATTTATTTATTTAGACAGTTTTGTATACCGCCTTATCCTTCAATCAAAGTGGTCACAACACAATTGGGGGATACATTTAACACGCGGGGATATGAGACACATTCACTAATACTTACAGGGAACATGGGCAATGGAGGGTTAAGTGGCTTGCCCAAGACCACAAGGAGCATCTGTGGGACTAGAAACCCCAGTCCTTCCGGCCCAAGGTTGCTGTCCTCTAGTGGGATTTGAACCCCCGACCTTCCGGCCTGAAGTACCGTGCCCCAACCACTAGGCTACTCCCTCCCTCAGATAAAGCAACTAGAGGCCCAACATCAAAGGAACAGGGATAAGGGAGTAATGGCTAAATTGACAAAAGCAAGAGCAGAGCTAAGTAGACTGAGAGATAAGGAGATAGCGTTCAAACTAAGTGTATTAAAGCAAAAATATTTTGAGGGGGGAAATAAAGCAGGGAGGATTCTGGCAAGTAGGTTGAAGACCCAACGGCAAACAGCATGCATGGATGGCATTAGGGACAATAAGGGGAAGATGGTACATCGTACGAAAGAGATAAGTCAGGTTTTTAGAGAATATTATCAGAAGTTGTACCAAAGTGGGGGCGGAGCCTGATGTCCAGCGGGTAAGACGCTTCGCGCTGAAGCTCCCGAGAGGCCTACTTAGAATCCTGACTTAATACCTATACAAACTTACTATTTCGCTCCGGGCTGACTGGGGTACCTCGGGGGGGATGGCGGCCCATAAACCAGCGCGCTTGGACTTCGGGTCTCCTTCTTCTTCTCACGGAAAACGCTCCAAAACAGAGGTGTCCTCCCCACAGAAGATGGTTCCATTTCGGGAAAACCCCGAAATGCACCTGGAGATTTTAGAGGAAATACGCGGCGTGAAAGAATTGGTGCAGTCCAATGGAGAAGCGCTTAGAGCCATGCGAGAAGACTTTGGAGTGCTCCAGGACCGACTTGAAAGTCTCTCATTACGGCAGGACAATATGGCGGGGGTCCTCGACTCGCACGCGGTGCGCTTGGGCACACTGGACAAGGCTGAGCGCCAGATACAGAATCTTCAAAAGGAGTTAGAAGATAGCAATAATCGAGCCCGTCGCAACAATGTGAGGCTCATTGGAATACCGGAGGGGGTGGAAGCGGGAGATATGAGAGAATTCCTGCTCAAAACTCTTCCCTCCTTGCTGAAGATCACCTTTCATAAAGAACTGGAAATCGATCGTGCACACCGTGTTCCTACCCACATGGCGCTCAACCGAACGACCCCCCGGCCTATTATCTTTCGCTTGCTACGATATCAACAAGTGGAACAAATTTTAAATGCTGCCCGGGCGAACCATCATTTGGAATTTGAAGGTCACAAAGTCTCCTTCTTCCCTGATTTGGCAAAGCCTACCGTTGACCGACGGAAGAAACTCCTTGCTTTTCGCCCTCGACTTCAACAGCTACAGGCTCGCTTTGGCCTGTTGTATCCCGCGAAGCTCCGAGTGACTCTCCACAACCAAACCAGGACATTCGAAGATCCTGATCTACTATCAACATTTTTAGACTCCAAAGAAGCAGAGCAGATGCGCTAATCCAACGACTTGGACTTTTATTTGCCGGCTCTGTCCGCCATTTTGAAGGGCCCGATGCGGCGGTCATAATCAAGCACAGAGACTACCTGGACTTTCTTTCTTTCTTTCTATGACTTTTTTGTTTTTTGGTCTCCTATCCCTCCATGATGTGTGCCTCGGTCGGATTCGGAGCACGCACAGTCCTACAGGTTATGTGTTTTTTCAATTTCGGCCTTCTCTGGGGCTTCTCCCCGCAGACACATGGTCGCCAGTAATTTTTGGGGTTCTGCTTCTTCTCTACCGCGCTGCGGTTTTTCTTTTTTAATGTGGGGCGCTTCATTGTATTATCTAAGCTTATTTTCTTTTATGCCATATGTACAGCCAGATACAGTCAATATGAGGGACATTGTGAAATTATGTGCGCTATCATGCTCAGAATTTTTAACTTGTCTGAATGGCCTTATGTAAAATCTTATCACTCAATGTAAAGGGCATTAATAGTCCAATCAAAAGAAAGAAAATCCTTAGCTATCTTAGCCATGAGCATGCTGATTTAGCGTTTCTTCAGGAAACGCACTTAAACTCTGCTGAAACACTGAAACTCAATGTTAAGCCTTACATGGTGGCTGCCTATTCTCCCGCCGTTTCCAAACGGTGCGGGGTAGCCATTCTGGTTAAGAAATCTTTGCAAGCTACTGTAATTGATACTAGCGCTGACAAGGAGGGTAGATGGGCCCGAGTACATCTTAAGGTTGGAGATAGTGAATTTACATGTATTTGCATTTATGCCCCGAATGTGGACAACCCTGCTTACTATGCAAGTATTGCGCAGTTGGCACAGGCCTCCGCCAATACTCCATTAATACTTGGTGGTGATTTTAATCAAGTGTTAGACCCTCTGATAGATAGACAGCCGCCTAGAACGAGTAGTCCACCCAAGAGTCTTGCTACCCTTACAGCTCTGATGCAAGATCTTGCGCTGGTAGATATATGGAGGCTGCTTCACCCCTCCGACTTAGAGTTCACTTTCTTTTCTGCCCCCCATCACTCCCAATCTAGAATAGATTTCTTTCTCATTTCCAAAGCACTGATTTCTCAAGTAGACACGACTAGGACTCATCCTCTCCATATTTCAGATCATGCTGCCATATCTTTATCATTACATGTCACTGCGCGGGACGATTCTCCCCGAGCTTGGTTTTTTGATAGATCCTTACTGGGTCAAAAAGATTTTCAGGTTGATATAAAGGCCGCTATCCAAGATTATTTTCATTTTAACTCACCCCATGACACAGCGAGCTGGGCTTGGTGGGAGGGTTTTAAAGCATCTATCCGCGCAACTATAACTAGCTATCAAATTCGGCAGGGGAAACAAAGAAAGCAGCATTTACTGATTCTAGAGCAGCAGATACAAGCTGGGGAGCGTCTCCTCACGTCCCGTACTGACCCATGTATTTTACTCCGTTTACAACGCTTGCGTTTTCAATACAATCAGCTTTTGTACACTGCTGCTGTTAAAAATATTGAATCACAACAAGGGCTATATTATCGGGAAAATAATCGTGCTGGCAAATTATTAGCAAATGCCCTAAAAGGTCAAAAAGAAGCCAAGCGTGTTACCGCCCTCCGTAATCCGTCGGGGGGGGGCTTGGTCACTAAAGATACCGAAATCTTAGAACTCTTTCGTGATTTTTATACTCGGCTTTATCAATCTGAATGTGATTTTGAGCCAGATGTATTTGAACGCTTACTTTCAGGGGTACAAAGACCGACCCTATCTGACGAAGATAGAGTGGCCTTGGACACACCATTTACTGTCTCAGAAATTCATTCTGCTATCAAGAAATGTGCCTCAGGTCGAGCCGCAGGCCCAGACGGTCTCCCTGCTGAATTCTACAAAACCTTTCACGCTGACTTAGCTCCAGTTTTGAAACTTTATTTTTTCTGCTCTGGCCGAGGAGGGTTCTCCTTCTGGGTCCTTTTCAATGGCAAATGTAGTAGTTTTTGAGAAAGAGGGGAGAGACCCGCAACTAACAGCTAATTTTCGTCCAATTTCCCTCCTAAACGCGGACTATAAAATATTTGCCACCATTCTCTCTACCCGGCTCTCTGATAGGATGCCTACCTTAATACACCCAGATCAATGCGGTTTCATTCCTGGTAGATCAACTGCTGACAATGCTCGGACTCTATGCCATGTACTGACTACCGCAGTTAATCTTGATCGCCCATTTGTTGGCCTCTCACTTGATGCTGAGAAGGCCTTTGATCGCTTAGAGTGGCCCTTCCTGTTTGCAGTCCTCCGCTGGTACGGATTCGGGGAAGGTTTTCTCCGTTGTCTTCGCACCATGTATGCACAGCCTACAGCCAGTATATGTGCCAATGCTTTAAAGTCTCAGCCTTTTCCCCTTCAACGCGGCACTCGCCAGGGATGCCCACTGTCTCCACTTCTCTTCGATCTTGCACTCGAACCCTTGGCTTTACTAATCCGGCAATCGGAGGAGATTCATGGAGTCCCCTTCACCCATAGGGAAATCAAAATTTCAGCGTATGCTGATGACCTTATGCTTTTTGTCTCTATAGACTCAGTACCGGCTGTCCTAGAGCAAATAGGTAAATACTCACAACTGTCCGGTTATAAGATAAATTGGACCAAGTCGGTAGCCTTTCCATTAAATCCTTTGCTTCATCAGGCAGATATGCAACCCTTCCCCTTTTTATGGCAACCTCGCATGGTCAAATACCTTGGGGTTCACTATTGTTCTCCTTTGGAAGACACTATCTCCTTCAATGCCAAAGACTTAACCTCTAAAGTCCGGGCGCTTACTCACCGCTGGACTCCTTTAACACTTACCTGGTGGGGTCGATTAGAAACCATAAAAATGATGATTGTTCCGAAAGTGAATTATATCTTAGAAATGTTGCCCTGTCTCTTACCTCGACGTATATATAAAGATATAGAGGGCCTTCTGACTAGATACTTGTGGCGAAACAAGACACCTAAGATAGCGAAACATAAGCTGCAAGCAGATAAGGAAAATGGGGGTGTCAGATTCCCTGATTTCCTGAAGTATCATCAATCTTTTCTTCTCAAACAAGGCGCTCGTTGGCTGGAAGATCCAGTACCGAGTAGACCTGTGTGGCTAGACATAGAAGAGGACCTTTGCAAACCGATTCCTCTTACTTTTCTCCCTGGTATGACTCTCCCATCAGACTCCCACTTTCCACCAATGCTTTTAGACACCTTAGGTGCCTTTAATAATCTTATGCAATCTTTAGACTCCCGACTCTGTCCGTTAGACAAGCTCCCACTTTGGTACAATACTCGATTTCGAATACAAAATAAGCCGATGGCGTGGAGCCCCTGGTACACTAGGGGCATTTGGATTCCTAGTCAGTTGTTCCATGAAGGTCGCTGGAAAACTTTTAGTGAATTGCAAATTGAATTTGGTCTCCCAGCGAAACACTACTTTCAGTTGGTGCAACTTCAGCATTGCCTTCGGAGTGCTAAGGTGCTCCCGCCATCGGCCTCCCCTACACAAGGTTGGTTGGAGACTATCCGATCTATCGGTAGTTCACCGGGTGTAGCATCCAATTTTTACAAAACCTTATGTAATGCTATAACTAGAGATACCCCTATAGCGCAGAAAGCATGGGAGAGAGAATTGCATGTGACTTTGACCCCGGAGCAATGGAGCCTTGTCTGGAGTAGAGTGACACGGGTCTCCCGATCCGCCTCACTCACTCAGACACTCTTCTTTCTAGCCCACCGGTGTTTTTACACTCCTGACAGATTAGCCAAATGGAACACTACTCAGGGCAATAGTTGTTGGACATGTCATGCGGCCATTGGTTCACTACCTCATGTTATGTATGAATGTCCCGCACTACAGTATTACTGGCGTCGGGTCTGGGGTCGTATCCAGTCTATTTTGCACTTTCAAGAGCCCCTTTCTTGGAGGATAGTGGGACTTCGCTCAGCTGCGGGGATCCCCTCTCTTCCAAAAACGGCTTACTTCCTTTTGGACTTTATGCTTGGCATTGCTATTTCCCTAATTACGAAATACTGGAAAAATAGCTCCCATCTGAGCCCCAATGAATGGTGGAATCATGTCTGTCTCTACAGTAAATATGAACAAATACCTCGTATGTTTGCTTCCCCCATTCAGACTCCTCATCATCGGTCTAAATGGAAGATGCTCAATGACTATGTACATTCTGCTCAATGCTCTCATCTGACTGTCTAAATTTGTATATATCTTTGTCCCATGATTATTCTGTATCGCAGATACTCTTTTGATTGTTTTGATGTATAATCACTGTTGTTTGGAAGCGCTCACATGCTGACATAATCAGCTAGAGAAGAAGCGTGGGGGTGGGGGGTAGTTGGGTTTACTTTTCTTTATTGTATACTTGTTTTGTCTCCTTTGGTGTGTTGTTTCTTTTGTTTGTTGCAAAATGAAAATAAAAGTTTAAAAAAAAAAAAAAAAAAAGAAGTTGTACCAAAGTGAGTTGCAACAGGGACATGAGGAGATAAAGAGATATTTGCTGGAATGCGGGTTAAGTAAGGTTGAACCAGGGGATAGAGAAAGAATAGGAGAGGATATTAAGGAGGGGGAAGTGAAGGAGGCTATAAAGTCTTTGAAAACAGGGATGTCCCCGGGATTGGACGGGTTTAGAGCGCAGTTTTATAAGAAGATGGGGGGAGTAAGTTGCACCAATACTGACATGGGTTTTTAATAAGGTGCTGGAAGGTGACGGTATTCCTCAGACGATGGGGGAGGCAGGTATCACAGTGATACCAAAGTCCAGTAAGGACAAGGTGTGTGGGTCATACAGACGCTGATAAATTTAGATGCCAAGATCTTTGCTAAGGTTTTGGCAAATCGGATTCAGGAGATATTGCCTAAGACCATTCATAGAGATCAAACTGGGTTTGTGAAGGGGAGGCAAGGGAGTGACAATATTAGGAAAGTGATGAACATTGCCTGGCATCTTCAGGGGACTGGGGAACAGGCAGTATTCGTTACGGTGGACGCGGAGAAGGCGTTTGACCGGGTTGAATGGCAATATATTTTTCAAGTGTTGGAGCAGATGGGATCTGGGGAAAGGTATATAGCATGGATAAGAGCATTGTACGAGTGCCCAAGGGCGAGGATTCGGATAAATGGAGGATATTCTGAGTAGTTTACATTGGGGAGGGGTACCAGGCAAGGCTGCCCAATATCGCCTTTTTTGTTCTCGCTGGCGATTGAGCCCTTGGCTGAAGTGGTGCGGAGGGAGGGGGATGTAAAGGGGGTAGTAGTGGGAGGGAGGGAGGAGAAAATAGCATTGTTCGCAGATGATGTAATATTCTCTTTGACGCAGCCCTTGACTACTCTGCCAGTATTGATGAGAATTATAAAGGGGTTTAGTAGTGTTGCAGGATATAAAATGAATTCGGGGAAGACAGAGGTCCTTGGGTTTAATCTGGTAGGGGGGCTGGAGGAAAGGGTTAAAGTCGCATTGTAATTTTAAGTGGGTGAAGCAGCAGTTTAGGTACTTGGGGATACAATTGAGGAAGCCAATAGAGAAGATTAAGCAGTGAAATTACCAAGCTTTGACGGAAAACATACGGGCGGACTTATCAAAATGGGGGGGACTAAGGCTGTCCTGGGTGGGTTGTATAGCGACGGTGAAGATGAACATCCTGCCACGATTGTTGTTTCTGTTTGCCTCCCTGCCATGTAAGGTGACCAAGAAGGAGATAGGGAAGTTGCAGAATATGATTATGCAGTTTATTTGGGAAGGAAAGCGTCCGAAGGTTGCAAGGGGGACCATGTACCAAATGAGGGCTGATGGGGGGTTGGGGGTGCCATGCTTGCTGAAATATTTTGAAGCAGCACAATTGAGGGCGCTCCTAGCGTGGAGGGAGGGGGCGGATATTTTAAGTTGGGTACAAATAGAGTCAGCAGGTGAAGAATATAAAGAGAGGAGAATATGGGTCCTGGGAGGATGGAGAGATAAAGAAGGGAATGGGAACCCATTTAGGTAGCTTATGTTCCACGTTTGGAAGAAGTGGAAGGGGTTTCTCTTAGAAGGGAAAGAGTATTCAAGATACACTCTTATTAGAGCGGTAGGTGATAGGAGAATGGGAGGGGACTCTAAGGTTTTCAAAGGGTGGAGCGGCAAAGGGCTGGAGCGGCTAGGACAACTTTTGCAGAAAGGGGGGGGGGGGGAATCAGAACATTTGAGGAACTCCAGCAAGAATACTGTCTAGAAAAAAAAGATCAGTATGTCTATGTGCAATTGTGGTACTTCATGAATACAAGGGAGGTGAAAGCAGATATGGCAAGGAAGCCTACACAATTTCAGGAGATGTTGGGGAAACAGTGGTCGCAGAGAGGGGTAATATCAAAAATATATAAAATGCTGTTACAGAAGGGGAGGGAGAAGGGGTGATGGCAGCGGTGGTGGGAAGAGGATATTCCAGGATCGTGGGATGAAAGCTGGTGGGCAGAAATATATGAGAGAACCCATAAGCTGGCTAGGGGAACTCCGATTCTAGAAAATAGTTTGAAGCTGAGGTTTAGAATGTAGTGGACACCAGTGCGGCTACGGGCTATATTCCCAGTTAGGTCAAGTGAGTGTTGGAAGCAGTGTGGGGCAACAGGGGAATTAATACACATGATCTGGCAGTGTCCAAAGGTGCAGGGGTATTGGGGTAAGGTGGGAAGGTTATATGGGGATATTACGGGGGTGCGGATACTATTAACACCGGAGATGGGAATACTTAATGAGGGGGGGGGGGGGGAGAGAGGGAGAGGGAGACAGGGCAATCTTTATGGGATATGGAATTATAGCAGCGAGGATGTGTCTCTTGCGATGGTGGAAGAATGCTGAAGTTCCCCCGTTGAGGGAGGTAGTGGGTAAGCTGGAACAGCTATGGGATTTTTGCATGAAGGAAGCACAGAGAACGTATCAGGTAGGAAATTACAAAAAGGTATGGCAATGGTATGACAACTGGCAAAGAGAGGGAGTGGAGCAAGTATGGCGAGGAGAGGAGGATGGAGAGGGGAATGACTGACGGGCTCAAGGGGTAGGGGGGGAATATGGGTAGAAGGGGAGGGTGGTTAAGAAGGGGGATAGTGAAGAAGGGTTGAGGGGGGAGGGAGAGGGGGGAGGGAGGAGTTGAAAATATTAAGATAGAGGTGGTGAAAGCAAAGGGGCCGAAGGAGGTGTAAAGGGGGGGTGATGCAAGCAATGGTTATATGATTAGATATGTAAGTCAGTAGTACAGGAATGCTTATTGTTGGAAGGAGTGGAGGAGGTGAGTGATGTTTTACGCATAATGTGTAAATGCTGGAAAATTAACAATAAAATATAAATTACAAAAAAAAAAAAGAGCTGCTTGTGTTGGCAAGAAATTCATTGCCAAAATACAGGAACAAATCAGTTGATGCTAAAGCGCTTATATGGCAACCAGGTGCAAAGAAAGTATCAAGCCAGGTCTGAGGAGGAGAAATCTTGCCAAAACTAACTTTCTATGACGGAGTAACAAGTCTTGTAGATAAGGGGGAAAACAATAGATGAGATATGCTTCACCTTTAGCAAGGTGAAGCATATCTTTCGTTCTAAAGAAACGGGACATAGAAATGAGACCATAAGAGAACATAAGAGATAGAAAACAGGAAAGTGTTGAAGAATCTGAAAGTGCTGTTTTAAGATTAATGCCCAAAAGATAAATTTAATATGGAATTCTGACAAAGTACAACTATACTGGCCACTAGCATAATGGTGTAATTCTTAGAGCATTAATAACAGCTGAGATAATTATTCTGACTCATCGAAACGAAGACATGTTGCCTGCTGTGAAGCAGTACAAGAACGAGTTGCTTAAGACCGTGGCGTGTGCTAAAAATATAGCAGCCTGTTCTGAACTGCTTCGATTGAACCACCTTGTCCCTGTGAAAATACGATACAAAAATGCAGTATTGTTTTTTGAGACAAGAGGTTTCATACATGAGATAATTAAACTTCGAATGGTATTTCCTGTTGATTGAACATGCTTTTCCGTTTGCAAGAATTTTGAGCTGATGTCAATGATCTTTGCAATTTTTAGTCTATATCATGTTCCTATGAATGGTAGTCATGAAAGCCCTGTATATATTTATTTTATTTATTATTTAAAATACTTTTATACCACAGCACTCTCAATTACACATTGGATCAGCGCAGTTTACAAAAACAGCATCATTAATCAGATACAATAAAAAACCTACTCATTCAGAGAATAACCAGGTCTTAAGTTCCTTTCGGTTATCTTTGTAAACCATAATGAAATCATACCACTTGCAGAGATTCTCAACCCAGTCCTTGGGACACACCTAGCCAGTCAGGTTTTCAGGATAACCACAAGGAATACGCATGCGAGAGATTTGCACACACAAGGACTGCGTTGAGAACCCCTGCATTAAAGTGATACAGCTTAGCTCTAACTGTTCTCTACATTCAGAGATCTATGGGTGCACATGTTCTACTGGAAAAACAATTTCTCAAAGTTGCTCTTCCAGACACTGAAAACAAACACACTACTGAGTAGCACATGTAAGCACTCTATCATTCCTGAACTCTTGAGTCTGAGAATCATAAATGTTCTCAGAGAGTAATTTTAGAAAGCCTTTCCTGCGACTGCATGTGTGTGAAAAAAATACGCACGGAAAATATATGCCTATTTTTGTGCAAGGTGCAGGCATATTTTATAAAACACCTGGGCACACGCGTAGAGTATATACATAGACACCAACTTTAGTGCAAGCCTTAATGTGTGTCGGCAGCTGCATGCTAACAAGGCTGCTTTTGGAAAGCTGTTTTTTTTAAGAGGCACATGACTACCTAGACTGCCTCTGTAAAATACTTCAAACAATACAGAACCCTAAGCAATACTGTAAATGATGGACCATCAGATAACTACTACTACCACCACCTGGCATTTATAAAGCGCTACCAGTCGTACGCAGCGCTGTACAGACATATAAGAGACAGTCCCTGCCCATTAGAGCTTACAATCTAGTCAGCTAACTAGATCTCTATCTAGATCAGCTAACTCTAACTAGATCAGCTATCTAGTCAGATAACACGCCAACTATTTCGGAAGCTTACGATATTATTTATCAGTACCAAAACCCTTTGCAAGGGGTTACATTGATTCTTTGGGCATGAAGGCACATTTACAAAGGATGCCCTAGTGCAATCTGGGACATCCAAGCCAGAACATCTGGAAAAAAAACCCCAGACACATGCAAGTTCAGGCACAATTTCACAAATGTGGACATGCCTGATATGGACGTCTACTGAAACATCTACAAAGACCGTCCCAGAAGAGCAGGTCAAAATGCAATGCAATGTGTGAAGAAAGGTCAAAATAGGGACATCTAATAGCCAAAAGGTTAGAGTAACAGGTTGGGAGCAGGGTAGCCAGGGTTCAAATCCCAGTGCTGGTCCTTGTGACCTTGGGTTAGTCACTTAACGCTACACTCTCTGGATGTTTTAGGGCCAAAACAAGCACTTTCCTGATACCTATTCGTGCCTGGAGCAGGTCTCAACGTGGATGAGGTTGCAGACATCCCCAAAGTTGCTGAAATCAGGCAGGGATGTGTAAGTTCATTGCACCCCCCCTCCCCCAGACATGCCTCTGCCATGCCCCTGTCTACTTGGACATCCCCGCACAGGGGACATCTTTAAAAGTCATTTGTAAAATGGATCCAGGGATGTCTCTGTGATTTGGGCATCCACGTGCACATTTTCTGATGTCCAAATCATGACTAAGACTTTTAAAATGACCCTCTTTGTGCCTTTATAAAATGGACACCTTTTTTGACTTCTCACCTAGGCATCCTGTTACAAAATCAGGTCCTTAAAGACTGGGCACTCAGTGGTTATTGCAAGAAACTGAACAATTTACTTTCATTGGAAATTTTGCACCTCGTTATTAAATAAGAGGTATGAATAAGTCATTTATGAATGTTCACAGCAGAAGTGATGCTTATTTTCATCTTCCTCTTTTTACTTCCAGTCGCTGTTGGAATTTACCTAGCATAGTTGGATAAACACTGCACCTACCTTACAAATCTAAAAAATTAAATCACTAACCAAAGGAAAGTCCCTGCAACTGGAACAAAAGAGTGCACTGTACTTAAACTCTTGCCACAAGCAGACATAAGACTATACACATCCAATGAATCAAACAGTTCCTCCCCATTGGAGGCTCAGAAGTCAGAGCCCATCGGCTTAAACTACTCTGAGTTTTATCACTCGAATGTCAAGTTCAAGGGAAACTAAGGGTCACGTTTGTTAAAGGGTAACATGCATTAAGTGCTGCCATGGACCATAGAAATGAATGGGCCACTGCAGCACTTAACATGCGTTAACTTTCATTAACACACGTTAGCCTATAGTCAACATGCCCCTAAGAGTAAATGCTGAAAAAGGTGTTCTGCTTCTGTTTTGTTTTAACCCATTTTGGACCAGCGTATGTTTTACATACATAAGGTTTCCATACTTACTACTCAACTGTTTACTAATTAATGGTTATAAATTCAATGGAACTATGTTTAGCTATTATCGTTATGTCAAAAAGCGTTATATACAGATTTTTTTATCTGAGATCTAGTTAGTTTAATAGGTATTCGAAGTCTGCTGATTTTGACGGTACTGGCGGCTCAACATAAAAAGATCACAAAAAATAGTAAGTAGCTTATAATGCTGTAATAGCATCTATTTTGCAAATAAAAGCATTTGTAGACTTTAGAAAATAGGTTTAGATAACTGTAAGTTACTTAGTGTCAGAGTTATTGGTGCGTATATCGGCCTTGTATGTTTTTCATACGCTGGGCTAATAGGTTGTCGAAACTAATTGCTGTCAAGCATTCTGTTCTAGGTGTTTCAGTGGTGCAATATTGACGCACTGCATCCAATTAGCTTCAAAAGTAAAGCAAACGTTAGTGCATTAAAAGCTAATGCCGATTTTAACACAGTTATATTACATGACCTTGCCTTTCCCACTTCTAACTAGCTCTATAAACAAGCAGAACTTAGAATGAAAAGCATAACAAGACAAACTTTTCCTTTTTACTGTTGCTAAATAATAGTAATTCATATTTATTTACTCTATTTATTTACAAATGTAATACTCACTTTCTCGCTAAAATTCAACGCAAGTTAAAATTAATATAAATATTTCAAGCATAAAACTATAGAATGCAGGGCTTGACAAATTTTCTTGGAATCTAGAAGCCAGCCTAAAAATGTACTATTAATAATCATTTGTATAGTGCTACAAGGTGCATGAAGTGCTGTACCTCTAGGTTCTTCCAGTGCTTGGCTTGTCTCAAACTACCCTTTTCTACAAGCTGTGTGCATTTTCTGTACAGTAATCTAATATGTGCAAGCTTACGCCCACACATTTTTGAGCATTCCAATATTAAATTATCCCTAAAGTAGCACTAGTGAAAGTTGGAGGTAATTTTGTACGGCCTGCCTAGATTGACACGTAAATGTCAGTATTTTGGTCACATACACCCTTAAGTGGTGACTTTCCTCTGTAAATGATCTCTTATAATACTGACGTATGAAAGTGCACATGGGTGGAGTTTGGGCAGATTTTAGGTGGTGCAAGTGTGGGTGTAGATGATAAAATTTTTTAATTTACGTGTGTACTTCCAAAACGTAGGCACAGTTATTTACACCAGGTGTAAAAGTTGTCACTTTTTTTGAATTTTGATTAAGTCACTTTTCACTTTTTCATGCGACAGAGGGTTTTATTTTTCCCTAAGGATTGACAATGAAGCCAGATTATACAATATATAATGTTTCTGGCTTGTCTGATGTTTTCCTCCATGGGGTTTCATTTTAAAAGTGTTAGTTGCAATTTGGATGTCCAAAAACGTGCATACAGACATCCAAATCATGGAGTCGTCCCTGGAGCCATTTTACAAATGGGTTTTAAAGATGTCTCTGGTGTGGGGATGGCCAACTAGGGATAGTGCAATGGACTTAGACATCCTCGCTCAATTTTAGAAGCATCAGGGACATCAGCGATCCCAGCCAAGTTTAGACCTGCTCCAGGCATGAATAGGCATCTGGAAGTGCTCCATTTGTCTTTAAAACATCCAGAAGCTGTACTGGTTACATATCACCATCCTAAGTACTCTGCACAATCGCAATGATAGCAGCAGTGGGATTCAAACCCTCACTTCTATGGTCCTAGCCCAAGCCCACTACTCTATCCATTCCTCCTTCCTCTATTTCTATGGATAACTTCTCTACTCCTCCCTGTTTCCTCGGCTTGCAACCTTGGGGTCATCTTTAACTCCTCCCTCTCCTTCTCCACATACATCCAACAGATAGCTAAAACCTGTCACTTCTTTATAACACTGGAAAAAGTTGTCCCTTCCTTTCTGAACACACTACTAAAACTCTTATTCATTCGCTAGTCACCTCCCATCTAGACTACTGCAACCTCCTCTTCACTGGTCTCCCTCTGAATCATCTCTCCCCATTTCAATCTGTTCAGAACTCAGCTGCACTGCCAATCTTCCACCAGTGTCGCTATGCTCATGTTTATTTATTTATTTATTTACATTCTCTTATATACTGTGCTATTGTGCATCAGTGCGGTTTACATTGAACAAACTGAAATTACATTGAACAGGGCATTATAACTTGGAGATAACTATTTTACAGGGAACATGGGCTATGGAGGGTTAAGTGGCTTGCCCAAGACCACAAGGAGCACCTGTGGGACTAGAAACCCCAGTCCTTCCGGCCCAAGGTTGCTGTCCTCTAGTGGGATTTGAACCCCCGACCTTCCGGCCTGAAGTACCTTGCCCCAACCACTAGGCCACTCCTCCACTCTTCTCAAGTCACTTCATTCGCTCCCTATCTGTTTCCGCATCCAGCTCAAACTTCTATTACTGACCTATAAGTACCTTCATTTGGCTGCTCCTCACTACAATTTTTATATTATCTCTTCCTATACCCTTCCTTGGGAACTCTGCTCTTCTGGCAGATCCCTTCTATCTGTGCCCTTCTCTTCTACTGCCAACTCCAGACTTTGATCTTTCTACCTTGCTGCTCCTTATAAATGGAACAAACCACCTGAATCAGTACGTCAGGCTCCATCAGTGGCACTGTTCAAATCCAGGCTAAAAACTCAGGGCCCGATATTCGAAAGGCATTTACATGGTTTATAGACCTGTAAACCGTGTAAATGCCACTGAATGGGCTATTCAACGGCACTAACACGGTTAATGCCACTGAATATCCTCAATTAAGCGTAGTTACTCACCTGTAACAAGTGTTCTCCAGGGACAGCAGGAATCAGTCCTCACATGTGGGTGATGGCGGCGCCGATGGAGCCCTTGTGGAAGCATCTCCCCAGCTTTCAAAGAAAGCCTTTGGGAGATGCCGCCATGCATGCGTGGTCCCCTTCCCGCCCAAGGGTGCCATCTTGCTTAGTCAGATGACGTAGCTAGAGCCGACAAAAGAAGATGGCAAAAAATACAGCAACGCCATGAGGAGGAGGGAGGGTTGTGAGGACTGATTCCTGCTGTCCCTGGAGAACACCTGTTACAGGTGAGTAACTACGCTTTCTCCAGAAACAAGCAGGAAGTCAGTCCTCACATATGGGACCTCCCTAGCTACAGGCTACCAAGAATCAGTAGAAAATCATGGTCAAGCCGTGAGCAGCAGCACGTGAGCCTGAAGGCAGACTCTGAAAAGACTCCAGTGTCCAGGGAGAATCATCACTCCGGGAGCCTGAACAAGAAGGGTTGGAGGGTAGGAGTTGCCTGGACCCTGAAGAGATTATGGAGTATGGCCTGGCCGAAGACACTGCCCCGTCAGGACTCCCTCTCCAGGCAGTAGTGAGCTGTGAAGGTGTGGACTGAAGACCAGGTGGAGGCCCATCAGATGTCTGTCATGGAGACAGAGGGCAAGTTTGCAACCGAGGTCGCCATGGCCCTGACGCTGTGTGCCTTAACCCGGCACTCCGGCGGGAGCCCTGCCTGTTCGTAGGAGAGGGCAATGCAGTCTGCCACTCAGGTGGATAGTGTCCACTTGGTTACTGCCTCCCCCAGCCAACTGGGGTCATAGGAGATGAAAAGCTGGGAGGCTTTGCAGTGGTCCTGGGTATGCTGCAAGTAGGAGGACAGGGCCCTCTTATAATCCAAGGTATGGAGGATGGCTGCACCCTTTCGGCATGAAGCCATGGAAAGAAGGTGGGGAGAACCACCTACTGATTGAGGTGGAACACCACTTTTGGAAGGAATTTAGGGTACATGCGAAGCACGACTCTGTTCTTATAGAACCTAGTGTAGGGTGCCTCTGTCACCAAGGCTTGAAGCTTGCTGACCCTGCAAGTGGATGTGAGTGCCACCAGGAAGACAACCTTCCAGGAGAAGTACCATAGGTAGCAAAAAGTCAGGGGCTCGAATGGTGGTTCATTGAGCCATGACAGTACCACATTAAGGTCCCATTCTGACAGTGGAGAACAGGAGGCCCCATAAGAACTGGGTAACAAGAAGATGATCTTTCGGCTGTGCAAACAAATCAAGATCCCAAAACTGGCCCTTGGGTGATTTCAATCTACCTACCCTACAGGAATCTCATGCAACCGCCTTCCTCGAAGCACTAGAAGAGTTGGGATACAAACAATTAGTAAATGAACCTACACACATAAAAGGAAACAAACTAGACCTGATATTCGCCCCGCATATCGCATCAGATTCAACTCCTGACATAGCTTTATCCATAACTCCAGTACCCTGGTCTGATCATAGTCTACTCAAATTCCAGATGCCCAGCAAGCCACACAGTCAAAATGCTAACAGAGCCTTAACCTCCCAAAAAATGCCTCTAAGGAGATTTAGAACATTTGTCAAAGAAGAAATACTCGATCAAGTACTTCCACTACTTGACAGCACTGCCAATGACCTAGATGAAATGGTCGACAACTGGAATAACAGCCTCACTGCCACTTCTATTTGCCCGACCACATGCGAAAAAACAAGGAAACGAGAACAGGCAGTCTGGTACTCCACAGAACTCTGGTCTTCTCTAATCCACCTACGTAAACTGGAAAGACGCTGGCAAAAATCACGATACCCCGAATCTCTCAATGAATATAAAGCTCACCTAACAAAACACCGATCTACAATAGATGAGAGAAGGAAACAATTCCATACGAACCTACTGAAACGATCAATGAATAAACCACATGACTTATTCAACATCGTAAGGACACTAGTGAAAGAACCAACTCTTGACCAGTCTGACTTGCTTCACCCACAGGCATACTCGGATTACCTTCAATCAAAGATGATTCTAACTGACAAAAGCACACACTGCACAGCCAGCATCCCTCAGCACCAATCAACCCCCACAGCCACCCTTTCCGAATTCAGAATCATATCAAACAAGGAGATAGAAGACATCATTGCCTCCATCAACACATTCACAGCACCTAGTGACCCGTGTCCGGCACACTGGATAAGAGAGATGCGCCATGAGCTAAGCCAGTTCATAGGTAAAATTATTAACCAGTCACACTCATCTGCTGAATTTCCACAAAAATTAAAAAACACATCCATCAGACGTTTACTGAAGAATAACAAGATGGACCCCTCAAAAGTAGAATCCTATAGGCCAATATCAAGCATCCCTATGCTTGCCAAAATAATTGAAAAGGTAGCACAACAACAAATACAGCAACACATTGACACAGAAGCACCCCTAGACCAAGCCCAAAATGGATTTAGGGAAGCTCATGGTGTGGAAACCTTCCTTATCACCCTTTTCAACACACTAATATCAGGAATTGATAATGTTCGACAAGGCTTTATCCTCATATTTATGGATATTGCAGCTGCATTCGATTCCGTAAGCCATCAAATACTTGTGGAGCATCTTAAGGAGAAAGGAATTGAAGGATCTGCTCTAAAATGGTGCAAATCTTTCCTATCTAACAGATGGCAATATGTAAGAACCTGCACCACAACCTCTGAACCATTCATGCAGAAACAAGGTGTACCCCAAGGATCATCCCTCTCTGTGCTCGTTCAACGTCCAGTGCTTAGCATATGCAGATGATATCCTGCTATTTATGCCATTTACAATTCAGCAACCAGATTTCTCCCCAATAACAAAGTGCTTTGATGCAATAGCAGACTGGTTATACACGCAAAATCTCAGGATCAATCACACCAAGACAGACGTCCTCTTCGTTACAAAAAATCAAGCTTTCATCCCCCCAACAACATTAAAAGTCAAGAATGCAGAACTGACAACCAAATCTTCAATTCGCTACCTCGGGATCACCTTAGACCAGAGACTGGACATGAAAGCTCATATAAAAAACACGGTAAAAACAATATTTCACAAAATACGAACTCTCCGTCATCTTCGACCACTTTTAGACCCTAGTGACTTCCGAACAATTTACCAAGCTTTTGTTCTCCCACATTTCGACTACGCTAACAGTATCCTATACGGGCTCCCAAAGGCAACTCTTCACCCAATCCAAATGGCAATGAACTCCGCAGCAAGAGTACTGACCGGGACACCTCGAATGAACCATATCACCCCAATTCTGATGAATCTGCACTGGCTGCCCATTCACACAAGACTCCTATACAAGATTCTAATCACTACTTTCAAAGCCCTGAACAATCAATCTTCCCCAGCCATCAAAGAATTGATCCATTATTCACATCCATATAGAACCAAAGATCTGTAATGGCCAGCACATTGCTAATTCCCAAACAAATGGCCACTTGCTCAAAAACAGCCTCTAACAGAGCTTTCTCAATCTGTGCCCCCTTGGCCTGGAATGCCCTCCCAGCCGACATGCGTACCATTTCCAGCCAATCCCAATTCCGGAAGGCACTCAAGCATTATCTATTCGTGAAACACTACCCGGAATCTAACATACTGAATAACATGGGGCCTCAAACCAATACATAAGTGGTACTGTATATATTGCTATAAATAATGTTGCAGATATGTTTATTTCCTGTTGAATCCAAGTTTCTAACCCTTGTTCAATGTAAATTCTATGTGGCCCGACCACATAGTAATATGTTGTTTTACTGTAAACCGCACTGATATTGTAATAGCGTGGTATATAAGAAAAGTTAAATAAATAAATAAACAAGGGGCTGCGCAGAGAGGGGTTTGCCCTCGATAAGGTGGTGGTGCGCCAAAAGAGCACTCAGGTGCACCCTGATGGAGTTGGATGAGTCCAGCCTGCGAGAGGTGAAGCAGATACTACAGTACGGTCTACAGCAGGCAGAAGAACAGATTGACCTGTTGCTCTGTGAAACACACCGAGAATCTGCGCCACTTGAAAGTGTAGGCCCACCTCATGGAGGTCTTACGAGAAACCAGGAGGACATCCTCCATCTCCCTCAGGAGGTGGAAAGGAGCCAAGACTACCCATTCAGGAGCCATGCTGTTAGCGCTAGAGACCCCAGATTGAGGTGAAGGAGGGAGCCGCCCTCCTGAGTCAGTAATCCCGGGGTGTTCCCCAGAGGAACCGGGGGTTCCATTGATAGACAGAGCAGCAGCGGGAACCAAGGCTGCCTGGGCCACCTTGGGGCTACCAGGATCAGTGATGCCTTGTCCTGGAGGACCTTGAAAAGGGTCTTGCAACCAGTGGCATGGGCGGAAAGGTGAACAGGAAGCCCCCTGACCATGGGATGAGGAAGGCATCCGCTGCCACCCAAGACAGGTGAGGCTAGCGAAAGCAGAAGCAGGGCAGCTGAGCATTGGCCGAGCTGGCAAAGAGGTCCACTAGTGGGGTGCCCCAGAGGCAGAAGAGCTTTTGGGCAGCCCTAGGGTCACAGCAACCATTCGTGTGGCTGTAGGACCCTGCTCAATCTGTCCTCCAGGACACTGTCCTGGCCCGGCAGGTACACTGCCCTCAGGAGGATTCCTTGACTGATTGCACATGAGCAGAGGGATATTGCCTCCTGGCAGAAAGTATAAGACCCTGTGCCTCCCTGCTTGTTCAGGCAGAACATCGTGATTTGGTTGTCCGTCTGGACCAGCACCAACTGGTGCTTTAGGCGGTGGTGGAAAGCTTTCAGCACCAGGAATATGGCCCTGAGCTCCAGCAGGTTGACCTGTTGCTGGCTCTCTGCCCTGGACCAGTTGCCCTGCGTGTGGAAGCTGCCACAATGGGCCCCCCACCCCAGCAAGGAGGCATCTGTGGTGAGAACCCACTGGGGCACTGGGTTCTGGAAAGGCATGCCTGTCTGTAGGTGCTGTGTGGCTTTCCATCAGCCAAGCGACTCTGCCAGTGAGCGGGTTACACGTATCCTGTTTCGAAGGCAGCCCATATCAACTGGGAGAGGAGGCCCCACCGAGCTGCCTTCATATGAAGGAAGACATTGGGGACAACATGGACTGTCAATGCAATGTGGCCGAGTAGATGGAAAAGGGAGTTAGCAGACACAGAGCAGCGGTGCTGTACGTCTTTGGCCAAAGCTACAAGGCAACTTGCTCTGTTCAGATCCTGTTTAGGGGTCAGGTGGGACTTGGAGGGGTTTATCACGAACCCCAGGTGTTGCAGGACACTGATGGTGCGACCCATGGCCTACTGCACCTCTGCAGACGTGTCCCCTTTTACGAGCCAGTTGTCCAGACAGGGGAAGACAAAGGCGCCCTGGAGATGGAGTTAGGCCACCACCACTGCTAGGCATTTGGTGAAGACTCTGGATGCAGAGGCTAGACCGAAGGGTAGCACGCTGTACTGGTAGTGGTCGCCCCAACCATGAATCTGAGGTACTGCCTGTGGCTGGGATGAATGAGGATGTGGGTATATGTATCCTGTAGATCCACGGAGCATAGTCAATCTCCCTGCTGGAGGTATGGCAGCAATGTTCCAAGGGACAGCATCTTGAACTTCTCCTGCATCAGGAACTTGTTTAGGTTTTGCAGGTCTAGGATGGGCCTTAGGCCCCTGGTTCATTTGGGACTAGGAAGTACCGTGAGTAGAACCCATTGCCCCTTAGATGATGGGGTACTGGTTTCATGGCTTTGTCCGTGAGAAGATCTGAAAGTTCCTGCAGTAGCAGGACCTGGTGCAGGGGAGTCCGAGAAGGCTCTCCTGGGAAGAATGGGGGAGGCGCATGGTTCAGGTGGAGATGGTAGCCTTCTCTGACTACCTAGCGTGCCCGAGCATCAGTGGTGATGGCAGGCCACTGGCAGGCAAAATAGACCAGACATCCCCCTGTGGACAGCTGACCTCCTGAGGGTGAAGAGGCTATGCCTCAGGAGTCAAATGCTCCCCCCAAGTTATGCTGGAGCTGGCGCTGGAGGCTTGGGGCTCTTCTGCTTGTGGGGACTCTGACCTGCTCCTTTGGCATGGTGGCCCTGCTAAGGAGCTGGAGAAGCCTGATATGGCAAGTATCTCCGGTAAACCTGACCCTTCCTCGGGTAGGAAGGCTTTTTCCCCGGGGTTTTCCTTCTAGGAAGGGTAGCAGTCTTCTTGGAGAGGCAAGTCCTTGTGAGGAACTTGGACTCTCTCCACTGCTCTCTCTTCCATGGGTTTGCCAAAGAGATTCTTTCCAGACATCAGCCACCAATGCCCGCAGCAGCGATCCTTGCTGTTGACTCGAAGCCATCATAGGCCGCCTGAGTCAGATACTTCGAGCACTCCAACTACCTTGGGTCAGGTTCCGGAATCGCTGGAGGTGGACATCCCCGAGGCCAGTGGAGAACACGGTAAGCTCCTTCGTCAAGTCCGGAAAGTACATGCCTATATAGAGTTGGTATGCTTGGATCAGGCAGGCAAGCATCAACCCCTGGTTTACTTCCTACTGAGGGAGTCAAAGGGTTTGGACCTCCCTGCCCGGGGGCACTGAAGAATGCATCTTCTGGCTTTTGAGCTGATGCATGGCCAATTTCATTACCATGGAGTTATGTGGCAACTGAAGCTTCCTGAAGCCAGGATCTCGCCAGACTTGGTACATCGCATCGAGTGAACGGCCGACTATGGGCACCGACGCCAGCATCCCCAAGGATCGCGGGGATGGGAACTATCAGTGCCTCCTTTGGCGAGGAATCATATTGGAGAATCTCTAGCTCTTCTGTGCGAAGGTCCTCCTCTGACTCCATGGAGATGGCCAGTGCCCTTGACATGTCCCACACCAAGTTGAAGAATGAGGTGTTCTCGGGCAGTAACCGATGCCGAGTCACCGGAGGGGACAGGTTGAATGGGACATCCCGGTGTTTGCAAGTGTCCAGTGATGTCTCATCCTCAGGCTCCCAGTCAGAGTAGTCAGTGGAGGATTCGTCATCGGGTCAGGGGGCTGATGGACAACAGCGGCTTCATGGCCGGAGCCGCAAGCACTCGCCGGTGAGGATCTCGTTCCTGAGAAGCAGGATTGTGATCGAGACCTCTGCCGAGGATCAACTCGAGGCAGTAGGCTCACGAGGATCTGCTCGGTAATTAGGGAAGTCCTCGATGTCAAGGTCCCAGTGGTCTGGGAGGATACACCGGTGGAGCCGGGCATCGGCGCCTGCTGTGTAGTGAGGAAGGCAGAGAAACTGCACTCCAAGGCCACCATCCTGGTTTCCCACTCAGGTGTCGTTGCAGCCTTTGACCCGAATGCTGGGGTTACTGGGTCTGGCGTCAGCAAGGAGAGGAAGTCCTCAACGAGGATGGCCTTAGGTGTCCAATACCAATCACCAGAGGCCTCCAAATCCTTCTGAGGGACCTTGGCCAGCCGTTCCAGCTCCAACTCCTCAGATCCTCTGTGCAGGCTGCAGGGCCTAGCGCGGGGCTTGCCCGTCTTGTTCGAGTCCCAAAAGGAGTTCCTCAAGGATTTTTTCTTCTTCCTTTTGCACTCTGGGGAACCCCTGTTGGAAGCCTCACAGCCCTTGATCAGTAGCCGAGGGATCAATGTGCAACTCTTGGGATTCGGATGGGGCTCTGGAGCGTGGAGTCACTGGGGAAACTGGGAAAGACTGACCGTTTGAAGATCTTGTCGTGCTTCTGCTGACAGCCTTAGTGGACATCTTTCTGCAAAGGCTGTAGGCCTCCGGGTCGTGGTCAGCCCCTAGATACCGGAGGCAGCAATCATGTGTGTTAGTGAGGGACATATTTTTTGTGCACCAATCACACTTTTAAAGCTGCTGGCCATCAGGGAAAAAGTACCCCGGCGAGGTCGAAGACCCGAGGAGCGGCCACTGGTGCAAAGAAAAACCTAAAAAAACGGGTCCAAGATGCGATGCTGGGGCAAGTGATCTCAGAGGCAGGAAAGGAACAGGTTGCAACTGGAGACAATAAGAAACAATTTACTGAGAATATAATCAACTTTTTCTGGTGAAATCCGACACACATCCGCTGGGCTCTGCGGAAAAAAGGAGACTGAGCAAGATGGTACCCTTGGGGAAATGGGTCACGCATGTGTGGTGGCATCTCCCAAAGGCTTTTTTTGAAAACTGGGGAGATTCTTCCACGAGAGCTCCGGCGGTGCTGACGTCACCCATATGCAAGGACTGACTTTCTGCTTGCTCCCAGAGAATCTCCCTTACAAGCCCCAATGCTAACCGCTTAACATCAGGGCGCATCCTGGATATTCTAGGGTGAAGCAAAGGCAGCGACAGTCGCTAACCGGGTATTGGCAATATTGCACCGCTACCCAGTTTAGAGGAGGAGGAGTAGCCTAGTAGTTAGAACACTGGCTTGGTAGCCAAGCAACCAGGGTTCGATTCCCACTAGCACTCCTTGTGGCCTTGGGCAAGTCACTTAACCCTCCACTGCCTCGGAAGAAAGGCCTGGCAATCTACTTCCGGTGACACTGCCAAGAAAACCCAGGAGCTTCTGGGTCGCCAGGAGTCAGGACTGACTCGAAGGCACACATTGCATTTTACCCAGTTTAGTACACTGCAAGTAAACTAGGCACTGCAAAAGCTGACTAACTGGGCAGTGGTGCAATATCACTGCTATCCGGTTAGCTTCTGCGTCTCCGAGACATGTGCGGCGATCCTAGATATTCAATGCCGGGGCCACATATGACCCTGACATTGAATATCCAGGGTTAGAGATCGGCGTACAGCCCGCTCAATTCAATACTGGACCCTCACTTCTTTGCTTTTGAATCCTGATCCCCTTAGTCTCCTGTTCATCTACTACATGTTTCCTTACCATTCCCCTAGATATATTCTAGTCCCCAATTGTTGTGTTGTCTTTCTTGACTATTGTGTCGTCTGTCTTAACTAGACTGTAAGGGCCTGATATTCCTTTGCCCAGATCTTCGAAGGACTATGCACCGACGGGCACATAGCCCTCTCTGTCAACCTCCAAACTGGATATTCAATAACGCAGCAATGGTATTGAATATCCGGTGATTGCCGCCAAATCTAACCAGTTACTGGGCTGTAAACTATGTAAATGTCTTTTGGATATTGGGCCCTAAGCTCTTATGAGCAAGGACTGTCTCTTACGTGTCTCTCTACAGTGCTGCATAGCCTTGTAGGGCTATAAAAATAAGTAATAGTAGTCAGTATGTTCTTATGTTCAAGGCTGGCCCAGGGTTTCTGCCACCTTAGGCAGAAGCCTCAGACGTGCTGCTTCCCCCAGCCATGCCGCCCCCCCCCCATGCTGATGCTGAGCTGCACCACCACCAACTCCTGTGGGGGTGTCAGGGGGAATGATGGGGCGTGGTGGCAGACTATGTGCTTTTGCACACATGGTCTGCCACTTCTGACCCCCCCCCCCAACATAACTTCGGGGGTTCAGAAGTGGCAGGTCATGTGTGCCAATGCACATGGCCTGCTGCTGAGCCGAGCCATCCTCCCCCCTGCTGCTGGAATCAGCAGCAGCGGGGGGCAGTAGCACAGCGCAGCTCAGAGAGGAGAGAAGGGCGGCGTGGCTCAGTGCACTGGGATGGCGGCAGGCCACATGGCCTGCCGCCCACTAACATCTGCTTCCCTATGTGGCCGCCTAGCCTCCCTAGTGGATGGGCCAACCCTGGTAGTAGTAGTAGCAGCATTACACTGTTCTTAGATGTCCACCATCTGGAACACTTTCCCAGGAACTTCTATGTAGATGCCCCACAGACGTTCATACTGGGCAAGACCACGTTTGTGAAATCATGCCTGAACTTGGATCTGCCTGCTTTTTTTTTTCAGACATTCTGACTTAGACATCACAGATTGCACTTGGACATCATTTGTAAAAAGCCATTTCACATCTACTTCCAGAAGCTTGGAGTACTTCTCTGCTAGTATTCTTCACCATCAATACTGTATTTTAATTGTATCTTTAGCCTTAATCAAGTGGAGTCAAAAATTAGCACAACATCTTCAAAACAAGTCTTAGGGTTGCACTTCCTAGAACTCTAGTATGACTGAAATGTTCCCATCACAAGTGTGACCCTGCAGCTCAGGAAACAGTCTGGAGAGGATATCACAAACAATCTCACACAGAAGCATCTGTGACATCATTTCCATTAAGTGGTTGTCAAAAAAGACAATGAGCTTTAATAATATACATAAACAAACTCAAACAGGTCAATATCAGAGCTAGAAATGGTATTCCATAGAAAAAATAAAATAAAAAGCTCCACTACCTAACCACAAAGTAGTTTATACAACTTTAGCAATTAAAGGATCAGGGTTTAGACCTCAGTACGCCTACAAGAACCTACAACCATAAAAATGGCAATAACGGTTCGAACGAGGTGTGATCGTATCACCGGTCTAATCAACCCCCTCCATCCTCATACACAAATAACATAGGAGCATGGCGTGGAACAAATGTCTTCAAAATACAACAATCACATCATATTCACCACATTAATGCTCTTATGTTATTTGTGTATGAGGATGGAGGGGACTGATTAGACCGGTGATGCGATCACGCCTCGTTCGAACCGTTATTGCCATTTTTATGGTTGTAGGTTCTTGTAGGCGTACTGAGGTCTAAACCCTGATCCTTTAATTGCTAAAGTTGTATAAGCTACTTTGTGGTTAGGAAGTGGAGCTTTTTATTTTATTTTTTCTAATATACATATCAGATCTTCCATTAGCACAGAGAAATTTAGAAGCAGTACAGTAACTTCTCAGGTCAACTTTCCATGGAAAACAGTTTAGATCAAGTTTGAGAAGTGTATTGGGGTCATAGTGAAATCTAATTTAAAAATATTTTTATTGCAATTTTTGCTAAAAACGAGTTTTCCCTTCTAAAAGTACAGTAGCTAATGAAGAAAGTGAGCTTTTTTCTAATAAAACACATATGTACCCTAAGGGGCACTTCCATATGGTCTGTTCACAGATTCCTAGCTATTCTGAAAAAGGCTTGCTAAACACAAAGCCTTTTGTAACACACATATAGATCTGTGGGAAACACACATGTATTTCCCTAAACATACAATGGGGGTATGCATTTTGTAAAAACACAGTACATTTGCACAAAAAAAGCAGCATCGCTCACCATCACTCAGGACTCTACACACTACCTACAGGCACTTACAAGTATAAGCAGCGAAAGGCAATGTTTTACATTTTTAAACATTTTTTTAACCCCAGAGGGTCAAACACAATTGCCCTCTCAGTTACTCTTCTAAATCCCTGGAGCAGTTTGCCGACAACACTAATGAATGCCTCAGAAGACGTGCAAAAGATGGGTTATGAAAGAGGCTGCTGACGTTATCATCTATATGAGTCCAATCTATATTACAGCATAGTATTCATTGCTTTCTGATATTAGCCCACAATTTGTACATAACTACCCAAGTTAATTCTTATACTGTATTCCATCAGCCCATGACATGTATATAGTTCTAATCCTGTTATATGTAACTATTCTTGTTCAAATCAACGTTTATACTGTACATAGTTCAAATTCTGTTATATGTAACTTTTATTGTTCAAGTTAAATGTTATACTGTAAACCGCTTTTGATCTCTGGAAAGAGCGGTATAAAAATGTAACCAAATAAATAAATAAATCATCAAAGATGGCCACATGAACTTAAACTCCGGCTAGCCCCAGCAATAAAAGTGCTTTATAAGGATACTCGAACACCCAAGAAAGAGCGAAAAAGCTGTCTGGGCAGTAGCGGAAACGGAAGAGATGACAGCGAAGGGGGAAAAATTAATTTAAATATATTTGTGCTTTATATCTTATGTATTTTGATGATCCATCAGCTTTCCCCTTGATGTGGACTTGATTGTAATACTTGTTTATTTTATTAAAATAAAGATGTTTTGAAATTGAAAAAAAAAAAAGATTTTGCATTCTCAACAACGGTCAGGCCATCTACACCACGACTGCTGGGTAATAAGATGGCGGTGGCAGGAGGAGAAACCACGGGAAGCATGGCCCAAGTGAAAGAGCCTGGAGATCAAGATCATGTAGCACCCACGACAACAAGATAATCTCCAGGCAGAGGCCCGTGCTTGGTTTAAAGACTTAAAAAACGATATACAGTAATGCAAGTGCGGTAAGATGTGGTAGTTAGTATTGATAGCCTGTGGGTGGAGCAGACGGATTTGGGGAGTAGGGTAGAGGAAATAGAATGGATGGATGAACATGTGGAATTGGTGGGAACTCCTGGAAATAAATTGCACCACCTGGATCAACAGCATGAAAGTTTGGAAGATAAGATCGAGGACTTGGAAAATCTGTCAAGGAAGAGTAATATCAGGTTCAGGGGGATACCGGAAGGGGAGACCTATGAAGACTGTGCTGCAGTGGTGACATATTTCTAAGGCCCTACTACAGGCAGCTGGTGTAAACACTGAATTAGAGTTTTGAATCGATCATGCTATGTGGCGGGTCCAACAGTGCAAAATAATAATAAGCCATTGCGTGCTTTAACAACTACGGCATGAAAGAACGGGTGTTGAGCAGGGCCCGGACTGGAGGCCCTTTCAAATGGGAGGCCTATATTGTGGAACTATATTCTGATCTGGCCCAAGTCACCCTACAGAAGCGGCGCCAGATGAAGGACATTTGATTAAACTCTGGGAAGAGGGAGTGAGATATGGATGGACTTACCCTTTGGTCTCAGCTTTATATACAAAGGACAGAGATTGAGAGTGCGCTCTCGCGAAGAAGCAGTTAAAGTACTTACTGAGGAAGGACTAACTGGGCTACAACATGGCCCAGGGACTGAGGGGCCACTCCAGAAGAAGTACCTGAGATGACAGAGGATAAACCAAGGCCGCCACAGGCTTCGCCGCCAGTCAGGCAATGTGGAGCCCCCAAGGAGCAGAAACAGTACAGACCTCCGGATCACCAGAGAGATCTATTTTGATTATCAAAGACTCTTTACAAGTGCCAGGCTTTAGAGTTATAGGAATAAGATACCTAACAGATGTGACTTGAAAGGAGGGGGGGATGGGGTTAAGGGACATTGATCAATATTACATGATGGGTGGAAGGAGGAGGGTCCAGAGGGAACTCTCTGGAGCATAGAAGGCTTTGTCCACCGGGGGGGTTTTCCCCTCCTTTTTGCAGAGTGTGCATATGGCGTTTAACTAAGGGGTTATGGAATGGAGACAAAGTGGTTTTGTGCCTAATGTTACTGGGTGGGTGGATTGGGAGGTGGGTTAAAGTTGAGGGACATCAATGGTTAAGAAGAATGGTTGTGTTTAGTGGGGTTGTTAAAGGAATGCTGTTTGTTTGCTGTAAATGGGGAGAATGAGGGAATGGGGAATTGATGTGTTTAGGGGATTAAGGTGGGTAATAGGGTGGCTGGGTAGGAAACGGAGGGTGGGTGACCATGGAATGCACGCGGTGCTGGCCCGGCTGTCCGATGATGCTGGCAGTGGCCTGGGCTATTCATGGGAGAAAGGATGGCCAGGTAGTAGGGGGAAGAATTGAGAGGAGGGAAGTGGGCGTCAGAAGGTTTAGTTAACAGGTGAATTGAAAATCATGACACTTAGGGGTATGTTTACTAAACTGCATTAGTGTGATTCGCGTTAGGAGCCGCGTTGGTGGAAGAAATGCCAAAAAAGGACATGGGCGGTACATCGTTAGTGATAACGCGCACTATAACGTGCTGCGCAGCAACGATCATTACAGGCCGCGTTACTGCGCGTTAAGCGTAAGAAGGCGCGCAGACACCCAAATACAGAAACAGAGCTGTAGCACAATGGTTACTACACAGACTGATGGTACAAGGGTCATGGGTTCGATTCCCCAGTGTGCCTAATGAATAAGGCTGGCTGAGGCGTCATGTGTAACCCTTTGATGGCCTACTATAATATTTTAATCCACAGTCTGCAGCCGGGTTAAAGTTTGCATATGTCAGGAAAATTGTACCCGTCTTATTCAATATGTTCCAATAGTGACGTTCCCTCTGCCATGGTCATGTATTATATACCATTTGATAGGAATATTTAGGCAGAAGTGTGGATCCCGAAAGTGTTGGGCTTGGCCTGGAAAGGGTTAGGTATTGGGCTGTGAGGAAGTTTAGGTGTACTGTAATAGTGCTGCCAGCAAACACACCCTCACAGTGGCATAACCTAAGGTGCCGCATAAGGCACCCTAGAAGGCACTCCATAGGGCACATTATAAAGTGCGCTGTCTGCCAAGGCACCCTATAATATCCTCTATAGGACACCATATAAGGCACCTTATAAGACGCTTTATAGGGCGCCGTATAAGGCGCCCTATAGGGCGTCGTATAAGGTGCCCTATAGGGTGCCTTATGAGCCACCCTAAGGTGACAGTACCCTGAGAGTGGTTCTGCCGGCAGCACTAATACACAATAAAAATAGACAATGCCTAAGACAGCCCTATCGATGAACCCCACTGTGGGTTGTGAACCCATGACCACTGGCTCCTTGGGCAGTGAAGTAACCAGTGGGCTAGAGCTGCTAATAAACACCTGGCTGGCTACAGGAGGACTGCACGGCACCACCCCCACATTCTGCTGTGGTTACCAGGGAGATTACATACCACCACCCAACGCACCCTCTGGGGCTCAGGGTGGGGGACAGGATCTCCCGCCAACAGATCCAATGGTGGCAGTAGAGGGGACCATCACCCCAGTCCTGCTAGGGATCAAACACCCTACAGCGCAGGCAATGCAGAGCAGTACACATCCATAACGCAATAGCAGCCAGACAGCAGGTCTGGAAATGCTCAGCTGCCCCCCACCATTATCTGACATTCTCCAGCAGCAAGCCTCCAGCCGCTGCACCCTGCACGGTGTTCCAGCAAGACACATACTAGCTGCAGACAGTCCGCCAGCTAGTCCATAGTGCATGGTCCTGGAGGAGATGCATGTACCCAGAACGGGGATATCAGCATACACACCAAGCAGATAAGTCAGTGATTGGGCCCCAAAAGGAAACCCATAAATATCACATATGAGAAATACTATATAGCACTATGGGGGAACCTAGCCATGCCATGGTCACTGCTCAGTCAGGGTGAGAGTGACCTCCCAGCAGGACATGCTATGTCCGTGCAGGTGGTACCGGGCACTACAATGTCCGGCCATTGCCCTATGCCCTGTGCAGATGCGGCCAGGCCAGGCCAGGCCACCCTATCCAGGCTATTCCCACGGTACCTTGCTCCTCATTATGCACATTGGCAGGCCAATACTGGCAACAGTGCTAGCAGTGTGGGCTGTGGAGGGTGTTGGCAGCCACCACAGACTGGATAGACAGACACACACTCCCCACTTGCCAGCATTGTGCAACTATAGAGGTGTTGGGCAGCCCAGGCCACCAAACCAGTCCAGGACTACGGTGCAGGCATGGCTATGGTACGCAATACTGTAGGAGTCACTCCCCAGGTTGTTAACACTGTCAGACACAAGACCTGTAGTACACTCCACAGACATCAGAAAGGTTGTTATGATGCAGCTCACTCAGAAAATTGTACTTAACCTTTTGATAGATGTGTACCATATTCCCAGGTTTAGGGTGGCATTACTAAGGTATGCAAGTGCTAGTATTGGGAGATGCACGCAGAGCCCAAAGACCTGCCTCTCCAGGAGGCTTTGGATAATGGGGCCTGTGGGTGCGGGTGTGTCTGCCCCTGTTGGCTGCTGCTTTACGGCAGAGTTCCCAACTCCAGTCCTGCGGTGCCAAACACTGTTCGGGTTTTCATGCTGTCCCTCATGAATATGCATGAGATACATCTGCATACCATGGGGGTGGCGCATAGAAATGCAGCACAGGCATCTTTATCAGAGGCAGCATGGAACCTGAATGGTGTTTGGCCCTCCAGGACTGCATTTGGGAGGCTCTGCTCTAGGTAATGTGCATGTTTATGGTGTCTGTGCTCTGTAGGGTAAAATGTAGGTGTTTTGGGCATGTTCACGTCATCTGCACGAAAGGTTCTGTCTGTATTAGCACGTTATAGTAGTGGGTAAAATATGAGGACTGGGTTGGCAGAAACCACAGCTGGGACTTGAACCTGTGACCTTCTGCTTCTGAATACACTGGTTTTGTGCACTGCACCACCATGTTACCACAGAGATGGTGCATTCCCTGGTGATACCATGACTGTTGGTCAGACAGGGCCTGTCTGTTGCAGTGCATGGCACCCACCTACACAGGGCTAGGACACGGTCTGCTCTGGGCAGCTGCCACTGCCCCCTCCACCACCAGTATCCCTCAGCCACCATGCTGACATGCCCTTCTGCTGGTGGAGCTGGTGGTGCCCAGTCTCAGGCCATCCAGTGTGCAGGTAGGTGGCTGCCTATGGTGCAGGTTCTGGGGCAGGGATGCCTGCATAGACGTCCACGCTCCCCCCCAGCCCCGCCTGCCAATGTTTCGTGCCCTTGGGGGTAGCTGTTGGGTATTATCCCCTGTGACACTTTGGGAAACCCACTCGTGCCCATGATGGACCTTCAGCAGTTGCTGTCTGGCTGCTCCGCTGTTTCAGCATTCATATGGGCCACCTAGGCATCACCCTAGTCCGCACTGTGGCCCAGCTCCACCACAGCATGTGCTGCCTGCGGCCCTCTGTATCCCCTTCTCCGGCATCTGTCCAGTTGCCGTTCTGACATGCCCGCCCTGCTGCTGCAGGACATGTGCACGCCATAGGAACCCTGTCTGATGGTGGGGAAAACCCTGAGCAGCACTATTTCACTGTGGGCCCATTCACCTTGTATGGGGACGGAGTACAGACCCTTCCACGATTTATATCTGTTCTATGCAGCTTACTCGGGGGGGGGAGGGGTTGATGTTTCTCATTGATACCACTATTGGCCAGCTTGGTTATTGTTTCTTTCCAGTTTGTGGGGGTCATTTTCAGTGTTTCTGTGCCCTTTTGTTCTGTGCACATGTATCACACTTATCACTTATTTTTGGTTTCCCTGCCTGGGCTGTACATTGCTGACACTTAACTGGTTTCTCTCCCCTTTAATATGCCTTTAGCGGCAGGTTTTCATTCATGTTGGAATTCAGCTCTGAAAATCAGCGCGTTAGTGTGAAGGGAGCCTCTCCCTGCCCACTCTCCGCCCATTGACCCCTTCTCTCCGCCCTCTCTCCACCTTCTGCGGTGTTTTACCACGCCGCGGGGCATTACAATCGTTAGCGCGTCATAACGCGTGTTCTGACGCGCTAACGATCGTTAACGTTACATTACGCGCGTTATTCACGATTACCGCAGTTTAGTAAACATACCCCTTAATGTTAAAGGGCTTAATTCACCCTTTAAGTGTCAAAAATTATAGTGTATAAGGAAATGGTGCATCAGAAGGCCTCGTTCTTTTTGTAAGAAACACATTTGCTACTTGCGCATGAGACATTGGTAGCACCCTGGGAATATGATGTCTGACTGACTGCATCAAATACAATGGAATGCAAAAGGGGAGGGAGGGTAGTGGTGCTGATTGATTCTAAGTTAAAGGTGGTAAATACTGTGATTTGGGATAGAGGGGGGCGATATTTACTGACGTGGTTGAAGATTGGAACAGAGTGGTTTTGTGTTGCAAATGTGTATGTACCCACAGGGACACAAAGGGCTTGTTGGGACTACATGATTGAAGACTTGGCAAAGTTGGGAGAAAGGATACTGATTTGTGGGGGGATGCTATAGGGAGGGGGCTGGGCAAAAAGCCGATAGGGCCCAATATCAACAGTTTGTTAAGCAATGCTGTTTGACTGATGCTTGGCGGTTTTATAACCCAGGTAAAAGACAGACAGTTTTCATTTTACTCCCCGGAGCATGGTGCCTATTAAAAGATAGATGCTTTATGGGTAGTGAAGGAGGCAGAAGGGAGGCTTCAGAGAGTGCAGATGGAAACGATTACATAGACAGATCACACTCCGGTAGAAGTTAGACTACCAGTGAAAGGAGAGGAGTGGGAACCCCAATTTTGGAAAATGAATGAATCCTAAACGTAGATTGATTGTTTACGGCATGAAAATGTAGAAAGACTAGGGGACATGCAATGAAACTACAGTGTAGCCCATATAAGCCTAATAAGAGAAAATATTTTTTCACTCAACAGGTAATCGAACTCTGGAATTCGTTACTGGAAAATGTAGTAAAAGCTGTTAGTGTAGCTGGATTTAAAAAAGATTTGGACAAGTTCCTGGAGGAAAGGTCCATAAACCATTATTAAAGGGGACCTGAGAAATCCACTGCTTGTCTCAATACAAGCATTGTGGAACCTGTGTCTTCTGAGGAAACTGCTAGGTACTTGTGATCTAGACTGGAAATAGGATACTGGGCTTGATGGGCCTTGGTCTGACCCAGTATGGCATATCTTATGTTCTGACTGGAGAATGTGACAGTGTGAAATGAGGGAGCGATTGATACCAGAACACTTTAGTATGAATGATAATGGGGAGGTGGAATTGGGGGTGGTGTGGGATGGGTTTAAAGCAGTTTTGCAGGGGGTTTTGATCAAACGGGGGGCACAGATAAAGAGGAAGCGGGAGGAACAAGAGGTACAGCTCCATCAGCGCTTACGATGGTTATAGGAAGCAGATCTGAGGGAGCTGGGGGGGGGGAAACGTATCCGCGGTTCTTTGGTTCTCACTGAGTTCACCCCCCCTGACCTTTCCCCCCTGCTGTGCTCCACCCCTGTACCACTTGTATCCACCCTCCATTATCTCAGCGTCACCTTAGATTCCTCCCTCAGTTTTCACTCCCTCATCTCTCGACTCGCCCAGTGCTCTTTCCTCTCTTTGCGCTGCTTGTCCCTTCCTTTCTCAATCTTCTCCTCGTGTTGTCACTCCCATCAGTTTTGAGCACCGAGGCCTCATTTCCTCAATTTAAATCGCTGTTAAAGACTCACTTATTTCATCTGGCATTTGATCTTACCCCCCCCCCATCCCCCGAGTCCCCGCTGTCAGCTGTTCCACTCCCGCTCCCCTCCTCTGTGTGTCACTGCTCTTCTTTTTTGTCTTTTTCTGGCTGTTCTGCTGTTGTCCTATCTAATTAATTTCGTTCTTCTTTCACTCTGTGTCTCTCTGCAGCCTTTTATTTTGGATTGTACCCCGCTCTGATGCAATCGACTGGGAGGTATATCAAATGTCTCAATAAAGATAAAGATAAAGGAGGCAAGTATTGGCAGCCCGAGCACAGCTGAATGCTCTGGAAGCTGAGGCTATCTGCCATCATATGCAATTGCTACATCAACAATGTTTTGAAAGGGGCAATGGGGGGGGGGGGGATATATGGCCCAATGCCCAACGGAAGATGAGGTCCCACATTATGCAGATCAACGTAGCGGAGGGCTCACTTCTAAGATCTGATCAGGAGATTAGAACAGCATTTGCTTCGTTCTGTCAGACCCTCTATGCAGCCGCCCCCTCTTCCCCAGAAGGCCATATCGAGAGTTACTTAGGATCTATACCTTTGCAATGCTTAGAACTGGCAGAACAAACATAAGATAGAGCAATGGGGAAGGAGAAAGTACTACAAGCTATTCAGCAGCCTAAGGTGGATAAAGCCCCAGGTCTCAATGGGCTAACAGTCCGTTTTTATAAAAAATTGGGGGGGGGGGGACCTTGTGGATCTTCTGGTGCGATTATATAATCTGCTCAGGGAGGGTGAGGCTTTGGCAGATACGATAGGCTGGGCAGGAATATCCTTGATACCAAAAGAAGGAAAAGATCCTTGGATACGTGCTTCCTTCTGATCCATCTCACTGCTTAATTTGGACACCAAGTTGCTGGCTAAAATTCTGGTGACCCATTTGAATGGGGTGACAGGGCGGTTGATTCATGAGCATCAGGCCGGTTTCATACCTGGCAGACAGATAGCAGACAATGTCTGCAAAGTTCTTATCTTGTTATGGATGGCTAGACAGACGAAGGACCCTGCCTTGTTACGCTCCTTAGGTGCTGAAAAAGCATTGGACCATGTATCCTGGGCTTTCCTCTTCCAATTACTGGAAAAGATGGGGTTCGGTGCAAGCTGTCTGAGTTGGGTGTGAGCTTTATACCGAAACTCAAAGGCGTGTGTCTGGGTTAATGGGGGATATTGACATCTTTTTTCCCAGGGGGCAGGGAACACATCAGGGTTGCCCCTCTATTGCGCATCCTATCTGCCCTATCAGTGGAACTTTTTGCAGTGTGGGTTAGGATGAGCGCAGATCTAAGAGTGCTATCTTGATCAGTCAGATGACATAGCTTAGACAAAAGACAAAAAGGTAAAGGAGGCAACTCCAAGGGGAGAAGGGAGGGTTCTGAGGACTGATTCCCACTGTCCCTGGAGAACACCTGTTACAGGTGAGTAACTATGCTTTCTCCAGGAACAAGCAGGAAGTCAGTCCTCACATATGGGACTCCCTAGTTCTAGGCTGCCGGGGCCTGAACCACAACATCAGCAGCAGCGCGCCAAGGGAGATTGTGAGTTGCAGAAGGTGAGTCCCTACCAAAAGACTATACAGACCCAAGAGTCCAGCATCACCATAACTCCGGTAGCCTGAACACTAAAGGGTTGGAGGCCAGGAGTTGCCTATAAACCGAGAATTCTTCTGATCGCTGCCTGGCCAAAGGCACTGTCCCTGCAGGACTCACTCTCAAGGCAGTAGTGGGCTGCGAATGTATGGACTGAGGACCAGATGGCGGCCTTACAGATTCCTTGCACCAGCACTGCGCATAGGTTGGCCACCGATGTGGCCACAGTCCTCAAGCGATGAGCAGTGATCTGGTGCTCCAGAGAGATACCAGCTCACTCATAAGCAAGGGCAATGCAGTCTGCCACCCAGGTGGATAGCGTTCGCTTGGTCACAGGTAGCCCCACGTCTGCTGGGGTCATAGGAGATAAAAAGCAGAGGAGCTTTTCAATGGTCCTTGGTCCTCTGTAAATAAAAGACAGGGCCCTCTAGCAATCCAGGGTATGCAAGATGACCTCCTCCCTTCCAGCATGCAGCTTTGGGAAGAAGGTGGGGAGAACTACCTCCTGATTGAGGTTAAAAGCGGACACCGCCTTTGGGAGGAATTTGGGGTGCATGCAAAGCACCGCCCTGTTCTATAGAACCTGGTTTAGGGTGGGTCCGCCACCAGGGCCTGCTGCTCGCTTACTCTGCAAGCGGACGTCAACATCACCAAGGCCACCTTCCAGGAGAGGTGTCTCAAGTGGCAGCTGGCCAAGGGCTCGATCGGCAGCCTAGTGAGCTGGGAGAGCACCACATTGAGGTCCCATTCTGTTGCCGGAGGGCAGAGAGGGGGCTTGGATAGCAAGAGGCCCCTGAGGAATCTGGAGACCAAAGGCTGACCTGAGAGGGGCTTCCGGTCTATAGGGTGATCGTTAGCCGCTATGGTGCTGAGATGCACCCTCACCAAGTTAGATTTCAAACTCGAGTGAGAGAGGTGCAACAAGTACTGCAGCACAAGCTCTACCTGACAGGAGAAAAGGTTCTCATTCCTTTCAGCACACCAGATGGAGAACCTCCTTCACTTGAAGGCGCAAGCCCTTCTGGTGGATGGCTTCCAAGAGGCCAGGAGGATTTCCTTGAACTCACCTAGGAGGTTGAAAGGGGCCAGTGCTACCCTTTCAGCAGCCACGCCATCAGCATTAGGGACCCCAGGTTGGGTGTAGCAGAGAACCCCTCTCCTGGGACAGGAGGTCTGGGTCCCGGCACAGTGGTACTGGGGTTGCCACTGATAGGGAGAGCAGCAGGGGGAACCAGGGCTGCCTGGGCCATCTGGGCACAATCAGGATTACTGAGGCGTGCTCACTCTGGGTCTTGAAAAGGCACTTGGCTATCAGAGGTGTCGGTGGGAATGCATAAAGCAGGCCCTGTGACCAGGAGATCAGGAAGACGTCCGCCACCATCCTCCTGCGGTGTGGCTGAGGAGAGCAGAATTTGGTTAGCTGCGAGTTGTCTGAGGAGGTGAACAGGTCCAGCCAGGGTCTTCCCCAGAGGTGGAAAAGCCTCCGGGTCACTTTTGGGTCCAGGTGCCACTCAAGAAGGACCCAGCTGAGGCTGTCCGCCAGGCGTTGGCATCTCCCAAAGGCTTTCTTTGAAAGCTGGGGGGATGCTTCCGCGAGGGCTCCGCTCGTGCCGACGTCACCCATATGTGAGGACTGACTTCCTGCTTGTTCCCGGAGAATTAGGAATATATGAAAAAATGGGAGCAGGATTTGACAGTGATGTGGGAACTGGAGGAATGGAATAAATTGATTCAGGGTATAGCAAAGGTATCGGTGGTCACTCCCTTACAAAAAAACGCATATAAACTGCTTTCCCATTGGTAATGGACACCGGAGAGAATGTGTAATGCAAGAATGGTGTGGTCGAATGGGCGCTGGAGATAGTGTGGAGAGAAGGGCACACTGCTGCATATATGGTGGGAATGTAGAGTGGTTCAGCAATATTGGGGTGCAGTCATAGAGGCTAATGTTGAAATAACGGGATATAGACTGCAAAGGATGCCGGCCATTTTTCTACTCCATCAAAAAGAGGCGGTGCTAACAAAATTACAAGGTGTGCTTCGAACTATATCGCAGGCCGCCAGGTGCGAAATTGCTGCTTACTGGAATAGACCTGTGCTGGCCAAGTTTAGCAAGATATGCTAAACAATTGGCCAACCTGTATTTGATGCATAAATTGATGTGCATAAAAAGGGGTAGGGGGAGGACATTGCACAACAGTGGAAAGGGGCATGGAAGTGGTTGGAGAGGCAGAAGGGGAGAGAAGGAGATAGACACTAAGAGGAATTGATATGGATGGAATAAGGGTGTGGAGAGGAAAAGGAGGAATTGTGCTTATGATTTTCAATATAGGGGAAACTGAGTGGGGGTGGGGAGGAAGAGGGCGAGGGAAGTGGGAGGGGGTATTGAAGTGTGTTGGTTGTATATATATATGTTGTGATTTGTTTTTGCATTGTTGGATTGAAATGGTTTGATTTCCCTGTTCATTGTAAGTTCAATGTTAGACTGTTCTACATTGTTCAACTTTTGTTACTTGTGAACCGCGCTGGTGATAAATAGTGCGGTATAGAAAAACAATAAAATAAACAAACATTTAAATGGAAAAAAAAGATGGGTTACCAGTGCCATTTTGAAAGCCACGGCAGGTGGGGCAGGAATGGAAGGGGGCCACTCCTGCTCCCTTTAGCGATTCCACAGGGGAGTCCCTTGGACACTGGGAGGCGGGAAGGGTGGGAGGAAATCTCTGGGGGATGCTGTTTGGGGGCATGGCTACATTGGGGGAAGTTCTCTTTGTGGATCATGTCTGGTGCCTTGTCAGCTGGTAGCCTTTGGGTTGGGGAGGGACCTGGAAGAGAGGTTTTTGCAAGATGGCTTTATTCTGGCCAAGAAGGGGGCTGTTGAAAAGGGAGAAAAGGATGGGGGGAGGGCTTCTGTGGGGAGAAGGATTCCACTCGTAGTGTTTTTTCTATGCCAACTGGGCTGCAGCCATGCAATCAGCAGTCATGACAACCAGCGCATGGTACCATCCCATGCATTGTCACTGGCCGCCATGCCTACCCTGCACGCCAAACCTGCTCCAATCCTGCCCAACCCATGCTAAGCACGGTGATTTTTTTTTTTACCATGGTGGCGTTTCTATCACCTGATACCGATTCAGACCAATGTAAAAGTAGAAATATGCATATTGGTAGAGTATGGGCAGATTTTGGGTGGTGCAAGTGTGCACATTTTTGCACCTTATTCGTGGTCAGGAGCAGGTATAGACATGGAGGACTCACCAACAAGGGCCTGGCCTACTTGTTCCATTCCGAAATGTACCACGTGGGTCCACATGAAATAGCAGGTGGTAAAAACCCATGCTAAGTTCTTAGCATGCTTTATTTAAAGAGCTCCAAATTTGCTCACAAAAATGTTTATCAGCTCCAA
Organism: Ichthyophis bannanicus; assembly: GCA_033557465.1. Taxonomy (NCBI): domain Eukaryota; kingdom Metazoa; phylum Chordata; class Amphibia; order Gymnophiona; family Ichthyophiidae; genus Ichthyophis; species Ichthyophis bannanicus. Next base: position 406,351,170 of record CM066035.1, on the reverse strand, counting down.
AGATGTAAACATGTACTCGGACATGTGTATTTTATAAAATGTGTACATATATTACAGCTCCGCCCCAGCTCTATCTAAATTACAGTCCCGGGAATGCCTGTGCACAGATTTCATAAAGTGCGCATGCTCTTGTTAGCAAATGTACTTGCAGGGATGTGTAACCATGCATAGTTTTATACAAGCCGATTTCCACTTATAAAACATTCTTCACATATAGAAATGTTTTCTAAAATTACCCCCAGTAAGGACAATTTCCAAAAACTGCTTAGGAAGTCGTTTACTGACAGCATGCAAACACCATTAACACATATTTCTACCACTACCCCCCTCCCTCCCCACCTCCCGTGATAGGTAATGTCTGCTGTTAGTAAATGACCCCCTTAGCTGGGTAAATGGGCTACTTGTGAGTTCAAGGTGAATTACAATCAAGTAGAGTGGGTATTTTCCTGTCCCCATGGGGCTTGGTTTGTACTTGAGGCAATGAGAGGGTTAGGTGACTTGCCCAAGATCACAGGATATAATAGTGGGATTTGAACCGGGCTTCTTGTTTTTGCTTTGACAGTAGTTGCTTTCTCCCACCCTAGGCATCCATCTGGTCCAGGGGCTCTCAATCCAGTCCTTGGGATACATCTAGCCAGTCAGGTTTTTAGGATAACCATAATGAATATGTATGAGAGAGATCTGCATACAAGCAGATCATGCAAATCTCTCTCAAGCATGTTCGTCATGGCTATTATCCTAAAAACCTGACTGGCTAAAGTGTGTCCCAAGGTCTAGGTAGAGAACACTTGATCGAGTCTAATGGTTAAGCCAACCCTGGCTGGTGCCCCCCCCCCCCTTCCATTGCCAATGAAAGAAAGCACTAAAAATCCACAAGCATCCCGTCAGCACTTTCAGTGTTTTACTGCTGTCTGATAAAAATGGGTGGGAGTGGTCAATGTTTTCTACATGAATGAGAGTTATTACCACCTATGTGTACTGTTCACCACCAACATTTGCATTCATACATTGAAAATATCAAATGTAATAAAATCAAACAAATCTTGGAAAAAATAAACACTAGGCCTTTTGTTGAAATTTATGATTCCTTACTATTTACTCCGTATTTTATTGCTTTGCACTTTGATCCACTCTGATGCAACTTGTTTGGTAAGGACAGAATACCAAATATTATACAATCAAATAAGGAATGAAGGCATCCTAGCACTCGTCAGTCAACAGAGCCAAAGGTCCACCAAAAAGCTGTGCTACCTTTTAAAGAAGTACAATAAAACATGCTGTAGCAATGAGCTTTCAAGACCACGCAAGTAGGGCTATTCTAGAAGGTAATTTTATAAGGGACTTGGGCTTGCAGGAAAATGTTATATGTGCTCTTGGGGTCTTCCAAAAATTGCTCATGGGTATATGCATGCACAATGTAGGTGCACAGAAACATAAGGAGTCTTTTTTTTTTTTTTAAAGACATCTAACATCTATGCCAGAAGTCCAGAAAGGCATCTATTTTAACTCTAGTTTATAAAGACTGAAAAGTCAAACTAATCCGGAATCTCACACTCAATTCAAGTTTAACTATCAGAGTTAGCAAAAAAAGTTTTATTATATTAAAATAAAAATGTACCATTGATGCATTGATCTACTTCTGAAGAAGCTGATGGATCACACAGAGCTAAAGGTCCAACAAAAAGCCACTATGGGGGAGGGGGGTGTATTATAGAAGCTCTATTCATGATTTCGATGTCTGAAAACTGGTTTTCAGACGTGTAAATCACAAAGACATCCCTGGACCCATTTTTAAAATGAGCTATACAGACATCCCCAGCATGAGGACGGAGAGGAAGCGTGACCTGGGCAGAGCAACGGAGATGTATATCGCGGTACATTTCAGAATAGTAGGTCTGGCCCTTGTTGGTGAGGTGTCTATGTCTATACCACCTGCTCCTGGCCACGAATATGTGCAAAAAAGTGCTCGTTTCATGGCTGCAATGCTTTCAGGTCTAAAGTTCAGCAGCGACGGCAGCCACTTTACAAGAGTTAGCCGCTGCTGCCAAATATCATAAGGTTATTGATCAATTGGTCTTTGAGGATTGTGAATTACTCAGCACCTGGTATACACTCCACAACTACTTTATTATCTGTGTGATTTTGGTGGTCTATTTTGATGTCTACTGATCTGTATTTTAATTTTTGGATTACTGATGCATGCATTGTAATTTATTTTAAAATGCATACATCCCTGATGAAGACAAAACGGCAAAACATGACCACCTTGGGTTTTATGTGATCACATTTTGATTGTACCTCACATTTCAATCATTTGTTTTTTGATTAATTAATTTTTTGATATGTTTTTTTTTTTTAAATTTGCGTACACTCTTTTACCTTCTATTGTGCATGTATATAGGACTGCATACATCTAGTAGCGCTACAGAAATGAAACAAAGTCATACTAACAGTATATCTGCCTGTCTTTCTAAGAAAACAGCAGAGCAACACTGCTTTAAATAAAACTTAGGTGTAACTTATTCACAATGCTGAAGTTATAGGCATCTGAAAATGGGCCCTGGCCCCACCAAAAACATGGCATCCTGTCTGCCCACAGGAGATCAGATCCTCACGGGCAGAACAGGAAGAGTCTTTACTGCAATCGCAGCTTCTCCTCTTCTTCTGCCCGCAGGGGATGGGATCCCCGTGGGCCGCCTGCTGCCTGCCAACCATGATCATGGCAAAGACCCTTCCTGTTCTGCCCGCAGGCATCCAATTTCCCACAAACAGAGAGGAAGGATCTTTACCATGATCGCAGCCGGCAGGCAGCAGGCTGCCCACAGGGATCCCATCCCCCGCGAGAAGAAGAAACGCCACGAATGCGGCAAAGACCCTTCCCCCAAAGAACAGTGCCCTTGGGACGGAGCTTGGTACAGTTAGGGTAGAGTGTGGGGTGATGCTTAGGCCCCCTAAAATAAAAGACCTTCAACGCCCGTGGCTGAAGTCTAATTTCACCCACACAGATGGACAACATCTTAAGAAAGGACATAGATGGTCTCAAAAGTTCCGGCAAACTGTCTCCAGACCAAAATGGCTACTCTGCACTCTGTGTAAGTTCTAATGAGAAGCCCTCAAGTAAAATTTTGCTGACAATCCCTTCACAATGGCGGGAGGGGGGGTGTCCCCCCCAGGTGCGGCCCCCTCCCCCATTGTCACGGTGGCCGTGGAAATCTTACTTTAACAGACTTTCCATGCTGTCTCCACTCTTAAGTGCCCACCAGGCCCGGCTGCTGTTACCTACCAGACCAAAATCTTGTGGTGCAGCTGTTATCAGGAGATGGTAAGTAACAGCTGCAAACTTAAGAGGAGAGGCAGTGCAGCAGACCTGTTAAAGTAAGCTTGCCGCTGTGCCTTACCACCACTTTGTGGGCCCACTTCCTGCCTGGCCACCCCTCACATTGCTGGGGCTGCTTAGATGCATTTACGCCGCTGTCTGCATGAAATAACTATATGTAGATACCAGATCAAAGGCTATTTTGTACTTTTGGCAAATCGTCTTAAATTCAGGGCCAGCCCCAGGACTGGCGCAAGGTACTAGGTGGCCTAAGCAAACCTTTAGCCTTAAGCCCCTATCCCCTCCTTAGATTTTAATAATTAAACTCAACAGTCGTGATCATCTGAAAACCACACTTCCAACAACAATCCTGTAAAAATTCAGACGTGAATATCATGGGGGTCATTTTAGAAGCCTTATTGTGCTTTGGATGCCTGAAACGGTCTTAAAGACACCCAAAGCACAGAAACGTCACCAGAGCCATTTTAGAAGTCAGCTCTAGGGATGTCCCTAGCATTAGGATGTCCGTATCTGAACGGAAGCATGGAGGTGGCATAGCTAGGGTGTTCGAAGGAACCGGGACGTCCTCGCCTGATCACAGAAACATCATGGACGTCCGACATCACGCAGAAACATCCGGGACATCTGACGCCACATCTAACCCTAGACCTGCTCTGAGGCTCGAACAGTGATGAACAAGTACCTGAAAAGTGCTTGTTGAGCTGCAAAACATCCAGAGCGCAGAGAAGAATGCACTCGCTCAGCCCCAGTATTCAGCACAACGTCAACAATATCAGTGGTGGAATTTGAACTCTGGCTGTCCCCAAAGATGTCCGTATCAGACACATCCAGGCTTGTGAAATAACCTGGACGTGCCTGCATCTTTTTTGGACCTTTTAGCTTAGACATCCCAGATGGCACTTAGACGGATCTTCTAAAATTCCTCTCCGTGCTTTTAAATATTAAACTCTGCTTTGTATGTGTGTGTATGCACCCCCCTCTCCCTGCAGCTAAAAAGCACGCTGATGGCTCTTTGAGTTTGTGGGGCTTTCAGGACATATTTTTTTTCCTTAAATGCTGCTTCTCTTTGCTGACCTTCAAAAGCTGCCGCCTAGTCTTGTCTAATTGTTGGGCTATTCCTGCTTCTACGTTTTAGTATGCAGCCCACAAAGGCAATGCATTTCAAAAATTACTGAAAACTCTGCATATCCACGATGCATGTCAGCTGTTCACCGGTCAGGAGACGGGCTGCAATCACTTTTCATCACTGCAATCACTTTTCAATGTTCTACATTCTGACTGCACAGCTCAACTCCACACGGCATGCAACCAGTAACCTCATAAAACGAGCACACTAGTTGAAATGCACATTAAAAATGGAAATGCAGAGAATGTTTTTTAACAAAGGTAACCTCTGTTGAATAGTTTGGGTTTTTGATTTTTGTTCAAAAGTACAGTTCATTAAATCATCCCAGTGCCTTCTTTACAATGACTGCAAGAAAGGGTTAACAGAGGCAATTACACATCTAGCTCATTAAGACATAAAAGGAAAATTAATCAAGGTCTCTATTCCGTCAGATTCTTAGGACCTTCAGTGTACAAGCACCTGGACATATTTTCCGGATGGCATATTTTTTTCTTATGCTGCAAAATAAAGAAATTCAGGGGAATATTCAGCTCTGTCTCATGGAGAATTATTCATGTGCATCACTGTTTTTTGCATGCAGCCAAATTACACAAGACAGAAAACTCTCCAGCCAAAAATAAACCAGCAGCAGCAGCAGCAGCAGCAGTAGAAAAGGCTTCAAGGCCAAAAGCTGCAAAAGGAGACCTTCTCACCTCTTGGAAGCCTCGCCCTCAGGCTGCTGCAACTGCCTCCCTGAGCCTTGGTAAAAGCTTTTCAGGAAAGAGGGGGCAGAAAAAGATGAGGGGAGACTGGAGGATGCCGACTCGCTCTCGTGGCGAATGCGTCTGGCAATTGGAACTGGGCTGAGGGAGGACGACAATAGAAAAACACAGCACATTTTGTCAGGCATTCACAACATTAACATGCAAAATTCACGCTGACTTCAAAAAGAGAAATCTTCGGACTGAGAAAGAGAGAAAGCAAAACGCGAGCATTTCTGCAAACTTTGCTAACCGCAGACATGCTCTCGGAGCGGAGTCATGAAAAAAGCATGAACTTTCAGAACGGTTTTGCCTGGAACCAAAGGGCAATCAATAATAAATAGCGTGTCTTAAAATAGAAACAACAAAAACTTCCTGTCACCGTTAGAATAAGATCATGGAGGGAAAAACATGTTAAGTCAAGAAAGCAAAAGAACAATAATTTCTTTAAAGCAAAGATTTTACCCAACCTGGGCTTTTATTATAATTGTGCTAAATGGCATGGCTTACTGAATTTATTTTTTTTTCCCTTTGATTTATTCACTTCTAATTGTAAACTCAAGGGCAATACAGGACACAAAAATTCATTTCTAAACGGGGATGACTAGGACTCGTGAGGGAAACACTTTTCCTGGCTTGTAAATCATAGGATAAACTTGAGAAAGGCTTTCCATGCATAAAATATGTAGAAAGTATATTATGCAAAATTAGCAGGCCATACACAGGTATAGAAGTTTATTTAGACAGCATATTTTTATAGAAAGGAGGTTTTCCTGGGGGAGGAGTTGGACATGGACGGAGTTTGGGGCTTGCATGTACACTTTGCAAAATGCAGACATGTACATGTATGTTTACTTGGGCTCTGGCTCCTGCTACCACCACTGGCTGTACATAAACGCAGTGATTTTGTACTCTCCCTTTCTAAAATCGCTGCTTTTTAGACGCATATGGGCCACATCCGCTTACGCAGTCAGTTCTAAAATTAACGGCACAGTAGCATAGCACATGACGGCAGATGAAGTCTGAAATAGCTTATCCTGTGACTACTAAGGTGTTTAATGCTGTAGCCGGTGATCTGTGCAGGTCAACCCCTGAAACCTTTCTAGAAGAATGGTATAATAATTTTACTGTTGTTTTTGCGCTAAACCGCTGGTCCATGTTGGTTAATGTTCCCCCTGTAAGGCAGCGTTGCCTATAGCTCCTAATCAGACAGGGGAAAAGACTTTCAGGGGCCAAACTGTAAATAAAAGCAGTCAGGCAACAAGATCCTTATTTACAGAATATCTGTTCACCGTTTTCACAGTCTATTCAGTTACAATCAGCTGCATTACATTTTTGTACAAAATCCAATTCTGATGGTGCTTGGGTAGGACGCATGGTGACTCACCTGCTCTGGAGCGCATCCGCGGTCAGGGAGCTCTGTCTCAAAAGGGGAGACCTTGTGCTCTGGGGCCTGGCATCTGGCACAGTTACCCTCCTCTTGGCACTGGAGGGAGGATGGCTGAACGTGTGAGCCCGTCTCCTGAACTGGGGAGAATCCTGATCTTCCTCCGGGAAGGGCTGCCAGGAAGACACTGGGGAAGCTGGTGGGGTCCCAGGAGGAGATTCTCCTGGGGAACAGTCCTGCAAAGGCACCACAGAAAAGAGTGAGGCCCTTCCTTCAGGCAGATGCTGGCACAACCAGAACAAATCCTCCTGCTTATTCAAGCAAAGGACAGAGGCCTTGTCCACACCACTGCTGCAATGACCAAACACCCTCTGAAGTTCTATTGTATGCTAATTTTCTGCAACACCCCACTTCCTTGATAACTCCCAATCTGGACCAAAAGTGCCCTAGTGAAAAAAAAAAGACAAATATATTCAAGGAGAAATATGATAATAAATAATCAGCAGATTCCCTGTAGGTTTTCTGTTTCATAAGCACCGAAACCACGATACTACCGTTAAAAAGAACAATTTTACACAGCTGCTTCAGGAGGATGACCGAAGCTCATGATCAAAGCTATTTTTTCACAGATTTCCTCCACATAGCAGCAAATTTCCTTTGCTGTCATCAAGTATCCTAGAAAAAGCTCACTCACTACTCAGTCTTGCATAATCGGCTACAAGAAGGGCAGGAAAGCCCCCACGATGCGCCTGTCTCTCTTCCGAGGGGAAAACCTAGCTAGGCAAATGTTTTGTGAGATCACTTAAGGACTTAAAAAACAGGAAACAGAACAACCTGCTGAAAAACAGAACCAAAGTTAACTGCAAACTATGGGGGCTGATTTACTTTATTTGAAAATTTGATATTCTGCTTTACACATACATTTTATGGCAAAGAACAGTAAAAACAGGTCTCTTTAAACGACAAACAGGCAAAAAACACTCCCAATGCAAAAAGCAAATGATAACAGAGTTTATTGGATAAACATCGGAAAAACACCACTTCCCCTACTACTCTCTGACCCCAGCTCTGGCCTGTTGTACCAGCCACTAACATTTCATGGCCGAGGATTCCTAAATGACACATACATATTTAATTCAACCAGAAAAGGTATTAAGCAGTGATAAACACAGACTTTTTTGCACCCTCAAAGAGCCCCTAGTTAGCTGGAAAATAAACACTTAAATTTACAACCGATAAATGCATACGAATAGAAGCCCTAAATATAAAATTAAAAAACAGGATTGATTTGCTAAGATTTCTTCCCAAAGACACCAAAGAAAGTGCGCACACGTAAGTGCAATGTGGTAAGCATTCCTGAGAGAATGGATGGGCGGAGCTGCAATATACAATACATGCATATTTTATAAGTGTATGTATAGAATGTATGTACACACGGACAGTAGAAGCAGCTGTACATTTCTCAGTGAAAATCTGTGCACTAGTAGGGCTAGCTCCAAGAACCTATTTTCTAAAAGCACATAGTATATAATACAGGCATAAAAAACAGTCACCCTGTTGGACATTTCGCATAGGCACCCTGCTATGAAAATTAGCATTAGAATGGAGGAACAAAAACCTTAGCAAATTAGGCCCTATTTATGTATGCAACTTAATTATTTGTCTTTCTACAGTAAGTCAAAAAGGAGCACAATAAAACCATAAAAACATTAAATAAAACTTAAAAACAGCAATAAAACCAACAATTTCAATAGAACAAAACCACAACTGCAGCAATATCAACAGAAACAGACTCCTATACTTAAGACAAGCAATGCTACCAACCAATCACCAGGCCCTAAGTGTGTGTTCTAATTTAATCATAGAATAGAATTACTAGGTAATTAGAAACCTATTAAAAAATAAACAAAAGGGCAATAGGAACACTATTACAACAAATGACACAAACTATAGCAGAATATAGAATGACAGCAGATGGATTGGATATAAAAATTTGATTCACTCAAAACAGCTGCTTTTGCAATTTAATACTTGGGAAGTAATGCCAAGAATACAGCACTAGCATGATATTAGTAAACGTTAAAAAAAAACACACCCTGAAAATTCACCAGATATGATTCACACCATAACCATGATGTTTCACATAATTCACTTGATCATTACAAGCTTTGGGGTCAATATTTAAGATCGCGGTCTGCGTTTTTTTAAACACCAGCTCCAGCATTTAAAGGTAACCTGGATATTCACCACCACTATCCAGATTTCAGGTGATATTGAATGTTGGCATAATGCTGTCAACGCTGGAGTTATCCAGATATGGGCAATATTCAGTCCGCTATCTGGATAACTTTAGGACAGCCTTTTTGCTGTCCTCAACCTATCCGGATATCATGGATTGAATATCAGGGCCATCCAGATATTGCCAATAATGCCAAGGAAGTCTATAAGGATATTTTCTGTAAGGCTATTCCACAGCGTTATGTGGATGGTGCCGCTGAATTTCCCTGGATAGTAGTGTCTAAGGCATTTATCCGGATAATGGCTACCATTATACACATAAATGCTTTTGAATATAAATTCATTTGTTAACTGCTGAGCTGCGCAGCCCTGTGACTACATACTTCATCATGTGCCCGAGGCACGATGTACTGACCAGCCAGTGACCAGTAATGGCCACGGAGTTCAACCTTTCTTCTAAATTTCCTAATACTTATATATGGCCATCCAGAACCAAGAGAAAAGATAGTTACTCACCTGTAGCATGTATTCTCTGTGGACAGCAGGAATAAGTCCTCACGTATGGGTGATGCCATAGACAGAGCTCCACACAGGAACACTCCCCAGCTTATATTGGAACCTTTTGGGAGGCACCACCGCGCCTGTCTTCCCACCTGCCATGGTGCTATCTTCTCCAGTATGATAAAGCATAGTTAGTCACCTGTAACAGGTGATCTCCGGGAACAGCAGGAATTTAGCCCTCACATATGGGTATCGTCGGTACCGACGGAGACTGCGCGGGAAAGCTCCCCAGCGATCAATCAGAAAGCTTTTGGGAGCATCCCACAGCGCCTGCGTGCTGCCTTCCCGCCTTTCCCAACTGCCTCTCTCCAGTTGAGTTTTAAAGCTGAGACAAAGAGAGAGAGAGAGGGAAAGGAAAGAAATAGATAGAGAGATACAACTCCTAGGGGAGGTGGGTGGGTTGTGAGGACTACATTCCTGCTGTTCCCGGAGATCACCTGTTACAGGTGAGTAAATGGAAATTACACTTACCTGGTAATTGATGTTCCTTGAGGGAGTACAGTTCAGTCCTCCACCACTGGGTAGTGCACCTCCTCCTGCAACATGGAGACTGGACAAGTCAAACTTGTGACATCACCGGGTATATCCTGCTGGTCTTCCCCATGATCCCCCAGTGACCTACTGTCAAAGCAGACTCAAAGGAGCAAACAAACAACCAGTTAAAGTACTAAATACAAAGCTATGCTCAAACTTCAACTTTAAAATCACAGGGCCCCAAAAAGAAAGGCCGAAAACACCCTCCTCCGTGCCCCTGTCCCCCTGCGCACCAAACAGCAGAAGACAGAGAGCTAGAAGGAAGGAGAACTAAGGAAGAGTATAGGCAGAAAAGGTTGCTCTCGCGATTACCTGCCAATCAGAGCCCGTTGCCGACTCTAGGATCCAAAGCATACTTGGAACTGACGCCTCGCGTCTGAAACATCCATCCCCGGGCGGGAATGAGGACTGAACTGTACTCCCTCAAGGAACATCAATTACCAGGTAAGTGTAATTTCCATTTCCTTATCGGTCCTACAGTTCAGTCCTCCACCACTGGGATGTACCAGAGCAGTAATCATTGGGAGGGACCTATCCAGTCGGCTCGGCCTCTAAACGAACAGAGCAGGCACCGACCCCAGCCCGCTCCTCACGTCAACAGGCGGTAAGCCAACCAGGAAGACACGACCGAGAGCCCACTTGGATCCTCTTCACTGGTGAAAACAGCACAGAACTCTGCCCCAAGCAGCGCTAGTGCTTCAGAAAGACAAACTCGCCATCGCAAACACACTGAACGCCCTAGAAACAGACCTACTGAGAAGGCTACCGGAGCTCCGCCTGAAAAATCCACTTGAGCTCCCCCTTGGCTCTCGACCCCACCAGGGTGTCAAGTGTTAGCAACCGCTGCTCTCCCGCAGAACCCGCCTCCACGGAGGGACAGGCAGCGAAGAGACCTCCCAGAAAGCACCGGAACCTCACCTAAGGTCCAAGGAACGCAGGTTACAAGCAAAGTGTTCTTGCGTAAGTCCCAAACCGACAACTAGACAGGCACAGCTGGATTCCACGAGGGAGAACGGAACCGAGGTCCATCCAGACAGAGGTGGGAAGCAAAATGAGGGAAATGGAAAAACCACCAGCGTCAAACACCCTATTTGTCACACCTCTTAAGGGCTTTATTCTTTGCAACACAAAGTAGCTCTACAGCTATGTCCTGGACCAGTTGGAGTCTTTTTAATTGAGAATGTGGAATGCAGCTAAGCAATGAGTTGCAATAAACCAAGCGTGATCCACCAAGGGCATATAAGAGGGTTTCAAGTGCCCCAGAGTCCAGCGTTGTTTCAGAAGATGTGGAGTCTTACATGGTGTGACAAAAAAAAAAGGAGACTCTGGTAGCCACGCCCACGACGCAATGCCAGTAGGCCAACCGCTTACATCACCTGGATATGCCCTCCGGAATTGGAGGAACCATGCAGAAGTAGCAATCGCCGACGTGATCCATGGGCCCTCTCCAGATCATTGGAACCGCAAAAGACTTTGATGGTCTTTTCCCATCCATCCACAGCCTGAGATCTGCTACACATGTATTGCAGCATATATGTGGCGCCTAGCTTTTATCCTGATCTTTTATTCTGCAGCCAAAATATAAATTGTAGGCTTTCTGAACCGCCACAGTCATATGCCATTTTTGTGATGTAAAAGTCACATCACCACAACTAGAGCAGAAATTATCTGCATGATTAACACCAGGACGAGGAATCGCCAAATATGCTGTGAGTGACCAATCGGTATAAAATAAATATGTCTTTTTTTTTTTTTTTACTGTCAAGCGAGGCAAATTTAAGTAGTGACTGCATCAACTGGTTTTGGACAGTTATTTCGATTGGTTGCAAGTAAAGATTATGCAAGCTCACGCAAATGTTGCAGAATACACTGGTAATGGTCCCCACTGACTAATGAAGAGCACATATCTTAGCAACCAGACCCAGTCAGCCATTTTCACTATGACCTCTGAAAGGCATAGAATGGACCGGGCCACGGCCCCGTACCAATGCGTCGACGCTATCCAGTAGCCTCATATGTCCTCTGCTAAACATCGACCCGTCGCTGCAGACTGACAGGTCGCCATGAGGTCCAATATGGGCTGACCGCATCTGAGCACACGCGGCGCGCACACCGCCTGATGCAATCTCACTCCTCCGGCAAACACTCGGACCCCGTTAAGGACATTCGCCACCACAGTGTCCCCACCGAAACGCAGGCCGCCAAGGCTTCAACCGCGCACGCTGTCCCTTCGCTCGGGCCACCCTGACCACCCGACCGACTCCACCCTGCCGATCGAAAGAGGCCACCATCCTGGAGATCTCAGACAGCACCTACAGCGCTCGATCCGCTACTGTGTCCGTGAACGCCTGCCACGGCTGACGTACCGCGTACCATTCCAGTCAGACGATGGAACACTGGGCGTGCTGCGTACACTAAAACGCCTTGTACATAAAGGATCCCCAAAATGTAGCTGAGTCTAACCACGCTCCGGCCAAGCTCCCGGAAGAAAGGGGCAGAACCTTATAAAAAAGAAGTGGGGACAATTAGGAAGGCTTTCCTGTTTGATTATTCTTTTTTTTTTGTTTTTCCTTTTTACAACTCCATAAGGGCCACAAGGCACACAACCGAACAGGGCATTGTCCAGAGAACGCAAGGCCCCTCCTCCAGGCCGACTCCACAGCCTAAACTTTGGCTGATGCCGAGCAGCGCGGAAGCCAACTTGTAAGCCCAGCATATGAAGTATGCCTACTAGTACAGCATTCCACAATGGAGGGACATGTAACCGGACGGCTTTGAATATGAACCTACAGATATCCCGCGCTTGCTCCAAGACAAGCACTGTGCAGCCTACTGGTCTTCTCGGAGCACCGCCACGACCCGAAGACCTAAACCGGCCAGCAAAAGACGACGTACGCTGGGCCCGAAGGAACCTGGTTGAACGGATCCCAGCACTCCCTGTATCATTAGGATCGGAGCCTCCCCCCAAGGACTCAGCCCTGGCTGGAACCGGCTGAGCATAACTCCAGGCCCTGCGGCGAGCCCCCACGAAGAAGTGGGGCGCAACGATGCCTTGAGGAAAGGGAAGGCCCAATGGGTGAAGCAAGTTGCTAGCCGACCAAGGGAGTAAACGGAAGGTCGGAAGAACCGAGGATTCTGGTCCCACAGATGCGCCTGCTAGCCTTTAACAACATACACCTCCGCAGGTACAAAAAACTTAAATTGTGAGCACCTTCAGGGGTAAGGGGAATAGACGACAGCCTCCGACTGTTGACCACCTTGTCTTGCACAACAGACAGCAGCACCCCACCAAACAAATGATTGGGAATATATGACCTCAGAACCCCAAGACAGAGGTAAAACAGTAGAACGTGCAGTGGACGTGAATTTCCAGATCTGCCAGCCCCCCTGCCCACATTGAGAAGAGGCAGAGAAGAACTGGACCGGCGGATCTGGAGGGGTGCCTCCTGGACAGCCGGGCCACCGAAGGGAAAGCTGATGATTGAGGCCCAAACTCCTCAGGATGGCCCCGTCTTGCATTGGCAACCCCATGCAACACCATGACAACCCCGCTCACGATATCCCAAGCTATCTCTGTCATTGCTGCAACAATCACCTGAGCATGAGATCACAGACGGAACACGGACATGCAGACGCACTCAAGGAGAGTGCACCTAAGAAGTATGAGCCTATCCAACATCCAGCACCACATGTCCAGGTGTCCCACTCCTGTCACCCAAAACACAGGACGCTTGAACCTAGGTGACCGTCATAGCAAAGACAGGGAGGCCTGACTGCCGCTATCAACCCTTCCAGGACTCTGGAACACTAAGCCCCGGACTGTGCCATCCAGCAACACTTCTCACGATCCCCAGCAGGGGTCTTTCCCAGATGGCCCAGATGGGCAGTGTTCCCGCCAAATGGGCAAGCTGCGCTCTGATAACATAGTGCAGAAAACCAAATCAAAGTGTCTTAACCTAGCTAATTTTTGTCTAATAGTGATCATTCATAATATCAGCCAGGCTCAATCATAACATTAGTATTAATGATCTCTAAAGATTGAAGAGTTACTAATGTAACACTAATTGGGTTTTTTTTTGTTGTTGTTTTTTTTGTTTTTTTTTTTAAAGAGCTTCAAAGGCGATCTTGGAAACTACAGACCAATGAATCTGAGTTCAGTGCCAGTTAAATGATAGAACTTGTTCTGAAAAGCAGCACCAAGCTGTCTTTTCAAAGGGTTAATAAACATGTGAGTAAGCCAAATGATATGTATCTGGATGTTTTAGAAGGTACTTGACAAAGCCCCTTATGAACTTCTCCTGAGGAAGGAGATGATGTGCTATTATAGAATGGGAAATGGATCAAAAACAGGAACACAATAGGACTAAATGGCCAGTTTTCTCACAGGAGACCCGTAAATAGTGGAATGTCTCGGGATCTGCACTGGAACTGGCAACTGGTAACATCTACTGCACTGAAATGATCTGGAAAAGAGATCAGCAAGCATGGCGATCAAATTTGCAGATGGCATAACGACATTTAGAGGCTGTCTGCACAATTTCCAAGCGTATAAACATGGAAATAGCATCCTTATGTAAATGACAATTTCAGAAAGGGCTCAATTTGTAGGTGGTTGTGCCGCCGATGACCCTGAATGGCCAAATCCTAGCACGGAAACCTGCTGCTGACAGACGTCGCTAACTGCCAGAATGCAGACAAAGGTAAAGGCACCCCCCAAGAAGTAAAACCCAAACCAATCACATTGCATTCAAAGAACTATAAACTATCATGAAATTAAAAGGAAATTAAAATTAAAAGTAACAGCAAAAGGAAGTCCTTATCTGGATGTAGCCGCGTGGAACAGCGTCGTCTGCTCAAACGCGGGGCTGCTCCGCTCTCCGCCACAAGGCCTCAGCCCTGCTGAGAAAATGGCGCCAATCCGAAGCAGGCCTGTTTGGCGCCAAACACCACAGAGGCGGCAAGAGCTCAGAGCCCCTCCATGCAGACTCGAGAGACTCCCTTGTGGCGTCGGGATGCAGCAGTTACCCCGCTGTAGCTGCGGGGTGAAGAGCTGTCCAGACACGCTGCTGCCTCGCACCACCAGAAGTAGCAGACGCTGCGAGCCCCGGCCCACCGGCTAAAGAACCTCAAACGGCCTGAGGCTCCCGCCGCGATGGGAATCTGCCACATGGACACTGCCAAAATGCAGGTGTTCCACAGAGCTCTCCCCCGCACAGTCCTGGGGGAGAGATCATCACCGGGCACAGAGACCGAAGAATCCCAAGCAGAGAGGCTAGCTGGCAGCGTGAAATTTGAAAGGGGACAGAACCCCCCTTTACACTAAGGCAGACTAGGTGAAAATAAATAAAGTAAAAGTAAATGAAATTAAATGAAAATGAATTCAATTTACAGGATTACACCTAAAGAAGGGCAAAAGAAATGCAAGGTAAATCAAATCCTGACTAACTGCTCCTAAACTGCTTCTCAAGTGAGCCCAGCACCTAGGCTCACTACGTCCTCATGCTGCATGGAGACTGGACACACTGGGGGATCATGGGAGAAGACCAGCAGGATATACCCGGTGATGTCACAAGTTTGACTTGTCCAGTCCCCATGTTGCAGGAGGAGGTGCACTACCCAGTGGTGGAGGACTGAACTGTAGGACCGATAAGGAACTATGCTATCTCCAGGAACAAGCAGGAATGTAGTCATCACATATGGGGACTCCCTAGCTTTAGGTGCCAGGGAGAGACCCCAGAGGTTGTGTGTCCCTGAAGAAGGCTCCACTTCCCCCCATGGATCTCTGGCATCCTACCAGGGATGGTGGGTAGGAGTTGATTAGGTATGGAACAGGTGTTTGAGAACAGCCTGACCAAACAAGGCATCCCGGCGGGAGTCCTTGTCCAAGCAGCAATGGGTTGTAAAGGTATGAACCGAGGCCCAAGTGGCTGCTCGACAGATGTCGTCGATAGACACAGAGTGCAGATGAGCCATTGAGGCTGCCATGGCTCTCTGATAGGCGAAGGAAATACACTGAGCAATCCAGTTAGACAGTGTTCTCTTGGAGACTGGAAGACCCAAATGAGAAGGATCAAAAGCAACAAAGAGTTGAGAGGACTTTCTATGTTGCTGTGTTCTTTGTAAGTACAAAGCTAAAGCTCTTTTACAGTCCAAGGTATGAAGATTCCTCTCTGCATTTGATGAATGAGGCCCTGGAAAAAACACAGGTAGGTAGACTGCTTGGTTTAGCTGAAAAGGCGAGACCACCTTAGGCATAAAGTGTGGATGAGTCCTAAGGACTACCTTGTCATGATGGAACCTTGTATAAAGTGGATTAGCTACTAGTGCTTGCAACTCACTAATGCGGCGTGCTGATGTGATTACAATGAGAAAGATAACCTTCCAAGAAAGGAATTTCAAGGAGGTAGTAGCTAAAGGTTCGAAAGGTGGCTTCATGAGCTGCCCAAGAACCAGGTTTAAGTCCCATGCCACCGGTGGTGGCTTAATGGGAGGCTTAGTTAGAAGAAGGCCTCTCATAAATCTTGCTATAAGAGGATGAGAGGAAATAGGCTGTCCATTTAGAGGCTTAAGATAAGCTGCAATAGCACTCAAATGGACTCTTACTGAATTAGTCTTAAGACCTGCATTGGATAAATGAAGGAGATACTCCAGCAGAAATTCCAGAGGTATCGCAAGGGGGTTAAGAGCCTTTTGCGAACACCATATGGTAAACCTTTTCCACTTGAAAGCATAAGAGCGTCTTGTGGAAGGTTTCCTGGAAGCAAGACGAATATCTTTCACTTGTTGAGGGATATTAAGATTATGGAGAGCTAGGCTTTCAGCAACCAAGCCCTGAGATGCAGAGACTGGGGATTGGGATGCCATAGCATTCCGTCCTCCTGGGATAGGAGATCTGGAGCAGACCCTAACTCCAGGGAGGGAGCTTGAGAGAGATGTAGGAGCAGAGGGTACCACACTTGCCGTGGCCAATGTGGAGCTATGAGAATCATATGGCCTCTGTCTCTCTGAAGAATGAACAGGGTTTTGGGAATTAGGGGAATGGGTGGAAAGGCATACAGGAAGTCTTGACCCCAGTAAAGGAGGAAAGCATCCCTGGCCTGAGCCCCCTGAGCCGGAGTTCTGGAACAGAACAAGGGAGGTTTGGCATTCAACGGACTTGCAAAGAGGTCTATATCCGGGGTTCCCCAAAGTTGAAATATCCTGGTCACCTGGTCTGCATGCAGAGACCACTCGTGTGGAAGCAGAACTCGACTGAGTCTGTCTGCCCAAGAGTTTTGAATGCCTGGAAGATATACTGCCAGAAGATGAATCTGATGCTCTCTGGCGAGGGCCCATAGTCGCAAAGCTTCGTTGCAAAGCGACAGAGAGCCGGTTCCCCCCTGCTTGTTCACATAGAACATGGCTACTTGATTGTCCGTATGAATGAGGACTGTCTTGTAGCTGAGCAGGGTGTGGAACACTCGCAGAGCAAGAAAGATTGCTCTGAGCTCCAAGAGATTGATATGTAGATAACTCTCTTGTGGAGACCAGGTGCCTTTGGTGGAGAGGTCTTGCAGATGAGCTCCCCAACCCATTGGAGAAGCATCTGTTGTGAGAGTTGCATGGGGTAAGGGTTGCTGAAAAGGGGGCCCCAGCAACAGGTTTTGAGTGGACTTCCACCACTGGAGGGACAAAATAAGGCGACTTGTGTTTGCTATTTTGTCTGACAGGCACCCTGATGCCTGGGTCCATTGGGTGGATAAAGTCCACTGAGCTGCCCTCATGTGGAGGCGAGCATAGGGAACCACATGCACGTTGGATGCCATGTGGCCTAGTAGTTGTAACATTTCTCGAGCAGTTAGATGAGGCTTTGGCACTGCTTGAGAAGCTAACTGCACCAAGCGAAGGGAAAGGGCCTGGGGGAGATAGGCCCTTGCCTTTGTGTTATCCAAGAGAGCTCCTATGAACTCTAAAGACTGAGTGGGAGTCATACTGGATTTTGGGATGTTTATTACCAGCCCTTGTGTCTGATTACCAGCCCTTGTGTCTGATGATCTTAAAGTAGCTAAACAGGTAGAAAATGCGACGGCAAAAGCTAGAAGGATGCTTGGGTGCATACGGAGAGGAATGGCTAGCAGAAAAAAGGAGGTGATAATGCCTCTGTATAAGTCTTTTGTGCGACCTCATTTGGAGTATGGTGTGCAATTCTGGAGACCGCACCTTCAAAAGGATGTGAACAGGATGGAGTCGGTGCAGAGGGTTGCTACTAAAATGATTAATGGGCTTCATTATAAAGCATATGAGGACAGACTTAAGGATCTTAATATGTACACCTTAGAGGAAAGGCGGGATAGAAGTGATATGATTGAGATGTTTAAATACCTCCGTGGCATAAATGTTCAGGGAGAGAGCCTCTTTCAATTGAAAGCAAGTTCTGCTACGAGGGGACATGGGATGAGGGTGAAGGGAGATAGATTCAGGAGTGATATGCGGAAATATTTCTTTACGGAAAGAGTAGTGGATCCGTGGAATAGTCTCCCAGTGGAGGTGGTAGAGATGAGGACAGTAACTGAATTCAAAAAAGCATGGGACCAACACAGAGGATCTCTAAAGGTAAAAAGTGGACTGTTGTAGTTATGGAAGGACAGACTAGATGGGCCTTGTGGTCTTTTTCTGTCATCATGTTTCTTAATACTGAAGGATCCACATTGCGTAGGATAGAGAAGTCCTGGCCTCTGACTCTGTTGGGGCTCGAATGAGCCAGTCGTCCAAGTAAGGGAAGACGAATATCCCTAGAGTGCGGAGAAATGCTGCTACAACAGCCATGCATTTCGTGAACACCCTTGGTGCTGAGGCCAGGCCAAAAGGAAGCACCCTGTATTGGTAGTGCTTTCCCTGAAAAAGGAACCAAAGGAACCTTCTGTGAGTTGGATGGATGAGAACATGGGTGTACGCATCCTTGAGATCTAGAGAACAAAGCCAATCCTGCCTCTGAACGTATGGCAGCAGAGATCCAAGAGAAATCATTTTGAATTTCTCCTTGACAAGGAATTTGTTCAATTCTCTGAGGTCTAAGATAGGTCTGTAACCCCCTGTTTTCTTTGGAATAAGAAAATAAGGGGAATAGAACCCTGTACCCTGTTGATGAAGGGGTACTTCTTCTACTGCCCCTTGGGCAAGAAGGATAGTGACCTCCTGACCTAACAGGTTGATGAGAGAGGTCAGAGAATTGAACTGCCTTACTATTGTGTGAGGGGGTATGCTTGAAAAATGAAGCTTGTACCCCCTCATTTATGATGGAGAGTGTCCAATGCTCTGCTGTTATTTGCCCCCATCTGGGGGCAAAATGACATAACCTTCCTGGAATAGTGGAAGATTCTGGTCCCCCGAGAACCAGGAAGGCTAAGCTCTCTAGATGAGAGTCAAAGGCCCTGTGGAGGCTGAGCCTGCTGGGCCAGTTGAGGCCTAGCAGCCTTTGCTTTCTTCTGTTTGGGTGGTTGCTGACCTTTCTTGGTAAGCTGACCTGCAGAACGTCCCTACTGAACATAAGCAGAGTAAAATATTTTCTTTTTAGAAAAGAATGGTTTCTTGAACAATTTCTTTCTAGCAGGATCAGCAGTGGACTTGGACAATCTGTCCAAGGTGGAATTTTCAGAATCCATTTCATTGGCTTTTTCCTGCCAATCTTTACCAAACAGGTTCTCACCAGTACAAGGGATATTTCCCAATTTGTCTTGTACCCAGAGCTCTAGATCAGATGCCTGGAGCCAAGCAATTCTACATGCCCCTATGGCAATAGCCGAGGTTCTGCTTTAGAGACATCTTGGGCATGTTTGACCCAAGTGAGAAAATCCTGTCTTTTATCTTCAGAAAGGAAAGGATTGAAAGCCTCTAAATTATCTGTGACCTCCTTCAGGAACATTCCCATGTAGAGACTATAGGAACTGATCCTGGCAGAAAGCATGGAAGCTTGGAAGACTCAACGTCCAAAAGCATCCAGGGCTCTGCACTCACGTCCTGGAGGATTAGAGGCATGCCTTTTTGCACTCTTAATCCTTCTCATAGCTGACTCTACTACAATAGAGTGGTGAGGAAGCTGAGTCTTATGGATCCCAGGACAAGGAGGGACTCGATACATAGTATCTAGTCTACGAGAATGAGGAGAGGTGGTAAGAGGTGTTTCCCACATCCTCAACATGAGATCATATAAAATCTCATGAATGGGCAAGGTTGTGAGATATCCCAAATAGATATCCCAAATGGGCAAGGTTGTGAAATATCCCAAAACTCCTTAGGAGTTTAGGGATATTGCAGAATTTCCAACTCGTTGGCCCTTGGCTCTGTTTCAGGGGCCACAGTAAGGGAAAGCTCCGAGCCACCTCCCTGATAAAATCTTGGAAGGAAATATCCTCTGGAGGAGACATCCTGCATTTAGGGGAGGAGGGCTCCTCTGGGAGGAGCATCGCTGCATCGACAGAACTGTCAGAATCCTCAGATTCTTCTGAGGACTCGAAGTATCGTCTGTCTGGATGCTCTTGAAGAGCCCGATACCCGTACCGACCAAAGTTGGTACCGGGAGTAACTGGTACCGGGGTATCGGTACCGAAGGTCATCGGATGACTGGGTACCAGCAAAGCAGACCCCGATGCTGAGGTCGATGCTATTGGTACCGGTACCGATAGCGGTGTCGGTACCAGTGGGACTGTCTGCCGCAAGGAAAGCCGCCAGACTGCGTTCCATAGCCAGAACTCTCTGGTCTATCGATGCTGCCAATGCCTGGATGTCGGTACCGGAGGAGACTGCTGGTACCCCAGAGCATGGCATCAGTAGTTCTGCCGAGGTCGAGGCCTCGAGAACATCCTGGAACCCCGATAATGCTTTGGAAGCCGAAGCCTCCCGCCGGGGTAATTTTGCCGGTGCAGAATCCTCGAGGGCAACGCCAGAGGCATCTCGATGCTTAGAAGGAGATCTACCCTTCGAGGACCGGCTGGATTTATGTTTAGTTACTTGAGATCCACAGGAGGAAGAAGCAGCCCTGGAAGACGTCGATGCCACCGAAGCTGATTCAGAGGGAAACAGGGTACTGAGCTTAGCAGCTCGATTCTGTCGACCTCTTTTAGACATCTTTTAGACATCATGGCGCAGGACATACAATCCGTGATGGAGTGGTCAGGACCTAAACATTTTAGACACCATTCATGGGTGTCGGTGACGGAAATGGTACCGCCACACTTGGTGCACTTTTTGAAACCTGACAAGCAGAATGAAGTCCACATGTATGAGACTCCCAAGCTACAGGCTACCAAAATCCAAGGAGGCTGAAAAGCCCAACAGGGGCAAAGTGAACAAAGAACTGTTGAATCAACAATATACAGCACTGGTAGTCCTCAAAGGGGAAGTCATCTTATTTAGCTTCTTCACCATACAGTTTCATTCATGAACATTCATGCTCCTTGGTTTGGGGGGGGGGGGGGGGTTTGGTGGCCTAGATGGACAGTAGGGCCTTGGAGGGATGAAGTTGGATTCTAATCCCCAAACAAATGCCGGAGTACAGATTGGCCGAAATTGATGTGATGTCAGGAATCCCCATCCAGACAGTAGTGAGATGTGAATGTATGGACAGAAGACTACGTTGCAGTTATGCAGATCTCTTCCATGGAGACAGAGAGCAAGTTGGCCACTGACACAGCCATGGCTGACATTGTGAGCTATGTCATGGTCATCAAGGCTCTGGCCAACCTGGTCATAAGCACAAGAGATGCAGTGTCAGTCAAATGGAAAGAGTGCATTTGGAAACAGCAGCCCCTAGCTTGCTAGATTCAAAAGAGACAAACAGCAGGATGGACTTTCAGTAGGCCTTTGTCCGCTCTAGGTGAAAGGCCAGCACTTGCTTGCAGTCCAGCGTGTGCAGTGCCACTTCCCCTCAATGAGCATAAGGCCTCAGAAAGAAAGCTGGCAGAACAACTGACTGATTAAGGTGGAAAGCCAATACCACCTTTGGGAGGAATCAAGGATGCGTGTACAGGACCACACTGTTATGATGGAACCTGGTGTATTGTGGATGAGCTGCTAGAGGCTGGAGCTCACTGTCATGGTGTGCTGAGGTTACTGCCACCAGGAACAAGACCTTCCAGGTCAAGAACTTCAAAGGGCAGGAGTTAAGTGACTCAAAAGGAGCTAACATGAGCTGTGCCAGAAGGAGCAAACCTCACATGAAGCAAACCACTAATGGCTGAGCTGATATGGACTTCTCCTCCCAAGAGGTGTAGGAGGTACTAAAGAATTCTGCTGGTGGAACAATCAAACTCTGGAATTCGTTACCGGAGGATGTAGTAAAAGCTGTTAGTGTAACTGGGTTTAAAAAAGGTTTGGACAAGTTCCTGGAGGAAAGGTCCATAAACCATTATTAAAGGGGACCCGGGAAATCCACTGCTTGTCCCAATATAAGCATTGTGGAACCTGTCTTCTGGGGAAACTGCTAGGTACTTATGAACTAGATTAGCAACTGTTGGAAACAAGACACTGGACTTGATGGACCTTGGTCTGACCCAGTATGGCATATCTTATGTTCTTATGATGTAGCACCTGTGCTGCGCACCAGGAAGCAAATCTCTTCCATTTGAAACAATAAGACCATCTCGTCGAGGTCCTCCTAGAGGCCAAAAGAATGTCTATTATGCTGTTGAGCAGGTTAAACTTTGACAGAACTAGCCTCTCAAAATCCACGCAGTGGGGGCTAAGGATCTGACATGGCGATGCAGCAGCCACCAGTCCCTCCTGTGATATAAGGTCTGGGATGGAGCCCAACCACAGAAGTTCCCACTGGGCAAGTTGAAACATAAGGGGAAACCATGGCTGCCTGGGCCAATACGACGCAATGAGGATCATTGACCCCCTGTCTGTCTGGAGTTTTAGCAGGGTTTTTTCTATGAGAGGTATGGGAGGATATGTGTATAGCAGGCCCTCCCCGCCTCTGTGCAGGAGAAAAGCATCCGGATCCAGCCTGCTGTGCAAGATGATCCTGGAGCAGAACTGATCCACTTGGGCATTGTGCTCAGTAGCGAACAGATCTATTGAGGGGGAACCCCACTTCTGAAAGATCTGGGCTGCGACATCCCTGTCCAGAGTTCACTCGTGCAGTGGAGGACGCTGCTCAGCTGCTCCGCCGGGACATTCTGCTCTCCTGGCAGATATGCGGCCCTTAACTCCATATGTGAGTGATAGCAAATTTCACAACTGGACTGCCTCCCAGCACAGGAGATATGACCCCGTGACCCCTTGCTTGTTTATGTAGTACATCACGACCTGAACAATTCTGGAAAGGCTTGCAGGCATTTGCTACGGCCCATAATTCCAGACTCTCCTGTTCGACCAGACGCCTTCAGTTTGGAGGCCATCCAAAGGCGCTCCGCAGCCCAGCTTGGATGTATCTATAGTCCGTGCCTTCTGCGGTGGCGCTTTCTGAAAAGAGAGGCCCCTGAGCAGGCTTTGAGGATTCAACAACTAATGCAGGGACTGGACAACCCACCCAGTCCCAGAGGCCTGCTTCCACGGAGTTTGCCTCATTGATAGACAAACCAGAGGAGTGACATGCCCTGTAAAGGCCATGTGGTTGAGCACAGTCAGCATCCCATGAGCCATTGTCTGCAGACTCCGTTGGACATCTCAGACCAAAGCCATCAATCGCTGGAGTTGGTCCAGCGGACAAAAGCCCTTTGCTCGAGTCATGTTGAGGAGAGCCCCTATGAACTCCAGTCGTTGGGTGGGCTGAAAGTGGAACTTTGGGTAATTGACAACGAAACCCAACACCTCTAGCACCTGGATGGTCAACTGTGTTGAGTGCCAGACTCCGTCTGGGGTGATGCTTTTTATGAGCCAGTCGTCCAGGTAAGGGAAGACAAAACCCCCCCAGTGTTGTGAGATAAGACCGCTACCACTGCGAGACACTATGGGAAGATTCAGGGTACTGAGACCAGTCCAAAGGGTAACACTCAGTACTGACATTGCTGTCCTCCCAGAATGAATCTGAGATATTTCCGGTGGGCGGGATGGATCGGTATGTGGGTATACGCATTTGTTATATTCAGGGAACATAGCCAATCATTTTTCTGAAGGGAGCAGGGTCCCTAGAGAGACCATCTTGAACTTTTCTTGCATCAGGAAGGTGTTGAGGTCTCTGAGGTCCAGGATGGGCCAATGCTCCCCCTCCCCCACCCACCATCTTCTTGGGGACCAGAAAGTACCTGGAGTAAAATCCCCATCCGATCTGCTCGTTAGGCATGGGCTCAATGGCAAGATCAGCCAGAAGGGTGGAGATTTCCCCCTAAAGAAGATTTAGATGCAGAGGGTCTATGGGAAACACCCTCGGGGTGCAATGAGGCAGCAGTTTGGCAAAGTGCAACATGTAGCCACTTCAGACTATCTGCAGCACCCATGCGTCCAAAGTGATGACAGGTTACCTGTGGGCAAAGAGAGTGAGCCATCCCCCCACCGGAGGATTCTCCTTTGCAGTCACCAGTAGATTATTTATGCTCCAAAGGAAACAGTCAAAACCTCATCCCCAGCTTGAGATGCAGGGCAGACTGAGTTTTTTGGGGCCTCTCCCAGTGTTGTGGTTGAGAAGCCTGCGACTTTTGCTGGGAGGCTTGAGGACTAGGAAAGTACCTGCGCTTACGCAGGTAGTGGGCCTTCTTCTGGCCTGCCCCCGATACTTTCTGTGATAGAGACTGAACATTTTTATTTATTTAGACAGTTTTGTATACCGCCTTATCCTTCAATCAAAGCGGTCACAACACAATTGGGGGATACATTTAACACGTGGGGATATGAGACACATACACTAATACTTACAGGGAACATGGGCAATGGAGGGTTAAGTGGCTTGTCCAAGACCACAAGGAGCATCTGTGGGACTAGAAACCCCAGTCCTTCCAGCCCAAGGTTGCTGTCCTCTAGTGGGATTTGAACCCCCGACCTTCCGGTCTGAAGTACCTTGCCCAAACCACTAGGCTACTCCTCCCTATCATGTATCTTGAGAGCCTGGTGAGGGTGATGTTCTGCTTCTGTATGATGTCAGCTTTTTCCTCCACCTGCTCTCAGAGAGTCTCTCCTAGGCACGTCCGTCAGCTTCTTTTACATGGACTGCTCCAGGTCAGAAGACTGAAAGCAGGCGAGGTGACAGGCTTCAATACCTACAGCTGCTGCTCTAGAGACTGTTTCAAAGGCATCATACGTCACCCTGATCAGGAACTTTGAGCAGTCTTTGCCATGGCCCACCAGGGCTTGATAATATTCCAGTTTCCCCTGAGGGAGGAATGGGCACAAGTCGGCGAGCTCACTCATGATATCCTTCAGGAACATGCTCATGTAGAGCTGGTAAGAGAGCACTCTAGCCACAAGCATGGAGCTCTGGAAGCACCTCCTGCTGAAGGAGTCCAGTGTCTGAGCCTCCCTACCTAGGGGCATCGAGGAATGTGTCTTGGTGCTCTTAATCCTTTTAAGGAGTATTGCGGAAGCTAAGGCTTCTTGAAGCCTGGGGTCTTCTGAACCCAGTACATCAAGTCCAACCTCCTACTGACTGCAGGCACAGTGAGGGAGATCTCCCACATCCTCATTTGCAGCCTTTGTAGAAAGCACAGTTACTTACCTGTAACAGGTGATCTCTGGGAACAGCAGGAATAAGTCTTCACATATGGGTACGTCGGTACCGACGGAGTCTGCGTAGGAACGCTTCCCAGCGTCCAATCAGAAAGCCTTTGGAAGCATCCCACCACGCCTGCGTGCTGCCTTCCCGCCTTCCCAACTGCCTCTCCTCAGTTAAGTTTTAAAGCTGAGACAAAGAGAGAGAGAGCAAGGAAGGGAAAGATAGAGATAGAGAAAAAACAACTCCTAGGGGAGGTGGGTGGGTTGTGAAGACTTATTCCTGCTGTTCCCAGAGATCACCTGTTACAGGTAAGTAACTGTGCTATCTTCAGGAACAAGCAGGAATGAGTCTTCACATATGGGGACTCCCAAGCTCAGATGCCCAGAGGGAGTCCTAGCATGTAGCAAGTCTAGAACGAGCCATGCTATTCCTCAGGACTTCAGGCATCCTGGGGATGGAGGGAGGTGTTGAATACAGAAAAGGAGCTGTGGAACAGCTGGCTAGAACAGGGCTTCAAAAGGGGAAAACCCTGTATAGAGGGCATTTAGTAGTATAATATTGTGATCTGGGCCTCCCTTGTTGGCATTGCACAAGTCCACTGAGGTAGATATGGATCTGTTAGAAGAGCCAGTGATTGTGCTCAAGGTGTACCTCACTGAGAAGTAGAGGTAATAAAAGTAGAAAAAACAAGTGGAGGTCAGAACCCTTCAGGGTGAGAAGAACCCCAGGGAAAAAAACTGGGGTAGTATAAGAGGTAGAGCTTCAGCGGAGACGCAGAAGATACTATTAAAGAAAGCTTAAGCTGTTTTGGTCCAAAAATAGTACAAACGCTGGACCAAGAGAAAAAATGAGTCTGACCCAACTGGACTGGGGTTGGAATCAGTCCACGTAGGGGAGAAAGGGTATGGAGACCCTTGTATCTGATAAGAAGGAAGGACAGACTCAGGAGCGTTGAGCTTTAGAGTACCTGAAGCTCCGCAATGTCTTTCCTAAATGGGGTCAATTAGGAAAGAAAAAAGGGACATGGAGAGCTTCAGGAGTACCTAAACCTTAAAAGGTTATGGTAAGGAAAAAATTTGTTAATTACCACAGGAAGTGGTTATAGTGTAGCCCCCTAAATATGCTGGCACAGCATTGATAGGGGTAGTGCCCATCTGTCAGGATCTTATAGGAATGTAAGGATATCTGAACCTAACAGACAGATAGATAAGTAGATGGATACAGATCTATCAAAAAATATATATCTCATTATATCTATAAATACATATATACATATATATATATATATATGTATATATATATATATATATATATATATATATATATAAATATATACACCTATAGGGTATAGATGCATATATGTATAAAGAGTATGGGCAGAAGACACACAGATAGATATAGATAAGTATATATATGTATCTATATATTGTCCTGAGGCTGGTGCTAATAAAGATGCAGAGTTGAAAAGAAACCCTGTTTCTCACAGAGCTCTAGATGTGCAATTACCTCAAAGCACAGCTAGAGGGGGCAAGAGTGATCATACAGAAGCTAATGTGGGTAGGAGAGCTAACCAGTTGCACCTGGAAGTAAGCCCGGGAGATTCAAAGGAAAAATCCCTTTATAAACGGAAGCTTAATGCCAGCAAAGGAGGAAGAACAGCGAGAGAAGCTGGAGCAGCGGGAGAAGCAGCAGCTGGAAGAGAAGGAACAGAAAGCACGGCTGAAGGAAGGAAGGAGAGTCCTGAAGGAAGGAATCCTTCCTGAGCAAGCCCAAAAGGACAGAATTCACAGAGGTAGAGTTCAGAGGGGCCATGCTACGGGAGCCACTGTTCAGAGGGAGTCTGCTAAGGAAAGCAGTCAGGCTGGAGGGTGTGCCACTCCCTGCTTAAGCAACGTTCCTGAGTCCACTATACAGAGAGCCAGGCTTGGGGGAAAGCCTGCAGACATTGGAGTATGCTGAACAAGCTTCACCAGGTACCAGAAAGAAAGGAGTTTCTAGCAAAGCTACTTTTTCACTGAAGTATAGGGCTGGTGAATCCTCGCCAGGTTTTCCTAAGCTTTCAGGATGTCCAGCACTCCCCAGGAGCTACCGACAGAAACCAGAGCTTCAAGCTACAGGAACTCAAGGTATGGTGGCTTTATTCCTGTTAGAGAAAGCTTAACTCCTAAAAGCACTGCTAAAATTGAACCACAGTTTGTAAGAAGAGGAAAGAAACCAGAGCGGTTTAAAGAAATACCAAAAGACTTTAGAGCACAGTCTTATTGGAGCCGAGATACCAGAGACAGTCCATGTAAACTTGTAACATCCAGGGACAGCGTTTACTCTGAGGGGGAAACTAGTGAAGCAGAATCTATGGAGATAGAAGGTGCAGATACTATTCCCATTCCTCAGGAAGAGGCTATGGATTGCAGTTTGTGTATGGCTACTAGCCTGGAATCCATAGCGACATTGTAAATAATAAGAAGCCTTGTTTAGTTGTTTTACCCTGGAATGAATTGAATTCCTCCATTTATCCTTTGCACCTAATTGAAGATATCAACAGTTGGTTTGCCTGTTTATTACTGGGACCTTGATAAAAGGACATTCTTTGATTTCCATTGTCTTATTGAACCCTTGCACAGAGGGGAAATAAAAGCCTTGTTTCCCTACACTCGTGGCTTAATTATTGTCTGCTCACAAGGAGCTGAAATCCATAAGACCAATCTGCACTTGGCCTTACATACCCCACGCTCCTTGAAAAATAAGTGTGATGTGCAGCAGCCCCTTACCGCCACTGGCCACCAGGGGACGCTGTCATGACAATATATCTATATATACCTATATGAATATGCAGGCATATAGACACTTGTCTCCAGGTGTATGGATGGAGAGATGTCCATAGAACCTCATCCCCCCTAGGGAGAGAGGAAGATTTATCTGACAGCAAGAAGGTTGATACCTGCTTGGATAGATACATAGAGAATCCTCTTTTCCTGGTTATGACTGGCAGAGTCAGAGGAAAGGTTTCCCTGACAAGAAGAAGTCTGAAGTCTTTGCATAATTTGAGCTCTTGAATAACCAGGATGGCCTATGTGAAAATTGCAGAGGATAACTTCAGTCTGCAGACAGGAAGTCCAGATCTCTCCAGAATTGCAGTATGGAGAATGGATAGAGGATGCCCCTGGAGGAAGATACCCTAGTGAGCCACCTATGAGGGCAAGATGGGTATTAGGCGTCCTCTAGCTGCCATTAAAGAAGTTTATCTCTGACTAGAAGATTCAAGGAGATATGGGCCAAGTCAGGTAATTGGCCCTCCTTGAGGTTTTCATGTAATAAAAGGCCTGAGGCTTATGCCTCAAAAGAGATTTAAGATGAGATGGTAAGGGTAGGGAATACCTGCCAGACATGGAAGATGACTGGGGGAACCCCTCCTAACCATCTGGGGTTATCTGTTAGGCCAGATACTAATGCTCTCTAGCAAGGGCCCATAGTGCAAAGCTACTCTGTAGAGATGCAGAGAGCATGCTGCAGGTTGGTTAGAAGAAAAAACTGGCTGTGGAAAGCCAGCAGGCAACCAGCTATTCTGCCAAAGACAAGGGGGCAAAGAATAGAAGGTAACCAACCAGACTGTGATAATAGGGTTTCCCAAACGAGGTTACGAACCTGTTTGGGACTTAGCAGTGAGGCTAGGAGGATTGCTAGTGGAGGGGAAGCCCTGGTTGTGTGGTGAACAAAACCAGTGGCTTAACCAGTAGGAATTGCTGTATCTGCAGCAACTACCAGGGCAGCGTGGAAAAATTTGTTTTCCCTCTTCCTTTTTTAGATTGGGAAAAAGAAAGAACAGACATGATAGGACTTCCTATTGTCTGATGAGCTGCCCTAAGGTAACAAAGGGGGGAAACAATTCCAGAAGGGAGAAGCCCCCGGTAGAACAGGTAGAGGACCATAGGGGCTTACCCGTTTAAAAGAGCCCCTCTTACAAACCAATGTTGTAGTAAGAGGGAGGTAAGACAGAATTGCAAGAGATCGACTATGGAGGAAGTCTCTGACAGATGAGATGATACATGCCAGTACAGGGAAACAACTGTCTATTGATAGTTGTTACCTCTCTTTCCTCCAAGAGGAAGAGGAAAATCTGTTAAGTATGGGCATGAGCATCATAAAGACTCTTAGAGTTAGAGAAAAGATGTCTCATGAAGAGATATCTAGGAAGGTTAGGATAAAAATTAGTGCAGATACTTCAAGTGAAAAGAAGCAGACTGCCACCCTAACCACCAACCAAGAGGGACAATGATCTATTTGAAACCCTGCGAGTGCTGGGTTTGTTGACCCTGTTGAGGTTGTGGATTCTTCAGACCAGGGCGATGTTTCCCCTATTTGGGAACATCTGTGTGATGGGCAGATGATGGATAAAACCTTCTCCCCCTAGGGGAAGAAAGTTTGGTAGGACATTTCCTACCTACTGGGAAAGCAGAAGGCGTAGGACAGCCTCTAGAAACAGGACAGTCAGTTGTTAACTGAGCAACCTGGAGTAAAGACTCCTTGTTAAAGAGATTTTCTCCAGTGCAAGGAGTATTTCCCAGTCTAACTTGTGCCCATTTGGCCAAGTCTGAAGCTTGGAGCCAGGCTTTACGTCGTGCCCCTATAGCTATAGCAGAAGTCCTGCTAACAGACTCAAAGGAGTCTAGGGAAGCACGATTGAGAAACCTAGAGATATTTTGAGCATGACTAACCAGTGAGGAATTGTCTGCACTCTTGGGCTCTTGAAGAAAAGGAGTCAAAAAATGTAATTTCTTTGTGACCTCCTCAAGAGATAGACCCATATAAAAAATATATGAGAGAATTCTTGCTGAAAGCATGGATGCCTGGAAGGTTTGACGTCCAAAGGCATCTAGTGTCTTAGACTCACGACCTGGCGGATAAGAAGAGTGCTTTTTAGTACTCTTCACCCGCCTCATTGCTGATTCTACCACAATGGAATGATGAGGAAGTTGAGTCTTTTGAAACCCTGGAGAGGGGGGCACCTGATATAGAAGATCAGTTGCTCTGGAAGGTGGGGGTACCTTTAAAGGAGCTTCCCACATTCGTAGAAGGAGATCCTGCAAGGAATGATGCAAAAGAAGCATTATGTTCTCCTTTGCTTTGCTAGGAATAGAGAGGGATTCTGTATTCCTTTGTGTAGGATCCTGTCCAGGAATAGGAATGGCAAGTGATTTTGCCATATCCAGGAGGAAAGCCTGAAAAGAAGGATCTCCAGAGGGAACTTCCTTTGGATAGGCTAGATCTGATGAAGAACTAGCATTGGCACAGAGGGATCTATCCAAGTATATAGGAATAGAAGATCCTGAATGGTGCAGTATGGGATCCTTAGAGGATGGTCGCTGGTACTGCAGGTAGCACATCGTCCATGCTAGGGATCGATTCCAAACTCGGTATCGAGGGAAGCGAACCTGACGAGAGAAGCAGGGAAGGCACCGACAGCAATGGTAATGTGAATATCGGTACCGACTTCAGTACCGTATCTGATACCGGTGGATGAAGGCCAGCCAGTGGCAACTCTAACGATATCTGAGGAACCGAGAGTTGCGGATCCGAATTATCGGAACCGAGCCTTCGGTACCGACGGGTGTCAGTACCAAGGTGAGTCGGTACCCAGTCCTCCAGACTGGAGATCGATTCCAGACTCGGCATCGAAGGAAGCGAGTCTATCGATGCACGTCTGGAGGGTACCGACGTCGGTACTAGTATCGGTGCTGGTACCGATACTGGAAGGTCGGTCTGGAGCGTATCCACCGGCCCCATAGGTACCGAGGACGCCAGACGACGATCCTTGGTGAGGAATGTTTCATCCAATAGCATTGCCAATGCTGGGGTATCGGTACTGCTCGAAGCGGATGCCACCACCGGGCATGGCTCAGGTATGTTCTGTGAGGGGTGAACCTCAGGAACAACCTGAAACCCCACACAGGCTTTGGAGGCCGAAGACTCCCACTGGGGTTTTGAAGCCAGTGGATTCTCAAGGACAAGGCCGTAGGCATCTCTATGCTGTGCATGAGAATTGCCGCTAGAGGACTGGCTAGTCTTAACAGACTGTTTTTGGGTTACCTGATCCTGTGTAGAAGATATAGTCGGTGCCCTTAAGTTGGATGGGGACCGCGTGTCGAGGGGAACTCGATGTTGAGAACTTCTTCTCATAATACTATTGCCCGAGGGCTCCGGAGGAAAATGGTCATGACCCAAGCAGGTTAGACACCAATTGTGAGTGTCTAAAAATAAGGTTGTACTGCCACAGTTTGTACATTTCTTGGGAAGAGTGGCTGGCGGTTCCATGGAGGAAAATGGAGAGGCCTAGAAGGCCTGAGAACCCGTGAGACACTAAGGAGGAAAATTATTCCTTAAAAAGGAAAAAAAATTTACAAGAAAAGAAAAAAGAAACACCGGCGGTACCAGTGGCGTCGGGGAAGGCAGCCGCGACCACAAGAAAACTAAAAAATAAAAGAAGAATTTTCTGCGGTGACAGGAGGACGTCCTGCCGGCTCCGCGGAAAAACGAAAACTGAGGAGAGGCAGTTGGGAAGGCAGCACGCAGGCGTGGTGGGATGCTTCCAAAGGCTTTCTGATTGGACGCTGGGAAGCGTTCCCGCGCAGACTCCGTCGGTACCGACGTACCCATATGTGAAGACTCATTCCTGCTTGTTCCTGGAGATTACGGAGGATCTCCAACTCCTCCATCCTAGGTTCATCCTCCGTCTCCAGGAAAAATGGGATGACCTTGGCCATAACCCTCATGAAGTCCTGGAAGGACTTGTCCTTGGAGGAAAAGTCTGCCATTCATGTGGAGGGGAGGAGTCTGATGGAAGCTCAAGGGACCTGGCTTCCAACAGGTTTTCCGATTCCATATCTGTAACCCAGCCATCAGAGTCAGACTCCGAAGGGAAGTCAAAGTACCTCTGAGACTCTGTCCGGAGCTCACTTTCGCCTCAAAGAGAGTAGGAGCATTGAGGGAGGAGTGGCCTAGTGGTTGGGACAAGTTACCTCAGGCCAGAGGGCCAAGAGTTCGATTCCTGCTCAGGGACAGCAATCTCGGGTCATAGGGACTGGGGTCTCTGGTCCTATAGGTGCTCCTTGTGGCCTTGGGCAAGCCACTTAACTCTTCATGGACAAGGGAATATAAAAAACAATACCTGTTTGTAGCATTTGTAAACCACTCTAATGCTTTTCAGCCTGAGCAGTATATCAAGTGCTTTCGAGGATTTGTCAGAAACCCAATCTCTTCGATGCCCCAGTGTTTATGCATCTACAGAAAGCATTCGTTTCAAGGATCAGCTGCACAAAGGTCAATGATGAAGGACTAGAAAGGGGGGCTGTTACTTCTGGAGAGAAATCTGAAACTGTGAGTATATACTTCTGGGAATTTTTCTGAAAGGAATTTTTTTTTTTCTTTTAAAGCTAATTAATCTGTGAACCCACTATTTTTTTGTTAAATCAGTCAGGGCCTAGTAGCAACAGTTTAAGATTCAATTTAAAACACAGAAGAGAACTTTCTGGTTACCTTTCATACCCAGTAGACAGCTGTAGTTTAAATTTCATAGTCACTCAGGGCCTAGCATCAGCAAAGTACTTTTAGTTTCAAATTAAAACACAGAAGGAAGCTTTCTGGTTAAATTTAGAATCCAGCAGAGAACTTGTAGTTTAAATTTCTTAATAGTTTAGAGCCTAGTAGCAGCAAAGAGCTATAATTTAAATCAAATCAGAATATAGCTTACCTCAGCGGCACAGGACAAGGTACTGTGTAGCAGCCCTTTTTTAATAAGTGGAAGGAGGACAACCAGTGGGACACTGATACCTGGGTACAAACTATATCGTAATGATAGAGCTGACCAAATTGGTGGAGGGGTTGCGCTCTATGTTAGAGAGGGCATTGAGTCAGAAAGGATTAAAGTTTTGCAAGAAACAAAATTTGCTGTAGAATCTCTATGGATTGAAATTCCATGTAAAAAGGGGAAGGCGATGGCAGTGGGGGTGTACTATCGTCCGCCTGGCCAGAATGAACAAATGGATGATGAAATGCTCAAAGAAATCAAGGAAGCTAACAAAAGTTACAGTGCAGTAATAATAATGGGTGATTTCAATTACCCCGGCATCGACTGGGTTAGTGTCACAACAGGACATGCTAGGGAGATAAAGTTCCTAGATGAAATAAATGACTGCTTCTTGGAGCAGCTGGTTCATGAACGAACCAGAGGGGAAGCAATATTAGACCTAGTCCTTAGTGGAACACCAGATGTAGTGCAAGAGATAAGGGTGTTGGGGCCACTTGGCAATAGTGATCATAGCATGATCACCTTTGATTTAATTAGTGGAGGAGGGATAGTAAGGAAATCCACAGTACTACCCTTTAACTTTCGAAAGGGAGACTATGATAAAATGAGGAAAACAGTTAAGAAAAAACTAAAAGGAGCAGTTGCAAAGGTTAAAGACGTACATCAAGCTTGGGTGTTGTTGAAAAATACTATCTTGGAAGCCCAGACCAGCTGTATTCCACGCTTTAAGAAAAGTGGAAGGAAGTCCAAAAAACTGCCAGCATGGTTTAAAGGTGAGGTCAGAGAGGCTGTTGTTGCCAAAAAAGCATCTTTCAGGAAATGGAAAAAAGAGCCAAACGATGAAACCTGGAAACAGCACAAGCACTGGCAAGTCAAATGCAAGGCATTGATAAGGCAGGCAAAGAGAGAATTTGAGAAGAAGCTTGCTGCGGAAGCAAAAACGTGAAATAAAGACCTTTTCAAGTACATTCGTAGCAAAAAACCTGTGAGAGAGTCAGTTGGTCCATTAGATGATAAAGGGGTTAAAGGAGCACTAAGAGGCGACAAGGCGATAGCGGAGAGACTGAATGAATTCTTTGCTTCGGTCTTTACTGAGGAAGATGTAGGGATGTTACCCATGACTGAAGTGGTATTTAAAGGTGTGGATGAAATGAAGGAAATATCGATACATCGGGAAGATGTCTTACAACTATTAGATAAACTGAAGAGTAGCAAATCACCTGGGCCGGATGGTATACATCCAAGGGTGTTGAAAGAACTGAAATTTGAGATTGCAGACCTGCTATCAGTAATCTGTGAACTATCATTAAAATCATCTCTAATACCTGAGGATTGGAGGATCGCCAATGTAACACCAATTTTTAAAAAGGGTTCGAGGGGTGATCCGGGAAACTACAGACCGGTGAGCCTGACATCAGTACCGGGAAAAATGGTAGAAACCATCATAAAGAATAAAATTACTCAGCATGTAGATAGTCATGACCTAATGGGAGACAGCCAACATGGCTTTAGACAAGGAAGATCTTGTCTTACTAATCTGTTATGTTTTTTTGAAGGAGTGAATAAACAGGTGGACAAAGGTGAGTCGGTTGATATTGTGTATCTGGACTTTCAGAAAGCCTTTGACAAAGTCCCTCATGAGAGACTTTTGGCAAAACTAAAGAGTCATGGGATAGGAGGCAGTGTACTACTGTGGATCAGGAACTGGTTAAAAGATAGGAAGCAGAGGGTAGGGCTAAATGGCCAATTTTCCCAATGGAGAAAGGTGAATAGTGGTGTACCCCAGGGATCTGTGCTGGGTCCGCTGCTTTTTGACATATTCATAAATGACCTGGAAAGTGGAACAACAAGTGAGGTTATCAAATTTGCAGATGACACAAAACTATTTAAAGTTGTTAAAACCCAGGAGGATTGTGGAAAATTGCAAGAGGATCTTGATAAATTGGAAGACTGGGCATCAAAATGGCAGATGAAATTTAATGTGGAGAAGTGCAAGGTTATGCACCTAGGGAAGAACAACCCAAACTATGGATACACGATGCAAGGTTCCACATTAGGAACCACCACCCAGGAAAAAGATTTAGGCGTCATTGTGGATACCTTGTTAAAACCCTCGGCCCAGTGTGCAGCGGCGGCCAAGAGAGCAAATAGAATGCTAGGTATGATAAGGAAAGGAATGGAAAATAAAACAAAAGATATTATAATGCCTCTATATCGTTCCATGGTGAGACCGCACCTTGAATATTGTGTGCAATTCTGGTCGCCGTATCTTAAAAAGGATATAGCGATTTTAGAAAAGGTTCAGAGAAGAGCCACCAAAATGGTAAAGGGGATGGAAGGCTACTCCTATGAAGAAAGGCTAAAAAGGTTGGGGCTCTTTAGCCTGGAGAAGAGACGGCTGAGGGGAGATATGATAGAAGTCTATAAATTAATGAACGGAGTGGAACGGGTAAACGTAGATCGATTGTTTACCTTATCAGAATATGGAAAGACTAGGGGACATGCAATGAAGCTACAGGGTAAACTATTTAAGACTAATAAAAGAAAATATTTTTTCACTCAACGTGTAATCAAACTCTGGAATTTGTTACCGGAGGATGTAGTAAAGGCTGTTAGTGTAGCTGGGTTTAAAAAAGGTTTGGACAAGTTCCTGGAGGAAAGGTCCATAAACCATTATTAAGAAGGGACCCAGGATATCAATGCTTGAACCAGTACAAGCATTGTGGAACCTGTGTCCCTTGGGGAAACTGCTAGGTACGTATGACCTAGATTGGCCACTGTTGGAAACAGAATGCTGGGCTTGATGGACCTTGGTCTGACCCAGTATGGCATATCTTATGTTCTTATGATGCCCTGGACACTGAAGGAGTGGGGCCCAGCGTTTGGGTCAGATGTCGAGGAGGTGGGGAGGTCCTCACCGGGACGACTCTTGAGAGACCAGGTGCCTTCGCTGGGCCGCTCCCTCTCCAACTCCAGAGACTGCCAAAGGGGGCTGAGAGACTGGGCGTGTGACCTCACACGCTTGTCTGGCACCCCCGACAGAGTCCTGTGATAAGGAAGCTTATCATAGCTCAGGTAGGAGCTATAGAAAAGATGATGTGACTCTGAACAAGCAACCTGTCAGTTCTGGTAGAAGTGAGAAAACAGAATTTTCACATAAAAGACTACCAGTCCCAGAATGCACCAGGTTTCCAGCAGCCATGAGAGGGGCTGAAGTGAGAGAATGTGTGTGCAATCAAGAGAGCTATGAGGTAATCCCTAAGCACTCATCTCAAAGGGCAGGGCCTGATTCAACACAGCTGCGCTGTGTTAGGGAGCAGCACACATTAGAACAGGATAAGAATAGAGCTTATTCTTCAGATAACAGCTTCAGGGAGAGCTTCAGCAAAAAGCTACAGAGGGAGGAAGAGATACAGAGACAGCAACGGCTACAAGCACCAGTATCACCTGGAGAAACAGAAGCCAAGCCAAGCAGATAGAGAGAGAAGGAAACTCTCTGGAAGGAAGAGAAGAAAGGCCATTGGAAGGTCTGGGAGATTCCAAGGCAGTACTCATACTGGGAGGTATTCCAAAAGCCAGCAGAGTCCATTGGACTGGATTCAGCCAGAGGAATGGAGTGGCAGAGATAGGAATCACCAGTGGCTACCTGGAAGAGAGAAGACTGCATGTGGAAGGGACTTTCAGACCAAGGCCAGAAGGTATGTGAGAGAAGATCCAGCGTCCAGGGATCAAGATTGGAAGGCTGGACATCAGAATTGGATTACATATTGGCCAGGCTATACAGAGAGGAATAATGATAGCAGGAGAGGCTCAGGTATGAACACTGATCCAGACCCTATCTATAATAGAGAATGGCAGCAAGGGAATAAGCATTCTCATGATAGTGCCTTAATGAAAGACTCATCTGTGCCAATGTATGATATTGACCCTATGATTGTTGATGCCGGGGGAAATACAGCAGATGAAACTATTTACATGGACTGTTCTTTATCTAAATGCTATTGCTAGTTTTCTATGAGCAAACACATCAGCCATCACAAAGAAACCTAACTTTGTTCTTTATTTCCACTGCAAACAGCTCTTAAAGCAGGATTTGGGCTCACACAGTAGCAGCCAGCCAGCTAAAGGCTTTCAGCTGGTCCATTGATAGTAATTAGGGCTGCACCTGATTGTGTGTGTGAGCAAGGGAGAATCACTGCTGAGATCGGCGTGGAAAAATAAGCAGAAGTTAACCTAACCAGAAAAGTTTATTCTTTTCTTTGTGCCTTTGTATCTGGTAATTATTTGCTAAGAAAACATTAGCTAATTGCCTGACAAGCTGAAGGTTGTTTCTGGTTTACTTTGTGACTTTTTGTTATCCATTTTAAACACTGCAAGTAAGTAACCTCATTTATAGTGCTATCAAGCATACATGTGCTGGGTGAATTAAACCCCATCAATAAAAGAAGTATTTTATTGATCTTACCACTTGGTTTCACAACTCAAATTATTGTCATCAGCTGTGTTTGGGAGTGAATGAACTACAATACCCACAATACCTTGCAAGAATCATATGAATATATGCATCGTCAAGATTGTGTAAGTTCTCACCCTAGGCAGCCGTCTGACAGTCCTCAAAGCCTTCTTCTTCTTCTTCCACTCGCGTTCAGGCGACCACTTATGAGAGTGCCACCGGGCCCGGGGAGGAGCCTTGGGAGACTCCAAAGGTTGCGGGGCTGAACAGCGGGGGGCTGAACAGCAGGAGGCTACTGGGGATACCGGGGCTGCCTTACAGAAGAGATCATCCAGCTTCTGCTTATGACTCTGGATGGCCTTGGAGGACATCTTCTTATAGAGGGAGCATAGCTCCAGGTCATGGTCGGCTCCTACACACCTGAGACAACAGTCATGGGTGTCTGTGAGTGACATGCTTTTGGAGCATCTATCACATTTCTTAAAACTGGAGGCCATTGGGGCAAAAAGGACCCCTGTGAGGTCGAAGATCCTCGATATGGCCAGTGATTAAAAAGGGTGCGAAGTGCGGTAAAAACAAAAAAGGCAAAAAAGAAAAAACCCCAGGGCCGAAGCAGAGGCACTCAGGAGGCGGGAAGAGTACTGGAGAAGGCCGGTAGAGCAAAAACCAGTTGGAAATAGAGAAAACGTTTTCTGGGGACGAGATGCACATCCAAAGGGCTCCGCGGAAAAAGGGAGATTGAGTAAGATGGCACCTTAGGGCGGGAAGGGAACCACGCATGCATGGTGGCATTCCCAAAGGCTTTCTTTGAAAACTGGGGAAATGCTCCACGTGGGCTCTGTCGGTGCTGATGTCACCCATATGTGAGGACTGACTTCCTGCTTCTTCCTGGAGAACAAAATGCTTACTGGCAGATGACTGATTCACATCTGTGGGGCTCTGCGGAAAATGAAGGCTGGAGAAGATGGTGCCATGGAAGGTGGGAAGACAGGCATCCAGGCGTGGTGGAGCCTCCCAAAAGCTTCCAATAGAAGCTTGGAATTGACCAGTGTGGGGCTCCGTCAGTGACATTACCCATACGTGAGGACTTCATTCCTGCTTGTTCATGGAGGAAAACTGTGTTCACAGCTAATGCTGCTACCATGAAAAAATTCTTTCTTGATCCCAAATACAGCAATCAGCTTAAGTTCATTCATTGACACTTTTTCCCATCTCATCATATGCAATAATATTTGTTTTCATCTTAAAACATACTGATGGATATTTAAGGGGCACATTCATTAAGCTGATGTAAGGGTTAGCACAAGGTTTACTGCATGCCAAATGTGACACACTAGCCATTAGTGTGGGGTGTTGTGGTAAAATCCTGCACTAACTCCTTAGTGCAATGGCAGATTGAGCATGTTAGGGGTGGAACGTGAGCAGTCTCGGCACATCACCCATACGGTGCAACGGCGCATGCTCACTGTGACAGTTGCACTTACTATTATTTCTTGAGGAGGTAGTAACTATACCTGCACGCCAGTTAGGGTGATGCCAGGCAGCTGAAGCATGCTAACTGCTGGGGGACATGCCAGGTACATCGCCAACAGTTAACACGGGCTGCCACATTAATTCCAGGCCCGACCATGTACAAATGGAGCCCCTTTAGTTAACATGTCCCTTAAAATCCAAGAGTCATCTTATTTAACGCTAGCTACAACATTTAAATAGAAATCGGATATTCAGTACCAGTATCCACATAGGGACTGGCACTGAATATACAGATTCAGTGCTGGCCTCCTGGTGCTACTCAGATAGCGGTGATTTTCAGTCCACTTTCCAGATAACTAACTGCATAGAACTTAGGACAGATTTTTTTGCTATCCTAAGTTATGTGACTAGATATCCAGATAGCAGCTCTGAACATCACTGCTCTCTGAAGAAGATGCTCTCCCATCCCAATTCACCACTGGACCACCCCAGCGCAATCTGGATAGTGCCGAGGAAGTCTGTGATGCCAGATTAACCGGATTGTGCCACCGAATCAGTCAGTGTGCTAACCAGAAAAGCCCCACTGAATATCAGCCTGATGAAGCTCAATATTCAAAGAGATTCATGCTTTTCATGGTAGCTGCTAAACATATGAACCCCTTATCTGTGAATTCTAGTGACGCTATATGGACAGTACCTCTGAAAATTCACTCTGACTGCTCTGGCACTATCTGAACAGTGCTGGGGCAGAGCAAAAATGGTGTAAAAGCTTTCTGTCTTACTATATGGGCTGAAGCTACACTCAAGCCACTATCTGTACAGGTAAGTGGTATAATTCAGGCCCACAAAGAAAGGTGTGCTAAATTATACTCACCAGCTATACAGACCGCAGCTAAATATCGCTGCTATCCACATCGCGGCAGTGGTCAGCAATCCAGATGTATCTTCAGTGCTGCTATTTGTATAATGGTGCTGAATATATATGGCACTTTTAAAAACCGCTAGCCAATGTGTTTGAATATTCACTCATAACTAAATTTACTAATGCCTATCGAAATGCATAATTAGGGATGACACACAGCTAGGCAAATTATTTTTATAGTTATGTTAGCAATACATTTGGTTTCTGATATTACGGGGTCGATATTCAGCAATGGCGGTCTGCGTTTTCAAAGCACCTGGCTGCCACTGCTGAAATCCAGCGCTCAATATCCGGTTTTACCATTAAGAGGAATTGCTCTTTACTCAACAGCGATATTTAACCACAAACTGGATAGCAAAACTGCATAAAGTTAGGATAGTCATTGACCTGTCCCATCTTATGCAGTTTAGCTATCCAGTTAGCAGGTGAACATTGCCAATGACCAGATAGCTGCCGGGATCACCACAACTCCACCCACAGACTACCCCAAAAATAGCCAGACATTTTCAGGGCCGTCTCTAGGGATGTTCAGGCTGCTGTAAGAAATGCTAGCTTACGTCTAAGAAAGCTGAGAGTCCCGAGGACGATAGCCAACTGGTGCGCAGTTTTTCATGTAGTGGGCACTTCAAATACCAGGACAGTATTTGTGAGGCGTACAGGGTTTACGGGGGCACTGCATGGCTGGAATATGACAATAAATTTTCAGCGGAACATAGCGGGTAATACGGGGCTTGGTTGAGAAAGGAAGGACATAGACCTGTGGATCCAGCTAATGACCCAGGGACAATGGAGCACCAGAATTAATGAGGCCCCATCGGGGGGAGGGGTTGGGTGGAACGCAGGGCCACAGCAGCAGCCATTTTGATGGGATGGCAGGCCTAGTATTTGGGGAGGGCAGCAGCACCCCCTTTCCTCTCCCCACCGCCGTTCGGCCAGGGTGTCTGCAGGCTGTTTAATGGGAGGGGGGGGTCTGTAGATTTATCAAGGCATGCAAATATAGACATGCATGCGTGGTTTGCGGGGAAAGGCACCCCCAATCTAGATGTGGGAAGAGGCAGGGGGAGACCTACAGCGCTTGTGGTGTGGGTTGCGAGCTGGGGCTTGCCTCCATATCCATTAAGCTGGAGGCATTGTAGATGAACTTGGGAGAGGTATAACGAGCCCAGGGCACAATGGTTAATAAATTGTTTTGCACAGTTTTCGGATTCCTTATACTGGCCCCCAGGCAACGGGGAATCGGAAATCAAACACAAAGTATTGGTGCAGGAAAAAATTGATAAAGAGTAGCAATTGGGCAGAGTAGCCGGTCCCTTTAAAAGCAGGCTCATCACAGATCTGATAATTTCGCCATTGGGACTGGTCCCGAAGAGGGTACCGGGGGCGTATCGGCTGATTCACCACTTGTCATACCCAGACAAGGAATCAGTGAATGCCCACCTGGACCCGGCAGTCTGCTCAGTAAAGTACGCTTCAGTGGATCAGGCCCTGGAACTGCTATGGGGTCTGGGCCGGGGGGCATGGTTGGCAAAGACAGATGTAGAGATGACCTTCAGGCTGCTCCCAATTCATCCAAAGAGTTTCTACTTGCTGGGTTTCCGCTTCGGGGGTCGGTACTACACTGAGAAGTGCCTCCCTATGGGATGGCTCCATATCCTGCACATGTTTTGAGGAATTCAGCTTCGCCATCCAATGGATGGTAGAAAAGGAAACAGGCCGTGGAAAAATCATACACTACCTGGATGAATTTTTGATTCTGGCATGTGACATGCAGGGCTGCTGGCATAGCCTGGAGAAATTCCAGCACAAGTGGGCATAGCTAGGGTTACCACTTGCAAAGACGACGACAGAAGGACCAGCCCAATGACTGTCCTTTCTGGGAATCAAAATCGACATTAGGGGAATGTTGACATGCCTCCTGGTGGGAAAAGTAGCAGCCTTTTAAAGGCCACCATCCAAGCGACAGTGGTCACAAAGAAGATCACTCTGAGGCAGATGCAGTCGCTGATAGGGCATCTAAACTTTGCCTGCAAGGTGATGCCCATGGGCAGGGCATTCATTCAGCGGCTGGCAGATGCTACAAATGGCGTTCACAGGAGACACCACTTCATTAGGGTCAGCACATCAATGAGGGAGGATCTGGTGGTGTGGTGGCAGTTCACATTGAAATACAATAATAGGAACATTTGGAGGGAGGCTCCCATATGTAAAAGGCATCTGGAGCTCTTTACTGATGCTGCCGGAGGGCACCTCGAGAGAGACTAAGATAATGCTGGCCGGGGTGGCCTGCTTCTTGAAACTGGGCAGGCATAAGGACGTGACAAAGGAGTTCGTAGTTAATAAAGTGATGGAGGGCTGGATAAGAGAAGTCGCACCATGGCCGGACGATCACAGGCCGGTCTTCCTGCCCACGCTGAAGGGAGCCATCCTAAAGGCGGCAGAGGTGACCAGGGATGGGTTCGAGAAAAAACTGTTCAAGCTAGCAACCCTCCTGATGTTCTTCGGTGCATTCAGGAAGAACAAAGCTACACCATGGTCCACTTTGGACCCGGCTGGCCCCACTACATGGGTGGAGGATGTAGCCATAGTGGGGGATAGGGTGCACCTGTTCCTTCCCAAGTCCAGGACTGACCAGCTATAGAGAGGGAGGACTGTGTAGCTAAATGCCACAGCAGTGCAGGATCTTTGCCAATAGGGGGCGCCCTACAATGTCACCAGGATGGGTCCTGCTGGTCACAATATCAGTTCAGGGCCATAAGGATGAAGGCAGTGGAAGGGGCGGGTTTTGAGCTCATGGGGCTGACACTACATTCCTTTAGAATAGGTGCAGCAACTACAGCGCACGAGCTATGTTTGGGAGCAGGGCAGATACAGGGTATTGGGAGATGGGTTCTGAACAGGTATAAGCTGTACATTAGGCACTGACAGCACAAGTAACAGTTTTCCTCTTGCCCATTCCTTTGTCTACTGGGCAAGATGGAAGCCTGCAGGAGGTCGCCTCAGCAAGCAACTCATCTTCCACTTGGATGTTGTACACATACAGTGGATGGGCAAGAGGGGAATGCGATGGAACAGCTGCGGCCCACGCTCACCAGCCAGCGCCATGGAAACCGGCCACCAGATTTTGTGATCCTCCATTTGGGAAGGAATGATCTAGTGTCAATAAAAGGCATAGATCTTATCAGCTGGATCAAGGTGGATCTGGCGTGGATATGTGCTGAGCTGGGGGCGGGCATCATCTGGCCCCAAATCCTTCCCCGGCAGAAGTGGCTAGGGGCAGTGCAGCACAAGGGGATCGAAAAGAGCAGAAGGAAGTTGAACAAGGAGGTCGGGAATTTTGTGCAGGCTTTGGGGGAGTGGTAGTCGAACATGAATGTATCCTAGCAGTGGGAACAGCAGTTTACTCGTGGATGGGGTCCACTGCAATGAGATTGGCCTGGAATTGTTCAATACGGGCCTGCAGCGGGCCATCAGTTCGGTATTCATGGTGGGGTGTGTCGAGCCACAGGCACTTCTGGTGGCGGGACCTTACCAAAAGGGGAGGTAGGTGTACCACAGAATAGAAAAGGGGGGGCCAGGTACCGCTCGGGGGATGCCTGGGCCCAGTGATGGTGGGTGTTGGTTCCAGGACCAGGGGTGCCTGGTCTCGGTTACCTGCCCATAGAGCATGCAAGGTTCCCAAGAGCCAACACAGAGCAGATGGAAATGGGAGAAAGGGAAGGTATTGGCTA
The DNA here is from genome assembly GCA_033557465.1 of Ichthyophis bannanicus. Taxonomy (NCBI): domain Eukaryota; kingdom Metazoa; phylum Chordata; class Amphibia; order Gymnophiona; family Ichthyophiidae; genus Ichthyophis; species Ichthyophis bannanicus. Next base: position 406,307,248 of record CM066035.1, on the reverse strand, counting down.
CAGAGTGAGTCAAGGACACAGAACCAGGGACAGAAGTGGTGGTACCACTCCACATCAAAGCAGGGCAGATTTGGGTAGTTAGCGTTGTTATGTTTATAAAGTTGATGCAATTATTTGTGTGTATCCAGCAATGCTATTTGATCCACAAGCCTGTGGCTGTTAAAACCCACTAATAAACACAAGTTGCAAAAGGTTGGTGTGAGCCTTTTTATTAGGTAAGCGGGCAGCCAGAAAAAGGGAGGGGAGGTAGGGAGGGAGGAGAGACGGAGCCCATAAGTCAGTCAGTCCAATATGCCCCAGTTTATGTGGTTTTCAGATCCTGCAAACCATGTAAACCTTTTGAATATCACCCCCTATATTTTTATGTTTTAACTTGTAATGCCACCATGGACAAGTTTTTGGAAAGACAGTTTTTAGAAAGTCAATAAATTTTAAAAACATAACAACTTATAGATTTATGGATAATCAGTTCAGCAATTTAAAAAGAGGCCATGAGAACAAGACCAGTTTAATATTAACCTCACCCCGTCTTACGCACCCTGTCTGATGCAAAGCTGCTGTACCGCTCAAAGCTGTCCATACTGCCCAGTCGCCCCCGCATCCTGTTAGCTCCCTGGTGGAAGAAAACAAAATTATTCCCACATAATTTCTGGCAGAAACACATAACACACTATCACTGGAGAACTGCTCTAGCACTATCTTGTTAGTGTAGGAGGGGTTCATGAGGGAGCAACCGCATGTTGGCACTATCTGAATAAGTGTTGGCACTAATCTGGTCAGCGCAATATTCAGCCGCCACCTATCTAGACAAGGTGGGTTGCATGCACAGCAGGCCTAAGCTGCAGTCCAGTAATGAATATACGATTAGTGAAATGATTGTGCTGGATGATTCTTAGACTTGCCCTCACTCTTCCCTTAACTCAGTCCACATAATGGTAATATCTAGCCTCTGAATGATTAAAATGGTCCAGTATTATTTGTATATTTTTTGAGCATACATGGATAGGCTGGATTCACTTGTGAACACATAATTGCCTTGAATAAGTCTAACTATTCATTCACATGGGATATTTGCAGATCAGCCAATAAAACACCTCTAACAAGCAGAACATCGCACTGTGCAACTCAGCATACATAAAGGACTGTATTCAATTTCAGGTGTCACATTAGCAATAGCGAGAAACTCCCTGCACTGCCAGATATTGTGAGCCCGATTCTGTAAGGGGCACGTCCGGGCCGTCCAGACGACCAGGAACAGGACGGGCCCAGATTGTTACCCGATTCTGCACTGTGGGAGCTAGACGTTTCCACGGTTGCAGGATGGGGCACTGAAACAACCCGGCGTGGCCCTGAATCCCCGTGGGAGACATCCTCACAGCAACACGGCCAGCCTGCCCCATGCTCCTGCCGGTGTGCCAGTACTGTGGCATCCCGTTGCCATGGCACCAGGACACCCAGTAGGAGCACCGCAAGCCCACCAGTCCGCAAACTCGCCTTTCACTGCCACCCGACCGTTGGCAGGGCCTGCCAGGGCTGGGATCGGGTGGAGGGGCCCCACCTGCTGCAGCCCCTGTGCTACTGGGGGCTGCTAGGCCCAATTGCCACGCCTTATTCCACCTCTGAAGTAGAATAAGTAGCATGGCTAGCCTCCAGAAACAGGACGTACAGGACCATGACCTGAATCGGCCCTGCACATTCCGGCACGTAGCCCCTCCCTCACCCTGCCTCTGTCCCACACCCGGCCAGCTCTCCCCGCACAGAGGTCCTGTATTTGCGCAGGAGCCAGGTGGCAAGACTAACTTCTTGAATTAACCCCTATAGTAATCATGGGAACTAAAAATGATATACAAGAGAAAGAGCTATAGCAAGACAGAGATCAGTGCAAACCATTTGGAGACAAATTACAGGTTCATCCCTGTGAGGGATAGATAGAGCAAGTGGAGGAAAGGGGATTTTACAGAGAGGAAAAGCTGGTGTAATTATGAGTGAAGGTTTATGGTGCCATTGCACAAAAGACACTGGTTAAGATTGTGCTGTATGGAAGGCCAAAGGAATAGAAGGAAGTCGAAATACCTTATTTTTATGTTTTGCCTTTTTTTATTTGGTCCAGCATAGTATAGGATAACAAGAGGAGTATGATGTTATTTGCCAAATAATTACATATAAAATTTGGAAGAAAGTTTCACATATTCTGATAACTAAAATAAAAGTACAATTGTTTTCTATCTTTGCTGTCATTTATTTATTTAACTGCTTTTATATACCGTCTTTCTACAATCCAAGATGGTTTACAAGGAACATAACGTAACAGTGTAGCACAGCTGCTTTACATGGAACAGTAAATTTTTGAACATGAATATGCGCAATCTTGAGTGGTTTTGCCCCCTATTACCTTCTTAGTCTCTGCTCTTGCTTTTATCTAACTTTGTTCTCATGACTCATTTTCCTGGTTCTCCTTTCATTCTAAGTGTATCCATAGTCTGTTCACCTTTTTTTTCTCCAATATCTTTTTCATTTCTCTATCCTCCACCATCCCCACAATTTACCTTACCTTCTTCTCTCTAATCCCTCTCATCTCTCATATCTTTCAACATAAACTGCCCTCTTTTACAACCCATCCCTCTTTGCTCAAACCCTTCTTGCTCCTCTTTCTTCCTATCTTCTACCACTTTTCTCTAATCTCTTCACTTTATACTTTGTTGTCCTGTCCCCATTTATAGTCCTCCTCCACCTGTACCTCAAGGCATGCAGCTAAAACCAGTAAAACGTAGTTACTCACCTGTTACAGGTGTTCTCCGTGGACAGCAGGAATCAGTCCTCACATATGGGGCTCCCTAGCTACAGGCTACCGAAAGCCCATAGAGAAAAAAACCACGGTTGCCCTCAAGGGAAGTCATGAGCCCGCAGGTGCAGACTGCAGTAGGATCCCAGTGTCCGATGGAAGCAATGCTCCAGTAGCCTGAACACAGAAGGGTCGGAGGGTAGGAGTTGCCTAGACTCCAAAAGATGTTGGAGCATGGCCTGGCTGAAGGCACTGTTCCATTGGGACTCCCTCTCCAGGCAGTAATGAGCTGTGAAAGTATGGAATGAAGACCAAGTGGCGGCCCGGCAGATGTCCGCCATCGGGATGGAGCATAGGTTTGCCACAGAGGCCGCCATGGCCCTGATACAGTGCATCATGACCCAGCCTTCCAGTGGAAGCCCTGCCTGCTCATAGGTGAGGGTGATACAGTCCGCCACCCAGGTAGACAGTGTACATTTGGTCACTGCCTCCCTCAATCTACTGGGATCATATGAAATGAAATGCTGAGCAGCTTTACGGTGGCCCTGAGTACATTGAATGTAGAAGTACGGGGCTCTCTTACAATCCCAAGGTGTGGAGGACAGTCTCTGCCCTACTGGCGTGAGGTCTTGGGAAGAAGGTGGGCAGCACCACCTGGTTGAAGTAAAAGGGCGATACCACCTTCAGAAGGAATTTGGGGTGTGGGCGGAGCATCACCCTGTTCTTGTAGAAACTGGTATATGGCGCCTCTGCCACTAAGGCTTGGAGTTCGCTGACCCTGCGAGTGGAGGCGAGTACAACCAGGAACACTAACTTCCATGAGAGGTATTGCAGGTGGCAGGTAGCTAGAGGCTCAAAAGGCGGGCGAGTAAGCTGCGCCAATACAACGAGGTCCCACTTGGTTGCCGGGGGGCAAACCCAGGGTTTTGATAAAAGAAACATCCTCAAGAAGCGGGTCACCAGCGGCTGGACCAAGAGGGATTTGCCATCCACCAGGTGGTGATGCGTCACCAGGGCACTAAGGTGCACTCTGATGGAGTTCGATTTGAGCCCGGATTGCGAGAGATAGAGAAGGTACTGCAACACCAGCTGTACAGGGCAAGAGAACAGGTTAACGCCGTGCTCCACACACCAAACTGAGAATATGCGCCATTTGAAGGTGTATACTTTCCTGGTGGAAGTCTTACAGGAAGCCAGCAGGAGCCCCTCCACTTCTCCCGAGAGGTTGAAAGGAGCTAGGGTCACCCTTTCAGCAGCCACACTGTCAGTGACAGAGATCCCAGGTTGGGTGCAAGAGAGAGCCCCCTCCTGAGACAGGAGCCCTGGAGAGCTCCGCAATGGGATGGGAGTCTCCACCGACAGTCAGAGGAGTAGCGGGAACCATGGCTGCCTGGGCCATTGAGGGGTTATCAGATTCAGGGAGGCCTTGTCGTGGAGGATGCTGAATAACGTTCTGGCAATTAGTGGTGTGGGTGGGAAGGTATACATGAGATCTTCCAACCACGAGATGAGAAACACATCTGCCACCACCTGGAAGGGGTGGGCTTGTCAGGAGTAGAAGCGGGGCAACTGGTAGCTGTCCGGGCTGACAAACAGGTCTATCCATGGTTCCCCCCAGAGGTGAAAGAGCCAGTCGGCCACTCTGGGGTCCAGCTGCCACTCATGCAGCCGGAGGACCCTGCTCAATCTGTTGGCCAGTGAGTTGTTCTGTCCTGGCAGCTATACTGCCCATAGGAGTATGCCCTGCTGGCCTGTGTAGGAGCAGAGGGCCATCGCCTCACAGCAGAGGGTGCGAGACCCCGTGCTCCCCTGCTTGATCACATAGAACACTGCCACCTGGTTGTCTGTTTGGATCAACACTGGCTGGTGCTGTAGCGGTGGCAAAAAGCTTGGAGGGACAGATACATTGCCCGCAGCTTCAGGAGGTTGATCTGCTGGCCGCTCTCATCCTGCAACCAACTACCCTGGGTGTGGAGTTTCTTGTAGTGGGCTCCCCATCCCAGCAGGGAGGCGTCCACAGTGAGAACCTTTAAGGGGCTTGGAGTTTGGAAGGGCATTCCTGCCTCAAGGTACTGGGGGTTTTGCCACCAGGTCAGAGATTCCGCCAGATGGCGGGTCACAGATTCTGTCCCGGAGGCAGCCTGTGGTCTGTGCCTACTGGTCCCGAAGGCACTACTGCGCGGCTGTCATGTGAAGACGAGCATCCGGGGTGACATGGACCGTGGAGGCCATGGGAAGAGTAGGCATAGCAGGAGCCGAGCAAACACTGAGGGACGGTGTTGTATGTCCCGGGTCAGTGCCCTGAGACGGTCAGCTCAGACCCCAGGAAGGAAGGACTTTGCCTGGAGGGTGTCTAGTCTTGCCCCTATTAACTCCAGACACTGTGACGGGAGAAGATGGGACTTGCGGTAGTTTAATACAAACTCCAGATGCTGCAGGACCTGGATGATATGTGCAGTTGCCTGCTGCACTTCCGAGGCCATGCCTCCCTTTATGAGCCAATCATCCAGGTAGGGGAAGACAAAGACGCCCTGGAGGCGGAGGATGGTGGCCACGACTGCCAGGCACTTGGTGAAGATCGTTGGGGCGGAAGCCAAGCCGAAGGGCAGCACCCTGTACTGGTAGTGGCCGCTCCCCACCATGAACCTCAGGTACTGCCTGTGGTTGGGGTGAATGAGGATGTGTGTGTAAGCATTCTTCAGATCCAAGGAGTATGGTCAATCTCCCTGCTGGAGGTAAGGCAGCAATATTCCAAGGGAGATCATCTTGAACTTCTCCCTCACCAGGAATTTGTTTAGATTGTGCAGGTTGAGGATGGGCCTTAGGCCTCTTGTTCTTTTTGGTATGAGGAAGTATCTGGAGTAGAACCCTTTGCCCCTGAGATTGTGGGGAACTTGTTCCACCGCTCTGTCCTCAAGAAGACCTGCGAGTTCCTTCAGTAGAAGGTCATGTGTATGGGAGATTGGGGGGGGGGGCTCTCCCGGAAAGAATAGGGGAGGTATCTGAGCCAGAAGGAGGAGGTAGCCCTCCTTGACCACCTGGAGTGCCCAAGAATCCGTGGTGATGCCTGTCCACCTTTGGGCATAGGGGGCCAGATGTCCCCCTGTGGGCAAAGAGTGCCAGGTGGCCCCCTGTGGGCAGGGGAGGGTCTCCCAGTGGGGGGAGGCCCTGCTCGGGGAATCAAAAGCTCCCCCCAGGCTGGGTGGGAGCTGGTGGTTGAGGTTTCTGAGTCTTCTGCTTCATCTGCCCATGACCTTTGTCCATGGGCTGGGGGCCCTGTTGCTGTTGTCCCAAGTAGGGTTGGTAATGGCCCTGGTGAAAAGACCCCTTTTTCCCAATGGTTTCTTTCAAGGAAGGGTCAAAGTTTTCCTCGAGAGCCTCTGCCTGGTCACCACCTCGGCCTCTATCTCAGCCGCCTTGTCAGCCATGGGCTTGCCGAACAAGTTATTCCCAGTGCAGGAGACATAGAGCAATTTCTCTTGCAGCCATTGCTTGAGGTTGGAGGTTTGCAAGCAAGCCTGGCGGCATGCTCTGATACCCGCTGTTGCTACCCAGGCTGCAGATTCAAAGTCGTCGTAGGCAGAGTGGAATAGGAACTTTGAGCAGTTCCAGATCCTGGCTGTCAGGGCTTGGAACCTCTGGAAGGGTTCCCCAGTGAGGCCTGCAGAGAGGCCCGCCAGTTCTTTAATGAGGCCCTTGAGGTAAATGCCTATGTATAATTCATAGGCCTGCATCAGACAGCCCAGCATGGATCTCTGGAAGCACTTGCACCCAAGGGCGTTGAGGGCTCGGGCCTCTCTGCCCAGGGGAATCGAAGAGTAATTCTTCTGACTTTTCAGCATTTGAATAGCGGACTCCATGACCATGGAGTTATGTGTGAGTTGGGACTTTAGGAAATCCGAGCCCTTCTTGACATGGTAGATGGCATTGAGGCGTAAGACCACCGGTACTGAGGCTGGTGTCTCCCACATCTGCAGGAGCAGCCTCTCAAGGATGGGCTGTACCGGCACCATGAGAGTCTCCTTTGGTGGGGACTCATACTGGAGAATTTCCAGTTCTTTGGTGCGTGGGTCCTCCTCTGACTCGGTTGGGACTGAAGGGGCCCAGTGCATGTCCCAGACAAAGTTGTGGAAGGCCACGTCCTCGAGAGGGGGGGGGAATGGCACCGGGGCTCTGGGGGAGATGGGAGAAGTCTTGATGTCAGTCTCCCAATCAAAGCTAGAGGGCGTTGAGGACGCCAAGGCTCGGGACTCCCGTGCCTGAAGGCCGGCCACGAGGAACTGAGGTCCTCAGGTGATCTCAGGTCAGACTCCCGGAAACTGACCGAGGAAAACCGGACACCCAAGGATTGGGACTTGGATCTCGATCGGTGCTGAGGGCTCGACTCGGCTAGGACTCGACTCAGGGCCCGGTCCATATTCTGCTCCAGGGCCGCCATTCTGGATTCAATGCCAGAAGGCTCCGCAGCTGTCAGCATTGGCACCGAGGGCCAAGGGCCCCACACTGGCACTCTCGCGCGTGCATCCTTGATGAGGACCACGGCCTCGAGGAGCCTCGCACAGTCAATGCCGGCTGAGAACTCCTTCTTAGAGACCTTAGGGGGTGCTGCTCGGAGCCACCCAAATCCTGCCACGGGACCTTACAGTGTTTCACTGGTGGGACCTCAACTTCTCTCAAGGATTATTTCTTTTTCTTTCTGGGGTCTTTACAGAGGACCCGCCACCACGAGACTCAGAAGATGCCTGAGCCTCATGGGAGGTGCTCGGCTTGGGGCTCAGCATCAGGGAAGCCGGGACTGAGTTGGATTGCAGGAACATCCTCTCCTGCAGCTCCGACCTTTTTTGTTGATTTTCGGAGTCATGGTCTGGCACAGGTCGCAAGTGGTACTGTTGTGGTCCAGCCCAAGGCAGCATAAGCAGCAGTTGTGGGTGTCTGTAACAGACATGGTTTGACTGCAGCAGTCAAACCTTTTGAACCCACCGAGGGACATGGTGGAGGACACCCAGCTGGGTTCGATGACCCCCGGTTGAAAAAAGGCGTGAACACCGGTCGAGGCCGAGCCTCGCCAAAAATAAGGGGGAGCTGAGAGCAGCGTCGGGGATGGCGCAGGCTCAAGGAGGGAAAAGGAACCGGTATGCAAACTAGGAAAAACAACTTTTAAGGATAATTTTTAGAACGTATTTCTGGGAAATATGGGACAAGCATTCATTGGGCTCTGCAGAAAAAAGGAGAATGACCAAGATGGTAACCTTGGGCGGGAAAGGGACCAACCACGCATGCGTGGTAGCATTCCCAAAGGCTTTCTGTGAAAGTTGGGGAAATGTCCTGCGTGGGCTCTGTCAGCGTTGACATCACCCATATGTAAGGACTGACTTCCTGCTTGTTCCTGGAGAACATTATTTACAAAGGAATAAGAAAATACAAATTAGAAACGAATATACTGACGAAACATGAAATGGAAAACCTCAAAAAACAGACTGTGTCGAAAAACATTGAGAAAAAAAAAAGAAATAGCAATTCATTTCTTTATGTACTGATCAAAATACAAGGAAATCTCAAAAACCTGTCAAATGTTTTTGTTACCTTTGCTTTCTGAATCATTTTATTTTTACAACTGTCTTCGAAGTCCTTTTCCAGAATCTCATTTTCACTCGCTGTCTTTTTCCCTTCCTCCTCTTCTTTGTTCCTCCAAACCCACCACCTGCTCCTCCGACCCCATCCCCACCAGTCTCTTATGCCTCATCTCATCCTCTATTGTCCCTTCCATTTCTCATATCCTCAACCTATCCCTTCTCCACTGCTACCTTCCCTACTGACTTCAAGCATGCCATAGTCACATCCCTCCTCAAGAAACCCTCACTCGATCCTACCTGTCCGTCTAACTATCGACCCATCTCTCTCCTTCCCTTTATCTCTAAACTACTTGAGCGTGCTGTCCACCTTCGCTGTCTCGATTTCCTTTCGTCTCATGCCCTTCTTGATCTTTTACAGTCCGGCTTCCGTCCCTTGCACTCCACTGAAACAGCTCTCACTAAAGTATCAAATGACTTGTTCCTAGCAAAATCCAAAGGTCTTTATTCTGTTCTCATCCTTCTTGATCTTTCTGCTGCTTTTGACACTGTTGACCACAACCTTCTTATCACCCTGTCATCACTCGGCTTTAGAGGCTCTGTACTGTCTTGGTTCTCCTCTTATCTTTCCCATCGCTCTTTTAGTGTGTGTTCTGGTGTTCATGGTCTTTTAAATATTTATATTTTTAAGTAGTTATGTTTTTATGTTTTAAGAAATATTTATGATTTTACCTTATTCATATTGTTGGGTAATTATCTGTTCTTATCTCGCTAATTTTATGATATGTTCTATAATTAGTGTTTATGTTTTTCTGTGATTTAGTACCTTTACCTGATTTGCCCCTGACAAAGGTAGCGAAACATGGCCTGTGTCGGTTTGGTAATAGGTCATAAATTATACAATAAAGTCTGGTTTTCCACAATAATCATGGTTTGGACTGTGTCTTGGTGGTACACATGATTAGTTGCCTACCTGTGTTGGATGGTTTTCTTCATGTATGTACAGCGCTTCGTACGTTTGAAGCGCTTTATAAATGTTAAATAGATAGAAATAGATAGGCATTGATATTTTAGTTTCACCTTTTTATCCCATTTCTCTTTTCTGCCTGTAGCAAAATTTCATTTCTCTGTCTTTATCTTCTAGTCTTCAGTCTCCCTCTTTTTACCTTTCACCTATCCTAATCTTACTTCCCTAGCCCTCTCATTCCTCATCTGCCTCATTCCTTCCCCAGCCTCCTATTCACACCCCTACCCCTTCTTACCAACTTCTAGTCCCTGCATTTCCATCTGCTGTTCTCATTCACTCACCACCCTCTCCCTTTCTTGTGTGTTACTCTCTATGCAGGCTCCCATTCCCCTTCTCATATTTTCTTCCTTTGTCTCTCACCCTGTCCATAGCCTTCTACCCCTTTCAAGTGCCTTCCAAATCCTCCAGGTCTTCCAAGGACTCCCCAAACACACTATCCACGCTCTACAGCAGGGGTCTCAAACACGCGGCCCGCGAGACAACTTTGTGCGGCCCACGACAGAGGAAAACAAAAAAAACCCAAAACCCTGGCTTCTGCCGTTGCCGCCGTGGCAGCGGCAGAATCAATTGTCAAATTTTTAAAAAAAAGACTTCTGCTGCTCAAGCAGCAAAATCAGCTGTCCTGCGGCCCCTTCCCCTGTGCCCGGAGATCCGAGTCTGCTCTATCAGCGGCGTGCTTTTCAAGCCGCGAGGAGAGTATTCCCCTCTCGCGCGGTTTCCGCGCGAGAGGGGAATACTCTCCTCGCGGCTTGAAAAGCACGCCGCTGATAGAGCAGACTCGGATCTCCGGGCACAGGGGAAGGGGCCGCAGGACAGCTGATTTTGCTGCTTGAGCAGCAGAAGTCTTTTTTTTTAAAATTTGACAATTGATTCTGCCGCTGCCACGGCGGCAACGGCAGAAGCCAGGGTTTTGGGTTTTTTTTGTTTCCCTCCTTCGCTGGCCAGTAATGAGCTATGGAGGGGCTGACTGAAATGGGGTAATGGGGGTTAGGACTGGAAGTGGGCTATTGGCAGGGGGGGGGTTATGACTGGTAATGGGCTGGGGTGGGGTATAAGACTGGAAATGGGCAGTGGGGGGTTAGGACTGGAAGTGGGCTATTGGCAGGGGGGGGGGTTATGACTGGTAATGGGCTATGGTGGGGGCTAGGACTGGAAATGGGCAGATGGGGTTAGTACTGGAATTGGGCTATTGGCAGGGGGGGGTTATGACTGGTAATGGGCTGGGGGGGGTTATAACTGGTAATGGGCTATGGTGGGGGCTAGGACTGAAAATGGGGTGATGGGGGTTAGGACTGGAGGTGGGCTGATTGGGGGGTTAGGACTGGTAATGGCCTATGAGGGGAGGTAAGACTGAAAATGGGGTGATGGGGGATACAACTGCAAGTGGGCTATGGGGGGGACTAGGACTGGTAATGGGCTATGGGGGGGGGTAAGACTGAAAATGGGGTGATGGGGGGGTAAGACTGGAAGTGCGCTATGGGGAGGTTAGGACTGGTAATGGGCTATGGGGGGTCTAGGACTGGTAATGGGCTGGGGGGGTTGCTAGGACTGGTAATGGGCTGGGGGGGTTGCTAGGACTGGAAATGGGCTGAGTGGAAGGGGGGCTTGAACTGCAAATGGCTGATGGGGAGGGGGGCTTGGAATGGAAATGGGCTGTGAGGGGAGGGAGCTAGGATTGGAAATGGGCTGATGGGGGGCTAGGATTGGAAATGGGCTGATGGTGAGGCTAGGATAGGACTGAAAATGGACTGATGCAGGGACTAGAAAGGAGCAGATGCTGGGTGGGGCTGGAACTAGAAGGGAGCTGATGTTGGGGGAGGATTAGAATGGGATGGAGCTGGGAAAGTGAAATGGAGAGGGGAAAAATATTTTGTCTGGAAGAGAAGACAAATCTACAATTGGCCAGGTATTGGGAGAGTAAGTGGGGATTGAGGATGGAGGGGTAAAATTTGAGTGGATGAAATAGGAATGAGGAAAGAGCAAAAGGAGAAAGATTAGTATGTTAAAGCAGATGTAGAGAGAGAGAATGGAAAAAAACTAGAAGAGAGAAGAAAGGACAAATGGACAGCAGACGATGGAGATAGCAGAAGACACGAAGAAACCAGAAGTGGCTGGAGCAATTGCAACTGAAAAAAAATGCACAAAAGGTAGAAAAATATCTCTTTATTTTGAATTTATTAACTGGAATATGTCAGCTCTGGGAAATGTGCATCATTAATGTTTGCACTTTGTTTAGTACAAGAGGAAATTAATTTATAGTTTTATTTCTACAGTGTTGTTGTACATTCCAAGTTTGGCTTTTGGGGTTCCCAGTTTAATTATTGTCTTCCTATTTCTAAATCTTTTAGTCTTTCTTTATCCATACTCATTAAGAGGCATGTTTACTAAAAGTTAGTGTATGGTAACATTATGCAAATATTTATGCAAATGAGGCCCCTTATGCAAATGAGGCCCCACGTCTTATGCGGCCCCCGGGTTACTTTACAAGTCCTCATTTGGCCCTCAAAGCAATTTGAGTTTGAGACCCCTGCTCTACAGCTAGCTCAGAATACCGCAGGTCGATTGATCATAGGAGCTGCACAACAGGAACATATCACTCCAATGTAAAAAGCTTACACTGGCTACCTATACCATCCCGTATTAAATATAAGGCACTAATGATCACATTTAAAACCATACACCTCCAGTCAGCTGATTGTCTCTTCCCACTGATTCAGAAACTCCGGAATCTAGATCAAGAAGGCATTCACATCAAAACCTCATTTCAATCCCCTCCCAAAAAACCAGAAGACTACAGGCAACCTGCTAGAGAGCATTTTCAATGTACGGTCCAACATTATGGAACTCACTGCCTTCTGAGCTCCGTTCAATAAAAGATACTTCAAATTTTAGAATGAAGTTGAAGACACTACTTTTCTCAGAGCATTTTGGACCAACTACTGAATAGACTCTCCAACACATTAGCTGAATGCTCATACACAATAGACACCCCTACACAGCATGCTGCAAACACAGTCCTATTGATGGTCTAATCCTAAAATCTCAGAGTGCAACCTTAATCTTGAAATTGTAAATTAGATCGTACCATAGTTTGCTCATAGCATTACAATGTATCATAGTTTGATGAACCAGTCCAATGTAACATAGTTGCTCATATGCTCTGCTGTTTTGTACAATTTGTTGTTACATGTCATTTTTCCCTACTTACATAGCTCTCTCTAACCTCTTCTATAAATCTCCTTGTAAATAGTTCCTATCCATAAGCCTCCTCAAGGAGACAATTACTTGCTAATCATTTATACCGTGTTATGTTTTGTTTCTATGTATACAGTTGTAAAATACTGTCTGTTACGTTCTCTGTAAACCGTCTTGAACTGTAGAAAGACAGTATATAAAAACTGTTAAATAAATAAATAAATAAATAAAAACATGTAAAACGCGCTGATTTTAAAGAGCGCGGTATAGAAATAATATAAATAAATAAATATCCTAACAATGTATCATAAGTTGTACAATATATCATAGTTTGTTGACCTCATTCAATGTAATTCACTAAGTTCAATGTAAAAAACTCTCTGTTCCATGTATAACGTTAATTGTAAACCGCTTTAATACCCTGAAAGATGGTATAAAAAATTAATAAAAAATCATTTCCCTTTCCCCATATTTCTTCATTTACTCGCACACCTACTTGTAACCATCATCCAATCACCTAGAACCTGTTGTCCTAATCCCTGATCAATTTCTCAGTCCTCAATATTCCACCACTGAATCCCCAAGTCATCACGCCTCCATCCTACTAAATCTCCGAGTCCTCACTCACAATCCCAACTACAGTAAGCTTGGAGTCCTCGTTTACACTCTCAGTACCCAGACAATCTTAGAGTCTATCCTCTTCTCCTCTACCAGACAATCTTAAGAGTCTCTACCTAAGCTGTGTCCCTGTCATCCTTTTGTCTCCATTATTCATTTATCTTGCCTTTCTTCCTCCTTACCCCAGCATTCTCTCCCTCTCCCATTCTATCTTCCCCTGTATTGCTCCCCCCCCCATCTTCCCCTGCATGTGCTCCCCCTTCTCCCTGACCACAGGAGTAGCATCTGCTGCAAGCCCCCAGCATCAATGACCCTTCTCCTTCCCCCAAGCTGCCAGCATCATTGTCCTTTTCTCTTTCTCCCAACTCCCAGATACCTGAATACCTTCCCAGGGCCAGCATAGCTCCCTCCCCACACGCATGCTTTCTTCTACTATCAGCATCAGCTTCCCCCCCCCCAACACACATGCGCGCATGCTTTCTCCCAGTGCCAGCATCAGCTCCCCCAACACACATGCGCGCATGCTTTCTCCCAGTGCCAGCATCAGCTCCCCCAACACACATGCTTTCTCCCAGTGCCAGCATCAGCTCCCCAACACACATGCTTTCTCCCAGTGCCAGTATCAGCTCCCCTCCTTCTCCTACCATCAGCATCCGGCCTCCCTTCTCCCAGGCTCCCTATATGCCACAGATGTTTGGACAGCAGCAGGAAGTTACTGTATTCGCTCTCGCTGCTTTCTGCAGCTTAATCAACCTCTGCCAGAGCTGCAGGAAACTTTCAAACTTGTGCACAAGCATGTCCTGTTTCTTGCAAGAAATGGAAAGTGGCTGTTTGATACTCTCCCATGGTACCAGCAGAGGCCAATTAAGCTGCATGCTTCTGTGCCCCGAGCCATGCCTCACTGGCTTGCCTCTTAAGCTGGCCCTGGGTACAACATTACTTGCAATATGAGCCTCTCTTCTATCCTATTAAGCGTTATCTAGCATAATATTTTGCAAATGCGGTCACCAATGGCTTTTTCCCATAGCCACAAAAGGAAGTGCTCTCATTGCCTCGATCACAACTGCTGTCCAGTTCTCCACTTGTCCCCCATCTGCTCACGGCTTTTAGTGAGCTTGAGTGGTCAATGAGGCAGGGAAATCTTTTTCACACCTCATGCAATCGCCAGCTCCTCTTCACACCTTTCTTTTCTCCCCCTTCGTATCCACGGTCCTCAATCCTTTTCTCTCCCTCCAGCTCTTTCTCCCCTTCTCTTCCTACCTCACCCATCAATCTTCTTTCTTAGTCTTCCTCCCTCATGCCAGGTGGCCTTGCTCTCTCTTTTCACCATCCTAATTAGCAACACAAACACGCCTTTTTTCCAGCCCTTCTTTCACATACGCACATCATCCTCTTTTCGCTTACCAATCCCCCAGCACACACATCCCCACACTTCATTCCTTTACATACACCCAATCTCTCAGCCCCTTTTTCTTCCTCTCTCATACACACACACACACACTCCATCACCTCTTCACACACCAGTTTCCCAGACTCTCTCACACAAACATAAGTCATTTTTTCACACACACACATCTCATCCCAATTTATACACAAACTGAGCACCCCATCCCCTTTTTCATTCACACAGTTCCTGGTCCCCCCAGCTCCATTTTAGCCCACCAGTTTCTTTGTCCCTCCAAGCTTATCTGGCTAGCAGGACAAAGTGAGGAACAGCATCTCAAACCATATCCTCCTCTGTCGCCCAGGTTCAAAGGCGCCTTTGAACTGCATGGGACAGGCAGCAGTGGAATTCCAAGCAGCAAAGGAAAAGGAAGTGATCTAAGAGGCTGTGATTCACCCCCTCCTCCCACTGGACTCTTACTACAAACCGCCCCTGATAGTTCAGCTAAACTGGACAGTACCTTAACTACTTGAAGTATTCTAATTTTGGGTCTTGGGCCCCAAAATGTCTGGCTTGGAGATTCTCAGACAGAATTCCTTTGGCTCAGAGATCTTAGACTAGAGTCCCTCTGGCTCAGGGATCCCAAAACCAAAGAGTCTCTTGTTCAGGGATCCTTGGCTGGACCAGAAAATTTCCAGTTTTTCACATTTAAAAACAGTAGTAAGGTTAGTATGCTTTTTAAATTTACCATCATTTTCAATGCACCTAGCTGATGTACTTTATAAATGTGTATTAAACTTAAGCCCCTTTTCCTCCAGTTTTAGTGCAAAATGTTTTTGCCTTGTGCATTAACATGTCATTATCTTACTGCATTAGTCTTTAATGCAGTTTAATGGAATGGACTATGGCCGCACCACCCTGAACAAGCCTGATCTTGTCTAATCTCGGAAGCTAAGCAGGGTCAGACCTGGTAAGGAGTTGAATGGGAGATCACCTTGGAATACAAAGCGTCGTAGACTTGCTGTGCAGAAGAAAGGCCTGGCAATCTACTTCCAGTCGCATCTTGCCAAGAAACCCAGCAGATAAGCACAACTGTCCACAAGATCACCTGGAGTTGGCATCAACTCAAAGGCACTTAACAAGAACAAAGTAGAATGGGCACTAGAATTTAGCACTCATTCTACTCTGTTTGCAGTTCGAATAGATTAACTCTTGACTCCTGAACTGGGCAGAGGTAAGGAATATATGTCTTGAAAAGAGCATATTCTTTCATCTTCCTACAGTACTACCACTGAATGACTGGCTTCAGGGTAACACAGGAAGTCCTTTTTTGCCACTTATAGGTTATCATGGAATTTCCCCTTGAAGGAAGCTACTCAGAAATGGATAGAGAGTTCTGCTTGTTCCTCAGCATCTGTGGGGGACAGCAGCGGTGAATCTTCTGGCACAGTGAATTCAGCTGGGCTAAATGTGACTGGAACAAGATCATTAACTCCTGCAATACTTGGAGATAATGTGAATGTCAAGAACTGCAGAGTCATCACAGAATTCAGGAGTTTAAATGGTCTCTTCCCCTCCCCTACTGCCAAGGCCCTCAGTATAGCCCATGATTACTCTGTTCTCATGCAATCTTCTGCTGGCTCTGGGGAGATGGCTATGGAGTTGCAGGCTTCTCATCCATCTTCAGATGTAGCTTCTGAAGCATTCTTACTCTCAGAGAGACAGGCTAAAGCAACGGTCCAACTGGAAGCTGGCTTGTGCCTTGTAATTACACCTTAAGAGACATTATGGAAGACAAGCTTTGACCTAGGGAGAGATTTGTTGCCTAGAACGGCAGAATCAAGGTTCTTCAGAGCAAGTAAAGCTTGAACAGGTTGCACTGCAGGAGATGGTTGCACTGCAGGAGATGGCTCGTTATACTGTTGGAAAAGTGGGGACTCAATGGTGAGATATGGATTCCATTAAAGCAATGGCTATTAAGGACACTATTACAAGTACATAATACCTTACAAAGAGCACTTCCCCCACTTGATGACATATCCTCCAAGAACAAACCTCCCAACTTGATAACCAGCCCTTCTCACAAAAGATACCACGGCACGTTCCCCTGACCCCCCTCCTGGCACTACCTCCTGGTAGTCTACTGGATGGGGCAGGAGCGATGCTACTTCATTCCCACCCCACTGCCACCCAGGTTCAAAATGGTAACTATGACACCTAACAGTAGTTTTGTGGTACTACCACTAGAGGACATGTACTATGATCTCAATTTTTCAGTGGCAGGGCTCCTGTGTAACTTTAAATGGATAAGTAGTCCACTTAAAAAGTTATGCAGACTTTCGGTAGCAGAAAACATACAAGCAGGGCCAATGCCAGCACTAGGCAGACTGGGCATCCAACTATGGCAGTAGAATCTGAGGGTGGCAGTGGCAGAGCTTTGGTGCTGCACGACTGAGGAGGGCTGCCGCACTTTAAAGCAAAACAGCCTATGAAGTGCTTTTAGCACCCGCCTTCACTGAGGCCCTGCCACGTCCCACCCCCTCCAACAAAAACTTTGCATTGGAGATGGCAAGACAGGGCAGGCCTTGAGCATGGATGGATGTTGAAAGGCCCCATGCTGTACTGCACTTTCAGATCAGGCAAAAGACAGGTAGGGTGGCAGCTGTGGCAGGGAGAAGAAGTATGGGTAATGCCAGACACAGCAGAGGGGTGAGGGAAAGAGATGCTGGACATTTGAAAGGAGGGATAGAGAAGAGAGTACACATGCTGGGCTACGAAAGGCGGGGGAGCAGGGCCTAGAGCCACCCCTGAGGTGAAAATGCATAGTTGAAGGTTTGTCTAGAGCATCTAATGGCTTTGGACTTGCTCTGTCCATAAGCACCACTACTGTGAAACTATTAATAACTAACTTTCAATGGATTTTGTATCAGTTTAAATTTATATCTGCTTACCTGTCACTACTAACACATATAAGTTAGATATCTGGAAAGTAAGTTTATTAACAGGTCGCCTAGGTAGGAATCGCTAGTAGGTTCCGCTTTTTTTTTTTCAATTTTAAATATTTTTATTAAGTATTTCAATAGGTTTTACAAACAATTGAACTCAACATTTTTCCTGTTCCACAACATTAATACAGTCAACCTTTACTTTTATCCCCAACTTGCTATTACTACCTTTGATGGCACCTGAGCTTCCGCTGTCCCCCTCCCCTCTCTCCATTTCCCCTTCATTTATACATGCTTCCATGTCCCCCCATATAGCTCTCATTTCCCATTTAGCATTTTTATAAAACTTGTACCATACATTAGATAATCTTCATCTTAACCCACCATATCACATTTATATATGGGCAGCCTATCGACATCATAACTATGTTATCTTAATTCTACTATAACATTGCTTATTGCCTAATCTGCCCCCTCCCCCCCCTCCGCAAATGTCCCCCTCAGTGGAGCACTCTTTGTATAGCGCCACCTCTCTTCCGCCTATATCCCTTATGCATATATGTACACACATTTACCAATTAACCCAATGCCTGTGCCATTGAACTCTGCCCAGCTTACCCCAGCCCTCCCTCCCCCTCTTCGGCTTTCCATTTCCCCAACCATTTCCAGACACTCTTCCATTGTTCCATACACTTATCCTCCTTCCCTTGCCTCATCCTTGTCAGCCGATGCATCAAACACAGATCCTCTATTCTTCTAATAAAACCTGCCCTCTGAGGGATCCCCAACCCCAGACAATGTTGTGCTATCTCAATTCTTGCTGCTACAATACAATGATTCAGCACCCCCCTTTCCCTTTCCGATATCTCGTCTCCCAGCTGGTGTAGAAGACAGACCTCTGGTAATTTTTCTAATCTATGGCCTATCATTTGATAAATTAACAGAATGACCTCATCCCAAAAACCTTGAATTTGCCCACACTTCCACCACATGTGCAAGGTATCTCCTCTCTCCTGACAACCCCTCCAGCACCTATCAGTCATCCCTAAGCCCGCTTTTTTTTTTACGTATCGGTGTCCAATACCACCGATATAGTACTTCATAGGCATTTTCTTTGATTTGTGTGGCTATAGATATTCCTGCTATTACCCTTATTACTTTATCCCATTTCTCTTCAGTCCATTGTACCGCCAAGTCGGCCTCCCATCTCTTCATAAACTCCAATTTGCCCTCTCCGCCCTCTATTAGCCCTTTATAGATCTTGGACAAGGCTCCTTTCTGACCGAGGTTCCCGGAGCATAGCACCTCAAACCACCCTCTGTTGCTCCACAGGTCCCTCCAAACGCCCTGCTGCCTCACAAAATGACCTATCTGGATATAACTATAATAATCCATGCTAGATAATCCATATAAGTCCTTGATTCCCTCAAAATCTCGCATTCCCTCCTTTACCACTATCTGGGAGAGATGCGTAAGTGCCCGCCGCCCCCATCTCCTCAATTATTAACCCCTGGCCCCTGTCCCCTCTCAAAACAAGCCTCTAATGTCATTCCTTGTATAAATTATTTATCTTGTACTAGGATTTTCCTATTTTGTTTCCAGACGTTCAGAGTATGCCCTACAAACGGATTCATAGCGTTCCTGGGTCATATTGTACTGCCCCTCCACACCAACTTTTCCAATCCCACTCCCCGTACTGAAGCTTCCTCCATCTGCACCCAATTCTTCCCTTTTTCTCTATGCCAGTCATATAACGTTTTCGGTTGTGCTGCAGTATAGTATTTGCTAAAATTAGGAACCCCCAACCCTCCCTCTTCCCTTGCTCTCTGCAGTATGGACATATCAACCCTGGGCTCTTATTATGCCATATAAATCGAGTGACACTCCTTTGTAATTGCTTCAGCTGTTGACGTGGTACCATTATGGGTAACGTCTGAAAAAGAAACAGAAAACGGGGCAGCAACATGATCTTTACTGTGGCTATTCTCCCAAACCACGATAAGTACCCCCTCCCCCATCCCGCCAATAAGCCTTCTACTTGCCTGAATAGCTTTTTATAGTTTAAATCAAACAAAACCTCCAATTTAGGGCTTATGTGAATCCCCAGATACCGAATCTTCTCCTTGGCCCATCTGAAGGGGTACTGTATGCTTAGTCTCGCCTGCTCTGTCTCTGGTAGAGACAGGTTCAAAATCTCAGATTTAGTCCAATTTACTGTGAAGCCCGACAGCCTCCCATATTCTTCTAGTTCCCACATGAGTATTGGTATCGAGTATCTCGGTCTAGTCACACTCATTATAATATCATCCGCAAACAATGATATGCGATATTCCTCCTTTCCCACCACTACTCCCGTCAGGCCTTCCCTTTCTCTCACTCGCTCAGCGAATGGCTCAAGTGATATTGCAAATAGTAGGGGTGACAGTGGACATCCCTGCCGTGTCCCTCTCCCCTGTTCAAAAAAGGCCAAGTAAGCTCCATTAACCCTGACACACGCTCTCAGGTTCCGATATAATGCTTCCACCCACCTCTTAAAATCGTTTCCCAACCCCATTCTGTCCATTACCTGAAAGATGAAGGACCAGGATACCTGATCGAATGCTTTTTCCGCGTCGAGTGATATTAACAGTGCCTCCTTTTTCTGTTGCCCCACCATCCAAATAGTGTTCAAAATTTTCCTAATATTATCCGCCACCTGCCTCCCCGGAATGAAGCCTGCTTGATCTTGATGGATCAACTTCCCGATTACCTTGTTTAAACGAGTTGCTAATATTTTAGCCAATAATTTTGCATGTAAGTTAAGCAATGATATTGGTCTATATGAAGAGCATTCTTGCTGATCCTTACCTTCTTTATGGATTAGTGTGATCCCAACCCAACCCATGGAAGCCGCTAGCACTCCCCCCCCTCCTGTGGCAGATTAAATAGCCTCAACAGGGGAATAGCTAAAATCTCACCAAATTTATTGTAGAACCGCGCTGTGAGCCCATCCAATCCTGGGGCCTTGTTAACCTTTAACTGTTTTATTGCTTGCAATACCTCCTCCGCTTTAATTGCGGTGTTTAATTGTGCCTGCTCCTCCTCCCCCAAGGTCGGGAGCTTTATAAAATCTAGGTAACTCTGTATTCGTGCAGGATCTGGAGCTGCTCGGGCTGCATACAGTTCTTGATAGTATCTTGTAAATGCTTCCCGAGTATCCCCATCCTTATGAACTAACTTCCCTGCCCTGTCCAGAATTTTCAAAATTTGTGACCTTAATTTCCGTTGCTTCAGCCTCTGCGCCATATACCTCCCTGCTTTATTTCCCCCCTCAAAGAAGCCCTGTTTCAGGAGCTGCATACGATATCTTATTATGTCAGCCTGCATAGCATTTAATTGCGCTCGAACCGCCAATACCTGGCCTCGATATGCTCCTCTTCCATCTCTCACATCTAGCTCTTCCAGCTCCACTAATCTTTCACGCAATTCCCTTTCCCTCTTCTTCCGCTCCCTCTTTTTTCTTGCTCCCCATTTTATAAAAACTCCCCGCACTACTGCCTTGTAACCATCCCAAACTCCCCCCCAGGCCACCTCCCCATTATCATTCCATCTGAAATATTCCACTGTCTCCCTCTCTATCTCCTTCCGAACCCTCTCATCCTCCAGTAAAGATTCGTTCAACCTCCAAAACTGGGTCCCTCCTCCCTCCCCCTCCAAAGTCAGTCGAACCTCCACCAGCGCATGATCGGACCACGTGATAGAATCCATTTCTGCCCCTGTAACCCTGCCCGTCAACTCCTTTGTTACCCATTTTGCATCTATCGGGGAATATGTACCATGCACTGGGGAAAAGTATGAAAACTGCCTCTTCTGGACCGCCATACATCAGTCAAGCAATGCTGTATGACAAAATTGTGATACTTACACCTATCCGCTCGTTTACCCTCTCTTTTCCCTGTTGCATCTCTTTCTGGGTTCCATGTTAGATTGACGTCCCCCCCGCAAATGAGTTTCCCATCCCCTAACTGTCCCACCTCAGCTTTTAGTTTTGTCCAGAATTCCCTTTGCCCCCCTGTCAGTGCATATACATTTATTATGCAGTACCAATCATTACCAACTTTTATGCGTAGCATTATAAACCTCCCCTCTTTATCCTGAATTATCTTTTGTACCTCCACTTTAAGTTTGGATGAAATGAACACCACCACCCCACCCTTCTTTTTTTCCACTGTGTTTGATGCATAGAAACTGAACCCATACCCCCGAAGCTGGACCAAATGTTCTGTTGTCCTTGTTAAATGTGTCTCTTGTAGCAGCACTATTGACGCTTTTTGGCATCTTACCTCTTTATACAATTTCTGCCGCTTCGTTGGCGAATTAAGCCCTTTAATATTCATTGTTACGCGTTTTAACTCACCTTATAATATTTTCTTCTCCCTCCCCCCTTCTCCTTTTGCTCTTATCCCCCCTCTACCACTTCTCCCTCCCCTCCCCCTCCCCTCCCCCCTTCCCCCTCCTCTCCTGCCTTCCTCCCTATCTCTCTTCCCTCCTCCCCCCGACCCCTTCCCTCGTCCCCTCCGTGGAGACTCAACTTCCATTTATGGTGACAGTCTATCAGGCCTATGCCTTGCCCTTCCCTCCCCCCTTCCCCTTCTTACACCTGTTCCCCACCTCAATAGCCTAGTCTCTACCGCCCTCTTACCCTATCCATCTCCCTTCTCCCACCCTTATCTTCTCCACCTACCCTCCTCTACTGTCCTTCCCCATCTTACCCACCTGTACCAGCTCTTTTACCACCTCCCCACCACCCCTAGCACTACCCATTGTTAACCTACTTAAACGTTCCACCCACCCTTGCCCTCAATAGCTCCCACCCCCCTTCACCTAACCCACCCACCTTCCTCCGCCTCCTCCCACCCTCCTCCCCTCTCCTGCAACATTCATCACATACTTCCCCCTATTAGCAATATTTTACATCACTGTACAATTCAATCAACAGCTACTGCCCATTGCTCTGGACCCCTCTTCTTCATCCGCTGTCCTTCGCTGATGCATTCATGCCAGGGCTACCTTTGGTCAGTCTCGCTGGTCTTCGACCTTGGGCTGGTGTCCTCTACAATCGCGAAATGGTCGCCCTAACCTCGGTCATCGTGCTATTTTTTGGGGATGCTTGTCTCTCTTTGCTGCCCGGCAGGTTACTGAATCCCAGGTCTCCAAGCACCTCCCATGCTTCTTCACTATTCTTCACCCTTCGCGACACACCTTTCACTGTTATAAGCAGTCCAAAAGGATACAGCCATCTGTAACGCACCTCTTGTCTCCTCAGGAATGCTGTCACCTCCCGCATTTCTCTCTGACGTTGTAGGGTCCCCAGAGATAAATTCTGGAAGAACTCCACCGCACATCCTTCCCAATGAAATCGGCCCAGTTTCCGAGCCGCCTTGAGGATATTCTCTTTGCTTTTAAAAGAGCGCATACACACTATGTCCCTTGGTCTGTTCTCTTGCACTGGGCCCAGCCCCCTGTGTGCCCTTTCAATGTGCAGCGGTTCACCCCCAGCACCCCCATCGGAGGCCGCTGCTTGTAGCACCTCTACAAACACTTTTTGAATGACTTCTTCACAATTCAAATATTGGGGGCTCTCAGGGATGCCTCGCACTCTTATATTACTCCTCTGGGAGCGATCTTCCAGGTCTTCTGTCTTCTCCCTCAACTCATCCTCCGCTTGTTTTATTTCTGTCCATCCTTTTTGAATCTCGTCCAACAATTCCCCTTGTTGTTCCAGCTGCGTTTCTGTCTCCTCTACTCAGGTACCCAGGTCTCCTATGTCCTGTCTTAGCGATTGCAAAGTCTCTTTAAGATCATTTTTTACACCACATATTTCCTCTTTAAGTTCTTCTTTCATTTCAGTCAGCCACCTCTTTATCATTTCTGGTATTCCTGGGCCCCATGTACTTTCCATCTCTTCTCCTGCCTCAGATTCTGCCCCCGTTTTGCCCTCCCTGTCTCTTTCCTTTCCGTCTCTCAGGGGGGCATATGGAGACCTGTACTCCGCCAGTTTTTTCCTTGCTGTTATCCCTCCTTTGGGCTTCTCCATCTTCTTGACAGCCTACACCTTTGGGTTTTACTACTCAATCTTCCAGGAGTCAACGAGGGTGGTGACTGAGCTTTAGGTCGTTTGGCGTGCTTAGGGTATCCAGCCCCAGTACTTTGCTTCTCAGCCTGCACTTCTTCCCCTTTACGGGCTTATAGCAGTCTTTACCCTCTAGCTGTGCCTCTCTCACCTCTGTCCCAGCGCTACTGCCGCCTCCTGCTGACTCTCCCGTCTTGTGCTGCACACTCCTCAGGTGATGAGGTCTCCTCCACTCACGGGGCCTGCTCGCCTCGATCCAGCACCACGTGCTCTCCCTCTGGCCTGCTCAGCTTATCCCACCGGCACGGCTCCACTCGCTCCTGCTGCTCGCCGGGAGTACTGCCTGCCACAGATTGGCACTTTGGCGGCTCCCAATCGCCCCACTCTCCGGCGCCGGGGTATACTCTTGCTCTTTCCCGCGATCTTCGCGGTGAGTTGTCTGCCGCTCACCCCTGCCGCGTGCTCCACCTCCACAGCTGCTCCGTCTCTCCCGCCGCTGGCCGCTCTCCCCGGCTTCTCTGCTTGCTCCCCTGCTGAATCCGGCGGCGATCCTGTTCTCCTCTCCCTTGCGCTTCAGCTGCACTCCCCACTGAGCTACCTCGTTCACTTGTGGGTGTAATTTTCACCTTTTTGAAGGGCTTAGGCGGCGGAGCTCTAAAATCGCACCGCCATCTAGCCCGACTGCATTACCGGAAGTCTAGTAGGTGCCGCTTTTGAGGCTATTTTATAAAAACATAGGTGCCTACAAGGTCTTTATAAAATAGCTTGACAAAACCTGCAACAATTGCAGGTAAACATACTCATGTAATTTAATTCTGTTCAGCACTTGCTGTGAATTTATGTCCATGAAGTACATGCATGTCTGTGAATATTATATAAAATATGCATGAACTTTGTGATTCCATCCAACTCCTTCCCTGAACTTGCCAAATCTGTCTAACCACTGGGATAATGTTGTTAAAGCCCATTTTTTACAGGTAAAACAGGATTTATTTGCAAAACGTTCATAAAATTACCTTCTCAGTGACTGAATTTTGCCTGCCCACACCCCGTCCCAAACAATGCCGGAACGTACAACTTTGGCCATTTTGTCAGTAAAAAACAAAAAGGTTATACATACATCTGCTTGGATTGCATAAAGGATTTTGAATGTGCTTAAAACATGCTTTTTGTTACTTTTGCAAGAGTACATATTATTTCTGGCAAGGAACTACTTAATCTTGCAGAATATCTTCAGACATGAAGAGAAAAAATAAACTTAGCTACATGTGGCAAATTATCTTTCCACAAAATCTGCTTCTTTCCAGAAACAAACTTTTCCCTCGACACAAAAACTCCAATCATCTAGAGAGACTGCAACAGAAGCAGGGGATATTATTAGTTAGGTTTGTTTTAGAGCACTGCTTACCAAACTGTGGGTCAGAACCCCAAACAGAGTCATATCATCAGCAAATGGGGGTCACAGAAACAGGACTGTTCCCACTGTCACCTTTGCCCAGTAGAGGCAGTCAGTATGGGATTCGGTGAATGTTCACAAGCCCTACCCCCTCCTGTATAAGCTTCCTGTTACACTGGAACCTCTGGCAAAGTACTGCACACTGACACACAGGGCCCTGGCCTGAAAAGGGGAGGAAGGAGGGCACGAGAAGGGAGGAGAATACGGGGCCTGACATTTTATTTTATTTTCAACAATTTATTTTCATGAATTTTTATGTATTAAAATATGGTCTTAGTGGAGAAAATTTTAGGAAGCATTTTTTAGAACTTGTCAAGGAAGATGTTGTGGTTACTTTTTTTGTAATAGTATTAGTCTTTATAGGGTCTAGGGTCAAGATCTTTCTCATTTGACTCTACTAAGGCAGACTCTCTTTCTTTTTTATTTGACTTTAAGGGATAAGGGGGCTGTTTACTAAAGTGTGGTAAAATGTTGTACTTACCGTGTGTAAGGAGCAAAAACTAATGTGTAGTAAGTGCAAAAGCAGTGCGCTGTAGGGTAGCATGGTAAGCAAATGCCCAGTAACTAACACGCACGGCACACGCTTACCACAGGTGCCTGTGTTATATGCATCAGCAGATGAGCAGATGAACCTGTGCTATCTGACAAGGAATATAATGAGGGCCCCAACGCTAAAAAACAAAAAGCCCTCTTTTCATGGTGGTGAAATGTGCTCACTTTGAGCACATAACCCCCTCATAACAACCTCCTTCCCGATCAGAAGCCCCCCTAATCAGACCTCTCCCAATCACAGGCCCCCCATGTAATCATAACCCCCCCCACAATTGGACCTTCACCCAAGCATAACACTCCACCATTAGACTCCCCCATCTGATCACATCCCACTAAAAGCCCCCCATTCAAGCACTTAACAGTTCACCATAAGCGCCCTTTCTCAATTAAATATCCCCCCACCCATCTCCATACCATACCATGACCATCCCTCGACCTCCCTCCTGGCATTTACTAGAGTAGCCTTGGTAATTTAGAGGATGGGACGGGAGCAATCCCCCTCTTGCTAACTGCTTACCGCGCTTTGGTAAAAATCCCCCAATGTTTCTAAATTGGGAGATATTTTTGGGCCCGATATTCAGCACCGGCAGCTAGTGCAACTAACGCGGTTAGCTGCTGGCGCTGAACAGTAAACTTGGATATTCAATACCAGGGTCATATCCAGTCCTGCACGGAATATCCGAGTTAGCTGCATCAGCTGACTGGTAACCGGGCAGTGGCTCAAAATTGTCATTGACTGGCTACCAATCGGCACCACTTCCGCTCCACCATGCAACACCCCCGACACACCCCGATGTTAAGCAGTTAGCATTAGGGCACATAGAGCTGGCAGCTGCGGATATTCAGCAGCATTGTATTACTGCCACTGAATACCCCATTCACTACGATTAACGTGGTTAGTAGTTCTGCTAACCATGTTGATTAATTTGAATATCAGGTCCTTTATGTTTAGGAACCCACTCAAGTGTAAAATTTTGTATAGAGATTCTGATTATATTTTGGGGGACCCAAGTTAACTCTCTGATGTCTAGTTAAGAATGCCTTACCTCCCACTGATTTGCAATTTATGAGTGAGAAAAGCTCAGTTTCTCTGGACAGGCCTTGAGTGGATATATCTTTGTATCGTACTGTTTTTTCATTTTTCTCCCAGATTGGTGCTTTTTGGTAACTTTTCTAGCTTACTTATTTTTGTCGCTTGTCTCCCTCTTTTTTGTGAGGAGAGGTATCATGCTTTGACTAACCAGTATATTTTTATATTTGGAGAAGAATTTAGATGTAAACTCTGTGGGCCCGATATTCAAAGGCATTTACATGCTTTACAGGGTACTGTTACTGAATATCCACGGGTAATGCCACATGTGCCAATGCTAACCGGTTAGTACTGGGGTGTTTCAGGGGCGTTCCCCAGTGATAACCGACCAGCAATGATATTCAGCCGCTGTTCAATTATTCCTCAGCGGCAAAAGTAAGGCACAGCAAAGGCTGGCTTAAATTTTGCCGCCAAGGCTAACTGGACAGCGGCTGAATATCACCACTGTCCAGTTAGCTTCCCACTTCTGCAGATGACCCAAGTATTCAATGCTAGTGGCCACTGAATATCAGGCCCTGTATTCTTTATTAGTAGTGAGAAATATGTTTGTATGTAACTAAAACAAACAGAACAAATGGATAATTTAAAAAGTCAGATAGGTGTACATTTTTGGGGACTACATTTAAAGGGGATAATTTTATAAGGGGCACCTTAAAACATTTCAAGAAATGGACCTATTTTATACAGACAGGGTCTCCTTGTCTTCAAATCCACCACTTCAATCTGGTGCTCCTTAAACCCTTTCAACATGTTTTATATATAAAAAAAAGAGGCATTGGCAAAGGACACCTTGTAGCTTATTTCAGCCACATCTGCTGCTCTCTCTCTCTTTACCTGCCTCCCAAAAGAAATGTTTTTGTTTTGCTTTTCCACCCAACGCCCTCGTCTCTGTACGTCACCTCTGTCTTCCACAGTTCGCATCTACAGCACACAGTTCTTAAATCTTAAAGGCACTCTTTTTTTCATAAGTGGCTGGCTAACATTTTTATGAACATTATATGCTACTATTTTATTTACTTATCATATACAATGATAATGTAAGCGACTGTTTATCAGCAGGGCTTTCCATAATAAAATATATTTACAGTATTACTGTGGTGTGGTATCACATATTTTAAAAAGACGACATAGGTGGCTATGTGCCAGTATAAAAGAGTCTCCCAGAAGCAGCATTTAGAGCTGCTCTAAGGCGCATGTATTTTGTCAGGGAAAAAAAAATTAAAAGTGCATATACACTGTAAGTCCACCCATGCTCTTCCTCATATTATACCTACAAGCAGATCACGTAGAACTAGATGTTATCTTTCAGAGTGCCTGCTTTTACATGTGCATACCCCGTGCAATTTAATAAGGGCCATTTTTCTTGTGTAAAACATACTTTACATGGAGAAAATGCTCCATAAAATGACCCCCAAAATGACATGGCCCTTTATATAGAAAACAAAATGCTTAACTCTCCCTGCATCATAAACACATAACGTGGAAGTGTGTGCCTTCGAGTCAATGCTGATTCCTGGCGAACAGGTAAAATTCCTCAAGAAGAGAGGAACTGCCCCATGCCTGAGTTTATACAGAGCTGCACAGACATTCATTTATTTTATCAGTGAAGTGCAATCTCAGAACATTCAACCAAATATGCTTAAATGCAGACGTATGATATAATACTATGCAGAGAACATAATTGTTTAATGCACGCTTTGATCCCTTCTCTGGGAGGCATATTCCCAGCTGCTTCTACTGGCTCCTATCCCATCTAAATACAGCAAGGTCTGCACTGAAGGGGGCGACAGACTCAGAGAAGGAAAAAACTATTTCCGCAACCCATGAACTCAAATATCCCTGGATGTACATTGAACACAAGGTGAAATTAGACTTACCTGCTAATTGTAGTTCCTTGAGTAGCTCCAGTCTAGTCCCGAACCATTAGATTTGTGTATGTCCTCCCACAGCTTGGAGACTGAGCATGTCACTCTTTTAGTGACCCTAGTACAAGTAGTCCAGGGACCGCCTCCTTGAATCAGTTTTCTATTAACAAAGCAGACTCACCAGAGCAAAAAGTAAGTCATTTTCAACAAGGAACCTTTAAACACCTATGTACCTCTAACAAAGGCAAGCTTAAACTTATTCTCTTTCTATGCTACAAATACAATACTGGATGCATGAGCCGCTCCTTCTCCCGCACCCCCTAAAGAGGCCCTTCACTCTTAGCGAGAAAGAAGCATACTCGACTCTATTGCAAACCTGATTGCAATGCGACTCATTTCTCAATGGCCCTTAAACCTCCCCATCCCTGGTCTTCAGACTACCTCCTGGCAGTCTACCCTAGGGAGGGAAGCGGGACTAGACTGGAGCTACTCAAGGAACTACAATTAGCAGGTAAGTCTAATTTCACCTTCCTTATCGTCTCTCCAGTCTAGTCCCGAACAATAAGAGATGTAGCAGAGCAGTGAACATTCTTACCGGGAGGGGCCTGCCAGACCAGCCTGAAGCACCGCTGATCCAAATCTAGCATCCCCTTCCGCCTGCACATCAATCCTGTAATGCTTAACAAAGGTATGTAAGGACGACCAAGTTGCCACCCTACAGATTTCTGCCGCAGGGACTAAGCTAAACTCCGCCCAGGATGCTGCCTGAGCTCTAGTCGAATGCACCTTTAATCCCTTCGGCACCACTCTGCCCTTTAGAAGATACGCTGCCGCAATCGCGTCCTTAATCCACCTAGCAATAGATGCCTTAGAAGCCGGTTCTCCTCACCAGGAACTCCCATAGAGGGCAAACAACCTGTCCAACTTGCGCAGCATCTCCATCCTCTGCAAATATGTCTTTAGTGCTCTACCGATATCCAAAGTATGCAACCGCCCTTTAGTCCTCTCGTCACTTGACCTCTCAAAAACTGGTAAGGACACCACCTGATTGACATGAAAGGCCGAGACCACCTTAGGCAAAAAGGACGGAACCGTCCGCAGCACTACCTTTTTACTTGAAAAGGACAAAAATGGCTCCCTACACGACAAGGCCTGCAACTCCGAGATTCTCCTTGCCGAGGCGATCGCCACCAAAAATACCACCTTCAGCGTAAGATCCTTCAACGTCGCCTGCGCCAGTGGCTCAAAAGGCTCCCTAACCAGTGCCTCCAACACCAAATTAAGGTCCCAACCCGGAACTGCAGCCCTGCAGGGGGGTCTCAACAAAGAGGCCGCTCTCAAAAACCTTTTTACATCTGGGTGAGCCCCCAGTGTCTTCCCCTGCACCTTCCCTCAGTAACAGGCTAGTGCTGCTAACTGCACCCTAAGCGAAGACGCTGCCAAGCCTTTATCCAATCCATCCTGCAAAAAGGACAAAACCTGAGCTATCGTGGCCTTCAACGCCTGCAGCCGTCTATCCTCGCACCAGGCCTCAAACAGCCACCACACTCTCACATATGCCATAAGACATGGAGCGACACCTAGACCCCAACAACGTAGAAATCACAGCTGTCGAGTATCCTTTTACCGTCAGCCTTGCCCTCTCAAGAGCCAAGCCGTAAGCGAAAACCAATGCACCTGAGGCATACATAAAGGACCCTGCACTAGCAGGTCTCCCCTGTCCGGCAGCCTCCACGGAGGTTCCACCATAAGACGCATCAAGTCGGCATACCACGGCCGCCTCGGCCAATCCGGTGCCACCAGCAGAACTAGCCCTTTGTGCCTTTCTATGCATTGGAGAACTCTGCCAACTAGCACCCATGGCGGGAAAACGTACAGCAGAGTATCCTCCGGCCACTTTGCATCAGGGCATCCAGTCCCTCTGATATTCTCTCTCTTCTTCTGCTGTAGAATCTTTCCACCTTTGCTGATTTGAAGGTCGCCATAAGGTCCATCACTGGCTGACCCCATCGCTGCACCAGCGAATCGAAGACCTCCTGATAAAGGACCCATTCTCCTGGATCCACCCGGACGCGACTCAAAAAGTCGGCCGTCACATTGTCCACCCCTGCTACATGCGCAGCCGACAACACTTCCAGGTGCAACTTGGCCCAGGCTAGCAAACCGTCCGCTTCCTCCTCCAGCTGCACGCTGCTGGTTCCTCCTTGCCGATTGATATATGCCACCGTTGTGGCGTTGTCTGAGAGCACCCTGATCGCCTTTCCCTGCATCAGTCCCTGCAAGGCCTGTAGGGCTAAAGCTACTGCCCTTAACTCCAACCTGTTGATGGACCACTCCTTCTCCTGATCCGACCAGTGGCCCTGGGCGTACTGTCCCTCGAAGTGCGCCCCCCAGCCGAACAGACTCGTGTCTGTTGTCAACGGCTTCCACTCTGGCGCCTCAAGCGGCATTCTCTTCTCCAGGCCCCCCCGGATGAAGCCACCACCGTAGCGAACTGCGGCGCCTCCCGCGGACACACCAACTTCCTGGACAACGGATCGGACTGATGAGACCATCTTCTGAGCAATGCCCTCTGTAGAGGTCTCATGTAAGCTCTGGCCCATGGCACCATCTCTAACGTGGCCGCCATTGTCCCTAACAGCTGCAAGTACAGCCACGCCGACGGAGACCTGTTCGCCAGAAACCCCCGAATTAGCTGTCTCAATTTCTGAATCCGCGCTAGCGGTAGGAAGACTCTGCCCCTGCGTGTGTCGAAGTGAGCCCCCAAATACTCTAACTCCTGAGATGCCGCCAACTTGCTCTTTGCTACGTTGACTACCCATCCTAAGCTCTGCAGGAAACGCACTACCCGACTGGTTGCCTGCTGACTCTCCACCTGCGACTTTTTTCGAATCAACCAGTCATCCAAATAAGGGTGAACCAACACTCCTCCTTTCCTCAACGCCGCTGCCATGACCACCATAATCTTGGTGAACGTCCGTGGCGCTGTCGCTAACCCAAACGGCATCGTCTGGAATTGGAAATGCCCCATGGGCACTGCAAACTGAAGAAACCGTTGGTGCTCCAACCTGATCGGAATGTGCAGATAAGCCTCCGACAGATCCAAAGATGTCAGATACTCTCCCTGCCGCACCGTCGCAATGACTGACCGCAACGTCTCCATTCAAAAGTGCGACACCCGGAGACACCTGTTCACTCTTTTTAGATCCAGAATGGGCCGTAAGGTGCCCTCCTTTTTTGGCATTACAAAATATATCGAGTACCGACCGCTGCCTTGTTCTTCCGGCGGTACCGACACCACCGCTTCGAGAGCTAACAACCTTTCCAAAGTCTGCCTTACCGCCTCTCTCTTGGATCTTGTTCTGCAAGGAGACTGCACAAATGCGTCCCTCACGGGGTGTTGGAGCTTGAGCGCATAACCCTTCTGCACTATCTCCAACACCCACTGATCCGAAGTAATTTGGGCCCAGGCAGGAACGAACTCTCGTAACCGACCTCCCACCGGTACTATTCCTGCCTGGACCCCCCTCACTTCATTGCGGCTTCTTGGTGCTTGGGGACGAGGAGGCCGAAAAACCTCTGCCTGCCCCTCGGAAGCCACAAAACCCTTGCGACCTATAGGGCACCCGACCTCTCTGCACCGGGCCAAACCTAGACGGGCGAAAACGCCAAAACTCTCTCTGCTGACTCCTAGATGGCACCCCTGGACGATTCTGCTTTTGCATGTCCTCCGGCAACTGGCCCCCTTTTGATTCACCGAGATCCTTTACTAACTTCTCTAACTCCTCCCCAAAGAGGAGCTTACCTCGAAAAGGAAGCTTACCTAACCTTGCCTTGGAGGCCCCATCCGCTGCCCAATTGTGCAGCCAGAGGTACCTCCGTGCCGCCACTACCGATGCCATACTCTTAGATAGTCCCCAAATCAGATCATACTGGCTATCCAATAAATACGCCGCCCCCGATTCAATGCGGGCCACCTCCTCAGCCGCTGCGTCCACCTGCATCCCCTTCAGCCTCTGGGACCAGCGCAGACACGCCCTCGCCACCCAGGCCCCACAAATCGAGGCCTGAATTGACAAGGCATTCACCTCAAACACCTGTCTAAGCAAAGTATCTAATCTCCTATCCTGCGTATCTTTAAGAGCGGCACTTCCTTCCACCGGAATAGTCATCTTCTTAGTCACCGCCGAAACCGCTGCATCCACCTTAGGAGGTTTAAAAATGTCCTTATCCGGCTCCACCAGAGGATACAGCCGAGCCGTTACCCTAGCCCCCTTTAGGCTAGCCTCTGGCATATCCCATTCCTCCTGAATCATCTGCTTGAACACCCTATGAATTGGGAACACCCTCTGTGACTTTCTAATCGCCTGTAACAACGGATCCTCTAGAGCACTAACTATCCTCCGCCGGACCAGAGACTGGCACATTTAGAGCCTTTAGCATCTCTACAATCAAGGCCGAGAGCTCCTCTCTCCGGAACACCCGCACTATTCTCGCCTGGTCCTCTGTCTCCGCTATCTCACCTTTCTCCAAGTCCTGTTCTATATCTGACTCTTCCAACAGGTCTGATTGATCCTCCAAGTCCTGTTCCTCTCCGTCTAACCATAGTTTAGCCCTCTTGACTGTGCTACTACCTGCTGCTTCCTCTAACGCAGCCCCCGGTCACTTTGACCCCCGGATCTCCACCCCCGTGGGTCCAGCCATCCCGTATCAGACCCCCCAAGAGCCTGCTGCAGCAACGTCAAGAACTGCTGCGAAAAAATCGCCCCCAGCCCCCACTGCAGAGGAGCTTGGGGTAATGGCCCATCTGGAGCAGCCGACAGCCCCGGCATGGGCTCCTGACTTGCCTCCGGGGACATAGGGGAGTCTTTTACCACTGCAGCCTCCCCTGCAGCATTGGACCCCCCCTTTCTGAACCATGTCTGCCATGGAAGCCTCGAGGTTACAGCCTCTGCACACTCCTGCTTCAGAGACTGTCCCTCTCCGCACCCCACACAAGAGGCACCTAGGCCTATTAGGCATTAAAATCTCTCTCAAGCACCGAGCCCTGCACCAGAACACCAATGCTCAAGTGCCTGTTTACCGTTTCTTTTTTCTTTCTTTTTTTTTTAAAACAGGGCTTTCCACTGTTCCCCCAAACTAAGCCCTACCAGATAGGGTTAATCTAGGACCCCCCCCCCGGGGAGCTCTCAGGTCGGCAACCCCGGAGCCCTCGTTTCCTGCGTGCCTACACGCTGTCTGGGCCTTTTCTGCTCAAACGCAAACAAACTGGATGCTTTCTGCCGCGCGGTCAGCCGCCCCCGGCGCTTACCTCCACGCCGCCTACCGAGCGGTCTACTTGGGACACCTTCAACTTTTCCTGCGCAGGAAGATGCCAGCCCGATCTCTGCCTCACCGTCGGGCCTTCACTTCCGCCCTTGCCACCGCACATCATGGCTTCCCGAGGCACGCGGCAGCTGTGCCAGCCCCTCAACAGCTTCTGTCCCACCTCGGGGGACAGATGCCGGAGGCCCCTGCACAACCCCCTCACTCTACTCTGCCAGCGCTTCTCGCAACAGAGAAAGGGGAGAAGGGGGGCTCACCTGCACCTTTACCAATCTGTAAGGTAAATAATCACAAACGCCAATTTAAAGGGGCACAGACCCCCGATTTATCTTTTTTCTTTTTTTTTTCAAAGCTCTCTCTATCCTTAACACCTAGCTACTGCCTTAATTGTTGCTCCAGTGAGTCCCGGACCACTGGACTCACACCTCCTTCCGCTGTGTGGAGACTGAGCAAAACTGATTCAAGGAGGCGGTCCCTGGACTACTTGTACTAGGGTCACTAAAAGAGTGACATGCTCAGTCTCCAAGCTGCGGGAGGACATACACAACTCTAATGGTTCGGGACTAGACTGGAGAGACGATAAGGAACATTATGTTTACTCCTGGGAGGGAAGGTACAACCCTTTCTGGGCCTACTAGAGATGATTTCAGAGTACGGTCAGTCTCTCTTCTCCCATCCTCCCTTGGGACAGAAGCAGACCATACTTGGTTCTCATCCAAAAGAAAGGCTGATACATTTATTTCATATTCTGCCACAAACTGGCTCTAAATAAAAGTTATAAAAGCAAGGCCGCTAGATAATCTTATCACTGCAAGTGTTTTCAGCTCGAACAGCCAATGACTAGTTGATGATCTTACCCTTGAGAAGATATTTTCCAAAGAGCTGGTCAAGGACTTCTTGGCTTTGTTTTTCAGAATGTCAAGTTTGAATCGACCACTAGGAGTCGTGTTTTCTGGAATCGTGCTATTTGAAATATTTTGCTGGAAAAAAAAACAAATACATGGAATTTTTTTATTGAGAGTAAAAGATTTCAACTGTCGGACACATTAAGGGCTTACACTATATCCAAAATCTTTTTAAAAGGACTAGTATTGCTCTCTCTCTCTCCCTTTATCCTTGCTTAAATTTTCCTATTAGAAAGAAACAAATTGTAAGGCAGCATGGACCTCAGTGGAAAAGGCCTCTGACAAGGCTATGAAAGACAGTCTGGGATAAATCCAAGTTAGAAGCAATTTTGCTTTAGCATCAGTTTCTTTTCTAGCTCCTGTAAACCTTTTTTCCTTTTCCTCTAATATACAGTTCTTTTATTTGTACATTTGGTTGGCAGGCTTCTGGGATACAGTTTCCCCCGGCCTCTGCATTCCCAGTGCTAGTTGCTTGCGTTGTGCAATGAATTTGTTACCTACAGCATTCTGTATTTTTCACTGCATTGGGCATGGACCAAAATCGAGACAAGCCACTTAAGAATACTTAAATGCTATCAAAATATCATTTACTATCAACCATTCAGAGGAGGGATGTTCAAAGGGCTAAAATTTCTGATTTATTTTTGGTTCCTTTGGCCTTTTTCCCTGGATTTTCAACTTTTTTTTGTTTTGTTTCGTACATTCATGTAAATAAAAATGTGTTAATCAAATTAAAACTTTTTAACCTATTCTACTCAACTTAATGCATGTTAATTCATGGAGTTAAATTGATTTAGCGTGTACTAAATGTTTTAAGGCAGACTGATGAATACACATCCCTAATTCAGAGCCTAGCTCCGCATTAATAGCTTAATTTTAAACTATGACCAACTGGCATCTGTTTTTTCTTCCTGTTTCCCTGTGGAATCTCCCAGGGTTCAATACTCTCTCCAATCTTCCTCTTAGCACACTCACTCTTTTAGTCTGTCTTTATGTATCACTGTCAAAAAATATCAAAACCTTGCTCCTCTTCAGTATAAATATAGAGAGTCAACTGATACATTTTTACACATTGCCAGACAAGTACGTTTTCTCCCGTAGTTCTGTTTTGGAACCGTTATCAATTTATTTAGGTTCATTTTTAAGACCTTTGTTGCCTTTAATTCCATCATACTTAGAGAACACCACACAGTTTCTGAACATGCTATCTGATTTAGAAATGGTTTGCTTAGATTCTGACTGCTTTTTGGTAATGCTGGATGGGATATCTCTATACACAAGTATCCCCACAGGAGGGAGCTATACGGGTCATTAAGGAAGCCCTGTTAGGCAGAGGAGACCTCAGTGAAGAGCAGATTGGTTTTCTCATGCAACTTACTTGTCTGGTGATGTGTAAAAATGTATCAGTTGACTCTCTATTTTTATATTTATACTGAAGAAGAGCAAGGTTTTGATATTTTTTGACCATTAGAGCTGTCTTCTCTGTGTGAGGAGGTTTTTCAGATTAGTTTATCTGTTACTGGCCACTTTTTCGCCAATGAAATCCAGATGGTGGCCTAGCTAGACCCTTCTTCTGCCGATCTATTCCCTCTTAACTCGTGTCTTTCAGCGGTCTCTTCCTGGCTCGAAGATAACCAGCTCAAGCTTAGGCCCTCAAAGTCTAAGGCAATGTGGGTGACAGGCCAAGTACAGTTCCCACTGGTGGCCTCCAGGCTTCTTGGCTACACTCTGCCTTTGAACTCGTCAGGGTAGTTTCTCCAAATAGGTTAGTTTTGCGCATACCACGACAGTCATGAACCTCACTTCTAAGCCAGGGTATGTGGAGTATGATCTCAGGATGAACCCCTCTATGAAAATACTAGGCTGCCTTATCAACTCTCTATTTTCATTTAATTTGCCGTTCATCTCAGAAGAAAAACCCAGTTTCACTGCACTTATAGCCATTCATGCTATCAGATCTTTTCTAGATAAATCAACAGTACTCACGTTGGTTTTTATCCTAATCATTATTTGCCTCAATTATTGTAATTCTCTCTATAATGGTTCGCCTTCAACTTCACTCAAACATTTGCAACTTAGCCAAATTATTGCAATCAAATTAGTCACATCCTCTTGTAAATATGATCATGTTACACCCCTTTTAAAGGAATACCACTGGCGCCCAATGTCTTATCGAACCAAATTTAAGGCATTGCTACAAACTCATAAAGCTTTCTATACTGGACTTCCCACATAGATTCACTTATTCCTATATTCCTTCCAGAACTCTTTATTACCAGGCCCAAAGCCTCCTTGTCATTCCTTTCAAATATTCCATTCCTCTGGAATCTACATGACAATCAGCATTCTTCTTTCTAGGTCCGGCCCTTTGGAATTCATTACCACTATCCATAAGGACATTCAGAAAGGAACTCAAAACCTACTTCATTGAACTGGCCTTTAGCAATTACGGAGTGGTTCTCAGTTTGGGAGTCTGAGTTAACGATAAGATAAGCCGCTACTCTGCTCTCTCCTTTTCCATCTACTCCCTTCTCTCACTATCCTATATAATTTTAATATTTTTTTATATGATTTGATATTTTGTAAATTGCCTTGGCACTCATGTAAAGGGCAGTATAGCAAGCTTTTAATAACCTATAAGCTATCTACCCACTGCCTTTTCAGATCAACATCTTAACACTGGTTTTTCATTTACAAATAAAATGGATCTCAGCCATAAGGAACCTCACTTCATGAGCAGTGTTCTGCCTGCGGAAGGGACCTTTAGTAATCCAAGAAGTCTGCCTCTCAAGCCATTCATGAACCCAGTTAGAATATGATCTCAACCCAAACACTTTGTTAGGTTTCTCTTACACTCACCTGAGTAGCCTGGTTTGGCTGTTTGATCTGCAAGCCATGCCTGCAGCTAAATTAGTATTCCGCTTGCGGAAATGTGCTATCTGAAGACTACCCATGTACCAGCACCCACATTTAGGGGAGGCAATCCCGGGGACTGAAACGACGCAGAAATGTTTATATTTTCAAACGCGTGTGTCTTATGTCAACAGAAGACAAGCAAGCAGCTGCAGATAAAAAGGAGATGGGAGTCTCTGTGGATACTGTTTCTCTTATGCAGTTTCACACTGAATATATAAGAGTGTTTTCACCATGAAAACCAGAGCAAAGACCGGGATAAAAATACCTGCAGAGCTTGAAGCAAGTTGGGGCAGTTGGAAAACTGTCCTTGTGGAAGGTAATTTTATGACAGGACGCTGTCAAAGCGCACAGGCGCAGATTTTGCATCTGTATAAGACCACTTATGTGCCTTTAGAAAAATTTACCCCATCTGCTCCAAGGCAGGTGTAATTATGTGTGTGTGTGTGTGCCAGCAAGAGTCCGTGCATGTTCACTCCTCCTAGTCTTTACTCCCTGAAATGCCTATGCATGTATCGGATAAAAGTGGGAGTTATAATTTCTCTGCATTTACCTTTTAAACATTTTATGCAGCTGGAAATTTGAACACATCCTTCCCGGGGATCGAGCCACCGGCAGCAGCAGGGGCCTGCTGACTCCCGACGCCCAATCCGGGCCCAGCAAGGGACTTTTAAATTTCGCGCCTTCAGGCGCCGACATCCAGGAGCCCCCACCACCACCAGCAGCTCTCCCCTTCCCGGGGATCGAGCCACCGGCAGCAGCAGGGGCCTGCTGACTCCCGACGCCCAATCCGGGCCCAGCAAGGGACTTTTAAATTTCGCGCCTTCAGGCGCGCCCGCGACTGGCGGGCCCGCGCCTGAGGGCCCTTTGGCGTGGCCCTTAGGCGGTGGCACATCGAAAAAACCCCAAGAAGCAACAAGATCTACGTCTAGTTGGGACACATTTCCAGCTGTCTCTGTCTGTTCCCTTTCCTGAACCGCAAGTATTACGAAATGCCATAAGATGTGTAATATTTACCCAGTAACTCCGTTGCCTGTTACATGTGTCAATGTATTTTACATTGCTAGATTTTACATCTACATGTTTCAGTGCTGATTCCATACTATTGCTAGTATCACCCAACTGCTAGACCTGATTTTGTTACCAATAATACATTCGCATGTATCACTGCTAATCGTACTATTGTAGCCAGTAGCACTTTACTGCCAGATTTTACATTATATGTATCAATGCTAATTTCATACTATTGCTAGTATCACTCAACTGCTATTTTGTTGCCAAAACCCCATTTCCATGCATCAGTGCTAATCCTACTACTGACAACTGTGCCATACCTCATTACTGTCGCCAGTAATTCATCCTTACCCAAAAAGTGTGAACTTATTATTACTGTTGGCAGTATATTACTCTGTTTTGTTCTCTGCTGAGTGTCACATTGTCTCTTTATCCGCTGACGGACACAGTGCTTCATTGCTTGCTCGATGCTGTACTATTCCTGTCTTATACGCTGCCACATTGTTCCAAATACCTACTCATCGCCAGACAGTAAGTTTATACTCTGCGGATAGCCAGCACAATAGTCAATACCGGTCCCACTAATTACCCAGCAACAAACATCTCACATACTAGTTCACAAAAACATCACAAAATGCACCCATTTCTAGCCTTGGCATGTCTACACCTAGCCTCCTGGATCCCCCTTACAGCCCAAGCTTTTCACACATACACTAACCACATCCCGATACTCCACAGTGACGGGAAAAGATGGACGGAGAATCACCAACACCTCCCAAGAGAACCCAACGACACGCCTTACTCACATTTATTACACATCCCACTTCAACATCTCAAGAAGTCACATTTGGACCGTCAGCAACACCATCAAGCCCTGAAGTGTGCACTCATCAATGCAAGGTCAATACGTACAAAATGGCCAATAATTACCGATCTGGTCACAACCCATAATCTTGAT
Source organism: Ichthyophis bannanicus (assembly GCA_033557465.1). Lineage (NCBI taxonomy): Eukaryota > Metazoa > Chordata > Amphibia > Gymnophiona > Ichthyophiidae > Ichthyophis > Ichthyophis bannanicus. The sequence continues at coordinate 406,267,537 of CM066035.1, read as the reverse complement.
ATCATCATGATCACAGAAACTTGGCTATCAGAATCTGACAACGCAATCATCAACCAGATGTTACCCACAGGTTTTTCAGTCCACACATGCCATAGAACCAATCAGAGAGGAGGAGGAACACTCATTCTTGTCAAAACCTGCCTAGGCTTCCAGATGTGCAACTCAACCAGCACAGCCCACCTGGACTCCCTCACCATAACAAATAACACCTGCACGATCAACCTACTGTACCGAGCACCAACACCATCCTCAGAGGATCTTGCAACGATAATGGGCCTCGCCTGCAACTCAAACAGACCACGATCCCAGAACTGGATCCTAGGTGATTTCAACCTGCCTACGCTACATGAATCTCAAGCCTCTGCTTTCCTAGAAGCGTTACAAGATCTAGGATATGAGCAACTAGTCATTAATCCCACCCACGTCAAGGGAAACAAACTTGACCTGATCTTTGCCCCGCAGACGGATAAGGATACCACCCCACTAATACCACCTACCATAACTCCTGTGCCATGGTCCGACCACAGCCTGATCCAATTCCAGATACCTATTAACACACACAATAAAAACTCCAACAAAACCAACACTGCCCACGAACCCTCCTTGAAGCGCTTCCGCCCCTTTAATAAAGAAGAGCTTAGAGAGAAGATCCTCCCACTCCTCAACAACATACCACACGACCTAGATGCATTGGTGTCCACCTGGGACGAGAGCCTCAAGACCATTGCATGCATACCAGCCACAAATAAAACAACAACAAAGAAACGAGAGCATGCACCATGGTATACCAAAGACCTCCGAGACTCACTCAAGTGCCTGCGCAGGCTAGAGAGAAGATGGCGTCAGTCTCACTCTACGGTTGCACAAGATACTTACATCGCTCATCTAAGAGTACACCGTGATGAATTAACAAAAAAGCGGAAACAATATCATTCCGACATCTTGAAGCGGTCACTAAACAAGCCCCACGACCTCTTCAATATAGTGAAATCTCTCATAAGAGAACCTCCTGCAGACCAGTCACAGATGCCACACCCCCAGGCATACTCCAACTATTTACAGTCAAAATGGTCCAGACTACTACATCTGCAACCAACTACCTTCAACCTGAAGTGACCCAGGCTGGTACAACCTCGAACTCCGCGGAAAACAGCTCTCAGCATACCTTGCCCCAACCATCACCACTATACAAATTTGAAAAAATATCACGCAGAGAGATTGAAGACACTATCGCTGCAATCAACCCTACTACCGCACCCAATGACCCATGCCCTGCATTATGGATAAAGGAGTTACGATGTGACTTAAGCCAATATCTGAGTGAATTAATAAACCAATCTCTTACAACCGGATCGTTTCCACCAAGTCTGAAACAAACATCCATCAGACCACTGCTAAAAAATAACAAGCTGGACCCATCGAAAGTGGAATCATACAGTCCAATTTCAAGTATCCCCATGCTTGCCAAAATAATCGAAAAGTTAGTACAGCGCCAAATCCAACAGCATATTGATACTGAAGCCCCACTGGATCCCTCCCAGCATGGGTTCAGAGAAGCACATGGGGTTGAAACCCTCCTCACCAACCTATTTGACCATCTAGTCTCTGGAACCGACAAAATTCATCAAGGATTCACCCTTATATTCCTCGACATTGCGGCGGCTTTCGACTCGGTGAGTCACAAGATACTCATACAACGCCTCAGCGAGAAAGGAATTCAGGGAACAGCCCTAAAGTGGTGCAAGTCATACCTGACTAATAGATGGCAACATGTAAGGTCAGGCTCCACAACCTCCGAACCATTTTTACAAAACCAAGGTGTGCCACAGGGCTCGTCACTATCTGCATTGATGTTTAACATCTACATGCAGCCCATATGTGCCCTAGCACGTTCATTCAAGGTCAACTGTTTAGCCTACGCAGATGACATCCTCCTATACATCCCATTCAGGACTAACCAACCGGACCTCTCCCCTCTAACAAGATGTTTTGAGGCTGTAGCAAAATGGTTCAGCACACAAAACATGAGAATCAACTACAGTAAAACAGATGTCCTTTTCATCTCAAGGAACCAGGACTTCACCCCTCCACTCTCTTTAAAAATCGGCAACACAGAACTGAAAACCAAACCCACAATCCGCTACCTTGGCGTTACACTGGATCAACACCTGGATCTGAAAACTCACATAAAGAACACAGTAAAAACAGTATACATGAAAATAAAGACCTTAAAACATCTCCGACCGCTACTCGACTTCAGCGACTACCGATCGATCTATCAGGCATTAATATTACCTCATTTCGACTATGCCAACGTAATTCTACACGGTCTCCCTCAAGCAACGCTAGCTCCTCTCCAGCTTGCAATGAACACTGCTGCAAGAGTACTAACAGGGGCCTCACGGAGAGAGCACATAACGCCAGTACTGATGAACCTCCATTGGTTACCGGTTCAAGCAAGAACCCTCCACAAAGTTCTAACCTTAACTTTCAAAGCCGCAAACTCTCTGACCCCCACAGCCCTCAGCAAGATGATACATAAAGTACCACAGAACAGAAATAGAAGACCCATGATGCAAAACACCCTAGAGGTCCCAAAAGTAATGACAAAATGCACAAGAACAACAACAAATAGGGCCTTTACGATTTACGCTCCCAGAGCATGGAATGCTCTCCCTACCTCTATTCGAAATATCACTTACCTAACCCACTTCAGGAAGGCAATAAAGCAGCACCTGTTCACTACATACTACCCTGAATCTAGCCTTAGTAACCATACATATGGCCCCCCAGACAATCTCTCATTACAAGTAAACAATCAGACTCAGCATGAAAAAGGATAATCAACTGATCGCTCAGAATGTACCCCAGTGTAAATAAGATGTAGATATGTTCTGCCTGAAATCAGGTACCAGTGTGATACAATGTATAGAGTTAAGAATTGTACATAGTTTCCCCCAGTTACTTCCAAGTTGATCTCCCTGTTTATTGTAAATACAACTCAAAGTTCCTTGTGTTGTATAGTTGATGTTAAATGTAAACCGCTCTGATCTAAAATAGAGCGGTATAGAAGAACTGTTAAATAAATAAATAAATAAGTCCTTTGTAAAAATTATCCCCCAAGAGTTTAACTTTTATTTCAGATTACTGAGTACTTCACTGTTAAAGACGAAGCCTAATTATTGGAACTTTATGCGGTTTTTCAAGCGCCCTCTTGGTTTCACAAGACACCAAAAATAAGCCTTTGTGACTTGAAGGCTACGTTTTGCAGAGTGAGCCAAATAACTGACCCTCCTCTTGCTCAAGGCTCCCTTAAGCATGTCCTGGAAATCGTCCAGTATTGCTGTAAGCTACAATAACACAGTGCCCAGTCCACAGCTAGTGTTTTGTACCTAGTGATTTCGGAACTGGTCTGAAGACATCACTAAATGGCCAAATAAGCCATCTGTGACCAGAACAGAAAGACGATTGAGCACTGGCTCTATATTGATCCTGACAAATACTTAAGAAGCCTCAGCTAGTTGCCTGTACGGTAATAAGTGTGGAAAAAGTTATATTTTGACCTGATGGTTCCTGCTCCTTTGGGTTTCTGGCTAATTTGGAAATAGTGGTGAGGTCTGGCACCATTCACAACTACCCAGGGATTTTTTTCCCTGTTTTATATCCCTTCCAACACCTTTACTCATGTCACTGCAGGGATTGTCTTTAGCCAAAGGCCATGTCCCAAGGCTCTTTCTATATATAACAAAAAGTTGCACTAAAAAAACCCACTTAAATATTGCAAAAAATAGAATATCCAGTACTAAGAATGCAAGAACAAACTGTGTCAATCTTTAGCACACCATACCACTTAGAAGGCATATAATTCTTGCTGAATTCAAACGGGAGTTCAAATAACTTCATGGTGTGGAAAAATCCACATCGAACTGGTAATCATCACCGCTCCCCTTAGGCTCTTTCCAGCCATGAATATGACCACTAGGTGCCACCCTTAAGCAATGGCTACCACTAAGGACTGTGAACACTCCCTCCACAGCATCCTCAACTCCAGCCAATCCAAAGAGAAGCAGCTCATGGTCCTCTGCATGGCTGTGCACAACACTGCCCCCCAACCATTAGGCTGTTCCCAAAAAAGTGACTTTAAAATTAACTAAGGCAATGTTACGATATGAGCAAAATCAGCTTAAGGGCCCAATGCTTCCAATGTACATTTTTTACTTTTGCACTCAAGTTCCAAAATACCCCATGTCATACTGGAGTGAAGTCAAACCACAAAGCCAAAGGAACCCCTTGTATACCAGCGGCATTTCTCCTAGATGAATGTGAGTCTTCTGCTTGGCCTCACAGAGTTGTCTCAGATGGAGAATCACCAGCTCATTTTCCTCCTGATCACTGATAGGCTTCATTTTCTGTCAAAAAAGCAGATAAAACACAGTTGGATCAGGCAGCCTCTTTGTTTCCTTTACTTCTCTGATTTCCTATCAGAATAAGAGAAGGCATGACATCAGTCTCAAAACCTAGCCATCCTAATGGGAAATTTGCCACTCAATACAATAGCATCATCAATGTACGTGCCACTGAAAATCTCCAACCCAAACGCACTGCAATTTCTCCTATCCACAGATGCAAGGAAACTGTGCATGAATTACAGTTCTCTCCTTAGTATGTGCTACAGGAGAGGGGCATCTGATATTTAAAAAGGGAGATATTCCCAAAGCAATGGAGGTAGTGGTCAAAGCTTTCAGTAGCCAGAGACTCCAAGCTGAAAGGAGAGATCAAAATGTGCGTTCCAAGCTTCCTCACATGCTCTTTTAAATAGGGTTACCAACTGGCTCCAGATGCGTCAGACAGGCTTGATCCAGTCCTCGGTTTACTTCATTGCATGAAGAGAAATGTAGTTCTGATTTCTCCATTGCACTCCATAAGAAAAGCAAGACTACAAGTCCCTGCATGCAAAGCACAGTTACTTGCCTGTAACAGGTGATCTCTGGGAACAGCAGGAATAAGTCTTCACATATGGGTATCGTCGGTACCGACGGAGCCTGCGCGGGAACGCTCCCCAGCGTCCAGTAAGAAAGCTTTTGGGAGCATCCCACAGCGCCTATGCGCTGCCTTCCCGCCTTTCCCAACCGCCTCTCTCCAGTTCGAGTTTTAAAGCTGAGACAAAGAGAGAGAGAGGAAAGGAAAGATAGCTAGAGAGATACAACTCCTAGGGGAGGTGGGTGGGTTGTGAAGACTTATTCCTGCTTTTCCCAGAGATCACCTGTTACAGGTAAGTAACTGTGCTATCTCCAGGAACAAGCAGGAATGAGTCTTCACATATGGGGACTCCCTAGCTGCAGATGCCAGGGAAAGACCCCATGGTTGTGTGCCCTTGCAGAGGGCTCCACTTCCCCCGATGGATCTCTGGCATCCCACCAGGGTAGGTGGGTAGGAGTTGATTAGGAATGGAACAGGTGTTTGAGGACAGCCTGACCAAACGAGGCATCCCGGCGGGAGTCCTTGTCCAAACAGTAATGGGCTGTGAAGGTATGAACCGAGGCCCAGGTGGCCGCTCGACAGATTTGGTCGATGGACATAGAGTTTAGATGAGCCATTGAGGCTTCCATGGCTTTCACATTGTGAGATGTGACATGGCCCTCCAGAGAAATGTTCCTACTCTGGTAGGCGAACGAAATACACTGAGCAATCCAGTTGGATAGTGTTCTCTTAGAGACTGGAAGTCCTAAATGAGAAGGATCAAAAGCAACAAAGAGTTGAGAAGACTTTCTATGTTGCTGTGTTCTTTGTAAGTAGAAAGCGAGAGCTCTCTTACAATCCAAGGCATGAAGATTCCTCTCTGCATTTGATGCATGAGGTCCTGGAAAAAAAACAGGTAAATATACCTCCTGGTTCAGATGAAAAGGCGAGACCACTTTAGGCATAAAGTGTGGATTGGTCCTGAGGACTACCTTATCATGATGGAACCTTGTATAAGGTGGATTAGCCACCAAAGCTTGCAATTCACTGATGCGGCGTGCTGAGGTGACTGCAATGAGAAAAACAACTTTCCAAGAAAGAAATTTCAAGGAGGTGGTGGCTAAAGGTTCAAAAGGTGGCTTCATAAGCTGGCCAAGAACCAGGTTTAAGTCCCATGCCACTGGAGGTGGTCTAATGGGAGGTTTAGTTAAAAGAAAGCCTCTCATGAATCTTGCTATAAGAGGGTGAGAGGAAATAGGTTGTCCATTGAGAGGCTTGAGGGACGCTGCAATAGCACTCAAATGGACTCTTACTGAATTCGTTTTCAGGCCTGCATGGGATAGATGCAGGAGATACTCTAGTAGAGAATTCAGAGGTATTGCAAGAGGGTTTAGACCAGGGGTCTCAAACTCAAATTGCTTTGAGGGCCAAATGAGGACTTGTAGAGTAACCCGGGGGCCGCACAAGACGCGGCCTCATTTGCATAAGGGGCATCATTTGCATAAATATTTGCATAATGTTACCATACACTAACTTTTAGTAAACATGCCTCTTAATGAGTATAAGGAAATGGGCCGAGTAGAAGGGGGAGCTTGAACTGCAAATAGCTGATGGGGACAGGGTTTTGGAATGGAAATGGGCTGATGGGGAGGGGGGCTTGGAAAGGAAATGGGCTGTGAGGGGAGGGAGCTAGGAATCTAGGAATAGCCTAATGGTCAGAGTAGTGGGCTAGGAACAGGGAAAACAAACCAAGCAGGAGCGTCAAAGGCACAGCACAAGTCCAAACAGCTTTATTAAAAACCAAATCCTCAATGCGTTTTGGCTTGTGAGCCTTCTTTAGGGGGAAGAGCCTCAAAAGACAAACATAAACAATAAATCAAAATGAATAATCAAAAACATATATATATATTACATCAATTAAAAATTTAAAAGCCATCTATATGCAATAAAAAACCTCACATATAAAACTATAGAATGAGATAAAATAGCAAGAAAATGAAACAAATAATGACATAAATGCAATAAGGCAGAGATACTTCTACATTGTGGCATAAATGTACTAAAGGCATATATAGAATGTCATACAGTTCTAGAGAAACATGTGATCTACAATTATAACAACATGCATCCTATCATTATTGTAAAGCTAAGGAGTGATCTACTGAAAACATGTAAATCAAAGTGAAGAAAGGACCCTTTTCCAGTACCCTTACAAATAATTTAATTCTGAGGGGGACTAATCACAGAGAAAAGGAACGAGGAGGGTAAAGTAAACTAGCTTACATTGCTGTTTGTAAAAGGACAATGGTATCTCACAAGGTAGAATCTATATGAAAAAGAATAAAATCCATGAAGATTAATTTAAAAGGGACTAAAAAAGAACTTTATACATCTAAAAAAGGTGGTACAAACAATATCTTTTAGGAAAAATCGTCAAAGCTATTTAAAAAGCAAAGCGCTGCTTCTCAGATCACTGCTGAAACCAAGAGCGCTACAGGGATTAAGGCGTTTATTTAAAACCGGTGAAAGTTTGCGCCAAATATCTGGGGTCAAAGTGCAGCAGTTAACAGAAAATCAAATAATCTTAATTTAATTAAAACCAATCCTCATCTGTGGCCAGCAGAATCAACTGTCCCGCGGCCCCTTCCCGTCTGCCCGGCAAAGCATCTTGTCAGCTCCATCAGCGGCGGGCTTTTCAAGCTGCGAAGAGAAGAGTGATTTCCTTCTCGCGGCTCTGTGAAGCCTGCCGGGGCTGATGGGAATTAAATTCCCATCAGCCCCGGCAGGTTTCACAGAGCCGCGAGAGGGAAATACTACTCCCTTCGCGGCCCTGAAAGCTGCCGCTGATGGAGCTGACAAGATGTTAAATATGCTTTGCCGGGCAGACGGGAAGGGGCCGCGGGACAGTTGATTCTGCCGCTGCCACGGCGGCGGCAGCAGCAGCAGAAGCCAGGGGTTTGTTTGGTTTTTTTTTTCTTTCCTCTGCATCGCGGGCCGCACAAAGTTCTCTCGCGGGCCGCATGCGGCCCGCGGGCCGCGTGTTTGAGACCCCTGGTTTAGACCCTTCTCTGAACACCAAATGGTAAATTTTTTCCATTTGAAAGCATAGGAACGCCTAGTAGAAGGCTTTCTAGAGGCATGAATAACATCTCTGACTTGCTGAGAGAGATGAAAATCTTGAAGGTCTAGGCCCTCAGCAACCAAGCCCTGAGATGGAGCGACTGGGGGTTTGGGTGCCATAATGTTCCCCCTTCCTGGGACAGAAGGTCTGGTGCAGATCCCAAGTCCAGGGAAGGAGCTTGAGAGAGATGCAGAAGTAGAGGGTACCACACTTCGCGTGGCCAATGTGGAGCTATGAGGATCATGGTCCCTCGATCTCTCTGAAGCTTAAATAGTGTTTTGGGAATTAGGGGAATTGGTGGAAAGGCATAAAGGAAGTCTTGACCCCAGTGAACGAGGAAGGCATCCTTGGCCTGAACTCCCTGACACGGAATTCTGGAACAGAACCGGGGAAGTTTGTCATTCCACGGACTTGCAAAGAGGTCTATGTTTGGGGTTCCCCAAATTTGAAAAATTCTGGCTACCTGGTCCATGTGGAGGGACCACTCGTGTGGGAGCAGAACTCGACTGAGTCTGTCTGCCCAAGAGTTTTGAATGCCTGGAAGATATACTGCCAGAAGATGGATGTGATGCTCTCTGGCGAAGGCCCACAGTCGCAAAGCTTCGTTGCAAGGCAACAGAGAGCCAGTCCCGCCCTGCTTGTTTACATAGAACATGGCTACTTGGTTGTCTGTATGGATGAGGACCGTCCTGTAGCTGAGCAGGGAATGGAACACTCTGAGAGCTAAGAATATTGCTCTGAGTTCCAAGAGATTGATATGCAGAGAAGTCTCCTGTGGAGACCAGATGCCTTGGGTGGAGAGATCCTGCAGATGAGCTCCCCAACCCATTGGAGAAGCATCTGTTGTCAGAGTTGCTTGGGGTAGCGACTGCTGAAAAGGGGACCCCCAGCAACAGATTTGGAGGGGACTTCCACCACTGGAGAGACCAAAATAGGCGACTGGAGTTTGCTATGTTGTCTGACAGGCAACCTGATGCCTGGGTCCACTGGGTGGACAAAGTCCATTGAGCTGCCCTCATGTGAAGGCGAGCATATGGAACCACATGCACGGTGGATGCCATGTGGCCTAATAGTTATAACATCTCTCGAGCAGTTAAATGGGACTTTAACTGTATCTGGGAGGCTAACTGCACCAAGCGTAGGCAACGGACCTAAGGAAGATAGGCCCTTGCAGTTGTGGTATCCAGCAAGGCCCCTATAAACTCCAGGGACTGAGTAGGGGTGAGATGGGATTTTGGGATGTTTATTACCAGTCCCAAATACTGAAGGATACGCATTGTGCAGGTTAAAGAAGTCTGGGTCTCTGACTGGGATGGGGCTCGAATGAGCCAGTCGTCCAGATATGGGAAAACGAATATTCCTAGAGTGCGCAGAAATGCAGCTACTACTTCCATGCATTTTGTGAACACCCTTGGTGCAGAGGCCAGATCGAAAGGAAGCACCCTGTATTGGTAGTGCTTTCCTTGAAAGAGGAACCGAAGGAACCTTCTGTGTGTTGGATGGATGAGGACATGGGTGTATGCATCCTTGAGATCTAGAGAACAAAGCCAATCCTGACTCTGAAGGTATGGCAGCAGAGTACCGAGAGAAATCATCTTGAATTTCTCTTTGAATAGAAACTTGTTCAATTCTCTGAGATCTAAAATGGGTCTGTAGCCCCCTGTTTTCTTTGGAATAAGAAAATAAGGGGAGCAGAACCCTGAGCCCTGTTGAAGAAGGGGTACTTCTTCTATTGCCCTTTGGGCAAGAAGGGTAGCAATCTCCTGACCCAGAAGGTTGAAGAGAGATGTTGGAGAATTGAACTGTTTCACCATGGTGTGGGGAGGAAGGTTTAAGAAATGAAGTTTGTACCCTTCCTTTATAATGGAGAGGGTCCATTGCTCTGCTGTGATTTGCTCCCATCTGGGAGCAAATTAAGCTAACCTTCCTGGAATGGTGAGGGGCTCTGGTTCTTCCAGAGCAGGAAAGGCTAAGTTCTCTAGTTGCAAGTCAAAGGCCTTGAGGAGGCTGAGGCTGTTGGGCCGTGGGAGGCCTGGCAGCCTTTGACTTGGCCTGTTTAGGAGGTTGCTGACGCTTTGCAGCAAAACGACCTGCAGAAGATGCCTGCTGACCATAAGCAGGATATTATCTTCCCTTTTTAGAAAAAGTTGTCTTTTTGAACAATCTTTTCTTAGCAGGAGCAGAGGTAGACTTTGAAAGTCGATCCAAAGCAGAGTTCTCAGCATCCATCTGAGTGGCCTTTGCTTTCCAATCCCTGCCAAAAAGGTTTTCACCTGTACAAGGAAGATTTCCCAATTCATCTTGGACCCAGAGTTCCAAATCAGATGCTTGTAACCAAGCAATTCTGTGTGCACCTATGGCAATAGCCGAGGCTCTACTTACACACTCAAAAGAGTCAAAGGCTGCACGGTTGGAAAATTTGGAAACATCTTGGGCATGTTTAAGCCAAGTGAGAAATTCCTGCCTTTTATCTTCTGAAATAAAAGGGGCCAAAGTCTGCAGATGATCTGTGACTTCTTTTAGAAACATCCCCATATAGAGACTATAGGAATTGATTCTGGCAGCAAGCATATTAGCTTGGAAAACCCTTCTGCCAAAAGTATCAACGGTTCTGCATTCACGTCCTGGAGGATTAGATGAGTGTCTTTTTGTACTCTTTATTTTCCTCATGGCAGACTCTACCACAATAGAGTGGTGAGGAAGCTGAGACTTATGAAAGCCAGGACAAGTAGGGACACAGTACATGGTATCTAACCTACGAGAATGAGGAGAGGTAGTAAGAGGAGTCTCCCACATGCTCAACATGAGATCATAGAGAATCTCATGAATAGGTAAGGTGGCTGCTTCTTTAGGAGCCTTAGGGTATTGCAAAATATCTAATTGCTTGGCTCTAGGCTCTGACTCCGGGGCCACTGTAATGGAGAGGCCCCTAGCCACTTCCCTAATGAAGTCTTGAAAAGACACGTCTTCTGGAGGAGACATTCTTCGTTTTGAAGAATCTGACTCCTGAGGAAGAAGTACCGGTGTCTCAACAGAAGCCTCCGACTCAGAGTCTTCGGAGGAATCGAAGTATCGCCTGTCTGGATGCTCCTGTAAAGCCCAATACGCATACCGAGTGAGATCGACATCTGGAGTAAGCAGTATCGGTTCAGTACCGATGGGCATCATAGGACAGGGTACCGTTGCAGTCGACACCGAAGCCGTTGTCGATGCAATCGGTACCGGCACCGGAAACGATGCCGGTGCCGGAGTCGGTTCCAGCAACGGAGATTGTTGCAGTACCGAAGGCGTCGAAGCCTGCATAAAGCACAGTTACTTACCTGTAACAGGTGATCTCTGGGAACAGCAGGAATTAGTCCTCACATATGGTACGTCGGTACCGACGGAGCCCGAGTGGGAAAGCTCCCCAGCTTCCCAGAAGGAAAGCTTTTGGGGCCTCCCACTGCGCATGCGCGCTGCCTTCCCGCCTTCCTGACCAACTCTCCTCAGTTCGAGTTTATAGCTGAGACAATAGAGAGAGGAAAGGAAGAGAGAGAGATACAACTCCTAGGGGAGGTGGGTGGATTGTGAGGACTAATTCCTGCTGTTCCCAGAGATCACCTGTTACAGGTAAGTAATTGTGCTATCTCCAGGAACAAGCAGGAATAAGTCCTCACATATGGGGACTCCCTAGCTAAGATGCCCGGGAGATCCCCTAAAGGGTATGAGACCCTGAAAGGTTCTTCATCTTCCTATGGATCTCAGGCATCCATTCAGGGAAGGTGGGCTGGAGTTGTTCAAGAATGGAACAGGTGTCTGAGGACAGCCTGACCAAACAAGGCATCCCGGCGGGAGTCCTTGTCCAAACAGTAATGGGCTGTAAAGGTATGAACCGAGGCCCAGGTGGCTGCTCGACAGATCTGGTCAATGGACACAGAGTTTAGATGAGCCATAGAGGTGGCCATGGCCCTCACGTTGTGAGCGGTGACATGGCCCTCCAGAGAAAGGTTCTTACTCTAGTAAGCAAAAGAGATACATTGAGCAATCCAATTGGAGAGTGTTCTTTTGGAGACTGGAAGTCCTAAATGAGAAGGATCAAAAGCAACAAATAGCTGAGAAGACTTTCGATGTTGCTGTGTCCTGTGGAGGTAAAAGGCAAGAGCTCTTTTACAGTCTAGGGTATGAAGGTTCCTCTCTGCATTGGATGCATGAGGAGCTGGAAAAAAGACAGGTAAATAAACCTCTTGATTAAGATGAAAAGGTGAGACCACTTTAGGCATAAAGTGAGGATTTGTCCTAAGGACTACCTTATCATGATGGAACCTTGTGTAAGGTGGATTAGCCACTAAGGCCTGCAGTTCACTGATGCGGCGAGCTGAAGTGACTGCAATGAGGAAAATAACCTTCCAGGAAAGAAATTTCAAGGAGGTAGTGGCTAAGGGTTCAAAAGGTTGCTTCATAAGCTGACCAAGAACCAAGTTTAAGTCCCATGCCACCGGAGGAGGTCGAATGGGAGGTTTAGTTAAAGTTAAGCCTCTCATGAATCTTGCAATAAGAGGATGAGAGGTAACAGGTTGTCCATTGATGGGCTTAAGTGATGCCGCAATAGCACTCAAATGGACTCTTACTGAATTCGTTTTGAGTCCTGCATTGGAAAGATGCAGGAGATATTCCAAAAGAGAATTTCATTGGGAGTGCCTGAGGGTTAAGACCCTTTTGAGCACACCAAATGGAAAATCTTTTCCATTTAAAAGCGTAAGAACGCCTAGTGGAAGGTTTCCTAGAGGCATGTAGGATATCCTTCACTTGCTGCGAAAGATTGAAGTGTTGAAGGTCTAGGCCTTCAGTAACCAAGCTCTGAGGTGAAGAGACTTGGGGTTTGGGTGCCACAAAGTCCCCTCCTCTTGAGACAGAAGGTCTGGAGCCGCTCCCAAGTCCAGGGAGGGGGCTTGGGAGAGATGCAGACGTAGAGGGTACCACACTTGGCGTGGCCAGCGTGGAGCTATGAGGATCATGGACCCTTGATCCCTTTGAAGTTTGAACAGAGTCTTGGGAATCAAAGGAATGGGTGGAAAGGCATACAGGAAACCCTGACCCCAATGCAGGAGGAAGGCATCCTTGGTCTGAACTCCCTGACACGGAATTCTGGAACAGAACCGGGGAAGTTTGGAATTCCACAGACTTGCAAAGAGGTCTATGTCCGGGTTCCCCATTTCTGGAAGATTCTGAGTACCTGATCCATGTGCAGGGACCATTCGTGTGGAAGCAGAACTCGACTGAGTCTGTCTGCCCAAGAGTTTTGGATTCCTGGAAGATATACTGCCAGGAGATGGATTTGATGCTCTCTGGTGAAGGCCCATAATCTTAGAGCTTCGTTGCAGAGCGACAGAGAGCCAGTCCCTCCTTGTTTGTTTATGTAAAACATGGCTACTTGATTGTCCGTGTGAATAAGGACTGTCATGTTGCTGAGGAGGGTATGAAAAACTTTGAGAGCTAGAAAGATTGCTCGAAGTTCCAAGTGGTTGATATGAAGGGTGGTCTCCTGTGGAGACCAAGTGCCCTGAGTGGAGAGATCTTGGAGATGAGCCCCCCAACCTGTTTGGGAGGCATCTGTTGTGAGGGTTGCTTGGGGCAACAATGGTTGAAAGGGGGCCCCCAACAACAGATTTTGAGTGGATATCCACCATTGGAGAGGCCAAAAGAGACGATTGGAGTATGCTATTTGGTCTGAGAGAGCTCCTGATGCTTGAGTCCACTGGGTGGATAAAGTCCATTGAGCTGCTCTAATATGTAGGCGAGCATAAGGCACCACATGCACTGTGGAGGCCATGTGGCCTAATAGTTGTAGCATCTCTCTGGCAGTCAAGTGGCTTCTGGACTGAGTCTGAGAGGCTAAGTGCACTAGACGTTGGCAACGGGCCTGAGGTAGATAGGCCCTTGCGGTGGTGGTATCCAACCAGGCTCCTATGACTTCTAGGGATTGAGTAGGGGTGAGTTGGGACTTTGGCAGATTGATCACAAGTCCCAGATACTGTAGAATTCGCCTGGTGCGATCCAGGGAAGTCTGAGCCTCGGACTGAGACGGAGCTCGGATGAGCCAGTCGTCCAGGTATGGGAAGACAAATATTCCCAGGGTGCGTAGGAATGCAGCTACTATTGCCATGCATTTGGTAAATACCCTTGGAGCAGAGGCTAGACCGAAGGGAAGTACTCTGTATTGGAAGTGTTTTCCCTGGAACAGAAACCGTAGGAATTTTCTGTGGAATGGATGGATGAGTATATGTGTGTACGCATCCTTGAGATCTAGAGAACAAAGCCAGTCCTGACTCTGTAGGTATGGAAGGAGAGTGCCTAGAGAAAGCATCTTGAATTTCTCCCTGTATAGAAATTTGTTCAATTCTCTGAGATCCAAAATGGGTCTGTACCCCCCTGTTTTCTTGGAAATGAGAAAATAAGGGGAGTAAAAACCTGACCCTTGTTGAGGAAGAGGAACCTCTTCTATTGCTTTTTGGGCGAGAAGAGTGGTCACCTCCTGACCCAACAGGTCTAGGAGAGATGGGGGAGAATTGAAACTTCTCACCATGGTATGGGGAGGAAGGTTGGAGAAATGTAGTTTGTAGCCCTCTCTGATGATAGAGAGGGTCCATTGCTCTGATGTGATTTGCTCCCATCTGGGAGCAAAATGAGTTAACCTTCCTGGAATGGTGAGAGGTTCTGGATGTTTTAGAGCCAGAAAGGTTAAGTTCTCTAGTTTTAAGTCAAAAACCCTGAGGGGGTTGGGACTGTTGGGCTGTAGCAGCCCCTGCAGGTTTTGACCTGACCTGTTTAGGCTGCTGACGCTTAGGAGCAAAGCGAGCTGCAGAAGATTGTTGGCCAGTATTTGTGGCAAATCTGGCCTTCTTGTAGAAAGGCTTTTTGAAAGATTTCTTCTTGACAGGGGTAGAGGTAGACTTAGAAAGTCTATCTAAAGCAGAATTTTCTGCATCCATTTGAGTGGCTTTGATTTGCCACTCCTTACCAAACAGATTCTCACCCGTACAGGGCAAATTTCCCAACCCATCCTGGACCCAGGGTTCAAGGTTAGAGGCCTGGAGCCAAGCAATTCTGCGAGCCGCTATGGCAATACCTGAGGCTCTGCTAGCACCTTCAAAGGAGTCAAAGGCTGCTCTGTTGGAGAACTTTGAAATATCTTGGGTATGCTTAAGCAGAAGAAGGAACTCCTCCTTTCTATCCTCTGGGATAAAGGGGAGAAAATGGCGTATTTTTAATGCAATTTCCTTCAGAAACATGTCCATATAGAGCAGGGGTCTCAAACACGCGGCCCGCGAGAGACCCTTGTGCGGCCCGCGATGCATAGGGGGGAAAAAAAAAAAACGGCTTCTGCTGCTGCTGCCGCCGCTGCCGTGGCCGGCAATAGCAGCAATATCGCAAGTCCCGCGGGCTCCCCCCCACCCGGCAGATCCCTTCCTGCTTGCCTGCCAATGCTGCCAGTTCTCCGCTTCGGCTTTCAGAGCCGCGAAGGGAGAACTTCTCCCTCGCGACTCTGTTAAGCTCGCCGGGGCAGATGGGAAATTTCCCATCTGCCCCAGCGGGCTTAACAGAGTCACGAGGGAGAAGCTCTCCCTTCGCGGCTCTGAAAGCCGAAGCGGAGAACTGGCAGGCAAGCAGGAAGGGATCTGCCGGGTGGGGGGGGAGCCCGCGGGACTTGTGATATTGCTGCTATTGCCGGCCACGGCAGCGGCGGCAGCAGCAGCAGAAGCCGGGTTTTTTTTTAAGTTTAATTTTCCCGGGGGGGGGGGAGGGAGCAGGACTTGATGGGGGGGGAGCAGGACTTGATGTGTGGCTGGGGGGGAGCAGGACTTGATGTGGGGGGGGGAGCAGGACTTGTGGGGGGGGAGCAGGACTTGATGTGGGGGGGGAGCAGGACTTGATGTAGGGGGGGAGCAGGACTTGATGGGGGCTGGGGGGGGGGGTAGTACTGAAAATGGGGTGATGGGGGTTAGGACTGGTAATGGACAGATGGGGGTTAGGACTGGAGGTGGTCTGACTGGGGGCCTAAGACTGAAAATGGGGTTATGGGGGGGCTAAGAATGAAGATGGGGCGATGGAAGGGTTAGGCCTGGAAGTGGGCTGTTGGGGGGCTTAGGACCGATAATGGGCTGGGGGGGGGGCTAGAACTGGTAATGGACTGGGGGGGTGCTATGACTGGAAATGGGCCGAGTAGAAGGGGGAGCTTGAACTGCAAATAGCTGATGGGGACAGGGTCTTGGAATGGTAATGGGCTGAGTGGAAGGGGGCTTGGAATGGAAATGGGCTGATGGGGAGGGGGGCTTGGAAAGGAAATGGGCTGTGAGGGGAGGGAGCTAGGACTCGAAATGGGCTGATGATGCGGGGACTAGAAGGGAGCGGATGCTGGGTTGGGCAGGAGCTAGAAGGGAGTTGATGTTGGGGGACGATTAGAATGGGATGGGGCTGGGAGAGTGAAATGGAGAGGGGAAATATATTTTGTGTGGGAGGGAAGAAAAATCTACAATTGGCCGGGTATTGGGAGAGTAAGTGGGGATTGAGGATGGAGGGGTAAAATTTGAGTGGATGAAATAGGAATGAGGAAAGAGCAAAAGGAGAATGATTAGTATGTTAAAGCAGATGTAGAGAGAATGGAAAAAAACTAGGAAAGAAGAAAGGAGAAATGGACAGCAGACGATGGAGAGTTAGCAGAAGACACAAAGAAACCAGAAGAAAGTGACTGGAACAATTGCAATTGAAAAAAAAATGCACAAAAGGTAGAAAAATATCTCTTTATTTTGAATTTATTAACTGAAATATGTCAGCTCTTGGAAATGTGCATCTTTAACGTCTGCACTTTATTTAATACAAGAGGAAATCAATGTATAGTTTTATTTCTACAGTGTTGTACATTCTAAGTTTGGATTTTGGGGTTCCCAGTTTAATTGTCTTCCTGTTTCTAAATTGTGATTCCTTGTTTGGTGATGGTGTATGTTCTGCATGTGTAACTGAGCTGAGGTATTCTGTTTATGTAATTCCTATTTGACATTGCCACTTGTTCTCTTTCCCGAGTAGGTCATGTATTGTTATTCTCTGAAATGTGTTGATTTAATATTTGCAGTGTTGCCTTTTGATAGTTAGGGTATGGTGCTTTGTGAGTCCTGGTAGTGCTGTTAGGACACGGCAGGTTTGCTATGGGTTCTAAATGGGCAGTGTTTCTAGTAGTTCCTAATGTGCCTGGCGGTTGGCACTGGTTTATAGTAATGTAGAAATCTTTTAGTCTTTCTTTATCCATACACTCATTAAGAGGCATGTTTACTAAAAGTTAGTGTATGGTAACATTATGCAAATATTTATGCAAATGATGCCCTTATGCAAATGATGCCCTTATGCAAATGAGGCCTGCGTCTTGTGCGGCCCCCGGGTTACTCTACAAGTCCTCATTTGGCCCTCAAAGCAATTTGAGTTTGAGACCCCTGATATAGAGGCTGTATGAGTTGATTCTGGCAATAAGCATACTTGCTTGGAAGATTTTTCTTCCAAAAGCATCCAGAGTCCTACATTCTCTTCCTGGGGGAGTAGAAGAGTGTCTTTTAGTACTCTTGATCCTTTTCATAGCTGACTGCACCACAATGGAGTGGTGCGGGAGCTGAGTTTTTTGAAACCCAGGAGAAGGGGGGACACGATACATGGTGTCCAGACGACGAGAATGTGGAGATAGGGTGAGAGGAGTCTCCCATAAGTCCATCATGTGATCTTGAAGAATTTCATGGATGGGCAGGGTGACTGCCTCTTTGGGAACCTTAAAGTATCCTAAAATGTCTAACTTTTTTGCTCTAGGTTCTTTTTCAGAGGATACAGAAATAGAAAGACCTTTAGCTACTTCAATGATGAAGTCTTGAAAGGATAAATCCTCTGGAGGAGACATTCTCCTCTTTGGAGAAGAGGGCTCCTCAGGTAGAGTAAGGGATACTTCAGCAGAGTCATCTGATGAATCAGGATCATCAGAAGACTCAAAGTATCGTCTGTTTGCTTCCAGGGATCGATAAGCGTATCAACCGGTATCGACATCGGGGGTACCCGGAACCGGATCGGTATAAACCCCGGAACCAGGAACCGGAATCGGTATCCTGGTCGATGTGGAAGGCATGGGTACCGGTATCGGTTGTGGTACCGGAACCGGAGTCGGTACCGCAGGGTGCGGTACCGAGGGTGTCGCAGCCTTAATAAAAGCCAGAATGGCCTGCTGCATGGATTGAACTGTATGATCCATGGACGCCACAACTGTCTGGATGTCGGTACCGGATGATTGAGCCGGTACCCCAGAACAGTCTAACAGGTGATCGGTCGAGGCCGTGCCATCGATGTCAACCTGTAACCCCATAGGAGGAGCTTTGGAAGCCGGAGCTTCCCGCAGGGGTTGTTTGGCTGGGGCAGAGTCCTCAGGGTCAAGCCCAGGGGTATCTCGATACTTAGAGGGAGATTTGCCCTTTGAGGACCTGCCAGAGGAATGTTTGGTTACCTGAGATCCATCAGGAGAGGAAGACCTGGAAGATGTCGATGCTGGAGTATCTGTAGAAAACAGCATGTGAAACTTGGCTGCCCGGTTCTGTAAGCCACGTTTAGACATCAAAGAACAGGATGGGCAATCCGGAATGGAATGGTCAGGCCCCAAACATTTAAGACACCATTCATGGGTGTCTGTGACTGAAATAGTACCGCTGCACTTGGTGCATTTTTTAAACCCAGAGGCTTGTTTCTCCATGAGGGAGAATTAGTGAAGGCCTAAAGGCCTCACAGAACTAACACACCAAGTGAGGAAAAAAAAGACGATTTTTTTTTTTTTTAAAATAAAGGAAAAAAGACCGGCGGTACCGGTCTGGAATCGGGGAAGGCAGACACGCGGCCACAGAAATAAATTAAAATAACAACTTCTTCAGTGGTGACAGGAACACGACCTGCTGGCTCCGCGGAAAAAGAAGAACTGAGGAGAGTTGGTCAGGAAGGCGGGAAGGCAGCGCGCATGCGCAGTGGGAGGCCCCAAAAGCTTTCCTTCTGGGAAGCTGGGGAGCTTTCCCGCTCGGGCTCCGTCGGTACCGACGTACCATATGTGAGGACTTATTCCTGCTTGTTCCTGGAGATACGCTGTTAGGGTGCGCTGCATGGACAGAATCTTCTGATCCATCGACGCCACCGGTACCCCAGAACACGGCAACAGGTGATCTGTCGAGGCCGAGTCATCGATGTCAACCTGTGACCCCATAGATAATGCTTTGGAAGCCGTAACTTCCCGCCAGGGTAATTTTGCCGGTGCGGATTCCTCGAGGACAAGCCTGGAGGCATCTCGATGCTTAGAAGGAGATTTGCCCTTCGAGGACTGGCTGGATTTATGTTTGGTTACCTGAAATCCATGGGAGGAAGAAGCAGCCCTGGAAGACGTCAATGCCACCGAGGCTGCATCAGAGGGAAACAGGGTACTGAGCTTGGCTGCTCGGTTCTGCCGACCTCTTTTAGACATCATGGTACAGGACACACAATCCGTGATGGAATGGTCAGGACCCAAACATTTTAGACACCAATCATGGGTGTCGGTGACAGAAATAGTACCGCCACACTTCGTGCACTTTTTAAACCCGGAAGCGGGCTTCTCCATGAGGAGAAAAAATGTTCAGGCCTAAGGCCCAAACCGCAAATGCACAGTTGAAGAAAGAAGTTTTTTGTTTTGTTTTTTTGTATAAGAAAGAAAAGAAAAGACCGGCGGTACCAGTTTGACGTTGAAGGAGGCAGACGCGACACAGAAAAATAAAGAAAAAAATAAAGAATTCTTCTGCGGTGACAGGAACACGACCTGCTGGCTCCGTGGAAAAGAAGAACTGGAGAGAGGCGGTTGGGAAAGGTGGGAAGGCAGCGCGCAGGCGCTGTGGGATGCTCCCAAAAGCTTTCTTACTGGACGCTGGGGAGCGTTCCCGCACAGGCTCCATCGGTACCGACAATACCCATATGTGAAGACTCATTCCTGCTTGTTCCTGGAGATTGGGGTAAACACAGGACTGGATCACGCCTGTCGGGCACATCTGCAGCCAGTTGGCAACCCTACTTTTGAAGCGATGAAAAGGCTTTTGGCACTGCACAGACAAAACTTTGAGCTATTACTATCCAAAGACAGCCTGGCTATGTAGAACGGCTATTTCTGAAAGCCTGGTTAGTAATAGCAGCAAAACTGTTTGCAAAGAGAAACAGACAGCATCTTTCTGGAGTACTTCATGCAATCTGCAGCCAATTCCTAAGGTTAAAATGTTGATGGCTTAGCTCTCTCCTTTTTCGTTCTCAAAGTCAGTCAAGATCGCAATATGCATTTGGAGTATATAGTGAAAAAATTTGTTTTGTTTTATTTCAATGGGGGTTTTCATTTTTTTCATCTTCGGGTTTTTTTTTCTTTTTTTAATAGTCCACCCTATTGTGCAATAATGCCTAAAGTTTGCGTATGTGAGAATAGTGCAGGCTATTGCACGACTGGGCACACTATTGTCGCTTTCATTTCAGAACTAGAGCACAACCCTAGTATGCACACCAGTTAGTTCATTGAGGCTGAACCCATTCTCCGTATCTTTGGTTGGGTGGAGACCTTATTAACCTTCCAAGTTCATCCCCACTACTCTTCCCAGACCCCTCCCCTTAGCACCAAGCCTGTCCCCACTCGTCTCTCTCTTTCTCCCCTTCCCAGGGCTGGCAATTACGCAAACCAGGCAATTGCCTAGGAAGGTAACTTCTGGTGGGGGGGGGAGCAGAGAGCAGGGCATTCAATGCTCAACAATAGATTTTGACAACCATGGGGGCCATAAAGCTTAAGGTTTGCCTAGGAAGCCAACTTCTTGAACCAACTCTAGGGTCGGCTCTGCTCCTTCCAGTCCCCACCAGTCTCTTTCTCTCTCCTTCCCTCTGATAGTTTCCCTCCGTTTCTCTCCCTCCGCCCCCCCTCCCCACCCCAGCCTCTCCCTCGCTTTCTCTGTTCTGTGTCTTCATGACCCCTTCTAATAGTTTCAGAGCTCCCAGAGGTCTATGGTCCAGAGATTAGAAAGCTCTGCGCTATATTATAGCGCAAGTCCCTGGCTTTAGGAACTGAAGAGATACTGTGTCAGAACCGCAATTGGAAACACGGCTTTTTATGAGGGGGGTACTTAGTGATACTGGGTAGCAGCACCTTTTTCATTACCTACTAAAATTGATCCATGGTCCTCATGTATTAATGAAAGAGCCCTGCATATGAATACTGGCACCTTTTGAATTTGTGTATATATAACACAGTAGCTCTATACAAGGACTTGTGCCTACATAAAACACAACTCATTACTACAATGAAATTTGATTTTAGAACATAAAACTTAAGAACATCAGCAAAAATTTCTGAAAGATAGATAAGGTACAGCGATCTCATATATGTAGCAGACAAGGGCGGAAACAGGGGAGAAAGACAGACAGAGGAAGAAGAAAGACGACGACAAGAGGGAAGAGAGGAGAGACAGCAAAGAGTTTTATTCAATAACGATTTTTTTCTATAGGAAGAAAACACTAAAAGGCTTAGAAGTGCGCACAACCCAAAAAAGTTTGGTTCTTGCTCGTTTTCCCAATTTTCGGACTTTTTTTTCATGTTCAGGTCACTTAATTGTCCTTTATGTGTACACTTTATGCACACTAGAGGTTTAAGGGGCATGTTAAGGGGTAAACCGTGCTAACCATCAGTGCAGGGGTCAGCACACAGTAAGCACATCCCACAAAAGGTTAGCATGGGGCCCCACGCTAAAAGTCCTGTACTAGCAGGTTAGTGCGTGGATGGGTGGAGACATGACGGGTTGGAGCGGAATGTGGGAACTGACGGTGCATCACACACTGTGATTCTTGCCGCTACAGTGGATGCACTTGACACCACCTCGAAAGATGGCATTAGGTGCACCCATGTGCTGGGTTACCATAGTGCTGCATTTTAACATGCCAAATGGCAGGAGGATGCACGCACCTGCCCTCTGAAGTTGGCGTGCTGGTTTTGCAGCCTGACTACGTGCTACCAATGCGCCTTTTAGTTAACATGCAGACTGACTGTTCAAGTGTCAGTTTGCAGCTATACATACATACATACACACTTTATATTTGTAAGTGCACAAATGAACCAAAATGTGCACAGGCGAATGCACACCACTAGAAAGGCTCTTTTTTGAACAAGGCCCTAAAAAGAACTGCAAATAGTCCCTGCTCAACCTACATTACCTGAACACGCTCAAAAATGTCAGCCTGCTCGTTGTCTGTCAGCAAAGACAGCTGCCTCTGGATGACCAGCTTGGCTCTTGGTGGGTAAAGGCCTTAAAAAAATAAGTTTGCAATTAATATCTTAGTTACAAAAACTAAATTGATGATTATTAGAGCTCTGTACAAAGTAAAGGATTTACCTCCTGACAGCTTTCAATTATGTAGATCTCCAGGGGGAGGGGGGTTCAACTAGACCTCTATAAGATTAGGTATCACTGATTAGCTCATGTCACTGGACAGAAGACACAGCTCTTGGGGGTTTGCCTCCATCATTGTTCACATACGTGGATAACACTACTAATGGTTTCTCCACAGTCACCAGCACTAGTATAACTAGCTATTCAATTTAAAACCACTAGTTGGTATTTGCCCTACATATATTATAAAGAACAATCCCAAATCCAAAGTGCAAGGGGGCATCTGAGTGTTCTGATCATGTTGAGATCTCATGAAATATATTGTTGTTACCAAAGCAGTCCATAGTGCAATGTTAGTTGGAAATTACCATCACGGTTTATTCCTTGAAGAGCACTCAGAGGGTAATTTTATAAACCATATTTGCACATGATACAGTGACATAGGTTCTTATAAAATTAGGTCATGCCTAAAAGTATACGCAGTGCAAGCCAGTGCTTACTTGTACAGTAAAGCGTGCTCAGGCACAGAGCTGCGATTTCCATGCGCATTTTATAAGACATACACATTTACGTATAAAGTACGCACTAACATTTACACCTGTGCAATTGCTGCAGGATTTGTGCTGGTATTGTATATACACAAAGGCGCCCATTTGTCCTCCTAAATTAGGCTAAAATTAGGTGCCTCCCAGGTGTATTAGCCTAGATACTCTGTTATAAAATTACCCCCACAGGGCGGTACAACAGGTCAGGGGTACATAGCATCTACAGAGCAGGTAGGGCACGTAGGGGCCAGGTAGCGTTGGGTACAGCGTGCGCCAAATGTGCTGCAGTAAAAAGCATCATGTGCTAAAATGTGCTCACATTAAAAATCCCATGTTAACCGAAGAGCCCGGGTTGGGACAGAGACTGGGAAATATGGAGGTAGAGCGTGCAAATCATGAGCAGCCGAGCATTTCTGGTGTGTGCTCCCACTTAGCTTGAGTTCACTTATCGCCACCTCAATGGGCGGTGTTAAGTGCACCTGCGCTGATTGCACTGCACCAAACAGCAGGAGCACAGGCGTAGAGTGAAGCCAAGACCAGACCAAGCTAAAAATGTGCCTTGTGTGACTAACTGATCTGGTGCCCCCTCTCTACCCAACCACGTTCAGTAACTCACTCTTTCAGCTTCCCGGAAGCCTAATGATGATATCGGAGCCTCCTTATGTGCCTGCGCCCTGTGTGGCTACACCGCTTGCACAGCTCTTGGTACAGCCCCGAGTGATGCCTCCATTCTCTAGCACAGGTCGAGCACCACTCCTATGCTCATTTCTGGGGCCAATCGCATACTACTGGTGCAGATCTTACTAAACATGCTCCTTAAAATAATATCCATGAAAGACATAGGAATACATTTGTATGATGTGCAGGACAGACTACAGCATAACAGATATGCATCTAGCTAGGTGCAAACATAATTAACATTAGTTTTTTGTGATACATTTTATAGTATCCTCACTATTAGATTACTGTAGAATTCAGATGTTAGCTTGCAGGACATGCATATTTAGGGGACAGGCTGCTGGGCATCTAATGTCGAGAAGGCAGTTTTATTGATGGCACTGAATTCATTGCACTTTCCAGTTTTTTGAGGCCCATGGAACTGGTGCTATATTTGCAGACAGGCTGAGTACAAGCTCCCTGAAAGTGGGACAACTAGGTTGCAAGTGAGATGCACAGATTTGGGTTTGAGATCTAGGGTAGATAAGGCCTTGCCAGCTGTTTATAGTGAAGTCTTTACATATAAATTAGATGTACATCTCTGAAACTTCTATTTGCTTTCTGTAAATGTACAAATTCCTTCCCATTGTTATCACAGTCATGGTCATGGGAAGGACATTTAGCGATATTCAGCATACAATGCTGATCAATCCTAGAATTCGCTACCTCGTATATAGAAAAAGACCCATTTTTAAAAAAATTTTTTAAAGTACTTGCTTACTTTCTTGATTGCAAAAATGACGCTAGTTACAGCCAACAACATATTCCAACTATTCATCGGTTGTGAGGGAGTTGGAATCATATCCTTCCTACTAATCGGTTGATGGCACGCCCGAATAGATTCAAACTCATCAGCTATACAAGCTATCGCATATAACCGAATCGGAGACATCGGACTAATTATAGCAATAGCATGATTTGCAATAAACTCAAATTCATGAGAATTCCAACAAATATTTTTAACTAACACAAACGCCTAATCCTTAACAGGCCTAATCCTTGCCGCAACAGGAAAGTCTGCTCAATTCGGACTACACCCATGACTACTAGCAGCAATAGAAGGCCCAACACCAGTTTCAGCCCTACTCCACTCAAGCACAATAGTGGTAGCGGGCACCTTTCTATTAATCCGACTTCATCCATTAATAGAACAAAATCAGACTGCACTCACGACATGCCTATGCTTAGGAGCACTAACAACCCTATTTACCGCAACATGCGCTCTAACACAAAATGATATCAAAAAAATTGTAGCATTATCAACATCCAGTCAGCTAGGCCTAATAATAGTCACACTAGGATTAAACCAAACGCAACTAGCATTCCTTCATATTTGCACACATGCCTTTTTCAAAGCAATACTATTCTTATGCTCAGGTTCAATTACCATAGCTTAACGGATGAACAAGACATTCGAAAAATAGGCGCTATCATAACCACACTACCAACATCATCCTGCATTACTATCGGGACCCTTGCACTAATAGGTATGCCATTCCTAGCTGGATTCTTTTCAAAAGACGCAATCATTGAAGCCATAAACACATTAAACACAAACACATGAGCCCTTACTATTACCATAATTGCAACAATGTTCACATCAATCTACAGCCTACGAATCATTACATTTTCACTTACAGGACATACACGAATATCATCAATCCAACCAATTAATGAAAACACAATAATAAACCCAATTAAACGCCTAGCATGAGGTAGTATCCTCACAGGATTCCTAATTACAACAACCATTGTTCAACCAAAAACACAAGTAATAACAATACCAATAACATCTAAATTAGCAGCAATACTAATCACAATTTCAGGGTTAATAATTGCCATAGACATCCTCACCTCATCAAATAAACAAATAAATAAGGCACATCTATTCACAACATCACTTGAATTCTTCCCCATAATTATTCACCGAACATACCCAAAAGCAACCCTAATGCTTGGACAAAACATTGCAATGAGCCTAATTGACCAAACTTGGTTAGAGCGCACTGGACCTAAAGGCCTAACAACCCAACAACTGCCCCCCATCAAAATAATTACAAACTTACAACAAGGGTTGATAAAAACATCTCTCACAATTTTCCTATTTACCTTTTTAATCGCCCTTTCTATTTAACTGCACTAACAGCCCGAAACGTACCCCAACGAATCAACTCTAATACCACGAACAAAGTTAATATCATCATATCACCCCCGTTCTGAAACATCTGCACTGGCTGCCGGTGCAGTGCAGGATATCCTTCAAGATTCTAAAGATGACCTACAAAGCCATCAACAAGTGCTCCTCCTCCTCCCTCACTGATCTCATCCGAACCACCCCCTTTCAACACAGCAAGGAGATCAGCGGCCATCAATACCCTCACACTCCCGAAGGCGATCACCGGATGCTCTCAGGCCATGAGAAACAGAGCCTTCACCTTCTATGCCCCCTCCTGTTGGAACGCCCTTCCACCGTCCATTAGAGTCATCAATGACCTCTCCCAGTTTAGAAAGGCACTGAAGCACCACTTGTTCCTCCAGTGCTACACCGAACCAAATGACTTCTCCCAGCCTCTCACACTCATGACCCAGGCCAGCACCTCCAGCACAACCACCTTACTCACCTCCAGCCCCTGCCTTCAATAGTCCCAACCAAACCCTCCTTCCTGTGTACAGCTGACCCCACCTGTAGACAATGAGGAACTGTTACCAGAGAGAATGTAGAATGACGATATTAACATGTAAACAATTCTGAGCAGCTCATAACAGCCTGCTACAGCCAAAATGTATATAGTTATCCTGTAGACAATGAGGAACTGTTACCAGAGAGAATGTAAATATTGACGATATTAGCATGACAATTCTGAGCAGCCTATAACAGACTGCTACAGCCAAAAATGTATATGTTGTTGTTAAGTGCCGTCGAGTCAGAGTCGACTCATGGCGACCCTCTGGATAGCTATCCTAAATTGTGTTCGGTCTTCAGTCAGGCGGCTCATTGTTGACAGACTGGTACCCATAGCTGCTGTTATTGTATCGATCCATCTCATTGCTGGCCTTCCTCTTTTGCGTTGTCCTTCTATTTTGCCAAGCATGATGTCTTTCTCTAATGATCTCTCTCTTCGCATGAGGTGTCCAAAGTATGAAAGTCGAAGTCTTGTCATCTGAGCTTCTAAAGAAAGCTTAGGTTTGATCTCCTCTAGTACCGACTGGTTTGTTCTTCGGGCAGTCCATGGTATACACAGTATTCGCCGCCAGCACCATAAGTCAAAGGCATCAATTTTCTTCCTGTCTGTCTTTTTCACTGTCCAGCTTTCACATCCATATGATGTTATTGAAAATACCATGGCTTGAACAAGTCGAATCTTTGTATGGAGAGAGACATCTCTGCTCTTGAGAATCTTATCTAGGTCTTTCACAGCCATTCTGCCAAGAGCAATGCGTCGTTTGATTTCTTGACTGCTTGTTGCTTCTTTATTAATAGTTGATCCAAGTAGGTTTTTTTTATTTTATTTATTTATTAGACATTTGTTATACCGCTTAGGCCAAAAGGCATTAAAGCGGTTTACAATACTATCATTTGAGGAAATAGGAAAGGAACGCCATTATTAGATAGGACAGAATAGACGAAGAAACAGGCAAACAGATAAGAAGAGGAGATAAATAGAAACAGCAAGTTACCACGAATGCAGGCATCATGATCCAAACCATAATGCATCGCCCCGGTCCAACGCCTAAGGGCCACGCCAAAGGGCCCTCTGGCGAGGCCCGCAAGGCACGGGCGCGCCCTGAAAACGGCGGTTTTTATGCCGCTCAGCATTCCTGGCCTCAAGGAGGAAGGGGGAGCTCCTGCTCTCACCCCCGATGGAACAGCCTCACTCCCGCTGTGCTGAAAACGGCGGTTTTTATGCCGCTCAGCATTCCTGGCCTCAAGGAGGAAGGGGGAGCTCCTGCTCTCACCCCCGATGGAACAGCCTCACTCCCGCTGTGCTGAAAACGGCGGTTTTTATGCCGCTCAGCATTCCTGGCCTCAAGGAGGAAGGGGGAGCTCCTGCTCTCACCCCCGATGGAACAGCCTCACTCCCGCTGTGCTGAAAACGGCGGTTTTTATGCCGCTCAGCATTCCTGGCCTCAAGGAGGAAGGGGGAGCTCCTGCTCTCACCCCCGATGGAACAGCCTCACAATTTCAATTTCTTCTCCTTCAACGATGAACCTGTTGATTATGCCAGTTGTCATGATCTTTGTCTTCTTTACATTAAGGTGCAGGCCCATTTTGAGACTATGTTCTTTGATTGTGAGAAGCAAATGTTTCAGATCATCTTCACTTTCAGACAGTAATGTAGTATCATCAGCATAGCGAAGGTTGTTGATGAGTTTTCCACCAATCTTCACACCTCTGTTGTCTTCCTACAATCCTGCTTCTCTGATGATTTGTTCTGCATATAAATTAAACAGGTAGGGGGAACGTATGCAGCCTTGTCTTACACCTTTGCTTATTTTAAACCATTCTGTTTCTCCTTGTTCCGTTCGAACTGTTGCTTCTTGATCAATGTACAAATTGCGCAAGAGAACGATCAGGTGTTCTGGTGTACCCATGCTTCTTAATGTGGCCCAGAGTTTCTCATGGTTTACACAGTCAAAAGCCTTGCTATAGTCGATAAAGGACAAATAGATATCCTTTTGGTATTCTTTAGTCTTTTCAAGGATCCATCTCACATCCGCAATGTCTCTTGTTCCTCGCCCTTTCCTGAACCCTGCTTGCACTTCAGGTAGTTCTTGTTCCAGGTATGGTTGTAGTCTCCTTTGAATAATCTTCAGTAGAATCTTGCTGGCATGTGGGATCAGAGCGATTGTTTGATAATTTCCACAGTCAGTTGGATCACCTTTCTTTAGTATTGGTATAAACACAGATCTTTTCCAGTCAGTTGGCCATGATGTTGTCTTCCATATTTCTTGGCAGAGCCTTGTAAGTATGGTAACAGCTGCATCAGATTGCTGCAATACTTCTATAGGAATGCCATCAATGCCTGTTGCTTTGTTCTTTGATAAGGCTTTCAATGCTGCTTCAACTTCTTTCATCATCAATGGTTCCCGATCATAAGGTACAGGTTGAAACGGCTGTTGGTCCACTTGATCTTTATCATATAAAAACTCTGTATATTCCTTCCACCTTTTCTTGATCTTCTCAGCATCATTCAACATAGAACCTTGAGCATCTTGTAACATTCCAATTCGAGGCTGGAACTTTTTCTTTAACTCTCGTAGCGTTAGGAAAGCTGATCTTGTTCTTCCTCTAATAGTTTCTGCTTCTATTTCCTTGCATGCGTCATTGTAGTACTTTTCCTTGTCCTGTCTTGCTGCACGTTGGAAATCTCTGTTGAGGTCTGCGATTGTCTTTCTTTCTCCTCTGGCTTTAGCTTCTCTGCGTTTCTGGGCAATTTTCAGAGTTTCTTCCATCATCCATTTTGGTCATTTTTTCTTTTTCACCTTTTGTAGAGACTTCTCGCTTTCTTCCAACACAACCTTCTTGATGTCATTCCATAACTCTTCCGGAGCTCTGTCATTTGTATCTAAAGCAGCAAATCGATTTTGCAGGCAGTCTTTAAATTCCAGTGGTATATTCTCAAGGTCATATTTTGCTGCATTCATGAGTGGTTTGCTCTTTTTCAACTTTAGCTTGAGTTTGCATACTAGTAGTTGATGATCTGTACCACAGTCAGCTCCAGGTTTTGTCTTGGTTGATGTTATATAGCTTTTCCATCGTTGACTTCCACAGATGTAGTCAATTTGATTTTTATACAATCCATTGGGTGAAGTCCATGTGTACAGTCGCCGCTTGTGTTGCTGGAAGAAGGTGTTTGAGATGAATAGATCATTGGTCTTGCAGAATTCTATCAGTCTTTCTCCAGCTTCATTTCTGTTGCCAAGTCCATATTTTCCAACTACTTTGCCTTCTTCTTTGTTGCCAACTTTTGCATTCCAGTCACCCATGACTATCAAGATATCCTGTTTGCATGTTCTGTCAATTTCAGCTTGTACTTGTTCATAGAACTCTTCAATTTCATTCTCTTCTGCAGCTGTTGTTGGGGCATATACTTGAATTATAATTGTGTTGATAGGCAATCCTCGTAGACGAACAGAGATTAAGCGTTCGCTGACTGCATTGTATTTCATTACAGTTCTTGCAAATTTCTTCTTTATTATAAATGCAACACCATTTCTTCTTTGTCTTTCATTTCCAGCATAGTAGACCATGTGATCATCTGATGCAAAGTGCCCGATGCCAGTCCATTTCAGTTCGCTGACACCCAACAGATCAAGTTGTACACGTTCCATTTCATTCTTGACCACCTCCAACTTCCCTTGGTTCATACTTCGTACGTTCCATGTTCCAATGTGTAAGACATCTTTACAGCTTCTGACTCTCATTTCATGTGCAGCTTCATCAGCAGTCAGACTTCCCGAGGGCTTTGATCCAACCACATCATAAATGCTGGCTTTACTCTGAAAAGTCTTCAGCTCTTCCCCAGTAGCTAGTTGAGTGCCTTCCGGCCCGGGGGTCTCATCTTCCAGCACCATAGCACAATTTGTTTTGTTGTAACTATCCATTGGGTTTTCATGGCAAGATACAGAAGTAGATTGCCGGGCCTTTCTTCTGCGCAGTTTAAGTTTGGTGTTGTTGCCATTGTCACAAAAATGTGATCCTCCGCCGTCAACACTATCCCATTCTGCTGCTGCCCAGATGGGTGGTTTGTCTTAGTCTGGCACCTCAGCTGAGACCTGTCCATCTTGGGAGACCCTGCCAGTAGTTAAACTACCGATAGTTTAGCTCTCAGCATCACTGATGCACGCAAGCCCTCACAGCACGACAAGCTGCAAACCAAGTGAGAGAAAAAATGTATGTATAAAAATGTATATATAGTTACCCTGTTTAACCCTGTATAAAGAACCTATTTACTTTAAGTCCATTGTGGCCCTACCTACACTGGACAAATGCTTTACTTGTAAACCGCACACATCTCAAATAGCGCGGTATAAAAGAAACATAAATAAATAAATAATAATGCTACTCAACCAGAAATCAATAATAACCACCCACCTTAAGAATACAGCACGGACACTCCCACCCAAATGCTTCGAACCAAACAAAACTCTGAGGTACTTACTTCATCAACAGTATCAACCAACAAATAACCAAACACCAACGCACAAATATACCCTACTACATAAAAAATAACAGACCAAACCCCTCATGCCTCAGCATAAGGTTCCGCCACCATCGCTGCTGAATAAGCAAAAACAACCAACATCCCACCTAAGTAGATTAAAAACAACATCAATGACAAAAAAGACAACCCAACTATAACCAAAATTAAACAAGCCCCAGCAGAAGCCACAACTAACCCTAATGCACCAAATTAAGGAGATGGATTAGATGCGACAGCCACCAACTCAAATACAAGACTAAACATTCCAACGAAAGTCATATATGCCATAATTTTTACAAGGAATTTAACCAAGACTAATGATCTGAAAAAACACTGTTGTACTTCAACTATAAAAACGAATGACCCTTAACACACGAAAAACCCATCCAATCTTAAAAATTATTAACAATTTATTCACTGACCTCCCATCACCATCAAACATCTCATCACTTTGAAACTTCGGCTCACTCCTGGGAGCCTACCTTATTTTACAAATCATTACAGGACTATTTTTAGCCATACATTACACAGCCGACACAACCTCTGCCTTCTCATCAGTCGCCCACATCTGCCGAGATGTTAATTATGGCTGACTTATATGCAACATTCATGCCAACGGAGCATCAATATTCTTTATCTGCATCTACGTACACATTGGACGCGGAATTTACTACGGATCCTAGTTATTCAAAGAGACACGAAACATCGGAGTTATACTCCTACTACTAGTCATAGCCACAGCATTCGTTGGCTGTGTCCTTCCATGGGGACAAATAT
Source organism: Ichthyophis bannanicus (assembly GCA_033557465.1). Taxonomy (NCBI): domain Eukaryota; kingdom Metazoa; phylum Chordata; class Amphibia; order Gymnophiona; family Ichthyophiidae; genus Ichthyophis; species Ichthyophis bannanicus. The sequence continues at coordinate 406,235,790 of CM066035.1, read as the reverse complement.
CATTCTGGGAGGCCACAGTAATTACAAACCTCCTATCTACCACACCCTATGCTGGGGACACATTAGTACAATGAATCTGAGGTGTTTTTTCAGTAGACAAAGCCACACTAACCCAATTCTTTTCATTTCACTTAATTATCTGTATAAGTATCTTACAACTTATTTTCCTCCATGAAACAGGATCAAACAACCCAACAGGACTAGACTCAAACACTGACAAAATTCCGTTCCACCCATACTTCTCATACAAAGACGCTCTAGGCTTCATAATCATACTCTCATTATTAACCACCATAGCCTTATTCTTTCTTAATCTTCTAGGAGACCCAGAAAACCTCACACCAGCCAACCCACTAGTAACCCCACCACACATTAAACCAGAATGATACTTTCTTTTCGCCTATGCCATCCTGCGATCAATCCCAAATAAGCTAGGGGGGTCCTAGCCCTCCTCCTCTCAATTTTAATCCTATTTATCATTCCAATACTCCATACATCAAAACAACGCGCTATAACATTTCGCCCAGCCACACAAATAACATTCTGATTAATCGTAGCAAGCATAGCCATCCTCACATGAATTGGAGGTCAACCAGTAGAAGAACCATTTATTACAATCGGACAAATCTCATTAATTCTTTACTTTATATTATTTATTATCCTAATCCCACTAATTGGACTCGCAGAAAACAAGTGTTTAAGTAGCGTATTAAAAGCATTAGTCGTGTAAACTGAAGATTAGAGGTTAACCCCTCTCAAACTACCCGAGAGTCGTCACATAATAATACGAATTTTATTTTCAAGAAGGAGGATTTTTCACCCTCGCCAATGGCACCCAAGGCCAAAATTCTTTTTAAACTACTTCCAGCTAAACCCCTAGAATTTTTCATACTATGTATAAATGTGCATTCATCTATATTCTATAAGAATATTATCCAATACTACTAAAAGGTATCAGTAACATTGGTGCGTGAAACCATCAACCCGACAGACAGGGATCCATTGTGCAAAATTTCTCGGGCAGAATACCTAAGAGTGTCATTTCAGTTAAATATCAACAGCTGATCGATGCTTGAATTACTATATGGCCCATGAAGAAGCATAACTGTAATCTCGCACCTTCATAACTTTTTTTATTTTCACCTTTCAGCCAACATCTCAGAGTGCTTAACAGCATTTTAGTCTAAAACGTGAACATGTATTGCATAATTATTGATCCACTGAAACAATTATAAAAGTTGATAATAAATGAATGATTTACAGACATAAATTGATATTCAATGCTGCTTTATCACACTTTCTACCTATATTATCCCCCCCCCCCCCCCGACAAAATTTTTTTTTGTCCAGCTAAACCCCCCTTACCCCCCATAACATGCTATCTAGCTCTCGCCAAACCCCTAAATCCGAGTCTCAACTAACATGCCTTACCTGGAGAGCAATCTATTGTCGGGCCACCAATCCCACCCAAACAATTTATATATTATGTAAGTTGTCCACGTAGCTAAACTTATAGCGCAACACTGAAGATGCTGAGATGAAACATTAAAAATCTCCGTCGACATTAAAATCAACTACAACCTACATTACACATGCAAGCATCCGCAAACCAGTGAGAAAGCCCATATAATTTGGAGCTGATATCAGGCACAACAAAAGTTAGCCAATAACATCTAGCTCAGCCACACCCCCAAGGGTAAACAGCAGTGATAAACATTAGTAAATGAGCACACAAGCTCGAACTAGACATGGCCAATAGGGTTGGCCAATCTTGTGCCAGCCGCCGCGGTTATATGAGGAACCCAAGTTGACAGCCTACGGCGTAAAGTGTGATAAAGAATAAGTCTGCAACATAAGACTGAAGCCCAACTAAACTGTCATACGTATTAGTAGGTGATAAATCCAATTACACAAAAGTAGTCTTAACTAAAAGACCTTTCATCATCACGACCGCTAAGACACAAAATGGGATTAGATACCCCACTATGCCTAGCTACAAACTGAAGACTTACAACTCTTTTCCGCCAGAACACTACGAGTAAACACTTAAAAATCAAAGGACTTGTCAGTGCCCAAAATCCACCCAGAGGAGCCTGTTCTATAATCGATAATCCACGCTAAACCTCACCACTCTTTGCCAAAACAGCCTATATACCACCGTCTACAGCTCACCCCACTGAAGGAAAATAAGTGAGCAAAATGAACCTACTAAAAACGTCAGGTCAAGGTGTAGCACATAGAGCGGAAAGAAATGGGCTACATTTTCTTACTAAGAACAAACGAAAAAGCAAATGAAAAATTCTTAGAAGGCGGATTTGGCAGTAAAAAGAAACAATCAAATTCTTTTTAACACAGCCCTTGGGCACACACACACAGCCCGTCACCCTCATCAACTTAATTATACTAATTTAATAAACATACAATAAACATAAAGAAGAGGAAAGTCGTAACATGGTAAGCGTACTGGAAAGTGCTCTTGGAATCAAAATGTAGTTTAAAAGAAACATTCCACTTACACTGGGAAAAATCTGATAAACCAGGACATTTTGAACTACACAGCTAGCTCAAACAATAAACTTCCACACAAAAGATCTAAAACATTTACCAAAATAGTATAGGTGATAGAAATAAACACCGAAGCAATAGAGAAAGTACCGCAAGGGAAAGCTGAAAAAGAAATTAAATAAACCATAAAAGTATAAAAAAGCAAGGATCAGCCCCTGTACCTTTTGCATTATAGTCTAGTAAGTAAACTAGAGGCAAAAAGACCTTTAGTCTCTCTCCCCGAAACTAAATGAGCTATTTAAGAGCAGCTAGTATGAGCGAACCCGTCTATGTGGCAAAATAGTGGGAAGACTCTTAAATAGAGGTGACAAGCCTAACAAGCCTAACAAATTTAGTGATAGCTGGTTACTCAATAAACAAGTTTTAGCTTGACCTTAAACCTTATCAAAATAATAAAAATACAGATTAAAGTTCAAGAGTTATTCATAAGAGGTACAGCTCTCATGAAAAAGGAAACAACCTACAAGACTGGGTAATGATTATAATGCACTCTGTACACCTAGTAGGCTTAAAAGCAGCCATCTACAAGAAAGCGTTATAGCTCACACTGTATCAAATTTTTAATAAAAACATCAAAACCCATAACAAATAATTGAGTTAAACCATACAAATGGATAAATTAATACTAGAATTAGTAATAAGAAAACATGATTTTCTCTATGCGAACCCGTAAATCAGATCAAACTAGTCCCTGATAATAACTGACCCTATCAATGGAAATAAATACTAACAATAAAGAAAAAAAACATTAAACACGAACTCGTTAACCCCACACAGGCTCGCAATAAGAAAGACAAAAAGACAAAGAAGGAACTCAGCAAACAAAACATCGCCTGTTTACCAAAAACATCGCCTCTAGCAAAACTAATATTAGAGGTACTGCCTGCCCAGTGATAACATTCAACGGCCGAGGTATTTTGACCGTGCAAAGGTAGCATAATCACTTGTCTTATAAATAAAGACTAGTATGAACAGCAAAACGAAGGTCTAACTGTCTCCTTTGTCTACTCAATGAAATTGATTTCCCAGTACAAAAGCTGTGATTAAACAAGACGAGAAGACCCTATGGAGCTTAAAACACACTAGAAAGTGCAATAATATTTGTCAATCTTCTACACTAATTCTGCACTGTTTTTGGTTGGGGCGACCACGGAGAATATGTATCCTCCGAGATGACATGCCAGGAAAAACAATCCAAAACTTCGGAAAACTGACATAATTGACCAAATTAACTTTGACCAACGAACCAAGTTACCCTAGGGATAACAGCACAATCCTCTTCAAGAGCCCATATCGACAAGAGGGCTTACGACCTCGATGTTGGATCAGGATAACCTGACAGTGTAACCGCCGTCAAAGGTTTGTTTGTTCAACAATTAAAATCCTACTTGATCTGAGTTCAGACCGGAGAAATCCAGGTCAGTTTCTATCTGTTATGTAATTTTTTCTAGTACGAAAGGACCGAAAAAACATGGCCAATGCAACATACATGCCATCAAAAAACTAATGAAATCAACTAAATAAAACACAAAAAACACCTCAAAAAAAGAGGCTGCTTGAGTGGCAGAGCCTGGTAATTGCAAAAGACCTAAGATCTTTAGACCAGAGGTTCAAATCCTCTCTCTAGTAATGTTTTTCATAATTATCAATCCACTAACACTTATTATTCCTATCTTACTATCCGTAGCTTTTCTTACACTCGAACGAAAAATCCTAGGTTATATACAATTACGAAAAGGCCCAAACATTGTAGGACCTACAGGTCTTCTCCAACCAATTGCAGATGGATTAAAATGATTTATTAAAGAACACGTACGCCCATCAACATCATCACAAACAATATTCATTATAACACCAATACTAGCCCTAACACTAGCTATAATATTGTGAACCCCCATACCAATACCCTCGCCAATCTTAGACATAAACCTAGGACTATTATTTATCCTATCTCTATCAAGCCTGGCAGTATATTCTATTTTGGGCTCAAGATGAGCCTCAAACTCAAAAATGTGCCCTAATCGGCGCATTCCACGCAGTAGCACAAACAATTTCTTATGAAGTTACTCTCGGACTAATTTTACTTTCAACAATCCTACTCTCAGGCAGCTGTGGTTGATTTGCCATTCAAGAAATATCAGGTGTAATGTTAAAATATGATTAAAATGGATTATCTTCAGTTTGTTTTTATGGATTGGCTGCCACTGTCAAAGACAAATGTTTAGCACAAGTCAAGCCAACAGAATCGGGAAAGGGGCGCCCTTCTCTTATGCCACACAAGTTTAATAGCAGACTATTTTCTAATGGGATAATATTCAGCCCGCAACAGTCAGTGTTTTTTTAAGTAAATGCTGGCTACCATGGGCAAAAAAAACACCTAGATATTCAGCAGCAGTATCCAGAGAGAGGTTGCAGCTGCATATCCGTATTGTGCAGCCACTATTTAGATAAGTGCCACCCTTAGACAGAAAGAAACGATGTTCAGCCTCTATCCGGATAAGCACTTAGGACAGCTTTTTATCTGTCCTAAGTTATCCATACAGTTATCTGCATTAGTGGCTGAAAATCGCCACTTTCTGGATAAATCATACCGGCCCTGACTCCACTCTAGCACTATTTAGATAGTGCTGCAACGGTCCCTAAGGATATTCAGTGATACTATCTGGATATTTAGCTTAGTGGCATTTGTCTGGTTAGGCTGGGCGGAAGAATGGGCATGGGATCTGAGGATACAACTGGGGGTGAGCAACTACTGGAATGTTTAATGAATATACCTACAATCTCTGAGGTTGCAGGAACAACAGTAAAAGGTTCTCTTGAGAGCTTATATATCTCCCAAACAAGGATAAAGGTACGGTTCCCCAGCGATAGCAAGTGCTTAACCCTTTCCAGGCCGGTCCCGAAATACTCAGGACCCAAAATTCTGACCAAATGGCCGAGCACGAAATATTCGGGATCAGCACAATGGTGCAAATACTAAATATTAATGAGCGAAATACCGGAAGCTAATGACAACACACATTTTGACTAATGAAGAGAGAGTTGTGCTAGTGTTTCTATTTATACACCAGGCCAAAACAGCCAGAAAATAACCTGCAAATAGGTCATTAGCAATAGGTCATTTAGAATTAAAAGCAAAGTAAACAGGATAGAGTCAACTGGTAAATGAATGCGTAAAGAATGATATAAAGCTGCCGAAGTGATTAGGTTTCTCACAGAAAGTGATGGTAACAGTAATAGCAGTGGCGAAGATTTCATTAATGAAACTGAAGAAGTTTTCACAAAAAATGTGGACTTTGAAGGCTCGGATAACAGTGAACCAGATTCAGTAGCGGCCGCAGCTGAACCTCCAGGTTTACAATTATTTGCAGTCATTATTTATGTCACCTATATATCAGCTATGTCTTTAGGTATAACAAAACACTAAATGTCACATTTATATTGATAAATTGTTCAGTCTGAAAAATGTCAACTGTAATAAAACATTTTCATTTACAGTTGTGGCTGCAGCTGAACCATCTGGAAATACAAACCCTCTTGGCAGAGGGAAGCTTTGCCGTCGTACTGCAGACCGTGGTGATAGTGCAACTACATCACAAGTACGGACAAGAAGAAGCAGTCTTCCATGGAAAACAACTCCAAAAGACGTCCGTCAGTTTCCTTTCATTGCACAACCAGGCATAGCCAAACGTATGGGTGTCAATGCAACTAAATTGGACTTCTACAAGCTCTTTGTTACAGATGAACTAATTTCAATGATTGTTCTTCAGACAAATCGCTATGCAGCAGAACTGTGTGCTAAAATACCAGCTGACAAGCCTCATGCCTGAATGAGAAAATGGCAAGACGCTGACCATAATGCTATATGGAGAATGTTGGCGTTGACGATGGCTATGGGAATAATCAAGAAGCCTATGATCGATTTGTACTGGTCAGGTCAACAACTGTTAGAAACTCTATTCTTTCCATCAGTAATGAACCGAAATACATATAAGCGAATATTACAGGCCCTTCATTTTCAAAACAATGCAATACAGAAACCCGAGGGTGATCGCATTTGGAAGCTTCGTCCATTCTATGACATTATCACAAAGCGATTCCAAATTGTTTATATTCCGGAACAAGACATTTCAATTGATGAATCTCTACTGCTTTTCAAAGGAAGGTTATATTGCAAACAATACATATCTACAAAACGCTCAAGATTTAGCATCAAATCATATGAGCTGTGTGAGTCACGTAGTGGATACACCTGGAAGTATACTCAGGTCAAGATGCAGTTCTAAGTGATGGTTTACATGGCAGTAGCTACTGTATTGTGCTGAATCTGATGGATGGACTGCTTGATCAAGGCTATCGATTGGCTGTGGATAACTACTACAACAGTCCAGAACTCTGTATGGATCTGTATGACCGAGCAACATCCTGCTTTGGAACAGTACGATCCAGTCGAGTTGGTATGCCTACTGACCTGCGTCTAAATGTAGATGGAAGAAAACTGAAACGAGGAGATGTCACATATCGTACAACAGATAAACTACTAGCACTTTGCTGGTATGATAAGAATTATGTAACAATGTTGTCCAACTGTCATGATGGCTCTGTAGTTGACACTGGAAAAAGAGATTGTAATGATCAGCCAATTCGAAAGGCACAAGTTATCGTTGACTACAACAACATAATGGGCGGTGTAGACAGAACAGATCAGTTATTGGAGTATTATGCTTTTCTGCGCAAAACTGTAAAGTGGTACAAGAAAGTTGCCTTTCATCTGTTGGACATAGCAGTACTCAATGCTCAGATACTCTGGAGCAAGTCCCCCCCTTTGGAGAAAGTGACAGGACTTGACTTCCGTATGAAGCTTATCTTGGCTATCATTGAAGCAGTTGGTCCTGATGCTAGTGCATGTGATGCTGGTGGCCGACCAAGTACTGGTGTTTCCCCATTTCGTTTGGCTGCTAGACATTTCCCTAGTCTCATTCTACCAACTGAGAAGAAAACTACCGTATTTCGACAGTGTCGCATGTGCAATGAGAGTCTCGGACATCGACATGTTGCTGGTGACAATCGTAAACGTGTTGAAACTAAATATCACTGTGCTGACTGTGGAAATGTACCTCTCTGTGCTGCACCATGTTTTGCATATTTTCATAATAATGAAGATCTTAAATAACTTGTAATTTTTATGATCAGTTAAAATTAAATTGAATGTATGCAACTAATAATGATTGCTTTTATAAATAAAGTGCACCTATTTTCATGTTTTTGAGCCTTCAGTTATACATATTTGTGTTGCTGTCTCATTTTTCTATCAAATGGTATATAATATATAACCATAGCAGAAAGAAAATCACTGTTATAACATATTGAATAAGACAGGTACAATTTTCCTGAGATATGAAAAAATTAACCCAGCTGCAGAATGTGGATTAGAAATTTAAAGGGAGCCTTGATAGGGTTAAAAAGCAAAGTAGTGAATGCCTCATTAGAGCATTTATTTTGGGACTGTAGACCAATTCAGGAGTTTTGGAGCAGGTGACCCGATACCTAAGAAGTATACTGGATGTGAACGTTGCAATGAATGTGTTACTTATTTTTGATTATTTTGCATCAATGGGGGTCACTAAAAGTAGGGGAGGGGGGGACACAAAGTGAAGTAGTACAGAACACCCCACATTTACCAAATGGAAAAATATATTGTATGTGTTATTAATAATGTAAAGAATACAGGTCTAGTGGATGACATTTCAAGCCACTTGGGAACGAGTGTGGCAAAATTTGTCCCACGGTACATGTAGTTTGCTTGTGAAATTTTAACAAATATTAAGTCTGTAGGGACTGGGAGAGAGGTGGAGAACCAGTGGTTTACCGTGGAGGGAAGAGAGGACGTTGAGTGTGAATGGTGGATGGGGACTGATGTAAGGAATCCCATCGATCTCCAGTGGGATACAAAAAGATAAGGGAAGAGGGATAAAATAAATATTGCTCAGCTAGCATGTCTTTACAAGATGAGGTGCTTAATAATGTCATGGTTACTGATCTTGTATGAATTGTTTGGCCATGATGCTTAATAAAAAAAAAGAAAAAAAAAAGGTGAATTTGTTTATCAAAAGTGTTTCCCAAATATAGATGATGAAAAAAAGCCATCCTTGAAAAATCAAATCCACTACTGTTTTCTAATCATATATGAGTATGTGCTTGTTACTTAAGATTTCTCTTTCATATAACAGAGGTGCTACTTGGGTGTTGATGACAATTCTGAAGCAGCCGCAAAGACACTAACAGGCATCTCAGAACTGTTCAGAGTAGGAAGAATAGTACCCCATGCCTCCTTACTGATATCGTCCATGGCTAGGTCACTAGATAGGCATGCCAGCGAACCAAAATAAGGAATTAATGGGGCCAGTCCCATGGCTCAAGGACAACATAGATCACAGTTCCAGAAAATTGATCTGCAGCAGGGATTACGCCTGGGATCAGCTGCCTTGTATGTGATGGTCCCCGCAATGCGCTCCCCAGCTGAGGAGTCCGTGGTCAGAACCCTCCGGGGCCTGGGTGCCTGGAAAGGCATCCTGGCCTGGAGGTGGCAGGGAAGTTGTCAACAGGCGAGGGATTCTTCCAGCTGGCGGGTTACCCTGATCCTGTCCTGCATTCTGCCGTGGCTTACGTCCACTGGGAACAGTGGCACCACTGAGCTGCTTGCCTTTCAGGGCGGGCTAGTGGGTCATGTGAACTGTGGAGGTCATGTGGCCCAGAAGGCGGAGGAGGAGATGGGATGGCCTGATGCGATCTGCCCTTTCCCTGGAAAGAAAGACACCCTGTAGGCCAAAGCCTAACTGAGCACCTATGAATTCAAGGCTCTGGACTGTAGTGAGATGAGATTTGGGGTAGTTGATGATAAACCCCAGGTGCTGCAGTAGGAGGGTTGCGCGCTCTGTGGCCTGATGGGCCTCTGCGGCCATGCTTCCTCTAATGAGCCAGTCATCCAGGTTTGGGAAGATGAAGGCCCTTGCAGACACAGGTGGGCAGCGACCACTGCTAGGCACTTTGTGGAGACCCTGGGTGAGGAGGCCAGGTCAAAGGGTAGCAACCTATATTTGCAGTGCCCTCTTCCTACCACGAACCTTAGGGACTGCCTGTGGGAGGGATGGATCAGGATGTGTGTAAGCATCCTTTAGGTCCAAGAAGCTGAGCCAGTCTTCCTGGCGGAGGTAGGGCATCAGTGTTCCAAGGGAGAGCATCTTGAACCTATCCCTCCCCAGAAACTTGTTTAAGTTTTACAGGTCTAGGATGGGCCCGAGTCCTCTTCGAGACAAGGAAGTACCTGGAGTAGAAGTCTTTGCTCCACAGGTGTCTGGGTACAGGTTCTACTGCATTGTCCCTGAGAAGACCTGTGAGCAGCAGGGTTTGGTGAAGGAGGGGGTCATACCAGCTCTCCAGGAAAGAACTTGGGTGGAATCTGCTGCAGGTGGAGGAGATATCCCCCCTAACCACCTACAGTACCCAAAGGTCCAAAGTGATTGAGGCCCATTTGTGGGCGAAGAGCGCCAGGCCACCTCCCTGTGGGACAGTGAAGGTCTCCTGGCGGAGGGAAGGCCCTGCCTTGGGAGTGAGAAGGTCTCCTGGCTCCTTGTCCCTGCCTCTTGGGGTGAGAACCCTGCTGATGGCCAGAGTAGGGCTGGTACTAGTGACCCTGTGCAAAGGCACCCTTTTTCCTCAGGAAAAAGGTCCTTTTCCTCAACTTTTTCTGCAGGGATGGGATGAGGCCTTCTTAGAGAGCCTCTGACAGGTCACCACGTCTGCCTCAATCTCAGCAGCTTTGTTGGCCATGGGTTTGCCAAAAAGGTTCTCCCCGGTACACGGGACATCAAGCAGTTTTTCCTGGACTCACTGCTCGAGGTCGGAGGATTGCAGCCAGGCCTGACGCCAGGCCATGATGGCGGCTGCTGCAACTTGATCTGCCGACTTGAAGTCATATATAGGCAGCCCGGGAGAAGAACTTGGAACAGTCCCTCACTCCCAATGTCAGGGCCTGGAATTGTTGGAGGGGTTCCCCGATAATACCTGCTGCAAACCCCGACAGCTCTTTGGCCAGTGCCTTTAGGTATATGCCTATGTAGAGCTCATAGGCCTGGATCTGGCAACCCTGCATTAAGCCTTGATAGGATTTTCACCTGAAGGCGTCGAGGGCCCAGGCCTCCCTGCTGGGAGGAACAGAGGAGTGGGTCTTCTGGCTCTTGAGCTTCTGCATAGTCGACTTGATGACCATGGAGTTGTATGGGAGCTAGGGTTTGTGAAAACCCAGCCCTTTCCAGACATGGTACATAGTATCAAGCTGATGGCTAACTATAGGCACCAACGCCGGAGTGTCCCACATGAAGAGTAGAAGCCTCTCAAGGATTGGCCGTATGGGCACCGTGAGGTTTTCTCTAGGTGAGTCTCATACTGGAGACTCTTCAGCTCTTCGGTGTGTGGGTCCTCCTCTGCCTCTGTTTGCACCGAGAGGGCCCTGGCCATGTCCCTGATGAAGTCATGGAATGCTACGTCGAGGGGGAGAGTGGCATTGAGGCGCCGGGGGAGATGGGTCCTAAGGTATGTCTCAGTGCCTCCTGGTGTCCAGGGATGCCTCGTCCTCTGTATCCCACTCAGAGTCCAGTGGTGACAGAGTCCAAGGCTCTGCAACTCCTTGCATTGAGGCCGGTGCCGAAGGGCCTTGGAGGACCTGGGGTCCGAGTCGCGGACAATGGCTGGCGAGGACCAGTTGCCCGACGAACAGGACCGGGACCTCGACCGGCGCCAAGGAGTTTTGAGGCCAAGGGCGCTCGATTCTCCGCTCGACAACCGGGGACTGCCTCGCAATTGAGGGGCCAGTCGTTGGGGCAGATGAGGCGGAGGAACTGGTCATCATCGCTTGCTGCATGGCCAGGATAGCAATGATGTTCTGCTCCATGGCCACCATTCTGGTTTCCAAGCCAGAAGGCTCTGTAGCTTTCATCGTGGGCACTGAGGATTTGGGGGCCAGTGAAGGCACTGTAGAGTGCATCCTCGACAAGGACTATGGCCTCGAGGAACCTCGCATGCTCTCCACCGACTGAGGAATCCTTCTTGAGGACCTTGGTGGGTGCTTCTTGGAGTCGCCCAAGTCCCTCCATGGAATTTTACTGGGTTTCACCTGCTGAGGTTCAGTCGTTAAGGGCCATACACATGAGGATATTTCTAATAAATATGCACTGGATATTGTGATAAGGAAGCTTATCATAGCTCAGGAAGGACCTATAGTAAAGGTGAAGTGACTCTGAACAAGCAACCTGTCAGTTCTGGTAGAAATAAGAAAACATAATTTTTCCATAAAAGACTACCAGTCCCAGAATGCACCAGGTTTCCAACAGCCATTAGAGGAGCTGAAGTGGGGAAACGTGTGTTCAATCAAGAGGGCTATGAGGTAATCCCCAAGCACTCATCTCAAAGGGCAGGGCCTGATTCAGCACAGCTGCGCTGTGCTAGGGTGGAGCACTCATCTAAGCAGAATAAAGGTAGAGTTTATTCTACAGAGAATTATCCTCATCCTCAGTTTCTTGGAGATTCTCATCTTGGACAGCTTCATCATCTGGAGGATCATCAGAAGCAGAAGCCAGAGCGGACGGACAGAGAGGGCAAGAAACCCTTTGGAAGAAAGAAGAGAAAAGCATTTGGGAGGTCTAAAGGAGTCCAGAGCAGTACGTATACTGGGAGACATTCAAAAGGCCAGCATACACCATTGGACTGGGGAAAACCAGAGGAGTGGTGCTGCAGAGCTAGGAATCTCCAGACGGTACCTGTGAGGGAGACGGCTGCACTTGGAAGGGACCCTAGGACCCGTGCCAGAAGGTATGTGAAGAGAGACCCAGTGTCCAGGGATCTGGATTGGAAGGCTGGACATAAGAACTGGACTACATACTGGCCAGGCTATTTAGAGAGGAACTCTAACAGCAATGGAAGCTCAGGTATGAACACTGATCTATGCCCTAGCTATACCCTTGAAAGACAGCAGGGAAACAAGTATTCTCCTGAGAGTGCTCCATTGAGAAATTCCTCTGTACCAATCCATGATATTAAAACCATGATTGTTGAAGAAGGGGGAGGGGTTGCAGATGCAGGCTATGAATACATGGATTGCTCTTTGTCTAAACTCCTTTGGTAATTTGCTGTTACAAAGTACAACAACCATCACAAAGAAATACAAACTTGTTCTTTAATCTACTCAGAAAAGCTCCTGAGTAGGATTTGAGCCACGCAGCAGAAAGAAGCCAGCTAAAGGGTTTCAGCTGGGTAACTGCTAGCAATTGAGCCTTACCTAATTGCTTGTGAGCTCTGAGGGAATCACTTCTGAGTCTATGTGTGAAGATATAAGAAGTTAACCTGAAAAGCACAGTTTTTCCCTTCTTTGTGGGTTTTGCTTGTTTGATGCACTGCTAAGAAAATATTAGCTAGAGCCTACAGAAAAGACCAGTTTGTTACCAACCAGGTCTTTATTCTTTTGATTTGATTGCCTGACAAGTTCAGCTGTTGTTTTCCTGATTTTGTTTTTTTTAAGTTTAACACTGAAAGCAAGTATCCTGTTTTATGTGCTACCAAGCATATCTGTGTTGGGAGAAATAACCCCATAAATAAATATCTTATTGGCTTTACACTCAAGCACAACTAATTATTGTGAGCGGCTGTGTCTGGTGTGAATGGACTGCATTTCCCACAATCCCTTGCAAATCTTATTGATATATGCCTTTGCCAAGACTGTGAACATTCTCACCCAGGCACCCGTCTGACAAATGGCGTAGTTTTTCGGATTGCTTTTGCGCAAAGGGATTTACTTGCTAAGGATTACAACTCAAGTCTGAAGGAAAAGACAGTTCAAGCTTGAAAGCTGGAAAAAAAAGATTTTCCCTCAACTGCACTTTGGAGGAGAGGTGGCTGTTCCAGGTAGCTGTTCCAGGAAGAAAAGACCCTGTGCAGAGCTGGATTCATCACTGGCATAAGGTAACAAGTACCTGGGCATGTCTAGTGGTGGATGGGAGTAAGGCACAGGGGTAATTGAAAAAAAAAAAAGTAGAAAAAACACCTGTTTGGAAGGTGGTGCACTGTGGGGTTTTTTTGTGTTTTCTTACAGGGATCAAGATGGATCCGAGGGAGATGGCTAGCTGGATGGCAGCCCAGTTTAGCAGGCAACAGGAGCTAGCACAGAAGGCTCAGGACACTGCTATGAAAGCCTTAATGGACCAGCAGAGGCCGGTGCTTGATCTGGTGCAAGCCCTAGTTAAACTGCAGAACCAAAGTGGACCAGATGCAAGACCAGCAGTAAATACTGGTATACCACATGTGGACAGTGTGGGACTCAATCAGGGAATTGGGGCATTTAGTTTTGGGAAGCTGTGTCTGGTGTGAATGGACTGCATTTCCCACAATCCCTTGCAAATCATATTGATATATGCCTTTGCCAAGACTGTGAACATTCTCACCCAGGCACCCGTCTGACAATATCTATCAACATGGATCTACAAATCATACAAAACATCACAGTGAGGCTATTAAACAATGCAAAAAAATGTGATCATGGTCTTCTTCTAGTTGACGAGCACTGGCCCCCAAGTTCATAGAGAATAAAATTCTCATACTCGCTTTTAAAGCCTATTATTCAGGTGAACCACAATATCTGTGAAATTTGTTAATTCTCTATGTTCCAACTTGGTTGTTCAAAAAATAAAAACCAGCTCACTGTCCCTTCTTTACTCTCCACTGATTAGCAGCTCACTTGTGACATTTGATTCTCTTATCAAGCTCCCATGCTGTGGAAATTCTCTCTCACTTTATTTAAGGAAGGAAAACTCATTAAAGAAATTGAATCAGGGCCTAAAACCCTATTTTTTTTTTTAGCTGGCGTATGTTAGCTTCCTGGAAAGCAATGGATGGATCTGCTACCTTTTTCTTTTTTTTTAGATTTTCTTCCTTCTAAACATTTTTTTAAGTTTGTAATTTTATGATTTTACTATTTGTACTTCTTTTACTTCTAACTGTTCATTGTACTCCACTTTGACAATTAGCATCGAAAGGAGGTTAAAAAAAATACAAACTAACCTAACATTAGGGATATCCTGAAAATCCGGTCTGTTAGCAGCCTTCGAGGACTGAACTTTGACAAGTCTATGCTACACTAACAATAAGATATATAGTATGAAATGCCCCTAATGTGGTGGCCCTTATCAACCAAAGAAGCATTTCAAAGGGTAGGTCACACAGAAGAATTCCTTTCTGCCCTCCCAGTCGGCAAGGATACATGTATCACCAAAGCAGGGTGCCTTGCGTGAGGCTATACAAAACAAACAAAACTGTTAGAACTGAAAAATAAGAAAGAAGTAGTCTGAATTCTGCCAGGACAGGAAGCTGACCTATCATGGCCATCCCCCTGTTTTGTGCTGTATTGGAATTTTAGTTTTTAATGACAGTGCAGGACATTCAATTTCTTTGTTCAAAGGGGGAGAGAAAAGACAAAAGGACTCATCAGCAAAATGACCCGATTTAGTTAGCAAAGCAATTGTTACCTTCAATTCTTTCACACAGTTTGTGTAACGCATGCATAGGACAGGCCTCGCACAGCTTAACCTGGGTCTTGGCGTTCTGCAGGGCAGCAGCAGTGCTAAAAGCTTGTTTCAGGGTTAGCATCACCTCATCAACCTAAAGGAAACCAAAGAAGACATCAATGTACTATGTTCTGTTTTTCTTTCTTTTAATTTTTAAAACATAATCTAAGAAAAATATGTAGCAAATACGACACAGACAAAACAGTTCACCAAAGATTTCAGAAAAGGGTGATGGATAGCTGGTAAGTTTACAAAGCAGAGGGGAAGCTACCAATCAATTTACCGAGGAGATAATTTGCAAGGAATTAGCAGAGATGAAAGTGGACAAAGCCAGGGAGTCAGACAGGCCACAGCTTAGAAGTGTCAGAGATGTTCTCTTCAACCATGGAGAGAGAAGCAGTCCCACAGGACTGGAGATGGGCAGAAGTCATCCCCTTTACACAGAAGCAGACATGGAAAGGAGACTGGCAACTACAGATCAATTAGTGTGGACGTAAGGGTTGGTAAATTAATGGAATCACAACTGACGAGAACGTTGGAATATTCTCAATCAGGTAGATTACAGGATCCAAGATAGCACGGAAGTCAATGAGAATGTAAAGTTTCTGCAGTAACCTGAAAGTAAAAAAACTGTGCTAACTTTTGGTGAAGTTGATTGCATCAGAAGTAATTCAGTATTCAGTATGCAATCCATGCCAATTGCACTTAGTTTAGTACAGAAGTTAACTTCCAGTTCAGCAATGATTTTCTTTATGAGCTACTATCCTTATTATTGTAGAGGCTACTTGAATGTTACTGCTTTGAATTGCAGCACCATCCAATGCCCCTACTAGAATATTACAATATAGTTTGGACGGTATCTGACATTTTCCAGAACAGAGGAGGTTATCTTCTACATAGTTACATCATGCTGGGAGGGGATTCCTATGGGAGGAAAATTCAAGACCTCTTAAAACCACTCCCAAACTCTGTCTTTGGCAAACAGTCACTGCAGCATGAGGCAATAAGGTGTCTACCCCTTGGCGGGGGGGAACAGCTGAGGGGGCCAAATCCTAGCTCCTTATACCACAGGCATAGAAGCAGAGATGGAAAGCAAGGATAAAGGAGTGACTACACAAAACCTGCCAGAATCCACCTAGCTTAACCGGAGTGAGGTTTTGCAGGTGGAAATGACTTAGAAGCCATCCATGCTAAGGAGACATGGAAAAAGATCCCAGAAAAGACATCTCAATGATCACGCAACATGCCAAAACACCTGCAGAGCAATTCCAGGGACCTCCAGCTCTAAATAAGGGAGGAATCCAGGAACATTTCAGTGAGCAGTGAAGCCAGAGTCAGGAATACAAGGGTCAAGGGGCTTCCAGCATGTACTGAGTCTCATTCAAAGAGTTCTGAAATGTAATTCCAAGACTATAGACTGAAAGGCATAAAACACCCTTGGAACCATGTACCACCAACCTGTGGACCACAGTAGGCACTACGTTATATTCAAGTAATTGTAGCACATAAAAAAAAGTTATTAGCAGTAAGCCAAAAGTTGACCTCTACATTGAGAGTAGCATGATATATTACATCAGAGTCACTGGTATTTCTCCAGAACTTTTGGCACAAATGAGCAATACTTTAAAAAATGTACAAAGGAAAATCAAGTTCACTGAAAATCTTTTACATTTTAGCAATATACAATTTTATAATTTTTGTTGCACCTATCTGTATATTTTTATTTCTTTTTTATTATTTTCCTTCTCTAATTTTTTATACTCATTTTTCTTTTTCGAATCTTTGTCTTCTTCCGGTTTTTTCCTCATCTCTCCTGGTCCATCCCTCTGGTGTCTTTGCCTCTCCTCCAATCTTTCTGCATGCTCTCTTCTTCAAGAAGTCTCCATTCTTTTCACATCACGCCCCTCCATGCCTTCTGGTGGGGGGGGGGGGTTCTCTCTCTCTCTCATCATACTTTCCAGTCACTCTTCACCCTTTTCAATTCTCTTTCCATATTCTCCAGTCCATTTCTTCCCTTCTGGTTACTCTTCAGCCCTCTAGAAACAAGTCATTCCCCTCCTCTCTCTGTTTTTCTCTACACTTTCTAGTCCCTCCCCTTCCTTAGTGATTCTCCATCCCTCCACACTTTCCAGTCACTCCAATCCTTCCCTCCCCCGGGTTTCCTACAAGCCATCCACACTGTCCCCTTCCTCCCTGTTTATTTTGCTTTGGGATCTGAAGTTCAGGGGCCAGGAGAAAGGCAGCTGTGCTGGTGCCCTAGAGGACAGTAAGTGTCAAAAGGCAGTACTAAGAGCAGCCAAGGACATAGGCAATTTGCCATGAAACAGCAAGGGTCAAGTTCTGCAGTAGCCACTGTTGCATCAGGGCAAACTGGGGCCCTGGAATTACTTATCTGTCATGCCTGGATGTAGAGCTGAGAGGAATCAGCAATGCCGCACTTCAATTTGCTTCACAGCAGTTAGATTAAAATAATATTTATTTACTTTTCTCTTAATAAACTCAAGAATGTCAAAGGAGATCTTACTCGTGTCATCAGACTCCCAAACTGAATTATTTTTAGAGACCATTGCTAGTAGTGTGGCTGTCAGAAACGTTTTCAGCTTCTTGGGGAGCACGGCATAGGCAGCAGCTCAGTTCATTGTCTTGAGCTCCTGGGCCTTAGTTTTTGTTGCTTTTTAGCTAACTGTGGCCTTTGCCCTCTTCTCTGACAGCATCGTGCTGACAGCAAAGTTTCCCACACTTTAAGAAAAAAACCCCTCCCCTTTGTCTTTGGTAGGATTTCTACTCAAAATCTCCTCTCTCGAGAACAACCATTCTTTGTCTTCTGATATTTATAAAAAAAAGAAATATATAATTATCTCGTGTGTGTGTGTGTGAGAGAATATATATATATATAAAAGAAAACATTTGTTCTAGAAGAGTGATGGTTTGACAGGAGAAAGATCACAGCTCTAGAAAATATTCTGCCTCCCTCACTGTGGAAAACAAAACCCCAAGGTCCCCAGCTCAAAAGAGCAGGGAGGTCTCATGGATGGCTCAGTCACGTGTACAAAACATTTTCCCAGACACAAAATTGGAAAAACTCTTTCATGTATGTCTAGAATGGGAGGCTTTGTGTCACATAACAGCTTCTTTTTCCCACAGTAGCATATGGTAAGGTTCGGCCTTAATGCATAATTAACTTTCTTGTCATGTAACTATCTTTCTCCCTGTGCCATCCTTGATATTTTTCCATTTTCATTCTTTTGTGGCCGAGAGGCATACGAAGGGAAAAATGTTTAAACTGTTCATGGGGCCTGCAAGTCCAAAGTATGAGGATCTGCGCGTCAGCGCGGATTTCGAATCCGATCGCTGTGTGCACTTTCTCTCCAGGTTTTCCTGCCGGCGAAAAGCACACATAACAGTGTGCACACTTTTACTCACGTGGTGGGCAGGGAGCAATTTTTAAATGGCCTATGGGGGTGAGGGGTAATTTTATAAAGGTTTTTTGAGTGTATACGTCGCTATGCGCATATAAAACATAAATTTACCTCATGTGGAAAAGTATGCGTCGTGTAATTAGGAACTTTAGAATATGCGGTTTTCAGGTGATGAGTTTGGGTGAAGCATATGTGGAGTCAGAATTTACCCGTGTATTGTATGCACCAACATTTACACTTCTTACCCAGCAGGCATAAAGGTTGGCAGCTTTAATCTAGCTGCAATTTCTGTCAGTTTTATAAGACACATAGATGTCTATGTTCAATTCACACACAGGCAATCCATTATAAGATTATCTCCCATATAGGGGTAAACATGTGTTTGCCTAGGTAAAAAATTTCAAAAACTTCCCCGTATGAAAATTTTCATATGGTTGTGAAGCTACGAAGTCCATGAGCGCTTTTGACCGACGGAAAATGCAAGAGTTTTCAGAGTGAAAGTACTAACGTTCTTTTTGCTTTGAAAACTGTTCGGTAAAAGAGTACCCACAGACGCTGGTGCCTCTTTTTTCTTGACTAATTCTTCCGACTAACAAAAACAATTTACTTTGGTGTGAAGGGGTATATAGATAAGATCCCCAGCCCTCCTTAAATCCAACGTACTTTAACAAGTATATAGCTGGGAAGCAGAGTTAGGGGCAGGGCTCAAGAGAAGGTAAAATGTCAGCTCCGAAGTAAAGCAGAGAGGCCCAGACAGGAAGAGGGAAGGCCCCAGCAATTTTTATTTATTTATTTGTTTGTATTTATTTATTTAACAGGTTTTATACTGCTTTATCATTAAGTCACAGTGGTTTACATTACATCTTAACTTAAGTGTTACATTATAACAAGGGCAACCAACTTGGACTACAACTTGCAATACATATGGAGAACATATGTATGAAGGATTCAGTTGTAAATCTGTTTGGAGCATGCAAGATGAACTAACCACATCTTTTGATGATGCAAAGAAATAATTTTCTTTGATTCTGAACCTGAGTTTCGCTAGCTTTATTTTATGTTTAAAGCCATTACTTCAGGCCCAGCACCCCGGCCGCATGCTCTCGCCACTACAGGTAGTAGCAGCTTGGGGATTTGATTTATCCCACTATGGCATTTATATTCTGATTAAGGACCCAGGCTACTCTCCTAAGGGACTCTGGACCTAAAAGCAATACTAGAAATGCTTCTTTGAACTAAAGAGCTTAGCTCTCTCCAGTTAGAAAGGGAAGTTTAAAGGCGATTAGAGCCAGAGAGGCTATGATTTTTGGGGGATACTGGTCTTTCAGCAACATTTTTCTCTTACGGAGCTCCCTTCTAGTTAAGTAAGAAGGGAAAATTGAGAAGCGGTGAGCAGTTATTTAGAGACCCTGGTGAGAGGACAACAGCATCTACGGAGGGCAACAGAATTCTTTAGTGCAAATTATCCAAGCTGTTCCAACTATCACTGCCAGGGTAGCCCTTCCAACTCCACTGATGCCTAAACCAGTATCTGGGAGGACCTAGACTCATTTTTACTAAAGTTTGGGTGAACTGCTTGTCTAATAAGGTGGTCAGAGGAAACTTGGACCACCTAGTGATGCAATTTACTAACAGCAACAGCCAAGATGCTTTCCAAGCTGCAAACCCAGATGGAAGAGCCTCATATATGAAAGTTAAAACTCCTATCCTGGACTGAGCATACTATAACCTATAAGCCTACTTGGCAGTGCTTTCAATGAAAAATCCTTCAGCTGTGAGAAAGCCCTAGGAACCTTTTCTAGCATTTGCAGTACGTAGCATGGAAGTGATACACCAGGAAGAAAGGACTGGTCATGAGGTGACTAAGCTGATAAATACCCAACAGCCAAGGTAGGGTTGGGAGGAGGGAGAAAACAAGTTAACTTGGAAGGAGAAGTGCTTCCTGGTCCCCCATATCCAGTCATCCTGGGTCGAGATTACCCAGATTTTGAAAAATTGTCGGCTCATCTATCCAAGCCTTTGAAACAGCTTCATAAAGAGAAAACCAGAGATTTCAGAAAACATGAGTAGTATAGAGAAAGACAAAGAGAGAGAGTACTTCATGTGGTTCAAAAGGCAGTTACAGGACCACATAGACCAGCACATCCCTCTGGACCATCATCAACATGGGTTCAAACCAAAACCATAACATCACTTTTCGACACACTCATCAGGGGAACTGACAACATCAAAGCAGGCTTCATACTCATATTCATGGACATATCATCTGCCTTCAATACAATATCCCACAATATCATGCTGTGATGCCTCCACGAAATCGGCCTTTATGGTACCACACTAAAGTGGCTTCAATCATATATCAGCAACAGGCAACAGCAAGTAAAATGCACGACACACAAATCCACTCCCTTGAGCATAAAACAGGGCATTCCTCAAGGATCATTGATCTCTTCAATGCTATTCGACATCTACATACAGCCCTTCTGCAATATTATCAAACATCACAACATACAATACCGGCTGTATGCCGACATCGTCGTGATTTTCACTCCACTTGATCTCTGTAACCCTGACCTCCTGCCCATAACCAAGTGCATGGAAGACACGATTAGCAGGCTCGGCAACAACAACCTAGCAGTAAACTACAATAAAACAGACTTTATTCATCACAAGGGACTCCTCATTCAACCCCCCACATGAACTCTGCCTATTACACAGAACCATTAAGGTGCAAAAAGAAGTCATGCATCTTGGTGTCACCCTAGATCAAAACTTCTGCCTGCAGTCTCACATAAATAAAACCACTGCAAATGCTTACTTTAAGATGAAACTCCTAAAGAATGAAAAAACAGTACTTAGCCAGGATCACTTTTGCACTGTATTTCAAACAGTCATCACCCGGATCTTAGACTACTGTAATTCGATATACCAGGATCTCTCAAGGAGTTCCATACACCCCTCCAATTGGCACAAAATACAGCTGTCTGTATTATTACTGGAAGATCCAAACAAGATCCGAGGTCAGAGAGGCTGTTGAAGCCAAAAAAAGCATCTTTCAGGAATGGGAAAAGGAGCCAAATGATGAAAACTGGAGACAACATAAGCACTGGCAAGTTAGATGCAAGGCATTAATAAGGCAGGCAAAGAGAGAATTTGAAAAAAAGCTCACTGTGGAAGCAAAAACGCATAACAAAAACTTTTTCAAGTACATTCGTAGCAAAAAAACCTGTGAGAGTCATTTGGACCATTGGATGATAGAGGGGGGAAAGGGGCACTAAGAGGGGACAAGGCCATAGCGGAGAGACAGAATGAATGCATTGCTTCAGTCTTTACTGAAGATGTAGGGAAGCTACCCATGACTGAAATAGTATTTAAAGCTGATGCAGCAGAAGTATTGAAAGACATATCGATAAACCGGGAAGATGTATTGCAACTATTTGATAAACTGAAGAGTAGCAAATCACCTGGACTGGATGGTATACATTCAAGGGTGTTGAAAGAACTGAAATATGAGATTGCAGACCCACTATTACTAAAGCTGTGAGCTATCATTAAAATCATCATTAATACCCGAAGATTGGAGGATGACCAATGTAACGCCAATTTTTAAAAAGGATTCCAGGAGTGATTCGGGAAACTAAAGACCGGTAAGCCTGACGTCAGTACCGGGAAAAATGATAGAAACCATTAAGAACTGAACATGTAGATAGTCATAGTTTAATGGGACTGACAAAAGCAAAACGCGATCACCTTTCAGAGCTAATTATACTGACGAGTATCATGTAATAAATTTATCGCTCCACTTTTTACCTAAAGAGGTGTATTTTGAATGGCAACCAGGTCTCAGACTGTAGAAGAGCTTAATAGTGAGTTTGAGATAAAATCTTGAACTCTGGGCTCTTTGATTGCATCAAAGACCTGTTACGTTGCCTGTTATTTATAGCTTCTTATGCTTTCCCGTTGATTACTTAGCTGAATATTTGCACACCTGACCTTCCAGCATATCGTCTACAAAATATTTAAGTGCACTAGTGCTGCTTAGCCCATACCAGATGTATCCACTATCACCTTGCTTCAAATCTTATGCAGTGGTACTAAAGTACTTATCTGGTTCGGCTGTCATTCCCCAACGCCAACCAGTGCGCGGTTGCGTTTCACTGAAGTGTTTTATCAAGGGGTCATATTCCGCACTAGATTCACATGCCATTTCTAGGAATATAAAGCACATACGCTATTAGACCTATCACCTCTATGCTAGCATATTTTCACAAATCTTTAATTCCCTTCTTAAATAATATATCTTCAAACTACTTGATTCACTCACTGCGAGTTCAGCCGTGGCTACCGTCTTTCGTTACTTCTATTCAGAGTTTGTTATAAAGACGCCGCGCATGCTCTTTGTACGGCAGGTTCTTTATATAGGTCTCAATCACTAGTTATTGCTCTCAAGCTGATCCTTATTGCAATTTGAACCTAAGGAGTCTGCCGCTATGAGAGAGAGATGGAAGCCCTGAAGGACACGGCAACATTACAGGGAAAACTCACTAGATCTAGTTAGGGTTTCCACTTCATGAGTCCTTCTTAAATTCATTTTAGCTTTCTGCTCAGATGCATGCTTTCCAATCATTTTGGATGTTAAGACCCATGGGCACAATTGATTGTAAAGTAAAGATCCATTTTTGTTCTCTATAAATTAACAGCTGTTCCCGGGATCTTCTGCCATTTCCATGTAAAACTTGCTCTATACAAAAACATTTGAGATCTTCGAAAGTGTGCTGAAAATTTAAACAGTGAGGGTAGGGCTAAATGGCGAATTTTCCCAATGGAGAAAGGTGAATAGTGAAGTACCCCAGGGACATCTGCTGGGTCTGCTGCCTTTTAACATATTCGTAAATGAACTGGAAATGTGACTAACAAGTGAGGTAATCATTTTCAGATGACACAAAATTATTCAAAGTTGTTAAAACCCAAGAGGATTGTGAAAAATTGCAAGAGGACCTTGATAAATTGGAAGACCGGATGTTCAAATAAGAACATAAGATATGCCATACTGGGTCAGACCAAGGTCCATCAAAAGCCCAGTATTCTGTTTCCAACAGTGGCCAATCTGGGTCATATGTACCTAGCAGTTTCCCCAAGAGACACAAGTTCCACAATGCTTGTACTGGGTCAAGCATTGATATCTTCGGTCACTTCTTAATAATGGTTTATGGACCTTTCCTCCAGGAACTTGTCCAAACCTTTTTTAAACCCAGCTACACTAACAGCCTTTACTACATCCTCCGGTAACAAATTCCAGAGTTTGATTACACATTGAGTGAAAAAATATTTTCTTTTATTAGTCTTAGATAGTTTACCCTGTAGCTTCATTGCATGTCCCCTAGTCTTTCTATATTCTGATAAGGTAAACAATTGATCTACGTTTACCCGTTCCACTCCGTTCATTAATTTATAGACTTCTATCATATCTCCCCTCAGCCGTCTCTTTTCCAGGTTAAAGAGCCCTAACCTTTTTAGCCTTTCTTCATAGGAGTATCCTTCCATCCCCTTTACCATTTTGGTGGCTCTTCTCTGTACCTTTTCTAAAATCGCTATATCCTTGGCAGATGAAATTTAATGTGAACATGTGCAAAGTTATGCATCTAGGAAAGAACCACCCAAACTATGGCTACATGATGCAAGGTTCCAAATTAGGAACCACCACCCAGGAAAAAGATTTAGGTGTCATCATGGATAACATGTTGAAACCCTCTGCCCAGTGTGCAGTGGCGGCCAAGAAAGCAAAAAGAATGCTAGGAATCATTAGGAAAGGAATGAAGAATAAAACAAAGGATATTATAATGCCTCTGTATCATTCCATGGTGCGGCCGCACCTTGAATACTGTGTGTAATTCTTGTCGCCATATCTTAAAAAGGATATAACAGAATTAGAAAAGGTACAGAGAACAGCCACCAAAGTGGAAAAGGGGATGGAAGGATGAAAAGGTTAGGGCACTTCATCCTGGAAAAGAGATGGCTAAGGGGAGATATGATGGAGGTCTATAAATTAATAACTGGAGTGGAACAGGTAAACTAGATCACCTGTTTATGCCATCAAAATGTAGAAAGACTAGGGACATGCAATGAAACTACAGTGTAACCCATATAAAACTAATAAGAGGAAATATTTTTTCACTCAACGCGTAAACAAACTCTGGAATTCCTTACTGGAGGATGTAGTAAAAGCTGTTCGTGTAGCAATGATGAAGTCTAGGTCTTGCACCGGAGAGAGATGTGATTTCGGGTAGTTGATAACGAACCCCAGATGCTGCAGGAGGAGTATGGTACATTCCGTGTCCTGGCTAACCTCTGTGGCTGTGCCGCCTCTGATGAGCCAGATGTCCAAGTAGGGAAAGATGAACATCCCTTGTAGGCGCAGATGGGTGGCTACCACAGCTAGACACTTTGTAAAGACTCCTGACGAGGAGGCCAGGCCGAAGGGGAATACCCTGTATTGGTAATGGCCTCCCCCTACCATGAATCTCAGATATTGCCAGTGAGAAGGACCAGGATGTGAGTGTAGGCATCCCTTAGGTCCAAGGAGCAAAACCAATCTCCCTGGTGGAGGTAGGGCAGTGTCCCAAGGGAGAGCATCTTGAACTTCTCTTTCACCAGGAACCTGTTCATATCTCAGAGGTCCAGGATGGGCCTGAAACCTCCAGTTCTTTTCGGGACAAGAAAGTACCTTGAGTAGAAGCCCTTGCCCCATAGGTACTGGGGGACAGGCTCTAGTGCCCTGTCCCTTAGTAGGCCTGCTAACTCCGTGAATAACAGGGCCTGGTGAAGGAGAGGACATACCGGCTCTCCTGGAAAATACCCCGGGGGGTGGCAGCTGGAAGCAAAGGCGGTAACCTTCCTTCACCAATCTGAGTGCCCACTGATCCAAGGTGACCTGGGACCACTTGTGGGCAAAGAGTGCTTGGCGGCTCCTTGTGGGCTGGAGAGGGTCTCCCAGAGGAAGGGAAGCCCTGCTCTAGGAGTCAAAAGCCCTCACCAGGTTGGGCCGGGGCTGGTGCCTGAGACTTGGGGGCCTTCGGCTTCCTAGGAACATGTCCCTGACCTTTGGGATAGGATCCCTGCCTGCTGCTGGGTCTGGAAGGTTTGGTAGTGGTAACCCTGGTGGAAGAGGCCATTCCTTCCTTGAGAAAATTGTCCTTTTCCTTGAGGCTTTCTTACGGGGAAGGGTAGAGGTCTTCCTAGAGAACATCTGCCTGGTCACCACCTCGGCCTCAATCTCGGCCACCTTATCGGCCATAGGCTTACCAAACAAATTCTCCCCAGTACAGTGGACATCCAGTAGCTTTTCCTGGACCCACTGGTCGAGGTCTGAGGTCTGCAGCCAGGCCTGGCACTGAGTACCAATGCCTGAGGCTGCTGCCAGGGTTGCAGCCTCAAAACCATCATAGGTGGCCCGGTTCAGAAACTTAGAGCAGCCCCGGACGGTCGCCACCAAGGTCTGGAAGCATTCCAGAGGTTCCCCGGTGAGTCCTGCAGAGAAGCCGGCAAGTTTCTGGATAAGGTTCTTAAGGTACATCCCTATATAGAGCTCATAGGTTTGTATCCGGCAGCTCAGCATGGCCCCTTGGAAGCACTTGCGCACCCTAAGGCGTCAAGGACTCTGGCTTCTCTACCCAGGGGTACAGAAGAGTAAGTCGTCCGACTCTTGAGCTTCTGCATCGAGGATTCCACCACCATGGAGTTGTGGGGCAGTTGGGACTTCTGGAAGCCTGGATTCCTCTTGATGCGGTAAACGACATTGAGGCATTGGCTAACCACCGGCACCAAAGTCGGGGTTTCCCACATCTTTAGGAGCAGATGCTCGAGGATGGGTTGCACTGGCACAAAGAAAGCCTCCTTTGGCGGGGGACTCATACTGGAGGATTTCCAGTTCCTTGGTGCGCAGGTCCTCCTCGGATTTGATGGGGACCAAGAGTGCTCGGGCCATGACTTGGACAAAGTTGTGGAACACCACGTCCTCGGGGAGAGAATGGCACCGTGTCAAGAGGTCTCAAGAGCGGCCTCGATGTCAGTCTCCTAGTCTGACTCCGAAGGCATCGAGGAGTCTGAGGCTCGGAGCTCCTGTGCCGTGATGCCTGCATCAGGGATCACCCTGATGCAGATCACCCGAGGGGTTTGGGGTCAGACTCCCGGAAACTAGCTGGGGAGGACCAGACACCCGAGGATTGGGACAGGGACCTCGATCGGTGCCGAGGGCTCGTCCGAGGCAGATAGCGCTCAGGGCCTGGCTCAATGCCTGGCGACGCCACCGCAGTCAGGGGCCTGGTTGTCAGGGCAGATGATGCAGATAAACCTGACATCATGCCTGCTGCATGGCCAGGATTGCAGAGATACTCTGTTCCATGGCCGCCATTCTGGCCTTGATGCAGGAAGGCTCCGCAGCTTTTGGTGCGGGCCCAGAATGTCTCGGGCCCGACAAGTGCATCCTCGACGACGACCACAGCCTCGGGGAGCCTCGCATGGTTGCCACCAGCTGAGGACTCCTTCCTAGAGACCTTAGGAGGGCGCTGCTCGGAGTCGCCCAAGTCCTGCCACAGGACCTTACAGAGTTTCCCCGGTGGAACCTCACCCAGCTTCAAGGATTTTTTTCTTTTTTTTGCCGGGGCCCAGCGTCTTCCCAGAGGAGCCACCGCCGTGGGATTCCAAAGATACCCGGACTTCACGGGAGGTTCTCGGCCTTGGATTCAATGTCAGCAATGCATCTTCTCCTGCAAGTCCGGTTTGTGGAGTCATGGCCTGGCACAGGTTGCAGGAGGTACTGTCGTGGTCCAGGCCGAGGCAATGCAGGCAGCAGTCATGGATGTCTGTGATAGACTTGGTTTAACCACAGCGATCACATTTCTTGAAGCCACCGGGAGACATGGTGGCTCACACCCCGGCAGGGTCAACAACCCCGGGCAAAAAAAGGCACGAATGCCAGTTGAGGCAAGCCTTGGTGAAAAAAGGGGATAGGTGCTGAGAACAGTGCCCGAGGCGCCAGCTCGAGGCGGGAAGAGGAACCGGTACACAAACTGGGAGAAACTCAACTAAAAGATAAAATTTTAAGGAGTTTTTCCAGGAATACAGGACATGGGTCCATTGGGCTCCGCAAAAAAATAAGAAACTGAGCAAGATGGCACCCTTGGGAGGGAAGGGGACTATGCATGCATGGTGGCATTCCCAAAGGCTTTCTTTGAAAGCTGGGGAAATGGTCCACGCGGGCTCCATCGGTGCCGACATCACCCATATATGAGGACTTACTTCCTGCTTGTTCCTGAAGATGTTCCATGCTGTTCTTGGTTTTTGTTGTTAATATGACGACCCTGGTTTAATGTAACAGTTAATTATCAATATATTCTCACTTGTTTTACTGTATAATCTTCATGATCAATGTAAACCGCTTTCATTGAAGGATAAGGCGGTATAAAAAACTGGTTAAATAAATAAAATAAACAAACTGGACCCTTATGTAAATACTCCACTAGCCAAGGAACCAAGGGCACCCTGGCTGAAGATAAATAGAAGAAGTTTTTTGAAAGTAATTACTGAAGAAAAATGGTGGTCCAATCTCTTAAACTCATGGTCCAGAACCTAGGAATTGGGTAATTGAATTTGTAGAAACTAAGGAACCTATTTTCAATACAATGTCTGGTGCAGAAATTCAAACATCTAAACATCTTGGGGTCGTCTTTGACTCCTCTCTCTCCTTCTCCACAAACATCCATCTGATAGCTAAGACCTGCCGTTTCTTTCTCTATAACATCAAGAAAATCCGCCCATTCCTTTCTGAACACACTACTAAGATACTTATCCACTCCTTAATCACCTCCCGTCTTGACTACTGTAACCTACTCCATGCTGGTCTCCCTTTGAATCATCTCTCTCCCCTTCAATCTGTTCAACACTCTGCTGTGAGGCTAATCTTCTGCCAGGCTTGTCATGCCCATATTATCCCTCTTCTCAAGTCACTTCATTGGCTCCCTATCTGTTTCCGCATCCATTTCAAACTTCTCCTGCTGACCTATAAGTGCATTCATTCTGCAGCTCCTCACTACCTTTCTTCTCTTATCTCTCCTTACCCCCCCCCCCCCCCCCTCGGGAACTCCGCTCTTCTGGCAAATTGCTTCTATCTGTGCCCTTCTCTTCTATTGCTAACTCCAGACTTTGGTTCTTTCAACTTGCTGCACCTTACGCCTGGAACAAACTACCTGTGTCTGTATGCCAGGCACCTTCTCTGACCCGTTTCAAATCCGGGCTGAGAACTCACCTCTTCACTGCTGCTTTTGGATCTTGACTCACCTGATCTCCTTGTTTCTTTACCATTCCCCTTGCTTTATCCCTGTCTACACCTTCTGTGTTGTCCATCTTGACTAGATTGTAAGCTCTCATGAGAAGGGACTGTCTTTTACATGCCTGTGCAGCGCTGCATGTGTCTTGTAGTGCTATACGAATGCTCAGTAATAGTAGTAGTAGTAAACAAGATGTTTCAACTTATGGCAATATTCAGTGTGCTAAGCATTTGCTTTTTTTTTTGCTTTTTTTTAAATGCCGTCAAGTCAATGCTGACTCCTGGCGACCCAGCAGCCCCTGGGCTTTCCTGGCAAGGTATGACGAAGTAGATTGCCAGGCCTTTTGTTCCAAGGCAATGGAGGGTAAAGTGACAAAGAGTGCTAGCGGGAATCGAACCCTGATCTCTTGGATTGCTCTAACCACTAGGCTACTTCTCCACTCCTAGCATCGCTAACTATAGGTGCCCAGGCATGCACAAAAGTGAGTGCCTAGTCTACACATCTGGGCACTGAAAATAAGTACCTGCACGTTCTGAATGTGGCATAAGTTTACTAAAAGGTTAATGTGCATTAATAAAGTTAATGAAATTAATGTGTGTTAAGTGTCACTGCACCCACAGAAATAAAACAGTTCTGGACACTTAACGCCGGTTAACTTTATTAATGCATATTAAATCCTTTAGTAAACATGCCCCTGTGTGTTTGGCTAGGTGCTCTAGGTTAGACCTGATTTTGCAGTACCTAAACCAAATGCATAGTTTAGGCATCAAGTGCTGAAAATTGGTACCTAGATGTCTAAACTAGGTGTTTCGGCTACCAAACCCTCAGAACACCCCCTTCCCCACTGAATGCACAATATTATATATAGAGCGGGATATTTAAATCCTGCTCTATGTATAATGCCAATGAAAATCGCAAATAGAAATCATCTAGATACTTGGCACACTGCCGAACATCTAGGTGCTTTTTAGAAATTGGCCCCTAAGAGCAGAAACCATTACACTGTGTAACAAATTTACACTTTTTTCTTGTTCCTGGGTAATAAGTGTTATTTTCCGATATCTTATCTCTCAAACCCATAGGAAATGGCAATTATGGCCCACAAACATTGCTTTTGGGACCAGGAAAGTGATATTTTTGAAAATTATCTATTTTGCAGGACATTTGAGATAGATAAGGTAAGATGGACAATTGATGCTAGCTTAGACTGTGGCAGTTTATGTTACAAAAACTTTATTTTTACTGAATTTTTGCATAATGTATGAAATATTTAGGAAGAACATCATTAATTTAAATTAATTTTATCATAATTATAAATGTATATAATTATTTTTTTATTTTCACATTTTTATTTTTTCTTTGGCAGGATGGTACAAAAAGAGTCATGAAGTTTGCTATTCCAAGAATTTGGCAGGAACCCACTGACCACTTGAACAATTGCTACTTCTGCATGGTGGATCCTTCCAAACATCAGACTGGAATGAATGCTCCTTCTGTCATGTATTTGAGCATTCCTTCATCCAGTGCCCCAGTTTCACAATGCCCAGAGCTCCCTGTACCCACTCCTCTGCAGAGAAAGCAGCTGTCTTCAGAAGAAAGCAGCAATTCACAAAACAAAGATGTGGCCAATCTAGATTACAATATCAGAGATGGAGCTGAGGAGAGAGAAACCCTTAGGGCCCGATTCTGTGCCACAAATAGCGGGGATGGACGTCCCAACAGGGACATTCATCCCCACTATTCCTGCCTTCTCTGCCCGCATCTAACTTCCCCGCCAGTTGTGCGGGGAAGTTAGACAGAGGCGGGGAAGGGGCGGCTCAGGGGTGGAGTCTGGGCGGTCGCCAGCCCTGGACATACAGGGCTGATTCTAATGTCGGCCCTGTATATTCAGGGCTGGCAACATGTGCGGGGAAGTTATTCTACCTCCGGGGTGGGATAACTTCCCTGGACTTATTTTTTTGTACTGCTGGGGCGTGGATGGGGCAAGGGGGGCTGGAGGACATTCCCCGCAGCCCGACAGTTGCCTTAGGAGGCCAGATCGGGGGTCGAGCTGTGGGGCATAAACACTTTTATCCGGTGGCCGGCATCGTAGCTTTTAAATGAAGCCGTGGTGCAATGGCAACTGGATGCCATGGTGTTGCGGTGCCATTTAAAACCCCTGACTGAGTTAGTCGGGCAGGTCATGTACATGCAGGCCAGACTGAATTGCAGTCCCGGCCTGCACATACATGATTGATCATGATTCTGATCCCATGGGGCTAGACGTGCCCCGTAGGATCAGAATCGCGATCCCCTCTGTAGGTCTGGTTCAGACCGGACGTGCAGAGGGGATTTACATCCGGAACAGAATGAGCCCTTTACTACCCAAACCAAAATGACATCAACAACTTTGTCAGAGATCTTGGTCTCACCAACTCCAATGCCAAGCTTTTGACGTCCAGGTTCAAGTAGTGGAACTTGTTAGATGAAAGTGTGCAAGTCACAGGTCAGAGGAAGCGTCATCACACTTTTTCTAGCTTCTTCACTGGTCAAGTTGGGCTCTACTTTTGCAACAATGTGACCAGTCTGTTTGACACTATTGGAATTGCATGTAACTCGAAGGAGTGGCACCTGTTCATTGACAGCTCTTCCAGGCGCCTCAAAGCCATGCTGCTATATAATGGGAGCAAGTATCAGTCTCTTCCCCTCAAAGAAGATAGCGTAGTTTCTCACCTGTAACAGGTATTCTCCAGGAACAGCAGGAATCAGTCCTCACATATGGGTGACGTCGGCACCGACGGAACCTGCGCAGAGCATTTCCCCAGCTTTCAAAGAAAGCCTTTGGGGATGCCACCATGCATGCATGATCCCCTTCCCACCCAAATGTGCCATCTTACTCAGTCAAGTGCCATAGCTATAGAAGATGGCAAAAATATACAGCAACTCCAAGGGGAGGACGGAGGGTTGTGAGGACTAATTCCTGCTGTCCCTGGAGAGCACCTGTTAAGAGGTGAGTAACTATGCTTTCTCTAGGAACAAGCAGGAAGTCAGTCCTCACATATGGGATTCCCTTGCTACAGGCTACCAAGGACCTGTAGGAAAATGCATGGCAGTGCTGTAAGCAGTCGCCAGTGAAAGCCGAAGGCAGCCCGAGGACTCCAGGTCTATGGTTAGCCATGCTCCCGGTACCCGGAACAAGAAGAGTCGGAGGGCAGGAGTTGCATAAACCCCGAACAGATTTCATAGTACAGCCTGGTCGAAGGCGGCATCCCGATGGGAATCGTTCTCCAGGCAGTAATGCACTGTGAAGGTGTGAGTGGGAGACCAGGTGGCAGCCCGGCAGATGTCTGCCTGTGGCACCGAGCGCAGACTAGTGAAGGACATTGCCATCACTCGGACATTGTGAGCAGTGACTTGGCATTCCAGGGGAAATCCAGCTTGGGACTGAGCAAAGGCGATGCAGTCCGCCACCCAGATGGACAAGGTACGCTTGGTGACCGCCAGTCCCAAGCGGCTGGGATTGAAGGAAACGAAGAGATGCCTGGATCTGCTTTGGTCCCGAGTCCGCTGCAAGTAGAAAGAGAGAGCCCTCTTACAATCCAGGGTGTGGAGAATCGTCGACGCCCGGTCGGCATGAGACTTCGGGAAGAAAGTGGGCAGCACTATCTCTTGATTGAGATGAAAATCTGAGATAACCTTCAGAAGGAACTTGGGGTGAGTCCACAGGGCCACCGGGTTCCCATAGAACCTAGTGTATGGTGCCTCGGCCATCAGCGCCTGGAGTTTACTGACTCTCAGGGCAGAGGTGAGAGCTATCAAGAAGGCCACCTTTCATGATAGGTGCTGCAGCGGGCAGGTAGCCATGGGCTCAAAGGGTGGCTTGGTCAGCTGTGTGAGGACCGCACTGAGGTCCCATTCCACCGGAGGAGAGGGGGTAGGGGGCTTGGAAAGAAGCAGACCTCGCATGAAACAAGAGGCAAGCGGTAGCCCCGAAAAAGGTTTGCCCTCGATGGGGTGGTGGTTCGCTGAGATGGTACTCAGGTGAATCCTGACCAAGTTAGACTTCAGCCCAGACTGCGAGAGGTGGAGCAGGTACTGTAAGACCAAACTGGTAGGGGTTGAAAATGGATCCGCTAGGAGCTCCGAGCACCACACCGAGAACCAACGCCACTTGAAGGCATAAGCTCATCTGGTCAAGTCCTTTCGTGAGGCCAAAATAATGTCCTCGATCTCCACAGGGAGATGGTAGGAGGCTAGGGCGACCCGCTCAGCAGCCAAGCTGTGAGGGACAGGGACTTCACAATGTGGTGAAGAAGCAGACCCTCCTCCTGCGTCAGTAGCTCCGGTGAGAACCCAAGCGGGACCGGAGGTTCCATCGAGACAGAGCAGCAGGTGAAACCAAAGCTGCCTGGGCCAACTTGGAGCTATGAGAATCATTGAAGCCCTGTCCCGCTGGACTTTGAGAAGGATCTGGGCAATGAGGGGCATGGAGGGGAAGGCATATAGTAACCCCGTGTCCCACGAGATGAGGAAGACCCGAGCGCGGGAGGGGACCACAGAACCAAGGAAGCTGCGAGTTCTCCAGGTTGGGAAAGAGGTCCAGGTCTGGAGTCCCCCAAAGCTGGAAGAGGCGCTGCACTGTTTGGGGACACAGGCGCCACTCGTGAGGCCGGAGGACCATGCTGAGCTGGTCCGCCAATGCATTGTCCTAACCCAGGAGGTAAGTGGCTCGGATGGTCATGCCTTGGCTCACCGCAAAGAAGCGCAGGGCTGTCGCCTCCAGAGGCTGTAGGAGCTGGTGTCCCCCTGTTTGTTCACATAGAACATCGTGACCTGGTTGTCCGTCTGGACCAGCACTGCTCGGTCCTGCAAGTGGTCCCTGAGAAAGTGAATAGTGGAGCACCCCAGGGATCTGTGGTGGGCCTTATGCTTTTTTTACTTTAATTCTGTTTATTGAAATTTTCATAAAACTATACAATGTTCACAAAGTATAGAGAAACACAAGAAGTCAACAATAGAAATAATTCAAAAGAGAAATACAAACAAGTACATTAGCCCACATCTCGGGGAGAAAACCATAAGAAATCAATAGCAAGAAAAAACAAGGCAAGGAACAGCAAACCAAGGAAAGGCGTCCCAGTCACACAGAGCAGTCATTTAATTATACCCTCCCACCGCCTGACAATTACTAAACAACAGCATAATGACAAAGAAAAAGCAAAAGTTACTGCGCCTTTTCCTTATCAAGAATCCATCTTTCCAAATCCGAAAATGACAAAAAGACAAAGCTGTCATATCCAAGAGATACTAAGCATTTACACCAGAGGTACCCAAATCCAGTCCTGGAGGGCCGCAAACTAGCCAGGTTTTCGGGATATCCTTAATGAATATGCATGAGATAGATTCAAATACAGTGGAGGCAGTGAATGCAAATATATCTCATGCATATTCATTAGGGATATCCCGAAAACCTGACTGGTTTGCAGCCCTCCAGGACTGGATTTGAGCACCTCTGATTTACAAGGATAGCGCAAGAAAAAGGTAGCGCCTAAGGCAAGAGTTCTAGACTTGAGAGCAAGAAAGGACTTCCTACATGCTTGTGTTGAGCGAGCTACATCAGGAAAAATAGAGACCTTATCACCACAATAGAGATTGTCCCTTTTCCAAAAATAAGCTTTAAGAATAGAGACTTTATCTTCTTCAGAAACCAAAGTCACTAATAATGTAGCTCTAGTGGAAAGAATATCTTCAGTGCCTTCCAAGAAAGCAGTCAAGTTAAACCCATTTTTATCTTCAAGAACAGCTACTTCCCCTTCCCCAACACCCGGAGAAGCAATTTTTGAGGAAACATAATAACATTTAGCATACACTATAGCATCGGCGGTGGGAGGAGAAGAACATCTTTTAAATATTTCCTAAACAGTATTGATGGAGATAATAAACTACTAGAAGGAAAATTTAAAACACTCAAATTCTTAGACCTAGCCATATTCTCTAAATTCTCAGGTTTTTTTACACATAACAGAACTTTCTTTCAAGGTAGCAGACTGGAATAAAGAAAACGATTTAACCTACCTACATATCTATACTCTAAATAGATGACTGCAAAGTTCCAATCTGACTATCAAGGTTCTGAAACTTAATAACAGTGTCCCTAGTAAACTGACTTAAAGAGGGAACAGTCTCAGCAAGAATCCGTTCAGTATGATTGACTATTTGCCAAATATCCAGAAGAGAAATGGAGAAGACTTGTGAGTCACCAGGAGGAATGGGGAGCTCCGACCAAGAAACCATTTTGGGGAGCACAACTTCCTTCTGTGAACTCAAAACATCGGACTGAGGAACAGCAGACAATTCCAAAAAAATGAAGAAGAGGAGGGGTATGCTCAGGAGAGCTAAGACTCGGCCCCTCCATCGAGGGGTCAAAAGGAACAGTACCTGGTGATGTTAGGACCGGTGTAGATATTACATGCTTGTCCATAGGGTCACCAGCAGACACAGCCACGAGAGTTTTCTTTTTCCTTTTACTGCCGGGCATCGCCACTTCACAGATCTATAAATGCTCCCAATGTGCTCCTAAGGGGAAAACACCCCTTAGAAAATGCCCCAACAAGCACCGATGGCTAACTGCCGTAAAGCACTCTAGATATATTAAGGCGCTTCAAAATGACGTCAGCAGTGACTGCCCCACACAGGCCGGCTCTCTCCAGCTCCAGCTGTTCTCACTCTCCACTGCGTGTGAAACTGCAGGCAACACTCCCAAGAAACAGCTCTGTGCACAGATCCTTTATGGAGCCCCAAAATGACGCCAGCAGCGACTGCCCGCACGGGCCAGCCCTCCCCAGCACCAGCTACCCCCACTCTCCATTCTCCACAGCGTGTGAAACTGCAGGCAACACTCCCCAGGCCCTATGCTTTTTAATAAATTTTATAAATGACCTGGAAATGGGAATAACTACAGTTACACGATGCAAGGTGCCACATTAGGAACCACCACCCAGGAACAGGATTTAAGTGTCTTAGTGGATAATACATTGAAACAGTGTGTAGCAGCAGCCAAAAAAGCAAATAGAATGTAAGGAATCATAAAGAAAGGAATGGAGAATAAAACAAAGGATATTATAATGCCTCTGTATCGCTCCATGGTGTGACCACGCCTTGAATACTGTGTGCAATTCTAGTCACCATATCTTAAAAAGTATATGGCAGAATTAGAAAAGGTACAGAGAAGAGCAACCAAAATGATAAAGGGGATGGAACGATATCCCTACGAAGAAAGGCTTAAAAGGTTAGGGCCTCTTCAATTTTGAAAAGAGCCAGCTGAGGGGAGATATGATAAGTCTATAAAATAATAACTGGAGTGGAACAGGTAAATGTAGGTCGGTTGTTTACCCCTTCAAAAGTAGAAGGACTAGGGGAAATGCCATGAAGCTACAATGTAGCACATTTAAGACTAATTGGAGAAAATATTTTTTCACTCAACATGTAATCAAACTCTGGAATTAGTTGCTGAAGGATGTAGTAAAAGCGGTTAGTGTAGATGGATTTAAAAGAGGCTTGAGGAAGCACAAAGGAGCAGGGGACTAAGACCACCAGTAAGACACTGGTAAAGCGTAACTTACTAATATACCTAAGGAATCTTCCAAGTGGAGTACTTTCACAATACTTAGTCCCCTGAAGAAGGCTTCGGCAGAAACACGTGTCGGGCAGACCCTGTAATTAATAAGCACTTTCATCCAGTGGCGTGGCTCTCCTGCTCCTTTGTGCTTCCTTGTGCCTGCAGGAGGTGCCTCCCTTCTGCGCTCTTTAAAAGAGGTTTGGACAAGTTTCTGGAGGTAAAGTCCATAAACTATTATCAAAAAGGACCAGGGAAATCCACTGCTTTTAACAGTTATTACTCACAGAGATTATACTGTATTATTCTGACAATTGCCACATGACAAAATTTTCAGAATTTTCAAACCCTATGAACAGAAATTTTGCATTGTTTTGCTTGGATTTTACCCAGGAAAACTCTCTACCACAAGTAACTTATAAACAAACTGGGCACACTAGGGACGGACCCTAACAGAGTCATTCTGAGCAACGTGCTCTTTCCTGGCCCCATCTTCCTTCCCCGCGCGTTGTAGGGGGGAATTAGAAAGGGGTGGGAAAAGGGAGGATCGGGGTCGGTATTAGGGCGGGCAGTGGGCAGTCACCGGCCCCAGACATACAGGGCCGATTCTAATGTCGGCCCTGTACATCCAGGGCCGGCGACTTGAACGGGGAAGTTATTCCACCTCCGAGGTAGAATAACTTCCCCAATGCGGCAGGATCGGTGGGCCTGGGACTGGGAAGGGGTGGCAGGGGCAGAGGGCATTCCCTGAAGCCCGACGCTGGCCCTGGGAGGTCAGATTAGGGCTCGGGTTGCAGGGAAAGCAATTTGGAGGCCGGCGGCCAGGGATCACGGCTTTTAAATGGAGCTGCGGTGACATGGCAACTGGACACCATGGTGCCACAGCTCCATTTAAAAGCCCTGACTGAGTTAGTCGGACAAGGTATGTACATGAAGTCCATGCTGAAACGCTGTCCTAGTCTGCACGTACAGGCCTGTATGTGATTCTGATCCCACAGGGCTAGACTAGACATGCCCTGGGGGATCAGAATCACGACTCCCTCTGTGCATCTGGATCCGGCCGGGCAAACAGAGGGTCTGTACATCCCAGATGGAATTGGTCCCTAAAGTTACTGACTGGGTTAGAAATTAGCTGTGTGGAAGG
Source organism: Ichthyophis bannanicus (assembly GCA_033557465.1). Classification (NCBI taxonomy): domain Eukaryota; kingdom Metazoa; phylum Chordata; class Amphibia; order Gymnophiona; family Ichthyophiidae; genus Ichthyophis; species Ichthyophis bannanicus. The sequence goes on along the minus strand of CM066035.1, from coordinate 406,198,132 downwards.
TGACAAAGGGTACAGGTAAATGAAGCTCACTTCGAGAAGGAGGTTACCACTGGTGTGCTGCATGGATCTATCCTTGGTCCAATTTTTTTTTAACATCTTTGTTAGTGATATTGCAGAAGGGCGGTCATAAGAACATAAGAAATGCCATACTGGGTCAAATCAAGGTATATCAAGCCCAGTATCCTGTTTCCAACAGTGGCCAATCCAGGTCACAAGTGCCTAGCAGTTTCCCAAAAAGACACACAGGCTCCATAATGCTTGTATTGGGGTAAGCAGTGGATTATCTGGGTCCTCTTTAATAATGGTTTATGGACCTTTCCTCTAGGAACTTGTCCAAACCTTTTATAAACACAGCTACACTAACAGCTTTTATTACATCCTCTGGTAACGAATTCCAGAGTTTGATTACACATTGAGTGAAAAAATATTTTCTCTTATTAGTCTTAAACAGGTTACACTGTAGCTTCTTTGCACGTCCCCTAGTCTTTCTACTTTTTGATGGCATAAAGAATCAGTCTACGTTTACCCGTTCCATTCTATTCATTAATGTATAGGCCTCTATCATATCTCCCCTCAGCAGTCTCTTTTCCAGGTTGAAAAGCCCTAACCTTTTAAGCCTCTCCTCATAGGGGTATCCTTCCATCCCCTTCATCATTTTGGTGTTGGGTGAGGTTTGCTTGTTTGTAGATGATACCAAAATCTGCAATAGAGTAGACATCCAGGGAGGAGTAGATAACATGAGGAGGGATTTAGCTAAGTTTGAAGAATGGTCTAGAATTTTGCAGCTGAAATGTACAGTCAAACCTCGGTTTTCATTATTAATCCGTTCTAAGAAGTCTGACTAAAACCGAAACGTACGAAAACCGAAGCAATATTTCCCATAGGAAATAATGTAAATTCAATTAATCCGTTCCAGACACCTCCGTCTCAACAGCAATTTGCAAGCGTACCCTGCAAGAGAAAGAACTGCCTCCCACATTCATTCAACATCTCCTGCTTACATTGACAGCTACCCTGCTACCTCCGAGCCTGAGGGGGTGCTCCAGAGAATAGGCAGGCGGTGGAGAGATCGGGGCCTTCCTCTCTGTGCAATCCTTGGCTCTTGACTCTGACTCTTGCTCAGCTGACTTTCAATTCAACACGCGATCGGTGAGTCCGGGGGGTAGTGCTGCCGGGACTGGGCGGGCAGTGTATACAGACCAGCGCGAGGTTGACACTTCTTCAGGAGTTGGGAGTTGTACAGTTTTCAGATCTGGCAGCACAACGAAAACCGAGGCGATATCCGATAACCGAGACAACATCTCAGTCAGAAAAGACGTCGAAAACCGAAACGTACGAAAACCGGGGCCAACGAAAACCGAGGTTTGACTGTAATGCTAAAAAATGCAGTCAGGCATTTGGGCTGCAAAAAATCCAAAGGAGAGGTACAGTGTAGGGGGGTGAGATACATCTGTCCACAAAAGAAGGGCAGGACCTGGGCGTAATTGTGTCTGATGATCTTAAAATAGCTAAACAGGTAGAAAAGGCAACTGCGAAAGCCAGAAGGATGTTTAGATGCATAGGGAGAGGATGGCCGGCAGAAAAAAAGGAAGTGATAATGCCTCTGTGTAAGTCTCTGGTGCAACCTCATTTGGAGTATTGTGTGCAATTCTGGAAAACACACCTTCAAAAGAATAAAAGCAGGTTGGAGTCGGTGCAGAGAGTGGCTACTAAAATGGTTAGTGGTCTTCGTTATGAAGCATATGACAACAGACTTAGAGATCATAATATGTATACTTTAGAGGAAAGGCAGGATAGGGGAGATATGACAGAGATGTTTAAATACCTCCATAACACAAATGAACAGGAGGAGAATCTCTTCTAAATGAAAGCAAGCTCTGCTACGAGGGGACATAGGATGAGGGTGAAAGGGATAGACTCAGGAGTAATATGCGGAAATATTTCTTTACCGAAAGAGTGGTGGATCCATGGAATAGTCTCCCAGTGGAGGTGGCAGAGGCGAGGACAGTAACTGAATTGAAAAAAGCATGGGACAAACACAGAGGATCTCTAAAGTTAAAAAGGGCACTATTGTAGGTGATGGAAGGGCAGACTAGATAGGCCATGTGGTCTTTTTCTGCAGTCAAGTTTCTATATTAATTGAATTCTCTGAAGCTGAAGGCCAAGCCAGAAAGTAACATAATTCTCTAAATGTTACAGATAAGAAGGTCCACCTAATACCTACAATAATTTTACGTCTCTGGTTGTTATGATGATAAAATTATGCCATCTGGAGTGTAGAACAAGATGTTTTGTGACCCTCCCATATTCAGCTAACTGTGAGCTAGATTTACTAAAAGGCGTTATCACATTATCATGTGCCCACACACATCCACAGGGATTGCCTACTGCAGGTCTCAGTTCATGCAATTAAATCTATTTAATAGTAGCACCCAGTACAGACCACAATTTGCTAAAGCTCGGTGCATGCTAAGGGATTTATTTTAGAAGCCTTATTCACTATTTACGCATATACTGTATAATCAGGCATATACTTGTGTAAATCGCACTCACATGTAAATGGCCATTTTAGAAAGGGTCCAATTTACACGTGGATATTCCTGGTATGTGGAAATTTCAAGGAGGCATGGTAGGGACAGGCCCTGGAAGGGACCAAAATCTACATGTAAATTCCCCATTTCATAGAGAATGCAGGTGTTGAGATTTGCTCCTTGGCATGTATAGGCTTGTAAATAGTGTGCATTTCTGGCAGTTCCTTGTAGGAGGGATTGCAGAGATTATCCTCCTTTAACTCCCCTTAATAAATTTCCCTCTCGAAATTGAAACGAGTTAAAGATAGCTTCCTCTATAACTAGATGGGCATTGCCCCAAACACAGTAACATACTTTAGTAAATCTAGCCTTAAATGGCTTTAAGCATAGTTGTAACATTCCTTCTGGTTACGTGGGCCTCTGTCAGTCCTGGTATATCTAGTTTATTTTTCCAATGTCATCAGATAAGTAGTGTTTAATAGGAAGGTGCACAGGCAAAAAATTGTTGGTTTGTCTCTGCATTTTTTAAATTGTTTTCTGATTTGTTGGAGGGAATTTGCTTTGTTCCAAACATTTAGTTTATTAAACATTCTTAAACAGTCATTAGAATATTTTAATGCATGCAAATCGATTTCATGCATGCATACATGATTTTGCTCATTAATAAATGCACATCCTTCGTTTTTATATATTTTTATATAGAGAGTATTATATTCACTGCTCTTTCGAGGAAAGGCTGCAACGTTTTTAAATCTAACAGGAGGTCATGATTGCCACTTAAATATATAAATTAGCTGGATGATTTTAAAGGTATTTTCAATCACACTATCCTTTAAAGTAGGCTGAATATTGCTGTTATCTGGTTACATTCAAGCCACGCCCTTGGAATACCTCCAATCCCTCCTATCTGCATAAATGTTGGCTGAACATCAAGAAATCTGTCCAAACGTTAAGGGCGGGACAGCCTTGTCTTTACAAAAAAAATAAAAAGAAGATTTATGCAGTTAAGTTGAAACTTAACTGCATAAATCCTTTTGAATACTAACCTCAAGAATTCAAGTTCATAGCACCAAGAAAAGACTTTTTTCCACTTTCTATTAAAGACAGTAGCAGAGATGACTGTTTGCCTAGAACAACATTAACTTATGTCTACTGCTTGCACACACAGTAAAAACGCTGCCAATCGAAAAGACAAGTAGTAATAGATAATGAGTTACTGTGTCTTTCTAATGAGAAGGGTTTAGTGTTTCTGCAGTCTAGGCAAGATGCCGCATGGTATCATTTCTAAGAAGGATTCTAAAGATAGAACCAAGTGCCTGCAGATCAACAAAATGTTTTCATTCTTGGAAATAAAAAGTAATTAGGCAAATTAACAATCTGGGAGAGTTGGCAACATGGTTTCAGGCCTGTGAAATTATCCCATATCTGCTTTTGCTTCTACCCTTGCAGAGTATGATAAATATAACTTATTTGAACGTTGCTACCAAATAGCCTTTGTCACTGAACCACATGGAGGTTGCAAAAGATAAGAAAACAAAGACTTAGGGATTCCATCTGTACTGGATCAAAGACGGTCTAGAGGGAAAATTTCAGTGAGCAATGATTGCTCCATGTCACTTGGAATAGTTTTTGGCAACCAGAATGGATTGCATTAGGGTCGATGTTAGACATGCTGGGCCCCACAGTTCTTGTGCAGATTGTGTTTCCTTCAGCATTCGCCCAACCTCCTTGTTACCCTTCCCTTCCAATGTCAGTTCTTGGTTGGAATTAGAATCATATCCATAAATTAGTTACAAAAATGAAATGATAATAATATACCGTCAACTATGCTAATGACACAAACATGTGTTGATTTGTAGATAGTGTTCTCTGGTACTGGAAAGCTTAGAGCATTTAGTGGGTCATCTATTAATGACGAGAGGACAACAACTTTGCTTAGAGCATGCTATCTCCCACAGAGCCCAGAGGAATAAAATGGGCCTGTGGCAGGTAACATAGGTTAGCGCGCAATAACAGAGTTATCACATCAGCCAATGACCATCTTAGAGGGTTAATTTTCAAACTGCCCCACCTTGCTGCAAATTCTGCAGGTCTTTTTTGCTCTCAGCCTTTGCGCTAGTTTTCATAGTGAAAGCTTGCATCTACTTTCACTTTGAAGTCACCTAAGAGAGAAAGTACCTAGAAAGTAGGGTCAATGCTACCATTAAGTGAACTAGGCGATCGCTTTGAGGGCCTGTGACTTCAAACAGCACCACAGCATTTACCAAAACCTCCGGTAGTGCAGGGTCGTTCCTGCTTCAGCCCCCTCCAATGCAGATTTCCTGTTTGCATGAGGGCAAAAGCAGCTGGACCCATGCAAAAGGAAGTCTGCACTGGAGGGGGCGGAAGCAGGAATAGCACCACAACATTGGAGGTTTTGGTAGGCACTGAAGCTTATGTTTATTTTAAACTTTCTATTCCACCTTCCTGTTTAGAGGCATCAAAATTAGAAAACAATGCCATCAGTTAATAGGATAGAGGGGACAGAGAGGGTACAACAAACATTGTAGTAGGAGGGGGTGCGAGAAAGAGAGGGAAGGAGGCTTGTTCTATGTTCCAGGCAGCCTAGGCTTCAAAGGCCTGCGAGATGTGTCTTATACTGAGATTTGAATGATGGGTAGGAGGGTTTGACACGGAGCAATTGGGGCCGAGAATTCCAAAGAAACAGAAGGCCGAATGACGGGTAGATTCGAGTCCTGCTTTGTTTTGGGAGGGTGGGATATTAACTCTGTTATCCTGAAGGGAGCAAAGGGCCCAAGATGGGGTATAGAATGTAAGACAGGAGAACAGGTAAACAGGGGAACTAGTATAGGGGACCTTGTGTGCTTAAGTCAACAATCTGTATTGGACCCAGGATGAGCCTGACAACTAGTGGTGGGATTTCAGAAGTGGCGTAACACGGTCAAATTTTCCTGCATATGAATGGCTGTATTTTGCACTGCTTGAAGGCGCTTTAGTGAGGAGAAAGATAGCCAAGCATATAAGGAGTTACAGTAGTCAAGAGAAGTGATAACAGAACTGAGCAATGGGGAGGTCAGAGCAGAACTGAGAAATGGATGGACAGAGTGACATTTGTTCAGGGCAGAAAAGAGGACTTCTTAACTACTGCATTAATGTGCTATATGAATGACAGGTCAGCATCAAGGATAACACCAAGATATTTCAAAGTGCAAACAACTTAGATAGGCGACTGACCAATGTACGGAACATATGATGGGAGTGCAGAACTACCAGTAAACCAAATGGCTGTTGTTTTCTTAGGATTCAGTTTAGATGACTGGTGCTTGGCCAAGAGGCAATGAGGGTAAGTGTGTGGTTAATGAAAAGAAAGTCAGGCGCGAGAGATCTAGATGACAGAGGAGTAGGACATCACCAGTGTAACAGTAGGCACTGACGTTAAGATCCTGGACCAAAGTGAGAAGGGGACTGAGGAACACGCTAAAGAGCATTGGGGCAAAGAGAGAACCCTGTGGGACTCCACAGGAGAGAGGTAGCGGTTTAGATTGAGTGTCATGGATGAGTACCTGGAAGAACGACCAAAGAGAATTGATAAAACACAAAATTTCATGTCATTGCCACTGCTGCCGCTGGTCCCAGAGAGAGGCGGAAGCAGCAGCAATGAGGACAGGGGCAGGAGCGAAGTGGTGCCTGGAACGAGGTTCATCTAGGATGCCTCATATTTTTGCACCAGCCCGGTCGTGGAGATTTGCATATCACAGTATTTTAGCTTGTGGGGGAGAGCTGTCACTCGCTTGGTTTAATAAGACTTGAAATGACAGGTAATATCCATAGTGCCTCTCTTGGTTGAACGCAAACCATCCCATCTGCAGAAATCATTATCCTCTCAGGTAAATCCTCAGTCGCAAACATGCCCAAAATACCTTCCCAAAAATATACTTTGATTTCAAACACAGCCCATATTTATCGGAACTATACCCCTACCTATTTCCCAAAAAATACCATACACTCTAGTATGTGAATTTGAATCCTATACCTTATTACCAATTTTTGTCGGATCACTCACCGTGAACAGGAACTTTCCTGCTCTCAAAGTGAGTCCTCCTTTTTATTCAATTTAAAATGACCAAAGGCCATAAAAACAGAACCGGCAGCACCATTCGGCTGTCTACTCTGTATATGATAACTCAACAGTCCCAACCGACACCACATCCATTCCACTTAACTTAAATAGGAAAATTCTTCCGTGGTTAGTAGAAATTAGATCTTCCTTTCGTAGTGCACTCCAAAGGCATGGTCAGGAATCGATCCAGCGCAAAGTCCACGCTACACCAATCAGTGTTTCAAGCCGTGTGGCTTCTCAGCTCTTCCTCAGGCGAATGAACCTTGCTCCAGTCCAGTTCCATTTAAATCACAGCTTAGCGAGAGGTCAGAAAATCAGTGACATCACATGCTGATACGATATCCACCAATCAAAGATGTAGGCTCCACCAATCAATCTCACTGTTCATGCCTGCAGGGGTTAACGACCGTAAGCGAAAAATCCATTGTTGTTCTTTCAGATGTAATTGCGCTTAACGGTCTCCCCCCATAGGCAGTGGAGATACAACATCTAAAATTCGCCAATGCAAATCAGCAAAAGTATGGCCCTTAGCCTGACAGTGCGGGACTAGCGGGGCCGATGGCACTCTAGAGTTGATACGAGAACGGTGTTCCAACAACCGTTTTCTAATTGGACGAGTGGTTTTTCCCACATAGATCAAATGGCACGGGCAAATTAGAACATATATTACAAAAGGGGTGAAACAGTCAGAATTATGAAACGAAAAATAAACCCTCCCTGTGTTAACATCTTCCCACTGATCACCCTGTAATGTAGTTTCACAAAAATCGCAACGGCCACACGCAAAATGGCCCTTCTGCACAGATAAATTCTCAACAGATGCAGCCATACGAGTTTGGACCACCCAATTACTAATGGTCCGTGATCGCTTATAAGCTATCATTAGAGGTTTTTGAAAACAACGATGTAGGGACAATAATGACCAATGTTGCTTCAATATCGCCACTATTTTGGAAGCATAAGGCAAATAAGGAAGAACCCCTATAACTCTATCAGAGGGCTCCGGCTGGGCTTGATTCTCCAACCACCATTCCGGATGAACGTGTAAAGCCCGTTTATATGCCATACGTATCACTGATACCTTCCCAGCACCAATCTTTTAGCCATGACTTGAAGTTCTGTGTGAGGACAGTTCCCTCTATTCCTCTGTTATAAGGAAGGTAGAATTTCAGTAGAGGTTATGGTTCCGGTTCCCCATCCGAGATCCCCTCCTCAAATTCCTTGAAGTGCTTTAATTCATCGTCTGCTGGGTTATTTGTACTCGCATGTACAGTGATAGCCCACTCGCCTGCCTTTCACGTTTCTCTAGCTCGCAAGTGGATATTCTCCCCATCCCTGCTGGCTGTGACATCTCTCTCCCACTCAATAGCATTTGCTATGAAAACCCACATCACGATTTATTTTTTAATGGATTGTCTCTGCCATCTCTAGTAGCCTCATCAACTTTAATCTCTGTTCTGTCTGCCCCCAGATGTTGATTCTGTAACACAAAGGTGTGATGTACTTCTTGTAAAACAAAAGGACACTGCAAATGCCTGTGATGAACAGCTGAAGTTCCACCTCAGCCCACAGTAAGATGGACTTTCTTCCTTGTTTGAGGCCTCTCTATTGTCATACTAAGCCGAGCTGTCCTTGGGTTGTTCTTTTAACAAATCATCACTGTAATGAAAGCCATGAACATTTGTGTTTTTGAGACAGACAAGTGTGCAATTAAGATAAGTTATTATTTAATTATATTTGGCTCTACAGGAGACAGTTTCTTGTTAAGGACATTGATCAAGCAATGATGCAAGACTTTACAAATAGCTCACCAGTAGTTTGGGTTGGAATTAGCATTATTACAATTTATTTGTGCATCGTCTTTCTTCCTTCAATTATTCATCTGAAGAGATATATTTTGATGCTTTTTTCAGTTTTGAAAGTTCATTCTTATAAATACAGTTTGGAGGGTATTAACAACTACCTTCATTAATCGTTTCTGAATTTCACAAATTTACCAAAATCAGGAACTTTTCTCAAAAATAAATCACTCCAATTTACAGAAAGACTGCTCTTTTAACAAACTATAAGTTCTGCCATTAATTTTGCCATTTCCCTTTTTAAGTCAGGCAACTGAGCACAGACTGGTCTACCTCAGAATGTCCACACCTACTGTGTTATTCCCGTCATCCTCCACTTATATAGAGACACAAGGCTGCAGGTGAAGTGCAAAAAGCATGAAAGGGGAATTCTGACTAACATTCAAGAAAAATTTCTCTACCCCCCAAAGCCTACATGTCCCTTTCCAGGTTTTCCACCTGTGCTCTGGAGCCTTCTGAGATGGTGGCTCCTGCATTGCATGGATGAAGCAGACGTCATGGAATGAAGAAAGGGGGATAAATTTGAGGGATAGCTACAAAGCAATGTTGCCAGTCAACTGATGGTGTACAGCAACAGACAATGTTATTTCAGTTATTAGTCCATACAAAGACAAATGCAGGTGTTCAGAAGCTTCAGCACTAACAGTTTTCATGTTGCTGCTCCCCAACATTAGAGCATGCTTGTAAAGGAGGGATGATTGGATGCCAGCAGGTTTGGGCAGATTTCCCTTCTGTTATTAATGGCAAGAATGTGCCATAATGGGCAGAGACACCTTCTATCTTAGTCTCCTCCTTGACAGATATCTCTGAAGAGGGTTTAGAGCTGTTTTTCCAACTCCCGGAAGCCTCTCTCCTTTCGTCTCCATTCCTGGGGTCCAGATGCTCTCCTGTTTCTATCTTCACTATTGACAAGCAACCCTATAAGTCAGGCTTACTTTGATATAAGTTTTAGCAAGGCCACCGAGTCACAACGAAGAGGACTGTGCATGCTCACTTTAGCATGTGCACACTATTTTTATTATAACTTTAATTGTTTAACACACAGAAACTATTAATGCATAATGCATTCTGAAAGTGTTCATGCATGACTGAGGATTTTTTTATGTTTCTTGTAACACCTATAGTCCCAGCAGGGCTGTGGTATAGGCAGTTAGCTAAGCTATTAAGTCACCTGACCTTGTATTGGAAAGGAGTGTAGTCGTGGATCCAAGTGGTCAAGGTTCAAAAGGATTTTATTTCCCCTCCCGGGGTTTATGGATTTTCAAAAACATCAACAACAGAAGTAAAACTTAGGATACAAAACTGGATGAACTTAAAGGTAGCAAACTTGCTTTCAAATGTAACAGAAACTGAATAATTATAGCAGGCAGCTGATAATCTCTTCTTAACCTTTTGTACTAGTTTACAACAAAGGAGGATTCTCATCAGCTATCATTAGAGAGCATTCCATTTCTTCCAAGCCTGGATTCAAACAGCTATCTTCTGTGATCATTGGCTCAATATCACTGTCCTGTGAACAATCAGCCTGCGTATATCTTTGCTCTATATCTTCTCCTGGGTTTCTCAAATAGTCATAGTCAGTACAAGGCAAGTAATTACCATTTACTTTATAATGGCAAGGCAGAGAAACACACTTCCTGGAATAACGTTTCCCTCTGTTAACTGCTGGCTCTCGGCTACTCCCCTTTATTGGTAGCTCACAGCACTGCTCTTTATAATGAACAGGTTTCTCTCTTATCACTCTGTGCCTTGGTTTATCTGGTATATAATTGTCTGTCTCATCCATGCAAACATTTTCAATATCCCAGTTTCCCTCAACGTTCTGAGACCGCTTCTTACAAGCCTGCTTCTCAAACACACATGGCTTTTTCACTGTCTCACGTCTCTCCCATTCAAGTAGGTGTTGAGGAATTCCTCTCTGTATCAGAGGTGGATATTTCTTTTGACTAACCTGCCAAGGGGAACCTTTTCTAGTTCCTGGTGTAGAACTCTTTTGTAGCTTTCTGACTGGAACTGCAGGGGGTTCAAACTCCGTCTCTGAGAAGTCTGAGCTTGCTTCAGAATCACTCAGCACTTCTCCCTCATGGCAGCTTCTGACGTTACAACACCCTCTGTAACTTCCTCTGAAGTCTCCCGTGTAACTTCCTTTGGAGTTTCCTGTTCCACTGGTCCTATCAGGTCTCTGAGTTCTCTGGGTCCTCTCTGAACTCCTCGTCCTCTCTGCACTCCGGGTCCTCCCTGAGCTCCCGGTCCTCTCTGAGCTCCTCGTTCTCTCTGAGCTCCGGGTCCTCTCTGAACTATCAGCTGTTTTCTCTACACATTTTTTATAATGCCTTAGGGGCGTGTCTTCCCTCCCGTGGAAGTTGTTCTCTCCCTCTAATGAGAGGTGTTTCCTAACTAGGCACGGCTGCAGATCCTGTGCCTGCCTGGGTTGCTTATGGCAACAGAAATGCTTCTGATCTGCCTGCCTGTCAGAACCTAGCCTGTTTGCATCAGGTTTTTGTCTATTTAAAGCAAGGGACAGATCTGCTGTGTTACAGTATATTATTTTTTTATGATACACATGGTAGAAGCAGTTTTGCATGAGTTTTAGTGCATATGCACCTTAATGAAGACCAGTGTTTCACAAGCTGGACTTGGTGTACCCCTTAACCAGTTTGGTTTTCAGGATATTTATTTATTTTATTTATTTGAACTCATTTTTATACCGCTCCTTCCAGTGATCAGCAGCGGTTTAAATTTTAACATTTTTCTGCAATGGTGGCAGTTACATATAACAATAGTAATAGTATGGAACTTTGTACATGACTAGGGTAACATTAATTCAATAACTCAAACTATTTACATATAGAAGAACGCATATGTTAAATTTTAACTATATATCCACAATGAGTATGCATAGGATATCCACAATGAGTGCTGTATATATACACAATGACTATATATCCACAATGAGTATGCATAGGATATCCACAATGAGTATATATACACAATGAGTATGCATAAGATAAATCTGCATGCACTGTCTCCATTGCACACAAACCTGTTTCATACATATTTATTGTGGATATCTTAGAACTAGATTGCCTCGGGGATAACACCAGGACTAGCTTGAGAAACACTGATGTAGACCAAAGTGATTTTGGCCTTTACTTTGATCACCTTGAACAAGACAGATGAAGGTGACCCAACAACACAGACAAGTTATGAGAATCTTTGCCGAGAAGCTGTGGCTTCAGTTAACCTTCAATCTGAAGTATTTTATTTCTACAAATTAACTTAAATTATTCCACAACTAAAGTGTATTTGGAGATCATAAACACAAGCAGAAAAAGGAGGTTTGCAGCGTTTGATTGCCTGTGGTGAGGGATTGCTGGGGTAAAAGCACTTTTTCATTATGTAGTTTTATATACTTAGGAAGTAAACTTGAGGAGGAATTTCTTTGGCTGTCACATTTATTTAAATTTTGCAGTGCTAGTATCCGTTTGATTCCTAAAGCATGGGAATACTTTGAAATCTACACCCAAGGAAATGTCTGACTTCCAGTTCAACCAAGGCGATCAGAGTTTTTTTAAACACTAGCCATCATGGCTAGGAAAAATCCAGATATTCAGCACCGGTATCTGCAGAGTAGTCAGCGCTGAATAAATGGACAGCGAGGCCAGCGCTGTCACTATCACTACAGTGATGCTATTCAGTGCTGCTATATGAATAACCTATCCTGACAGAAGAAAAGTCTTAAGGCTAAGTTACTGCATCGTGGCACAGAATATCATCACTAGACAGTTTCCTTTCTCTGTTCATAGACTCCCCCAATCACTGTTCCCTCTAAGCTGTGCGCGTGTGCGCGCGCACACACCTCGCCGAGCGAGCGCACATACTTTACTACTGAGCGCACAAAAATTACGGCTCTGATTCTGATAGAAAACAACACAGATGTCTTAAAATTTAAAAGTTATGATTGTAATTACTAGAAATTTCCCGCTTCATTTAGTAATCATCTATTTTCATTTAATTTGATTAAAATCAATGTGGTGTACATACTGTATTTATTTATTTATTTATTTATTTATTTCAGTGCTTTTCTATACCGCCCCTTCCAGAGATCAGGGGCGGTTTACAAGGAACTTAAACAACAATATAGCAGAACAGTGCAATATTGAATTACATTAAATATTGGTGAACATAAACTAGGTTACATAATAACTAGGTTAAGTGGAAAACAATGTGAGGGTTATTAACATAAAAGGAAGTATAAAACTATGTTACAAGGAGTCATAAAACTATGTTACAAGGAACCAGAAGGGTAGATTTACATGGTTAGTAAGAGACTATAATAGTTATTTGTGATCATAAATAAAGTATTGGGAGTAGACTAACTTGAGTGGATGAGAAATGAAGTCCGGCATTAGGTGGGGTAGACCTGTGTTTGGTTTGTTGCATGTTTTTGTGTAGTGAATTTGGTTCCAGGTTGTAGGTTGCTATAGTGTTGACTAAATAGGTAGGTTTTAAGTTCCTTCCTGAAAGACGTAAGGTCTTTAATCTCTCTGAGGTATAGTGGGAGTTTATTCCATTGGCTGGGAGCATAATATGAAAAAGCAGTGTTGGTGGTTATTTGCTTTGATTTTGTTACTGCAATGGGAATTAATAGCATGTTGAGGTTAGTTTTTCTTCTGGTTCTGTTTTCTTGTGGGGTTTGGAGTAGTTTGGGGTAACGGGAAAGGAAAGCATCAAAGGCCCTCCGAACAGCATAGATATGATTCTCTTGCTCCACATATTGCAAAAGTTCAGTCCACACAGTGAAGTCACAGGGATTTTCCACAGCAGCTTTCCAGTACTTCTCAAACTCTGATGGGAAAGCAGGGATGGTCTCCTCCTCCACATTAGCAACATTTGCCAAATCCTCTGCCTGGCACATGCTTGCTGCTGCTCCGGTCACTCCATCAATAGCTACAGTCACCGGCATGCTTTCACCAGCTACTTGTGCATTCAGGCCAGTTTTAGCTGTCACTGACTCTGTCACAGGCACAGGCACCTTCATGCTGTGACTAGTGGCTGCTTTTTTCAAGCTGGAACCAGTGGCTAGCTCTACCACACTATCACTAGTGACATGCTTCACTATGCTATCAGTAGAAGCCAGTTCCACCATAGTACTGTCAGCTAAGGGAGCAACCCCGGTCTTCGTGGCAGCTATGGCAAAGGCCCTGATCTTAGCAGCAGGGGCTTCCTTTATAGTAGCTATGGGAGCAGCCCCTCTCTTAGTGGCATGTTCCATGTTGGTGTTTTCTTTCTTGCTGGCACCACCATTTTCATCCATGGGGCTCAAATCTTTATTCGGACCCGCCGTCGTTGCCACCGGAGTATTCTGACGTGTAGTCAAATTTTAAAGTATATAACTCCGAGTGTCGTTATGTGGCGCACAAAAATTTAACCTTCCTTCAAAAGCTGCACACAGCTGATATTTTATGCGCACACAGCCTACAGAAAATTAGAGGGAACATTGCCCCCAATAATGCTGAGGCGGTCTGCAAGGGTATTCACTGCACTTATCCAGATAGCAGGAGCCGCTGACCAGATGACCAGTTAAGCGTTGCTGAATATTGAGCTAATAAAATTAAACTCATTCACATCTCGAAAGGCATTCATAATCATTCCTAACCTTCTGTGAACTCGCTGTAGCATCTGCTCCTGTGGTCAGGCAGTGATGTACCTGTAACTGTTTCAGGGAATAAAGGTGATGCTTTATTGCGCGCTCACATGCAAGCATGTTGCAATACTTACCAATGTTTCACTTGCACACTGGAACACATAGCAAGCGTACTGATTCTTGCCAGTCTCAACACATTCACGACAGATGAAACCAAAATGGTCAATATGTTTTATACCCTGCAAAATAAAAACAGATCATGTTAATGTGACCTTTGTTCCATGGTCAGGCTCTTAACTTTTATCGGTGATAAGTAATACATTTCAATTGTTCACATAGTGGCTTTAGGAGAAAAGGTCTGTGCCTTTAAGAGTTGATGTGCCCAGGCACTAATTTGCTGCCCCTATTGCCTTCCTTTAAGATATCTTTGTTTTTTTGTGGATTAGGGATGGTTTTGGAGCAGGGAGGATGTTTTATTCAGACTGTTTTAATGTGACTGTATTGTGTGTCTTTTTGTACAGCATTTTGAATGAGTTTGTACTCATAAATATGGTATAAACCTTTTATAAATGAATAATAAAACATATCTGTGCAAGAACTTGCAGGAGCTGGTGTTTGTGTGCCTACAGTGATATCTTTTCCTTCAAGGCAGGCACATTCAGCTATTTCACGATTAATCCAACTCTGCTTGTGAGGTAATACAGAGGAAAGAGCACACTCAGTTTCTAGGGAAGCTGCTAACCTGCTTTTGACCAAACAAAGCATGACTGACAATCTAGGATCAATGGGATAATATTTCCAGGGACCGAGGCAATAGTATTAGGTGGCCTATGCAAACCTTCTGCTCTATGCTTCCCCCCTCAAATAACTTTCAGATCCTTAAAGCATCCCCCCTCCAGAATTTAGACAATTAAAATCAACAGTCATGATCACTCTACTACCACCTATCCCAGAATCTAGTAATCATTTGCATGGAACTACAAGGCCTATGTAGCACCGTATACATACATGTAAGTGACAGCCCCACTTATAGAGCTTACAATCTATTCAAGACAGGAGACAAACACAGCAAACAGGGGACTAGGTAAAACTAAGTGGAAATGGTTAAAACACACATGGTAAACAGTAGAATAAGTGCGTCGGGATCTAAAAACAGCCTCAAAGAGGTGTTTTTTTAAGCATGGATTTGAACAGGACCAGAGATGGAGCCTGACAGACCGACTCAGGTAGTCTTTTCCAGGCATACAGTACAGCAAGGTGACATGAACAAACTCTAGAGTTGGCAGTGGAAGAGAAGGGCACAGGTAGAAATGATTTTCTTGATGAGTGGAGTTCCAAGGCTGTGGGGAGAGATAAAAGAGGAGAGGTAAGGAGGAGCAGCGGAATGAATGCACTTGCAGGTCAGTAGACGTTTGAACTGGATGCGGAAAAAGATAAGAGATCAATTAAGGGACTTCAGAAGAGGGGTTGTGTGAGCATAGCGACACTGGCTGAAGATTAGCCAACGATTCAGTTTCGAATGGACTGAAGATAAGAGATGATTCTGGGGAAGACCAGAAAGGAGCAGGCTGCAGTGGTCTAAATGGGAGGTGATTCGAGAGTGGATAAGTTATATAATATAGTGTGTTCAGAAAGTAAGGGGCGCACTTTGCTGATGTTGGATGTTTGCAGAGAAAGAGAAAAAAGTCAAAGATGACCCCAACTTTTCATGTTCTCAAAGCGTTTACAACGACCATTAAATTCTCTGGTTATGGAGAACACTGGGGCAGGGGGAACAGGGAGACCAATAGAACTAATATTCAAAACTTATAATAAAACGTATAAGACAAACTGATTTTTCAAGAACATGGCTGTGTTAGTGCTGTCAAACAGAAATAGAGAAAGGAGAAAGGGGGGAGATGGGTTTAGGGGGAATGTAAGGAGCTCCGTCTTGGCCATGTTCAGTTTCAGATGGCAGCAGGACATCCAGGCAGCAACATCTGACAAGCAGGCTGTAAAGATTTCAGGTGCAGAGAGGTAAATCTGAGAGTCATCAGCATAAAGAAGGTATTGAAAACCATAGGAGGAGATCAGGGCACCAAGGGAATGAATATAGACAGAGAAAAGAAGAGGTCCCAGGACAGAGCCCTAAGGTACACCCACTGACAGCAGGATAGCAGTGGAGGAAGATCCATTAAAACATACACTGAAAGTGTGATGGGAGAAAAAAACGAAAGCCAGGACAGAATAAAGCCCCTAAATCCAAGTGAGAACAGGGCATCAAGTGAACTACAGTGTCAAAAGCAGCAGATAGATCAAGGAGGATGAGAACTGAGTAAAGGCCATTGGATATGGCTAGGAAGAGATCACTGGCCAATCTTGCAAATGCAGAACTGGATGTCATAATTTTAACTATTAAATAAATAATTTTTTGTGTGTGTGCGTATAGAAAGATATAAACCAGCAGCACCATCAAAGACAGAGAAATTCTAGCCTGCAGTGAACGGTTTAAAAGAGAGCTATGAAAGGAATGAAAGGAGCCCCCCCCCTCAGTTACTTTCTGTGCTGCTGCAAACCTTGTAAACACAGAGAGGGCAGCTGCATAGAAGAGACCCAGTAGAACTGGCAAAGTCTCGAATGGAGGTTGCCAGAGAGTGGTACATGTAAAACAGACAAGAAAAAACATCTTAGGTACCCAAGCCTAATCTGCTGTGGTGTTGCCAGCCACTATCACAGACTGCCAAATGTTGGCCCAAGCTGTTAAGTTACCCGTGCACTCTGTAAGAAAACCAGCTTGTTGCTGTTTGCTGCCTACGGGGACTTCCAACCGAGTACTCTCTTAGTTATGAGCAAAACAGAAATAAGAGTTTACACAAAGGGGGATTCGAAATACTGGGGGTGCTTTTATATGGAGCCACCTAAAGTTACTTGCTATCAATGTACATAAATTCTAATGATTTACACACTTTTACACACGTATTTTATCTGGTCATTAATGTACGAATATGTGCATAGGGCCAATGGTAAGTCCTTTTCCTGTGTGTGCATGGGTGCAGTTTGAGCAGAGCACGGGTGGTATGCACAAGTACACATAAAAATTATAAAATAATACAATTTGCGTGCATTCTGGACAAAACTAGACGTGCTATAGGGCTAGTGTGAGCGATCGTGCCTGATTTAATACACGTTTTCAACCATTTACACCTCTATTTTATAAAGTCGAGTACATGCGCCCTTGGTTTTATAAAATAGGTGTTAAATATATGCAGAATGGAGACATTTTACATACCTGCTAATTTCCTTTCCTTGAATCCTGCTAGACCAGTTCAGATGAGTGTAGGTAGACTGGAACAGCTTTCAATGATGTCATCAACTTTATATCCTGATGCAGCACTAAGAGAAGTCAATATGACAATTCCCAAATAGAAGCAAGACTGAAAAATTCAGAAAAATATTAATCAACAATAACTTTGTTCAAACACTTCATGGCTCTCTTACTACACTTGACTCTGTCTCAAGCACCGATAATGATAATGCAGTTAAAAGGCAGCAGGGCTCCCAAACCTGTAGAAGTAGCCTTCCCAGGGTGGGTTCTGGACTGATCTAGCAGGATTTAAGGAAAGGAAATTAGTAGGTATGTAAAATTCCTTCTTCCTTATCATCCTGCTGGACCAGTACAGACAAGTGGAACGTATCCAATCTGTTTGGCAATTGCTGGATCCAATTCAAGAGTACTCAGGACATAACTGTTCTGCCAAAGGTGCCATCTGATCCAGCTCCCACACGCAACCTGTAGTGTTTTACAAAGGTGCTCAGGGGATGACCAGGTAGCCGCCTTGCAGATGTCATCCAGAAACACGAAGGCAGACTCAGCTCATGACTAGGCTTGTGCCCTAGTTGAGTGAGCTCTAACTCTCTCCAGCATGCATTTCCACACAGGAGGTGGACTGAACTAATAACCTCCTTAAGCCAATGGGCAGTCGAGGACTTGTCCCTTCCTTGCGCCATCAAAGAGGACACAGAGAAGGTCTTGCCAACGGAAGAAATTAGTATTCTTCAGATACTTCACCAATGCCCTCCTTGCATCTAACAAATACATCAGGAGGTCTGACCAAAGACTCCTAAAGGGAGACAATACTTTGGGAAGAAAAAACAGCATGGGCCTCAGGGAGATAGATGCTGATGAGATGATCAGAAAGGACTCCCTAGAGGACAAGGCTTGTAGTCCTGATACCATAAGGCAGATGCAATAATTACCAGAAATACCACCTTCAGGGTCAAATCCTGGAGGGAGGCCTTCTGAAGGGACTCGAAAGGGGAACCTTTCAGTGCCATTAATTCCAGAGAAAGGCTCCATTGCGGCACCACTGGCCACCAGAGAGAACAAATCTGCTTCACCCCCTTGAGGAAAAAGGACACATCATGGTGCGTCACCAAGCACACACCTTGAACTCACCCCTGGTAGCACCCAAGGGCCACCACCTTAACCCTGATAGAGATCAGAGCTAAACCTTGGTCAAATCAGACTGTAAGGAGGACAAACAGCCACTATGTCTGCCCTCTCTGCCCTTGGCCTGAGATGAACATCACATCTTGAAGGCACTCCAGACTGTACAACAGGCCAAGATGTAAAGGCCCTCTGGGCTTCAAGAAGAGTGTCACCTACAACCCCAGAGTCTCCTTTTATTTTAGACAGCCTGCACATCTCAAAGACCAGGCAGAAAGCGAGAATGGTGTAGGGTCCTTCATGACCTTGCCATCCCCTCTCCTGAGGTAGAGATAGAAGTTACCCTGCCAAACGGCCTGTCTTGTATCACTAGAATGACCAAGCCTGGATGAGACTGAATCCTCTGCAGAAGCCTCACCAAGGGCTACAGGGAAAGATGTACAATTGCCCCTCCTGGAGCCATGCTTACAAAAGGGCTTCCAAGCCTGTTACCTGTGGATCTTTCCTGTGGCTGAAAAATCTTCCTCCCTTAGCATTCTCCTGGGTGGCCATCAGATCAAACACCAGCAGGCCCCACCTCCACATTATGAGATTAAATGCATGAGGATTTAATTCTCATCTGTTGGGACATTGTACATTGTCTACCCCCACAATGTGTACCACTATCAGATCCACCAGAAGAACCCCTGTCAAATGACATCTCAGCAGCCACAGTGGCACTGCAAGTGCAGCCTTGCTTGTTGACATATGCCGCTACCATAGCATTGTCCACTAACACTGCCTTGCCCTCCAGGAGAGTCCCGAAACTCTCCAGAGTGAGGCAAATCACTGAGGCCTCCAGTCTATTGATTGACCAGGAGGTTTCCTGTGGAGACCAATGTCTGTGCATATTGACAATCAGCTCTCCAGCCCAAAAGGCTTGCATTTGTGGTGACTAACACCCAATCTAGTACCTCCATAGGCATTCCATCCATCAGTGGGCTAGTCCGCAGCCACCAAGCCAGTTCCCCCTTGATCTTCTGAGGAAGAGGGAGGCACTGATCAAACAACTGGGAAGAAAGAGAACAGTGAATTAGAAGGTGCCTCTGCAAGGGGAGCATACACACTCTGGCCCAAGAAAGTAGCTACAGAGTCAATGCCATCGATCCCAGGAGTTGCCGGTAGTCCCATGCCCTAGGAGTTGCCTGAAAGCAAAAACCCTTGATCTGCACCTGCAGCTTTACCAATCTCTACAGGGTGAGAAACATCCTGCTGACAAATGTCAAAACGGGTAACCATATACTCCAAGTCCTGAGAGGGAGTTATGCTGCCCTTGGGGTAGTTGATCGCCCAACCCTGCTTTTCCAGCCACTAGATCACCTGGGACAAGGCCACCATGAACCTCTCCTGGGAGTCGGACTAAAACAAAGGATATTATAATGCCTCTGTATCGTTCCATGGTACGACCGTACCTTGAATATTGTGTGCAATTCTGGTCGCCATATCTTAAAAAGGATATAGCATTATTAGAAAAGGTACAGAGAAGTGCCACCAAAATGGTAAAGGGGATGGAAGGATACTCCTATGAAAAGAGGCTAAAAAGGTTAGGGCTCTTCAACCTAGAAAAGAGACGGCTGAGGGGAGATATGATAGAGGTCTATAAATTAATGAATGGAGTGGAACGGGTAAACGCAGATCGATTGTTTACATCATCAGAATATAAAAAGACTAGGGGACATGCAATGAAGCTACAGGGTAACCTATTTAAGACTAATAAGAGAAATATTTTTTCACTCAACGTGTAATCAAACTCTGGGATTTGTTACCGGAGGATGTAGTAAAAGCTGCTAGTTTAGCTGGGTTTAAAAAAGGTTTGGACAAGTTCCTGGAGGAAAGGTTCATAAACCATTATTAAAAGGGACCCAGGATATCACTGCTTGACTCAATATAAGCATTGAGGAACCTGAGTCTTTTGGGGAGGCTGCTAGGTACTTATGACCTAGATTGGCCACTGTTGGAAACAGGATACTGAGCTTGATGGACCTTGGTCTGACCCAGTATGGCATATCTTATGTTCCTATGTTCTTAGTCTTTCAAATATGGGTGAACCCAGATCCGCTGCTTGAGCAGAGAATCCACCACCACAACGAGTTTCAAGAAGTTAAGAGGAGCTGTGGCAAGGCCCAGCGGGCCCAGAACTGGAAATGGCAGCCCAGGATGCAGAAGCAGAGAAACCGCTAATGTTGATCCTGGACAGGAATATGGAATAACATCTCGGAAAGGTCTAAAAAGGTTAGATAACAAAAAGATTATTGTCACTTCTCGGAGCTTATTGCTGTCAAGCTATCTAAAAATGGATAAAGCTCCACTCTTTTAACTAATCTTTAGACTGACTTACTATAAATAAATATTGCTTATCTATTTTAGCGACTGGGTCTCAGAATACAGACTGCTCACTCAGCCTACTCAACGGGCATGGTGAAAACGTCTTTCATACATCAATGACCCACATTTGTTGTCGCTGATATTGCTTTGCGCGGCGTTTTTTGTGAGAGGTGGATGCACATCACAGGAAGTTATAATCCCCTGACGAAACGCCTTAGCTGAAATGCTACGGCGCCTATTGAATGCGTTAAAAACAAGGATACGAAAGCAATATCAGCGACAACAAATGTGGGTCATTGATGTATGAAAGACGTTTTCACCATGCCCGTTGAGTAGGCTGAGTGAGCAGTCTGTATTCTGAGACCCAGTCGCTAAAATAGATAAGCAATATTTATTTATAGTTAGTCAGTCTAAAGATTAGTTAAAAGAGTGGAGCTTTATCCATTTTTAGATGGCTAAAAAGGTTAGAAGCTCTGTCAGACCAACACAATGACTGACCTGAGGGTTGCCATGTAGAAATGGGGCACTCAGAGTTTGGTACTGAGCACCTTCAAATCCAGAAGGGGATGGAAGGAATCTCCTTTCCTTGATAGCACAAAGTAAATGGAATACTCCCTGATTTTGCTCTGTGGAGGGCACGGATATGATAGCCTGCAATTGCAGGAGACGCTGAAGAGTTTTCTTGATCACCACTCCCTCAGTCAGGAGCAGCAAGGAAACTCCACAAAGGTCTCCTGAAGAGACTCTACTAACTCCAGCACATACCCCTTTTAAGAGCTCAAGGATCCACTTTCTCTATCTCCATGAACCAAATAAGAAAGAAAAAAGATAGCAAGAAACGTTAGAATAAAAGAACTACAGCATTCCCGAAAGGACTATAAGTTTTAAACACACTAAGTGACTGGCACTCCCCCTCCCAGACCGAACTATCCTCAGAACTACAGATCCCCGGGTGGGATTGAGGACTGAACTGGAGTTCCTCAAGGAACTACAATTAGCAGATAAGTCTAATTTCTCGTTCCTTATTGTTCCTCCAGTTCAGTCCTCCACCTCTGGGATGTAACAGAGCAGTAGTCATTGGGAGGGACCTGTCTACCTGGAACTTAACACCACCAACCCGAAACAGGCAGTGCTGGCTGCCTGAACATCCAGGTGGTAGTGCTAACTGAAGGTACGAAGTGGCGACCAAGTGGCCGCTCTGCAGATCTCGACTGGCGAAACCAAACTGTGCTCCGCCCACGAAGCCGCTTGCGCTCTAGCAGCGTGAGCCCATAACCCCACGGGAAGCTGACGCCCCTGCAACCTATATGCGGCTGCCATTGCTTCACAGACCCAACTGGAGATTGAAGCATTGACTGCCGCTTCCCCTTTATGGGAACCTCCAAACAGAACGAATAGGCGTTCAGACTCGCAAAAATATTCCAAAGCCTTTAAGTATCGATGCAAAATTCTCTTGATGTCCAAGCGACGTCGACTATGCTCCGCGGCGTTCTCCTCCGTGGTACCTAACACTGGCAACAAAGCCGACTGATTCCTGAGAAAAGGAGAAACTATCTTAGGCAAAAAGTACGGTACCGGACACACCACCACCTTTTCCCTGGAAAAGACCAAAAACGGCCCCTGACCGGACCAGGCTTGCCATTCAGACACTTGTTCTGCTGCACCAGTGGTCACTAAAAACACTGTCTTTATGGTGAAATCCTTAATCCAAGCATGGTGCAAGCGCTCGAACGGTCCCTCGTCAATGCCCTCAGAACCAAGTTGAGATCCCACAGAGAAACCACCATCCTGCGAGCAGGCCGTAGCCAAGCCACCGCTTTTAGAAAACGAATCACGTCGACGTGAGAGTCCAAGGCCATCCCTTGAACTTTACCTCTATAGCAAGAACGAGCTGCCAGTTGGACCCTTAAACTGGCTGCCAGACCCTTAGCAAAACCATCCTGTAAGTAACCCAATACCATGGGCACGGAAGCCGTATTCGCACCTACGCTAGGAATTTTGACCTCACTCTGCCTGAAGTAAGACGCAATGACCTCTCTAGAATAGCCTATTTTCCGTAACCTCGCCCTTTTAATGGCCAAGCCATACACGAGAACCGATTCAACTGAGGCATTCGAAGCGGTCCCTGAACTAAACGATCCGCCGTTGCCGGCAATCGCCACTGGTCCCCCTCGAGCAGACGAACCAGGTCGGCATACCATGGACATCTCAGCCAATCCAGTGCCACCAACACTACTCTCCCCCAATGTGCCTCGATGCGTTTAACCACTCGTCCTATGAGCGCCTACGGGGGAAACTCATAGAAAAGACCGGACGATGGCCCTTGTTGCATCAGGGCATCGATACCTTCTGACATCCTTTCCCTTCTTCTGCTGTAAAAATGCCTCGCCTTGGCCGACTGAAAAGTTGCCCTGAGATCCATAATCGGAGGCCCCTACCTGAGGGCTATCTGAGCCAACACGTCCAGATGACGCTCCACTTCCTCGGCATCCACCCGGAATATGCTGAAAAAAAATCTGCCCTCACATTGTCCGTTCCCGCAATGTGGGCTGCCGATATCGCCTGACGTCTCCATCCAGGCGAACAAAGCTTCTGCTTCCTCCTCCCTGGCCGTGCTTTCCGTGCTGCCCTGCCGGATGAGATAAGCCACTATTGCGGAATTATCAGACAGCACTCTCACTGCTTTCAGTTCCAGACGGTTGATCGACCACTGGGCTTCCTGGTCGTTTCAAGCTCCTTGTGCTTAAAGGTCCCCGCAATGAGATCCCTATCCTGTGAGGTCGCATCTGTCAACACCAGAAGCCACTGCGGTTGTTCAAGTGGCAACCCGCCGCCAAATGTCCTGGGCACAGCCACCACTGAAGGGACCGCCTGTCCCTTAACTGACAGGGAAGACGTTTGTTCTGAGAATCGTACTAGAGCAACCAGCATCAGAGCAACGGCCTCTGTAACGGACGCATGTGAACCATGGCCCTTCCTCCAGGATCATTGCCATTGTCCCTAGAACTCAAAAATAGCTTCAAGGAAACGGGGCCAGAGATGACCAAGACCTGTGCACCAAATGCCAAAGAGCCCGAGCTCTTTGATCCGGCCGAAACACAGTTCCCGATCGCGTGTCAAACCTTACTCCTAAGAACCCTAAGGCCTGAAACGGAACTAGCCGGCTCTTGGACGCATTGATTACCCAGCCGAGACTCTGTAAAAAGTTCACCACTCTGTTTGTAACCTGTATGCTCTCGAGCTTGGAATTTGTCCAAATCAACCGATCGTCAAGGTAAGGGTGAACTAGGATTCCTTCTATCCTCAGCACCGCTGCTACCACCACCATACCCTTGGTGCATGTGCGCAGATCCGTCGCCAAACTGAAGGGCAAGGCTTAAAACTGCAAATGCCCCCCACGGATGTGCGAACCCTAGAAACTTCGGATGAGCTGATCTGACTGCAATGTGCAGATATGCCTCGGTAAGATCGGGGAAAGAGGAGAAGTCCCCCTGTCGGACCGCCACTAATACCGATCGTAAGGTTTCCATTCAGAATTGAGGAACTCAAAGACAGAAATTTACTCCCTTGAGATCCAGAACAGGGCGGGGAAACCCATCTTTCTTTGGTACTATGACATAAATAGAGCAACAACCGACACCGTAGAGCTCCTGCGAAACCGGCATGACCACTCCTAACGGTAAGAGACGATCTAACGTCTGTCGCACCGCGACCGTTCTCTGCTGCCCTTTGCAAGGCGACAGGACAGACGAAACAAGCACCGGACGGACAAATTCGAGAGCATACCGCTCACAAAGTATCTCTAACAACCCATTTATCGGATGTTATCTGGACCCAGACAGGAAGAAACTCCTGGAGCCGTCCTATCGGTTGAATTCCTGCCCAGGCCCGCCTTGCTTCCTTGACTTTTTCAGACCACCGCAGAAGAAGCAGAAGCGAATCCTCTACCCGCACCCCGAAAAACCACGAAACTCCTGTGCTCTTGAAATAAATCTTCCTCTTTGGAAACCTCCCAATTGAGAGGTACAAAATTGGCTGAAGACTCTAAACTGAGCACGCAAGGACAGCAGGGGACTCCCCTGACTATGCTTATCCTCCGGCAGCCTGCCACCTTTGGACTCTCCCAAATCCATAACCAACTTGTCCTTAAATGGGAGCTTACTAAAGCGTGACTTAGAAGAAACATCCGCCGCCCAATTTCTTAGCCCTAAATAAGAGCACGCGACTACCACAGACGACATGCTGTTCGCCAACGCTCTAACCAAATCCTAGAGACCATCCGGTAGATATACTGCACCTGAATCCAGCCGTGTCACAGCTCTCGCCACCCAAGCCCCGCAGATAGAAGCTTGCAACGGGAGCGCCTTAACCTCCACGGCCTGGCTTAAGAAACCGTCCACCTTCCTATCTTGCGCAGCCTTCAATGCCGCATTACCTTCTAAAGGTATAGTCTGCCTTTTTCGTGACTGCGGGCACTGCTGCATCTATACGCGGAGAACGAATCCTCTCCTTCTCTTTGTCTGCTAGGGAATAGAGCCTATTCATAGCCCTCACCCCTCTCAAGCTAGCCATGGGCCCATCCCATTCATCTTGGATCATTTGGTCCACTATGTGGTGGGCAGGGCACATCGCCTGAGTTTGACGCACCGCTTGAAAGAGAGGGTCCTCCAGACCCTCCTCCTCCGCCGGAGGGACCACAGCAAGGTTGAGCGCCTGAATGTACTCAGAAATGAGTGCAGGATGCTCTTCCTTCCGAAATACTCTTATGATCCTCGCCTGATCCCCGGGTTCCGGGATCTCTTCTTCCTCAAGTTCTCCCATTCCTGATTCCGGTCCTACATCTACGTCCTCCGTAGCAGACCAATCTGAATCCAAGAGCCGATCGTCGAGCAACTGTGCCCTGTCTGCTGGCCTTTCCTGAGCTTGATCGCTCTCCCGTAGCTCCAAGCGACAAAGGCTCCACCATCGCCCCCTGCTGACGGCAGCACTATGCTTAATGCATAATTAGCCCAAAATTTGGAGGAAAAACTTCAAGAGTCGCCCCCAATCCTGTTGGTGCTGCAGCCCTAGCCGCCCCCGCTGGGCTTTCCGGAAGGAGCTCAGGGGGACTTTCCAGCGAGGACTCACCTTCTCTTGCTGTCGATAGGCTTTGAGTCCCCTCTCCGGTTTTATCCTGCATATCCTGCTCCATAGTGGGCGATGCCAGAGTGCAGCGTCGGCAAACCCCGGTGTCCGAGGCTGTGCCCCATAAGCCTGTAGCCCGAGGCTGTAGCCTGTGTCCGAGGCTGTGCCCCATAAGCCTGTAGCAATAACATAACTTTAAGATTAAAATTAAATAAAATAGATTCTCTCTCTTTAACTCACTATTTTTTTTTTTCGGATCTTCATTGAAGGCCTCAAAAAATAAAACTCCAAAACATCTCCAATTAAATCAAAAATTAAATCAAAATTAATTAGATTAACTTAAATTAACTTAAATTAGCTTAGCCAAACCTGTCTCCCCAGGACTGTAAGGCATCAGGAAAAAACTTCCATTGCCTCATGGTCAGGAAAAACGCGGGAGAAACAGGCGCGAACATCACAGAGCTCGTCTGCCACCTTCGACTCCAATACGGGCTCCTAAGCTGTGCAGCCTCTCTGGGTCTTAGCGGGGCACTCACCTGCGCCTCTTTTTTTTTGTATGCCCCCGAGCTGTTCCCTCGATCAGCTGTGCGATCGTCAGCCCTTCTATCCGCACTGCTGCACACAGCGCGGAGAGAGCTTCCCAGCTGCAGCTGAGCCGTCCGGACAGCGATCGCGACCCCCGGAGCTAGCCTGCAGCCCTTCTGTCCTGCTGAACAACTCCCCTCCATCCCAACTAGGATGGGAGAGCAGCCCAAATCACCGGTAAACGCTTGAGTTGGAGAGGGGCAGCAAAGAAGCCGGTTTAAGACCTGCCCTGAAGTCCTGTTTTGTTTTGTTTTTAAAGAAACAGTACAAAATGAATATAATGAAAAGGGAGAAAAGCAAAAAGCCATAAATTAACTATCCTAACCAATATTCCCTAACTGTTCCACTAGTGAGCTCAGCACCTAGGCTCACTACGTCCTCCTGCTGCATGGAGACTGGACACACTGGGAATGATGGAAGAGACCAGCAGGCTACATCCAGTGATGTCACGATTCTGACATACCCAGTCTCCATGCTGCAGGAGGAGGTACACTACCCAGAGGTGGAGGATTGAACTGGAGGAACAATAAGGAATGTAAATACATATATGATTACACAGCCAGATATACTAAATATACAAGCAGGTAAATGCAATACAAGTTTTAAAATCTAGGTTCTGATGGCCAGTTTACCCTGATGATGCTAGAACTCTCTGGGTGCCACACTCACGGCAGACATTTTGGATGTGGCTCGGCTTTGACAAATTATTTCCTTTTTATTTTAATTCAAAAGCTCAATCGGCAATGCTAAGTAATTCTCTGTCGGTTATAACCAGGGTGGCCTGGTTAGGATATAGTGTTCATGTGATCAGTCAACCGTAGAACACAAATGTCCCTGCAATACTGGAAAAATGTGTTTCAATTTCAAAGAAACAAACTTCATTGACATTTTGAAGGCTGACGTGGATTAACATGGTCCACTTCTGTGTGCCTGACTGCACCAACGTGTCAAATGCAAGCCAAAACAATCTATGGTTGCCAGGTGCATCCTTTTAGAATTTCAATATTTTCCCGCTTAGAAAATTGACAACCCAACCACCATGGATTCAAGATCACTGAGGCTTTCTCGGTTTCTGGGATAAAAACACACAAGCAAAGTGGTTCCTTCACTGACCACAGAGGACATAAGAAGCTGAAAACAACATCTATCAATACTGACATTACTGTCAGATTCAGTTCGTGTACCCCTCCACTAAATAAATGACCCAGTTAAAGCCGGAGGTCAATAAAATTACTGGAAAATATACATTTCTTACTGGCCTTCTCTACAGTTATTATCAGTGGAACATGTTAGAGCTTTGTAAACAGCATTCAATTTTTTTTACTTCTTTGATTATTGCAGGAGAATATTTTACACAACACAATTACTATACATTTATACAAATTCAAATATTTCATTAAAATGTTTAATGATTATTGGAATTGGGTAATGGATATGCCAATATATGAATTCACTTTGTTTTGCATATAAAGGTTCATTAAACCATAACATATCAAATATCGCTATGAGAGGGACTGGTCTCAGATTGGACTGCGGCTTTGACAGCAACAGCATTAACAGTGCAGCAGAAAGCCAGTGGCACAGAGGCGTCTCCCCCCTCCTAGTTTTCCTACAGAAGGTAAAAGTATGCATCGGCTGGACAGTGTGTAGTGCCAACAACTAAAGGAGCAGACAGAGCTAGCAGGTTTCCCCGACCCAATGCTGCCCTCTAGCTCTGTGCAGATGATCTTTAACATCCCCTCCCCCACCCTAGTTTTAGCACTGCGGACTCTCTCCAGCCTCAATAAATATATCCTCCTTCATTTACCTCGAACAGCTGATCAAAGAGGCAGTGAAAGTCAACACAGTTGCCCCAATACTAAGATCTAAAATAAGAATTACAGAGAATGAAGAAGCTACGATTACCTGGGATACTCCCATTCCGGCCAATAAAAAGCTAGATGCGAGGAAACCGGATATAGTGGTAAAGGAGAACACCACCAGAACGGCATTGATTACCGAGGTGTTAGTCCCAAGTGATTACTATATGAATCACACTGAGAGGGAGAAAATCTTCCCATAAAACTGCAGTCGGAGACCAAGAAAATGTGGCAGAAAGGTAGTTATTTCCCTATCGTGTTGAGTGCCACAGGCTTAATGAAGAGGAATTTCCAAGCACACCTTGATAAATTACCCACACATGTTACATTTTATGAACTCCAGAGGGAGGATCTCTTTGGCACAATGCAAGTACTACACCGAGCATTAGTAGTAAATATGAAAGACTGAAATCATACCCCACGTACTTAAGTTCATGATTGTCATGGTATGCGCAAAACTCACCCATTTGGAGAAACTGCCCTAAGATCTTCTTAAAGGAAGGGATCCCACCGTCACCAATGTAATAAAAATGCAATTAAGAGAAAAGGCGTGAGCTAAATCCAAAGCCATCCCTTCCTCTTCCTCCCTCCACACACACTCATATGCTCCTTACATTTGCCCCACCCACACCCAAGGCCAACCCATCCTGACTCCACCCAATCCCAGGAGCAACTTCAAGAGACAAACCCAACCCTCACTCATCCCAGAGCATATAGCACAAATATCATGAGAGCGTAAATATGCATGTGTGTGAGAGAGTGTGTGTGTGAGTGAGTAGAGAACAGAGTAAGTGAATCCCCTCACCCAATCCATGTCTATCTGAGTAGGAAGTGAAAGAGAGAATACAACCCCTACACCACGCTAACCTTCCTACTTCTTGCTCCCCAAACTGAGCAACTGGGGTAGGCATTTATCATTCCCCTCTGTGGGAATACAAAACACCAGTTAATCAGCAAGGAGATACTGTAGATACCAAAGAGATTTTTCCACTTCTGAGCCTCTGGGACTAAGCCCTGCTCCAACTTGCCAATGCCCTACCTGCTTGTTTGTCTACTGCCTCATGTGACCCTCCTCACTGATGTTACTTGAGGGCAGACATTTAGCTTTGTCCTACTATAGAGCTGGTGTGCTCACAAAATGACCTGTTCCTATGGACCAGAGGTGGTATTAATATCCCCTCCACACTGGCCCATCAAACCAATGCCCCAGAACACTCCCTCCCTTGTAGTAATCCCTCAGATCACACGTCTCCATATCCTTAGGGATTGGACCAGTATCCTAAACTCAATACAGTTCGCATGTTATCCCTGTTAAATGCCCTGTTTATTGTAAGCTCATTGTAGACCTCCTACACTGAGCGATTTTGTTACTTGTGAACCGCACCGATGACAGATAGCGCGGTATAGAAAAAGAGGAAATTAGACTTACCTGCTAATTGTAGTTCCTGGAGTGGAGACAGTCTAGTCCCGGACTTCAGGGTTGTCCATCTCATACAGCAGCTTGGAGACTGAGAAACTCCTCCTTTTCTGATGTCACTGGTATATCCATCTGGGAGCCTCCTCCTGCCCTCAGTTCCCTATTGACAAAGCAGACTCACCGGAGCAACCAGTAAAAACATAACACTAAAAAACACATTAAACAATACGGACTAAAACTTTCCATCCACAGAGCCAACCCCCCGGCCAAGCCCGGTAGCACGAAGGGAAAACCCCAGGGCTTTTCGTAACGTAAGCCATTTGGTTTTGTTTTTTTTGTTTTTTGTTTTTTTTGTAAGGTATCGGGGCACCCCAGCCATACGGGTTTCTATGCCCCGTAATAAAATCATCACTTACCTTGAATACCTGGAACGCTGACTGTCCAGCCGCATCGTAAACTCTACTAGGGGGGGATACGGGACTAGACTGTCTCCACTCCAGGAACTACAATTAGCAGGTAAGTCTAATTTCCTCTTCCTGATCGTGTAGCCAGTCTAGTCCCGGACTTCAGGGTTAGTACCAGAGCAGTGAAGGAACCTAACCACGGGAGGGACCCATCAAGCCAGCTTGCACAACCGCTGACCCAAAAGAGGTGTCCTCCGATGCCTGAATATCCAACCGATAGTGTTTGACAAAGGAATTCAAAGACGACCACGTTGCCGCCTTGCAGATATCCACTGGAGGCACGAGCCGGAACTCCGCCCAGGAAGTCGCCTGCGCTCTAGTGGAGTGAGCCCTAAGCCCCTCCGGCACCGATTTACCGCCGGAAATATAGGCCGACGCAATAGCCTCCCTTAGCCACCGAGAAATAGAAGCCTTCGACGCCGCTTCTCCCTTCCGCGGTCCCGCAAAAAGCACAAAAAGTCTATCGGACTTGCGGAAATCCGCCGTCCGCCGGAGATACCGTTTCAACGCCCGACGGACATCGAGAAGATGCAGGTTCCGCTCCGTCGTACCATCTGCGGACCCTCTGAAAACCGGCAAAGAAATCTCCTGATTCAAATGAAACACCGAAAGGACCTTTGGGAGAAACGCCGGTACCGGCCGCAAAACCACCTTCGTCGAACGAAATTGGAGATATGGCTCCCGACAGCATAGCGCCTGCAACTCCGAAACTCGGCGGGCCGAGCAAATCGCGACCAGAAATACAACCTTCAGGGTGACATCCTTAAGGGAAGCCCGCGACATGGGTTCAAAAGGTTCGCGCGCCAAGGCGTCCAACACAAACGGAAGATTCCAGCTAGGTACGACTCGACGAAAAGGCGGCCGCAGCAACGATACAGCGCGTAGGAAACGTTTGACATCCGTCTGGACCCCGAGCGTCTGACCTCCAATATAGCACGCCAGGGCAGCGACCTGCACGCGTAACGACCCGGCCGCCAAGCCCTTGTCAAACCCGTCCTGTAGGAACTGCAGGATCTGCGGGATGGTAGATCTCAATGGCTCCCAATTGCGCTCTGCACACCAGCCTTCGAAAATCCTCCAGATGCGCACATAGGCCAGGGACGTAGATCCCCTGCGCGCCTTCAATAAGGTGGAAATCACTTGCCCGGAGTAACCACGTGCCTTCAGCCGAGCCCTTTCAAGAGCCAAGCCGTAAGCGAGAACCGAGCCACGTGAGGCATTAGCAGCGAACCCTGCGACAACAGGTCCTCTCGAAGAGGCAGACGCCAGGGTTTCGCCACCAGTAGACGCATGAGATCTCCGTACCAAGGCCGTCGAGGCCAGTCCGACGCAATCAGAATCACCTGTCCCCTGTAGCGCTCTATCCGTTGGACCACCCGGCCGATCAACGCCCACGGCGGGAAAACGTAGAGAAGGTGATCCGCTGGCCAGGGTTGAATGAGGGCATCCAAGCCCTCGGACATTCGTTCTCTGCGTCTGCTGAAGAACCGACACACCTTCGCCGAGTTGAACGTCGCCATGAGGTCTAATACCGGACTGCCCCAGCGGCGCACCAGCATCTCGAACACCTGTGGGTGCAAGACCCATTCGCCCGGGTCCACCTTCACCCTGCTGAGGAAATCGGCTTCCACGTTGTCTACTCCCGCCACGTGGGCTGCCAAGAGGTACAGCAGATTCGCTTCGGCCCCCTCGCATAGTGTTTCGGCCTCGTATTCGAGCGCGGTGCTCGTGGTTCCTCCTTGCTTGTTGACATAGGCCACTGCCGTCGCATTGTCGGAAAACACTCGGACCGCCTTTCCTGCCAGAAGGCTGCGAAACTGCATTAGCGCCAAGGCGATCGCCCGCAACTCCAAACGATTGATCGGCCACGCTCTCTCTTGATCCGACCACGCCCCCTGCGCAAAGATCCCCAGACAATGGGCTCCCCAGCCCAGTAGACTGGCGTCTGTCATCACGGGAATCCACTCTGGCGTCTCCAGGCTTTTCCCGTTCTGCAGGGAGCGCGGAGCCAACCACCACTTCAGCGCGTGACGCGTTTCCTCGGAACACGGCAGCCGTCGAGATAGGGGATCGTTCTGATGAGACCAACGGCGGAGCAACGCCCTTTGCAACGGCCGCATATGCGCCCTTGCCCAGGGCACCGTCTCTATCGCTGCCGCCATGGTGCCCAAAAGTTGGAGGTAGTGCCAGGCCGACGGTCTGTCGCGGCGCAAAAAACTCCGCAAGAGGAGACGCAGTCCCCGAGCCCTCTGCTCCGTCAGGAAGACCTTCCCCCTGACTGTATCGAAGCGCGCTCCTAGGTACTCCAAACATTGAGTGGGCACCATCCGACTTTTCGCCGGGTTGATTATCCAACCGAGACTTTCCAGAAGGGACACCACCCTGGCTGTCGCTACTTCGCTCTCTGACCTCGACTTTGCCCGAATCAGCCAGTCGTCCAGATAAGGATGGACGAGTATACCTTCCTTCCTCAAGGCCGCCGCCACAACCACCATCACTTTTGTGAAGACGCGCGGCGCAGTGGCCAGCCCGAAGGGCAGAGCTCGAAATTGGAAATGGCCGAAAGGAACCGCAAACCTGAGAAACTGGTGATGATCCTT
This sequence comes from Ichthyophis bannanicus, assembly GCA_033557465.1. Taxonomy (NCBI): domain Eukaryota; kingdom Metazoa; phylum Chordata; class Amphibia; order Gymnophiona; family Ichthyophiidae; genus Ichthyophis; species Ichthyophis bannanicus. The sequence goes on along the minus strand of CM066035.1, from coordinate 406,165,136 downwards.
CTGTATGGGAATGTGCAAGTAAGCCTCGGAGAGGTCGAGGGACGTGAGGAACTCCCCCTTTTGAACTGCTACTATCACCGATCGCAGAGTCTCCATGTGAAAGGACGAGACCCGCAGGCACCGATTCACTCTCTTGAGATCTAGGATAGGCCGAAGCCCTCCACCCTTCTTCGCCACTACGAAGTATATGGAGTATCGACCGGAGCCGCACTCGTTTGGGGGCACGGGTACTATGGCCTTGAGATCCAACAGCCTTTGCACTGTCTCCCGCAGAGCCCGTGATTTCGCCTCGGACCTGCCCGGAGACAGGACGAAGGCGTCGCGCACCGGATGAAGAAGCTCCAGTGCATAGCCCTCGCGGATGACCTCTAGTACCCACTGATCTGTTGTAATTTGGGCCCAGGCAGAATAAAAATCCTGCAAACGCCCCCCTACGGCGGGGAGGGGCGCCTGGGCCCCCCTGATCTCATTGCGGCTTGCGGTTGGTAAGGCCCGAGGCCGAGGAAGGACCAAACCCCCTTCCTGCTCCTCGAAACCCCCGAAAACCTTGGTTCCTAGAGGGAAAACGGCCCCTCTGTCCCGTGGGGAATCTCTGGAAGCGATAACGTCGGGAATCCCGTAGTTGTCCCCTACCCGAAGCGGGCACTCGAGACGGTTTAGGTTTGTCCTCGGGCAACCTACCCCCTTTGGACTCTCCCAATTCCTTAACTAACTTCTCAAGATCCTCCCCAAACAGGAGGCGACCCTTGAAAGGAAGCTTACTAAGCCTAGCCTTGGATGAGGAGTTGGCCGCCCAGTTACGTAACCAAAGGTAACGGCGCGCTGCGACTGCCGACGCCATGCTCTTGGAGAGCCCACGCATAAGATCGTAGTGTATGTCCGCCAAATAAGCCGCACCCGATTCCAACCGGGCCGCGTCTTCCGACCGCTCGTCTGTGTTACCGGGCAGCCGCTGAGCCCATCGGAGACATGCTCTGGCCACCCAAGCCCCGCAGATGGCCGCTTGTAGGGAGAGAGCATTCACATCAAACACCTGCCGCAAAAGGCCATCCAATTTGCGATCCTGACCGTCCTTGAGGGCTGCACTCCCCTCGACGGGAATGGTGGTCTTCTTTGTAACTGCCGAGACCGCAGCGTCCACCTTGGGCGACTTGAACAGCTCCCTGTCTTGGTCAGGCAAGGGATACAGCCGGGACATCACTCGAGCTCCCTTCAGAGGGGCTTCAGGAAGGCTCCACTCCTCCTGAATCATCTCATGAAACACCCGGTGAACAGGAAAAGCTCTCTGTTCCTTCCTAAACACCTGAAGCAAGGGATCCTCGAGGGAGGCGTCAGCCGCTGAACCAGGCACCGGCATATTGAGCACCTTCAACGTCTCCACCAAGAGCGCCGGTAGCTCCTCCCTGCGGAACACCCGGACCACTCTGGCTTGGTCTTCCTTTTCAGACAGCTCCCCTTCTTCCAATTCTTCCTCCAACGCCAAGTCCTCGTCCTCCGAACGTGGCCCCTCTGAGATCACAGACTGGTCCCCTGGCTCCACCTCCTCTCGGGCCCTCTTAGGCTCTGGAGGAGTCTGATCTCCCTGCAAAGGCGCAGCCCGTCGCTTTCCTGAGAGCAGAGTAGTGGGGACAGACACAGGCGGACTGTCCCGAAGAAAAACCTGCTGGAGCAGAGTAACAAACTCTCTGGAAAAATGGAATTGAGCCCTAAAGCCCCGGGACCTGGGGAATGCACAGAATCTGGTCGGGAGGATGGACCTGGCAGCGGCTCCTCCACGGCCCTCTCGAGTCCTAACTCTGCCAAGAGCCCCCTCTCAGGACTCTGACACTCTAATTGAGACTCCTGCGGTGGCAGCCCAGAGGCATCTCTAACGCAGGCATGGCACAAGCCCGAGTCTGTGCACTGCTTGGCCCCACAAACCATGCAGGTCGGCTTGGGAGACATGGCTAAAACACACACCCCCAGAACGGGCGCCCAAAGAACCAGCCAAAGCAAAAAGAGGGCGGTCCTGAATCGCAACGGGCAACAGGAGAGGAAAGAAAACTCAAAAGTAAAACTGAAAAATAAACTGGAAAATCAACTGAAAAAGAAGCTTGAGAAAAAGCATAAAGGCACGCAAGAAATCGCAAAAACTGTGGGGCCCCTGAGAACGCGGGGGGAAAAAAAAGGAAAAGGCAAATCCCGCCAAAGCAGACTCTCTCCCACGCTGCTCTGTGCGCGCCGCCGGCACGAGGCCGAGGCCGAACCGGCAGCTTTAGCGCGCCAAAATAACCTCCGCGAGACAAGCTCTGCGGGGAAGAAAACGGCCCCCTTACCTTTGTCGGCAAATCGCAACAGCCCCTGGACAGTGCCGCTGAACAAGCTCTCACGCACCCGCAGGAGACACTGAGGTAAGGAAACCAGCCCGAGAGAAACAAACTGGCTGAGGATCGCCGACACGGGGGGGGGGGGGGGGGCTGCCCGCCCGCCCGCAGGGAAACTGCTCAGCGCGGCTCAGGCAATACTTCTGAAAACGCCGGCAGAAAACCTGCGCAGCCCCGGTTTCAGTTGATCAGAATCAAAGAACCGGAGCTGCCTCGGGTAAAGCACCCTGGCCCACCAACAGAGGCCCCGACCTGGTTAGGGGGCAGGGGACGCAGGCCAAGATGGGAGGACAGCTCTGTAAACTGAAAGACACAGTCCTCTCCAACAAACAGAAGGGCTCTGCTGAAAATGGCCAAGGCTACTCTAACTATCACTTCAAAACTAACCCTGAAGAGTTTCTATAGTGAGCCCGGTCTTCCAGGCTCACCCATCCATCCAGCTGCTTGGAGACTGAAGAACTGAGGGCAGGAGGAGGCTCCCAGATGGATATACCAGTGACATCAGAAAAGGAGGAGTTTCTCAGTCTCCAAGCTGCTGTATGAGATGGACAACCCTGAAGTCCGGGACTAGACTGGCTACACGATCAGGAAACATTAAATAAATTCTTAAATTCCACACATTCCCTCAACACCACCACCAATTGCTTCATAAATTTAAGGACTGCATCCATAAAGGAAGGAACGATTTTTCTCTGCATCATCCGTTGCAAGTGAATCGTTGCAGAGGAGAGGGGAAAGAGAAGCACATATGAAAGAGATATCTGAAATTTCAGACATTTCAATTACATATAAAAGGGAAAATATTTTGTCAGTAGAATGTTCTAGAGCAATGGTCATGATGCAAAGCTGAAAGGGAGTAGACACAGGGGTATTACAAGGAGATATGTGCTTTTACAGAACAAATGATGTATTGACGGCATGGACTCCCAATGGACATGCTGGAAACAAAAACATTATCAAAATTCATGACACTGTGGGACAAGCACAAATGATCCTTAGCAGCATTAGGAAAAAGGATAAAGCTGGAGATTGCTTCGGTCTGTGGCATTTCAACCAGGGAGGGAAAATGAGCAGGCATGACAGACCTTGCAGTTTCCAGCAATCATCATGCTCTGAATTATACTCTTTTTAGAAAAGCTAAAATCTTTCGATTTATTTAACATGTAATTTCTGTTTAAAGGCAAACTGCAAATAGCTGACATAGTAAAAAAAAAAAAAAAAAAAGTGTAAAGGAGTGTTTCTAGTCCTTAAGAGAGATAAGCCCAGGCCACTTTAAAAGAAGCAGAGCAGGGAAGCCTGGAATAAAGGGGGGGGGGGGGCGAAAACTAAAAAATCCAAGTCTGGAGGGAGGTGGAAAGGCCCAGAAAAAAAGAGAGCAGGGGGGCGATGGCAGAGGGTACCACAATCAGTACACCTGATTTTTCGCATCGCCATTCTGCAACTGGTAAGCCAAGCATTGCTTTTGCTTGTTGTTTTGTTTGAACTTAAGATTAACAGTTTGTTTATTATAAGGGGACCTTCTTGCAGACCTCGAACCTGAACATTTGCCCATGCTATTACATATGATGGCAGCAGTGGGATATAAGTCTCCCCACCTACAGACTAAGAATCTGGTTATAGGGCTAAAGGGATTAGCCCTGTCCTAGTAGACATAGACCAGAAGCAGGTAGAGCCAGACAAGCAAGATTTTTCTTTTTTTTTGGGGGGGGGGGGGAGTTAACGCCATAGATTCTGCAGAAGCAAGTGCAGTTAACTTGGGTTACAGAACCAATGATAAAAACTGAATTTAACTTATGACAGAGCAGCTACTACAAGTGCTAGTGAAGTGACAGCAGCAGCTGCAGACTTCACTGACACAGATGGCTCAAGTTGCCCAAACACAGGGTTGTTTTTTTTAAGGGAGTATGCAGTGGTATGGAATACCGGCACCTATTTCTCTGCCTGCTAAAACGGACCCATGCTCTTCATGTATTAATGAAAGAGCCCTGCATATGAGGACCAGCACTTTTTGTTTCGAGGAAAATGAACTGTCCGAGCTCATATTGTAAGACCCACCCATCTGGCTCTCATGATGCAAAAGATGATCCCTGGAAAGGATCCATACTATTTTTTGGTGAGTTTTGAATGAAGTGCTTGCCTAGTGGGGTCTGAAGACCATCTGGACCATTTACTTGGGTCAGCTGCTCACTGGCAGCAGTTAAAACACCTTCTAAGAGGACAGTTTGGAGGGAATAGCTACCTACACCGAGGTCAAAACCATCACCCAGAAATGGGCAGGATATATCCCTGAAGCATACAGGCAGTAGTTTCAAAGAAGTGAGTGAGGCTGTGTGTTTCTTGTGGACTGTTTCTCAACACACCATGTTCTCCTCCTGGAAGGGGTTCTCAATAAAGGACTGCTTACCTTCTTGCCCCTGTGTGTATCCCTGAAGCATACAGACAGTAGCTCCAAAGAAGAACTCTCCAGGCAGAGAAAAGTCTAAGAGGGTTTTTTTTATCAATTAAAAGACATAAAATGGAAAGGCTACAACTGGAAGGGAAAACTGGAGTTGAGGTGGTCAAGATAGATCTTGTTGGAACAGTTCATAGATGAGTCGTGCTAATTCCAAGGTCTACTGAGCCCAGTATCCTGTTTCTGGGTCCATCAACATCTAAACCTCACTTTAGAGGGCACCCTGGAACCTTCTACCAAGCTCAGTCCAGGCTTGGGAGCCCCAAGTTGAAGGAAAGGAAGTCATTCCCGGTATTCTACAAGAACTACCAAAACAGAGCATTAATCACCTTCAAGTAGCCCAAAATATAGCTGCCTGTATTATATACAGGACAAACGCCACAGAACACACCACACCAATACTACACAAACTGCACTGGTTACCTATGAGCCATATTAAATACAAAATTCTTGTTACAACATTTTAATTTATGAGGGAAATTGCAGCATCATTCTGATCCACACTGATTAACAACACACCTAACATGAGATCCAGAAGAAGCTGTAACAATAACACTCTAGCAGACCCCATCAACTATCGTAACACAAATCGGGCCACAAGCAACAGAGCGTTTACTTACTTCTCACCTATACTCTGGAATGCACTACCAGATAATCTGAGAAACATTACTGATCTTAAAGATTTCCACAAAGAAATCAAAACTTACCTATTCAAAGAGCATTTTGGCGATGCAACCGAGATACACAAAATATACCTTACATAAAATGAATATCCTTGAATATTGTGATAAGGAAGCTTATCAGGGCCCAGGAAACAAGGATAAAGGGGGGGGGGGGGATTTACCCTTATCAAAGGACCTGTATTGCCAGGTCAGAGATACAAAACCTCAGTTGTACCTAGAAACCAGATTGTACCAGCTGCAATAGGTTGCAGTGTTTCCCTAGTGGTGAGGAGGAGGGGGAAAGCAAGCTCAGAGTAAGGAACCCTAACGTCACTGACTTTCCCAATTACTCGGCTGCCAAGAGGCAGACTGATCTGCAACACCTGAGAGGAGAAAGGGCAGGGTTAGAGCCTGGGAGGTTTAAAGCTAGGACAGTATATTCAGGAGAGAAGAGGAGAGGAGAAGGAGTAAGAATGCCTACTGGAAGAGAAATGGAGCTGAAGCCCTGAGAACCAAAAGCCCATGCTGGAGGACAACACAGGGAAGCTCAGATACATGCTGGCCAGAAAATGAGGGAGGAACCACTGAACCAAGCCTTGACCCAGGTATGAGTTTCGGAAGCCTGTCTGATGGGGAGCATTACAGATTTGCTGGAGACAGCGCTTTTCCTGATGGGAGGCAGTCAGCTAAGCCCTCTGAGCCAGAAGTAGAACCCATGCAGCTAGGAGAACAGGAACTAGTTCTGGAAGAGGATGATTCTTACATGGACTGTTCTTTATGCCAAACTGCCAAGCACAAAGAAGTCCTGAGAGGGAATACATCATAAGTGACGCTACTGTCTGTATGAAGAATAGCACGGTGTATAAGAGAATATAAATAAATAAAATAAATAAGGGAACCTTCCAGAGTCCAGTACCCTAGAGAGCCTGTATGTGAAATGAAAAGGTTCTATGAAAAGGAAAATACTTGTGCTGAGAATGTGTGCAGCTGCTTAATTGTTTGCTCATTGACCAGCTGAAGTCAGTGCAGTGCAGAGCTTATGCCGTACTCACGGTGGATTTAAGAAATTTCTTTTGGAAGAGAAAAGAGAGCTGTTTATGTGAAGCTGATATTTTTGGTTTTGTTTTAAACCAGCACTGCTAGGCACGTTTGCTAGCAGTGGCTGTGGAAAAGACTTTCTGCTTTGCATTGAAAGACATTACAAGCTGTTTGTGCTTATGTTCAGTTATATCCTGTTGTACTAAATATAAACCTGGAGAAGAAATCCAATAGGCGACAATTTGTGAACCTTATTTGCGTTTACCTCATAAATAAATTCTGTCAATGCCTTAACTCTGGACCCAACTACAAAAGAGTATTTTTTCTGCCTAAACGTCAAGTGTAACCTGACTGGACTACCTTTCCCATGGTGCACTTCAAAGTCAGTCAGTCAGGTATATTGCTGAAGTGGTGGAATCTGCTATAACAAGCACACCCCTCCACATTGCTGTAAGGGGCTATGGGCGTGACAATATACACACTGATCTTCCCTAATATAGCCCTCAGCATAATCAAATCCAAGTTATCTTGCTAGTGCACATCACAAATGCTCATATCCCCATTATAAATAAGTTGATTGTATAATATGTTTATTGAAAATAAATTTATTGTATTGTAAAACAAGTCTACTGTAATTCGTGTATACTAGGTTCAAACATTAAGCATAGTTACTCACCTGTAACAGGTGATCTCCGGGAACAGCAGGAATTTAGTCTTCACATATGGGTATCGTCGGTACCGACAGAGCCTGCGCGGGAACGCTCCCCAACGTCCAATAGGAAAGCTTTTGGGAGCATCCCACAGTGCCTGCGTGCTGCCTTACCGCCTTTCCCAACTGTCCCTCTCCAGTTGAGTTTTAAAGCTGAGACAAAGAGAGAGGGAAAGAGAGAAAGAGAGAGAGATAAAGAGATACAACTCCTAGGGGAGGTGGGTGGGTTGTGAAGACTAAATACCTGCTGTTCCCAGAGATCACCTGTTACAGGTGAGTAACTATGCTATCTCCAGGAACAAGCAGGAATGTAGTCATCACATATGGGGGCTCCCTAGCCGCAGATGCCAGGGAGAAGGCCCCAGAAGTTGTGTGCCCCTGTGAAAGGGCTCCACTTCCCCCCATGGATCTCTGGCATCCTACCAGGGATGGTGGGTAGGAGTTGATTAAGTATGGGAACAGGTGTTGAAGAACAACCTGACCAAACAAGGCATCCCGGCGGGAGTCCTTGTCTAAGCAGTAATGGGCTGTGAAGGTATGAACCGAAGCCCAAATAGCTTCTCGACAGATGTCGTCGATAGACACAGAGTGAGGATGAGCCATAGAAGCTGCCATGGCTCTCACATTGTGAGCTGTGACATGGCCTTCAAGGCAAAAGATATACACTGTGCAATCCAGTTGGACAGTGTTCTTTTGGAGACTGGAAGTCCCAAATGACTAGGATCAAAAGCAACAAAGAGTTGGGAGGACTTTCTATGTTGCTGTGTCCTTTGTAAGTAAAAGGCCAAAGCCCTTTTACAATCCAAAGTATGAAGATTCCTTTCTGCATTTGAGGCGTGAAGCCTTGGGAAGAATACAGGAAGGTAAACCGCTTGGTTTAAATGAAAAGGTGACACCACCTTTGGCATAAAGTGTGGATGAGTCCTAAGGACTACCTTATCATGATGGAACCTTGCATAAGGAGGATCAGCCACCAACGCTTGCAATTCAATAATGCGGCGTGCTGATGTGATTGCAATAAAAAAATGACCTTCCAGGAAAGGAATTTCAAAGAAATAGTGGCTAATGGTTCAAAGGGCTGTTTCATGAGCTGCCCAAGAAGCAGATTTAAGTCCCATGCCACCGGTGGTGGCTTAATGGGGGCTTAGTTAAAATAAGGCCTCTCATTAATCTTGCTATAAGAGGATGAGAGGAAATAGGTTGTCCATTTAGAGGCTTGAAAGAAGCTGCAATAGCACTCAAATGAACTCTCACTGAATTGGTCAAGCCCTGCATTTGATAAATGAAGGAGATACTCCAATAATGATTCCAGAGGTATTGCAAGAGGGTTAAGACCCTTCTGCGAGCACCATATGGTAAACCTTTTCTACTAAAATGCATAAGAGCGTCTTATGGAAGCATAAAGGATATCCTTTACCTGCTGGGAAAGGTTAAGACTGTGAAGTTCTAGGCTTTCAGCAACCAGGCCAAGATGCAGAGACTGGGGATTGGGATGCCACAGCATCCCGTCCTCTTGAGAAAGGAGATTTGGAGCAGATCCTAACTCCAGAGGCGGAGCTTGAGAGAGATGCAGGAGCAGAGGGTACCACATTTGCCGTGGCCAACGTGGAGCTATGAGAATCATATGACCTCTGTCTCTCTGAAGCTTGAACAGGGTTTTGGGAATTAGGGGAAAGAGTAGTTACTCACCTGTAACAGGTGTTCTCCAGGAGCAGCAGGAATCAGTCCTCACTTATGGGTGACGTCGGCGCCGACGGAGCCCTCGCGGAGCAATTTTCCCCAGCTTTCGCAGAAAGCCTTTGGGAATTGCAGCGCGCATGCGCGGTCCCCTTCCCGCCCAAGGGTGCCATCTTGCTCAGTCTGATGACATAGCGAAGAGACAGCAAAAAAAGTTAGCAAAAAGAATGACTGCAACTCCAAGGGGAGGAGGGAGGGTAGTGAGGACTGATTCCTGCTGCTCCTGGAGAACACCTGTTACAGGTGAGTAACTACTCTTTCTCCAGGACCAAGCAGGAAGTCAGTCCTCACTTATGGGACTCCCGAGCTCAAGGCTACCGGAGACCTCAACCGAAAAATGAGCTCCCTCAAGCTCAACAGTACAGAAGGAAGGAATCTTCTCTGAATACAAATCCGGCCAGTAGCCCAACACCAGGGCCGGAGGGTAGGAGTTGCTTAAACCTCAAAGAGATTGTGGAGGACTGCCTGTCCGAAAGCACTGTCCCTGCGGGACTCCCTCTCCAGGCAGTAATGAGCCGCAAACGTCTGGCTTGAAGACCAAGTAGCGGCCCGGTAGATGTCCGCCAACGGAACAGAGCGGAGGTGAGCTACTGACGCAGCCTTCGCCCTGACACGGTGAGCCGTGACTCGACTCTCTAAGGAGAGGCCGGCTGCTCCATAAGCCCAGGCGATACAGTCAGCTACCCAGACGGACAGAGTACGCTTAGAGATGGGTATCCCCTACCGATTGGGGTCAAAAGAGACGAAAAGCTGGACAGCCTTTCGATGCTCACGCGTACAGTCAAGGTAGAAGGATAAGGCTCTTCTACAGTCCAGGGTATGCAGAACAGTTTCAGCTCGGCTGGTATGCGGTCTGGGAAAGAAGGTCGGAAGAACCACCTCTTGATTGATGTGAAAAGAGGAGACCACCTTCGGAAGAAACTTAGGGTGAGTCCATAAGACCACCTTATTCTTGTAGAACCTAGTGTAAGGGGGCTCCGACACTAGGGCCCGTAGTTCACTAACGCGCCTAGCGGAGGTAAGGGCTACCAAGAAGAGAGTTTTCCAGGAGAGGAAACGAAGAGGACAGGTAGCCATGGGTTCAAAAGGCGGACAGGTAAGCCTTTGCAAGACCACATTGAGATCCCAGTCAGGAGCTGGAGGGCGCAACGGGGGCTTAAGCAGAAGAAGGCCCTTGCGAAAACACGCCACCAGGGGGTGCGCGTAAAGAGGCTGGCCCTCCACCGGCGAATGATGTGCAGAGAGAGCACTGAGGTGGACCCTGACAGAGTTGGATTTGAGGCCTAGATCGGAGAGGTGAAGCAAATATTGCAGTACCACCGATACTAAGTAGGCGAAGGGGTCCTCAGAGTGCTGAGAACACCAGACCGAGAAGCGACGCCATTTAAGGGCGCAAGATTTCCGGGTGGAAGGTCGCCGAGACGCCAGGACGACAGCCTCCACCTCCGGAGGAAGCAAGAGCGGAGCTAGGACTACCCTTTCAGCAGCCAGGCCATCAGATGAAGGGCCCAGAGGTTGGGGTGGAGGAGAGTACCCTGATCCTGGGTCAGGAGATCAGGCTGAAACCCCAGAGGAAGAGGGGTGTCCACCGCTAGTTGTAGGAGTAGAGGGAACCAGGGTTGTCTCGGCCACCTGGGCGCTACCAGGATCACGGAGGCCCTGTCCTGGACAATTTTGAACAGCGTCCGGGACACGAGTGGCGTGGGAGGAAAGGCATACAGTAGGCCCGTGGACCACGAAATGAGGAAAGCATCCGGCGCTACTCTGAGAGGATGCGGGTGCCGGGAGCAGAACCTGGGAAGTTGCCGGTTTAGGGGACTGGCAAAGAGATCCACGGTGGGGGGGCCCCACCGGCGGAAGATCCGTTGGACCACTACGGGGTTCAACCTCCATTCGTGCAGCTGCAGAATCCGGCTCAGTTTGTCGGCTAGGCAATTGTCCTGCCTGGGCAGGTAAACAGCCTTGAGGAGGATGTCGTGGTCGACTGCCCAAGAGCACAGTCTCCGAGCCTCCTGACATAGAAGGAGGGAGCCCGTGCCCCCCTGTTTGTTCACGTAGAACATGGCGACCTGATTGTCCGTCTGCACCAGTACAGACCGACGAGAAGTGAGGTGAGAGAAGGTCCGCAGAGCTAGGCGGATCGCCCACAGCTCCAGGAAGTTTATCTGCTGAACAGCCTCCCAAGGTGTCCAAAGGCCTTGAGTGCATGTTCCTTGGCAATGCGCTCCCCATCCCAGGAGAGAGGCATCCGTCGTGAGCACTTGAGAAGGTGGAGGAGACTGAAAAGTCATGCCAAGTACCAGATTGGGCAAGTGAAGCCACCACTGCAGAGAGGAGACCAGGCGGTCGGAGATCTGTATTAAGACCGTCAGTCTCCCTGTGGCCTGATGCCATTGAGTGCGAAGGCTCCACTGAGCAGGTCGCATATGCAGACGGGCATTCGGAGTGACATGGACCGTGGGGGCCATGTGACCAAGCAGTTGCAGGAATTGTCTGGCAGAGGCCGGTGACGCGCTGTGGAACCTGCCGGCCAGAGCTATGAGCCTGTTGGCCCGTTCCAGGGGTAAGAGGGCCCGAGCCTGCAGAGTGTCCAGCCATGCTCCTATGAATTCGAGATCCTGAGAGGGGAGCAAAGTGGACTTTTCAAAGTTTATGACGAAGCCCAAGTGCTGAAGCAGAGCCACTGTGCGTTGCGTGGCCTGAGTGACCTCTAGGGAAGACTGTGCCCGGATGAGCCAGTCGTCCAGGTAGGGGAAGACGAAGAGGCCTTGAAGCCTCAGGAAGGCTGCCACCACTGCCAGGCATTTCGTGAACACCCTGGGAGCGGAGGAGAGGCCAAAGGGCAGTATGCGGTACTGGTAATGATTCCCTGCCACCACAAATCTCAGATATTGCCGGTGGTCCGGATGAATAAGGATGTGAGTGTAAGCATCCTTTAGATCCAAGGAGCATAGCCAATCTCCCTACCGGAGGTAGGGCAGTAGGATTCCAAGGGTAAGCATTTTGAACTTTTCCCGCTGCAGGAACTTGTTGAGGTTGCGCAAGTCCAGGATGGGTCTGAGGCCTCCTGTTCTTTTCGGAACCAGGAAGTACCTCGAATAAAACCCGTGACCGCACAAGTGCTGGGGCACTGGCTCCACAACCTGTTCCTGGAGCAGACTTTGCAGCTCCTGAAGGAGTAAGTCCTTGTGCAGAGGGGGTCTTGGAGGCTCCCCTGGAAAGTAGGGAGGAGGTACCTGGTGAATATGTAAGAGGTAGCCCTTTTGAACCACCTGCAGCACCCAGGAATCGGATGTTATGGCTGACCACCTGTGGGCAAAGTGGGTCAGCCGGCCCCCCGTGCTGAGCGAAAGACGCGGAGGGGGAGAGGCTATGCCGGCATAGTCAAAAACCTCCACCCTGCTAAGCAGGGGCCTGTGTAGTGGGCTTGGGGGCCTTCTGCCTACGGGACCCATTGCCCTGTCCCTTAGCCTGCTGGCCTTGATGGGGAGCTGCTGAGGCTTGATATTGCGGGTGGTGCTGTTTATAGGCAGACACCTTCCTCGGGTAAAAGGGCTTTTTCCCCGAGCCCTTCCTCTTCTGTGAAGGGGCAGAGATCTTTCTGGATAGGCGAGTTCTGGTGAGAGTCTCGGACTCGAGTTCTGCCGCCTTATCAGCCATGGGCTTGCCAAAGAGGTTTTCCCCTCTGCAGGGGACATCGACCAACTTGTCCTGCACCCATGGCTCGAGGTCGGATGACTGAAGCCAAGCCTGACGGCGAGCACCGATGCCGGCTCCGGCTACTCGAGCCGATGCTTCGAAGCCATCGTAGGCTGCTCGAGAAATAAACTTCGAGCACTCTCGAATACCAGTGGCCAAGGCCTGGAACCTCTGCAAAGGTTCCTCGGAGAGACCAGCAGAGAACCCGGCAATTTACTTTGCCAGGTCTCAAAGATACATGCACATATACAGCTGGTATGTCTGGACTCGGCAAGCAAGCATAGAGCCCTGGAAGCACCTCCAACCGAGGGCATCCAGGTTCCGGGCCTCCTTACCCGGAGGCGCCGAGGAGTGCATCTTCTGACTCTTAAGTCGATGCATGGCCGATTCCACTACCATGGAATGGTGCGGCAGTTGTGCCTTCTGGAACCCAGGGCTCTTGCGGACTCGATACATGGAATCGACCCGCTTGCTTAACACCGGCGTCGAGGCCGGGCTCTCCCACATGCGGAAAAGCAGCCGCTCCAGCATCGGAGGAACCGGCACAGTAAAGGCCTCCTTCGGGGGAGAGTCATACTGGAGGGCCTCGAGCTCTTCGGCTCGAGGCTCCTCCTCCGGATCCGCGGGGAAGGCCAAAGCCTCGGCCATGTCCCTCACGAAATCGGAGAACCGGGTATCCTCCGGGGGGGACCGTCTCTGAGGCTCCAACTCGGGCGAGTCGGAGGGGACGCACCAAGTCTGAAAAGAACCCGGTGACTCGTCCTCCTCCGTGTCCCAGCCCGACTCCTCCGTAGATAATGCTTTGGAAACCGGAGCTTCCTGCCGGGGTAATTTTGCCGGTGCGGAATCCTCGAGGGCAAGCCTGGAGGCATCTCGATGCTTGGAGGGAGATCTGCCCTTCGAGGACCGGCCAGATTTGGTTACCTGAGATCCATGGGAGGAAGAGGAAGCCCTGGAAGACGTCGATGCTACCGAAGCTGCATCAGAGGGAAACAGGGTACTGAGCTTGGCTGCTCGGTTCTGCCGACCTCTCTTAGACATCATGGTACAGGACATACAATCCGTGATGGAATGGTCAGGTCCCAAACACTTTAGACACCAGTCATGGGTATCGGTGACAGAAATAGTACCGCCACATTTTGTGCATTTTTTAAACCCAGAAGCGGGCTTCTCCATGAGGAAAAAAATTTTAGGCCTAGGGACCAAAAACTGAAAATGCACAGTAGAGATAAAGCGTTTTTTTTTTTGTTTTTGTTTTTTTTTGAAAGAAAGAAAAGAAAGACCGGCGGTACCGGTCCGACGTCGAAGAAGGCAGACGCGACACAAAAGAATAAAGGAAAAATAAAGAACTTCTTCTGCGGTGACAGGAACACGACCTGCTGGCTCCGCGGAAAAGAAGAACTGGAGAGAGGCGGTTGGGAAAGGCGGGAAGGCAGCACGCAGGCGCTGTGGGATGCTCCCAAAAGCTTTCTTATTGGACGCTGGGGAGCGTTCCCACGCAGGCTCCGTCGGTACCGACGATACCCATATGTGAAGACTCATTCCTGCTTGTTCCTGGAGATTGTACTGTACATCTAAGTGCAGAGTGAACCAATGACATTGGTTGATATAAAGATGATTAATTATCTTGGTAACTGTAATCATAGGGCTACCTTTAAACTGCTACCTCAGGAAACTAAATTTATTCTATATCAGCTATTTTTCCATCAGCAATAAAGTCTAATTTATATATAAACACAGGGCTGGTTTGTTTTATCACATGGTTTGTTTACCAGGCAGACCTATGGAATCTTGGGAAAGTGGGAAGTAGCAGTTTTCCCTAAACATATTGAGTATTTATACATGTGTATTTATCTGCTACTGACTATATCTCCTACAAACAGAGCCATAAATTCTGCCGCAATAGTCAGAGACTACCTGAGCAGGTCAAATGAATACAGAGAGAGATTCAGGGAGCAAAATGGAGAAGGCACGGCCTCTACAGGGAGTGATGCTAGGGTATCACCTGGAAGCACAGCCGTAGGTGGAGGAGGCACCATAGTTCCCCAGAGAAGCAGAACTATCCAGTGTGGAAGAGGAGGGAGAAGCAGGAACCACTCTGCAAGACTCCCCAGGATCAGCTATGCACACTGCGCACAGCTGATCCACCAAGAACCTGTACTTGTGACCACAATCCAAACAACGTGGCTGATAAGAGGGCATGGAGGATCACAAAATCAAGATGCACCCGCAACCAGAAAATGGCAGGAAACCTGCAGCGCTGCTCAAATTAAGGTTTCTGTGACCTGCAGCCGCCAGCGGAAAAATGGCACAAAAGGAAGAAAGGCCTCAGAAGACTGTGACCCCCTGCTGACTGAGCTTGGCTTGGCCACCTGAACGCAATTAGCAGCAGACTCACCACATGGAAAAGACTTTCGTGAGCCCTAGAAAGCAGCTGAAGGCAAAGTTGAAGGCCCTTGTGGCCGCTGGCCACCAACAGAAGGAGGGTCTACCAGTGGTGGGATTCAAATCCTCATAGGAACCGGTTCGGTCCATGGTAGGAAGCAGCCGGATCGCATCAGTTCGTATGAACCTGTTCTTAGCGTTCCACATTTGCCGAACCAATCCCTACAGGCTGTTTTAGCGCCGGATCTCCACTGGCGGCTTTCAAAACACCCCACATTACTTAGATGGCATCGGGAGCTTCTTCCAATGCCGCCTCTAAGGCCCTTCTCTTCTTTTGCTAATTATCGACTTCACTCCTTTCACCTTGCTGCTCCTTATGCCTGGAACAAACTATCTGAGTCTATACGTCAGGCGCCTTCTGTGGCCCTTTTCAAATCCAGACTGACAACTCACCTCTTCGCTGTCGCTTTTGGATCTTGACTCACCTGGTCTCTTTTGTGTTTCCTTACCATTCCCCCAAGATGTATCCCATGTCTACAGCTACTGTGTTGTCTGTCTTGACTAGATTGTAAGCTCTGATGAGCACAGACAGTCTTTTATATGCAGCACTGCGTGCGTCTTGTAGCGCTATAGAAATGTTCAATAGTAGTAGTAGCAGTAGATCCCTCCGATGCCATCCAAATGATGGCGTTTTTTTGAAACCAGACAGTACCGATCCGGCAGGGAAACAGCCTGTAGGGACCAGTTCAGCAAACGCGGGAAACGCTAGGAACTGGTTCACATGAACCGGTGTGAACCGGCTGAATCCCAATGCTGGAGTCTGCTCATCATGAGTTACTGACACAGAACAGCCCCCCAACAAACAGTCTCGTGCAGCTTAAGCAACCTGATAAAGCTCTGGACTGACAGCTCCGAGGGGCCTCCTTGCTCACTCCTCACAGCTTGCAAGGCCGTCTAGGAAATCCAAAAAGACTGTGTTGCTGCTTCTGAAACTCTGATCTCTGTTCCTTTTTTGGTGATTTTTTTTGTTTAACTTTAAGCAAATAAAACAATAAAACCAAATTGCTGAGACACTGTGCTGAATAGGGAAACCCCAAGAGAGATATGCCACCCTGGGCCACTCTCCCTGGGATACACTGATCCTTGTGATCAGGACCCCATCCGCTAACAACGCACAGGTAACTCCAGAAGGGCATCTCTTGTATGCTCCACAGACTTCCGCAAATAGTCACACTGGCAGGCATTCCAAAATGGCTGCCAGGAGCACAACTAAGGATGAAAACCACCATTTGCTGGAGAAGAAAATGTTGAAGGCGACACCTAGTTGCACAAGTGTAAGTGGTGATACCACTGCAATCTTCTGGTGTTTTCTCTGTCTCCATTACCTGCTGGCAGGAGGAGATAACCCACTAGTCTGGACTGGTCTAGTAGGATGATTTGGAAACATCTGTTCTGAAAAAAGTGTAAATGTGTATTTGTGATTCTGCTTCCACTCAGCCCCACTTTGCTTCTGGGAATGCCTGCATGCAGGTTACATAAAAGCAGGCAAATTCTGTCCGTGCACACACTTATACATGCATATGCGGTCATGCAATGTATAAAAGCCCTTTTCTGCATGTAAAACAGGCTTTTACATGTAGAACGGGCTTCATAAAATTCCTTCCATCATTAATTCTTGGGAATTAAAGTCACAAATAAGCAAACTGGATGTTTTACAGAAAAATTTAAATGCACCTCCATTTCACGGCGATGCATTTGTTGAACTTTAACATTCATACTGTGGAATAAATTAATGCAAGAACCACATTATTGCATTTTTTTCATTACTGGCAACAGAGTTGTGTACATACCTGAGAGCAAGAGGAGATATCTTTGAAATTCTTTTCAAGCACCACAGACTTAGTGTCAGGGCTGATGAGGTTAACTTCAAATCGTCCAACCTTAAAATAAACAATATAATAAGACGGTTGTGGGTATCTGAATGAAATCACATGTTCAAATGAAAAGGATGGTGGTTAGATCAGTAGATGAAGGCAACTCCATTGATGAAAAGTATGTGTACATCCTACAAACACTGACATGTGCAGTCAATTTTTATACAATTCAAAAGTTACAGAAAACAAAAAGTGATAAGAC
Organism: Ichthyophis bannanicus; assembly: GCA_033557465.1. Taxonomy (NCBI): domain Eukaryota; kingdom Metazoa; phylum Chordata; class Amphibia; order Gymnophiona; family Ichthyophiidae; genus Ichthyophis; species Ichthyophis bannanicus. The sequence continues at coordinate 406,147,955 of CM066035.1, read as the reverse complement.
AAACTTCACAGGCATAACTGCATTTTATAAATGCTAATTCATTAAAAATAGTTAAGATATAATTTGCAGGACAGATATTCCCTAAGCTAAGTGTCATCACAGTGTAAATAGCAGACTTCAAAGTAAACGGAACAGATTGATATATTTTAATAATCGCAATGCAAGAGCTGATACCCGATCTGTTTATTTTCTGGTGGAATTCTTTTATTAAGATCCAAGAATGGAGGTTTACTATCCAGACATCAATCGAGATATGCCAAGTTCTGATCGTGCCTCTTGCAAATCACCCATGAAAGTCACATATTCAGTCGATCTCCACCAAATTCCCAGACTTCATTTTTTCCTTCATGTATATTCTGAGCTATTTTTTCACTATTATGCTGATTTTAGCTTATTTTCCAAAAGAAAGGAGGTTTATGTGATCACCCGGTCTCAGTCGCCTCCATTTGGGCCACAATGTAATACGCTACACTATCCTTTAGAGTAGTGATTTATTCTTAATTTTCCTGCACTAATCTTAGTCCCCATGCAATAAGAATTTTTAGTGTGGTAAAACCACGAAGGGGTAGTACAGTGGCCATGCAAAAGCCTGAATTTTAGAACTGCTCCCAGCATGCCCTCCAACTCCACAACTAAGGTTCCTGGTGGTCCAAATGAGCACTTGGACCTCCCTTTGAAGATCTCCCTGGTAATCCAGCTGCACCCCCCCCCCCCCCCAACCCTTTCTCTGACCCCACCCATCTCTATGTTGGGAGGCAGAAGCTCCTGACTCTAGTGCCGCCATCTTTCAAAATGGCAGTCCTTGCCTATTAGCAGTGCACAGGGGTCAATCTGTCAAATAATTTGTTTGTAGTATTTAGCTCATGCTTTTCCAGTAGTAGTTCAAAGCAAGTTACAATCAGGTGCTGTAGGTATTTTTCCTGTTCCCAAAGAGCTTAAATTCTAAGTCTGTACCTGAGGCAATGGAGGGTTAAGTGACTCTCACAAGGCCACAAGAACTGCAGGTAAATTTAGACCCTGATCTCTTTGGCCACAGACCAGTGCTCCCATTAGGCTATTCCACCACTCCGTCAGCACTTGAAATAAGCCAACACTTCCCCAATAAGAGAGGCGCTGATTCTTAGCAGTGTGTCCCAGTTTTAAAGGCATCAAGACACAGAGGAAACCACAGGACACCTCCCTGGACCAGGTAAGTAGTACTGGACCAGGAGGTCCAGAGGCATGGAGACTCTCTGGTCAAGGGCCTCCCTATGCCAGGTCCCTGTGTAGGGATCCCCTGGTTAAGGGTGCTGGGCCAGGGGTGCCTGAAACAAACATTCTTGGGGGGTCAAGAGAATCGGGGGGGAGGTTTAGGGACTTGGAGTCCTACCAGGCCACCAGGGTATTTTTCTAGACGGGGTAGAGGAGTCAAGGAGTTATTCGGGCATCAATTTTTTTAAATGTCTCAACTGTCAGTGGATGAAGAAATCCTCACTCGCACAATGACAGGAAAGAAGCCATTTTACCTGCCGATATCCCTAGACTGCCCAGACCTCACCCCTCTGACTAAGTGCTTCAACACAATATCCGAATGGCTCCTATCTCAAAATTTGCGCATCCAACACAAGAAAACAGAGGTCCTGTTCATCTCCAGAAATCCAGAGTTCACACCACCCAGCTACTTGAAAGTGAACAACGCCGAGTTGCAAGTAAAATCAGCTATACGCTATCTCGGAGTCACACTGGATCAGAACCTCAACATGAAGCAACACATAGCCAACACCGTCAGAGTGATCTACTTCAAGATCAGATCCCTCAGACACTTATGCCCATTACTCGAACCAAGCGACTTCCGCACCATCTATCAAGCCCTCATTATTCCACATTTTGATTGTGCAAACGCTACAAGGACTCCCTCAGGCCACCTTGAACCCCCTACAACAGGCCATGAATAGTGCTGCGCGGATTCTCCTCGGAGCTCCGAGAAGAGAGCATATCACACCCCTCCTAAAGCAGCTTCACTGGCTCCCCATTCAAGCCAGGATCAGTTTCAAGATCTTAGTGATGACATTCAAGGCCACCAAGGGGCTCTCCTCCTCTTCACTAAGTGACATCATCCAACCACCCACACCCAACAGGCTAAGGAGATCCTCAGCAGTCAACATCCTAGTGATACCGAGAGACACGACAAAATGCACCAAAGCAACATCGAATACAGCATTCAGACTATGCGCCCCAAGTCTCTGGAACTCCCTACCACCATACATCAGAGCAATCCCCAACTTGAGCCAGTTCAGGAAGGCCTTGAAACACTTTCTCTTTATCAAATACCTCACTGACTCCCCTGAACCCCAGCCATCATTATTAGGGCACCCCCAAGTATGATCAATACCTAATAATTTCATTTGTACATGTACATAATTTACCTTACTCAATGCATCGCATATGTATATAGTTTACCCTGTTGTCCAAGTTTCTTGTTCCTGTTCAATGTAATGACCTGACTTTTGTTTATTGTCGAATACTGTTTGTTCTATGTAAACCGTGCTGATCGCAAATAGTGCGGTATATAAGAAATGCAAATAAATAAATAAATTTTACTCATGTTGCAGATTTCTGCAACGGTGTGCACTGTTTTTTTTTTTAATCGGTGCACACTTTTTAACACTGTGGTAATTTGCTGCATCTGGAGTAAATGTGTTTTTTATCAATGCCCAGAAGAGGTTCCTTACAGGACAAGGCCAGTAGCTCCAACACCCATCTGGTAGATGCAACAGTCATTAGGAAAACCACCTTCAGGGTAAAATCCTTGAGAGAGGCCATCCAAAGGGGCTGAAAGGAGGTACCTTCTGGCACCTTCAAACACCAAAGAAAGACTTCACTGCAGTACAATCAGATGCACCAATCTGCTTCACTCCCTTGTGACCTAGATTGACCACTGTTGGAAACAGGATACTGGTCTAGATGGATCTTGGTCTGACCCAGTATGGCATTTCTTATGTTCTTGAGGAAGTGGGAACATCTGGGCGTGGCACTAAGAATATTCCCTGAACATGTCCCCAGTAGCATGCAACAGCCACCACCTGAACCTTGAGAGAGTTCAGGGCTAAACCCTGGTCCAACTTGAACTGCAAGATGGACAAAACAGCAACTATATATGCCTTCCTGGTATCCAGGGCCTGTGAGGGACACCACCTCTCAAAGACCCGCCAGACCTTCACATAGGCCAAGGATGTAGAGGCCCTCTGTGCCTTAAGAAGGGTGTCAGCTTCCGCTCCAGAGTAGCCTTCCTTAGCTAGTTTACATCTCTTAAGGGTCTAAGTAAGGAGGGAATGTTATCCTCCATGACCAGGAGACCCTATCACTGAAGTGCCCTCTCCTGAGGTAGCAATAGAGGGGACCCCACCAACAGGCTCAAAAGATATGCATACCATGACCTGTGTGGCCAGTCTGACACCACAAAAAGCTGAAGTTCAGGAGAGACTGAATTCTGTACAGAAGGTGGCTCACCAAGAGCCAAAGGGAAAATGACATATAAGAGCCCCTTCTGGGGCCATTCCTGAAGAAGGGCAACAAAGCCTGCCACCATGGATCCTTCCTGTGGCTGAAATTGTTTTTCACCTCGGCATTCCCCTGGGTGGTAATGGCAGGCCCAACCTTCCCACAATAAGGTCAAACGCACTAGGGCTTAGCTCTCACTTACTGGGATACAAGGTGGTCCTACTCAATAAGTCAGCCTGCATGCTGTTGACACCTTCTGTTTGGGTCACAGACAAAGCCATCAGATGAATCCCTGCCCAATGACAAAGCTCTGCCACCTCTGTGGCCATCTTGGCACTGTAAGTATTGCCTTGCTTGTTGATGTATACCACTTTGACCTTCAGGAGAAACTGAAACCTGGCCTCTAGTCGGATGATTGACCAAGGGAGCTTTCTGAGGAGACCAGAGCCTCTGAACAAACTGATCCAGAGGATACGCCTCCCTCCACCCCAGCTCAGCAGGTTGGCATCCGTGATGACCATTGTCTCAATCCAGCACCTCCAGAGGCATTCCCCTCCATCACGGGTGAGTTTGTAGCCACCAGACCAATTCTCCCTTGATCTTTCAGGGAAGAGGTAGGTGCTGTTCAAACAGCTTGGAACAGGGAGACCAGTGAGACAGAAGGTATCCCTACAGGAGGCAAATATGCTCCCTGGCCCAAAGTAATCTAATCTACTCTGGATTATTTGCCTCAGAATTGAGGTGACTTTAGACCATTCAGAATACTGCAGTTTGAATCCTTTGTCCCGCACATAAATTCAATCATATTTCGCATCTTTTATATCAGCAATATTGGCTCCCTGTTTTATACAGAATCCAACTTAAAATTCCTGCACGGTGCAGAAGGGGTGTGACCAAGATAGTGGCGTGAGACTGAGCATAGTTCGGTGGCATTTACCTTTTCTTATCATTTTACCTTTCAATGGTGCCTAAAAAGAAGGGGAAGGGGGTTGCCAAGGAAGGCAAAGTTATCCCGGAGGTCCCGAAGTTGCCATTGATTCTTTCTCAGCTCCAGAAGACCTTTGTTGACCAGAAAGCTGTGAGTGAAGCCTTTGCTGCAGGTTCGGATGGTGGTATACATTCGCTGCTTGGAGGCACTACCAGCTCGGTTCCGCAGCTAGACTCATCTCCACTGGTCCAGCGTTCCCTGGTAGTGACATCTACTGCACTGGAGGTCCTATTGCCCCCTCTTTCCTCCGTAGAGGGGAGCCCACCGTAGAGGGGAGCCCAAAGGATACAGTGGGTGGTTCTGTGCAGTCCTCTGGCCAGAAGGTGGTGTTGCCAATGAATGGAGGTCCTGTTGGCAGGGAGCCATCAAATTCTACATCATCTCAGGCTGTGGTTTTGCAGCTGGGTCGCTTGGGGTCCAAAGTTTTTTCTCTCAAGTGAATGGGCCTACTTCACCTTCGGAGGTTTCGCTGACTTTGATTTGAAACTTGTTGCTGCAACTTCAGGAAACTGTTTCTAAGAGTGTGGCTGAACTGAAGGTATTGTCTCAAACTGTGGGTTTAGTTGCTCAGAAGCAAGAATCTTTACACCAGGAAATTTCTACAAACGTTTCTGAACTGGATAAGAGGGTTACAGCAGCTGACCAAGTGATAGAGCTATAATTCATTGACAATTGGAAGTGTACGAGAATTGGATGAGACATTTAAACCTTCGGATTTTGAATTTTCCTTGTGTAGATTATATGTTACCGATAGATGTGCTTAAAAAATATTTGTTAGATGTCTTGAAGATCTCGAAGGCAATTATTCCTCCTTTAAATAAGGTATACTTTTTGCCGCTAAGTAAAGCTAGAGCAAATATTGATGTACAACAATCTATGGATGTTTCTGTAATTCTAGAAACTTCTAGTTCTGAATGTAAGGATAGGGCAACTCTTTGTGTTTCTTTTGTTTTTGGGCAGGATTTGAATTCAATTTTAAATCTTTATTTTAAGAAAATGAGTGAACCATTCTTTGGTCAGCCTGTTAGAGTATTTCCTGACGTGGCTCGGTCCACGCAAGAAAAGAGGAGTGTCTTTTTGACTATGAGATCTGAAACTTTAACCCTGGGTGCATCCTTTATGCTTCACTATCTACACTACTGCATCGGTCCACACATCTTGCCATCTGCTGGTGGCAGACAATACTGGCTTCTCTCAGTGCTACACCGGTGTATATACAAGAGATGATAGCACTGAAAGGTGCTCTGGTTTGTCTCCATCTGCTGGCTGGGGAGCATAATCCAGTCATCTAGAGTGGTCTAGCAGGATGTTATAGAAAACAAGATTTAAATAGCATAGCAGCTGCTGTTCTATATTTTAGGGGTTCCCCTTCTAGATCTGCTGCAGCTCTTTCCAAACTTGATTTACCAAGGCTGTTTTCCCATTCTGTGTCCATAGAGGGAAAAGAAATGTATTAAACCAGGCTCTTAATGTATTGCTGCCTCCCCCAGCACTCTCTTTCCAATCCCCTTACCTTGTCCTCAAACAGTCTGTCTTATTTCTTCAACCTCAGCCCAGCAGTTTCTCTCTCTCTCTCATGCCCGCAGTCTTCCTCTCGGAATCCACTATCTTTATCCCCACCAATTTCCGCTCCCCATACAGTCATTCCCCTTCCCCACCAAATCAGTCACCTTCCGAATGACCCTTCAAAAATGCCAATCCTCCTCTCAGCAGTCTTCCCCCCTCTCAACCCTGCCGCACAGCCATCCATCTCCCCAGAACAAGTCTGCTACAGTCATCCCAAACTTTAGCTAGCTGCTCCTTACTGAGTGAATCTGCTGCTCATTGCTATAGGCTTCTGCTCCTGAAGCCTCCACCCTCCCTGGTAATCATCTTGCAGCCTGTTCCATGCTCTCACCATTTCAGTCAGTGGTGCTGTCACTGCAAAACAATTCATTTTTTCAGGCTTGCACCAAACCACTCACAGTGAATTTGAGCTGCACAGTGCACAAACTCTTTTGCTGTTTTCACAATCTCAAGTCTAGGGAGAACAGTGCAAGAGGTCAGGCACTGCCTGGTTCAAACTCAATAGACAGCATCATGAGTGCAGGCTTGAAAAAAAAAAAAAAGATAGTTTTCAAGCATGTAGAAAACACATTTGGGCTGGCAAATCCTGGCTATCAGACAAGTTTCTAGGCACCATGACAACAGGGCACCCAGGATTGAAGTCCTGCCCTAAAGAGCAGTTTTTTTCCTGCATGCATTCTGCATCTGATCCATAACACATTTTTACAAGTCAAGGCATGTATAAGTATTTGTGTGTGCATGGGGAGGATTCATACATTCTGTGATTACATGCTTACCTAATAACTTACTTTGCCATTATGAAACCTACAAACCTTTTGGGCTTCCTCCCTTCCATACCAAATTTTCAGTGCTTCTCAGAGAGAACATGAAGATTCTAAGAGGTATTTGGGGGAGGGGGGGGGAATCATTTGTTTCACAAGTAGGCAGGTGCTTGCAATTATACCACCAAATAACTTTTTTTGTATCCAATCTACACCTCATTTTCAGGGGATATAAGAAAACTGCATGAGAGGGCTATACTGGGGAGAAAAATCAGCATATTCCATGAATACTTGTGTAATTCTGAACACATGAATACATGTGTAATTATGAATACATGAATACATGTGTAATCATGCTGCAGTCCACCCATATTTTCAGGAGATGCCAGGGGGCCAAGGAGTCAAATATGGGTATTTATTTCTGGATCTATATGTGCATATACACATATGCACATACATTTCACAGTATAGGTTCCTTTAGCTCCACGTGGGATATATATTTTTTTATTTATTTTGATCTATAATGCACATTATCTGAAACATGCTTCTTGAGATGCACAAAAATATAGACAACATAAATAATTCAATGCAATAATATTCAATGCAATGCATCAATTCAGCAATTTAAAACATACACATAACAGTTAAAATCTACATCAAATCACTGATAAGCATTTTAAAAAACTAGAACAAATAAACTGAATAATACTGCTCAGTTAGCCAGGACTTAGTACTTTTTCTAAAATATAAAATTGTCCAGTACCAATTCTGGGACGTCCAATAAAATGAAGTTATCAGAGAAAATGCTTATTTCCAAATACTGGCTAATCTAGCCTGTAACAGTATGCTAGGAGTCATAAGGAAAGGGATGGCGACTAAAACCGAGGATATTAAAATGCCTCTGTGTTGCTCCATGGTGCAACCGCACCTTGAATACTGTATGCAATTCTGGTTGCCACATCTTAAGAAGGATGTAGCAGAAATAGAATAGGATAGAGAAAAGCACAACCAAAATGGTAAAGGGGATGGAAGGATACCTTTATGAGGAAAGGCTCAAAAGGTTAGGGCTCTTCAGCCTGGAAAAGAGATGGCTGAGGGGAAATATGATAAAGATCTATAAAATAATGAGTAGATTGCAAGGATGAACGTACTTTCTAAAATAGGCACGAGCACTTACACCTGCCCTTTGACAGCATCTAGATTTTTCAAGAGCACCCTCACACTGCCCACAGTAAAAGCACATGCAATTGGTCTTACACGGGTACTTACAGAATAACAGCTGTCTACAATACACCCATAAGTGTCCATTCATGCGCACAAGGACTTACACATGTAAATGGCATGTGTCTTTACATAGCTCTTTCATAAAATCATTCCCTTCAACGCCACTATTTACATATGTAAAAGCTATGCAGGCATTCTAAAATGGCCTCCAGAACCTCCGAGTTTCCTATTTTATTTGCTTTCTCAATATTACCTTTATCAAGGTACTTTAATGGAAACCAAAATTGGGCATCACTGGCAAATATTTCACCATAAAATGTCACATAAAAAAACATGTTTTTAAGTTAAATGAAATAGAAGGATTATAGATCCTTGGAGTCTTCAGCTGTCCTGAATGAACCTGCTCTTGGCTGATTTCTGAAGCTAAGCAGTGTTGGGCTTGGTAGTACTTGGATGGGTGACCAGCTTGGAATACCAAGGGCTGTAAACTCATTGCATGGAAGAAAGGTCTGGCTATCTACTGCCAGTCGGCTTTGCCAAGAATACAGAGGGAGTTCAGTTGCCAGGAGTCAGCATTGACTCAATGACACGTATTGCATAGAACCTTGAGGAGGTGCACAGAAACTGACCAGCTCTCTGAAATAAATTCACCCAGCTTCTCACATTATGGCCAGCAATCCAGATATACCTTAACCCAAGCAAAAACAGAACCTGCCATTCCAGAAAAGTTTTAACCGCTCCAACAGCAACCTGTGATTCACAGTGTTAAATAATGAGAACATAACCCTCAATGATCAGATATCTAAGGGGATCATCAAGCAGTGAGACTGCCGATGTTTTAGTATGGTACAGGACCCAAAACCCTGACTGAAATGAATCTAGAAAATTCCTATCAGCTATGAACTCCAATGGAATTCATACTAATTTGTCAAATATATTTTCTAAAAATGGCAGATGAGTAATGGGTTTCAAATTGGTCAATACCTTTCCATTAAGAGACAGATTTTCCAATACAGGGCAAATGCTAGTATCTGTGAAATCACCAGGAAATAAGCTACCTGATAAAGAAGCATTTAGTAGTTTCAACAATATGCTTATCAAATTTTGTCTAGCTCCTTGAATCAAGGATGAAGAGCATGGATCTGCAAGCCAAGCAGCAGCTTTCATATAAGCAATCATATTCAACAGCATCTCCTCAGTCAGAAGAGCAAATTCCATCCAAGAGTCAGAAGGGTCCTGTAAAATCTGAATATTCGTTCCGATGAGCAGATTATTCCCTCTTCCTCTAAGCTGGAAATACAGCTGAAGCACAAATTGTATTATTTATATATTTAATTGTGTTTTCTAGCCCGCACAATCTGAAACAGCTTTAATCTTGGCAGGCTACAGAGGCAATACTTCATAAGGCAATGAAATACAAAACTACAATAAAACAAACCAAAAACCAATAACACAGCCTCTCCATAAAACTATGATACAATTAGTACTGTAAAAGTAATAATCACAAAAAATTCAATCTGAATCCATAAAAATCTGAGAAAAATATAAAGCCTTTACATGCTTCCTAAAAGTCAAATAATTTGCTTCCAACCACTATTTATTTTGCAGGGTATTCCATATTAAAAGACCAGTAACAGAAAAGGTAGAGCGTAGTTACTCACCTGTAGTTAGTCTTCACATATGGGTAATATTGGTACTGACGGAGCCTGCGCGGAAACGCTCCCCAGCGTCCAATAGGAAAGCTTTTGGGAGCATCCCACTGCGTCTGCGTAGCTGCCTTCCCGCCTTTCCAACATTCCCTCCTCTGAGTTTTTTGCTGAGATAAAAGGAGAGAAAGAGAAGAGAAAAAAGTACAACTCCTTTGGGAAGAGGATGGGTTGTGAAAACTAAATTCCTGCTGTTCCCAGAGATCACCTTTTACACGTGAGTAACTACGCTATCTCCAGGAACAAGCAGGAATGTAGTCTTCACATACAGGACTCCCTAGCTTGCAGATGTCAGACAGATGATCTCAGAGTGAGCTGTGGAGCACAGGCACAACTAAGTAGGTCATATATCCTCCAAGGATGTCTGGTATCAAAACACGGGACGGAGGGTAGGAGTTGATCCAAGTCTGAAAGAGATGCTGGAGAACAACTTGGCCAAACAAGGCATCCCGGCGGGAGTCCTTGTCTAGGCAATAGTGAGCAGCAAAAGTGTGGACAGAAGACCAAGTTGCTGCTTTGCATATCTCATCAATCGCTACAGAGCATAGATTTGCCATAGAAGAAGCCATGGCCCGAATATTATGTGCAGTGACATGACCCTTGAGAGAGAGTCCTGCACTTTTGTAAGCAAAGGAGATGCAATCTGCTATCCATCTGGAGAGAGTTCACTTGGATACTGGCAGTCCCAGATGACTTGAGTCAAAGGCAATGAAAGCTGGGAAGCTTTTCTGTGCTCTCGAGTTCTCTGGAGATAAAAAGCCAAGGCATGTTTGCAATCCAGAGTGTGAAGGGCTGCCTCTGCCGTAGAGGAGTGAGGTATAGGGAAAAAGACAGGAAGGTAAACTGACTGGTTTAAATGGAAGGGCGAGACCACCTTTGTCATAAAGTGAGGATGGGTCCTAAGGACTACCTTATCATGGTGGAAACGTGTATAAGGAGAGTCAGCCACCAAAGCCTGAAGCTCACTAATGCGTCTTGCTGAAGTAAGGGCAATAAGGAAGGAGACCTTCCAGGTGAGAAACTTCAGAGAAGTAGTGGCTAGAGATTCAAAAGGCGGCTTGAGAAGCTGTCCTAAAACAACATTAAGACCCCTCATGAAGCATGCTACAAGTGGCTGAGAAGAAATGGGCTGACCATCTAAGGGCATGTGAGAGGCTGCAATTGCACTTAGGTGTACTCTTACTGAATTGGTTTTGAGTCCAGAAGAAGACAGGTGGAGAAGATATTCAAGTAATGCATCCACCGGAGCTGAGAAGGGGTTAAGCACCCTCTGCGAACACCAGAGAGAAAATCTATGCCACTTGAAGGCATAGGAGCGCCTGGTGGAAGGCTTCCTAGAAGCTAAAAGGATATCCTTAAGTTGTTGAGAGAGGTTAAGGTTATGCCTTCAGCAGCCATGCTGTAAGATGGAAGGACTGCGGACTGGGATGGAGCAACGTCCCCTGAGAGAGAGGAAATCTGGAGCAGACCCCAAATCTATGGGCTGAACGAGTCCAATAGGAACGCATATGTCGTCAGGGTACATTGATGTGCTGGCATCTGAAAAGGTGACCCATTACGAGGTTTTCTAGGGATTGCCACCACTGGAGAGACAAGATTAGGCAGGTTGTTGTTGTTGTTAAGTGCCGTCGAGTCGGAGTCGACTCATGGCAACCCTCTGGATAGCTATCCTAAATTGTGTTCGGTCTTGAGTCAGGCGGCTCATTGTTGACAGACTGATACCCGCAGCTGCTGTTATTGTATCGGTCCATCTCATTGCTGGCCTTCCTCTTTTGCGTTGACCTTCTATCTTGCCAAGCATGATGTCTTTCTCTAATGATCTCTCTCTTCGCATGATGTGTCCAAAGTATGAAAGTCGAAGTCTTGTCATCTGAGCTTCTAAAGAAAGCTTAGGTTTGATCTCCTCTAGTACCGACTGGTTTGTTCTTCGGGCAGTCCATGGTATACACAGTATTCGCCGCCAGCACCATAATTCAAAGGCATCAATTTTCTTCTTGTCTTTTTCACTGTCCAGCTTTCACATCCATATGATGTTATTGAAAATACCATGGCTTGAACAAGTTGAATCTTTGTATGGAGAGAGACATCTCTGCTCTTGAGAATCTTATCTAGGTCTTTCATAGCCATTCTGCCAAGAGTAATGCGTCGTTTGAATTCTTGACTGCTTGTTGCTTCTTTATTGATAGTTGATCCAAGTAGATTAAAGTTGTTCACAATTTCAATTTCTTCTCCTTCAACGATGAACCTGTTGATTATGCCAGTTGTCATGATCTTTGTCTTCTTTACATTAAGGTGCAGGCCCATTTTGAGACTATGTTCTTTGATTGTGAGAAGCAAATGTTTCAGATCATCTTCACTTTCAGCCAGTAATGTAGTATCATCAGCATAGCGAAGGTTGTAGATGAGTCTTCCACCAATCTTCACACCTCTGTTGTCTTCATACAATCCTGCTTCTCTGATGATTTGTTCTGCATATAAATTAAACAGGTAGGGGGAAAGTATGCGGCCTTGTCTTACACCTTTGCTTATTTTAAACCATTCCCTCCTTGAACCAAGGACTGGAAGCGACACCATCCGATTCAGGTGAAACGACCTTCAGCCAAAAGGGATGGCACTGGACGCATGACTACCTTTTCCTTCGAAAATGACCGAAAGGGTTCCCTGCAAGCCAGCGCCTGTAACTCCGAAATTCGCCTTGCCGAACATATGGCCACTAAAAACACTGTTGTTAAGGTTAAATCCTTTATCGTTGCGTGAAGTAAAGGCTCAAAGGGCTCCTTTACTAATGCTCCTAAGAACAAATTGAGATCCCACGGGGGGTACTATGACTCGACGAGAGGGCCTCAACCTCGTCACCGCTTTCAGGAAGCGCAATACATCCGTATGCGACCCTAAAGACACATCCTGCACCTTGCCCCTATAGCAGGCTAGAGCTGCCAACTGCACTCTCAAAGAACTGTTTGCCCATCCTTTATCAAATCCATCTTGTAAAAACTTAACAACACGGGCACAGGGGCTGTAGCAACGCGGACTTGCCGCCTTGAGCACCAATCCTCAAAAAATACTCCATACACGAACATATGCCAGAAAAGTCGACTTTTTCCTTGCTCGAAGCAGCGTCGTAATTACTGATCCAGAGTATCCTTTCCCCCCCCCCCGCCTCGCCCTGTCAATGACCAAACCGTAAGCGAGAACCGATTCATCTGAGACATTCGAAGCAGGCCTTGGCGTAGCAGATCTTCCGAGACTGGCAGCCTCCAAGGCTCCCTGTCTAGCAGTCGAATGAGCTCGGTGCACCACGGCCGCCTTGGCCAGTCCAGAGCTACCAATAGCACTTTCCCGTGAAGAGCTTCTATATGTCATATATATTATATAGATATAGATGTGTGCCTGCAGAGCGCGCCACCAAAAACGCATGCAGTCGAGGCTCCGCCAAGACAAACAGAGCCTCTGACCCCTCTTCCATGGCCACACTGCCCGTGCCCCCCTGCTGATTGTAGGTAAGGCACTGTTGTGGAATGGCCGGACAGCACTTGCCCTGCCCGAACTTTCACTTCGGATTCCAACGCTTGAAGCGCCAGCGTTAATACCCGCAGCTCCAAGTGATTGAACAACCAATGGAGCTCCTGTTTGCTGCAAATATCATGCGCGAAACAATCCCCGCCATGATCTCCCTAGCCTGCGAAACTCGTTGCCGACAACATTGAGCGACACTGCGACTGTTCCAACAGCATGCACACCGCAAGATCTCCCGGGACTAGCCCCCAAAGAAGGGATCGCCTGACCTGCGCGGTACACGGGAAACATTTGTTCAGAGAATAGGTCTGGTGCAACAATCATTATAATAATGACCTATGTAAGGAGCGCATGCGAGCTGGCTCCCAGAACTACTGCCAGAGTCGCCGCCACTGCCCCGAGTGGCCGAAGATAGCTCCAAGCTGGCAGCACCGGATCCGCCCGAAACCTGCATACTAACAGTTGAAGTGCCTGACCTCTCCACTCCAGCTAAAACACTGTTCTCCAATGGTAGTCGAACCGCCCCCCCAAGTACTCTAGGCCTTGAGACGGACTAAACAACTTTTGACCGCATTGACCACCCAGCCGAGAGTCGGAAAAAATTTCATTACTCCATCCGTAACCCAGACACTCTCGGCCCTGGGCTTTGGTCAAAACAGCCTATCGCGGAGACAAGGGAGAACTAAAATTTCTTCTGTCCGCGGATCCGCCACCGCCACCACCCCCATAACCTTGGTGAAGGTACGCAGGGTCTTTGCCAAAATGAATGGCAAGGCTTGACACTGAAAATGCCTCAAAGGAAAGGCAAACCTTATAAACTTCTGAAGTGCTGCCCTTATTGAAATGCACAAATATGTTTCCGTAAGGTTGAGGGATGGTAAGGTTGAGGGACTGCCACCACAACTAATCGCAGCAGTTCCATACAAAAGTGAAACACCCGGAGACAGCGACTTATTTCCTAGAGATCTAGAAAGACCGGAAACCCCATCTTTCTTGGCAACCATGAAATAAAGAAGGTAGTGCCCGAGACCGAAAAAGTCCTACGGACCCGGCACAACCGCTCCCAAGTGCCAAATACGATCCCACGCTTGCTGAACTGCGGAAGGTCTCCACTGCTCTTTGCAAGGAGACAGAACAAACAAATGTAGCACCGGGCGAGCAACCTTTAGGGTACACCCTTTGCGTATTAGCCCTAACACTCATTGCCCTGCTGTTATCCAGACCCAGGCAGGGAGAAACGGCCACCTGGGCCCGTCTTGCTTCCTTGTGGTTTTCGGGCAGTCGCAGAAGAGGTCACCAAGGATTCCCTTCCTGCTGTTAGACAGACCCGAAACCCTTGAGCTCTGGAAGTCACTGTATGTCATTGGGGCACTCCCCAAACGAGCGGTTACTGACCATAGACCGATGTGAGGAATTTTTTTTTTTTTTTAGCTCCCCGTCTTTCACACTAGATACATTCCCAGTGCGCAGCCGCCTCTTATGTTCCACAGAACTGAAGCTGCTACAAAGCTATCTGCAGACCTGTTTCCATTTTTTTCCCCATAATTATTCCTGTCTCTGACTGTCTATCAGATCCTTCTCAGACGAAAGCAACAAAGAATCAACCGTTTAAATCACCTGACCAGGCACACCTCACTCTGAAATGTGTGCGGTAACAACCATGGCCTATCTTATTAGGCCTACCCGCAGCTGTCTGCATCAAGCCGTGGTGCACTGAATAAATTCTGAACTGTATAACCCCAGGAATGCTTAAGGCATAGGTGGGAATAATATCCCATGATACCCTCGCCTACCAGGCACTGAGGTCTGGCTGGCACAGTGCGAAGGGCTGGCAACACTCCCCAGGAACTCCCACTGAACCCGGGTATTGAAACGAATCCCCAGCACAGTGCCCCTCTACAGGTTCCAGAACAGAGCCTTTGAAGTAACTAAGATAAAATCTAGTTAACTAAACTAAAAAGAAAACTACCAATGGTCCCCTTGAAGAAACTGCTTCAATCTCCGGTAACTTTCTCCCCCCCCCTCCCCCCCGGCACCCACAACACATATGGGGTTAAACACATGCGGGCCTGAATAAGAAGAAATTGCACCTAAATGCAGCGGAGGACTGTCCCAGTCGAATACTGCCCTGCTTTCATTCTATCGGAAACTGATGATCCCAGGACAAGGGCAAGACATGAAAATCCAACAGATTTTAATATATTCCTGGACTAACAGCTATGAGGCGGAGCCTCACTCAGAGAGAAAGCCACAGGGAGCACACTGGATGTGTGTATTTCCCTGAGCTTGGATGCCAATATAAGCCTTTTTTTTTTTTTTTTTTTTTTTAACACTTCTCTCCCACAGAATGGATAAGCACCTTACCGGAGCAAAGAGACTCCGTTCTAAATGCCCTAGCCATTTCTCAAATAACGGAACTGTTCCATCCACTGCCCTGATCTAGCGCCCCTGCAAAGCAAAGGATACTAATCCAGGCAGGAAGGGAAACACAAGGAAACAAGTTTTGAAATTAATGTAAATTCAATTAAATTTAATTAAAGTAACTTAAATCTCTAAGGTCTAAGAAGACCACTTTGGGGGTAGGGTCCCAAAAACAATCTGCACTGCATCTGAGCTGAGAAGTCAACCAGTGACCATCCTGGCCGGCATCCGGGTGAGAAACACTCCACAGCCCCGATGTTGAAGAGTGGATTAATTTTCTCCCTTCTTGATGCCACCTGTCCGGAAATCCAGGGGATGAAAGTGGAACTTGACTTAAACACATAATGACCCTTTTTTTTTAACCAAACTAACTAAGATCCATTACATTACATTAAATCAAATAAATTAAGAAAACCAAGGCTAGATGGTTCAAAAAGGACCGAGATGAGAACCGTGGTAAAGGAAAACTCAGGCTGACCCGCGTTCGCAAAAGCGCAAGCCCTCCCCCAGGCTGCCAAAAACATCCCCCCAATCGAGCAGATTAAATTAAATTAAAGTAGCTGATAATATCCCCATCGTCGCATCAGCGTACTCTACACCGCCTGAGGCAATATGAATATGAATCTGCCTCGCGTTCTTAAATGCGCGGGAAGAACGGCCCGCGATTCCTCAGGGCCTGCTTCCCTGCCCAAAACATTCCCGCTTATGGTCAACCGGTCTTCCCGACCTCCAGAAGCGCGTTGGCGCACTCACCCCGCTTCGGGCCTGAATTTACCCCCATAGAGTTTGTCGCTCCGGAAGGCAGCCCTGCAATCCACGGTGCTGCTCTGACGCACAGAGCAGCTACCGCCGAGAGGGCATTCCTGCACCGTCTGCTTCTACAGAGCCAAGAAATAATGCGGGGCAACGCCGCCGCTGAAAAGCAGGCTCCATTCTGCTGACCAACTCCCCTCCGTCCAAACCAGGAGGGGAGAGCAGCACTCCTCATCGGAGAAGACTGAGAGGTAAGGAAAATGCCGGCCACCAAGATCGATCCCCCTGACCTCCAGCCTCCCTGTCTTCTTTTTTTTTTTGTAACTACTTTACTGATCTCACCTAAGACCCACATTGAATTAAATTAAATTAAACTATATAGCAAAAAGAAATTTTAAATCTATGTCACTAAACGCGCCTTATCTTTCCTCCTAGTGAGCCAGCACCTAGGCTCACTACGTCCTCCTGCTGCATGGAGACTGGACACACTGGGGCTGATGGGAGAGACCATCAGACTGCATCCAGTGATGTCATGATTTTGACAAGCCCAGTCTCCAAGATGCAGGAGGAGGTACACAACCCAGAGGTGGAGGACTGAACTGTAGGAACGATAATGAACATTTGTTTAGTGCTACAAGGCATACGCAGCAACGTACACATAGTAGCTTTATAGGTACTTACACATCTTAAAAGACAGGAGGTGCTCTCAGGTGAAGCTCGTTACCCAAATCAGTCATACACTAAAGACCTGAGATTCATTAAGATTCAGGTAAACAACCTATATTAAACGTATTAGGTACAGTTTTATTAGTATAAATATCCATAGCAACCCTTAGTAAGTAAAGAACTTAAAGATCTAAACACAAACTTAAAACTGAGATGCAGACAGCAGTCCAGCAGCGAGATGGGGGCTTTCCAGTCTTTTGCATTGAGTGTCACATGTATGATTTTCTCCCAGTTGGTGAGAGGTCTTACGTGTGCACTAGGTGCAAGGAGCTCTTTGCTCTCAGGGAACAAGTCTGTTCTCTAGAGGCTAGAGTAGCAGACTTGGAAAACTTAAGAAAGACAGAGAGGTACATAGACAAGACCTACAGGGATATAGTCCTGAAGTCCCACCTCCAGTCTGGCAGAATCCCTGTTGCCATGGAGGAGGGAGGTCACGTGACAGAAGACCATCACTCTGGTGTGGCAGGAAGTGATCCTGTAACTAGGACCTGTCCTCCAGGTGATGTAAAACCCTCTCGCACCGAGGAAATTTCTCCAGGGCCATGTGCCCATGAGGGAAGGGTTAGAACACCCGTTATAGTTGGAGATTCGATCATTAGGCATGTAGATAGCTGGGTGACTGGTGTACGTGAGGATCGCCTGGTAACATGCCTGCCTGGTGCGAAGGTAGCGGACCTCAAGCGCCACCTAGATATATATTTATTTTATTTATTTAAAGGGTATTTCTATCCCACCTTATCCTTCAATATGGTCTTAGATAGTGCTGGGGAGGAGTCTGCTGTCTTGGTACATGTCGGTACCAATGACATAGGAAAATGTGGTAGGGAGGTTCTGGAGGCTAAATTTAGGCTTTTAGGTAGGAAGTTGAAATCCAGAACTTCCAGAGTAGCGTTCTCCGAAATGCTTCCCGTTCCACGCGCAGGACCCAAAAGGCAGGCAGAGCTCCGGAGTCTCAATGCGTGGACGAGACAATGGTGCAGAGATGAGGGTTTTGGATTTGTTAGGAACTGGGGAACATTCTGGGGAAAGGAGGGGCTCTTCCGAAGGGATGGGCTTCACCTAAACCGGGATGGAACCAGGCTGCTGGCATTAACCTTTAAAAAGGAGATAGAGCAGCTTTTAAACTATATAATAGGGGAAAGCCGACAGTCGCCCAAGAGCGGATGGTTCGGAAGAATGTATCTTTGAAGGATACTTCTTTTTAATGTTTTCTTAGCTCCCCTCGCTCTTCAAATCCAACAGTTTGGCATCTCCGCGTATTATTACGTGGACGACGTCTTTCTTTTGCTTCACACTGACTCCTTCTCTCCTGACATCACCCCTCTCAATCACTGTCTTGCTGCTATCGCCTCCTGGTTTTCCTCTAATTTTCTCCATGTGAATCCCTCTAAGTCCCATGCCATCTGGTTTACATTTGGGGGTCCCTCCCCCACATGCGCCCCTTCCTTCTCCTCACAGTCTATTCCCCTTGTTTCTTCACTCCGCTATCTGGGTGTTATTCTTGATTCTTCTCTTTCCTTCAAGGATCATATCTCTTCTATTATTCAGCGCTCTTTTTTTTCCCTCAGACAACTTCGTTCCGTCCGCCCTTTCCTTTCCTCTTCTGCTCTGGCCACTCTTCTTCTTTCCCTCGTGATGTCTCGTCACGACTATTGTAATGTCTCCCTCGCTGGTTTGCCCAAATCCCAATTGTCCCGTCTTCAACGTGTCCAAAACTCGGCTATTCGTCTCCTAGCTCACGCCTCTCGTTTCGATCATGTTACCCCGCTTCTTCTTCACCACCATTGGTTGCCTATCTCCTTTCGTGTTCAGTATAAAATTCTTATTCTTACACACAAGGCTGTCCGCACTGGTTCCCCCTCCTATCTTGCCGATCAGATACACTTCCGCCCCCACCCCCCACCCCCACCGCTTGCTTCGCGCCATTCACACAAATCGTTTGTTTCTCCCCTCCCCCTCTCAGGCCCATCTTGTCTCTACTCGTTCCTCTGCTTTCTATTTCTTGGCCCCAAGCCTCTGGAACGCGCTCCCCCCCTCGCTCCGTGCAGAAGAATCTTACCAATCCTTTAAATCACAACTCAAAACCCATCTCTTCAGTCTAGCGTTTGACCTTCCGTCCTTGGTTTCCCCTTCCCCCTCCACAACCTCCTCTCCCCCCGTCCCTTGATGTTGTAACATTATATCGTAATCCATTGTTCTTTTATCTCTTTCTTACCTTTCCTATCCTATCATTTTATTGGCGTTCTTTTTCTTTTTCCCACAGTCATATTTTTAATTTGTTCTTAAGTATATTGTAAACCGCTCAGATGCCTTTGGTGTTGGGCGGTATAAAAAGTTTTAATAAACATAAACATACTACCAAAAGCAGAGAGGTTCCAAAAAAGAGTAAAGTAGCCCAAATGCCCGAGAGTATGGAGCAGACAGAGCTTAAAAATCCCAAATTACCCATGTCTACCAATAGCCAAATTAATATGAATAAAATACAGTCTCTAAAATGCTTGTATGCAAATGCTAGAAGTCTAAAAAATAAAATGGGAGAGTTAGAATATCTAGCACTAAATGAGAGGTTAGATATGATTGGAATATCAGAGACATGGTGGAAGGACGACAACCAGTGGGACACTGTGATACCTGGGTACAAACTATATCGTAATGATAGAGCTGATCAAATTGGTGGAGGGGTTGCATTCTATGTTAGAGAGGGCATTCAGTCAGAAAGGATTAAAATTTTGCAGGAAACAAAATTTGCTGTAGAATCTCTATGGGTGAAATTCCATGTGAAAAGGGGACAGCGATGGCAGTGGGGGTCCGCCTGGCCAGAATGAACAAATGGATGATGAAATGCTCAAAGAAATCAAGGAAGCTAACAAAAGTTACAGCGCAGTAATAATAATGGGTGATTTCAATTACCCCGGTATCGACTGGGTCAGTATCACGGGAGGACATGCTAAGGAGATAAAGTTCATAGATGAAATAAATGACTGTTTCTTGGAGCAGCTGGTTCATGAACCGACCAGAGGGGAAGCCATATTAGACCTAGTCCTTAGAGGAACACCAGATCTAGTGCAAGAAATAAGGGTGTTGGGGCCACTTGGCCATAGTGATCATAGCATGATCGCGTTTGATTTAATTAGTGGAGGAGGGATAGTAAGGAAATCCACAGTACTATGATAAAATGAGGAAAATAACTAAAAGGAGCAGTTGCAAAGGTTACAGACTTACATCAAGCTTGGGTGTTGTTGAAAAATATTATCTTGGAAGCCCAGACCAGCTGTATTCCATGCCTTAAGAAAAGTGGAAGGAAGTCCAAACAACTGCCATGGTTTAAAGGTGAGGTCAGAGAGGCTGTTGCCAAAAAAGCATCTTTGAGGAAATGGAAAAAAGAGCCAATCGACGAAACCTGGAAACAGCACAAGCACTGGCAAGTCAAATACAAGGCATTGATAAGGCAGGCAAAGGGAGAATTTGAGAAGAAGCTTGCTGCGGAAGCAAAAACGCGAAATAAAGACTTTTTCAAGTACATTCGTAGCAAACAACCTGTGAGAGAGTCAGTTCGTCCATTAGATGGTAGAGGGGTTAAAAGGGCACTAAGAGGCGACAAGGCGATAGCGGAGAGACTCAATGAATTCTTTGCTTCGGTCTTTACTGAGGAAGATGAAGGGATGTTACCCATGACTGAAGTGGTATTTAAAGGTGCGAAACAACTGAAGGAAATAGCGATACATCGGGAAGATGTATTACAACTATTAGAAACATCCCCATGTAAAGACTATAGGAGTTGATTCTGGCAATGAGCATACTGGCTTGGAAGATTTTCCTACCAAAAGCATCCAAGGTCCTGCATTCTCTTCCTGGAGGGGCAGAGGAGTGTCTTTTTGCACTCTTTATCCTTTTCATAGCTGACTGCACCACAACAGAATGGTGAGGAAGCTGTGTTTTATGAAAACCAGGACAAGGAGGGACACGGTACATAGTGTCCAATCTTCGAGAATGAGGAGAAATAGTGAGAGGAGTCTCCCATAAGTCAATCATGTGCTCATAAAGAATTTCATGAATTGGCAAGGTGACTGCCTCCTTGAGAGCCTTAGAATAACCTAAAATATCCAATTTTTTAGCTCTAGGCTCTGATTCAGAGGTTACTGAAATAGAAAGTCCTTTAGCTACTTCTCTTATGAAGTCTTGAAAGGACAAGTCCTCTGGAGGAGACATTCTTCTTTTTGGAGAAGAAGGCTCTTCAAGAAGGGCTATGGATACTTCAGCAGACTCCTCCGATATATCAGAATCTGCAGAGGAATCAAAGTATCGCCTGTCAGGGTGCTCTTCTAAAGCTCGATACGCGTTATCGAGAGGTATCGACATCGGGCGTCATCGGTACCGAGTCGGTACCGATGAGCATCCCTGGACAGGGAACCGCTACAGTCGGCATCTTGGTGGATGTCGATGTAGTCGGTACCGGTACCGACACTGGTGCCGGTACCGGAGCCAATACCGACAACGGGGTTCGTTGTGGTATCAGCGGCGTCGCAGCTTGAATGAAGGCCGAGATAGCCTGCTGCATGGATAGAACATTCTGATCCATCGACGCCATGAATGCCTGGAATTCGGTACCGGAAGGTTGCGCCGGTACCTCAGAGCATTCTAACAGGTGATCGGTCGAGGCCGTGCCATCGATGTCAACCTGTAACCCCATAGGAGGAGCTTTGGAAGCCGGAGCTTCCCACCGGGTTTGTTTTGTCGGTGCAGAATCCTTGAGGGCAAGTCCGGAGGCATCTCGATGCTTGGAAGGAGATCTACCCTTCGAGGACCGGCTGGATTTATGTTTGGTTACCTGAGATCCATGGGAGGAAGTAGAGGCCCTGGAAGACGTCGATGCCACTGAAGCTGCATCAAAGGGAAACAGCACATGGAGCTTAGCTGCTCGGTTCTGTAAACCTCATTTTGACATCAAGGAGCAGGACGGACAGTCCAAAATGGAATGGTCAGGACCCAAACATTTAAGACACCATTCATGGGTGTCGGTGACAGAAATAGTACCGCTACACTTAGTGCATTTTTTAAAACCGGAGGCTGGTTTTTCCATGAGGAAAATTTCTCGTGAGGCCTAAGGCCCAAAGAGGAAAAACACACTAAGTGAAGGAAAAATATGTTCTTTTTTTTTTTTTTTTTAAAGAAAAGAAAGACAGACCGGTGGTACCGGTCCGACATCGGGGAAGGCAGACGCGCGACCTAAGAAATAAAATAAAATAAAGAACTTCTTCAGCGGTGACAGGAACACGACCTGCTGGCTCCGCGGAAAAGAAGAACTGAGGAGAGGCAGTTAGGAAAGGCGGGAAGGCAGCGCGCAGGCGCTGTGGGATGCTCCCAAAAGCTTTCCTTTTTTGGGAAGCTGGGGAGCGTTCCCGCGCAGGCTCCGTCGGTACCGACGTACCCATATGTGAAGACTCATTCCTGCTTGTTCCTGGAGATAGCAGGTTCCACCGTGCAAAACTTTCCTAGTATCCTGAAAGGATTCAAGAGAATCCATCAGTAAATAAGCCAACCACAGAGATCCTGGTCTTTCATCAGGAAATCACCCGTCATCCTCAGACTTGAGAAGGAGAAATCACCCCGTCCTCCTCGTCCGAGACCTTCAACCAACCCCCACAGGGGATAAGGTCAACCTCCCGGAGGAATGGATGTGCAAGGGCAAAGCAGGGGCCTTTACCCCTCTAACTGCCTGAGATGGAGGTGCTCATAGGTACAGAGTCCCCTGAAGGGGAGGTCAAGGCCTCAGACCCCCATAAACGGGGCTTTAAAGCAGTAGGCAAAAACTGACAGCCTGTGATTTAGGAGCTGCAGTGCACATTGAATGAAAAGAAGAACTCCAGAACCCCGAACACCAGTCCACACCAGGTTTACAACTAGAGCCACCCCTATAGGCACCACTTCCGATAAGATCAAGCAGCTAATCCAACAGCCATAATACCCAATGGTGGGACAAAAAAGCAAAAGGAGTGGAAGAGGCTACAGCAACATTGTTAAGCCCTGTGTTTCCCATGGAGTGGGTCACAAACTGGCAAAAATAGATGCCTGGGCATTCCATCCACAACTGGGAAAGAAAGCAGCAGTCATGGAAAAAAAATCATGGGGGGGGGGCAGGCTGCTTCAGGCTACACGGCTGATTCCCAAAAAAAGGAATCCCAGCACCCGTTGAGCTGACCAGGAAACCTCAATGAAGGAAGCCTCAGATACCCAGCTAGGCCTGGGAGGCCCAGCTGCTGAACAAAGGCCCTTTTTTTTCTTTATTTTGAAGCTGCTCTAGTGAAAGCAGCAGACAGCCAAATACTGTCCATTAAAACCAATAATAGGAAACAAAAAAATTCAGAAAGATTCAGAAAAAATACAAAACATGCAGAATAGGACAGCAAGAGGGGCAGGGGAGCCTGGGCCCAACTTACCATCCCCCTCAGGAGCTCATTCGACCACCAAGCACTAGAAACCTGTGGGAAACAGTGCTGGATAAAGGGCAGATGTCAGCTCAGGAGACAAGGGTATATCTATGCTCCAAGCAGCGCTGGGCCCTTCCAGACTCTATCACAGTGACCACAAAATCGTAGTGTAGGCCAAGAGAAAGAAGGCCAATATGCAGTACTGCACCAGTCCACACACCTTGCCACCTGCTGGAGGCAGAAAAAGCATAGTTACTCACCTGTAACAGGTGATCTCCGGGAACAGCAGGAATTTAGTCTTCACATATGGGTATTGTCGTTACCGACGGAGCCTGCATGGGAACGCTCCCCAGCGTCCAATTAGAAAGCTTTTGGGAGCATCCCACAGTGCCTGTGTGCTGCCTTCCCGCCTTTCCCAACTGCCTCTCTCCAGTTGAGTTTAAAGCTGAGACAAAGAGAGAGAAAGGGAAAGAGAGAGAGATAGAGAGATACAACTCCTAGGGGAGGTGAGTGGGTTGTAAAGACTAAATTCCTGCTGTTCCCGGAGATCAGGTGAGTAACTATGCTATCTCCAGGAACAAGCAGGAATGTAGTCTTCACATATGGGGACTCCCTAGCTTTAGATCCTAGGGAGAGACCCCAGAAGTTGTGTGCCCCTGTGAAAGGGCTCTACTTCCCCCCATGGATCTCTGGCATCCAACCAGGGATGACAGGTAGGAGTTGATTACGTATGGAACAGGTGTTGGAGAACAGCCTGACCAAACAAGGCATCCCGGCAGGAGTCCTTGTCCAAGCAGTAATGGGCTGTGAAGGTATGAACCGAGGCCCAGGTGGCTGCTCGACAGATGTCGTCGATAGACACAGAGTGCAGATGAGCCACTGAAGCTGCCATGGCTCTCATATTGTGAGCTGTGACATGACCCTCCAGAGGAAGATTCTAACTCTGATAGGCAAATGAAACACACTGTGCAATCCAGTTGGACAGTGTTCTCCTGGAGACTGGAAGTCCCAAATGAGAAGGATCAAAAGCAACAAAGAGTTGAGAGGACTTTCTATGTTGTTGTGTTCTTTGCAAGTAAAAGGCTAAAGCTCTTTTACAGTCCAAAGTATGAAGATTCCTTTCTGCATTTGATGCATGAGGCATTGGAAAAAACAAACACAGGCAGGTAGACCACTTGCTTAAGATGAAAAGGCGAGACCACCTTTGGCATAAAGTGTGGATGAGTCCTAAGGACTACCTTGTCATGATGGAACCTTGTATAAGGTGGATCAGCCACTAGTACCTGCAACTCACTGATGGGATGTGCTGATGTGATTGCAATGAGAAAGATAACCTTCCAGGAAAGGAATTTCAATGAAGTAGTAGCTAAGAGTTCGAAAGGTGGCTTCATGAGCTGGCCAAGAACCAGGTTTAATCCCATGCCACCGGTGGTGGCTTAATGGGAGGCTTAGTTAGAAGAGGGCCTCTCATAAATCTTGCTATAAGAGGATGGGAGGAAATAGGTTGTCCATTTAAAGGCTTGAAAGAAGCTGCAATAGCACTCAAATGGACTCTTACTGAGTTAGTTTTAAGTCCTGCATTGGATAAATAAAGGAGATATTCCAGTAATGATTCCAGAGGTATCGCAAGGGGGCTAAGACCCTTCTGCGAGCACCATATGGTAAACCTTTTCCACTTGAAAGCATAAGAGCGTCTTGTGGAAGGTTTTCTGGAAGCATAAAGGATATCCTATACTTGCTGAGGCAGGTTAAGATCATGAAGATCTAGGCCTTCAGGAACCAAGCTCTGAGATGCAGAGACTGGGAATTGGGATGCCATAACATTCCGTCCTCCTGAGACAGGAGATCTGGAGCAGACCCTAACTCCAGAGAGGGAGCTTGAGAGAGATGTAGAAGCAGAGGGTACCACACTTGCTGTGGCCAATGTGGAGCTATGAGAATCATATGACCTCTGTCTCTCTGAAGCTTGAACAGGGTTTTGGGAATTAGGGGAATGGGTGGAAAGGCATAAAGGAAGTCTTGACCACAATGAAGGAGGAAAGCATCCCTGGCCTGAGAGCCCTGAACCGGGATTCTGGAACAGAACCGGGAAGTTTGGCATTAAACGGACTTGCAAAGAGGTCTATGTCCGGGGTTCCCCAAATTTGAAAAATCTTGGTCACCTGGTCTGCATGTAGAGACCATTCGTGTGGAAGCAGAACTCGACTGAGTCTGTCTGCCCAAGAGTTTTGGCTGCCTGGAAGATACACTGCCAGGAGATGAATCTGATGCTCTCTGGCGAGGGCCCATGTCGCAAAGCTTCGTTGCAAAGCAACAGAGAGCCTGTTCCTCCCTGCTTGTTCACGTAGAACATGGCTACTTGATTGTCCGTATCAATGAGGACTGTCTTGTAGCTGAGCAGGGTGTGGAACACTCGAAGAGCAAGGAAGATTGCTCTGAGCTCTAAGACACTGATGTGAGTGAGTCTCCTGTGGAGTCCAAGTGCCTTGGGTGGAGAGGTCTTGCAAATGAGCTCCCCAATCCATTGGAGAAGCATTTGTTGTGAGGGTTGCCTGGAGTAAAGGTTGTTGAAATGGGGACCCCAGCAACAGGTTCTGAGTGGACTACCACCACTGGAGGGACAAAATAAGGCGATTTGTGTTTGCTATTTTGTCTGATAGGCACCCTGATGCCTGGGTCCACTGAGTGGATAAAGTCCACTGGGCTGCTCTCATATGGAGGCAAACATAAGGAACCTGTGATAAGGAAGCTTATCATAGCTCAGGTAGGAGCTATAGAAAAGATGATGTGACTCTGAACAAGCAACCTGTCAGTTCTGGTAGAAGTAAGAAAACAGAGTTTTCACATAAAAGACTACCAGTCCCAGAATGCACCAGGTTTCCAGCAGCCATGAGGGGGGCTGAAGTGAGAAAACGTGTGTGCAATCAAGAGAGCTATGAGGTAATCCCTAAGCACTCATCTCAAAGGGCAGGGCCTGATTCAACACAGCTGCGCTGTGTTAGGGAGGAGCACACATTAGAACAGAATAAGAATAGAGCTTATTCTACAGATAACAGCTTCAGGAAGAGATACAGCAACAGCTTCAAGCTCAAGCACCAACATCATCTCGAGAAGCAGAAGCCAAGCCAAGCGGATAGAGAGAGAGAAGGAAACTCTCTGGAAGGAAGAGAAGAAGGGCCATTGGAAGGTCTGGGAGAGTCCAAGGCAGTACCCATACTGGGAGGTATTCCAAATGCCGGCAGAGTCCACTGGACTGGAGTCAGCCAGAGGAATGGAATGGCAGAGATAGGAATCACCAGTGGCTACCTGGAAGAGAGAAGACTGCACGTGGAAGGGACTTTCAGACCAAGGCCAGAAGGTATGTGAGAGGAGATCCAGTGTCCAGGGATCAAGATTGGAAGGCTGGACATCAGAACTGGATTACATACTGGCCCGGCTATACAGAGAGGAATTATGATAGCAGGAGAGGCTCAGGTATGAACACTGATCCAGACCCTATCTATAATAGTGAATGGCAGCAAGGGAATAAGCATTCTCATGATAGTGCCTTAATGAAAGACTCGTCTGTGCCAATGTATGATAGTGACCCTATGCTGATTGATGAAGGGGGAGATACAGCAGATGAAACTATTAATTACATGGACTGTTCTCTATCTAAATGCTATTGCTAGCTTTCTGTGAGCAAACACATCAGCCATCACAAAGAAACCTAACTTTGTTCTTATTTCCACTGCAAACAGCTCTTAAAGCAGGATTTGGGTTCACACAGTAGCAGCCAGCCAGCTAAAGGGTTTCAGCTGGACAACTGATAGTAATTAAAGCTGCACCTGATTGTGTGTGTGAGCAAGGGAGAATCACTGCTGGGATCTGCGTGGAAAATAAGCAGAAGTTAACCTAACAAGCAAAGTTCATTTATTTCTTTGTGCCTTTTTATTTGGTAATTATTTGCTAAGAGAACATTAGCTAATTGCCTGACAAGCTGAAGGTTGGTTTCTGATTTGTTTTGTGACTTTATGTTATCCATGTAAACACTGCAAGCAAGTATCCTCATTTATATTGCTACCAAGCATACTTGTGCTGGGTGAATTAAACCCCATCAATAAAAGAAGTATTTTATTGGCTTTACCACTGGTTACACAACTCAATTATTGTCTTCAGCTGTGTTTGGGAGTGAATGAACTACATTACCCACAATACCTTGCAAGAATCATATGAATATATGCATCTTCAAGATTGTGTAAGTTCTCACCCTAGGCAGCCGTCTGACAAACCACATGCACGGTAGATGTCATGTGGCCTAGTAGTTGTAACATTTCTCAAGCAGTGAGATGAGGCTTTAGAACTGCTTGAGAAGCTAACTGCACCATGCGAAGGCAACGGGCCTGGGGAAGATAGGCCCTTGCTTTCCTGGTATCCAGCAAAGCTCCTATGAACTCTAGAGACGGAGTGGGAGTTAGAATGGATTTTGGGATGTTTATGACCAGACCCAAATACTGAAGGATACGCATTGTGCGAGATAGAGAAATCTTGGCCTGTAACTCTGATGGGGCTCGAATGAGCCAGTCGTCTAAGTAGGGAAAGACGAATATTCCTAGAGTGCGAAGAAATGCTGCTACCACAGCCATGCATTTCATGAACACCCTTGGTGCTTAGGCCAGGCCAAAAGGAAGCACCCTGTATTGGTAGTGCTTTTCTTGAAAAAGGAACCGAAGGAAGTTTCTGTGAGTTGGATGGATGAGAACATGAGTGTACGCATCCTTGAGATCTAGAGAACAAAGCCAATCCTGACTCTGAAGGTATGGTAGCAGAGTTCCCAGAGAAACCATCTTGAATTTCTCTTTGAACAGGAATTTGTTCAATTCTCTGAGGTCTAAAATAGGTCTGTGTCCCCCTGTTTTCTTTGGGATAAGGAAATAGGGGGAGTAAATCCCTGTACCCTGTTGAGGAATGGGTACCACTTCTATTGCCCCTTGGGCAAGAAGCATAGTGACCTCTTGATCTAACAGATTGATGAGAGAGGTCTGAGAATTGAACTGTCTTACCATTGTGGGAGGGGGAATGCAGATAAAATGAAACTTGTACCCCTCTTTTATAATGCAGAGAGTCCAATGTTCTGCTGTTATCTGGCCCCATCTGGGGGCAAAGTGACACAACCTTCCTGGAATGGTGGAAGGCTCTGGTCCATTGAGGGCCAGGAAGGCTAAGTTCTCTAGATGAAAGTCAAAGGCCTTGTGGAGACTGAGACTGCTGAGATAGTTGAGGCTTAGCAGTCTTTGCTTTCCTTTGTTTAGGTGGTTGCTGACTCTTTCGGGCAGGCTGACCTGCAGAACGTCCCTGCTGGGAAAGCACAGTTACTTACCTGTAACAGGTGATCTCTGGGAACAGCAGGAATTAGTCCTCACATATGGGTACGTCGGAACCGACGGAGCCTGCGCAGGAAAGCTCCCCAGCTTCCCAGAAAGGAAGCTTTTGGGGCCTCCCACAGCGCATGCATGCTGCCTTCCCGCCTTCCTGACCAACGCTCTTCAGTTCAAGTTTAAAGCTGAGACAATAGAGAGAGGAAAGGAAAGAGAGAGAGAGAGAGATACAACTCCTAGGGGAGGTGGGTGAGTTGTGAGGACTAATTCCTGCTGTTCCCAGAGATCACCTGTTACAGGTAAGTAACTGTGCTATCTCCAGGAACAAGCAGGAATGAGTCCTCACATATGGGGACTCCCTAGCTAAGATGCCGAGGAGATCCCCCCCCCCCCCAAGGGTTCCTCATCTTCCTATGGATCTCAGGCATCCATTCAGGGAAGGTGGGCAGGAGTTGTTTAAGAATGGAACAGGTGTCTGAGGACAGCCTGACCAAACAAGGCATCCCGGCGGGAGTCCTTATCCAAGCAGTAATGGGCTGTGAAGGTATGAACCGAGGCCCAGGTGGCTGCTCGACAGATCTGATCAATGGATACAGAATGAAGATGAGCCATAGATGTGGTCATGGCTCTCACATTGTGAGCTGTGATATGGCCTTCCAGAGAAAGGTTCTTACTCTGGTAAGCAAAAGAAATACACTGAGCAATCCAATTGGACAGTGTTCTTTTTGAGACTGGAAGTCCTAAATGAGAAGGATCAAAAGCAACAAAAAGTTGAGAAGACTTTCGATGTTGCTGTGTCCTGTGGAGGTAAAAGGCAAGAGCTCTTTTACAGTCTAGAGTATGAAGGTTCTGCATTGGATGCATGAGGAGCTGGAAAAAAGACAGGTAAATATACCTCTTGATTAAGATGAAAAGGTGAGACCACTTTAGGCATAAAGTGGGGATTTGTCCTCAGGACTACCTTATCATGATGGAACCTTGTATAAGGTGGATTAGCCACTAAAGCCTGCAGTTCACTGATGTGGCGAGCAGAAGTGATTGCAATAAGGAAAATGACTTTCCAGGAAAGGAATTTCAAGGAGGTAGTGGCTAAGGGTTCAAAGGGTGGCTTCATAAGCTGACCAAGAACCACATTTAAGTCCCATGCCAACGGAGGAGGCCGAATGGGAGGCTTAGTTAACGTTAGACCTCTCATGAATCTTGCAATAAGAGGATGAGAGGAAACAGATTGTCCATTGATAGGCTGAAGAGATGCTGCAATAGCACTCAAATGGACCCTTACAGAATTGGTTTTAAGTCCTGCATTGGAAAGATGCAGGAGATATTCGAGTAAAGAATTTAAAGGTAGTGCTAGAGGGTTAAGACCCTTTTCAGCACACCAGAGGGAAAATCTTTTCCATTTAAAAGCATAAGAACACCTGGTGGAAGGTTTCCTAGATGCATGGAGGATATCCTGCACTTGTTGAGAAAGATTGAAGTCTTGAAGGTCTAGGCCTTCAGTAACCAAGCTCTGAGGTGAAGGGATTTGGGGTTTGGGTGCCACAAAGTCCCCTCCTCTTGAGACAGAAGGTCTGGAGCAGCTCCCAGATCCAGGGAGGGTGCCTGGGAGAGATGCAGAAGTAGAGGGTACCACACTTGGCGTGGCCAGCGTGGAGCTATGAGGATCATAGATCCTTGATCCCTCTGAAGTTTGAATAGAGTCTTGGGAATCAAGGGAATGGGTGGAAAGGCATATAGGAAGGCCTGACCCCAATGAAGGAGGAAGGCATCCTTGGCCTGAGCTCCCTGACACGGAATCCCGGAACAGAACTGGGGAAGTTTGGCATTGTACGGACTTGCAAAGAGGTCTATCTCCGGGGTTCCCCATTCCTGAAAGATTCTGAGTACCTGATCCATGTGCAGGGACCATTCGTGTGGAAGCAGAACTCGACTGAGTCTGTCTGCCCAAGAGTTTTGGATTCCTGGGAGGTACACTGCCAGGAGATGGATCTGATGCTCTCTGGCGAAGGCCCACAGTTTTAGAGCTTCGTTGCAAAGCGACAGAGAGCCAGTCCCTCCTTGTTTGTTTATGTAGAACATGGCTACTTGATTGTCGGTATGAACAAGGACTGTCATGTTGATGAGGAGGGTATGAAAGACCTTGAGAGCAAGGAAAATTGCTCGCAGCTCCAAAAGGTTGATATGAAGGAGACCAAGTGCCCTGAGTGGAGAGGTCTTGGAGATGAGCTCCCCAACCTGCTTGGGAGGCATCTGTAGTGAGAGTTGCTTGGGGTAACAAAGGTTGGAAGGGGGCCCCCAACAACAGATTTTGAGTGGCTATCCACCATTGGAGAGACCAAAAAAGACGTTTTGAGGTTGCTATTTGGTCTGAGAGAGCTCCTGATGCTTGTGTCCACTGGTTGGACAGAGTCCATTGAGCTGCTCTCATATGTAGGCGTGCATAAGGCACCACATGAACTGTGGATGCCATGTGGCCTAGCAGTTGTAGCATCTCCCTGGCCGTCAAGTGGCTTTTGGACTGAACTTGAGAGGCCAAGTGCACTAGACGGTGGCAACGGGCCTGAGGAAGATAGGCCCTTGCAGTGGTGGTATCTAGCCAGGCCCCTATGAATTCTAGGGACTGAGTAGGGGTGAGTTGAGACTTTGGCAGATTGATGACAAGTCCCAGATACTGCAGTATGCGTCTGGTGTGGTCCAGGGAAGTCTGAGCCTCGGACTGAGATGGAGCTCGGATGAGCCAGTCGTCCAGGTATGGGAAGACAAAGATTCCCAGAGTGCGTAGAAATGCAGCTACTATTGCCATGCATTTGGTAAATACCCTTGGAGCAGAGGCTAGACCGAAGGGAAGGACTCTGTATTGGAAATGTTTTCCCTGGAACAGAAACCATAGGAATTTTCTGTGGGATGGATGGATGAGTATATGTGTGTACGCATCTTTGAGATCTAGAGAACAAAGCCAGTCCTGACTCTGTAGGTATGGAAGGAGAGTGCCTAGAGAAAGCATCTTGAATTTCTCCTTGTATAGGAATTTGTTCAATTCTCTGAGATCCAGAATGGGTCTGTACCCCCCTGTTTTCTTGGGAATGAGAAAATAAGGGGAGTAAAAACCTGACCCTTGTTGAGGAAGAGGAACCTCTTCTATTGCCTTTTGGGCGAGAAGAGTGGTCACCTCCTGGCCCAACAGGTACAGGAGAGAAGGGGGAGAATTGAATTGTCTCACCATGAAATGGGGAGGAAGGCTGGAGAAATGTAGTTTGTAGCTCTCTTTGATGATAGAGAGGGTCCACGGTTCTGATGTGATTTGTTCCCATCTGGGAGCAAAATGAGTTAACCTTCCTGGAATGGTGAGAGATTCTGGTTGTTGCAGAGCCAGAAAGGTTAGGTTCTCTAGAATCAAGTCAAAAACCCTGAGGGGGTTGGGACTGCTGGATTGTAGCAGCCCCTGTAGACTTTGTTCTGGCCTGTTTTGTTCCTAAGCGTCAGCAAACTAAGCGAACTTCGGAAGATTGCTGGCCAGTATTTGTGGAAAATCTGGTCTTTTTATAGAAAGGTTTCTTAAAAGGTTTTTTCTTGGCAGGGGTAGAGGTAGACTTAGAAAGTCTATCTAAAGCAGCATTCTCTGCATCCATTTGAGTGGCTTTGATTTTCCACTCCTTGCCAAACAGATTTTCACCTGTACAGGGCAGATTGCCCAAGCCTTCTTGTACCCAGGGTTCCAAATCAGAGGCCTGGAGCCAAGCCAGTCTGCGAGCAGCTATGGCAATGCCAGAGGCTCTGCTTGCCCCCTCAAAAGAGTCAAAGGCTGCTCTGTTGGAGAACTTTGAAACATCTTGAGTTTGCTTTAGTAAAAGAAGGAACTCCTCTTGCTTATCCTCTGGGATAAAGGGGAGAAACTGACGTATCTTTAATGCAATCTCTTTCAAAAACATGCCCATATAGAGGCTGTATGAATTGATTCTGGCAATAAGCATGCTAGCTTGGAAGATTTTTCTCCCAAAAGCATCCAGAGTCCTACATTCTCTTCCTGGAGGGGTAGAAGAGTGCCTTTTGGTACTCTTTATCTTTTTCATAGCAGACTTCACCACAATAGAGTGGTGAGGAAGCTGAGTCTTTAGAAAACCAGGAGAAGGAGGAACCCGATACATGGTGTCCAAACGTCGAGAATGTGGAGATAGGGTGAGAGGAGCCTCCCACAAGTCCATCATGTGTTCTTGAAGAATTTCATGTATGGGTAAGGTGGCTGCCTCTTTGGGAACCTTAGAGTATCCTAAAATATCCAATTTTTTTGCTCTAGGTTCCTTTTCAGAGGATACAGATATGGAAAGTCCTTTAGCTACTTCAATAATGAAGTCTTGAAAGGACAAATCCTCTGGAGGAGACATTCTCCTTTTTGGAGAAGAGGGCTCCTCAGTAAGAGTAAAAGAGACGTCAGCAGAATCATCTGATGTATCAGAATCTTCAGAGGATTCAAAGTATCGCCTATTTGCTTCCAGAGATCGATACGCGTACCGATCGGTATCGACATCGGGCGTACCAGGAATCGGAGCGGTAGCGAGGAAATCTCCGGAACCGGAGACCGGAACCGGCATGCTACTGGAAGTAGATGCTCT
Source organism: Ichthyophis bannanicus (assembly GCA_033557465.1). Lineage (NCBI taxonomy): Eukaryota > Metazoa > Chordata > Amphibia > Gymnophiona > Ichthyophiidae > Ichthyophis > Ichthyophis bannanicus. The sequence goes on along the minus strand of CM066035.1, from coordinate 406,114,419 downwards.
GGGTACCGGTATCGGTTGCGGTACCGGAATCGGAGTCGGAACCGATTGTCGCGGTACCGATGGCGTTGCAGCATTAATGAAAGACAGTAAGGCCTGCTGCATGGATTGTACCGTAGTACCCATAGTCGCCACAACTGCCTGGATGTCGGTACCGGTGTTAGCCGGTACCCCAGAGCAGTCTAACAGGAGATCGGTCGAGGCCGTGCCATCGATGTCTACCTGTAACCCCATAGGAGGAGCTTTGGAAGCCGGAGCTTCCCGCCGGGGTTGTTTGGCTGGGGCAGGGTCCTCAGAGTCAAATACAAGGGCCTCTCGATGCTTAGAGGGAGATTTGCCTTTTGAGGACTTGCCTGAAGAATGTTTGGTTACCTGAGATCCGTCAGGAGAAGAAGACCTGGAGGATGTTGAAGCTGGAGTATCGGTAGAAAACAGCATATGAAACTTAGCTGCTCTGTTCTGTAAGCCCCTTTTGGACATCAGAGAGCAGGATGGACAATCCGGAATGGAATGGTCAGGCCCCAAACATTTAAGACACCACTCATGGGTATCTGTGACTGAAATAGTACCGGTACACTTGGTGCATTTTTTAAAACCAGAAGCTGGTTTTTCCATGAGGGAGATCTGAGAAGGCCTAGAGGCCTCACAGAAAAAATACACCAAGTGAAGAAAAAGTAATTTTTTTTTTTTTTTTTTAAATAAACGAAAAAAGACCGGCGGTACCGGTCCGGAATTGGGGAAGGCAGACACGCGGTCAAAGAAACAAATTAAAATAACAATTTCTTCAGCGGTGACAGGAACACGACCTGCTGGCTCCGCGGAAAAGGAAGAACTGAAGAGAGTTGGTCAGGAAGGCGGGAAGGCAGCGCGCATGCGCTGTGGGGGGCCCCAAAAGCTTCCTTTCTGGGAAGCTGGGGAGCTTTCCCGCGCAGGCTCCGTCGGTTCCGACGTACCCATATGTGAGGACTCATTCCTGCTTGTTCCTGGAGATTAAGAGGGATAGAACCTTTTCTTTTTGGAGAAGAACGGTTTCTTGAAAGATTTCTTCCTTGCAGGATCAGCTGTGGCTTTGGATAACCGATCCAAAGTGGAATTCTCAGCATCCAACTCATTGGCTTTCTCTTGCCAATTTTTGCTGAATAGATTCTCACGTGTACAAGGGATGTTGCCCAGTTTGTCCTGCACCCAGAGCTCCAAACGGATGCCTGGAGCCAGGCAATTCTACGTGCACCTATGGCAATGGCAGAGGTTCTGCTTATGCACTCAAAACAGTCAAAAGTTGCACGATTGACAAACTTAGAAACATCCTGGGCATGTTTAACCAGTGTGAGAAAATCCTGCCTCTTATCATCAGGAAGGAGAGGGCTTAAAATCTCCAAGTCTCCTGTGACTTCTTTAAGGAACATTCCCATATATAAAATACATGAACTGATCCTGGCAGAAAGCATGGAAGCCTGGAAAGTACGACGTCCAAAGGCATCCAAAGTTCTACACTCACATCCTGGAGGATTAGAGACATGCCTCTTTGCACTCTTGATCCTTTTCATAGCTGATTCCACTACAATAGAGTGGTGAGGAAGCTGAGTCTTCTGGAAACCAGGACAAGGAGGGACTCGATACATGGTATCCAGTCTACGAGAGTGAGGAGAGGTGGTAAGAGGTGTCTCCCACATTCTTAGCATGAGATCATGTAAGATCTCATGGATAGGCAAAGTAGCTGCCTCTTTAGGAGCCTTGGGATATTGTAGAATCTCCAATTCCTTTGCCCTGGGCTCTGTTTCGGGAGCCACGGTAATGGAAAGACCTCGAGCCACCTCCCTGATAAAGTCCTGAAAGGAGATATCTTCTGGAGGAGACATCCTACGTTTAGGAGAGGAAGGCTCCTCCGGGAGAAGTATTCCGGTACCGACAGAGCTGTCAGAATCCTCAGACTCCTCCGAGGATTCAAAGTACCTTCTGTCCGGATGCTCCTGTAGAGCACAATACCCGTACCGACTGAAGTCGGTACCGGGGGGAATCGGTACCGGTGTATCGGTACCGGAAGGCGTAGCATGACTGGGTGCCGGCAAAGCAGACACCGATGTCGATGCTGTCGGTGCCGGTACCGGTTGAACTGTCTGACGTGGTTCCGAGGATGTCGATGCCGCAAGGAGAGCCGCCAGACTGCGTTCAATAGCCAGGAACCTCTGGTCTATCGACGCTGCCGATGCCTGGTTATCGGTACAGGAGAAAACAGCCGGTACCCCAGAGCATGGCACCAGTAGTTCTGCCGAGGTTGAGGCCTCAAGAATATCCTGGAGCCCCGATAATGCTTTGGAAGCCAAAGCCTCCTGCCGGGGCAATTTTGCCAGTACAGAACCCTCAAGGGCAATGCCAGAGGCATCTCGATGCTTAGAAGGAGATCTACCCTTTGAGGACCGGCCAGACTTATGTTTAGTTACCTGAGATCCATGAGAGGAAGACGAAGCCCTGGAAGACGTCGATGCCACAGAGGCTGCATCGGAGGGAAAAAGGGTGCTGAGCTTAGCAGCTCGGTTTTGTCGACCCCTCTTGGACATCATGGCAGAAGCCATACACTCCGAGATGGAGTGGTCAGGACCTAAACATTTGAGACACCACTCATGGGTGTCAGTGACAGATATGGTACCGCCACACTTAGTGCACTTTTTGAAACCCGAAGCGGGTTTTTCCATAGTAGAGGAAATTTTGGGCCTAAGGCCCAAAATGGTGCGTGCACCTGGGAAGGAAAAATTTAGAAAAAAATACTATATCTATTTTTTTTTTTTTTTTTTAAAGAAAGAAAGAAGAACCGGCGGTACCAGTATAGCGTCGAGGAAGGCAAACGCGACCACAAAAAGAAGGAGAATAAGGAAAATTTTTCTGCACTGACAGGAACAACGATCTGCTGGCTCCGCGGAAATCGAAGAACTGGAGAGAGGCAGTTGGCAGGCGCTGTGGGATGCTCCCAAAAGCTTTCTAATTGGACGCTGAGGAGCGTTCCCGCGCAGGCTCCGTCGGTATCGACGATACCCATATGTGAAGACTACATTCCTGCTTGTTCCTGCAGATTACCAGCTTCTCTCAGTGCTGTACCAATGAATACACCAAGAGGCATGTTTACAAAAGAGCGTTAGCTGCTACCATGGGTCTAACGTGGAAATAGCACCCAGCAGTAGCAGCTAATGAGGAAAAAATGCAGACATCGTGGCGTTTCTCTACAATGTCTATTTTCACATGGTCGGTGCAAACTTGGGTGGATTAGGGCAGAAAGGGAGCAGAGAGTAGTTATGCATGCAAAGCACGAATACTGCAGACGTTACCATCGTGTTGAAATCGTCAGTTTGCAGGTTTGCAGGTGCACCTAACGCCACCTCAATTGGTGGCATTAGCTGCGTGACTAGATTGTAAGCTCCAACTAGATTGTAAACTCTGATGAGCAGGGATCGTCCTTTGCATGTGTCTGTACAGCGCTGTGTATGCCTTGTAGTGCTATACAAATAATCAGTAGTAGTAGTAGCAGTAGTAGTAGCAGTAGCAGTAGCAGCAACTCTACGATCCCTGCATTTTCTCCGCAGTATCTGCAGGGGAAATCCTTCTGCAGCTAATGCCAGCTTTTTGCAGCCATTGCCCGGCGTTAGGTTTTCCTGCTAACGCACCTTAATAAACATTCCCCCATGTGATGACATTACTGAAAGTTGTTCAAGTCTGCCTCCATCTGCTGGCAAGGGAGCATAACCCACTTGTCTGGACCAATCTAGCAAGATGTTATGGAAAGACCAAACTGGCCCTTCTAGTCTGCTCAGTAAACGTAGTTACTCACCTGTAGCAGACATTCCCTGTGGACAGCAGGAATAATTCCTCACGTATGGGTGACATCAAGGACAGAGACCCGAGCGATGCTCCCCAGCTTATATTGGAAGCTAATGGGAGGCTCCACCATACACGTGTGCCTGCCTATATGCCTGTGGCAGCATCATCTTCTTCAGTCTAATAACACAGCAATAGCCAAAACACAACTCTTCAGGGAGGCGGGAGGGTTGTGAGGACTTATTCCTGCTGTACACAGAGAAAATCAGTTATAGGTGAGTAATATGCTTTCTCCAAGGACAAGCAGGAAACAAGTCTTCATGTATGGGACTCCCAAGCTACAGGTTACCGAAATTGAGGAGACCAAGAGCCCAACAGGGGCAACAAGATGGGAGAACAGGAAGAATAGAATAGGTAGTTCCCCTAGGGACTCAACAGATTCAGCACCCTCAGCGTACATCAGCACTGAGGTCTCTCATCTTACATATAATTTTTTTTTTTTTTGGTAACAAGAAATACGACGACACATTGCTCTTAGCAAAATGGCTATGAAAGACCTAGACAAGATTCTCAAGAGCAGAGATGTCTCTCGCCATACAAAGATTCAACTTGTTCAAGCCATGGTATTTTCGATAACATTATATGGATGTGAAAGCTGGACAGTGAAAAAGATAAACAGGAAGAAAATTGATGCCTTTGAATTATGGTGCTGGCAGTGAATACTGTGTATACCATGGACAGCCCAAAGAACAAACCAATCAGTACTAGAGGAGATCAAACCTAAGCTTTCTTTAGAAGCTCAGATGACAAGACTTCGACTTTCATACTTTGGACAAATCATGCGAAGAGGGAGATCATTAGAGAAAGACATCATGCTTGGCAAGATAGAAGGTCAACGCAAAAGAGGAAGGCCAGCAATGTGATGGATCGATACAATAACAGCAGCTATGGGTACCAGTCTGTCAACAATGAGCCGCCTGACTGAAGACCGAACACAATTTAGGATAGCTGTATGGAAAGAAGAGCCAGTGGGCAGGAGTTGGACCTAACACTCAAAGAGATGCCAGAGCACAGCCTGGCCAAAGTTATTGTCCTGTCGAGAATCCCCATTCAGACCATACTGAGCTGTGAAGGTGTGGACCAAAGACCGAAATCAGCCTTAAGATCTCCTCTGTAGAGACTGAGCGTGTTAACGTCAGAGCCAAAGCTGCGACTGTCACTATAAGCTGTGATGTGACCATCAAGGCTCGGGCCTGCCTGGGAATATGCCAGAGAAATGCAATCAGCTAGCCACAAGGATAGCATGCACTTAGAGACAGCAGCACCTAGCTTATTGGGGTCAAAGGACACAAATAACTGGGTAGACCTATGGTGAGCCTTTGTACGCTCACCATAGGTCTACCCAAATAGGTCTATCTTTGCGCAAGAGATAAGGGTGTTGGGGCCACTTGGCAATAGTGATCATAGCATGATCGCCTTTGATTTAATTAGTGGAGGAGGGATAGTAAGGAAATACACAGTACTACCTTTTAACTTTTGAAAGGGAGACTATGATAAAATGAGGAAAATAAGTTAAGAAAAAACTAAAAGGAGCAGTTGCAAAGGTTAAAGACTTACATCAAGCTTGGGTGTTGTTGAAAAATACTATCTTGGAAGCCCAGGCCAGCTGTATTCCATGCTTTAAGAAAAGTGGAAGGAAGTCCAAAAAACTGCCAGCATGGTTTAAAGGTGAGGTCAGAGAGGCTGTTGCCAAAAAAGCATCTTTCAGGAAATGGAAAAAACAGCCAATCGCCGAAACCTGGAAACAGCACAAGCACTGGCAGGTCAAATGCAAGGCATTGATAAAGCAGGCAAAGGGAGAATTTGAGAAGAAGCTTGCTGCGGAAGCAATAACACGAAATAAAGACTTTTTCAAGTACATTCGTAGCAAAAAAAACTGTGAGTCAGTTGGTCCATTAGATGATAGAGGGGTTAAACGGGCACTAAGAGGCGACAAGGCGATAGCGGAGAGACTAAATGAATTCTTTACTGAGGAAGATGTAGGGATGTTACCCATGACTAAAGTGGTATTTAAAGGTGCGGAAGAATTGAAGGAAATATCGATACATCGGAAAGATGTATTATAACTATTAGATAAACTGAAGAGTAACAAATCACCTGTGCCGGAGGGTATACATCCAAGGGTGTTGAAAGAACTGAAATATGAGATTGCAGACCTGCTATTAGTAATCTGTGAATTTTCATTAAAATCATCTGTAATACCTGAAGATTGGAGGATCGCCAATGTAACGCCAATTTTTAAAAAGGGTTCCAGGGGTGATCCGGGAAACTACAGACTGGTGAGCCTGACGTCAGAACCAGGAAAAATGGTAGAAACCATCATAAAGAACAAAATTACTCAGTATGTAGATAGTCATGGCCTAATGGGAGACAGCCAACATGGCTTTAGACAAAGAAGATCTTGCCTTACTAATCTGTTATGTTTTTTTGAAGGTGTGAATAAACAGGTGGACAAAGGTGAGTCGGTTGATATAGTGTATCTGGACTTTCAGAAAGCCTTTGACAAGGTCCTCAAGAGTCCTGGGATAGGAGGCAGTGTACTATTCTGTATCAGGAACGGGTTAAATGATAGAAAGCAGAGGGTAGGGCTAAATGGCCAATTTTTCCAATGAAGAAAGGTGAATAGTGGTGTACCCCAGGGATCTGTGCTGGGTCCGCTGCTTTTTGACATATTCATAAATGACCTGGAAAGGGGAATAACGAGTGAGGTTATCAAATTTGCAGATGACAAAAAAACTATTTAAAGTTGCTAAAACCCAAGAGGATTGTGGAAAATTGCAGGAGGATCTTGATAAATTGGAAGACTGGGCATCAAAATGGCAGATGAAATTTAATGTGGACAAGTGCAAAGTTATGCACCTAGGGAAAAACAACCCAAACTATAGTTACACGATGCAAGGTTCCACATTAGGAACCACCATCCAGGAAAAAGATTTAGGCGTCATTCTGGATAACATGTTAAAACCATCGGCCCAGTGTGCAGCGGCGGCCAAGAGAGCAAATAGAATGCTAGGTATCATAAGAAAAGGAATGGAAAATAAAACAAAAGATATTATAATGCCTCTATATCGTTCCATGGTGAGACCGCACCTTGAATATTGTGTGCAATTCTGGTCACCGTATCTTAAAAAGGATATAGCGTTATTAGAAAAGGTTCAGAGAAGAGCCACCAAAATGGTAAAGAGGATGGAAGGATACTCCTATGAAGAAAGGCTAAAAAGGTTAGGGCTCTTTAACCTGGAAAAGAGACGGCTGAGGGGAGATATGATAGAAGTCTATAAATTATTGAACAGAGTGGAACGGGTAAACGTAGATCGATTGTTTACGTTATCAGAATATAGAAAGACTAGGGGACATGCAATGAAGCTACAGGGTAAACTATTTAAGACTAATAAAATAAAATATTTTTTCACTCAACGTGTTATGAAACTCTGGAATTAGTTACCGGAGGATGTAGTAAAGGCTGTTAGTATAGCTGGGTTTAAAAAAGGTTTGGACAAGTTCCTGGAGGAAAGGTCCATAAACCATTATTAAGAAGGGACCCAGGATATCAATGCTTGACCCAGTACAAGCACTGTGGAACCTGTGTCTTTTGGGGAAACTGCTAGGTACGTATGACCTAGATTGGCCACTGTTGGAAACAGGATACTGGGCTTGATGGACCTTGGTCTGACCCAGTATGGCATATCTTATGTTCTTAAGGTCAAGGCCCACTTACGCTCAAAGTCAAGGCCCACTTACAGTCCAAAATGTGTAATACTGCTTCATCCTGAGAGGCATGTAGCCTCAGGAAGAAGGTTAGCAGAACTATCAACTGATTGAGGTGAAACATGAAGACCTTATGATCACATCTACCAAAAGGTGAACACCCTATTTTAGTGGAATCTTGTGTATGGCGGGTGAGCTACCAATGCATGGAGCTCACTGATGCAGCATGCTGACATGACTGCCATCAGAAACAAGACCTTCCAGGTCAAGAACTTCAGAAGACAGGAGTCGAGTGACTCAAAGGGAGCCCACACGAGTTGAGCAAGAACCACGTTGAGATCTCAAGCCACTCTGGGGGGCATGAGAGGAGGCTTCAAGAGGATCAAGCGAGCCACCAGAGGTTGAGTTGAAATAGGCTTTCCCCCTGAGCCGCAATCACGCTGAGATGAACCCGGACAGAGTTTGACTTAAGGCCCGAGTCCAAGCGGTGCAGCATGTACTCCAGTAAACAATCCACTGCACAGAAAAAAGGGATCCAGCACTCGGTCTGCACATCAGGAGGTGAACCTCCACCACTTGAATGCATAAGCTCTGCATGTTGAATCCTTGCGAGAAGCCAGCAGGATATTTATGACATTCTCAGGCAGATGGAACTCCGAGAGAACTACCCACTCAGCATCCATGCTGTGAGGTCCAAGGATCAGACACTGAGGTGCAAGAAGGTCCTGCCGTCCTGGGAAATGAGGTTTGGGACAGAGCCCAGATGAAGAGGCTCCCTCTGAGAGAGCTGGGGCAGCAGGGGAAACCAGGGCTGCTGAGGCCAGTACAGGACAAGTCCCATCTCCAGCCCACACAGCAGTTGGAGTTTATCCGGGTCTTCTTCGATACCACTCAAGCTTGTGTGTTCCTACCAGTGGACCACATGCAGTGACTGTTGGAAGTGGTTGACAACAAACAGCGTTGGTGCTTCATGACGATCCAGGGGATGTTGAAGTTTCTACGCCACATGGCCTCCACGGTGCATATTACCCCCCTGGCCTATCTCTTCATGCGGCAGGCTCAGTGGACAGAGGCCATGGACTGTCTCTGGGACAGGGTGGCAGTCACTGCTCCCTTAGTACAGTCCCTCGATTGGTGGCTTGAGCGGCTAAACCTGCTCAAGGGTCTCCTGTTCCAAGCGGAGACTGCCCACATGACTAACGACTGATGCATCCAAGCTTGGGTGGAAGGCTCATCAGGACGACATGCGTACACAGGGCCTGTGATGCGAGCAGTAGAGCATGCACCAGATCAACTTCCTTAAGTTGCAGGCCATAGCGAATACCCTCTGGGCTTTCCAGGCACATCTGGTGAATCAGGTGATCCTGATCCAGATGGACAACCGGGTGGCAATGTTCTAAATGAACAAACAGGGGGCCACAGGCTCTTACCTCCTCAGTTGGGAAGCTGTTCAGTTGTGGAAGTTCACCCTGGCACCCAGAATGGAGCTGAGGGCGACCCTTTTGACCGGTGAGCTGAACGTTCTGACAGATCAGCTGAGCCGAGTGCTCCAGCCGCATGAGTGGGGTTGGGCTTTTTCCATTGTTGTCTTGAAGCTATGGAATTTGCTGCCATTAGAGTTGCAGGCTGAAAAAGATCTTCTGTCACTTAAAATAAAAAAAATTAACTTAAGACTTTTTGCTTCCAATTGTCGGTTTTGAGGGTGTAGGCAGACTGCTGATTGGGATGATAGGGTAAGTTCTCTCTGCTGCCTGGAGATGCTCATGGTTCTATTTCTGAGAATTGCTGTGCTTGGTGGAAAGGAGGGTCACCTGGTTGCTGGGGTTGAGACAGGGCCGATGCATACGTTAGGGAAACTAGGTGATTGCCTAGAGCAATGACAGTCTAGCAGTGCCCACTGCCGCCCCTCTAAAAAACCAATAGTGGCGGCAATGGCAAGGGAAATGCGATAGTGCTTAGCGAAAGCTCTGGCGCTGCATCATGGTTCCTGCCTTCAATTATCTGCCACTTCCTCCCCCATCCAATGCTGACTTCCAGTTTATGCAAAATCAGACATCTGTGTCGGAGGAGGGCAGAAGCAGCAGATAATAGCAGGCAGGAACTGCAACGCAGCGCAGAAGGCTTAGGTAAGTGCTTTATCGTCGTTCCCTTGCTAGTGCTTCCGCTGCTGGCCCCAGAAAGGGGCAGCAGTGGCGGCAATGGGGGACAGAGAGCCAGCCTAGAGTGCCTCCGATCCTTGCACCAGCCCTGGATCCAGGGCTGAAACAACTTCCTGCAGTTTGTTTACAACATAACGCTAGTTTCCATCTACGTGCTGTAGTGTTGGTAGGTTATTGTATTATGTTTTTACACTTTTAATGCAATTTGTTTTATCCTGTTTATTCAGGAATGTTTGAATGTTTACTCCTGAAGGCGTTATGTATATAAATATATATATATTATATAAATAAATAAAATGCATGAAATCTTTTCAAAAGTAATGCATGCATGATAATTTTAAGAGACAAGCCCATTGGCTGTATATTAACACCTGCTGCGCCAGTGCAATGAACTACATTTAACAAGGGATTTTACTGAACATTCTGAAATCTAAAACTATCTGCAAGCGATCCAGCTGAAATTTGATTTATCCATCTAACTAGTCCTCAATCTTACAAATACATACTCATACCTATTTTGTAAATCAGTATATTCAGATTACTAATTTTAATCTCCTCCCAATAGCTATTTAGTGGGTGATTTTAGAACTCAATGGGCACACAACCTGTATGCTCATACTCTGATTCGGAACTACCCCAGGGAATTTATGTATTTCCCTTTACAGCGACTCTTCAGCACACGCGCATGATCTGGGTTAGGTTATGTACACGCATGTGCATTTTGAGATGCATGAGCATCGATGCCAAGCCCTCTCCAGCCCTTCCCAGCCCTGGGAATGCCTCTACACAGTTCAGGAAAGATTCACTTGCACAGGCTATATGTGCATAACTTTATGTGCTTACCAGATCAGCGCTAACTTCATGCATGTAGTACACACAGAAATGGCTTTCAAAGTGGCCTCTCTATCCATGGGGGCATTAGTTTTTGGGGAACTGTAAACAAGAATATTAGCTTATCTCTGACTGGTTAGGGTGGAAGCCTCCTCCCCACAGACTTAGGTATAGATTTTAGCTAGCCCTAGCAGGGCAACTGTGTTCTTGCCTTGCCTAATTCAGGGAGTCTCAATGTACAGATATTATGGAAGAGACTCATTAAGAGATCCAGTATTACTACAAAAAATAAAACTGGAACACTGGACCTTTAAGAGCAGCACCATAATCACTGTGGAGCCTTCACTCTGAATGCTTTGCTACCTGTAGATGCTGAATCTGTAGGTTACCTGCGGTCTCCCTCAATTTAAAAAAAAAAAAACCTGGGTAAGAGCCTGAAACAACTCTGACACAACCTTCCATAGCGGAAACAAGCTGCAAAAGCATGTAAAATGCAAAGAGCAAATAGCAGATTATTCACAGCCTCTCACCCATGCACACCACTATGGCCATTAGGGGCGTGCAGCCCTAAAATTTCCATTTTGTTTCCTTTCGTTCTTTTTTTTCCTGTGTGTTTTCCATCTCGTATCATTATTGCACAAGTGTGTGCACTACCGAGCATTAGTGTGCACCATTCACACACGCACGAATAGTGTGTGCTATTGCATAATAGTGCACATTTGCAAAAAGCATGCTTTGGTTTGAAATGCAAGCACGTCCCTAATGACCTATGCTTTGTTTAAACAATAAAGTTAGATCAAGCAAAATCATCGGTCTCTACCACTTGCTTTCATATGCATCTGACACATACTCATACCTGAAACAGCATCGTCCTATTCTTTTCTGAGTCAGAGGGCTGAACGTGGCTCGGTGCGCTGGCGTGTCTCCTACGCGGCTGTATCATCATGCTGGCTTCCTGCTGCACCCTGCGCTGCGTGATCCCCGTCATGCTGCTACAACGGGTCCGGAACTCCTGCTGCTCATCAAAGCCCGAGTCTTCCAGGATGCACTCGGGGAAGGAGACGCGGGAGCCCACCAAGTTACCCTGACTTCCCACGGTAAACATTCCCACGCGGCTGCCGCTGGCTGCGGCTGTGGCAGCATTCCCAGTCGTATTATCAAGGTCCTCAAAGAGACAGTCCACAGGGGAAGCAAGGACCTCCTCATCACTGGGTGCAAGGCCGTTGCTGGATTCCGTCTCTTGCCCCTCTCCCAGCAACTTCAGGCGCTGCTGCTCGTACTGCCTGAACTTCTCAATGCAGTCATCAATGAGGGTAGAGGGGGCCTTTTTATAGGTAACCGTCACCTTCCCACAGTACAAAAGTTCAAATTTTTGGGAGTTGTAGAAAGCATCTTCGCTGTCCTTGCTGCTCTTGGAATCCTCCTTCAGGGCAACCTTGGAGATCTGTCTTATACTGCTGATGACATCAGGAACCTGTAACAGAACAAAGCGCAATCGAATATTAACAGGAGGGTTCAGAGGTGATTAATTACTGCACAGCTAAGTGGGTTTTTGGATTGTTTTAAATGCATTTAAAATTTCAAAACTGCTTATGGGCCGGTGAATGACACACGCCGGAATCAATCTTCTGGCAGTGGGACATGCACCCCAGTTCCGAGGCCCTTTAAAATCCTGGCCCTCTGTCTGAGCTTTTGCTTTGAGCATGGTTACTTTGTAGAGCAAAGGAAAGTCAGCCCACAATAATGTCCTTTACTCAGTTACCGATACATTGTTTCTACAGCTCCTTTATCACTGTTGCTGTTACAGTTTTGTAATTGGACGTTGAGCTTCATGAATTGCTGAATGGCGCAAGAGAATGTGTAGACACAGAAAAACTTTAAAGAAAAAAAATTAAAAAGAAGACTATAAAATACATATAAAATTGTGTGGAAAAAGTTAGGCGTTTTTTGGGAACTCGTGATATTAAGAAGCAGAATGTAACTTGCTTTGCAAACAGCAGTACCAAGAGCGGCCACCGAAGTTCCCTTTTTCCCTGACATTCTGAGGTGAACTCAGTACTAGTCATTGTTATCTGATTTATCTTTTATGTTATCATGTTTCTGTTCCTTGTAAAATGTTCAGTTCAATGTAAACCGCACTGATCTATGGAAATGTGGTACATAAAAACACTACGGGTCTAATATGGATTTGGGCAGGCTATACACCGCTATGGCGCATAGCCCTGCCCACAGACCCCTAACCCCAGATATTCAATGCCAAGGTGACAGCATTGACTAGCCGGGTATGGCGTCCAGAGGAGACCACAACAGAGTCTATATGGGTAACGGCGATATTGCACCGCTACCCGGTTAGCATTCGTGGCTAAAACTAGGCAAGCCAAAAGCTGGCTTAATTTTAGCCATAGATCGTCAACCAGGTAGCGCTGCAATATCACCGCTACCCGGTTAGTGGCACTTTCTGCCTCGCTCCACCCCGGAACACCCCCAACACACCCCAATACTAACCAGATAGCATCGGGGTGTGAAGGGGTGTTAGATGGGGATATTCAACGGCACTAACCATGTAGGTGTCAGTCGAATATCCACAGTTACAGCATTAACACGGTTTACCGGGCTGTAAACTGCGTAAATGCCTTTCGAATATCAGACCCCAAAAAAATAAATAAATACATTGTTTTGTGTTTTGTAAGTTAAGTGGCGATCTTAAAATGGCGACACATTTTTATACTGCCAGGGAGGACCAGTGGCATCCCCTTGAAGTATACACACACACACACACGTTTCCCTGTGTTCCCTTCGGCAAATTTCACGATGAAAATACATGCACGTTTGTTTTGAAAACTAACCCAGGGAATTTATGCGCTTACATATACACCTGCTTGTTGGCATGCACAAATTTCCCAGGTCAATTAATACTCATACGCGCACATCTTCTAAAAGATGTACATAAATGTTAACCCTACCCCAACTCTGCCCCTAGCAATGACTCCACTTAGTCTGATTAAACTTACGCATGAACTGACTCTTTATCCACATAACATTTCTTTTAACTTTTAAAACAATATTGCTGTAAATAGTTATAATTTGTTCTTTGTAAATGAATACGTACCTTCCATTGTACTATTCTAAGTTTGTTTCATTGTAAACCGCATTTGATCGCCCAGAAAATGCAGTATAAAAATTTATAATAAATAAATCAATAAAATCATATGGACAATTTTATAGACATCTACTTTTGCACATAATTTGTGCATTAAAATGCTCTTGAAAACTAGCTCCTAAATATGACACTGCACAGGGCTGCCACTCAGAGGGCTAGTTACTAATGTGTATTACCATTAATGCACATTAATTCACCGTTAATGCGCTTTACTTATTAACTAGGTCCCATTGAAGATCATGGGACCTGTTCTAAAATAATACAAGTTACAATGAATTAACACGCACCTTAGTAACCAGACCTTTACTTGGAAAACTTCCTTAAAATAATGCACACAGCATGTTCATCAGTAATAGCATAAGATAGGCCTTGACAAATTTTGTGCAGATTAAGGAGCCAGATCAAAATCTTAGGAGCCTGTGCTTTTGACCTCCTCTTGTCCTCACCCCTGGTTCTCTCATGCTGGTCTCATGTTCTCAAGTCTCGTGAGACCAGCGCCAGAGTTCCTTCACCGTCAAGTGTCTGTGTGGTGCAACGATGACGTGCCAGTCTGTGCGTAGAATGTGGTGATGGATGCCTTTGTGTGGGTGAGGTGCAGGGCTGCGTTGCAACTGTGTGTGTGCTGCAGAGCTGGGAAGCATGTGTGGTAGAGCTGGGGAGTGTGTGCACGTGTGTGTGTTCTTGGGGGAGGTGAATACGCACCTTTCAGTAAATAGGCAATTATGCCCTTTTGTCCCCACGTATTTATACCTTTAACCTTGCACTCTTCCTTCCCCCTCCAACCCCTCCCCACTCTGTTCCCTTTCCAAATTCTCTTCCTCTTCCCCTCCCCCCAGCAATTCCACCCCCTCCCCCTCCCCCTTCCTTTTTTTTTTCCAGTTACTGGCCCTTAAGATTTTGTATTCCCTCCCCCTACCCTCCCATCAAACTTTTTTTTTTTTTTTAAATTGCAGGCCCAAACCGGATCTCCTTTTCTGCCCACAGGGATCCGATCTCCCGCATGCCAAAGCAGAACGGGAAGGCCGTGATTGCAGCCTAGATGCAAGCCGTCTGCCCAGGAGGGTCCCACCTCCCACAGACAGCTTGCACCTGTGCTGTGATTGTGACTATCCCCTTCTCTTCTGCCCATGAGAGATGGTATCCACCATGGGCAGCCAGAGCCAATCCCGACCACATGGGATCTTCATGCTGCTGCAGGTGTTCCAAGCCCAAGGAGCCAGGTCTGATTTTTTTTTTGTAGTTGCCATGGCAATCTGGCATCTGGGGTTTGTCGAGCCCTGGTATAAGATAAGACTATACATTTCAATACAATGTTGCTAGGAACGGCATTAGGGGGTGGCAAACAGGGCAACTGCCATTGGCCCCCTTTCCACAAAGGGCCACAAGCCTGTCTCAAGCTGAAGGAGGTACAGCCTACAGGCAGGCTTTGGGGCCTCCTCACCAGTTTCTGTCCTGGGCCTCTGCATATCTAATACTGGTCCTAAATGTTTCAACTCTAATCTAGACTGCCAGGGGAAGACTGTCGCCACAAACCTAATGGCCACACATTACTTTATAAGAGAGCCACTACAACTATTTTTGTCTTGCCAATTACTGCAGTCATGAAACACAAGACGTGCGATCCAGTCATTTTTGCAAGTTTTTGAATACAATTTCCTTTAGGCACAAGAAGCATAAGGTGCCTTTACTGACCAATCCCCTGATGAAGACAGTGCCAAAACATGGCCGTGTCGGGAGGCCTCTAGCAGCCCTTTGGGGTGAAGCATTTCAAATAAAGGTTGTATCACACTTCGCTCTAGTCTGGTGGTCTTCGATACAATTGTGTGAGTGTGCAGTGCTGTTCTTGGTTGGACATTTTGCTCCATAGTGTGACCATACCTTGAATACTGTATGCTATTCTGGTCGCAATATCTTAAAAAGGATATACAGGAACACTTGGACATATGTAAGTAATTGGAATACAATCGCACAGTTATAGTCAAGAAACATAATCATGCAATCTATTGTTTACCCTTATACTCACGCATATACTAACTGCTATAGTGAAAACAACCTCCTTACAAACACATACCTCACTCCAACAATACAGCTTTTACATCACCTACCAATATTTCCACATGGCCTCAAAATACGCAACAAGCGACCCAGCCGAATTATTCAGACCCAAACTATCCCGATAACTGGAAACTACCACTAAAATGGTTCGATTAACGAGCATTTACAATGTGCTCTAATTAACACACATTCTGTGAGACAAACTCAACACAATCTCTGACTATATACACGACCAAAAGATTGACCTATTCCTTCTCACAGAAACATGGCTATCAGATTCGGACAATGTCATGCTAAACCAACTTGCTACAACAACACACAACTTTCACAACTGCCCCAGAACAAGAAAAGAATACTACAGGAGATTAAAATAATTACTGAAAAGTGCTTTAACATCACAGAATAAGATACAAGCCATCAATCAGCTAGCAATTCCTGTACTTTCATACAGCTTTGGGGTTATGGACTGGCCTCTTAAAGATCTTGAAAAGCTGGATGTGCGAACACAAAAACTCCTCCATGCCCATGAAGTGATTTACAAGAATCAGTGTATGCTAAGACTGTACATCCCTAGAGCTGAAGGAGGGTTAGGACTCAGAAATTGATTACACATACAGAACTACCACCATAGGCCTCCAGACCTACTTAACTGCATCCTCGGATCCAAATACACAAAAAGTGCTGAAATATGAGAGTAAACAACCAGAATCTGTCTCCATCATCAAACTTGGACAAGCGTTCCAACGACAAGAAGGAATGAATGAAGATCCACAAGCAGTAACAGAATTTGCAAAACAAGAGAAAAAACTCTTCAAAGAATTAGATCAACAAACAAGGAAAGACAAGTGGCAGAGGCACTAATACAGTGGGAAATACAGTGTGTTACTCCAGGAACCCTTTGTCAATCAAGAACGGACACATGAATGGTTAAGAAGAGGTAAACTGAAACCGAAGGATGAGAGGCTGATAGTTGCAGCCCAGGAAAGCGGCTTATGAACAAGTTGGTTTACAATGAGCATTGAAAAAACTGGTAACACAGACATATGTTGATTCTGTAAGAAAGACCTGGAAACGGTGATTCATCTCATAGCTGACTGTGAAGTTCTGATGGCAGAAAATTTCTATACACAACAATATAATAAAGTAGCATGCCTCATCCATTGGAAACTCTGTAAGCACTACAACATCACTTTGCCCGAAAAGCACTTGGATCATGACCCTAAGAAAACTACAGAGAATGAGGAGGTTATGATCATCTGGGATACTCCCATTCCAGCCGATAAAAGCTGGATGAGAGGAAGCTGGATATAGTGGTTAAGGAGAAAACCACCAGAGCAGCATTGATAGAGGTGATAGTTCCAAGCTACTACTCTGTGAATCGTGTGGAGAGGCAGAAGATCCTGAAATACCAGGAAATGTAGTCAGAGACCAAGAAAATGTGGCAGAAAGATACAGAAATATTTCCCACTGTGTTGGGTGTCAGCGGCTTGATAAAGAAGAATTTCCAAGCACATCTTGACAAACTACCCATACATGTGACATCTTATGAACTCCAGCAGGAGGCTCTCTTTGGCACGATGCACGTACTACGCCAAGCCTTAGCAGTGAATGGAGAGATTAAGATCATACTCCCCATGCCCTGGCTTAGAAGTGACGTTTACGATTATCATGTTATCCGCAAAACTAACCCATTTGGAGAAACTGCCCCAGAATAAATAAGAGGTGGAGGAGCCCTTAGCATCGCCCACAAGAACCTCCAGCTCAACATGCTAAGCTCAACCAGATCTGACAACATCATCATCATAACAGCTGCCAACAGACACTTCCCAGTCTGCCTCACTTACAGAGCTCCACAGGCAACAGAAGCCCTTTCAACCATCCCAGAATCGGCATGTACATACTCAAAACCACACTAACCACTCCTAATCCAGGAAGACTTGAACCTCCCATCCACCACCCCACAAGAAGCTCACACTTTTCTTCAAGTCATGGACAACCTACAATTCACTCAGTCAATGCACCGACCCACAAACAATGAAGCACCCTGGATCTCATCTTTGCTCCTACAAATATGATAGCCAACAGGTCCATATCTCAGCCTGCTATTGAGCCAGTGCCCTGGTCAGACCACTACATGCTCAAATTCAATGTTACACCTGGACCAACCACACGGACTCAAGAGGAACCTATACAAGAACAAAGGTGCTTCAAAAGATTTGAAAAAGATCAATTCATTGACAAGGTCACACCGCAGCTCCCCCAAGACATGAACAACCTAGAGAACATAATAAATACTTGGAATCAAGCCATCTCCAAAGCAGCTGCAATGCAACACCAGGTTCAAATTCAACAGACCCACTGCACCATGGTACTCTAATAACCTCAGAACATTAAAATGATCCCTCAGGAAACCTGAAAGAAAATAGAGATGAACCAAATGCATTGAGAACCAACAACATTACAACCTTAAACAGCAAAAATATAACATACTGATAAATAGATGCAAGAAAGAATACCACACTAATCTGTTAATGACTACCCTCAATTGACCCAGAGTGCTCTTTGAAATTGTACGCAAACTCACGAAAAGACCCTAATCGAAGTAAAGTGAACAACAATGACCCACATCAGATGGTACTCTTCTTACAAACAAGAGATGCCAATGGAATTCCGAACAGTGACTCACTAGCCACCAATATGCCTACACCAATAGCCATAGGGTACCTTTCACCTGCCTACCCTTGAACAACTGAAGAACATCATAACCACCATGAACACAATATCTGCACTTGAACCATATCCTGTTACATGGATTAACCGGACAAAAGAGGAGCTAGGAAAAACTTTACTTAAAATCACCCATCTCTTGCTCTCAGAAGGATACCACCCAACTAGCCTTAAACAAGCCTGCATCAAATCTATCCTAAAAAATCCTCAACTTCATCCACTTGACCCTGCATCTTACCATCCTATCTCCAGTTTACCATTTCTCACCAAGATGATTGAAAGAGCTGTTCAACTCCAACATCAAGATCATTTCAACCACACTGCATCCCTGGACACCCACCAACACAGCTTCAGACCCAACCACAGTGTCTAAACTTTACTCAAATCCCTACCAGATCATATCCTAATGGGTACGGACAACATCAATCAAGGTTTCATACTGCTCTTCATTGACATAAAATCAGCTTTCGACACAATCAATCATCAACAACTAATCCAAAGGCTGAGTGAGATAGGCCTACAAAGCACAACAGCCATGTGGTTCCAATCATACTTGAACGACAGACAGCAACATGTGCACATGGGCCCACAGGCATTGAAACCATTTCAACAGCAACAAGGGATTCCCCAAGACTCATCACTTTCGGCCATATTATTCAATATATACATTCAACCCCTATGTTCAATAATATGCAACCACAGTAAGATAGTAGATGACGGCAGATAAAGACCAGTATGGTCCATCTAGTCTGCCCAGCAAGGCAGCAAGAGCAGGTGCACCTGCTGCTCCGTGCACGTCACCCCTCCACGTGACTTTGTTTAGGGGTGTACCCACCGCTCTGTGTAGGTCACCCCCATTTGTTCAGATATAACATCCTTTACCGGTCTGTGATAGTACAAATTGCTTGCCTGATTTACCAGCCTGTGATAGACCTCATTGTTGGCCTCTTTACCTGCCTGTGATAGTACATAGTGCTTGCCTGAGTTACCTGCATGTGATAGTAGAGACTGCTTGCCTGATTTACCTGCCTGCCCAAAAGGGGACTCACGACCGCTGTCAACTGAGATACCCAGAATGGCACCCTCCCTCATTACCTCAGCTTGCAGTACACAGGCCTTCTCTCCTACCTGCAATCATATACCAATTCTACAGAGCCATGGGAGGAGATGGTAAAGTACCCCCCGCCACACGGCAAAGGAAGCTAAGAACACACCTCACCCCCACTTACTGCACATCGCGCTGCAACAATCCAAAAAGGTCAAACAAGAGAAACACCCCCACCTCCACAACCCAAAATGTGCCCTCATAAACGCATCTCTCCCATGCCATTTTGAATTCTGTCACTGTATTTGCCCCCACCACTTCCATCGGGAAGGCATTTCAAGCATCCATCACCCTTTCAGTGAAAAAGTATTTCCTGACATTGCCTTTCAGTTTATCCCCTTGCAACTTCATGTTATGCCCTGTAGTTTTACAGTTTCCCCATCTTTGGAAGAGCTTTGTTTGTTCATTAATACTCTGAATATTTAAAGGCCTGAATCATATCTCCTCTGTCCCTCCTCTCCTCCAGAGTGTACATATTTAAGTCATCAAGTCTCTTCTCATAAGTCTTCTGATGCAGGTTCCAAATCATTTTGGTTGCCTTCCTCTGAACTGTTTCAGAGGGAAGTCTTTTTATATCCTTTGCGAGATATGGTCTCCAAACTGAACACAGTATTCCAAGTGAGGCCTCACCACCGACTTGTACAGTGGCATTAGTACCTCTTTCTGCTGGTAATTTCTCTTTGTATGCAACCCAGCATCCTTCTGGCTTTTGTCGCTGCCTTGTCACACTGTTTCACCACCTTGAGATCCTCAGAAACAATCACTCCAAGGTCCTTCTTCTGGTCGGTGCACACCAACCTCTTGCCCCCTAACATACAATTCCCTTGGATTTCTGCTTCCCAAGTGCATGACACTGCACTTCTTCACATTAAATCTTAACTGCCAAGCATTAGACCATTCTTCCAGCTTTTGTAGATCTTTCCTCATGTTATCCACTCCATCAGGGGAGTCCACTGTTGCAAATTTTCGTGTCATCTGCAAAAAGACAGATTTTTCCATTCAGTTCTTCAGCAATATCACTTGCAACTACATTGAACAGTACCGGTCCCAGGACCGAACTCTGGGGCACACCGCTAATCACATTCCTTTCATCCAAGTGAGTTCCATTTATCATCACATTCTGTCATCTGTCAGTCAACCAATTTCTGATCCAGTTCACCACCATGGGACCCATCCCCATGCTGTTGAGTTTATTGATAAGCCTCCTATGAGGAACAGTATCAAAGGCTTTGCTGAAATCTAGGTAGATCACATCCATCGCATGCCCTTGAACTAGTTCTCTGGTCACCCAGTCAAAGAACTCAATCAGATTTGTTTGGCAAGATCAACCTTTGGTTAAACCATGTTGCCTCGGATCATGCAACCTGTTGGTTTCGAGAAAGTCCACTATTCGCTCTTTCAGGAGAGCCTCCGTTACTTTTCCCACCACAGAGGTAAGGCTTACCGGCCTGTAGTTTGTCACTTCTTCCCTATTGCCACGTTTGTGAAGAGGTACCACATCAGCCCTTCTCCAGTCCTGTGGAACTTCTCCTGTCTCCAAGGATTTATTAAAAACATCCTTTAACGGCCATGCAAGAACCTCTCTGAGCTTTTTCAGTATAATGGGATGTATCCCATCCGGTCCCATGGCCTTGTCCACTTTCAGTTTTGCAAGCTGTTCAAACACATCTTCTGTGACTGGTGTGGTATCTACTCCATTCCCATTTACATATTTGTCAATCACAGGTGGTCCTTCTCCAGGATTTTCTTTAGTAAAAACAGAGCAGAAGTATTTGTTTAGCATTTTCGCTTTTTCAATGTCACTTTCCACAAATCCATTCCTAGCACTTTTGAGTCCTGCAATTCCACCTCTGATTTTCCTCCTCTCCCAATGTTGCCACACTTCACATCTTTAGCCATCTTTTCTTCTGTATTTAATTTTGCTATCCTTATTTCTCTTTTTGTCTCTTTTAGTAGGATCCTGTATTCTTTTCTGTGTCCTTTGTTTGTGAACTTCTAAATTTTGTGAAAGCTGTGCTTTTTGCCTTTATTTGTGCAGCCACTACTTTGGAGAACCAAATAGGTTTCCTTTTCCTCTTGTTTTATTTACTTTCCTTACATATATCTGCTGCCCCCTTTATTGTCTCCATAACATACAATATCAAATATATGCTGATGATATGATGACACATTCCAATCAATATAGACAAGTCAGACTATACAAAAATAACAGAATGCTTAGATGCAATGAGAGAATGGCTTAACCACCACAACCTGAAAAACAACTTTAAAAAAAAGCAGAGGCTCTGAACATCACCAAGAACAAAGATTTAACACCCCCATCACTCATAAAATCATCACACAATAATGTAACAGTAAAACAGGAAATAAAATATCTCCGAATTACCCCTGACCAAAACCTCAGCTTCCAACCACATATAAGGAAAACAACAACATTTTCTTATCACAAGATGAAACAACTTAAACCCCTGCTCAACCATGACAACTTTAGAATGGTCTGTCAAGCAACAATTATACCAATCCTGGATTAATGTAACCTAATCTATCAAGGACTTCCTAAGTGCCTTACTCTCCCTCCAGATAGCACAGAATATGGCAGCCTGTACCATAACAGGATCCACAAGTCAAGACCAGATCACCCCCATCCTGAAACAGCTCCATTGGCTCCAGATACATACACAGATGAAAGGCCAAGAGCAGGACCTCAGACCACACCCACAAACAGGAACAGAAGCAAGGGGCATATCAAATGATTTTCAGAGGACTGTGTTCGTGAGGAACTAGCTAAACTAAAAGTAGACAAAGTGATGGGACCAGACGGGATACATCCAAGAATACTGAAGGAACTTGGGGACATTCTAGCAGCTCCACTGACTGACCTTTTCAATGCCTCTTTGGAGTCAGGGATGGTGCGAGAGAACTGGAGAGAGGCACATGTGATCCCTTTACACAAAAGCAGAAATAAGGATGTGGTTGAACACTACAAGCCAGTTAGTTTAACCTCAGTGATGAATAAATTATTGGAAACTCTGTTGAAAGAGAAAACAGTGAGGTTTCTGGAGTCCAATAGTTTGCAGGATCCGAAGCAGCATGGATTCACTGGGGCAGGTCTTGTCAGACAAATCTGATTTTTTTTTTGACTGGGTGACCAGGGAGTTGGACCGAGGGAGAGCCCTAGATGAGGTTTATTTAGATTTCAGTAAAACATTTGACGCTGTTTCGCACAAGTGACTTAGAAACAAACTAAGCACCTTGGGATGGACACTAAAGCTACTGAGCGGATTAGAGATTGGTTAAGTGGGAGGCAACAAAGGGTACAGGTAAATGGAGTTCACCTGAGGAGAAGGAGGTTACTAGTTGAGTGCCGCAGGGATCTGTCCTTGGTCCGATTCTTTTCAACATCTTTGCTAGTAATATTGCACAAGGGCTGTCAGGTAAGGTTTGCCTCTTTGCGGATGATACCAAAATCTGCAACAGAGTAGACATCCAGGAAGGTGTAGATAACATGAGAAGGGATCTAGCTAAGCTTGAAGAATGGTCTAATGGACCTTTCCTCCAGGAACTTGTCCAAACCTTTTTTAAACCCAGCTACACTAGCAGCCTTTACTACATCCTCTGGTAACAAATTCCAAAGTTTGATTACACGTTGAGTGAAAAAATATTTTCTTTTATTAGTCTTAAATAGTTTACCCTGTAGCTTTATTGCATGTCCCCTAGTCTTTCTATATTCTGATAACGTAAACAATCTATCTACGTTTACCCGTTTCACTCCGTTCATTAATTTATAGACTTCTATCATATCTCTCCTCAGCCGTCTCTTTTCCAGGTTAAAGAGCCCTAGCCTTTTTAGCCTTTCTTCAAAGGAGTATTCTTCCATCCCCTTTACCATTTTGGTGGCTCTTCTCTGAACCTTTTCTAATAACGCTATATCCTTTTTAAGATACGGTGACCAGAATTGCATACAATATTCAAGGTGCGGTCTCACCATGGAACAATATAGAGGCATTATAATATCTTTTGTTTTATTTTCCATTCCTTTCCTTATGATACCTAGCATTCTACTTGCTCTCTTGGCCACGCTGCACATTGGGCCGAGGGTTTTAACATGTTATCCACAATGACGCCTAAATCTTTTTCCTGGGTGGTGGTTCCTAATGCAGAACCTTGCATCGTGTAACCATAGTTTGGGTTGTTCTTCCCTAGGTGCATAACTTTGCACTTGTCCACATTACATTTCATCCGCCATTTTGATGCCCAGTCTTCCAATTTATCAAGATCCCCTTGCAAATTTCCACAATCCCCTTGGGTTTTAACAACTTTAAATAGTTTTGTCTCATCTGCAAATTTGATAACCTCACTCGTTGTTCCACTTTCCAAGTCATTTATGAATATGTCAAAAAGCAACAGACCCAGCACAGATTCCTCGGGTACACCACTATTCACCTTTCTCCATTGGGAAAATAGGCCATTTAGCCCTACCCTCTGCTTTCTATCTTTTAACCAGTTCCTGATCCAGAATAGTACACTGCCTCCTATCCCATGACTCTTTAGTTTTGCCAAAGGTCTCTGATGAGGGACCTTGTCAAAGGCTTTCTGAAAGTCTAGATAACACTATATTAACCGACTCACCTTTGTCCAACTGTTTATTCACACCTTCAAAAAAACATAACAGATTAGTAAGACAAGATCTTCCTTGCCTAAAGCCATGTTGACTGTCTCCCATTAGGCCATGACTATCTATATGCTGAGTAATTTTATTCTTTATGATGGTTTCTACCATTTTTCCCGGTACTGACGTCAGGCTCACCGGTCTGTAGTTTCCCGGATCACCCCTGGAACCCTTTTTAAAAATTGGTGTTACACTGGCAATCCTCCAATCTTCTGGTATTAGAGATGATTTTAATGATAGTTCACAGATTACTAATAGCAGGTCTGCAATCTCATATTTCAGTACTTTCAACACCCTTGGATGTATACCATCCGGCCGAGGTGATTTGCTACTCCTCAGTTTATCTAATAGTTGTAATACATCTTCCCGATGTATCGATATTTCCTTCAATTCTTCCGCACATTTAAATACCACTTCAGTCATGGGTAACATCCCTACATCTTCCTCAGTAAAGACCGAAGCAAAGAATTCATTCAGTCTCTCCGCTATCGCCTTGTCGCCTCTTAGTGCCCCTTTAACCCCTCTATCATCTAATGGACCAACTGACTCTCACAGATTTTTTGCTACGAATGTACTTGAAAAGTCTTTATTTCGCATTTTTGCTTCCGCAGCAAGCTTCTTCTCAAATTCTCCCTTTGCCTGCCTGCTTTGCCAGTGCTTGTGCTGTTTCCAAGTCTCGTCATTTGGCTCTTTTTTCCATTTCCTGAAAGATGCTTTTTTGGCAACAGCAGCCTCTCTGACCTCACCTTTAAACCATGCTGGCAGTTTTTTGGACTTCCTTCCACTTTTCTTAAAGCGTAGAATACAGCTTGTCTGGGCTTCCAAGATAGTAGTTTTCAACAACACCCAAGCTTGATGGAAGTCTTTAACCTTTGCAACTGGTCCTTTTAGCTTTCTCTTAACTATTTTCCTCATTTTATCACAATCTCCCTTTCGAAAGTTAAAAGGTAGTACTGTGGATTTCCTTACTATCCCTCCTCCACTAAAAAAATCAAATGTGATCATGCTATGTTCACTATTGCCAAGTGGCCCCAACAGCCTTATCTCTTGCACTAGATCTGGTGTTCCACTAAGGACTAAGTCTAACATGGCTTCCCCTCTGGTCAGTTCATGAACCAGCTGCTCCAAGAAGCAGTCATTTATTTCATCTAGGAACTTTATCTCCCTAGCATGTCCTGCCGTGACAGTGACCCAGTCGATACCGGGGTAATTGAAATCACCCATTATTACTACTGCGCTGTCACTTTTGTTAGCGTCCTTGATTTCTTTGAGCATTTCATCATCCATTTGTTCATTCTGGCCAGGCGGTCGATAGTACACCCCCACTGCCATCGCCTTCCCCTTTTTACATGGAATTTCAATCCATAGAGATTCTACAGCAAATTTTGTTTCCTCCAAAACTTTAATCCTTTCTGACTGTTGTTGCAACTGCATCTCTCTCCTTCCCCCATGTTAAGGCTCTCACTCTTAGTCAAGAGACCAAGGAAAGACTGCCCTCCTTTCATGGTTCGCACTATTCTTTTGATCTTAACCAAAAAGATGTTGAGAAGTATTTTTTTTTTAAAACAATAAGTCTAATCTTCCTCTTTTGGCAATGGTCAAACATTACCGTATTCCCAATGGGGTTGGATGTTGGGTTGCTCATCCCCCCAACACTGTACAAGTTCTCACTCTCAGTCAAAGGCTAAGGAGGCATCCTTCTCAGTTCATAACTCCTACATTTGCACCTGAGCCAAAAGACCAAAAAGCAAGCATATTCCAGGAAAAGTGAATATACACACTATGGAGGTCTAGATATTTAGCTACGTTAAAATCGGCACATTGACATCGCTGGCGCTGCATCGACCTTTATTGCCTGATAGAAAAAATTAATACAGAACACGATGTCATAACCAGGACAATGCTGCTGTGTTAGGCAGCCCATACCCTCCAAAGAAAGGAAGCAAATACCTCACCGTGATACAAGGTTAGTTTCATAGCAACATGTTGTACGATCATCCCCGTACATGATCATCCTGACATCACGAGTCACTGAAAATGGACAGAGGAAGTGCACCGAGTATGCTCTACCTGTGATGTCCGCTTGAACGAAGAGCGAGAAACCAAAAACGCTTTCCCACAATTCAGTCTCCTAACTGCCTCATGGGAACAACTTTGGAAAAATATATTTAATGAGCCCTGCCCCATAGGAATCAAGTTTATCTGCTTCTCTGGGAGATGCAGCGCCACCCTGTGCTTATGAACAGAAAACTCTGCGAGTGTCATTAATGATGGTACGCCTTCCTTGGGGCTGGGAGTACTGCCTCCACAGGGGGTGCGGCCCTTTCTGACCCCTGATGTAGTGCTTACAACGGAAACCCAGTATATCTAATGAGTACAACTGCAGAGGCCTGAAAATAACTACAGGAGCTACTCTCCAAGTCAGTTCCTGACTGATAACCCATAGTGTAAATTCTGGAACAAAAGCACAGCTTCCAACATTTAGAAATAATTAGGGATCTGGACAGGCAAGAAAAATGTGGTTAGTTTTCATTCTTTTCACAAATTTTTCATGACTTTTAGAAAGTATTTTTGGTTAAGTTTCACACATTAGTTTTAATAAGGAATTTTTAGTGCAAACTAAATTGATGTACTGTAATGTGCAATAAAATAAAAGCCCCTTCGATTAGTGTTCAATAAATAAATATGGCATTCACTAAATATGGCATTCACCAAATATTAGGGTGCACCAACGAACTGAATGCACGTTAATGAAAGCCGGCCCCTAGAAATGAATGCTAGCACATTTGTTACCTGGTATTTTACCAAGAAGCATAACACCATAAACCTTGCATCACAAACTCCATGCATGATGCCACTCTCAAGTCTCAATTACTAGAAAAAATTGACAGACTGCTAGTTGGTGATAAAACACATCTTTTGGTCTCCATCTGCCAACTCATTTGCAGCCTGCACTTCCAGGATGTAAAAGGCCTATTTGGACACAATGACAGTTAGAACATACTTCCCTATACACGCTTCTGTTTAAAATGACATGGATGTATGGGATGAAATGAAAATATTCTAATTGATAAATGCCAACTAGCCAGCAAACAGACACACCCACAGACATTACATAGGGCGGATATGATGTGTCTATATCGGGGGAAAACTTTCTTGGTAATTAAATGATCAAAATCATTAAAGAGACTCTTAAAAGGTGAATTTTAAAGAGCTATAATGCACTCACATGTCCTTTTCCATCCTTTTTTTTTTTTTACTTCTCTCATTTATAGCCTGTCTTCGCATTGCAGTATATCGTATTTCCTTATTTATCACCATTTCTTTTTGAAATAACATTAGTGAGCGTACAAAATCCAGGCATTTGGAGAGTAAAAGAGTGCTTTACCCAGGGAAATGGGCTTTTACGAAATTGCCCAGTCTATATGCAGATATATGCCGAGGTCTACAATAGGATGAGGTGCTCCTGGAGAGGGAGGCTGGAAATACACATATGCTTTACAATTTTCAAATTGGTGTATAGTCTATATCTCTTTAAACGGTTGACTCCAGGCAAAACTTAACACATGCCGTTTAATGACTCACCCCGCAACTTAAGGGCTTGCTTCTATCACTTGATCATTTACTGATTAATGCTTCACTCTCGGCATAAGGTCTCAGAAAAAACTCAACGGCACTTTAACCAAGGGCTAATAGCCCATTGAATGTGCCTGTTTCACATCAATGACCCATTGCCATGTTAAACTTATTTTTTTAGTAAGGTTTTTTTGTTTTCTAGTAACGGATGACTTTCTTCTCATCAAACAATATACTGCACTTTGACTTTTTCGAATATCAGATATCAGACTTAAACTGGAAACACCAGTGACAATATACTGCACTTAGCTTATTTTGTACTGTTGAGCAGGGGAATTGCCGAGAGTGAAGCATTAATCAGTAAATGATCAAGTGATAGAAGCAAGCCCTTAAGTTGCGGGGTGAGTCATTAAACGGCATGTGTTAAGTTTTACAATTTTCAAAAGCATCTACATAGGTTTCCACCGAAACTGTACCTGCACAACTTAGTAGGTGTAGATGTATGTGGGTGCTTTTTCTTAGGCAATTTTCACAGTGGACGTGCATATTTTCCCTTTTAAAACTAACAAAAAGTACCCAGGGACTCTACACCTACCTTGTCATTCTTAAAAGCTAGGCACAGAAGTTATTAGGTCTATCAGTCTTTGGCAAAACAGATTTCACTCTATATCAGTGCTGAGAACCCAGTGGTCGTCCATTCACCCATTTTGCTACTACAAGTATTTGCTTTTCGAACCCCAAACAGTAGATGTGCAGGAACCCAAATGGAAACAAATAGGACAAGAAAGGGCACTTAAAGAAGTAAGGCCTGCTCATCGTCAAACCAAGGAATGCATCAGCTGCATCATTTCCCTAGGCATGTTTATGAGCTCTTTTTTGACAAGCTAAGTTGCCCTGCTGACTCTGTTGCCCTATAAACAGACATGGGCACCACATGCTCATGTTGTGAGGACAGCACATTCCAAGGACAAGAAGTCAAAAACACCTGCCTGCATTATTATTATTATATTTGTGTCACCCATCACAAAACCTCTAAGTGAGTTACCATAAAATCCTCAAAGAATACCCTCTTTTAGTGCACTCCAGCGTTTCCGTGCCTTTTGCCCCATCTTGGACCCCAAAGCGCAAACATCAATCATTCATAAGAACATAAGATATGCCATACTAGGTCAGACCAAGGTCCATCAAGCCCAGTATCCTGTTTCCGACAGTGGACAATCTAGGTCATAAATACCTAGCAGTCTCCCCAAAAGACACATGTTCCTCAATGCTTGTATTGGGTCAAGCAGTGATATCCTGGGTCCCTTTTAATAATGGTTTATGGACCTTTCCTCCAGGAACTTGTCCAAACCTTTTTTAAACCCAGCTACACCAACAGCTTTTACTACATCCTCCGGTAACACATTCCAGAGTTTGATTACACATTGAGTGAAAAAATATTTTCTCTTAGTCTTAAATAGTTTACCGTGTAGATTCATTGCAGGTCCCCTAGTCTTTCTATATTGTGATGACGTAAACAATCAATCTATGTTTACCCATTCCACTCCGTTCATTAAATTTATAGACCTCTATCATTTCTCCCCTCAGCCGTCTCTTTTCCAGGTTAAAGAGCCCTAACCTTTTTAACCTCTCTTCATAGGTGTATCCTTCCATCCCCTTTACCATTTCGGTGGCTCTTCTTTGAACCTTTTCTAATAGCGCTATATCCTTTTTAAGATACGGCGACCAGAACTGCACACAATATTCAAGGTGCAGTCGCACCATGGAGCGATACATAAGCATTATAATATCCTTTGTTTTATTTTCCATTCCTTTCCTTATGATACCTAACATTCTATTTGCTCTCTTGGCCGCCACTGCACACTGGGCAGAGGATTTTAACATGTTATCCACGATGACGCCTAAATCTTTTTCCTGCATGGAGGTTCCTAATGTGGAACCTTGCATCGTGTAACCATGCAAGGTTGTTCTTTCCTAGGTGCATAACTTTGCACTTGTCCACATTAAATTTCATCTGCTATTTGGATGCCCAGTCTTCCAATTTATCAAGATCCCCTTGCAATTTTCCACAATCGTCTTGAGTTTTAACAACTTTAAAAAGTTTTGTGTCATCTGCAAATTTGATAACCTCACTCGTTATTCCCCTTTCCAGGTCATTTATGAATATCTCAAAAAGCAGCGGACCCAGTATAGACCCCTGGGGATTCTTAGCACTGCAGGCTCAACTAATGTGGTGTAAGCTGGCATCCTTGCTTATTAAAAAGACTGCAGTCAAATAATTCAAGAATTTGGTAGTTTTTCTGGACTAAAGATTAACACTTCTAAGTCCATGGCCTTGGATGTTGGAGGTAGAGTGAAGCCTGCTTGGCGAGGACAGTTTCCACTTGCGTGGGCAGAGGGCTCTATCAGGTACTTGGGCATACAGCTGCCTGAGAGCCCGGAGAGGCTGTATCAAGCGAACGTGGCGGGAATGCTAGAAAAGGTCAAGACAACATTCCAGAGATGGCGAGGTTTTCCGCTGTCTTCGAGAGGCAGAATTGCTTTGTTTTCTATGGTGGAGCTTCCCAGGTGGTTATATATGTTGCGGCCAGGGCCGGATTTACCTATACGCCACCTACGCCGTGGCGTAGGGCCCACAGCTGACAAGGGCCCACAAAAATAGCCGCCTTAAAATTAAATTAAAAAAAAAAACGCTGGCTGCCGCCGCGGCAGCATGGACTGTTCCTGCGGGGCCCCCTCTGATGCCACGGCAGCATGGACCGACCCGCGGGGCCCCCTCTGCCCGGCTGAATCGTCCGTCCGTCCCTCCCTCCCTCCGTGCCGGCTTTGAGAGGCGCGAACGGAGAGTGTCTCCCTCGCGTCTCTGTTAAGCCCGCAGGGGAATTCCCAACAGCCCCTGCGTGCTTAACAGAGACGCGAGGGAGACACACTCCCTTCGTGCCTCTCAAAGCCGGCACGGAGGGAGGGAGGGAGGGACGGACAGACGATTCAGCCGGGCAGAGGGGGCCCCGCGGGTCGGTCCATGCTGCTGCGGCAGCAGCGGTAGCAGCCAGCGTTTTTTTTTATTAAATGTTACTTTAGGCCGATGTGGGGGGGGGGGGTAGGACTGGTAATGGGCTGTTGGGGGGGGGGGCTGGGACTGGAAATGGGCTGGGGGGGTTAAGGCTGGAGGTGGGCTGATGGGGTCAGGACTGGTAATGGGCTGTGGGCTGTTGGGGGGTGTTAGAACTGGTAATGGGCTATGGGCTGTGGGCTGATGGGGGCTGTCTGGTAATGGGCTATGGGGGGGCTAGGACTGGAAATGGGCTGGGGGGGTTAAGACTGGATGTGGGCTGATGGGGTTAGGACTGGTAATGGGCTGTGGGCTGTTGGGGGGGGTTTAGAACTGGTAATGGGCTATGGGGGGGGTTAAGACTGGTAATGGGCTGTGGGCTGATGGGGGCTGTCTGGTAATGGGCTATGGGGGGGCTAGGACTGGAAATGGGCTGGGGGGTTAAGACTGGAGGTGGGCTGATGGGGTTAGGACTGGTAATGGGCTGTGGGCTGTTGGGAGGGGGTTAGGACTGGTAATGGGCTATGGGGGGGCTAGGACTATAAATGGGCTGATGGGGCGGGCTAACACTGGCGGTGGGCTGATGGGGTTAGGACTGGTAATGGGCTGTGGGCTGATGGGGTTAGGACTGGTAATGGGCTATGGGGGGGGCTAGGACAGGAAATGGGCTGAGGGGGAGGGGTTAGGACTTGAGGTGGGCTTATGGGGTTAGGACTGGTAATGGGTTGTGGGCTGATGGGGGGGTTAGGACTGGCAATGGGCTATGGGGGGCTGACTGGAAATGGGTTGATGGGGTTAGGACTGGAAGTGGGCTGATGGGGGGGGTTAGGACTGGTAATGGGTTATAGGGGGGGCTTAAACTGAAAATGGGGTGATGGGGGGTTAGGACTGTAAGTGGGTTGATGGGGGGGCTAGGACTGGTATTGGGTTGGGGGTTGCTAGGACTGGAAATGGGCTGATGGGTGGCTAGGACTGGAAATGGGCTGATGCAGGGACTAGAAGGGAATGGATGCTGGGTGAGGCTGGAACTAGAAGGGAGCTGATGTTGGGGGAGGATTAGAATGGGATGTGGCTGGAAGAGTAAAATGGAGAAGGGAAAAATATTTTGTGTGGGAGGGATAAAAATCTACAATTGGCCGGGTATTGGGAGAGTAAGTGGGGATTGAGGATGGAGGGGTAAAATTTGAGTGGATGAAATAGGAATGAGGAAAGAGCAAAAGGAGAAAGATTAGTATGTTAAAGCAGATGTAGAGAGAGAATGGAAAAAAACTAGAAGAGAGAAGAAAGGACAAATGGACAGCAGACGATGGAGAGTTAGCAGAAGACACGAAGAAACCAGAAGAAAGTGGCTGGAGCAATTGCAGCTGAAAAAAATGCACAAAAGGTAGAAAAATATCTCTTTATTTTGAATTTATTAATTGGAATATGTCAGCTCTGGTAAATGTGCATCATTAACGTCTGCGCTTTGTTTAGTACAAGAGCAAATTAATGTATAGTTTTATTTCTACAGTGTTGTACATTCCAAGTTTGTCTTTTGGGATTCCCAGTTTAATTATTGTCTTCCTGTTTCTAAATTGTGATTACTTGTTTGGTGATGGTCTATGTTCTGCATGTGTAACTGAGCTGAGGTGTTCTGTTTATATAATTCCTATTTGACATTGCCACTTGTTCTCTTTCCCCAGTAGGTCATGTATTGTTGTTCTCTGAAATGTATTGGTTTAATATTTGCAGTGTTGCCTTTTGATTGGTAGAGTATGGTGCTTTGTGAGTCCTGGTAGTGCTGTTAGGATACGGTGGGTTTGCTATGGGTTCTAAATGGGCAGTGTTTGTAGTAGTTCCTAATGTGTCTGGCAGTTGGCACTAGATTATAGTAATGTAGAAATCTTTTAGTCTTTCTTTATCCATACACTCATTAAGAGGCACGTTTACTAAAAGTTAGTATATGGTAACATTATGCAAATATTTATGCAAATGATGCCTCTTATGCAAATGAGGCCCCGCACCCCCCTTGGGCCGCCCCTGCTGGGGGCCCACAATTTTTGTTGGCGTAGGGCCTCACTCAAGGTAAATCCGGCCCTGGTTGCGGCTATTGCCGATTTGGGTTCTAGCGAGAGATTGGAAAATATTTGATAGACACCTGGGGGGTTTCTATGGGGAGGTAGGCGTGCGCGAATCTCGATAAGGGCTTTGAGGTGGAGAAAGGAAGAAGGGGGGCTGGAACTTCCCTCGCTGAGGAACTATAATCTTAAATACTTGGTTGGGCACATTTGGGGTTTGTTGGTAGAGGGGGGTGGGTGCGCTCCTGTGCAACAATTGACGGAGATATGTTCCCCGTATCATGAGGGGTAGGAGAGAAGGTGCATATTTGAGAACCCTACGGGTCATGTGGCGGGAGGTGTGTGGGAGGAACGGTTGGGATTGGAGATGTTCACTCCTACTGCCACTGGTGGGGAACCCGGATTTTCCTCCGGGCTTCGCTAAGCATACGCTGTTTCATGACTGGCAGAAGAAAGGGATAGTGTGTTTGGGGGATATGTGCAGGGCTGGGGGAGGCGTTTTGGACAGCTATCAAAGTCTAAGTACTAATTATCGATTGCACGTTCATGAATTTTATGGATACCTCCAACTTCGACATTATGCCGATCAGTTGCGGGGAAGGGTCCCGACCCTGCTGGGTAATAAGGACCCAAGAAAATTATTTGGGGAATGCGTGGAGAAAGACCTGATTGACTGGGTCGAGAGAAAACAGCTGATTTGCCCGCTGGTGGATCACCGTTATCTCTCGGTGCTGGTTCAACGATGGGTTAGGGATGGCCTGAAAGGGCTGACGGTGGAAATCTTACAGACCGCGTTTGAAAGAATTCCTAGGGGTGCAGTGTGGATCTATTTGCAGGAGCTGCAGTATAAATTTCTTTGGAGGGCATACACCAGTGATCAGTGGGCGTTTAAAGTAGGGTTGCGAGAAAAGCCACTGTGTAGTTGGTGCCAGCAGGAGGAGGGGACGCTGTTTCATAAATTTTGGAAATGCCCTGGGGTTCAAAACTTATGGCTTCAGGTGACTGCTAAGATGGGGGATTGGATGAAGATGAAGGCCCCTAGTCAGTGGGAGGTGTGCTTATTTCATTGTTGGGAGAAGTGTAAACATAAGATAGCATCCCGATACAGAGTGCTGTTCGAAAGAGGTCTCTTATTAGTAAAGAAGGTAATATTGAGTAAATGGGTTGAGGGCTCGCCCCCGCGGATCGAGGGTTGGGAAAAGTCAGTTTTAGACCTGATGTATATGGAAAAGCTCACAGCGAAGCAACTGGGAGGGAAGCAGTGGGATCATTTCACTGAGCTATGGATACCAGTCATAGATACTCTAACAACTCAAGAGCATAGTGCGGTGCTGAATGCTTAAATGATTCTACTGGTAATGATGTCTGACAATTTGTACCTGGGCAGAGTTGGATGTGTGGTTACAACTGTACTGTACGAGAACAGTGATGTCTATGTGGGGCTAAGGAGATTGTCGGATATGATGGGACTGCTAGAGGGGATAGGGATGGGAGGGGAGGGGGGGAGGGGTGATTACTTATAGGATTTGTCGCTACAAAGACTAGCTTATTAGAAACATAGAAACATAGAAATATGACGACAGAAAAAGACCACATGGCCTATCTAGTCTGTCCTTCCATAACAACTACAACAGTCCACTTTTTGCCTTTAGAGATCCTCTGTGTTGGTCCCATGCTTTCTTGAATTCAGTTACTGTCCTCATCTCTACCACCTCCACTGGGAGACTATTCCACGGATCCACTACTCTTTCCGTAAAGAAATATTTCCGCATATCACTCCTGAATCTATCTCCCTTCACCCTCATCCCATGTCCCCTCGTAGCAGAACTTGCTTTCAATTGAAAGAGGCTCTCTCCCTGAACATTTATGCCACGGAGGTATTTAAACATCTCAATCATATCACCTCTATCCCGCCTTTCCTCTAAGGTGTACATATTAAGATCCTTAAGTCTGTCCTCATATGCTTTATAATGAAGCCCATTAATCATTTTGGTAGCAACCCTCTGCACCGACTCCATCCTGTTCACATCCTTTTGAAGGTGCGGTCTCCAGAATTGCACACCATACTCCAAATGAGGTCGCACCAAAGACTTATACAGAGGCATTATCACCTCCTTTTTTCTGCTAGCCATTCCTCTCCGTATGCACCCAAGCATCCTTCTAGCTTTTGCTGTCGCCTTTTCCACCTGTTTAGCTACTTTAAGATCATCAGACACAACCACGCCTAGGTCCCGCTCTTCTTTAGTGGACAAAAGTACTTCACCTCCTATACTGTATTGCTCCCTTGGATTGCTGCAGCCCAAATGCATGACCTTACATTTTTTAACATTAAATCCCAGCTGCCAAATTCTAGACCATTCTTCAAGCTTAGCTAGATCCCTCCTCATGTTATCTACCCCTTCCTGGGTGTCTACTCTATTGCAGATTTTGGTATCATCCGCAAAGAGGCAAACCTTACCTGACAGCCCTTCCGCTATATCACTAACAAAGATGTTAAAAAGAATTGGACCAAGGACAGATCCCTGGGGCACACCACTGGTAACATCCTTCTCCCCAGAGTGAGCTCCATTTACTTGTACTCTTTGTCGCCTCCCACCCAACCAATTTCTAACCCAAGCAGTAACTTTAGGGTCCATCCCTAGGGTGCTCAGTTTGTTTATCAGTCGCCTGTGAGGAACAGTGTCAAAGGCTTTACGGAAATCTAAATACACCACATCTAGAGCTCTCCCTCGGTCCAACTCCCTGGTCACCCAGTCAAAAAAATCAATCAGATTTGTATGTATTGGTGACTGTAGCATTGGGCCGCAGGTATAGGAAGGGAATAGTACTGTTGGTTGTTAGACTCCTAATTCCCCTAGTTTGTTTTGTACCTATGATGGGGGAAGGATGCTTGGATACAGCGTGGGCGGAGGAATGTTGTATTCTCTGTAGCCCATTTATATATTATTGGAGATTGTATAATGTTAATAGCTATTCAAGATATGTTGTGTACATTTTGCTAATTTTGCTGGAATTCAATAAAAAAGAGTTTGAAATAAAAAGACTGCAGTCCATCCAAAATACAGCCTTATGCGTGCTATCCCATGCAAAGAAATTCAATCACATTACAACTTTGACAATTCTGCACCACTGGCACACGGTTCTCTTTCGGATATGTCACAAAATTCTCACCCTGGCTCACAAATCCTTGCAAAATAAAGACCCTGTTTACTTATCCTCCCTCATTATCCCATAAGCCCCTCCACACTGCTTACGTTCGCTGCATAGTACTACAAAAATACAAGCCCGTATAGGTTCAAACACATAAGAGAATTAACCAGATAACAAGAACCCTAATGTACAAAAAGCCATCCTCACACTCAGAGGAAAAAAGGCAAATAGCAGGGGGAAAGGAACAGCAAAACCTGTTATGGGCAGGCCTCAGTCATCCGGGGGAGTGGGTATACACTTGTGCAAATCACGCAGCACACCACACAAATCAACCCCATAATATCAATCATAGGCCACCAGTAAGTTTGTAATTTTAACTGCATTTAAAACACTTCAACTTAACTGAAAATGGAAATGCCAAACAGGAACCATGGTCGAGCTCCGAGGCTCATACGCTGAAAAAGGAAACGTTCAATCTGTAGTCCAGTCGACTCGAGTTTCGCCAATGTGTTCAAGGCTGCTTCAGGATAAAAAGGCAGAGAAAACAACGGCCCCCATATTCAATAAAACGGCCTCAACATTTGGAGACCTATTTAGGAACCGGAAACGGCAAACAAGCAAATAGCCAATCACAAGCACTAGGACCACACAGACGGCACCGCGTCATCAATGACACAAAAAACAGATGGACAAATCATGAACAGATGATATAAAAACTAAATTGCTGTCATCATTCAATCAAATCATTTAAGCCCAAGGGTTGAACTGCCCCCAGGCGAAAAGTCCATTTCTGTTCCAGGCAGGCCAAGCGACGATCAGCTTGGCCAGCCTGTAAATTAGGGACCACATCAATTACACACCACCGAAGATCGTAGCAGTCATGATGATTATCAATACAATGTTGAACCATAGGCACACTCAGCACCAAATTCTTAAGTCGAGATTTGTGTTCAATCGCAGCCGAACCGGATGATAGGTTCTCCCAACATAGATGCATAGGGCAGGGATAAGTAATAATGTAAATAATCCAAGAGGAAAAACAATTGGTAATATACTTTAAATCATGCGCTGTCCCACTGCAGGATCTACCCAAGTGTCAATATCCAAGGAAAATTCACACATACTACAATGGCCACACGGGCCATGGTGCCCTTTGAGGGACCCATGTCATAGGTTGTGCAAAATCTGCAGAAGTTAAAAAATCCCCTTAAATTTTTTTGCATCATTGATGACGCGATGCTGTCTGTGTGGTCCTAGTGCTTGTGATTGACTGTTTGCTTGTATGCCGTTTCCAGTTCCTATATAGGTCTCCAAATGTTGAGGCCATTTTATTGAATATGGGGGCCACTGTTTTCTCTGCCTTTTTGTCCTGAAGCAGCCTTGAACACATTGGCGAAACTCGAGTCCACTGGACTGCAGACTGAACGTTTCCTTTTTCAGCATGTGAACTTCGGAGCTCGACCGTGAGCATTTCCATTTTCAGTTAAGCTGAAGTGTTTTAAATGTATTTAAAATTACAAACTTACTGGTGGCCTATGATTGATATTACGGGGTTGATTTGTGTGGTGTGCTGCGTGATTTGCACAAGTGTATACCCACTCCCCCGGATGACTGAGGCCTGCCCATAACAGGTTTTGCGGTTCCTTTCCCCCTGCTATTTGCCTTTTTTCCTCTGAGTGTGAGGATGGCTTTTTGTACATTAGGGTTCTTTTTATCTGGTTAATACGTTCACTGCATGGCAATAAGCTATATATTTCTCCCCCTTCTAAATCGAAGTACAAAAGCACTAGAAATTCACCTTTCTTCTTCACTGCCCCTTCACTTATGGAATTGTTTACCTTCCCATGTCCATCTTGAGAATAGTCATAAAAAATTCAAAGTCCCTTAAAAATGTTTCTTTTTGAACAAGCATTTGGAGTCAGACTGGGCCCTGAAGGCTACTAAGCTGCACCATCTATCCGAGTATACTCTCTCCTTTCTTTCTTAGCATTATGTGCAGTCCCTTTCCTAAGCGCCTGCATTTAAAACTGATTGGAAACCGCTTTGAATGCTTGAGAAAAGTGGTATACCAAATTCAAAACTATAAATTAAAAAAAAAATGCATAACCATACAAATCAACAAAATAAATTCCTGCATAGCATCCTTCAATAAAATTCAGTACCTAATAAATTCCACCCCCCCCCCCCCCCCAATATTCTTAATTTCCACTCTGTATGCCTTTCCGAAGAGCCACATCTTCATCTTCTTCTTAAAACCGAACAAATTTGCTTCCTAATGGTTATCCACTGGCAAAAGTTCATTGCAGCAGGACTCACTACGGAAAACATCTGGGCATGATAAGTGGACAAGCAGTCATTAAATTTAGGTTAGAATTCGTTCATCTGGATCAAGGATTCTTAACCCAGTCCTCAGGGCACTCCATGCCAGACAGGTTTTCAGGATTCCCACAATGAATATGCATGAAAAATACTTGCATGCACTGCCTCCCCTGTAGACAAATCTCTCTCATGCATATTCATTGTGATTATCCTGAAAACCTGGCTGGCAAGGTGAGTCCCGATGACTGGGTTGAGAATCCCTGATCTACATTTCAGAATCCAGTGTTAGAAATCAGCACTAAACATCTAATTTATTTCCTTTCCTTTTTAAAGTCTTACAGCTGTCCACTTTTTAAGAATCAAGGAAAAACAAGGACCTAAATTTAGGGACTTAACCCTAGTCAATCTTCAATGGCACCAAATTAGGCATTTAACTCTCAGTCAGATGGCTAAATCCTTTGAGTATGGACCCTACAGCAACATATCAGATGGCAGGAAAAAAGGTAGTCGGCCCATCCCATCTGCCTGCTTAACTACAACTGGTTGCAACGGGGTATGGATGAGGACAGCAAAAGGACTGCATGAAGAGTGCATTGACCAGGGGAAAAAAATACACTCTGATTGCCCTCCCCCTGAAGAAATATTGTAGTTGTGGGGAGGGGGGGATGCAGAGAGATACAGCGATGGCAAAACATGAGTAGTTCAAAGGACCATACCTAGCCCTGTGCGAGCAGTGCGGCCGCACAGGGCACAAAGGCTTATGAGGCGCATTTCAGCTGTCTGCCGCCGCCACTTTTTCTTCTCTCAGTGGCAACAGGCAACGGCAGACAGCTTAAATGTGCCCCTTAAGTCTTCTCGCAGCATGCTAAGCAGGTCTGGTCCCTCCCTCCTGTGACGCCGCATCAGAGCAAGGAGGGGACAGATCTGCTTAGCGCGCCGGCGACTTGCACATTGGGCACGCCTCTTCTCTCCCACCGCCATCCAGAAAGTAGCTAGATAGAGGTGTGGGGGGAGGGAGCATGTGCCCGATGTGCAAGTCGCACAGGGCGCAATTCACGCTCGGTACAGCCCTGCTAGTTCATTTCATCCTTAGCCAGTAAGTTCTGGAGAAACAAACTGATTACCTTGAGCAATTTTGATAAAGCTGCTGTTTTACAGTAAGTTTCGGAACCAAAGTTCCATAGTAATGACAAAGTTGGTGAAAAATATCAAGTAAACTAAGCAACTTGTGTCATACTGAGCGACTCAGCACTGATAGGCCAATAAAGAAGATGAAATGAGCACAGCTAGTTGGAAAGCAGCGACTTCAGAATATCGAGGAAGCAGGAGCGAGCAAGGACATATGCTGGCAAAACACAGTCTCTAAGGTCAATGGTTTAACGCAGTGCTTTACAAGCTTTTCTCTCATATGACCCCCTTTTAGCAACTGAAAATTCCTGTGACCCCAGATGATGATGAAATCAAAATAGCAGTCTTCAGCCTCGTTCCCCTCCCTCTACTCATCTAAAACAGAAAGTAGTGGAAAGAGTAGTAGCAGTTAGTACAGGGTCCTTTGTGTCAATGTGCAGTGTGTGCTTACAGGCTCTAGTACTCAGCATGGGTTTCCAGTCTAACAGGAAGCTCACCCCAGAAGGTGGCAAAAGCCTATGAATGTTCACTGGCTCACAGGCCACATGACGACTGGTGACTGCCATTACTTGGCACAGGTCACAGTGAAAGTCGAGAGAAAAGGGGAAATGGCCATTATTTCTGTGACCCCATTCACTGATGATGCAACCCCATTTGGGATCCCGACCCCAAATTTGGGAACCACTGGTGTAACGTGTATCAGGATCACAAACAATTCCTACTTAAAAGAAGATATGGGGAAACAGATTACATACACAGAAGCACCTGATATCTTGAGCCCCTTCATCTTCGTCAGGGCCTCCCAGACCTGTCCTAGGATCCCCAGAGCTTATAAGATCAGTTTGCATAGACGTAGTCTGCAATGCACATAAATTGATCTCATGCCTTTTCATTGCAGGTATCCTGAAAATCAAACTGGCTGTGGATTCCCCAGGACAAATTTGGGAAGTCCTCATCTTCCTTCTCTGTTACTTACTGTGTTTTGCCTTCTGAAGGGAAATACGGTCTTTAACGTCTGCTACCATTTTGTGTACTCTGATACTTGGATAAAGACCCAGGATTCTTTGATAAATGAGACTCTCAAATTCTTTTTAGACTGCACGTAAGCACATGCATATGCAAATGTCACTAAGCATTCCAGAAGGCAGGGGCAGCTCCATCATTAGGCAGAGTGAAGCAATCACCCCAGGCAACAACATTTTTGAGAGCGGCAATAAACATCCCCAAAACATGCCAGCAGTGGCACCTCAAGCTGCCTAAAAAAAACCTCAAAGATGACCTATGGTATCTCCACCCTCCTGCTGTCACTGCCGCTTTTCCCATGTCTGCAGTGGGAGCAGCAGCAGGTCTCCAGCTTTAATAAAACCAAAAAGCTCAGGGTCTTTGGGACTCTTGCATGCTTAGAAGGCCCTGCTAGTCCTGCTCCACCTTTGACACAAAAGCAGGTGTCAGAAGGTGGCTTTCCAAGTTGCAAGAGTCATAAAGACCATGTGCTGCCTTTTTTTTAAAATTAATGCTAGAGGCCTGCCACTGTAGACACAGGCCGGGGGGGGGGGGGGGTTGCAAGAAGGGAAATACTGGACATGGGTTGGGGAATGGAGGGCAGATGGTGGCCATGAAGTGGGAAGGGGGGACAAAGAGCAGTTGGAAGCTGCAATTCTGTGTCTAGCTGGCTGTGACAGGCCAAGCTTAACATAGGGCCATGGACAGCAAGAATTAGCCCTCACTTATGGGTGATGTCCCCAACAGAGCCCCGCGCGGGAATGTTTCCCAACTTTTGGGAGGCTCCACCACACCTGCACGCCTCCTTCACACCTGCCACTGGGGTGCCATGATACTTCAGTCTGATAACATAGCGGTAGCAGAAGACAACTCCTCGGGGGAGGGTTGTGAGGACTTATTCCTGCTGTCAACGGAGAACACCTACTACAGATGACTAACTACCTTTTCTCCATTGACAAGCAGGAATGAATCCTCACGTATGGGACTCCCAAGCTACAGGGTACCAAAAACTGAGGAGGTTATCGAGAAGCCCAACAGCGTCAAACTCAACGGCGAAATGGTGAGAGGCCAAAACAACTCATCCACCAACTATGTACAAAATGAGTGAATTTCTCCTTTTTTTTTTGGTAGCCTGGACAGAATAGAAGGGCCTAGGGGGATGGAGTTGAATTCTAATCCCCAAACAGATTCCGGAGTACAGATTGGCCAAAGCTCTGTCATATCAGGAATCCCCATCTAGGCAGTAGTGAGATGTCAATGTGTGGACTGAAGACCATGCAGCAGCCCTTCAGATCTCTTCCATAGAGACCAAGCACAAGTCGGCCACTGACGCAGCCATAGCTCTTACGTTATGAGCAGTGATATGACCATCAAGGCTCAGGCCTGCCTGGGCATAAGCGAAAGAGATGCAGTCTGCCTGCCAAATTGAAAGAGAGCGTTTGGAAACAGTAGCCCCTAACTTGCTGGGGTCAAAAGAAACAAAAAGTTGAATGGACTTTCTATGGGCTTTTGTATGGTCCAAATAAAAGGCTAAGGCTCGCTTGTAGTCCAACATGTGCAATGCCAGCTTACCCCTTGTGGGTATGAGTTCTCAGGAAAAATGCTGGAAGAACAATTGACTGCTTAAGGTGCAAATCAGATACCATTTTTGTAAGGAATTTAGGACGAATACAGAAGACCACTCTATTATCATGGAATGTTTTGTAAGGTGAATGAATTACTAGGGCCGGAAGTCGCTCATCCTGCATGCTTGAGATGCGGTTAACACCCCCTTTGGTGGTTAGGGGAGCATAGTGCCCTTTAAGAGCTAGGGGAGGGGAATACTCAAGTCAGGCATTGTGACGTGCTGGGAGGCATGCACAGAATTTGCACCCAGCAGGCAATAGAGGGAGCTCTAACACAGGGCTGGGAGCTCCCATATTGAGGGAAGGCAAATCAAGTCTCACAGATATTAAGAGGCTTATAAAGTGCTGGGACAAGGGCATCCACCTAAAAGGAATTAGAGTATTCCTGATTAGCCGGGAAGGGGGGGGGGCATGGCCCTAGTTGCCCTTGACAAAAAGGCTGAGAGTCAGAGTAGCAGGAGGAGTGAGAGGGAAGTCTCAGGGAACTGCAGCCTTCAGGAGCCTGTGAGGTTTGGACAAAAAGCTGTACAAGGTGAGTAGGGAATTGCAACCTCCAGGAAGTGGCCAGAGGGAGTTGCTGCTCATAGCCTGGGTGAAAGAGGCAGAGCAGAAATAAAAAAAAAATTCCAGGAGGTGGCCAGAAGGAGGGTGTTGCACATAATCTTGGAGAGAGAGAGGCAGCTGTGAAGCAGGAAACTGCAGATAAGCTTGTTTCAGATATGGAAAAACTGAAGCCTAGTATGGTATGTTTGTCCTCATTTGTTGGAGGACAATTAAGAGAACATTTGAGCTGTATTTGGGACCCTATGAACGTACTTTGAATACCAGAAGCCAAAGCCAAGGGTGGTGAATTGCTCATTTCTGTCTCATTTGTTGAAGAAGACTGAAGAAGGATTTTGAGTTGGCTTGTATGCTTGAACCTCCTTTGGTTAAAAACAGACAGGACAGACTATTTTGGAGAAGCAACTTATTTGCAAAAGAAGCAGGGCACTATAAGACAATGCTGAAGAGCTCCTGGAAGTGTGGCAAATATGAG
The DNA here is from genome assembly GCA_033557465.1 of Ichthyophis bannanicus. Taxonomy (NCBI): domain Eukaryota; kingdom Metazoa; phylum Chordata; class Amphibia; order Gymnophiona; family Ichthyophiidae; genus Ichthyophis; species Ichthyophis bannanicus. The sequence continues at coordinate 406,071,196 of CM066035.1, read as the reverse complement.
AAGCTGTGTTCCTATGAACTAATATTAAAGTCTTAAGGCATATTGGTCTGTGCTTCTGATGTGGTTCATTTCCCAACCTTATGTGAACAAGGGCTTTGGGAGAAGGACCTAAGAATGGAAAAACTGACCAGAGACAGTGCTTACCCTATCTGTGGTGTCAGAATTGCAGAGTGGAGACCTTGTGGGTGGATCTTCTGAAGGTCTGCTCCTGGAGAAACAAGCCAGAAGCACAAGCAGCAAGTGTGGTTGTCGGAACTCTAGGGGTTTTCACAAGAGGAACAACTCATCCATGTCAGTATAAATGATACTGCTAGTATCCCTTTGAGCTTATCAAAAATGAATTCATGGCTCTGGAACAGAGGGTGAAGAAGATAGGTGCGCAGGTGCTGTTCTCTTCAATCCTCTCTGTTGAGAGTAAAGGCCGAGGCAGAGAAGCTCGCATCCTGGAGATGAATGCATGGATGATGTCATCAAGAGCGTTTTGGTTTCCTGGACCATGGGATAATGTTCCGTGGGCTGCAGAGCAGAGATGGTGTCCATCTGTCTAAGAAGAGTCAAAGTGTGTTCAGCAGCAGACTAGCTAACCTAATGTTAATGGCTTTAACCCTTTCAGACCTGAATTTTTTCAGACACCATATATACATACTTGGAATTCAATGAATAAACATGACATCCATTACAGTGGACATACGGTCTGAAAGGGTTAAACTAGAGTTGTTGGGGATGGGTAAAGAAAGCCCCCAGGTAAATGAAACATTAAAAACCTCTTTGGAAATGGGTAGTAGAGGCAACATCTGGAAAGCGGTGTGTATAAATACCCATAGTATGGGAAATAAGATCCCAGATGTTAAGGCTTTAATGGAAAAGGGTGACTTGGATTTAGTGGCAGTTATGGAGATATGGTTCACGGAAAAACATGACTGGGATGTAATTATACCAGGCTATGCTTTATTCAGGAAGGACAAGATAGGAAGAAGGGGATGTGGAATGGCACTATATGTAAAAAAAATAATATTAAAGCTACAGAGCTGCAGGACATAAAAGGGAGAGAGGAAGCACTGTGGGTTAAACTAAACGAGGGAAAGGGAAATCCATTTGCACTGGAGTTATATACAGATCCTTCTCACAGGGAGTAGAAGTGGATGAACATTTAATAGAAGACATGCACAGTAATGCCATGAAAGTAGAAATGCTACTAATAAGTGATTTCAATATGCCGGATGTGGATTGACACACATCCCTGCTGCGGTGTGTGATAAGGAAGCTTATCATAGCTCAGGAAGGAGCTATAGAAAAGGTGAAGTGACTCTGAACAAGCAACCTGTCAGTTCTGGTAGAAATAAGAAAACAGAATTTTCCCATAAAAGACTACCAGTCCCAGAATGCACCAGGTTTCCAACAGCCATTAGAGGAGCTGAAGTGGGGAAACGTGTGTTCAATCAGGAGGGCTATGAGGTAATCCCTAAGCACTCATCTCAAAGGGCAGGGCCTGATTCAGCACAGCTGCGCTGTATTAGGGAGGAGCACTCATCTAAGCAGAATAAGAGTAGAGTTTATTCTACAGATGACCATCTTCATGATCACCTTGGATATCCTGAGAATCAGCTTGAGCTGCATCATCAGTTTCATCTGAAGGATCATCAGAAGCAGAAGCCAAACCGGACGGACAGAGAGGGAAAGAGACCCTCTGGAAGAAAGAGGAGAAAAGCCTTTGAGAGGTCTAGAAGAGGCCAGAGCAGTACGTATACTGGGAGGTATTCCAAGGGCCAGCATACACCATTGGACTGGGGAAAGCCAGAGGAATGGTGCTGCAGAGCTAGGAATCTCCAGACGCTACCTGTGAGGGAGACGGCTGCACGTGGAAGGGACCCTAAGACCCGTGCCAGAAGGTATGTGAAGAGAGATCCAGTGTCCAGGGATCTGGATTGGAAGGCTGGACATAAGAACTGGACTACATACTGGCCAGGCTATATAGAGAGGAACTCTAGCAGCAATGGAAGCTCAGGTATGAACACTGATCTATGCCCTAGCTATAACCTTGAAAGACAGCAGGGAAACAAGTATTCTCCTGAAACTGCTCCATTGAGAGATTCATCTGTGCCAATCCATGATATTGAACCTATGCTTGTTGAAGATGGGGAAATGATTGCAGATGAAGAATGTATTTATATGGATTGTTCTCTATCTAAACTCCGTTGGTAACTTTCTGTTATAAAGTACAGCAACCATCACAAAGAAATACAAATTTGTTCTTTAATCTACTCAGAAAAGCTCCTGAAGCAGGATTTTACCCACACAGTAGAAAGCAAGCCAGCTAAGGGGTTTCAGCTGGATAACTGCTAGCAATTAAGCCTTACCTAATTGCTTGTGAGCTAGGAGAGAATCACTTCTGTATCTATGTGGGAAGTAATCAGAAGTTAACCTGAAAAGAACAGTTTGTTTCTTGCTTTGTGGCTTTTCATTTGTTGTTTTCCTGATTTTGACTTTGTTTTTCCAAGTTAACACTGAAAGCAAGTAACCTAATTTATGTGCTACCAAGCATATCTGTGTTGGGAGAAATAACCCCATAAATAAATATCTTATTGGCTTTACCCAAGAGCACAACTAAATTATTGTCAGCAGCTGTGTCTGGTGTGAATGAACTACATTGCCCACAATACCTTGCAAATCATATAGAAATATGCACTTGCCAAGAGTGTGAAGATTCTCACCCAGGCAGCCGTCTGACAGGTGTCAACTAGAACCAAGGAGATCCTGGATCCTCTACAGGGAGAACTATTCAGACAACTGGTAACAGAACCTACATGTGATGCGGCCATACTGGACTTAGTACTTACCAATGGGGGAAAGTGTTTCTGATGTTACAGTGGAAGATCATCTTACATCCAGTGATCACCAGATGGTATGGTTCAGTATTACGTCTAGGGCTGATAAAATCCATTCAAAAGCGAGGGTCTTGGACGTCAGCAAAACTAACTTTGCCAAGATGGGCCACTACCTCAAAGAGTCGTTAGTGGGATGGGAACAGCTGGGGGATGTAGAAAAACAGTGGGCAAAACTGAAAGGGGACATTTTAAGGGCAACAAATCTTTTTGTTAGAAAGGTAAATAAATATAAAAGGAAAAGGAGCCCGCTATGGTTCTCAAAAGTAGTAACTGAAAAGGTGAAGAAAAAGAGGGAGGCCTTCATGAAATACAACAGATCACAGAGAGAAGAAGATAGGCATCTATATTTGGAAAAACTTGGAGAAGCTAGCAAAGTAGTCATGAAAGCAAAAATACAAAAAGAAGAAGAAATAGCCAATGCAATAAAATGAGGGATAAGACATTTTTCAGATGTTAGTAAGAGGAAGAGCAAAAGTGGTGTTGTCAGACTAAAGGGTGCAAGGGAGGAATATGTAGAAACTGATGAGAATAAAGTAGGATTGCTTAACAAATATTTCTGTTCTGTGTTCAGAGATGAAGGGCCAGAAGCAGGACCTCAGAAAACACCCACAAATAGGAACAGAAGCGACGGGGGCTCTCGAACGATTTTCAGAAGACTGTGAGGAACTAGCTAAACTAAAAAGTAGACAAAGTGATAGGTCTGGATGCGATACATCCAAGAATACTCAGAGAACTTGGGGATGTTCTGGGGGCTCCACTGTCTGATCTTTTCAGTGCTTCTTTGGCATCTACAGTGGTGTCAAAAGACTGGAGAAAGGCACATGTGGTCCCTTTACACCTGTGAGGTGGATCTGTATATAACTCCAATACAAATGGATTTCCCTTTCCCTCTTTCTAGTTTAACCCACAGTGCCTCCTCTCTTCATTTTAAGCTCTGCAATTCTATAGCTTTAATAATATTTGTTTTTACAAATAGTGCCATTCTACCTCCCCTTATAATGTTATTTGGAAGATTCTATGTAAAGCCTTGTTGACCATTTTTGTTCTCATGTAAACCACTTAGACTTGGAGGTTCAGTGGTATAGAAAAACTGCCAAATAAATACATGCGGACGTAAGGGTGACATTGAGAACTACAGGCCGGTTAGTCTAACCTCTGTGGTGAGTAAATTATTGGAAAGGCTACTAAAAGAGAATAGTGAGGTTTCTGGAATCCAATGGATTGCAGGATCCAAGGCAGCATGGATTCACCAGAGGCAGGTCTTGTCAGACAAATCTGATTGAGTTCTCTGACTGGGTGACCAGGGAGTTGGACCGAGGGAAAGCCTTAAATGTGGTGTACTGCACAGGTGACTTATAAACAAACTGAACACCCTAGGAATGGACCCTAAAGTTACTGATTGGGTTAGAAATTGGTTGTGTGGGAGATGACAAAGGGTACAGATAAATAGAGCTCACTCAAAGGAGGTTACCAGTGGTGTGCCGTAGGATCTGTCCTTGGTATAATTCTTTTTAACATCTTTGTTGGTGATATTGTGGAAGGACTATCGGGTAAGGTTTGCCTCTTTGCAGATGATACCAAAATCTGCAATAGAGTAGATACCCAGGAAGGAGTAGATAACATGAGGAGGGATCTAGCTAAGCTTGAAGAATAATCTAGAATTTGGAAGCTGAAATGTAATGCTAAAAATTGCAGGGTCATGCACTTGGGCTGCAAAAATCCAAAGGTGGGGTGCAGTGTAGGGGTGAGGTTCTTCTGTCCAGAAAGAAGGGCATGGCCTGGGCGTAATTGTGCCTGATGATCTTAAAGCAACTGAACAGATAGAAAAGGTGACTACAAAAGCCAGAAGGATGCTTGGGTGTATAGGGAAAGGAATGGCCAGCAGAGAGGAGGAGGTGATAGTGCCTCTGTATAAGTCTCCAGTGCGACCTCATTTAGAGCATTGTGTGAAATTCTGGAGACCGCATCTTCAAAAGGATATAAGCAGGTTGGAGTTGGTGCAGATATTGGCTACTAAAATGGTTAATGGTCTTCGTTATGAAGCATATGAGGACAGACTTAAAAATCATAATATCTTTAGAGGAAAGGTAGGATAGAGGTGATATGATAGAGATGTTTAAATACCTCCATAGCATAAATGCACAGGAGGAGAGTATCTTCCAAATGAAAGCAAGCTCTGCTACGAGGGGACGAAGGGTGAGGGTTAAAAGGGATAGACTCAGGAGTAATAAACAGAAATATTTCTTTATGGATTCTCTGTCTCTGTAACTACGGATGATATTTCTCTTCTAGGTTTGCAGGATTTTATTGCAATAAGACCCAAAGTTTTTATTCGAGGCTCCTCTTAATCATCTCTGTTTGTTTTTTAACACTAGCGCCAGACAGTTTAGAATCTCTTCATTCTTCCGAATGGATTCTCTGCATCTGCAACAACGAGTGACATTCCTATCCAAGGTTTACAGGATTCTATTGTAGTAAGACCCGAAGTAGCAGTTGACTCCACCCACCGACATGCCCCCTTTTTTCCCGCTCGTATTAGCTTTACTTAACCCATGCGCATGAGCTGGCGTTCCTTAGATTGAATTGTTTGACCAGAAAGGTATGCAGTGCCAGAGCTCCTGGAGCTAGATCTTTGGAGTTTTTTAGAAATACGGCCAACGATTGAGGTATGGGAACCTTACAGCATTTTTAAACAGTGCAGCCAAGATGTTTTTTTTTTAAAGTTTATTCTACAACATTATTAGTTCTGTGAGTAATAATTCCCTGGGTACCACAAATGTCGGTATGTCGGAGTGTTCTGCTTTTCATGTTATTTCTAAGCACTGAGTTATATGAGGATATCGTCAAAGGGTTCTGATTCCACATGTTTTATTTCATTAGTACTACAAGTATTACCTATTTATTACGATTGTGATCCAACATTTTTTATTTTAAAACTGACTCTGCAGGTTTTGAGCCTGCCGTGGGGGCCACGGCTCTCTTCCGGTTTTAGCACACACCACGATGGATTATTTTATATAATGCATAGTGCTTTATTCTATGTTGCTTGGAGATAGCATCTACATTGATTGGTTTAATTTTGGCTCTGTAAGTTTTCGAGTCTGCCGTGAGTGCTACGGCTGTTCTCCGTTTTTAATAAACACCACGATAGATTATTTTATTATTTTATATATAATGCTGTTATAGAGCGTTTCATGCTATGTAGCTTAGAAGACAGCACCAACCTTTTATTTTTACTCATGGGTGCTTAAGTTTTAAAACCTGCCGTTGTCATATGGACAATCTCCCATTTAGCAAGCACTGAGGTATAAATTGCCTTTGGTACGTAACTGTCCAGTGGTATACCTCTTTTCGCTCCTGCTGCTTTCTTCTTTTCTCCAGTCATTATGTCCTTAGTTTTTAATTTTTAATATATATTTTTTACTTATTTATTTGTTATATATTTATTTCTCTTCATTCTGAGTTCTCAATGACGACAGTATATGTATTTTATTTGGATGCCATATTTATTTATTTATTATTTATTTATTTATTTTACATAGCTTGCCTCCGATGGTTTCTTTTAGTTGCTGATCTGTTTTTTAGTTGTATTTATTTGTTCATAGGATTGCACTTTATGATAGATTTTATTGACTAGTAGCATTTATAGCTATTTATTTCTCTGTGCTTTTTTTACATTTAGCTTGACAAATATGTTTTCTTTAGAGGCCACCCTTGATGGGTCTCCTGCAAAGGTACTCCTTGTTTGTCACATTTCTTGTTTACTTTTACTTTTTATCAATTATACTGACTTTGATTTTTAACAGTTATATCTATATAGTATGTTACTATCTCATTGTTTTTACTTTATTATTTATAGTAGCGTATCCATGTTCCCCTTCCTTTTTTATTGGTTCTGTATCATATTTATTATGGTTTTTATTAATTATTTATGATTACTGTATAAGTATGTTTATAGATTTTATGGATTATATTTAGTGTTCTGTTCCATTCACAATATTTTAAGTATATTTGAGTGTTAAATGTTTGTGTTTTCTATGTCTGTAGGATTCTACCAGATCAACCCCTGACGAAGGTTTGCGAAACACGGCCTGTGTCGGGTTGACAAGAGTCTTTGCTTAATAAAGTGTTTTTCCACTTAGATCACGTTTTGGACTGTGTTTTGGTGGTAGAGACGAGGACAGTATCTGCATTCAAAAAAGCATGGGACAAACAGAGGAGCTCTAAAGGATAAAAGGGCATTAGTGTAGTTTATGGAAGGGCAGACTAGATAAGAACATAAGAACATAAGATATGCCATACTGCGTCAGACCAAGGTCCATCAAGCCCAGTATTCTGTTTCCAACAGTGGCCAATCTAGGTCATACGTACCTAGCAGTTTCCCCAAGGGACACAGGTTCCACAATGCTTGTATTGGTTCAAGCATTGATATCCTGGGTCCCTTCTTAATAATGGTTTATGGACCTTTCCTCCAGGAACTTGTCCAAACCTTTTTTAAACCCAGCTACACTAACAGCCTTTACTACATCCTCCGGTAACAAATTCCAGAGTTTGATTACACGTTGAGTGAAAAAATATTTTCTTTTATTAGTCTTAAATAGTTTACCCTGTAGCTTCATTGCATGTCCCCTAGTCTTTCTATATTCTGATAAGGTAAACAATCGATCTACGTTTACCCGTTCCACTCCGTTCATTAATTTATAGACTTCTATCATATCTCCCCTCAGCCGTCTCTTTTCCAGGTTAAAGAGCCCCAACCTTTTTAGCCTTTCTTCATAGGAGTAGCCTTCCATCCCCTTTACCATTTTGGTGGCTCTTCTCTGAACCTTTTCTAAAATCGCTATATCCTTTTTAAGATACGGCGACCAGAATTGCACACAATATTCAAGGTGCGGTCTCACCATGGAACGATATAGAGGCATTATAATATCTTTTGTTTTATTTTCCATTCCTTTCCTTATCATACCTAGCATTCTATTTGCTCTCTTGGCCGCCGCTGCACACTGGGCCGAGGGTTTTAACATGGTATCCACAAGGACGCCTAAATCTTTTTCCTGGGTGGTGGTTCCTAATGTGGAACCTTGCATCGTGTAACCATAGTTTGGGTTGTTCTTCCCTAGGTGCATAACCTTGCACTTCTCCACATTAAATTTCATCTGCCATTTTGATGCCCAGTCTTCCAATTTATCAAGATCCTCTTGCAATTTTCCACAATCCTCCTGGGTTTTAACAACTTTAAATAGTTTTGTGTCATCAGCAAATTTGATAACCTCACTCGTTATTCCACTTTCCAGGTCATTTATGAATATGTCAAAAAGCAGCGGACCCAGCACAGATCCCTGGGGTACACCACTATTCACCTTTCTCCATTGGGAAAATTGGCCATTTAGCCCTACCCTCTGCTTTCTATCTTTTAACCAGTTCCTGATCCACAGTAGTACACTGCCTCCTATCCCATGACTCTTTAGTTTTGCCAAAAGTCTCTCATGAGGGACCTTGTCAAAGGCTTTCTGAAAGTCCAGATACACAATATCAACCGACTCACCTTTGTCCACCTGTTTATTCACTCCTTCAAAAAAACATAACAGATTAGTAAGACAAGATCTTCCTTGTCTAAAGCCATGTTGGCTGTCTCCCATTAGGTCATGACTATCTACATGCTGAGTAAATTTATTCTTTATAATGGTTTCTACCATTTTTCCCGGTACTGATGTCAGGCTCACCGGTCTGTAGTTTCCCGGATCACCCCTCGAACCCTTTTTAAAAATTGGTGTTACATTGGCGATCCTCCAATCTTCAGGTATTAGAGATGATTTTAATGATAGTTCACAGATTACTGATAGCAGGTCTGCAATCTCAAATTTCAGTTCTTTCAACACCCTTGGATGTATACCATCCGGCCCAGGTGATTTGCTACTCTTCAGTTTATCTAATAGTTGTAAGACATCTTCCCGATGTATCGATATTTCCTTCAATTCTTCCACACCTTTAAATACCACTTCAGTCGTGGGTAACATCCCTACATCTTCCTCAGTAAAGACCGAAGCAAAGAATTCATTCAGTCTCTCCGCTATCGCCTTGTCGCCTCTTAGTGCTCCTTTAACCCCTTTATCATCTAATGGACCAACTGACTCTCTCACGGGTTTTTTGCTACGAATGTACTTGAAAAGGTCTTTATTTTGCGTTTTTGCTTCCGCAGCAAGCTTCTTCTCAAATTCTCTCTTTGCCTGCCTTATCAATGCCTTGCATTTGACTTGCCAGTGCTTGTGCTGTTTCCAGGTTTCATCATTTGGCTCTTTTTTCCATTTCTTGAAAGATGATTTTTTGGCAACAACAGCCTCTCTGACCTCACCTTTAAACCATGCTGGCAGTTTTTTGGACTTCCTTCCACTTTTCTTAAAGCGTGGAATACAGCTGGTCTGGGCTTCCAAGATAGTATTTTTCAACAACACCCAAGCTTGATGTACGTCTTTAACCTTTGCAACTGCTCCTTTTAGTTTTTTCTTAACTGTTTTCCTCATTTTATCATAGTCTCCCTTTCGAAAGTTAAAGGGTAGTACTGTGGATTTCCTTACTATCCCTCCTCCACTAATTAAATCAAAGGCGATCATGCTATGATCACTATTGCCAAGTGGCCCCAACACCCTTATCTCTTGCACTACATCTGGTGTTCCACTAAGGACTAGGTCTAATATTGCTTCCCCTCTGGTCGGTTCATGAACCAGCTGCTCCAAGAAGCAGTCATTTATTTCATCTAGGAACTTTATCTCCCTAGCATGTCCTGTTGTGACACTGACCCAGTCGATGCCGGGGTAATTGAAATCACCCATTATTATTACTGCACTGTAACTTTTGCTAGCTTCCTTGATTTCTTTGAGCATTTCATCATCCATTTGTTCATTTTGGCCAGGCGGACGATAGTACACCCCCACTGCCATCGCCTTTCCCTTTTTACATGGAATTTCAATCCATAGAGATTCTACAGCAAATTTTGTTTCTTGCAAAACTTTAATCCTTTCTGACTCAATGCCCTCTCTAACATAGAGTGCAACCCCTCCACCAATTTGATCAGCTCTATCATTTCGATATAGTTTGTACCCAGGTATCACAGTGTCCCACTGGTTGTCCTCCTTCCACCATGTCTCTGATATTCCAATCACATCTAACCTCTCGTTTAGTGCTATATATTCTAACTCTCCCATCTTGTTTTGTAGACTTCTAGCATTTGCATACAAGCATTTTAGAGACTGTATTTTATTCATATTAATTTGGCTATTGGTAGACATGGGTAATTTGGGATCTTTAAGTTCTGTCTGCTCCATACTCGAGGGCATTTGGGCTACTTTACTCTTTTTTGGAACCTCTCTGCTTTTTGTAGTATCCTTCAAGGATACATTCTTCCGAACCATGCGCTCTTGGGCGACTGTCGGCTTTCCCCTATTATCTAGTTTAAAAGCTGCTCTATCTCCTTTTTAAAGGTTAATGCCAGCAGCCTGGTTCCATCCCGGTTAAGGTGAAGCCCATCCCTTCGGAAGAGCCCCTCCTTTCCCCAGAATGTTCCCCAGTTCCTAACAAATCCGAATCCCTCATCTCTGCACCATTGTCTCATCCACGCATTGAGACTCCGGAGCTCTGCCTGCCTTTTGGGTCCTGCGCGTGGAACGGGAAGCATTTCGGAGAACGCTACCCTGGAAGTTCTGGATTTCAACTTCCTACCTAAAAGCCTAAATTTAGCTTCCAGAACCTCCCTACCACATTTAGAAACATGATGGCAGAAAAAGACCATATGGCCTATGTTTCTAAAGGAGGTTCAAGCATACAAGACAACTCAAAGTCCTTCTTCAATCTTCTTCAACAAATGAGACAAAAATGAGCAATTCACCACACTTGGCTTTGGCTTCTGTTACTCAAGGTAAGTTCACAGGTTCCAAACACAGCTCAAGTGTTCCCTTAATTTGCTTCTAACAATGAGGACAAACAACATGCCATAGGAAGCTTCAGTTTTCCATATTTGAAGCAAGCTTATCTGCAGTCTGCTTCTTCATAGGTGCCTCTTTCTCCCTGCGAGATTATGTGCAACACCCTCCTTCTGGCCACTTCTAAGAGGTTTTTTTTTTTTAATCCCTGCTCTGCCTCTTCCACCAAGGCTATGAGCAGCAGTTCCCTCTAGCCACTTCCTGGAAGTTTCAATTCCCTACCCACCTTATACAGCTTCCTGATCAAACTTGACAGGCTTCTGAAGGCTGCAGTTCCCTGAGGCTTCCCTTTCTCTCCTCCTGCTACTCTGACTCTCTGCCTTTTTGTCAAAGGCAACCAGGGTCATGCCCCCCCCCCTCCTCGGCTAATAAGGAATAATCAAATTCCCTTTAGGTGGATGCCCTTGCCCCAGCAATAAGCCTCTTAATATCTGTGAGACTTGCCATGGCTTCCCTCAATATGGGAGCTCCCAGCCCTGAGTTAGAGCTCCCCCTACTGCCTGCTGGGCACAAACCCTGTGCATGCTTTCCAGAACCTCACAATGCCTAGCTTAAGAGCTCCTCCTCCCCTAACTCTTAAAGGGCACTATGCTCCCCTAACCCCGGGGAATATGTGGTGATCCCATGATCACCTCCAAAAGGGGTGTTAATCGCATCACATTGTTGAAGTGACCGCCACCAAGATCAAGAACTTCAGAGGACAGGAACTGAGCTGCTTAAAGGGAGATTTCATGAGCTGCACAAGAACCACAGTGAGATCCCAAGACACTGCAGGAGGTCTGTAGGAAGGCTTCAAGAGAAGCAACTCAAACATAAAGCGAACTAAAGGCTGTACCTAGATGGACTTTCCTTCCATATCTCGATAAGCTACAATTGCACTCGAGTCCAGACTCGGAGAGATGTAGGAGATATTCAAGCAGTTTTTCTGTGGAACAGACAAAAGGATCTAGGGGCTGGCCCTCAAACCAGACAGCAAACCTCTTCCATTTACAAGTGTAAGACTTTCTAATAGAGGCCCTCCTGGAGGCCAGAAAGACTTTGACCACCCCATCAGGAGGTTAAGCTCCAGTAACACTAGCCTCTCATCATCCACGCTGTGAGGGCCAAGATCAGATGTTGGAGTACAATATCATCCCGACATCCTGCAATATCACATCTGGTGCATGGCCAAGTCGGAGCGGCTCTAAACTGGAGAGGTGCAGCAGGAGGGGAAACCAAGGCTATCTGGGACAGAAAGGAGCGATGAGAATCGTTGTGCCCCAGTGTGTTCTGAGTTTCAGAAAGTTCTTCGGAATGAGAGATATTAGAGGATATGCATACAGAAGATCATCCATCCAATGTAAGAGGAAAGCATCTGATGCTAGTATGCTGCGTGATCTTAATCTGGACCATAACCAATCCACTTGGGAATTGTACAGGGCCGCGAACAGATCTATTGAGGGAGTGTCCCACTCCCGAAAGATGCGAGATGCAACCTCTGTCTAGTGTCCACTCGTGTTGTTAGAGGACTCGACTCAGCCTGTCTGCCAGAGTGTTTTGTTCACCTGGCAGAAATGTGGCTCTCAAGTCCATCCTGTGTGTAATGGCAAACTTTCACAACCTGACTGCTTCCCAGCACAGGAGGTATGTGCCCATTCCTTCCTGCTTGTTGATGTAGAACATGGCGACCTGATTGTCGGTCTGAACTAGAAAAATTTGGTTGGACAGTTTATCTCGGAAAGCCTTTAGAGCATTTGCTATAGTTCTTAACTCCAAGAAATTTATCTAGTGGAGACTTTCTTGGATGGACCAATTGCCCTGGGTGTGTAGCCCATCGAGATGAGCTCCCCACCCCAGTTTGGATGTGTCTGACATCAGAACCTTTTGGGGTGGAGCAATTTGGAAAGAAAGACCTTTGAAAAAAGGTCTGTCCACCAATGCAATGACTGAACGTGAGGGACAGTAACCAACAGATGATCCCTGAGGCGACACATGGCCTGGGTCCACAGAGTCCACTAAGCCTGTCTCATCTGGAGGCGTGCCAAGGGTGTGACATGCACTGTAGAGGCCATGGGTCCAGAATGATTAACATCCTACAAGCCGATACCTGCTGACTCAGTTGTGTTTCTCACACTAGTGCTATCAATCTGTGAAGCCAGTTGTGTGGAATAAAGGCTCTCGCCTGAGACGTACTGAGCAGGGCTCCTATGAACTTCAATTATTGGGTAGCTGCAGGTGGGATTTAGGGTAATTGGCAACGAACCCTAGTAGCTTTAACACCCGAATGGTCATCTGTGTTGATTCTTGAACTTCCTCCGGCATGGTAGCCTTGATCAGCCAATCGTCCAGATAGGGGAAGACAAACACTCCCAGTGTCCGGAAGTACACAGCTACCACCATGAGGCATTTTGTGAACACACAAGGAGTGAAAGCTAGGCCAAAATGCAATACTCTGTTCTGGAACTGTTGATCCCCCAGGACGAATCTGAGATACTTCCTGTGAGCGGGATGTACCTGTATGTTGTTATACATATCCTTTAGATCCAAGAAGCACAGCCAATCTCTGTTTTGCAGGTGAAAAAGCAGGGCGCTGAACTTTTCTCTTGCAAATTACTTGATCAGATCTCTGTGGTCTAGGATGAGAGAGTATCTCCCCATTTTTGGGGGGACAGTACTTGAGATAAAATCCATGACCTCTTTGCTTTGGTGGCATGAGTTTGTTCATAAGATTTGATAAGAGGGTGGTGATTTCTCTCTGAAACAGTTCCTGATGCAAAGGGTCAAGACAATGCAGCCTCAAAGACAATTTGGTGGCAGTTCCAATAAGTGTCATTTGTAACCATTCTGGATGATTTCTAGGACTCATGAGTCTGAGGTTATGAGAGGCTACCTGTGTGCAGAGTGAGCCATCCTCTGACCGGATGGTTCACACTTGGGAGTCAATGGGAAGAGTGGCTATGCCCCCCCCCAGTTTGGGCTGAGAAGCCAGCTAGGCCTTCTGAGGCTTTTCCTGATGCTGCTGTTGGTGAGGGGACTGTTTGGGCTGGGAGGTCTAGGGCCCAGGGAATTACCTATGCCTACAAGAGTAGTAGGTCTGGCTCCCATCCTGGTATCACCTCCAGAAGGAGGCATACCCCTGGAGAGTCTAGTGAGAGTGACATACTGCTTATCTATGAAGCCAGCTTTCTCCTCGACCTGCTCGCCGAAGAGATTCTCTCTCCAGAACAGGACATCCACCAGCTTGTTCTGCATGGATTGCTCTAGAGCCGATGACTATAGTGAGGCGAGTAGGGGTGCCAATGTTTATGGCAGCAATGTGTACATCTCTAGGAACGGCTGCATGGTAGCCGATGTCTATGTAGCTGATGTTGAGACCCTGGCCTGCTGCTTCACTAGCAGTGACATGATGTGTTCCTCAAGCACTTGCAGAAGGCGCTTCTCCATGGCTGTCGATTCTGGAGGCTGTGGGGCCTGAGCAACTTTGACTGATGTACCTGGTATTTGTACAGGGATATCTGCGACTGGGTCTCAGCTTTTGATGCTCCTCCAATGTCCTGAAGGATGAGCTCTTCTCCCTTCAGGGCACCTTCAAGGGGTGCTCACATGGATCCCTATTGCTCTCAATGCCATGCCTCTATGGGCTCTGAGGCAAATGCACCAGAGTCTATACCTTACGATCAACGCGGTCACTCCTCAACATCAAAGAAAATGAAGCTGAATCCTTCCTTGTCTTCGAATGGAGATCGATCGATGGTCAATGCTCCGGGCACTAGGGTTGTTCAGCTCCAATTGAGCTCAAGAGCGCCTCAATGTCGATACACTGCTAGCATCCAATGCTGCCTTGGAAGCCATAGAGACCGATGCCAAAGGTGATGGATCAGAACTGTGAGCACCAAAAAGTGATTTGTGCCTCTTCTCATGTCTCTTTATTGTCATCGGCAAACACAAATTACAAGAAGGCGGCAGATGATCGTGTCCCAAGCAATGCAAGCACCAATATGGGTATTCATGGTGGATATGGTCCTAGAGCATTTGGAACACTTCTTAAACCTGCTGGTGGGTTTCAGGAACATGTCATCTGGAAAAATAGCGGCAGTGAAGTCAAACGGCTCAATCATGAAGACCAAGGCCCAGTCCGAGCAACGGCACCAGAGGGGCCAACACCACAGCAAGAATAAAAACACACAAACAGAGGAAGGAAAAGTAAAGGGAGAAAAGAATCACAATTGCAAGCAACTAGACTGAAAACCCAAAGCGAAAAAATCCCAATATGGGAAAAAAAGAAGTTTACCAAATGGAGGATGTCTGGAATGTGTCCACGGGGCTCCACGGAAAACTAAAGACAGAGGCATCACGGTGCTGCGGCAACAGGAGGGAAGGAGGCGCGCAGGCACGATGGAGCCTTCCAAAAGCTTCCAATAGAAGCCGGGGAACGTTCCCATGCAGGGCTCCATCAGGGACGTCACCCATATGTGAGGACTCATTCCTGCTTGTCCAAGGAGAATGAAAGCTTTTCTCAGCCTTTAATGTTTGCCTTAATCTTGATGTGTCCTATTTTTGATTACTTGTTTTCATTCACATTTTTGAGTGTTTGATGTAACCTGTCTAGAGTGCTGTGATGTTTAGATAAGAAATAAGTTCTAATAAATATATAAAGATACATTTATATAGGACGAAGAGATCAAATTTGAGATGTCCAGGTCACCATGTTTACAACTGTGCCAGTATTTTAGAAACGGCTCTCAAACACGGAGCTGTTTCTAAATTACACATTCAAGGACTCTGGGAAAAGTGATCTCGGAAAGATACAAATGGAAATATCGACAGTGGAAACACAGTAACCCATGGGCAAAAAGTACTGGCATTTCACAATGAGCATGTGTGAATGTTGGCACCTACATGTGTATCTGGGCCATTTTCCAAATGTACGAGGTGCAGATGCTCTTAATTGCAGAGAATACTCTTGCTCCCATTTCAATTGGGAGAGGGAAGTAAACATTGGAGGGGGTATGCCCTTAATTTGTCCTATAAAGAGTTGGACCAAAAGGAGCATTTTCTAAATCTTTCTGTGCCAGGAAGCAAGTATAAGTTTAGAGATGGATGATTTTGAGCTTACACATGCATACCTTATATGAAATGATGGATACTTATGTCTATATTTGTCCTGCCCAGGACATGCCCCATCTACTTTGGATGCCGGTGCAGTCAGTCATTCACATTTAAATTTCACCCTTTCTAAAATGGCCATTTACATGTGGCCATGATTTACACATATATATGGCTGCACATATAAATCATGAATAGAGCTTCTGAAATAACCCCATAATAAATAAAATAGAGAATATACAGCTCGTTTCATATCACTGTTGAAGTGAATCATCAGGTTTATTTTGCCTTCCTCTCACTCAACTTTATTCAACATGAAAACACATTTGGTAACTGTATTTCACTAATGGTGCATGATCGTAAATGAACCAGGTACTCATGTTCCATAGCCAAAGATAGTGCCAGGAATGTTTTGACTTTAGCTATGCAGGAGACCTCTTGTGTTAAAAATGTTGGGCCAATATTAGAAATATAGAAACATGACAGCAGAAAAAGTCCACATGGCCTTTCTAGTCTGCCCTTCCATATCAACTACAATAGTCCCCTTTTTACCTTTAGAGATCCTCTCTGTCCCATGTATTTTTTAATTCAGATACTGTCCTCGTGTCCACCACCTCCACTGGGAGACCATTCCATGCATCTACAACTCTTTCCGCAAAGAAATATTTCTACATATTACTCCTGAGTGTATCCCATTTCACTCTTATCCTATGTCCCCACATAGCAAAGCTTGCCTTCAATTTATGCCACAGAGGTATATAAATGTTTCTAGCATATCGCCCCATCCCGCCTTTCCTCTAAAGTATACATATTAAGATCCTTAAGTCTGTCCTCATATGCTACATAACGAAAATCACTAACCATTTTGGTAGCCACCCTCTGCACCAACTCCAACCTACCTATATCCTTTTGAAGGTGTGGTCTCCAGAACTGCACACAATACTCCAAATGAGGTCACACCATAGACTTATACAGAAGCATTATCACCTCCTTTTTTCTGCTGGCCATTCCTCTCCCTATCTTTCTGGCTTTCGCAGTCGTCTTTTTTACGTGTTTACTTTAAGATCGTCAAACACAATTACGCCCTGCTCCTGCTCTTCTTTCATGGACAGAAGCACTTCACCTCCTACACTATACTGCTCCTTTGGATTTTTGCAGCCCAAATGCATGACCCTGCATTTTTTAGCATTAAATTTCAGCTGCCAAATTCCATACCATTCTCCAAGCTTAACTAGATCCCTCCTCATGTTATCTACTCTTTCCTGGGTGTCTACTCTATTGCAGATTTTGGTATCATCCGCAAAAGTACTTGGACTTACCTGCTAATTGTTGTTCCATGAAGAAGTCCAGTCCAGTCCCGCACCTCTGGGTAGTGTACCTCTTCCAACAGCTTGGAGACTGAGCATTAGGGTGGTCCACTGCCATAGGGGAAAAATAGTAGGAATTTCTTTGCTCCCTGGCCTGATTCGGGTTCCATTTATGTAGAAAACAATGTGTGCAAAGTTTGAAGCCAATCAAATAATATTTAGGGGTGGCTCAAGGTCCCTATCTATCAGGCCCCTGGATCCCACCCAGTGTTCGTCAGACCACTGGGTATTATCCGCTCATAGACGGGGGTATCATGCTTGCCAAGCACTCAATGTGGTCCAGATGCTAGTAAGGACTTTGACGATGTGGGGAACATCTTACGGTGTTGCGAGACAACACCCAGAAGGAACTGGAGTTACTCTTCTTTTGTGGTGTGTCGGCCGTTGAACTCCTCAATGAGTTTGACCCCTCGCTCAGCCACATCGTTGATCACTGGAAGATTTTTTACTTTCTTCAGACCGTCTTTGAATGATGCATTCTCTTCCCAGTCTTCTGGGTCTGCATTAAGAAAATCACTGTTGATGTCGAGGTGTTTCAGGAAACGGATTGACTTGCGAGTTGCAAAAGATTCAAGTGGTGGAATCATGGAACTTTTCAATTCGACCCGCTTTGGGGGATCTTTGTCTTCATCATCATCCTCATCGCTTTCATCTGATTCTGCCGGGATCATGGCCGACACTATGGCCCGCTTTGTCGGTGCTGAAACAGCTTCATCGAACAGTGACAGTGCCACAAGCTCCTCTGACACATACCACAGATGCTGTTGCAGTTTGTCTCTGGCCGCTCTTCCAACACGGTCATTGTGGTAAGAGTGTAGTTTCTTCAGCATCTCCAAATCTGTTCGAGGAGCAACTGCGGCATCAGGGGCAGAAAACCAGGCTTCCACATGAATCAGGATGGAGAAAATGCTCACATCACGAACACAGGACTCCTCCCGTTGGGTAAGATCTTTGAGTTGTCCTCGGAACATCCAAATCTTGAGACAGTACAAGACTTTTGCCATCCATCTGGCACGATGGAAAGCTCCGGGTTTCTTGAAATTGAAACTAGGAAGATTCCCTCCAAGGCAGACAATCGTTAACTCCAAGAATTCCAGGTAATCATCTCGGTGATTGCCCTGTGCCAACTTGGATTCCACAAACTTCATGATGTGATCCCTGTCAGGTTGCAGCACCTCCAAGTCTTTTCCAGTTTGATAGTTGGACTTGTCAAGGGAGCCCCAATTCTTTTGGAACTGGCAAAAGAGTTGGACATCGGGACCCGATGAAGCTCCAGAGCATGTAGAGAATACTGCACCAAGAATTATTTCGTAAATGTGATGGCGGCATGCCAAATGAAGGACTGTGTGACGGAGTCTCTGTTCTAGAAGAATGCACGCTTCTGATCGACGTCCCGTGTTCGATGCAGTTGAATCAAAGCAGAGGCCTGCAACCTTTTCATCCCAACACCATTCCTGTAACAGTTCACAAACTGCTGCAGCTTGATTCTCGCCCGTTCCTGATGTCAGTTTTGGTACACCAAGAAGTTGTGTTTCTCCAGTGGAGACAGCCGTTATCAAAACTGGAAGGCGGTCAACGGATGTGGTTGAACAGAGGAGAGATGGCAATTTTTATTTTTTTATTTAACATCTTTTATATACCGCTCTATTTATAATCAGCGCGGTTTACATAGAACAAGAAAACATCAGATAAGGTACATGTTATCTGTTTTTTACATAGAACAAGGAACTTGCTATCCCAATGCACAATGCATGTTTTGCCTTCGGCTTTGAATGCGTTGTGCAGGTCCGTCCATTGTTGCTGACGGTGCTTTTCTCTATGGCGCTTGACGCTGGAGCGGCTGATATTGAGCTCCCCAGGATAATGTCCCAGACTTCTGGCGGTTTCAGCTACCACAAACAGAGCATTGCGATCCGTTGTCCCTGTCCGATCCAGGGCTGCTGTAAGCTCTGGGGTCCAGACATTGTTAGGTCGAAACTGCTTCGTTTGTGGAGTTGCTTTCTTCTGTCCGTTATCTGAATCCGCAGATGTTGACGAGTCTTCACCTGACTCTGCTGAGGAAGAAGATCCTTCCAGCTGAACTTGGCTTGTAGTTGCCTCGGCTTCGGCAACATGTTTTTGTCTGCGCCTTTTCAGTTCTTCTCACTGTTGCGATCTTGCTTCCGTGTTGGCCCGTTTCTTGTCCATCGCGCACATTGAGCCGCGGCGCCCTGGTTCTCGTTGCGCTATTAAGAATTCTTTGTCTTCTTGAATATGAATTAAAGACATTGCATTGGCATGCGCCACATCAAATAGGTTTTTCATTGCAACCTGGAATTCTTTTTTTATTTGCCTCTTGTTTCCCTCCTCTCCCTTTGTTTTTCTTCAAAAGTTTCCACTGATTGAACAATTTCTTTACTTTTTCTTGAATTTTGTCATTTCTTTGAACAGGAAGCCTGGCCTTTTCCCAGTAAGCTTCTACTTCACTTGTTACAATAGATGCACTTTCACTAACACCTTTGTTTAATGTCATATGGTGATGTAAAAATACACTTAACACTTGCTCCTTGCTGGGGAGCTTGGCCCCCAGAATTGTGGTGGACATTTCTTCAATGAGATAAAAAACACGTTTTTTCGCCATCTGAAAAGAATAAAGATACAAAGATAATAGTACAATGTCTTTGCCACCTCTCAGAGACGAGATTAGTTCAAATATGACGCAATCAAATGTAATCAGCGTGGAACTGAGTGGATGATACAAGATGATGCAACATTTTGACATCTGCTCCCAGGGGGAAATCTCAAGACTTGTTTAGCCACCCTTAAATATTATTTGATTGGCTTCAAACTTTGCACACAGTGTTTTCTACCTAAATGGAACCAGAATCAGGCCAGGGAGCAAAGGAATTCAGGAATTCATTTTTATGGACCACCCTACTGAGCGTTATCTTTTGATGACACCAATCTACTTATATAGCTGGCACCACCCACCAGCACCAGTAACCTACTGACAAAGCAGACTCACGGGAGAAACAAATAAGTAGTTAACAATGATGCAGCCACTGCACCAAGCTACCTTGACGACGGATGCGTCCAAGTCAGGTTGGGGGGCTCATACAGACAATCTCTCCACTCAAGGTCTCTGGACCCAACAGGAGACTTGTCTTTACATAAATCTACTGGAACTCAGAGCCATTTTCTACGCTCTTCGAGTTTTTCAGGACCATCTGTGCTACACGATAGTTCTTGTCCAGATGGACAATCAGGTAACCATGTTCTATGTGAACAAGCAGGGTGCAACAGGCTCTCAGGTGTTGTGCAATGAAGCTCTGCATCTCTGGTCCTTCGTAAGAGGCCTTCAGATTCACCTACTGGCTGTGTATCTCCCAGGCACACAGAATCTCCTGGCAGACAAACTCAGTCGAGTGCTGCTGCCACACGAGAGGTCTCTTTATTCAGAACAGATTGCTGAAATCTTTCAAATCTGGAGAATCCCAGAAATAGACCTATGTGCAAGTCCTCAGAATGCCAAAATTCCACGATTCTGTTCCAGAATTCCGGTTCGGAACAGTCAGGCAATGGATGCTTTCCACCTTCACTGGAGTCAGGACTTCCTATATGCCTACCCACCCATTCCCCTCATTCCTAAGACTCTGTTCAAACTCCAGAGAGATAGGGCCCATATGATCCTCATAGCCCCACGCTAGCCACAACAGACATGGTATCCACTGCTTCTACATCTCTCTCAAGCCAGGCCTCTGGATTTGGGGTGTGCTCCAGATCTTCTATCCCAGGAGAACGGGACGCTTTTTCACCCGAATCCTTAGTCTTTACACCTCACGGCATGGTTGCTGAGAGCTTAGAATTCCAGGATGTCAGCCTCTCTCAACAGGTTAAAAATATCCTTTTAGCCTCAAGGAAACCTTCCACAAGGCAGGCCTATGCCTTCAAGTGGAAAAGTTTCTCTATCTGGTGTTCAAATAAGGAACTTAATCCTATTTCAGTTCCAGTAGAGGCGTTACTGGAGTATCTCCTCCACCTTTCATGTTCTAGTCTCAAGACTAATTCAGTAAGAGTCCACTTTAGTGCCATTGCGGCTTTCCACAAGCCCTTTGGTGGACAACCTGTCTCCTCTCAGCTGCTTGTAGCGCAGTTTATGAGGGGTCTATTCTTAACTAAGCCTCCCATTAAGCCACCACACAGGCATGGGATTTAAATCTTGTCCTCGGACAGCTCATGAGGCCCGTACTCCACTGAAACCCACTCTTCTTGAATCATCTGCTTGACCACTCTGTGTACCAGAAACACCTGCTGTGGCATCCGTCGTCAAGGTAGCTTGGTGCAGTGGCTGCTGAAATGATGACCCTAGGGGAAGGTTTTCTAGTGTTTGCCACCACTGAAGGGACAAAATGAGGTGTGCAGAGTTTCTGATTTTGTCCCCCAGATGACCTGACGCCTGTGTCCACTGAGAGGCTAAGGTCCACTGGGCTGCTCACATGTGTAGGCGAGCATAGGGGACCACATGTACAATGGGCACCATATGCCCCAGCAACTTAAGCATTCCTTGAGCAGTATTTCTAGAGGAAGGATGACTAGGTTCTCTAGGAAGGAGTCAAAGACCTTGCGGAGGCTGTATCTGCTGAGCTGGTTGAGCTTTGGAGACTTGAGCCTTTCTTTGTTGTTTCGGCTGCTACTGCCCCTTCTGGGGAGCATGGATTGGACAGTGGACAGTTTGGGTGTAAGAAGAATAGAATTTCTTTTTCTTGTTGAAAAAGGGTTTCTTAACTGTCTTTTTCTTAGCTGGGTTTGCAGTGGTCCTGGACAGACTATTTAAGGTAGTGTTCTCGGACTCAAACTGAGAAGCTTTATCCTGCCAGTCCTTGCCAAAGAGGTTTTCTCCTGTGCAAGGAATATTCCCCAGCTTATCTTGCACCCACTGCTCTTAATCAGATGCTTGTAACCAAGCAATCCGACGTGCACCAATAGAAATAGCAGAGGTTCTGCTAATGCATTTGAAACAATCAAAGGTTGCCCTATTCATGAACTTAGAAACATTTTAGGCATGCTTAACAAGAGTAAGGAAATCAGCCCTCTTGTCATCAGGGAGAAGAGAAGCCATGAGTTCCAAATCCTTAGTAACTTCTCGAAGAAACATACCCATGTAGAATATGTAAGAACTTATTCTGGCCGACAGCACAGAGGCCTGAAAGCACTCGCCTCACGATCCAGCGCATTGCCAATTCCACAACCATGGAATGGTGTGGTAACTGCGTTTTTTGGAACCCAGGACACTGTGGTACCCAGTACATTGCTTCGAGTCTTCGAGAATGTGGAGACACCATTAAGGATGTTTCCCACATTCTGAGAATGAGATCATGCAAAATCTGGTGTATGGGAAGGGTTGCTCCTTAGGGGCTGCTGGATACTGAAGAATTTCAAAGTTCTTCAGCTCTCAGTTCCTTCTCGGGGATCATGGTGATCAAGAGGCCCCGAGCCACATCCCGTATAAAGTCTTGAAAAGACATGTCCTCCGAAGGAGACAGCCGACGTTGTGGTGAAGGAGAGGGATCCTCCGGAAGAACTGCTTCAGTATCAATGGATTCACCAAAATCATCGGAATCGGAAGACTCAAAGTATCGATGGGCCAGGTGCTCTCATACTGCCTGTCGATGGTATCGAAGACTGCGCTCATTGGCTAGGATGTGTTGATCTATGGAGCCTGCCAATGTCTGGGTGTCGGTACGGGCGGAGCGGGCCACGACTCCAGAACATAGCACCAAGAGCTCTCCGGAGGTAGACGCCTCAGGAACATCTTGGGACCCCATTAATGCTTTGGAGGGAAGGACCTCCCACCAGGGTTGTTTGGCCGGTGTATTCTCCTCGAGGGCAATGCTAGAAGCATCTCGATGCTTAGAAGGAGATCTACCCTTTGAAGAACAACCGGTCTTTGAAGAAGACCTGGGTTTGGTTACCTGAGATCCATGGGAGGAAGATGAAGCCCTGTACGATGTCGATGCAATGGACATTGCATCCGAGGCAAAAAGGGTGCCGAGTTTCGCAGCTCTATTCTGCAGGCCCCTCTTTGTCATCTTTCTACAGAAGAGACACTCCGATGGAGAATGGTCTGAGCCCAAATATTTAAGACACCAGTCATGGGTGTTGGTAGCAGAAATGGAACCGCCACATTTTGAACATTTTTTGAAACCACTAGCTGGTTTCTCCATTTTGAAAGAAAACAGGGCCTAGTGCCCAAAATGGCGCCAAAGCATCAAGAGGGGACAGACCCTCAAGAAAAGCTTTTTTTTTTTTTTTTTTTTTTTTAGAAAAAAGAAGAAAATAAAGAAGACACCGGTGGTACTGGTGTAGGCGTCGACGGGAAGGCCAACGCGACCACAAAAAAGAAAATTTTCTGCGGTGACAGGAGTTGCTGCCTGTCGGCTCCACGGAAAATGAAAAACTGAAGAGGGAGAGTTGGAAAGACGGGAAGGCAGCAGCGCAGGCGCGGTGGGATGCTCCCAAAAGTTTTCCTATAGGACGCTGGGGAGCGTTCCTGCATGGGCTCCGTCAGTGCCGACAATACCCATATGTGAAGACTACATTCCTGCTTGTTCCTGGAGATAGAGAGCTACCCAGAGCTCCAGTCAGAAACAGGGGGTCCTCTCATTCAGTATACCAGTCAGGTGGTTGCCCCCAAGAATAAATAAAGCAATATATTCCCAGGCTAGATAATCTTTTGGAAAAAACAAAACAAAAACTTGCCATGCTGTTTATAAGCATCAAAAATTGAAGAAGTTCAATTATGCAGACTGAGAATCTAATATAAAAAAACATACAGACTCCTGATGCTGCGCACAGGACTGGCATGGTATTAAATCTAAATATATATTCTACAAAACCAAAAGGAGACGCGAGATGATCACACATCAAGGAGCAACATGAAAAAGCGAGAACTACAGCTAATTTTATTTTGGTGTTATAAACTGCACTGTAGTTCTCGCTTTTTAGTTTTGAATATATAAAAGCACATTTTAGAAAGGCCATTTACGTGGTTACTGCGACATCCAATTGAAAACGTCTGCAAATGTATGTCAATTTTAGAAGAGAGGGTGGGCACGTGCAAGTCAGATGTAAAATTTACATATCTCCATGTCTCACCGTGGATGTGTGTTTTAAATCAAAGAAAGAAACACAAGAACCCATGGGGGTGGGCATCCATGTGCAGAGGAAGATAGAACAACAGGTATAAGTGCCGTCATTTCAGAAAGCACGCGTGTACGTGTCGGCACTTCCACCCGTATCCTGTCATATGGAAAGCTAGACATCCAGCGCTCTTAATCACTTACAGAGGATTTGGTGTTTGTTCAACATGTGAGGGGGGAAATAAACATTGGTGGATTAAAGGGAATAGCCGTGTCCAGTATTCCCCCCACTCCTAGGGTTGCCAACTGACTCCAGATGCGCCCGTCAGGCTTGATCCAGTCCTGGAGTGACCCCATTGCATGCAGGGACTTGTAGTCTTGCTTTTCTTATGGAGTACAATGGAGAAATCGGAACTACATGTCCCTGCATGCAATGGGGTAAACCCAGGACTGGATCAAGCCTGTCGGGTGCATCTGGAGCCAGTTGGCAACCCTACCCACTCCTCTCCCTCACCCCATGTCCAGCATCTCCGTTCTCCCCACTCCATGTCCAGCATCTACCTCCCCCCCATGCCCCACCCTGTGTTCCGCATTTCTTCTCTCTCTTTCTCTCTCCCCACACACCATGCCAGCAATCATCTCTCTCTCTCTCTCTCTCCCTTCACACTGTGTCCAGCATCTGCCCTCTACCCTCCCCCTCCCCACTCCGTGTTTGGCATATTAGAAATGTAAAAAACAGCTGCCTGAAATAGTGTAGGGCCCCAAAAATAGTTAAACTATGCACAAGTTGGGGAACAGCACTTGGACTTCTTCCCTGGCCCTCTCCCAAGTAGTCCAGCATTTCTCCTTCACTACCCGCCTCTTCCCCTGCCCCCACTGTGCCCATTTGCTCGGGAGCTGCAGCAGTAAATAATCTGTGTGCAGCGGCAGGCCTTAGAGCACTGAAATACCCTCTAGGCCAGTGTTTCCCAACCCAGTCCTACGGGGCACACCGGCCAGTCAGGTTTTCGGGATATCCCTAATGACTATGCATGAGATATATATGCATTAGAGATATCCTGCCAACCTGACTGGTTTGTGGCCCTCCAGGGCTGGATTTGGAGACCCCTGCCTTATACCTCTGTCATTTAAGATTGTGAGTGGGCAAGGTGCAGATGTCCTAGACATCGAAAGGGTATATAGAATGTGACACATTCCTCCTCGATTCTCACCACCACCAAAAAGTTGTCTAATAGACAATATTTTGGTGGTGGTGAGAATTGAGGAGGAATGTGTCACATTCTATATACCCTTTCGATGTCTAGGACATCTGCACCTTGCCCACTCACAATCTTAAATGACAGAGGTGTAAGGCAGGGGTCTCCAAATCCAGCCCTGGAGGGCCACAAACCAGTCAGGTTGGCAGGATATCTCTAATGCATATATATCTCATGCATAGTCATTAGGGATATCCCGAAAACCTGACTGGCCGGTGTGCCCCGTAGGACTGGGTTGGGAAACACTGCTCTAGGCCTACTCTGTCCTTGCCTCCTCCAACAAGAAGTTTGCATCAGGGAGGTGGAAGCAGGGGTCTTGAGCACAAGCGATGCCTCTAAGGCCTGCCGCCATGCTGCGTTTACGTAAGATGCAGCTGCGAATCAAAAGGAGAATGAAGGTAGGACAGGGACGGTGGGAAATAAAAGCGGAGTGGAGTTGAGATCTTGGATACAATGGGGGGAGGAGATATGGAAGAAGACATGCTGGATTACTGATGGAGGGATCAGGGAGGGGGAAAAATAGAAAAAGGAGATAGTGGAGACCTGGGTGAGGGAGGGATAGGGAAGAGGAGAGATGCTGGGCATGATGAGGGGAACGTAAGTCAGATAAGGTAGGGATGTTGCACTTGGGGGGGGTAGGGAGAGATGCTGCGGGGGGGGGGGTACATGGCTGAGGGTTCACCTCGGTCGTTGCATATTCTTAGCCCAGCTCTGGCCTCACTGGGTTCTCTACCAAAGGAAGCACGTTTCTGCAGCAGGAGAGAAGAGACGTATTTTATTTTGGCTACAGCATTCCCCAACACCACCTTGTGAGGCTGCCGCAGTAGTTGATTCCTGGATCCATATTACCAGAGGATCCATCATGACTGTGTGGTTATTTTCAGTAACTTTAGCAGGTGCAAGAATCTTTCATCTTGTTCCACTTAATTTTAGTTACAGCATCGGAGTATAAGCTTAGGGCGAAACAGAAGTCTGAGTAAGAGTCATATCCAGGGGAAAGAGAAGGGAGTTTCCTCATTCTAATTCTAGAAGGAGCATGGCCACCACAAGGGCCCCCAACAACCTTGGCCTTGTACCGCTCCCTTGTCCAACTATCTTCCTTTCCTCTTCCCTCCCCTAGGTGGTAAGCACCTCCCATCCTGTTCCACCTCTGCCGGCCCAACCGCTGAAAAAAAATGGAGTACTTTGCAGAACATAAGCACAGGCCCATGATCAAGCACTGTCATGTCCCACCCCCTCCCTCCACTGCAGACTTCCTGTTGGAGGGGAAAGATGTGGCAGCAATTTAGCGCAGACTTGCACTGAAAGGGCTCACATTGCATTGAGAACAGTAAAGAAGTGCTAACTGGTATTCACTGTGAGAGGAGGAAGAACTACCACTAACAAAGTTCACCCAGAGGAGAAAGGTAAAGGAGGTAACAGCAAGATACAAAGGAGGAGAGGAATGAAAGCTGACTTCATGAGCAAGCAGAGGATCCTAGGTATCAGGGACGGCCCCAGAATTGGTTCAAGGTGTTGACCCCCTAGGCAAATCTTAAGTTTATGCCCCCCAGCTGTCAGAATTTATTGCTTAGCTTTGAATGCCCTGCTCTTTGCCACACACACAGACACACCAGAAGCTGCCGCCCTAGGCAGCTGCCTAGTTTGCTTGATAGTTGGGCCGGCCCTGCAAGGTATGGAAGGGGGAACTAACCCACAAGTAGGAGTTGCCCATTCAGAGCCAGCTGGAAACCCAAGCACCATGGAAGGCACTGATAACCAGTTAAATATTTCAAGGAATTACAGACACTGCTTGCTGGTGTAGAGAACCACATCTGGTGTTATACTGTCATTGCATCAATTTTAACAGTAAAGTTAGGCTGGAACACTACTGATGAACTAGACTGTTATCTATTGTCTAACCAAAGCTATGGTTTGCACGTTCCATACCTGGGTCCACTCCCTCCTTTACCCCCAGAGAACACTAATTGTGAGAGAAGGGAGAAAGATATGGCCCAGTACTGAGTGTGGCCCTGCACAATAAAGACAGGACATACCATCAATTACCACCACGAAAGTCCATTGAGGGTAATCAACTCTTCAGAGAAAAGCACAACCATGTAATTACAGAAACAGAGGACCTGTGGGTTTTGTTCTGGGGTTGTTGTTTTTAAGAGTTTTAGATAATCCTCAAAAAAATGAAGCTTGAGTAGAAATGGGTTCCAAAAAATGTGACATTAAGTGGGTGATTTTAGTAGAAGCTGCAGAAAGTTACACCCGATCTACACACGTCAGTCACGCACTTTTAATGCTTCATGCACATAGATGGGCCTTTACATGTATACTTTATCCATCACTACTACTAATCTGCAAGTGCGCCTGTAAGCCATATGGTGCATACTTTCACTGTAGGCATGTACATGGGCAGAGCTTGGGCAAAGCATGGGTAAAGCACAGTTACTTACCTGTAACAGGTGATCTCTGGGAACAGCACGAATTAGTCCTCACATATGGGTACGTCGGAACCGACGGAGCCTGCGCGGGAAAGCTCCCCAGTTTCCCAGAAATGAAGCTTTTGGGGCCTCCCACTGCACATGTGCGCTGCCTTCCCGCCTTCCTGACCAGCTCTCCTCAGTTCGAGTTTATAGCTGAGACAATAGAGAGAGGAAAGGAAGATAGATAGAAGATACAACTCCTAGGGGAGGTGGGTGGGTTGTGAGGACTAATTCCTGCTGTTCCCAGAGATCACCTGTTACAGGTAAGTAACTGTGCTATCTCCAGGAACAAGCAGGAATAAGTCCTCACATATGGGGACTCCCTAGCTAAGATGCCTGGGAGATCCCCTTCCAAGGGTTCGCCATCTTCGTATGGATCTCAGGCATCCATCCTGGGAAGGTGGGCAGGAGCTGTTCAAGTATGGAACAGGTGTTTGAGGACAGCCTGACCAAACAAGGCATCCCGGCGGGAGTCCTTGTCCAAACAGTAATGGGCTGTGAAGGTATGAACCGAGGCCCAGGTGGCGGCTCGACAGATCTGATCTATGGATACAGAGTGAAGATGAGCCATAGAAGTGGCCATGGCTCTCACATTGTGAGCTGTGACATGGCCTTCCAGAGAAATGTTTTTACTCTGGTAAGCAAAGGAAATACACTGAGCAATCCAATTGGAAAGTGTACGTTTGGAGACTGGAAGTCCCAAATGAGAAGGATCAAAAGCCACAAAAAGTTGGGAAGACTTTCGATGTGGCTGAGTCCTGTTGAGGTAAAAGGCAAGAGCTCTTTTACAATCTAGAGTATGAAGGTTCCTCTCTGCACTGGATGCATGAGGAGCCGGGAAAAAGACAGGTAGATATACCTCTTGATTAAGATGAAAAGGCGAGACCACTTTGGGCATAAAGTGGGGATTCGTCCTGAGGACCACCTTATCATGATGAAACCTAGTATAAGGTGGATGAGCCACTAAGGCCTGTAGTTCACTGATGCGGCGAGCCGAAGTGACTGCAATAAGGAAAAGGACCTTCCAAGAAAGAAATTTCAAGGAGGTAGAAACCACTCCTATGCACTGATACCCTACTTGTATATAGTTGCAACTGATATGATCTGCCTATGCGGTAGAGTCAGTACTTTGTTTAAATTGTTACACAATCTGTGTTAGTAGAATTATTCTGCTTAGTTTTTAAACCTATGTGTGCATGTTAAGATGTTCTATGTAAAAAGTTATTCTGTTCCATGTAAAACAAGCTCTGCATTGTTAACTGTTGTTAATTGTACACCGCAACTGATCGCTGGAAGATGCGGTATATAAATAAGTGTTAAATAAATAAATAAATAAATAAATAAGCTGACCTAGAACTAGGTTCAAATCCCATGCTACCGGAGGAGGTCGGATTGGAGGCTTAGTTAGAGTCAGGCCTCTCATGAACCTTGCAATAAGAGGATGAGGAGACAGGTTGTCCATTTATAGGTTTTAAGGATGCTGCAATAGCACTTAAATGGACTCTGACTGAATTCGTCTTAAGGCCTGCATTAGAAAGATGCAGGAGATAGTCTAGTAGAGAATTCAAGGGAAGTGCTAGAGGGTCAAGACCCTGTTGAGCACCCCAAATGGAAAAGCGTTTCCATTTGAAAGCATAGGAAAGCCTCGTGGAGGGTTTCCTAAAGGCATGAAGGATATCTTGCACTGGTTGAGAAAGATTGAGGTCATGAAGGCTTAGGCCTTCAGTAACCAAGCTCTGAGGTGTAGGGACTTGGGGTTTGGGTGCCACAAAGTCCCCTCCTCCTGAGACAGAAGGTCTGGCGCAGCTCCCAGGTCCAGGGAGGGTCTCTGGGAAAGATGCAGAAGTAGAGGGAACCACACTTGGCGTGGCTAGCGTGGAGCTATGAGGATCATCGATCTGTGATCCCTCTGGAGTTTGAACAGAGTCTTGGGAATCAAAGGAATGGGTGGAAAGGCATATAGGAAGTCCTGACCCCAATGCAGGAGAAATGCGCCGTAGGCCTGAGCTCCCAGACACGGAGTCCTGGAACAGAACCGGGGAAGTTTGGCATTGCACGGACTTGCAAAGAGGTCTATGTCCGGGGTTCCCCATTCCTGAAAGATTCTGCGTATCTGGGTCCATATGTAGGGACCATTCGTGTGGAAGCAGAACTCGACTGAGTCTGTCTGCCCGAGAGTTTTGAACCCCTGGAAGATACACTGCCAGAAGATGAATTTGATGCTCTCTGGCGAAGGCCCATAATCTGAGAGCTTCGTTGCAAAGCGACAGAGAGCCTGTCCCTCCTTGTTTGTTTACGTAGAACATGGCCACCTGATTGTCTGTTTGAACTAGGATGGTCAGGTTGACAAGGAGGGCATGGAAGACTTTGAGGGCAAAGAAGATTGCTCGCAGTTCCAGGAGGTTGATGTGAAGGGTGGTCTCCTGTGGAGACCAAGTACCCTGAGTGGAGAGGTGTTGTAGATGGGCTCCCCACCCTGTTTGGGAGGCATCTGTTGTGAGGGTTGCTTGGGGCAACAAAGGTTGGAAGGGGGCCCCCAACAACAGATTCTTGGTGGATATCCACCATTGGAGGGACCAAAACAGACGCTTTGAGGTGAGTATTTGGTCGGAGAGCGCTCCTGATGCTTGAGTCCATTGGGTGGCCAAGTTCCATTGAGCTGCTCTCATATGAAGACGAGCATAGGGCACCACGTGTACCGTGGAGGCCATGTGGCCCAGAAGTCGCAGCATTTCTCTGGCTGTCAAGTGACTGCTGGACTGAGCTTGGGAGGCCAAGCACACCAGACGTTGGCCCCAGACTTGAGGTAGGTAGGCCCTTGCAGTGGTGGTGTCCAACTGGGCCCCTATGAATTCCAGAGACTGAGTAGGGATGAGTTGAGACTTGGGAAGGTTTACCACCAGTCCCAGATACTGCAGAATGTGTCTTGTGCGGTCCAGGTAAATCTGGGCCTCTGACTGAGATGGAGCTCGGATGAGCCAGTCGTCCAGATATGGGAATACAAAAATTCCCAGACCTCTTAGAAATGCGGCTACAACTGCCATGCATTTGGTGAATACTCTTGGAGCAGAGGCTAGACTGAAGGGAAGTACTCTGTACTGGAAATGTTTTCCCTGGAACAGAAATCGTAGATATTTTCTGTGGGATGGGTGGATGAGTATATGTGTGTACGCATCCTTGAGATCTAGAGAACAAAGCCAATCCTGACTCTGAAGGTATGGAAGGAGAATGCCCAGAGAAAGCATTTTGAATTTCTCCTTGTATAGAAATTTGTTCAATTCTCTCAGATCTAGGATAGGTCTGAATCCCCCTGTCTTCTTTGGTATGAGAAAATAAGGGGAGTAGAAACCTGTCCCTTGTTGGAGAAGAGGAACCTCTTCTATTGCCCTTTGGGCAAGGAGGGAAGAGACTTCCTGACCCAACAGGGCCAGGAGAGATGGGGGAGAATTGAAGTGCCTCACCATGGTATGTGGAGGAAGGTTGGAAAAATGAAGTTTGTAGCCCTCTCTGATGATAGAGAGGGTCCAGTGCTCTGATGTAATTTGCCCCCATCTGGGAGCAAAGTGAGCTAACCTTCCGGGAATGGTGAGGGACTCTGGTTGTTCTAGAGCCAGAAATGTTAAGTTCTCTAGGGGCAAGTCAAAACCCCTGAGGGGGTTGAGCCTGCTGAGGAGTGGTAGACGCTGCAGGCTTTGACCTTGCCTGTTTAGGTTGCTGACGTTTAGCAGCAAAGCGAGGCTGAGAAGATTGTTGGCCAGTATTTGTGGAAAATCTGGCCTTCTTGTAGTAAGGCCTCTTGAAAGACTTTTTCTTGGCAGGAGTAGAGGTAGACTTAGAAAGTCTATCTAATGTAGCATTTTCTGCGTCCATTTGAGTGGCTTTAATTTGCCAGTCTTTACCAAATAAGTTCTCACCTGTACAGGGCAGATTCCGTAAGCCATCCAGGACCCAGGGTTCTAGGTCAGAGGCCTGGAGCCAAGCAAGTCGTCGGGCTGCAATGGCAATGCCCAAAGCTCTACCGGCACCTTCAAAGGAATCAAAGGCTGCTCTGTTGGAGAACTTAGAAACATCTAGAAGCTGTTTCACCAGAGAAAGGAACTCCTCTCTATCCTCAGGGATAAAGGAGGCAAAATGCCGTACCTTTAGGGCAAGTTCCCTTAGAAACATGCCCATATACAGACTGTATGAATTAATCCTGGCTATAAGCATACTAGCCTGGAAGATTTTCCTACCAAAAGAGTCTAGGGTCTTACATTCTCGCCCTGGAGGGGTAGAAGAGTGCCTTTTGGTACTCTTAATCTTTTTCAGCGCAGACTTCACCACAATGGAATGGTGAGGCAGCTGAGTTTTTTGAAAACCAGGAGAAGGAGGGACCCGGTACATGGTGTCCAACCTACGAGAATGAGGAGACAACGTTAGAGGAACCTCCCATAAGTCCATCAAGTGTTCTTGAAGGATTTCATGGATAGGCAGGGTGACTGCCTCTTTAGGAACCTTAGGGTATCCTAAAATATCCAATTTCTTTGATCTAGGTTCTTTTTCAGAGGATGTAGTAATAGAAAGTCCTTTGTTGTTGTTAAGTGCCGTCGAGTCGGAGTCGACTCATGGCGACCCTCTGGATAGCTATCCTAAATTGTGTTCGGTCTTCAGTCAGGCGGCTCATTGTTGACAGACTGGTACCCGTAGCTGCTGTTATTGTAGCGATCCATCTCATTGCTGGACTTCCTCTTTTGCGTTGACCTTCTATCTTGCCAAGCATGATGTCTTTCTCTAATGATCTCTCTCTTCGCATGATGTGTCCAAAGTATGAAAGTCGAAGTCTTGTCATCTGAGCTTCTAAAGAAAGCTTAGGTTTGATCTCCTCTAGTACCGACTGGTTTGTTCTTCGGGCAGTCCATGGTATACACAGTATTCGCCGCCAGCACCATAATTCAAAGGCATCAATTTTCTTCCTGTCTGTCTTTTTCACTGTCCAGCTTTCACATCCATATGATGTTATTGAAAATACCATGGCTTGAACAAGTCGAATCTTTGTATGGAGAGAGACATCTCTGCTCTTGAGAATCTTATCTAGGTCTTTCATAGCCATTCTGCCAAGAGCAATGCGTCGTCTGATTTCTTGACTGCTTGTTGCTTCTTTATTGATAGTTGATCCAAGTAGGTTAAAGTTGTTCACGATTTCAATTTCTTCTCCTTCAACGATGAACCTGTTGATTATGCCAGTTGTCATGATCTTTGTCTTCTTTACATTAAGGTGCAGGCCCATTTTGAGACTATGTTTTTTGATTGTGAGAAGCAAATGTTTCAGATCATCTTCACTTTCAGCTAGTAATGTGGTATCATCAGCATAGCGAAGGTTGTTGATGAGTCTTCCACCAATCTTCACACCTCTGTTGTCTTCATACAGTCCTGCTTCTCTGATGATTTGTTCTGCATATAAATTAAACAGGTAGGGGGAAAGTATGCAGCCTTGTCTTACACCTTTGCTTATTTTAAACCATTCTGTTTCTCCTTGTTCCGTTCGAACTGTTGCTTCTTGATCAATGTACAGATTGCGCAAGAGAACTATCAGGTGTTCTGGTATACCCATGCTTCTTAATGTGGCCCAGAGTTTCTCATGGTTTACACAGTCAAAAGCCTTGCTATAGTCGATAAAGCACAAATAGATATCCTTTTGGTATTCTTTAGTCTTTTCAAGGATCCATCTCACATCCGCAATGATGTCTCTCGTTCCTCGCCCTTTCCTGAACCCTGCTTGCACTTCAGGTAGTTCTTGTTCTAGGTATGGCTGTAGTCTCTTTTGAATAATCTTCAGTAGAATCTTGCTGGCATGTGGGATCAGAGCGATTGTGCGATAATTTCCACAGTCAGTTGGATCACCTTTCTTTAGTATTGGTATAAACACAGATCTTTTCCAGTCAGTTGGCCATGATGTTGTCTTCCATATTTCTTGGCAGAGCCTTGTAAGTACGGTAACAGCTGCATCAGATTGCTGCAATACTTCTATGGGAATGCTATCAATGCCTGGTGTTTTGTTCTTTGATAAGGCTTTCAATGCTGCTTCAACTTCTTCTTTCATCACCAATGGTTCCTGATCATAAGGTATAGGTTGAAACGGCTGTTGGTCCACTTGATCTTTATCATATAAAAACTCTGTATATTCCTTCCACCTTTTCTTGATCTTCTCAGCATCATTCAACATAGAACCTTGAGCATCTTGTAACATTCCAATTCGAGGCTGGAACTTTTTCTTTAACTCTCGCAGCTTTAGGAAAGCCGATCTTGTTCTTCCTCTAATAGTTTCTGCTTCTATTTCCTTGCAAGTGTCATTGTAGTACTTTTCCTTGTCCTGTCTTGCTGCACGTTGGAAATCTCTGTTGAGTTCTGCGATTGTCTTTCTTTCTCCTTTGGCTTTAGCTTCTCTGCGTTTCTGGGCAATTTTCAGAGTTTCTTCCGTCATCCATTTTGGCCGTTTTTGCTTTTTCACCTTTTGTAGAGACTTCTCGCTTTCTTCTAGCACAACCTTCTTGATGTCATTCCATAACTCTTCCGGAGCTCTGTCATTTGTATCTAAAGCAGCAAATCGATTTTGCAGGCAGTCTTTAAATTCCAGTGGTATATTCTCAAGGTCATATTTTGCTGCATTCATGAGTGGTTTGCTCTTTTTCAACTTTAGCTTGAGTTTGCATACTAGTAGTTGATGATCTGTACCACAGTCAGCTCCAGGTTTTGTCTTTGTTGATGTTACAGAGCTTTTCCATCGTTGACTTCCACAGATGTAGTCAATTTGATTTTTATACAATCCATTGGGTGAAGTCCATGTGTACAGTCGCCGCTTGTGTTGCTGGAAGAAGGTGTTTGAGATGAATAGATCATTGGTCTTGCAGAATTCTATCAATCTTTCTCCAGCTTCATTTCTGTTGCCAAGTCCATATTTTCCAACTACTTTGCCTTCTTCTTTGTTGCCAACTTTTGCGTTCCAGTCACCCATGACTATCAGGATATCCTGTTTGCATGTTCTGTCAATTTCAGCTTGTACTTGTTCATAGAACTCTTCAATTTCATTCTCTTCTGCAGCTGTTGTTGGGGCATATACTTGAATTATAGTTGTGTTGATAGGCAATCCTCGTAGACGAATAGAGATTAAGCGTTCGCTGACTGCATTGTATTTCATTACAGTTCTTGCAAGTTTCTTCTTTATTATAAATGCAACACCATTTCTTCTTTGTCTTTCATTTCCAGCATAGTAGACCATGTGATCATCTGATGCAAAGTGCCCGATGCCAGTCCATTTCAGTTCGCTGACACCCAACAGATCAAGTTGTACACGTTCCATTTCATTCTTGACCACCTCCAACTTCCCTTGGTTCATGCTTCGTACGTTCCATGTTCCAATGTGTAAGACATCTTTACAGCTTCTGACTCTCATTTCATGCGCAGCTACATCAGCAGTCAGACTTCCCGAGGGCTTTGATCCAACCACATCATAAATGCTGGCTTTACTCTGAAAAGTCTTCAGCTCTTCCCCAGTAGCTAGTTGAGTGCCTTCCGACCTGGGAGTCTCATCTTCAAGCACCATAGCACAATTTGTTTTGTTGTAACTATCCATTGGGTTTTCATGGCAAGATACAGAAGTAGATTGCCGGGCCTTCCTTCCGCGCAGTTTAAGTTTGGTGTTGTTGCCGTTGTCACAGAAATGTGATCCTCCGCCGTCAACACTATCCCATTCTGCTGCTGCCCAGATGGGTGGTTTGTCTTGGTCTGGCACCTCAGCTGAGACCTGTCCATCTTGGGAGACCCTGCCAGTAGTTAAACTACCGATAGTTTAGCTCTCAGCATCACTGATGCACGCAAGCCCTCACAGCACGCAAATCCTCTGGTGGAGACATTCTCCTCTTTGGGGAAGAAGGCTCTTCAGGAAGAACTAGAGACAGCTCATCAGAGTCATCAGAGGAGTCAAAATCCTCAGAAGAATCAGAGAATCCTCTATTTGCTTCCAACGCACGATACGCATACCGATCGGTATCGACATCGGGCGTACCGGGTTGGGATCGGTATCGGGTGAAAACCCGGATCCGGCATGCGGAACCGATCTGCGTTTGGAAGATGATGGTCTCGGTTCCGGTATGGAAGACAGTACCGGAACCGGACCCGGAACCGCTAGATGCGGTACCGAGGGCGTCGCAGCTTTAATGAAAGCCAGAACGGCCTGCTGCATGGTCTGGACAGTATTGCCCATAGACGCCACTGCTGCCTGGATGTCGGTACCGGCATGGGCCGGTACCCCAGAGCAGTCTAACAGGTGATCAGTCGAGGCCGTGCCATCGATGTCAACCTGTAACCCCATAGATGGTGCTTTGGAAGCCAGAGCTTCCCGCCGGGGTTGTTTGGCTGGGGCAGGTTCCTCTGACTCAAGATTGAGGGCCTCTCGATACTTTGAAGGAGATTTGCCTTTTGAGGACCTGCCCGAAGAAGGTTTGGTTACCTGAGATCCATCCGGAGAGGAAGACCTGGATGACTGTGATGCTGGATTATCTGAAGCAAACAGTACATGGAATTTGTTGGCCCGGTTCTGCAAACCACGTTTAGACATCTGGGAGCAGGATGGGCAGTCCGGAATGGAGTGGTCAGGCCCCAAACATTTAAGACACCAGTCATGGGTGTCTGTAACAGAAATAACAGCACTACACTTGGTACACTCCTTGAAACCAGGGGCTGGTTTCTCCATGAGGAGAATTTGTGTAGGCCTGAGGCCTAACCGAAGTCACCAAGTTGTGCTAAATAAAAGTTTGTTGTTTTTTTTTTTTTGAAAGAAAAGAAAAGAGAGACCGGCGGTACCGGTTTCGGTATGGGGAAGGCAGGTACGCGGTCTAAAGAAACAAACTAAAATAAGAATTTCTTCAGCGGTGACAGGAACACGACCTGCTGGCTCCGCGGAAAAAAGAGAAACTGAGGAGAGCTGGTCAGGAAGGCGGGAAGGCAGCGCGCATGTGCAGTGGGAGGCCCCAAAAGCTTCCTTTCTGGGAAGCTGGGGAGCTTTCCCGCGCAGGCTCCGTCGGTTCCGACGTACCCATATGTGAGGACTTATTCCTGCTTGTTCTTGGAGATACTACAAATTAAGCCTTGTTTGTGCAGACAAAAAAAAAAAAGAAGTGGAACTGCGGGCAGGGCTGAAAGTGACCTCTGAGGATAGGGCAAAGTCTTTGCATACTTAGTTTATTCACCAATGCTGTAAACTAAATAATCTGCTTAGGCTAGGCCTGCTGTTTGGCAGGCCCAAACTAAACATGCACCTTGCCTAAATAGGACTGAATATTGCCACTATCTACATAATTTCCTGGCCTACCCTTGCACCTCCTCTAATATGTCCCACAAATATATGGATAATATCTGACTATTTAGCCTGATATTATCTGTATATTTTTTGAAGAAAAAAAAATAGGCTAATTATGCATATGCCAGCAAATGCATAATTGCCTTTGAGTGGGGCATATTTATTCATTTGTCTGACAGGGTATAATTTTTCATTCATATAGAGCACTCCAGATTCACCAATAAAACACCCAACAACAGATGCAGAGCAGAAGTAGGGTTTTTCACTTTGCAATTCAACATCCAAAAAACTCAGTTTCAATACCACCAATTCCTTCTACTGTCAAACACTGAACGTCATAACATAAAACCCTGCAAATGAACACTCAACACCAGCACCAAATCTAAGAACTCAACTCTACCTATGAAAAAGCAGAACTGCAAAAATTCTAGTACACCAGTAACTTCAAGCTGGAAAAAGAGAACAAGAAAAACTAATACAGATTCCTACACAGAACCAACAGAATCCCTCCCCTCGGCTGCACATGGGACAAGCAGACCCATTACCTAGTAAAGAATAAGAAACTACAAATTAGAAAAAAATACGCAGACTAGAATTCAAATGGAAACCCTCCAAAACACAAACAGAAGAAAAAGAAAAAAAATGCATTTCCTCCTCTACTGAACTCTAAGAAATGTGCATTTTCAAAACTGACATATATTATTCTCTAAAAATTGCCACTCTTTTGTATGTTGTCTGATCGTTTTACTTTTCTAGTTGGTTGGTCCTGGTCTTTCTTTTCCACTTCCTCTTATTGGTTTTTTTTCTACGTCCTTTTCCAGGATCTCATTTCCATTTTCTGTTTTTTCACACACTCCCCACCTTCGTCCTTTTCTTCCCTACATCTGTCTCAGACACTGATCCTTCTGTGTCATCTCTGTCTTCCTTTTACCTAACTATAGATTCCATTCCTCCCCCTGCCTCCTTCAATCTTCAGCCTTCCTCTTTCACCTTTCACCTTCTTACCAGCTTTCCATTTCCTAACCTTACTTCCCTAGTCCTTCCATTCCCCACTTGTCTCATTCCTTCACCAGTCTCCTATGTCCCCACCTTTCACCCACTTCCTAGTCCCCCATTCAAGCCTCATCTACCTCTCATCCCCTAATTAGCCCCAGCTCATTCCCTAGCACTGATCCTCTCTCCACCTACATGCCCTTTCTTATGTCTTAACCCCTATCCACGTTTTCATTTCCAGTTTCACCTCCCTCATTTCTACTCCCTCTTACCTCCTTCAAGGAAGACCTGTCCCTTCCTGTGGTTTCCATCTATAGCCCTCTGCTGTTTTCAATCACCCCCAATCCCTCCAAAGCCCATCAAACCTTTGCTCTTCCCCATATTTCTGCACTTGGTCTCACAGCCCCACTCATACCCCTCACCCAATCACCCAGTCTCCACTGTCTTCCTAATCTCTGGTCAATTTCTTAGTCTCCACTATCCCCCTAGGCAACCTAAGTCCCCACTTTTTCACTGTACACAGTCCCTAAGTCCTCACTCACAATCCCATCTACTTAAACGCCCAATACTCAACCTATGTTACTCTTTCTTCTGTTTTCTCACCCAATCTTAGATTCTCTACATAAGCTTGTCCCTGCTCTCCCATATATCCCCATGTCCTCAGTGCCCACCCAGCTACCTCCTTCTTCTATACTTATTAACTCTTCCTTTTCTCCTCCTTACCCCAGTACTGCCCTCTCTTAGTTATTTTATTTTATTTATTTAACTGTTTTTTATACCTGTTTTATCTTGTCAGTCAAAGCAATTTACATTGTAACTTAAACTTTGCAATGTACATTAAACAGGGACATTGATAACTTGGATTTTTCTGAGGCAATGGAGGGTTAAGTAACTTGCCTAAGGCCACAAGGAGTGCTAGTGGGAATTGAACCTGGTCTCTTGGTTCCCAAGCCAGTGCCTAACTATTAGGCTACTCCTCCACAGACTTTGCTTCTTCCCCAGCCTCTACAATATCTGTCCTCCTCTCTTCTTACTCCCCCAGCATCTCATTCTTTTTCCCACCCTTAGCCCTGCATTTGTCACACTAGCCCCCTTTCAGTATCAGACCCCCCAGCCCTAAAATTAGCCCATTTCCATGGCCAGCCATAGTATCAGCCCATTTCCAGTCCCAACCCCATCCCCCACCCAGCATCAATTTATTTCCATTCTCAATTCCCCCAGCATCAGCCCATTTCCAGTCATCCCCCCAAAACCCAGTATCAGCCCATTTCCAGTCACAGCACCCCTCATCCCAGCATTGGCCCTTCTCCAGTACCAGCCTCTTCACCACTATTCTAGTGCCTCAGCCCCTTTCCAGTCCCTCCCTTCCTCATCCAATATCAGCCCCTAGTCCCAGGCTCCCATCCCCATCAGATCTGTCCATTAACCATCTCTTACCCCCACATCACTTGCAACCAGCTATCTCCTTTCTACCTCTCCCTGCCTGTTCCTACATTAACACAGCTGCAGGAGCATTTTTGTTTGCTCCCGTGGCTGTGCTGTACTGAAGCAGCCCCGCCATGGCATTTTTAGTAAAGCAGAGAGTGCTGATTTTGCTTTACTAAAGATGCTGTGGCTGTGCTGCTTCATTACAGCACAGCTGTGAGGGCAAACAAAAATTCTCCCGCGGCTGTGTTAAGTGTTAATGCAGCTGCAGCAGCACAGAGCAGGGAGAGGAGGTGGAACCACAGAATCTATACTTCCACCCAATCTTTGAAAAATTTAGTTTGCATTGAGGAGCCAGTCCAAAATCTTAGGAGCCAGTGGCTGTGGCCTCCTTGGACCACCCCCCTTGCCTCCATCCTTCACTAAGGTTCCTCCATTTGCAAACTCATACATGTCTGGGGAGGGTGGAAGAGTTTGAAGAGAGATGATATTGTGTATTACTATGGTAGTAGGGGCTGTAAGAGGCATCTTTAGATAGAAATATGTAGAAAGTGCCTGTGTGTGCTTGTGTGGTGCAATGGTGGTT
The DNA here is from genome assembly GCA_033557465.1 of Ichthyophis bannanicus. Lineage (NCBI taxonomy): Eukaryota > Metazoa > Chordata > Amphibia > Gymnophiona > Ichthyophiidae > Ichthyophis > Ichthyophis bannanicus. The sequence goes on along the minus strand of CM066035.1, from coordinate 406,030,697 downwards.
TGTCTGTCTCTACATGACCGATGTGGTAGTGGGTTCTTTTGCATGGCTAGGTGCAGGGCTACAGTGCATGTGCTACAGTGCTGGGGAGCCTCTGTGTGTGTGGTGCGGAGGTAGGGTGCCTGTGTGTATGTGAGTACTGTGTGGTGTAGAGGTGAGGAGCCTATCACGCCTGCGTGTGGGGGTCTGTGGGGCGGAGGTGGGGTGCCTGTGAGTACTGTGTGATGTGGTCTATGTGTGTGTGAGTGTGTGTGCATACCTGTGGTATGGAGGTGAGCTGCCTGTGTGTGTGCCTCTGTCATATGGGTGTGAGGTGCTTGTGTGTGTGAGTGTGTTCTCGGTGGGGGATGCACCTTTTGGCATATATACACACACATTGTTCCCTTTTGTCCCTGTGGTCATCCTATTAACTTTCAACACTCTGCCCTCTTCCCTCCCCCTTCCAATCCCTCCCCATGTTTTTTTTCCCATTCCAGACTCTTTCCCCTTCTCCCTCCCCACTAGAACTCCCACCCCCTGTCCTTCATTACCCCCATCGTCCCCCCCCCCCTTTTTTTTTTTTTTTTTTTTAAATCTACTGCCCCTTTAAATGTTTCCTGCCTCACTATCCCACTTCCTCCCATTTAATCTTTTCATCAGGCCCCGGATCTGGCTGTCCTCTGCCTACCGGCAGCCTACTGCCTTCCAGGCTTTCCCCTCCTGTCCTGCCCGCGGGGAATGATCTCCCACAAGAAGAAAGGAGGGACTTTTGTTGCAATCCTTCCTTCTCTTCTGCTGTGGAGATGGGATCCCCACAGGCAGCCTGCTGCCTCTGAGCCTCACCCTGCCGTCCTGCCCAGAGGGATCCATCTCCCACATGCAGACAGGAGGGGCTTTAGCCGCAATACCTCCTTCTCTTCTGTCCATGGGAGATGGGATCCCCACAGGCAGCCTGCTGCCTCCGAGCCACATGTCCTGCTGCGAGGATCCAATCTCCCGTGAGCAGAAGAGAAGGGTGGGTCACGGCTAAAGCCCCTTCTGTCTGCCCGTGGGAGATCGGATCCCTGTGGGCAGACAGAAGGGGTTTCATTCTCTGCCTCCGATCGTGCGTTTGGGGGGGAGGGTTAAGATGGGATCCCTGTGGGCACCTGGCAGTTTTCAAGCCTTACTTCTGCTGCCTCAAGAAGTGCTGGAACACTGGTTGCACACCATTCTGGCACAAATTAAGCTCTGTGCACAAGTAATGCAACGTGTGCCTTTGAGTCAATGCTGACTCCAGGAGCCCTAGTCCTCCTGGGGTGTTCTTGGCAAGGCATGACTGGAAGTAGATTGACAGGCCTTTCTTTGGCGCAGTGAGTTTACAGCTTCTGGTATTCCAAAGTGGTCACCCATCCAAGTACCAAGCAGGCCCAACCCTGCTTAGCATTTTACAATTTCCATGTGTTGTGCACAAGTAGACATGCACATTACAAAATACTATAATATGCACACATTATTAAGAAATCTAAGCATGGGCATTTACACAAAGGGATCACATCTAGATTTAATGCATGCTTTATAAAATAAGTATGAAATACATGCATAAAAATGCAGATTTACCCCGTAGGACTTTATAAAATTACACTGCATGTGACTAAAAGCTGCTGCATGCGTAGAATTTCACCTGATTAAATTTCAGGGATGGTTTATGCTCATGATTACTAAAGTTTACAACCCAGCACCTATGGCACTGGCTGCTCTTTCTCTTAATTGGTTCCTAGCCCCCCCTATTAGATTTGAATATTACATTCGGAACGTTAAACCACATCCTATATTCAACTGGTAACGAAGTAGCCACTTTAAGAGAGGTGTCTTGTTGCCTCTTGGGTTACGTCCAGTTGGAATACATGCAGCTGCATTCAGCATCAGATCTAGGCAGTGCCCATGTTTCTATTACGGGATGTCATAGAGACATATGTACAGTGTGGAATACCAGGCATAATTAAGCACTTCGCACACCCCCAGCTATCAATATCCCATGATGTGCATCATCATGATTATAAGACTGTAAATTCAAAAAATGTGCTTTTTTATTTATTTTTTTTAAATCTGCTGCAAAGATTATTAAATAATGGTAACGGTGGAATTAGTCTTCATAACCCCTCCACTAACCACTGAAAAATAGAGAGTTACTTTAGAGCAGGGGTCTCAAACTCCAGTTCTGGAGGGCCGCAAACCAGTCAGGTTTTCAGGGTATCCCTAATGAATATGCATGAGATATATTTGCATGCACTGCCCCCATTGTATGCAAATATATCTCATGCATATTCATTAGGGATACCCTGAAAACCTGACTGGTTTGTGGCCCTCCAGGACTGGAGTTTGAGACCCCTGCTTTAGAGCTTCTTATGCTGAAAACTAGTTACTTGTATTATTATATGGAATGTACAGGAGGCAAGATGGTGATGGTTAGATCAGACGCCACTGGATGAACCTGTTCTTCTGGGCTCGATATCTACTTGCACTGCTCTTGAGTCTGAGCTACAGTTCAACAGACTAAGACTTGCTAAAACGAGCACTACTGATCAATTTCTCATGCCAGTTAGTGGACTCATTCAGGTGGCCGTATGTTGGAGGAAGCAGCGGGGGTGCCCTACCTTAAAAACGATTGCATCCTCAGCCCAGAATTTCCTCCTGCCAAGATATCCTGAGGATGCAGAAGGGCATTCAAGATGTCAGGTACCTCTGGGTGTATCATCCTACCACTGGCACAATCACCATTTCCACTTTCAGCAATGCTCCGTGGCACAAATTTCAATGGTTTTACTGAGAGGATCTGCAGCTTGAATGGGATCTGGAACAGAGGTAGGGAGAGTACTCATAGCTGGCACCATTGGGCATGTTTACTAAAGTGTTCTAATGGTTAGCAAGGGCTTTAGCATGCGGTAATGGTTATCATGGAACCATGGTAACTGTTACTGTGCGCTAAAAATACCAGCGCAGTAAAAGTCCCACGCTATCCACCAAGTGTGATTAGATAAGAACTGGGCAGGAAAGGGGCGTTTGCTGCACATTGCCATTAATGGCATTATTAGCACATGCTAATTATTAATGTTGCAGTTAGCATGGGTGAACTTATTGGTACTTCAATGGATGGCAATAAGTGCATGGGGACTTGCTGGGGACGCTCTCAGCAATCAGCATGGGTTGGCCACACCTTCTATACTAATTTCTGACAATAAACTCGCACTAAGATGTTGATTCTTAATAAACAGGTCCCTATGTTTTTAAAGTGACTGTGGTTCACGGATGGGTTTTTGGAAAGTAGAAGGTATGTTGGAAATACCCACACGGATTATTCTTCAAAAGGGAAGGAAAACTATTTTAAGACTGAAAAAATGTGCCCAGAGTCTTCTCCATCGTACTGGGACAAACAGAGACAGACACTGAGCTCACTCGATGGGAGTCACAAGCAGCTCATCTTCACGCACCTGGTATCATGGCAAAAGTCAAACGCAGTCAAAGGAAAAAAAAAGCGAAGGAAAAACTGATGGAAAAGAAAACTGCAGTGAAAAAGGAACCGAGATCATTCATGCAACTCTCGGACCGGTCGAAGAAACCCTTAAGGGCCTCCCCTGCCATCCACACAGGCTTGGGAAGGCCCAGCTGCCTGAAAGGAAGTTTGTTTTTATGCTGCTTTATGCAAGCACCAAAGAAAGAAACAAGAAAAAAATAGGGAAGAAACAGCAAAAGATGCAAAATAGGACAATGAGTGAGAAGGTGGCCCAAATTTACGAACCACCCTCATGGGGTCCTTCTGTCCACACTCCAGCCCAGGGCAACAGCGCTGGACAAAGAGCAACTGTCAGCTCAAGGAGACAGAAGGTGTACCCAAATTCCAAGCAAATGTCAGGCCAAGGTCTCAGATACAAAAGACTGATCTGGGCCAGGGGAGACAGGCCTATCTGTCCTGCTGCACCAGTCCACACGCCTTGCCACCTGCAGGAAGCAGACAATACTGGCTTCTCTCACTGCTGCACCAGTGTATATACTAATGATGTCATCATTGAAAGTTGCTCTGGTCTGCCTCCACGTGCTGGCTGGGGAGCATAACCCACTGGTCTCAAATGTGGTTCCCAAACCTTTCCTGGGAGACCCCACAGCCAGTCGGGTTTTCAGGGTATCTACAATGAATATGCATGAGAGAGATTTGCATGCAATGGAGGCAGTGTATGCAAATCTCTCTCATGAATATTCATTACAGTTATTCTGAAAATCCAACTGGCTGGGGGTCCCCCAGGACAGGCTTGGGAACCGGATGGAAAGGAATTATTTTTATTCATACTTAATATTTTGCCATATCCAACTAGCACTCTAAGCAGATTACAAAACAAAGCATCCACATAAAGCATAGTTACTCACCTGTAACAGGTGATCTCCAGGAACAGCAGGAATTTAGTCCTCACATATGGGTATCGTCGGTACAGACGGAGCCTGCGCGGGAACGCTCCCCAGCGTCCAATTAGAACGCTTTTGGGAGCATCCCACAGCGCCTGCGTGCTGCCTTCCCGCCTTTCCCAACTGCCTCTCTCCAGTTGAGTTTTAGAGCTGAGACAAAGAGAGAGAGAGCGAGGGAAAGGAAAAGAGAGAGATAGAGAGATACAACTCCTAGGGGAGGTGGGTGGGTTGTGAGCCTGTTACAGGTGAGTAACTATGCTATCTCCAGGAACAAGCAGGAATGTAGTCACATATGGGGACTCCCTAGCTTTAGATGCCAGGGAGAGACCCCAGAAGTTGTGTGTCCCTGAGAAGGGCTCCACTTCCCCCCATGGCTCTCTGGCATCCTACTAGGGATGGTGGGTAGGAGTTGATTAGGTATGGAACAGGTGTTTGAGAACAGCCTGACCAAACAAGGCATCCCGGCGGGAGTCCTTGTCCAAGCAGTAATGGGCTGTGAAGGTATGAACCGAGGCCCAAGTGGCTGCTCGACAGATGTCGTCAATAGACACAGATGAGCCATTGAGGCTGCCATGGCTCTCACATTGTGAGCTGTGACATGGCCCTCCAGAGAAAGGTTCTTACTCTGATAGGCGAAAGAAATACACTGAGCAATACAGTTAGTGTTCTCTTGGAGACTGGAAGTTCCAAATGAGAAGGATCAAAAGCAACAAAGTGTTGAGAGGACTTTCTATGTTGCTGTGTTCTTTGTAAGTAAAAAGCTAAAGCTCTTTTACAGTCCAAGGTATGAAGATTCCTCTCTGCATGTGGTCCTGGAAAAAAGACAGGTAGGTAGACCTCTTGGTTAAGGTGAAAAGGCGAGACAACCTTAGGTATAAAGTGTGGATGAGTCCGAAGGACTACCTTGTCATGATGGAACCCTGTATAGGGTGGACTAGCTACTAGTGCTTGCAATTCACTAATGCGGCGTGCTGATGTGATTGCAATGAGAAAGATAACCTTCCAAGAAAGAAATTTCAAGGAGGTGGTAGCTAACGGTTCGAAAGGTGGCTTCATGAGCTGCTCAAGAACCAGGTTCAAGTCCCATGCCACCGGAGGTGGTCTAATGGGAGGCTTAGTTAGAAGGAGGTCTCTCATAAATCTTGCTATAATAGGTTGTCCATTTAGAGGTTTAAGAAAAGCTGCAATAACACTCAAATGGACTCTTACTGAATTTGTCTTAAGGCCTGCATTAGACAAATGGAGGAGATACTCCAGCAAAGATTCCAGAGGTATCGCAAGGGGGTTAAGACCCTTTTCCAAACAACAAATAGTAAACCTTTTCCACTTGAAAGCATAAGAACGTCTAGTGGAAGGTTTTCTGGAAGCATAAAGAACATCTTTCACTTGCTGAAAAAGATGAAGATCTTGGAGATCTAGGCCTTCAGCAACCAAGCCCTGAGATGCAGAGACTGGGGATTGGGATGCCATAACATTCCGTTCTCCTGAGAGAGGAGATCTGGAGCAGACCCTAACTCCAGGGAGGGAGCTTGAAAGAGATGTAGAAGCAGAGGGTAACACACTTGCCATGGCCAATGTGGTGCTATGAGAATCATGTGGCCTCTGTCTCTCTGAAGCTTGAAGAGGGTTTTGGGAATTAGGGGAATGGGTGGAAAGGCATACAGGAAGTCTTGACCCCAGTAAAGGAGGAAAGCATCCCTGGCCTGAGCCCCCTGAGCCGGGATTCTGGAACAGAACCAAGTTGGCATTCCACAGACTTGCAAAGAGGTCTATGTCCGGGGTTCCCCAAAGCTGAAATATCCTGGTCAACTGGTCTGCATGCAGAGACCACTCGTGTGGAAGGAGAACTCGACCGAGTCTATCCGCCCAAGAGTTTTGAATGCCTGGAAGATATACTGCCAGCAAATGAAACTGATGCTCTCTGGCGAGGGCCCATAGTCGCAAAGCTTCGTTGCAAAGCGACAGAGAGCCTGTTCTCCCCTGCTTGTTCACATAGAACATGGCTACCTGATTGTCCGTATGAATGAGGACTGTCTTGTAGCTGAGCAGGGACTGGAACACTCGCAGAGCCAGGAAAATTGCTCTGAGTTCCAAGAGATTGATATGCAGACAACTCTCTTGCAGAGATCAGGTGCCCTGGGTGGAGAGGTCTTGCAGATGAGCTCCCCAACCCTTTGGAGAAGCATCTGTTGTGAGAATTGCTTGGGGTAAGGGTTGTTGAAAGGGGCACCCCAGCAACAGATTTGGAGTGGACGTCCACCATTGGAGGGACAAAATGAGGCGACTTGTGTTTGCTATTTTGGCTGACAGGCACCCTGATGCCTGGGTCCATTGGGTGGATAAAGTCCACTGAGCTGCCCTCATGTGGAGGCGAACATATGGAACCACATGCACGGTGGATGCCATGTGGCCCAGCAATTGCAACATTTCTCGAGCAGTTAGATGAGACTTTAGCACTGCTTGAGAAGCTAACTGCACCAAGCGAAGGCAACGGGCCTGGGGAAGATAGACCCTTGCCCTTGTGGTATCCAGAAGAGCTCCTATGAACTCTAAAGATTGAGTGGGAGTCAGACTGGATTTTGGGATGTTTATTACCAGCCCTAAATACTGAAGGATACGCATTGTGCAGGATAGAGAAGTCTTGGCCTCTGACTATGTTGGAGCTTCAATGAGCCAGTCGTCCAAGTAAGGGAAGATGAATATTCCCAGAGTGCAGAGAAATGCTGCTACCACAGCCATGCATTTCATGAACACCCTTGGTGCAGAGGCCAGACCAAAAGGAAGCACCCTGTATTGGTAGTGCTTTCCTTGAAAAAGGAACCGAAGGAACCTTCTGTGGGTTGGATGGATGAGGACATGGGTGTACGCATCCTTGAGATCTAGAGAACAAAGCCAATCCTGACTCTGAAGTTATGGAAGCAGACCTCCGAGAGAAATCATCTTGAATTTCTCCTTGACAAGGAATTTCTCCAATTCTCTGAGATCTAAGATAGGTCTGTATCCCCCTGTTTTCTTTGGGATAAGAAAATAAGGGGAATAGAACCCTGTGCCCTGTTGATGAAGAGGCACTTCTTCTATTGCCCCTTGGGCAAGAAGAATGGCCACCTCCTGACCTAACAGGCTGATCAGAGAAGTCGGAGAATTGAACTGATTCACTACTGTGTGAGGGGGCATGCTTGAAAAATGAAGTTTGTACCCCTCCTTTATGATGGAAAGTGTCCAATGCTCTGCTGTTACTTGCCCCCATCTGGGGGCAAAATGACATAACCTTCCTGGAATGGTGGACGGTTCTGGTCCTTCCAGAACCAGAAAGGCTACGTTCTCTAGCTGAAAGTCAAAGGCATTGAGGAGGCTGAAGCTGCTGGGCCGGTGGAGGCCTAGCAGCCTTTGCTTTCTTCTGTTTGGGTGGTTGCTGCCGTTTGGTTGAAAACTGACCTGCAGAAGATGCCAGCTGACCATAAGCAGGATAAAATCTTTTCTTTTTAGAAAAAGATGTTTTCTTGAACAACTTCTTTCTAACAGGTTCAGCAGTGAACTTGGATAGTCTATCCAAGGTGGAATTTTCAGCATCCATTTCATTGGCTTTTTCCTGCCAATCTTTACCAAACAGGTTCCCAATTTATCTTGTACCTAGAGCTCTAAATCAAATGCCTGGAGCCAAGCAATTCTACGTGCACCTATGGCAATAGCCGAGGTTCTGCTTATACACTCAAAGCAGTCAAAGGCTGCACAGTTGGAGAATTTAGAGACATCTTGGGCATGTTTGACCCAAGTGAGAAAGTCCTGTCTTTTATCCTCAGAAATGAAAGGACTTAAAGTCTGTAAATTATCTGTGACCTCCTTTAGGAACATTCCCATGTAGAAACTATAGGAACTGATTCTTACAGCAAGCATGGAAGCTTGAAAGACTCTACGTCCAAAAGCATCCAGGGTTCTGCATTCACGTCCTGGAGGATTAGAGGCATGTCTTTTTGCACGTCTAATCCTTCTCATAGCTGACTCCACCACAATAGAGTGGTGAGGAAGCTGAGTCTTATGGAACCCAGGACAAGGAGGGACACGATACATAGTATCTAACCTACGAGAATGAGGAGAGGTGGTAAGAAGTGTTTCCCACATCCTCAACATGAGATCATATAGAATCTCATGAATGGGTAAGGTAGCTGCCTCCTTAGGAGTTTTGGGATATTGTAAAATTTCCAACTCCTTAGCCCTTGGCTCTGTTTCAGGGGCCACAGTAATGGACAGGCCCCGAGCCACCTCTCTGATGAAGTCTTGGAAAGACATGTCCTCTGGAGGAGACATCCTGCGTTTAGGGGAGGAGGACTCCTCTGGAAGAAGCATCGCTGCATCGACAGAACTTTCAGAATCCTCAGATTCTTCTGAGGACTCGAAGTATCATCTGTCCGGATGCTCCTGCAGAGCCAGATACCCGTACCAACCAAGGTCGGTACCGGGAATAACTGGTACCGGAGAATCGGTACCGGAGGGCATCGGAGGACAGGGTACCGGCATAGCAGACACCGATGCCGATGCTATCGGTACTGGTACCGATACTGATGCCAGTGCCGGTACTGGTGGAGTTGTCTGTCACGGTACCAAGGGCGTCGATGCCGCAAGGAAAGCCGCCAGACTGCGTTCCATGGTCAGAATTCTCTGGTCCATAGACGCCGCCAATGCCTGGATGTCGGTACCAGTGGAGACCCAGAGCATGGCACCAGGAGATCTGTCGAGGCCGAGCCATCGAGAACATCCCGGAACCCCGATAATGCTTTAGAAGCCGAAGCCTCCCACCGGGGTAATTTTGCCGGTGCAGAATCCTCGAGGGCAATGCCAGAGGCATCTCGATGCTTAGAAGGAGATCTACCCTTTGAGGACTGGCTGGATTTATGTTTAGTTATCTGAGATCCACGGGAGGAAGAAGAAGCCCTGGAAGACGTCGATGCCACCGAAGCCGCATCAGAGGGAAACAGGGTACTGAGCTTGGCAGCTCGGTTCTGCCGACCTCTTTTAGACATCATGGCACAGGACACACAATCCGTGATGGAGTGGTCAGGACCTAAACATTTTAAACACCATTCATGGGTGTCGTGACAGAAATGGTACCGCCACACTTGGTGCACTTTTTAAAACCTGAGGCAGGTTTTTCCATGTTAAGGAAAGTTTTTGGGCCTAAGGCCCAAAAAGGCGGGTGCACTTGAAGAAAATGGAAAAAAACAGATTTTTTTTTTATTTATTTATTTATTTTTTTAGAAATAGAAAAAGAAAGACCGGCGGTACCGGTAGAGCGTCGAAGAAGGCAGACGCGACCACAAAAAGAAATAAAGAAATAAAGAAATTCTTCTGCGGTGACAGGAACACGACCTGCTGGCTCCGCGGAAAAAGAAGAACTGGAGAGAGGCAGTTGGGAAAGGCGGGAAGGCAGCATGCAGGCGCTGTGGGATGCTCCCAAAAGCGTTCTAATTGGACACTGGGGAGCGTTCCAGCGCAGGCTCCGTCGGTACCGACGATACCCATATGTGATGACTACATTCCTGCTTGTTCCTGGAGATATGATTTTAAAAAAATAATCAACCTAAGGACGAACAACAGAGGAGGGGGGAATCAAACCAGAATGTCCGGGCTCCGTGATCCACTGCTACCCTGTCATATCCATCCAAGATGCAGACATACAGACGCCGGCAGTGAAAATTAATACAGAGGTAATTACAGAAACTGGCCTGGCTATCCCAAGCCATGCCAAGAGTCTATAAAAAGCATTTCAATCTGACATCTATAAAGTCTGAACCAATTCTGTGATACCAGCTCTTAAACAACAAGACACTACTGACGGCATTACATGAAAAGAGATGCCAGACTTCATTATATACTAAATCAGCATCAAGGTATGATTGCCATCAGTGAACAATTGACCCCCTGCTCACATACACAATGCAGATATGGCACTGTGTCCTAAACTCATTAGGAAATAGAAATCTCATAACTTAGGCCTCTAGTACCGGCAGTAGGGATCCCATACATGTCTTGTAATCTTTTCATTATAACTTTCACTAGGAAACTAAAATAAATAGTGCATATACACCAACAGGAATCATGTTAAGCCTTTAGAATATTATATGAAGCGTTCTAACAAGTCCTAAGTGTCACAGAAATTATAGAACTGAGCAGATGCAAATCAGTGGTCAGAAATGAACTAATCAGATTCCAACACCTCTAAAATGGGTTAATGCATCTAAAGTATAGCCAGTTCACTACATAAGAACATATTCACCATGCTGAGTCAGACCACAGGACAATCAAGCCCAGCATCCTGTTTCCAATAGCGGCCAATTCAGGTCACAAGTACCTGGCAGGATCCCAAAAGGTAGAGAGATTCTATGCTGCTTATCCCCAGGATAAGCAGTGGGTTTCCCCAGTCCACTTTAATAACGGTTTATGGACTTTTCTTTCAGGAATTGTCCAAACCTTTTTTAAATGCAGCTACACTAACCACTCTTACTGCATCATCTGGAAACAAATTCCAGAGCTAAACTATGCATTGCGTGAACAGATATTTTCTCCGAATAGTCTTAAATGTGCTATTTGGTAACTTCATTGTGCGTCACCTAGTCTTTGTACTTTTTGAAGAAATAAACAACCAATTTTTAGATAGAGCAACTAGAACTGCACACAATATTCAAAGTGTAGCAGTACCATGGAGCGATAAAGCACAGTTACTTACCTGTAACAGGTGATCTCTGGGAACAGCAGGAATTAGTCCTCACATATGGGTACGTCGGTACCGACGGAGCCTGCGCGGGAATGCTCCCCAGCTTCCCAGAATGAAAGCTTTTGGGGCATCCCACAGCGCATGCGCGCTGCCTTCCCGCCTTTCCTACCAACTCTCCTCAGTTCTAGTTTAAAGCTGAGACAATAGAGAGAGAGAGTAAAGGAAAAACAAAGAGAGAGATACAACTCCTAGGGGAGGTGGGTGGGTTGTGAGGACTAATTCCTGCTGTTCCCAGAGATCACCTGTTACAGGTAAGTAACTGTGCTATCTCCAGGAACAAGCAGGAATAAGTCCTCACATATGGGGACTCCCTAGCTAAGATGCCTGGGAGATCCCCAAGGGTATGAGACCCTGAAGGGTTCCTCGTCTTCCTATGGATCTCAGGCATCCATTCAGGGAAGGAGGGCAGGAGTTGTTCAAGAATGGAACAGGTGTCTGAGGACAGCCTGACCAAACAAGGCATCCCGGCGGGAGTCCATGTCCAAACAGTAATGGGCTGTGAAGGTGTGAACCGAGGCCCAGGTGGCTGCTCGACAGATCTGATCGATGGACACAGAATGAAGATGAGCCATAGAGGTGGCCATGGCCCTCACATTGTGAGCTGTGACATGGCCCTCCAGAGAAAGGTTCTTACTCTGGTAAGCAAAAGAAATAACACTGTCCAATTGGATTGCTCAGTGTATCTTAGAGACTGGAAGTCCTAGATGAGAAGGATCAAAAGCGACAAAAAGCTGGGAAGTCTTTCTATGTTGCTGTGTCCTGTGTAAGTAAAAAGCAAGAGCTCTTTTACAATCTAGAGTATGAAGGTTCCTCTCTGCAGTGGATGCATGAGGAGCTGGAAAAAAGACAGGTAAATATACCTCTTGATTAAGATGAAAAAGTGAGACCACTTTAGGCATAAAGTGAGGATTTGTCCTAAGGACTACCTTATCATGATGGAACCTTGTATAAGGTGGATTAGCCACTAAGGCCTGCAGTTCACTGATGCGGCGAGCAGAAGTGATTGCAATAAGGAAAATAACCTTCCAGGAAAGAAATTTCAAGGAGGTAGTGGCTAAGGGTTCAAAAGGTGGCTTCATAAGCTGACCAAGAACCAAATTTAAATCCCATGCCACCGGAGGAGGTCGAATGGGAGGTTTAGTTAAAGTTAGGCCTCTCATGAATCCTGCAATAAGAGGATGAGAGGAAACAGGTTGTCCATTGATAGGCTTAAGGGATGCTGCAATAGCACTTAAATGGACCCTTACTGAATTCGTCTTCAGGCCTGCATTGGAAAGATGCAGGAGATATTCTAATAGAGAATTCAGAGGAAGTGCCAGAGGGTCAAGACCCTTTTGAGCACACCAAATGGAAAATCTTTTCTATTTAAAAGCATAGGAACGCCTAGTGGAAGGTTTCCTGGAAGCATGAAGGATATCCTTCACTTGCTGCAAAAGATTGAAGTCTTGAAGGTCTAGGCCTTCAGTAACCAAGCTCTGACGTGAAGGGACTTGGGGTTTGGATGCCACAAAGTCCCCTCCTCCTGAGACAGAAGGTCTGGAGCAGCTCCCAAGTCCAGGGAGGGGGCTTGGGAGAGATGCAGAAGTAGAGGGTACCACACTTGGCGTGGCCAACGTGGAGCTATGAGGATCATAGATCCTTGATCCCTCTGAAGTTTGAACAGAGTCTTGGGAATCAAAGGAATGGGTGGAAAGGCATACAGGAAGTCCTGACCCCAATGAAGGAGGAAGGCATCCTTGGCCTGAACTCCCTGACACGGAACTCTGGAACAGAACCGGGGAAGTTTGGCATTCCACGGACTTGCAAATATGTCCAGGGTACCCCATTCCTGAAAGATTCTGAGTACCTGATCCATGTGCAGGGACCATTCGTGTGGAAGCAGAACTCGACTGTGTCTGTCTGCCCAAGAGTTTTGAACTCCTGGGAGGTATACTGCCAGGAGATGGATTTGATGCTCTCTGGCGAAGGCCCATAATCTTAGAGCTTTGTTGCAAAGCGACAGAGAGCCAGTTCCTCCTTGCTTGTTTATGTAAAACATGGCTACCTGATTGTCTGTTTGAATGAGGACTGTCTGGTAGCTGAGGAGGGTATGGAAGACCTTGAGAGCTAGGAACACTGCTCGAAGTTCCAAGAGGTTGATATGAAGGGAGGTCTCCTGTGGGGACCAAGTGCCTTGGGTGGATAGGTCCTGTAGATGAGCTCCCCAACCTGTTTGGGAGGCATCTGTTGTGAGGATTGCTTGGGGCAACAAAGGTTGGAAGGGGGACCCCAGCAACAGATTTTGAGAGGACATCCACCATTGGAGAGACCAAAAGAAACGTTTGGAGTTTGCTATTTGGTCTGAGAGAGCTCCTGAAGCTTGAGTCCACTGGGTGGACAAAGTCCACTGAGCTGCTCTCATGTGTAGGCGAGCATAGGGCACCACATGTACTGTGGAAGCCATGTGGCCTAGTAGTTGTACCATCTCCCGGGCAGTTAAGTGGTTCTTTGACTGAATCTGGGAGGCTAACTGCACTAGACGTTGGCAACGAGCCTGGGGAAGATAGGCTCTTGCAGTAGTGGTGTCCAACCAGGCCCCTATGAATTCTAGGGACTGAGTAGGGGTGAGCTGAGACTTTGGGAGGTTTACCACAAGTCCCAGATACTGCAGAATGCGCCTGGTGCTGTCCAGGGAAATTTGGGCTTCTGACTGAGATGGAGCTCGGATGAGCCAGTCATCCAGATATGGGAAGACAAAGATTCCCAGAGTGCGTAGAAATGCAGCAACTATTGCCATGCATTTGGTGAACAACTCTTGGAGCAGAGGCCAGACCGAAGGGAAGGACTCTGTATTGGTAATGTTTTCCCTGGAACAGAAAACGTAGGAATTTTCTGTGGGATGGATGGATGAGTATATGAGTGTACGCATCCTTGAGATCTAGAGAACAAAGCCAATCCTGACTCTGTAGATATGGAAGGAGAGTGCCTAAAGAAAGCATCTTGAACTTCTCCTTGTATAGAAATTTGTTCAATTCTCTGAGATCTAGTATGGATCTGTATCCCCCTGTTTTCTTTGGAATGAGAAAGTAGGGGGAATAAAACCCTGACCCCTGTTGAAGAAGAGGAACTTCTTCTATGGCCCTCTGGGCCAGAAGGGAGGTTACCTCCTGATCCAGAAGGTCGAGGAGAGATGTGGGAGAATTGAAATGTCTCACCATGGTGTAGGGAGGAAGGTCTGAGAAATGAAGTTTGTAGCCCTCTCTGATGATGGAGAGGGTCCACTGCTCTGATGTGATTTGCTCCCATCTGGGAGCAAAATGAGCTAACCTTCCTGGAATGGTGAGGAGTTCTGGCTGTTGTAGAGCCAGAAAGGTTAAGTTCTCTAGTGACAAGTCAAAAACCCTGAGGGGCTTGGGACTGCTGGGTTGCAGCAGCCCCTGCAGGTTTAGGCCTAGCCTGTTTAGGTTGCTGACGCTTAGCAGCAAAGCGACCTGTAGAAGATTGTTGACCAGAAGTGGAAGGAAATCTGCCCTTCTTGTAAAAAGACTTTTTAAAAGATTTTTTCTTGGCTGGAGTGGAGGTAGACTTAGAAAGTCTATCCAGAGCAGCATTTTCTGCATCCATTTGAGTGGCTTTAATTTGCCACTCTTTGCCAAATAGATTTTCACCTGTACAGGGCAGATTTCCTAAACCATCTTGAACCCAGGGTTCTAGATCAGAAGCCTGGAGCCAAGCAATTCTACGAGCAGCTATGGCAATGCCTGAGGCTCTGCTGGCACCTTCAAAAGAATCAAAGGCTGCCCTGTTGGAAAACTTTGAAATGTCTTGAGTATGCTTAAGCCAAAGAAGGAACTCATCCCTTTTGTCCTCTGGAATAAAAGGGAGAAAGTTGTGCAGCTTTTCTGCAACCTCCTTCAGAAACATGCCCATATAAAGGCTGTATGAATTGATTCTAGCAATAAGCATGCTAGCTTGGAAGATTTTTCTTCCAAAAGCATCCAAGGTCCTACATTCTCTTCCTGGAGGGGTAGAAGAGTGTCTTTTGGTACTCTTTATCCTCTTCATAGCTGACTGCACCACAATGGAGTGGTGAGGAAGCTGAGTTTTTTGAAATCCAGGAGAAGGAGGGACACGGTACATAGTGTCCAATCTACGAGAATGAGGAGAAAGGGTGAGAGGAGTCTCCCACAAGTCAATTAAATGTTCTTGAAGAATTTCATGAATTGGCAAGGTGACTGCCTCTCTTGGAACCTTAGAGTATCCCTAAATATCTAATTTTTTTGCTCTAGGTTCTTTTTCAGAGGTTACTGAAATAGAGAGTCCTTTAGCTACTTCTATTATGAAGTCTTGAAAGGACAAATCCTCTGGAGGAGACATTCTCCTTTTTGGAGAAGAAGGCTCCTCAGGAAGGGTGACAGATACTTCAGGAGACTCATCCGATGACTCAGAATCATCAGAAGAATCGAAGTATCGTCTGCCCGATTCCAAAGATCGATAGGCGTATCGATCGGTACAGACATCGGGTGTCTCCGGTACCGGGTCGGTACCGAGAAAGAGCCCAGGACAGGGAGCCAGAATCGGCATCCTGGCCGATGTCGATGCAACCGGTACCGGTATCGAGGTTGGTACCGGTACCGGCGCCGGTACCGACAACATGGCTTGTTGCGGTACCGACGGCGTCGCAGCCTTGATGAAAGCCAGTATGACCTGCTGCATGGATTGCACGGTGTGATCCATGGACGCCACGACTGCCTGGATGTCGGTACCGGGAGATTGTGCCGGTACCCCAGAGCAGTCTAACAGGTGATCGGTCGAGGCCGTGCCATCGATGTCAACCTGTAACCCCATAGGAGGAGCTTTGGAAGCCGGAGCTTCCCGCCGGGGTTGTTTGGCTGGGGCAGGATCCTCAAGGGCAAGACCGGAGGCATCTCGATACTTAGAGGGAGATTTGCCCTTCGAGGACCTGCTAAAAGTATGTTTGGTTACCTGAGATCCATCAGGAGAGGAAGACCTGGAAGATGTCGATGCCACCGCCGGTGCATCCGTGGGAAACAGCGCATGGAGCTTGGCTGCTCGGTTCTGTAACCCTCGTTTAGACATTAGAGAACAGGACTGGCAATCCGGAACGGAGTGTTCAGGCCCCAAACATTTAAGACACCATTCATGGGTGTCTGTAACAGAAATTGTACTGCTACACTTAGTGCATTTTTTGAAGCCAGAGGCTGGTTTTTCCATGAGGAAAAGTTTCTTGTGGGCCTGGAGGCCTAAGAAGAAAAATACACCAAGTGAGGAAAAAGTATTATTTTTATTTTTTTTTTAGAAGAAAAGAAAAGACCGGCGGTACCGGTCCGGCGTCGGGTAAGGCAGACACGCGACCAAAGAAATAAATTAAAATAAAGAACTTCTTCAGCAGTGACAGGAACACGACCTGCTGGCTCCGCGGAAAAGAAGAACTGAGGAGAGTTGGTAGGAAAGGCGGGAAGGCAGCGCGCATGCGCTGTGGGATGCCCCAAAAGCTTTCATTCTGGGAAGCTGGGGAGCATTCCCGCGCAGGCTCCGTCGGTACCGACATACCCATATGTGAGGACTTATTTCTGCTTGTTCCTGGAGATAGAAGCATTTTGACATTCTTTGTTTTATTCTCCATTCCTTTCCTAATAATTCCCAGCATTCTGTTTGCTTTTTTGGCTGCCGCTGCACACTGAGCAGAGGATTTTGTTATTACCCATGGTGATGTATCTAGAGATGTAGGTTTTTTGCAAACTTCTGAAATGGAAATGTTCTAATGAATGATGATGCCTTTCTATAGCCAATGGACAAGCGAGTAGATTCTCAAAAGTGTCCCCCCTTTTTTTGCTTGGCGTTTTCTGGCGGTTATGTTGGCTTATGGAGGAACTTTCCCATTGTGCTTGAAGCAGAGTCGTTAACGGACTCAAAATGCGCACATCGTGATCGAGGGTGTTCTTCTTCTGAAAAAACACTTTATGCCATGTAAAAAGATTTACAAGATAAGTGTTTTGATTCATTTTTAGAACCATATAGTGATTAAAATGGACGTGATCGACTTCCGGTAAAGCCACGGTGGAAGGAGGACGTGGGTGAGAACGCTCTCCGACCCGCACCAATAAAAACAGGGAGAAACAGTTCCCCCTACGAGAAAGTCAAAAGGAGGAGTTAATATGCCAAAAGTGGTCAAAATAAAGCAAGGTGCCACTATAAAAGATCTGTATGCGGCAAAAACGAGTGCAGGGAAAAACACCTCGGAAGACAAGAGGGCCCTGCCGGCGCCGGCGTCACCATTATCCTCAACAGAGCCGCGAGAGGTAGAAGAAGATGGGTCCCAGGGAGATCTGGCAGCGATTATGAGAGAAATACGAGTCTCGAAAGAGGAAATCGAGGAGAGAGTTTTTAATAAGCTGGAGGAAAAATTTGCCGGGATAGGGCAAAGCCTGAAGGAAGTAGAAGCAAGGGTCAGTCAAACGGAGGACTCCCAAGCAGCCCTTCAGAGCACGGTGGTCTCCCTGCAGCAACAAGTCAGATGGTTGCAATCAAAATCGGAGGATATGGAGAACAGAGACAGAAGGTCTAATCTTAGAATCTTTGGTGTGCTGGAGGGAGCGGAGGGGCGAGGATACTATGAGATTTGTAACAGAAATGCTGCTGAAGTGCTTTCCAGATCCCCCTTCGCCGACGCCATTTGAGGTGGAAAGGGCACATAGGGAACTGAGACCTAGGCCTGAGGCATCAGCGAATCCACGTGCTATCATTGTAAAATTACTCCGTTTTCAAGACAGGGAGCATGTTATCAGAGCAGCACGGAGATCGAAGTTTGTGCTTTATAAGGACTGGAAAGTATATGTGTTCCCAGATTTGGCTGCTGAAAATGTCAAAAAAAGGAAAGATTTGCTAAAAGTAAAAGATTCTTTGGCGAAAAAAGGAATACAAGTGGTGATCTGGTACCCAGCAAGGCTCACGATGATGGTGAGAGGCACGAGGAGATTTTTCAATACGACAGACTCTTTGGAGAAATTTCTAAAGGCACAAAAAGGAAGGGCTCTGGTGGACAATGAAGATCGAAGTGCAAGGGGTAACCAGGCGTCACAGGAAGAAGTTGAGGACAAGCTGCTGACGGCGGCGGAATGAGAGGACAATATCTGAATGGGGCCGCGATTGTTGGACTGTTGGTGCAGCTGTAAGGTGGAAAAATGAGGAGAGGAGCTTTAAATTAAAAAGATGATAAGTTTTGTCGGTGGGAGGGGGAGGAATGCCATAAACGATGTATTGGAGGGAGAGAGAAGAGAGTGATGTGTGGGAAAAGAATGGGGGAAGGACTAAGAGAGAAGTGGGGGGAGAAACAAAGGGGGAAACTGTGTGATGGGGAAACGTCCCCACCATTATCCTTCAGCGGGTAATGGATGGGAAGGTAATGTAGAAGGGGGAGGTGTTTTGGGGGAGGCTAAAGAAGTAAAGCGGGAGGACGGGGGGACGTGTGGGGAAGAATGGTGTGGGAAAAGAGAAAGGGATGATGTGCAAGGGGCTGGGCAAATGGAAGTCAATAAACAAAAAAATTGTGAAAGGAGGGAGGGGGTGGAAAGAGTTATACTGCTTAATTGTGTGTTAAGTTATGAAATTGTTGAATTTAAGCTCGTGCTGTCAGGTGTTCGTTTGGAGAGTGAAGGAAGGGAGAGCGAAGGGGATATTAATAAGTTGCGATGTCCATAAGGGTGGGGTATAAGATAGCCTCCTTTAACGTGCGGGGGATTAACAGCCCTATTAAAAGGAAAAGGATTCTCACACAACTGAATAAGAATAAGGTAGATATTGCCATGCTGCAAGAGACACACCTGATAAAGGAGGAACAAGAAAAACTGAAGTCCCAGGGGTTTGTACAGCTATTTGGATCAGCATATAATTCCAAGAAGAGAGGGGTGGTGATCCTCATACACAAAAGGGTCAGGTTTCTCCCTTATGGGTTGGAGGGGGGATGCTATGGGTAGGATAGTGTGGGTAGTGGGAAGGGTAGACCAGATGGAGGTGTCGCTTCTTAATTTATATGCCCCCAATGGGCAGAAGGGTTCCTTTTTTACAAGAGCTCTGCAGGAATTTGGGGACAAAGCAAAAGGGGACTGGACCGTTGGGGGGATATAAATTGTGTGGTGGGGCCCAAGGATAGATCTAATTTCCAGTCAAAATTGCATAGGAAAGAAGGAAAAGAATTAAGGAAGAGCCTAGAGGAGTTTGATCTGGTCGATATATGGCGGTGGGAAAATCCCAGGGGGGGGGGGGCAGGAATATACCTGCTATACCACAATGCAAGAGACATACTCTCAACTGGATATGTTTCTGGGGAAAAGAGGACAACTGGGGGTGATTAAGAAGGTAAAGATACATCCTATTACATTATCAGACCATGGAATGATCACGGGAGAGTGGAGTCCGCAGGTGAAAGGAAGAGGGGGGGGGCAGGAAGGGTGGAGGGGAAATGTATCGTTGATCCAATCAGAGGAAGGGAAGGCTAAATTTTGACGTGCCTGGCGGGATTACTTAGACTTGAATGACAACGGGGACATGTCAGACGTATGTTGTGGGACGGGGGGAAAGCGTTTATGAGGGGGGTAATGATTCAATTTGGGAGCCAGAAGAAAAGAGAAAAGGGAGGCTGTGAGGCAACAATGGATGAAGGAGTTGGAAGAGTTGCAATTGGAACACAGTAGAACCAGGGCAAAGACCTCCCTGTAAAGGCTTTGTCAGGTTCAAGCAAGACTAAACACTTTAGATATGGAGGAGGTGGAGAGGATGATGAGGGCTTCGAAAAGGAATTTTTTGGAAGGGGGAAATAAAGCGGGTAGAATGCTGGCCAGACAGCTGCAAAAGAGGAGGGAAAAATCGGACAGTGGTGGAGATTCTAAACAAAGAGGGTAAGAAGGTAGTAGAAAGCCAAGGAATCTGTAGAGAATTCCGGCAATTTTATGAGTCACTATATAGAGGACAAGAGGGGCATAGTCGGGAGACTGGGGATTATCTAGATAGGATTAGGGTGCCTAGGGTTGCGGAGGAGACGGCGGCCTGGATGGGGAGACCTATCAGTGCGGAGGAGGTAATTAATGGAATCAAGAAATTACTGAAGGGGAAGGCGGCAGGCGAAGATGGATTCCAAGCGGAATACTATCACATGATGCAAGAGGAAGTAGCACCTTTCTTGGCTAGGTTATTCCAGGTCTTATGCAAGGCAACAGGATGCCGGATCCGATGGCTCATGCTAACATTGTAGTAATTCCTAAAGAGGGAAGACCTCCTAACAGATGTGAAAATTACAGGCCAATTGCATTGATTAATAGTGATGCTAAATTGTATGCAAAGATATTGGCGAGTAGATTGGAGGGGATCCTGCCGGATTTAATTCATCCTGATCAGACAGGGTTCATTAAGGGTAGGGCCATAGTGGATAATGTAAGAAGGGCGGTGGGACTCCTCCACTTTGTCAAGACAAAAAAGTTACCAACGTTGTGTGTGGCGCTCGACGCCGAGAAAGCTTTTGACAGGGTAGAGTGGGCATTTTTGTTTGAGGTGATGGGGAGGATGGGAATGAGTAAGGACTTTATACAGGGACTAAGAGCCCTGTAGCAGAGCCCTTTGGCAAGGATCATGGTGAATGGCCACCACTCAGAATTATTTGATCTTCAGCGTGGGACGAGGCAAGGTTGTCCCCTGTCGCTGCTGTTATTTGCCACAGTGATTAAGGCGCTCGCAATTCGTATAAGGGAACAACAAAGCATAGTACCAGTGAAAGTAGGGAATACTCAGAAAAAGATCCTTTTGTATGCGGATGACACATTGATATTTATGACAAGGCTGGCGGAATCTCTCCCGGTGTTAGTGAAAGAACTGGGAGATTTTTCGGAGGTGTCGGGCTTTAAGGTGAATTTAGCAAAGACAGAGGCAATGGCGTTGGGGGGGATGAAAAAGGAGGAGATTGATAACTCTCCATTTTGGTGGGCTCATGGGGCTATTAAATATCTAGGGATAAGAATTATGGAGGACCCGGAGAAACTCTTTGAGCTTAATTATAAACCGATGGCAGGTTACGCTTAGTGAGCAATTAGCGGGGTGGTCATCGCTACAACTGAGCTGGGTAGGGCGGGTAGAGGCTATCAAGATTAATATTGTTCTGAAATTTATCTTCCTTTTTTCTCAGCTACCCATTCGGATCCCGGGGTATATTATTAAGAAGTGGGAGGCTAAATTGGTGAGATTTGTGTGGGGTGGCAGAAGGGCACGGATAAAAGTGAGAAAGTTGTTACTTTCTAAGGATCAAGGTGTGATTCGATTCCCGTCCCTGAACTGGTATTATAAGGCCTGTATAGTAAAGGCATGGAGAGATCACTATTGCAGAGGAGAAGAAGTGGCGTGGGTAGAAATGGAAAGGATTATGATGGGCTCCCAGTCACTGTTTCAATGGTTAGAGAAGGGAGAGGAGATGGGTAAAGGGGTAAGGGGGAACAAACACCCGCTAATAGAGGCCATGTCGATGCTTAATAAAACAGGGATGAAACAAGGGTGGTTTCCTTCCCCAATGTCACCTTGGTCCAGAATTGGAGATTAATTTCCCTTTGGGGACATGGATTGGTTAAAGAGGGGGATGCAGAGTAAAAAGGGGGGAACGGGAAAACTTGTGGATCTCTTCGAGGGAGGGGTGGTTTGTTCACTTCGGGAGTTGGAAAGCAGAGCACAAAGGAAAATTCCTTTTTGTCAATATTTTCAACTTAGACATTTCTTAAATAAGAGGGAGATTAAAAAACAGATGAACAGGCCCAGTTTGCAAATGCAGTTAGCATTATATCAGGGGAACTCGGACAAAACCTCATATCGAAGCTATATAAAATCCAATTAATGGAGGAGGATCATCGAGATGAGCAGGTGCACAAGAATAAGTGGCACAACTGGTTAGGAGAAGAGATAGAAGAACAAGAGTGGAGGAAGATCCATGAGAGCACATATAGGAACACCAGGGTTTCCTCATGGAGACAGACTCAGCTCCAAATAATACATGGGGCGTATATCACCCCAAGGAAGTTATTTTTAGCCAGGGGGAGACAAACAGACCTGTGTTGGAGGGGATGCGGAGGGGTGGGGACGTTTATCCACATGTGGTGGGAGTGCCCGGTGATCCATAGACACTGGGGGATGGTGAGGGAGAATCTCGGGAGGAGAAAAGGGGGGGTCTCGACAGGGGAGTATGCAAGACTTGATATTGGGAAGTGGGGAGAAGGAGAGAGTGGGGAAATGGGGAGGGCTGTTAGAGGAGAAGCTTAAACTGGCAGCAAGAATGGCTGTGGCATAGAAACGGAAGGCCAAAAAAGGCCCATTGAGGGAGGATTAGAACTTAAAAATTGAGGAGGCAGTAAGATTTGATTTGCTAATGTACAGGTTGAGGGGAATGGATATTTCATAAAATATGGGACCCTTAAAGGACACAAGAAGGGGGCAACTGAATATAGGGGGACACTCGCACATGAGTCAACAAGGGACCGGAAGACAGTACGAGCTACCAGTTACGAGTTGAAATAAGTTGATGAATTATGATTAGATATATAAGTGGGGGAAAGGAGGGGAAGTAGACCCCCAAAGGTATAAAAGGGGAAAATATGTATATAAAGATTAGTTGATATGTAATGGGAATGAGATTGCCTGTAAGCGAAACTTATCCGATATGTTAAGGATGGTAGACATTGTACGTAAATGTTGTGAAGGTACTGGA
Source organism: Ichthyophis bannanicus (assembly GCA_033557465.1). NCBI lineage: Eukaryota > Metazoa > Chordata > Amphibia > Gymnophiona > Ichthyophiidae > Ichthyophis > Ichthyophis bannanicus. The sequence continues at coordinate 406,007,778 of CM066035.1, read as the reverse complement.
ATAGTTTCCCATTGTATGTAATTTCCCTGTCTTTCGCAAAGTTTAATAAAATATGGTTTTAAAAAAAAATGGACGTGATCAACATTCGAGAATGAGCAATGCTCTTCTCCTGTTGATGTGTCCGACATAAATAATGGATTTTGGGTATTCTGCATTATTCAGTCTCCCAGTGCAGGTGGCAAAAAGGAGGACAGTATCTGAATTCAAGAAGGCATGGAACAAGCAGAAAAGAGCTCTGAGGGAGAGCAAGGGACTATAGAGCGTGGTAGTTAGTGTGGATGAGCAGAATGGATAAACCACATGGCCTTTGTCTGTCATCGCTTTCTATGTTTCTATAAGATGAGTTTACTCCTCTAAGTGGGTAATTTTATGAGGTGCGTCTAGGTTAACATATGTTTAACACGCATAAATCGCTTCTATTTTAATTAAGTCAAGTACATGCATACTTTATAAAATGGGGTGTAAATAGTGGGAAACACGAGTCAAATCTAAGAGCAAACACACTAGCCCTATGGTTAGTGAAAATGACCGCTCATATCATGCACACATACACCCATATTTTACAAAATCTGCAAGTAAATGTGCACTACGCCCAAGCTCCGCTTATGTGACCGTTCACAGTGAAAATACGCACCATCGGCCTAATACATGTACTTATAACCACCGGCTAAAATACATGAGTAAAGGCCCCACTGATGCACATAAGCACAAAATGTGAAAGGAGATGCAATGCTGCTGAGACAGATCAGATATCAGAGACAAGAATTAACTTACAAAGGCACAAGGTCAACCATCACAGAGAGGATCAGAGGAAATCCTTCATGAGGAAGCAGCTTTTAAAAACCAGGCTCTGCATCAAAGACGTTATGATCAGGACATCGTGGGGCTGATTTTATAAGGCAGCAGCATAAAGAGGCACGCAATTTACGTGTGTAACTCACTATTTTTAATCATTTCTGTGCACGAATGGGTATGCATGCACATACTTTAGGCAGCAGCTGTTCTGTAAGGCAGATCACAAATTTACATGTGCAAGTTATAAAATACTATATCTTACATGTGTTCCTAAAATTTCCAGGCATGAGCATTTACACCTGCCACAGACTAGACATAAGGGCTTCTGCCTAGTTTCCACACATGTTCACACCCCTGAAGGATGTGTGTACTTCAATTTATCATGCTGGCCTCAAACATGCACATACTCATGTGCGCAAATTCCACGGGAGTTTAAATAATTACTCTCAATATGGGAAATGCAAAACAATCCAGGAACTTACGTCATCTGAAGTTAAAATGTATGAATGATGTGATTTTTAAAGTGTGGTTAAAACATGGAGGATGTTAGATGATGGTACTTATTTCTCTCTCTCTGATGCTCAGGACATTTTTATGAATGTCGTTATGCTGAGGCATGTTGGATGTCTTTGCTGACATTGGTTTTCCAGTGTATGATTTTACTGCATTGTGTATATATGAACAATATGAATTGTTATAGATTTTATGATGTACTTGCTTAGAGCATTCTGATGTTAAGGGAGAAAGAAAGGTAAAATGTAAATAAATAAGTAACATCTTTAAAAAAACTTTTAAACTGATTTTTAACAATGGCTTGGGGATTTTTTTAACTCACTACTAGACAGAAAATGCTACTGCCTGCTTGTTACTTACCAGGCAATCCACTTGTATTTTCTGGCAATGTCACCATTTGCTCTCTCTGTTTTACATAAGAACATAAGATATGCCATACTGGGTCAGACCAAGGTCCATCAAGCCCAGTATTCTGTTTCCAACAGTGGCCAATCTAGGTCATACGTACCTAGCAGTTTCCCCAAGGGACACAGGTTCCACAATGCTTGTATTGGTTCAAGCATTGATATCCTGAAGACCTGAAGAAGGCAGTGTCATTTCCAGAAAGCTAATCGACAATGTATTAAATTAATCCCAATTTGTCCAAGTTCCGCTCTCGGGGGCCATGGACAAGCCGGGTTTTCAGGATATCCTTTCAGACTGGCATCCGTGGTGGCCCTCACCCAATCCAGCATTTCCAGAGGTGGGGTGGCCAAATGCGGTATAGAAAAATTGTTAAATCAATAAATAAAAATAAATAAAAGCAGGGCATTCAATGCTAAATAATAGATTTTGATAGCCAGAGGAGGTATAAAGCTTGAAGTTTGCCTAGGGCACCAACACTTTGAACCAACCCTAGGGCTGGCCTGTCCAGAGGCATCACTTCCATCAGATGGTGAGATTGCAACCACCACACCGACTGCTCGTTGATCTCCCAGGCAACTGAAGAGTCTGGCCGAACAACTGAGAACGGTGAGACCAGAGAAACAGTAGATGTCTCTGAAGGGGGCGCATGTGCACCCTGGCCCAAGGGACTAGTTTCCAGGGTCGACACCATGACCTTACAAGTTGGAGGTACTCCCAGGTCTTTAAACATGATCTCTATGATGTACATGCTTTCTAAATGAACTGAACCCTCCCCCAGTCTCTGCGAACACTTGCCCCACTTTGATTAACTTTTAAAAAAGGTAACCATAGTCATAGAAATTCATTTCTATTGCTGTTGTCCATTGGCAGGCTAAGATCACATCTTAAATAAAACCCTACTGGGTTACATGCCAGAACAGAGCAAGCCGTAAAACATCATATCCAACTGCACTGGGTCAATATATATTTAGATTTGCAAGACCTGCTCACTCTGAGTTAGCATGTTAACAGTGAAGGTGACGTAGGAAATCTTGGAACCTATGACAGTGCCAGAAATCATTATGTAGGCACTGATATCCTTTCATGCTGCTAGAGGGTCACGAACCAGTTAGAGTGAAAGAAAGAGAAAGAGACCACACAGTAGGTGATGCTTCTCTGTTGAAAAGGGGGACTAGCACCTAGTTCATTATTTCTAGCACTACCATGTGTCTAGGACCTTGGTCTTCACTCCCAGTCCGAGGGCCACCAACAGGTCAGGTTTTCATCATATCCCTAAGGAATATGCATGAGAAAGATTTGTATGCCCACTACTTCCACTGTGTGCAAATCTCTCTCATGCATATTCAGTAGGCATATCCTGAAAACCTGGCCCATTGGTGGCCCTCAAGGACCAAGGGTGTTGACCAAGGGTCTAGGACAACCCTGAGTGAATGTCCCAGTCCCAGTCTTTTCCCTGCTCTTAGTCTGTGGGTAAGCAAAATAGAAAGATTTTCTGACATACACAGATCCTCCTCCTCACCTCTCCCTTTGCTTTCTCTCTCTTTTTTCCTCTATCCGCTGACTTTCTATGTACCTTTTATCCTTTCATTCGCTCTCTGTTCTACCTTTACTTTCTCACTGCCTCATTCCCTCTCACCTATGCACTACTCTCCCTCACCTCCGTCTCTACCGCATTGCCACAGCATAGGTGACTGCAGGAGTGAGGAAGGAAACACTTTCTCACTCAGGCCACTGGCTCCTTAAATGGCCCATAGAGATGCGCCTTCAGTTTCCATTTCCAGTTCATAACATTTTATGCATGTAAGGAACTTACACTAAATCAACTGTGTGCATTTGAAACCTCTGAACTAATAGGCTTAAAGCTGATTTACATGCATTAATAAAGTTTTACATATGTGCTCGTGCTGGGCCGGGGGCTAAGTAGCCTGGCTGCCTTCAGAACCTCATTCCAACCATCTATGTATGTGTCACTCCCATGCAAAGACCACCACTTCGCCCCAGGGAAATCCTGCTGGGAAGCAGAAGTCCTAGCCCAGGAATCGAACCAGAGACCTTCCACATAATAGCAAACAAACAGTGTTTGCCATCTTAGCCACTTCCCCTTTGAAAATCCACTGCAAATTAGAAGAGTACAAAATTGCCCAGGCTCTTTGCACCTGTCTATGGTCCTCAAAATTGCACCCTATAAGAAATAAATAGTTTTTACACAGAACCAGACTGAGACAATCCCACTTCCAAGACTGACCTAAAACAAACAGCAGGATGCTCTATAGCAGTGCTTTTCAAACCTTTATCCCGTATGACCCCATTTTAACAACTGAAAATTGATGAGGAAATCAAAATAGCAGGTCTTCAGCCTCCTTCCTCTCCCGTCACTCAAAGTTGGAAGGTATTGGCAACAGTAGCAGCAACAGCAGCAGTCAGCACAGGTCCCTTGTGTCAGTGTGCTATGTGTGCTTACAGACCTCAGTACTCAGACTGGTGGGTTTCCAGTCTGCTTAGCCAGGAGGGGGCAAGGGCCTATGAATGTTCACAGGCTCACAGGCCACATGATGACTAGTGACTGCTACTACTTCGCACAGCTCACAGTGAACGTCCAGAGAGAAGGGGAAATGGCCATGTTTCTGTGACCCCATCCACTGATGATGTGGCTTCAACCTCATTTGGGGTCCCATTCCAAAGTTTGGAAACCACTGCTCTACAGTGTAGGTTCCAACAATATATGCAGCTTTCCATCAAACTATACAGTATTTTTAAATTTATGAAACGGAATCAACAACCCAGCTGGCTAAAAGATGCCCACAGCACATCCATCACTTCAAAACACAACGTGTGCCTTTGACTCAATGCTGACTCCTGGTGATTCAATCCCTGGGTTTTCTTGAAAAGGTGCAATTGGAAGTAGATTGCCAGGCCTTTCTTCCATGCAGTGAGTTTATAGCCCTAATTTGCAGCTTGTCATGCTATGAGGGTTCGTGTGCATCACTGATATGGAGGGCTAAGCTATCTGGCAGGGTTTCCCAAGATGGACAGGTCTCAGCTGAGGTGCCAGACCAAGACAAACCACCCATCTGGGCAGCAGCAGAATGGGACCGTGTTGGCGGTGGAGGATCACATTTCTGTGACAATGACATCAATACTAGAATTACCTGCGAGGAAGCAAGGCCTGGTAATCTACTTCCGTGTCTTGCCATGAAAACTCAATGGATAGTCACAACAAAACAAATTGCACTATAGTTCTGGAATATGAGATCCCCAGATCGGAAGGCACTCAAATGCTACTGGGGAGGAACTGAAAACTTTTCAGAGTAAAGCCAGCATTTATGATGCTGTTGGATCAAAGTCCTTGGGACGTCTGACTGCTAATGTAGCTGTGCATGAAATGAGAGTCAGAAGCTGCAAAGATGTTTTACATATTGGGACATGGAACGTACAAAGCATGAACCAAGGGAAGTTGGAGGTGGTCAAGAATGAAATGGAACGTGTACAACTCGATCTGTTGGGCGTCAGTGAACTGAAATGGACTGGCATTAGGCACTTTGCATCTGATGAAAACATGGTCTACTATGCTGGAAATGAAAGATAAAGAAGAAATGGTGTTGCATTTATAATTAAGAAGAAACTTGCAAGAACTGTAATGAAATACAGTGCAATCAGTGAACAACTCCTCCAAGATGGCCACCCATCCAAGTACTAGCCAGGACCTTGGCTTCAGAGATAAGCTGAGAGTAGTTTCATTCAGGGTCAGTACCAAAATAAAAGAAAGGCTGACTCAATATCTCAGTAAGAACACCATCCACTTCCATGGGGGGAAAACTTGAGTTCAATTCCCAAATCCAGCTTCTGCTTCTCGGGTCAGTTAGGATTGGGGTTGCCACAGAAACTGAAGGAATCTCATCCATCACATCACAGAAATGCCAAGCAGCAAATAGTGGGCACCATGATACATGATTCCTTATCAACGGCTGTTGAAAAGATGGCTCCTCTGAATGGGAGAAGGTCAAGGGATAAAAATATGGAAAACCGCAGGCAGTTAAAAATGAAGGCTCCTGGCTTCAGTTACAAGCCCAAAGAAGCCGGAAGCAGCTGTCAGAAGAGAGATCAGAGGACACGTGTAGACCACTTAGGAACAATATGAAGAAACTTCTGACCTCAAAGTTGAGGGAAAAAATCTTTGCTTCTAGTGAGGTGGTAGGGAACATGACTTCCAACTGGATGTTTACAGGATGCAACCAACAGGATATCCATACATCGCTGTCACCTGAATATCTAATATATTTTTTCAGAACTGTCTTGCATACTGAATAATGAACATATGGCAGTATCTATAAGCTTACCATCTACGCACAGAGTGGAAAGGCACATAGCACAGAATACCAGGCATCTCAATACTCTTTCTTGCCAAAAGTCACATAATTCAGGATGGTGGTTGAGCTACCAACTGGTCTTGCGTAATAAGGTATTCTTACAGTTACAAATTTCACAGTATTATGCCATCACCAGTCTTCAACTCTGAAAAGCAGCAATTCATATTAAGATGAGCAACTTTCACTTCCCATTAGCATGACTTTTGTGGTTAGTGGTATATGCTTTTGAGAATCTTTTACTGCAATGTGAATAGTTTTCATGACAAAGTTATGATTCTCAAAACAGATGCAGGGATCTCACTTACCCTGGGGCACTTCCCCAACGATCAAAACAATGTGCTTCCAGTTACAGAGGCAGACAACACAACTCCGTGTGACTTGTATATGGAACACCAGAGCTTCCTATTTTCTTATTATTATTTTCCTGGAAAAGAGCTAACACCTTCCTAAATTTCCATGAAGCAGCTGACAAGTCTTGATTAGTTTCCACACTGATACAAAGGAAGACAACAGACTGTTATTTTAAGCCTGGACCTGTATATGTATATATTCATATAAGCCCCGATTCTGTAAGGCAAATAGCGGGGTTGCACGGCCTGCTGGGATGTGCAGCCCCACTATCCACCTTCACCGTAAGCCACCTCCTGGCCCTTTTGCAAACATAGAACCGCTGTGTGTGCTGCAGGTGACGGAGCTGAGAATGGGCAGGACTAACCCTCGGACATACAGGGCCGATTCTGGTGACAGCCCTGTACATCCGGGGATCACGTGGGGGGGGGGGGACCAGCTTATTCCACCTCTGAGGCCGGTAGCACTCAGGGTCTGGCTTGACGTCCAGGGACTTCCCTGCAGTCGGGGGCCTGGTTGTCGAGGCAGATGATGCGGGCGAATCTGACATCATTGCCTGCTGCAAGACCAGAATGGCAGAGATATTCTGCTCCAGGGCCGCCATCCTGAACGTGATACCAGGAGGCACTGAGGGTCTCAGGCCCGACACCAGCACTCTTGCAAATCAGTCCTCGATGAGGACCACTGCCTCGGGGAGCCTCACACGGCTGCCACCGGCTGAGGACTCCCTCTTAGATACCTTAAGGGGGCGCTGCTCAGAGTCGCCCGAGTCCCTCCGCAGGGTTTCACCGATGGTACTTCGACTGGCTTCGAGGATTTTTTCTTTTCCTTTGAAGGGTCCAGCGTCTTCACAGAGGAGCCCCACCGTGGGACTCTGAAGATGCCTGGGCCTCACGGGATGTGCTGAGCTTGGGGCTCAGTATTGGGGAAGCTGGTGTTGAGTCGGACCGTGGGAACAGCTTCTCCTGCAACTCCAACAGTTTCCTGTTAGTTCTTGGAGTCATGGCCTAGCACAGTTCGCAGGTGGCACTTTCATGGTCTGGGCCGAGGCAGTGCAAGCAGCAGTCATGGGTGTCTTTGACAGAAATGGTCTGACTGCAGCGATTGCACTTATTTAATCCACTGGGGGAAATGGTGGGAGACACCCAGTCGGGGTTGACGATCCCCAGGTGAAAAATGGCACGAATGCCGGTCGAGGGAAGCCTCGTCAAAAAAAGAAGGGAAGAGCCAAGGACAGTGTCGGGGATGGCGCCGACTCGAGGTGGGAACTGGGAAAACAACTTTTGAGGACAATTTTTAAAGGATTCTTCCAGGGAAACAGGACATACGTCCATTGGGCTCCGTGGAAAAAAGGAGACTGAGCAAGATGGCACCCTTGGGCAGAAAGGGGATCACAAATGCGTGGTAGCAATCCCAAAGGCTTTCTGTGAAAGCTGGAGAAATGCTCCATGCTGGCTCCGTCGGCGCTGACGTCACCCATATGAGGACTGACTTCCTGCTTGTTCCTGGAGAATACGTTGAAACCCTCTGCCCAGTGTGCAGCAGCAGCCAAGAAAGCAAATAGAATGCTAGGAATCATAAGGATAGGAATGGAGAATAGAACCAAGATTATTATAATGCCTCTCTATCGTTCCATGGTTTGACCGCACCTTGAATAATGTGTGCAATTCTGGTCGCCTTATCTTAAAAAGGATATAGCAGAATTAGAAAAGGTACAGAGAAGAGCCAACAAAATGGTAAAGGGGATGGAAGGATATCCCTATCAGGAAAGGCTTAAAAGACTAGGACTCTTCAACTTGGAAAAGAGAAGGCTGAGGGGAGATAATAGAATTCTATAAATTAATGAATAAAGTGGAACGGGTTAACGTAGATTGGTTGTTCATGCCATCAAAAAGTAGAAAGACCAGAGGACACGCAATGAAGCTACAGGGTAATCCATTTAAGAATAATGAGAGAAAATATTTGACAACCCACAGGTACCGGGACTGGACTGGAGGTGCGATAAGGAATATTTTTTCACTCAACGCATAATCAAACTCTGGAATTCCTTACCAGAGGATGTAGTAAAAGCTGTAAGTGTAGCTGGATTTAAAACAGGTTTGGACAAGTTCCTGGAGGAAAGGTCCATAAACCACTATTAAAGAGGAACCGGGAAATCCACTGCTTATCCCAGGACGAGCACTGTGGAAGCTGTGGACTTTGGGTACCTGCCAGGTACTTGTGACCTGGACTGGCCACTGTTAGAAATAGGATACTGGGCTTGATGGACCTTAGTCTGACCCAGAATGGCATGGTTCTTTTGTCCTTATGTCCTTATCTTAGTGGCATCCAATCAGAAACCTTTCCTCAGAAACTCCATCCATCTAAACCACAGCTGCTGTTCAAATAAGACTGAAGCCAAGCAAATAATTCTGCATTGATACCACAAATCATACTGTATGATGCATGATATGAAGTACTGCAGAAATATCAAAAAAGCAAAAATTGACCAGCCCCCTATAGATTTCATCAAATAGTGATACCAAAAAAGATTTTGTGGCATGACTGGCCTGTAATCCAAAATGTCCGTTTACCTGCATCAGTACTACATGTTCAGTAAGTTTGACCAAAAAGAGCAGATTAAATATAGAGTGAACAACTAAATTTAATAGCAGTTGCTAAAGGTGATCTTGGCCATTAGAAACTGGCACATCGCAGTCTAGTAGTAAACTTGTGGTTCTAATTCTTTAAAGAAAGCACAACCAGAAGTCAGACGCAATGGAGCAAATCCAAGACTGGCATGGCCGTCCCGGATGTCAGAGAACCATTCGTTTACCTTCTGCTAAAATTAAGCCAAGGAAAAAGGTCAACGAGACACATAAATCAGTTGAAATGTTCTAATGAAAATGGTAATTATCATAAGAGAAATAATAAAAGCAATATATGTACACAGTTCTGAATTATACCTAGTCAGAAAACAACTATTTCTTCAGACTCAAAAGAGATCTAGACAAAGAACAAAGGATAAAACCTTTGAAAACATATTGTTCTCTTTCAGCTTAGCTGTCAGCGTTTTGGATAAGTGTCAAGCAGACTGCAGTTTCTATGAGAGAATCCAAAGGCCGTTTATGTATGGCTGTAACAATGTGGAAGTGAAAATGATGAAAATCTATGTGTTGCTGTTAAGTGCCATCAAGTAGATGCAGACTCCTAGCAACCCTGTGGATAGTTGCCAATATGTGACTATCCCCTGGGTCTTCTTGGCAAGGTATCACTGGAAATAGATTGCCAGGCCTTTCTTCCATGCAAGAAGCCTACAGCAACTGGTATTCCAAAATAGTCTCCCACCCAAGTACTAACCAGGCCTGAGCTTCCTTAGCTTCCAGAATCAGACAAGATCAGGCTCGCTGAAGGTAGTACAGCTGTAGTGTATATGTGTAGATCTGAAATAAAAAAGGCATAATGCTGTCTCTCAAAAGGTTAGGGCTCTTCAACTTGGAAAAGAGACGGCTGAGGGGGGATATAATAGAGGTCTATGAATGAATGAATGAATATAGATTTGTTATTTACTCCTTCAAAAAGTAAGACGACTAGGGGACGCTCAATGAAGCTACAATGTAGCCCATTTAGGACTAATAGGAGAAAATATTTTTTCACTCAATGCATAATCAAACTCTGGAATTCATTTCCGGAGGATGTAGTAAATGCTGTTAGCGTAGATGGGTTTAAAAAAGGTTTGGAAAAGTTCCAGGAGGAAAGGACAATAAACCATTATTAAAGAGGACCAGAGAAATCCACTGCTTACCCCAGGAATCTGTGCACCTTTTTGAGAACCTGAGAGGTACTTGTGACCTAGATTGACCACTGTTGGAAACACGACGACCCAGTATGCCATTTCTTATGTTCTTATAACATGTGTTTTTAAATCCTAGAAAGAAGTGTAGGAACGCATTGGGATGGACATCCATGTGCAGGGGGAAATCCTGCAACTTATACATGTAATTACCTGCATTTCACAATACGCATGTGTAAATGCCGGCACTTCAAGGTGTATCTAAGCCATTTTGCAAACTCAGAAATGTACCATTCAATCAATCATAGAGAGCTCAATGTTTACCTCAGTACAATTTGGAGAGGAAATAAAAGCTGGTCTCTCTTCCTTTATCTTTTAATCCTATCCACACCATGCCCCTGACAGGCCCCATGTAACTTGGGTGGACTGGAGCACAAATTGGTGGAGACAAAGAACCAATGAAATATCCAGGTTTCAGTGACATCACTCCCATGCCTCTATCTGCCTCAGCAACCAGAGATCTCTTCTGTATTGGTCCCAAAGCATATGAAAGCACATGTCAAGCCTCACACAACTTCCACATGGGTAACAATGACTAACGAGACGCGAGTATTGAAACATGCTCCAAGGGATTCCAGGGAACAGGAATGCATCAACTGGCTCTTTCCTCGATTGATCACCTTGCTGAGGTCTTCCAAAAAGGACATCACTTGGGGCATTACCAGAGACACCTTTGAAAGAGAATGGGCTCGGATGAGACAGTTGTCGAGATATGGGTGCACACAAGTCCCATGGCGCCATAGTGCCATAGTCAACACCACCATGACCTTGGAGAATGTCCTTGGGGGAGGGAGATGCCAAATGGGAGGGTGGTGAACTGAAAGTGAGAGACAAGCATGGCAAAACGCAGATGTCTTTGGTGATCCTCCCAGATCGGTATATGAAAATGCGCCTCAGCCAAATCCAGAGATTTCAGGAAATCCCCTCGATGCACCGATCTCAAAGTTTCCATCCGGAGGTTCAGGATGCGCAAGTGTTCATTGACAATCTTGAGGCCCAGAATGATACGTCTTTTTTCGGCACCAAAAAATATATGAAATACCTGTCCTTTCCCCAATCATCCAGGGGAACTGGCACCACGACCTGCAAGAGTAGCAATTTGTCTAAGGTGATCCGTACAGCGGTCCTTTTGTTCACAGACCCACAAGAGGAGATGACGAAGGCATACAGGATCAGCCCTTTGCATTCCAGGACATAGCCGTACTGAATAGTGTCTAGCATCCGTTTGTTCCTTGGTGACCAGGGCCCATTCCAGAAAGAAAAGGCGAAGCCTGCCTCCAAACGGAGGAACCAGGGAATGGGCTCTCAAACCTTCATTGCGCAGTCAGGGAGGAACCCCCTCTGGAGGGAGCCAAATTCATGAGTCTTCAAGCTCCTCGAAAGAACTGAGAATGAATCTGAAATCCGGAAACAAAAGGGAATAAAGGCTTTCCAGGCTAGTAGCAACGTGAGTCCCAAGACCTCTGGAGATCTGATCAGCATGCCTGCAAAGCGCAAGTGAAGGCTAACAGAAAGGGGGCTCCTGCCCACTTCACAGGCTCCCTGGACCTGTCCTCCAGAAAGCAGTAAGATTTTGCCTCACCCAGATCTTTCACCAGCTGCTCCAAACTGGCCCCAAACAGAAGCTTCTCTTTAAAAGACAGTCGGGACAATCAAGCTTTCGAAGAGATGCCCACTGCTCAGTGTCAGAGCCAGAGCCAACACTGCATCACTGTCAACAGGGCACTGTCCCTGGCCGCTAGGCGGACAAGATCATACATGGCATCCGAAAGGAAGCCCGTAGCAGACGCCAAAAAAGGGATAGTATCAGCCAGCGGAAGAGAATGAAGTCACTGGAGCAGGGCTTGAGACATCAGGCCTGCACATACTATCAACTGAAGAATAGCCGCAGCGAGCTGGTTGTTCAACAAGGAATCCACCTTCCAGAGGAATCCTTTAAGGCCAATCCACCTTCCACAGGAATGGTGGACCATCTGCTAACTGCCATGACCTGCACATCCACCTTGGGAATATCAAACCACACAACACACTCCTTCTCCTGGAGAGCACACATCATACACCCTTAACCCCTTAGGCAAGGAGTTGGGGAAGTCCCATTCTGACCGCTCTGGAAACGAGAAGACAGTTGTGGATTTCCGCACCCCTTGCAGGTGTGGATGCATCTCACCTCCTTCTATGTGACTGGAGCATCTGCTATACTCAAGGTAGATGAGACTAGGGCAATCAAGGCCACCAGTTCCTCCTTCCAGAACAGGTGGATAACACCTGCCTCTTCACAATACTCCAAAGGCAAGATTACCTCTTCATTCATATCAGGGCCCAGAACCAACCCATCTGAATCCAAGTCATAGTCCAAATCTCTTACAGATCCCAGGTGATCCCCCATCTGCAGGGGGTGCCCTTTGCTGGGGATGCTTAGCCAAAGGCAATTGAACAGGGCTTCCTCTCTCAGCCTGCCTCTCAGACTGCACTCAGGGGAACCCATAGGCCAGAAGGACCAGGCCTGTTGCAAAATGGAAAAAAAATCTGGGGAAGACAATCCGGACTCTGGAAGCTCTCCTTGTGAAAATGACTCCCCCTAAACCAGAGGACACAGCCATTGCCGAGCCCCTAGAGGATGGGGGACGATCCAGAATATGGTGCCGAAAGCTCCAGTTCTTACCCACAGCGCCATCTGCCACCTTCTGCCCTAAGGCAGGCAAGGCTGGACTAACTGCATCCCCCAGCTGGGAAAGTGGTAATAAGCCATCCAGGGATGATGACTCAGAAGCCTCCATGCAAGAAGAGCGGAGTCCAGAAGCCAGAGATGAAGCACCTCACTTGCCACAGGCCAAACAATGTTTTCTGAAAGAAGACATAGAGAGTTAAGGCAAATATCACAACAGCAAGTGCTAAGGCTGTGGCAATCCAAAAGGTGCACATTAACAGCGCTTAAACACTAACGTGCGCTACAGGTGCTTGGGTAGGAATGAGCACTGGAGTTGCTCAGGAGAAATGTTCACACAGACCGTGCAACCACCAAATGCACAGTAGTAAAACACACTGCTAATGTGTGCATAAAACGGCGGGAAACCCTCACACCATGCTGGAGACAAGGTAATACTGAAGAGACCTGTGGTAGCTGAAGGAAAAGAGGCATGGAAGTGATGTCATTGAAACCTGGACTTTTCATTGGTTCTATGTCTCCGCCAGTCTGCTGGTAGGGGAACATAAATCACTTGTGTGGATTGGTCAATACAGAATGGCTATTTGCATGTGGATGTAATTTGCACATGTGTGCACTTGGTACATCTATGTGCAAAATGTGCATAAGGCTTCTAAAAATGACCCCCCTACTGTTTCCTGCAGCTCCAGTGGAGTGGTACTTTTCTAGACATCTCCTGTCACATTGAAAACTTTTCACTGGCCATTTAAATGGGAAATCCATTTGTATCAGCACCTTTGCTTTTGTTTCACAGTTTTCTTAATGTGTAAACAAAAATAATTCACAAGTTCACTTTTGACTCTCATACTTTGGAGGAGTGGCCTAGTGGTTGGGGCAAGGTACTTCAGGCCAGAAGGTCGGGGGTTCAAATCCCACTAGAGGACAGCAACCTTGGGCCGGAAGGACTGGGGTTTCTAGTCCTACAGGTGCTCCTTGTGGTCTTGGGCAAGCCACTTAACCCTCCATAGCCCATGTTCCCTGTAAAATAGTTATCTCCAAGTTATAATGCCCTGTTCAATGTAATTTCAGTTTGTTCAATGTAAACCGCACTGATGCAGAATAGCGCGGTATATAAGAGAATGTAAATAAATAAATAAACATCATGTAAAGAGAGAGATCATTAGAGAAAGACATCATACTTGGCAAGGTAGAAGGTCAACACAAAAGAGGAAGACCAGCAATGAGATGGATCGATACAATAACAGCAGCTACGGGTACCAGTCTGTCAACAATGAGCCGCCTGACTGAAGACAGAACACAGTTTAAGACAACTATCCAGAGGGTCGCCATGAGTCAACACCGACTCAATGGCACTTAACAACAACAGTAGTTCATCTTGGGCTATGCCATGGTTCGGGACCTAGATTTAGATGCACATTCAGGTCTTCCCAGATAAGCTGAGCCTTGGAATGCTGCGGAATCTTTTGCTTTCTAATCAACTGCAAGAACTGTTTTATGCTCTGCTGTATCTGTTCAAGCCACATTTCTTCCCTTCTGGTGTCTCCATGTGAACAGGTATTATGTGGCGAGAAACAGGAGGGGAGGGGCTGAAAAAAGGGAGCAGAACAAGTACTTTCTGCTATGCTGTATTCCACTCCAACTTTACCCTCCTTCCTTGTCTTTTTGTCAACTGTCATGGCCACTCAGGCCAGATTTACCTTCATGTTGAAAAGTGTGGCAAGGATAGATCAGAAGGCACCTTTTCACCCCAGGGTGTTGAAAAGCTGAAGATTATTTACATTCATACTCTGCAGCTTCTGAACCCTAGAGGGGAGGCAGACAGTTACCCAGTAACCTCGGACACAGTCATATTTTTGTGTAGGTGATCTTATCTTCCTTTCCTTTATGTTGTTGATTCCCTTTAGTTCTTTCTGGTGTAATTTTCCTATTAAGTTCTCTTTCTTGCTTTATATCTTAAGCTCTGTGATAAAGTTTGTCATAGTGCCTTGTAAAAGTCTTCACACTTTTGTATATTTTTCACAATCTGCTATCTAAACAAAATATAATGCAAAATGCATTAAAGTTCCATTGATCACCACAGCATACTCTACACATTCAATGTGAAAGAACAATTACAGAAATACTCAAAAAGTAATTAAGAATAAGAAACCCTAGAGTCATTATTGCATGTCTTCACACCTTTTGCTCTAATGAACCCAAACCAGCTCCATTTCTAAATACTGCTTATGAAGGCTTATGAAGCAACAATGACCTATCTGCATTTAGAAAGCAGATAAAAACCCTACTCCCCCTGGTGATGGTATACTCCTTTCCCTCCTGTAAATACAAATAACCCTGTTCAATATATCCCCCCTTGTTTATTGTAAACTGCTTTGACCAGGTGAAAAGCGGCATACAAGCATGGCTAAATAAATAAATAAATTTCGTACAGTTCTTTAAGCACTTGTTTTCCACACAACTTGACTACTGCAATCCTATCTGCCAACGACTTTCAAAGTCAACAATCCACCCACTCCAACTTGCTCTCTATACCACAGCCTGCTCCCTCTGCAATGCCCACAGAGTTGAACACATAACTCCCCTACTCATACAATTACACTAGCTGCCTATTGCGAATGCATAAAATATAAAGCCAACATCACAATCTTAAAAGTTATGTGGCCTATCAGCTATCCACCTCCACTCACTAATACAGAAAATACCTGAAAACCGAAACAGATGAACCAGCTCCTTCAACACACTATGAACAACAGCACTATACACCAAAACCAACTCCACCACATCAAAGAGGGCCTTCTCCCTATTCGCACTGGCCCTTTGGAACTCAATCTCCGACAACCTACATGCCACAAAGGACTTACTGGCCTTCAGAAAGAACCTCAAGACTCACCTGTTTACAACCTCCTTCTCCAAGGATATTACATAACCAACTAACATGCAACATCCATGACCTCCCTTCCCCCTATTCCCCCCTGCTCAACCCTTTGTTCCGAATACTCATGTTGATTCCCTGCTATATATCAACATGTTGTTACCCTCCCTCACAAACATAATGTTATCTCCCTATATTATGCATACTCCAAGTTGATTACCCTGTTATAATGTATACTGCTTTGACCACAGGATAAAGCAGTATATAAAAAGGTTACGGAAATATTATTTAAATAGAGTCTACTGGTATCAATCATAGCAAATGAGCCAATTCAAACTGCTTGGGGCTGTAGTTTTTTTGTCTTGGGAAGAATCTTCCTTAAGTTTTATATTTTATCTTTGGTGATGGATGTCTTTGTAGAGACTTTAACCATCCCCTGTGCTGACTACTACACAAGGCACCCACAGGAAAGAGCAACTAGCAGATCCCAAAGAGCAGGGAAGGGGGGGGAGATAAGAGATCCCAAAGACAGGAGGTCCTGGAGAAGAGCAGAGGAAGCTCTTGGTTGCACAGCGAGCCCTTCTAAAGCAACATATGTACAAAACCCTAAAACAAACGGAAGCAGACTCCACTCGAGCCTGGCTATTTGGGTGCTTCAAAACCGTGCACCCTAGGCTGTTGCCTATCCATAAATCGCGTGGAGATTCTGGCTTGGTGGGCAAGCAAAAAAGTGAAGGATCCTATCCAAAGCCAACATAAGCTTGAACTTTTATTTATTTTATTTATTGTTCTTATATACCGCACTCTTAAAAATCAGCGCGGTTTACATAAAACGAATATTGTGCCGGTCGACACTTACAATGAAACGGGAATGAAACTTGGACTTGAACAAGGGAGCTATATACAATATTCAGAGAAATAACTATAATATGTATCTACAGTATGTACATTCTTAGGCAGGTCTTGAGTTGGTTGCTATTGTCTACATAATAGAAGGTGTTGGGTTGGTGTATTGAGAGTAGTGTAGGAGAAATAGGTGATGTTTTAACGCCTTTCTGAATTGTGTCAGGTTCGTTATGGCTCTGATGGGTGCTGGGAGAGCATTCCAGCAGCTGGGTGCATATAATTTGAAGGTGCATATAACTTGCCTCCTTCACAGAATTTGTATGCTGGGACTAGTTTGCTTGTGTTAGCTAATCTTATTTTTCTCTGTTTTATAATTAATTGTCTTGCAGGCAAGACATATATACTAGCCCTGAGCTTTCCTATGGAATCCAGAAATATTTTGAAGTAGCAAAATTAAAAGACTGTGCTTTTAGTTATAGAGTGAGAATGTATTACTACAAATTTTCATGGCGGAGAGTCCACTGAAAGCACAGTTACTTACCTGTAACAGGTGATATCTGGGAACAGCAGGAATAAGTCTTCACATATGGGTACGTCGGTACCGACGGAGTCTGCGCGGGAACACTTCCCAGCGTCCAATCAGAAAGCTTTTGGAAGCATCCCAACATGCCTGAGTGCTGCCTTCCCGCCTTCCCAACTGCCTCTCCTCAGTTAAGTTTTAAAGCTGAGACAAAGAAAGAGAGAGAGCAAGGAGGGAAAGATAGAGATAGAGAAATGCAACTCCTGGGGAGGTGGGTGGGTTGTGAAGACTTATTCCTGCTGTTCCCAGAGATCATCTGTTACAGGTAAGTAACTGTGCTATCTCCAGGAACAAGCAGGAATGAGTCTTCACATATGGGGACTCCCAAGCTCAGATGCCCAGAGGGAGTCCTAGCATGTTGCAAGTCTAGAACGAGCCATGCTATTCCTCAGGACCTCAGGCATCCTGGGGATGGAGGGTAGGAGTTGAATACAGCACAGGAGCTGTGGAACAGCTGGCTACAACAGGGCTTCAGAGATAGCAAAATATTGAAATCTGGGCCTCCCTTGTTGGCATTGCACAAGTGCACTGAGCTACATATGGATCTGATAGAAGAGCCAGTGAATGTGCTCAAGGGGTACCTCACTGAGAAGTAGAGGTAATAAAGTAGAACAAACAAGTGGAGGTCAGAATCCTTCAGGGTGAGAAATAGCCCCAGGGGAAAACTGGGGTAGTATAAGAGGTAGAGCTTCAGCGGAGACGCAGAAGGTACTATTAAGGAAAAGCTTAAGCTGTTTTGGTCCAAAAACAGTACAATTCCAGGACCAAGAGATAAAATGAGTCTGACCCAACCGGACTGGGGTTGGAAGCAGTCCATGTAGGGGAGAAAGGGTATGGAGACCCTTGTATCAGATAAGAAAGTAAGGACAGACTCAGGAGCGCTAAGCTTTAGAGCAACTGAAGCTCCGCAACGTCTTTCCTAATTGGGGTCAATTAGGAAAGAAAAAGGTACATGGAGAGCTTCAGGAGTAGGTAACCTGAAAAGGTTATGGTAAGGAAAAAGTTTGTTAATTACCACAGGAAGCGGTTATAGGTGTGGCCCCCTAAGTATGCTGACACAGCATTGATAGGGGTAGTGGCCATCTGTCAGGATCATATAGGAATGTAAGAATATCTGAACCTAACAGACAGATAGATAAGTAGATAGATACAGATCTATGTAAAAATAAAATATATCCCATTATATCAATGAATATATATATATATATTTAAATGTATACACATATAAGGTATATATGCATATGTCTATAAAGAGATATGTATGGGCAGAAGACACACAGATAGATATAGATCACTATAAATCTGTATCTATATATATCTATATATACCTATATGAATAGGTAGGCATATAGACACATGTCTCCAGGTATATGGGATGGAGAGATGTCCATAGAACCCCATCCCCCCTAGGGATATGGGGAGAGAGGAAGATTCATCTGATAGCAAGAAGGTTGATACCTGCTTGAATAGATAAATAGAGAATCCTCTTTTCCTGGTTATAACTGGCAGAGTCAGAGGAAAGGTCTCCCTGACAATAAGAAGGCTGAATTCTTTGCAGAATTCGAGCTCTTGAATAACCAGGATGGCCAACGTGAAAATGGCAGAGGATAACGTTAGTCTGCAGACAGGAAGTCCAGATATCTCCAGGATTGCAGTATGGAGATTGGATAGAGGAGGCCTCTGAAGGAAGATACCCTAGTGATCCACCTATGAGGGCAAGATGGGTATTAGGCGTCCTCTAGCTGCCATTGAAGAAAGTTATCTCTGACAAGAAGACTCAAGGAGATATGGGCCAAGCCAGGGAATTGGCCCTCCCTTAGGCTTTCACGTAATGAAAGGCCTGAGGCTTATGCCTCAAAAAAGATTTAGGATAAGATGGAAAGGGCAGGGAATACCCCCCAGACCTGACTGGGGAAACCCCCTTCCTCTAACCATCTGGGGTTATCTGCTAGGCAAGATACTGATGCTCTCTAGCAAAGGCCCATAGTGCAAAGCTACTCTGTAGAGATGCAGAGAGCATGCTGCAGGTTGGTGGAAGCAAAAGCTGACAGTGGAAAGCCCGCAGGTAAGCAGCTATTCTGCCAAGGCAAAGAATAGAAGTTAACCAGAATGTGATAATAGGGGTTCCCAACAAGGTTAATAACCTGTTTGGGACTTAGCACTGAGGCTATGAGGATTGCTAGTGGAGGGGAAGCCCTGGTTGCGTAGAGAACACAACCAGTGGCTTAACCACTAGGAATTGCTGTATCTGCAGCAAGTACGAGGGCAGCATAGAAAATTTCTTTTCCCTCTTCCTTTCTTTAGATTGGGAAAAAGAAACAGGAGTCCTGATAGGACTTTCTATTGTCTGAGGTGCTGCCCTAAGGTCACAAGGGGAAAAAGAACTCCAGAAGGGAGAATCCCCTAGTAAAACCGGTAGAGGACTATAGGAGCTTACCGGTGTAAAAGAACCACTCTTACAACCCAATGTAGAAAGAGGGAGGTAAGACAGAGTTGCAAGTGACCGACTATGGAGGAAGTCTCTGACAGGTGAGATGATACATGCTAGTACAGGGAAACAACTGTCCATTGATAGTTGTTAACAGTTTTCCTCTTCCTCTTGAGGGAAAAAAGAGGTAAGTATGGGCATGATCATCATAAGATTCTTAGAAAAAATATATCTCATGAAGAGATATCTAGGTAGGTTAGGATAATTTAGTGCAGATACTGCCAGTGAAAGAAGCAGACTGCCACCCTAACCACCAACCAAGAGGGACAATGACCTATTTGAAACCCTGCGACTGCTGGGTTTGTTGACCCTGTTGAGGTTGTGGATTCTTCAGACCAGGGCGATGTTTCCCCTGTTTGGGAACATCTGCATGATGGGCAGATGATGGGTAAAACCTTCTCCTCCTAGGGGAAGAAAGTTTGGTAGGACATTTCCTACCTACTGGGAAAGAAGACGGCGTAGAACAGTCTCAGGAAAAAGGAAAGTCAGTGGATAACTGAGTGACCTGGAGTAAAGATTCCTTGTTGAAGAGATTTTCTCCAGTACAAGGAGTATTTCCCAGTATTTCCTGTGCCCATTTGTCCAAGTCTGAAGCTTGAAGCCAGGCTCTACGTCGTGCCCCTATAGCTATAGCAGAAGTCCTGCTAACAGACTCAAAGGAGTCTAAGGTAGCACGAGTAAAAAACCTAGAGATATTTTGAGTATGACTAACCAGTGAGGAATAGTCTTTGCTCTTGGGCTCTTGAAGAAAAAGAGTCAAAAGATGTAGTTTCTTTATGACCTCCTCAAGAGATAGACCCATATAAAAAATATATGAGAGAATTCTTGCTGAAAGCATGGATGTCTGGAAGGTTTGACGTCCAAAGGCATCTAGTGTCTTAGACTCACGACCTGGCGGACAAGAAGAGTGCTTTTTATTACTCTTCACTCGCCTCATCGCTGATTCTACCACAATGGAATGATGAGGCAGTTGAGTCCTTTGAAACCCTGGAGAGGGGGGCACCTGATATAGGAGATCAGTTGCCCTGGAAGGTGGGGGTACCTTTAAAGGAGTTTCCCACATTCGTAGAAGGAGATCCTGCAAAGAATGATGCAAAGGAAGCATTATATTCTCCTTTGCTTTGCTAGGAACAGAGAGGTATTCTGTATTCCCTTGTGTAGGATCTTGTCCAGGAATAGGAATGGCAAGTGATTTTGCCATATCCAGGAGGAAAGTCTGGAAAGAAGGATCCGCAGAGGGAATTTCCCTTGGATAGGCTAGATCTGATGAAGAACTAGCGTTGGCACCGAGGGATCTATTCAAGTATATAGGAATAGAAGATCCTGAATGGTGCAGTATGGGATCCTTAGATGGTGGTCCCTGGTACTGCAGGTCAGAACCAGCGACAGTCGGTAACCAATCGTCCATGCTAGGGATCGATTCCAAACTCGGCATCGAGGGAAGCGAGCCTGAGGAGAGAAGCATGGAAGATACCGACAGCAATGGTACTGTGGATATCGGTACCGACCTCGGTATCATATCTGATACCGGTGGACGAAGACCAGCCGGTGGCAACTCTAACGGTATCGAAGGAACCGAGAGTTGCATATCCGAATTATCAGAACCGAGCCTTCGGTACCGACGGGAGTCGGTACCAAGGCGAGTTGGTACCCAGTCCTCCAGACTGGAGATCGATTCCAGACTCGGCACCGAAGGAAGCGAGTCTATCGATGCATGTCTGGAGGGTACCAACGTCGGTACTAGTATCGGTGTCAGTACTGATACTGGAAGGTCGATCTGGAGCGTATCCACCGGCCCCGCAGGTACCGAGGACGCCAGACGACGATCCTTGGTGAGGAATGTTTCATCCAACACCAGTGCCGATGCCGGGGTATCGGTACCGCTTGAAGCGGATGCCACCACCGGGCATGGCTCAGGTATGTTCTGTGAGGGGTGAACCTCAGGAACAACCTGAAACCCCACACAGGTTTTGGAGGCCGAAGACTCCCACCAGGGTTTTGAAACCAGTGGATTCTCGAGGACTAGGCCATAGGCATCTCTATGCTGTGCATGAGAACTGCCGCTCGAGGACTGGCTAGTCTTAACAGACTGTTTTTGGGTTACCTGATCTTGTGTAGAAGAAGATATGGACGGTGCCCTGAAGCTGGAGGGGGACCGCGTGTCGAGGGGAACTCGATGTTGAAAACTTCTTCTCACAATACTATTGCCCGAGGGCTCCGGAGGGAAATGGTCAGGACCCAAGCAGGTTAGACACCAATTGTGAGTGTCTAAAAATAAAATTGTACCGCCACAGTTTGTACATTTCCTGAAGAAAGTGGCTGGCGGTTCCATGAAGGAAAATGGAGAAGGCCTGAGAACCGTGAGACACTAAGGAAGAAAAAATATATTCCTTAGAAAGGAAACATTTTACAAGAAAGCAAAAAAGAAACACCAGCGGTACCGGTGGCGTCGGGGAAGGCAGCCACGACCACAAGAAAACTAAAAAATAAAAGAAGAATTTTCTGCGGTGACAGGAGGACGTCCTGCCGACTCCGCGGAAAAACTAAAACTGAGGAGAGGCAGTTGGGAAGGCGGGAAGGCCTCACGCAGGCGTGTTGGGATGCTTCCAAAAGCTTTCTGATTGGACGCTGGGAAGCGTTCCCGCACAGACTCCGTCGGTACCGACGTACCCATATGTGAAGACTCATTCCTGCTTGTTCCTGGAGATCTCCCGTTATCCTCCCATCAAACTGAAGTGATCACTTACTGCTAGCATTCCTCTCACCCATTGGTAGGACAGTAGCACTTCTAACCCATGTGCCTCCTCTGCTGGCTTCAGTCAGATGTCTGAATGCATGGAGACCTGCTGTCTCTATGACTTGGTGGCATCGTATATTCAGCTGCGAGACTGAATCTGGTAGAATGGAGCACCCACAGGTAAGATATGATGCTCTCTTGCTCATGGGAGGGACAGAGCAGTGAGGATCATGCAAAATTTGTTTTTTCGTGCCCCGAGGACAGCAACAAACTGAAAAGTGTGCCACAAGATAAAAAAAGATTGAGAAGTATTGCTCTGTGGTACAAAGCAAACTTCCCTTTGGTCTGTGGGTCTCACTGCACAGGAGGAATCTTTTTGTCTGCGGCAGAAAAGGATTCCAACTATGTCTCGGTCAAGAGATGAAATCCAAGACCCAGGGTTTGTCACTTTCCTCCCACCGAAGCATGCTGAAAAGCTGAACAGGGTTGCTATTCCCCAGATGGAGTCTACTCCTAGATCCCACAGAAGTGTGATCCAAGGTACTCTCCTGGTACCAACCTTGTTGCTTAGGTTGCAACTAGCAAGTAGGTTCTGCTCAGAAGGTGGTTTCATGTGGTCTTGTTCCATATCTCCCAGGACCTCTAGATTCATCTGGAATCCTGACGCCACAGAGCCACCGGCAGCATTTCCCATTCTCACTATCCTTGAGAAGTCATTAGAATCGCAAGACGCTCCCTATTGGTAACTGTAACTGGGCATACTATTCCCTGTACATAAGTATATATTTGCTTTAACATAGACAAAGGGTTCCCTATCCCAGTACACTATTTTATTCTCTAGAATATATTCTTATTTTGAAACTCACGAAATAAGGAGAAAAGTTTGATGCAGCACTGTTCTCACGAAAAATGTCATACATTACAGTCCTACAGACTACAGAAACACTGAATGTAGAATCAGAGCTTTAGGAGATCACATTTTAGCACGGATCAGTGGTGCCTACATGCAACTACAGGCTTGTCTGCATTGTAGTGCCCAATAAGACTTGGGGCTCTTTATGTCTGCCGTTCCCACAAACAGTGCCAGTTTCTGCAGACACATCTTATTTATGGGATTGTGCTTTTTGGCATTATGAAGTTCAAACTTAGTTGAAAAGCTATTGCTGAGATTCTCGGGGTAGTTGGTGCTAAAGATTAGACAGATCTAGGTGTTGACCAGTTTGCTCTGCCAAAGGCTGCAAACAATCTGTTCCAAACCTGCACAACAGCTCCATAATGTAGTGGAATGCAGCTAAAGGTCATGTTACTTGACTTATTATTTCTGGTGCTGCCGGTCAGACTAGTAGCTTAAGAAGTTGAGCAGTGCCTCAGTTTACAACTTAACAAGAGGCTGCTCTTGTTTATCGGTTTCCTTAGGCGCTTGGTGTACCAGTCAATGGAGATTATATTAGCTTACCACAAAATCTGCCACTTGTGGTCTGTTAAGGCAAGCATAAGATACTACTGATCGGTCGATAAATGCTGCCTGCCAAAGTGGCCCTGAAGATCCGAAGAGAAGCCTCCCTCTTTGATAAGGGACGATCAGCTCTTAACTGAATACACTGATCTCATTTTTGTCAACCAAGGTCTACATGAAACCGATTAACATTTTGTCTTCCATGACCAAAATGTTTGAATTCGAATAACACAGTCATCCTTACAAAAACTTAGCTGCTGCCTGGCATAATTAGGGTCTTGCAGAAAAAGTTCATGCTCCGCCGTTTATCCTTTCCTAGGTGTGATGTGATACAAAGCTGTTTCATGCTGCTGTGGAAACATCTGCAGGTCACCATGGATGGGAAGAAGCCACAGTCATGCTCAAATCAACATGTGGAAAAGCAGGCGGATGTGGCAATGATTACTGAATGCTGAGTTAATATCACACTTCTCTTTAAACTGATCGAAATAAAATATGCCACATAGACACATTCCCTTAAAATCCCTAGGTAAGATGGGACTATTTTAAAATATTCAATGTGTGGAAATTGAACAACACCAGTCTCTAAAATAGAGTGTCTACTAGACTCTATGTTATAATAAACACACAGCTTTGCTATGGCAGAAAGCTGCACATTGGCCTCACAGAAGTAATTTGGTAGGTTCACATGCCACAACCCTGACACATGCATACAGACGTGGTGATGCTAATAGGTGCATTGATTCCTTTCAGAAATGCCCCTGAAAACCAGAATTGAGTCTCCTTTTATTTCTAACATGGAGCCATATAACATATTTAACTCAATTACATTTGATTGCCTATTCCCCCTTCCATTACATTCCTATTTATGGTTAGGGTCCCCTAACGCAGTTCAGGAGTTGGTTCTACAGCAAAAATTTGAAAAGTCCACAGCAAATGTACATATATTTGCACTGATTTGCGTTATGTAACTGCACTTTATATAAATATGCTTTTCCAACTTTCATGCATCTGGGTAATTTACTTTGCCTTTTTTAGGTTTGTTTTGGTAGGGCAAAAGGAATGGAAATATTCAGGGCACAGAAGCAAGGAAGTGGAATTGTCAGGTGGTGGGATTTTGGAGATGGGGGAGATAGGGAGAAAGAGGGGATCCTGGGCATGAAGGAAGGAAAGCGAGAGGACTGGAGAGGAGGGAGACAATCAGATATAAAAGAAGAAGATGGAGAAAGGGAAAAAAGGATCAGACATAGGTAGAGGTAATGAAGAAAGGCAGATCAGAAACCAGGAGGCGAGGGAGGGGGAGGACTGAAAATGGGGGTGGAGCACCGGTAGCTGGGGAGAAGCAGAATTAAGGAAAGGGAGGGAAAGAACAAAAGACTATCAGGGAACATAGCCGGAGGAGGGAGGATGCCCTTTTTCATTCCTCCTCGTCGATCCCCTTACATATCACACCCTGCTGCTAATCCCCTCTCACATCCACACTTGTCCCCTCTCTCAACCTCCTTGCTCCCATGCCAACTTTCACCTCCCCCTAAGCTGATTAATCAGCAATGGGAAAATGAGAATAGTAGTGCCTCAGACCATGTATTTCCATGCCTAAGGAAGTGTCACATTTTGAAGGATCATTAAATATTTTGTAAATTCTACAAAACGAGGTTCTTTCGAAGGGCCTGTGATAATCCATAAGAAAAGAACATGTTCTGGAGGGCTAAGGGAATTAGAGGAAATACGCTGCTATCTCAGAATGTTTATTTTTCTGGTTTCTATATTTGCTTATGATGTTTATAATATGATTTTAAAATGTATTGTGCTTTTAATCTATAAGCCACTCTGAATTCCTGGCCAAGATAGAGCAACTAATAAATGTTTTAAATAAAAATAAATAAAATACAGTCCCCAGGGGCCGGGAAGGAAAAGACACGCTCTCTTCCTCCTTCTGTCAGCTGATCAATGTGTGCAGGGAGCAGCAAAAATGCAAGGTATATACCAGCATGTCCATGCCCATCCAATTTCTGCTATCCCCCCAGCACATACACACACCCACACCCTGGACCCACTTTTGGTTGTCTACAATTTCCACATAGGACCATGAAATTCTAACACAGGGGTTGGATTTTGCTATCCTTGCCACATTCACAGAATCATGGCAGACCAGGGACCTTGCTTATGGTTCACCATCAGTCCACAAGACAGCCATCTGCCATAACCCAAGAAGTCACATACTTCTAGATTGATTCTTACTCAATCACGGGGTCTTCAAGCCAGTACAAAGAGAAGGGCCATTTTTACCTATCGACAAAAGGAGCAACTACCCCAGGCCCTACATGGTAGGGAGCCCACTGAAAAAGCTCAAAGTATTTTGTCCTAATTTATTTATTTATTTATTTATTTATTTATTTAACATTTCTTCTATACCGCGCTATTAAAATCAGCGCGATGTACATCGAACTCTGGTTAGCCTGTACCCAAGTCAGAAAAGCATAAGAACATAAGATATGCCATACTGGGTCAGATCAAGGTCCATCAAGCCCAGTATCCTGTTTCCAACAGTGGACAATCTAGGTCATATGTACCTAGCAGTTTCCCCAAAAGACACAGGTTCCACAATGCTTGTACTGGGTCAAGCATTGATATCCTGGGTCCCTTCTTAATAATGGTTTATGGAGGACCTTTCCTCCAGGAACTTGTCCAAACCTTTTTTAAACCCAGCTACACTAACAGCCTTTACTACATCCTCCGGTAACAAATTCCAGAGTTTGATTACACGTTGAGTGAAAAAATATTTACTTTTATTAGTCTTAAATAGTTTACCCTGTAGCTTCATTGCATGTCCCCTAGTCTTTCTATATTCTGATAACATACGTTTACCCGTTCCACTCCGTTCATTAATTTATAAACTTCTATCATATCTCTCCTCAGCCGTCTCTTTTCCAAGTTAAAGGAGCCCTAACCTTTTTAGCCTTTCTTCAAAGGAGTATCCTTCCATCCCCTTTACCATTTTGGTGGCTCTTCGCTAAACCTTTTCTAATAACGCTATATCCTTTTTAAGATATGGCGACCGGAATTGCACACAATATTCAAGGTGCGGTCTCACCATGAAACGATATAGAGGCATTATAATAACTCTTGTTTTATTTTCCATTCCTTTCCTTATGATACCTAGCATTCTATTTGCTCTCTTGGCCGCCGCTGCACACTGGGCCGAGGGGTTTAACATGTTATCCACAATGATGCCTAAATCTTTTTCCTGGGTGGTGGTTCCTAATGTGGAACCTTGCATCTTGTAACCATAGTTTGGGTTGTTCTTCCCTAGGTGCATAACTTTGCACTTGTCCACATTAAATTTCATCTGCCATTTTGATGCCCAGTCTTCCAATTTATCAAGATCCTCTTGCAATTTTCCAAAATCCTCTTGGGTTTTAACAACTTTAAATAGTTTTGTGTCATCTGCAAATTTGATAACCTCACTGATTATTCCCTTTTCCAGGTCATTTATGAATATGTCAAAAAGCAGCGGACCTAGCACAGATCCCTGGGGTACACCACTATTCACCTTTCTCCATTGGGAATATTGGCCATTTAGCCCTACCCTCTGCTTTCTATCTTTTATTGGCCTAGTGGTTGGGGCAAGGTACTTCAGGCCGGAAGGTCGGTGGTTCAAATCCCACTAGAGGACAGCAACCTTGGGGCGGAAGGACTGGGGTTTCTAGTCCCACAGGTGCTCCTTGTGGTCTTGGGCAAGCCACTTAACTCTCCATAGCCCATGTTCCCTGTAAAATAGTTATCTCCAAGTTATAATGCACTGTTCAATGTAATTTCAGTTTGTTCAATGTAAACCGCACTGATGCAGAATAGCGCGGTATATAAGAGAATGTAAATAAAATAAATAAATAACCAGTTCCTGATCCACAATAGTACACTGCCTCCTATCCAATGACTCTTTTGTTTTGCCAAACGTCTCTGATGAGGGACCTTGTCAAAGGCTTTCTGAAAGTCCAGATACACTATATCAACCGACTCACCTTTGTCCACCTGTTTATTCACACCTTCAAAAAAACATAACAGATTAGTAAAACAAGATCTTCCTTGTCTAAAGCCATGTTGGCTGTCTCCCATTAGGCCATGACTATCTACATGCTGAGTAATTTTGTTCTTTATGATGGTTTCTACCATTTTTCCCAGTACTGACATCAGGCTCACCGGTCTGTAGTTTCCCGGATCACCCCTGGAACCCTTTTTAAAAATTGGCATTACGTTGACCATCCTCCAATGTTCAGGTATTACAGATGATTTTAATGAAAATTCACAGATTAGCAGAGAACAGCTCTTAGCTTCTGTTCTAGTCCCTCCTCTCTCAGGCAGCTATAGGGAACAAGACCGGAGAAGGGTGGGGCTAGAGTCCACAGAGCCCAGCGCAGATAAAAGAGCTAATCAGCTCCCTAACCCAGCCTCCTTCCCTCCCTTTTCCTTCCACCCCTATATACAGGATTTTGTGTTCCTTCACAAGGTATCTGATAATGAAGGTCGTTTGTGTCATTGTTACTAAAGTGAGGGCAGGACTTTTTTTTTCTATGACAAGTAGTAAGGGGAAGAATCATAGTTCAGGCTAGCCAGGCATTTCAGGAATTCCTTTCAACCAGTGCAGTATGGATTTTCTTCCAGTTTATAAATCTGAATTTTTCAGGGTAAAAAAATTCAAAACACAGATATGACATTCCTATTTATTTATTTATTTGAAAAGGCTTATATACCGCATTTCCAATGAGCAATGCAGTTTACATACAACTCAACATTACAGAGAACAGGTTGATAAAGCACAGTTACTTACCTGTAACAGGTGATCTCTGGGAACAGCAGGAATAAGTCTTCACATATGGGGTACATCGGTACCGACGGAGTCCGCCCGGGAACGCTTCCCAGCGTCCAATCAGAAAGCCTTTGGAAGCATCCCAACACGCCTGCGTGCTGCCTTCCCGCCTTCCCAACTGCCTCTCCTCAGTTAAGTTTTAAAGCTGAGACAAAGAGAGAGAGAGCAAGGAAGGGATAGATAGAGATAGAGAAAAAGCAACTCCTAGGGGAGGTGGGTGGGTTGTGAAGACTTATTCCTGCTGTTCCCAGAGATCACCTGTTACAGGTAAGTAACTGTGCTATCTCCAGGAACAAGCAGGAATGAGTCTTCACATATGGGGACTCCCAAGCTCAGATGCCCAGAGGGAGTCCTAGCATGTTGCAAGTCTAGAACGAGCCATGCTATTCCTCAGGAACTCAGGCATCCTGGGGATGGAGGGTAGGAGTTGAATACAGAAAAGGAGCTGTGGAACAGCTGGCTAGAACAGGGCTCCAAAGGGGAAGACCCTGTGTCGAGGGCATTTAGTAATAAAATATTGTAATCTGGACCTCCCTTGATGGCATTGCACAAGTGCACTGAGCTACATATGGATCTGATAGAAGAGCCAGTGAATGTGCTCAAGGGGTACCTCACTGAGAAGTAGAGGTAATAAAGTAGAACAAAACAAGTGGAGGTCAGAACCCTTTAGGGTGAGAAATAGCCCCAGGGGAAAAACTGGGGTAGTATAAGAGGTAGAGCTTTAGCGGAGACGCAGAAGGTACTATTAAAGAAAGCTTAAGCTGTTTTGGTCCAAAAACAGTACAAATCTAGGACCAAGAGAAAAATTGAGTCTGACCCAACTGGACTGGGGTTGGAATCAGTCCATGTAGGGGATAAAGGGTATGGAGACCCTTGTATCTAATAAGAAGATAAGGACAGACTCAGGAGCGCTAAGCTTTAGAGCAACGGAAGCTCCGCAATGTCTTTCCTAAATGGGGTCAATTAGGAAAGAAAGGTACATGGAGAGCTTCAGGAGTACCTAACCTGAAAAGGTTATGGTAAGGGAAAAAAGTGTTAATTACCACAGGAGTGGTTATAGGTGTAGTCCCCTAGGTATGCTGGTACAGCATTGATAGGGTTAGTGCCCCTCTGTCAGGATCATATAGGAATGTCAGGATATCTGAACCTAACAGACAGATAGATAAGTAGATGGATACAGATCTATCTAAAAATATATCTCATTATATCTATTAATATATATTAATATATATGTATTTATTTATTTATTTAACATTTCTTCTATACCGCGCTATTTAGATCAGTGCAGTTTACATTCAACATCAATTATACAACGCAGGAACTCTGAACAGGGAGATCAACTTGGAAGTATCTGGGGAAACTATCTACATCGTATTTACACTGGTACCTACTTTCAGGCAGGGTCTATATACATCTTATTACGCTGGGTGCCTAGATTCTATTTCGGGGAGTACTGATGGGAGACCGAGCTGATTATCCCTTTTCATGCTGGGTCTGATTAGTTAGGTGCGGTGGGTGATTGTCTGAGGAGCACCATGCATGTTTACTAAGGCTGGATTCAGGGTAGTATATAGTGAACAGATGATGCTTTAATGCCTTCCTGAAGTGGGTTATGCCGGTGATGATTCAAATATAAGTGGGGAGGGCATTCCATGCTCTAGGTGCGTAAATCGTAAAGGCCATAGTCGTTGTTGCTTTTGTACATTTCGTCATTGCTTTTGGGACCTCTAGGGTGTTTTGCATTGTGGGTCTTCTGTTTCTGTTATGTGGTACGTTGTGTATCATCTTGCTGATGACTGTGGGGGTCTGAGTGTTTAAGGCTTTGAAGGTCAGGGTTAGTACTTTGTAGAGGATTCTTGCTTGAACAGGTAACCAGTGGAGGTTCATCAAGACTGGAGTTATATGCTCTCTCCGTGAAGCTCCTGTTAGTACTCTTGCAGCAGTGTTTATTGCGAGTTGGAGTGGTGCTAGTGTTGCTTGAGGGAGACCATGTAGAATTACGTTGGCGTAGTCGAAATGTGGTAATATTAATGCTTGATAGATTGAATGATAGTCGCTGAAGTCAAGTAGTGGTCGTAGGTGTTTTAAGGTCCTTATTTTCAGATATACTGTTTTTACAGTGTTTCTTATGTGGGTTTTCAAGTCCAGCTGTTGGTCCAGTGTGATGCCAAGGTAGCGGATTGTGGGCTTAGTTTTCAGTTCTGTGTTGCCGATTTTTTTTTTTATAACTTTATTTTTATTGAAAGAAGAAACAAGTTTTTCCCCCTCCCCGCCAAATGGGGAGCGGGTACTAATTAACAGCACATTCAAATAGTAATCATACAACTATAAAGAGATCACAAGGTACATATCCAACAATCATATAACCCTATTAAACATTCTAATAAGCATATAATCATAACCAAAGTAAGTACTCCCTCCCAACCTCATTCCATCTCCTCCCCTCCCCTCCCCCCCCCACCTTCCCCTACCCCCTCAGACCTAACCCCCCCAGGCCCCCCCCTGTTCTTCTTATCCCCCCTTCCACCCCCACCCCCGCCCCCCCAATGCTCGTCCCTTACCCCTCCTTCCGTAAATAGTCCAATAAGGGCTTCCACTGTGTATCAAAGCTGGCCTCCTTAGCTCTACGCAGCATCGTTAATCGTTCCATCATAACGACCCTGCGCAGCCGGGTCACCCACGCCTCCAAGCTAGGAGGGTGGGGCTGTTTCCATCGCCAAACTATTTCACACCGAGCTGCTATTAAGCAGGCCCGAATCGGTCTAGACCAACAACGTGGTAAATCCTCCGGCCATATCCCCAGCAGAAAGAGAGGTGGAGAAAGAGGGAAAACTGCCCCCAAAGCAAATATCTCGCAGATTTTATCTTGGATCCCCACCCAATAGCCCTGTATGATTTCACAGGCCCACCACATATGCAGATAAGTCCCCTGTGCCCCACAGCCCCTCCAACACCGATCTGACGCTCCCAACCCCATCTTACTATAACGAACAGGAGTATAATACCAGCGCATCAGGATCTTATACGAATTCTCCTTTATTATCGTACAGACCGAGGAGCGCTTGATCTCCCTAAAAATCCGGCTCCACTCCTCCTCCCCCCAGATTACCCCCAGGTCTTGCTCCCACTCCGTCATGTACCGAAATTTCTCTCCTTCCGCCCTGGATAGGCTCAAAGTAGCATAGAGCACCCGAATTAGACCCCGGGATTGACCATGTCCCCACCAGATCCCCTCAATCCCATTAAGACCATCTTTAATCACGGCCGGATTAGGTTTAGTTTGCAAAAAATGCACTAGTTGTAAATAGGCAAAGAATCACGGGTTCCCAATTGGTACTCCCCTTTCAGCTGAGAGAAGGATTTAACCTCCCCGGAGTCAAGCAGATGTATAAATCTATCCAATCCCTTCGCCGCCCACTGACGGAAAACCCCTTCCCTCCCGGGCCCAAAAGCCTGGGTGCAGCCAATGGGGGCCAGCATGGAGACCGAATCTCGGGGCCTGGTATTAATCCTTCGCCACCCAGCCTGCCACACCTCCCACAGATGTCGAAGATACGGATTCTCCGTCCAATTCCGGTGCACCCCCCCCTGCGACAGCCATGGAAGAAACTGCAAATTATGCTCCCCAGCCCAGAACTGTTCAATACTCCCAAATCGCTTAGTTCCCTCAGGCTCTCTCCAGTCCATTATTTGTCGCAATTGCGCCGCCATATAATAGATCCCTATCTCCGGCATACCCAAGCCCCCTGTAGTAGCAGCGGTACCATATAACACCCTCCTCGCCACCCTGGGCGGTCGATGTCGCCACACAAAGAGAAACATCTTCCGCTGTAAGGTTTGCAACACCAATCGCGGCACCCTCAGTGGTAAAACCTGGAAGAAATATAGTAGGCGCGGCAACACCACCATCTTTAAGGCTGCTATACGCCCTAACCAAGACAGATCGTCTTTATGCCAGCGCAGAAGATCTTTGTCGATTTGAGCAATCAGAGGTGGATAGTTTGCACCATACAGGCCCTGAAAATCCCTATGCAGCTGAACCCCAAGATACTTAATGGACCTCTGAGCCCAACGAAACTTGAAGGTCCGTTGGAGATGTTGTTGTAAACCACTACTGAGGGACACATCCAAGGCCTCTGTCTTGTCCCAATTAATTTTAAACCCGGACAACCGCCCAAATCGCTTCAGTTCCAACATATAATTAGGCAATGCCAACAATGGTTGTGTAATAAACAGCAAAATATCATCCGCAAATAACGCTATCTTATGTTCCTCCCTCCCGATCTTCACCCCTGATGCATCGAGATTCCTCCACAACCGTTCCGCAAGCGGCTCCATCACCAGGGCAAAAAGCAGTGGAGATAGAGGGCACCCCTGCCGCGTCCCCCTCTGCAATGGAAAAAATTCCGAGTAACGGCCATTAATCTTCACCGCTGCTACGGGCTGCACATACAACGCCTTGACCCATGCCATTAAGCCCGGTCCCACCCCAACCCTATGCAGTACTGAAAACATAAAACCCCACTCCACGCGATCGAAAGCTTTCTCCGCGTCGACTGCTACGAGCAACATTTCTTGCTTTAAAGTCTGGGCCGACCATATGACCTGCAGAGCTCGTCGGACATTATCCCCCGTGCAACGGCCCTGGACAAAGCCAGTCTGGTCTGGATGTACCAATTTCGGCAAAACTCGGCCCAACCGAGCGGCCAAGACCTTCGCCAGTATTTTGCCATCAGTATTTAAGAGCGATATGGGTCTATAAGACCCACACACGGCCGGGTCCCGACCGGGCTTGACCAGGATCGATATTCCGGCCTGTAACATAGAAGGCGCTAAGCAATTCCCTTCAAGCACGCCATTGTACACCCTCTGCATCACCGGTGCCAGACGCTCACAAAACTTTTTATAAAAGCCCGCCGGGAGTCCGTCCAAGCCGGGAGATTTATTATTCGCCAGATTTTTAATAACCATAGTTATTTCCCCGAGACCGATCCGCGCATCCAACAGCTCACGCTCGTCCTCTGCCAATAGTCCCAACCCTTCCGTACCCTTCAAATACTCTTCCACGTCCTCGAGCGAGCTCTGCGTCTCACTAGAATAGAGACTTTGATAGAATCGCCGAAATTGCTCGCGAATACCGCTGGCCTGATAAATAACTTTATCCTTCGCCCCCTTGATTTTAATAATATTGGTCCGGCGCTCCCTCTCCCGCAGCCGCCTGGCCAATAAAGAGCTTGCCTTGTTATTAAACTCATAGTAATATTGATTAAGCCTATTCAATTGAAATTGTATTTGCGACAATTGAAGCTCCCCCAACTCAGCCCGGGCTCGCTCTAGTGCCTGCCGAACCCGTACCCCCCCATTCCGCATATGCTGCTGCTCTAACTCTATGATCAAGTTGGTGAGGCGCTCAACCTCTTTTAAGCGTTCCCGTTTTTTCCTAGCCCCCCCACTTCACTAATACCCCCCGCAGCACAGCTTTCAACCCATCCCATAAGATTCCCACAGACACCTCATCTGTGTCATTCTCCTCCAGATAGTGGGCAATGGCGTCCTCTATCTCATCCCGCACCCCTGGAACCTGCAGCAAGCTCTCATTAAGCCGCCAAAAGGTGCGCCGCCCGTGTCCACCTCCCCCAGGAAATCTCCCCACAGCGGTCCATGATCAGACCAGGTTTTTGGCCCTATCTCCACCTGCTCCACTTTTTGCCCCCATGACTCGTCGCCCAGGAGGAGGTCAATCCTACTATAGCTACCATGCACCGTGGAATAATATGTATAGTCCCTACGCTGCGGGTACCGAGTCCGCCATAAATCCTGTAGTTGATAGCGCTGTACCAGCTCCAATAAGCCAGCCCTCCCCTTAGTCCCCCCTCTATTACCTCCCCCAGACCTATCCAACCCAGGATTCAAAACTTCATTGAAATCCCCCCCAACCAACAAAGCCCCATGTATCTTGCCCTCCAACCAATCCCCCACCTCCTTCCAGAAATCTATCCCAGAGTCATTGGGGCCATAAATATTAACCAACGTGACCTCCTGGCCCTGCAGCTCCCCCCAAACCAGCAATACCCTTCCCTTAATCCCTTTCAACACCCCCCCCCCCAGCTGAAAGGGCACATCACCCCGTATTAAGGTCGCTACTCCCGCCTTTTTAGTAGTACCCTCAGCATTAAAAAACAAATGTGGAAAAGCCCCATTGCGCAAGAGATGTTCATCCTTCGGCAACAGGTGTGTCTCTTGAAGAAACACAACTTGCCACTGCCATCTCTGCACCTCAGCAAATAGCAGTTTCCTCTTTTGAGGAGTATTTAGCCCACGCACATTCAAAGATCCGATACGCAACCCCCCCATACCATTTCCCCGCCCTCCCCCTACCCGCTGCGCCCTTCTCCCAGTATCCCCTCGTTGGACCCCCCTCCTCCCCCGCCCAGTATGCCCCATCCCCCTCCCCCCTCCTCCCCTCCCTCCCCAACCCACCAGCAGACCCTCCCTCTGCTGCACCTAGCTCAGAGGACATGACCCCCACCTCCCGGGACCACCCACACCTTTAAATAACCTCTCGTTCTCCCCAATCCACCCCCAGACCCCCCCCCTATCCCTTCCCGAATCACCCCTTACCACCCATCTAATGAATTATAACCGAATAACAACTTAACAACATACATACATTCCCCGCTAAGCCCTTTAGTATTGCTAACTTGCAAGTGCCCCCCCCCAGCCCCACAAAAGAAACATAGTGAGGAAAACAGTATGAAAGAAAAACCCCAGCAGGATCATAAACCATGCGCTTAATCCACACCTCCCCGCGCCCTTATATACCCCGGGCCCACCAATCAAACAGCCATCTAACATCTCCTCTTTCTCAGTTCACGTTGTTCCAGCCTGATGGCTATTGCTATCACTGTCACATCCATTCGCCTGGTCCTTCGATAAGCGCCGTAATCGGTGCCCCTTCTCCGGGAGGCGCTGCCATCTCAGTTTGTCCAGCACTTGTCCCTGCACATGTTCTGATGCAGAGGGCAGCCTAGGCCGTTCCGGCAAGTTGGGAGCCTTACTCTTCTCCAAAACCTCCCACGCTTCCATCTCAGTCCGAACTCGCTTAGGGGATCCCCTAATTTCAAATTGAATCCCAAAAGGGAAGAGCCATTTATATTTGATGTGCTCATGCTGCAAGTAGGCCGTCACAGGTCGAAGGGCTCGTCGTCGTTGCAAAGTGGAGGGCGCGAGATCCTGAAAAATCTCAATGGAGGTATTCCCCCAGGGCATCTTGCCCTTCTTTGCTGCCCTACGCATGATGTCTTCCTTTAGCCTGTAACTCGACAGACAAGCGATAATGTCCCTCGGTCTGTTGGGTAGCTGGGGTCCCAGCGCTCTATGAGCCCGGTCAATGCCGATGTCTGGGAGCTCAGCTGTCGCGCCCTCCTCCCCATCACGCAGTAGGGCCTCACAGATATCTTTGACAATCTGTCCCGCTTTCTGAAATTTAGCGCCCTCCGGGACCCCTCGTATCCTGATATTGCAGCGCCTTGATCTATTCTCTAAATCCTCCAACTTATCTTTCAGGTCATCCCGTTCTTTCTCCCAGCTGCTAAGTGTTGCTTGCGTGTTTTGCGCCGCCATCACTACCGCATCCACGTGCTCTTCAAGGTAATCAACCCGCTGGCCCAGCGCTTGCAGGTCTTGGCGTAATTCTTTAACCACTTCTTTAACTTCCACCTTCCCAACGATTACCTCTCTCTTAAGCTCCTTGCACCAGCGCCAAAGGTCTCCCCTCGTGCACTGCTCCTCCGCATTGTCAGGCTCCTCATCTGTGTCGGCCTCCACTCCAGCACCGCTATCACTTTGAGACGCCAGTGGGGCATAGGAGGATCGGAATTTATCCAATTTTTTCCTCACAGACATTGTAGAGGACTCCCCGACCACGATCCGTTGCACAGGACAATAATTAGAGGCCAACTGCTCCTGCTAGTAGCTCTTAACTCTCCGTCCCGAAGAGAGCTCTCGTCTCAGGCAGCCATACCAGTCGGTGACGTCACGTCCTCCGTGTTGCCGATTTTTAATGAGGGTGGAGGGGTGAAGTCCTGGTTCCTTGATATGAAAAGAACATCTGTTTTGCTGTAGTTGATTCGCAGGTTTTGTGTACTGAACCAGTCTGCTACTGCCTCAAAACATCTTGTTAGAGGGGATAAATCTGGTTGGTCGGTCCTGAATGGGATGTATAGCAGGATATCATCTGCGTAGGCCAGACAGTTGACCTTGAACGAGCGTACTAGGGTGCATATGGGCTGCATGTAGATGTTAAACATCAATGCAGATAGTGACGAACCCTGTGGCACACCCTGGTTTTGCAAAAATGGTTCTGAGGTCGTGGAGCCAGACCTTACATGTTGCCATCTATTAGTCAAGTACGATTTGCACCAGTCTAGAGCAGTTCCTTGTATTCCTTTCTCGCTGAGGCGTTGTATGAGGATCTCGTGGCTCACCGAGTCGAAGGCAGCTGCGATGTCCAGGAAGATGAGGGCGAATCCTTGGTGAATTTTGTTGGTTCCAGAGACTAGGTTGTCAAATAGGGTGGTGAGGAGGGTTTCCACCCCGTGTGCTTCTCTGAACCCATGTTGGGATGGATCCAGTGGGGCTTCAGTGTCAATATGCTGTTGAATTTGGCGCTGTACTATCTTTTCGATTATTTTGGCAAGCATGGGGATACTTGAAATTGGTCTGTATGATTCTACTTTCATTGGGTCCAGCCTGTTATTCTTCAGTAGTGGTCTGATTGATGTTTGTTTTAGACTCTGTGGGAACGATCCGGTTGTGAGAGATTGGTTCACTAATTCGCTCAGATATTAGCTTAAATCGCAGCGCAACTCCTTTATCCAGAGAGCTGGGCATGGGTCGTTGGGCGCGGTTGTGGGGTTGATTGCAGCAATAGTGTCTTCAATCTCTCTGCGTGATATTTTGTCAAATTTGGATAGTGGCGGTGGTTGGGACAGATTATGCCGTAGGGTGTTGTCTGCGGGGCTTGAGGTTGCACCAGTCTGGATCATTTTTGATTGTAGGTAGTTGGAGTATGCCTGGGGCTGTGGCATATGTGATTGGTCTGCAGGTGGTTCTCTTATAAGAGATTTCACTATATTGAACAGGTCGTGAGGCTTGTTTAACGACCACTTCAAGATGTCTGAATGATATTGTTTCTGCTTCTTCATCAATTCCTCTCGGTGTGCTCTTAGGTGAGCGTTGTAAGTACTTTGTGCTTCGGTAGAGCGTGCTCGACGCCATCTTCTCTCGAGCTTGCGCAAGTATAGGAGTGATGTTCGGAGCTCTTTAGTATACCATGGTGCATGCTCTCGTTTCTTTGTTTTTTTGTGTGTGGCTGGTATGCATGCGATGGTCTTGAGACTATCATCCCAGGTGGATACCAGGGCATCTAGGCCGTGTGCTGCGTTGTTGAGGAGTGGGAGGATCTTCTCTCGAATTTCTTCTTTATCAAAGGGGCGGAAGCGCTTCAATGATGTTTCATGAGCAGCGTTGGTCTTGTTGGCGTTTCGGTTGTAGGTGTTAATAGGTATGTGAAATTTGAGCAGGCTATGGTCAGACCATGGCACAGGAGTTATGGTCGGTATCATTGGTTGGGTTGGTTCTGTGTCTGTCTGTGGAGCAAAGATCAGGTCCAGTTTGTTTCCCTTGACATGGGTGGGTCTGTCGACTAGCTGAGAGTAACCCAGCTCGTGTAGTGCTTCTAGGAAAGCGGTGGCTTGAGATTCTTGTAGAGTAGGCAGGTTGAAGTCGCCTAGAATCCAGTTTTGGGATCGTGGTCTGTTTGTGTTGCAGGCGAGACCAATTATCGTTGCGAGATCCTCTGAAGATGGTGTTGGCGCTCGGTACAGTAGGTTGATCGTGCAGGTGTCGTTTGTTATGGTAAGTGAGTCGAGGTGAGCTGTGCCGGTTGCATTGCTCATCTGGAAGCTTAGGTCAGTTTTGACAAGGATGAGTGTTCCACCTCCTCTCTGGTTGGTTCTATGGCATGCATGGAATGAAAATCCTGTGGGTAGCATCTGGTTGATGATTGCATTGTCGCATTCAGATAGCCAAGTCTCTGTGATCATGAGGATGTCGAGATCGTGGAGCGTGACCAGATCGGTAATTATTGGCCATTTAGTGCGTATTGACCTGGCGTTAATGAGTGCACACTTCAGGACAAGTTGGTGTTGTTGACCGTCCATTTGTGACTTCTTAATATGTTGAAGTGGGATGTGTAATAAGTATGAGTAAGGCGTGTCATTGGGTTCTCTTGGGGTGTGTTGATGATTCTCCGTCCATCTCTTCCCACTGCAGCGAAGTATCGGGATGTGGTTGGGGTTAGTATGAAATGCGTGGGATGTATGGGGGAGCCAGGTGGCTAGGTGTAGACATGCCAAGGCTAGTAGTGGATGCATCCTGTGGTCGACTTTGCGGGGTCACAGATAGTATGTGGGCTGTTTGTTTCTGGGTAGTTAGTGGGGTCTGGTGCTGATTACTGGGGCGACTACCAATGGGGTGTAAACTCACTGCTTGAGAATGTGTAGGCATTTGAAACAATGTGGCAGCAAGCAAAACCATGAAACAATGCAGCAGCGAGCAAACAATGAAGCAATATGGGCAGTAGAGTGCAGTGATATTAATAAACTGGCTATAAAGGTATCAGGATACTGGTGGCGGTCTTGCTGGGTAAAGTGCTAGCAATATTAATTAACAGGCAGTAGTAAAGGTAAAATGAGTATGGGTAAGTAAGTAGCAAATAGTGGCAACAAAGTAGGCATAAGTATGGAGTAACAATTACTGGCAACAAGTGTAACAGTGACTCATGTATTAGGGTACAACTGCTGAGGAGATAAAAGGCTAATAGATACACTTAGGTCTAGATGGTTATACTTGCGGCATGTAGTGGGGAAGGAAGCAGTTGGGTGGATAGGTGAAAGTTCAGGAATGGCTATGCTTGTGCAGATCGTAGTGTGGGAGTCTATAGCGAGTTGTAGTGAGATTCGGCTCTAGCGTTCTGTCTCGGTAACAGCTTAGGTCTGGGTGATGCAGTAGATGATGCAGGAGCGCTGGGGACGTCAGTCAGCTACGATCCCTCCTGGGAGAGCTTACTATATGCCTATGCGGAGTTTGCCTCAGGATGTTGCTCTTTGTTGGGCTGCGTCTCAAATGAGGCGAGGTTGAGTGGAGTTGATCTTGCTTCAGGGGTTCTTTATTCTTGTGTGATTTGTTTCTGCTGGATTCTTGAATGGTGATGCTCCTCTTGGAGGTCCTCTCGCCTAAGGGCCACGCCAAAGGGCCCTCTGGCGAGGCCCTAAGGCGCGGGCCTGCCAGACGCGGGCGTGCCTGTTGGCGCGCTCCTTTTAAACCCACAGAGGGTTGCCCTGATTGGGCGGCTGGAGCGGCTGGAGACGGGTCAGACGGCCGGTGGAGCTCGATCCCTCCTGTGAGAGCTTCTGCGGTGAAGAGGAGGACTGTCCGGCGGCGCGCTCCTTTTAAACCCACAGAGGGTTGCCCTGATTGGGCGGCTGGAGCGGCTGGAGGCGGGTCAGACGGCCGGTGGAGCTCGATCCCTCCTGGGAGAGCTTCTGCGGTGAAGAGGAGGACTGTCCGGCGGCACACTCCTTTTAAACCCACAGAGGGTTGCCCCGATTGGGCGGCGGGAGCGGCTGGAGGCGGGTCAGACGGCCGGTGGAGCTCGATCCCTCCTGGGAGAGCTTCTGCGGTGAAGAGGAGGACTGTCCGGCGGCGCGCTCCCTTTAAACCCACAGAGGGTTGCCCCGATTGGGCGGCTGGAGCGGCTGGAGGCGGGTCAGACGGCCGGTGGAGCTCGATCCCTCCTGGGAGAGCTTCTGCGGTGAAGAGGAGGACTGTCCGGCGGCACGCTCCTTTTAAACCCACAGAGGGTTGCACCGATTGGGCGGCTGGAGCGGCTGGAGGTGGGTCAGATGGCCGGTGGAGCTCAATCCCTCCTGGGAGAGCTTCTGCGGTGAAGAGGAGGACTGTCCGGCGGCGCGCTCCTTTTAAACCCACAGAGGGTTTAAAAGGAGCGCATCGGACAAATGTATATATATATATATATATATATTTAAATATATACACATATAGGGTATATATGCATTATCTATAAAGAGATATGTATGGGCAGAAGACACACAGATAGATATAAATAAGTATCTATATATATCTATATATATACCTAGATGAATAGGCAGGCATATAGAGACATGTCTCCAGGTATATGGATGGAGAGATGTCCAGAGAACCCCATCCCCCCTTATAGGGAGAGAGGAAGATTTATCTAACAGCAAGAAGGTTGATACCTGCTTGAATAGATAAATAGAAAAAATCCTCTTCTCCTGGTTATGACTGGCATAGTCAGGGGAAAGGTGTCCCTGACAAGAAGGCGGCTTAATTCTTTGCAGAATTTGAGCTCTTGAATAACCAGGATGGCCTACGTGACAATGGCAGAGGATAACGGCAGTCTGCAGACAGGAAGTCCAGATATCTCCAGAATTGTAGTATGGAGATTGGATAGAGGAGGCCTCTGGAGGAAGATAACCTAGTGATCCGCCTATGAGGGCAAGATGGGTATTAGGTGTCCTCTAGCTGCCAGTGAAGAATTTATCTCTGACGAGAAGACCCAAGGAGATATGGGCCAAGTCTGGGAATTGGCCCTTCTTTAGGCTTTCACGTAATGAAAAGCCTGAGGCTTATGCCTCAAAAGAGATTTAAGATAAGATGGAAAGGGTAGAGAATACCTGCCAGGCATGAAACATGACTGGGGGGACCCCTTTTAACCATCTGGGGTTATCTGCTAGGCAAGATACTAATGCTCTCTAGCAAGGGCCCATAGTGCAAAGCTACTCTGTAGAGTTGCAGAGAGCATGCTGCAGGTTGGTTAGAAGAAATAAACTGGCTGTGGACGATCCTTGGTGAGGAATGTGGAAAGCCAGCAGGTAACCAACTATTCTGCCAAGGACAAGGGGGCGAAGAATAGAAGTTAACCAACCAAACTGTGATAATAGGGTTTCCCAATGAGGTTGAGAACCTGTTTGGGACTTAGCACTGAGGCTAGGAGGATTGCTAGTGGAGGGGAAGCCCTGGTTGTGTAGTGAAACAAAACCAGTGGCTTAACCACTAGGAATTTCTGCATCTGCAGCAACTATCAGGGCAACATGGAGAATTTCTTTTCCCTCCTCTTTTTTTAGATTGGGAAAAAGAAACAACAGACATGGTAGGACTTCCTATTGTCTGAGGAGC
The DNA here is from genome assembly GCA_033557465.1 of Ichthyophis bannanicus. Classification (NCBI taxonomy): domain Eukaryota; kingdom Metazoa; phylum Chordata; class Amphibia; order Gymnophiona; family Ichthyophiidae; genus Ichthyophis; species Ichthyophis bannanicus. Next base: position 405,965,726 of record CM066035.1, on the reverse strand, counting down.
TGCCCTAAGGTAATAAGGGGGAGACAACTCCAGAAGGGAGAATCCCCCGGTAGAACAGGTAGAGGACCATAGGGGCTTACCCGTGTAAAAAGTCACTCTTACAAACCAAATGTTGTAGTAAGAGGGAGGTAAGACAGAGTTGCAAGAGACCAACTATGGAGGAAGTCTCTGACAGGTGAGATGATACATGCCAGTACAGGGAAACAACTGTCTATTGATAGTTGTTACCTCTCTTTCCTTCAAGAGGAAGAGGAAAAACTGTTAAGTATGGGCATGATCATCAGAAAGACTCTTAGAGAAAAGATGTCTCATGAAGAGATATCTAGGTAGGTTAGGATAATTTTAGTGCAGATACTGCAAGTGAAAAAAGCAGACTGCCACCCTAACCACCAACCAAAAGGGACAATGATCTATTTGAAACCCTGCGACTGCTGGGTTTGCTGACCCTGTTGAGTTTGTAGATTCTTCAGACCAGGGCGATGTTTCCCCTGTTTGGGAACATCTGTATGATGGGCAGATGATGGACAAAACCTTCTCCCCCTAGGGGAAGAAAGTTTGGTAGGACATTTCCTACCTACTGGGAAAGGCGGCGGCGTAGAACAGCCTCTGGAAACAGGAAAGTCAGTGGATAACTGAGTAACCTGGAGTAAAGACTCCTTGTTGAAGAGATTTTCTCCAGTGCAAATAGTATTTCCCAGTCTTTCTTGTGCCCATTTGTCCAAGTCTGAAGCTTGGAGCTGGGCTCTACGTCGTGCCCCTATAGCTATAGCAGATGTCCTGCTAACAGACTCAAAGGAGTCTAGGGAAGCACGAGTAAGAAACCTAGAGATATTATGAGCATGACTAACCAGTAAGGAATAGTCTGCTTGTTTGGGCTCTTGAAGAAAAGGAGTCAAAAGGTGTAATTTTCTTGTGACCTCCTCAAGAGACAGACCCATATAAAAAATATATGAGAGAATTCTTGCTGAAAGCATGGATGTCTGGAAGGTTTGACGTCCAAAGGCATCTAGTGTCTTGGACTCACGACCTGGCGGACAAGAAGAGTGCTTTTTATTACTCTTCACTCGCCTCAATGCTGATTCCACCACAATGGAATGATGAGGAAGTTGAGTCCTTTGAAACCCTGGAGAGAGGGGCACCTGATATAGGAGATCAGTTGCTCTGGAAAGTGGGGGTACCCTTAAAGGAGCTTCCCACATTCGTAGAAGGAGATCCTGCAAAGAATGATGCAAAGGAAGCATTATGTTGTCCTTTGCTTTGCTAGGAACAGAGAGGTATTCTGTATTCCCTTGTGTAGGATCTTGTCCAGGAATAGGAATGGCAAGTGATTTTTTGATGGGGGTGTAGATGCTTAGGTGACTTAGAAACATAGAAACATGATGACAGAAAAAGACCACATGGCCTATCTAGTCTGTCCTTCCATAACAACTACAACAGTCCACTTTTTACCTTTAGAGCTCCTCTGTGTTGGTCCCATGCTTTTTTGAATTCAGTTACTGTCCTCATCTCTACCACCTCCACTGGGAGACTATTCCACTTCTTCGAAGTGTTCTTTGAACAGGAGCATTTTTAATAGTTTTCTGAAGTCCATGAGATCTGTGGTAATTGCAATATTTACGGGTAGGTTGTTCCATATTCCAGGAGCGTATAAGGACAATGTACGCCCTGAAGCTGATTGGCCAAATTTTGCAAATTCTGGTGGGAGGGCAAGCACCCTACCCCCAACAATCAGAGCCATCCCTGATCTTATTTCCTTTAGGAAGGCATTAAAGACATACCTGTTCCAACAAGCTTCCAACCAGCCACCATAAACAAGGACTATGCCACTACTTCCCAAGCATTTACTTTGTCTCAATCCAATGTAAACTGTTCTGCCCTATATAAACAGTTTACTGTTCAAGTTACTTTAAGTACATGGAACAGTTTACATTGAAAACTGCACTGATTTCAAAGAGCGCGGTATATAAAAGTAAATAAGTAAATAAGGAGGTTCTCAGCAGTGCTTCTTCTTTGTCGATTATTAGGGAGTTTCCTTAAGATGGATTAGAGGTAGTGAGAGGATAACTCATGGTATATTTTAAATGTTTTCATGAGGGTTTTATATTTTATCCTGCTTGGTAATGGTAACCTGTGGAGCTCCTTCAGGATTGGGCCAATGTGAGTACTTCTGAGTACCCTGGTGAGGATTCTGGCCACTGTGTGTTGGGTATGTTGGAGTGGGTGAAGGTGGCTTTTTGGTAAGCTTTGGAGGATTGCATTGCAGAAATCCAGGTGAGGAAGTATCATAGCCTGGAAGACAGTCCTGAAATCATTGGTATCAAGAAATGGTCTCAGTCTCTGGAGCATCCTTATTTTGCTGTATATGGTTCTTGTTACATTGTTTATGTGCGCCTGCAGAATGAGGTGTTAATCGATGATTACCCCAAGATAGCGGGCCTCGGGCTTGACTACAAGAACTGTGTTGTTGACCTTGAATGATTTTGAAGGAGAGAAAGTCTGATCCTTTGTTATGAAAAGTACCTCGGTTTTGCTGTAATTAATTGTGCGGCAGTGCTTGGAGAGCCAGGTGCTATTTCAAATACATTTGCATATCTGTACAAGGTTTAACAATTAAATGTATGGAGTTAGGTATTCAGCCACCTTATGACTTTAAAACGAGTGGCTGATTATTCTAGCATAATGTTAAATGGTATTCATTTAAAGTTATGTCAGCTACATTCACTGACTGCATATCCTCAACCAGGGCAAAATGCCACCTCTTTTTTCTATAAAGGCAGAATTAGTCCTATATCCACTGGGCTATTTTTCTTAACAAGCCCTTATTTAGTGAGCACCACTGCTGATCACATAAGGCTGACAGATTTGTTCTAGAAGCATTGGTCATAGGACGATGATGATCTTTATTTTAGTTTAATTATCAAAATTTGGGGGTGGGGAAGATGGGGTAAGGGTTTGAAAGATTGTTCTTTTATAAGTTCAATACTAGCTTGAATATCAAATGAACAACATACAAGCACATTGGAGGGGTGCAAGTCTCCTTGCATCGGCCATATCCATAACTGAATACTTTTAACATCATGCTCACACCAGCTCACACCAGCCCACACAGACCAGGAGGAGGAAAACACCCTGTGCACTATCTCCATTAGCTTGCCCTGACCAGGAGGAGGAGATACCGTCTGCATCTTTCCACTGTTCCGTACGGGCCATAAGAAGGTAGGGGTGCTTGCAACAGCTCTCATCGAGCCTGGAGGACGATAGAGGACGCGGCTGTCCTCCAGTCAGCTGGAAATGAGGAGGAAAGCTACAGCAGTGGACCTGCAGTTTCAGATTAACAGGGGCTGGTGGGGATGAGGGTCAGAAAGAAAAAGGAGGGTGGTGTTCAGTAAGGATAAAATAAAAAGGGGCCCTTCCTCTCAAGGCCAGCACCTCTTAATGAGCCTTTCCAGCTCACGCCCCTCCTCCCTCATTTACCAATTCCTTTCCACTCCTTCACTTGTCCTGATATTTTCCTGTTAAGCAAACACATTCTTTCCTTTACACTAATCCCTACAGACTGAACCATGCAAACACTTTAGACAGAACAAGGTACATTATAGAAGCAAACATAGTTTTTGCTGCAGTTTATCTAAGAAAGCAAATAAAAAGTCTCAGTCTACCAGTCATCTTTATTTGCTGTAGGTTGCTTGTGTAGGTACTGCGTACAGATACATTTATCCCTTGCAGCATCTGCAGTCAACAGATACGCAAGCAGGGTCCCTAACATCACTTTAGACTAGAGATAAACGTACAAAAGCATGCATAGGCTTCTCAGCATGACAATTTTTTTTTTTTTAATGTGGCTAGGAGAACAAGCCCCATTTACAGACTAATGAATACAGAAAAGATAGCTGTTATAAGGGATCTGATAATACTGAATATTAAGCACCAAAGAAACTTAAAACTATGTCTGCTTTCGGTGCCACCTATTTTATCGTTATTTCAGCAAACACACAATAATTGCACAACATTTGGAAAAAAAAAAGGTATGCCTCACATCAAAGCACTTAACCAACCCTCCAGGCTTCAGGGCTGCAAGAGAAACGCCCACATTTTTCTCAAGGCTTCAGAAAGGACTTTCTGATAACAGAGAACAAAACAGAGACAAGCCGAAGCAGTCTTGTTCAAAATCTGCAAGGTATGCTTCTGACATCACTGCACCTTTATCAGGGTCTAGAGAGCTGACAGTATGGAAGATCAGGCAAGACCGCCTTCAACATATTGGGATCAATTTTTAGCAGCAACAGTCCACGTATTTTTTCTAAATGCTGGCCACAATTACATGTAAAGTCAGTGGCACTGAACATATGTGTAGTATGTTGACCAACTCTGGATATATGTATAGCAATAATGTAGCTATGCAGTTCACTTTAGGAGAGCTGCCCCTAAAGTGCTCCACACAGCTATATCTACAGCAGCTGAATGTCACCGCTAGACAGTTTTAGATTCCTATCCACTTCATTGGCTACCTATCCTTTCCTCATACAGTTCAAACTTCTGCTGACTTCCTTGCAGCTCCTCACTCTTCTCTTATTTCTCCCTACACCCAGGACTAGTACGAGATTATGAGGCCACCTAGGTGAATGTCAATCCTGCCGCCCTCCGCGACCTGCAGGGGCAGCAGGGCCATTAAAACAGCAATGCAGCACCTACCCAAAGCCTCTGATGCTGTGTTTGCTATTGGTGTTTACTTTGACCAGCCACTTCTGCCCCTTCCGACACTGACTTCCTGTTTACATAGGGTGGAAGCACCCCCATGCCTCCAGGAAATCCGAGTCAGAAAGGGCGGGAGTAGCTGGTAATAGCAAGAACAGCATCGGAGGCTTTGAGTAAGCGCTGTGTTACCATTTTAATGACACTGCTGCTGTTGCAGGTCCCAGGGAGAGGTGGCGGGGGCCTGCCCTGGAAACATCGGTGCTCTAGGCAACCGCCTAGTATGCCTAATGGGAGGCGCCAGGCTTGCCTAAACCCCTCCTCAGGAACTTAACTCATCAGGCAAATCGTTTTTACCAGTGCCCTTTCCTTCCACTGAACACTCCTCCACTTTGCTGTGCTGTACGCCTAAAACAGACTGAGCAGTACATCGGGCTCCATCTCTGGTCCTTTTCAAATCCAGGCTAAAATCCCACCTCTTTGAGGCTGCGTTGGCTCCTGACCCCCTTACTCTCCTGTTTATACCCTTGTCTGTTCTAATCATTTCCAATAAAGATTTACCCTAGTTTCTTCTCTGTTCTTAACAAATTAAGCTCCATAGAGCAGGGACTGTCTCTTATCTATATCTGTAAAGCACTGTGCATGCTTAGTGGCACTACATAAATGATAAGTAGTGTGATGCAGCAGGGGCTGATGAGAGCCCTGATGAGGGAAATGAAACTGTTTCACACAGAGAAAAAGATGTGCATAACCTGCAATATTCCCAGGGACCAGATAGAGGGAGCAAGACCGTCTTCAGGGAGACTGAAGAGTCACGCCCAGCTGGTCACAAGGGAGTGCCAACCAGCTTCCAATCCTCAGAGAGGGAAGAGCTTCATAAGGGAAGTGTGGAAGACTGGAAAGACAGAGGTGGCAAGGACGAGAGAGTCGGAAGAAGTGGCAGAGTTGGCAGAGGCAGAAGAGAAGGCAATGGAAGCAGAATCACCACAGGCAAGGAGAGGTTGAATGGGAAACCTGATTACTCCAGTGCCAGAGGATCTCCATGGGTGAGAGGTGATTTCCTGGGAGCTGAAGAACCTAAAGAGGTTTCAGCTGAAGCCATTGAGAGAGCTGTTTGTCCACAGAGGCAAAAGCAAGGCTGCTACAAGTGCTACTCTAAGCCAAACGAGAAACAGCTGAAGAGGCCAAGCCACGCTGAGCAAGCAAGCCAGGAGCTGGGCTGGTGTAGGAGCAGGCCTTCAGCAAGAGAAGAGATTCAAAGGTCACAAGGTAAACCACGCTTTCTTAAAAAGGGATTTCAACAGGCTGCTGCCTGGGAGAAGCAAGCAGTGGGAGAAAACCGTTTACCTGTGGGCTGCTGCAAAATAAGGTATGGAAAATATATACCTAGGAAGAATGCTGTGAATGATAAAGGTTCATAAAATGCTGATATAAAACCTCCCAGAAGAGGAGATACTCTTAAGCTCAATACAGCAAGCGGCTGACGCCCTAGGTTAGGCCCAGGACATTGGAAATTGCTAGAGCAAATATACCAAACTCCAGAGGGTGGTTTGCATGAAACCAGGGATACTGAATCAGAAGTATCAGAGTATGAGCAAATGCAAGTGGATCCCCCAGGAGACTTATCTGATCATGAAATGGATTGTACAATGTGTATTTCAGGAAGTCTAGAATCTCTGCAATACTTGTGAGCTGTTTATAGTAACAACAGAGCATTCTTGACTTGGTTTAAACACCACCATTCCAGTAATGTATAATAGTTTTGTTTGGAAAGCCTAAGTTTGTTTTTCTACCTGAAGTAAGGACATTTTGCTTTGTAACCCAATATTTAGAACCTCAGTGCAAGAGGGAAATAAAAGCCTTTATTTTTCCCACCACTCTGCATAAGTAGTTCTTTGAAGATTTGGAGCTCAAGAGAAATACAAGGACCAAGAGCCATTTGGGCCTTTTATAAGACTCTCAAATCTTCACTTTACATTTTGTGTCCCACCTGCCCTGGCATCCACTGGCCACCAGGGTACTGGTGCTGACAGTAGTAAGTAGCCCCTCCTAACCTCTCCCAAGCACCATATGGGATGTGACGGAGTAGCAATTTTGGCCCAGCATTATGCCTACAGTATTCTGAACATGGGCAGTCTAAGGCTACCAGTAAATGTATGATACCTTCAGAAGACTGACTCAATTGTTGACTTCAATCAGATCAGCACTTGTGCAGGGCTGGACAAATCCCAGATGACAGGTCGCCATGGTTGACTAGAAATTTGCACCTGGCATCTAGGATTTTCTTAACCCCCCCCCCCCCCCCTTTTAAAAAAAAAAAAAAGTGTGATTGCAGCAAAGACCCTTCTGCCTGTCTATGGGAATCCCATGTTCCATGGGCAAAACAAGAGGGAGAATGCTGCGATCATGGTCTGGATAGCAGCTGGCTGCCCATAAAGATCCCATCTCCTGTGGATCCGGGCTTGCAGCAACAAAAGGTTAGACAGAAGGAGGAGGGGTGAGCCAGCAAAAATGTAAAGGGGCAGTGGCTTAAAAAAAAGGAGGATGGCGGGAATGGAGGGCAGGGTGTGGGAGTGCTGGGGGGGAGGGGAGAGAGGCTAGAAGGGAACAGAGAGTAGGGGTCATCAGGTGAGAGGCTGGAGGGGGGGGAGAAGGAGTGCAAGGTATTGGAGGTTAAAGGGCTGAATTTGTGGGAAGAAATGGGCATAATGTGTGTATACACAATCACCACAACCCCCCCCCCCCCACACACACATGTGCACTTCACCTGCACATGATGACAGACACACAAAAACGCACAGCTCTATGCACACCAGCTCCACACTATAAACACACACAGGCACCAAACACACACACACAGGCTTCCCAGCTCTGCAACACATGCACAGAGGTGAACCACCACTGTACCACACAACCACAGACACTTGCTAACTGAACCTATAATTGTTTGTTATCTATATATTTCTGTCTAAAGATCCCTCGTACAGCCCCTTCTACCATAACGACACATTATCATTTCTCTTCGAAATCTTCAACTCTGTCCCCCAGACATGCAGGATTTTGCAAAAGGAGGAAGTGAAAACATGCCATTTTGTCACACTACAGTTGTGGTCAACTTTATTGGCACCCTTGCATTTTAGGTATGCTGTGTAGAATATCTTGAGAAATAATTGGAAATATTCCAACTGTATATCATCATAATATTTTAATGGCATGTTCAAAAGGTATACAACAAAAAAAAGATGTCTGTGCAACTTAGACGTAGTAATTTGGGGGCAAACACTGTGACGGAATTCAAAATGGCATGGGACAGACATAGTGAATCCCTTTATAGCAATAGGATAAAATCAAAGCAAGTATAACTATCTCTTATATATGAACAAACAGGGGTGACCTACACGGAGCGGTGGGTAAACCCCTAAACAAAGGCATGGGGAGAGGTGATCTGCACAGAGCGGCAAGTGCATCTACTCTTGCTGCCTTGCTGGGCAGACTAGATGGACCATACTGGTCTTTATCTGCCATCATATACTATGTTACTATGTAATTTCTGAGAAAAAAAAAATACATGACCTGGACAGGATTAATGGCAGCCTTCACTAATATTTGGTTGCACAACCCTTGGCAATGACAACAGCGTCCAAATGTTTCTTGTAGCCATCTGTAAGTTTCACACATCAACGATAAGGCTATCAGTTTTACTCCTGAAGTGACTTTATCGAGCACAGAAATTTCACTCCTCTGAAATGCAGACTTCTAGACCATCTTTTATACATTGAAAGGAGAAAAAGGGTCTCAGAATCATATGAGGCCGAGAGTATGGGCACTTGGTAAACTTCACACAAGCTTCAACTCATCCTCACCTCAATTTATTATCCCAATTATTATTCCAATTATATGCCATATTGTATTAACAACATCCTCAAAAGCTGAAATCCCTCAGAGCATGAATAATAAACTTCTGTCCTGCTTTACTGTCTAACTCCCCAATGCCACTCCCGATGCTGGCTGAGCGTTTCGCCGATCACTTCCTCAGGGGGGCACAGTTCAGGAAGGGATGAGAATGGGAAGTATTTCTTGCCACAGCTTCTGTATGGTATTGGCATGCTAAGATCATACTGATATGGTCTCCTGTTTTCCCTCACAGCATTTTGGATGATTAACTGTGCCCCCTGAGGAAACAATCGGTGGAACGCTCAGCTGGCATCGGGAGCGGCTTTGGGGAGTTAGACAGTTGTGGTGTTGAAGGTCCCTCAGATCCCTTAGAGAGTGATAAAAGGCAGGATTTAGCTTCAGTTGAAAGAAAACAAATGCACATGGCTCCTGGTTTCCAGGGAAACCACAAACAGAGCAGATCAAAGGAGAGGAAAACACGCCCCTGCTGTAGTCCAGCTCATCGGTCACGAGCTGAGGCAGAACACCTGCTGGAGGGAGGGGTCAGATTAAACCCAGGAAGCCAGAGATATAAGGGAAACTCATTAGGAAGGAAGTTAGCACAGCCGGGAGAGCAGCTGAGAACACAGCCGTTAGAACAGCCACGAGGGCAGTCAAGAAAGCAGTCACGAGAAGCAGAGGACTGGCTTGGGAGTGAAGATTCAGAGGAACTAATGGTAACAGAAGATTCTCTGACCTTTGACTCAGAAAGGGAAATCAGCAAAAGAAACGAGCAGAGAACCAGTGCAAAGGAGCCAGGTACAAGCAGCCCAGGTTTGGTGCCGTATATAAAAGGCAGCCAGAAGGGAAATGTACCCAGAAGGCAGACTTGTGTGCACGTAGGAACTCCAAGGCTTGTATCTGTAGCTGATCCTGGAGGGCAGAAGGAATCTCCTATAAGGAAGCCAAAAGGTAGGCTGAGTGACTGGTATAAAAGCAAAGCTGTTTTTAAGAAGTGCTCTGATATTAGCCCAGAAGGGTGGGGCTTTACGTGTGCTGAATACTGTGGCCATTTCCAACCTTGTGTAGCAGAAGGCTGCAGGGAAAAGTCTCATGCTGAAGGAATAGGTGTGTGCTTGGAAACACCCTGTAGTCAATTGCAGACATTTCCAGCTGAGAACCAATATGAACCGATGGAAACAGAACCATCTTTAGAATACCTGCCTGTTGAGTCAATGGACTGTACAATATCTGTGTCTGATAAGATAAGACCTGTGTGCTAGATTAAGCTGTGCAGAGAGAGAGAGCTGCAGGTAGCAGCTAGAAGAAAAAGCACCAAAGGTTTTTGGAACAGAGAAGTGCTCTTTAAGTTGGATTACTGTGATGCTGATATAGGAAGCTGTTTATGTTCCATTATTATATTATTTCCTACTAGAAGATACATGGCCAACTGTTCTTTATTTTCTGTTATGTAAAAGCCGTTTGGAAGGGGAATTAAAATCCTGTTATTTGCCTGAAACACTCGAGCTCCACTACTCTCTTTATTTCGGTCGGTGAAAACTACAACTCCCAGGAGGCAGTGCTTTCCCCAAGCACTATTTTCCTACCGGAAGAAGGGATCAGGCCACTTAACTCTACAAGCACCAGCTGTGGGGTAATAGCGACATTACACAGTACAGCAACACAGAAGCTAAGTAGTGTTTTTCTAAAGGGTGACTTGTAGTCCTATTGTTATGCATGCTCTGAGGGTTTCAGCTTTTGAGGATGACATTAATACAATATATATAGTAACATAGTAACATAGTATATGGCATATAATGGGAATAATAATTGGATATAATTGGGATAATAAATTGAGGTGAGGCTGAGGATGAGTTGAAGCTTGTGTGAAGTTTATCAAGTGCCCATACCCTCACCTCATATGGTTCTGAGACTCTTTTTCTCCTTTCAATGCATAAAAGAGAGGAAAGTCTGGTCTAGAAGTCTGCAAATTCAGTGGAGTGAAATTTCTTTCATCTATAAGTATCATGCATCTGTTTGCTGATAGTTTCTACCACTCTTCAACTGATTTATTCCAGCTCATGAATGTTCCCAGAATTCCTTAACTAATAGCAGATTTCAGATTTCCAATGGTTCTCAATTGGATCAGGACTCATTGCTGGCCAATTTAAAGCAGTCCATTTTTTCCTTTTTAACTGTTCTTTGGTACTTTTGGATGTTGTGTTTTGGGTCTCTATCCCACTGGAGGACCCCTGAACGACCCAGAACTATCTTTCTGACACTAGGTAGCACATTTTACTCCAAAATACCTTGGTAGTCCTCTGACAGCATGATTCCTTTAATACGTTCCAGGCCTCCATTTCCTAAGGCAGCAAAATAACCCCACAACATTATGGAACCTCCACCATATTTAACTGTTGGAAGGGTGTTTTTTTCCTTATAAGATTCATTTCTTTGCTTGTAAATGTATCGCTGGTTTGATTTCATCTGTCCACAGAACATTTTCCCAGAAGGATTGTGGCTTGGGGCAAAGATCAGGCGTGCCTTCTTATATCTGTCTTTGACCAGTGGGGTCCTCCTTGGCCTTCACCCATGAAGTCCTTCTTTTAGTGTTCAGTATATGGTGCGGGTTGAAACTACCACTCCAGATTGCTCCTGGTCAATCTTAAGCTCTTTGGATGTTGTATGTGTTTTTTTTTACAACAGTGCGTGCTAACTGCTGCTTAGATTAATTTTCCTCTTACCATCATGTCTTGGGAGGTTTTTGACAGTTCCACGAGCAAAAAACTTCATAACATTGCAAACTGTAGACACAGGAATCCCAAGGTCTTTGGAGATGGCCTTGTACCCCTTTAAAGTTTGATGATAATGGCTTTTCCGACGTCTCATCTTCACTATTGTGAAAATTTTACAGGGAGTGAATATAGACATTTTAAACATTAGAGCCATCATTCATTGGTTGATTCATGTCATGTGAGTAGTGACAATTTGATCACAGGTGTATCTAATTTTACTGCAATGGAAATGTGATTCTTCTGCTCAAAATGATTTGAATTGTTTATTAAGAGTGCCAATAATCATGTCCTGGCAATACCCCAGTTTTAATACTATTTCCAACTATTTCCTTTTTTAAATTAGTCTTGTTTTATTTGATTTTTTATATGGTCCACTTGGTTTGCAGCTTGTCGTGCTGTGAGAGCTTGTCTGCATCAGTGATGCAGAGAGCTAAACTATCGGTAGTTTAACTACTGGCAGGGTCTCCCAAGATGGACAGGTCTCAGCTGAGGTGCCAGACCAAGACAAGCCACCCATCTGGGCAGCAGCAGAATGGCATAGTGTTGACGGCAGAGGATCACATTTCTGTGACAACGGCAACAACACCAAACAAACTGCATGTAGGAAAGGCCCAGCAATCTACTTCTGTATCTTGCCATGAAAACCCAATAGAGAGCTACAATAAAACAAACTGTGCTATAGTGCTGGAAGATGAGACCCCCAGGTCGGAAGGCACTCAACTAGCTACTGGGGAAGAGCTGAAGACTTTTCAGAGTAAAACCAGCATTTATGATGTGGTTGGATCAAAGCTCTCGGGACATCTGACTGCTGATGCAGCTGCGCATGAAATGAGAGTCAGAAGCTGTAAAGATGTCTTACACATCGGAACATGGAACGTACGAAGCATGAACCAAGGGAAGTTGGAGGTGGTCAAGAATGAAATGAAACGTGTACAACTTGATCTGTTGGGTGTCAGCGAACTGAAATGGACTGGCATCGGGCACTTTGCATCAGATGATCACATGGTCTACTATGCTGGAAACGAAAGACAAAGAAGAAATGGTGTTGCATTTATAATAAAGAAGAAACTTGCAAGAACTGTAATGAAATACAATGCAGTCAGCGAACGCTTAATCTCTATTCGTCTACGAGGATTGCCTATCAACACAACTATAAATCAAGTATATGCCCCAACAACAGCTGCTGAAGAGAATGAAATTGAAGAGTTCTATGAACAAGTACAAGCTGAAATTGACAGAACATGCAAACAGGATATCCTGATAGTCATGGGTGACTGGATCGTAAAGCACAGTTACTTACCTGTAACAGGTGATCTCTGGGAACAGCAGGAATAAGTCTTCACATATGGGTACGTTGGTACCGACGGAGCCTGCGTGGAAACGCTCCCCAGCGTCCAAACAGAAAGCTTTTGGGAGCATCCCACGCGCATGCACGCTGCCTTTCCGCCCATTTACTTCCCTCTCATCAGTTGGGTTTGTAGCTGAGACCGAAGGAGGGAAGTAGACAAATTAGAGAGAAAAAAAGAGAGAGAGAGAACTCCTAGGGGAGGTAGGTGGGTTGTGAAGACTTATTCCTGCTTTTCCCAGAGATCACCTGTTACAGGTAAGTAACTGTGCTATCTCCAGGAACAAGCAGGAATGAGTCTTCACATATGGGGACTCCCAAGCTAAGATACCTGGAGGAGGCCCCAGCATGTTGTAAATCTAAAGATGGGCCATGCTTATCCCTCAAAACCTCAGGCATCCAGGGGATGGAGGGTAGGAGTTGAACTAGAAAAGAATAAAAGAGGTGCTGTGGAACAGCTTGACTAAATAAGGTATCCAGAGGGGATTCCTTGTGTAAATCATAAATATTAGAAAATATTGAATTCCAATTTTCTAATGTGGATCTCACTCAAAAATATTGCAAAAATACTTGTTGAGGGTAATATGGATCTGTGGTTCAGAGCCAGTATATTATCCTCAAAGAGATTCCCTCAACGTGAAGTAGAGGGAAAAAATATATTTTTGCAATACAGGAAGAGATGATAAGCCCTCATGGCCAGAACTAACCCCAGAAGAGTACTGGGGGAGTTCAATGAGGTTGGACTTTTGAGAAATAGCTGAAGCTTCTGTAAAGTCCAAAAAATTGAACTTCTTGTCCTTGGAGCAGAATAAGGTCCTAGGAAAGGGTGGAGATAATCTGACTGGTTTGGATGAAAAGGCAGAAATACCCTTTGCAGAAAAAGGGGATAGGTCTTTAAGACCACCTTTATTCCAATGAAAGACAAAGAAATTTGTACTAGGCGTTGAACCCTCAACTTCTTGAAGATCTTTCAAAGTCAGATGTTGTATAGAGATTGATGTAATAACAAGAAGGATTAAGACCTACTTGAGAATATCGTCTAGTTAAATATAGAAGGACTATAGAGGAAGTTTCGTGGAAACTGATATTATGTTCTTCAGTTACAGGGATAGGACTAGACGTCTTGAAAAGATCTAGCCCCTGAAATAACCAGGTCTCGAGACGTACGTGAATGAGTGCAGAGGAGATCCTTAGTCTTAAGACAGCAAGTCTGGATCCTTCTATAATTTCAAATAGTAGCTGGAGAAAAAAAACGCAATATAAGGGGATACCATGTCTGCCTCTTTATGAGGGCAATATGAGTATCATGCGATTTCTTGTTCAACATAAGCTACCATGAAGTATAGGAATTAGAAGGAAAGTAGTGAATAAGGACCAACTGCAGTGAAAAAAATGCATACCTGATGTGGAAGTTCCAGTGAGATGTGGAACAAACCAGGGAATTGTGCAATTTTGTACGCTTTCACGTGGTCTAAACCCTGGTTACCTTTTCTTAAAGGAAATTTTAAGGAATATGGTAAGAGTAGGAAAAAACCAGTCATGTAGGAGCATGACTGGCAGAATCTACCAGCTGAAGCCCTCGTTAACTATCTGGCCGCTGGAGTAGCTCTGAGGCTCTCTGGCAAAGGCCCACAGTTGCAAAGCTTTGTTGTAGAATTTGCAGAGAGCATGTTGTAGGTTGCTTAGATCTGGCTGTTGAATTGCCAGTGTGCAACCTAATCTATTCTGTTGAAGCCAAAGAGAACTGAAGGTGGCTAAGAATAGTAGACAGGCCTGAAGCCTGCAACAATAAACAGTCCAAATGAGTTCTGGACCTCCTTTGGAATTATCTGTTATTAAGGCAGCATAAAAAATTAGGGTCTATGGATTGGAGAGGACCGAGAGAGACAATTTGGAGTAGTGATACCCAACTTCTGTCCGAAAAGCTACCTTAAACAGATATCTGAGAAGATGAACCGCAAAGGGGGAGAAAACTCTGTATGGAAACTACTTACTGGAGTAGGTATTGAAGAAAATCCTATGGCTTAGGGAATAAGCCCTCCAGATGAGTAACAGTACTCTTAGAGACTGAATGTCTGGGCTATGAGGGGTAGAGTAATACAGAGTTGAGAAGACTTACAATTTGGTAAGTCCTTGAAGAGATAAGGCCCCTTGCAGTTAAAAGTATGAGATTTACTCGTACAGTAAACTGTCAAGGTGAAGGGTATAGCTCACCCTGTTAGTTGTTAGGCCGCCTTTTGTTTTAAAAGGAGGAACCTGTTATCCCTGGGTCATGATAGTCCTTAATAGCTCTTAGAGCTAGAAGGATAGATTTCTCTTGTAGCAAGAGATTCATTCCCAGAGTGGAGGATTGAGTCAATGTATGACTGATATCTCAGCATGGATGAGATGAATTTTGGATGCTTCTGTTGAAAAGAAGTAGACTCAAACATTCTAAACCTCACACAGAAAAAATGATTAAAATATCAGAAACCCTGCGATTGCTGGGTTTGCTGAGCCTGTTGAGGTTTTGACTTTCTTAGCCTGGTGTGATGTTGCCCATCTTTGGAAACATCTGCAGAATGGGTAGAAGATGGAATAAACTTTTTTCCCCTGGGGGAATAAAGCTTTTTAGGAGATTTTTTATTAGCTGGGATAGAGGAAAATTTTGACAATCCTCTAAAAGTAACAGCATCAGTGCTCAACTGATTAGCTTGAAATAAAGCCTCCTTGTTGAAGAGATTTTCACCAGTACAAGGAGTATTTCCCAGCCTTTCCTGAACCCATCTGTCCAAGTCTGAAGCTTGGAGCCAGGCTATGCGTCATGCTCCTATGGCTATAGCAGAAGTTCTGCTAATAGACTCAAAACAGTCAACACATGTTCCATGTAAAATATACGGAAGTATATTTATTTTTGTTCAATGTGAACCGCCCCTGATCTCTGGAAGGGGCGGTATAGAAAAAACTGTTAAATAAATAAATAAATAAAATAAATAAATAAATAAAATAAAACAGTCCAAGGAAGCACGATTAAGGAACCTAGAGATATTTTGAACATGATTGACTAATAAGGAATAGTCTGCTCTTTTATGCTCTGGAAGAAAAGGGTTCAAAAGCTTTAAGTTCTTTGTGACCTCTTCAAGAGATAATCCCATATAGAAACTATATGAGAGAATTCTTGCTGAAAGCATGGATGCCTGGAAGCATCGACATCCAAAGGCATCTAAAGTCCTAGACTCACGACCTGGCGGATAAGAAGAGTGCTTCTTTGCACTCTTAATACTCCTCATTGCTGATTCTACAACAATAGAATGATGAGGAAGTTGAGTCTTTTGAAAACCTGGAGAAGGTGGCACCTTGTACATAGTGTCAAGTGTCTTAAAATGTGGGGATACCGTTAAAGGAGTTTCCCACATTCTTAATAGCAGATCTTGTAAGATCTGATGCAAAGGAAGCATGATACCTCCTTTAGAATCCAGGGGAATTGCAGTGTCTCTGAATTCCCTGGAAAGGATTATTTACCAGGTATAGAAATGGCAAGTAACTTTGCCATATCAAGCAGAAAAGCTTGAAAAGAAATCTCCCCCGAGGAGGACCCTCTAAAATGAGGGGTAAAGGCTGGACTTGTAGAAAAAGCAGCCTTGGTACCGATGGATTCATCTAAGTCATCGGGATCGGATGACTTAAAAGGATAAAGAATCGGATTTTCTTTAAAGCGATGTCTTCGGTACCGCCCGAGGTCGGTTCCGAGACGAGTCGATACCGAATCCTCCATGCTAGAGATCGATTCCAGGCTCGGCATCGAGGGAAGCGATTCTATCAAAGCAAGCATGGACGGTACAGACACCGATACCGATGTTGGTACCGATACCAAAGCCGATACGATACTCGAACGGTCTGCAGCAACTCTAGCGGTACCAAAGTAGCCGAGAGTGCTAGACTACGTTCATCGGCGAAGAGTGTTTCATTCATCAAACACTATGCTGATGCCGGGGTGTCGGTACCGCTCAAAGCGGACACAACCACAGAGCATGGCCCAAGTATGTTCACCGAGGTAAGAACCCGGGAACAACCTGGAGCCCCGTTAATGCTTTGGAGCCGAAGACTCCCGCCGGGCCTTTATTGCCAAGATGTCCTCGAGGGCAAGGCAGAAGCCATCTCGATGCTGAGGAGATCTACCACTCAAGGACTGGCTAGTCTTATAAGAACATAAGAACATAAGATATGCCATACTGGGTCAGACCAAGGTCCATCAAGCCCAGTATTCTGTTTCCAACAGTGGCCACTCTAGGTCATAAGTACCTAGCAGTTTCCCCAAGGGACACAGGTTCCACAATGCTTGTATTGGTTCAAGCATTGATATCCTGGGTCCCTTCTTAATAATGGTTTATGGACCTTTCCTCCAGGAACTTGTCCAAACCTTTTTTAAACCCAGCTACACTAACAGCCTTTACTACATCCTCCGGTAACAAATTCCAGAGTTTGATTACACGTTGAGTGAAGAAATATTTTCTTTTATTAATCTTAAATAGTTTACTCTGTAGCTTCATTGCATGTCCCCTAGTCTTTCTATATTCTGATAAGGTAAACAATCGATCTACGTTTACCCGTTCCACTCCGTTCATTAATTTATAGACTTCTATCATATCTCCCCTCAGTCTTTACAGACTTTTGTTTGGTTACCTGATCCTGTGAAGAAGATGAGATTCTAGCTGGTGACATCGAGAGCGATGTGAACCAGGTATCGAGTTGTGCTCGATTCTGAAGACTTCTTCTGTTTGAGCTCCAGCAGGAGAGACACTCGAGGGCAATGGTCAGGACTTAAACATTTTAGACACCAAGATTGAGTGTCTGAAAAAATATCTGTACCGCCACACTTTGAGCATTTCTTTAGGATAGTGGCTGGCTTTTCCATAATGGAAGGGAAAAGGCCTAGTGGCCTAGAAACCGTCAGGCACTAAACGGGAAAAAATTTCTAAGAAAAGAAGAAATTCTTCAGGAAAAAAGAAAAGCACCGGCGGTACCGGTAGCGTCGAGGGAAGGCAGACACAACCACAAAAAAACTAAGAATTAAAAGAAGAATTTTCTGCGGTGACAGGAATACGTCCTGCCGGCTCCGCAGAAAACGGAAAAATGATGAGAGGGAAGTAAATGGGCGGGAAGGCAGCGCGCATGCGCGTGGGATGCTCCCAAAAGCTTTCTGTTTGGACGTTGGGGAGCGTTCCCGCGCAGGCTCCGTTGGTACCGACATACCCATATGTGAAGACTCATTCCTGCTTGTTCCTGGAGATAAGTGGGCAACAAAGAAGGCAAAGTAGTTGGAAAATATGGACTTGGCAACAGAAATGAAGCTGGAGAAAGACTGATAAAATTCTGCAAGACCAACAATCTATTCATCTTAAATACCTTCTTCCAGCAACACAAGCGGTGACTGTACACATGCACTTCACCGAATGGACTGTATAAAAATCAAATTAACTATATCTGTGGAAGTCAACGATGGAAAAGCTCTATAACATCAACAAAGACAAAACCTGGAGCTGACTGTGGTACAGATCTACTACTAGTATGCAAACTCAAGCTAAAGTTGAAAAAGAGCAAACCACTCATGAATGCAGCAAAATATGACCTTGAGAATATACCACTGGAATTTAAAGACTGCCTGCAAAATCGATTTGCTACTTTAGATACAAATGACAGAGCTCCAGAAGTTATGGAATGACATCAAGGTTGTGTTGGAAGAAAGCGAGAAGTCTCTACAAAAGGTGAAAAAGAAAAAAACGGCCAAAATGGATGACGGCAGAAACTCTGAAAATTGCCCAGAAACGCAGAGAAGCTAAAGCCAGAGAAGAAAGAAAGACAATCGCAGAACTAAACAGAGATTTCCAACGTGCAGCAAGACAGGACAAGGAAAAGTACTAAAATGATGCATGCAAGGAAATAGAAGCAGAAACTATTAGAGGAAGAACAAGATCGGCTTTCCTAAAGCTACGAGAGTTAAAGAAAAAGTTCCAGTCTCGAATTGGAATGTTACAAGATGCTCAAGGTTCTATGTTGAATGATGCTGAGAAGATCAAGAAAAAGTGGAAGGAATATACAGAGTTTTTATATGATAAAGATCAAGTGGACCAACAGCCGTTTCAACCTGTACTTTATGATCGGGAACCATTGGTGATGAAAGAAGAAGTTGAAGCAGCATTGAAAGCCTTATCAAAGAACAAAGCACCAGGCATTGATAGCATTCCCATAGAAGTATTACAGCAATCTGATGTAGCTGTTACCGTACTTACATGGCTCTGCCAAGAAATATGGAAGACAGCATCACGGCCAACTGACTGGAAAAGATCTGCGTTTATACCAATACTAAAGAAAGGTGATCCAACTGACTGTGGACATTATCGCACAATCGCTCTCATCCCACATGCCAGCAAGAATCTTCTGAAGATTATTCAAGAGACTACAACCATACATGGAACAAGAACTACCTGAAGTGCAAGCAGGGTTCAGGAAAGGGCGAGGAACAAGAGACATCATTGCGGATGTGAGATGGATCCTTAAACACTAAAGAATACCAAAAGGATATCTATTTGTGCTTTATCAAGGTTTTTGACTGTGTAAACCATGAGAAACTCAGGGCCACATTAAGAAGCATGGGTATACCAGAACACCTGATCGTTCTCTTGCACAATCTGTACATTGATCAAGAAGCAACAGTTTGAACGGAACAAGGAGAAACAGAATGGTTTAAAATAAGCAAAGGTGTAAGACAAGGCTGCATACTTTCCCCCTACCTGTTTAATTTATATGCAGAACAAATCATCAGAGAAGCAGGATTGTATGAAGAGAACAGAGATGTGAAGATTGGTGGAAGACTCATCAACAACCTTTGCTATGCTGATGATACCACATTACTGGCTGAAAGTGGAGATGATCTGAAACATTTGCTTCTCACAATCAAAGAACAGTCTCAAAATGGGCCTGCACCTTAATGTAAAGAAGACAAAGATCATGACAACTGGCATAATCAACAGGTTCATCGTTGAAGGAGAAGAAATTGAAATTGTGAACAACTTTAACCTACTTGGATCAACTATCAATAAAGAAGCAACAAGCAGTCAAGAAATCAGACAACACACTGCTCTTGGCAGAATTGCTATGAAAGACCTAGATAAGATTTTCAAGAGCAGAGATGTCTCTCTCCATACAAAGATTCAACTTGTTCAAGCCATGGACATCATATGGATGTGAAAGCTGGACAGTGAAAAAGATAGACAGGAAGAAAATTGATGCCTTTGAATAATGGTGCTGGCGGCAAATACTGTGTATACCATGGACTGCCCGAAGAACAAACCAGTCGGTATTAGAGGCGATGAAACCTAAGCTTTCTTTAGAAGCTCAGCCGACAAGACTTCGACTTTCATACTTTGGACACATCATGCGAAGAGAGATCATTAGAGAAAGACATCATGCTCGGCAAGATCTTTATCTTTATTTACATTTTATATACCGCCCTTGTCGAGACGTGAGAGCGGTTTACAATAAAATAATATAAAGTAAAAGCAATAAAAGATAGAAGGTCAACGCAAAAGAGGAAGGCCAGCAATGAGATGGATCGATACAATAACAGCAGCTACAGGTACCAATCTGTCAACAATGAGCCGCCTGACTGAAGACCGAACACAATTTAGGATAGCTATCCAGAGGGTCGCCATGAGTCAACTCTGACTCGACGGCACTTAACATGGTCTATAGCCATTTCACTGACCACTTTCTTTTAGGAGATATTGGGGACATTAAGGCGTTGAACTTTAAGGATGCCAGTAACTTTCACCATAACTGTATATATGTGCACATTTATTTCTTTTTGTTTCTTGTTCCACACTATTTATTTTATTTATTTATGCTTTTCTTCTATACCGCCTCTTCCAGAGATCAAGGGCAGTTTACAGGGAACAATTCAACAATTTTACATAGAACAGAAATTATAACTATTTACAGATAACTTTACATGAAACTGTGCCAATTAACTATTTTCAATGAACAAAACATATTTACAGTGAACTATAAACATATTACACAAATAATCTTAAGTGGGTCTTGGTAGTTATGTGTCTGTCTTATCATGAGTTATCCTCTTGTGAGTTATCATCTTCTGGGTTCTGGAGGGGGGGTAATAGGGGTGCGGGTTCTGCAGGTTAGAGGGTTGGTTTTGAGATTGCTGGGGGTAGCTCGTGGGAGGTAGGGGATTTCGGTTGGGTTTATATAGTGCTCAGTGAAAAGGTGAGTTTTAAGTTCTTTTCTGAATAGGTGAAGGTCTTTTGTCATGCAGAGGGTCAGTGGAAGCTCATTCCAAAGGGTGGGGCAGCAAATGTGAAGGCTCTAGAGCTTGTAGTTTTTTTTTGTCTTGCAGATGGTTTTGGGTATGATGAGTGAGTGGGTTGCATTTTGCCTACGTGTTCTGGATTCAGATGGGAGGTGTAGGAAGGTAGTTAGTTGGGAGGGGGAGATGTCATTGAGGAGTTTAAATGTTGTAAGGAGTATTTTATATTTTATCCGGCTATTTATAGGGAGCCAGTGCAGTTCTAGTAATATAAAGGGTTATGCGGTCGGTAAGACGTGCCTTTGTTATGACTTTTGCACAGATGTTCTGGGCTCTTTGTAGTAAATTTGTATTTTTAAGCGGTAGACCAATTAGACTATTAAAATAGTCAAAGTGGGAGGTAATGAGTGCGGAGTACGGATCTGAAATCGTGAGTGTCAAGAAGGGGTCTTAGGAGTTGTGTGATTTTTAGCTGGTAGAATATTGTTTTTGCTGTCTGTTTTATGTAGGGGAGCATACTGAGTGTGTGGTCTAATATTATCCCTAGGTATTTTACTTCTTGTTTTACAGGGATAGTAGTGTTGTTTGTGATGGTAGATGGGTAGATAGCATAATATTTTCGTGTTACAAACACTGCTTCTGTTTTTTTAAGGTTAATGCTTAAATAGTTTGTTTCTAGCCGGGTGTTAGCCTCACTGATACATTCGGATAATTTTTGGTAGGAGGGGTTGTTGATGTTTATGGGCATAGCGAGCATGATGTCATCGGCAAAAATGAAGTGGCAAATTTTGTATTTTTTAAATATGTTTGTGATGGGCTGTAGGTATAGGTTAAAAAGGAGGGCGGAGAGGGCTGAGCCTTGTGGGATTCCCTGTCCTTGAGAGAAAGTTTCTGAGGTGGTTTGTCCTAATTGGACACATATCAATTGGTGGGTAATGTATAAGATGAACCATTTGAGGACTGTCCCTCCTATTCCCAGGTTTTCTAGTCTAGTGATTAGTGTGCTATGGTTAATGTTGTCAAATGCAGCAGTTATATCTATGAATAATAGAATGAATCCTTGTTTGTCGTCATCTGTTCCTTTGAGGTAGTCCATAAGTGTTATTAGTAGTGTTTCGACGCCCTGGAAGGGGCGGAAACCGAATTGGTGTGAATCAAGGGGAGCGTGTATATCAATGTAATCTTGTAGTTGAAGTTGAATGATTTTTTTCTATTACTTTGGCGATGAACGGTATACTGGCTATAGGTCTGTAGGAGCTTGGGTCTTTTGGATCTAGTTTATTATTTTTTAGGATCGGGTGTATGGAGGTGAGTTTAAGGGCATCAGGCATGATGCCTTGTGGTAGTGATTGATTCACTATGTTTTGGAAGTTTGTGGCGAGTTCAGTTTTGGTGGATTTTATCCATGATACTGGACATGGGTCAAGAGGGGAAGTTGTAGTATTGATCATTGTTATGATTTTGAGGAGGTGTTTGTTCGACCTTGTGAAAGGTTGTCCAATTGTTTATGCTTTTTGGATCTGTATGTATTACTTTTAGATTTGTTGATTGCGTCTTTATAAGCACTGAGTAGTCTTGTGTATTGGGATTTATTTTCGTTTTGATTTTGTTCTTCATCTTTTTTCTTGTTTTCTTAGTAGTGTTTTTAGTATGGCAAGGTCTTTGGTAAACCATTTTTCTGACCTCTTTATTTGTTTTTTGAGTAATTTGAGTGGGGGTGGCTGCTTTTTGGATTGTTATGTTCCACTGATTTATGAGTGTATTTGATATTAGATGAACTTGTGAGTTTGGGTATGACATTATCTAAAAAGGCATCTCTGTCGAAGTGGAATTATTTTATTTATATTCTCTTATATACCGCGCTTTTCTGCATCAGTGCGATTTACATTGAACAAACTGAAATTACATTGAACAGGGCATTATAACTTGGAGAACTATTTTACAGGGAACATGAGCTATGGAGGGTTAAGTGGCTTGCCCAAGACCACAAGGAGCACCTGTGGGACTAGAAACCCCAGTCCTTCCGGCCCAAGGTTGTTGTCCTCTAGTGGGATTTGAGTAAAACGTGAAGTATGTGGGGTGGTAATTGTTGTATTGTTGGAAGGTGTTTGTGAGAGGAGGTAGAAGGTTATTAAGTGATGGACAGACCAGGGTACTTCAGTTATGGTTGGGGGGTATGGAGTTGGTGGTTGCTGAAAGGGGTAGGGAGGAAGACGAGGTCGAGGGTGTTTCCTTTTATGTGTGTGGGGGCTTGTATGATCTGTTCGTATCCCAAATCAGTCATGGTGTCCATGAAATTTGTTGTGTGGGGTGGGTTAAGTGATGGTAGGTTCAGGTCTCCCAGTATGATAAGTGGTTTTCTCGGTGAGGCTGTGCATGCGAGTTCAAGGCTGGGAGTGAGGTTTTTATGGTTGGTGGATGGGGGTCTATAGATGAGGCATAGTGCAAGAGTTTTATTTTCTATGTTGATGATGTCTATGCCATCTATACTATTTATGCTTGTTAGGGTGTACTGCAAGTCTTTTTTGGTGAGGATGAGTGCTCCTCCTCTTTTGGCATCCCGGTGGCAGTTGAATAGGTCATATTGTTGCGTGTAGGACTGTATCTGTGGGTGAGAGCCATGTTTCTGTGATGAAGAGTATGTCAGGTTTTTCATCTCTGAGCATGTCATTGATGATTGGCAGTTTGTTTCTTATGGAGCGGGTGTTTGAGGATGAGTTTCCTTCTAGTGGGAGCATTGGGTGAGTCATTCACATTAATGGGTTGATGATGGTTTATTTGGATTAGTCTGGGATAGGGCCTGTGGGTGTTGTGGTGTGAGTTTTGGTACTGTGTGTAGATATAGAAACATGATGACAGAAAAAGACCACATGGCCTATCTAGTCTGTCTTTCCATATCAACAACTACAACAGTCCACTTTTTACCTTTAGAGATCCTCTGTCACATGCTTTTTTGAATTCAGTTACTGTCCTCATCTCCACCACCTCCACTGGGAGACTATTCCACGGATCCACTACTCTTTCCGTAAAGAAATATTTCCGCATATCACTCCTGAATCTATCTCCCTTCACCCTCATCCCATGTCCCCTCGTAGCAGAACTTGCTTTCAATTGAAAGAGGCTCTCTCCCTGAACATTTATGCCACGGAGGTATTTCAACATCTCAATCATATCACCTCTATCCCGCCTTTCCTCTAAGGTGTACATATTAAGATCCCTAAGTCTGTCCTCATATGCTTTATAATGAAGCCCACTAATCATTTTAGTAGCCACCCTCTGCACCGACTCCATCCTGTTCACATCCTTTTGAAGGTGCGGTCTCCAGAATTGCACACTATACTCCAAACGAGGTCGCACCAAAGACTTATACAGAGGCATTATCACCTCCTTTTTTCTGCTAGCCATTCCTCTCCGTATGCACCCAAGCATCCTTCTAGCTTTTGCCGTCGCCTTTTCTACCTGTTTAGCTACTTTAAGATCATCAGACACAACCACGCCTAGGTCCCGCTCTTCTTTAGTGGACAAAAGTACTTCACCTCCTACACTGTATTGCTCCCTTGGATTGCTGCAGCCCAAATGCATGACCTTACATTTTTTAACATTAAATCCCAGTGCCAAATTCTAGACCATTCTTCAAGCTTAGCTAGATCCCTCCTCATGTTATGTATTGGGGTGTGAAGTGTGTTTCGGTATGTGTTGTGGATAATGGGGATGGTGCTATAATGGGGTTGGTCTGATTTGTGTGTGTAAATGTTGTGTATTAGGAGGGTTATCAGGAAGAGTGGGAGAAGAAGGGCTTGAAGTTTTATGTGGGCCATTATGAGTTTGTGAAGGGGGTAGGGGGGAGATTTGTGAGTGGGATTTTTGGAGGATATTCCCTATAGCATATATCGATTTTGCCATACAGTTCTAAGTAAATGGCATAAGTACTGGTACAAATTTTGAAAAGTATTGCTCTCTGTACCGTGCGGCTCTGTACGAGTCTGAGCTGCAGGTACAGGAACTGTGTGCTGGCCTCCCAAGACACTCCCCTTCCAGGCTCCTGAATTTCAGTGGAGAATAAAGATGAGGTGAGGGGCATGAGGAAGTCACACAGGATTGCCAAATGACTCCAGATTTGTCCAACAAGGGTGATCTGTTCCTGGGTTTACCCCATTGTCTGCAGGGATTCGTTGTCTTGCTTGTCTTAGAGAATATAATTGGGAAATCAGAACTATACGTTCCTGCAGGAAAAGGGTAAACCTTGGACTGGATCAACCCTGTCAGGTAAAGCTGGAGCCAGTTGGCAGCCCTAAGGTCACAACCACTTGCTCCAAAATGCTGTAAAGGCCTGCATTATAGTAATGGGTCAGAGGGGATTATAGAATAGAACAAATACATGTAAATGGCTATTTCTCAGCCACATTTCCAACAGACCATTCAAGGCAAGCTCCAAAACAAGCAATACACAATGCAGTACCTTAAAAATCTGATCCAACAATAAAAAATGGTGAAATCCTAAAATCAGACACAGATAAGCAAACAACAATAAATTATCAATTCAACAGTAAAATGTGACCAGCTAACAATGATATAAGATGACCATTAGGCAAAACTAGGCAGTTGCCTAGAGTACCAAGATTCTGGGGGCAGCGAAAGTCATCAAGCAGCCCGGGTGGGTATTTTAAATTCCTCCCTCCCCCTTCCAATTTGACACAGGAGGAACAGCCGGAGCTCAGCAGGAAAATGGGCTGCTAAACCACAAGGAAACATGGGACTGCTGCATCCCTGTCTACTCCCTGTTACAGCATGCACAGGGACAAGGCAAGAATTCCACAAGTACTGTCACACCACCACCACTCGCCTCTAGGTTAGAGGGGCGTGGATTATTGTAGGAACTTTCCGCTGTATGCTTTTGCAGCTTTTTTTTTTTTTTTTTTTTTTTTTAACTATTTCCCTGCAATGCCCTCTGGGAAATGTAGTCCTTATTCAGCTGTATGAGTGCACCATGCAGAAAGCTGTAGTCAGGCTCAAGTAGGTAAGGCAAATGACAGAAATTTATTATTTTTATATACACAATGGTTCGATCATACCACACACAGGATTGTTGGTTCAGGACTCTTGGAAACAAAAATTGTCCAAAACATATCCAACCACAAAATGCAGTTTTAAAGGTTCTCTCTATTGCAAGATACAGTCTTTACCCGCAAGCCTAATTGTATTCCCTTCTTAGCTTTGCTGGCTAAAGCACCAAACAAAAAGCACATTTAAAGTCTGTGGCAAACTTCCCCTTTATAAACACAGGGGGCTCTCAGCCACCCTGCTTGTGAAATAAGGGTACCTTTTCTCTTGGAAGACCTTCTTTCAGGACTGGCCTGCTTTAGCTACGTTCCCCAGGTTTATAGCTTGGCACAAGGAACAGTCCATGGGAGTGTCCTCCTCAATCGGCTTCACCTCGGGCTCTCCCAGCTGCATAGGCTCTGACTCCCCATCCTGTTCAGCATGCTCAGCTAACAGCCTCCTGGGGTATTTTGGAGTCTCTCTTCTTCCTGGCTCCAAACTGTCCTGCAGCCATGCTACAAGTCAAATAGCACTCTCTCCAGCTGGAAGCTCCATTCCTCTGCTATGCTCAGCCTGGCTTCCTGCTTCTCCTCTCCTCCTTTCCACCAAATCATACTCTGCTCTGGGTTTATACTTCCAGGGCTCTAGCTCCAACCCCACCCTACTCATATGACGGTAATCAGCCTGACTCCGGGCGCCTGAGTGCTTGAAGCATTCATTGCCTAAAGGGTTCTGAGCCTTGTATCCTCTCCCCTTCACTCCACTAGGGGGAGCCTGAAATGTTTTCCACATGGAAGTTTTCTGATCCCTGGAGGTGTTTATGGCTTTCCTACCCTGTCTTGGTAAAAGGGGGGCCCTTTACTAGGCTGAATTCCCTGTCTTTGTCCTCCCCTAGACTCTGGATAGGCCTCCTTGCCACATACCCCCCTACTTAGATATTACGGGCTGGTGGAGGTTGTTGAAGCTCCTCCGAACAGTCCGTAATCCTGGATAAGGCATCTGCATTGTGGTGTAGCTTCCCTGCCAATGCTCTATCTTAAAATCAAAAGCTTGCAGGACCATGTACCATCTGGTTAATCGCGCATTGTAGTTCTTCATCTGTTGGAGTCACTTCAAGGGTGCATGATCGGTAACTAGCAGGAATTTTCATCCGGTGATGTAGAACCGGAGGGTCTCTATTGCCCATTTGATGGCAAGGCACTCTTTCTCAATCGTAGAGTAGTGTTGCTCTGCCGCGGACAACTTCCTACTAAGGAACATCACAGGATGCTCATGCACAGGATGGAGTGGAGGAGTGGCCTAGTGGTTGGGGCAAGCTACTTCGGGATGGAAAGTTGGGGGTTCAAATCCCACTAGAGGACAGCAACCTTGGGCCGGAAGGACTGGGGTTTCTAGTCTCACAGGTGCTCCTTGTGGTCTTGGGAAAGCCACTTAACCCTCCAAAGCCCATGTTCCCTGTAAATAGTTATCTCCAAGTTATAATGCCCTGTTCAATGTAATTTCAGTTTGTTCAATGTAAACCGCACTGATGTGGAATATCGCGGTATATAAGGGAATATAAATAAATAAAAAATAAATAAATATTTCCTTCATGCTTCTGGGACAAGACGGCCCCTAAGCCTACCTCCGAGGCATCCGTCTGTACAATGAAGGGCTGCGTGAAATCCACCCCGCGTAACACTGGGGCCGTGCATAGCCACTCTTTCAATCGGTTGAAAACCCTCTCCGCATCCGGGGTCCAACGGAGTTGATTTGGGCAATTCTTTTCTTTTTTAACATGTCCGTAAAGATGGAACTTTCTTCTGCGAAACGTGCTAGGAACCTCCTGTAATAGCCGATCAGGCCTAGAAAGCTTCTTAATTGCTTCTTTATTGCGGGACGAGGAAAGTTCTTGATGCTGTCCACTTTGTCAATCAAGGGCTTGATCCTTCCCTGGCCTACCATATGCCCCAGGTATTTCACTTCTCACCTGGCGAAGGCACACTCGCTCGGGTTCAGGGTGAGGCCCGCCTGCCTCATAGATCGCAGGACAGCTTCAACCCTCGGGATATGTTCTACCCAACTGCAACTGTGGATAATAATATCATCCATATATGTGAAAGCATATTCTTGATGAGGATGCAGGACTTGATCCACGAGTCTCTGGCAGGTCACCGCGGCGCAGTGAAGGCCAAAGGGCATCCTCTTAAACTGGAATAGCACAATCGGGGTGCTGAAGGCAGTCTTCGGCCGAGATTCCCTAGTCAATAGAATCTGCCAGTACCCCTTCGTCATGTCTAGGGTGGTCAAAAACTGAGCCCGCCCCAAACAGTCCAAAAGCTCCTCGATACGGGGCATCAGGTAAGCATCGAATACCGAGATGGAATTCACCTGTCTGAAATCTATACAGAAGTGTAATGTACCATCCGGTTTTGGAACCAGAACAATGGGACTGCACCACGGGCTCCTTAATTCTTCAATGACACCCATCTCCAACATCTCGCGCACCTGTACCACGACCTCCTGCTTTATAGCTTCTGGTAGGCGGTAGGTCGTTATCTGACCAACTTCCCCAGTGGCGTCAGGATCTCATGCGCCACCAGTCGGATTTCACCTGGGATCGGGGTCAGTACATCTGGGAACCTCTCCAATAGTCAAGCCAGATCCCGTCTCTGGACCAACGATAGTTCTTCCCCTACTTGGGGCTCCAAGTTCTTCTTGCAGTCTGATACTTGAGGTCCCAGATCGTCCTTCTCAGTCTCCTCCTTTCTCTCTCCACAGGTGGCTGTGAGGCTTTTCATCTCGACCCCTCCGGTGGAACCAAATCCAGAGGCTCCCCGTTCCGTAGGAGACAACATGGGGACCTCTTCCAGTGGGAGAAACCCCACTCTCTCACAGAGCAGCTGGGCAATCCGGTCGCCTACCTTCACATGGTAGTCTTCGTTGCCAAAATTAATCAATACCTTTACAATCCCTCTATAATCAGGGTCGATCACACCAGCGCCAATGTCCAGGAAATATTTCAGAGCCAGACCTGATCGCGGTGCTATCCGACCATAACATCCTACGGGTATCTCCATCTGAAGGCCAGTATCAATGACAGCCTTTCCACAGCTGGGTATCACCCGATCTTCAGCGCTGCATAAATTATATCCAGAGGCTTGCGGGGACGCCCTCCTGGGAGCCTGGGCCTTCTCGGATACCTTACAAAATTTTAATATAAACTTCTGTTTATGGGGAGCAACACTTCCCAGGGTTTCTTTCCCTGGGTTCTCACTTGGCGTTCGGGGGGGGTTTCAAAAAGAGGGCCAGGGACCATCGTCATCATCCCCTCCCCTTTTCTCCCAAGGCCTTTCTCTAATCCTTCCCTAAATTGGGGCCAATCCCTTCCCAATACGAAATCATAGGGTAGTTTTGGAACCACTGCCACGAGAACTTCTTTCTGCACCCCCAAGCCTTTTATCTCCACTCTATACACGGGGTAGAAAGAAGCAGCTCCATGTATGCACCTAATTTGCACCTGCCCTTCTGGCCTCCTCTGGCGAGACTCATCCCGGGCCTCAATTGCCTGCCAAAGCTTTCGTGACACCATTCTTTAGTCGGCCCCAGAGTCTAGCAGAGCATGGGTAGTGACCCCCTGTATATTAACATTTAAGAGAAATCCCTCTCCTAGATGTTTCACATTGGTACCAGTTAACCCAATGCGGGCTTTGCATCGCCTCTGCAGGTGTCCCTTCTCCCCACAACAATAGCATTTTTTCTCAGCCCGCTTACCCTCATGAGCAGACACACAAGTTTTAAGACATTTTACATTATTTCCCTGTTTCTTTTCTGAGAAATCAAAACTGGCCTCTGCCCTTACTTTTGGAGGGCCCACCTTTGGGGGAAACGACAATTCAGCTTCCATGTAGCGCTCTGCCAAAAGGGTTGCCTCTCCTGTGCTCTGGCAGTTTTGCTGAATCAGAAAAGATTGTACCCTTTTTGTTATTGCAGCCATAAATTGCTCCAATATCACCATATCCATCACCACATCCATTGTTTTCCCTTCCGGGGCTAGCCACTTTAAAGCTAAACCTCGAATTCTCTGGCTTAAGGCCTTAGGTGTTTCTCCGGCCTTTAAGACCGTGGCTCTAAACATGCGATGAAACAACATTTTTGTTAACCCTAATCGGTCTCTAATTGAATTTTTTACTGCATTAAAGTCCATGGCCTGGGCAGCTGGCATAGCCCTATATGCGGCTAGTGCTTCTCCTGTTAATGAGGTTGCCAATCTCACCACCCACTGGCTATCTGGCCAATCCACGGCTTGAGCCACCCTCTCAAATGACTCCAAGAAGTCATCTATGTCATCATCAGGAGAAAGTTTTCCAAAATTAAACGCCCAGCTGGTGTGTGGGCCTGCTAGATTGTCCATTTGCGGCATCGCTGGTCCTTCCGGGGTTAGTGTTCCTCCACTTCCTTGCCTCTGGGAAGTAATAAGGGTTTCCACTAAGTCCAGGACAGGCTTTTGCTGCTCCCTCATAGCCGCCGCTGCATTCTCCTGCGCTAGCTGGGCAAACTCCTGCTGGCGTTGAAATTGAGTGGCCATCCATTGCACCAGCTCTTTTGGATCCATCTCCTGCGATACCTTACTCCTGTGTTGACTCTCGAAGAAAAAAAACTTTTCCTCCAACCTTCTGTGCTATCGCTCTTATAAGTGTATATCCTGGATGTTAGAAAATCCTGAGTGGTAGAAAATCCTGGGTGGTAGAAAATCCTTACAACTATGCCACTGTCACGCCACCACCACTCGCCTCTAGGTTAGAGGGACGTGGATTATTGTAGGAACTTTCCGCTGTATGCTTTTTCAGCTTTTTTTTTTTTTTTTTTTTTAACTATTTCCCTGCAATGCCCTCTGGGAAATGTAGTCCTTATTCAGCTGTATGAGTGCACCATGCAGAAAGCTGTAGTCAGGCTCAAGTAGGTAAGGCAAATGACAGAAATTTATTATTTTTATATACACAATGGTTCGATCATACCACACATAGGATTGTTGGTTCAGGACTCTTGGAAGCAAAAATTGTCCAAAACATATCCAACCACAAAATGCAGTTTTAAAGGTTCTCTCTATTGCAGGATACAGTCTTTACCCACAAGCCTAACTGTATTCCCTTCTTAGCTTTGCTGGCTAAAGCACCAAACAAAAAGCACATTTAAAGTCTGTGGCATACTTCCCCTTTATAAACACATGGGGCTCTCAGCCACCCTGCTTGTGGAATAAGGGTACCTTTTCTCTTGGAAGACCTTCTTTCAGGACTGGCCTGCTTTCTCTACGTTCCCCAGGTTTATAGCTTGGCACAAGGAACAGTCCATTGGAGTGTCCTCCTTAATCAGCTTCACCTCGGGCTCTCCCAGATGCATAGGCTCTGACTCCCCATCCTGCTCAGCATGCTCAGCTAACAGGCTCCCGGGGGATCTTGCAGTCTCTCTTCTTCCTGGCTCCAAACTGTCCTGCAGTCGTGCTACATGCCAAATAGCACTCTCTCCAGCTGGAAGCTCCGTTCCTCTGCTCTGCTCTGCTCAGCCTGGCTTCCTGCTTCTCCTCTCCTCCTTTCCACCAAATCATACTCTGCTCTGGGTTTATACTTCCAGGGCTCTAGCTCCAACCCCACCCTACTCAGGTGAGGCAATCAGCCTGACTCCGGGCACCTGAGTGCTTGAAACATTCACTGCCTAAAGGGTTCTGAGCCTTGTATCCTCTCCCCTTCATTCCACTAGGGGGAGCCTGAAATGTTTTCCACGTGGAAGTTTTCTGATCCCTGGAGGTGTTTATGGCTTTCCTACCCTGTCTTGGTAAAAGGGGGCCCTTTACTAGGGTGAATTCCCTGTCTCTTTGTCCTCCCCTGGACTCTGGATAGGCCTCCTTGCCACAGTACATGTGCCGAGGCCACGGGCTTCCTTATGGTTTAGCAGCCTGTCTGCCTGCTGCAGCATTGATGCCGTGAAAAGAGCAACGACAACCAGGTGGGGTGGACAGAGTATGCTGGATTAGTGGAGAGTTGCTGGATGGTGGGGAGTGGGAGGGAGAGAAGAGGGAGACATTGCTGGTTTATAGGGGGTGTGTACAGAAAGATGGTGGCTTAGGCAGGGAGGGGGATGTTGGACTACAGCGGAAAGAGAGGGAGAAGTGAGATAATGAACTGCAGGAGGAAAGGCGGCAAGATTAAAACTTTGCCTAGGGTACCTAGGATTTTTGCACTAGAGTCCTGCATCTGATAAGCAAGTATCTTTCAAGAGGGCATTCCAAAGTTCCCATGACACGCAGGGTAAGCTCTCTCATGCACTCCCTCTGATCTAATGAAGCGGAAGCAGAATTTGCACAAAGGCCCCATGTAACAATCTCAGTTGTCTGGTAGAGATCCATACTAGGGCACAATCATTTAAGCATGATGGGCCCAAAGGGTATAAAATCATCGAACTTAATAGCAAAATTTTAGGAGGTGTCCGAAATCAAACCGAGAACCAGTACAAACCCTTCAGTGCAGGGGCAATATGATCTCTCAGCCTAATGTTTACTAAGAAGCATGTGGCAGCATTTTGAATTTGTTGACATAATTTTTTTAATTGCCTTTTAGGGAAAATGTGACGGTAGGAAGGGTTGGTCAAACAAAGCAAGTACACTGTCTCTCAGAAATGATTTTTTTTAAATCACATTCTGCATAGATAAAAGGAAATCACTGGCCTTTTCAAGACTGGAACCTGTTTTTGTGTGATGCCCCACAGAGAATTTAAACTCGCTTGGATAACTAAGTGATTTGGGATTTCACTAGCAAGTCTGCTGCAGTAGGTTCACGCTGTTCAGAGAGGCTACAGGAGGCCTGCACCCCTGTCGAAGGCAGTGCTGAAACACACTGATAGCACGCGACTTCAGCGCCAACATGCAGAAAGGGGTGCATATGCAAATTAGCCACACATTAAACTATGGGGCAAATGTCAGCGCTAAGCTGGGAAAGAAAGCCAAATATATGCACACAAAAGTCGATGCAAGTTTGGCATGCCCACCCAAAGAAACAGGGTCATCTGAGGGAAGTCTGCACTGGCCTGTACGCTTGTACTTGAGGTAGTGGATGGTTAAGTAGCCACAAGGAGCAGCAGTGGTATTTGAAGCCTGGTCTTTCCAGGTCCAGGCTGCTGCCCTAACCACTAGGCTACTCCTCCACTCTGGATAAGGTGAGGTCAGAGAGGCTGTTGCCAAAAAAAACATCTTTCAGGAAATGGAAAAAAGAGCCAAACGATGAAACCTGGAAACAGCACAAGCACTAGCAAGTCAAATGTGTGGAGTGGAGGAGTAGCCTAGTGGTTGGGGCAAGGTACTTCAGGCTGGGGATTCAAATCCCACTAGAGGACAGCAACCTTGGGCAGGAAGGACTGGGGTTTCTAGTCCCACAGGTGCTCCTTGTGGTCTTTGGCAAGCTACTTAACCCTCCATAGCCCATGTTCCCTGTAAAATAGTTATCTCCAAGTTATAATGCCCTGTTCAATGTAATTTCAGTTTGTTCAATGTAAACCACACTGATGCAGAATAGCGCGGTATATAAGAGAATGTAAATAAATAAATGCAAGGCATTGATAAGGCAGGCAAAGGGGGAATTTGAGAAGAAGCTTGCTGCAGAAGCAAAAACGCAAAATAAAGACTTTTTCAAGTACATTCGTAGCAAAAATCCTGTGAGAGTCAGTTGGTCCATTAGATCATAGAGGGGTTAAAGGGGCACTGAAAGGCGACAAGGTGATAGCGGAGACAGTGAATGAATTATTTGCTTCGATCTTTACTGAGAAAGATATAAGGATGTTACCCATGACTGAAGTGTTATTTAAAGGTGCGGAAGAATTGAAGGAAATATCGATACATCGGGAACATGTATTACAACTATTAGATAAACTGAAGGATAGCAAATCATCTGGGCAGGATGGTATACATCCAAGGGTGTTGAAAGAACTGAAATATGAGATTGCAGACCTGCTATTAGTAATCTGTGAACTTTCATTAAAATCATCTGTAATACCTGAAGATTGGAGGATCGCCAATGTAACGCCAATTTTCAAAAAAGGTTTCCAGGGGTGATCTGGGAAACTACAGACCTGTGAGCCTGACGTCAGTACCGGGTAAAATGGTAGAAACCATCATAAAGAACAAAATTACTCAGCATGTAGATGGCTGTCTCCCATTAGGCCATGACTAACATGGCTTTAGACAAGGAAGATCTTGTCTTACTAATCTGTTATGTTTTTTTGAAGGTGTGAATAAACAGGTAGACAAAGGTGAGTCGGTTAATATAGTGTTTTTGGACTTTCAGAAAGCCTTTGACAAGGTCCCTCATCAGCGACTTTTGGCAAAACTAAAGAGTCATGGGAAAGGAGGCAATGCACTATTGTGGATCAGGAACTGGTTAAAAGATAGAAAGCAGAGAGTAGGGCTAAATGGCCAATTTTACCAGTGGAGAAAGGTGAATAGTGGTGTACCCCAGGGATCTGTGCTGGGTCTGCTGCTTTTTCACATATTCATAAATGACCTGGAAAAGGGAATAACGAGTGAGGTTATCAAATTTGCAGATGACACAAAACTATTTAAAGTTGTTAAAACCCAAGAGGATTGTGGAAAATTGCAAGAGGATCTTGATAAATTGGAAGACTTGGCATCAAAGTGGCAGATGAAATTTAATGTGGACAAGTGCAAGGTTATGCACCTAGGGAAGAACAACCCAAACTATGGTTACACGATGCAAGGTTCCACATTAGGAACCACCACCCAGGAAAAAGATTTAGGCGTCATTGTGGATAACATGTTAAAACCCTCGGACCAGTGTGCAGCAGCGGACAAGAGAGCAAATAGAATGCTAGGTATCATAAGGAAAGGAATGGAAAATAAAACAAAAGATATTATAATGCCTCTATATCGTTCCATGGTGAGACCGCACCTTGAATATTGTGTGCAATTCTGGTTGCTGTATCTTAAAAAGGATATAGCGTTATTAGAAAAGGTTCAGAGAAGAGCCACCGAAATGGTAAAGGGGATGAAGGATACTCCTATGAAGAAAGGCTAAAAAGGTTAGGGCTCTTTAACCTGGAAAAGAGACGGCTGAGGGGAGATATGACAGAAGTCTATAAATTAATGAACGGAGTGGAACGGGTAAACGTAGATTGCTTGTTTATGTTATCAGAATATAGAAAGACTAGGGGACATGCAATGAAGCTACAGGGTAAACTATTTAAGACTAATAAAATAAAATATTTTTCCTCTCAACGTGTAATCAAACTCTGGAATATGTTACTGGAGGATGTAGTACAGGCTGTTAGTGTAGCTGGGTTTAAAAAAGGTTTGGACAAGTTCCTGGAGGAAAGGTCCATAAACCATTATTAAGAAGGAACCCAGGATATCAATGCTTGACCCAGTACAAGCATTGTGGAAACTGTGTCTTTTGGGGAAACTGCTAGGTACGTATGACCTAGATTGGCCACTGTTGGAAACAGGATACTGGGCTTGATGGAACTTGGTCTGACCCAGTATGGCATATCTTATGTTTTTATGTTCTTATAATGCCCTTTAATACAGAGTTGCCAAGTTACCCAGTTCCAGGCATGAGAGCTTTTGCCAATTCTGGTTTCAAATGTACACTGCAATGCAATATGGTATTTGCAGTCACTGATTTTACCCATTGAAATCAGTGTTCCAGGTCTCATAAAGAGACTGTCAGAAATCCCAGGACTAGAAGAAAATCTCACTCCTGGCACAGGGTAACTTGGCAACTCTGTATCATAATATATTCTGTCACGTTTTCTTGCACAATTCACACCACTGATGCTATGATAAGATTATTGTAGGCATGAACAAGCTAATGAAAACAGACTTTTTTTCATGCTTCAGCAGGCACTGAAAGCCACTCCTTGTAAACAGCTCGACAGCAACCTTTGAACCCCATTTAGTATGCATTTTTCTTATAGACACAAAGTGGGGAAAAACCTTAGCAAATAAGCCTAGTTTATCAGAGCGATTAAGCTGACGAATTCTCTCCTTTCTGTCACATTTTGAGTCTTTCCATAGCATCTTAATGCTGACATGGAAAAAAATGATTCACATGATATGTGATTTCACCGTGTCATATGAGCTAATTAGTTTCCCTTTTCCAGCTGCTATGAACACCTTGATGGAAAGGAATGACCAGATACATAGACAAGAGAGAGAGAGATCTGCTGTTCCTTCTTTTTCTGAGTCAGTTCCTTTTCCCAGTCCATCATTCTTGTACATTCTACATACATTCTTTTTTTTGTTTTTTTTTAACATTTTTTATTGGTATCAGCAAACTGAATCATAATTTACAATATTTCAATCACGTTTTGTCCATACCGCTTTTCCCCCATCACAGAATCAACAGTCGTAATACTGCTAACTCAAAAACCATTGCTCACAAGCATTTACATGCGCTGCTCAAAAATATGGGGGCTTAAACCGATATTCTCCTTTATGTTTCTCTTTCCAGCACATACAAGATACTCGCAAACTTTATATCATTGGGCAGCCTTTGAGCCCCTCCATATCTCGTGCAATGTTTCAGCTTGTGTGATCTTTTCTCACGCTTATTCTGTTCCCTCCCCCCTCCCTCCCTGGCCGGTGGGATCTAGGTACCATCCAAAGTTTGAAGCACCAGTCCCAAAGGGTCCAATATTGTTGGCATTCCAGGGATCCCTTTGCCTCCCTCTCTCATAATATCCAGTCAGCCACTTCTTTCATTGCACTACTATGTCAGCATGTACTAATGCCATTAAAATGCATTTTTTAATAAACAGGTCCCGTAGCATAAACCAGAACCTACAGTAAAAAAGTGTGTTAATGTGTGTTAGCATACAGTAGCGCCTTTTAGTAAATCTAGCCCTTAACCCTTTCCAGGCCAAGCGGGATCCAAAATTCTGACTAAATATTCCTATCAAATGGTATATAATACATGACCATAACAGAAGGAAAATCACTATTAGAACATATTGAATAAGACGGGTGCAATTTTTTCCTGAAATATGCAAAAATTAACCTGGCTGCAGAATGTGGATTAAAAATTTAAAGTAGGCTTTGAAAGGGTTAATGTACACAAAACAGCTAAAAAGATTTCAAGCTTTAGCTGTTTCTTCCCCTCTTCTCCACAAAAACATCATTTTGATATGGGATGGACTCCCAATTGACTCACACACAAACCAAGCTGCTATTCTGGGTAATCATCTTTTTTAAATCATAGTGCTTTACAGTGCAAAGTATGTAGAGGAGTAGCCTAATGGTTAGAGCCGAGGGCTGGGAACCAAGAAAACTAGGTTCAAAACCCACTGACATACTATGATCTACAGTACCTCAGTACAAAGTTAGCTCTCTGTAGAAAGGAAAAGATCTACTGTATCTCAATGTAACTTGCCTTAACCTACCACTGAAAGGGTATAAAAAGATCACTCATGGATATCCTGCAATTTAGATCTACTTAAGGACTGATTTATGGGCCTTCGTTTACATAGAAATGACAGCAGAGCTACCAAGCTCTACAATTTTTTATTTATTCCCCCCTGCCCTTGAGTACGGAGCAGACAGAGCTTAAAGATTCCAAATTACCCCAGCCTACCAATAGCCAGATTAACATGAATAAAATACAGCCTCTAAAATGCTTGTATGCAAATGCTAGAAGTCTAAAAAATAAGATGGGAGAGTTAGAATATATAGTATGAAATGAGGTTAGATATGATTGGTATCTCAGACATGGTGGAAGGAGGACAACCAGTGAGACACTGTGATGCCTGGGTACAAACTATATCATCATAATAGAACAGATCAAATTGGTGGAGGGGTTGCACTCTATCTTAGAGGGCATTAGACACAAAAGATTAAAGTCTTAAACAGAATTAAACAAAATTCACTGCAGAATCTCTATGGATTGAAATTCCATATAAAAAGGGGAAGGCGATGGCGGCAGGGATGTACTATTGACCGCCTGGCCAGAATGAACAAATGGATGATGAAATGCTCAAAGAAATCAGGGAAGCTAACAAAAGTTACAGCGCAGTAATAATAATGGGTGATTTCAATTACCCCGGTATTGACTGGGTCAGTGTCACAGCAAGACATGCTAGGGAGATAAAGTTTCTAGATGAAATAAATGACTGCTTCTTAGAGCAGTTGGTTCATGAACCGACCAGAGGGGAACCCATTTTGGACCTAGTCCTTAGTGGAACACAAGATCTGGTGCAAGAAATAAGGGTGTTGGAGCCATTTGGCAATAGCGATCATTGCATGATCGCATCCAATTTAATAAATGGAGGAGGGGCGGTAAGGAAATCCACAGTTCTACCTTTTAACTTTCAAACAGGAAACTATGATAAAATGAGGAAACTAGTTAAGAAAAACTAAAAGGAGCAGTTGAAAAGGTTAAACATTTACATCAAGCATGGGTGGTGTTAAAAATACTATCTTAAAAGCCCAGACAAGCTGTATTCCATGCTTTAAGAAAAGTGGAAGGAAGTCCAAAAAACTGTCAGCATGAGGTCAGAGAGGCTATTGCCAAAAAAGCATCTTTCAGGAAATGGAAAAAGGAGTCAAATGACGAAAACTGGAAAAACCACAAGCATTGGCAAGTTATATGCAAGGCACTGATAAGGCAGGCAAAGAGAGAATTTAAGAATAAGCTTGCTGTGGAAGTAAAAACGCATAATAAAGACTTTTTCAAGTACATTCATAGCAAAAAAAATCTGAGTCAGCTGGACCATTAGATGATAGAGGGGTAAAAGGGGCACTAAGACAAGGCCATAGTGGAGAGACTGAATAAATTCTTTGCTTCGGTCTTTACTGAGGAAGGTGTAGGGATGTTACCCATGACTGAAATGGTATTTGAAGGTGATGTCGCAGAAGAATTAAAGAAATATCAATACACCGTAAAGATGTATTTATTTATTTGAAGTCTTTCTATACCGCGCTTTTTAAAATAAGCTCGGTTTACAGTTAACAGCAGATTTGTACAGTTACAGGCAGCTCCCGTACTTGACTTACAGAAAACAGGGTTATTCAACTTGGGCTAACTGGGATAACTATGTACATGCTATGCAGTAGCTTGGCTACACATTTAGGTTACTCTAGTACAGGCTAAGCAGTCGGGTCAGCGACAGCGAAGTGGTGACCGGGCTGCCTAGCTACTATTTACACGATTAGGTGACTATATACATGCTCCTGCCAGGGTGTCTGGTAGTGCTACCATGCAGGGCTGGGACTGTGTGTTGTAGGTGGTTTGGGACGACTGCTTTGGTGGTTGTGGGTGGGTGGCTGCTGTGTGTCCTCGTTATGAGAATAGTGCTGCAGGAAAAGGTGGTGTTTCAGCGCCTTCCTGAACTGGATAAGGTCCATAATGGCCCGGAGGCCAGGCGGGAGGTCATTCCAACACATGAGTGCATAGTACACGAAGGCTCTGTTTCTTGTTGCTTGAGAGCACTTTGTGATCTTGCTAGGAATACTTAGGGTGTTGACTGTGACTGACATTCTGGCTCTTTTTGGGGGTGTGGGGAGAATGAAGTCTGTGATGGAGGAGGAGGGGAGACTGTTGATGGCTTTGAAGGTCAACAGTAGAATTTTGAAGGTGAGTCTGCAGTGGACTGGCAGCCAGTAGAGGTGCTTCAGGATTGGCGTTATGTGGTCCCTCCTGGAGACTCCATGTAATATTCTGGTTGCTGCGTTCATTGATACCTGAACGTATTTTTTTGTAGTCCCTGTAGGATGGCATTGGGATAGTCAAAATGGGGGATTACCAATGCTTGGTAGATTATCAAATAGTTGTAATACTTCAGGACAAACTGAAGAGTAGCAAATCACCTGGACTGGATGGTATACATCCAAGGGTGTTGAAAGAACTGAAATATGAGATTGCAGACCTATTATTAGCAATCTCTGAACTATCATTAAAATCATCTGTAATACCTGAAGATTGGAGGATGGCCAATGTAATGCCAATTTCTAAAAAGGATTCCAGGGGTGATTCGGGAAACTACAGACCAATGAGCCTGATATCTGTACTGGGAAAAATGGTAGAAACCATTATAAAGCACAAAATTACTTTAAATGTAGATAGTCATGGCTTAATGGGAGACAGCCAACATGGCTTTAGCCAAGGAAGGTCATGTCTTACTAATCTGTTATGTTTTTTTGAAGGTGTGAATAAACAGGTAGACAAAGGTGAATCGGTTGATACTGTGTATCTGGACTTTCAGAAAGCGTTTGACAAGGTTCCTCATGAGAGACTTGTGAAAATTAGAAAGTCATGGAATAGGAGGCAATGTACTACTGTGGATCAGGAATTGGTTAAAAGATAGAAAGCAGAGGGTAAGGCTAAATGGCCAATTTTCCAAATGGAGAAAGGTGAATAGTGGAGTACCCCAAGGATCTGTGCAGGGTCCGCTGCTTTTTAACATATTAATAAAATGACCTGGAAATGGGAATAACAAGTGAGGTAATCAAATTTGCAGATGGCACAAAATTATTCAAAGAAGTTAAAACCCATGAGGATTGTGGAAAATTACAAAAGGACCTTCATAAATTGGAAGAATGGGCATCCAAATGGCAGATGAAATTTAATGTAGACAAGTGCAAAGTTATGCACCTAGGAAAGAACAACCCAAACTGGTTACACTATGCAAGGTTGCACATTAGGAACCACCACCCAGGAAAAAGACTTAGGTGTCATCGTGGATAACATGTTGAAACCTTCCACTCAGTGTGCAGCGGCATCCATGAGAGCATACAGAATGCTAGATATCATAAAGAAAGACATGGAGAATAAAACAAAGGATATTATAATGCTTCTGTATCTTTCCATGGTGCAACTGCACCTTGAATATTGTGTGAAATTCTGGTCGTCATATCTTAAAAAGGATATAGCGTTATTAGAAAAGGTACAGAGAAGAGTCAACAAAATGGTAAAGGGGATGGAAGGATACTCCTATGAAGAGAGGCTAAAAAGGTTAGTGCTCTTCAATCTGGAAAAGAGTCGGCTGAGTGGAGATATGATAGATGTCTATAAATTAATGAATGGAGTGGAACGGGTAAACGTAGATCCATTGACGCCTTCAAAATATCGAAAGACTAAAGGACATGCAATGAAGCTACAGGGCAACCTATATAAGACTAATAAGAGAAAATATTTTTTCACTCAACGTAGAATCAAACTCTGGAATTCGTTACCGGAGGATGTAGTAAAAGCTGTTAGTGTAGCTGGGTTTAAAAAAGGTATGGACAAGTTCCTAGAGGAAAGGTCCATAAACCATTGTTAAAGGGGACCGAGAATATCCACTGCTTGACCCAATACAAGAATTGTGGAACCTGTGTCTTTTGGGGAAACTGCTAGGTATTTGTGACCTAGATTGGCCACTGTTGGAAAAAGGATGCTGGGCTTGATGGACCTTGGTCTGACTCAGTATGGCATATCTTAAGTTCTTATGTCCACATTGGCTCAAGGCGTTCATATCAGTAAAACACAAAACAATCAGAATCAGTAAATACATTTATTTTATTAGTATATATCTCCCGCCTTTCCAGTAATAGTTCAAGGTGAATTACATTCAGGTACAGTAGTTATGGGTGGTTTGTCTTGGTCTGGCACCTCAACTGAGACCTGTCCATCTTGGGAGACCATGCCAGTAGTTAAACTACCGATAGTTTAGCTCTCAGCATCACTGATGCACACAAGCCCTCACAGCACGACAAGCTGCAAACCAAGTGAGGTGCCAGGCAGACAAACCACCCTATTTTATTTATTTATTTTGTTTATTTACATTCTCTTATATACCGCGCTATTCTGCATTAGTGCGGTTTATATTGAACAAACTGAAATTACATTGAACAGGGCATTATAACTTGGAGATAACCCTCCATAGCTCATTTTCCCTGTAAAATAGTTAAGTGGCTTGCCAAAGACCACAAGGAGCACCTGTGGAACTAGAAACCCCAGTTCTTCCGGCCCAAGCTTGCTGTCCTCTAGTGGGATTTGAACCCCAACCTTCCGGCCTGAAGGACTAGAAAAGGGAACTGTTACTTCTGGAGAGAGATCTGCAATTGTGAGTATATACTTCTGGGAATTTTCTGAAAGGAATTTTTTCCTATTAAAGCCAATTAATCTGTGAACCCACTATTTTTGTTAAATCAGTCAGGGCCTAGTAGCAGCAGTTTAAATTTAAATTTAAAACACAGAAGAGAACTTTCTGGTTACATTTCATACCCAGCAGAGAGCTTGTAGTTTAAATTTCATAATAAGTTAGAGCCTAGCAGCAGCAAAGAGCTATAATTTAAATCAAATCAGAATATAGCTTACCTCAGCAGCACAAGACAGGGTACTGTGTAGCAGCCCTCTTTTAATAAGTGTTATTTCTCTCCCTCCCTCCCCATCCCCACCCACCCCTGGGATAATCGTAGCTTTATAGGTACTTACACATCTTAAAAGACAGGAGGTGCTCTCAGGTGAAGCTCGTTACCCAAATTAGTCATACACTAAGGACCTGAGATTAATTAAGCTTCAGGTGAACAATGTATATTAAACATATTAGGTACAGTTTTATTGGTATAAATATCCATAGCAACCCTTAGTACGTAAAGAACTTAAAGATCTAAACATAAACTTAAAACTAAGATGCAGACAGCAGTCCAGAAGCGAGATGGGGGCTTTCCAGTCTTTTGCATTGAGTGTCACATGTATGATTTTCTCCCAGTTGGTGAGAGGTCTTACGTATAAACTAGGTGCAAGGAGCTCTTTGCTCTCAGGGAACGAGTCCGTTCTCTAGATGCTAGAGTAGCAGACTTGGGAAACATAAGACAGACAGAGACGTACATAGACGAGACCTACAGGGATATTGTCCTGAAGTCCCTATTGCCATGGAGGAGAGAGGTCCCGTGACAGGAGAGCATCACCCTGGTGTGGCAGGAAGCGATCCTGTAACTAGGACCTGTCCTCCAGGGGATGTAAAACCCTCTCGCATCGTGGAAGTTTCTCCAGGGCCATGGGAACCATGAGGGAAGGGTTAGGACAGCCGTTATAGTTGGTGATTCGATCATTAGGCATGTAGATAGCTGGATGGCTGGTGGACGTGAGGATCGCCTGGTAACATGCCTGCCTGGTGCAAAGATAGCAGACCTCACGCGCTACCTAGATAAGGTCTTAGATAGTGCTGGGGAGGAGTCTGCTGTCTTGGTACATGTCGGTACCAATGACATAGGAAAATGTGGTAAGGAGGTTCTGAAGGCTAAATTTAGGCTTTTAGGTAAGAAGTTGAAATCCAGAACTTCCAGGGTAGCGTTCTCCGAAATGCTTCCCATTCCACATGCAGGACCCTAAAGGCAGGCAGAGCTCCGGAGTCTCAATGCATGGATGAGACAATGGTGCAGAGCTGAGGGTTTTGGATTTGTTAGGAACTGGGGAACATTCTGGGGAAAGGAGAAGCTCTTCCAAAGGGATGGGCTTCACCTTAACCAGGATGGAACCAGGCTGCTGGCATTAACCTTTAAAAAGGAGATAAAGCAGCTTTTAAACTAGATAATAGGGGAAAGCAGACAGTCGCCCAAGAGCGGATGGTTCGGAAGAATGTATCCTTGAATGATACTACCAAAAGCAGAGAGGTTCCAAAAAAAGAGTAAAGTGGTCCAAATGCCCTAGAGTATGGAGCAGACAGAGCTTAAAGATCCCAAATTACCCATGTCTACCAATAGCCAAATTAACATGAATAAAATACAGTCTCTAAAATGCTTGTATGCAAATGCTATAAGTCTATAAAACAAGATGGGAGAGCTAGAATATATAGCACTAAACGAGAGGTTAGATAAGATGAGAATATCAGAGACATGGTGAAAGGAGGACAACCAGTGGGACACTGTGATACCTGGGTACAAACTATATCGTAATGATAGAGCTGATCAAATTGGTGGAGGGGTTGCGCTCTGTTAGAGAGGGCATTGAGTCAGAAAGGATTAATGTTTTGCAGGAAACAAAATTTGCTGTAGAATCTCTATGGATTGAAATTCCATGTAAAAAGGGGAAGGCGATGGCAGTGGGGTTGTACTATCGACCACCTGGCCAGAATGAACAAATGGATGATGAAATGCTCAAAGAAATCAAGGAAGCTAACAAAAGTTACAAGGCAGTAATAATAATGGGTGATTGCAATTACCCCGGTATCAACTGGGTCAGTGTCACGGCAGTACATGCTAGGGAGATAAAGTTCCTAGATGAAATAAATGACTGCTTCTTGGAGCAGCTGGTTCATGAACCGACCAGAGGGGAAGCGATATTAGACCAAGTCCTTAGTGGAACACCAGATGTAGTGCAAGAGATAAGGGTGTTGGGGCCACTTGGCAATAGTGATCATAGCATAATCGCCTTTGATTTAATTAGTGGAGGAGGGATAGTAAGGAAATGCAC
The DNA here is from genome assembly GCA_033557465.1 of Ichthyophis bannanicus. Lineage (NCBI taxonomy): Eukaryota > Metazoa > Chordata > Amphibia > Gymnophiona > Ichthyophiidae > Ichthyophis > Ichthyophis bannanicus. The sequence goes on along the minus strand of CM066035.1, from coordinate 405,921,251 downwards.
AGTACTACGTTTTAACTTTCGAAAGGGAGACTATGATAAAATGAGGAAAACAGTTAAGAAAAAACTAAAAGGAGCAGTTGCAAAGGTTAAAGACTTACATCAAGCTTGGGTGTTGTTGAAAAATACTATCTTGGAAGCCCAAGCCAGCTTTATTCCATGCTTTAAGAAAAGTGGAAAGAAGTAAAAAAAAAAACTTCCAGCATGGTTTAAAGGTGAGGTCAGAGAGGCTGTTGCCAAAAAAGCATCTTTCAGGAAATGGAAAAAAGAGCCAAACGACCAAACCTGGAAAAAGCACAAGCACTGGCAAGTCAAATGCCAGGCACTGATAAAGCAGGCAAAGGAAGAATTTGAGAAGAAGCTTGCTGCGGAAGCAAAAACGCGAAATAAAGATTTTTTCAAGTACATTCACAGCAAAAAACCTGTGAGAGAGTCAGTTGGTCCATTAGATGATAGAGGAGTTAAAGGGGCACTAAGAGGTGACAAGGCGATAGCAGAGAGACTGAATGAATTTTTTGCTTCGGTCTTTACTGAGGAAAATATAGGGATGTTACCCATGACTGAAGTGGTATTTAAAGGTGCAGAAGAATTGAAGGAAATAACGATACATCGGGAAGATGTATTACAACTATTAGATAAACTGACGAGTAGCAAATCACCTGGGCCGGATGGCATACATCCAAGGGTGTTGAAAAAACTGAAATATGAGATTGCAGACCTGCTATTAGTAATCTGTTAACTATCATTAAAATCATCTCTAATACCTGAAGATTGGAGGATCGCCAATGTAACACCAATTTTTAAAAAGGGTTCCAGGGGTGATCCAGGGAACTACAGACCGGTGAGCCTGACGTCAGTACCGGGAAAAATGGTAGAAACCATCATAAAGAATAAAATTACTCAGCATTTAGATAGTCATGGCCTAATGGGAGACAGCCAACACGGCTTTAGACAAGGAAGATCTTGTCTTACTAATCTGTTATGTTTTTTTGAAGGTGTGAATAATCAGGTGGACAAAGGTGAGTCGGTTGATATAGTGTATCTGGACTTTCAGAAAGCCTTTGACAAGGTCCCTCATCAGAGACTTTTGGCAAAACTAAAGAGTCATGGGATAGGAGGCAGTGTACTACTGTGGATCAGGAACTGGTTAAAAGATAGAAAGCAGAGGGTTGGGCTAAATAGCCAATTTTCCCAATGGAGAAAGGTGAATAGTGGTGTACCCCAGGGATCTGTGCTGGGTCTGCTGCTTTTTCACATATTCATAAATGACCTGGAAAAGGGAATAACGAGTGAGGTTATCAAATTTGCAGATGACACAAAACTATTTAAAGTTGTTAAAACCCAAGAGGATTGTGGAAAATTGCAAGAGAATTTTGATAAATTGGAAGACTGGGCATCAAAATGGCAGATGAAATTTAATGTGGACAAGTGCAAAGTTATGCACCTAGGGAAGAACAACCCAAACTATGGTTACACGATGCAAGGTTCCACTTTAGGAACCACCACCCAGGAAAAAGATTTAGGCGTCATTGTGGATACCATGTTAAAACCCTCGGCCCAGTGTGCAGCGGCGGCCAAGAGAGCAAATAGAATGCTAGGTATCATAAGGAAAGGAATGGAAAATAAAACAAAAGATATTATAATGCCTCTATATCGTTCCATGGTGAGAATGCACCTTGAATATTGTGTGCAATTCTGGTCGCCGTATCTTAAAAAGGATATAGCGTTATTAGAAAAGGTTCAGAGAAGAGCCACCAAAATGGTAAAGGGGATGGAAGGATACTCCTATGAAGAGAGGCTAAAAAGGTTAGGACTCTTTAACCTGGAAAAGAGACGGCTGAGGGGAGATATGATAGAAGTCTATAAATTAATGAACGGAGTGGAACGTGTAAACGTAGATCGATTGTTTACATTATCAGAATATAGAAAGACTAGGGGACATGCAATGAAGCTACAGGGTAAACGATTTAAGACTAATAAAAGAAAATATTTTTTTCACTCAACGTGTAATCAAACTCTGGAATTTGTTACCGGAGGATGTAGAAAGGCTGTTAGTGTAGCTGGGTTTAAAAAAGGTTTGGACAAGTTCCTGGAGGAAAGGTCCATAAACCATTATTAAGAAGGGACCCAGGATATCAATGCTTGACCCAGTACAAGCATTGTGGAACCTGTGTCTTTTGGGTTAACTGCTAGGTATGTATGACCTAGATTGGCCACTGTTGGAAACAGGATACTGGGCTTGATGGACCTTGGTCTGACCCAGTACGGCATATCTTATGTTCTTATGTTCTCCCATCTGGGCAGCAGCAGAATGGGATAGTGTTGACGGCAGAGAATCACATATTTATTTATTTACATTCTCTTATATACCACGCTATTCTGCATCAGTGTGGTTTTACATTGAACAAACTGAAATTACATTGAACAGGGCATTATAAAGTAGAGAACTATTTTACAGGGAACATGGTCTATGGAGGGTTAAGTGGCTTGCCCAAGACGACAAGGAGCACCTGTGAGACTAGAAACCCCAGTCCTTCCGGCCCAAGGTTGCTGTCCTCTAGTGGGATTTGAACCCCCGACCTTCCAGCCTGAAGTATCTCAACCCAACCAATAGGCCACTCCTAGGCCACTAGGCCACTCCACATATCTGTGACAACGGCAACATCATCAAACTTAAATTGGTGGAAGAAAGGCCCAGCAAACTACTTCTGTATCATGCTATGAAAGCCCAATGGATAGTTACAACAAAACAAATTCTGCTATAGTGCTGGAAGATGAGACCCCCCCAGGTCGGAAGGCACTCAACTAGCTACTGGGGAAGAGCTGAAGACTTTTCAGAGTAAAGCCAGCATTTGTGATGTGGTTGGATCAAAGCCCTCGGGACTGCTGATGTAGCTGCGCACGAAATGAGAGTCAGAAGCTGTAAAGATGTCTTACACATTGGATAATGGAATGTACGAAGCATGAACCAAGGGAAGTTAGAAGTTGTCAAGAATGAAATGGAACGTGTACAACTTGATCTGTTGGGTGCCAGCGAACTGAAATGGACTACCATTGGGCACTTTGCATCAGATGATCACATGGTCTACTATGCTAGAAATGAAAGACAAAGAAGAAATGGTGTTGCATTTATAATAAAGAAGAACATTGCAAGAACTGTAATGAAATACAATGCAGTCAGCGATCGCTTAATCTCTATTCGTCTACGAGGAATGCCTATCAACACAACTATAATTCAAGTGTATGCCCCAACAACAGCTGCAGAGGAGAATGAAATTGAAGAGTTCTATGAACAAGTACAAGCTGAAATTGACAGAACATGCAAACAGGATATCCTGATAGTCATGGCAAAGTTGGCAACAAAGAAGGCAAAGTAGTTGGAAAATATGGACTTGGCAACAGAAATGAAGCTGGAGAAAGACTGATGGAATTCTGCAAAACCAACGATCTATTCATCTCAAACACCTTCTTCCAGCAACACAAGCGGCGACTGTACACATGGACTTCACCCAATGGATTGTATAAAAATCAAATTGACTACATTTGTGGAAGTCAACGATGGAAAAGCTCTATAACATCAACAAAGACAAAACCTGGAGCTGACTGTGGTACAGATCATCAACTCAACATCATGCAAACTCAAGCTAACATTGAAAAAGAGCAAACCACTCATGAATGCAGCAAAATATGACCTTGAGAATATACCACTGGAATTTAAAGACTGCCTGCAAAATCGATTTGCTGCTTTAGATACAAATGACAGAGCTCCGGAAGAGTTATGGAATGACATCAAGAAGGTTGTGTTGGAAGAAAGCGAGAAGTCTCTACAAAAGGTGAAAAGAAAAAATGGCCAAAATGAATGACGTAACAAACTCTGAAAATTGCCCAGAAATGCAGAGAAGCTAAAGCCAGAGGAGAAAGAAAGACAATCACAGAACTCAGATTTCCAATGTGCAGCAAGACAGGACAAGGAAAAGTACTACAATGACACATGCAAGGAAACAGAAGCAGAAACTATTAGAGGAAGAACAAGATTGGCTTTCCTAAAGCTACGAGAGGTAAAGAAAAAGTTCCGGCCTCGAATTGGAATGTTACAAGATGCTCAAGGTTCTATGTTAAATGATGCTGAGAAGATCAAGAAAAGGTGGAAGGAATATACAGAGTTTTTATATGATAAAGATCAAGTGGACCAACAGCCATTTCAACCTGTACATTATCATCGGGAACCATTAGTGATGAAAGAAGAAGTTGAAGCAGCATTGAAAACCTTATCAAAGAACAAAGCACCAGGCATTGATAGCATTCCCATAGAAGTATTACAGCAATCTGATGCAGCTGTTACCATACTTACAAGGCTCTGCCAAGAAATATGGAAGACAGCATCATGGCCAACTGACTGGAAAAGATCTGTGTTTATACCAATACTAAAGAAAGGTGATCCAACTGACTGTGGACATTATCGCACAATTGCTCTCATCCCACATGCCAGCGAGATTCTACTGAAGATTATTCAAGAGACTACAACCATACATGGAACAAGAACTACCTGAAGTGCAAGCAGGGTTCAGGAAAGGGCGAGGAACGAGAGACATCATTGCGGATGTGAGATGGATCCTTGAAAAGACTAAAGAATACCAAAAGGATATCTATTTGTGCTTTATCGACTAAAGCAAGGCTTTTGACTGTGTAAACCATGAGAAACTCTGGGCCACATTAAGAAGCATGGGTATACCAGAACACCTGATCGTACTCTCGCACAATCTGTACATTGATCAAGAAGCAACAGTTTGAACGGAACAAGGAGAAACAGAATGGTTTAAAATAAGCAAAGGTAAGCAAAAGTAAGACAAGGCTGCATACTTTCCCCCTACCTGTTTAATTTATATGCAGAACAAATCATCAGAGAAGCAGGATTGTATGAAGACAACAGAGGTGTGAAGAATGGTGGAAGACTCATCAACAACCTTTGCTATGCTGATGATTGATATATTACTGGCTGAAAGTGAAGATGATCTGAAACATTTGCTACTCACAATCAAAGAACATATTCTCAACATGGGCCTGCACCTTAATGTAAAGAAGACAAAGATCATGACAACTGGCATAATCAACAGGTTCATCGCTGAAGGAGAAGAAATTGAAATCATGAACAACTTTAACCTACTTGGATCAACTATCAATAAAGAAGCAACAAGAAAAGAAATCAGACGACGCATTGCTCTTGGCAGAATGGCTATGAAAGACCTAGATAAGATTCTCAAGAGCAGAGATGTCTCTCTCCATACAAAGATTTGACTTGTTCAAGCCATGGTATTTTCAATAACATCATATAGATGTGAAAGCTGGACAGTGAAAAAGATAGAAAGGAAGAAAATTGATGCCTTTGAATTATGGTGCTGGCGGCGAATACTGTGTATAACATGGACTGCCCGAAGAACAAACCAGTTGGTACTAGAAACCTAAGCTTTCTTTAGAAGCTCGATGCCAAGATTTCCACTTTCATACTTTGGATGCATCATGCGAAGAGAGAGATCATTAGAGAAAGACATCATGCTTGGCAAGATAGAAGGTCGATGCAAAAGAGGAAGGCCAGCAATGAGATGGATCGATACAATAACAGCAGCTACGGGTACCAGTCTGTTAACAACGAGCCGCCTGACTGAAGGCCGAACACAATTTAGGATAGCTATCGACTCCGACTCAACGGCACTTAAACAACAGTAGTAGTTATTTTCCCTGTCCCCGGAGGGCTTACAATCTAGGTTTGTACTTAACATTCAAAGATTAAACATTTTTACAAAGTGATCCAGTTGGGGGGCAGGGGAAAGCACCATCAAAAAGTCATGCTTTACTCTTCTTGCCTTATTCGAAGTTACCGTCTACCACAAGCAAGACATGTGGAATCAAATTCCAAATAGTTGGAGCAAAGCAAGAACAAGTTGTATTCATTATCCCTACTACTATGATCATATCTCTTGCAGACCTGGAATACACAATAGAAAATCTTGAGCAGATCACAAACAGTGTGCTCAAACATACTACCGCATACAATTTTTCAGGTACTGTGGAGTATTACACATCAACACTATAGACAGAATCCTCTGTGGCTTCCTAACACAAGGAGCCAGGAACTTGATACCAAATCCCTTTTGAGAGCTATGAACTTAAAATCACAGCTCAGGAATTCTGGGATAATTCTGGACTCATCACTGACTTTGATCCTGCAAATTCAGGCAATATTTGGCTTACTGCTACCTCCAGCTGCTTGAAGACTGCTGGGTGATGCCAGTGCTATTTATATCCTAGGTTTCAAAGACGATGATGTGCTCAGTCTCCAAGCTGCTGGAAGGGAAGCACAACCCAGAGGAAAGGGACTGGACTGGAGGGACACTTAAGAACTGTTTGTTTTAACCACTGCAGAAACAACAAAATCTCAATATATGGAGAAGATGAGTCGGATTATAGTGGTCCATGCAGTGATGAGGTCATTGCTAGACTACTGCAATGCTCTGGATATCTGTCTAACCACAGAGTTTGTACCAGCTTCAAATAATTCAAAATAATACAGTACGACTGATAGAGGACTGCAAACGGCATGACCATATCACGCCCTTCCTGGAAAAATGGTACCGGTTACCAGTACCTTACAGGGCCAAATTTAAAACTAAGGCTTTCCGACGAAATGGGCCAGAGTACCTACAGAATAAGTTACCCCTCTAAACTCCTTTGATCCCTCTAAGGTCCTCCCAACGAAAATCCCTAACTGAAACTTCACCAAAGGAAATCACAGAATGTGACAATCACCAATGAGCTTTCTCAGAAATAGCCCCCATACTCTGGAGCTCATTCTCAGAGGGGTAACACCTTACTCAAGACTACCTTTACTTTAGGAAGCAGGTGAAACCAGGTTCTTCTCCCAGGTTTTTAATAGCTGTGGTGACTAACTAGCTATTCACGCACAGCACATCAGGACTAGCTTGTCATACACTCTTCAAGACCAGGTCAACATTCCTTATTCAGCTCTACATCAATTTACCCTCAATCTCGTCACCCACTTATTTATCTTAATCCCACTGTCTTATCCATTTTGTCTTCTATATTTCCCTTTGCTGCCTTTAAGGATGTTTCGTTTGGACTGTGTTGACATTGTATTATGTCCATCTAATATGAATGTTCTACCATGCTGCTTATTAAGGAGTTTCATTTGTATTCTGCAAACACTGTGTCATATTCCCATTTTATAAATATTCTACTGTACTCTTTAATGTGTACAGTACAGACAGTGTGTCATATTAGTGCTATTACTAGGATTTAAACTGTCTAGTTCCAACTTTACAGAATTAGAACAGTGAGGTATTATACTGTTATTTGGTTATCTTATTATAGTTATGTCGTTACTATGATGTAAGCTTCCTCTGTCAAGCTATATCTCTTTTACACTATTCAGGCAAATCTTTTTGTAAAGGCAGCTAACAAATCGGTAATTACAACCCTAAAAAAAGGCATGGAGGGGTTAACTGCTTGGGACCACAGGTATGGCCCTAGACACCTTACTGGGAAAAAAAGGATAAGTAATGCTGATCTTTATCTGTGTGGTAGTACGGTGTCTGGTGGGAAGGGGTTTTCTTTACAACACAAGTCAGATAGCAGTTCAGGGAAAACAAAAGCAGTTTTACTTCTGTCCCAGCTTGCTAAACCTCCACAAGCTCGTTCTCCCAGTTCTTCCTGCAGCCCCAGTTTAAAGTTCCTACTTTAGAACTCCTTTGCACGGCTTGCCTTGGAAGGTCTTCTGGCTCCACAGACCTCTTCCCCCCCCCCCCCCTCCTGCAGCCTGCTGGATTCTTAACCCCTCCCTGTGAGCCACACCCTACCAGCCCTAAACTCTGGGCTGAGTACTCTTTGCCGCAACGGTGGACACCTTCGGCTGTTTGGTATTTGCGGCTAGGCAGTTAAAGGACGTCTGTTTGCCGACATGTGCTGAAATCCCTGGATTGGCCAGATAAGTGGATAAATACTCACTAAATGGTGTATAACCAATATTGGTTGAAGAAAATATTTTCTTTATCCTTGCAGGAGGTGAATGTGTGATCCATTGGTTCCGGTTTCTTGTTGGAGTGCAGACATGTTGAGTTTTCATAACAACTCAGAGAATCCCTAAAAGTACTTTTTTGGAAGTTGGTAGTTTTTGATTATATTAGTAGAATTTGTGCAGTATATAAATTTAATTGTAAGAAGGGCAATGACCTATGACGTGAGCATCTGCTTTTAGCCCTATGGTGACTAGTTTCACCATATGTAGGGGTAAAGCCATCCTGAGGTCATATATGCCTTATTGAATTGTGAAAGATTTATATGTTAGAAAAGTTGGTTGGAGAGATATTTTGAACATTAGTAGATAAATGGTGTTTATTAAGGGTGTTAGTATATAATGATTTAGTTTTGCGCATACCATGACAGGAATGAGGTTCATGACTTATGTTACGCGCAAAACTAACCCATTTGGAGATGCTGCTCCCTCCAGAAGCTTTCCTGACCTTAGGAAGAAAGATCTGCTCTCCCCAGACAGGGAGTGTTGGAAAACACGGGAAAGGCCACACTAATGCCACAGATGCTCTCAGATATCAGGAAGAGTCAGGGAGCTGCGATGATCCGAGGAGTGCTAATGGACCTACAAGATCAACTATCTGGAATAGGCTTAGAACCCGGACCTGCTGCTAGCACCATGAGTGACAGCATTTGTAGGGTCGTATCTATAACTGCTATGCCCATTCCAAACCAGCAAATTTTGTCCTTTAAGGTTACCAGATATTTTGCAGGCATATCTGGGACACTTATCAGAAGGGGAAAAAGGGGATGAAGGGATACTTCAGATCCAGATTTGAACAAGGCATGGAGGAGGGAAGATCTTCTCCTTCCCCACATCCATCCCATGACAGCAAAAAGACAAACTAACAGAGGAGCAGAGGTTCATTTCCCTGTATACCAGGGGTTCCCAAACCTGTGTTGGGGCCTCCCAGCCAGTCGGGCTTTCCGGATATCCACAATGAATATGCATGAGAGGGATTTGCATACAATGGAGGCAGTACATGCAAATCGGTCATGCATATTCATTGTGGATATCCTGAAAGCCCGACTGGCTGGGAGGCAGGTTTGGGAACCAGTGAGCAAAAGAAAATGGATGAAAATTCTAAAAAAAAAAACTGACATATTCAAATCACTATGTTTCTAAAATATTTTTTTCTACCCCTGTTCCTATTGTTGGAACCAGGGACAGGAGGCTGCCAAACAGGAGACAGGCAGGGACACAGCTCTAAAATCAGGAACAATCCCTGAAAACTGGGGAAATCCGGTGACCTGACCTTTTTTGCTTTCCCGCTTCTAGCAAATACACTCTCTCTGAAGGAAACATGGACTGTGATGACATAGATGTGCAAACCAACTGTGGGACATTTCTGTGGAAACAGCTGTCAAGCTGAGAAGTACCTAGATTTGACATCTAGCACCGGTATCCACGGACGGATAGCCTGGCAGCAGTTTAAAGAAAAGAGCTGAGCCCCAGCGAGAAAATCGACCATCAGCATGCAAGTAAGAGACGGGCCAGAACCAGGCCCAAGCAGGCAGGAGCTGCTAACAGCAGGTGGTAAGAGCTTAACTGCCACTGGGGGCTTCCCGTGACCCTGGCCACTGAAGAGGCTAGAGGAAATGAAAGAGGCAGCGGGAGGAAGGGTGGATATGGAAAGGAGTAAGAGGGCAAAAAAAAGCAAAAGAGGTAAAATAAACAGCAAGTAGAAGGCAGCTATAAAGAATTTTTCTCTGCTCTTTAACAATGTAAACCTGCATTCACTTTTTCAAAGACTGTGTCACTCCCTACTAGAAGCTGATGGGTGCGCTTCTGGTTCGGCTTTTAAACATCTTGCATCAAAAAGCTATTTAAGATGTTCCTTTTTTAGCATACTTCAGTGTATCAGTTCTGCACTTCAAACTGAAGGATTATCTGTGCTGAAAGTTTGAAGAAGAGATACTGCCTTGCAAATTCTCCAAGGAAAGTAATTTCATGAAATTTGCACTCCGTGAGTCTAAGGACACAGAGCCCAATGTTCAGCGCCGGCAGCTAGCAGTGATTAAACGGCTAGCTGCCAGCACTGAACTTTAAATGTGAATATTCGATGCCGGAGCCATATCCGGGCTCTGGCATTGAATATCCAATTTTCCCGGATTGTCACGATATTCAGCCACTGCCCAGTTAGTTTCTGCATCGAAAGTTAGGCCAGTGTTTCCTGCACCTGACTTTCACCGCGTGTCGTTAACCGAGCAGCGCCTAAAGATCGCTGCCGCCTGGTTAGCGACGGGTGCCATCCTGGAACGTGCCGATGCTAACGGTTAGCATCGGGCATGTAACGGCGGCACCCACGGATATTCAACACCATTAACCAAGTTAATACCACTGAATATCCCACAGAGCGCCATTTACACGGTTTGCAGGTCTGCAAACCGTGTAAACGCCTTTGAATATTTCTCCCCCCTCCCAAACGTTCATGCTGAATAAGTACTGAATCTGTGTTCTGTCCTGTGTTTTTGAAAACTAGATGATGAACTTGGACTTTACACTTTAGATTAATTTATTGAGCGCTTTGTATTCAGCATGCAATGATTTAACATTATTTTGACTTACATCTCTGTATGAGGCATATCTAGTCATTATCCATTTAATATTAGTATGCCTCTATGTTTTGATAGATTTTTCTGAGTTATTTTACTTATTTTTTCAATTTTTTTGAAATCAATTCATTATTTTTGGGAAATGGTCTTATAGTTTTGGGGAGCTTTTATTTTTTGCTTTTTATTTATCAAATGTGAAAGTCGGAACTGAAATGTCGAAGTCATGAAGTTCACAATTCCAGCAGTATTTTAGAAAGAACAGGAGTGCACTTGGGTATACATCCACATATAGTGGGAGGAGCCAGTTTGCAAGCCTGCATGTGTAAATGCCACCAGCTAACTACGGATGTCCCTCTCTTATTCTTATTACAACATGGAGAGGGGCATAAACAACACAGAATTAAGAAGGATAACCCTCTAAATCTCCCCTGTAAACAGCTGGCTGAAATGAACACTTTTTGAAAACCTAAACAGGCCAGGGAGCAGGTGCAAATCCCAATATGGATATTTTTGGTCATATCCACTATGGCAGGGAAGTGGGGCAGGAGAAATACAGGCAATGAACTTCCAGAGAAGAGCCCCCTACTCGCCTAACCCCTCCTCTTTCCCCAGATAAAGCTTTTCAATTAAGTCAAGCTCTCTGGTGTAATGGGGAAGAGACGTCCTTTGCCATGCAAACAGAGGAATCTGAGAGAAGTAGGTCAGTTGCTGACAGGAAGGCAGAGCACATGACTTCCAGTTGCCAGGAGCAGCATAAACAAACCCAGCCAAGAGTGCAGCAGCCCCGCCCAGCTAGCAAACAATCCCCATCTCCTGAGCCTAATAGTTTTCACCTGAGTGGGGGAAGGGCTAAGTTAGCTCCAAACCGGACGTATAAGAAAGGCTCCTTAGAGTTTGAAAGAGGTCTTGGAGGTCTTGGAGAGCTTGAAGGCTGTGAGCTTGGGCAGACCCAGCTAGGAGAGCTTGGAGAGTTTGGAGAACTTGGAGAGACGCAGAGTGAGAAACAGTGTCAGAATAAGCTGAAATCTGAGAGGGAGAATCAGACTGAGAGAGAACAGCTGAAGCGTCAGTTTGGGAAGCAGACTGAGATTCAGAAGCAACGTGTGTTTCAGAGTGGAAGGAAGCACGAGAGAAAGCATGTGAGTGACTCAGAGGATTGTGAGTCTGAGAGTGAGTCTGATAGAGAACTAAAGAAGGTAACCAGCAGGAGTAACTGGAGAAGCAGAGCCCAAAAGCCCTGTAGACAGAGTCACAAGCCGGTGTCCTATTGGGAAGGCAGCCAGAGGGAAACGTTACCGGAGAAGCTATCTGGGAAGCACTTGCAAGCCCCAGGGAGTGAAAGGTATTCTGTGGAGAATATTTGCATGTCAGAAGAAGAGGGTGAAAAGCCAAAACCCAGAGGATAAAGTTTAAGTTTAAACCCCTTGCTGACCAAGCTGTGCACAGATTTTCCCCTGTCTCAAAGCCAGAAGGTAGGCTATCTAAATACTTTAAGGATAAAAGTACTTATAAGAAGTTCTCTTATGAAAACCCTGAAGGGTGTTACTCTCTGCTATTCTGATATATGTGGTAATACTGAACCCTATCTCACAGAGGGCTGGTTAGAGAAGCTCCGGGAACAGATAGAGGGTGGAAGTTTGAAAACGTTGCATAACAAACAGAAGCTTTATCTACCGGAGAATCAGCATGAGCCAATGCTGATTGACCCTCACATGGAGGAAGTATCAGATGACCAAATGGACTGTACTTTAATGATTACAGATGATATAACTTCTCTGTGCTGAGCCAGGTGATTCATGAAAGCCGTTTGAACTGGCAGTTAAAGAGCACAGGATTTTTCCTATGTTGTGCAAAGTGACTGTATGCTGTGAATACTGTGGAACTTTGGATTTCTGTTGAGAAGCTGTTTTGTTCTTTACTTATTTTGTGCCAGAGTGTATGGCCTTTTGTCCTCAGTTCTTTTGTGTTTAAATCCGCCCGGGAGGGGAAATAAATATCCTGTCATTGCCTGTACCACTCGCACCACAACTGCTTCTTATTGAAAGGGAAAATACTACAACTCCCAGGAAGCAATGCATGCCTAAAGCATTGCTCAACTCATTCAATAAGGGTCCCCAGGCAGTCCAACCCGTACGCCCAGGCTGCAGGCCAACTACTGGTGACACTGGCTACAGAAAGGAATCTACTGCAGCTCTTAGGGTAGGAATAGTCAGCTGCAGAGGGTGACTCATTAGTTTCGCAGGAGACCAAGGGAGGGGTCATGGTAGGGCCTTTCCCTTGAACTAACATAAAATACAGCCTGCAGACCAGGCTGGAAGAACTAGAGGAACACCTGGAAACTGAGATTCCAGAAAAAGTCACTGAGTCAGAGGATCTTGGAGAAGCTCCAGCTATTCTTGTGCTCATACTCAGGAAAGACATTTGAGCAGGGGGAAGTGCTTTACATGTTTCAGAGGCCACACAGAATGTGTGCTAGTGAAGCACTGCTCTGTAAAACACTATACTGCTTACCTTAGTTTTAAAAGCCTCATGGTGACTTTTCTTTTGTTTCACTCTTGTGCAGGATGCTAAATTGGTGGACACAGACTGGGAGACAGGATACTGCCACAATGCTAATGACCTCATAGAGCTAGGAAAAGCTTAGTTCTTTTTTAGTTTTTTAGGTCATTCAGGGGAATCTCAGGCCAAGTTTGAAAAAGTGATGAGTCAGAAGAGCTGAATCAATTCTCAGTGAACCTGCAACATGTGCTAGAACAACTTGAAAAATAAAAGAGCAGCAAATCACCTGGACCATATGGTATACATCCAAGAGTGCTAAGAGAACTGAAAGATAAAATTGCAGAGTTACTATTGGTAATTTTAAATCAATCGTCAATGGCACCAGAAAATTGGAGGGAGGCCAATATAACAAATATTTTCAAAAAGGCTCTGGGGCAATATGGGAAACTACAGACTAGTGAGCTTAATGTCAGTGCCGGGCAAAATGGTAGAAACCATTATTAAGAACAAAATTACTGAAAACATGGATAGACATAGCTTACTGGGACAAAGTCAACATGGATTAAAGTCAACATGGATTAAAGTCAACATGGATTTAGCCAAGGAAAGCCTTGCCTCACCACTCTGCTCCATTTCTTTGAAAGCTTGAATAAACACATGTCTAAAGGTGAGGCGGTAGATATAGTATATTTAGGAGACACTGAAAGTGAGTCATAAACCAAACAGTCCTTTTTCAATAAAGGACTGTTTGGTTTACGTCTTACTTTCAGTGTCTCCAGTTTGTTCTGCTAGTACAGTGTGTTCCCTTAGGACCGGATATAGTATATTTAGGCTTTCAGAAAGCGTTTGACAAAATCTCCAAATCAGAGACTCCTGAGGAAATTAAAAAGTCATGGCATAGGAGGCAATGTCCTATTGTGGATTGGAAACTGGTTGAGAGATAGAAAACAGAGTATGGATAAATGGTCAATGTTCTCAAAGGAGAAAGATGAACAGTTGAGTACCCCAGCGATCTGTACTAGGACCAGTGCTTTTTAGCATATTTATAAATGATTTGGAATTGGGAACAACATGCAAGATGATTAAATTTGCAGATGACACCAAATGCATGCAGCTTGTGAGAAACTGCAGATGAGACTGGGAGACTGGGCTTTCAAATAGCAATTGACATTTAATGTGGACAAGTACAAAGTAATGCATGTAGGGAAGACTAACCCAACTTATCGATACCCAATGATAGATTCCACATTAGGTGTGATCATATCAACACATTTAATTTTCTGTTCAAGATGCAGCAGTGGTCAGAAAAGCAAGCAGAATTTCAGAAATTATTAGGAAAGGAATAGAGAATAAACAAAGGATATAATGCCTCTATAAAGCTTCATGGTGCAACCGCAGCTTGAATACTGTGTGCAATTCTGGTCGCCGCATCTTAAAGATACAGCAGCATTAAAAAAGATAAAGAGAAGGGTGACCAAAATGATAGAGGGGATGGAACGACTCTGCTATGAGAAAAGGCTAAAGAGGTTAGAGCTCTTCAGTTTGGAGAAGAGACGGCTGAGGGGAGATATGATAGAGGTCTAAAACATACTAAGCGGAGTGGAACAGGTAAATGCAAATTGTTCATTCTTCTAGAAAATACAAGGACTAGAGGACAACCCATGAAACTACAAGGCAGTTCATTTAAAACAGATAGCAGAAAATATTTTTACTCTTAGGGCCCAAAATTCGAAAGGCATTTACACAGTTTACAGCCCAGTAGACCATGTAAAGGCTTTAAATGAGGATATTCAACGGCACCTACAAGGTTAGTGCCGTTGAATATCCCCATCTATGTCCCCGATTTCATAGCATCAGGGCACATTAGGGTGTGTAGGAACAGAGGCGGAGATTGCCGCTAACTGGGTAGTTCTGATATTGCCCAGCTTTTGGCTCGCCTAGTGTTAGTCATGGATGCTAACCGGGTAGCATTGTAATATCACTGCTACCCAGCTAGGCTCTGCGGTGGGTTTCTCTGGGTGCCAAAACTGGATATTCAATGCCGTTGCCGCGGCACTGAATATCTGGAATTAGGGGTGAGTGGGCAGGGCTATGCGCCGTAGTGGCACATAGCCTGCCTAGTTGAATATCGGGCCCTTAATGTAAAATTAACCTTTGGAACTCATTGCCGGAGGATGTGGTAAAATTAGGTAGTGTAGCTTGATCTAAAAAAGGTTTGCAGCAATTATTGGAGGAAATGTCCAAAAACCAATATCCATAAAGGTAGACCGAGAGGAAACGCTGCTTATCACCGGGGATAAATAGAATGGAACTAGCTACTTTTGGGATATGTCAGGTACTTGTGTCCTGGAACAGGACACTGTTTCCAGCCAGTATAGTGACAGTCATGTTTCCCCCAACCCCCTCCTGTTTCCCTTTTGGGGCTTTCATTTGTTGCTTTTCCATTTCCTTTGGGGGCTGTAAACCTGGAATGAAAGAAAGCTGGACTGCTGGACTCAGTACAGATCAAACTTATTTCCTTTTCTCTTTAATTTGTGGGTTTTCACTACTCAATAAAATCAGGTGACATTTTACTTACCAGTTAATGTCCTTTACTTGAGTGCTCCTACAGCAGTCCAGACAAGTGGGTTGTGTTCCCCTACCAGCAGATTTGTGGAGACAAACCACCAATGAAAAGTCCAGATTTCAATGACATTACTCCTATGCCTCTATTCTCCTTGGCCAAAAGGTTCCTTCAATATTCGCCCCAAGCATATGGAAGAAACATGGCAAGCCTCACACAACCTTAATCATGGGCAACAATAAGTAATCAACAGTAAAAAAAAAAAAAACTATGTACAGGAAATCATAAACAGAAAGCTGTCCGAAGATGAACCTGCAGAGTCAAGTGAAAAAAAAAATCATAGCGGACCCAAACAGTACCGCAGCAGAAGAACAGAGCAAATACAATTTTAGGGGCGGGCCCTGGACTGGTCTAGCAGGACTCAAGGAAGGGACATTAACTAGTAAGAACTGTAAAATGTCACCTTTCATATCATCCTGCTAGACCAGTCCAGACAAGTGGGATGTACCAAAGCTATAACTTCACTGGGCAGGAAGAAAACACAACATCTTGCAAAATCTTAGACCCAAAGACTGTGTCCACCTATGCGTAGACGTCCAAGCGGTAATGCTTGACTAAAGTGTAAAGTGATGCCCATGCTGTTGCCCAACAAATGTCTGCAGGGGTACAGAGTTCCGCTCTACCCAAGAGGATGCCTGCGCTCAGGCAGAATGGGCGCGCAAAACAAACAGGCTAGTTCTGTAACAGATAGGCCGAAGCAATGGTCTCCTTAATCCAGCGCCCCAAAGTCAACTTAGCCGCCACATCACCCTTGGTGGGCCAGCAAACAGCACCAAAAAAAATTAAAAAGATTGTCGGACTTACAAAAGGAATTTGTAACCCCCAAGTATCAGAGAAGCACCCTCAGGACATCCACAAGGTGAAGATCCTTATCCTTCTCCCAACACTGCTCCTTAGAGAAAGAGGGCAAGCAGACCATCTGGTTCACATGAAATGGAGAAAGCACCTTAGGCAAGAAGGAAGGCATAGCCCAAATGGAAATAGCCTCCTTTGAAAAGGACAGATAAGTATCTTGGCAAGACAGAATCTGCAGCTCGGAAATCCACCTTGCAGAATAAATCGCAACCAAGAAAACCATCTTGAGCATCAAATCCTTCAAGGTAGTGCACTTCAATGGCTCAAAGAGCACTGTCATCAGAGCCCTGAGCACCAGACAGATCAGAAGAAGGAATCACAGACTGCAGGGGAGGACACAGATGCTGAACCCTCTAGAGCAGGGGTCTCAAACTCAAATTGCTTTGAGGGCCAAATGAGGACTTGTAAAGTAACCCGGGGGCCGCATAAGACGTGGGGCCTCATTTGCATAAGGGGCCTCATTTGCATAAATATTTGCATAATGTTACCATACACTAACTTTTAGTAAACATGCCTCTTTAATGAGTATGGATAAAGAAAGACTAAAAGATTTAGAAACAGGAAGACAATAATTAAACTGGGAACCCCAAAAGCCAAACTTGGAATGTACAACAACACTGTAGAAATAAAACTATAAATTAATTTCCTCTTGTACTAAACAAAGCGCAAACATTAATGATGCACATTTCCCAGAGCTGACATATTCCAGTTAATAAATTCAAAATAAAGAGAGATTTTTCTACCTTTTGTGCATTTTTTTTCAGTTGCAATTGTTCCAGCCACTTTCTTCTGGTTTCTTCATGTCTTCTGCTAACTCTCCATCGTCTGCTGTCCATTTGCCCTTTCTTCTCTCCTAGTTTTTTTTCCATTCTCTCTCTACATCTGCTTTAACATACTAATCTTTCTCCTTTTTCTCTTTCCTCATTCCTATTTCATCCACTCCAATTTTACCCCTCCATCCTCAATCCCCACTTACTCTCCCAATACCTGGCCAATTGTAGATTTGTCTTCTCTCCTAGACAAAATATTTTTCCCCTCTCCATTTCACTTTCCCAGCTCCATCCCATTCTAATCCTCCCCCAACATCAGCTCCCTTCTAGTTCCAGCCCCACCCAGCATCCGCTCCCTTCTAGTCCCTGCATCAGTCCATTTCCAATCCTATCATAGCCTCACCATCAGCCCATTTCCAATCCTAGCCCCCCATCAGCCCATTTCCAATCCTAGCTCCCTCCCCTCACAGCCCATTTCCATTCCAAGCCCCCCTCCCCATCAGCCATTTGCAGTTCAAGCCCCCCTTCCACTCAGCCCATTTCCAGTCCTAGCAACCCCCCCCAGCCCATTACCAGTCCTAGACCCCCCATAGCCCATTACCAGTCCTAACCTCCCCATAGCGCACTTCCAGTTTTACCCCCTATCACCCCATTTTCAGTCTTAACCCCCCCATAGCCCATTACCAGTCCTAACCTCCCCATAGCGCACTTCCAGTTTTACCCCATCACCCCATTTTCAGTCTTACCTCCCCTCATAGGCCATTACCAGTCCTAACCCCCCAATCAGCCCACCTCCAGTCCTAACCCCCCAATCAGCCCACCTCCAGTCCTAACCCCCATCTGCCCATTTCCAGTCCTAGCCCCCACCATAGCCCATTACCAGTCATAACCCCCCCTGCCAATAGCCCACTTCCAGCCCTAACCCCCATTACCCCATTTCAGTCAGCCCCTCCATAGCTCATTACCAGTCCTAACTCCCCCCATCAGCCCACCTCCAGTCCTTCCTAACCCCCACCTTCCCATTTCCAGTGCTAGCCCCCACCATAGCCCATTACCAGTCATAACCCCCCGCCAATAGCCCATTTCCAGTCATAACCCCCCCTGCCAATAGCCCATTTCCAGTCATAACCCCCCTGCCAATAGCCCATTTCCAGTCCTAAACCCCCCTGCCAATAGCCCATTTCCAGTCATAACCCCCCTGCCAATAGCCCATTTCCAGTCCTACACCCCCCCTGCCAATAGCCCATTTCCAGTCCTACACCCCCCCCCCCGCCAATCGCCCATTTCCAGTCATAACCCCCTGCCAATAGCCCATTTCCAGTCCTACACCCCCCCTGCCATTAGCCCATTTCCAGTACTACACCCCCCCTGCCAATAGCCCATTTCCAGTCCTACACCCCCCCCCTGCCAATAGCCCATTTCCAGTCATAACCCCCCCCTGCCAATAGCCCATTTCCAGTCATAACCCCCCCCTGCCAATAGCCCATTTACAGTCATAACCCCCCCCTGCCAATAGCCCATTTCCAGTCCTACCCCCCCTGCCAATAGCCCATTTCCAGTCCTACCCCCCCTGCCAATAGCCCATTTCCAGTCCTACAGCCCCCCCCTGCCAATAGCCCATTTCCAGTCCTACCCCCCCCCCCCCCGGTAAATAATAAAAACACCTGGCTTCTGCTGCTGCAGCAGAAAATCAGCTGTCCCGCGGCCCCTTCCTCTCTGCCCGGAGATCCCTCATTGTGCTTCATCAGCGGCGTGCTTTTTATGCCGCGAAGAGAGTATTTCCCTCTTGCGCGGCTTAATCCTATTCACTTTTCAAGCCTCGCGAGAGGGGAATACTCTCTTCGCGGCTTGAAAAGCACACGCTGATGGAGCACAATGAGGGATCTCCGGGCAGAGAGGAAGGGACCGCAGCACAGCTGATTTTGCTGCTTGAGCAGCAGAAGCCAGGTTTAAAAAAAAAAAATTGACAGTCGATTCTGCCGCTGCCACGGCAGCAACGGCAGAAGCAGAAGCAAGGCTTTTTTCTTTCCCTCCGTCGCGGGCCGCACAATGTTCTCTCGCGGGCCGCATGTTTGAGACCCCTGCTCTAGAGAATGCGTAAAACGTTCAGGTGCAAGGCTAGAAACAGCCACCGGGCCTTAGAAACAGGCCAAATGAACATTCAAGGAACTAAGGTTAAGGCCCTTCAAAAAAGGCAAAAAGAAATGGCACGTTTACCACCGCAGGAGCCAAGTGCCAAGCGCCACACCACCACTCAAAGAGGCACCAGATCTGCATGTATGCTAGCTTGGTAGACCTCTTCCAGGCTCTGAACAGAGTGGAGACCACCACTGGAGAGTAGCCCTTACGTGCTAGTCGTCTCCTTTCAAAGTGCCAAAAAATAAGCGAGAAGAAAACAAAGTCCTCCAGGATGATTGGTCCCTGCTGCAACAGGCTCAGAAACATAGGCAACCGAAGAGGAGGCGCCTAAAGGAGCTGCATCGTCTCCGAACCATGCTTTCCTTGGCCAATTCAGTGCCACAAAATAATACTGCCCAGGAGGCATTCTATACGCTGAAGGACATGCTCCACCTGGGACCATGGAGGAAACATGTACAGCAGGAGCTGACTTGGCCAGGGCTTGGTCCGGGCGACGACAGCCTCTGACCCCATCTCCGTGTGGCAACTGAAGCAGTGGCAAACTTTGGCATTGGAGTGGGTCACCATCAGATCCATTTCAGGGCAACTCCAGTGGCGCAGAATCAGCTCCCACGCTCCAAAATCCATAGTGCCAACTGAAGAAGTCGGCTTCTACAATGTCCACCCCCAACAATGTGCCAAGCCGACAAGGCTAGGAGGTTCTTCTCCATCCAGGCAAACAGGAAAACCATCTCCAGAGCTACCCCGGCACTCCTCATGCTGCCTTACCGATTGACAGAAGCCACTGCTGTGGCATTGTCTGAAAACACTCAAACTGCCCAGCCCTCGACCAGGTGCTGGAAACACAGACGAGCCAACCTGATGGCTCTTGCCTCAAGGGAGTTGATGGACCATATTGTTTCCCTGTGGTTCTAATGGCCCTAGACTGTATGGTCTTGGCAACGAGTTCCCCATCCCAAGAGACTGGAATCCGTCACCAGGAGGATCCAGGAGAAATCATCCAGTGGCATGCCCTTCCTCAGATGAGCAGGCTGCTGCCACTACCACAGGCAGGACCTCACCATCAACGGGAGTGGGAGTTTGCGCTCAAGCTCCTGAAAACTTGGGGTCACCGAGTCATCAGGATCCGCTGGAGTGGTTGCATGTGAGCATGTGCCACAGCACAAATTCTATGGTCACCGCCATCAATTTGGAGAGCTGAAGATAATCCCAGATTCTGGGGGCCTGCAGCACACAGAACAGTGCCAAGAAATCCAACAATCTTCTGACTTTCGCCGCTGGCAGAAAAATGTGTTCCAGAAACTCTGGGGACTGGGAAGACAACAGCTGGCTCTTTCCCCAATTGATCACACAGCCAAGGCTCTCAAAAAAGGACACCATTTGGGACACCAGCTGAGATGCCTCTGAAAGGAATGGGCTTGGATGAGCTAGTTGTCCATATATGGATGGACACAGATCCCTTGGAGCCGCAGTGCCACGGCTGCTACCACCATGAGCTTGGAGAACATCCTTGTGGCAATGGATAGTCCGAAAGGGAGGGCAGCGAACAAAGTGAGAGCCAAGCATGGCAAAACGCAGATACTGCTGCTGATCTGGGATATGAAAATAGGCCTCAACCAGATCTCCCACTGGCGAGCTGCTTGAATCATAGAGCACAAGGTTTCCATTCAGAAGCACAAGACGTGCAAGTGCTCATTAACACCCTTGAGGTCCATAAGATCATAAGAAATAGCATACTGGGTCAGACCAAGGTCCATCAAACCCAGTATCTTGTTTCCAACAGTGGCCACTCCAGGTCAGAAATACCTGGCAGGTTCCCAAAAGGTACACAGGTTCCACAATGCTCGTCCTGAGATAAGCAGTGTATTTCCCAGGTCTTTAATAATGGTTTATGGACCTTTCCTCCAGGAACTTGTCCAAACCTTTTTTAAAACCCACTAACAGCTTCTACTACATCCTCCGGTAACGAATTCCAGAGTTTGATTACGCATTGAATAAAAAAAATATTTTTTCTTACTAATCTTACATGGGTTACATTGTAGCTGCATTGCGTGTCCTCTAGTCTTTCTACTTTTTGTTGGCATAAACAACTGATCCACATTAACTCATTCCACTCCATTCATTACTTTATAGACCTCTATCATATCTCCCCTCAGCCATCTCTTTTCCAAGTTGAAGAGCCCTAACCTTTTAAGCCTTTTCTCATAGGGTTAGTCTTCCATCCCTTTTACCATTTTTGACGCTCTTCTCTGTACTTCTTCCAATTCTGCTATATCCTTTTTAAGATACGGTGACCAGAACTGCACACAATAGTCAAGGAGCAAGTTGCACCATGGAACAATACAGAGGCATTATAATATTGTTTGTTTTATTCTCCATTCCTTTCCTTATGATTCCCAGTATTCTATTTGCTTTATTGGCTGCCACTGTACACTGGGCAACGTCTTATCCATGATGATGCCTAAATCTTTTTCCTGGGTGGTGGTTTCTAAGGTGGTACCCGCATTGTGTAAACAAAGTTTGGTTGTTCTTTCCTAGGTACATAACTTTGCACTTGTCCACATTAAATTTCATCTGCCATTTGGACACCCAGTCTTCCAATTTAGCAAGGTTCTCCTGCAATTTTTCATAATCCTCTTGTGCTTTATTAACTTTGAATAATTTTGCATCATCTACAAATTTTATCACCTCATTCATTATCCCCATTTCAAGGTCATTATAATATGCTAAACAGTAATGGGCCCAGCACAGATCCCAGTGGTCCTCCACTATTTACTTTTCGTCATTGAGAAAATTGGCCAGTTAGCCCTACTCTCTGCTGTCTTTCTTTTAATCACTTCCTGATCCACAATACTACACTGCCTCCTATCCCATTAATTTTTAATTTTGCTGAGAGTCTCTCATGAGGGACCTTGTCAAAGGATTTCTGAAAATCTAGATATACTATATATCAACCGACTCACCTTTGTCTGTTTATTCACACCTTAAAAGAAATATAACAGATTAATAAGACAAGACTTTTCTTGGCTAAATCCATGTTGGCTTTCTCACATTAAACCATGACTATATACATGATCAGTAATTTTATTCTTTATAATGGTTTCTACCATTTTGTCTGGTATTGATGTCAGACTCATTTGTCTGTAGTTTTTCAGGATCACCCCTGGAGCCTTTTTAAAAAATTGGCGTTGCACTGGCCATTCTCCACTCTTCAGGTACTTCAGATTATTTTAATGATAGTTCACAGATTACTAATAGTAGGTCTACAATTTCATTTTTCAGTTCTTTCAATATCCTTGATTGTTTACCATCTGGTCCAAGTAATTTACTACTCTTCAGTTTATCAAATAGTTGAAATACATCTTCGCGGCTTATCGATATTTCTTTCAATTCTTCCAAAACATCACCTTTTTATACCATTTCAGGCACAGGTAAATTCCCTACATCTTCTTCAGTAAAGACTGAAGCAAAGAATTCATTCAGTCTGTCTGCTAATGCCTTGTCCTCACTTAGCGCCCCTTTTACCCCTCTATCATCCAATGGCCCAAGTGACTCTCTCACAGGTTTTTTGCTAAGAATGTACTTGGAAAAGTTTTCATTATGCATTTTTGCTTCCATGGTTAGCATTTTTTCAAATTCTCTCTTTGCCTGCCTTATCATTGCCTTGCATCTAACTTGCCAATGCTTATGTTTCCCGTTTTTGTCATTTGGCTCCTTTTTCCATTTCCTGAAAAACACTTTTTTGGCAGCAACAGCTTCTCTGCCTTTAAACCATGCTGGCAGTTTTTTTGACCTTCTTTCCACTTTTCTTAAAAAGCGTGGAATACATCTGTTCTGGGCTTCCAAGATAGTACTTTTAAACAATGCCCATGCTTTTTCTAAATTTTTATCTTTGCAGCTGCTCCTTTTAGTCTTTTTTACACTAATTTTCCTCATTTTATCATAGTCTCCCTTTTGAAAGTTAAATGGTAGTACTGTGGATTTCATTGCCATCCTTCTTTCATTTATGAAATAAAATGCAATCAGTTTTGGGCACCACAAAATAGATGGCATATCTGCCCTTGCCCTGCTTGTCCGTTAGGATGGGCACCACTGCCTTTAAGCACAGCAATTTGTCCAAGGTGGCTCACACAGAGGCACTTTGATCGCAGACCCACAAGGGTAGATGACAAAGGCATCCAGAATTGGCTCTTTGCACTCCAGGACATGGCCAAACTGAATAGTGTCTATCACCCAGTGATCCTTGGTGATCTGGGCCCATTCCTAAAAGAAAAGGTGAAGTCTGCCTCAAACTGGAGGACTCGGGGAATGGGCCTCCCCAAACCTTCATTGCATAGCCCGGGAGAGTCCTCCTCTGGAAGCGACAGAGTCCCTGGGCCCAAGTGCGCCACAAAAGTACCGATAAAGAGCCCGAAGACCAGAATTAGAGGGGAAGAGAAGTTTTCCAGATTGGCAAAGACTAGAGGCCCGAGACCTCCAGGAATTTGGTCAGTGCATCCTTGGGGGATGGGCGGAGGTGATGAGAAAGGGGCACTAGCCCGCTTCACAGGCCCCTTGGACTTGTCTTCCAGAAGGCCGTAAGATTTTGTCTCGCCCAAGTCCTTCGCCAGCTTCACCTATTCAGAGCCAGACATAAGCTTCCCTTTAAAAGCCAGTTGGGCCAATTGGACTTTAGAAGATGACTCCGCTGCCCAGTGCCAAGGCCAAAACCAATGCTGTGACATCAGGGTCAGGGCACCATCCCTGGCCGCCAATCAAACCAGGTCATACATGGCATCAGGAAGGAAGGCCGCAGCAGACTCCAAAAGAGGGCTAGTATCATCCTGTGGAAGAGACGGAATCCACTGGAGCAGACCTGGAGAGGTCACACTGGTACATACAGCCAGCTGCAGAATAGCCACCACGACAATGAATTGGCTTTGCAACAAAAAATCCACCTTGCGGTCCAGAAAATCCTTTGAGGCCGATACACCTTCCACAGGAATGGTGGTCCGTCTGGTAACTGCCAAGACCTGTGCATCCACTTTGGGAATGTCAAACAACTCAACGCACTCCTTCACGGGGAAACCTCAGACCTTCTTACACCCCCTTAGCACTTTAGGCGGGGAGCTGGGAGAGTCCCACTCCAACCAGATCTTATCCTCGATCACATCTGAGAACAGGAGGAAAGTAGTGGATTTCCACAACCCTGAAGAAGCGGTGTACCTTCGGCTCCAGAAGCATCCATCAAGTTCAAAGACTGATGAAATCTTGGCCATCAACACCGCCAGCTCCTCCTTTTGGAATAGGCAGGTCACTCCAGCCTCTTCACAATCTTCTGAAAGCAAGAGTACATCTTCATCCACGTCAGAGCCCAGTACTGAGCCATCTGAATCACAGTCAGTCAAAATCTTGGACAGCTCTCAGCTGTTCCCCATTTCCAGGTGGGGGGGGTGCACCCCTCACCGGGGACACTTAGCCAAAAGTAAGCAAAGGGGGCTTCCATTCTCAGTCTGCCTCACAGGAGCCTGCGCCCGGGGGTAGCCAAATGCCACAGGGTCTGAATTTTCACATCAGAAGGACTAGGCTTGCTGCAAAAAAGGATTCCAGGGAGGAGAATCTTCAGTCCAGAAGCTCTCCTTTTGGAAAAGATCCCCCCAACACCAGGGGGCACAGTTGCCACAGACCCCCTAGAGGACGATGAGCGGCTCACAGCACAATCGCCGGATCCTCCAGCTGGCTAGATATTCGTACCCAAAGCACTCTCCGTCACTTCCTGCTCTAAGGCAGGCAAGGCCGGACTAACTGTATTCCCCGACTAGGAGATGGGAAGCAGACCCTCCAGGGATGACTCAGAAGCTGCCATGCAAGAAAAGCAGAGTCCAGAATCCAGAGATGAGGCACCTCACTTGCCACAGATCAACCATTTTTCCTGGAAGAAGAAGAAGACAGAGAGTTAAGGCAATTATCACAACAGCATGTGCTAAGGCTGCAGTTGCCCAAAGGTGCACGTTAACTGCACTTTTATTGCAACACAGGTACTAGGGAAGGAGTGTGCATTGGAGCAACGTGGGCAAAACACATGCTAGGACCGCGCAACCACCAGACACTCAATAGGTAAAACGCTACTAACGCGTGGAGAAAATGGCGGGAAACCCCACATAGTGCCAATGGTCACCAGCGGTCCACCCCGAACTCCGTCCCAGGAAGACGGAATAGGGAGCCCCCAAGGATCCCGAGAACCCTAGGCAGAGTACCTGTGCTGGGCTCAGCTCTACTCCCCTGAAACTGTTTCTCTGACTTGGCAGCACTATATGTAAGTGGCTGGCAAGCAGACGTCTCTGAGAGCCTTCTGCAATCTTCAGGAGAGAGCAGTGGGGACAGAAGAAGAGGGAGGGAGCATTGAGGTTGTGTGAGGCTGCTGAATTCTTCCAGCCTTCCAGATCCTTCCAATTTACTGGCTGCTCAACAGGCTGCTATCTAGGGTAAGAGCATGGAGCTGAACCAATTTTTCCTCCTCTTATGGCTTCCGAAAAGACTGCAGTCTAGTGGAGCCTCCCAGATCACACTCTAGTGACAAATCAACCCGCAGGCTGTCATTCACAAGCGTTTAATCAATCTTTTCCTCTCAATCTTCAGATTTTTTCCTTCAGAGAGAAGAAAGTCCATCCATCATCTGCTGGAGACAAATTAATACTGGAGGCTTATAGAGACTGAGGTAAATAGAGGCACAGGAGTGACATCATTGAAATCTGGGCTTTACAATGCTCTTTGTCCCCACCAATGTGCTGGTAAGGGAACATCACAACCCACTTTTCTGGACTGGTCTAGCAGGACGATATGGAATTCCCATTCACTAACCCTACCTAAGTCTATGAATGATCTCCCTGGTATAGCACAGTTACTTACCTGTAACAGATGATCTCTGGGAACAGCAGGAATAAGTCTTCACATATGGGTACGTCGGTACCGACGGAGTCTGCGCGGGAACACTTCCCAGCGTCCAATCAGAAAGCCTTTGGAAGCATCCCAACACGCCTGCGTGCTGCCTTCCCGCCTTCCCAACTGTCTCTCCTCAGTTAAGTTTGAAAGCTGAGACAAAGAGAGAGAGAGAGCAAGGAAGGGAAAGATAGAGATAGAGAAAAAGCAACTCCTAGGGGAGGTGGGTGGGTTGTGAAGACTTATTCCTGCTGTTCCCAGAGATCACCTGTTACAGGTAAGTAACTGTGCTATCTCCAGGAACAAGCAGGAATGAGTCTTCACATATGGGGACTCCCAAGCTCAGATGCCCAGAGAGAGTCCTAGCATGTTGCAAGTCTAGAACGAGCCATGCTATTGCTTAAGACCTCAGGCATCCTGGGGATGGAGGGTAGGAGTTGAATATAGAAGAGGAGCTGTGGAACAGCTGGCTAGAACAGGGTTTCTAAAGAGGATGACCCTGTATAGAGGGTATTTTGTAATAAAATACTGTAATCTGGGCCTCCCTTGTAGACCTTGCACAAGTCCACTGAGGTACATATGGATCTATTAGAAGAGCCAGTGAATGTGCTCAAGGGGTACCTCACTGAGAAGTAGAAGTAATAAAAGCAGAGAAAAACAAGTGGAGGTCAGAACCCTTCAGGGTGAGAAATGACCCCAGGGGGAAAGACTGGGGTAGTATAAGAGGTAGAGCTTCAGCGGAGACGCAGAAGGTAGTATTAAAGAAAGCTTAAGCTGTTTAGGTCCAAAAATAGTATAAATTTAGGACCCAAAGAAAAAATGAGTCTGACCTAACTGGACTGGGGATGGAATCAGTCCATGTAGGGGAGAAAGGGTATGGAGACCCTTGTATCTGATAAGAAAGGACAGACTCAGGAGCGCTAAGCGTTAGGTTAACTGAAGCTCCGCAATGTCTTTCCTAAATGGGGTCAATTAGGAAAGAAGAAAGGTACATGGAGAGCTTCAGGAGTACCCAACCTATATGGTAAGGAAAATTTTGTTAATTACCACAGGGGGTGGTTATAAGTGTCGCCTCCTAAGTATGCTGGCATAGCATTGATAGGGGTAGTGCCCATCTATCAGGATCATATAGGAATATAAGGATATCTGAACCTAACAGAACAGATAGATGAGTATATGGATACATATCTATCTAAAAATATATTATCTCAGTAGATCTATAAATATATCTATGTATATATACATATATATATATATAGAATATATACACATATAGGGTATATATGCATATATCTATAGGAGATATGTAGGGGCAGAAGACACACAGATAGATATTCGTATTATATATATATATATATATATATATATATATATATATGTATGTAGCCATATAGACACATATCTCCAGGAATGTGGAAGGAGAGAGGTCTATAGAAGCTGATCCCCCCCTAGGGATATAGGGAGAGAGGAAGATTCATCTAAGAGCAAGAAGGTTAATACCTGCTTTAATAGATATACAGAGAAATCTCTCTTCCTGGTTGTGATTGGCAGCCAGAGGAGAGGTCTCCCTGACAAGAAGAAGTCTGGATTCTTTTCAGAATTTGAGCTCTTGAATAACCAGGATGGCCTACGTGAAAAAGGCAGAGGATAACTTCAGACTGTAGGCAGGAAGTCCAGATGTCTCCAGAATTGCCATATGGAGAATGGATAGAGGACGCTACTGGAGGAAGATACCCTAGTGACTTGCCTATGAGGGCAAGGGGGTATTGGGCGTCCTCTAGCTGCCATTGAAGAAAATTATCTCTGACGAGAAGACCAAAGGAGATATGGGCCAAGTCAGGGAATTGGCCCTTCTTTTGGTTTTCACGTAATGAAAGGCCTGAGACTGATGTCTCAAAAGAGATTTAAGATGAGATGGTAAGGGTAGGAAATACCTACCAGTCATGGAAACATGACTGGGGGAACCCCTTTTAACCATCTGGGGTTATCTGCTAGGCAAGATACTAATGCTCTCTAGCAAGGGCCCATAGTGCAAAGCTACTCTGTAGAGTTGCAGAGAGAATGCTGCAGGTTGGTTAGAAGAAAAACTGGCTGTGGAAAGCCAGCAGGTAACCAGTATTCTGCCCAGGACAAGGGGGGGAAGAATAGAAGTTAACCAACCAGGCTGTGATAAGAGGGTTTCCCAAACGAGGTTGATAACCTGTTTTGGACTTAGCACTGAGACTAGAAGGATTGCTAGTGGAGGAGAATCCCTGGTTTTATTTATTTATTTATTTATTTAACAGTATTTCTAAACCGCCTTATCTTAATAATCAAGGTGGTATCACAGCAAGCAATCAGGTAAAGTGTGTGTGTTGTACATGCAGTGAGGATAAAACTTAGTTGTGTGAGGGATGTGTTGGGTGCTTGATTTGTTTGAGCTATATACAGGGTGGGCTATTTACAGTGGTGCTAGAATCATATTTTATATATATTCAGTTGTTTGGGAGGATTGGAGTGCTGTTATCCATTCTCTTAGGTTATGTGATGTGACCATAGTGCTCTATGAACAGCATGGTTTTCAGTTGTTTTCTGAAGTCTTTGAGGTCTGGAGTTGCCCTTAGATCGTCCGGTAGATTGTTCCATATTGTTGGAGCAGCCATGGAGAGAGCTCTGTCTGTTGTGTCCTTGCGTGTGTGCTTGTACTCATTTGGGGTGCTGACTCGGTTGCGTGTTTGACTTCTTCTGGGACGTGCGCTGGTTTCCGGTTGTATGAGCAGGTGGAGGCTGTTGGCTGATGTGTGTTCTTTTATCTTAAATAGGTTTATGATAGTCTTGTATCTGATGCGAGCAATGATTGGGAGCCAGTGTAAGTCCTTTAGTGTAGGTGTGATGTGCTCCTGCCTTGCGGCTCCGGATATGATTCGAGCTGCAGTGTTTTGTGCCAGCTGTAGTGGTTTGAGAGCTTGTTTTGGTAGTCCGAGGTATATCGGATTGCAGAAGTCCAGTATTGGGGTTATCAGTGCTTGACAGACTGTACGGAAGTGTTCTGGAGCGAGGAGTGGTTTCAGTCTCCTGATGATTCGCATCCTGTAATATGCTTTTTGGATTGTTTTGTCTATGTGTGGTTTGAGGTTGAGTTTACTGTCCAGAGTAACCCCAAGGTATCTCACCTCCGATCTTATCGGTATCGTGGTGCTTTGTATCTTTATGTTTGGTGGGTGTGTGAAGCTTTGGTTTCGAGTGATGATTAAAGCTTCAGTCTTGTTGTAGTTTATAGCTAGATTGTTGTTTTGGCACCACTTCGCCATTTGGGTAAGGCAGTCTGCTATCTTAGAGAAGTCCGGGTTTTCGATTGATATCGGGGAGTATACCATTATATCGTCTGCGTATATTGTGTATTGGATGTTGTTCTCTTTCATAATGTTGCATATTGGTTGGATGTAGATGTTAAAAAGGAGTGCTGAGAGTGCGGATCCTTGTGGTACTCCTTGTTGGACGTTTATGGGCCGGGAGGTGTCCTGTCCCACCTTGACCTGTAGCTGTCTTTCTGTTAGGTACGAGTGGAACCATTTTAGAGTGGTACCGTGTATACCAGTGTTCTTCAGTCTCTCCAGGAGTATATTGTGATCAACTGTGTCGAACGCTGAGGAGATGTCGATGAAGATCATTATAATTCCATTCCTGATGTCGTCAATTATTCTTATGATGCTGTCGAAGAGGTAGATCAGGAGAGTTTCGACTCCATGGTTGGGACGAAATCCGTGTTGGTTGTCGTCGAGAGTTCCGTGTTCGTCAATGTGTTCCTGAAGTTGTAGTTGAACCGTCTTTTCGATTATTTTTGCGAGGAAGGGTATGCTGGAGATTGGTCGGTATGCTGCTGGGTCCTTTTTGTCGAGAGAAGTTTTCTTTGTGATTGGTCTTACTGAGGCAAGCTTTAATTGCTGTGGCATGAGTCCTTGAGTGAGTGAGTTGTGTACCATTTTATGAATGTTTGGTATGAGGCTTGCTTTGGTGGCTTTGACCCATGACACTGGGCAAGGGTCTGTAGGAGCAGTGCTTGTGTTGATTGTGGAGATGATGTCTGATATCTGCTCTTTTGAGGGTGAGTGGAATGTGCCCCAGGTTTTGGGGTGGACGTTCGTTCTGTTGGTTCTACTGGGTGTTGAGCGCTCTGTGGAGTGAAATTTGTCTTTGATGTGGTCGGCGAATATCTGTGGATCCACTTGTATTTCTCTTTCTGCTGCTTGCTCTTTTGTCAGGGTTTTTACTATTTCGAAAAGTTCTCTGGGTTTGTTGATGGAAGAATTTAACAGGTTTGTGTGGAATTCTCTCTTTGATTGGTTGATGTGTTCATTGTATTGTTTTTGCTTTGTTAGGTAAAGATGTTGGTCGGAAGTAGTTTTGTTTTTTCTCCATCTCCGTTCAATTTTCCTGAGCTCCCTCTTTTCCTGTCGTATTTTTGCTGAGTACCATGGTTTGTTTTGTCTCTTGTTGTGGTGTTGTTTCTTGGTCCTGTCAACGGATGGTTTGGCGGCGTTAGCTAGGACATTGTTCCAGTTGGAAACTTGTTCCTCCAGGTCCTCTGAGTCAATGTTCAAGTGTTGTATTGTGTCCTGGATGAATTCGTCCTTGTCAAAGGACTTGAATCGTCTTTGTGTGTGTGGGAAGTTCGCTCTTTCGCTTGTCCAGTCTTCTTGTGATTGCAGATTTGTCTCGATTAAGTAATGGTCAGACCATGGTACTGGGGTGATGGTGGGTGTAGAGATTAGGTCTCTTGAAGTTAGGTAGTTTGATGCGAAGATGAGGTCTGGGGATGATCCTAGTCTGTGTGTTGGTGCATTGACTATCTGTGTGAATTGAAGTGATGACATTGCTTGAAGGAAGGCCTCTGCATCTTTTGTATTGGCGGACTTGAGGTTGAAGTCTCCGATTAGTAGTGCTGGTTTGTTGTTTGACGTTATGGCACAGGCTTCTTCTAGTATGAAGGCTAGTTCGTCGGGTGGAGCACGGGGTGCTCTGTAGGTTAGGCAGATTGCAATATTCTTGTTCTTGATGCTAATTGTGTTACACTGCTTTGTATCTGTGAGATTCAGTGTCTTGAACTTGAGTTCTGTTTTTGCTATTATTAGGACTCCTCCTCCACGCTTGTGGATGCGTGGGCAGTTGTATGCTGAGTAGTTGTTCGGTACTAGTTGGTTGAGTAGTACACTGTCGGTAGGGTTGAGCCATGTCTCTGTGATGCATATTATGTCTGGCTGTCGCTCTTCAATGTGGTCAATGTGGTTGTGTGGTGGACAGAACCAGTGGCTTAACCACTAGGAATTGCTGTATCTGCAGCAACGTACCAGGGCAGCGGAGAAAATTTTTCCCTCTCCCTCTTTTAGATTGGGAAAAAGAACAGACCTGGTAGGATTTCCTATTGTCTGATGGGCTGCCCTAAGGTAACAAGGGGGGAGACAACTCCAGAAGGGAGAATCCGCCGGTAGAACAGGTAGAGGACCATAGGGGCTTAGCAGTGTAAAAGGGTCCCTCTTACAAACCAAATGTTATAGTAAGAGGGAGGTAAGACAGAGTTGAAAGAGACTATGGAGGAAGTCTCTGACAGGTGAGATGATACATGCCAGTACAGGGAAAACAACTGTCCATTTATAGTTGTTAGTTCGCTTTCCTCCAAGAGGAAGAGGAAAACCCTGTTAATTATGGGCATGATCATCATAAGACTCTTAAAGTTAAAGAAAAGATGTCTCATGAAGAGATATCTAGGAAGGTTAGAGTAAATTTAGTGCAGATACTGAAAATGAAAAGAAGCAGACTGCTACTCTAAACAGCAACCAAGAGTGGCAATGATGATCTATTTGAAACCCTGCGACGGCTGGGTTTGTTGACCCTGCTGAGTTTGTGGATTCTTCAGACCAGGATGATGTTTCCCCTGTTTGGGAACATCTGTATGATGGGCAGAAGATGGATAAAATCTTCTTCCCCTAGGAGAAGAAATCTTGGCAGGACATTTCCTACCAACTGGGAAAGAAGGAGGCGTAGAATAACCTCTAGAAACAGGACAATCAGTTGTTAACTGAGCAACCTGGTGTAAAGACTCCTTGTTGAAGAGATTTTCTCCAGTGTAAGGAGTATTTCCCAGTCTAACTTGTGCCCATTTGTCCAAGTCTGAAGCTTGGAGCCAGGCTTTACATCGTGCTCCTATAGCTATAGCAGAAGTCCTGCTAACAGACTCAAAGGAGTCTAGGGAAGCACGAGTAAAAAATCTAGAGATATTTTGAGCATGACTAACCAGTTAGGAATAGTCTGCACTCTTGGGCTCTTGAAGAAAAGGAGTCAAAAGATGTAATTTCTTTGTGACCTCCTCAAGAGATAAGCCCATATAAAAAATATATGAGAGAATTCTTGCTGAAAGCATGGATGCCTGGAAAGTTTGGTGTCCAAAGGCATCTAAAGTCTTAGACTCACGACCTGGCGGATAAGAAGAGTGCTTTTTAGTACTCTTCACCCGCCTCATTGCTGATTCTACAACAATGGAATGATGAGGAAGTTGAGTCTTTTGAAATCCTGGAGAAGGGGGCACCTGATATAGAACATCAGTTGCTCTTGAAAGTGGGAGTACCTTTAAAGGAGCTTCCCACATTCGTAGAAGGAGATCCTGCAAGGAATGATGCAAAGGAAGCATGATGTTCTCCTTTGCTCTTCCAGGAATATACAGGGATTCTGTATTCCCTTATGTAGGATCTTGTCCAGGTATAGAAATGGCAAGTGATTTTGCCATAGCCAGGAGAAAAGCTTGAAAAGAAAAATCCCCAGAGGGAAATTCTTTTGGACAGGCTAGATCTGCTGAAGAACTAGCATTGGCACCGAGGGATCTATCCAACTTTATAGGAATAGAAGATCCTGAATGGTGGTCCTTAGAGGATGGTCGCCGGTACCACAGGAGGTCGGGACCAGCAACAGTCGGTAGCGTATCGTCCATGCTAGGGATCGATTCCAAACTCGGTATCAAGGGAAGCGAGCCTGAGGAGAGAAGCATGGAAGGCACAGACAGCAATGGTAATGTGGATACCGGTACCGACTTCGGTACCGTATCAGATACCGGTGGATGAAGGCCAGCCGGTGGCAACTCTAACGGTATCGAAGAAACCAAGAGTTGCGGATCCGAATTATCGGAACCGAGCCTTCGGTACCGTTTGGTGTCGGTACCAAGGCAAGTCGGTACCCAGTCCTCCAGACTAGAGATCGATTCCAGACTCGGCATTGAAGGAAGCGAGTCTATCGATGCACGTCTGGAGGGTACCGACGTCGGTACTAGTATCGGTACCAGTACCGATACTGGAAGGTCGGTCTGGAGCGTATCCAATGGCCCCGTAGGTACCGAGCACGTCAGACGACTATCCTTGGTGAGGAATGTTTCATCCAACACCATTGCCGATGCCGGAGTATCGGTACCGCTCGAAGCGGATGCCACCACCGGGCATGGCTCAGGTATGTTCTGTGA
This sequence comes from Ichthyophis bannanicus, assembly GCA_033557465.1. Classification (NCBI taxonomy): domain Eukaryota; kingdom Metazoa; phylum Chordata; class Amphibia; order Gymnophiona; family Ichthyophiidae; genus Ichthyophis; species Ichthyophis bannanicus. Next base: position 405,887,308 of record CM066035.1, on the reverse strand, counting down.
GGGGTGAACCTCAGGAACAACCTGAAACCCCACACAGGCTTTGGAGGCCGAAGACTCCCACCGGGGTTTTGAAGCCAGTGGTTTTTCGAGGGCAAGGCCATAGGCATCTCTATGCTGTGCATGAGAACTGCCGCTCGAGGACTGGCTAGTCTTAACAGACTGTTTTTGGGTTACCTGATCTTGTGTAGAAGATATGGTCGGTTCCCTGAAGTTGGATGGGGACCGCGTGTCGAGGGGAACTCGATATTGAAAACCTCTTCTCACAATACTATTGCCAGAGGGCTCCGGAGGAAAATGGTCAGGACCCAAGCAGGTTAGACACCAATTGTGAGTGTCTAAAAATAAGTTTGTACCGCCACAGTTTGTACATTTCTTGGGGATAGTGGCTGGCAGTTCCATGAAGGAAAAAGGAAAGGCCTAACAGGCCTGAGAAACCGTGAGACACTGAGGAGGAAAAAATATTCCTTAAAAAGGAAAAATTTTACAAGAAAAGAAAAAAGAAACACCGGCGGTACAAGTGGCGTCAGGGAAGGCAGTCGCGACCACAAGAAAAATAAAAAATAAAAGAAGAATTTTCTGCGGTGACAGGAGGACGTCCTGCCGGCTCCGCGGAAAAACGAAAACTGAGGAGAGACAGTTGGGAAGGCGGGAAGGCAGCACGCAGGCATGTTGGGATGCTTCCAAAGGCTTTCTGATTGGACGCTGGGAAGCGTTCCCGCGCAGACTCCGTTGGTACCGACGTACCCATATGCGAAAACTCATTCCTGCTTGTTTCTGGAGATAATGTGAGTTACTGGCATTGGAGGTCATCAAAGATCCCAATGTACAGCACTCCCTGGTGGTGACAATGCATATTCTCATATGTTGTTTTGACCTGCACTGGTCACACCCTAAGCATGCCCACAATATGCCCCCTTGCAACTTCTATGTAGCAAGGACATCCAAATGTAAATTAAGCCCTTTCTAAAATCACCATTTACATGTGGATTCCATTTCCACATGTAAGTGCCAGTATTACACAAGTAAAACTCAACGTTTGTGGGGGAGACTTGTTTCGGTGGTTGTGCCAGCTTTATGGAATACCTTGCCTTTGAAACTGTACAACAAACTATGAACAATTTCCTTTCTTTTCATTTTGTCTTAATGTATGGGAACAGAAGGAGGCAAAGGCTAGTTCCACTCATTCTCAATATTATATTTAGCTAAACTAGAGCCGAAGTAGAGTAGCAGCTAATGGTTAGAGCAGTGATCTAGAACCAGGGTTTGAATCCCACTGCAGCTCACTGTGATACTGAGCAATTACTTAACCCTCTATTGCCTCATCTACAGACTTAGATTATAAGTCCTCTGAGGACAGAAAAATATCCACTGTACCTGAATGTATTTTGCCTTGGAGCTTCAGAGAAGACTTGCGATAATCCAATTCCTTTTCTAATAACTTTGCATTCTCAAAGACTGCCAATCCAGTCCCTATACAATCTGAAAAAGGACTCGCTTCACTTTGGTTGTAATATGAGAAGAGAAACAGCTTGTAAATCCATGCTAATTAAGAAGCCAGAGAAAGGGCCGACTGATTTGAGAAAGTGTTGTTCAAGCCAGTTCTGGAGTACCCCCCAGCAAGTCTGGTTTTCAGAATACCCACAATGAATATGCATGAGAAAGATCTGGAGGTGGTGCATTTAATCTTTCTCATTTATATTCATTGTGGATATCTTGACAGCCAGGCTGACTAGGGCAGGCCTCAACAAATTTCCTTGGAAACTAGGATCCAACCCCCCACTCCCCCCCCCCTACCCCACCCCAGGAAGAGTGACAGGGTATAATTTTCTAATTGACATGGGAACCTGGGGCCTGCTATTGATTTGCGACCACTATGCGACTCTAAGGTGTATAGCCGTCACTGCTGAACTTTAACCCCGGATATTCAATCCGGGCCATATCTGGTCACCGAAATTGAATATCCGGGTCTGCCTCGATGAGCTGCATAGCACAGAGGCTAACTGTGCAGCAGTGATATTTAACTGCTGCCTGGTTAGCTTTGGCAGCAAAAGTTAGGACCGCTTTTGCTTCGCCTAACTTTCACCGCTGAGGGATAATTGGGCAGCAGCTAAATATCACCACTGCACAGTTATCCCCAGGTACCACCTCCAACCCGCCCCAGTCCTAAGCGGTTAGCATCAGGGCGTATAGCGGCATTGCTCTGGGATGTTTGTGCCGCTGAATATCCCGATTAGGGGCATTTACAGTTTACAGCTCTATAAACCGTGTAAGTGTCTTGTAATATTGGGCCCCTGGTGTTCAGGATTTTTCAAGCCCTGGGCTAACGGATTCTCTAGGAACAGCTAGAGAAATAGTGATTTAAGAGTTGCATATATCCACAAAGAAAACTATCAATCTTCTATGCCCAAAGATTCCTTAGGTTTTCTCTCTCTGGGAGCCCACTACACTAATCTTGTATATTTTGTAGAGAGCTATCCAAACCCTTTATCTTTCGTTCCATATTGCAGAACACTCCCCTTAACCTCTATAAAATTCTACCCCTTTTCAGTTGTTCAGCAAAAGATCTCACAGAAGTGATATAAATCCTCTTTGCCAGGTATGCTTTAATGACCACAGAACATTCCTAATTCACTATTGATGATTTTGTGCAGGTAGGATGTAGAATTCTTGCCAAAAATTCAGGAGGATGCCAGAGAATGATTTCCCCCATCCAGAATGCAAAACCACAGTATGAGGTCCACCTTCTTTTCTTCACTGTGGATTGTATGGACTTACATTGCATTCAATTCGTTAGGGCACTTTAAACATGCTAGTGCATATGAAATCAATTTGATGAGCATTAACCAATGACTACATGCATAATCGATCTGCATGTGTTAAAAATCTCTAACACACATTTTAGAAATGTTATTAGCATGATCATGTGAAACAAAACAAAGCTTGGAAAAAAATCCCAAACAAGCCTAAAATAAATGAAACATTTATGACTCATGTATATCCCTCGTGGACTGTATGTGAAGAAACACATTTATGATTCCCTTTGCTATTTAGTTTTTTTGGAATAGTTATGTATAATGACCTCCATTTCAAGTTTTCTTGGCTTGTTCTCCACAATTCGCGTCAGAAAAAGTAATCATGGTAACAAGAGGAATGTCCGCAAGTGCCTTGCAAAACTGGGGGGGGGGGGGGGGGCAGCAGACTGAGCTAGGTCTCTTTGCATACATCAGCTTGCCTTTTAGGTCTGACAGAAAAGGGAGGCAGTCAAAGGGCCAGATTCAAATCACTAGAACAGCTGTTTTCAACCAGGGTATCGTGACACATTGGTGAGTCATACAGACCTGGGAAATATATGTCGAACGGCCAGCAGGACTCTGCTCTCTTCTCCTCCACCTAGGAAGGAGGAGACGATTTCTTCTTTGCTAAGCCGTAAAGAAAGCCGTGCTCTCTTCTGCTCCCTCTTCCCACCCTGGTGGAAGACCCTCTCCTCCTCTACCTGGGACGAAAGCAGGACAATGCCGACCCCTCCTCTTCTGGGCCTTGGTGGATACTAACTCTGTCTTCCCCACCAGGCCTAGAAGTGATAGAGGCGACAGGCGCACAAGGAAGAGACGCATGTGTCCCCACAGCCTCTTCGCTCCACCACCGAATTAGACACTTGGCCAAAGGCGAGGGCTGCTAACCTCTCTCCTTGCTGCTCTTTCTTTTCCAACAAGCAGAGAGGGCTGCCACTCCCCTGCTGCTTGTAGATATGTAAGAAGGGCCTGGACTTCGGGATTTTCTGCTGCCTGGGAGCAAGGAGGAGGGGGAAAGCTGCTAGTCAAGAAGTATATAGTGGAGAGAGGAGGTCAGGATGTTCTTAGGCAGGTGGGATGGGAGAGGGAAGAGATCAGGGATTGTTGGGCTGGAAACGGGTGGGGAAGGAAGTCAGAAGTCTGCTGAGCAAGGAAAGGGGGTCAGGAGACTTCCGGGCAGGAGGGTGAGCAAGCGTATTAAGGATCTGCTGGGCAAGAAGGGGTGGGGGAAAGAGGGGCTCCAGGGGCTGCTGGATGGGAGTGGAGACAGAGGGAGGCACGGACAAGGGACAGAAGGAGAGAGAGGAGGGAGCAAGAAGGGAAGAGAGTGCAGAGAGAGCGTCAGAGGAATGCTGGGCAAGGACGGGAGATTGTGAAGAGCATAACTGAAAGGGAACAGCTGGGAGATGTGAGAGTGTGTCAACATGGCGATGATGGGACGCAAGATAAGGTGAAAACCTAGGTTGGCTTTGTGAAGCTATCTTTGTACATCGCTTTAATAAAAAGGAAATATATTTCCGTTTCTCCTTCACCAGTTCTACATTCAGTTATTGGGGTTTCCTTTTCCTTTTTTTGTGTCCACTTTTGTAATTTGCCACCAACTATTCTGTATGTGGCAAAGGGCTCGCTGTGTTCTGTAAATATGAATGAGGTGAGGTATTTCATGAGTGGGTAGTGTCACCATGTGGCCAGCCCTCTGCCTAGGGCGCAGAGGGTTGGTCTGCCATGATAATTTCTCTATGCAGAAAGTGAGACTACAGCTAGGGCTCTTGCAAGGCCTCTTGGGATTTGTAGTCCCTTTTTATCCTCTCTGATAAAGAAGCAGTTGTAGTCCGAGTGTTTAAGGCAAAATGACAAGGATTTATTCCCCTCACAAACAGAACTTCGGTGCAGAACAAATAAGAACAGTGTCCAGGAGTTTAGCACGAGGATTATATACAGTAATTAAGGTAAGTGCCTCTTCACTCTCTGGTTCCCAAAACAATACAGTGCTCATAGTACAAACTGAAAATAAACAGCTTCTTGGAACAAAGAAAAATGCCTTCTTTTTCTTTGCTTTTAACTCAGCACTCTTACTTCCAGGTTTCAACACAGTGACTCAATGTTGTCAGCCAAACACAGCGTGCAATCCATTCGCATATCAGTTACGTCCCAACATTAGAGTCTATCTGCATCTCTTCTATATCAGGGCTGGCAGTGTTTGTTTGCAGACGGTTACTAAGGGATTTAAAATAACTTCCCTCTTTATACCCAGGTGTTTTCCCTTTATACAACTCTACACAGCGCGGGTTTAAAATACCTGTTACACTGGAGTTTCTTCTGTGGCTCTCCTCTAACTCTTGGCAGTTATAAGGGAAGGTTTCTGTGCTGGGCTCCCACCTGTGTGAACTCTGAAGGCTCCCTTCTGACTGCAGAGCTCCCTGCTCTCTCCATTCCAGCAAGTTCCTGGTCACAGGGTGTGCCTTCCTTCCTTCAAGTCTGCTGGCTTTTCTCACAGACCGGTAAGAAGTTTCTCTATCAGGTCTACAACTCCCTGGAATTTCTGAGCCTCTCCAAGCCTGCCTTACAGGAGCTCTCTCTTCTCTCCTGTCTTTCCTTCCTTGAGCTGCTTCTCTGCCACCACTCCAACTCTCTCTGCTGCCACGGTTCCAACTGCCGTTCAAGCTGCAATTACCCGTCCAGCTTTCCCTCTGGCCTCTTCTCCAGCCTGTGTCTGCTGCTCCTCCACCTGGCTCTGCTTCCTTCTCTGTTTCCCTCGTGGCTCCTCTCTCTGCCCTCCTGGGAGCTAATGACAACGTTTTATAATTCTGTTCCCCTGGGCTTGGCTCTGCTCCCACCCTAAACAGGTGTGCTTGATTAAGCTCGGGGCTTGTTATTACGTCAGAGTCTGGGCATGTCAATTCAGCTCCTGTCTTTCCCTGTTTACCTTTTCTATGTAAACAGTGAGCCATGTGCTCTAGCTGCCTGTCAGTTTTAAAGGTGGAATCTTCCTTTCTCTCTATTTCCATGGGTTCGGTAGGGGTCTCTACATCACAGTAGAGATTGTGTTTTCCAGTAGGGTTGTTGCTGAAGTAGGGCTCCTATGGTACTGTAAGTTTGATCGACATGGGCTGAGTGGGGGTTTTCTTGCAGGTTTTGTGTTACTTCACAGTGTCTTGTGGTGGAGAGAGTTTATATTGCTGCTACTGCAAAGACAACAGAATCAGAAGAGTTTTTTGTATGGTGCATTGTAAGGGAAAATCTCCTAGTTCTGCTCTGTAACCATTATTGGAGAGGAGGGAGAGGGACAGTGGGTGCAGAGCACATGTTAACATTTCAGCCCGTGATGGTCCTGTGTGCAGTATGTCACGCATGTGGGCATTGTCTGTCGGGTGTGTCCCAGCAGAAAAGAAAGTCGAGAGCCATTGCTCTGCCACTGCCAGGATACTCCAGCTAGTCTGGACTTCAGGATATCCACAATGAACAAGCATGAGATAGATATGCATGCAATGGAGACAGCATACACTATCTTATGCCGATTTATTATGAAAAACCCGAAAAAGGGACTGGGTAACAGGGACTCCAGGACCAGCTTGAAAAACACTGCTCTAGAAATCCACAAATAATGGTGGAGAAAGAAGCAGGAAGAGAGAGGAAACCGCTAATAAATGTGCAAAGGATCTTGAACAAAACCCAAACCCGTCATGAGGACGCCACAGACAGACAGACTTTCAGGATACACATACAGCCCAATCCATAACATCAGTGACTAGCCCGTGGAAATGTCTAACTTGGAGATGGGCCCGATATAAACATGATTCTGCTTTTGCGGGACTAGACGTGCCTGAGGTTCTTGAATCAGCGCTCGCGCATACAAACATGGCTGTGTCTATGCCACGGATAGGTGCTGTCATTGAGTATGGATGTGTCGGCGCTCTCCGTATTCTGTAAAATTGTGTCTCCGTGAGGTACCAGTGGCAGACATGCCTCCTCCTTGCATCCAACGTGCATCTTCTATGCTGCTGTGCTTATCGACAGTAGTTGGCTGATGCAAACCAGACATAAAAACCTATGTGTAATGACAGCTGGTGATGCAAACTAGACTACATAGTTGTCCTTGACATGCCCACAAAAGTGCTCAGTTAGCACATTGCACCCTAACATAGTATAAGTGTAAATATGACCAGATAGGTCATGACATACCTTGCAGCCAAAACATATGAAACACATACCATGTTCAGGGCTAGGCCAAGAGTAGCTGTCACTCTAGGCAACCACCTAGGTTCACCAAGTGGATGGGCCAGCCCTGACCAAGGTAACTGCAACTCTTTATCATAGTTATGCAATGTTTCTGATCTTTCCCAGTCCAGAATATACACAGTCTGAATCCCCAAATGTCCACTACTGCACTAGCCCCATAGTTACAACATATCAAACTGCTCTGTTGTTTTTCACTAAGGCAGTATATCAAATTTTAATAAATGAAATGAAATGCTGTGATTTATCATAGAAGAGTCTTTTCCAGACGCACTGACATACAATTTGTACTGCAACATTTCCCTTTTTCATAACATAGAAAATTGTACTGTCCCCTTGATTTGCTCTCTTACCACTAATGGCAGATGTCAGCATAGCCAGAATAATCACCACTGTACATCTGCATATTTCTGTACGGGCGATTAATAATGTGGCTTTACCATACAACCTTACCTCACTTCTACATTCTGTTCCTTACAACTGCATCTTGTGTTCTTCCATACTGCAAACACACTAGTTCAAAACATACTTGCATACCCATTCATCAGTATGGGATGCAGTGAGGTACAGAGCAGAAATATATCTAAGTCTTATTCTTATTCCACGTTGCCGCTGGTATAAAGTGGATGTTCGGGGGAAATGAGCCTTTCCTGAATACACTTTCTACGTCTTTGTGGCTGACCACGCCCCTGTTCTGCCCTCTGCTGGCCAAATTCTGAGATCCCTGTACTACTGCCATGTACATACAGGGCTGCAGGTGTTGCGGAATACGGTGATAGACATTTTCGGTAGAAACGCGTCTATGCCACACGTCCAAGCGGCTTATTCAAGTTCTGGAATGACCTCCATAATGAATATGCATGAGATCAATTTGCATATTCTGGAGACCTAATGCGTGCAAACTAATATTATGCATAATCATTGTGGATATCCTGAAAATCTGACTGGCTGTGAGGTCCCCAGGACAGGTTTGGGGAGCGCTAAACAAAACAATGCATATAATTACCAATAAGTAGCCTATTTCAATATCACTGAGTATATTTTGGTAACTGTGAATACAGGAGCTATGATCAGTATGATACAACAGACTCGGTACAGAATTCAATTCCTTATTCACAGAGGATGGATCAGAGAGTTGGGGAAAGGGATGAAAGTGGTAGACGGTACCAGTTTTCTTAACGGAGAGGACAAAAATTGGTTCTCTCTAGGCTGGGGCATGTCTCATGACATCTTTCATAAGACTAACTGAACGATTCTATGGGCTTGAGAGTGGCTTACTATAGCAGAGATGATTCAGGACGCACACTTCAAGGTACTGTTTTTGCACCCACTTACAAATGGACACTGCGGACCCGATATTCAGCGCCAGCAGCTAGTGTTACTAATGCTAAGCCATATATAGAAAATTTTTTTAGCTCCAATACCCGGAACTTTCAACTATTACTCGTTCCCAGAGCTTGAACATGATGTATAAAATGTATTTTAGTATTATTGAAAGCAACAGGTCTCAGACTTCAAAGAGCCTCGATCTTTATCTAGTAACGACCTCTTGCTCTGCTTTGCATCAATGACCCATACGTTGCTTAATCATCCTCATTCAACTTGTAAGGTATTATCAACTTTTTAACTTCTAAAAGTTGATAATACCTTACAAGTTGAATGAGGATGATTAAGCAACGTATGGGTCATTGATGCAAAGCAGAGTAAGAGGTCGTTACTAGATAAAGATCGAGGCTCTTTGAAGTCTGAGACCTGTTGCTTTCAATAATACTAAAATACATTTTATACATCATGTTCAAGCTCTGGGAACGAGTAATAGTTTAAAGTTCCGGGTATTGGAGCAAACAAATTTTCTATATATGGCTTAACAGTGAAATTGCTCCAGCAAAACTAGACCATATAATTGTGTAGTGTTACTAATGCGGCAAGCCACCAGTGCTTAACAGTAAATCTGAATATCCAGGTTAGCCGCTCTTGCCGATCAGTAACCGGGCAGTGGCTCAATAGCACCGCTGTCCGGTTAGCGATATGCAGCAGACGTTAGGCCAGGGTTACCTGCTCCTGGCTTTCGCCGCCTATCACTAACCGGGCAGCAGCTCAGTATCGCCGCTGACCAGTTACCGATCAGCTCCGCCTCCAACACACCCTGATGCTAAGCCGATAGCATGGGGAAGTGTAGAGCCAGCAGCTGCGGATATTCTGTTTCTGTAGCTGCTGTATATCCCATTCACCACAATTAATGCAGTTTGAATATTCGCGTTAATCACTTTCAACATCAAACCCTGCATCTTTACATTTTCCTTTAACAAATTTCCCTCAAAAGAAGCATTTTCCAATTACACATGTCAGAAATTTAAATGGAAGAACAGAATGAAAAAGTAGTTGAGTCATTGCATGCAAACACCACAAGTTTTGTTTAATTTTCACTACAATGAGTTTAGAATTAATTCTGCTCAAGTTGTAGTCAGTATTTAACTTTTTCTTGGATGCCTCAAATACATTTCCTGCTGCTTCACAAAGGCATTGGAAGTGACCTTATAGAAAGTGAGAATATCTATTTATTATTAATTTTATATTCACGGTAATTGTAAACCACTTAGAATTATTGATTTGTGTATATCGAATAGACTTGAATATGTTATTGTGGTCTAATTCAGCTCGAATGATTTGCCACACAACTGGAAACATAATCAAGCTCGTGGGAGAGGAACTTAAGCAAGGACTAGGTTGCAGACAGACAGTAACTATGCAGCAGCATCATGAAAGGCTCTGACTGTCCATACTGAAACCTCAGGTCAAAGTCATCCTAAGCCTCAGATCCATTTCTTGAACAATAGCAGCAATCACCAGACTGCACTGATGAGAAGCTCACAGATCACATCCTTGCTGTATTCACACTGAGTCATTTCGAAGTGTGTGCAGCAGGGTTCATTTTAGGTAACCAACACCAAACCTATTATCACGAGTTTTATGTATTGCATTATTTTAGGAACATAAATAAGCCTTTTCAGCTGGTATCTGCAGGTGAACAAACACTTTTTCTAAAAGATTATGCGTCAAAGTGTTTATGCAAACGTCAGCCATGTTTTCAATGCACTTAATTTTGTTTTTTTGGTTCTTTGTCAGCTAGTTTGCCTTTATTAACCCAGCAATGTCTAACAGTTCATTTGGGCTTCCAGCTCAAAAGCAACAGGGGCTGGATCTGGTACCATAAGTTATAACTACCTAGGGATTTTTTTTTCCTATTTTGTCTCTCCTGCCATTTCATCCTGTCATTGCAGCAACAGTCCTTGACCTCCTTCTGGAATCCTACAATTGTGAGGCCTAAATCCAGGCAGTGGTTTTTGCCGTGCATGGTAGCTGAGAGTCAACCCATGGCCGTCAACGCTGCCCCCACACAACAGCCTAAGCCCCGGACAATGTGGGGAATGGAGAATCCGACTGGGAGATCGAACCCAAATTCCTGCACATGACAATGTAACCAACACTAGGTTGATTTTCTTACAATAGGGCTCACAACAGTGACTGCTCAAAGCTATACAGAGATTAGCCGTAATTTTCAGGTTTATAATGTCATACTATTGCTTTGGCAACTAGATAAAAGCACTGCTATGACATCTAAAACTCATTGCAATTCAGAAAAGATAGAAAAGATTATAACCACCCTTCGAAGTTGCAGTTGTATGATATATATAAGGCTTGGTGCTGACTGAAAAAGATTGTATATATCCAGTTTAATAAAACAGATAAAATATAAAAGTTACGATGGACCAAAGAATCTGAACAAGTTGGAAATTGCACAAAGCATATTCCATATACAGAGTGCAATTATAATAAATTCCACATAGTTAGCGCATGTTATTCTGAGCATATTTTACGTCTATTTTATAAAGACAAGCCTGCACATACTTGACTTTATAACAGAAGCGTAAGTGGTTGAAAACACACATTAAATCTAGGAGTGATCATTTACGTTAGCCCTATGGCTGGCATAAATACCTGCGCCTAGATTTTCAAGAACGCATGTAAAGTAAAGCATTTTATAATTTATGTGCGTACTTATGCAAATCGCTCATGCTTCCAAAACTCCGCCCATGCAAATGCCAATAGTGAAAATAGATGCTAATGGCCCAATATACACGCTTATGGAACAGCAGCCGGCTTAAGTACGCAGTAAAGGCCCATTGATGCACATAAATCACTACGGTGCCATGATTTATGTGCGGTGATGGCATGTAATCTCATGAGGAACTGCCATGAGCCATTTGTAAACAGAAGCTGAGAGGAAAAACTTCCTTCCCGCTCAGCAAAAGCTCTGCGCCAAACCAAAAAGGCCACGGCTGCTGCACAACCCCCAACTCCCCGGTGGCACCAATCTGCCACCACAGTCAGCACAGCTCTCTGCTGTAGCCCGACACTCTACTGATGCGCGCCACACACCAACTCCCCCAGCAAGAAAACACTGCACTCCCTCTCTCTCAAGTCCAACGGTCATCCTGAGAGACTCCCTCAGGAGCCAGGCTTTCACCAGGGACCCCCTCACCAGTGTCCTAAGGGAATGCTGCTCCTCTTTTGTGTTGTTTTAAATAAACCACAAAGAGCTCAAGCCACCGCAAACAGCAAATCTCAGAATGAAAGTCACGGCTGAGGAACAAGGAAGGAGAAAGAGAAGGAGGGAGGCAAGAGCGGGGTACAGCCTCATAGCTATACTCACCCCTGCTGGCAACGGCTCCACTGGACCGCTGCCACACCATGATGCACCAAGTCTCAATGCCTGAAGGCCAAAGCTGGGGCCCCTAGAGCGAATATCCACCTGCTCCATCGGGACAAAGGTCCAAAGACTGATTCCTGAGAGTTCCCTTGGGCCAGGAACTTGACCACTGGGCTAGCCTGTGTCCTAGGGAGTCAGGCCTACCAAGAACAAAGTATCCTGCTGCACCTGTCCACTGCACCATCTGCTGGAGGCAAAGAAATACAGACAAGCTGCAGAGCTGCACTGCTCATTATACCGGCGATGACATCACTGAAATTTGTGGTTCTCTACCTCTATCGGCTGGATGGGGAGCATCTAGGACTTCTCGAATAACTCACTTACCTAGCAGGTCTAGTAGGATAAAGAAGCATGTTTCACATGCGGAAAATGTCTCTTATAAAACTGCACGGGTGCACACACATTTAAGCATATGTGCTGACAAGAGCGCTACAGTATACTTTTACATAATCCGTACAGGGGCATTTTGTGCGGAGCTGATGTAGAATCCGCAGGGAGTCACTGTCCCTTATCCACTACTACTCGGCAGTACACATAAGCATGTCCCTGTACATAGCAGTTATTACGAAAGCTATACATTTCAGTCACTTGGCTTCACAGTAACTAATTTGTAACTAAGAAAATGAAATACACATGTGAATCACTAAGAGCCAGCCCAGCAGGGATCAGGTACAGCAACACTGGAGGGGTGGGTATGTGGTGGGAAGGCATACAGGACACGCCTCAGGGGATTATTTCCAGGCCCTCTGTCTGAATCTATGTTTTGTGCATGTGTGACTCCCTGCATGTATTCTTCTTCTGCGTTTTGTGTGTATGTGTGGTGGCTGTGTGTGTGTGTGTCTGTGGCTGGAAGAATTTAAAAGAGGAGAGAAGTGGTTTGAAAGGAGCAAATTTCCTAACCGCCACGTTTCAGAGTATCAAAGTTTCTATGCGGCAGATAGTGAAACTGCTTTTTCCATAGGTATGAATTAGGTCAATTTTTGGGGACCCTAATTTCTGGAACCCCCATTCTGATCTGGCCCACAAACTTAATCTGACTTTCAGCATTTTTTCCCCACGCCAAACTTGGTTCCCATTCTATGAAATTTTTACCCCAGGCAGGCCGATAAGACAGTCAGTCAGATACAGACATTCTCAACCTCTTATAGCTAATTTCTTTGCAATATCTGTTTCAATGGAAAGAATAATAAATTAAAAAAAAAAGAAAGATGGGCGATAATATCTCAGGGGAGAAGTGAGAAAAGTAAGTTATTTCTCCTCCTTTGACAAGAAACAGAAAGTCCTTAGGAGGGGTCATCAAGTGCTAGAGTTTTGTAACGAGGGGGAAGGGGCCACGGCACAAGCATGTTACAAGAGCTTTCGTGTTTTTTCAAATCTTTGTATCTACAAATCACTGCAAAAATGCATTGTGCACAAAAGCTGCAAGAAGATTTTATATTTATTTGGGAAATAGTTCCATTCAGTCATTAAAAATATGAGTGGCCAGGGTCAGCCAAATGGCCCAGCGACAAACGCAGCACACTGTCAAGTGAAGGGTCAAGATCTGGTTCCCAAGCTGGGTTTCTGCTCTTTAAACCAGCTGACAGCCGACTGAGGATACTCTGAAAGTGGCATTTTCACAGCCCCGTTGAGGTAGGGTGGGGGTGGGGGAGCCTGTCATCACATAACAGTGACAACTAGTGGTGGGTTCTGGAACTTCCTCTGACAGAATGTTCTCATAGGATAGTGATATTAAGCATTCATCTTCTATCAGGCAACTGCACCACAAAGTTGTGCAAGGCTCCTACTTCTCTCCCTCTTGCTTTTCAATATTTATTTTCAAATTAAATTTCCTAAAATTGAATAGAGGAGTTGATAACTCAGCTACTAACTCAGAGCCTCTTAAGTTTCAGTTGGTTGGGATTCATTAAAAACCAACGATCGTTTTTTAAACAACTCACAAACCAGCTGGGTGCAGAGTGCAAATTCTTCCATGCAGGAGACGTGCGACGTCTGAGCTACTAACTCAACTGGAGTCAAATCAGAAGCAGTAGAAAAACTAAAGAACTGCCAGGATAACTCAGTGGGCTAGCTGTTAGCTAATAAATTACACCTCAATCCACAAGAGACGGAAGTCCTATGGGTGAGGAAGGTCTCTCTGTTCTTCACTAAGGTTAAATGGAGACTCTAACTGAGCTCTTCAGTGTGGATACTGGGGGTCTATACCAGTGAACAAGGAGGCTACTGTGGCTGCCTCTCTGATATATTTAAAACACCTTCAAAGGACTTCCGGTGGCATGGTGAGCTGAGAGGACGTGTTCGTCTCGGCTCCGGAGCCCGCTCCCTCCCCCCTGCCGTTATTTTGAGCTCGTTTAGTTTCTTTCACTGTAATAGTGGGGGAGCAGTTCCGTGGAGGACCGAAGCGTCTCTTTCCTAATACCTACTAACTGGAGCCCGCTGTATGGCCACAAGAATCCCCCGCCGGACCAGAACACGCGTTGGGGAGGACAAGATGGCGGAAGGCAGGCTGGAGCCCTCGGGTCCGTTGGATACCCCAGCGCTAGTGGCTGAAGTGTCAAGAGCGGTGGTGGGTGCTCTGGAACAAAGACTGGGAGGCTTGTCCAGCCAAATGCAAGAGGTGGCCCAAGCTGTCTCTGATTTCAACAAGAGAGTTGAACTAGCCGAAAATCGCATCGGGTCTTTAGAGGACCAGCACATGCAGGACGTCGCAAAGATTAAAAATCTGGAGGAAACACTGGCGCAACATCGGGACAAGCTGGAGGACCTTGAGAACCGAAGTCGAAGAAATAACTTGCGGTTCATTGGGGTCGCGGAATCTGTTCCTGATAGAGAGCTGCGGCGCCATCTGGAACAGTGGATCATTGATAATCTATCCCTGCCTGAGGAGGTAGGAAGGGTCGTGCTGGAGAGGGCGCACCGTCTGGGGCCCTCCAGGGCTGATGACCGGCGACCGCGAGCAGTGATTGCCCAGTTTCTCAACTCCTCGCACAAGGAGGAAGTGCTACGGGCATCGCGGCAACTGAGGCGGACCGGAGCCTCCAACAACCCACTACTTATCTTTCAAGATTACTCCGCTGGTGTTTCACTGCAACGCAGGGCCTATAGAGACCTCTGTAGCAAACTCATTGAACGGGGTGTTCGATTTACGCTCGCCTATCCGGCGACCCTCAGGATTTATGGTGCCAGTGGGAGTCGAGTGTTCTCCTCCCCGGAAGAAGCCCGTGACTATTGCAACAGTTTGGGCTAGAATCCTACCGTCGGCATGTTGCTGTACCTTCGGGAATGGTCTTGATGCTTTTTGCCTCCCTTGGTTTGGCCGGGTCTGGCCATGCGCCCAGATAACTCAGCCGAGGAGCGCCGGCGGGTGAACCGGAGATATATTATGCAGAGACTTCAGCCGGACCTACCCTGACATTTAGAACGATGCCTCACCATGTGGGCACATACAGCGGTTCCTCGACACCCAATGAGAGAGTATGCGAATAAGATGTGGTGGTGGAGAGGATTCTCATCACCTGAGTAACTGTGTATCTCTGTTTGTTACTATTTTATATGTTGCTGTTTGAGTTACTTTTTGCTTGTATTGTACTCTTCAAATGTTATTTTGTTTCTTGTTTCTTAATACCAGGGGTGACTTGATATTAGACACCTTTGTAAAGGTTCCGGTTATTTGGAGGGCTGTGAATACGGTATGCAGGGATTGGGGTGGGGGAAGGGCTCTGATCTGATATGCGGCGGGGCGGGGAGGATGAGGGGCACTTTGAAATTTGGGGTCTGGGGAGTGCGGGCCATTGGGCGTGAGGATCGGTGGGGCAGCGCCCCTGTTAAACGGGGGGGTGAATGGTGGCGGGGTCGCTGCCCTCCCGATGTGCACAGCTACCTGCTTTCGTTATGGAGGTGTAGATGCTAGGCGCACGTGGGCCTTGTAGGGGGAGCGTTGATAGTTATACTGGATGCTCTGCGGCGAAGTGTTTTAAATATGTTACTGTATGTTTTATCGCCCTGGAAGCGTGTGCAGTGGGGGTGCAGTTTGGCACGAGTTTGATGGGCCACATGTACTTACTCCGGAGATGGGTGGCTCTCTGAGATGGAGGACGGGTCTCAGGGAGTCCCCGGGGCGTTGCATACTTTTCCAATCAACTGATGTGCCCGGGGGGGGGTGTTGGGCAGTGTTGGGAGGGTGGCCAAACACCCACAATAGCCACAATAGCCAGCAGTGAGCAGAGTTGTTTTACCTTGTATTGGCCCCCCCCTCTTTTTCTGCACCTTATAAATTTGAGGGTTGGGGGGTCCATGCTTGGTTTGGAGGAGGTGGGTGCAATGTGCTAGTGGGGCTGCTGTCCCCCCGATTGATTTATTTGTAAATCACGTCAGCCTATGGGTGCACGGACGTTTAGTGCTTGTTGCTACAATTGGGGAGATGCGGGTGGGAACTTCCGGTGCTCTGAGGCCCTATGCTTTGATCATGATAGTACATAATTACTAAACGGTCTTTTTGCAGTAGAAGACAGTGAACCGCGGGATTGAGGGACCCACCCACCACGCCCAGTAGGGTGGGTGAATCCTTATGCTGGGGCGTTATACCATTTACTTTAGTGAAAAGTTTGGAAGGTAGAGCAAGTAGGGGCGGAGCTGGGAGGGGGGGGTTAATATAAGAAGGGCAGCCCTTCGCTGTACGGGCTTCTCTCATGTCTCCCCGGGACTGTGGGGGCTGAATAGGCCGTGGTCGCATCCTGGGAGAGGATAGTTCCTCCCAGTGGGGACACCTCTAGATATGCCTTGGCCGCATCTACCCTACAGCCTCGTGGGACGGGGAGGAGGTGGTGGATGTGAGAGCGTAGAGCGATGAAGCATAATGTGGAGGATGGGGAGGGGCGGGGGGGCCTACATGCCACAGAAGTCAAGGTGGGGCCAGCTCAAGCTGGTGTAGGGTGGGAAGAGGTGAGGGGGGGAGTGGGGGAGGGGGGGCCAAAAGTAAAAATTAGGACACAAGGTATGTCTGGAAGGGAGGGGGGGATTAAGTTGACTGACTGGACTGGGAGTGGGTATGGGAGACTAGTGTGCATTGGGTGGTGGGAGTGGAGTTTTTGGGCTTTTAGCAAAGTGGGGTTTGGAGCAATATGGGAGGGGGCTCTGGGCTGGGGGGGCCCCTACTCTGGTGTGCATGTGACGGCCGAGTTTTGGCTCTTTGGCTATCTGAATGATTATGGATAAAACCACACGAGTGATCTCTTGGAATGTCTGTGGACTGGGCTCTCCGGTAAAACGGTCCAAAGTTCTACAGTATTTGAGGCATCATCATGCAGATATTGCTTTGCTGCAGGAGACACATCAATTGGTAGTGGAATATCAGAAACTGGGACCAGGTTTTAAGGCTCAAGTCTATGGGGCCCCTGCGGTTGGGAAGAAACGGGGAGTGGTGATCCTTGTTGCCAAGTCTCTTTCTTGGGAAGAAGAAAAGGTGGTCTCAGACCCTTAGGGCCGTTACGTTGGTCTATGGGGGAGTTTGGCTGGGAGGAAGGTGTTTCTCTGCTCGGTCTATGGCCCTAACATCTACGACGCTTGTTTTTTTCAGGACCTCTCCAAACTGTTGGATGAAGCTAGTGGGTATCAGGTGATTTTAGGCGGTGATTTTAATGTTGCTATGGACAGTGGTCTTGATCAGTCCGGCCCCCTGGGAAGCGGGAGCTCTCGGGCATGTCGTAAGCTACGGGGCTTGTGCGAAGCGTACAATCTCCTCGACATTTGGCGGGTGTTGCATCCTGGAGACCGCGACTACACACACTTGTCCCGGGCACACGGCACCTGGTCTCGGATAGATTTTTTTCTTGTGACGGAATCGCTTTTTAGCTGGGTCTCCAAGGCGAACATTGGCCCCTTAGTTATCTCGGATCACGCCATGGTTGTTTTGGACCTGCGGGGGAGCTGCTCTCCTTCAAGCAAGATCTGGCGCTATCCCCTGGAACTTTGCGGTGATACGCGGTTTGAAACCTTTCTTCGGGACCGCTGGAAGGAGTATGAACTCTTAAATGCATCGCCGGATATTTCTCCTGCGACCTTTTGGGAAGCCGGTAAGGCGGTACTCAGGGGGGATATTATTAGTTATCAAAGCCATCGGCGTCGGCAGCTGAACCGGCGGATCCTCTTGTTGGAGAAGGAGCTGGGTCAGATGCGCCGGGTGGCGGCGGGATCCCGAACAGGGGTGCATACGCGTAGGCTCAGGGAAGTACAGACGGAGTTGGAGACGCTTCTTCACCAACGTGTACAGAAATCGATGCTGTACTACCGGTATAAGCTTTACAAGTTTGGAAACAAGGCTGGCAAGCTGATGTCCTCTCTGTTGCGACCGACGGGCGGCTCCCGTCAGATAGGGGCCATCAGGCAGTCTGATGGAACCATCACACGTGACTCCGCCACTATTGAGAGGGTTTTTACTGACTTCTTTAGGGAGCTGTATGCCGGAGAGGAGGCTGAAGCCGAGGTGGGGCGTTCCTTCCTTGCGGGCTGTGGGCTTCCTAAACTGGAGGCGGAACACTTGGAGGCCCTCAATAAGCCCCTGTCCGGCCAGGAGGTCCAAGTAGCCATCCGGCATCTGAAGAATGGGCGAGCCCCGGGTGTCGATGGATTCCGGAGCGAATTTTACAAAACTCTGAACGATGCAGTTGTCGCTCCTCTCATAGGGTATTTTGAGGATCTCGTGAGCCGTGGAAGATTTCCATTTGAACCCAATAAAGCCTTGATCACTATTCTGCCCAAGCCAGGGAGGGACCCTCTTCTACCGGGATCTTACCGCCCTATCTCTTTACTCAATGTCGATATCAAGCTTTTGGCTAAGATCATGGCGGATCGACTAGCGCACTTTCTACCCTCCTTTATACACCGGGACCAAGCGGGGTTTGTTCGGGGGCGCCAGGTTGCCTATAACTTACAGCGGATCCTATTGTCCATCGGCGCCGGGAGGTTGGCCGGGGAGACCTTGTTGCTCATTAGTTTCGACGCCGAAAAAGCGTTCGATCGCGTAAGTTGGGGCTTTATGCATCAGACCTTGGCGATGATGGGCTTTGTAGGCTTTTTCGTGGACGTGGTCAAATTGTTATACGCGGACCCCTTAGGGGCAATCATGGTTAATGGAGTCATGTCCCCCGAATTCGCTATTCAAAAGGGGACCCGTCAGGGCTGCCCGTTGTCGCCACTTCTTTTCGTACTCACACTAGAGCCCCTTCTCCTTCGTATTCGGGCTTCCTCTCAGTTTCGGGGCATTCGGCTGGGCCACGCCGAATTTCGAGTAGCCGCTTTTGCCGATGACTTGCTCGTGCATCTGGGGGACCCACGGACCGGGCTGCCCAATTTGCTGCATCTTATCAAGGAGTATGGTAAATCATCTGGGTTCCGACTGAATCTAGATAAGTCGGAAGCGCTGTATTTGGCCCCTGAAGGACAATCGGGTTGGCAGGACCCGTTTCCCCTACGCTGGGCGACGGGCCACTTTAAGTATCTGGGTATTTATTTACCGGCGCGCCTAGAAGATCTCTATCAGCTGAATGTTAATAAAATTCTAGGTGAGGTGTCGGCATGTGTCGACCGTTGGCGAGATTTACCGTTGTCACTGGGGGGCAGGGTAGCCCTGTGTAAGATGGCGCTTTTCCCCAAGATCCTTTATCCGCTCCAGATTCTCCCGCTAGCTCTCCGCCGCGCGGATCTGCGACAACTGGACCGTTTCTTCAATCGGTTTCTGTGGCGGGGCCGCAGACCTAGAGTTCGCTTGGCTATATTACAAAAGCCTTGGGCTCTGGGGGGAATGGGATTCCCCGATATTTGGAGGTACAATATGGCCTGTTTATTAAGATATGTTCGGGATTGGCTGTGGGATCTAACAGAGTGGACCCCGAAGGAGTTATTTGAGGCTGTTTTAGCGCCTCTCCATCCCCGATACCTACTCCATGCTCGAACACTTCGAGAGGTACCGTTGAGTCTCCGGGGTCTTTTCTTAGTCCCCTTTCGGAAGGCGTGGCAGTTTTTCTGTGCGTTGCGCCGGATCTCGGCGAGTCATACCCCCTATCTCCCTATTCGGGGTAATGCTGACTTCGCGGCAGGTATCGGGCGGTCTCGATTCCAGTTCTGGGAGGATCTCGGCTTGGTGAATCTGGAGCATGTGCTGACCCCCAGGGGCGAACTGGTGGCCTTTGCCGAGCTCCGCCGGCAATTCTCCTTGGGGCCCTGGGGACATATTCCAATACACGCAGCTTCGGAGTTATCTCAGCACAATACCGGACGGGGCATTACAGGGGGAAGTATGCTCGGAACTTGAATTGACTCTTTTGGGGGGGGGACAATGGGAACCCGGGTGTCCGTACTTTATAAAATGCTATGGGAGGGGCTGTCGCCCATTGATGTTGGCGTCCTGGCGGCGGCCTGGACGGCGGATCTCGGCGAAGAGATAGACGCAGAGCTCCTTCTGGGGGGGCTGGCGGCTATCCCCACTGTAAGTACATTGGTCCTGCACCGAGACACTCAATATCGCATTCTGCGTCGTCTCTATTTTGCCCCTGTCAGGGCGTGGAGAGCAGGGTTTGCTACAAGTCCCTGTTGTTCTCGGTGTGGTGCCGATAGGGCGACGTTAGGTCACATGTTTTGGCACTGCCCCAAGGTTCAGTGATTCTGGGAGCGGGTGACAGTGTATCTCCTCCGGTGTGTACCACATTTGGAACCCCTAACTGCTCGTCAACTTGTGTTGGACCTGTGGGAAAACGCGTGGGGGCCTTCCCTGGGTGGTTGGACGTTGCGTTGGTTGCGTCTGGTCCTGATGTCTGCCCGAATGACAGTGTTGCAGCAATGACTAGACGTAAGGGGCCCGATTATTGGGATTTGGAGGGTCCGATTACATAAACTCCTGATTATGGAACGACTCTCGGCGGCTGGGAACGAGCGTCGATGGGCCCGCTTTCTTCAGGGGTGGGGACCCCACCTCCAATTGTTGCCAGCTGGGGTCCGTCGCCGCATCCAAGGGGGCTCCTGAAGCAGCAGACTTATATGGGAGATATCATAGTTGACCTCTTACTTGCCGCCGGCGTCGTGATAAAATGGGGATCAAGGGGGCGGACCTACTATACGGGGGCAAACGTTTCATAGGCTTGTCCGGAGTCCCTCTGGGCCCAGTATAGTAGTTAGAAGTTAAGGAACTCTAGTTGGTCATAGGTTTCTCCCTCTTCATATTGATATGACTTGGGTGGGAAGGGGGGCGGGAAGGAGGGGGGGTGGGGGGGTTCTGGTTACATGATTTCTACCCTACCACCACTCACCGGCCTCTAGTTTGGGGACAGGTCTGGGAGAAGACACACCTCGGACCTGTTTGAGGTAGAATAGCCCGGTGATGGAGGAGGGGGGTGGCATTTGGGGCTTGCATAGTGAGAAGTGGGGGGACCAAGGGGGGGTCTCTGGGGTTCCCGGGGGGGGGTACCCTGGCAACTCAAGGGGGGGGGGTTGTAATTGGAGATAGGTTAGGGGGGGTACACTTGTGGTGGTTATCAATTGCTGTTCTGTAGAACTGGTGTGGTGGGGATCCCCTCTACAATCTAGTTCTGGGGTCACCAACCTCCAGAGGGCCGCGGGCCGCACAGCCGACTACCGGGAGCCTCGCGGGCCGCACCCCCCTTCTCCCCGCCCCTGCGAAAAAAAACAACAAACGCAAAATTATGAAAACAATGGCTGATCACCTTTATTGAATTTAATGAGATGGCTGATGATTCATGCTAGCAGACAAACGCTTAAAGTCCGGCTTCACAGATGACACTGACAGGAGAAGGGACGCTTGTAGGTGGTCGTCGGTGAGCTGCGAGCGCGTGGATACAATGGTGGGAATCCTTGGCGGGCCGCACATAATGTTAACCGGGGTAGAGCCTTGCGGGCCGCACGAAGGGACCTCGTGGGCCGCAGGTTGGTGACCCCTGATCTAGTTACTTCTTCTTATTTACAGGGGCGTATTTTACCTAATGGGGTGGTACACAAGTACGAAAAAAAGGGGGGGGTTATAGTACTCGCCTTAACGTATTCACTAAGGTCGTGGTCTCCCCAATAATTCTATGTATATTTGCTTATTTATTTGTCTATTAGTGGGAGGGGGAGGCTACGGTCACCGATGTTTATTGATGTCCCAGAAGGATTACTAGTGCCTGAATGAGGCTGGTTCTCTCCTTTTTTAACCCGGGGTAAATATTTCTATCTTTCTGGGAAGTTCATATTACTGATCCTCCCTTTAATGGAATGTACTGTACTGAACATATACTCTTATTGTGTGAGATATTCTGGTTCCCTCTGTATCATTGGGTTTCGTTGTATGTATTGTTTCCTTTGTTACAAGAATAAAAAGATTCAAACATAAAAACACCTTCAAAGTTTAAAAAAAAAAATAGTTATTTTGCTCAGCTCCTTCCTGTACGTCTCATTTTGTAAAATCTGACACACATATAAGTGTTCGTGCTTAACTGTGTAGGATGTAAAATTGGTTGTAAAATTTTGACGTTCAAAACCCTGAGCAATGTTGCTCTTATTTTGAATGTATTCCTTTGTAAAACTGATCTTCCTGAAATGTACACGTGTTCCTTTTGACATCCTTCGACATATTTTATAAAAGGCTATGGGGTCATTCTGACCTGCAAATAGCAAGGGATGTTTGTCCGGGTTGGATTTCCAACCCCCGCTATTTGCAGGGACCGTATTCTGCAGCTATAGCTCCCTGTACGCACAGCACCTTTGAGCAGGGAGCTCTGGACAGGGACAGGGCGGCAGCTAGCTGGAGCAACGGCAGAGCGGGAACGGGCCGCAGCATCCAGATATACACGGCCTATTCTGGTCACAGCCCTGTACATCCACAGGCGGCAGTGTAGTTGTGAGACCTATTCCACCTCGGAGGTGGAATAAGTACTGTGAGCATCAGCGATCAGGGCATGAAGAGCCCCCAAAGTCACGGCGGAGCTGCAGGTAAGCCCCCGCCACCTGATCTCGGCCCTGGCGGCCCCCACCAAGAATTAGGCAGCAGAGAAAGAAGCTCAGGACCGCTGTCGGGCCTTGCTTGCTCCTGCTGCACGTCCCAGTGCAATGGTGACGGGACACCATGGCACCAGCACTCCAGCAAGAGCAATGTGTGGTGGAGGCAGGCAGGCACTTGGACGGGGGGACCGGGGCAGAATACAGTGCACGCTGGCCCTTCCACGTGCCATGATTCTGCAACCACAGGAATGTACACTCCTGCGGTTGCAGAATCTGGTGCAACTTGGCCGCGTACATTTTCTGCATGTCCAGACGACCCGGATGTGCAGACTGCAGAATTGGCCTCCATGTGTTCAGTCAGCCTTTTGTAAAATACTTTAATACCAACTTGGATGTCCCAATTCCTATCTAGACACTCTGGAAAATCAGCCTTCACACCTGTTCTGCATAAAAGAATTTGCACTGGAACCCAGCTCTCTTGCAAGTTCAGTTTATAAATTGGTCATTGTTTTTAATGGTTGCCGACCCACTACATTTAAAAGATTGCCTCCAATTATATACTTTCACCAGACAACTTAGATCCTCAGGAAATGTTGCTACAAATCCCACCCCAGCACAAGTTAGGCAGAAAGGAACCTGTACGAAAGCTTTTTTCTTGTGTGGCTTCCAGGCTTTGAAACATACTTGACTGAAATTTTGAAAGGCTGTAAAGACCTATGGCCCGATAATGAATTAAGACGGCTAGGTGCGAATACAGAGCCTAGCTGTCGCCGTCGTCCTCTAACTCCATTGCACTGCTGCCCGGTTGGTTTCTACAGGTAAAGTTAGGCCAGCTTTTGCAGCGCTTCTTTTACCCGTAGACGCTAACCAGGTAGTAGTACAATATCACCACTAACCAGTTAGCCTCTGTCACCGCCCACATTACACCCCAGAAAGCCCATGACACGCCTCGATGCTAAGCCAAGTGAGCAGCACTTACACGGTTTACAAGGCTGTAAACCATGTGATTGCCTTTTGAATATCAGGCCCCTATTTTTTCACATCAGCTTTTTATAGTCAGCTGATATTATGATGGATATATTTTGAATACTATGTCACTGTTTTAATTGCTATTTGAGGTTCTTGATATTATGATGCTGAATATTCTGGGTTTATTGCATTATTATCAGTTATTTTAATTTTCATTGTTGCCTGGCCTGTTGTTCTGATTCTGCTCATTATCATTATTTTTTTTTGTTTTATGGACTTGTGTGTCTCATTTTTATTAGTGGTATCTGATTTAAAGATATCATATGGCAGGGGTTGACAAAGCCCAGGTCTCAGGTCACCATGACCACCAGAAATCTATACCTGGCGCCTGGGGTTTGCTCTCTCCCTAACCCCCCCTCCAGATTGCAGGCAGAAAACCCTTCCTGTTTTTCCCACAGGAGATCGGATGTGCGGACAAAACAGCAGCAATCTTTGCCACGACTGCAGCAAAGATTCCTCGTGTTCTGCTTGCGGGAGATCTTTGCTGCAATTGGGGCTTAGAAGAGGCAAAGATCATTTCCTTGGAGGTCAGAGACTTTAGAAAAAAAAAAGTAAGACAGGAGAGAAGCAGTAAAAATTTAAACAGGCAGTACCTTTACAAAAAAAAAAAAAAGGATAGAGAAAATAGAGGGCAGGGGTGAGAGTGCTGGGCTGAGGGAGAAAGGTAGAGAGTCCAGATGGGGAACAGAGAGTTGGAGGGGTTGAAGTGGGAAGGGAAGAGTGCAAAATGGAGGTTAAAGGGGTGAATGCATAGGGATAAAAATTACAATCTGTATATGCCAAAGGGTGCATCCTCCCCTCCAGACCATACATGCACCCTCCCTTGCATGACAGAAACACACAGAGGCACCATACACACATTCACACACATATATACCTCATCTCCACACCACACATGACATATACACACGAGCAACCCACTTCTGCACCACACACAGAAGCTCCCCAGCTATGCAGCACAAACACATGCACCACAACTCTGAACCCCACCCACACATCCCACCTACAGACAGGCACATCACCGCTGCATCACACGGCCACAGAAACACTCGCTATCTGAAGCTATAACTATTGCTAGCTAAAGATTACGCATGGTGCAGGAAATCTGGGACTGCTCTCACAAGAACATGAGACCCGCGCAAGAGAACACGGAGGGGGTGGAGGGGGGATGAGGAGGTCACAAGCACTGGCTCCTAAATTTTTTGCCTGGCTCCTAAACCCGCACAAAATTTGTCAAGGCCCGACATATGTTGCATTACTCATCTGCAATCCCTTCTAAAGTATACTATTGAAAAGACTGGAAGGCAAATTAAATTAAAGGTGCCTGGCTGAGGGCTCTTGCTGCAATAAGTGGACTAAGCAAGGTCGAAGGGGGAAATAATACATAATATGTTGGAGGAGAAATCCCAGGTACATGTGTCATAGCCCAACAGAGGTCATTTCCAAGTGAGGAAGCTGCAGGGCCAAGTGGGGAAAGCATGTGGAGTACGGCTTATGGAATTCTTCTAACCCCTATGTTGTGCGAGTATGTATGTGTGTCAGTAGCAATTCCCTAGCTACTAAATCTCAGTGTATCAATGTTTCTATGCTGCAGAAGCTGGAACTGTATCTGCCATAGAAATGCAGCAGACCTTTTTTGGGAGAAGCTTATTTCTCTGAAAAATAAAATGAACAGCCTTGGAAATGGCAAACTAAAATGGTACCTGGAATATGTACTATTAACTACAAATTATCCTACTGGGGATATTTTAGCAGTCGCAAGTTAGAAAGGAAGCGACATCATTTGCTTAACAAGTTGCCCACCGATTAATCAGTATTTCACAAGCAAACAGCTACAAGGTCTAAAAGCATCAAACTGTGAGGAATGTAAAACCATCATTCTCTCAAGCTATTCAACGTAACTGTCGGAAAAGCACAGCATACTTTGTTTACACAGTGCTCAGAAATGAATCTGAAGCATGCACAGTCCAATCAAAATATATGCAAACACTGGGGTAGTTATAAAAACCACAATGCTAAGAAACAAACAGGACAGCATACTAAAGTTGGTAAACAATAACCATAATTTGGAATCTCCTTCAAGCAATGCTGGCTAACCTGCACCACTCCTCACTGTGATTCCTTTCATCCTTTGAACAAAATGAAACCAAAGCTTACATTTTCAGCACGAAAGAGTACAGAATTAAAAGGGCCCAATGGCTTGGCCATAGTACTGCATGCTGAAGCATTGGAAATTAGGGTTTCAATCTGTATTCCAACTGGCTCACCTTGAAAGTGACACGCTTGAGTGTCAAGGAGGAAAGTTGGGAAGGCAGGAGTCTATTGGGGAAACTGCTAGGTCCTTGTGACCTAGACTGGCCACTGTTGGAAACAGGATACTGGGCTTGATGGACCTTGGTCTGACCCAGTACGGCATATCTTATGTTCTACTGTGCTGACCTATGACAGCACAAGAGGAATGCTTACGGCCTCAGAAGAGCAATCCCACTCCTGTGTCACTGGGCACACAATCCCTTGGAAGGAACCCTACAAAAAGAGTAAAATATGGGGAGGGAAGATTGGAGGGGACGATTTGAAAGTTGTGCTGAAATTCTACTCCCAGATTATAGAATTGCACAATGTGAGTAGATATCGACAGCACAAAACCACCACCAATAACAACTTGAAAAGTGTATACCAACAGTATGACACAATGACACATTCCACCTATTTCCAAAATGTGGTGGATTCATATTGGTATCTCATAGGAAGTGTTGGGAGGTACACACATGCGTCTGTCTGTGTCATGCGTATCAGTGGCTAGGTGGCTTCATGTATGGGTATGTCAGTCACGGGGAGTGTCATGGTGTGTGTGTCTGTGTTGAGGGCTGCATGCATGTGTGTGTGTGCGTGCGTGTGTGTTATGGGACTGTCAGGGGCTTCATGCGTGTGTGTGTGCGTGTGTGTTTGTCTTATGGGGAGTGTCGCTGGCTGGCTTCATGCATGTGTGTGTTTGTCAGAGGGAGTGCTGAGGGCTGAATGCATGTGTGTGTGAGTCTCTCTTTCTCATGATCCCCCTCCCAGGCTTCCTTCAGTCTCTCTTAAGCCCCCCTCCCCAAGGCTTTCCACAATCTCTCTCATAAACTCCCCCCCCCCCCAGGCTTCACCCAGTCTCTTTCTCTCATACCCCCCCTACCCCCTTCATCCAGATTCTCTTTCTCTCATACCCCCCCTACCCCCTTCACCCAGTCTCTCTTTTTCTCATACCTCCCCCTACCCCCTTCATCCAGTCTCTCTTTCACTCACCCTTTCCTGAAGCCTGAACTGCAGCATTTCTGAGAAGCTGCCGCCAGGGACACCTACTGCAATCACCTCTCTTGAATGGTGGAGTCCTGCAGTAGACGTTGTTCAGGCTGATCTACTGGTTTAAGTCTTGCAGGACCTCAAAATATGAAATCAGCTGATCTTCCTCCACCGCAGGGCTTTCCCGTTCCAAAGAGCTCATCACGGGGGGGAGCCTGAATCACAGTGTTTCAGTAGCCTCACATATAGATGTTTTTTTGTGAATGCTTATGAAGAGACAAATTTCCCTACCTCCCAAACCATCGACAATGGATGCGATGCCTTAACAAAACACGCCTGTCAAGGGTCATTATAGAACAGGCATGTAGGCAGGAAAGGCACACAGATGCCTACATTCCCTTATAAATTAGCATCCCCGAAAGCTCCCACATGAAATTGCACCTCTTCCTGCCCCTGGGAACGCCTATACGTGTATCACATAAAAGTATCACCTACTCTCATGCACGTATGAGCCGAGGCAGTTTTAAGCGCGCCTACTTAAGTGCATGAAATGCTGGTCTACATCCTTAAACCACTTTAACAATGTGTACTGTTCTGAGTCAAATATCTTACAGAATTATTGTGAAGAAATTCATATTTCATATTTGTCTTCACAAGCACTCTTAAATAGTAAAAATATGACATTACTGGGGAGTTACAATAATTTACATTTTCCTTCCTAGGGCAACACGGCCACCTCCTAAAAGTAAAGACTCTTCATGCCAGTCTCATTCTGTGACTGGAAACACTGGTCAACAAATTTTTACAAAAGCCATGTTACTGAAATAAAAATAGTCATTTCTTATCAATTTTTATATGCTGAACACGAATATGACAGTGAAATTGCAAAGTTGACTCTAGTTTTTTTGTAATCTACAAGAATTAATGTTTACATCACGAAATGCATGTCAATAGTAAATATAATAGGCCTTCGGTTAATACCTGTAAAAAACAAAGTCATAGACTACTTCTTAGATTTTTTCGCCTGTCTCTTGTACAACTGTTCGGGAGCTTCTCTGGGGAGTGTCCAGCAGTAGTCAGCCAGCATTGTAGTGGACCATTTTCCCTGGTATCTTTGCTCCATCATTGCGATATCCTGGTGAAAACATTCGCCCTGTTCATCACTAACCATACCACAGTTGTCAGGAAAGAAATCAAGATGGGAATCAAGGAAATGGATCTTTAGTGACATATTGCAGCCAAGTTTCTGATACTGCATCAGCATGTCTTCTACTAGTTCTTTGTAGTTTTCTGCCCTAACATTCCCGAGAAAGTTTGTTGACACTAGGCGAAAAGCATTCCATGCCTGTTTCGCATCACCCTGCAGCAAGTTGTTGAACCGGTCATCTTTGAAGAGCTCTCGAATCTGAGGACCCACAAAAATTCCCTCTTTAATCTTTGCTTCGCTGAGTTGAGGGAATTTTTCATGCAGGTATCGGAAAGCTGGCGAAGTGCGGTCCATGGCTTTCACGAAGTTTTTCATCAAACCTAATTTGATGTGAAGGGGTGATAGCAGGTTTTTGTGAGCCTCAACCAGATCTGGGTGCTGGATATTCTTCTCTCCAACTGTTACATTTTGTCTGCGATTCCATTCCTTCTGCAAGTAGTGCCAATCCCTTGCTCGGCTATCCCACTCGCATAAGAAACACATGTATTTTATATATCCCTGCTGCAGTCCCATTAAAAGGGAAACTACCTTCAAGTCACCACAGAGGTGCCAGCTGTACTTGTTATAGTTAATGGAAGTAAGTAGATGCTTTAAGTTATCATATGTCTCTTTCATGTGGACGGCATGCGCTACTGGAATAGATGGAAGACGGTTTCCTTTGTTCAAAAGCACAGCCTTCAAACTCAGTTTCGAAGAGTCTATAAATAGTCTCCAGCCTTGTGGGTCATGAGTGATTTTTAAGGCATTCATGAGGCTTTCAATATCGGAACAGAATACCAGATTAGTTCATATCGAAAGCGCCACCAGCAGTTGGAGCCTTTCTTCAGAAAGGAAAGTAATGTTGACATCATCTTCTAGAAGATTCCATTATTGGAGTCTTGATCCTAGCAATTCTGCCTTGTTCTTGGATAAGTCCAAATCAATCATGAACCAAGTCATTTAGTTCTTCCTGTGTTATTCTGTGTGGAGTTGATAATGCATCTCAGTGAAAATCTGGGTCACTGCATGCTGACGGATAAGGAGAAGAACAGGTCGGCTCACCCTTGTTCTCATCAGATGAAACAAGAGAATATTCTGATGGAGGTTCTGGAATAGGAAGTCCCTCACCATGTGGAACTGGTCTCAATGCAGATGGAATGCTTGGGTAGACTATGGTCGACTTCTTTTGCTTCGTTATTCCGCTGGAAAGAGGAGGAACCAAGCAGAAGTAACAGTCATTTGTGTGGTTGCTTGGCTCGCTCCACACAATGGGGACTGCAAATGGCATTGATGGTCTTTTGCAATTCAACCACTGTGAAAGCTGTGCTGTACATGTAGCGCAGCATATAGGCGGGGCCCAAGGCTTGTCTTGGTCACCAATCTTGCATCCGAAGTAAAGATGATATGCCTTCTTCAATTGAGAAGTGATACTTTTCTTCTGGTTGGCAAATGTCACTTCTCCACAAATGTAGCAGAAACTGTCAACAGTATTAACGCACTTTCGCAGCATTACTGTTCTGTATTGTACCTAAATGGCTAAAATTATATGATTAATAAAAGTTACATTAGCTTAAACTGTCTCGCACACAGTCTGAAATATTTTAAATGCTCAACCTTTCCAACTGTGTATTGTCATGCAGCAGGAGCTGATGGAAGCAAAGATGCAAGAAGCTGTTTTTCATAATATAAAAGATGTGCACGGGATGCAATTCCCACACAGAGCAGCTAGAGGGAGCAGGCGTGCTCTCACAGAGGCTAACTGGACACACCTAGCTAATCGACACCACCTGACAAGCAGCCCAGAAAGCTCAAACACAGGAGAGCTTTATAAGCAAGAGGCTGGAGACTGGAAAGGGTGTGGAGGTAGAGGTGGACCGGAGAGAAGCACCAGGAGCAAAGCCGTGCAAGAGAAATGCACCACGAGCAAGGGCCAAGAAGAAGGAAGCACCAGGAGCATTGAGCTAAGCCCTAGGAGTGAATGGGAAAGCAATGCTGAGCAAAGGAACAGTCACTTTGGGAAGCAGAGCAGTGCTGAAGGAAGAAGCCAGAAGTTAGGCTTGGAAAGAGGCCTGCACTTACCGGAGGAACCAGTGACCAGACTGAAAGGTAACAAGAGCTTTCAGGGAAAAGACTGGCATGAGGATTGTATCCCTGGAGAACTACTGGAAGGAGAAAGTTCCTGTTCTACATGCTGTTGGAAGCAAAGGTATGCTGACTCTGTTTTTAAGAGAAAAAGCTCACCTTATCAGTGCTCTTTTAAAAGCAATGCTCGTTTTACAAGAAAGGAAAGTAAACCAATTCTCAAACATCTTCACTGGCTCCCGATACAAGGCAGAATCATATTCAAAACCCTAACTCTCACATACAAGGCCATACATGGCTTATCTGCAAACTCTCTAACTGATCTCACACAAGTTTTACCTCCAACTAGAACCAGAAGAAAAATAGCGACAAACACCCTAATAATGCCGAAGGCCATAACAACCTGTAGCCAAGCAACAGCGAATAGAGCCTTCATGTTTTGCGCACCAAAACATTGGAACTCCCTACCACCCGAAATTCGTGCCATAACCGGCATAGTCCAATTCAGAAAGGCCCTCAAACATAACTTATTCATCAAATACTACCCCACATAAAGTGCATAATATTCACCACAAACTTAACAGAATCCCCTCCTTTTCCAAACATTATTGATAATATTACATAAATACTTCTCTCATGTGATCGAATTAGCAGATCAATATTCTATGTATATAGTTCAATGTATATAGTTGTACCCCCATATTATCCATGTTTATCTTATCCAAATTTATTTTCCTGTTTTATGTAATACCGAGCAGCCTGTTGTTCTGGTCTTTGGTTCTCTGTAAACCGCGCTGATTGTAAATAGCGCGGTATATAAAAAATTGAAATAAATAAATAAATAAATAAACCTACCTTGTATAACCCAGATTGTAAAAGCACAAAGGTAGGCCACGCTCACTGGCGAACCTTAGAAGAACTCTACAAACACCCAGAGAATAGCGACTGGCCAGTTCCAATAGCCAGAGAAACCCCAGATACAGAAAGGGATAACTCTGACTCAGAGCCGATGCAAGTGGAATTTGTGGAGCCTAGTCTTTTGTCTCAAGAGGAGATGGACTGTTCTCTATGCATTACAAGCAGTGTAGAATCACTGTTAGACTTGTAAATAATATATGCTTTCTCCAGAGTGTTACTTGTATGCTAAAAGGAAGAAGAGTATTGAAACGGTTGAGTTACTCTAGGAAGCCTTAATTAATCCTTGTTACAACTGTGAAGCATAACAGTTTTTTTTCTTTACCATGAGTTTGTTTCATTCCTGAACTAAAGGACATTTTCCTCTATGTTGTGACCCACCTGAATCTTTTGCGTAAAGGGAAATAAAAGTCTATGTTATCCTTCTACTCTGCATTCACAATTTACTTCTTAATAGGAGCTGAACTACTAAGACCAGGCTGCACCTGGCTCTTAAAGGAACCTCCTCTCATATAAAAATATCTTTGTGTCCAACCTACCCCTATGACAACTGGCCACCAGGGGCGGTACGCGACAGTATAGTACACTGCTGACGTCAGATGGCTTCAGCAGCCGTCTGGCAGTAGCATTGCATTGCATCAGAAAATGATGCAATCAACTCTGGATGATGTGTGCATGCTGGTATTATGCAATGTGATGCAATATTACATCATTCAAGGCTTATTTGGGATGTTGTTGATGTCCTACTGGATAAATTAACACGGTGAAACGTCAAAAATGAACTACATGCAATATTTTCAAAACGAGAGCCAATACAATTTTTTTAATGTTATATTCGTGTTCAGCTCACCAAGATACTACAGATTAGGGCCTTTTAAAGTCAGTAACGATTTCAATGTTGACCAGTGAAATCGACTGATTTTCTTTCGCATTTAATCATCCTGAGAAGGAATTTTTAATATGGAAGGTTAGTAAACAAGTCTGAGGTATGGAAACTGTACAAATTCACACTGTACACACTGAGGAGACTGGTGACTTGTGTCATCAGTTTCTAGCAGCGCAAGAAGAACTGCAGCCCAGATGTACTAATGTGAACAGCAGAACAACCCGATTCAACAGCAGACTGCGGCAGCGGCGGGCACCTTTAGATCCTGCAGTAGCAGTGTGAATAAGGCACATCACTAGAGAGTTTATAGCTTGTCAAAGATATAAACAGCCACAGCAGTGAAAAGTTTTACTAGTTTAGAGACCATCACATAGAGGTGTATGCTTACAACATAACTCATGGATGACACATTTCAGCCCTCATCCTCTTGAGGACACAGATCCTCCCACTGGATGGATGTGGCTCAAATTTGGCAGGACTTTTGACCCTTCAGCACCACACTCATCTACCAAATTTCAGCCCAATAAATGCAGCAAGATGACCCCTGATACATGCATATGGACAGAAACAAAGAGTCAACAACAGTCTCCCTTACTGATACACTGGCAAAAATAGGTGACTTGGAAAAATTTTTAAACTTGCACTAATTCAACCCATTTCTGTGTTTGTTACAATGTATATAATACAAAAGTAATTTTATAACAAGGTACCTAAACTATGAAGGCACAGATGCACCTATGATCAATCTATTTGGCAAAGGCAATGTGTGCCTATGTGACTTTACAAAATTACCGCTCGGCCTTTCGGTCCTCTGTGCACTTCTTTGTATACGGGTGGAATAGCTAATAACCTCGTTAGCATGTCATTTGAATATGTACAGCTCATGATAATGTGATTTTAATAGGTGCCGAGCTACCATTTGTGTACAAGTAATGCTCAAGCCAATCCCCTCTTCACATTGTGGCGGGGCAGAAGTATGCACGTATCTCATGCTAAATATACACAAACGGTGCACTAACATTTCTGCATTTGCCCCATGTGCATGTATGTGCCAGTAAGAATCAGTACACACAGGTGCCAAGCACATCTCTGCTCCTCCTACTTTATTTATTTAAACAGTCCCATTCACTCTCCACAGTTTACATAAAATATAAGAAACCATAAAACATCAAAATATAAAGCATTAACACACTACACAAATAAATACAGTTCATTAGCACTTACAAAAATAAGCAGCTTCTCCATCTAAAATATAATAGTCAAAGATTCCCTTACAAGCCCCTTTCCTTGAAACACCAACCTGAAATAGTATGCTTTCAGTTTCTGACAAAATTCTAACAAAATCATCTGATAACCGCAATTCGAAAGGCAAAAAGTTCCAAGCTAACGGCCCTGCGACTGATAAAATGTGTGAACTCCATGCACATGCAGAAGGGAGTTTTCCTCCCTGAGATCTCAAGGATCGGGTAGGGGCAGATGTCTCACAAGATATCGTCAAAGGGAAAGCCTACTCTCCACCTCCAAGAGCCTCTACATGCTGTGATGTGTGTATGCCAACTTCTGCATGTACGCTTTCATAAAAGCCTGTTCTCAAGTTCCTTACAAAATTTTCTCCATAAAACATATACAGATTTTATTGTTTTAGAGACTTGAATTTAGCAGCTGCCCTATGTTTTACATACAAACATATATATATATATATATACTGTTTTTGCAGTGGAGAAGCCTAGTAGTTAGTGCAACAGCCTAGTACCCAAGAGATCTAGGTTTGATTCCCGTTGGCACTCCTTGTGACCTTGGGCAAGTCACTCTACCCTCCATCACCTCAAAAGAAAAGGCTTGACAATCTACTTTTGGTCATACATTGCCAAGAAAAGCCAGGGGCTGCGGGTTAGCATTGACATGACAGCACTTAAAAAAATATATACATATATATTTATATATATGTATAATATTATAATATAATATAATATATATATGTACGTATTTTTTACATATCACTGACTGCACCCATTGCTTTCAATAACCGGATTAATCCGAGAGAAGCTAAGGCATAAAGAATAAGCCAGGAACCGAAAAGCAGGCCATGGGAACGACGAATTCACTGGGGAACAGCAGGGATCAGAGAATTACATTTAATTGAATCAAACTTTTATATCCCGCTCAAACCATAAGCTCAGAACAGCTTACAATGAAAACAAAACTAAGACACAGTACAATCTTGCAATATAAAAAAATACCCCCAAATTCATCCCTTAAGCACAAAAAAAATAGTAAAATGCAACATAAAACACTGTTTACATTGTAAATTTGGCTTGCTTTATGATTGTTGTCTAAGCAGAGTACACTGAAAGTCACCTCTAAGATAAGTTTTGGAGAACCCATCTCACCTGAACCCATCTAGTTTACTATTCATATATTTTACAAATAGACAGATTTTCAATAACTTCAAAAATCTCATGTAAACTAGCTTTTTCGCATGAACTTTCTAGTGTAAATTATTCCATAGTCCTGGCAGAAATCAATCAATCTATTTCTCACTGCCGACTGTCTAAAACCTGAGACTGCAGGAATTTTAATCTATTATGGATGCTTCGGACAGACCTGGCCACTGTACACAAATGCAATTGAGAAACTAAACAGGTTGAATGAACAGTGTCCATTCAAAATATTCAAAGACAAACATAGCAGCTTAAATTCTATCCTTGCTGCTCTGGGAAGCATGTGACGAAATCTTAGGAGCGGTATAACTCGATTGTACCTAGGACCTTTTAAACGATTTCAGCCGCTGTGTTTTGCAACAAGTGAAGTCTAGACAATGCTCTCACTGTCAGTATTATACAACTTTTATGTAATGTTTTACTAAATTTTCAGGGTCTTAGCCAATAATTCAGAATGGAGAGAACCGGGCTGAAACATCAGTCTTGCACCCTCTCAACACCATTCCTCCCAAAACAATCCTATAAAAATTCATTCTTGGACTCACACTGAAATATTAAACTTTGTTTTGTAAAAATATGCACAATGAGGGAGATGTCAATTGTTTCTGCAGGTAAAAAGTACACACCACCAGAACCCGTTGCTTTGCTTTAAATGTAGGTGCTCTTTGCTGCCTATCTCCCACCTTCCCCACCCCACCCCCAGAAGCTGGTACTCTAGGCCACTGCCTAGTTTGCCTATTAGATGGGCTATACCTGGGAGTGAAGATTCACTAGCAAGTAATACCTTGCTTGGAAAACCTTAAATACAGAGACGAGGCCAAGAAACTGCCCTCTCCAGAGTGCATGATTACAAACTAAAATTTGTTTCCCTTCAGGGCCATTTTAGGGTCTTTTCATAATAATTAGAAAAAAAAAGCAGGTGACATGAAATTTATGAACTGATAAGACACTGTAGCAAATCATTTCTGGCTAACTAATGTCTTGCACGGCTGGAATGGTTATAAGAGGAAATGAGCAGTTAAGGTTAACATGTACTTTAGTTGTGTCCTTATTGGCCAATCAACCACTAGCACCAAATCTGTTCACAAACTGAACTCAATAAGTCACTACACACAGAGCCAGTGAAACCTTGGTCTATGATGAAATCCTACTTCAAATATGTAGCTTTTTGACCTATCAAATGCCATTTTCCCATCTTGTATTTTAACACTGGCTAATCTGCAGAAAATTAATTAGCACTTAGGTACGGTACATTCAACCACTGCACCAAATGGAAATCTGGATTAGTTTGTGACAAGAAGGTGTTATCTATGCAGGTTCTCCTTTCAAAGCCACTCATTAGAAATTAATGCCATAAAATCACTACTGTTGCCAAGTGGGGGAAATAAAAACAGATGGAAAGTAGGGCGCTTTCCAGCTCAACTGTTTAATGAATAACTAGACCAGAATGAGCTGAGCCATTAAATCTAATAAATATTTACTTTTTCCACAGTACAGTGCTCAGAGGACATGAAGCTGAGCAAGTTCCTCTGTGGCACTGGAACAGTGCTTTAGTATTTGGGACAACGGAGCTGAGAACAGGCCCTGGTTCACTTCCCACCCTCCCACCCCCTGTGTCTACTATTTATTGTGTGGTCCATCAAGTAGTGTCAGCTACCTGTGCCCAGAGATATGACTGCAAGCTCTCTTAGGCTGGGACACTGCAGTCATGGTAACGGCTGACAATGATGATGATGATTGCTTAACAGAACATTTGCCTCCAAGTGTTGCTCCCTTCCCATCACCTACACTAAAGGAACCCAAAGCGATGGCTTTATTTATGTAACCCTGAAGACCAATGTGTTTCGGCTTCTCCATTACACACTATGGTCACCTCTTACATAATCAGCTGTCAGAAAAGCAGACTCTCGAGCACAAAACATTTTCTCTTCACCTTCTGAGATACTTCATAACCTTCTCCCTTTCAAACACAACAGCAGTAATGCTCGGTGGAGCAGTCAGATGTGAAGTAAAAAAAAAAAAATTACAAACACTTCCTATTTGTATTCCAAAGCTATAACTACAAAATTTACTTTTTGGCAGTCTAAGGCAGTGGTTTTCACCTCAGATCTTGGAAACTATTCGGCCAGTCTTTTCAGATTTTCTATAATGAATATGCATGAGAAGTATTTGCATGCATGCAGGCCCAGATTATGGCATAGGCAACTGCTTAGTTTCCAAATTTTGAAGGTGCCAAATATCCAGAGCAAAAAGAGGAGCCTGTTCCCAATGGCTTAAAGGCTACTGTATGTGTGTGCCTGGTGCTACAAAGGGCCTTCCTCCGTTCCTCTCTATTCTTTCGAGATCTCCGACTCCACTCTTCCCCTCACTGTGGCATCTGCTGTCTGGACTTGCCTATGGGCCCCAAAATCTTAAATTAGGCCCCGTATACATGGTTTCCATTGCATGCAAACATATCTCCTGCATATTCGTTATGGATATCTTGAAAACACTGACTAGCTCCAAGGATTACACTGAGAACCACTGGTCTAGGTGTTATTTTATTTTTAATAAATAGATATGTTTTAATCAAATGTTCATGTTGAATACTGTAAGACTGAGAGAAGGGTAAAGGATTTTTGTTTTCCCACGGTGTAAAATTCTAGTAACCGTATTGACCCCAAAGCAAAGTGGAATCTTTCTAGATTATAAAAGGCATTAACTTTCACTGAACCAACAAAGTAGACATAGCACAAGAGTTTTGAGACTACAAAGGCATGCCGATTTAGCTATTTCTAGCTTGAGTCTTTTTAAAAAATATCTTAACTTTTTTTAGCTCCTATTAACAGAAAAATACTGCAGAGATGGCCACGTAGTACCCAGGTGGTGCATGAAAATGGAGATAATTTGCTACATATTACCAGAAATTTGATCTGTCCACAGTTAATGTGCTCATCTTTCCATTTCAATCGAACAGCAGAGAACCACTGATCAAATTACTGTGTAATATCACTGCAGCACATCTGCTGGCCTTCGGCTAAGAGTGTACTCGTCCAGCAAAGACTTTTAGTATCCAAGATATGAGTTGTGTTAAGGCTGATAAAAGTTACTTCAGCAACACTGTTTATTAACCAGAATTTAAAAGGTTATAATGCAGGATCAGAAAACATTTTGGGACTGATTTTATAAGGGGTGCATGGAAAGTTACATGCAATTTATGCATGAAAGTCCCTATTTTAAAAGGTAGGACAAATGGGGATCATTTCTAATGATTTTGCTTTGTAGCAGTTCATGAATAGTAAATTTAAATAAACATCTGCACAAAGCCCATTTCATATGAGTTTATTACTGCAAACTGTGCTTTTGTGAAGTGATTTCACTTTTGCAAATAGAGCAATACACCTCAGATATGGTGTTTTCCCAAGTTTACCAAGTTTATTTTGTGCCTAGTTTGGGGTTTTGTGTTTTTAGTTTTTCCCAAGTTTACCAGCGTTTTGCACTATTTTTCATACAAAGCACACTTTTGCAAAGTTACTTCACATTTTAGTGGATAAAGACCTAAGTACATTGCCCATATTTCTTCCAGGATTCTTTTATAAGAAGATGGACCACATAAGTTCTGATTTTCTGTGGAAAACAAGACCTTCACATAGAATATACACTTCCACAAGTGTACTACAACAAGCAAACAAAAAGAAAGGCGGCGTAAGATTCTCAAATGTTCTTCTGTATCATGTAACAAGGTGGTTTGTGGCTACAAACTGAAAGGAAGGGAGTAATTTTGAGGGTTATAGATGCAGAGAGAACTAGACTTTCCTCTTCCCCATGTCATAATTAGGACTTCTATTCTTAGGTGTTTATAAATTGTAAATTTAGGTTTATTTTCCAGCTAATTAGGGGTTTTCTGACAGCACAAGAAATCTGCGCTTAATAGTGTTTCTGTACCATATGTACTATTGCTAGGTATTTTTCTTGGGGTGGAATCAAATATCTATGCCTTTAACAACAAAAAGACTCCATGGAGGCAACTAGACAAACAGGCAGATGGAACAGCTTGACTCCCATGAGTGAAGCCAATGAAATCCCTTGGATGAGACCCCTGTGGCACATCAGGACTAATAACTGAATCTTGCAAGTTCAGGGCCATGCCCTGGAACAGGCCATAATGCAAGAAGGACCAAATATCAACAGTGTCCACCTTCCTAGCCTCTATGTTTTTGAGAGGAACACCATCTCTCGAAAACTCTCCAGACTTTCACATAAGCTAAGGACACAGAGGCTCTCCGGGCCTCAAGCGGGGTGTCTATTACTGCTCTAAAATAGCCCTTCTTGGAGTGTCTATGCCTCTCAAAGGCCAAGAAGTAAGGAAGACAGGGCCAGGATCCTCTAGCACCAATAGCCCCCTGCAGCAGGAGGTTTTTCTCTTGAGAGCACAAGGAAGGGCCCCCATCAATAGCATCACATATCACAGCTGTGAAGCCAATCCAGAGCCACTAGGATCACCAGGCCCAAATAGGCCCAAATCTTGCATAGAAGACAACTCATGTAAGGCCAGGGAGGAAGACCTACAGAATCCCCTCCTGAAGCCACTTCTGAAGAAGAGCATCCAAGTCCACCATCCTTCCTGCAGCTGAAAAAGTCCATGTTGGCATTCACCTGAATGGCCATCAATTCAAGCACTGGAAGGTCTCATCTCTGTACTATGAGGGTTGAGCTCCCCCTTGCCCACATTCACAAACGTTCTAACTCAGGATAGTCTGCATGTTGTCTATGCCTGCAACGTGTGCTGGAGACAGAGAAATCAGATGCTCCTCCGCCCAACACCACAACTCTGTGACCTTGAGAGCCATTTTGGCACTGCGAGTTCCACTATGTTTGTTGACACATGCCACCGCCATAGCATCATCCAATAACACACAGACTTCTTTTCCCACTAGGAGAGCCCTGAACCACTCCAGGACAAAGAAGATCACTCTTGCCTCCAGGCAGAGGAATGCCCAGGCCTCCTGAGAGAACCAGAGCCCCTGGGCCAACTGGCCAAGGAAGTGTGCACCCAGCCTTTCAGGCTGGCATCTGATGTGACAATCACCCAATACTGTGCTTGCAACTGCATCCCTGCCATCAGATGGTGGGGACTGAAACCACCACCTCAACTACTCTTTTATCTCCTGGGGAAGAGAAAGGATCCAGTCAAGCAACTGGGGACAGACATCAGAGGCTTAGCAGGTGCACCTGCAGCAGATGCAGGAGTGCTCTGACACACAGAATCATCTCCAAGGACCTGAAGATGTGCAGGTAGTATGAGGCCCAAGGAACTAACAGAGTACAAAATGCCTTAAGTGGACTCTCAATCATGAAAAATCTCCATCATGAGGAAACTCAACCCAGGAGAGTGTGGAACCAAGCTCCCAGTTTCTCCAAAACCTGGGACAGAATCAGGGTGCTCTCAGTATAGCTGATCATCAACCCTAGACTTTCCATCCAGTAAATCACCAGATCCATGCCATTTCTGGATTTCCCCAGAAAGACCAACCAGATCAGCCAGATGTCCAGGTATGTTGGAACCCAAATTCCCTGCTTGCACAGAAATGTTGCTGCCACCACCATTACCTTGGACAAGTATGGGGAAATGAGGCTAGGACAAAGGGCCTGGTTCAGAACTGGAAATGGTGATCCAAACCAGAGCAGTGGAGAAACCGCTGAAGCTGCTTCCACATGGGAATGTGAAAAATATGTGCTGGTAAGTTCTAAGGATGTGAGGGCCTCCCTTTACCTGCCCAAAGGAATAACAGACCCAAAGGTCCTCATAGAGAAAATAGTGAATTGGAGTTTGGCAATATATCTCCTCTAGGTCCCAGATATGCCAAAAGGTACCTCCCTTCCTGGTCACCATTATACTACTACTACTGATCATTTGTATAGCGCTATGAAGCTATAATAATGCTCCTGGTTCTGCTCCAAGGAAAGCAAGAGTAAATAGCCTGCAAATGCAAGAAGCGCTGAAGAGTTATCTTGAACATCTCAGGGGGAGATAATTTATCTCCAACCTTGGCCGAGGACCCTAGGACCCACTGGCCTCAGAAAGAAAGAAACAAACAGTCGGAACCGCACCACAAATGGATGCACCTCTGGAGGGACTACAGGAACTCATGAAGGGGATTACTGTCCCCCAAAGAAGCCATGGGGGAGAGAGAATAACCAGGCCCTATCCAGACTCATGAGCCCAAAGGCATATCCAGCTTCTATGTATGGCCCCACAAGAGGTACTCCTGGCACCTCTAAACCTACCTTCTAGTTATCTCTGTAGGCGAACCTCTCAAGGACTTTCATCATTTCACCAAAACTGCCCCAAAGGGTAACTGGCTCTTAAAAGGGAGTTTGCATAGCCACAGCTTGGAGGCAGCATCCACTGACCAAGCACAGAGCCAGAACTACCAACTGGCTACTACCACTGCCACCATAGACTTGGAAAAGATTCTGATCAAGACTTAGGGGACACCAGCCAGTTAAGATGGTCCACTTTTAACCTCTTAGCCTCCAAGATAAGTGGCAGTGGCTGGATCCAGCATATAACAGCTTGGCACCAAGCTCACACACAACTCTTAAGCAGCGCTGTGTGTGGACTTGGTACCAAGCCCACACACAATGTTGCTTAAGAGCCTACGGTAGCGGCTACAAGACATTCTTAAGAAGGGCATTGACCCTCTGAACCTGAGACTTCTTGAGTGCAAAGCCCCCCCCCCCCCCCCAAAGGGAAGGACGTGTGGTTTGTCACAGCCATGATGAGGGCTCTCACTCTAGGGAAGCCGAAAGGCTGTTCAGCTCACCCTGGGACAGAAGATACAACCAAGACAGGACCTTGGGGGTTTTTTTGAGTATTTTTATTTTATTCGGAAATGTATGCTAACTATAATTTTTGTAATCTTAGGATAGAAACTGTCGGGTATATTCGTAGCACAAAAATAAGTTAGACTCTCTGTTGTTGTCTAGGGGAGATAGCTACTAATATACAGCCCAAGGTTCGGAAGTTATTCTGGCAATGAGCCACAAAAGAATTCTGGTCTGCAGATATATATTAGACTTTATTATAGGCAACCCAGTAGAAAAATATACATACACACATATCGCTAATTAGAAAAATGAGGTAGACATTTGTTATGGTACAGATGTACACTTGGACAACGTAAGAATTACAGACTAGTAAACCAGACGTCACTGATTCGCTCTGCACTTAGGAAAAAGTAAGAAATATATTGCTAACCCCTTTGCCCTTCCAGGAGAGGAGAGATAAGCCGGTACCTTAGCTCCGTCGGCAGAGACAGCTTCGTCCAAGGATGCAGCTGTTAGCTAATGCCGGCTCCAGCCCCTTCAGAGGCGAGCCGCAGTAAGTCCGAACCGGAGGGATCAGTGAAAGTCTTATCTCAGACCTGTGGAGGACGGCCTAGCCCCACACGTAGGCGAAAGGCTCAGGGCTCAGGAATCAGGTACGCAGTGCACAGCAGCAGGACCGGTGCAGAAGTCTATGTCCAGGTGGGGAGAAAAACCCCCAACTCCTTCTCTCACCGCTACTTAGAACTAGCACTTTTCCAGCGCAGAATGCAGAATTCTGTGTGTGAATCCTCCGTCATAGGTCCGATGATTGGTTGGCAGCAGTCAGTCTGAGGTGTTCTCAGCGAATCAGAAGGTAGATGATGCGCAGCGTCTTGCAAACAAAGGAGCCATGGTAAAAGTCAGGCAGAAGCAACAGTATGTAACTTCTGGGCATGTACAAGTGTCCAAGGCCAGCCACGGACAATAGCCTCTGTATGCATGCACACTTAGAAACGCTGATCCAGCATTTGCTTGGAAGACAGGCTTATAGCTGAACACAGCAAAAGCGAAGTGAAGAATCCATCTTGTTTGGTGCAGTTTGGTTCAGGCCTGAGTTGCAGAGCAGGCCAGAGATTTGCATGTAGAATTGCAGGGGTACCAGCCCTACAAAACTCTTCCTTAACGTGGGCTAACATTGGATTATTTCTTTTGATGTCTTTTATTACCAATACCACTGCCTGTGATTGCTGTAAAAATTTGTATTGTTTTGTAAATTTATAGAAACTTTTTTTTTAAAATTATAAACATGCTCCACGTGGCAAAAAGAAAAAAGCCCACCAAAAAAAAAGAAAATGCACAGGCCATGAAAAAAGGAACCGCTGGAAAAATAGAACTACCATTAAAAACGGCACAGTACCAGTTGATTTGTTACCCCCAGTTTCTAAAATATATTATCTCCCTTCGGGGAAGAATGTTGGGAAAGTAAAAGTGGGCCCTTTGGAGTTGGATTCACTTAATGTTTCTGAGTTGCTTAGTACTCCTAAAGAG
This sequence comes from Ichthyophis bannanicus, assembly GCA_033557465.1. Taxonomy (NCBI): domain Eukaryota; kingdom Metazoa; phylum Chordata; class Amphibia; order Gymnophiona; family Ichthyophiidae; genus Ichthyophis; species Ichthyophis bannanicus. The sequence goes on along the minus strand of CM066035.1, from coordinate 405,844,365 downwards.
GAGGACGTACCTGTTTCCACCTTACTTGTTACTTTAGCATTATCATCAGATCGGGAATGGCTCTTGAAATTGTTTTATAAAAAGAGAGTAAATTTATTTTATGGGAAAAAAGTTTATATCTTCCCAGATGTGTCCAGGGACACTCAAAAGCGGCGGAGGGCGTTTCTTTTACTAAGGCCTGGTGTCCTTCGTATTGGTGCCACTTTCACGTTACGGTTTCCCTGTAAATGCTTGATTGTTCATAATTCCCATAAATATGTTTTTCTTTCACCTGAGGATCTATCTGCCTTTATTAGTAATCAGTTGCCTTTGTGTTCTTCTTCTTCTTGACCAGGGTATGTATACCCCTTTGTTTATTGAGATCCTTCGAGCACTGCCTCTATCTGTTTTTCCTTTGTTATACTGATGGGGCTTGTCTCCGTATATTTTGTTGCTACTTCTCTTTCCCCTTTTAGAGGGCTAATGTATAATTCTTGCTTGAAAATTTGGGAAAATTGTATTTCTTGTATTTATGTCTGCAAGTATTATTGTTTTCTGGGTTCAAGTTTTTCTTGATCTTTTTTGTAATATGCTTATCAAAAATAAAATTTAAAAAAAAACAAAAAACGGCACAGGTCATGAAAATCACCACCAGAAAATAGCCCAGAATACTAAAAAGACTCACTGCAAAAATCAATGAAAAGGGCGATTCAAGAAGAGTATACCAGCACCCAATAGGCCAGTTAGGGAAACCTGAGCAGGGCTTTCCCAGCCGCCCACACATGCATAGGAGGCCTTGCTGCCGAAGAAGGCCAATGTTTTTTTTGTTTAATTTGAGGATGATTTATTATGTAACAAAAAGAGCTAAATACTGCCCCATAGAAAATAACAGGCAGAAAAAAGAACCAGAATTTAATGGAAAAGAATTTTGCAAACAACCTGGCAAGCAAAAAAAAAAAAAGGGAAGGCGGACCTGGGCCTACCGTACCAGCCCTCTTCCAGGGCCCCATTAGGTCCTCCTGTTTCTCTTCAGCCCACCAGTGCTGGAAGCCATAGGAAACAGTTCGTGGAATAGGGCAACTGTCAGCTCCAGTACACAAGGTTATATCCCACTCTAAGCAATGTTCAGCCCTACCAAACTCAGTAACAGTGACAACACCATAGTGTGAGCCAGGAGAGTCAGGCCTATCTGTGCTGCTGCACCAGTCCACACACCTTGCCAATATGGATGTCTCTCAGTGCTGCACCAACATATATACCAAGGGGTATGTTTACAAAGCAGCGGTAGCAGCCTCCGTGCGATACTGGGACAGCGGCTCCGATATCACACAGAGGCCGCTAGCACTACTTTGTAAACATACCCCCAAGTCATAGCATCACTGAAAGTTGCTCAATACTGCCTCCACTTGATGGCAAGGGAGCATAACCCACTTGCAGAATTGCCAAGTTACTCAGTTCCAGGCATGAGATTTTAAGCCAGTCCTGGATGTCTGACTTGTCTGAACTGGTCAAGTAGGATGATAAGGAAAATTCAATTTTATTTTTCACCAAACATTTCCTAATTTGGGTTTTTTTAGTTAGTTTTACACATTTATTTAAACAGGAAATTTTTAGTGTACGCCCAATTGATTTAATGTGCACTAAGGTCCACTAAGTCAATTAGTGTGTGTTAAAGCAACTTAGTGTGCTCTAAAATATCTAATGCGTGCTAACGAACTGAATGTGCACTAACAAATGCACACCCCTAGTATATCTGTATCTCTTTAAGCATCGTCAGTGCAGAAAGGGCACAAAAAAAAATGAGTAGACAATACAGGACAAACCAGAAGAGGAGTAACTGTGTACTAGGGGATATTTTTCCAGTGCTTACCCAATAAACACCTATTTTAATTTCTTTGTATTGGGGTTTATCAGGGTTTATTGTTTAAAAACCTAAAATCAGAAGCCCTAATTACAATGTTGCCATGTTACCCAGTTTCAGGAGTGAGATATTTTGCCGATTCTGGGTTTAAAATGTGCATTGCAATGCAGTATGGTACTTATAATCCCTGAGCCCGATATTTAGTGTCGGGGGCTAGCACTGCTAAAGTGGCTAGCTGCCAGCGCTGAACTCTAAATCCGGATATTCGAGGCCGGGGGCCATATCCGGCCGCCAGCATTTAATATCCGGGCTGCCCAGATTGCCGTGAAGCTAACTGGGCAGTGCAGTATTGAGCCATCTTCTGTGGCGAACGTTAGGCCAGGGTTTCCTGCCCATGATTTTCGCTGCATGTCGCTCACCGGGCAGCGGCGCAATGTCACGCCTGTCCAGTTCGCATCATGTAACAATAAGTACAAGAGACTTTCTTTAGAGGCGAGTACACCCACATTTCAGTGGAGCATCTGCTGGCATAAGCCGCTGCTTTACTCCAGGTACATTTACATAGCTGTAGTCAAAGGGATAGGAGGAGGGGGAAGAGATGACGAAGGGGGGGGGGGCGGAATCAGCAACGTGTTCGTGTTGAAGTCAGTGTTATGTGGGGAAGAGATCTTGGCGTTGCATTATCTGCGCCAAAATGTTCTATGAACCAGGTGTGTCAATCAATTTCCTAAGCTTATCTAGGAGGGTGTGTTTCATATCATTGTTGCGGTGAAGCTAAAAGTTCTGTTGGTCGTTGTCCTAATGAATTTTCGGTATGTGGATGGTACGAGAAGCTTGTTTTGATTACATTCCCTTCTGATTTTATCCGTTGGAACCAGTAAGTGAGACCATAATGCATCAGAATGAGATTGTCAGAAATCCAGGACTGGCTTAAAATCTCACTCCTGGAACTGGATAACTTAGCTACACCGTTATTATAATCCAGGGATGGTTTCTACAGAAGTTAAGGGAATTATAGTATTAACATTAACTTGTGGAGCATTTTGGAACTAGGTCAATTAACTGACATTTAAATACCAAACAGAACACAAATTCTAGCCTGCGAGGACCATAAATCTAAGTATCTCCTTTTATATTCACTTATTTTACACTCTAGCCTGGGTTTCATACACTCAAAATGAACAATGATGTCATCTGCATGCAGCAGTTTGTTCTTTTCTATGAGACTGGGATGTGGTAATGTAATGGTATCGTTATACTGAAATGATATAAAAGAATTGTAAGGCAATCCATGGCATACATATCTAGAAATATAATTTCAGGAAAAAAGCATCAAATTTCTTTAAGTGTAGTCAGGAGAACAATGTCTGAAATGCAACAGCACGATGTTTACTGTGCCCTTCACGTCCTCTGCTCATAAGATTTACTCCAAATCAGAAAGACACAAAGCCTTTATCACATGAGCTCCATTATACTCATTTTGTCAATATTATTAGCGCTAAGTACAGTGCTTCCACAGCTCCGCCAGTCCACACCACTCTTTTCAGGGCCTCACTAATGAACAGGTAAGGAAAGCATGTACAGCATGGCTCATGGAATTCTTCCAAAATACACACAAAACACTCGCACTTCTGGCCTGGCTCAAGGTGTTATGGCGCCCTGTGCCAACCTTTGCTTTTACATTCCCATCTTGGGGCCAATCTTGTGATATGAATCATGCATATGCCAGGGCTTATACCATCGGAATGGCCCTGCACCAGAAGGAAGCTGGTGATGTAGCTTAAATGCCATCGCTTACCCAGTTTTTGGACTTAAAAAATATATTTCACACATTTAGATCCAGCTTCCTAAACAAACACTTTCTCAGCGGACTGCACACCTGCAGCCTAGCAAGCTACAGCTGCAGCCAATAGAAAGACAGCAAGCACTGGTACGCTCCTGAAGTGGAAATGCAAAGCCAGCCCTGACTGGCCACTTCGGATTATATTCTAGCCCAGCCAGTTTCAGCCTCCCACTAATACTACCATTATAATTTAATTAAACTTAATAGCATTCTAACATGCATTTTTAATGTAAAATCTATACCAGTTGATTTAAACTCCCCAGCACCTAAATTCCCTGCCTCGTGCAAAAGCTTCAATTGTACAGCATTGACCCTCTCCCTGGCTCACCTCCTCCTTCCTGCAACTACAGCAGCCTTCCCATTGCCTTTCCACTGGCTTGATCCTACCCACGACCTCTGGATGTAGACAGGGAGGGTTCGCTCACACAAAGAACTGCAGAGAAAGGTTTCAAGCTTTGAAAAATGTCCCGGTACGTTAGCCGTCCTTCTAGCTTCTGGGCATGAAGGCAATAATCTGGAAAATCCTGGAAAAAAAAGCACGCAGTTGGAAATCATAACCTCCTGAGCGAGCACATCTGGCAGTGCCCGCTGAACAGACGGGCCCTAGGCATGTGCCTAATCTGCTAATGCCTTGAGCTGTTCCTGCTCACAGCAATACATATTGGCAGTACATTTGACGTTTCATTCAGTATGTTTCATAGTACAAATTACAACAAAGAAAATGAAATATACACCCGAGTCACTAAAAGGCAGCCCATCAATAAGGAATTATTTCCAATCTCTGTGAGAGAGTGTGAATGTGTGTGTCTGTAGGGCAGGTGTGTTGTTCTTGTTACCTTCCCTATTTGAACCCACTTGTTTCTCTTGTATTGTTCTGTCTTAATTAGATTGTAAACTGTACAAACAGGGACTGTCTTTTTTATATGATTGTACGGTGCTGTGCACACTTTGTTGCGCTATATAAAATGATTAATAGTAGTAGTACTGTGGATGACCATTTACTGATCATGCCAAAATGTGTAGTGAATAAGTCACAAAAAGGCACAATAGACAAGGCAAAGTGAAAACTTTATAACCCACAAGCATGCAGAAACCCATTAAACTAAAAAATATTTTTCACATCAAAGATGCAAGCAGAAGTCCAATAATGCCAACTTTACTGGGCTTTTGGTATAGTTGTGCCTTCAATTCAAATTAAAACATTCAAATCTTTTTCTCCAAATTCAAACCAATTACTATGTCAGACCAGACAATATTATAAAGTAAAACATATAACCGATTGCTCAAATGAATTCCAAATTACTTGGCAAAATATCACATTTGCAACAAAAATTCAAAGCCAATCATTTTTGGCATTTTCCGGGGTTCTTCTTGGGGGTTTTTCAGAGAAGTAGATGGTTTCCTTTAAAACAACACATAAACCTAGCAACCTGAGTTGTAATATGGAAAATAAATTGGGTCTTTTCAGGCATCTGCATCTTCAATGCAAACTGTTCTTTCCGAATATGCAGCTGAACCAACTGTGAACTGGACAGCACGTTTCGAGGGTTACTTTGGAAGTTACTCCAGTGTTCTGAAACATCACGTCGTCCTTCAGTGACCACAATAAAATCTGTCGCTAAGCAACAGGTTCTATTAACCTAGGCCATAAAGCACTAATGAAGTTGGGTTACCTAATGAGCCTTATGCCTCCGTGGCGGGAAGTGCCAAGTAATTCAGTTCTCACAATTATCGATGAAGGAAAATGCAGAATAGTTTCAGGTACATTTTACTTTAAATGCCACAGGGTTAATTCATCCCCTGCAGCTTTGGCCTCCAAGAAGCAAATAGCCGTCGAATATCACGTTTTTGTGAATATCTAGTCATGAAAGGGGATATTCAGCCATTATCCAGTGTGTTTTCAAGCACTGTGAAAACTATTCAGAATGGCGCAAAGACAATTCTCCACAAGCATTCCCATCCAGAAATGTTTTTTTATTCAGCTGCCCAGGACCTCCTTGGATATATTTACTCCAACTCAGAGCAAGAAGGCGTGACTGCAATGAAGGAACAGAGGACTGCTTAGTGTATGTAACGGAAAGAAGCTACTGTCCTATCCTTTCACGGATACAAAAGCACCGAGAAGAAGGGTCAGTGTAAGTACAGTAAAGGTGGAACCAGTGTAGTCTTTGTTTTTATTTAAATACACTGTAGATTTTTTTTTTATTTATTATTTATTTATTTATTACAAGTTCTTATATACCGCACTATTCGGCATCAGCGCGGTTTACATTATAACATAAAGACCATAACAACAAGATAAGTTTAGATCTGGGCACCTAGGCAGGAAAGGCATATGGTGCCCCTTTTCATAGGTGCCTTCATGAAATAGCCTACTACCTGAAAATTTGCACACAAAGCTGCACCTGCTCCAAGGTAGGACCAGAAATCAATGCCATAAATAGGTGTTTTTGCACTGACCCACAATATTTTCAAAATGCCTACTTTTGTGTGTGTATGCCCCTGGGGAAATTTTATAAGCACCTGCCTGAGCATGTAAAACACTCTCTGCATGCTCAAGTCGCTTATAAAATTACCCCCATGATGGGAGCAAAATGTCTCCTGCTCCGCAACTGGTAGTTGAAGTGCGTATGTGAGTATTTGGGTTTCTCGCATTAATTCCAAAGGAACTGGGATACATAAGTGTTTCAGTGACTGTACAAATGATGTGGTACGAACACAGAACTACAGATGAGCATTTTTGGCTTCCTGACCATAGACTATGCTAATATCATGGTATAAGAACGCTCAGTGTGGTTTCTTGCTTTTTTTTTTTTTTTTTTTTTACAGAGGACCAGTGTCACCAGAACAACTCTTCATGACCAACAAGGGTTAATTTGCTGGTAGTTGTGAAGATCCTTGAGAAATCTGTCAGGAACCAATTCTGTGATAGAGCATGAAGGGTTACATAAATTCCAGAGCAGATTCCAGTGGAAAGGAGGCCACAGCACCAAGCCAGTGCTGATAGCTGTCATGGACACACATGTGAACATATTGGAAAGGAGCAAAATATACTGCTGGTGCTTTGTTTGTGAACACAAGGAGTACAATCACGCAGGGCTGGTGAAAGACATGCAGGGGCCCAAGGGCCCCAAAGACCACTTACAGACTATGCCTCCTTCAGCCTGATGCAGACTCGGGGCCCTTTGCAGCATGGGGGCCCAGGGCAGTTGTCCTATTTTCCACCCTCTTTAACACCGGCCTTGTAATCACGTGCTCACAAAATATCTACATGAACCACACTCATGGCAAGTGACTCCAAATTCACAAAAGCAAACATTAAAATAGAGTGGTCATCTTCCCCGTTATAAGAGCACAGGTATAACGTTACATCAGCATTCTACAACAAAATACAACACACAGAACTAGCAGCTTGTACAATGTCGTCTATGGCTGACGTATTCTCCCAGCTATGAGAAACCTTGTGTTTTTCCTGAGAAAGCAAGGTAGGGACATGAGCTAAAGCAGGGGTCACCAACCTGCAGCCCACGAGGTCCCTTTGTGCGGCCCGTGAGGCTCTACCCCGGTTAACATTACATGCGGCCCGCCAAGGATTCCCGCCATTGTATCCACGCGCTCGCAGCTCACCGACGACCACCTGCAAGCGTCCCTTCTCCTGTCAGTGTCATCTGTGAAGCCGGACTTTAAGCGTTTGTCTGCTAGCATGAATCATCAGCCATCTCATTAAATTCAATAAAGGTGATCAGCCATTGTTTTCATAATTTTGCGTTTGTTGTTTTTTTTCGCGGGAGGCTCCCGGTAGTCGGCTGTGCGGCCCGCAGCCCTCTGGAGGTTGGTGACCCCAGAGCTAAAGAATACCAGATTGATGCTCAGCCCTTAGTCTGAAGCAAGGGGGCGGGTGAAGGGGGGCAGAAGTCTTCTGAAACATATTAATCCTTCCCCTTAATAGAGATGACATCATCTCACAGCACCAATGCCAGGCTCCTGTCACCTTGACTGCAAGCAGTAAACAAGCATTTAAGGCATGGTGTTTTCTCCCCCATTGCACCCCCCCCCCTTGTAAAGCCCTAAAAGCAGCAGAACAGGGTCGAGTTCCAACCATTCCCCGTGATGTGCCAAATTTGAGCATGCGCAGGAGGCAAGAGAATGGCAGGGATCTGTTCTGGTGCCGCAGGCTTGCTGTAGCGCTGTGCGGTCTCTGTGCCAATCTGCTATGGGACGGAGAAGGCACAAACAGGCCGGCCTACATTCAGGCTTGGCAGGATCCATCACAACTGGACGAAGGACTTTGGCCGCATGCAGTTTTTCTGTTGCTGATGCAGGAGCGGCTTCCCTGGCGAGGCCGAAGGAAGAGATCTCTGCGACTCTAGGCAAATCGTGGATTTGGTTATCCCCAAAGCAGCAGACCTCTCTGCAATCACCGATGAAGTTCTTCCCCACGGCCTACCGACAAGCACGCCATCGCTGGGAAGTGGAGAAGGCTCACCGGTAATACTAGCTGTCACCCAAAACTGCTGGTGGAGTTAGATAATTAGTGGATTCAACTTCTTCTGTTATGGAGTCGCTGGAAGAGTACCAATTCTGGGAGCTCAGGGTTTGGTGAAACCTGACGTAATTACATTATACGCACTGTGGGGCGCCATGACAACTATGAACGCTTCCCTTCTCTCTTGTGGGGACTGTAAGTATTGAACTTTCTTTGGTTAAAAATAAAAACTTTTAGAAGTCTGCCAGACACAAGTGGCCAAGCAGGAAAGATATCCCGCTTAGAAGATAATCTTGGACAGTTTCAGGAACTGCAGACTGACCAGCTAAAGGATAGGACTTTGATCTTCAGGAAGATAGAGTATCTTGAAAATCAAGTTCGTAAAAAGAACTTTAGGTTATTAAATTTTCCCAAATCTCCTACTCCGTTTCCCCTGGAAATGGTGCATAGATACTTCTGGAAGACTCTTAAAATCTCCCGGGCGCGCAACCCCCCCCCCCCCCCCAACCTGACTCGGGCTCAGTACCTGTCCCTGAGCACTAATAGCCAGAGAGTCTGTCCTGAAGACCCCCTGGGAACTGGGGACCTTACGCAGTTTCTTGAAAGCTCCCTAGAGTTGATCACAGAGAGGTCTACCCTGCTTGTTACCCTAGCCCGGGAGTCTGATAAGAACGCAGAATTAAGGCCTTATTTCAAAACTTTCAGTGAGTCGTTTATGGGCTCTTAAGTTTGCATTTTCCCCAACTTATCTCAGGTTACCCAGCTAAGGAAGAAGGAATTCCTGGGGTATAAACCCAGGGTCCTTTCCCTCGGTGGGACTGTTTTGTTAAAATTTCCTGTTCGTTGTTACAGTACCTATAAAGGCAAAGTCTTTCTTTTTTTGTTTGAGCCCAGACAACTACTGGAGTTTTTAGTGGCCAGGGAAGAAGTCGTAGTTGCTGCAATGTCTCAATGGGCTGATGCACAAATCTCACACTGCCAATGTTTATTAGTAATTTCCTTAGTATGGGGCGTATGGATATTTCCCCTTTACTACTGTTATATTTCCTGGAACCTCCTTCATTTGCTTTACTTGTGGTCTAAATAATGGTTGGTTGGTTGGTTTCCTTAATTTATTTTTCTTTTTTTTTTCCCCTTCTATGTAGGACCATTTTCTTTTCATTCATGTGCATGCCTGGATGTAACTTATATAAATGTCAATAAATATAAAACAAATTTGAGCATACACTTCTTGCCAGAACCAGCGAATTTTAACGCAATCCCATCTCTGAGAGAAAGTGCCCACGCACCCCCAACCTTTCCAGTGCTCATCCAACCCACCTTATACAGATTGAAAGGAGTAATGTTTGCCCTGTGCACTGTCTTATACTGGGTTTGCCTCAATGCAGTGAGCATCTGCTTAAACTCACATGAATTTTCCCCAAACCCCCTCCTCTAGGGACCTACCTAACCACTGGTGCCATTCTGCTTTATACATGGACTCATCCAGGCATGCAGCCTCCAGCTGGCATCTATGTGATCTAGACAATATTAAATTTCATACTAAGCTATTTAAATAAGATTTTCTCCAGGGGGGATATAAAGTTCTGTAAACGTTCTGCAGATGCCCCGATTCCATAATAAAGTGCTGTAATTGAAAATCGTGGAAAAAAGAGTATTCTTTGACTCAGTTTTAACTGTAAATCGTGCAAAGATATACAGCTTGTCAGCAAGTGGGCAAATTTCATCACCCCTAACACTGCCAAATTTTGCAAAACAGCAGTAGCCAGCTAAAAGAATGAAAGGTAACCCTCTAATCATGACTTAGGTAAAAATGCATGTGGGTTCGACCTTTGATGCCTTTGGTCATAGTATTCTGCTGATGCAACTGTGCTCTTTGGGCACAGCTAAGATAGTACAGGGTTGGTTCCAATTTATTTTTGACAGGGAGGGATCAGAAGGTGGTTCAAAGAGTGGATGATTCCGATTGGGTGCCTGTGGAAACTGGTGCTCCACAGGATTTATCCCGATCTGCCCTTTTGTTTATGCAACCATTAGCTTCTTTATTTGCAGAACAAGGTTCTTCTTTCCATAGACATACCAATGACAACCAAATTCTTCTTGTTGAGTCAGCGTCCAATGTATCACTATTAACTGGGTCCTGCCTTAAATTGGTGGGTGATCGGATGACACAGAATAGGCTGGTGTTAAACATACCTAAGACAGAATTGTTCCGAGTCAGATGTAGGGTGCTGCTAGAGGACCTGAATAAAAGTTGTGATCAATGAGTCTGTAATTCTGATGCTGATAACAGTTCAAGACCTAGAATTCAGATTGGACTTGACATTATTTGGTAAAGAAAAGGCAAAAGCATTTGTAAGTGTGGCTTTTTAAAAGCTTTGCTTCTACAGCAACTGAGGTATTGGACTTCAGATTAGTGGTTTAGGCACTTGTTTTTGTGGACAAAGATTACTGTAACACACTATATGTTGGAATGCCTTGTATTGCTTTATGACACTTCAGATGGTCCAAAATGCCACTGCATAACGTTTAACCAGTGTTAGGAGGGCTATGAGGATTTCTCCTGACCTAAATGCCTTGCACCAACTCCTTGTGCTGTAAAGAGTAGCTTAAGATCTGCTCCCTCACATTTAAGGCTTTATACGAGAGGGAGCCACAATATCTGAGCGTGGTTTTGAAGTGGTATGTCGTAGTCAAGATCACCGGGGACAGATCAGATTGTGATCAGTGGAATAGATGTAGAGAGGCAAGCAACAGTGTTTTCGGTGGCTGCTGAATTGGAAGCCATGTGCAATGGCCAAGAGACCCCCCAGAGAAAATCTGGCCCCAACTTCAGACACTGCAGACTTCACATACAGCACTGACAACCTTCAGAAGCAGCTCCATCACTTACCTCATATTTATGACTGTTCCTGTAGTATGCCTTAACCTGACTGGTATTCATGAAATCCATAATGCATATGTATGAAATGGTTTAGCATGCACTTCCCCAACTGTATGTAAATCTCTCTCATGCTTATTGATTGTGAATATTCTGAAAATTAGACTGGCTAAGGGCACTCAGGGACCAGCTTGAGAAGCACGGCCATCCTCAAAAACAGCTGATGCAACAGGAAGCCTCTCCTGACCCGCTTGCACTACTACTCAATGCTCTAGTCTGACCACACCTATCTCACTACTTCTGTTGCTTTAAACCTGGTCTGAACTCACCAGCCACTTATCATGCTCCTATAGCTCTCCAGGCCTCAGGTAACATAGTAACATAGTAAATGACGGCAGATAAAGACCAGCATGGTCCATCTAGTCTGCCCAGCAAGATGGCAAGAGTAGGTGCACCTGTCACTCTGTGCAGGCCACCCCTCCCAATGTCTTTGTTTAGGGGTAAACCCACCACTCCAGGTAGGACACCCCTATTTGTTGAGACGTTATATGGTTCAGAAGTTAGATGGTACCGTTTATTTTGTTTTTTATCCTATTGCTGTAAAGGGATCCACTGTGTTTGTCCCATGCTGTTTTGAATTCCGTCACCGTGTTTGCCCCCACTACTTCCTTCGGGAGGGCATTCCAAGCATCCACCACCCTTTCAGTGAAAAAATATTTCCTGATATTGCCTTTCAATTTACCACCTTGCAGCTTCATGTTATGCCCTCTAGTTTTACAGCTTAACCGTCTTTGGAAGAGGTTTGTTTGTTCATCATTTCTCTTTAAGTATTTAAAGGTCTGAATCATATCTCCCCTGTCCCTCCTCTCCTCCAAAGTGTACATATTTAGGTTGTCAAGTCTCTTCTCATAAGGCTTCTGACGCAGGCTCCAAATCATTTTGGTCGCTTTCCTCTGAACAGTTTCCAGTCTTTTTACATCTTTTGCAAGATACGGTCTCCAAAACTGAACACAGTATTCCAAGTAAGGCCTCACCAGTGACTTATACAGTGGCATAAGTACCTCTTCCTTTCTGCTGGTAATCCCTCTCTGTATGCAGCCCAACATCCTTCTGGCTTTTGCCACCGCCTTGTCGCACTGTTTTGCCACCTTGAGATCATCAGAGATAATCACACCAAGGTCTTTCTCCTGAACCGTGCATACCAACCTCTCGCCCCCTATCGCGTACATTTCCCTTGGATTTCTGCTACCCAAGTGCATGACACTGCACTTTTTGCATTAAATCGTAGTTGCCAAGCATTAGACCAGTCTTCCAGCTTTTGTAGATCTTTCCTCATGTTAACCACTCCCTCGGGGGAGGCCACTCTGTTGCAAATTTTTGTGTCGTCTGCAAAAAGACAGACTTTTCCATTCAGTCCTTCAGCAATATCACTCACAAATACATTGAACAGTGCCGGACCCAGGACCGAACCCTGGGGCACCCCGCTAATTACCTTCCTCTCATCTGAGTGAGCTCCATGTACAATCACCTTCTGTCGTCTGTCAGTCAACCAATTTCTAATCCAGTTTACCATCTTGGGACCCATCCCCAAGCACTGATCAGCCTTTGGTGTGGTTCTTTTTAACATTTTTGTGAACAATATTGTGGAAGGGCTGCCAGGAAAGGTTTGCCTCTTAGTGAATGGTGTCCAAAATCTTGGAAGGCATGCACAAACATGAGGAGGAATCTAGCAAAGCCTTAAGAATGGCATTAAATCGTATTTGCTAGACCAATGAATGCAGGGTCATGGGTTGCAATCACCAAGGGAACAGTACACCAATTATCCCCAGGTCCTGCTCTTCTTTGAGCAGAAGCAGGACATGGGGATAATTATATCTGATGACCTTACAATGGCCAAACAGATACAGTAGAAAAGGCGACAGCAAAACCCAGAGGATACTTAGATGCATAGGGAGAAGAATGAACAGCGGGAAACAGGAAATGATCGTGCTTCTTTGTAAGTCTCTGGTGAGATCTCCTATAGAGTAGTGTGCATCTCTGGAGACCACACCTTCAGAAGGATGGGCCCAATATTCCATAGCAATTACACGGATTGCAGAACCTTAAACCGTGTAGCTGCCTCTAAGCAGGAAATTCAGCAGCACTAACACTGTTATATGTCCCGAGGCTACGTGGTTAACATCGGTGCATTCCAGGGGCAGTACCCAGGGAAAACCAGTCAGCAGCAAGATTCAGCCCCTGCCCGGTTATCCCTCAGTGGTGAAAGTTAGGCACAGCAAAAGCTGTCCTAACATTCGCCACTGAAGATAAAACGGGCAATGGCTGAAGATTGCAGCTGCCCGGTTAGCTTCCGTGCCGTGCGGCAGACCTGGATATTCAATGCCCGTGGCTGGATATGGTCCCGGCATTGAATAGCCGGGTTAGATCTTCAGTGGCGCTAGCAGTAGCAGCTGAATATCGAGCCTGATATAAATAACATGGGAGATGGTCCAGAGGGTGGCTACTAAAAAGGTTAGTGGTCTCTGCCATAAAGCATATAGCAACAGACTTAAAGATTGAAATATGTATATTTTCGAAGTGCGAAAGAGGCAGATCTCTTTCAACTGAAAGGAAGCTCTGGAATGACAGGGGTCATAGGATGAAAGTGAGAGGGAAGGGACTTGGGACTAATCTAAGGAACTCTCTCTCTATGGAAAGGATGGTGGATACTTGGGAACAGTCTCCCAGCAGAGATGGTGTATATGAGGCCTGTATCGGAATTAAAGAAGGCAAGGGGCAAGCGCAGAGGATCTCTAAGAGAGGAAGAGGTTGTACAGCTTACTAACTGGTATGGATGGGCAGACTGGATTGACTGTATGGTCTTTATCTGCCATGATTTTCTACGTGCCACATCCAGATTCACACATACAGTACATGTCTAGGAACTAAGAATACTGCGCATTTTTACAGGCATCTGCAAAGGTTTAAGAACCCATGGTCAAACTACATGTTTCAATGACAATTTTAACAAAAGTTAGCAAGTGGGCCCCCTATAAAGTGTTGCCCTCAAAGACATTTCTTGAAATGTAAAAACATCACCATAAAAGGTTGCACACTATGGGACTTGTTAAGGCCCACGCCAACATCATGCATGTGGGCCACATTATCAGAAGGGAGGCCAGTGCTAACTTCAGAGGCCTGTGCAGTTAGTGTGGGCCCAAGACGCTACACCACGCAAACAAGCACTCATGTGCATTTAACGTCAACTATTGATGTGGCGCCACATGCATCTTGCTAAGGGCAGCAAGCATGATTAGCGCAGGCCAGCCGCAATGTGCCAGCCCAGCAACACCTTCGTTCTACCCCCGTCTCACTCAGTCCCCACCCCATCACACAACACCCACCTAAAAGGTGGATTTTTGGCACCGGAGCCCACACTACTTTTTAGTGTCAGGCCCAAAACACGCACTACACTCCATGCTATTGGGTAAGTAGCCTTTAGTAAATGCAAAATCCCTCGTTACCAGTCACCACTGGTAACTGGAAAATCCAAATTGGCAAGAGACCTCAACCAATAAGTTGGGGGGGAGACAACTGAAGCAACAATATCCGAGGGAGACACTTCTATTTCCTTCCTCCCTCTCACAGCTGCTAACACTGAAACACCAATGTGATACTGTGTTAAAAGAACATGAGAGAAAAAAAAAGAGAGAGTTTAATGGGCCAGGAACACAAGAAACAGACCAAAGCAAGCCCTAGAAAAAAACGCTACAAAAACAAAAAGATGGGAAGAGAGTAAGGTGAGGAAAACAGTGAGTAGAGAACGGGGACAGAGTGAGAGCAAAGGGGGTTGAGAGAAAAGAAAAGACAAAAGAATGTTTAATGGGATAACCATAGTGACAGAGAGAAGCAGGGTGAAGGTGAAAAGTGAAAGAGAAAAGGGAGACAGCAAAAGAAGCCAAGACATGGAACAGCTGCAGACAGGAAAAGCTGGAACCCAAGAGAGAGGAGGAGAAAGAACACAAGAAGATCTGTGGTAGGTAAGAGAAGCTGTGATAAAGAAAAAGGAGTGGGGGCGGATGGGGGAAATAGTGGTGGAAAAGGGAGAGAAAGAAAGGCATCATGCCTCATTTTCAAGGAGACAGGAATATGCCAGAAATAGTTTTGGTATTAACATACTTTATGTGCTAATAAGTGCCTTCTGTAAGGTGGGTTTCTTCACCTGAAGTTACTGGTAATACCTACCTGAAATAAACAAGCCAGTGCCTACACAGTAATGTGTGAAATAGAGGTGTCGGTTCCAAGTGATTATTTCTTGAATCATGTGGAGAGGGAAAAGAAATGCAGTCAGAGACCAAGAAAATATGACTGAAAGATACAGAAATATTTCCCTACGGGCCTGATACATCTAGACAAATTACCCATATGTGTTACGTCTTATAAACTCCAGAAGGAAGCTCTCTTTGGCACAATGCAAGCACTACGGCGAGAGTTAGCAGTAAATTTGAGAGACTGAGATCATACTCCACATACCCTAAGCTTAGGAGTGAGGTTCATGGCTGTCATGGTATGTGCAAATCTAACCCATTTGGAAAAATTGCCCCTGATGCGTGATGCCGTTATGCATACCAGAAAACACCAATTGAATTTTCTCTCAGACCGCCCCTTTCACTCAACTCTGGATAATAAAAGGAGGAGGTCTGACAAGCTTAACATTTTTTGAGTCTGAAATTTCATATCCTGGTTGCACATACTAGCTAGGCCCGTCCTAAAATAAAACATGATGAGGACAGCGGCAAAATGAGCTTTGGTTTCCTCCATTACATTCGGCATTATTCCAGAAGAAAGTTGGAAAATACAACACTGTCTGGCACTTACATTCAAAAGAGACCTTTCAGCAGGGTGTCACTGGGGAGGCAAATACCTGACGGGCTATAGTCAAAGCCCTTTCCAAATAACCCAAGGTAAAGTTATCCAGATAAAGACACTGAGCAAAATACTCAGCGACACTATCCACAGACTGCCCCAGGAGGTCAGTGAACAGAGCAAGGACAACACCGTCACTATCTGGATATGTGATAGTCAGCACTTGCCCCAATAACTTGGCCACGCCTTGACAACTTTTCTTGGATTCTTGGAGCCAGCCAGCGAAACCTAGGTCACAGTGCATGCCCCTGCCCCCAAAAAGGTGTATCACAGTTACTTATGTTTTGGGGTTGTAGGACCTGATTTACTAAGATTATTTTCCCAGTATCCTGTTTCCAACAGTAGCCAGTCCAGGTCACAAGTACCTAGCAGTTTCCCAAAAAGACACACAGGTTCCATAATGCTTGTATTGCGGCAAGCAGTGGATTACCTGGGTCCTTTTTAATAATAGTTTTATGGATCTTTCCTTCAGGAACTTGTCCAAACCTTTTTTAAACCCAGCTATGCTAACAGCTTCTCCAGTAAAGAATTCCAGAGTTTGATTACACACTGAGTGAAAAATTAATTTTCTCTTATTTTATTTATTTATTTATTTATTACAGTTTCTTATATACCGCGCTATTTAGAATCAGCGCGGTTTACATCATAACAAAACGACCATAACGACAAACTGTCAGGTTTTACATTGAACAGGAGTACAAACTTGGATAACTGGGTTAACTATATACAAACTTATTATTCTTAAACGGGTTACAATGTAACTTCATTGTATGTTCCCTAGTCTTTCTACTTTTTGATGGCATAAAGAATTGATCTATGTTTACCCATTAAACTCCATTCATTAATTTATAGACCTCTATCATATCTCCCTTCAGCCATCTCTTTTCCAGGTTGAAAAGCCGTAATCGTTTAAGCCATCCCCTTTTTGGTGACTCTTCTCTGTACCTTTTCTAATTCTGCTATATCCATGGAATGATACAGAGGCATTATAATATCCTTTGTTTTATTCTCCATGCCTTTCCTTATGATTCCTAGCATTTTATTTGCCTTCTTGGCCGCTGCTGCACACTGGGCGGAGGGTTTTAATGTCTCACTTAGATTACTGTAATGTTCTCTTGGGCTTCCCACATCACAAACTGCAGTGCCTACAGCTCATCCAAAATATGGCCGTCGAGATACTTGCTTACGCTTTGAACTTTGACCATATATAACTCCACTTCTAATTCACTTCCACTGGCTCCTGATATCCTATCGTATCCAGTACAAACTTCTCACCCTGGTAAATAGAGCACCTCCACTGACACTCCTCTTTATCTCTCAAATCTGATTATTCCACATTCTCCACAATGGGTTCTCTGCTCCATCCATGCTAACTGCCTTCACCTCCCGTCTGGCACTGAAGCTAGACTAGAAAGCACCCGTCATACTGCCTTTAACTTTCTCAGTCCAACTCTTTGGAATGCTCTACCTCTCAACCTCAGATTAGATATATCCTATGTCAAATTCAAGTCACAACCCAAAACCCATCTCTTCCAGAAAGCTTTTGACCTACCTACTACTTGACTCTTTAACCTTCCACTCCCTTGATTTTGGTTTCTGTGCCTCTCCTAAATATGAGTTTTACATTTTTTCCTATCCTTTATGGCGTTCCTTTGTCCTCCATCCTTCTTTCCATGATTTTATTGTAAACCACCCTGTCGCGAATGTGAAGGGCGGTATATCAAGCTTAATAAACATAAGTATTTCCTCCTTCTCCAGAGGGCTTACAAGTTTGTACCCGAGACAGGGAAGAGTCTGGCTCCAAGGCTGCTGCTCTAACCACTAAACTAACTCCAAAGGACATCAAAGTCTATTCCTCCCACATTTATAGTACAAAGCACAGGCCGCATCTCTGCACACAACTGAGCATTTGGAGACCTTATTTCACATACCTAATATACCTATTGTGGGGTTACCAATGCATGCACCCTGAAAGCTGCATGCACTCTGCTACAACCCTACAGAGCATATAGGCTAGGTTGTACTCCCATGTTTCCTCTTTTTCCAAGAACACCCAAGTTGGAGGAGAATACTCTAGTCACTCCCATATGCCACTCTGGCTGTCCAGATGAGCTAGTGATGTTCCCCCTACTGAACGAGGCAACCAATATGGTCAGCTCAACTTGAGGGATTTTATTTTTCCAAACAAAATTAGTGTGTGCTTGATTCAGGTTGCTAAACACAGCTTGGAGGCTATTGCTCAGAATATGTTGGAAAAGATATAATAACCAAGGAAGACCCATCATTTTAGTAGCCATATTCAACTCATCCAAGGTAATGGCAAGTAGCCCCACTCTCTTAGATCCAGTTTGATATGTGTGACACCAAATTCACCAGACAAAGCTCACCAACGATGGGAGCTATCTGAATCTCTGAATATTTATATTCATGCCTTGCTAGCCGGAACTCCATAAGGCACTGAGGGATGGGAGCTAGTGGGTCAGTTGGAAAAATCTCAGATTTAGTCTGAAATTATACCCTAATACTTCGCTTGAGAGAAGTCAGAGTCGCTGGCGCAAATACTAATACCTTAGTAACGTAGACCTGTACATCATTTGTGCACAGTGAGATCTTAGAGGAGCACTCCTGCCCCTTGAATCCTATTATTGCAGGGGAGTTCCTTATCTATACAAGTTGAGGGTACAAAAAAATGTCTTTTTTTTTTTTGGTGTTTTCATGCTGTGTACCTTTTTCTGATGGAATCAAATGTTTGTATCACTTATGAGTCATCAGTCAGAAAAGCACAAAAACTGGGTGGATGATATGATACAAGTCAGGGGAGGAGAGAGAGAGAGTCCTAGGGGAAGTGTTGTTTTTCTGGTGTTTTTATTTATTTGCATCTTTGGTGTTTATCGGTTAAAACCTACTACTGTTACCTCTAATATTTATCATTTGTATCGTGCAACAAGGCACATGCAGTGCTGCTTATCCATGTGAGAGACACCCTGTGCTCAATAGAGCTTAAAATCTATGCAAGACAAATACAACAAACAGGGGATTAGAGTAAAATTAAGGGGGAATGGAGTTTGAAATACTTGGTGTAAAGCCCCTTGCTGAGGGGGGAGGGTAAATTTGAGTATTTTAAGTCTGTATATTAATGTAACGTTTGAAAAATCTAATACAGGAAATTAAAAAAAAAAATCTCAAGGGGAATGTTATAGCACACATGGGTGGTAAATGGGAGAATAAGGGGGCCAGGATCCAAAGCAGCCTGAATATGGATAGGACCAGAGATGGTGCCTGACGTAGCAACTCAGGTAGTCTGTTTAGGTATACGGTACAGCAATGTGTACCAAAGTTTGGAGTTTGCAGCGAAAGAGCAGGGGCCTGATAAAAGGGATTTGCTGATAAGCGAAGCTGCCGAGGAAGGATGCAAGAAGAGAAGAGACATAATGACAAACCATGGATGAGTACACTTGTAGGTCAGTAGGAGAAGTTTTGAATTGGATATGGAAACATATAGGGAGCCAGTGAAGTGACTTGAGAAGAGGGGTTATGTGAGCATAGTAACCTTGGTGGAAGATTAGCCGTGGGAATCAATTTAGAATGGATTAAAAGGGAAATGATTCAGAGGGAGAGCAGTGATGATGCAGATTGCAATAGAGCAAATGGGAGGTAACTAGAGAGTGGAAGGGGCAAATTTTGCTGATGTTACAGAGAAAGAAGTGACAGGTTTTAGCTATCTATTAGATGTGTGCAGAGAAAGAGAGAAGAGTCAAGGATGGTACTAAGGTTGCGAGCAGAGAAAACTGGGAGGATGATAAATGTTAGCCACAAAAAGAGATAAAGGAGAAAGGTGAGTTTAGGGGGAAAGATAAAGAGCTCTATGTTGGCCATGTTCAATTTCAGATGGCAGAAAGGCATTCAAGCAGCAATGTAATTCAGGTAGTCTGAGATACAGGCCTTGATTCCTGGAGAGATTTCAGGTACTGAAGGTCATCAGCGTAAAGATGGTACTGAAAACCATGGAGATCAGGGCACCGTGGGAGGAGATCAGGGCACCGTGGGAGGAGATCAGGGCACCAAGGGAGGAGATCAGGGCACCGTGGAGGAGATCAGGGCACCAAGGGAGGAGATCAGGGCACCGTGGAGGAGATCAGGGCACCATGGAGGAGATCAGGGCACCATGGAGGAGATCAGGGCACCGTGGAGGAGATCAGGGCACCATGGGAGGAGATCAGGGCACCATGGGAGGAGATCAGGGCACCGTGGAGGAGGAGATCAGGGCACCATGGAGGAGATCAGGGCACCATGGGAGGAGATCAGGACACCGTGGAGGAGGAGATCAGGGCACCGTAGAGGAGGAGATCAGGGCACCGTGGAGGAGATCGGGGCACCTCTAACTGCTTGCATTCTTCCCCCTCCTTCTGCTATCCTTCCTCTACCCCCAACTCTGTTTCCATTCCCAGACTCTCTACCCCCTTGCATTCACCTCCTGCCCTCCATCCCCCTCCCCTTCTTTCTTTAGCCTCTGTGCTTTAAAAAAAAAAAAAAGGCTCTGGCGTTGCAGCACTATCTGGCCAAAGTCAGCACAGTCCACCTGCAGGAGATGGAATCCCTCTGGGCAGACAGAGCCAGTCTCGGCCACGATCACAGCCTTTTGCTGCTCTTCTGCCCACATGTGTTGTGCTCGACAAACCCCAGGCGCCAGGTCCGATTTTTTGATCGCCATGGAGACCTGGTGCCTGGGGTTTGTCGAGCCCTGACTTAGGCCATATAAAAAGCAGGACTAAGTTACTATCCAAATAAGTGCAGCTGAAAATTGCAACTGTCTGGATAAGGACAGCACTTATCCAGATAGTGTTTCTCAACCTGGATATGCAGCAGCAGCTACTGTCCAGATACTGCCAGTGAATATCCTGCCGATATTGAAGCGGGTGAATATTGGGCCTTTATCTTTATCTTTATTATAAAACTTTTTATACCGCCATGACCAAAAAGGCATATAGCGGTGTACAATAAAAAAAAACAGGCTACTGAGAGAACAGAAAAGAACGCCAATTATTCATAAAAGAGATTTTTATGACTTGTTGGGCTTTGAGCACATTGAACGCCGACCTCAGCAAAAGGAGTTAACATAAGGCTTATCCTACGCCAAGGAGAACATTACATTCTGCTTCAGATAAAGTATTCAACGACGCTTTGTCTGAAGGATGCCTCTCATATTTGGCTGCTTAGGTTACCCATTTTGTATTTCCATCACCTAAACCAATGTATTTGAATGAGGATTTTTAAGAAACGTCTCAAAATGTTGCTACAAACAACATCTCAAAATGTTTGATGCCCTAGTTGTAGAAGGCGGTGGTATCTCACACTCACAGTTTATGGCTGTCATTCAAGATACCTCAGAGCACAGAACAGCCTTTCCTAACATGAGGTTGATGCAACCAACAAAGAAATTCATACTGATCAACTCGGAGGTGAACGAAGGAACCTTAATTCAATAAAGGGGTGCATCTAATAGCTAGAATACACACGTTCTCCATGAACTTATTTTAAGACATGTCACTGATATAAGAATAACTGAGATTTGTTCACATGGAAACCTTGTGACTAATGACCACAATGACTTCATTAAGAAAAATCAATCCAACTATCCACATGAATTTTTTTTACAATAATTTATGCAGAAATTGATTTTTATTTTAAAAATGAAGGGCTCACTTGACCCTCTATTCAAATCTCTCATCCATCAGACTAGTGGGAGGAGGGGGCAAAGAACAACAAACATTCCTACAGGGGAGCCCCCCACTGGCTCAAAAACAGTACTGAGGATCTGGCCCAGTGCCGGTGCTGTGCCAGAGAGAGTATTCACAGCCCCTGGTGTTAGGGAATCTCAGTCACTGCATAAGAGCAGCACTTAGTGACTGGAATTAAGGCCCCTGATTACAAAGTTACAGAAGGCATCCTAGTGAATGGCCCCTGGTCAGAGACTGTCACTGCAATGCCTGGACTGGGGGGGGTGTTGGGAAGGAATATAAAAACAAGTGAAAAATTCCTGGGTCACTACCAATGAAGGCTTAAAGACTTATAGTTCCGTAGCCCAACCAGGAGGTCAGTCCTGACTGAGCTGAAAGCCCAAAGGAAGGAGGGAACAGCCAAGTCATAAAAAGATGCATCATTAAAGGGTAAACAAGACATGAGAGAAGCACAAAACCTCCCCCTGTGATGTGTTTGGCTCACTAACATTACTCTGCCTATCCTCTCTAAACATGAACTGCAAGTGACCTACAGTACGGCTGAAAGAAAGCAGAACAGTCCCGCACAGATACATGCTGCCGATAATGGAAGCACTCTGTGATGAAGGATTACCGTGCTTAAAGTGGTATTTATCTTGCTCGGCTTCTTGCCACAAGAACAGCAGATTCAGAGCCATCGTACGGAGTGTCAGTGCTCATCTATTAGGAAAATGGTGCAAACACATTCTCGGTCTGACAGGGACTCTAAAAGGTAACATCGTAAATATGCCAGTGGCAAGTTCAGTTTTGATTACCCCTGCATTTCCTTTTCAGGCAGCGAATCTCAACGCGAACGAGACAAAAGAACATCTTTAATGCCTCCTCCATGAGGTGAGAACGGACGTGGAAATAAAGACAGAGGCAGAAAGGATGAGGATGTAGGGACTCCTCTGGAGCCTGTCCTCCCCTCAAATAAGACTGAGCAATAAACCATATAACCAAACGCAGTTCTGCATGTCTGTAGATAGTGCCATCCCTTCTTCCAGCCAATGAACGTGAGAAAGAAAATCCGTTTCAGCGGAGCTGGCAAACAGAGCCGCTGCCCCAGACATCCCACGCTTTCCTTCCTGCACGTACTGCAGTGCTACCTGCTCCGAGTCCCCTTCCCACCACATACGTCCCCAGTCAGCAACAGGAGAGACATTTAATAGGACATCGTCGCCTGCTATCATGGGGCCAAATCTCATAGCTCTTACAGAAAGACTGGCCCTGTGGCAGCAGCAGATGACATCCAATTAAATGCTTCTGTTGGCCTGTAAGGGCGCATGATGGGGGAACGGAATCAAGGGCAGGTAACCAGGGTCGGCCCATCCACTAAGTGGACTAGGCATCTGCCTAAGGCAACAGATCCCAGTGGCGGCACCACGACCCCTCCACCTACTTCAAGCAGAGGCAGAGCAAGCTGTGGTAGACCATGAAGCACCCACATGTACATAGCATTCATGGTCTGCTGCTCCTGCCCCCTCTGACAGTTCAACTACCCACAGCCTCCACCTCAAAAGAGGCAGGGTGGTCAGATGGCCAGAGACTGTACTGCAGAGGGAGCTTGAGAAATTGGATTTCAATTTATAAGCTGGTGCATCTCTGGCATGATGAGTACACCAAATTTTTATTTTTTAAAAGCATAGATTTATGTATTTATATTCTACTGAATCTTTAAGAAACCCAATGAATTTGTTGCTTATAATTAAGTTTGGTTACCATCTGGAGTCATGTGAATTTTCAACGTTTGGGAAGCACTGCTCTTGGGACTCTGTCATATTGTCTTTTGTACCTAATCTAAAGGCAGGGAAAGGGGCTGTGAAATGGTGGTGGGTATAGTGGGTGGAAATGTCACTCTGGCTTGCCCCCTTCCACAACTAGTTTATCCTCTCATTGCCATCCAAATATGCCTGTCCAGAAGTGCCGCTGGTCTCCCCATCCCTACCTTGACTGATAGATCATCAGGCCACAGCAAGTCCTGAGAACAAGCACCACTGTTCCACATCTCCCCTGCTCCACCCCCAGCAGAATAGTTCAATAAAAAAAGAAAGCAGAGGATAGGGATATAATTATGAATATCTGCCCTGGATGAGAAACGGTTGGTCTTGGCTGTGCACTTGCCAATATTGCTAGGCCACTGGTGTGC
This sequence comes from Ichthyophis bannanicus, assembly GCA_033557465.1. NCBI lineage: Eukaryota > Metazoa > Chordata > Amphibia > Gymnophiona > Ichthyophiidae > Ichthyophis > Ichthyophis bannanicus. The sequence continues at coordinate 405,820,505 of CM066035.1, read as the reverse complement.
TCATCATTCATGTAAAATTATAAAGAGAAGCGGTGCTACCATACTTGGTTGTGAGAAAACATCCACTGTAGAGAGGACTACATCCGATTGTGCCCCTCTTCTCCCAGAGAGTGCAAGCTGGGTCAGTTTGGGGCCGAGCCTTGTTTCTTGTTTTATTGTGCCCAGGATGGAGGAATGGGTTGGGTCAGCAGGGGGCCAGGCAGTGTTTCTGGTTTGTACATGCACGCTCAAGGATCCCAGTGGTCCCCCCTAATTTGTTTGGCACCCCGGGCAACTGTCCTGCTCACCCTACCCTAAAGCCATCCTAGACTGTAGGTGCCAGCAACTGCACTTTCCCCCAGGCCGGGCAAAAAAGCAGTGATTTTCAGTAAGTACTTCAATCTATATGGACTACATGGTAGCTCTTTATCATGTTGCATACTTTCGAAGCTTACATTCAATCACTTACACAGTCTCATATGCCACAGGAGGTCTACAAATGCAACATCAGTGATTTGATATTTCTCAAAGCCATCATTGATATGCTCGCCAACATTCAGAGACTGGTTTATACAAGATTTTCACAGCCAAGAGCTGACTTGTTGAGGGATAAACTGCTTTTTAAAATGGGTGGCAACCGATTCAAGATGAGGCACTCCATACCATAACCCTTCATGCTAACCAGCTGGAACACACCAAATCTAGTGGCTATAACAACACACTCAAGGAATACTCAGGGCAAATTATATTTTAGGAATATGCATCAAAGGAAGTTATGCGAGGGAAAGAAGTTGAAGTTGCTATTCGACGATTGCCTAAAGTTGTTTGTTCGCTTGGGAATAGTCTTTAATATGCCTTTCTGGGTGGCTATAATATCTCAGAGAAAGGTGAGGGTCCAGCTAAAAAATTTGCTTCTCTGTAATTCCAGTGCAATTTCACTATAAATTGTGGCTGCTATGATGGTTATTGAAACAGATGCGAGCTGAAGAAAAATCAACAGATAACTCAAAATAGAAGCTGACAATGTGTTGTGATGAATAAAAATAAATTCCATTCAACTGCTTTCTAAGGAATTAAAGATTGTCAGTAAATCAGATTTTGAAAGCATCAAATAGAGGAACAGTCTGGAAGTGTTCTGTTACTTGATTAGGAAGACAGACAAAGAAAAACTGTTTTTTGAAATGGATCTTGGAGACACAGGACGAAAAAGTGACTTCCTAGGGTCAAACAGAACCAGTGACAGAGGAAGTCTTGAACTGCTGCCCAAGGACCTCACTTGGTTCAAAGCCAGGAATGGATACTTCCGGTCCTTGAAGGAGGCATTTTACCTGATAACTTTCTTTCCTCGAATGTTGCTAGACCAATCCAGGACCTACCCGGGAGATACCCAGCGGGTTGAGGAGCCCTGCTGCCTTTGTCCACTTTGTCAATAAGAGCGCCTGACGCAGAGATGCTTGCAAAGTTGAATTGCTGGTTATTAACTTGGGGAAGTGACATGCTGACGTCTCTCAGTGCTGCGCCAGCACATATACCTAGTGATGACATCACTGATAATGGCTCAAGTCTGCCTCCACTTGCTGGCAAGGGAGCATAACCCACTAGACTGAACTGTTCTAGCAGGATGATAAGGAATTCACTTTATTTGGGACTTTCGCAGAGCACTATCAAGATGACGATAAACACTTTTAATCGGAACAGACAGGACTTAAGATATGGGCTTTCAATCACACTATAAACTACAAATATTTACAGCCTGGTCACGTTCTGATCACTCATCCGTTTCTCCTACTTCCCCCTTCAAACCCTCTTCCCCTGAGGCTAGCAATGGAATACTTTGGTGATTCACTTAAATATTATGGCATTGTCATCTGTTGCGCATAGTGTCCTGACCTAAAGCAGAAGGTTTTAGTCTTTGAAAGCTAGTCTACTAATGTATTAATTTAGTCCAATAAAAAAGATATTGCCTTATTTTCCTTTTCATTTACCTACCGTTAAAGTGGATTCAAAATGCTGCTGCTAGACCCCTTATAGGAATCTCTCGTTTCTGTCATATTTCTCCATGTTTGACGTGGTTTGCCAATACGTTTTACAATAAAATGTAAAATCATATTATCACATTACTAATTCACAAAGCTTTGAATGGGGATGACCTTTTCAATTTAATTTAGTTTTAAAAATGCATAAAATTAATTGTGCATTGAGATCCGACAGGTTTCAACTGTCTTCTATCCCCTCAATCCATCACACTCATTTCTCCAATACATAGAAATTTTCCTTTTCTATCGCAGGGCTAATGGAATGGAATGGCAGCTGAACTAAGGACAAGGACAATACAACTTCTTCACAGAAACAACTGAAGGCTCCAATGGTTTCCTAAGATCTTCTAGGCCAACCACAATCCTCTGAGTAACACTTTGCTGCTGTTGGTTTTCCAGCAGTATTTTCCTGATGGAGTTTTTGATGTCTTAGCGATTGCAAAATCTGGTGCTTCGGTATCAGGGCATAAGGTAATGCTGTACAGCGTAGTTACTCACCTGTAATGTGTTCTCCAGGGACAGCAGAAATCAGTCTTCACATATGGGTGACGTCAGTGCCGACAGAGCCCACATGGGCATTTCCCCAGCTTTCAAAGAAAGCCTTTAGGACATGCTACCATGCATGTGTGGTCCCCTTCCTGCCCAAGAGTGTCATCTTGCTCAGTCAGATGACATAGCTATGATGGCAGTAAGAACTAAAACAATGTAGCGAGCAAACTCCCGGGGGGGGAGGGAGGGTTGTGAGGACTTATTCCTGCTCTCCCTGGAGAACACCTGTTGAAAGCGTAATTACTCACCTGTAACAGGTGTTCTCCAGGTACAGCAGGAATCAGTCATCACATATGGGACTCCCTAGCTCAAGGCTGCCGAGGACCGAACCACGACATCACCAACAGCAACCGAGTCGGGTAGCCGTGAGTTGCAGAAGGTGAGTCCCCACTGAGAGACTCAGCAAGACCCTAGAATCCAGCAACACAGGTAGCCTGAATACAGAAGGGTTGGAGGGCAGGAGATGCCTATACCCGAGAATATTATGGACTACTGCCTGGCCAAAGGCACTGTCCCTGCGGGACTCACTCTCCAGTGGGTACTGCAAGTGGTAAGGGAAGGATTCCTCCTGCACCTACAGCAGGTACCACCCAGATTCTTTCCAGGAGAGCCAGTGCGACCTCTCCTTCATCAGACCCTTCTGCTCTCAGAACTTGCAGGTCTGCTCAGGGACAATGCAATTGAGCCTGTACCCAAACACCTATGGGGAAAAGGCTTCTACTCCAGATACTTCCTTGTCCCAAAGAGAACTGGGGGCCTCAGGCCCATACTAGACTTGAGAAACTTAAACAAGTTTCTGGTGAGGGAGAAGTTCAAGATGCACTTCTTTATCTCCACCAGGGAGATTGGCTTTATGTTTATTGTTACATTTGATATACCGCTCAGGCCAAAGCATCAGAGCGGTTTACAATACAATATTAATGTTACAGAAAATATGAAAAGAATGCCATTAATAAGATAGGACAGAATAAGAGACACAGTGATAGACAAAGAAATAGAAGAGGCAAGGTGAAAGAGACGGCAAATTACAACTCAAAGCTGTTGGATCATTCGCCACGGGCTCACGTCAAAGGGCACTGGCAGGTCAAATGCAAGGCATTGATAAAGAAGGCAAAGAGAGAATTTGAGAAGAAGCTTGCTGCGGAAGCAAAAACGCGAAACAAAGATTTTTTCAACTACATTCGTAACAAAAAACCTGTGAGAGAGTCAGTTGGACCATTAGATGATAGAGGAGTTAAAGGGGCACTAAGAGGCGACAAGGCGATAGCGGAGAGACTGAATGAATGCTCCGGTCTTTACTGAGGAAGATGTAGGGATGTTACCCATGACTGAAGTGGTATTTAAAGGTGCGGAAGAATTGAAGGAAATATCGATACATCGGGAAGATGTATTACAACTATTAGATAAACTGAAGAGTAGCAAATCACCTGGGCTGGATGGTATACATCCAAGGGTGTTGAAAGAACTGAAATATGAGATTGCAGACCTGCTATTAGTAATCTGTGAACTATCATTAAAATCATCTCTAATACCTGAAGATTGGCGGATCGCCAATGTAACTTCAATTTTTAAAAAGGGTTCCAGGGGTGATCCGGGAAACTACAGACCGGTGAGCCTCACGTCAGTACCAGGAAAAATGGTAGAAACCGTCATAAAGAATAAAATTACTCAGCATGTAGATAGTCATGGCCTAATGGGAGACAGCCAACATCGCTTTAGACAAGGAAGATCTTGTCTTACTAATCTGTTATGTTTTTTTGAAAGTGTGAATAAATAGGTGGACAAAGGTGAGTCGGTTGATATAGTGTATCTGGACTTTCAGAAATCCTTTGACAAGGTCCCTCATCAGAGACTTTTGGCAAAACTAAAGAGTCATGGGATAGGAGGCAGTGTACTACTGTGGTTAAAAGACAGAAAGCAGAGGGTAGGACTAAATGGCCAATTTTCCCAATGGAGAAAGGTGAATAGTGGTGTACCCCAGGGATCTGTGCTGGGTCCGCTGCTTTTTGACATATTCATAAATGACCTGGAAAGTGGAATAACGAGTGAGGTTATCAAATTTGCAGATGACACAAAACTATTTAAAGTTGTTAAAACCCAAGAGGATTGTGGAAAATTGCAAGAGGATCTTGATAAATTGGAAGACTGGGCATCAAAATGGCAGATGAAATTTAATGTGGACAAGTGCAAAGTTATGCACCTAGGGAAGAACAACCCAAACTATGGTTACACGATGCAAGGTTCCACATTAGGAACCACCACCCAGGAAAAAGATTTAGGCGTCATTGTGGATAACATGTTAAAACCCTCGGCCCAGTGTGCAGCGGCAGCCAAGAGAGCAAATAGAATGCTAGGTATCATAAGGAAAGGAATGGAAAATAAAACAAAAAAGATATTATAATGCCTCTATACCGTTCCATGGTGAGACCGCACCTTGAATATTGTGTGCAATTCTGGTCGCCGTATCTTAAAAAGGATATAGCGTTATTAGAAAAGGTTCAGAGAAGAGCCACCAAAATGGTAAAGGGGATGGAAGGATACTCCTATGAAGAAAGGCTAAAAAGGTTAGGGCTCTTTAACCTGGAAAAGAGACGGCTGAAGGGAGATATGATAGAAGTCTATAAATTAATGAACGGAGTAGAACGGGTAAACGTAGATCGACTGTTTACGTTATCAGAATATAGGAAGACTAGGGGACATGCAATGAAGCTACAGGGTAAACTATTTAAGACTAATAAAAGAAAATATTTTTTCACTCAACGTGTAATCAAACTCTGGAATTTGTTACCGGAGGATGTAGTAAAGGCTGTTAGTGTAGCTGGGTTTAAAAAAGGTTTGGACAAGTTCCTGGAGGAAAGGTCCATAAACCATTATTAAGAAGGGACCCAGGATATCAATGCTTGACCTAGTACAAGCAATGCAGAACCTGTGTCTTTTGGGGAAACTGCTAGGTACGTATGACCTAGATTGGCCACTGTTGGAAACAGGATACTGGGCTTGATGGACCTTGGTCTGACCCAGTATGGCATATCTTATGTTCTTATGTTCAGTGAAAAAATATTTCCTGACATTGCCTTTCAATTTCCCACCTTCCAGCTTCATGTTATGCCCTCTAATTTTGCAGCTTCCCCGTCTTTGGAAGAAGTGGGCCTACCCTAGGAGTCAAAAGCTCCCCCGGGCTGGGTGGAAGCTGGGACCTGGGGCTTCTGTACCTTCAGTTTTTGAGCCCCATGGCCTTGTCGTTTAAGGTAAGAACACTGTTGCTGGCCTGAGAAGGGCTGGCAGTGGTGACTCTGCTAAAAGGCACCCTTTTTCCTCGGGAAGAGGAGTCTTTTCCCAATGGTTTCTTACATGGTAAGGATGAGGTCTTCTTTGAATCTGCCGAGTCACCACGTTGGCCTCCATCTCGGATGCCTTGTCGGCCATAGATTTGCCAAACAGGTTCTGCCTAAGTGCAGGGGACGTCGAGCAACTTGTCTTGGATCCATTGCTCGAGGTCTGCAGCCAGGCTTGGCATTGGGCACCGATGCCAGATGCTACTACCCAAGCTGCTGACTCAAAGCCATCATAAGCTGCCCAGGAAAGGAACTTAGAACAGTCCTTTATCGTGAAGGTCAGGCATTGGAACTTCTGAAATGGTTCCCAGGTCAGCACCGCTGAAAGCCTGGACAACTCTTGGGTTAGGCTTGAATCCGGTGACCCAGCATAGAGCCCTGGTAACACTTGCACCCGAGGGCATCAATGGCTCTAGCATCCCTCCCAGGAGGGACCGAAGAATGGGTCTTCTGGCTGCTACGTTTCTGCATGGTCAACTCAATGGCCATGGAGTTATGTGGGAGCTAGAGCTTGTGGAACCCAGGACCTTTCTGGATGTGGTAGATGGCGTCGAGGTGCCAGCTTACCAGCACAGATGCCAGCGTCTCCCACATTCTGAGTAGCAGCTGCTCGAAGATTGGCTGCACAGGCACCATGAGAGTCTCCTTGGGTGGAGACTCATACTGGAGACTCCAGTTCTTCAGTGCGCAGATCTTCCTCCACCTCGGTCTGCACCGAGAGGTCCCTGGCCATATCCTTGACAAAGTCGTGGAAGGCCATATCTTCTGAAGGAGAATGGTGCCAGGGCGACGGGGGAGTTGGGTCCAAGGGAGTATCTCGGTACTGCTTGGTTTCCGGAGATGCCTCATCGTCGGTCTCCGACTCAGAGTCAAGCGGCAACGACGAGTCCGAGGTCCTTTGGACTCTTAACATCAAGGCTGGAGCCAAGTGACTGGTGGCCTCCAGAAGACCTGGGGTCCGAGTCACGGAAACTGGCCAGGGAGGACTGGATGCCCAAGGAAAAGGACCAAGACTCAAATAGTGCCAAGGGCTTACCCGAGGCCAATGGCACTCGGAGCTCGGCTTGACAACCGGGGACTCCTCTGCAGTCGGGGGCTGGTCATCAGCACAGATGATGCGGACAAACCAGCCGTCATTGCCTGCTACAGGGCCAGGATAGCAGTGATGTTCTGCCCCAAGGCCATCATTCTAGTTTCCAAACTAGAAGGCTCTGCAGCTTTTGGCACGGGCACAGAGGATCTCGGACCCGGCACCGGCACTCTCGTTAATGCATCCTCAACGAGGACTACAGTCTTGAGGAAACTCACAGTCTCTGCTGGCCGAGGAATCCTTAAGGACCTTGTTAAAATGCTTCTCAGAGCCGCCCGACTCTGGACAGTTTTACCAAGTTTCTCCGGTGCAACATCAGTGGACTTGAGGATTTTGTCTTCTTTCTCTCGGGGTCACTTTTACCTTTAGAGATCCTCTGTGTTGGTCCCATGCTTTTTTGAATTCAGTTACTGTACTCATCTCTACCACCTCCACTGGGAGACTATTCCACGGATCCACTACTCTTTCCGTAAAGAAATATTTCCGCATATCACTCCTGAATCTATCTCCCTTCACCCTCATCCCATGTCCCCTCGTCGCAGAACTTGCTTTCAATTGAAAGAGGCTCTCTCCCTGAACATTTATGCCACGGAGGTATTTAAACATCTCAATCATATCACCTCTATCCCGCCTTTCCTCTAAGGTGTACATATTAAGATCCTTAAGTCTGTCCTCATATGCTTTATAATGAAGACTACTAATCAGCTTAGTAGCAACCCTCTGCACCGACTCCATCCTGTTCACATCCTTTTGAAGGTGCGGTCTCCAGAAGGTGCGGTCTCCAGGGGTCCGAGGTCTTCTGAGGAGCCGCCACTGCGGGACTCAGAGGACACTTGGGCCTCACGGGAAGTGCTGGACTTGGAGCTCTGCGTCAGGGAGGCCAGTGCTAAGTTGGACCTGGGGAACAGTTTTTCTTGCAACTCCAACCTCTTTATATTGGTTTTAGGCATCATGGCCTGGCACTGGTTGCAGGAGGTGCTGTAATGGTCTAGGCCCAAGTAGCATAGGCAGCAATTGTGGGTGTCTGTCAATGACATAATTTGCAGTGGTCACATTTTTTTAACCCACCAGGGGACATGGTGGGGAACACCCGGATGAGGTCAATGACCCCTGGGTGAAAAAAGGCGTGAACACCGGTTAAGGCGAGCCTCGATCAAAAAGACATAAGAAGCAGAGAACGGCACCGGTACAAAAACCAGAAAGATTTTGGGTAATTAGCAAGGATTTTTCCGGGGAAACAGGACAGACATCTGTTGGGCTCTCTGGAAAAAAGGAGACTGAGAAGATGGCATCCTTGAGGGACCAGGCATACATGGTAGCATGTCCCAAAGGTTTTCTTTGAAAGCTGGGGAAAATGTGCCACGCAAGCTCAGCCAGCACCGTCACCCATATGTGAGGACAGACTTCCTGCTTCTTCCTGAAGAATAAACTTTATAAGGCTCAGGTCATACTAACATAGTAACATAGTAGTTGACGGCAGATAAAGACCAGCATGGTCCATCCAGTCTGCCCAGCAAGATGGCAAGAGTAGGTGCACCTGTCGCTCCGCGCAGGCCACCCCTCCCCATATCCTTGTTCAGGGGTAAACCCACCACTCCATGTAGGACACCCCTATTTGTTGAGACGTTATATGGTTCATTAGTCAGATGGTACCGTTTTTATTTTGTTTTGTTTTTTCCTATTTCTGTAAAGGGATCCTCTGTGTTTGTCCCATGCCTTTTTGAATTCCGTCACCGTGTTCGCCCCTACCACTTCCATCGGGAGGGCATTCCAAGCATCCACCACCCTTTCAGTGAAAAAATATTTCCTGACATTGCCTTTCAATTTACCCCCTTGCAGTTTCATGTTATGCCCTCTAGTTTTACAGGTTCCCCGTCTTTGGAAGAGGTTTGTTTGTTCATCATTTCTCTTTAAGTATTTAAAGGTCTGAATCATATCTCCCCTGTGCCTACTTTCCTCCAAAGTATACATATTTAGGTCTTCAAGTCTCTTCTCATAAGGCTTCTGACGCAGGCTCCAAATCATTTTGGTCGCCTTCCTCTGAACAGTCTCCAGTCTTTTTACATCCTTTGCAAGATATGGTCTCCAAAACTGAACACAGTATTCCAAGTGAGGCCTCACCAGTGACCTATACAGTGGCATAAGTACCTCTTCTTTTCTGCTGGTAATCCCTCTTTGTATGCAGCCCAACATCCTCCTGGCTTTTGCCACTGCCTTGTTGCACTGTTTTGCCACCTTGAGATCCGCAGAGATAATCACACCAAGGTCTTTTTCCTGAACTGTGCATACCAACCTTTCTCCCCCTATCGCATACATTTCTCTTGGATTTCTGCTACCCAAGTGCATGACACTGCACTTTTTTGCATTAAATCGTAGTTGCCAAGCTTTAGACCAGTCTTCCAGCTTTTGTAGATCTTTCTTCATGTTAACCACTCCCTCGGGGGAGTCCACTCTGTTGCAAATTTTTGTGTCGTCTGCAAAAAGACAGACTTTTCCATTCAGTCCTTCAGCAATATCACTCACAAATACATTGAACAGTGCCGGGCCCAGGACCGAACCCTGGGGCACCCCGCTAATCACCTTCCTCTCATCCGAGTGAGCTCCATGTACAATCACCTTCTGTCGTCTGTCAGTCAGCCAATTTCTAATCCAGTTTACCATCTTGGGACCCATCCCCAAGCTACTGAGTTTGTTGACAAGCCTCCTATGAGGAACAGTATCAAAGGCTTTGCTGAAATCCAGGTAGATGACATCCATTGCATGCCCCTGATCTAGTTCCCTGGTCACGCAGTCAAAGAACTCGATCGGATTTGTTTGGCAAGATCGTCCTTCGGTAAAACCATGTTGCCTCGGGTCTTGCAAGCTGTTGGTTTTCAGAAAGTTCACTATTCGCTCTTTCAGGAGTGCCTCCATTACTTTTCCTGCCACCGAGGTAAGGCTCACGGGTCTGTAGTTTGACACTTCTTCCCTGTCACCACTTTTGTGTAGAGGTACGACATCAGCCATTCTCCAGTCCTGAGGAACCTCTCCTGTTTCCAAGGATCTGTTGAAGACATCCTTTAACGGTCCTGCAAGAACCTCTCTGAGCTCTTTCAGTATCCTGGGATGTATCCCATCTGGTCCCATGGCTTTGTCCACTTTCAGTTTAGCAAGTTGTTCTAACACCTCTTCTGCTGTGAATGGTGTGGTATCTACTTCATTCCCATTTTTATATTTGGGAGTCACAGCTGGTCCATCCCCAGGATCTTCTTTAGTAAACACAGAGCAGAAGTAATTGTTTAGCAATTTTGCTTTTTCAGTGTCACTTTCCACGAGTCCTTTCCCAGCACTTCTGAGTCCTGCAATTCCAACTCTGATCTTTTTCCTTTCCCGAATATACCTGAAGAAATTTTTGTTGCCACCCTTAACATCTTTAGCCATCTTTTCCTCTGCCTTTGATTTTGCTATCCTTATTTCTCTTTTTGTCTCTTTGAGTTTGATCCTGTATTCATTTCTGTGTTCTTCTGTCTGCAAGCTTTTGAATTTTGCAAAAGTTGTGTTTTTTGCCTTTATATGAGCAGCCACCTCTTTGGAAAACCAAATAGGTTTCCTTCTCCTCTTGCTTTTATTTACTTTTCTTACATATTTATCTGTTGCTCCTTTCATTGCCTCCTTTAGTTTAGCCCATTGCAATTCCACTTCCTTTATCTCTTCCCACCCCGTCATCTCCTCCTTTACGTACTCTGCCATTTGATTGAAGTTAGTGTATTTGAAGTTTAGGACTCTGAGCTTGCTATGATTGGCCTGTACCATGGCTTTTATTTCAAACCACACTGTGTGATGGTCGCTGTTGCTCACAGGGGCACTCACGCAGACATTTGACACACTATCACCGTTGGTGAGCACTACATCCAGCGTTGAGCTTTCCCTGGTTGGTTCCATCACCATTTGTCTAAATAATGCATCTTGGAGAGCATCCACAATTCTTTTGCTTCTTTCCAGATGTGCAGAAGGAGTAATCCAATCCACATCAGGTAGATTAAAGTCACCCAATATGATTGCTTCCCCTTTTGATGCTATCTTGGCAATATTTATTTATTTATTTATTTATTTATTTATTTTCTTCTATACCGCCCCTTCCAGCGATCAAGGGCGGTTTACATGAAACTTAACAATTGTACACAGTTGTATACATTTACATTAAACAGTCGGAGTCAACTATTTACATTGAACGGTTAGGTACAACTATTTACATTATCTATAATCAATTCATTGTCTCTCTCTTCAATTTGAGTCAGAGGTCTATAGACTACAGCAATATGGATGACAGTGCCATCTCCTCTCTCCAACGTAATCCAGAGTGCTTCTTCTTTTCCCCATGTCCCCTGCATTTCAGTAGCTTTAATATTGCTTTTGACATACAAGGCTACTCCTCCTCCTTTTCCATTTTCTCGGTCCCTCCTGAATAGATTATAGCCAGCTATGGCTATATCCCAATCATGTGATTCATTAAACCATGTTTCTGTAATGGCCACAATGTCCAAGTCCGTTTCCACCATTAGGGCTTCCAGGTCTGGAATTTTGTTGGCTAAGCTTCGAGCATTTGTGCTCATTGCTTTCCAGCACTTTCCTGGCTTGTGTGTATTTTGCATTGATTTTGTTCTGCCCACTTCCTCCCACATATTTTTGATGTGTGGTTTAAAAGTGTGGCTGTTTCTGATGTTGTTCTGCTTTTGTTGGGGGTGGCATGCAGATGTTGACCTTCCACATCCGTCACCCCCTTTTCCTAGTTTAAATGCATGTCCACATACTGCCTGAATTTTTCACTTAGGATTCTTTTCCCTGTGGAAGAGAGATGTAGTCCATCAGCACAGTATAGTCTCTTGTTGGTCCATCTGTTGTCCCAGTTGCCAATAAATCCGAATCCTTCTTTTCTGCACCAGGTCTGGAGCCATGTATTAAAGCTGTTAATGCGATGCAGTCTTTTTGTCCCCTTACCAAGAACAGGTAGAACCTCTGAGAATGCAACAGTGTTAACAACGTGCTTGAGTTTCTCCCCCAGAGATTGGAAGTCCTTTTGGGCTGTAGAGGCACTGTTCCTAGCCAGGTCGTTTGTGCCTAGGTGGATAATAACATCAAGTTTGGAATGTTCACTTTTTGCACTAAGTAATTCAACAACTTGGTTTGTATTCCTGCTTGCTGAAGAGCCTGGTAGGCACATGACTATCTTCTCTCCTTTGAACTGTGTTCCCAAGTTGGTGCCTCTGATGATGGAATCTCCAAGTAGTAGTAGTTTTCTGTTTGGTGAGGTTTTCTTCATATTTAGTGCTTTAGCAGGGGATTGGGCATTGTCTGACTCATTTAAAGGCCCTTCAGGTTCTTTGAATTGGGCATCCTCATTAGCCAAGGCAGAGAAGGCATTGTGCAGGGATATCTCTTGATGTATAGGATGTCTTTGTGTTACAGGTCGCAATCTACCAGAACCCACTGTGATCCATTTGTTTCTGGGGCGTTTGATTCTTTGTGGGAGCGGTGGTGGAGTTTGTTCAGTTTGTATCTTAGAAGAGGTGCGCTTCATTGCAGCCAGTTCCTCCCTCAGTAGAGATACTTCTATATGCATGGCAGCTAGGTCTTTCCTTAGTAGAGTTAGTTCTTCATGCATGGCAGCTGACTTTAGACATATAGGACAAGCTCTTAGTCTACAAATGATTTGTCTTTGAATGAAAGTACCGCAGTTATTGCACTGAATACACGACATGTTTATGCAGTCCCAGAAGAGGAAGAAGAAGAAAAGAAGAATACGATGTGGCTTTTAACCCAAGTTTGGAATGATAGATGGCACGTCTGTGACCACTATATAGGCAATGTAGCCCCTGGGGTGGGTGGGGCGAGGGGTAGGGTGGGCGGGAACCTAAGTGTCACTGGCTAGTAGGCTGTTCCTGAACTATTGGCATACACAATGGAGTAGGTAAGGAACCCACCACTGAGGTTTACAACAGTAACTCAGCAGGGGGGGGGGAAGGGTAGCCCCTGCAGATAGGTTAAGAGAAAGTTTAAAACCTTAAAACTTTAACAGCAATGGAGTAGGTAAGGAACCCACCACTGAGGACAATTAGAAAGAAAGACAAATATGTGGAGACAGACTCACAATTATTTGGAGACAAAGACTCAGTTATGCAGCAAACAGCTAAAATCTCCTTTTGGGAGAGCTCTAAAAAAGCACTCCTCCTCTTAAAGAACGATGTACGGGTGTTTAAGTAGTTTATTTGAACTGCCCAATTATAGCTTTGCTACCCTGGGTGAGCCTGATCTCAGAAGCTAAGCAAGGTTGGGTCTGGTTAGTACTTGGATGGGAGACTTCCTTGGAATACCAGGGGCTGTAGATTTACTGCACAGAAGAAAGGTCTGCCCATTTACTTCTGGCTGCACCTTACCAAGAAACCCCATGGGTTGGGTCACCAGGAGTCAGCATTAACTCCACGGCACATACTTTTACTTTTTTTTGCTAGTTAGTCGCTCAGATGTGACAATGGATGTTTTATAGCTACTTTTATAATACATGAAAAAATAGTAAGTACATTTCTAATTGTTAATCACTTGTGTATTCCAAACAAAGAAAATTATGCAGCCACAAAAGATGTTAGCAGAACTTGGCAAAAATGGGTCAATCCATTGGCTTTAGATTGCACGTCTCTTGTTGCACTGTGAACAAGTACCTGCAACTTCACATTTAAACAACCCTTGATTGCATAAACTATAAAAATATTTGCTTTAATTACTACTAAAGCAGGTGCTAACGTGAAAATCTTTTCAAGACCTTAAAGAGCCTAAATTGAGTGCTCTATACCCTCAGGGATGAGTAAACAGCATTCAAATAAAAGCTTTCTCCTCTCTCTGGATTTGGGATGTGGAATCTGCAAAGGGGAGGCTATGGACGTGTGCATTTCCTTTACAATCCCTGCAGAGCTCACCCAGGGACAGTAAATCACTCAGATTGCTAAATCACAGGTGAGCTTAGACGTTTAAGACTTCCTAGTATTGTGCTGACTCTATGGATCACTCAGGCTGACACACCTCAGTACTGAATTCCAGTGCTAAAGTGCAATATTGTCTCAATTGACTTCTTAGAAAGGGCGTGAACAACTACAGTCAAACCTCGGTTTTCGTTTGCCCTGGTTTTCGTACGTTTCGGTTTTCGACGTCTTTTCTGACTGAGATTTTGTCTCGGTTATCGGATATCGCCTCGGTTTTCGTAAAGAATGGCGCTGGTCTGTATACACTGCCCGCCCAGTCCCGGCAGCACTACCCCCCGGACTCACCGATCGCGTGTTGAGAAGCGAAAGTCAGCTGAGCAACATCCTCGAGCCAGAGTCAGAGATGCAAGGATTGCACAGAGAGGAAGGCCCCGATCTCTCCACTGCCTGCCTGTTCTCTGGAGCGCCCCCTCAGGCTCGGAGGTAGCAGGGTAGCTGTCAATGTAAGCAGGAGATGTTGCAGTGCCGTACAGTACAATATCTGTGTGTTTGCTGTCCTGTGGACGATCGGGCAGGTGAGAGAAGTGACAGGAGCTGGGTGTCTGGAACGGATTAATTGAATTTACATTATTTCCTATGGGAAATATTGCTTCGGTTTTCGTACGTTTCGGTTTTAGTCAGACTTCTTAGAACGGATTAATCATGAAAACCGAGGTTTGACTGTACTCTGTAGCTTTCAACTGTGCCCACCCCTCAACACTGCCACTCTCCCTATCCCTCAACAGACAAACTGACATCATTTAACCTGTCAAGCAAAGGCTGGGGCACAGGAGAGGCCACACTACTGCTTCCCCAGTTTGATTAAATTGAATTCAAATACATTTATCCTACTTTTCCAGGAAAGCTGCCTAAAACAGGCAAGAGCAACATAAAAAAATTCCTCGGCAGGATTATAAAAGTTTAATCATCGTAACAGCCAAACACAATACCAATAAAATAAGAAGCAATATAGAGAAATTTTGCATACCTGTTATGTTTTTTTCCTTGAATCCTGTTAGATCAGTCTAGATGAGTGGGTTGTGCTCCCCAGCCAGCAGGTGGAGGGAGGCAGACTAGAGAATTTCAGCAAATTCATCAACAGTATATCTGCTGGTGCAGCACAGAGAAGCCAGTATGACAAGCAGTAGGCACGACTGAAAATTTCACTAAAAAACTCTGAAAAAGTATTAAGCAACAGCAATAACGTTATACAAACTATTGGCTCCCTTATCATTCATAACTCTGCATTAGGTTCTGATATGGCAAATCTAGCCACAGTATAGAAGGGCTCCCCAATCTGTAGGCAAAGTCTTCCCAGGGCAGGTCCTAGATTGGTCTGTCAGTATTCAAGGAAAGAAATGTAGCAGGTATGGAAAATTCCTCCTTCCTTATCATCCTTCTAGACCAGTCCAGGACCCTCCATCGGCCAACCAATTCTTGAGCCAGAGCCACCTCCAGGACACCACAATCACAACCATAGACAGAGGAGATCTTAATCAAGTCAAACAAATGACACTCCAGATTCCAACTTCGCCACGTCTGGGCTCTCGGGCATTTTCAGGATCCGGTGTAACAGCACCAGGGCCACTAAGTCCACATAAATTGTTGTCTGGGTACCTAGGAGCAAAGTGATGAAGGTCTTTTTGAGGAGGGCTTCGACTCTCCTGTCATCAAACTCCTACAGTGTAGTGCCACCTTTCGCCGGACTGGCCATGCACTTTGTCAACGCTGTTACCAGGGAATATATCCAACAACCCACCCCAAACAACTGATCACCCTCTCCTTGGGGCAGGCCCATACCAAGGGCTGTGCAAGCATCCCTACAAGTATGGAAAGGGTGCTGATATCATCACGGGGCTTCTAGGAAGTTCAAGGAGAAGTGAATTACTGCACGTGGCTGGGAGGTGCCAGATTCGTTAAGTCACATGGGCACATTTCTAGCTTAGTACGGTCCTGCCTTGGGGTACAGCATACAGTGGAGCTAGGATCTTAGTGTCCCTCAGCCTCAGCTCCAACGTCTCTCACTGAGGACACAAGCTGCTGAAGGGGGTGCGGGAGGGGAAAGAAACCAGAGGGATGCCGCAACCTCCCAAGGATAGAGTCCTTCTACGAAACATCCACCAGAGGAGACTCCGTAATATGCGGGGCAACCATGGCATCCCAATTGAGGGTGGAAAGGTCTTCCATGTAGAAAAGCTGGATCACTGACATTTCCTCTCGCTCTGCCAGGCAAAGTACCCTTTCCTCCACTGACTCACCAGCTGAAGAAAAGGAATCCTCTTCTTCTCCTCAGACATCCCCCAAGCAGGCGAAAAACAGGGAAATTGCAGAGGGCCCCAAGTCCCCCCCATGGGTCCCAGACCCCTATGCAGAGGGCTGCGATGCAACTAACACTGACTGAAAACAGCCCATAAACTGTTTCAGAAGCTGCTGCTGCTGCTCGAATCTAGCTGAAAGGAGCCATCAGGGTCTGCTGGCAACAGCCTGCAGCCAACTCACTACACTCCCCCCCCCCTCCTGAACCATGCATCTATTTAAGATGGGCACCATTCCCGTTGGCACAAAAATCACAGAGGACGTGGCAGGGGCAGCAAAATCAGCATGGGATTCCAACATTGCCTAACAAATGTGCTCCAATGTTTCATCATTGCACTCAGGGCAGAAAGAGCCAACTGCACAGCTCACCCAACAAAAGCCACAAGAAACACATTTTTGTGCACCCAGCATCATGGCTGAGCACAAAGCATCAAAAAGGAAAAAACTGCAAGAAAAGACCCAAAAGAAAAGCAATACTGCAGTGAAAAAGGAAACCCATTCAAGAAGGGAATCCCTGCACTTGTCAGACCGGCTTCAGAAACCTGAGAACAGCTTCCAGCTATAATGGGGCTTTTCTCATTTTTTTTGTAATTAAAGCTGCTTTATTCAAGCAGCAAAGAAAGAACCAATTAAAGAAACAATACAAAATGTAAAAAATTCTGCAAAATAGAAAAGAGCAGGGTGTGAAGATACAGGACAGTGAGGTGAAGCCTGGCCACAGACTTACCAACCCCCCTCAAGGGGCCCCTGTGGAGTCCTCCTATCTGTTCTCTGATCCACAGATGCCGAAACATGTGGGTAATCTCGATGGATGCAGAGTAACTGCTAGTTTAAGATAATAGGCATATTCAAGCTCTGAGCACAGGCTACAAGACCATGATCTGGGCCAGAGGAACCAGGCCTATGGACACTGCTGCACCAGCCCAAACACCTTGCCACCTGCTGGAAGCAGACAATACTGGTTTCTCTCAATGCTGCACCTGTGGATATAGCGAGTGATGACTTCACTGAAAGTGGTTTTAGTCTGCCTCCACCTACAGGCTAGGGAGCATAACCCATTTGTCTGGGCTGGTCTAGCAGGATGATAAGAAACACCAAATTCAAGACATAAAAGTGACTACAGCATACCATAATATTCCACTAAAGACACCTAAAACAGCCTTTAAATAACCTATACATAAGAAGGCACAATTTAGATCAGAATTGAGACGTCTATGCCATCACATTTACAATTGTGCCGGTATATTAGAAACGCCTCTGTTGAACCTGGAGCCGTTTCTAAAATACATATCCATGGGTTGCAGGAGAAGCTATATCAGAAAGATTCACTTGGGAAAAATCGGGACAAGGTAAATCCGGCAGCCGCCATGTGTAAATGTCGCCATTTCATGTGTATCTGGGCCATTTTACAAATAGAGACCTGCAGATGCTCTTAATTACAGATGCTGCTTTCTTGCCCTCGTTTCAGTTCCGAAAAGGAAGCAAACATTGGGAGATTAAGGAGGATATCCCCCTTAATCCCTCATGTAAAGGGATGGCCAAAAGGAGGACTTTTTAAATCCCCATTCGTGTCAGGAAGTACAGTACGTGTAAATTTGGATGTGAACGATTTTAAGCTTACATACACATGTATACCCCTATATGAAATGGGGGATAGATGTGTAGATTTTCGATCCACCCAGGGAACACACTCCTGGCACACCCTTGTCTACTTTAGATGTAGTGCAGTCATCCACATGTAAATGTCATCCTAAAATGGCCATTTACACGTGCTGCTTATAGACATTTAAATTGTGACCAGGGCTTCTAAAATAACCCCCAAAACTGAGAATAATAACATAAGAAAGATTACAGTTAGATGTATTATCAAGAAATAAATAAGACCCCATTGATTGTTAATCTTTTTGAAATGCTGCAGGTTGATGTTTTAGAAGACTCAAAGACCTGGTTAACAGCAGCTGAAATGATATATAATGGTGAGCTCAAAGTACCTGATTTTGAGATTTGTTTTCATTGATGTGATGTGGGATAGGGTGGTGGGGTGCCTGTTATGGCAAAGACACATTGGAGTTTTCAACAATGTGTTTCTTTCAAAAACAATTTTTTATGATACCTGTTGATTTCAAATGGTGTTTTGGGGCATTTCTTAGGTATATATTCTTTGAAGAATACAGCCCTGGTTATGCTCTCTTTTGTGGAGTAGTTGGTATCACTGAGATGTTGCAATATCGGGAGCTTGTCATATACAAGGCAGATGGGTGAGGGAGGCATACCCCTTGGTATTCAGCAGCAAAAATCATACATCATACAGAAACCCTTCTCCGATCACTAAACAAACCACGAGACCTCTTCAACATCGCTAAATCCTTAACCAAGGCACCATCCTCCAACCAAACAATATCAATTCAGCCTCAGTCCTTTGCCGACCACCTTCAATCTAAAACCATTAACACGAACTCCACACCAAGTTGTATACCCAACCCCGTCTCAATTACTCAGCCTCTAAGAAATTTTGTAGCTCCCACTGTGAAATCCATCACTGACCTTATTGCTACCTTGAATACTACCACAGCCCCAAACGATCCATGTCCTGCCTACTGGATCAGAGCAATGCGTGCTGAACTGAGCCCCACACTTGCCCTTATCATGCAACTTTCCTTCACAACCGGATCATTCCCATCATCTCTCAAGCAAACTTCAATACGCCCTCTCCTGAAAAACAATAAACTCGACCCAGCGAAAACTGATTCATATCGTCCAATTTCAAGTATACCCCTTCTAGCCAAAATCATCGAGAAGGTGGTACAAATCCAATTGCAGCAGCATATAGATATTTCAGCCCCTCTTGATCCCTGCCAACACGGATTCCGTGAATCCCACGGCATAGAGACCCTTCTCACATTACTCATCAACACCTTATCAAGAGGGATCAACAAAATTGAAAATGGGTTCATCCTCATCTTCCTCGACATCTCGGCAGCTTTCGACTCGGTTAACCATGTACAACTTCTTCACCGTCTTCAAGAAAAGGGAGTTCAGGGATCAGCTTGGGAATGGTGTAGATCCTACCTAACTAACCGCTGGCAACAGGTGCGGATAGGATCTTCAACTTCTGATCCTTTCCAGCAACGACAGGGTGTACCCCAAGGATCCTCATTATCAGCTCTTCTATTTATATATATATGCAACCAATCTGTGAAATCATCAGGACATTTAACGCCTCCAGCTTGATCTATGCAGATGACGTACTGATATTCACTCCAATAAAAATCAATGCCCCTGACTTCTCCACAATAATCGCTTGCTTCAACGCGATTACAGATTGGCTCCTAACCCAGAACCTGCGAATAAACTTCAAGAAAACGGAAGTCCTATTCGTAACCAGGAACAAGAAATTTTCCCCCCCCCGCAACATTGAAGGTGAGAGATGCGGAATTACCATGTAAATCATCGATTCGCTATTTGGGAGTCACCATCGATCAAGAACTTACCTTCAAAGATCACATAAAGCAGACCGTCAAATCCATTTACTACAAATTAAGAACGCTGAAACCCTTAAGACCTCTACTCGCCCCTAATGACTTCCGAACAATCTTCCAAGCCCTTGTAACACCACATTTTGACTACGCTAACGTCATCCTGCATGGTCTACCCAAGAGCACCCTCAACCCACTCCAATTGGCGATGAACTCAGCAGCCTGCATCCTCTGCGGTACCTCCAGTAGAGACCACATCACCCCCATACTAACAGAGCTTCACTGGCTACCCCTGCAAGCCAGGATAACTTACAAAGCACTTCTGCTGTCCTTTAAAGCAATTAATCAAATAGCCCCACCTTCCCTCTCCTCACTTATTATCAACACCCCCACGAACAGACTGAGAAGATCTGCAGCCGCTAATACCCTTGTCGTACCAAAGGAGTACACTAAATGTAACCAAGCAACCAGAGACAGGGCCTTTACCTTATTCGCTCCAACTTGCTGGAACAATCTCCCTCCTTATATCCGATCAATAAAAGACCTCTCCCAATTTAGAAAGGTCCTTAAACATTACCTATTCTGTCATCACCTTCTAGGCCCTAACTCTACACCTCCTCCCCCTATCTCGCAAATCACCCACACAGCCTCTGACATTCCAAAAACATAGTCATTACAGAACACGAACTAGACTCTCTGCACACCCAAATTTATGATCCCAACTTGAACTGTAATTTGCCAGAGGTAATATATCTTTCTGTACATAGTTTGTATATAGTTTCCCATGTTATCTCCAAGTTACTGACCCTGTTATAATGTAAGCAAAGGATTGTTCTAATGCGAAAATTTGTTATCTGTAAACCGCGCTGATACCAAAAAGCGCGGTATATAAAAACTGTAAAATAAATAAATAAATAAATAAAATGAAGAGAGAACCTCGTAGAGTCAAACAATATTGGTATAAACATGAAACCAATAACTCAAAGCAGGAAGCACTTTAGGCAGACCCTCTATCCTGCTGCCCCTCCCCGGGGCTTGCAATGGCATGGAAACCATGACACAGCACTTATCAAAGGCTCCGGCGCTGTGTTGCGGTTCCTATTTGCTATTATCAGCCACTTCCACCCACTCAGGCAGACTTCCGGTTTATGCAAACTGGAAGCCTGTGTTGGAGGGGGCAGAAGTGACTGATAATAGCAGGAAGGAACCGTAACGCAGCACCAGAGCCTTTGGTATGCACAATCTAATTTCAACAGGGATTCCTCAAATAGCAGAGGACCACCAATACTGAAAAACCAAAAACAATTTGGCAAAGCTTTACGGATAATGACCATAGGAATATTGAACAAGCACACAAGAGAGGTTGGTCTCAGGTGGAGGATGAGATTGACGATTCTGCCCCTCTCTATTCTTCTGATGAGATGTCCAACGACAGGATTTTTACATGGACCAATTATGGAAGGGAAGGGGCGAAATTACAAAAAAGAGCAACAGGAACACCAGATAGATCTTCAAACCTTCCAACAATAGAACACAGCTTTTATCCCACCCGAGGGAAGGGAAGAACTGGAGGGGGACCTTCAGGAGGAACTCATTCCGCGATTAGATTGCAAAATTGTTAATCTCTCGAACTACATACTTAGTGATATAGAGAAAGCAGTTTTCAATAAAGGCTTATCCTTTGTTCCATCATCCAATGTTTTAGTTTACTGCACTACATTTTTTCTGAAAAACTATACTTTATTATCATATTTATATTCATTATTACATAATTATATATAATTTAGTTCAGTCTTCATCAATTTTAGAATGTTTTATATGTTTTAATTTAAAAATGTTTATATGTTTTGCTGGAGGTTTGAATACGTATACCCCTGACGAAGGCTCCTTATGCCGAAACACTGTCAGTGTAGGGATTTTTTTTTCAATAAAGTCTGGTTCCACATATAGAGGGTTTTTCTCTACTTCACCCTGCTCTCTAGGGTCATAAATAATAAACATGCCGTGAGAAGAAAAATTGGCAGAGAGCAATAATAAGTAAAAATCTGAGAAAACACCACTAATGCTATTGCTAAGTAATCAGCTGCGTTTCAATGTTATGTCTACCTAATAAGGGGTAATTTTATAAGGAGACACCTAAATTCAGGCAGCGAGTGTTCACATAAATGCCAGAATAGTATTCATTTTCACATGTCCTTTCACTGTAGGCATGCACAGGTGTGAGGTCTGGGTGGAATATAGGGTCTACACAAGCGCATAGATTATAAAATTCCATGATTTACTTGCGTGTACTAGCTGGTGTGATTGAATGTATAGGTAGATGCTTTCTTTCACACTTACACTTTATTTTATTGTAATCTGGAGTGGAGGAGTAGCCTGGTGATTAAAGCAACGGCCTAGTACCCTAGTACCTAGTATCAGGGTTCGATTCCCACTGGCACTCCTTCTGACCTTGGGCAAGTCACTTTACCCTCCACTTCCTCGGAAGGAAAGACCTGGCAATCTACTTCCAGTCACACTGTGCCAAAAACCCTAGGGGCTGCTGGGTCGCTGGGAGTCAGCACTGACTTGAGGAGCCCTTAAAAAAATGTGCGCCCTTGACTTTATAAAGCAGGCAAACAAAATACATTTGAGAATGCGCAACTTTATAAAATTATCTTCAAATGGTCGACCTGCCAGCAGCAGTCCCTTGATTTCAAATTCCACTGTGTCGGCCCTACTGCAGGAAAAGATTCTCCCTCTTGCTCTTGGTAGTCATAATTTATTTTAGAGACATTCACTCATTCAGGTGCTTCATGTTGACTGGGTTATCAACTTGACAGCACTCTAGATCACGGTGTAAAAACTGCATCATCTCCGTCTAGCAAAATACATAACCGCTGCAAGACCTCTTCTTTCAAAAATGCAGCCGTCTTTTAAAAGGTGCTATTTTGGTAATACAAGTAAGGCATTATTTCTAGACTTGGGCACATGAAATACACCATAAGAACATAAGATATGCCATACTGGGTCAGACCAAGATCCATCAAGCCCAGTATCCTGTTTCCAACAGTGGCCAATCTAGGTCATAAGAACCTAGCAGTTTCCCCAAAATACACAGGTTCCTCAATGCTTGTATTGGGTCAAGCAGTGATATCCTGGGTCCCTCTTAATAATGGTTTATGGACCTTTCCTCCAGGAACTTGTCCAAACCTTTTTTAAACCCAGCTATACTAACAGCCTTTACCACATCCTCCGGTAACAAATTCCAGAGTTTGATTACACGTTGAGTGAAAAAATATTTTCTCGTATTAGTCTTAAATAGGTTACCCTGTAGTTTCATTGCATGTCCCCTAGTCTTTTTATATTCTGATGACGTAAACAATCAATCTACGTTTACCCGTTCCACTCCATTCATTAATTTATAGACCTCTATCATATATCTCCCTTCAGCCGTCTCTTTTCCAGGTTGAAGAGCTCTAACCTTTTTAGCCTCTCTTCATAGGAGTATCCTTCCATCCCCTTTACCATTTTGGTGGCTCTTCTCTGTACCTTTTCTAACACTATATCCTTTTTAAGATACGGCAACCAGACTTGTACACAATATTCAAGGTGCGGTCGCACCATAGAATGATACAGAGGCATTATAATATCCTTTGTTTTAATTTTCCATTCCTTTCCTTATGATACCTAGCCTTATATTTGCTCTCTTGGCTGC
This sequence comes from Ichthyophis bannanicus, assembly GCA_033557465.1. Taxonomy (NCBI): domain Eukaryota; kingdom Metazoa; phylum Chordata; class Amphibia; order Gymnophiona; family Ichthyophiidae; genus Ichthyophis; species Ichthyophis bannanicus. The sequence continues at coordinate 405,797,035 of CM066035.1, read as the reverse complement.
CGCTGCACACTGGGCAGAGGGTTTTAACATGTTATCCACGATGACGCCTAAATCTTTTTCCTGGGTGCTGGCTCCCAGTGTGGAATCTTGCATCGTGTAACCATAATTTGGGTTGTTCTTTCCTAGGTGCATAACTCTGCACTTGTCTACATTAAATTTCATCTGCCAAAGTTGTAAATTCTCTGTCCTTGCTGGGGACCTTAGAAATTGACCTTTTATGTAATTTAATAAGAAAATATGACTCGCAAAGGAAGCATGTGAATGCAAAAAAAAGTCTTTTTTTTTTCTTTTGTTTTGTGTCAGTTTTTTGTATTTATTTCATTTTGTTTCTGTTGATAGCACACTGTTGGCAAAGGCCTGTACTTAAAAGCTTTTCATAAATAATGCACACTAATGAGAGGACTTACTAAGAGGTGGTAAAATCTCAGACTTTACTTTAGCTTAATTTACCACGGGAATCACTAACCTGTGGTAACTCATTATCACAGGTTAGTAACTCCTGCAGTAAAAGGAACAACAACTTGCGATCAACCTTGCAAAATGCACTACTCTAGGAAAAAATAATGCCAACTCAAAACTGGCTAACATGCATCCTGATGCTCCCAGCCATGATTCTCAAGAGGCCAGTGTGGTCTTTGAGGACCCCTTCCCCCACCCCATCCAGATCCCCCCATTCCCAGAAAATTGGCCAGTAGACCCTAAGTCCAAACCCCTCACTCCCTTCCTCCCCCCCCCAGAAGCCAGCTCTCAGACCCCACTTACCCCCTAAAGAAGACCATCAAGCCTCCCCAAAAGGTCTCCTTGGGACTACCCGCCAAAATTCCTGGTGGTCTACATTTTCCAGGGCCTTCCAGCACTGGATTCAAAATGGTATTGCTTGATCCCTTGTCAGTTTACATTTTCATTTTTTTGGATATTTTACCTGCTCTTAAAATAAGCCCAAAACAGGATACAAAAAAAAAAACCCGTACATACATACAAAAAAATCCATATAGTAATAAAAAAAATACAAACAGATTAATATATTAACATCACAGCAGCAGCAATAGAAGCATCTTCAAAACACCCACCAATTGCTCAGCCACCCTGAGGTAAAAGAAATGACTTCCCTGCCTTCCTAAACCCCATAACACCATCCAGGAATCAGATGTCAACTGGCAACCCATTCCATAAAAAAGGCAAACTGAGCAGAACAATCTTGCCACTGGGAAGAACCAATAAACAGGTACCCTGAGACCGAGTAACCCGTGAAAGATTATACACCTGAAAACTGGCCAGCAAATAACCCGGACTCAATGAGTAAAATATTCTAAAAGCAGTAACCCACAGCTTAAATTTAACATGCAGAACAATAAGCAACCCAACGTGGCATAAAACCAGTGGACAGGCTACCGAAAAAATTGCAGAATCTGACAGTAGATAAAGAACAGACCCATTATTCTACCTATTTTTCCCACTAATGCAATAATCTCCTTTCCACCAAAACCTACTTGCCTCTCGGGTATTACGTGAATCCTTAGGCACCAGAATGGTTTATTTTGGTTGCCAATTATCATTAGCAATTGTCCAAATGACCTCCAAGAGCCAAAGGTTGTGTGGCAAAAGTTCATTGGTTAACTGCAGCCAAAAAAGTAACATCTAAAAAGAATTGAATCAAAAAGGGAGGCAGATGAATTGTCACATTATGGGACAAGCAAAGACAGCAATAGTCACATTACCTGTTGGAGCAAAGAGAAGCCTAAAAATAGAGAAGAGCGCCAGGAAAGATAATTAACAGAAATGCAAAAGGTCAGAGGGGTAGGGAGGAGCCACGCCCTGAAGGAGTTTGTAAACGTAGTGAGTAATTTTGAGATGAACTCTAACTGAGAAACCAAAGCACTGGAGGTCCCGTTTTTTTTGGTATGAGTAAGCAAGGTGAAAATATGCATCCTAAAGTTGAGCGATTGTTCCGATGCCACCCTGGAGAATAGCTTCAATCTGCTCTTTTGCTAGTTTTAGAAATGGGAACATGGGCAGAGGGTTAGGAGGGCTGATCAGCATGTAATCTTATTTTCCCTAATGACTCAACAAAGCCTCAGCTAGGCTGTTATATCACAGGCCAGGGGCAGTATTTATCCTTCTACCACCTAAGTGGCAAATACAAAGCAAGGATCAGCGACAAATACGAAGCAACAGCTGAAGTCTGTTCGTCATGCTGGAAAAACAGCTTCAAAAACAGGGCTGAGGGGAGCTTAGAGCTGCTTACTTCCTGGTTTATGTCCTGGGGCGCAACCCCTCCCCTTCTCCTCTCTCTGCAGCAGAGGTAAAGCATCATAAATTAAACAGAAGCCATTAAACAGAAAGGCAGAAAAAAAGCAACAGTTACTCAATGCAGAGCATTAACTCTAGCAGTGTCATTTTTCACAAAGGTCCCACTGTAAAATTAAGAGGCACCTAGTTACTGTGTGATTTTCCAGAGGAAAATATATGGGGGTAGCTGGTTACATATTAGCTTACAGTTGTGATTTTTAAGTATTTTAGTTTTTAGGATGAAATTGTTTAATATATGTTTTTATAAACAATCGTTATGTATTGAACTGTGGATGCTACAGAAATTGTTGATACTGTGTATTGCTGACGTTCTTTGTTGTAAGGTGAAAAGCTGTAATCCACTTTGAGAAAATTGTTTGGTATTTTTTGTTTTTAGGAAAATGTAGCATTCAAATGAATGAACTTGAGCACACTTCCACTCATGATGACTTGCTTAAGTTTGAGGTGACCTGAGGTGACCTAGGCTTTTTATATTCTTAGAGAGCCCACTTACTAAAGCAAAGGTCCTTCTTGTAAGAATTTATATAGTTATGTAGCCCATCCAGAATTTGCTAATCACAGCTCAGTTCTCATTGGAGAGGCATGTAGATCACAGCACAAACCAAAGCACTCAGGAACAACTGGACATCCTTAAATTTGCAGGAACTTTCCTTACAAGCAAGTATAAAACACACTCAGCCCATGCATAAGCAGAAAACACATTTCTGCAGATTTTGCCCAGCAGAGGAGTCATGTGTATTAGGGATGCGCATGGGGCAAAGGTTTTCAGTTCATTTTGGGCTTTTTCCCCTCAATTTCTGGGCTTTGTGAGGTGTACTTCACACATTCAATTTCATTAAAAAAATTTTCACAGATGTCAGAACATTTTAACGCACATTCAAACAATTCAGTCCACACTACATTTTTCTAAGGCACACTAACCAATGGCGTGCCCGCTAAGACGTGTGCAGCCCTAGTATTTCTACCCCTCACATTATTCCTAATGAAAACAGATTCCTTGTAGCCAAGGTCAGAGTCACTGAGGTTGGCAGGGGCAAGACTGCATTCTAGTTACCTAACTGTACTGACAACAGTTCTTGAGTTATATGTCATACTGCCACCTGGCCAGTCATTCCTTTATCTTTTGGATAAGGTCTGTGTGGGACTGGCCTAGGAGCCTGTACAATACGGGGAGGGGGGGAGGAAGGAGAGGTGAACAATCTGTCACTGCCCCCCCCCCACTCCAAATAGGGACACAATTACTTTATAACTATTGTCAAAAGTATTTAAAACTAACCCTCCACTTAAACCAACCTAATAAAAACAAAATCTTCGCTCTAGTTTTCCTATGCACCTCTATTAACTGTGTAAAAGTTGAACTGTATTTACTGTTAGTCGCTCTGACCAGAAACTATTGTATTGTGTTCACCCACCGATACAGTCTATCATGCTTGTAATGTGAAAACTGATGCAACAGCCGAGAATATATGTACCTACAGCTTCAACAAACAACAAAAAAGTTAGAAACCAGATTGTGCAGAAATTATCCTAGTTTTGTAGTGCACGCAAAGGAGCAGAGGGTGCAACCTTGGGAAGATCCGGCTGGGGCTCCCAAGGCAAACGTCTCCTCCTCGCCCAAACATAACAGTACGAGTTTGCAAAGTGGAAAAATTCGCACTTTTGCTCCAATCTAGCAGTCGTGGCAGTTTCCTAAATTACGGCACACTCTGGCGTCTAACCAGCGGAGCTGAAAGCGATCGCTTCCTAGCACGAGGTGATAAGAGCCTGCAGGAGCCCGGATCCCACCCTACACTGCACAACCAATAACAGACCACTCGTCCACCCCCCTTTTTATAGCTTTTAGTAGTTCACCTGTAATAATAATATGCACGGTCAGTAAAGTCAGATCGTGCCTGTCAACAGTTTGTTTTGCAACACAGCAGCGATGAACGCGCACTGCCACTTGCTAATTTACAAGCTCCTACAGACATGCAGACAAGGGCGGTCCCCCCCTTCCCCGTGCACTCGCCTGGTTGGGGTCGGTGGCCCGGAAGACGTGGCACGCCATTTCGGACTCGGGGTTGTCGGGCTGAGCCTTGATCAGGTAGGCGAAGTAGCTGAGGTCGTGGCTGTTGTGGATGAAGCGGGCGATGTGCTGCGCCTTATGCTCGAAGATGAAGACGGCCGGGCTGGCCCCGGGGCCGGCGGGCACGCAGCGCAAGAGGGGGGCGCAGAGCAGCAGCTGCACCTCGCGGCTGGGGGGCTCCTGGCGCTCGCTCCGCCGCCGGATCTCGGCCACCAGCCAGGGCAGCATGGGCAGCGTGGTGCGGCGGTCTAGCGCGGCCCAGCCCACGTACCAGAGCCGGAACCGCTTGTCGCCCGCTTTGGGTGGCCGCTCGTCGTCCTGCTGGAGGGGGTGACAGAGATCGGCGGCGCTCCGGCTCGCCTCCATGGCGCTGCCCAAACCGATGCACGGCCCGGAGGGAAAGAAAAGGCCGGAGCGGCCAGTGAACTGGACGCGGAGAGCCGAGTGCGATCTCTGCGTGCGCTGTCAAAAGGGGCGCTTTGGCACGTGGATGCATGCAATTTCGCAGGCACGGTCCCAGTCTTTTGGATTTGCAAATATATCAAATGCTAGAGCCCTCGGAGTCGCAGTAGCACGATCTCAAGTTCTCGTTTCCAGTCCTGCTCCCCGTGGCTGTGCTTTATATTCGGCTGCCACTCGGAGAGTTGAAGGCTCGGTGTATTTCTTTGCGGGGAGCAGGCTGCCGCCACCGCCGTGGCGCAAATGCTTCCCTCCGCTTCAAGGAAGAAAGTGCATGTAAAAAAGGGCAAGAAGACGTAACAAGAAATCCAAATCCAGGCTGAAGAGAAGCGTGGCCTCCGACTGGGGCACTGGGCACGGCTGCATGATCACCCCAGCAGCTCGGGGACAGGAGGGCAGCTGCTGCGATCCGTCTGCCCCTCCGCTGTCCCCAGCATCTCCAGGGGCCTCCCTCGCTTCCTGGGCTGCGCGGGGTGGGAGCGGATGTCTCACTGGAGCATAGTTTCCGCGCCGTGCTCCCTGGGCCTTTCTCCCCCTTGGAGGTGATCTTTGGCAGCGCGATCAGACTCTTCTGTGCCCCACGTGCGCTGCTTCTGAGGGGCGGAATTCAGCGGCTCCGGCCGAGCTCCGCTCCCAAGTCTCTCTGCTCCCGCTGCCTGAATGTTTCAGTGCAAGAGGGCTGGGCAGGGAGAGGGGAGGAGATATGCAAATAGATGACACGCCCTCCCCCTTAAAGAGGCAGCTCGCTTCCCTGCTCACCTAGACCAGGGGTCTGCAACCTTTAAGACATAAAGAGCCACTTGGACCCGTTTCCGAAGGGAAAAAAAAAACTGGGAGCCGCAAAACCATTGCGACATTTAAAACAAATCTAACACTGCATATATTGTTTCTTACCTTAATGCTATATACGACCCCCTACTTTTCCTGTTAAAATATAGGTGTTTGGCCTATACTCGCCGTATAAGACTACCCCTCTTCCTTCGCACACCAAAAAAAATACGCCAGAAAATATCACAACAACAAGTAACAATATTTGATTTCAAAATTATGATGATTTTGTAGTCAAATCACTAATATGAAATAAAATTATTTTTTCTACCTTTGTTGTCTGACCAATTTATTCTTTGATCATGCTGGTCCCGATCTGAGGCTTCTGCTTTCCTGTCTTCTCTTAGCTCTCTTTCTGTGGTCTATGGTCCATCTGCCATTTCTTATCTCTTCTTTCGTTTTCTTCACTTCTTTCCATCAGCCTATTTCCAGTCCCAGTAACCCTCCCCAATATCAGCCCCTTTCCAGTCCTCACTCCCAGTACCTTCCAATGTCAACTTGCATTCCCATGATTGCCACTGGTGTCCATTTCCTTCCAATCCCCCTCCTTCCCCACTGACCAGTCCCTTCTAGTACAAATACCATGGCAGCCTTAGCCCCCAGTTATCTTCCAGGGCCAGCAGCTCTATCCTCCCCTCCCCACAATCAGCCCATGCCCATTCAAAGCCCCCCAATCAGCTCGCTTCCAGTGCTAATCCCCCCTCAACCCCATTACCAGTGCTAGCCTCCCCTAATCAGCCCAATACCAGTCCTACCCCCCATCAGCTCATTACCAGTCCTAGCCTCCCCTAATCAGCTCATTTCCAGTGCTAGTCCCCTCAACCCCATTACCAGTGCTCCATCCCTCCATGTCAGCCCCCTCCATGTCAGCCCCCTCCATCCCTCCATGTCAGCCCCCCTCCCTCCATCCATATCAGCTCCCTCCCTCCATGTCAGCCCCCTCCATCCCTCCATGTCAGCCCCCCTCCCTCCATCCATATCAGCTCCCTCCCTCCATGTCAGCCCCTCCTCCCTCCCTCCATCCTCGTCAGCCCCACTCCCTCCATGTCAGCCCCCCTCCCTCCATGTCATCCCCATCAGCTCCCTCCCTCCATGTCAGCCCCCCTCCCTCCATCCATCCATATCAGCTCCATCCCTCCATTTCAGCCCCCTCCATACCTCAATTTCATCCCCAATCCATCAATCCATCTCAGCTCCCTCCCTCCATGTCAGCCCCCTCCATACCTCCATGTCAGCCCCCCTCCCTCCATCCATATCAGCTCCCTCCCTCCATGTCAGCCCCCTCCATCCCTCCATGTCAGCCCCCTCCCTCCCTCCCTCCCTCCATGTCAGCCCCCCTCCCTCCCTCCCTCCATGTCAGCCGCATCAGCTCCCTCCCTCCATGTCAGCCCCCCTCCCTCCATCCATCCATCCATATCAGCTCCCTCCCTCCATGTCAGCCCCCTCCATCCCTCCATGTCAGCCCCCTCCCTCCATCACTGTTCCCTCTAAGCTGTGCGCGTGTGCGCGCGCACACACCTCGCCGAGCGAGCGCACATACTTTACAACAGAGTGCACAAAAATTACGGCTCTGATTCTGATAGAAAACAACACAGATGTCTTAAAATTTAAAAGTTATGATTGTAATTACTAGAAATTTCCCGCTTCATTTAGTAATCGTCTATTTTCATTTAATTTGATTAAAATCAATGTGGTGTACATACTGTATTCTGACGTGTAGTCAAATTTTAAAGTATATAACTCCGAGTGTCATTATGTGGCGCACAAAAATTTAACCTTCCTTCAAAAGCTGCACACAGCTGATATTTTATGCGCACACAGCCTACAGAAAATTAGAGGGAACATTGCCCTCCATCCATATCAGCTCCCTCCCTCCATGTCAGCCCCTCCTCCCTCCATCCATCCATGTCAGCCCCCCTCCCTCCCTCCCTCCCTCCATGTCAGCCCCCCTCCCTCCATCCATCCATCCATATCAGCTCCCTCCCTCCATGTCAGCCCCCTCCATCCCTCCATGTCAGCCCCCCTCCCTCCATCCATATCTGCTCCCTCCCTCCATGTCAGCTCCCCTCCCTTCTTCTGCAGCCGCGGCTCCCTGCCTCTTACGGAACCGCGGCTGTGCTTTTAAAATCATCTCGGAGCCCTTCCTGTCTTGACGGGCTCCGTGCAGCATTGTCCCGCCTCCAAACTTCCTTTAGAGGCGGGACAATGCTGCACGGAGCCCGTCAAGACAGGAAGGGCTCCGAGATGATTTTAAAAGCACAGCCGCGGTTCCCTAAGAGGCAGGGAGCCGCGGCTGCAGAAGAAGGGAGGGAGCTTACAAAACTATTGCCTGTCACCGGGCGGGCAGTGTGCTCCGGAGCCGCGGCAAAGGTGAGAAAGAGCCGCATGCGGCTCCGGAGCCGCGGGTTGCCGACCCCTGACCTAGACTTATGCAGGCTGCAAGAAGTAAAGAGAGCTGCTCTTCGGATCTGCGTAAATCGCGCTGTGCGATTTTTGGACAAGTCAATGCACTAGGAAGGGTGAGAGGAAGGTACACTTTGTGTTGTGATAGCATTCTTCTTCCATCCTGTCCCTGAGCATGTGGGTTCTTGGGCCCGGTGTAACAAAGTATGCAGAGCGCCAAGGGCCCAATTTTCAAAACTGCTAATATTCAAAAGTATGCGCCTAAATATCGGCAGGCTATTCAGCGGCACTGATTATCCGGGCTGAACGGCGTTAACCTGGTGAGTGCTGGCACTTACCTCTTTAATGTGATTTTCAGCTAGCACTTACCTGCCTTGCAACATAGACCTGTTTTTCATGCAGCCTAAGTTATCTGGCTGTTGCTCTAACCACTAGGCTACTCCTCCACTCCAGATTCAATTTCCACTGGCACTCCTTGTGACTTTGGGCAAGTTACTTTACCCTCTATTGCCTCGGAAGAAAAGACTGGCAATCTACTTCCGGTGATACATTGCCAAGAAAACCCAGGGGTAGCTGGGTCGCTATGAGTCAACACTGACTTGATGGACAATGGCTGTTGAAAATGGTGGTTACCCAGATAGCATCGGTGCCAACCCTGCACTACCTGATTAGTGCTGGAGCAGTATGTGGAGATATTCAGGCAGCTGGCTAAGAGCTTTGAGTATTGACCCACAAGAGTCCTACAAACCTTAGCCTGCAAATGCAATTTATACAGCCGTGCTAGCCATTCAGAGGTTAATATTATTAGAAGGTGCCTAATTTTAGACGCTAGCAATATGGATAAATGCAGGTATTTTAGTCGTTTCTGCATGTAAGTGGCCACACACCCATACATGGCCTCTTGTAAGAAAATGACTAGGTAAAAGTATGGCATACACTTTCCCTTTGCATGTACACATGGGTGGAATTTGGGCAGAGTGTGGACATGGAAGCAAGTATGCACATTGATTATTGAATACAATAAGTTGCATATATACTTGCAGGACTGGCCCAAGGGTCTCTGCCGTCGTAGGCAGAAACCCTGACCTCGTCACCCCCTCCCCTGCTGATGCTGTCCCCCTTCCCACTGACACCGCCCCCTGGGAGGGGCAGCAGCAGCCACCCATATGTGCTTCCTCTGCTGCTGATGCTGCCCCCCTTCCCACTGACACTGTCCCCTGGGAGGGGCAGCAGCGTCCACCCATATGTGCCGCCGCTACTGCCCACCCAGGCCAGCCACTCTAGGCGGATGCCTAGCTCACCTAGTGGACGGGCCAGCCCTGCATACTTGCAAAGGTATACATGTTCATTTATGCCAACTCTAAGGCTGGCGCAAGTGATCAAGCCTTAATTTATGGTGCACTCCCATAAAGATAAGTAGGCACATAGTTCTTATAAAATAGGCTTAATTTAAGCACATTAAAATGGGCTTTAACTTGATACCCTGTTATAAACGTACCCTTTTAGGTTTTTAGTTCTCAAGAACTCTGCTGTTTTCTAGGCACTTCAGTTTCTCTGTGTGGTATCTCCTCAGAGATGCTGGCTGATAATGGCTGTGCACATTACACTGATTCACTCGCAGCAGCAACTGTGTACGAGCATTACCAGGTATAGCACAGTTACTTACCTGTAACAGGTGATCTCTGGGAACAGCAGGAATAAGTCTTCACATATGGGTATCGTCGGTACCGATGGAGCCTGCGCGGGAACGCTCCCCAGCGTCCAGTAAGAAAGCTTTTGAGAGCATCCCACAGCGCCTGCGTGCTGCCTTCCCGCCTTTCCCAACCGCCTCTCTCCAGTTCGAGTTTTAAAGCTGAGACAAAGAGAGAGAGAGGAAAGGAAAGATAAATAGAGAGATACAACTCCTACGGGAAGTGGGTGGGTTGTGAAGACTTATTCCTGCTGTTCCCAGAGATCACCTGTTACAGGTAAGTAACTGTGCAATCTCCAGGAACAAGCAGGAATGAGTCTTCACATATGGGGACTCCCTAGCTGCAGATGCCAGGGAGAAACCCCAGGTTGTGTGTCCTTGAAAAGGACTCTACCTCCCCCCATGGATCTCTGGCATCCGACCAGGGTAGGTGGGTAGGAGTTGATTAGGAATGGAACAGGTGTTTGAGAACAGCCTGACCAAACGAGGCATCCCGGCGGGAGTTCTTGTCCAAACAGTAATGGGCTGTGAAGGTATGAACCGAGGCCCAGGTGGCCGCTCGACAGATTTGGTCGATGGACACAGAGTTTAGATGAGCCATTGAGGCTGCCATGGCTCTCACATTGTGAACTGTGACATGGCCCTCCAGAGAAATGTTCCTACTCTGGTAGGCAAAAGAAATACACTGAGCAATCCAGTTGGACAGTGTTCTCTTAGAGACTGGAAGTCCTAAATGAGAAGGATCAAAAGCAACAAAGAGTTGAGAAGACTTTCTATGTTGCTGTGTTCTTTGTAAGTAAAAAGCGAGAGCTCTCTTACAATCCAAGGTATGAAGATTCCTCTCTGCATTTGATGCATGAGGTTCTGGAAAAAAGACAGGTAAATATACCTCTTGGTTCAGATGAAAAGGTGAGACCACTTTAGGCATAAAGTGTGGATTGGTCCTGAGGACTACCTTATCATGATAGAACCTTGTATAAGGTGGATTAGCCACCAAAGCTTGCAACTCACTGATGCAGCGTGCTGAGGTGACTGCAATGAGAAAAATAACTTTCCAAGAAAGGAATTTCAAGGAGGTGGTGGCTAAAGGTTCAAAGGGTGGCTTCATAAGCTGGCCAAGAACCAGGTTTAAGTCCCATGCCACTGGAGGTGGTCTAATGGGAGGTTTAGTTAAAAGAAGGCCTTTCATGAATCTTGCTATAAGAGGATGAGAGGAAATAGGTTGTCCATTGAGAGGCTTGAGGGACGCTGCAATAGCACTCAAATGGACTCTTACTGAATTCGTTTTCAGACCTGCATGGGATAGATGCAGGAGATACTCTAGTAGAGAATTCAGAGGTATTGCAAGAGGGTTTAGACCTTTCCCTGAACACCAAATGGTAAATCTTTTCCATTTGAAAGCATAGGAACGTCTAGTAGAAGGCTTTCTAGAGGCATGAATAACATCTCTGACTTGCTGAGAGAGATTAAAATCTTGAAGGTCTAGGCCCTCAGCAACCAAGCCCTGAGATGGAGCGACTGGGGGTTTGGGTGCCACAAAGTTCCCTTTTCCTGGGACAGAAGGTCTGGTGCAGAGCCCAAGTCCAGGGAAGGAGCTTGAGAGAGATGCAGAAGTAGAGGGTACCACACTTGGCGTGGCCAATGTGGTGCTATGAGGATCATAGTCCCTTGATCTCTCTGAAGCTTGAATAGTGTTTTGGGAATTAAGGGAATTGGTGGAAAGGCATAAAGGAAGTCTTGACCCCAGTGAGGGAGGAAGGCATCCTTGGCCGGAACTCCCTGACACGGAATTCTGGAACAGAACCGGGGAAGTTGGCATTCCACGGACTTGCAAAGAGGTCTATGTCCGGGGTTCCCCAAATTCGAAAAATCCTGGCTACCTGGTCCATGTGGAGGGACCACTCGTGTGGAAGCAGAACTCGACTGAGTCTGTCCGCCCAAGAGTTTTGAATGCCTGGAAGATATACTGCCAGAAGATGGATGTGATGCTCTCTGGCGAAGGCCCACAGTCGCAAAGCTTCATTGCAAAGTGACAGAGAGCCAGTCCCTCCCTGCTTGTTTACATAGAACATGGCTACTTGATTGTCCGTATGGATGATGACTGTCCTGTAGCTGAGCAGGGAATGGAACACTCTGAGAGCTAAGAATATTGCTCTGAGTTCCAAGAGATTGATATGCAGAGAAGTCTCCTGTGAAGACCAGATGCCTTGGGTGGAGAGATCCTGCAGATGAGCTCCCCAACCCATTGGAGAAGCATCTGTTGTCAGAGTTGCTTGAGGTAGCGACTGCTGAAAAGGGGACCCCAGCAACAGATTTGGAGGGGACTTCCACCACTGGAGAGACCAAAATAGGCAACTGGAGTTTGCTATTTTATCTGACAGGCAACCTGATGCCTGAGTCCATTGGGTGGACAAAATCCATTGAGCTGCCCTCATGTGAAGGCGAGCATATGGAACCACATGCACGGTGGATGCCATGTGGCCTAGTAGTTTGTGACGCAGTGGCAAGTCCAGAAGCCATGGAAACTGATACGGACCCGCTGGTTGGTTCAGGTATTGCAGGAAAAGGCAAGGTTTTCCATTCTCAGCACAAGCTGCAGGCAACTAATCAGCTAACACGGCTCACCTCAGGGGAGGAGAGAACCAGAGCTGCTGATTGGGCACGCCCTAGTAGGAGGCGGGCTTCCCAGAGCAGGGGCCCCTTGTTAAGCAGAGAGAAGGAAGACAGTAGAAGGAGGTTGAGAACGAGTGGAAGATGGGGAATGAGCAGTACGAATGGAATGAGAAGTGAAAGTGGATTGAGCCCACGAGTGAGAAGGCAAAGGACATTGGAAAGGCAAGAAGCTCTCTTGAATGCAGAGTCCTTTGACCCAGCTAGAGAAACACTGCCCAGCTGCAAAACAAGGGAAACTGATTCAGAACCAGGAAGTAGGTGCCAGGGATACTCAGTGCCTGAAAGAACCATCTGGGAGCAACAGAGGTTGGAAGCACTGAGAGACCCAGGATTAAAGCCTAGGTTTCTGGGAGACAGAGTTTACCCTTGGAGAGAAACGCACCCTGGCAAGGCATTCTCTGACAAGCCTCATTTTAAGGTACCTGCTACATTTAATTCCTTTGACAAGTTTTACAAGCCAGAAAAAGTGAATGCTGATTTTAAAGCACAGGACAGTTTCAGGCAGTGTGAGAGACGTTGGCTACAGCCTGAAACCTCTTTAAATAAGCCTAGCTTTTCTCAACAAACAGCTCCAGCTTTTAACAAGCAAGCTGACGTGAAGAATTCAGCTGAACTGTTCACAGGAGAATTAGGCCACAGTAATTCAGAAGGTCCTACCTTTGAAGCATTCTTTAAGAGCAGAGCTCGTGCAGAGGAACGTGTTGATCCAACACTTACAAACAGAGATAAGTGGGGGAGGGGTAACTCCACCACGGGCATAGAGTTTTTAAACAGAGACAGCATTATTTGCTCTCCAGAAGTAAATAATTACCTGCCTAAGCAAGGAGAATATCCTCCCGGTAGTCCAGCTAGAAGACAGGCAGAACTGCTGCTCAATGAGTTTAAACAGTTTCTAAACAAAAGAGCTGTTTCTGAACAGAACTCCGTTCAAGCAGGAAATAGTCCTGAGACAGGAATTCCCTTACCTGCTCCGGTGCCTATGATAGACATTAATCAGCCAATGGACTGCTCAATTGGGCTGATAGAGCTGACAAGAGCCAAGCTTGAATGGTCATATCTGGTACTTTATTCTGATTGTTATGCTGTCCAAATACCTGAGTGAAAAAGCTTATGAAATGAGTAGTGTTTAAGCAACTGAAATGAAGAGCTTATGAAGCACTAAAATAAGCTGGAATGTAATCTGGTTTCAACAGATGAGCAGTATTATTTCTTACCTGATTATTTCTGAATCCATGATAGAAGTACACATGAGGTAATGTGCCTCCACGGTGAAGAATAGTTTAAAGCACAGTATTGAAAGCCTGGATATTTCTTTGTTCCTGATTTGGTTATCCTCTCACCTGTTCCTGTCCACCAAGGAGCGGGGAAAATAAAATCCTTATAAAAATAAATTTCTTGTTCCCGACTTTCATTGGCCCCCACAACTACAAAAGGCCCATCCCTCCTTAACCCTCAAGGTTAGGGAGTGGGTGCAGGGTAACAAGTTGTAACATCTCTCGAGCAGTTAAATGGGACTTTAACTGTATCTGGGAGGCTAACTGCACCAAGCGTAGGCAACGGGCCTGAGGAAGATAGGCCCTTGCAGTTGTGGTATCCAGCAAGGCCCCTATAAACTCCAGAGACTGAGTAGGGGTGAGATGGTATTTTGGGATGTTTATTACCAGTCCCAAATACTGAAGGACACGCATTGTACAGGTTAGAGAAATCTGGGCCTCTGACTGGGATGGAGCTCGAATGAGCCAGTCGTCCAGATATGGGAAAACGAATATTCCTAGAGTGCGTAGAAATGCAGCTACTACTGCCATGCATTTCGTGAACACCCTTGGTGCAGAGGCCAGACCAAAAGGAAGCACCCTGTATTGGTAGTGCTTTCCTTGAAAAAGGAACCGAAGGAACCTTCTGTGTGTTGGATGGATGAGGACATGGGTGTACACATCCTTGAGATCTAGAAAACAAAGCCAGTCCTGACTCTGAAGGTATGGCAGCAGAGTACCGAGAGAAATCATCTTGAATTTCTCTTTGAATAGAAACTTGTTCAATTCTCTGAGATCTAATATGGGTCTGTAGCCCCCTGTTTTCTTTGGAATAAGAAAATAAGGGGAGTAGAACCCTGAGCCCTGTTGAAGAAGGGGTACTTCTTCTATTGCCCTGTGGGCAAGAAGGGTAGCAATCTCCTGACCCAGAAGGTTGAGGAGAGATGTTGGAGAATTGAACTGTTTCACCATGGTGTGGGGAGGAAGGTTTAAGAAATGAAGCTTGTACTCTTCCCTTATAATGGAGAGGGTCCATTGCTCTGCTGTGATTTGCTCCCATCTGGGAGCAAAGTAAGCCAACCTTCCTGGAATGGTGAGGGGCTCTGGTTCTTCCAGAGCTAGAAAGGCTAAGTTCTTTAGTTGCAAGTCAAAGGCCCTGAGGAGGCTGAGGCTGCAGGGCCGTGGGAGGCCTGGCAGCCTTTGACTTGGCCTGTTTAGGTGGTTGCTGACGCTTTGCAGCAAAACAACTTGCAGAAGATGCCTGCTGACCATAAGCAGGATAGTATCTTCCCTTTTTAGAAAACGTTGTCTTTTTGAACAATCTTTTCTTAGCAGGAGCAGAGGTAGACTTTGAAAGTCGATCCAAAGCAGAGTTCTCAGCATCCATCTGAGTGGCCTTTGCTTTCCAATCCCTGCCAAAAAGGTTTTCACCTGTACAAGGAAGATTTCCCAGTTCATCTTGGACCCAAAGTTCCAAATCAGAGGCTTGTAACCAAGCAATTCTGCGTGCACCTATGGCAATAGCCGAGGCTCTGCTTACACACTCAAAAGAGTCAAAGGCTGCACGGTTGGAAAATTTGGAAACATCTTGGGCATGTTTAAGCCAAGTGAGAAATTCCTGCCTTTTATCTTCTGAAATAAAAGGGGCTAAAGTCTGAAGATGATCTGTGACTTCTTTTAGAAACATCCCCATATAGAGACTATAGGAGTTGATTCTGGCAGCAAGCATATTAGCTTGGAAAACCCTTCGGCCAAAAGCATCAAGGGTCCTGCATTCACGTCCTGGAGGATTAGATGAGTGTCTCTTTGCACTCTTTATTTTCCTCATGGCAGACTCTACCACAATAGAGTGGTGAGGAAGCTGAGACTTATGAAAGCCAGGACAAGGAGGGACACGGTACATGGTGTCTAATCTACGAGAATGAGGCGAGGTGGTAAGAGGAGTCTCCCACATTCTCAACATGAGATCATAGAGAATCTCATGAATAGGTAAAGTAGCTGCTTCTTTAGGAGCCTTAGGATATTGCAAAATATCTAGTTGCTTGGCTCTAGGCTCTGACTCAGGGGCCACTGTAATGGAGAGGCCCCTAGCCATTTCCCTAATGAAGTCTTGAAAAGACAAGTCTTCTGGAGGAGACATTCTTCCTTTTGGAGAATCTGACTCCTGAGGAAGAAGTACCGGTGCCTCGACAGAAACTTCCGACTCATCAGAGTCTTCGGAGGAATCGAAGTATCGCCTGTCTGGATGCTCCTGTAAAGCCCGATACGCGTACCGAGTGGGATCGACATCGGGAGTAAGCGGTACCGATTTGGTACCGATGGGCATCACGGGACAGGGTACCATTGCAGTCGACACCAAGGCCGATGTCGATGCAACCGGTACCGGCACCGGCAATGGAGATTGTTGCAGTACTGGAGGCATCGAAGCCTGCATGAACGCCGTTAGGGTGTGATGCATGGACAGAATCTTCTGATCCATCGACGCCACCAGAGTCTGGATGTCAGTACCAGTGGAGGCCACCGGTACCCCAGAACACGGCAACAGGTGATCGGTCGAGGCCAAGCCATCGATGTCAACCTGTGACCTCATAGACAATGCTTTGGAAGCCGGAACTTCCCGCCGGGGTAATTTTGCCGGTGCGGAATCCTCGAGGACAAGCCCGGAGGCATCTCGATGCTTAGAGGGAGATTTGCCCTTCGAGGACCGGCTAGATTTATGTTTGGTTACCTGAGATCCATGGGAGGAAGAAGAAGCCCTGGAAGACGTTGATGCCACCGAGGCTGCATCAGAGGGAAACAGGGTACTGAGCTTGGCTGCTTGGTTCTGCCGACCTCTTTTAGACATCATGGTACAGGACACACAATCCGTGATGGAATGATCAGGACCCAAACATTTTAGACACCAGTCATGGGTGTCGGTGACAGAAATAGTACCGCTACACTTCGTGCACTTTTTGAACCCGGAAGCAGGCTTCTCCATGAGGAGAAAATATGTTCAGGCCTAAGGCCCAAACCGAAAATGCACAGTTGAAGAAAGAGAAAAGAAAAGACCGGCGGTACCGGTCTGACGTCGAAGAAGGTTGACGCGACACAGAAAAATAAAGAAAAAAATAAAGAATTCTTCTGCGGTGACAGGAACACGACCTGCTGGCTCCGTGGAAAAGAAGAACTGGAGAGAGGCGGTTGGGAAAGGCGGGAAGGCAGCGCGCAGGCGCTGTGGGATGCTCCCAAAAGCTTTCTTACTGGACGCTGGGGAGTGTTCCCGTGCAGGCTCCGTCGGTACCGACGATACCCATATGTGAAGACTCATTCCTGCTTGTTCCTGGAGATAGGTGGATACCACCAGCCTCTCCTGAACCCTGAGCCATCAAAAGGGGGAGGAGAAGGCAAGTGCCCACATTGAGGGGCTGATGCAATAACTTTGCATTAGAATCCTGCAAAAAAAGCTCAGTACAGTTTCCAAACATAAATGTGTGTAAAACAAACACATTTTTCTCCCTAATGCAGTAACCAAATAGTCTTGTACAAAAAGTTGCACTAACATGGGAGAGCATGCCAGAAGCATGCACACATGGTTCTGCAGCAGCTATGTCTGGTGCACCCCAAAATTTGCAGTGGCACTTATGTGTATGTGCTGGAATACTCCTGAATTGCTGACAGCACAATGCAGTATTTTTGTGCAGAATAATATTGACATTTACAGTATGTGCAAAACAGCATTCCAGCACATGTACATAACACTGTTTGTTCCAGCACACCTCCACCCTTTGTTAGTCCCCTTAGCTCCTCCTCATTTTTTTTTTTGTTTTTACCCTTCCCATTCAACAGAGCCAGAGTAAAAGTTTCAGATTCTTCCTTCTTGCAGTAAAGAGAAGAACCGAGCATGAAATCTTCACTAACACTGCCCGCAGAAGAATATGTAACTCTTACTCCTCCTCAGACCTGGCGTTAAAGCCCCAGTCTTAAAAAAACCTCTTGCACTCAGTCTTCGAGTCTTCCGTGCATTTCTTTGCATTGGAGCATTTAAATGAGTTGTGCCCTGCGTATGTGGTAGTAGCACAGAAGCTGTACTAAACTCTGCGCAAAGCCTTCAGCACTTAATTGCATCGGCTCCTGAGGGGGGGGGGGCAGCATACCACACCACTGCTATCACTCTGGTGAGAGAAGGAAGTGCCTGTGTAACTGAAGGAACACCCCCCCCCCCCCAATCCTATCTCACCCCAGCCAGCCAGATCCACTGTCAATTGCTCAAGGTGCCATTTAGCCTGGCAACAGTCTGGCTAATGCCTTTCCTGGTACTGTCAGCTGGTACACTCGGCCTCTTCCCTGACGGCCCATCCCCCTGTATGCTGACATCCTTTACCTGTCACCGACCGAAACCAATCAACTAAATGAGTAAATTCACTCACAGCTCACATACTACTACTATTAAACCTTGCTTTCTCTGGTATCCCTAATCTCCTTCCATCATGCCGCCTCCTTCTTTCAAAGATGATTGGCAGTGCCTGGATGTGCCTGCATGCACACAAAACTGGGAGCCTGAGCGAGGCCTAAAGCCAGCAGCAAGCAGACGAAGGAGCAGTAGAACGCTGGCCACTAGGTGGCAGCACTTTTGCATTTTTCATCATCTCTTTTAGTAATAAAAAAAAAAAAACAAATCCAGTGTAATGAGAAACAATTAAAAAAGAAGACAAATTAAACACTTTCATTTTACCCCCAACAATGCTGTAGTAAATAAATAAATTTGCTCTCAGCATTGCTTTATTAGCAGAGTTTGCCATAGTCTGGGCATTTTTACTCGGTTGTTCTCATGCACCTGTAGCACCTCTAACTTCACTCAAGGCCATCTTAAGGGGTGAGTCAGTGAGGCGTTGGCTCAGGGCGCTGAAGCATAAGCAGGGCTGGCACTACCATTAGGCAAACTAGGCAGTTGCCTAGAGTGCTCCTCCCGTGGCACTGATTTGCTGCCACCCCTCACCGGAGCAGTAATGGATTGAAACAACCTCGCTGCGCTTACCTGTAAACTTTGGCACTGCGAGGCTGTCTGACTCTGCCCCCACTGAAGGCTAACTTCCTGTTTGCATGGGGGTGGCTTCTGTTTTGTGTAGAGCAGCAGAGAATATTTGCTTGTACACTTGACCAAAGAAATCCTCCAGGTCTTCTGCAGTTACTACCTCTGCCACATCTCTAGACCACTCCGCTACCAATTATTGTAGATAAGAAGTATCTCGATTATTCCTTCCTAACTTGTACCAAATTGAAACCTTATTGTGTCGATTTGGAGTTAGCATTAACCATCTATTTAACGCCATAAAAATGAAGTCACTGCGTATTGTACTTACATTGTAAAGAATGATGGTAACGTCTCGCTTGCAAATATACCAAAAAGTGTGAGTTGGGGAATCTCCGCTTAACCTTGAGTTGTTCAAAAACAGGAAAACTCCCCTTCCCATCTGAACCAATTGACCTAAGTATCGACAACCCCTCGCCGCCCGCAAATGGACGTGTGATTTATTTGCACCTTTGGGGAAATCTGGATTACCTTGCATGGCAGTGAAAGGGGACAGGCCTTGAATCTTCCTTAATTTCTCTTTCTGCCAAAACCATGCTTTTTGAAAGGGGGGGATAAAAAATGTGCCTTCCCTCCCAGCTGGCCCTAGTGGCTTTTACTCCATGTAGTAAACTGAAAAACCCAAAAGGGATTTGTCCAGCTATTTAATAGTACCCAAGGAGAAAACTTAGTGGAGCTACTGCAGAAAAGAAATAACGTGATTCAAATGCTGCGCCAGCAGAGCAGCAGCAATTTTCATATCCTGATTTAGCAGTGAGATGGGGCAACAGGAGCCTCACAAAGCCTTGTCTCTGCCAGGCTTAGGTAAAATAGTGATATGAGCGTGCCTACCAGTGTCTCCCTAAATCTAAGGTCCTCACACATAGAGAGCATTGGTCCTACTAGTAAATCCCATAGAATCTTATAGAATTCAGTGCTAAGGCCATCAGGGCCCAGTGCTTTAGCCAAATTGAGCTGTTTAATAACATATAAAAGTATCTCTTTGCTGAAGGGCTTATTTAAAACAGAAAATTGCTCTACAGTCACTTTAGGGAGACTAAGCCTCCGAAAAAATGCAGCTTTCTGATCCTTATTTCCCACATCCTTAGACTAAAGATCCTTGTAGTGTGCTACAAACTGAGCCATAATATCCCTTTCCTTGGTGATTACATTTCTTCTCCCATCTCAAATGCTGGTATTCGGGTACCACTGTCTTTATGGATGGATCAAATTAGCCAATATATTCCTGTTTTCACCTTTTTTTTTTTTTTAATGTTTTTTTAGTGCCATCAAGTCAGTGTTGACTCATAGCGACCCAGCTACCTCTGGGTTTTCTTGGCAATGTATCACCAGAAGTAGATTGCCAGCCTTTTCTTCCGAGGCAATGGAGGGTAAAGTGACTTGCCCAAAGTCACAAGGAGTGCCAGTGGGAACTGAACCCTTGATCTTCTGGGTACTAGCAGGGGTGGCCCAAGGTGGGTGCGGGGCCATGTGCGGAGACTCGGTGCAGGGCCTCATTTGCATAAGGGACCTCATTTGCATAAATATTTGCATAATGTTACCATACACTAACTTTTAGTAAACATGCCTCTTAATGAGTGTATGGATAAAGAAAGACTAAAAGATTTCTACATAACTATAATCCAGTGACAACTGCCAAGCACATTAGGAACTACTACAAACACTGCCCATTTAGAACCCATAGCAAACCCGCCGTATCCTAACAGCACTACCAGGACTCACAAAGCACAAGACCCTACCTATCAAAAGGCAACACTACAAATATTAAACCAATACATTTCAGAGAACAACAATACATGACCTACTGGGGAAAGAGAACAAGTGGCAATGTCAAATAGGAATTACATAAACAGAATACCTCAGCTCAGTTACACGTGCAGAACATAGACCGTCACCAAACAAGAAATCACAATGTAGAAACAGGAAGACAATAATTAAACTGGGAACCCCAAAAGCCCAACAACACTGTAGAAATAAAACTATAAATTAATTTCCTCTTGTACTAAACAAAGCGCAGACGTTAATGATGCACATTTCCCAGAGCTGGCATATTTCAGTTAATAAATTCAATAAAGAGATATTTTTCTACCTTTTTGTGCATTTTTTTTCAGTTGCAATTGCTCCAGCCACTTTCTTCTGGTTTCTTCGTGTCTTCTGCTAACTCTCCATCGTCTGCTGTTCATTTGTCCTTTCTTCACTCTTCTAGTTTTTTTCCATTCTCTCTCTACATCTGCTTTAACATACTAATCTTTCTCCTTTTGCTCTTTCCTCATTCCTATTTCATCCACTCAAATTTTACCCCGCCATCCTCAATCCCCACTTACTCTCCCAATATCCGGCCAATTGTAGATTTGTCTTCCCTCCCACACAAAATATTTTTTCCCTCTCCATTTCACTCTCCCAGCTCTATCCCATTCTAATCCTCCCCCAACATCAGCTCCCTTCTAGTTCCAGCCCCACCCAGCATCCGCTCCCTTCTAGTCCCCACATCAGCCCATTTCCAGTCCTAGCTCCCCCATCCGAGTCCCTCCATCAGCTCATTTCCAATCCCAGCCCCCCATCAGCCCATTTCTAGTCCTTTCCTAGCCCCACCATCAGCCCATGTCAAATCCTAGCTCCCCTCCACTCAGCCCATTTCCAATCCAAGCCCCCCATGAGCCTACTTCCAGTTCTAGCCTCTCCATGAGTCCATTTCAATCAAAGCCCCCCCAACAGCCCATTTCCAGTCCTATCCTAGCCCTCCATCAGCCCATTTCCTGTCCTAGCCCCCCCTCACTCAGCCCATTTCCAGTACTAGCTCCTTCCCCTCACAGCCCATTTCCATTCCAAGCCCCCGTCCCCATCAGCTATTTGCAGTTCAAGCCCTCCTTCCACTCAGCCCATTACCAGTCCTAAGCCCATCATCCCACTTCCAGTCCTAAGCCCCCATCACCCCATTTTCAGTCTTAGCCCCCCCATAGCCCATTACCAGTCCTAACCCCCATCAGCCCATTTCAAGTCCTAGCTCCCCCATCCGAGTCCCTCCATCAGCTCATTTCCAATCCCAGCCCCCCATCAGCCCATTTCTAGTCCTTTCCTAGCCCCACCATCATCAACCCATGTCAAATCCTAGCTCCCCTCCACTCAGCCCACGTCCCATCCCACCCCCCCCTGAGCCTACTTCCAGTTCGAGCCCCTCCATGAGTCCATTTCCCTCCAAGCCCCCCCAACAGCACATTTCCAGTCCTATCCTAGCCCACCATCAGCCCATTTCCTGTCCTAGCCCCCCCTCACTCAGCCCATTTCCAGTCCTAGCTCCCTCCCCTTACAGCCCATTTCTATTCCAAGCCCCCTCCCCATTAGCTATTTGCAGTTCAAGCCCTCCTTCCATTTAGCCCATTTCCAGTCCTAGCCCCCCCATAGCCCATTTTCAGTCCTAAGCCCCCCATAGCCCATTACCAGTCCTAACCCCCATCAGCCCACTTCCAGTCCTAAGCCCCCCCAACACCCCATTTTCAGTCTTAGCCCCCCCATAGCCCATTACCAGTCCTAACCCCCATCAGCCCATTTCCAGTCTTAGTCTCCCCACAGCCCATTTCCAATCCTAACCCCCCATTAGCCCATTTCCAGTCCTAGCCCCCCCATAGCCCATTACTAGTCCTAACCCCCCATCAGCCCATTTCCAATCTTAGCACCCCCATAGCCCATTACCAGTCCTAACCCCCCCCCCCATCAGCACATTTCCAATCTTAGCACCCCCATAGCCCATTACCAGTCCTGACCCCCCCCCCCCCCCATCAGCACATTTCCAGTCCTGGCCCCCCCCCATAGCCCATTACATCCTAACCCCCCATCAGCCCATTTCCAGTCCTAACCCCCCCCATCAGCCCACTTCCAGTCTTAGCTCCCCCCATAGCCCATTAGTAGTCCTAACCCCCCCATAGCCCATTACCAGTCCTAACCCCCCTCCCCCCATTAACCCACTTCCAGTCTTAGCCCCCCCATAGCCCATTACCAGTCCTA
Organism: Ichthyophis bannanicus; assembly: GCA_033557465.1. NCBI lineage: Eukaryota > Metazoa > Chordata > Amphibia > Gymnophiona > Ichthyophiidae > Ichthyophis > Ichthyophis bannanicus. The sequence continues at coordinate 405,774,281 of CM066035.1, read as the reverse complement.
ACCCCCCCAAAGCCCATTACCAGTCCTAACCCCCCTCCCCCCATCAGCCCTGATAGATTAAAAAAAAACAAACTGGCTGCTGATGCCGCTGCCGCTGTGGCAGCGGCAGAATCAAATGTCCCGCTGCGGGGCCCCGCCTGCCCGGCAGAGCCTCCCTTCACCATCAGCTCCCGAGTCCCTCCCAATGTGCGAACTTTCAGAGCCGCGAGAGTTTCCCTTTCTTCTCGCAGCTCTGTTAATCTTGCCGGGGCTGATGGGATTTTCCATCAGCCCCCGCGGGATTAACAGAACCGCGAGAGGTCAGAGAAGCTCTTGTGGCTCTGAAAGCCTGCACATTGGGAGGGACTCGGGAGCTGATGGTGAAGGGAGGCTCTGCCGGGCAGGCGGGGCCCCGCGGCGGGACATTTGATTCTGCTGCTGCCACGGCGGCAGCAGCAGCAGCAGCAGCCGCAGCCGGTTTGCTTTTTTTTTCTACTTGTGCTAATGAAGAATGTTTTTTGCGTGGGGCCCCCTGAAACGCGGGGCCCTGTGCAAAAAACATTCTTGTTCAATGGATGGGCCGGCCCTGGGTACTAGGCAGTTGCAGTTACTAGGCAGTTTTCACCCTACTTATATAAATTGTATTCATACATCTTAATGCTTCCCAATGCCCTTTGAGGGGTGGGCAATTCCGGTCCTGGAGGGCCGTGGACCAGTCAGGTTTTCATGATGTCCCTAATGAATATTCATGGACCTATTTCCATACAATGGAAGGCAGTGGATGCAAATAGATCTCATGACTATTCATTAGGGATATCATGAAAACCTGACTGGTCTGCGGCCCTCCAGGACCGGAATTGCCCACCCCTGGCTTAAGTCATTAATCGCTTTGCACCAGACTATAGTGCTCCTCATCCTCATTCCACAGCTTATCAATATGACTTGTGCTAACTCTGCAACATTTCTATTATTTCTAACAATTCCATGTCAATGTCTTTCTTTTCTCTTTGGCAAAATAAGCAATAACTTTACCCTATAATACTGCCTTAGCAGCTTCCCAGTAAATAGAAGACTCGCATCTTTGGGTTTGTTTTCTATCTCATAATTTTGCCATGCCACCCACAGATATATTTTAAGCTCTTCATTCAAATAGTTGGGTTCATCCTACAAATATAATCCCAATCTTGCTGTAACCAACCTAGCCCAACCTCCGCAGGAGAATGGTCAGAGAGCACGGTATCCCAAATATCAATCTTGCACAACTTACCAAATATGGATTCTGAAATTAACAGGTAATCCCAATGGGCATAAACTTTATGAGAATTAGAATAAAACATAAATCACTTTTATTTGGTGCAGTGTTCTCCATGAGTCAATCCAATTCAATTCCATCATTGAAAAACTAATCCCTTTGTTTTATACTGTACTTCGATGGTTCCAGTCCTACCTAACCAACCGACAGCAATTGATCCGCACCAGCACCTCAACCTCACCCCCCTTCCAGCAACATCAAGGAGTACCTCAAGGATCCACACTATCAGCCATGCTCTTCAACATTTACCTCCGACCACTCTGCTCAGTCATACGTACCCACAACATCAACTTCCACATATATGTGGACGACATAATGCTCTATGCCCCAGTTACAACCACAAACCCAACAAATGAGCAACTATCAGCCTGCTTCGCTGATGTATCTAAATGGCTGCAGGAGAACAACCTCTCCATTAACATAAAGAAAACTGAAGCTCTTATAGTAATCGAATAGCCGGACTTCAAACCACCTACACACCTCAACATGGGAACTACACAAATTCAAATACAGCCACAAATAAGATATCTGGGCATTATCATTGACCAGGCTCTAACCCTCAAACAACAAATCACTAAGACCACCGGAACTATATTCCACAAGGCTAAAACAGTACAACGTCTCCGACCTCTCCTCAAACCTCAAGACTTCAGGACAGTAATGCAAGCTATGACACTCCCACATCTGGACTACTGCAATATAATCTACCATGGACTACCCGCCACACAAACCAACCCCCTCCGAACGGCCTTGAACACCACAGCGAGAATTATTCAGAATGCGAGGAAACGAGACCACATCACCCCAATTCTAAGAGACCTCCACATACTTCCCCTTGAAGCAAGAATTAAATACAAAGCCATTCTACTCACCCACAAAGCCATCCAGCAAACACAGAGCACCCAGCTCCATACCCTACTGACCCGTCCAGCCCACAGCAAAACAACCAGACAGACCTCCAGCAACTCCCTCACCATCCCTCACAAAAGAACCAAATGCACACAACGGACCTGCAACAGAGCCTTTGAACTTTATGCCCCATCCCTCTGGAATTCTCTACCGAGCCACCTCAGGAACAATAACGATCTCCTGTCATTCAAAAAAACAGCTAAAAACCATCCTATTCCAAGAATATCTCAAAACAGAAACACCCTCCCACAAATAACTACACCAACCCCTCTAGGCCACCCTCAAAAACCCATGATCAAAAACTATGTTATCTTGTCCATGTCTATGTCTATCCTTTGTCATAATCATCAATGTTGCCCTCCTGGTGATGGCCCTATCCCTATGACTGATTACCCCCCCCCCCCCTTTTTGTTACACCGCTTTGACCCGGTGAAAAGCGGGATATAAATACAGTTAAATAAATAAATAAATAAATTTGTAAGCAACATCCTTAGGTAGGCACTTAGCCAGTTTAGAATCTATGAAGGGATCCCTGTTGATATTAAAATTGCCCCCTACTATGTAAAAGTAATTATCATAAGCCCTCAATTCTGTCATCAATAGTGAGAAACATTTAAGACTATAAACGTTACATAGGACAACTTTGGCCTCCTTGCAAGACTTCATTAATGTGTAGAAATCGACCATCTGGATATTGTTCTACTTTATGCAGATCAAAAGATAGCCACTTGGGTATTAGGATGGCCCCTCCATGCTGATGACTGACCCACCTAATCCATACATAATTTTTGTGGCATTAAAATGCGTCTCCTGAAGGAAAGTTACATCCGCTCTCTTTTTCTTGAGATACCTGAATGTACACCATTTTGACCCGGTGAAAAGCGGTATATAAGCATTGCTAAATAAATAAATAAATAGTGAAGAATTTTATAGCACTTAACAGGAGAATGTAGCACATCAACTTTGAAAATCAGTACGTTGACATCAGCCAATTTCAATCCTTTGCAAAGTGTACAGCTACACACTAGTTGCAACACCACATTCTCTCTTGACCTCTCAGCAGGGCCAATGAGAAAGCCATACCACACAGCATCTCCCACACATTAGTGCCAAGTAGGTTACCCCAACCTTCCTGTCGTTCAGTCCCCTCTCATCTAATAGTATCCTCTCACTATCCAAAAAGCCCTTCACATCCACTCCTTTTCTCACATCCAAGTCAGTAAACACACCATTCACTCTCTAATCACTCGACCATGATCCACAGAAGACAGTCATCCATCCTACACCCCCTCCATACTGAACTGTGTCCACATACCCAGCCCATAACGGCTGCATCTCCCCAAGACAAATACCATATAAAAGTATGCAACCATTAAAATTACAACAAAGCAAGTAGAACATGGAACTCTTGGCCTATCTCAGACTATAGAACTGCATATAAATAGCATCAATATTCAAAGTTAAGCATAAATTGCAGACTCTACCATAGACATTCTCATCCAAAATAGTTCTGTCCATCACAACTGAGAGATTGCTGAGATCCTCTGTCTTTCTCAAGCATTGTGGCCATATGCATAGCATTCCACATCCCAAAGATACTATTAGGCTGTCATGATGCCAAAGTGCATCACTATCAGAGATCCTCATGCACAGTATTATATCTGCACCTTGGTACATACAAAGGGTTTCAAGCAAACTGCAAGGCTTTTTCTTCAGGCCAGTCATATGCATGCATTCAGAATACTGTATAGTCAAGCACTGGCTGATAATTATGAGTACCAGCGCAAGCAAACATAAAACCAACCAGCCCAGGTATGCTATGAACAAATGTCTTAAAATTACAGACTTTATCCAACTGTTGCAATCGCAGCACACCAGGACAGTCACTTTAAGAATACCCATTGTGAAGCAGCAAACACCCCATGTGCGTGTAAATGAGCTCTCTAGTTTGTATTTAAACAGCAGGTAGCTGGTCCACAAATGTTTTTAGGTCTGCTGGAGACTCAAAGGACAAAGACCTATTCCCATGAGTAGCTCTTACCCAAGCCGGGAACTGAATCACAAAGCAAATCCCATGTTTCACTAATTATGTACAATATGGGGCCAGAGCTCTCCTGCTCTTTACCTCCTTCGCTGAGAAGTCATGAAACATCCGTTTAGAGCTTTTAATGTCCAAGTCTCACTATATTTTTATAAAGAGCCACCAATTAATTTTATTAGCAAAGTTCAATATACTGGTTAAGACCAGTTGTGGCTGCTGCTGATTCTTGTGCACACCTATGCGATGTATGTGTTCCGCATACATAGCTCTACTCATTGTGTGCAGGCCCAGCGTCTCCGGTATCTATTTATCCACAATGTCCCACAATTCTTGATCAGGCACAGTTTCAGGTGAGCCAATAATTCAAATATTATTTCTGCACCTATGGTTTTCTTGATCTTTCAGACAATCAAACAAGACTTTTTGCTGTCCCTCCAATTTTTTAAGCCCCTACAGTCCAGTCCTCCTGTTGAGATAGTCTCTCTTTGGCCAGTGCAAATGGGTTGATTGTAGCTCCAGCTGCTCTTTTATATCATCCAGCGAGGACTACAACGTTGGCATTTTATCATCTAATGCAGTGGTCAAATGTCTCATCAGCTCCCTCAGTCTCATTCTGAAGGGTGATCATTAGGTATTTTAAAGTCCATTGCCATCTTGGTACGTACATCTTTCTGTCTGCCTGTTACTGGAATTTTCATCAGCATAGCCTAGAAAAAGCAGATTTCCAAGCTGAAATTACTACCCTACAGTCTGACACAAATTTGCATTCCTGTTGGGTCCGCTCAAGTTCTAAAAATATAACCAGGGTTGACGATATTAAACACGTTTTAAGGTGTGGTGATCAGAATTGTGCTCTGGGATGCCATTCAGGCGGCTGTTATCACATTGATATTTATTTTATTATGTGATTTTTGGAGGGGTGGGATCTGAGATTTCTGTTGTGTTCTTTGCTTTTTTTTTTGCATGGTATTCCTGTGTATTTATAAAACTAATAAAGTCTTAGAAAATATATTTACCCATTTTATTAACAGATTAATAAGACATTTATTATAAAACACAACTGAATGATACATGCTAAATTATGATAATTATTTTGTCATGACATTGGATGAGGTTATGGAACACTTTGTTCAATACTGTGTGTTGAAATGTTTGTCTTTCTAGCAGACGTTTGTCTGGTGAAGTTAAAATTAAGCTGTGGAATACTTCCTCGAGACAGCTTTAAATTTGGAAGCAGTTCAATTATAAATGTGTGCAGACTACTTAGAAAATCAAGAAGAGTACAACTATCATGCCTCTAATCTCTATACCTAGTGCCCACCCACCAAAAAAATCAATTCTGGCTACACCACTGCTATGGAGTATGTGTTCCATGGAGGGGAAAGGAGGTGTATTGCAGAGGTGGTGAGAGAGCTATGGTAGAATGTGGTCCTAGTTAAAGGTGGTGATTGAGAGAGCTGTGGTGTGTGTGCCAGGGAGAAGAAAGTTTGAGCGAGAACTGTGGGGGCGGGGTGTATGTGTGCGTGCTGAGGGGCATAGGCACACATTTCCATGGTTATGCAACTATTTATGCAAATAGAAGCTCTTTGCCGCCCCCCTGAAGTTGCTGCCCTAGGAGACTGCTTAGTTTTGCCTAATGGTTAAGCCAACACCGAATACATATATAGGTGAGTATTTTATAGCCTAAGCGAGTTCTTAGGGACTCCACCCCTACTCATCTCCTTCCCTGAATACACTTCCCCTTTGATCATGTATAAAGTACACGCCTTCTTGTCACTGCAAGTATTTTTACAAAAGGGTAATTTTAGAAAAGGCCTTTTATGTGTATTCAACATGTTCATGTATGAAATATTTTTATAAAAATTACCCTCCAAGTCTAGAAAAGCAAATGATGTCTGGAATCCCTTTTTTTTTCATCTTGCTGGCTTTTTTTTTCTGTTTTCGAGTTAGCGCTGACTCCTGGCAACCCAGCAGATCTTGGGTTTTCTTGGCAATGTGACTGGAAGTAGATTGCCAGGCCTTTCTTCTGAGACAATGGAGAGTTAAGTGACTTGCCCAAGGCCACAAGGGGTGCTAGTGGGAATCAAACCCTGGTCTCTTGGTTACCAAGCCACTCTAACCACTAGGCTACTCCTCCACTCTTGCTGGTTTTTTGTTTGAGTGATTTTTATGTATGTTTGTTTATTTGTAAACCACTTAGAAATGTATTGCTATGTAGGTATAAATGTTAAATAAATGAATCCCTTGAAACAAATTGCAGAAAAGTTCAGGTTTGTGTAAAATTTGGGAGGACTGACGCGCGTAGAGCAGAACCATATCCTTATCTCTGTGGATGTTAACATGCAAGATAATATTTATAATTTTAGAGGATAATCTGAAAACCTTTTGTTCATCAGGCTTATTGGTCTAGTGCAATGGTTTTCAACCCAGTCTTCTGGGACCCGTAGGCCAGTCAGGTTTTCAGGGTATCCACAATGAATCTGCATGCACTGCTATTGTATGCCGATCTCTTGTGCATATTCATTGTGGATATCCAAGTAATTTTCACTTTGATCAGGCATCCAAGAGGACTTCTAACAGATGGGTTTTCCAAGACTAGTGGTACGACTCTCATTTGGCATGCAGGCAACTCTGGGCTCATATTCTTGTTGGATCCCAATCTTTACCAACTTTGGTTCAAGAGTCGGTTCTCTTTGGGGGATACCAGCCATATGTTGTCCTAGTCAGTGGAATACTGTCGGATAAGCTAAAGGAGCTTCGCCTGACAGTACTCCTTGCCAAGTGGTATTCTGTCCCAAGTTAGTTTAGACTCAAAATATGTCAGGCATGACGTGCTCAGCACTGTCAAAATTGCCCTTATCTACTTTTATACAAATATTTGCCAAGATTCAGATCTATTAATTGTTAAAACATTGAGTGCTTGTAAAATCAGAAATGATTTTAATGGGGAGAACTGTCCAGCCCTAATGGGCATTCTCAGGCTGATTCAGCAAACTACACTATGCAGTGTTTTGATCAAGATTTGCTCATGCTAGTCAACAAGCTAGTATAGAAAATTCCCGAGCAAAATCACTGTGCTACAGCATAGTCCAGTGTAGGCATGCTAATTGTATGCCAAGGAAGGAATTTAATTGCTCCCCCCTGGATCTTTATGCCAGTTTCAGGCAGGTGTAAAGATGTAGCTTGCAGCAAAAAGATTAGTTCACCTCAGATGACCCATCTAAGAGGCCCAGAACCCACTCCCCTGCTCCAAACCCCTCCATCCTCTAGTTCTCGCAAAAAGTCATTGGTGGCCCCAGTGGCTTCCTGTGTCCCCCCCTACTGCCCAATAACCGCTGAAGCAGTGGTGGCCCCAGTGGCCCACTACCCCATCCCCTCCCCCTAAAAATCACTGTTCAAGTGATTACTAGCCCCTCATCCCCTGATCTCCCAAGAATTGCTAGCTATCCCTGTGCCATCCCCCGGCCCCTGATTCCCTCCCATTCCCCTCAGGGCCTTCAAATGTATTGGGAGGCAGGAGTATTACCTACACATTCCTGTCTCCATGCCACTATCTTTCAAAATAGTGATGCCTAACCTCACACAGTGCAGACTGGGATGCACCTCAGCAAGTCAGTCTGTCAAATATACTCTTATTTTTTAGGCTCCATGGGCTGTATCCCAGGACCATAAACCATTTCTGCCCTCCTCAGTGCCAATTCATGTTACTGTAGAATGTATGCAGTACTCACTCTTCCTAAAGAGAGTCGTGCAAAGCTTTAAAGAGGGCTAGAAGTCACCTTCATGCAACCAATGAATCTTCAGAGATGGTTTTAAGCTGAATTGATGCCTTTTTATAAGGAAATTCTATGGACAGTTTAGCAAATACATTTTGTAAATGAAATGAATCCTTGTATGTTTCTAGCCATGTAGACCTTCAATGCCCCTTGTAGTGTAGGCCAGTGCATGGCGAGTGTGTTCCAGATGCCCCTTTGGTTACTAGGGTTCTTTATAAAATGTGGTTGAGCAGAGGTAGCAGTGAACTGGGTCTACGGTGTCTTCCTTTCACTGGAGAGAGATTTATTCTCCTTGGTGTTGGAATGAAATCTCCATCCCACTTTGCTCTTTATCTGTTCTCATTTGCTATTACACTGACAAATTTTAAAATCACTAGAATCCATGCCTAGTAAGTCTCGCAACGTCAACAGAAGGCTGATGGTTCTGTGTTTTTTACCTGTAGGAAATATGAGCTATTACAGCATCCTTCTCCACAGGAATTTTTATTTATTTATATTTATTTAACCAGTTTTCTATACCACCTTATCCTTCAATCAAAGCGGTTTACATTATGTAATCACTACAAACAGGTACTGGATACATTCCCTTGTCCCCAAAGGGCTCACAATTAAATAACACTTCTCTCAATGTACTCTTTCCCAACCTGTCCTGTGGACCTTACGACCCACTCATGTTTTCAGGATCTTCTGAACATGTATTAGATGAATTTGTATCCATTAAATGCTCAGTATATGTAAATCTATCTCATGAATATTCATTGTGTATATCCTACAAACTCCACTGGTTGCAGGCAGAGAAAGCCCCAGAGTTGGTTCAAGGTGTTGGAGCCCTAGGCAAACCTTAAGACTTATGTCTCCCCCCCTACTTGTCAGAATCTATTGTTGGGCTTTGAATGCCCTGCTCTCCCCTCCCCCCCTCCATTTGAAACTGTCACCCTAGGCACCCACCTAGTTTGCGTGATGGTTGGACCAGCCTTGGTTGCAGGGTCCCTAGGACAAGTTAGGGAAGCTCTGCAGTAGATTTAGAAGTCCACCTTCCCAGTAGGATACAGGAACCTCCATGACTCATAAAATGAAGTCCCTACCAGTCTGAGATTCAGGTATAGCTCCTTTCTCTCTGCAGCTGCTTCTCAAAGCAACTTATGCAGAGGTCCACATTTGCCAGACAGCATAGGGTGCATTTTGGAAGCACTAGTCATGCTTTGGATGTCTAAAAATGGGCAATGTGTTGTCTCCGGAGCTCTTTAAAAGTCAAGTCTATGGACGGCCCTAGTGTGAAGCCATCCAAGTCTGAACAGGGGTGTGGTGGAGACATGGCTGGGGTGTTCTCAGGAATCTGGACATACCCACCGGGTCTCAGAAACATCCTGGATGTCTGGCATAGCTTCTAAGTTTAGACCTGCTCCAGGCATGAACTAGAGTTACCAACTGGCTCCAGATGTGCTTGACAGGTTCAATCCAGTCCTGGGTTTACCCTATTGCATGGAGGGATCTGTAGTTCTGATTTCTCCATTGCACTCCATAAGAAAAAGAAAACTACAAATCACCGCATGCAGTGGGGTAAACCCAGGACTGGATGAAGTCTGTCAGGTGCATCTGGAGCCAGTTGGCAATCTTAGCATGAACAGGCATCTTAAAAGTGCGTGTTTTGATTGAAAAATATCCCGAGGGAGTAGAGAAGAAAGCACTCCATCCCCTGTACGCAGCACAATTTCAGTAATAGCAGTAGTGGGAATTTAACCCTGGCTTCCCTGTTCCTATACCACTACTCTAACCATTAGGCTATTCTCAGATGTCTAGGTTCTGAAGTACTCATCTGGGGGATGTCTATGTAGACGCCCCACAGGCATCCGTTTTGGGCAAGTCCACATTTGTGAAATCTTGTCTGCACCTGGACTTCTTCATATGTACTGGCTTAGACGGCCCAGATTGCACTTGAGACATTTTGCCTAAAATTCTCTTCCATCTCTAAGAATGATAGTAAGCTTTTTATCTCTCTCAATAGGTCTGGGGTACTGACTTTTACACCCTCTTGTTAAAGCAGCAGCTGCTCCAGATAAGTTGATACTGTGAGCGCCCTATCTGTTTCCTGACTCCACTGCTTCCCACTTTCATTTTTTATGATCATTACTGTCTCTTTTATATTTTCACACATTCTGGAATAAAATTATATATGAGCTCATTTGCCAGACCTGGCTCTTGCTCATTGAGCTGGAGAGGATGCTCTAAGAGGAAGGAAATTCTACTTGCTGCACATTAGTGATACCTACGGGTGGGATATCCTGCCCCTTCTCCACCTCTATAGCGCTTAACTTCCTCTTCACTCACACATTCACTCTGTTTCCTCCCCCTTTCAGCATTTACATTTTAAAGGATGATCCAATCTGTGCCCTCTCCTCCCCTGTCCCCCCACTAACTGAGGATGGTGGTTGTAATAGCTGAAGATGATGAAAGGTGATAAAATGGAAGAAAAGGCTCATGGCACTATATTCCCTGTTGGGGCAAGTACCAGTAGAGTCAGAAGTCCAAAGGAACAGGAGGAACTTGACAGATCAAAATAAAATGTCATCCTCATAAGGTCCATTCTTCAGGTGCTTGTGCTGTTTTACACTTTTTATCTGATGCTTGACCAGGGTTTGGTTGCGTACGCTCCCTCCCCCTCCCAGTTTGTTCAGATTCATAAGGGGGCGCAGAAGCAAAGTGGAAGTAGCCTTCAGAACTATCTTTTGTTACAATTGCCTCTGAAGTAAAACAACAAAACTAGAAAGGCGAGGTCTAGGGAGGTCCCAAGCAGCGGTGAGACATCCAGGCAACAATGTCAGAGAGGCAGGCAGAGATCGGGTCTGGATTGCTGAAGATAGGTTGGGTGTAGAGAGGTAGATCTGGGAGTCATCAGCATATAGATGGTACTGAAAGCCATGGGAAGAGATAAGCGCCCCAAGGGACTGGGTATAGAGAGGGAAAAAGAGCGGACCCAAGACAGATCCCTGGAGTACACCAACTGGAAGCAGGGGAGGAGGAGCCACCAGAAAACACACTGAAGGAGCGATGGGAGAGATAGGAGGAGGACCAGGCTAGTACAGAGCCCTTGAAGCCAAGTGAGGACAGGGTGTCGAGGAGAAGGTTGTGGTCAACGGTGTCGAAAGCAGCAAAGAGGTCAAGAAGGATGAGGACGGAGTACAGGCCCTTGGATTTAGCCAGGAACAAGTCACTGGAGACTTTGACAAGAGCCCTTTGAGTAGAGTGTAAAGGATGAAAGCCAAACTGTAAGGGATCCAGGAGGGCATGAGAGGAGAGGACATTGAGGCAGCTGCGGTGAACCACACGTTCAAGTAGTCTAGAAATGAAGGGAAGGAGAGAGATGGGTCGATAGTTAGGACAGGTAGGATCAAGTGAGGGTTTCTTGAGGAGAGGTGTGACCACAGCATGCTTGAAGTCTGCAGGGACAGTTGCAGTATCCTGAAAACCTGACTGAGTAAGTGTCATGAGAACTGGGTTGAGAACTCCTGGACTACAGGAATCTGCATATAATAGGCACAGATCAAGCAAATTGCTGATTTTCACTGATGGGTAACAATCTCGTTTCCTTTACATACATAGAATAACACTAAGGATGATGAGAGAGAGATGTGTTGGTATATATACTGGGAAGCGTGAGAAGGTTTCAGAAATGCAAGTGTTTGATGTAATATTTTAGTTTCGTTGTAAACCGCTTTGATTAAAAGATAAGGTGGTATATAAAAGCTAATAAATAAATAAAGCAGACTCTCACTCCAATGAAAAAGTGTAGGACTGAAACTCTAGGTCAGCTGGGGTTCAGGCTGGAAAAATAAAAAGCGAGAGCAGGGGAGAGCCTGCATATTTATTCGTTGGAGCCGATGGGGAAACCCTGAGCTAGAGCCCAAAGAGCAGGGTTTCCAAATGCAGGTTTAGTGCACAGGCATGTAGTGAGCAAACGGCATGCAAATGAGCTCTGCACAAAAAGTGCGCCAGCATGTGCGCAGGGGGTCTGCATTTGCAACATCTAGGTTCTGCACACAAAAAGGCACTTGTGTGCATGTCCTGAAATGCTGTGTGGCTCATGGGGAATCATTCCACTCAGATGTTCTACACCAAATATCCTCAGACACCGATATTATTCAAAGCAGAATGATTGCTCTATGTGCCACAGCATTCCAGCACAGGCCAGTTGTCTAATCGTCATACTCGTTTGAATAAACTTACAGGGGTTGTGCATTGCCAGCCCCATCGGCATCAGTGCAGTGATTATGCTCGCGCCCCTCCCCGTTCTGCATTGCTTATGACAGTAGTACATAAAAAAAGATATATAGATATCATACCAACTATGTGCTGTATGTGCATTGAGGCCACTGTTATCAGCCCCATTGTATTTTCTTGCCTGAATTTTGGCCTTGTGATGAAAGGGGAGGAGTCCCTCTAAGTTGTAAAAGTCACTGAGAGCTAGAGCTATAGAGCTGTTGGCTTAGCAAATACTAACTCTTCACAACAAGAAAGGCCCTACTAACCAGAGACGATGGATGTCCCCAGTGGAGGAGGTGGGGGGTCCAGTGGCTAAGAGGCATCTAGAACAGATGACCCAAAGTAGGAGTGACGAGAGCGGACTGCTGCCAGTAGCCAAGAGGCACCCAAAGTGTATGGCTCCCCCAAGCAGAAGGCCTAGTGGCTGAAAGGCACCTGGAGTAGATGACCCATAGTGGAAAGGGTCCAATGCCTGTTAGGCAGATGGCCTAAGGCAGTCGGACAGAGCAGGGTCCAACAGCTGAGAGGCAGTGCAGCAATACCCCAGGAGATGTGGAGAACACCACAGAGGTGGAGCTTTGGGAATGGATAGCAGAGGAGATAAGCCAGGTCAGGTGCAATGGATTCTCCCAGGACTTGCATCAGTCACTGGTCTGGTTGTACTCCTGCAAATAAGTGAGATTTGGTGGTACAGAAGAAGGAAAGGGGGACAATAACTGGTAATGGGAACATGGGAAAGACAAAAGGGGTTTCATATTTAACTGATAATACTGACTGAGGATTAGTACCCCAAATTACCTAAATGGTTATCTAATTCTCTGTAGGAAATTATAAGAGATTCTTGTTCTTTGTTTCAGGATGATTAATATCTCAACAGTATAAATGTTAGTACTTTCAATGAACTTATAATTGTATAAGTTAATAAAACCCATAAATACTATCAGGCAGCCTTGTTCAGTCATACCTGCCTTTAGTGATTTTCCTGAGGGGAAGGCAGGGAAATCCCACACACTAACACCTTTTTTCCTCAAATGGAGGTACCAGGCACAAGGCTTTCGGAGCCTGATGGAACTGGCCTGGGAGGGGGGGACTCCTGCCATGACTCCTGCCATGTTGGTCCTGGCCCCAGGGATGCCTCTGCAAAGAGCTACTTGGGGTTATGCCATATCCCTGCCTCCATGCTCCTCCATCACTGGTTTCTGCTGGAACTTGGCTCTTATCTGCAGCTGCTGAAAACACTGCATTCCCGTGCAGGCAGCACCCATTAACAGGGCTGGCCCATTCACTAGGTGGGCTAGGTAGCTGTCTAGAGTGGCAGATCTCTATGAGTAGTAGGCCATGTGCTTCAGCACATATACCTGCGGCCCGCCAAGCTGTGCTGCCCTCCCCTTGTTCTGACCCACATGGCGTTGCTGACCCCCACTGCCGCTGATTCCAGGAGGAGGGGGGGGGGGGACAGCTTAGTGGCAGACTTGTGCTTCAGCATACATGGCCTGCTGCTGAGCTGACCTGTGTCCCCCCTCAACCCTTCCCCCACTGCTGGAATCAATGGAGGGAGGGAGGGGGTGGTAGCACAACTCGGCTGGGGCTTCTGCCTAGGGTGGCAGAAACCCTTGGGTCGGCCCTGCCCATGAAGTTTTAAAGAGCTACTTGGCGACACTGGTGGCCCGCACTCACTCAACCCAAAACTCCTAGTGCTCCTATTAAGTGACACTAATGACTCATGCCTGCACAACTCCTAGTATGTCTCCAAACCCATGATGTCTCCAAAACCTACGTAGCCACCTTCTGCCATCTGCTCACTGGACTTTCACCCAGAACGACAGCGCATGTTCAGACAACCACCTTTCCTCCTCGGACATAATAACAGTATTAAAGTGGATGCCCTTTTTGCCAGACATGGTTTGAGTGTATTATTTTTTTACTTGTGTGTAACACTCATATCAGGTTTCATCCAGATCCATTTGCTGGTTTCTCCACTGATTCTAGATCAAATGGGTACAACCTGTCCACAAGGTGCTCTCTTGTTTCCCTTTCATAACTTGTACCGAAGGAAGAGGAATCAGTGATTTTGTTTTCTATAATAACTTCTATTAGTACAGATGCTGTGGAAAAAGTCAAAAGAAAATGTCCCAAAAGAGATTGGAAAGCCAAGATAAATATATTAATGGGAAGGCCACCAATGAAAAAAGCACTGATAACAACTTCGTGAAGATTATAGAATTTGTCGGAGCGTTGAAAAAGTGAAAAGAAAGTTTAAATTCACAAAATGTCGCGCTCCATTTTAATCCTTTTTAATTTTATTTTATTAAACATGAAGTCAGTACTTATCTGATCAAGATGCGGCAAATGTGGTGAAAAATCCCCAAGCGACGTGGCACATTTCGAGTCCAAACAAAGAGATGACTCTGCCTCAAGCTTTGCAACGGGAATGGTCCACAAAAAGCATCGGTTAATCAGAAAGGAGAACAGCACCTTAGAAAAGAATGGGCATCTGACGTAAAAGGGCTCAACTGCCAGTCACAAAAGAGAGGGGAAACCCACGTGGTTGGGAAACCCCTCACAGGGTTGGTTGCCCTAAAAAAGGCTGGACCAATCAATATCAAGGTTCAGGACAGAAGGAGAAAGGGAGCTTAATTTAAAAAGCCATTGCTGCTCTTTCCACTGAAGTTTGGAAACACGGTCACTACCGCGTGGATCCGGTGGAATGAAGTCAATAATATGCCAGTGTAGTTCATCAAAAGAACGGTGAAATTGTAGGCAATGTTCAACTATGGGGGCTGAAATTGTAGCCAAGACGCATGTTCTGCTAGGCGAGTCGGATCATATGGGTAGTGCGCCCCACATAAGCCAAGTTGCAAGGACAGACAAGTAAATACACAACAAAAGATGATGTGCATGATGTGTTCCAACGGGATACAAACCAGAAAGTCTTTGCGGCAAAAAAAACCCATTGATGGCCTTGTAAAGAACTGGGACAGAATTGACATTGATCACATGCCCAATGGCCAGGGTTCTCATGATTGGTAACCGGACGGTCAATGAAAGCAGCAGAGTGTACTAACTGATCACGAAGATTAGTCCCACAAGAATATGCAACCAAAGAGGTTTCCGAAAGCAAGGAAGGAGATGTAAGACAGACCAATGTTTGTGAAGAAGAGATGTAACCTGATGAACCTGCTGCATAAAAGGTAGTATGCCAGTAATGCAAGCTGTCCTAAAATATGTTCTTCTTTCAAATAGTGGAAAAAGTCAAGACAGAAGTGAGAAAGTATGGAGACTTTTCATTTTTCCTGGGCCCTTCAGTTTTTCTCCCCACTTTATACCACCAATCCATCTCTGTTTTTCTCCCCCTCAACCGTTAGTTGCTTATTGCCTCTGTCCTCCATCCATGGGTGTCAACTTGTCAAAATGATTGATGATGCTAAACTCAACACAAATTTCCCCTCCTGGATACAGTGAGGTAGTTTATTCGGTATTGGTGATGCTGAAGCACCCACTGTACCTCTATACTTGGCACCTATGCCCCCAACTCTACTTCTCTTCCCTCTTTCAGCCACTATCTGCCTCTTCTCCCCTCCCCCACCCTCTTCGGGCAAAAAGGAAAATGTCCCAATCTCTGGTCTATCCTCTCCTCAGATTCTTTCCTCTCTCCTTCCAGTAACCCTCTCCCCCCCCCTTCCCCAATAGAAGAGTGACCCTGAAGAAAACAGCCCATTTCTGCTGTTTTGCACAGCTCAATGTACTGAGCCAAAGCAGAAACATTCACATCAGGTCCCTGTCAGGATTTTATCAAATCTAAAATCTGCTGTAACCTTGTCATGGTTTGTAACAAGGACACGAGGAAAGAGACAGATGCATATGACACCAGAATCTCTTACTGTTCTCACATTTAAACAGCTCAGGAAAGTGGCAGTAGAGAACCCTGCATTTTCCATTTGTTTGGGTTTAATATTTAGAATTTACCATAACTGGCAAGTTCTGTCCTAAAATATGTTCTTCCAAATAGTTTACTGTACATCTCTGGGATTCATATTGTTCCTGGAGTAAATTGGATTCTGTGTAGGTCATGATTAGTTAGGGCAGGATTAAGGCACAGACAAACTAAGCACTTGTCTAGTGCCCAAAGGTTTCGGAAGGCCCTGTCAGATATAGTATACCCTAGCCTGGCTCCACACAAAAAAACAGATACTGGCAACTGTTGCAGCTGCTGCCCTGACTCATATAGGACAAGAGGTGGCATCATCAGTTGCCTAGGTCATCATCTGGCATCATACATCGGTCCACCCAGTCTCTACAGGCAACTATTGGCCCATTAGAGTCTTCAATCCATGAAGCAAACTCATAGCACCCAAAGATGCAGGAAGGAGAGAGCAGTCAAGCAAATGCTGGCATTTTAAAGGCCTGGAAGAAAGCTTGCCGGGGTCCAGGAGGAAAAGGAGGGAAGTGCTTGATGGGATCTTGGGGGCGAAGAGGCAGACTATTTGTTGGGGTCTGATGATGGAGAAAGGCAGTGCTTTCAGTCATTCAGAAGCATTTTTTTTAAATTGAAATTTTAACAATACAATCAAGACAAAGTCTCGTACAGAAAAGAGATTCTCCAAACCATAAACAGTAGCAGGCACATTCTAAAGAAATAAATTTACAGAGAATCTCGTATAGTCCACATATTAGGGGGAGTGATAATAATGCACGTAAGGTAAGAGAAATAAACTCAAAGGATACTTAGGAAATATTCACAAGAACAAGATGACATTGAGCAGCCCAAAGTATTTACAATACATGATGTGATTATGTTGCACTCTTTGAGGTAACACCATGAACAACATGCGTTAACACAGGTAACCTGGTGCATTTGGCTGAAAAAAAGACATATCGAACAGATTTGTATATTTACAAGGAAAACTCAGATAGAAAAATACCCTCCAACTGTAACACCACAAGTTTTGACGCAAAAATTGCTTCCTTCTTTTCTGAGTCTCCGCGATATCTGGAAACATAACGATCTTGAAACCACAAAACAAATCCATTGTCTTCTTATAGAACATTTTAAGTATCCATGGCCAGAGCACATGAAACCAATAGAGTGGCCGACTTACATTCCTCTTGACCAGAAACTCGTAAAAGATCAGATATGTTTAATATATCAACATTGGAAACCCCTTCTGGCTCCTTTTTATCAGCAGGAAGATAGTACATTTTTTTAGAGGTGGTATAAGCTCTTGTGGAACTTGTAAAACTTCCATCAAGTAATGCTTAAACATTTCTAGGGCTGAACTCCCCCCTCCCCCGATTTAGGAAGGGGCATTTCTAAACCCCAACCTTAAAGTGGCATAATGAGATGTAGAGACTAATGAATTGGTGTTCACATATTTGTAGGAGTTTAAAAATGCATTTATATTATGGTGGGGGGCCACACTTCTTTGCCTGCTGTGATATTTTTCATTGGACACACAGTAATAAAAAAATACTATAGTACATAAACTTCCAAATGAGTCTCTGCCTTCTTACGTGTGTTGAGATATACAACAACTATATAATATATTGACGGTGCAGCCTCTTGTAAGTTCATGAGATGGCACCGTTCTATTTTATGGGCTGAAGTAGTGTGTGCTAGTTACTTTCTGCTCGGTTTCTGTTCTCACTGATCTTTCTTGGGAGAGATACTACTCATTCTCTGTCTCAGTTTGTAATGAGAGGGAAAGCCCTGCATTCTAAAATCCAGTTCCAGATTCCTGCTGCACATGTTAGGACAAGCCCCCCCCCCCCCCCTCTAACAATGCCCTCTCTATATGCATGAAAGAAGAGCGGAACCTGGAGGTGGCCAAACAGGTAGAAAAAGTGATGGCAAAAAACATAGGGAGAAGAATGACCAGCAAGAAAGAAAGAGGTGGGAGTGTCTCTGTATAAGTCTGGTGAGACCTCATTTGGTGCTCTGTGTACAATTCTAGAGACCATACCTTCAAAAGGATATAAACAGGATGGAGTTGGTCCAGAGGGCAGCTACTAAAATGGTCAGTGGTCTTCGTCACAAAGCATATGGGGACAGGCTTAAAGATCTTGATATGCATACTTTGGAGGAAAGGCAGGAGAGGGAAAGTCTGATAGAGACATTTAAATATCGCCATGGTATAAAGGCACAGGAGGTGGGCCTCTTTTTATTGAAAGAAAGTTCTGACACATAGGTACTCCATATACGAGAGGTTTAGGGAGGCTAAACCTTCCCAGCCCAAGCCAGGCACAAAATGGCAGCAAAGTCAAGCAGACTGCTATATACACCAGCACTAGCAGCCAGCAACAAGTCTGATCGGCCAAGCCCTCCTCTCCTCCATGGTTGATTATGTTTGTGCTGTGGGCCAGCTATGCTGAACCCCCATGATCGACCCCCCCCCCTCTCCATACTCTGTAATACAGCATGCGAGCAGACTCATTCACAGTAGAAGTCCAGCGGAGTGCAGCCAATCATGCTGCATGTGGGTAGCTCCACCATTTGGGCTTGGGCTTGACAATTGGACCTGGTCTTCTGCATGCCACTAGTTGGACTTCTGCTATGCATCATGAGTGGAGCGAAGGCGGTGTGTGTGCAGTGTTCTTCATGTGTAGGCAGGGCTGACTGCTTCTTTACGGCGGGGGCAACACAGCAGCAGATTACATGCTGGATTGCCTGGTGTGTGCAGATGCCTGACAAGGAGAACATGATGCTGCAGTGCAGACTCAGAGGGTGGTCAATGGTGCAGCAGAAGAACAAGTATTGGCTCCCTCCAGCCACATGCAGGAAGCGCCAGAGCAGCATTGTGCCCTCCACCCTATCAGTGTGACTCTGCTGGTGAGTATTCATTAGCAGCAAAAAGCAAACACAAATAGCTTATGGCTCCAAGTCCATCCCCAGGCCCCTCTGGGAGAGGAGAGCAACATAGGGGGAGCCCCCCAGCAAGCAATGCTAAGCATGACTCAGCTGCTGGACTAGGGGTGGTGCATACGCAGTCCTGGGAAGTAGCTGTGCCGGGGAGGGGGGTGTTTGAAGGAAGATGCTGGCCAGTGGGTGGATAGGAAATGCTGGATTGGGGATAGGGGAAATAAAGGGAACATGGTGGTTTGGAGTGGGTGTGGACACAGAGGAGAGCTAGAATGACAGAGGGGATATGCTGGTTCAAGGAAAGGGGAAAGGAAGGCTAAGGACATAGGGGGATGAATAGGGTTATGGGGGAAATGCTGGACATGGGAAGAGCAGAGGGAGAGGGAAAATGCTGAAAACAGGTGTGTAGTAGGAATAAAGAGGGGCACTGGATGGAAAGGGGGATGACGAGAGAAAGGTGATGCTGGATGGAAAAGGGGGAAAGAGAGGAAACGGGAGATGCCTGACGGAAGACTAAAGAATAAGCAGAAGAGGAATGGAAGGGCCAGGGTGAGAGAGAGAGATAGAAAGCTTGTAGGTAGATGCAGTAAAAAGAAGGAAATTGAGACTGGATAATAAGAATAAATGAAATCTGAATTGATAGAAAAATAAATGAAAGAAAGTTGAAAGGAAAAGATCAATGTCAGAGATGGGTGTAGTGGAAGAACTGAAGAAGACAGGAGAAGAGAGAAAAATAATAAACGGGCAGAAGCCCCTGAAAAGAGAGAAGACAAAGAAAGGCATAAACTAGAGACTGGGACCAACTTGAGTAGAAAAATTAAATGGCCAGAAAACAAAGGTAGAAAACAATTTGATTTTAATTTAGCGATTGGGAAAAAATCAGTTTATTTACATCTGCTGTTTTTATATTTTGCACAGTATAAGGGCGAAACACATCACTGTTCCTGTTTCTCTGGTGCTGTATTGAATGCTGAGTCTGGCTTCTTGAGCTTTCAGTTTAATTTTCATCTACATATTTCTATTTTTAGTTTGTGGTTACTTATATTTGGTAAAGGTCTCTCTGCATTCTGCATATGTGAATGAGACCAAGATTCAGTTAGCACTGAATGTCTGCTTAGGATTGATTTGTACTACTGTAGTGTTTACGTTGTTGCCTTTTCCTAAGTGGCGCCCTTGTGTGACTCCTGGAATTGAGTGCTATGATATGATAGAATTACTTTCCAGATTCTGAATGACTTTTGTAGAGCTTTTACTTAACAATATGTCTCGTACTCTATTTTGGATTAGGATTTTGCTCATGCCTTACATAAGAACATAGGGGTATGTTTACTAAACTGCGGTAATGTTACATAACGCGCGTTATGTAACATTAACGATCGTTAAGTAACGTTAATGCATGTTATGAGACGTTAACAATCGTTAATGTCTCATAACGCGCGTTAACGTTACTTAACGATCGTAGATGTTCCGCGGCGCGGTAAAACACCGCAGAAGGTGGAGAGAGGGCGGAGAGAAGGGGGTCAATGGGCGGAGTATGGGCGGGGAGAGGCTTCATTCACACTAACGCGCTGATCTGAAGAGCTGAATCCTAATGCGATTGAAAACCTGCCGTTACATGCACATTTGCAGGGGAGAGAAACCATTTAAGTGTCAGCAATGTACAGCATAGGCAGGGAAACCTACAAAAAGTGATAAGTGTGATACATGTGCACAGAACAAAAGGGCACATAAACATTGAAAATGACCTCAACAAACTGGAAAAAAAACATAACCAAGCTAGCCAATAGTGATATTAATGGGAAACATCAACCCCCCTCCCCAAGAAAGCTCCAAAAAAAAGATATTTATCGTGGAAGGGTCTATGCTCCGTCCCCATACAAGGTGAATGAGCCCACAGTGAAATAGCGCTGATCAGGGCTTTCCCTTGTTATTGGATAGGTGTCCTATGGCGTGCACATGTCCCGCAACAGCAGGGTGGGCATGTCGGAATGGGCAACTGGACAGATGCCGGAAAAGGGGATACAAAGGCCGCAGGCGGCACATGCTGTGGTGCAGCTGGGCCACAGTGCGGACTAGGGTGATGCCTAGGTGGCCCATACGAATGCTGAAACAGCAGAGCAGCCAGACAGCAACTGCTGAAGGCCCAACATGGGCACGACTGTGTTTCCCACAGTGTCACAGGGGATAGTACCCAGCAGCTACCCCCAAGGGCACGGAACATTGGCAGGCGGTGCTGGGGGGAAGCGTGGACACCTATGCAGGCACCCCTACCCCAGAACCCGCACCATAGGCAGCCGCCTACCCGCACACTGGATGGCCTGAGACTGCACTCCACCAGCACCACCAGCAGAAGGGCATGTCAGTATGGTGGCAGAGGGATACTGGTGGTGGAGGGGGCAGTGGCAGCTGCCCAGAGCAGATCGTGGCCTAGCCTTGTGTAGGTGGGTGCCATGCACTGCAACAGACAGGCCCTGTCTGACGAACAGTCATGGTATCACCAGGGAATGCACTGACTCTGTGACAACACGGTGGTGTAGTGCACAAAACCAATGTATTCAGAAGCAGAAGGTCACAGGTTCAAGTCCCAGCTGTGGTTCCTGCCAACCCAGTCCCCATATTTTACCCACTACTAAAATGTGCTAATACAGACAGAACCTTTATTGCAGATGATGTAAACATGCCCAAAACACCTACATTTTACCCTACAGAGCACAGACACTATAAACATGCACAGTACCTAGAGCAGAGTCTCCCAAATGCAGTCCTGGAGGGCCAACACCATCCAGGTTCCATGCTGCCTCTAATAAAGATGCCTGTGCTGCATTTTTATGTGCCGCCCCCATGGTATGCAGATGTATCTCATGCATATTCATGAGGGACAGCATGAAAACCCGAACAGTGTCTGGCCCACCAGGACTGGAGTTGGGAACCTCTGCCCTAAAGCAGCTGCCAACAGGGGCAGACACACCTACACCCACAGGCTCCATTATCCAATGCCTCCTGGAGCGGCAGGATGTTGGGCCCTGCGTGCATCTCCCAATACTAGCACTTACATACCTTGGCAATGCCACCCTAAACC
Source organism: Ichthyophis bannanicus (assembly GCA_033557465.1). Classification (NCBI taxonomy): domain Eukaryota; kingdom Metazoa; phylum Chordata; class Amphibia; order Gymnophiona; family Ichthyophiidae; genus Ichthyophis; species Ichthyophis bannanicus. The sequence goes on along the minus strand of CM066035.1, from coordinate 405,752,069 downwards.
TGGGAATACGGTAAACATCTTTCAAACAGTTGCTATGATTACTGGCAGATAGCAATTCCAAAGTTAAGCACAATTTGCTGATTGAGCTGCATCATAGCAACCTTTCTGATGTCTGTGGTGTGTGCTACAGGTCTTGTGTCTAACAGTGTTTACCACCCTGGGGAGTGACCCCAACAGTATTGTGTACCATAGCCATGCCTGCACTGTGCCCAGGACTGGTGCAGTGGCCAGGGCTGCCAAACATCTCTATAGTTGCACAATGCTGGCATAGGTGTGGGGAGTGTGTGTCTGTCTATCCAGTGTGTGGTGGCTGCAAACACCCTCCACAGCCCACACTGCTAGCACTGTTGCCAGTTTTGGCCTGCCAATGTGCATAATGAGAAGCAAGGTACCGTGGGGATAGCCAGGATAGGATGGCCTGGCCTGGATCCATCTGTACATAGCATAGGGCAATGGCTCGGACATTGTAGTGGCCGGCCACCACCTGCACGGACAGGGTGGCCACAGCATGTCCTGCTGGGAGGTCACTCTCACCCTGACTGAGCAGTGACCACGACATGGCTAGGTTCCCCCATAGTGCTATATAGTATTTCTCTCATGTGATATTTATGGGTCCCTTTTGGGGCCCAATCACTGACTTATCTGCTTGGTGTGTATGCTGACATCTCAATTCTGGGTACACGCATCTCCTCCAGGACCATGCACTATGGACTAGCTAGCAGACTGTCTGCAGCTAGTATGTGTCTTGGTGGAACACATTGCAGGGTGTAGCAGCTGGAGGCTTGCTGCTGGAGAATGTCATATAGTGGTGGGGGGCAGCTGAGCATTTCCAGGCCTATTGTCTATCTGCTATTGCTTTATGGATGTGTACAGCTCTGCATTGCCTGCCCTATAGGGTGTCTGTTCCCCAGCAGGACTAGGGTTGATGGTCCCCTCTACTGCTACCATTGCAGGGAGGTTGAATGTGGATCTATTGGTGGGTGATCCTTTTTCCCACCCTGAGCCCCAGAGGGTGGGTTGTGTGGTGGTACATAATCTGCCTATGGGTCCAAACACCCCCTCCCCCTCCCCTTCTCCCCCTCCCCCTTCCCCCCTCCTCCTCCCCCTCCCCCCTCGATACTGTCCATCAAGGTCAGTATCTTGTTTCCGACAGTGGCCAATCCAGGTCACAAGTACCCAAAAGGTAGATAGATTCCATGTTGCTTATTCCAGGTGTAAACAGTGGATTTCCCTCAGTCCACTTTAATAATGGTTTATGGACTTTTCCTCCAGGAACTTGTCCAAAACTCTTTTAAACCCAGCTACACTAGCAGCTTTTACTATATATTTTTGCAATGAATTCCAGGATTTGATAACACATTGAGTGAAAAAGATTTTTCTCCGATTTAATCTTAATGTGCTACATTGTAACTTCATTGTATGTCCTCTAGTCTTTTTACTTTTTGAAGGAGTAAACAACTGATCTATGCTTACCTGTTCCACGCCAGTCATTATTTCAGAGACCTCTATCATATCTTTCCTCATCATCTCTTAGTAGCTCAAGACAACTTATATTCAGATGCTGAAGGTATTTTCCCATCCCCAGAGGTCTACAATCTAAAGGGCTGATGCAGGAAAGCTTAGCACAGCACTTTTCTGGTGCTTTTTCTGCACTAGTCTTGCTCTCCGATGCAAAAAGCAAGCTAGTACTGGAAAAACGCCTAAGACACAACTGTGCTAAATAGCAGCGCACGCAGCATGCAAATTGCTGAAACTTAACACAGGTTTTTTTTAAATTTATTATTTTATTAAGGTTGCATTCTTAATTTATTACAACATCACACAACCACTTAATCAACAATTCCTATTTTGTCAATTTTATCCTTTTATATTTCCCTTATACAGATTATTTCACCTTACACTCTAGTTCTTCTACCCTTCCCTTCCCTCCCCTCCCCTGGCACTTAATTAAGCACTTTACCACTCCCCTGGGATTGTCTCCATCTTTCATACCCACCCCAGAGCTTACGAAATTTAGCTCCTCTCTGTTGTTGCTTGGCAAGTGCCTTCATCATCAAATACATCTAGTCTATTTATTTAGACAGTTTTGTATACCACCTTATCCTTCAATCAAAGTGGTCACAACACAATTGGGGGATACATTTAACATGAGGGGATATGAGACACATACACTAATACTTACAGGGAACATGGGCAATGGAGGGTTAAGTGGTTTGCCCAAGACCACAAGGAGCACCTGTGGGACTAGAAACCCCAGTCCTTCCGGCCCAAGGTTGCTGTCCTCTAGTGGGATTTGAACCCCCAACCTTCCAGTCTGAGGTAACTTGCCCCAACCACTAGGCCACTCCTCCCTAAGTGTTGGTCAATCTCTGCTCTCTTCGGCATCCCTATTTCACGCCACCTTCTGGCCATAGTCATTCTGGCCGCAACTACACGCATTCTTGCTGGGATTCCCCACCCCTTTCATAGGTAGATTTAACAAACACGCTACAGGATCCAATTCCCAAGTTTCACCTCCCATCTCTTCAATCATACCCCTCACCATATGACAATACTTCTCTACTTCAGGGTATCTCCACCATAAATGAAAAAAATCCTCTTCTTGCCCACACACCCTTCAACATAATGTCCCCACTTCTTTCTTCACTATCTTGTGGAGTCTTACCGGGTTCCAATACATTGAATATAAGACCTTGTATACATGTTCCACTATAAGCGTGGCTACTGAAATCTGCTTTGTAGCCTCAAAGATCTGAAGCCATTTCCTTCGAGCCAGTTCCACACCCATATCTCACTCCCATCTTTTACAAAACAATGCTTCACCTCTCCAGGACTCCAGAACTAGTTTATATAAGGCAGACAATAATCCTTTGGTTTCCTCCCATGTCAAGTAGAGCAAATCAAATGCCAGCCTTTGCTCCCCTATAACCCCTCTGCTCTGATTGAACTGTACAAAATGGCACACCTGGGCATAGTAGAATCCATGTTCACTTTGGAGTGAAAATTGTCTCTGCAATTCCCCATATGTTTTTATTCTCCCCTTAGCATCTAATATCTGCCCCACCCTATTCAATCCCAATTTTTGCCACTGCTGGTATGCAGCATACATTCATCCTGGTGGAAATGCTTCATTAAAGCACAGAGGAGTATTCCAGTAAAGCGCCACTTTACCACACAAAGTTTCCCATTGTTTGTTTTAGCAGACTTGCAGGGTGTGCTTTATAAAGGGAACTCTAGATCCTGCCTCAACTCTATTTGTTCAAAGCCAGATTAATTTTCCCAGTGGGGTCCCTCCTCCTAATTCTTGTTCAATTCTTAACCTTTGTGGTCCTTTTTCCCCCTTTCTCCCATTCTACCACCCCATTTAACATTGCACTTACATAGTATCCCTTTATACTGGGGAATCCCAATCTTCCTTCTTTTTGAGGCTGCATTAGTATTGCCTTCGTAACCCTTGGTGGATGCCTTCTCCAGATAAAGTCAAAGATTCTCTTCTGCCAAGTAGCGAGAATTTCATCAGATAGCACTATTGGAAGAGCTATGAACAAAAAAATTCATTCTTGGCAGGATATTCATTTTTATTGTGACAATCCTACCTATCCATGACAGGGATACACTTTCCCACCTGTCCAAATCACTTCATATAGCAATTTAGAGTTTTTCATAGTTAAGGTAGTACAGTTCCTCCCATTTAACTCCTATATGTATACCCAAGTATTTAAGTAAAGTCATTTTTATTGGTTTCACAAAAGCTTACAATTGGCATACAGTTCGGCGGGCCAACAAATGCTCAGCAGTAACAACACTCATCAGGAAAATCTGAGTTCAGCAACAGCATAGAAATACATACAACATACAATCAAAACCATGGAAATAGCAAAGTAACCAACCCAGAGAACCCGGGGTCTCGATCGCCGGAACAAAATGCGGCAATATCCAAGATCCCATCGGGTATAGCCTAAGGATAATCGAGTAACTCCCTTCATGCCCAACCGAAAGAGGGACAAGAACCAACAACAGACCCAGACCCCCCCCTACTACTACTAAACTACTAAACTACCCACCCCCCGCCCTGTCCATCTGAAAGACCATCAGTACCACCCAGGAATCTCTCAATACCCAACAGCTGGCATCCCCTCTCAGATTAGAGTCCTCCTCTAGGGACAATCCCCGTTACTCAAGCCCATTAGTGGGATCCATATTCTGGATGCGCAACAGGGGTGCCCAGATGCTTTGAAAGCGGGCCCACGATTTACCCCCAAGAAGTCGCGCCGTTCTACCCTCCATAATACGGAGGTCACCCATCAGTCGTTCCCACTCCATGATCCCCAGGCCCCTTTCCGTTAGCCAATGGCGCAAAATATAATGTTTAGCAACTAGAAAGCTCCTCTCACACAGCTTATTCTGGGCACCTGCTCCCTGAAGCCCCCCACCACCTACATGAAATAAACACCACATTGGGTGTAGATCGACCTCCTCTCCCACCCAAAGTGACAATTTGGACCGTACTGCTCCCCAAAAGATTTGAATTACAGAACAGAACCAAAATCGATGGGATAAGGTGCCCACCGTCCTCTTACAGAGACCACACACATCGGACGTCAGAAGTCCCATCTTCCGCGCTCCAGCCTCCGAGACATACGCTCGCCACAGCAGCTTAAATTGTAGCTCGCGGTAGCGAACCGCCTCGGAGAGCTCTCGAATTCTATGAAAGGCTGCCTCCGCCAACTCTACAGTAAAATCCACCAAACCATCCCTATTCCATCATTCTACTAGCGAAAATAATCGCCCCAGGTTACCGGGAGGAATCAAGAGTTCCCGCAACTGCCGAGCCGTAAGATGCTCTTGGCATTGCTCCAGTAGGAGCCAAAGGCTATGTTGACGTGAAAGCAATTCAGCTCCCCCCGGAACACTGCGCACATAATGGCGTACCTGTAAGTAATAATAAAAGGTCTCCTTCTGCAAGCGGTACTTCTGCGACAAAACCTGGAAGGAGTCTAGCTGATCCATATTTTCCATTCGCAGCTGCCCAAGGTATTCAGTACCCGCACGCGACCAAAGTTGGCTGACCCCACCCGCATTCCCCGGCGCAAAATTCCCATTGCCTTTCAAAGGCAGGCAGTCTGTGGCTCTCCAAGGTCTGCCTCTAGACTGACAGAGGTATTTCCAGATGATTCGCAGCGTGCGCAAATAGGGGGACATTCGCCACGCCAGGGGGAGCGCCACACCTCCACAGTGAAGCAAATAGGCCCTATGCCACTTCTCAGAGAATTGGTCGATCAGGGTGATCGATGTCCTCTCGACATTCCCCACCACTACGTCACTCAAGCGCCTTGTGCCATAGCAAAGATTATAGGACCGTAGAGGGGTCAGGCCTAGGCCCCCCTCAGCCACCGGCCGCGTGAGCATCTCTATCGCTATACGCGCCCGCCGTGATCTCCACAAAAAACGACCCAGGTGCCCATGAAGCTCACGCAGATCTCGCCTGGTTAACCAGAGGGGAAGGTTCCGTAATAAGTACAACCAACGTGGCCACTCTATCATCCGCACGAGTGCAACCCGCCCCATCAGAGATAGGGGTAAATCCCCCCACTTCTGCAGCCGTGATATGGTAGACTTGAGAAGCGGCTGTACATTGACCGCATAAAGGGAGTTCAAGCGAGCTGGAATGTGAACGCCCAAATAACGTATGTGCTCCGTCGCCCAACTAAGTGGGAATACACCCTGCCAGGTCCCTCGCGACCGATTGTCTACATCAAGCACCATAGACTTTGTGCGATTGATACGAAGTCCTGAAAATCCGCCAAAATGCTCAATCAGCTTAAGAGCCTCTGGTAGGGACATCATGGGCCGGGTCAGACACAGCAGGAGGTCATCCGCGAACGCGCTGACTTTTATGTTCCCACCTCGCCACTCTATACCCGCTATCTGCGGAGAAGCTAGTAAAGAAAGCAGAAGAGGTTCCAATTGTAACACATAGAGTAGAGGGGAGAGCGGACAGCCCTGACGCGTGCCACGATGTAAAAGAAAAGGTTGGGAGCACACCCCCCCCCCCCGACATCTACCACTGCTCGAGGAGCGGTATACAACGCCTGTATCCCCTGCAAGAACATCCCCTGAAAGCCAAACCACCGGAGAGCCGCAAACATATAGGTCCACGACACCCTGTCAAAAGCTTTCTCGGAATCTAGGCTGACAAGGAGCAACGGGTCCCGGGCCAGTAACGTCTGCTCCATTCCCAGCAACACCTTGCTGATATTAACTGAGGCTTCCCTCCCTTTAACAAATCCGGCATGGTGGGGACCCACCATCTTAGGCAAGAATAACTGAAGGCGGGCAGCTAGCACCGACGCAAAGAGCTTTTGGTCGACGTTGATCAGCGAGATAGGTCGATAAGAGGCGGGATCCTCAAGATCTTTACCCTGTTTCGGGATCAATGTTATGCGAGCCGTACCCATATCTCTTGGAAAAGTACCGGACTCCGCTACCTCAGCATATAGGGCCCCCAGCGTAGGGACTACCGAGCGTTCTAGCAGTTTGTATGCTTCGTAGGTGAAGCCGTCAGGACCAGGAGCCTTGTGCGCTTTCCCGGCTCGAATCGCCTTCTGGATTTCCCCCCCCTGGATCTCCCGGTTTAACACTGCCAGTTCCTCCGCCCCAAGTTGTGGGAGCGATATATGCTCCAAGAAATCCTCCATAAAGGCCTTAGGCCCTTCCTCTGAGGCATAGAGCCGCTCATAGAAGGAGCGAAACACCCATGCAATCTCCTCAGCCCGCGTATGTCGTCCACCCTCCTCATCACGAATTACCAGCACCCCTCGGGGTCCACCCTGATCTCTCACCAGTCGAGCCAACAGCTTCCCGGATCTGTCTCCATAGCGAAAAAAATGATGATAGTACTGTTGAGACTGGATGGCTCTCTCCTGCAACAAGTCATTCAGCTGCTTCTGGAGTTCAAGATAGCCCGCCACACCACTCTGTCGTCGGAGGGCCACCAACTTGGCCATCCGAAGCTCCCCGGTTAAGCGGAGTACCTCCGCGTTAACTCGTTTCCGTTCGGCCCCAACATATGCAATAATATGCCCTCGGAGGACGGCTTTACCCGCCTCCCAAAAGGTAGCCATCGAATCAACCGTTCCTTCATTATACTGAACATATTCATCCCAATGCTTGGCCACAAAATCACGAAAATCCAGTCTATTGGCAAAGTGGCTAGGAAAAGACCATTTGGCAGCTCCCTTCCGCTCACAGCGCCACGTCATGCTGACCATAGCATGATCAGACACAAGAATTGGCCCTATCTCCACGCGAATCACTTTCCCGAACCAGTGTTGTGACACCAAGACATAATCAATTCTAGACCACGTTTGGTGGGCACGCGACAGATGTGTATAGTCTCTGCTATTCAGGTGTAGCAACCTCCAGGCATCAACCAGAGCTCCGAACTCACAGAGATAACTAACTCCCCTTTTACTCCAGCTTCCCCCAGTGTTTGAGTGGGAGCGGTCCAGAAGTGGATCATGAGGGCAGTTATAATCTCCCGCTAAAATTACTGGAATCTTCGGGGCCTCCAGAACTTTATGTAAAAGAGTTTTTAAAAAAACATGATCATAATTACTAGGAGCGTACACATTCCCAAGAAATAACTCTTCTCCCTGAAGCTTAACATGTGCAAATAGGAATCTACCTTTAGGGTCCACATCCACCTTTAAGATCTCACAGGTTAGACTCTTGTGGATCAAGATTGCAACACCTTTTCTACGGGTATCCGAGGGGGCGGACAGAACCGTTCCCACCCAGTCCCGTTGGAGCTTGGAGTGTTCCTTGGCTGTCAGGTGTGTCTCCTGCAACATAGCAACCTGAGCCTTTTGTCACTTAAGGGCTTGCATAATTTTAGTGCGTTTCACAGGGGTAGTGATCCCACCAACATTCCAAGTTACAATATGCAAGTCAGGGTGGATAAGGTACTCTGTCGATGCATATAATCTTAAGGTGAAACAACTGAAGGTGGGCATGGGGCAGCCCAGCCTCCACCCCAGCCCATCTCAATGAGCCTCTATAGTTGGGGAAGTCCCAGACAGAAAGAGACCAAAACCCACCCGGGGGTACATGCCATTGGAAAAACAAACTTCCCATATCTTCCCCTCCCCCCGCTACCCTCCCCACTCCCCCCCTAGCCCTCCTATGTCCCCCCCACCCCTTATCTCCGTCCACTGCCCCGTCCCCTCCCCAATCCCCCTTAAAACCATCACCAACCATTATCCTCAGTATCCTCGACTGAGGCCGCGGTCATAGCAATGCCACAGGGCAGCCCACAAAATCCTCCCCACACTCCCCTCCTCCCCGGCCATCCCAAGCCATCCAACACATAATCCAGCAGTTTAACTTAGGGTATCATTAAAACACAAAAAGAGGTAAGTGACATAAGACAGTCAAAACATTGCAATTTGAACCAGAGCTGCATGTCCAGAGATCCACTCGATCTCGTTGCTCCAAGTCCTCGAAGCAAGGTCCACTGTCACCAGGACGCCCCAAGTAGGATCCATCTGTCCTCACCAACACAAGGGTAAGCCCCATCTGGGCCCTCCACGACAGCACCTCCAGCAGGTAGTGTTGGGTCCTCGATCAGCTGTGTTCTTGCTCTGCAGGCAAAGTCGCCAGAAATTGTTTTGCCTTCCCAATGTGCTCAAAAGTGTGCGCTTTCACTTGTATGGTGACCCGCAGTATAGCTGGAAAAGCTAAAGTGAAGCGGGCCTTCCGACGAAAAAGCTCAGCACAGATTGGGGCAAACTCCCTCCGCTTTGCCGCTACCGTCGCAGAGTAGTCTTGAAACATCAAGATTTTGCGGTTATTCAACAACAGCTCAGGCAGCTTCCTGTAGGCCTGCAGAATTATAGCCTTATGTTGGAAGTTGAGAACTTTCAATATGACCACACGTGGTCGAGCATCATCCTCCTTACGGGCTCCCAATCGGTGTGCACGTTCAATTCGAAAACAGCCTCGCAGGCCTTCCAGGCCCAAAGCCTCCGGAAGCCAAGTTTCCAAAAAGGGGAGCAGTTCTTTCTCGGGCTTCTCCTCTCCAATCCCCAGTATGCGGAGATTATTTCGCCTCAAACTATTTTCGAGGTCATCCAGCTTCTGTTGTATCTCCTGCAAAAGCTGTGCGTGCTTTGCCACTTCCCTCTCGCGGCACCCCTCTTCGCTCTCAAGACTGGCGACCCGATGCTCTAACTCGTCAACTCGCTTCCCAAAATCTGCCAACGAGTCCTCCATGCTGTGAAGCTTTTTCATGAGCATGTCAAATTTCGGGTCCAAAAGCTTAACGACTTCCTTAGCGAGCTCTGCCGGGGCCGAATCTACACTCTCACCACCCAGTGAGGCCGGTTGCGTCGGCACCGACGTGGAAGGCCCAGCCTTGAGAATCTTTTCGCGCTCTCTTTTCGGCGCCAGCGGCATGTCCGGGGACCACAGATTCCAACCACAGTTAGTAGGCAGCTTCAGAAACCCTCCCAGAAAGAAGTGGTGTGGTAGGGAGACAATTAGCAGATTTTAACGCAGAATTATTGATGTGGCTGCCCCGGAGCGAGCGGGAAGCGTCCGCGCTCACTCACGCATCACGTGACCTCATACCCAAGTATTTAATTGATTTATTTGCCCACTTACAGGGAAAGGCTTCCCACAGGTGCCCTTCCAACCTTTCCTCTAGAGCAGGTATGTCCAACTTCGAACAGGTCGTGATCTACTTTTTCCGGCCAAAGGTGCCAGTGATCTACCACCATGAAAATTAAGTTTCAAATTAAATTTTAACCCAATAAAGTTGGAGGATCCCCCCCCCCCATTTTTAATGAACCTTCTATCATTTACTTGGATGTGATCAGCTTTTAAGCAAATTAAGCAAAAACAAAACAGAGAGACGAAGATCCAGTAAGAACTGCGAAGGGAAATGGAAAGTAAATTTTTTCTTAAAGTTTTATTGAGTAATAACTTTCTTTAACTGTCTTAATAACTTTCTTTAACTTTTATTGAGTAATGTGTGTTAAATTTAGGTCGGGCATTGATCCAGGCTGATCTTGCACAATCTTTAATATTTCGCTCTTGCTCATTAGTGAGACGTCTGAGCCTGAATTTCATCCAACAGCTTTTTGAAGTTGGGTGAATATTGCATGAGTCTCAGGGAATCCTGGAGATGTTCATCTGTCATGTTGGAACGTTGTGTACTCTCTGTCATTTTCAGATGGGAAAACGCAGATTCACACAAATAAGTTGAACCGAAACAGGAGTGTACAGCTTCACTGCATCTTCTCAAGTTTGGAAATTTGTCTCTAGGCACTAGCTTCCAAAACGATTCTTGCTCAGGACAGGTCTTGAGAAAAATGTAATTTTTAAGGGTTAATATTTCGTTTTCAAAAGATGGCTTGTTCAATGAGTAATTTTTACTGATAGCAGCTGCAGTTTCTTTAATGTCCACATTTACTTTGAATGGGTATGACAAGTACTCCACAACTGTTCCAATTTTTTGGAAGTCAAAGAATCTATTTTCGAATTCCTGGATAACAGAACAGATTTCTGTCACATACTTCTCGTTCTGAAAAACAAAATTTGGATATGGTCCCAGATGGTCCTGCATATTAGGAAAATGATCAAAAGTGTTGTTTGCAAGGTCAGTCATCATTAGCTCAAATTTGCTCTTGTAGGATGAAACTGTACTCATCATCTCGCAAATGCATTTGTTTTACCTTGTAGTTCTAGGCTCATATTACTTAGTTTGCCTGTAAAGTCAGCGAGAAATGCCAGATCATATAACCACTCCTCATCTTCCAACTCTGCTTGGTCATCTCCCCTCTCCTTCAAAAAACTTCTTATTTCATTCAGCAAATCACGATATCTTTGCAGAAATTTGTGCCTACTTAGCCACCTTACATCTGTGTGCAAAATGATTTCCGCTGCCCCTTCATCAAGAGTAAGATTGAAAAGTCGTCTTCGAAGTGATCTTCCATGAACTGAATTTACAATTTTGAAAGTGATGCCCATGACAGTCTTTGTATTGAGTCTCTTGCTTGCCAAAACCTGCTGGTGAATGATGCAGTGGTAAGAAAGGAAATCTGGGAAGTCGTCATGCTGTCTACAGAGGGCTATGAAACCATTAACCTCACCTGTCATTCTCTTGCTCCATCAGTAGTGATAGAAACAAGTCTATGCAATGTAAGATTACACTTTGTCACAAAAGAATGGAAAGAACTGAATATTTCTTGACCGGTAGTTCTCCCTTTTAAAGAAATCATTCCAGGTAGTTCTTCTTTAACACTGAAGTCTTCAAAAACCATCCAGATAAAGACTAGTAACTGGGCTATGTCTCTTATGTCTGTAGATTCATCCAGTTGGAGTGAGAAAGCAACACAATTTGAAACATCCTCCAAGAATTGTTCAGCTGTGTCTCCACACATCTTTTCTATTCGCCACACGACAGTGTTTCTTGACAATTGTACATCTTGAATAGCAGCTATGATCTCTTTCTTATTTTAAAATCCTTCAAAAGGATTGTCAGCTGCTTCAAGAAAACAATCTTTTACAAATTCCCCTTCAGTGAAAGGTTTGCATTTATTTGCGATCAGGTTGCTGACCTTGAAGGATGCTATAGTTGCATTAACCGAATGTGACCTTGGCTTCGCCATCAACTCTTGCTGAGTCGCCAATTTCGATTTAAGTTCTTTGAGCTTCAGTTTACGAATTTCACTTTTGGGTGGATAATCAGCATCAAACTTATTGCTATGCAGAGCCTTATAATGACGTTCCAAATTACCCTTTTTGGGCAAGGATACTGGGGCGTTACAAATTAGACAACAACACTTGTCTTTCACCATGATGAAGTAGTCCATTTCCCATTCATCATGAAAGTGGTAGGTTTTGCTCTTCTTTGGAACACTCATCTTTGTTATACTGGGGTGACTGGATGTAAGAAGGCCAAATCTGCTAAGTTAGTATAAACACTGGCTGAATCTGGTCCAAAAATGTCACTGTCCCAAACTATTAAAGATCAACAGGAACTGAAGACCTCTGGATGATGTGCAATACAAGGACTGGAGATGCCAAAACCACACATGCAGTTCTGAAAGTAAAAATAAGAATTCATCATACTGGCTCCAATAATCAAATGCCACCAAACAATCATAAACAAAAACTCAAACACCTGTCCAGCAAACCAGATAAAATCAAATACCGCCAAACAAGTTCAAATACCACCACACGCGATTTAATAAATTTTGCACACAGTGTAGAATGAACGCAAAGGCAAGGCGAAATAAAATTGCAGTGTAGAATCAACTCAAAGGCTAGGAAAAATAAAATTGCAGAGGCAAGCAAAAGTCAAGTGGTTTGAACCAATTTGAAGGCAAGGCATAGGCAAGTTAGAATAAAATTGGAAAAGCCCACCAAAATCACCAAATTCTTGACATTTTGTTGTATCTGCCCGAAAACATTTAAGGAAAGCGAACTATAAGCAACCAACAACCAGCACATGACACAACTAATACGGTAAGTGTATTCAGGTAAAGCCCGGGCGAATGGATATCGCCCGGTATATAACAACTTCTAAGGGGTGTTGGGGCGAGGGCAGGAATGGGTGATTCTGAGAGGCAGGAGACCAGGTATGACACCGGGCCTGTGGCATCTCGTCACGGGGTACGGGCGGCGGCCCCTTGGAGTACCCAAAAACTATTGACACGAAAACAACAAGCGCCCCAATACACCCGCACGCAAGATTCCCGCAGGCAGGGAAAAAAGACAGGCAAAGGATCAGCAGTGGTGGCAAGCCCTTGGCAGATGACCTGCTGGCACGAGCTCTCTCCTAGCGACGGGGCGAGCTGCTGGAGAGATGGAGCCAAGTGGGGCTGGCGATCTACCTCTGAACCCTCTGCGTTCTACAGGTAGATCGTGATCTACCTGTTGGACATGCCTGCTCTAGAGTGATACCCCAAATCTGTTTTTGTTACATTCATCTTATAACCTGAGAAGTGACTGTATTTATTTAATCTCTTGCATGAGATTTGGCAGGGAGGTCAATGTATAGATAGGATTATTCGCTGATGATGTTATCTATACTTTGACTACACCTATTTTGTATTCATCCCGTCCCACTGTCACTCCTCGTATATCACTGTTCACTCTCCCTTTTTCTGCCAGGGGCTCTATTACAAAGGCAAACAGTAGTGGGGGCAGGAGGCATCCGTGTCTGTTGCCCCTACTGTATTTAACCAAGTCCTCTCTGAGTAAAGGCCATTTAACCTTATTCTTGCGGTCGGTTCTGCATACAGAGCCTTAACACACCCTCTAAATCTAGGTCTTAACCCTACTCTTTCCAGCACTGCCAGCATAAAATCCCACTCCACCTGGTCAAATGCTTTTTTAGCATCCACGCAACCAGAATCATATTCTCTTTTGTAATCTGTGACTTATAAATCAAATTCAAAAGCTTACAGACATTGGCGCGCACCTGGTGTCCTGGGATAAAGACCACCTGGTCTTCTTTTACCACCTTCGCTATCACGCCTGTAATCTATTTGCTAGTATTTTTCCTAGTATCTTAGCATCTAAATTTATCAGCGATATGGGTCTATATGATCCACTTACTGATGTATCCTTTCCAGTTTTAGGTATCACTGTAAATTCCAGCCTCCACCATCAAAGGTGGCACCTTCCCTTTCTCCAAAGACCCATTAAAGACCCTTACCATGGCTAATTTCAAGATGGCGACAGAGCAGTAGTGAGCCGAAAATGCCTAAATGAAAGGGCAATAGTCAAAAGAATACCGCTGAACCCCAACTGCAATCACCATCAAATTTTTGTCGGGTATAAACCGCAAGGCGAAGAGGAAACACCTCTACACCTCACGCAGTACATGCCCCTTTTTTAATTTTATTTTCTATTAAACATTGTCCATGATTTCACTCAAAACTTCAAAACTTAAAACATAAGAACATAAGAACATAAGATATGCCAAACTGGGTCAGACCAAGGTCCATCAAGCCCAGTATTCTGTTTCCAACAGTGGCCAATCTAGGTCATACGTACCTAGCAGTTTCCCCAAGGGACACAGGTTCCACAATGCTTGTATTGGTTCAAGCATTGATATCCTGGGTCCCTTCTTAATAATGGTTTATGGACCTTTCCTCCAGGAACTTGTCCAAACCTTTTTTAAACCCAGCTACACTAACAGCCTTTACTACATCCTCCGGTAACAAATTCTAGAGTTTGATTACACGTTGAGTGAAAAAATATTTTCTTTTATTAGTCTTAAATAGTTTACCCTGTAGCTTCATTACATGTCCCCTAGTCTTTCTATATTCTGATAAGGTAAACAATCGATCTACGTTTACCCGTTCCACTCCGTTCATTAATTTATAGACTTCTATCATATCTCCCCTCAGTCGTCTCTTTTCCAGGTTAAAGAGCCCCAACCTTTTTAGCCTTTCTTCATAGGAGTATCCTTCCATCCCCTTTACCATTTTGGTGGCTCTTCTCTGAACCTTTTCTAAAATCTCTATATCCTTTTTAAGATACGGCGACCAGAATTGCACACAATATTCAAGGTGCGGTCTCACCATGGAACGATATAGAGGCATTATAATATCTTTTGTTTTATTTTCCATTCCTTTCCTTATCATACCTAGCATTCTATTTGCTCTCTTGGCTGCCTCTGCACACTGGGCCGAGGGTTTTAACATGGTATCCACAATGACGCCTAAATCTTTTTCCTGGGTGGTGGTTCCTAATGTGGAACCTTGCATCGTGTAACCATAGTTTGGGCTGTTCTTACCTAGGTGCATAACCTTGCACTTGTCCACATTAAATTTCATCTGCCATTTTGATGCCCAGTCTTCCAATTTATCAAGATCCTCTTGCAATTTTCCACAATCCTCTTGGGTTTTAACAACTTTAAATAGTTTTGTGTCATCTGCAAATTTGATAACCTCACTCGTTATTCCACTTTCCAGGTCATTTATGAATATGTCAAAAAGCAGCGGACCCAGCACAGATCCCTGGGGTACACCACTATTCACCTTTCTCCATTGGGAAAATTGGCCATTTAGCCCTACCCTCTGCTATCTTTTAACCAGTTCCTGATCCACAATAGTACACTGCCTCCTATCCCATGACTCTTTAGTTTTGCCAAAAGTCTCTGATGAGGGACCTTGTCAAAGGCTTTCTGAAAGTCCAGATACACAATATCAACCGACTCACCTTTGTCCACCTGATTATTCACTCCTTCAAAAAAAACATAACAGATTAATAAGACAAGATCTTCCTTGTCTAAAGCCATGTTGGCTGTCTCCCATTAGGTCATGACTATCTACATGCTGAGTAATTTTATTCTTTATGATGGTTTCTACCATTTTTCCTGGTACTGATGTCAGGCTCACCGGTCTGTAGTTTCCCGGATCACCCCTGGAACCCTTTTTAAAAATTGGTGTTACATTGGCGATCCTCCAATCTTCAGGTATTAGAGATGATTTTAATGATAGTTCACAGATTACTAATAGCAGGTCTGCAATCTCGTATTTCAGTTCTTTCAACACCCTTGGATGTATACCATCCGGCCCAGGTGATTTGCTACTCTTCATTTTATCTAATAGTTGTAATACATCTTCCCGATGTATCGATATTTCCTTCAATTCTTCCGCACCTTTAAATACCACTTCAGTCATGGGTAACATCCCTACATCTTCCTCAGTAAAGACTGAAGCAAAGAATTCATTCAATCTCTCCGCTATCGCCTTGTCGCCTCTTAGTGCTCCTTTAACCCCTTTATCATCTAATGGACCAACTGACTCTCTCACAGGTTTTTTGCGTGAGGTGTAGAGGTGTTTCCTCTTCGCCTTGCGGTTTATGCCGACAAAAATTTGATGGTGATTGCAGTTGGGGATCAGCGGTATTCTTTTGACTATTGATTTTTTGGAATACTTGCGCTATTGGGAATTTTTGTTTTTAAATGAAAGGGCAAGCAGAAGGTTCCTCCTGCGGAGCCTGTACCTGCCAGTGTGGGACCCATGGACCGTTTTGTTCGGCTAACTGAGCATCAAGTTGGGGAGATATGAGCGGGCTTGGTTTTGCCGGCTGAGGAGGTTCCGGTGTTTCCTGCCCTTGATGTGTCTCTCTCCCCTAATGGGCATGTGCCGCCTCCTGCCCCGACCCTTCCGGTGACTCCTCCTGCAAGCGGAACCGAAGCTCTCTCCAAAGAAGTGGGAGCGGCGACTCGTGAGCGGGGCTTGCTCGAGGTGGATTCCGGTGAGCAGTCGAATACTTCTGGGGTTGCAGGTTCGGTGGAGTTTCAATCTTTGGAGGCAGCTGTTTTCACTCATGGAGTGAGCGGGGCTGGCGAAGGAAACACTCCTCTTTCTACAACTGCAGCGTTTGAGCCGCCAAAGGTTTTCACTTTGGTGCGTCCGACTTTGATCTCCCTGGAGAACATTTGGGAGGTGATTTCTCAGCTTTCCAATATTGTAAGTCAGCAGTTGGCCTTATCTACTTTTCCGGTTGATAAGCTTGAGAATTTATGCTCTGAACTTGAGCTTGATGTTGTGGATATTAAAGCGAAGGCAGACATTCTGGATCAGAAGCTGTTGCAGGGTTCTGAGATATCTGGGTCCTTAGTAAAAGATAATGTGGCCATAAGGTTAAAGCTGGAATCCTTAGAAAATACTGCCAGGGCTTTCAACATTTGCTTACTTAATTTTCCTATGGTTCCTGCAGTTGCTCCTTTGGATCTGTTTAAGAAATATATTCAAGAAGTTTTGATGGTGCCACCTAATTTAATTCCCCCAGTATCTAAAGTCTACTTTTTGCCATCTGGTAAGAAAGAGGGGAAGATGGCAGCGGGGACGTTGGATATGGATTTCTTGGATGTATCGGCGCTTCTTTCAACTCCCAAGGAAGATGAATTAACTGTTTCCACTATGTTAGTAACTTTTGCTATTCCATCGGAAAGAGATTGGATTCTCAAATTATATTTTAAAAAGCATGCCAACTTGTTTATGGGTAAGAGAATTTTGATCTTCCCAGACGTGGCCAGAGAGACTCAAAAAAGACGTAAAGCTTTTCTGTTACTTCGTCCTGGGGTGATTCAGATGGGTGCTTCCTTTGTGCTTAGATTTCCTTGCAAATGTATAGTGGTATTTCAGTCAAATAAATATGTTTTCTTTCAGCCTGAGGATCTATCCTCCTTTATCAGTAGCCATATTATTGTTACGCCTTCTCCTTCTTGAGTGTTTCCCCATTAATAAGTAGAATGCTCGGTTCTCTGTCCTCTCTTGGTTTTTTGGTGTACCTTTTTTTCTTTATAATCCTTACTTGGGAGGATCCTCTCCCTTGTATGTTTGTTTCGCTGCTCTCCCCTTTATAGAGGATTACTGATACTCTTGTAATGGTTGTACCTATACCTTCTTTCTTTGTATATTCAAGTTGTATCTTTTTCTGTACAAGCGTTTGCGTGAATATAATTGTAAAATTGCATAAAGAAAGAAAGACCCTTACCATGCAGTCTACCAGTTGATCCTGAAATTTCTGATAGACTTCTGTGAAGCCATCTAGCCCCGGTGCCTTTCCTTTTTTCATACTACGTAATGCTGCTCTTGCCCTGCTGCTGCTGCTGCCTTCTGTTTTCTCCATGGTGGAGGCAGCAGGGAAAGAGCAGGCAGAGGCTGGATAGAGGTATGGGGAGGGGGTGTGCCCGGTGTGCAAGTTGCCGGCAGCAGTTCCGATCCCTCCCTGCTCCGATATCGAATCAGAGGAGGGAGGGACCAGAATTGCAGAAAGACCCAAAAAAGGCTTAGGGGGTGCATTTCAGCTGTCTGCTGTTGCCCTGCTGCTGCTGAGAGAACAAGAAGTGGTGGCAGGGCAACAGCAGGCAGCCGAAATGTGCACCCTAAGCCTTTGTGCCCTGTGCGGCCGCACCGCTTGCACAGGGCTACATACGGTACTGGGTTGAGTATCAGACTTGCGAAGTTCAAAGATAGACAGATATAGTCCAACCACTAAACTGAAAATAAAGTAAAATTTTCTACTTTTTGCTATCTGGTCATTTTATTCTCTAATCATGTTGATCCCAGTCTCTGGTTTCTGTTTTCCTCGTCTTCTCTTAACTCACTCTCCAGGGTCTCTGGTCCATTTTCCACTTCTCTCCCCTCCTGTCTTCTTCAGTTTCTTCCATCTCTGACATTGATCTTTTTCCTTTCATCTTTCTTCCACTTATTTTTCTGCCTATCAACTTCAATTTAATTTCTCCTTCTTACATCGAGGTCTCAATCTCCCTCTCTTTACTGTGTCTACTACTTTTCAACCTTTAACACACCCCTCTTGCTCCCTATCTCTCTAACCTTCCCCAGCCATTTATTACTGCTACCACTACTACTGATCATTTGTATAGCACTACAAGGTGTACGCAGTGCTGTTCAGGCACATGTAAAAGGCTGTCCCTGCACATTAGAGCTTACAATCTAGTCAAGATAGACCACAGAACAGCCGAGGAGAGGGATAAGCAAATTAGGATCCAAAAACGGCCTCAAAGAGGTGAGTTTTCAGCCTGGATTTGAAAAGGGCCAGAGATGAAGCCTGATGCACAGACTCAGGTAGTTTGTTCCAGGCATAAGAAGCATCAAAATGAAAGGATCGAAATCTGGAGTTGGCATTAGAAGAGAAGGGCACCCTCCCTGTGCTCAGCATCTCTCCCCTTCTCTCCTGCCCTGTCTTGTTTCTACTTCTTTCCCCAATCTCACGTCTCTCCCTTTTTCTCATCCTATCCCTCCCATGTCCAGCATTACCTCTCTCTCCTTCACTTCATGTCCACCATCTCCCAATCTTACCTCTCTACCCCTCCTTTGTGTTTGGCACATTTTCTATGACCTCATACCCTGTGTACAACATGCCCTCTGTCCCCTATGATCCCTACCTCTTGTCTAGCCTCTATCCTCCATACCCTTGTGCTCCCATCCAGTGTCCACCATCTGCTCTCAACTCCCTATGCCATAAAAATAAGCCCAGTATCTTGTTTCCAGCAGTGGCCATTCCAGGTCACAAGTACCTGTCAGGTTCCCAAAAGGTACACAGGTTCCTCAATGCTTGTCCCAGGGTAAGCAGTGGATTTCCCGGATCCTCTTTAATGGTTTATGGACCTTTCTTCCAGGAACTTGTCCAAACCTTTTTTAAACCCATCTACACTAACAGGTTTTACTACATCTTCCAGTAACGAATTCCCGAGTTTGATTATGTGTTGAGTAAAAAAATATTTTCTCTTATCAGTCTTAAATGGGTTACATTGTAGCTTCATTGTGTGTCCCCTAGTTTTTCTACTTTTTGATGGAGTAAGCAATCAATCTACATTTACCCATTCTACTCTGTTTATTAATTTATAGACATCTATCATATCTCCCCTCAGCTGTCTCTTTTCCAAGTTGAAGAGCCCTAACCTTTTAAGCCCTTCCTCATAGGGGTATCCTTCCATCCTCTTTACCATTTGGTAGCTCTTATCTGTACCTTTTCTAATTCCGCTATATCCTTTTTAAAATATGGCGACCAGAATTGCACACAATCTTCAAGGTGCGTCGCACCATAGAACAATACAGAGGTATTATAATATCCTTGCCCCCATCCCAAATCCAGTATCTGCCCTTCATCCTCTTATGCTCCTACCCCATGTGTATCATCTGCTCTCCATCCAGTATCCACTATCTGCTCCCCATCACCTTATGTCCTCACACTGTGTCCAGCTTCTGTTCTCCACTCCTTCTCCAGCATCTAACCCCCACTCCTCAGATGACCCTGTTTATCCAGGACAGCATGTTAAATTTGCGCTGACTTCTGTGCACATGTGTTTGGCTTGATCTCCCAGTTTAACGCTGACTTCTTGTTCACTGTAATTTACAGAACCCCACACTAGAGCTGTAAGCACTGGCTTCTAGCACAGGGTTTGTGCATTGGCCTAAGGCAGTGGAGGGTTTAGTGACTTGTCCAAGATTATTAGGGGCAGTAGTGGGATTTGAACCCTGACTTCCATGGTTCTCACCTGCTGCTCTAACTCTTACTGACATCTCATACAGATAGACTAAACATGTTTAGAATATGTATTGTTATTGAATTACCAAAGGCCAGTGGATCTGAAGCCTAGTGGCCACTTGGCAATGTACCAAAAATGCTGATAGGCAAATCATTTTATGATTGCCAGTAACTACAGGATTTCTGTTATAAAGTGTTGAACACCACTGTTTACATGGCAATCAGGAAGATGCTGGACTCGGTGGGGGGCTAGGGCTGACTGGTAGCAAAGTGTTAAAGTACCTGCATCTTTTCCCAGAATACTGCAAATACTGTTTTGTTTAATATGTTGTATTTTGGTGCATTACTTTGAGTGTTTGGGCACATAATTCCCTGGAGTGAAGTCACTGTACTGATGGGGGCATAGTTGGCGCAGTTGCACCAGAGTTAAACAGTTAAGTGATCCTTCCCTGCTGTGTTCAAAAGTGCTCTCATTTTCCTATATTGCTAACATAGGTTTTCAACCCATCCCAAAGATTTGAACTTGCCCTGCCATGCCCCATCCCATCCTGCCGCACTTTAGCCCCACCCTAGTCCCACCCCACATTAGCCTCCCCAAAAACAGTTGAGTCACCGATCACCTAGACTCTGCCACGAGGTCTCATGGGATGAAGGTGAAAGGGGATAGATTTAGGAATAATCTGAGGAAATATTTATTTACAGAAAGTGTAATAGATGTGTAGAACAGCCTCCCAGTGAGTGGAGGTGGTGGCGATAAGAACAGCATCTGAATTCAAAATAGCACGGGGAAAGTACAGAGGATCTCTGAGAAGAGGAAGGAATTGAGAACTTGATAGTTTTTACGGATGGGCAGACTGGATAGGTCATACGGTTCTTATCTGCCATCATTTTCTGTTTCTGTGTTTCAATGTTTTAAGGTGCCTCTGCTTAAGAGCACAATTGAGCCGATGCAGAAAGACTAATGCACCCTTTGTGCACAGATAGTGCAACTTATACACACAAGTTCCCCCACACCAAATGCAGAAAAGAGATTGACGCATGTGTAAACAGCAAAGGAAAAGTTGCATATACAGCAATGTCAAGTGTATTTAAATTATACATAAATGAGCTGTGCATATTAAAATGGCATGCTAATAAGGTTTGCGCACAATGCAGAGAAACAGATGGAGGATTACATAACCAGCAGGAACGCCTGACCTGAGGCAGCTTAAAAGTCTTGCATGTGTAGGGAAAGACTGTTTCATGATTTGACTTAAAGATTTTCTGCGTCTATCTTTTCAGTGTATAAGCAAATGTTCGGTGTTCAAGAAGAAATGTTTTCTGCTTCTTATCCTTTTATGTTTTTATCTTTTATTTTAGCTCTCTTGTGATTTCATAAAAAAAAAACATTTTGGGGCAAAGTAGCACTGATTCTTAAGGGGTGAGAACGCAAAGAATCTGCATCTCCTGTGCATATAACATGAGCGGTTGACATTTACGCACATGCGTATACAGTCACTTCTAGTGTGCCTGTTTGTGTCGGCTCCCCTCCTTTCAACTTTACGCGAGTGTTTTGTGCACAGCTCATTTGCATGTACACCCTTTGCAGCATACCGGTGCTGAAGTCTTGTGCTATCGGCGCACTACGAAAACACGTACACAGCTTATAGTGCGCAATTTCAGTGCCAGCTTTCTGCAACATCCTGATTATTACCTCTGTAATCTTCCTTTAGTTTCATGTTCTCCTTCGCCAGTATCAGTGGATGTCTATATTTGCTGTTTAATTGGATTCACAGCTTGCCAATAACACAGAATATGCAAACGAGTGGGAAACACACTGCACCTAAAACTGCAGCAAGATCAGGAGATCAGAGGTGGAATTGCAAGACTCAAAAGTGCAGAGAACAGACTAGTGGAAAGTGCTATTGAAAATGTGAAAATGCTAAACAAATACTTCTGCTCTGTTTTTACTAAAGAAAATCTTGGAGAAGGACCATCGGTGACTGACAAATATATAAATGGGAATGGAGTAGATGCCACACCATTCACAGAAGATAATGTGTTTGAACATCTTGCAAAACTGAAAGTGGACAAGGCCATGGGACTGGATAGGATACATCCAATGATACTGAAAGAGCTCAGAGAGGTTCTGGCAGGGCCTTTAAAGGATGTTTTTAGTAGATCCTTGGAGACAGGAGAAGTTCCACAGGACTGGAGAAGAGCTGATGTGATACCTCTTCACAAAAGAGATAATAGGGAAGAAGTGACAAACTACAGGCCACTAAGCCTTACCTTGGTGGCGGGAAAAGTAATGGAGGTGCACCTGAAAGAGAGAATAGTGGACTTTCTCAAAACCAATAGGTTGTAGGCTCCAAAGCAACATGGTTTTAGCAAAGGACAATCATGTCAAAGAAATCTGATTGAGTTCTTTGACTGGGTGACCAGAGAACTAGATCAAGGGCATGCGATGGACATGATCTACCTAGATTTCAGCAAAGCCTTTGATACTATTCCTCATAGGAGGCTTATCAATAAACTGAACAGCCTGGGGATGGGTCTCAAGGTGATGAACTAGATCAGAAATTGGTTGACTGACAGATGACAAAAAGTGATGGCAAACGGAACTCACACTGATGAAAGGAAGGTGAGTAGTGGTGTGCCCCAGGGATGGCTCCTGGGACCGGTACTGTTCAATGTATTTGTGAGTGATATTGCTGAAGGACTGAATGGAAAAGTCTATCTTTTTGCAGATGACACAAAAATTTGCAACAAAGTGGACTCCTGTGAGGGAATGGATAACATGAGGAAAGATCTACAAAAGCTGGAAGAATGGTCTAATGCTTGCCAGTTAAGATTTAATGTGAAGAAGTACAGTGTCATCCACTTGGGATGCTGAAATCCAAGGGAATCGTATGCGAAAAGGGGCGAGAGCTTGGGGTGCATGGATCAGGAGAAGGACCTCTGAGTAGCAAAATAGTGTGACAAAGCGGTGGCCAACGCCAGAAGGAACATAAGAACATAAGATATGCCATACTGGGTCAGACCAAGGTCCATCAAGCCCAGTATTCTGTTTCCAACAGTGGCCAATCTAGGTCATATGCACCTAGCAGTTTCCCCAAGAGACACAGGTTCCACAATGCTTGTATTGGTTCAAGCATTGATATCCTGGGTCCCTTTTTAATAATGGTTTATGGACCTTTCCTCCAGGAACTTGTCCAAACCTTTTTTAAACCCAGATACACTAACAGCCTTTACTACATCCTCCGGTAACAAATTCCAGAGTTTGATTACACGTTGAGTGAAAAAATATTTTCTTTTATTAGTCTTAGGGGCATGTTTACTAAAAGCCGTACAATTGTGTGCCACACAATAGCGCACGGAAACGCGGCACTCAAACGCTCAGAAACGCTCTTAAACGCCCCGCACAAGTGCGCTTGGGCCCCGCACAATTGCGCGCCGCACTAACGTGCCCCGCAAAAGTACCCGGCCCGCAAATGTCCGATAGAGGCGTGGAAAGGCATTCTGAGGGCGGAGGAAGGCTCCCGAGGGGCGGAGAGACGGGGTCAATGGGCGGGGAAGGGGAGGGGAGAGGCTCCCCGCACAGTATCGGGGACGAATTTGCAGGTTAAAAATAGCGCGAGTGAAACACTCACGGTAGAGGGCATTTAAAGGGAAGAGAAACCATTTCCGTCAGCAATGTACAGGGAAACCGGGGAAACCTGCAAAACGTGAGCAGTGTGATACATGTGCACAGAACAAAAGTGCAAATAAAGATAGAAAAAGACCCAAACAAACATATTAAAAATAGGAAGTCAGCTGGGGAACCCTGATATTAATGGGCAAACATAAGAAACACACCCAGGAAAGCTCCAAAAAAATGAAATGAAGTATGGAAGGGGCTACGGAGCGGAGACCCTTCCAAAAACCATTTCCTTTTTTCTGAGCCTTCCTGGGAGTGTTTGCTATGGTTGCCCATTCATATCACTGTTGCCCAGCTTGGATATATTTATCCCCAGTTCGTCGTGGTCGGTTGAGGGGTTTATTTGCACGTTTGTCACCAGACAAGGTGACTGAGCCCACAGTACAAATGTGCAGAGCAGGGTTTGTGACTCCTTTGGTCAGGTTTCCCACCCCCAGGGACTGCACTATCACTGTGGCCACAGTGTGGTGCAGCAGACAGAGGCAGTACCTCTAGGACCAGAGGGTCACAGGTTCAAATCCAAGCTGGGGCTCCTGCCAACCCAGTCCCCATATTTTACCCACCACTAAACAGAGATAGTAAAGACACTCCTTTATTGCAGAGAACATAAGCATGGTTCACACACCCATTTTGTACCCAACACCGCACACACACCATAACAATGGGCATTACCGACAGCCGAGTCCCCCAAATGCAGTCCTGGAGTGCCACAACTCAATCAGGTCATATGCTTTTCCAAGATACGGACATGCCAGCATGTTGGCGGTAGGGTACAGGTGGTGGAGGGGGCAGTGGCTGCTAGCCACAGAAGACAGTGGCCGAGCCATGTGCAGGCTGGCACGTCCACTGCAACATAGGCCCTGTCAGATGTACAGTCATGGACTTCCCAGGGAATTCAGCACATCTGTGGTAACACAGTGGTGCAGTGCACACAGATAGTGTGTGCAGGAGCAAAAGGTCACAGGTTCAAAGCCCAGCTGGGGCTACTGCCAATCCTGTCCACATATTTTCCCCACAACTAAACCATGTTAGTAAGGGCAATCCTTTATTGCTGGGGATATACGCATTGGTCATACGCCTATCTTTTACACCACCAAGCACAGACACCATGACCAGGGGCATTACCTAGAGCAGAGTCTCACAAATGCAGTCCTGGAGGACCACACACCATTCAGGTTCCATGCTGCCACTCATACCAATAACCGTGCTGTATATCTATGCACCACCCCCATGGCATGTAGATGTAGCTCATGCATATTCATGAGGGACAGCAGGAAACCCCAACCAGTGTATTGCAAACCTGGACTGGATTTGGGAACCTCTGCCGTACAGCAGCAGCCAACAGGGACAGACACACCCACACCCACACCCACAGGCCCCATTGGCCAATGCCTCCTGGTGAGGCAGGACATTGGGCCCTGCGTGCATCTCCCAATACCAGCACTTGCATACCTTAGCAATGTCACCCTACACCAGGGTATATGGTACACAGCTCTCAAACGTTTGCTAGGAGTACTGGCAGATAGATATCCCTACGTTACGCACAGTCTGCTCTATGAGCTCCATCATAATAATCTATCTGATGTCTGCGGTGTGTGCGTCAGGTCTGGCCCCTGACAGTATTTACCACCCTAGGGAGGGACCCCCAATGGTATTGCATACCATACCCATGCCTGTACTGTGCCCAGGACTGGTGTGGTGGGCAAGGATTCTGAACCCCTCTATAGTAGCACAATGCTGGCATACGTGTGGGAGTGTGTGTCTGTCTATACAGTGTGTGTTGGCTGCAAACACTGTCCACAGTTTTGGCCTGATGATGTGCATAATGAGCAGCATGGTACCATGGGTATAGCTCAGACAGGGTGGGCTGGCCAGGATGCATCTGCACAGGGCATAGGGCACTGGCAGGGACATTGTAGTGGCCGTCCACCACCTCCACAGACAGGGTGACCTCTGTATGTGCTGCTGGGCTTTCACTCCACCCTGACTGTGCAGTGATGGCAGCATGGCTAGGCACCCCCATAGTGCTTCATAGCACTTTCCTCATGTGATATATATGGGTCACCTGTTGGGGCCTAGTCACTGATGTATCTGCTTGTGTGTGCTGCCATCCCAGTTGTGGGTGCATGCATTTCCAGTGGGACTAACCAGCAGACTGTTCACAGCTGGTATGTGCCCTGCTGGAGTGCCTTGCAGGGTGCAGTGGCTGATGGCTTGATGCAGGGGAATATCAGATAGTGGTGGGGTGCATCTTAGCATATCCAGGCCTACTGTCTGTCTGATATTGTGGTCTGGGTGTGTGTGGGGCTGCTTGGACTGCCCTGTAGGGTGTCTGTTCCCCAACAGGACTGGGGTTGATGGTCCACTCTACTGCCATCATTGCGGGGCGTGGGGGGGGGGGGGGGGTGTATAATGGGGATCTGTTGATAGGAGACCCTGCCTGTTTGCCACCCTCAGCTGGGGGGGGGGGGGTTGGTGGTACATGGCCCACCTAGGGGTCTGTGGGGTTTCCCCTGACTGAGACAGACAGAGATATCCAAGGTGTTCCTGCAGAAACTCACAGATTATGACTGTTTTGGAGCTCTGCCATGGCCTCTCTCAGCTGTGGACCTGGTCCAGGGCGCCTCATCGCACACTCAGGGTGAGCACAGTTCCCGCACAGTGTGGCTGTGTGTAGCTACTCTGTGCAAATTAAACACCCGGTCAGTACCTCCTACCAGGCCAAGGTGCTGTGTGGGTGCACACGGACACGTCCCCCTACCAGGCCGGGGAGCTGTTGGGGTGCATTCCCCATCTTGTGTTCATCTGTGGACAGCTGATTTGCATGTGCAGTGCATCATGGGTATGGGTGGCCTAACCCTATCCTGGTTCCCACAGCAGACTGTCTGTGTGGTGACATGCAGGCTCTCTGCAGCCAGCTAGGGGCTTGCTGGCAACTATATAGCTGTAGCCCAATGGTTACTTCACTGCCTGTGGAGCCAGCGGTAATGGGTTCGAGCCCACAGTGGGGTTATTTGATAGGGTTGTCCAAAGCTTTTTTTAGATTTAATGTACATATGTTGCTGCCATCAAACACACCCTCAGTGTACTGTACCCATAAGGTGCCTCTGAGGGTGCTTTATAGGGCACCCTATAGGGCACCTTATGGTTGCCGTCCATATAAGGTGCACTATACATTATCCTGTGACGCAACATATATGGTGCCCTATAGGGGACATTCAAGGGTGCCTTGGCGGACAGTGAACTTTAACATGTGCCTTATGGGCCGCCTTATGTTAACACGCTTTGTGAGTGCGTTTGCTAGTAGTGATAACTGAAATAAAAATAGCTTGCCCCCTACAGCACTCATCCCCATAATACACACTGCCTCAGTGAGCCTTCTTCATTGGGCACTGTGGGGATTGAACCCCTGATCTCTGCACCATTGGTCAGTGTCTTAACCATTGCGCTGTGGCTCTGTTCCTATGCTTGGGCATCTGCGCACCGCCTTATGCCGCCCAAACCTAACAGTGCACCGCCTTATGCCGCCTGAGATTAACAGTGCACCGCCTTATGCCGCCCAAAATTAACAGTGCACCGCCTTATGCCGCCCAAAATTAATATGCCTCCTAAAGCACTTTTACCCATTACAGTTAATGCCTCAGCCAGCCCTTTTTGTTGTGCACAATGGGGAATTGAACCCATGGCAGCTGCACCCACAGTCAGTGTTTTAACCATTGTACTATGGCTCTGCTCCTTTGTGTGTGCACATCAGGCGCCACTTAGCCTTCCCACGCACTATTGTGCCCCGCGCAAATGTGCGATCTCTTACTCCCGTTTTTTTTCTTTTCTCTGCCTGAACCGCCCACTCCTTATATGGCACAGGCACACTACCACGGCCCCGCACATTAGGAATGTTTAGTAAACAGACCCCTTAAATAGTTTACCCTGTAGCTTCATTGCATGTCCCCTAGTCTTTCTATATTCTGATAAGGTAAACAATTGATCTACGTTTACCCGTTCCACTCCGTTCATTAATTTATAGACTTCTATCATATCTCCCCTCAGCCGTCTCTTTTCCAGGTTAAAGAGCCCTAACCTTTTTAGCCTTTCATCATAGGAGTATCCTTCCATCCCCTTTACCATTTTGGTGGCTCTTCTCTGAACCTTTTCTAAAATCGCTATATCCTTTTTAAGATACGGCGACCAGAATTGCACACAATATTCAAGGTGCGGTCTCACCATGGAACGATATAGAGGCATTATAATATCTTTTGTTTTATTTTCCATTCCTTTCCTTATCATACCTAGCATTCTATTTGCTCTCTTGGCCACCGCTGCACACTGGGCCGAGGGTTTTAACACGGTATCCACAATGATGGATGGATGCTGGGTTGCATACAGAGAGGAATTACCAGTAGGAAAAAGGAGGTATTAATGCCCCTGTACAAGTCATTGGTGAAGCCTCACTTAGAGATTATGTTCAGTTTTGGAGACTATATCTCACAAAGGAAAAGGAAAGGCAGAGAGGCTCGCATCCTGGAGATGAGTGCATGGCTGCGTGGATGGTGTCATCGAGAGTGTTTTGGTTTCCTAGACCATGGGATGCTGTTCCAAGGGTTGCAGAGCAGAGATGGCATCCATCTGTCCAAGAAAGGTCAACGCGTCTTCAGTAGTAGACTGGCTGATCTACTGAAGAGGGCTTTAAACTAGATTCGTTGGGGATGGGTGAAGAAAGCCCCCAGGTAAGTGAAAGCCCCCAGGTAGGTGATACATTAAATAACTTTATGGAAATGGGTAACAGGAGTAACATATGGAAAGCAGTGTGTATAAATGCCCGTAGCATGGGAAATAAGATCCCTGATGTTGAAGCTTTGGTGGGAGTGGCTGACTTGGATTTAGTGGCAGTTACAGAAACATGGTTCACAGAAAACCATGATTGGGATGTAACTATACCTGGCTATACTTTATTCAGAAAGGACAGGGTAGGAAGTAGGGGAGGAGGAGTGGCACTATGTGTAAAAACTACTATTAAAGCTTTGGAATTACAGAGCTTAAAAGGGAGAGGGGAGGCATTGTGGGTTAAACTAGAAAGAGGGAAAGAGAAATCTATTTACATTGGTGTGATATACAGACCTCCCTCACAAGAGGAAGAGGTGGACAGAGAGTTAATTGAAGACATGTGCAGCATTGCTAGGAAAGGGGAAGTGCTACTGATAGGAGATTTCAATATGCCAGATGTTGATTGGCACATTCCTTCTGCAGTATCATCTAGAAGTAAGGAGATCCTGGATTCTCTACAGGGAGAACTATTCAGGCAATTGGTAACAGACCCCACACGTGAAGGGGCCATACTGGACTTGCTGCTTACCAATGGTGAAAGTGTTTCTGATGTTGTAGTGGAAGATCATTTTGCATCCAGTGATCACCAGATGGTGTGGTTCAGTATTAGGACTAGGGCTGTTAGAATCCATTCCAAGGTGAGGATCTTAGACTTTAGGAAGACTAACTTTGCGAAGATGGGCCAATACCTCAGGGAGTCGTTAGTTGGATGGGAACAGCTGAGGGATGTAGAAAAACAGTGGGCAAAACTGAAAGGGGATATTTTAAGGGCAACCAACCTTTTTGTTAAATGGTAAATAAAGGTAAAAAGAAAAGGAGACTGCTATGATTTTCGAAAGAAGTAGCTGAAAAAGTGAAGAAAAAGAGGGAGGCCTTCATGAAATACAAGAGATCACAGAGAGAGGAAGACAGGCATCTGTATTTGGAAAAACTTAGAGAAGCTAGCAAAGTAGTCAAGAAGGCAAAGATTCAAAAGGAGGAGGAAATAGCCAATGCAATAAAATGGGGGGATAAGACATTTTTCAGATATATTAGTGAGAAGTGGAAGGGCAAGAGTGGTATTGTCAGACTCAAGGGTGCAGGGGAGGAATATGTAGAAGCTGATAAGGATAAAGCGGAATTGCTTAACAAATATTTTTGTTCTGTGTTCACAGATGAAGAACCAGGAGCAGGACCTCAGAATACACTCACAAATAGGAACAGAAGCAAAGGACATCTTGAAGAATTTTCAGAAGACTGTGTTCGTGAGAAACTATCTCAACTTAAAGTAGACAAAGCGATGGGACCGGATGGGATACACCCGAGAATACTGAGGGAACTTGGGGACGTTCTAGCAGCTCCACTGACTGACCTTTTCAATGCCTTGTTGGAGTCGGGAGTGGTGCCAAAGGACTGGAGAGAGGCTCATGTGGTGCGTTTACACAAAAGCGGAAGTAAGGATGTGGTTGAAAACTACAGGCCGGTTAGTTTAACTTCGGTGGTGAGTAAATTATTGGAAACGCTGCTGAAAGAGAAAATAGTGAGGTTTCTGGAGTCCAGTGAATTACAGGATCCGAGGCAGCATGAATTCACCAGAGGCAGGTCTTGTCAGACAAATCTGATTGACTGGGTGACCAGGGAGTTGGACCAAGGGAGAGCCCTAGATGTGGTGTATTTAGATTTCAGTAAAGCCTTTGACACTGTTCCTCACAGGCGACTTATAAACAAACTGAGCACCCTAGGGATGGACCCTAAAGTTACTGCTTGGGTTAGAAATTGGTTGGGTGGGAGGCGACAAAGAGTACAAGTAAATGGAGCTCACTCTGAGGAGAAGGATGTTATCAGTGGTGTGCCCCAGGGATCTGTCCTTGGTCCGATTCTTTTTAACATCTTTGTTAGTGATATAGCGGAAGGGCTTTCAGGTAAGGTTTGCCTCTTTGCGGATGATACCAAAATCTGCAATAGAGTAGACACCCAGGAAGGGGTAGATAGCATGAGGAGGGAACTAGCTAAGCTTGAAGAATGGTCTAGAATTTGGCAGCTTGGATTTAATGTTAAAAAATGTAAGGTCATGCATTTGGGCTGCAGCAATCCAAGGGAGCAATATAGTATAGGGGGTGAAGTACTTTTGTCCACTAAAGAAGAGCGGGACCTAGGCGTGGTTGTGTCTGATGATCTTAAAGTAGCTAAACAGGTAGAAAAGGCGACGGCAAAAGCTAGAAGGATGCTTGAGTGCATACGGAGAGGAATGGCTAGCAGAAAAAAGGAGGTGATTATGGCTCTGTATAAGTCTTTGGTGCGACCTCATTTGGAGTATAGTGTGCAATTCTGGAGACCACATCTTCAAAAGGATGGGAACAGGATGGAGTCGGTGCAGAGGGTGGCTACTAAAATGATTAGTGGTCTTCATTATAAAGCATATGAGGACAGACTGAAGGATCTTAATATGTACACCTTAGAGGAAAGGCGGGATAGAGCTGATATGATTGAGATGTTTAAATACCTCAGTGGCATAAATGTTCAGGGAGAGAGCCTCTTTCAATTGAATGCAAGTTCTGCTACGAGGGGACATGGGATGAGTGTGAAGGGAGATAGATTCAGGAGTGATATGCGGAAATATTTCTTTACGGAAAGAGTAGTGGATCCGTGGAATAGTCTCCCAGTGGAGGTGGTAGAGATGAGGACAGTAACTGAATTCAAAAAAGCATGGGACAAACACAGAGGATCTCTAAAGGTAAAAAGGGGACTGTTGTAGTTGTTATGGAAGGACAGACTAGATAGGCCATGTGGTCTTTTTCTGTCGTCATATTTCTATGTTTCTATGTTTCTATGAAATAAAAAGACTTGAAACGGTTCAGAGGAAGGCGACCAAAATGATTTGGAGCCTGCACCAGAAGACGTATGAGAAGAGACTTGAAAACCTAAATATTTATACGCTAGAGAAGAGG
Organism: Ichthyophis bannanicus; assembly: GCA_033557465.1. Taxonomy (NCBI): domain Eukaryota; kingdom Metazoa; phylum Chordata; class Amphibia; order Gymnophiona; family Ichthyophiidae; genus Ichthyophis; species Ichthyophis bannanicus. The sequence continues at coordinate 405,720,599 of CM066035.1, read as the reverse complement.
GATAGAGGAGATATGATACAGACCATTAAATACTTAAAGGATATTAAGGAACAACCCTTTTTCAAAGATGGGGAAGTTATAAAACTAGAGGGCATAACATGAAGCTGCAAGGGGGTAAACTGAAAGGTAATGTCAGGAAATACTTTTTTACTGAAAGGATGGTGGATGCTTGGAATGCCGCCCCGATGGAAGTGGTGGGGGCAAATATGGTGATATAATTCAAAATGGCATGGGACAGACATAGTGGATCCCTTTATAGCAACAGGATAAAATCAAAATAAACATAACTATCTCTTATATCTCAACAAGTAGGGGTGACCTGCACAGAGCTGTGGGGACACCCCTAAACAAAGACATGGGGAGGGGTGACCTGCACGGAGCAACAGATGCACCTATTCTTGCCGCCTTGCTGGGCAGACTAGATGGACCATACTGGTCTTTATCTTCCATCATATACTATGTTACTGTGTATCAGCAGTAAGCCTCCCTCCTTTCGTTTCAATAAGATTTGTTATCATCTGCCAAACTTTTGTTCCATGAAACAGATTCCTAATGGCAGTCAAGAGCATTTGTGAAATTAATTCCCTGGTTAAAATATGAGGTTATAAACTTGCTTGAGTAGCTAGAGCATTTTAGATTAATGTAGCACTGGGGAGCAGTGTTTTTGATTGCCTTAACCTTTTCAGTAATATCTGATATCTAGAAGTTAGTTTTCTCAATTATTGCTGTTAGCAAAGAGTCCACATTTATAATCCTCACTGATAAAACAATAATCTTTTTTCTCCAAGAACAAGCAGGAAGTAAGCCCTCACATATGGGTGATGTCAACCGACAGAGCCCTGCACGGAACGCTCCCCAGCTTCCAAAGGAAGCCTTTGATAGGTACACCATGCATGCATGTCTACCTTCCCTCCTGCTTTGGCACTATCTTCTCCAGTTTTATTTTTACCAGAGCCCCTAGGATGTGTTCCTGCAGTCCAGAAAAAAGGTTTTCTTTTCTGGCCCTCATGGACTGGCTTTTTTGTGTTTTCCTTGCTGCCTGTCATCGGTTTAGTCAGTTTCACCAACTTAGGCTTTCCCTTTGCTCACTTTTAGCATGTTTTACTCCTTCAGGGTTGTTGTCCCGTCCACAGAAGCTCTCCAGCTTAACTTTGCCGAGGCGGTATTTTTTGGTATGTCTAAGCCAGCTAGTAGCTTTAAGAAATGCACCAAATGTGACTAGATCATTTATGCCACCAACCACCATAACTGGTGTCTGCAGTGCCTTGGACCAGATCATCAGCTTTGCTTGCAGATGACACTCCAAAGACTGAAGGGTCAGGAAAAACAGAAGGAGTCCCTCTTTTTGGCTGATCAGATTCAGCATCTTCTGCTCTGACCCTGTCGTCAAAGCTTGCCAAGGTTCCTGAGGCATCCAAGGGGAAGGAGCTATGCACCCAGTCAGAGCAGAGGGGCCCGAGCAGCAACAGGAGACTCTCTGACGAGACCCCATTGATGTCAAAAGATGAGCATCAGGAGAAAATCTGGGTGCAGCATCATCATAGCCCTTCTTGACGTGATGGGTAGAGTGATGGCCGGGAGCGACCAGCCAAGCTTGTCCGACAAGAGGAATCGACCCGGACAGCAGAGTTGACCCCCATTGCCCAGGAGGGCAGCTCGATGTCTCCCAATGCATCAATCATCATGGACTCCTCACCCGAGATGTCGACACTGGTGTCCACAGTTGCAGCATTGGCCCTCTTGCAGGTGGTGGTTCTGGAGGGACACCTTTGAGCCCTCGAAGCTCACTTGGTGGCAGTTGTAGTCTTGCAGAATGCAGGCATTGCAGTGCTGAGAGTGTCATCACTGCACTCCATCCAGCCCTTTCTGGAAACCCATGCCCTAGCCACTGAAATGGGGACATCGGGTGGGAGGTCGGAATCGATTCCGGTTCCCAGAGCAATCTCCTTATCCAGTGTATCGGAATCTGAGGCCCAGGGGCATTGACATCAGTGTACCGGGTGATACAGGGGCCATCAATGCCCACCCTTTCCTAAGCCATATTAGAGGCAGGAGGAGGAGACTCAGTGCTACTTCGACTTCCTCTTGGAATTGGAATCGAAATGGGAAACCAAGGAGGAATCAACATCTTTGGACCTTCCAACACTTCATTAGGGACATGGTCCAGGCCATCCCCTTTTCTCTGGAATTGGAGGAGGAATCGAAGGCAGAAGAACTGGAGCTGCTCCAGTACCTCTCGGCCCCCAGGGAGGCAGTAACGGTTCCCATGCACCATGTCCTGCAGAGGTTGCTGCTACGGCTGTGGGGAAATACCTCTTATGGATCCTGTCGTCAGCCGCAGGCTTGATTCCTTGTACTGGGTCCAGAAAGCTCCAGGCTTTGAAAAGCCTCAGTTTCTACACAACTCCATCATAGTTGAATTGGCCTTGAAGCAGGCTAAAAGCACCAAGACTTACTCTTCGGTGCCTCTGGGCTATAAGGCTTGAAACCTGGACTCCTTCGGGAGGAAATGCTTTCAGGATTCCATGCTGGTTGCCAGGGTCCTAAATTACTAGACCTATATGAGCATGTTCCTCAAGGATATCATGTTGGACCTGGAGGACTTTGCCGCCCTCATCTCCAAAGACCGTCGTGAGATGTTTTTGGGCCTGGTGGCCCAAGGCAAAGACTGCTCAAAATTCATGGTACATGGCACCTCCGATGCCTTTGAGTCCGCAGGCAGAGTGGCAGCGATGGGCGTCATGCTCACTGGCTGGTGTGGTTGTAGTCTTCCAACCTGGAACAGTAGGTCCAGGACAAGATCGTCAATGTCCCCTGCTGAGGGGAAAACCTCTTCGAGAAGCCAGTAGAGAAGAAGGTGGAGGAGCTTAAGAAGGAGCATGTGGCTCTCTCGAGGCTCTCCAGAAATACTGCGGATCCCACGTGGAAGAAATGTCAGGCTAAGAAGGCCTTTTACCAAACCCACTTCGATATTATATGACCCAGCCCGCAGGCACAGCCCAAGGCATAGACTCCCTGCCAGCAGTGGAGGGAAAAGACTCTGAAGTCACAGCCCAAACTGGAAGTAGGCTTTTGATGGATTTATCATGAGCATAGCCAGCCAACCGCTGTCTGCCAGGGTACTCGCCCACTGGTGGCCCCTCATTACCTTGGACACCTGGGTGCTGCAGATTGTCCTAAGTGGATATCAGCTGCACCTCCCCCAGCTGCTGCCCCAGACATCTACTACTACTACTACTACTACTGAACATTTATATAGCACTAAAAAATGTATGCAGCGCTGCACAGACATGTAAGAGACAGTCCCTGTTCATTAGAGCTTACAATCTAGTCAAGACAGACAACACAGTAGGTGTAGACAGGGATACATCTAGGGGGAATGGTAAGAAAACACAAAGGAGATCAGGTGAGTCAAGATCCCTGGGGAATACCCCATGGACCCCACACACTGGAGCCTGCTGCAGAAAGAAGTTTCTGCTCTGCAAGCCCACTTAGCCATCAAGCTGGTTCCCCCGGCTCAGGTCAGTCAGGGCTTCTATTCTAGATACTTACTGGTTCCCAAAAGGACCGGCAGGTTTTGGCCCATCCTGGACTTGCGAAACCTGAACCGGTTCCTCGTGCATGAAAAGTTTAAGATAGTCTCGCTAGGGATGCTGCTCCTGTACCTTCTTCAGGGTGATTGTCTATGCTGCTTGGATCTAAAGGATGTGTACACACACATCCCGATCCACCCAAGTCATAGACAGTATCTACAATTTGTGATGGGTGGCCAGCACTTTCAATACCAAGTTCTTCCCTTTGGTCTTGCCTCAGCCCCATGGGTCTTCATGAAGTGCCTGACAGTTGTAGCCGCCTTCCTCCAGACTATGGGAGTCTTCGTCTTCCCATACCTGGACTACTGGCTTATCAAAAGTCCCATGCTGGATGACGTCCGGTAGTCTGCCGAGCTCACCATTCAGGTGCTCGAGTGACTTGGCTTCGTGATCAACTACCCAAAGTCCCTTCTCCAGCCCATGCAACAGCTGGAATTCATCAGGGCCCTCCTTGACACCACTCGGGTGCAAGCCTTTCTACTGGTGGACTGCATGCAGTGGCTCATCAATGTGTAGTGCCAGTGCCACACAACAGCCTGTGGGATGTTGAGAGTCCTCAGGCACATGGCTGCCATGGTGTATGTCACCCCTGAGGCCCACCTCTTCATGCAGAAGGCCCAGTGGACCTTAAGAATGCAATGGAAGCAAGTGACGGGCCCCCTTTGGGAGAAGGTCGTGGTCACTATGCCACTGGTGTGTCCCTTGTCTGGTGGCTCGAGCCATGGAATCTGCTGTAGGGCATTCCATTCCAGTCAGCAGCCCTGCAAGATGCTCACGATGGATGTGTCCAAGCTTGGCTGGGGAACACATATGAATAGTCTGCACACCCAAGGCCTGTGGTCCGAACAGGAGAGCCTGCTTCAGATCAATTTTCTCAAGCTCTGCGTGATAGCAATTGCCCTCCGTGCCTTCCATGAGCACCAAGCCAATCAGATGGTCCTGATCCAAACAGACTATCAGGTGGCGATGTTCTATTTGAACAAGCAGGGAAGCATGGGCTTGTACTTCCTGTGTTGGGAGGCTGTTCGACTGTGGAAATTTGCCCTTCATAGCATGGACCTCTGGGTGACTTACCTGCCTGGCGAGCTCAACAGCCAAGTGGACCAACTCTATTGGGTGCTTCAACCACATAAGTGGACCCTCAAGAGGGCGGTGGTGAACCAGCTCTTTCAGGAATGGAGCACTCTGGTGGTGGACCTCTTTGCCCCAGCGCACAATATCCAGGTGGCTCGGTTCTGCTCTTGGAGGCCAGCCAGCAACTGCCTGGCATCAGATGCCTTCCTCCTCCACTAGGGGGAAGGCTTGCTGTATGCATACCCCCTGATTTCATTAGTGGTGAAAACCCTCCTAAAGTTCCAGGCTGACTAGGGCTCCATGATCCTCATCACCCCCTACTGGCCTCGGCAGCTGTGGTACCCCTACTGCTGCAGTTCTCACAAAGGGAGTCGGTCTGCCTTGGCTCTGCCCCAGACCTCATCTCGCAGGAGGGCGATACCTTGCAGCAACCCAGTGTCTATTCATTGGCCCTCATGGAATGGATGCTGAGTGGGTAGTCCTCGCTGAACTCAATCTTCCATAAGGTTGTTACCAACATCCTTCTGGCATCCTGCAAGGACTCGACATGCAAAGCCTATGTGCTAAAGTGGTGGAGGTTTGCCACTTGGTGCACAAACAGGGTGCTGGACCCCTTCTCCTTTGCCATGGACCAGCTACTGGAGTACCTTCTGCACTTCTCTAACTCCAGCCTGAAGTCCAATTTAGTGAGAGTCCACCTCAGTGCAATAGGGCATACAATCGCGGATCCAGAAGGAAGCCCATCTTGGCCCAGCTACTGGTGGTTCAATTCATGAAGGGGTCTGCTCTTCTCAAAGCCCCCACTCAAGCCCCCTACAGTGACTTGGGATCTCAATGTGGAACTCGCCCAGTTGCTGCAGCCCCTTTTTGAGCTTCTGGACTTGTGCCTGCTGAATTTTCTGACCTGGAAGGTCCTCTTTCTGGTGGCGGTAACATCGATGTGTCACATCAGTGAGCTCCAAGCTCTGGTCACTTAACCTCCACACACCATGTTTCACCAGAACAGAGTGGTACTCCGCACAACCCCCCCACCCCCCCCTCGCATTCTGCCAAAACTGGTCTCTGAGTTCCACCTCAACCAGTCAGTAGTCTTACTGAATTTCTTCCCCCGGCCTCATGATAACTGGGGAGAGGCAGCATTGCATATGTTGGACTGCAAGCGAGTGCTAGTCTTCTACCTGGAGCACACAAAGGCACACTGCCAGTCTATGCAGCTGTTCATTTCTTTCAACCCCAGTAAGCTGGCTGCTGCTTTATCAAAGTGCATGCTATCCCTTTGGTTAGTGGACTGCATCGCTCGTGCATATTCCCAGGCTGGGTTTAGCCTTGTGGGTCATGTCACGTCTCACAATGTCCATGTGATGGCTGCATTGGTGGCCAACCTCTGCTCTGTCTCTGCAGAGAAAATCTGCAGGGCTCTTATGTGGTCTTCGGTCCATACCTTCACTACTGATTACTCTCTTGATGGGGATTCCAGACGGAACAGCAATTTAGGCCATAAGGAAGAATGTGGGTCTTAGAGTCAACTTCTGCCCACCAGCCCTTCTGTCCATTCAATCTACCTGCTAAAACCCCTCAGTTAAATGTCTGCTGAGGATACTGAATAAGATGAGTCCCTTGGTGGGACTATCTTTCTGTTCTTTCCGGCTTCTCCAGTTTTGGTGCCCCTGTTGAACTGTTCTCCTTGGGTTCTGGTAGCCTGTAGCTTGGGAGTCCCATATGTGAGGACTTACTTCCTGCTTGTTCACAGAGAAAGCGTAGTTATTCACCTGTAGCAGGTATTCTCTGTGAACAACAGGAATACTTGTAAGTACTCACAATCCTCCCATCTCTCCAGGGAGTTGCCCTTTTAGCTCCTGCTATGTTACTAGACTGGAGAAGATGGTGCCGCGGCAGGTGGGAAGGCAGGTGCGCATGCGCAGTGTACCTCCCCAAAGGCTTACTTTGGAAGCTATGGAGCATTCCTTGTGTGGCTCCATTGGTGATGTCACCCATAAGTGAGGACTTATTCCTACTGTTCACAGAGAACACCTGCTACAGATAAATATGCTTATTCCTTTCCTCTCCTGGTTTAGGTATTCCTTCTTTGGATCTCTTTATAATTTAGCTACAAAAATGGATATTTTTTATAGTCCTTCCTCTTGTGGTTTTTTTTTTTTTTTTAATATCTCCCAAAGGTCATTTGGCAGCTTTTTATGCTGTTCTCAGACTTTACATTCACAGTATCAAGATGGTGCCTGCACAGATTTCTGAGAAAGGAATGCATAGGGTTGTGCTGTGGTTTATTTCAGTGATCTTTGGTGAGAGCAATTGAATAGAAGGAGCCATCCAAAAAAATAACTTATTTAGCCTCAGGAACAAAAAGAAAAAAAAGTTGTTACTGTTTTTATTTACTCCATAAATGGCATGAATTGCAGAATAAAAAACATTTTTTCATAATTCTGTAATGAATTACTACTGTGAGATATCCAATAGCTGATATCATTCTAAGGCGTCACCATGCTGTTGGCAGACATGGGTAAACTGAGATGAAACACCCATCTTTCTTTTGCAAAAGGATGTCAGTGATCTCAAGAATGAAGAACAGTGTCACAGAAGCTGGAGCCAGAGGAATGTTAGGGCACATCTTACGATGCAGACCCTTGCCCTCAAAAGCTCATGTCTCAAAATATGAGTTAATTTAAAAACTGTCACCAGCTTCTGTTTCAGGGTACAAAGGAAGAAGTGTACCTGTAAGAAAAAGGAGGCAATAATGTGCCTTTACGGATCATTGTTGAGACCAGATCTCATTTATTAGTCCAGTAACAGAGGTGCTGTCTCCAGACAGAGATATGAGTAGAGGAGCCTACAGAAAAATTATAAAAATGGTGCAGAGTCTGTACAAAGACCCCCATGAAAGAACACTTAGAAATAATGAAGCAGACTTTGGGCCATTTTGTGTCTATGGGAAAAATGCTTAGTGCATAGTCTCTTAAGAACCTAAAAATATGCACACACTAAGAGAAAAATAACAGAGAAAAGAGCATTTAGAAAACTTCAAAGTATAAATCATGCACAGGAAATGAACAAGCATTTTCCAGTACAAAGGCATTTCTAGAACAATTAATCAGGACATGGAGTTCAAAACAGGCAAACTGAGGCGTAAAATTCAGCAATGCTGTATTTCATCACTAGAAGAGTAGAGGATGCATGAGACATGAAAGTGGTGGAGGCAAAAACAGTAAGAGAATTAAAAAGGATTAAGATAAGCACAGGGCAAGCTGAGTTGTCACCAAGGGTGCTATGAGAGAAGGGGCACCAGCAGAGAGCTTCTAGTTTAAATTTCATAATAAGTCAGAGCCTAGCAGCAGCAAAGAGCTTTAATTTAAATCAAATCAGAATATAACTTAGCATAAAAGGCAAAACAGGGTCAGTATTCTTTGAACAACAAATAAAGTCTTCTAGAGACCTTTACAAAGAGGCCTTCTTCCTAGGGGGCAAGAGACCTGTGAAACCTTTTCAATAGATGTTAACGCCAGGTAGCAGGTCAAAAGGCCATTTTGAAAGACTCCTTCTATCCAAGCAAGGACTGTTAATCACCCAGGAAGTTGGTCACAGCTTACCTCAGAAGCACAGGACAGGGTACTGTGTAGCAGCCATCTTTTAATGAGTGTTATTTCCCTCCCTCCCTCCCTTCCTCCCCAACACCCACCCCTCCTGGGATAATCGTAGCTTTATAGGTACTTACACATCTTAAAGGAAAGGAGGTGCTCTCAGGTGCAGCTCGTTATCCAAATCAGTCATACACTAAGGACCTGAGATTAATTAAGCTTTAGGTGAACAAGGTATATTAAACGTATTAGGTACAATTTTATTAGTGTATGTATCCATAGCAACCCTTAGTAAGTAAAGAACTTAAAGATCTAAACACAAGCTTAAAACTAAGATGCAGACAGCAGTACAGCAGCAAGACAGGGGCTTTTCAGTCTTTTGCATTGAGTGTCACATGTATGATTTTCTCCCAGTTGGTGAGAGGTCTTACGTGTGCACTAGGTGCAAGGAGCTCTTTGCTCTCAGGGAATGAGTCCATTCTCTAGAGGCTAGAGTAGCAGACTTGGAAGACATAAGAAAGATGGAGAGGTACATAGACGAGACCTACAGGGATATAGTCCTGAAGTCCCACCTCCAGTATGGCAGCATCCCTGTTGCCATGGAGGAGAGAGGTCACGTGACAGGAGAGCATCACCCTGGTGTGGCAGGAAGGTATCCTGTAACTAGGACCTGTCCTCCGGGTGATGTAAAACCCTCTTGCACCAAGGAAGTTTCTCCAGAGCCATGTGCTCACAAGGGAAGGGTTAGGACAGCCGTTATAGTTGGTGATTCGATCATTAGGCATGTAGATAGTTGGGTGGCTGGTGGACAAGAGGATCGTCCGGTAAAATGCCTGTCTGGTGCAAAGGTAGCAGACCTCACGCACCACCTAGATAAGGTCTTAGATAGTGCTGGGGAGGAGTCTGCTGTCTTGGTACATGTCGGTACCAATGACAGAAAAATGTGGTAGGGAGGTTCTGGAGGCTAAATTTAGGCTTTTAGGTAGGAAGTTGAAATCCAGAGCTTCCAGGGTAGCATTCTCCGAAATGCTTCCCGTTCCATGTGCAGGACCCAAAAGGCAGGCAGAGCTCCGGAGTCTCAATGTGTGGATGAGACAATGGTGCAAGGATGAGGGTTTTGGATTTGTTAGGAACTGGAGAACATTCTGGGGGAAAGGAGGGGCTCTTCTGAAGGGATGGGCTTCAACTTAACCAGGATGGATCCAGGCTGCTGGCATTAAGCTTTAAAAAGGAGAGAGAGCAGCTTTTAAACTAGATAAGAGGGGAAAGCCGACAGTCGCCCAAGAGCGCATGGTTCGGAAGAATGTATCCTTGAAGGATACTACCAAAAACAGAGAGGCTCCAAAAAACAGTAAAGTAGCCCAAATGTCCTCGAGTATGGAGCAGACAGAGCTTAAAGATCCCAAATTACCCATGCCTACCAATAGCCAAACTAATATGAATAAAATACAGTCTCTAAAATGCTTGTAAGCAAATGCTAGAAGTCTAAAAAATAAGATGGGAGAGTTAGAATATATAGCACTAAATGAGAGGTTAGATATGATTGGAATCTCAGAGACATGGTGAAAGGACGACAACCAGTGGGACACTGTGATACCTGGGTGCAAACTATATCATAATGATCAAATTGGTGGAGGGGTTGCGCTCTATGTTAGAGAGAGCATCGAGTCAGAAAGGATTAAAGTTTTGCAGGAAACAAAATTTGCTGTAGAATCTCTATGGATTGAAATTCCATGTAAAAAGGGGAAGGCAATGGCAGTGGGGGTGTACTATCGACCGCCTGGCCAGAATGAACAAATGGATGATGAAATGCTCAAAGAAATCAAGGAAGCTAACAAAAGTTACAGCACCGTAGTAATAATGGGTGATTTCAATTACCCCGGTATCGACTGGGTCAGTGTCACGGTAGGACATGCTAGGGAGATAAAGTTCCTAGATGAAATAAATGACTGCTTCTTGGAGCAGCTGGTTCATGAACCGACCAGAGGGGAAGCCATATTGGACCTAGTCCTTAGTGGAACACCAGATCTGGTGCAAGAGATAAGGGTGTTGGGGCCACTTGGCAATAGTGATCATAGCATGATCACGTTTGATTTAATTAGTGGAGGAGGGATAGTAAGGAAATGAGGAAATGAGGAAAATTGTTAAGAAAAAAACTAAAAGGAGCAGTTGCAAAGGTTAAAGACTTATATCAAGCTTGGGTGTTGTTTAAAATTACTATCTTGGAAGCCCAGACAAGCTGTATATCCACGCTTTAAGAAAAGTGGAAGGAAGTCCAAAAAACTGTCAGCATGGTTTAAAGGTGAGGTCAGAGAGGCTATTGCCAAAAAAGCATCTTTCAGGAAATGGAAAAAAGAGCCAAACGACGAAACCTGGACACAGCACAAGCACTGGCAAGTTAAATGCAAGGCATTGATAAGGCAGGCAAAGGGAGAATTTGAGAAGAAGCTTGCTGCGGAAGCAAAAACGTGTAATAAAGGCTTTTTCAAGTACATTTGTAGCAAAAAACCTGTGAGAGAGTCGGTCCATTAGATGATAGAGGGTTAAAGGGGTACTAAGAGGCGACAAGGCGATAGCGGAGAGACTGAATGAATTCTTTGCTTCGGTCTTTACTGAGGAAGATGAAGGGATGTTACCCATGACTAAAGTGGTATTTAAAGTTGCGGAAGAATTGAAGGAAATATCGATACATCGGGAAGATGCATTACAACTATTAGATAAACTGAAGAGTAGCAAATCACCTGGGCCAGGTGATATACATCCAAGGGTGTTGAAAGAACTGAAATATGAGATTGCAGACCTGCTATTAGTAATCTGTGAACTATCATTAAAATCATCTGTAATACCTGAAGATTGGAGAATGGCCAACGTAACACCAGTTTTTAAAAAGGGTTCCAGGGGTGATCCGGGAAACTACAGACCGGTGAGCCTGATGTCAGTACCAGGAAAAATGGTAGAAACCATCATAAAGAACAAAATTGCTGAACATGTAGATAAACATGGCTTTAGACAAGGAAGATCTTGTCTTTCTAATCTGTTATGTTTTTTTGAAGGTGTGAATAAACAGATAGACAAAGGTGAGTCGGTTGATATAGTGTATTTGAACTTTCAGAAAGCCCTTGACAAGGTCCCTCATCAGAGACTTTTGGCAAAACTAAAGAGTCATGGGATAGGAGGCAGTATACTATTGTGGATCAGGAACTGGTTAAAAGATAGAAAGCAGAGGGTTAGGCTAAATGGCCAATTTTCCAAATGGAGAAAGGTGAATAGTGGTGTACCCCAGGGATCTGTGCTGGGTCCACAGCTTTTTGACATATTCATAAATGACCTGGAAAAGGGAATAACGAGTGAGGTTATCAAAGTTGCAGATGACACAAAACTATTTAAAGTTGTTAAAACCCAAGAGGATTTTGGAAAATTGCAAGAGGATCTTGATAAATTGGAAGACTGGGCATCAAAATGGCAGATGAAATTTAATGTGGACAAGTGCAAAGTTATGCACCTAGGGAAGAACAACCCAAACTATGGTTACACGATGCAAGGTTCCACATTAGGAACCACCATCCAGGAAAAAGATTTAGGCATCATTGTGGATAACATGTTAAAACCCTTGGCCCAGTGTGCAGCAGCGGCCAAGTACCATAAGGAAAGGAATGGAAAATAAAAGAAAGGATATTATCGTGCCATGGTGAGACCGTACCTTGAATATTGTGTGCAATTCTGGTCACTGTATCGTAAAAAGGATATAGCGTTATTAGAAAAGGTTCAGAGAAGAGCCACCAAAATGGTAAAGGGGATGGAAGGATACCCCTATAAGGCTAAAAAGGTTAGGACTCTTTAACCTGGAAAAGAGACGGCTGAGGGGAGATATGATAGAAGTCTATAAATTAATGAACGGAGTGGAACGGGTAAACGTAGATCAATTGTTTACATTATCAGAATATAGAAAGACTAGGGGACATGCAATGAAGCTACAAGGTAAACTATTTAAGACTAATAAAAGAAAATATTTTTTCACTCAACGTGCAATCAAACTCTGGAATTTGTTACCGGAGGATGTAGTAAAGGCTGTTAGTGTAGCTGGGTTTAAGAAAGGTTTGGACAAGTTCCTGGAGGGAAGGTCCATAAACCATTATTAAGAAGGGACCCAGGATATCAATGCTTGACCCAGTACAAGCATTGTGGAACCTGTGTCTTTTGGGGAAACTGCTAGGTACGTATGACCTAGATTGGCCACTGTTGGAAACAGGATACTGGGCTTGATGGACCTTGGTCTGACCCAGTATGGCATATCTTATGTTTTTATGTTATGTTCTTATGGCACCTCCTGCTTTGCCCATTTGCTGGTCCAGGGTCTTGGAAAAAAAGAACCAGCAGTGAGCCAATGCCCATGAGCTTAGGAAGAGGAGCTGTTGCAAGAGGAAAAGTGCCATCGGGATCCCTAGGCCCTGCCAGTGGAAGACCCAGTCGGAGGGCACTTAGGAGGGAGACAGCGCAAGGGAGTGACTAAGTGGAAGAGGGAGAAAGAGGAGTGCGTGAAGGGGGAGAGTGCACATGGGAGTGGGACACAAGAGGGGATGCTGAGAGAGCATAGAGGTGGGTGAGTGGACATAGGGCTTGAGTGAGGGGGAGAGTTCATGGGCTGTGAGGGGGAGACTGAGAGGAAGCCAAGAGAGGAAAGAGAGACAGCATGTTGGGTGGGTGAATGAATTGGAGAAGAAATCATGGTGTTAAGGGTGGGAAGGTTGAGTGTGGGGAAAAAGAGAGTAGGAGGTGGAGATGGAGGAGGAAGAGTGGGTGTGAGATGAGCAAATAAGAGTATGTAGGAGTGTAGTAAGGAAGAATGTGGGAAAAGGGAGTAGTTGAAAGATTATCTGGGGGAATGGGAATGGTGAAAAGAGTGTGTGGGATTGGGGAAAAGAACATGAAGTTGAGTGGAGTGAAATGGAGAGGATCCAATAAAATATATGGTATACATCCCACACATCCCTTCACATGAACATACGTGTTTAAAAGACATCACCCTTGGCACATTTCACATCTCCATACATTGTGTGTGTCTCTCTCTCTCACACACACACACACACACGCACACAAACACACACATCTACATACTTCATCCACCCTATAGCCCACTCTCCACATACTTAGCCACTCATCCATGAGCAACTGCAAGACATATACATGTAGATCATGGAGTCATAAAATGTGTTCTTGAAGTTCTCGTTGAATCCTAGACTTCTTTTGTATGGCAAGTTGTAAGGGTCACATCTTAGTTCCATTGCTGGAGAATGTGAGATGTGTGTTACTGGAGATGTAGGGTTTACATAGGGACTTCGCTCTCCTATAGAAAAATTTTTGTTGAATAATATTATCACATAATTTTGGTAGTTTATTGGGTAGCTGAAACTGGACTAGGGTTTTTTCTGCATGGAGGGGCCTTGGGACTTGTAGTTATCATAAGTAGCTATTTTAAAGGTGATGGCAGGGGCTGTGCTGTGAAGGTGGGTGTGATATGTGGACATATCGCTTTGATTTATCTTCTTCTATACTAACTTGCCCACAAATACTTCTGTCTAGATACATCATTGGTAACTCAGGACTTGTATTTAGATTCAGATTCAGATGACTCAGGAATATGTGTGTCTCTATGAATTGTGGGGAGGGAAGGGGAAAGTCTACACCCTTTTCTCTATGCCAGTGTAGGGGTTGAGGAAGCTTGCATGTACCTGCATCCCACCAGAGAGCGGGGAAACCATAGACAATTCCACACTAGAGAGCGGGGAAACCATAGACAATTCCACACCAGAGAGCGGGGAAACCATAGAAAATTTCTGCCCATGGTATCATCTGCCCTAGACCTGACCCTGGGTAAGCACTGAAAATTCTTATTTATAAGACAGTAAAGGGAATACCAGAGATCTACTGTGCTATATGGTATTGTAACTGGATGTAAGATGGGCAAACTAAATGGGCCTGACAGCCCTTATTTGGTATCATGTTCTCTGTTTCCATGTTTTGGCTAAGAGCAAGTGTAGAATCAAACACAAGGTTTGGGCTATAATCTGAGGATAGTCCCTTCATGGCATTTTGGCTGAGGCTGAAAAGCTGTTGCATATGGAGGGATAACAGCTTGCCATCTGATACCACTGGGAGCATAGTGATGAACTATCCAATGCCAAAAAAAGAGGATCAAATCTCTTACTAAAAAATAATAATTTTTCATGTAGATTTGAACACATGGTCTCTTCCAAGTCTTCCAAAAAGAGTGTCAAATAATGCCAAATGTGATGGCAATTTGTGTGATTTCAGTTCTTGTGCATTGCATTGAACGTAACAACTAATTTTCTTGTTTTTACAATTAAACTTACATATGCAATGATTCTAAATCCATAGCAAAGATACAGAAAGAGTCGGCATCAGATAAACAAAGTCTAGAGTGCTTCTTATGACAAATCCCACATTGCAGAGAACTCACTGCTTGCCCCTTTTTCCTGTGCATTTAACACACTTGGACTAAGAAATGCACTTGTTCTCGCATCCCTATGAGCCCCACCTCCCCTGGGTTCGGGGTTGGGGTGGGGGGAGGGATGTGCAAACACAAAATTTCAGACTCCAACAGTGTAAGGTGAGCATCAGATAGTTTCATTTCATTTATTGGATTTGTACCTGTCCGTGGCTATGCTTCTGGGCAGTTCACAATATTACGCACAAAATAAATCATATTAAAAAGATCCAAAATAGTAAAAACTTCATTTTCATCTCAGACGTGCATAGATGATGGAGATATCTGCATGGGGGAGAGAAATGCTAATTCCTGACTTTTTACTGATAAGTCAAAAATCCCACATTCCTACACACGGTGGAAGATAATTTTATGAAGACCTGCATAGATAACGTGTGTTTTTCTGCACTTATTTCATGCCTATTTTATATAGTAGAGCAAGCAGATATTTTATAAAAATACAAGTGGTTGAAAACGTACATTAAATCTAGGTGCAATCACTTATACCAGTACTATGGCTGATGTAAATGCTGAAATGCCGTGCCTAGATTTGTCAAGAGTGTGTGTAAATTACAGTATTCTATCATTTCCATGTGTCCTTGTGCGCTCTGCCCAAACCCCGTACATGTGCGTGCTTAAAGGCAGCAGTACAAAATAAGGTCACTGTTGAAACAACTTTATCCCTGTTTAATTAATGTACATTACCAAATTTAAGCTATAATGTAAACTGCTTTGATTGAAATGATAAAGCGGTATAAAAAAACCCCTGTTAAATACTGTAAATTAATGCATACCATACACAGTAGTTCTAAATAATAGAATTCCACTCAGTTCCTTCATTGGGACTGGAGATGTTTAGCTCAAAAATCATAAAATTGTTTTTGAAAGCAAGTTGAGCCATCCTGTTCCCCTCCCCCCACCCACCCATCTCGATATGGTATAGGAACCTGATCAATGGTGAGTCGTATGGGGGTGATCTACTATTAATAATCATTTGTATCGTACGATATTGCACGATGCGGCTGAATAAATCATGACATCACTAGTGGTATCGTCGCGACCCATTTTAAATGCAGCCAAGCATAGTAATAGCACTTTCTTCTTGTCGGCAGTGGTGGATGTATGTTCAGATACATGCTTGCCTTCACACTTCGTAATGTCGGCACCCTTCCAGAGCAATTGTGGTTCCTTTAGTGTCCAATGAATTAAACCCTTCAGAATTTTCAGCAGATTGATTCAGTGTGAGATTTAAGTGATGTTTTGGGCCTGATTTAATGTTCACTGTCTCCTGCATTTTGACATTGCCTATATATGATATCTATTGTTTTATAGTTTGTTTCCTTCATTGCCGTCTTGTGGCCACTGGCACGATATGCTAAATATTGTATATGTGTGCATAGATACCAGATAACTGGTATCTGCCACTGCACCCCACTCTTCTCAAAGGGCTGATGCTCTGCCACTGGGGCCCTCTCCTCCGGGGGCTGACACTCCATCATCTGAGTCCCAGTACTCTTCCTTTATGGGGAGGGTTTCTATTACCAGGTGTTATAGCCCTGCTAGGTCCATGGTTTGCCGGATTTGTTCAATGATTTTAGTTCTTAGTGATTCCATATGCTAATAAATCTAGCTTGGCTAAGTTGATGACCAGCTATTCCGCTTTCTCCAACTAAAAGGGACCCCTCTCTTCCTCATCCACAAGGTCAAAAGTCAAGCATGAGCCCCAGTGGCACACCAAACTCCATGGAGCAGGTGATGTCCACATGGGGGGAGACTCATTTCGTCAAAAGGAAAGCTAGGGAAGCACTGAAAACCCTATTAGAGGCTGAAAGGACTCAAAGGAGGCAACTCGGGAAAGGTGTGACATATCTAGTTATATCTAAAGACACACCCCATGGGCATAGTTTGGGGGATGACAAGTGGGAGAGACCATGCTCTTCCAAACAAGCTGCATTGTAAGCTGTGGAACTGCATTGTAAGCTGTGCAAGTCCATCCTTTCATGGACACAATGTCCCTCTCATCGCTACTACTGCTGGACAGCATGATTGAAACATGCACTGTCTGTACCATGGGACTCTGTACCGACAGAGCACTGCATGGTTCAGACATCATGTGTTTGAACCACAGGCCCTGTGCCGTTCGAACTTAAAATGTTTGAACTGCGCAGGGCTTGGTAGGTACAACAATGGGAAAGAGGCAGAAGACACCCATGCCTGCACTGCAAACTCAGTCCCACCAGCTTATATGAGGGAGGAGTGGCCTAGTGGTTGGGGCAAGTTACCTCAGGCCGGAAGGTTGGGGGTTCAAATCCCACTAGAGGACAGCAACCTTGGGTTGGAAGGACTGAGTTTCTAGTCCCACAGGTGCTCCTTGTGGTCTTGGGCAAGCCACTTAACCCTCCATTTCCCATGTTCCCTGTAAGTATTAGTGTCTGTGTCTCATATCCCCTCATGTTAAATGTATCCCCCAATTGTGTTGTGACCACTTTGATTGAAGGATAAGGTGGTATACAAATAGGGTTGCCAACTGGCCGGTTTTCAGCCGGCCTGGCCGGTTTTTCCACGGCCAGGCCGGCTGCCGGCACAGAGGCAAAACCGGCCCTTTAAAAGCCGGTTTTTTTGCTCTGGCCGCAAGATCGGGAGCGGCCAGAGCAAAAAAAACCGGCTTTTCTCCGCTTCAGAGGGAGCCGGGGAAGCCCGCGCGAGGCCCCGGCTCCCTCTGAACAGCCACCAGCGTGAAGAGCCTTTACCTTCACGCTGGCGGCTGTTCCTGTGAAGCTGCGAATGCTGGGAAAGGTTAAAGGTTGCCCTTTAACCTTTCCCAGCATTCGCGGCTTCACAGGAACAGCAGCCAGCGTGAAGGAAAAGGCTCTTCACGCTGGTGGCTGTACAGAGGGAGCCGGGGCCTCGTGCGGGCTTCCCCGGCTCCCTCTGAAGCCTCAGACAGCCGCGATGCTGGTCGGGGGGGGGGGGGGCCGGGCCGGCATTGGGTGTGATGGGGGGGGCCTGGGCTGGTAGAGGGGTATGGGGGGGGGGGGACTGGGTCTGGATAAGGGCTAAGGGGGGACCTGGACTGGAAAAGGGCAAAGTGGGGGGGGGGACTTGGACTGGAAAAGGGCTAAGGGGGGGGGACTTGGACTGGAAAAGGGCTAAAGGGGGGGGGGACTTGGACTGGAAAAGGGCTAAGGGGGGGACTTGGACTGGAAAAGGGCTAAAGGGGGGGGACTTGGACTGGAAAAGGGCTAAGGGGGGGACTTGGACTGGAAAAGGGCTAAGGGGGGGGGGACTTGGACTGGAAATAGGCTGTGATGGGGGGGGACCTGGACTGTAAAAGGGTTATGGGGGGGACATGGACTGGAAAAGGGCTAAGGGGGGGGACTTGGACTGGAAAAGGGCTAAGGGGGGGGGGGACTTGAACTGGAAAAGGGCTAAAGGGGGGGGGGACTTGGACTGGAAATGGGTTGTGATGGGGGTGGAGGGGACCTGGACTGGAAATGGGCTATGGTGGAGGAAGGGGGATCTTGGACTGGAAATAGGCTGTGATTAGGGGGGCTAGGACTGCAAATGGGCTGTGATGGTGCGGGGGGACTCGGACTGCAAATGGGCTGTGATTGGGGGGGGGGAGCTAGGACTGGAAATGGCCTGTGATGTGAGGGCTAGCACTGGAAATGGGCTGATGAAGAGCTGGAATAGGACTGGAAATGGGCTGATGTGGGGCATGGGAGAATGGGACTAGAAGGGAGTGGATGCTGGGTGGGCCTAGAACTATAAGGGAATTGATTTGGGGGGAGGACTAGAATGGATGGGGAATGAGAATGGAGAGGGGAAAAAATATTTTGTGTGGAAGAAAAGTCTATGATGGGCCGGTATTGGGAGAGTAAGAGGGGCTTGAGAATGGAAGGGTGAAATTTAAACGGATGATAAAGGAATAAGGAAAGAATTTGGGGAAAGAGCAAAAGGGAAACAATCAATATGTTAAAGCAGAAATAGAGAGAGAATGGAAAAACATCTAAAAGAGAAGAAAGGACAAATGGATAGCTCGCAGAAGACACGAAGAAACCAGAAGAAAGTGACTGGAGCAATTGCAACTGAAAAATAAAACGCCCAAACAGAAGGTAGAAAAATACTTTTTATTTTGAATTTATTAACTGGAATATGTCTGGTCTGGGAAGTGTGTATTGCTAACATCTTTGCGTTTTTCTTTAGTGCAAGAGGAAATTACTTTATAGTTTTATTTCTCCAGTGTTGTACATTTCATGTTTGGATTTTGGGGTTCCCAGTTTAATTATTATCTGACCAAGGAAGTTAGCCTACACGTATCCTCGGAAATTTTTGTGGGTGGGGCTGGGGGCGGGGCAGGGGTGGGACTAGGGGCGGAGAATGGGTGGAGCATGGCAAGCCACAGGTGTCGGGTTTTTCTCGGTGAAAAAGTTGGCAACCCTATATACAAAACTGTCTAAATAAATATTTGATGATGAAGAGGAGTTGCAGTCTCTGGACCTAACCATCCAATGATCTGTTCAACAGGTATCCTTTCTGCTTCTGCTGGAGGGGAGGGAGCTAGGCCTGAGCAGGGATGCAAGGGTTGGGCTTGCCATGTGAATCTGAGTCAGGAGCTGTAGGGCTGGTACCCCTGCAATTCTACATGCAAATCTCTGGCCTGCTCAGCAACTCAGGCCTGAACCAAACTGCACAAGACAAGATGGATTCTACACTTCACTTTTGCTGTGTTCAGCTATAAGCCTGTCCTTCATGCAACTGCTTGCACAGCGTTTCTAAGTGTGCATGCATACAGAGGCTATTGTCCGTGGCTGGCCTTGGACACTTGTACATGCCCAGAAGTTACATACTGTTGCTTCTGCCTGACTTTTACCATGGCTCCTTTGTTTGCAAGACGCTGCTCATCATCGACCTCCTGATTCGCTGAGAACACCTCAGACTGCCTGCTGCCAACCAATCATCGGACCTATGACGGAGGATTCACACACAGAATTCTGCATTCTGCGCTGGAAAAGTTCTAGTTCTAAGTAGCAGTGAGAGAAGGAGTTGGGGGTTTTTCTCCCCACCTGGACATAGACTTCTGCACCGGTCCTGCTGCTGTGCACTGCGTACCTGATTCCTGAGCCCTGAGCCTTTCGCCAGACGTGTGGGCTAGGCCGTCCTTCACAGGTCTGAGATAAGACTTTCACTGATCCCTCCGGTTCGGACTTACTGCGGCTCGCCTGACGAGGCTAGAGCCCGCACCAGCTAGAAGCTGCTTCTGAGTGCCAACGGAGCTAAGGTACTAGCTTATCTCTCCTCTCCTGGAAGGGCAAAGGGGTTAGCAATATATTTCTTACTTTTCCTAAGTGCAGAGCGAATCAGTGACGTCTGGTTTACTAGTCTGTAATTATTACGTTGTCCAAGTGTATATCTGTACAATAACAAATTGTTACTTTATGTTTCTAATTAGCCATATATGTGTGTTTGTATATTTTTCTATTTGGTTGCCTATAATAAAGTCTAATATATATATCTGCAGACCAGAATTCTTTCGTGGCTCATTACCAGAATAACTTCCGAACCTTAGGCTGTATATTAGTAGCTATCTCCCCTAGACAACAACAGAGAGTCTAACTTATTCTTGTGCTACGAATATACCCGACATATGGGGGTCTCTTCCAAGGGATGAGTATTTCTGAATGTGCCTCTCAGAATTTGTGTAATCTTTCTGTTTATGCTACGGTTTTTGAAGCCAGAGAGCATTGTCTGTGAGACAGACGACAGAACCCAGATTACAGGCTCTCTGCCTTAGAGACTTCTCTAGCAGTGCCCTGTGTTTGTTTTTACAGATTTACGATGGCTCACGCAGATAAGGTTGATTTGGCATTCCAGAAATTAGCTTCCCTGTGTTGGTCGAAAGATACCACTGCTGACCACATTGAAAGAATTTCTAAGTGCCTTACAACAGATACGCAAGAGCTTGTTAGGGCTGATAGCTTTTTCAGTGAGTTCCTAGACCGGCTTCTTGCTCATAAGGCTAAATTACCGGTGGATATGGTAGCCGAACATGCCTGTGTGCTGCATATTTTCACTGACAAACTGCAGAAGGCATTATGTCACCTGCAAACTAAATCTGAATCGCTAGAGTCTGATCTACGGACAGCTCACAGCCAGATACAGTGTGCTAAGGAGACAGCTAACCAGTGTGAAAAGCAGAGTGCTGAGTTACGTCATTAAGTTGACGGACTTCAGGCTGAGGCGACCAGACGGGCTAGCCATAGTCTTTTTTCACCAGGTACTTCTAGCCTGTGGTGTCTGCGATGCCAAGAGCTAGTGGCTCAGGTTTCCACTCTCAAAAAGCGGGGTGAACAGGATCAAAAGGAATTGCAGTTTCTGACAGTTTGTAGAACTGAATTAGCCGCCCAAACCAAGAGGTTAAAAGCGGACGCTTCTCTTTTTGAGCAACGAGAGAGTGCTTTGATGGCTGAGCTCGACGCCACAGCGGTTGCTCTCAGTGCAGAGAGACGGCATACAGCCGATCTGCAAAGACAGCTTGCTGCTGCACGTCAGGAATGTGGGCAGGAAATACAGAGAGTTAACCTCGAAATCCAGCAGTTAAGAGCTGACTGTTTTGAATTAGCGTGCATGTCCACTTCTCAAAGTAATGAGACAGAGTACAGGGATAATTTCAGCCCTCTCGGCTTCTCGAAGTACCAGAGGGTAGATGATGACAGGTTGCCACTGGAAACCCTGCCCAATGTAGAACGGCAGCTTTTCCAGAACAGAGTCAGTTCTCTCCCATCAGCGCATGAGCACAGGAGAGAAACTGGGCGGAGTGAAACACCCTACTCTCGACCCCTCCCCATACAGGGAGCGGTGGAGGGGGGGGGTGAGAAGTCTCCCTGGTGATGGCACACTGTACCAGCAGCGACCACCAGAGGGAGCTGAAGGGACGAAAAATTCCTTATGCTCCCGTGTCCTGCAAGGGAAACACACACATGAAGGTGCTTCTGTCGCACAATTACAAATTATCAAGACCTTGCGGAGCATGGTCACTCCTTTTGAGAAAACTGGTCATGCCACCATAAATGAACATTTAGCTGCTGTCAAAGATGCCTTTCGGGCACTGAACATTACCAGGGGGGAGGACATGGTTTTGTATCTTCCATGGTCTTTTGATGTGCCTTGCCAGCAATTTATTCGGGCCATGGCAGACGATGAAAAGAAGGACATTGTCATTTTTGAACAGGCACTAAAGAAACATTATGGGCCATACCCTGATGATATTGCTGCAAAGCAGGCAGCATTTAGTATGACTCATAGGGAAAATGAAACTCCCCGAGAGTTTGCTTACAGACTTAGGCAGACTTTCTTCCAGAGTGACCCTTCCTGGGAAACAATAGAACACCATCAGGAGTTTCGTAATCTTTACTGTCAGTTGCTCCTTCCATCTATCAAACCTTATATGTCTGACAAGCGTCACGAACCCCTGTCACGTGTGATAGAACATGCTGAGTGGATTTGGGAAGCTGTTCCCAACATGAGAGCAACCAATACTGGCAGCACAGTCCGGGCTCCCAGCAAAGCCAGAGAGCCAAAACAGTGTGTTAGTGCTGTAAAATCCACTCTTTCGTTAGAAAATAACTCTACTCCTTCTGTTCCACAGAATCCTCCCAGGCCACCCCAGAATAACCAGTCATCTGGGTCTAAGCAGCGCTCTGGGAATCAGCGTTTCACTCCACAGAACCGGAACTGGAAGAAAAAGCCTGGTTTTGACAAATACCTGGAACTGGAGAAGAGAATAAGCGAGCTGACAGATATGATGAAGGCTAGCATTGCATTCAGCTCCTCACAGGAGGCTCCTGCTAGTAGCGCACCTCCTAAGCCCCGAGCAAAACCTCAAAAGCCAGAGGAGGAACTGGTTGACTCCTCTTCCCCTTCTAAGGCGACTGAATGACTAACCGACTTTGTTTCTGTCCCACAGGTCACTATTGCACAGGTGCAGCCAGCCGTAGATGCCACCCCATGGACACAGAGTGACAGTTCTGCCATGGACAGCGAGGGTCCAGCCTTTGACACCATCAGGAAGCACAAGTACTTTCTGGGTAAACTCAAGCCAAAAGGACAGAGGTACACTGTTCCTGTTACAATTCAGCAGGCTTTTCTCTGTGAGGGCCTGATAGATTCAGCCTCTGAGGCTACCCTGATTACCTCGAGTCTCTTTGATAGACTCACTGCTTCCTTGGGGAGTCAGAGGACCCTACACGTCACACCCAGTGATTTGTCACTCGCAGCTTATGGGAATCAGCCCATAGAGTCTATGGGGCAGGTCTGGCTTAACCTCCAAATTGGAAAATTACAGGTGAAACATCCTGTAGTCATTACTAAGTGCCCTGGGGAAGAATTATTGATTGGCAATGAGCTCCTGAAACGGTTACGCCCCATTCTGGACTACGTCCAGGAAGTGATCTGGACACAGGTCACACATCCCATACCTTATGCTAGGGTAAAACATGACAGCAGAGTCAGTGGTCCTTGTTCGGTGGAACGCACAAACAAGTCCATCAGGATTAATTTCCAGAGGTCAGCTGATCCCCAAATCCTTAAGCTCCAGTATGAAAGGGCTGGAGATGAGGATCAGGGCATCAGCGACGTGGTTGCAATTGCAGTTGGTTCAGTGGCTAACATTGTCCTTGATACTGACTGCCTGCAGATATTCCTGAAGGAACCTGTGGAAGGTTGTGAGGTGCAAACCCCTCCTCCATCCCATCCCTGCCTAGATCACCCTAGGAGACTGACGGACATATTCTCAGCTGAGAAAGGTCCCTTTATATATGTGCAGGTGGGCGGGTCCCAAAAGGAAAGGGCCTACCTATTACCCCACTGTGACCACTCCCTCATCAGTGAGACTCTTTTCTATCGGCTCAAACAACAGCTTACCCTTGATTGGGTAATGGGAGCGAAGACTTCGTTCCAAGTGCCTGGGGAAGGGCTCAAGACATTAATGGGCTACTGCAATCTCCCCTTGCAAGTTGGGGTCAAAGGTTTTCGGCACACCTTCTCCATCATCAGAGGACTTGAGGTGCCCCTCTCCTTAGGCTCAGATTGCCTTGTTCGACTGGGAACTTATGTGGATTTCGTGAACAACATCCTCTGGAGTAGGATGGAAGGAGATCCGGTGGATTTCTCTGGTGCCCGCCCATCCCTACGGGCTGGTCAGACTATTCCTCATGTCTGTGAAGTGGTCTGTGCAGAAGACACCCACATACCTGGGAGGGTACAGGATTGTCCCCTGCCGATACAGGTGACCCGAGGACAAGTGGTCTCAGACAACTTGGTCTTCTTCAGTCCAAATTCACGTTTTGAGGAGCTGGGCCTAGCCATGGGTCCCGTACCCTGCATGGAGGCCACAGCTCCCTCCTTACACTTATTGCTCACCAATCCAAATCCAGATCGCATTCACCTTGTGAAAGGCGAACCCCTGGGATTCCTAGTGGCAGAATCATTCCCAAGTGTGGAATTGAGTCTCCAGATTATTGGGGAAGCCCCTGTTTCCTGGAACATCTGTGAAGGGGGGGGGACCCCTGCGTGTGTACGATCCTCACCCCGAGGCCTCCTCACCTTACAGTTTGTCTGGCCACATAGTGCTGTGACCTCACAGGTGGACCTCGAGTCTGACCATCTGATTTTGTCAAGTAAACTTGATGAGGCTGTTAGTTCCCTCACCCACCAGGGGGGGGGAGCCCCATGCTGTCCAAGCCATCCAGGTCTCCTCTCTCCAAGATGAGATTGAGGAGAAGGTTGAAATACCTTCAAACAAACCTGTTCTGGGATTTGACGAAATGGTTGCGGGAAAACTTGCTGAAGCAGACGCCTGCACTGATGAGTCAGAAAAGGCACAATTAAAAGAACTGCTGTACCGTCACAAGGACCTGTTTGCCACTGACACTTATGACTGTGGTCTCACCGACCTACATGTCACCCGTATTCCTACGGATCCAAACAGTAAACCTGTCTTTGTGAGACAGTATAAAATCCCATTGGCCTCCTATGAATCCGTTCAGGAAATCATTAATTCCCTGGAACAAAAGGGAATTATACGTCCATGCAACAGTACTTACAATGCCCCACTGTGGCCTGTCATCAAGAAGGACTCTAGCTGGCGCTTAGCTTTGGACTATCGCCAGCTTAATAAAAAGGTACCTCTATCCAGATGGCCTATGGCACATCTGGAACAGAACTTAGCCACCATCAAGGGTGCAAGGTACTTTACAAGCCTGGATCTGGCCTCAGGATTTTGGACTATACCTGTCCATCCAGAAGATCAGCATAAGCTGGCTTTTACCTTCGGTAGGCGACAATATACTTGGAATCGGACACCGTTTGGTTATTTGAATGCCCCAGCAGACTTCAATATTTTCCTGCATAAGGCTTTGCCTGATGCTGAGACTAGAGGCACCCTCGTCTATGTCGACGACATACTGGTGAAGAACACCAGTTTCACTGACCATTTGCAAGAAATAGAGCATGTCTTCCAGCAACTGAAAGCTGCGGGAGCAAAGCTGTCCTTGTCAAAGGGCCAATGGTGCCGGAAATCCCTCAATTATTTGGGTTACGAAGTTTCTGCTGAGGGACTGCGGCCTCAAAGGAAGAGAATTGCGGCCTTGCAACAACTCAAACGTCCGACCAACGTGAGTGAGCTGCGCTCATTCTTGGGCATTTGCAATTATTCACGCCAATTTGTGGATCAATATGCGGAGATTTCCCAACCCCTGGTCAAACTCCTCAAAAGAGATGAACCTTGGGTATGGAATCCCGACCAAGAGGCAGCTCTAGAAGAGCTGAAGGCAGCTTTGAGTCGAGCTCCCTGTCTTGCCTATCCAGAGAGTGGCAAAGAATTCTTCGTGGAACTAGGTTTCACTGATCACTCTATGAGTGCTGTTCTGTACCAGATGCATGACACAGATAGGAAAGTTATTGCCTATGCCAGCAAAGCTTTAATGGAAGTGGAGAAGAAATACTCTGACTGTGAGAAATCCTTGTTGTCCACAGTCTGGGCCCTCCAATATTTCCGCAGTTATATCCAAGGTGAGAGGTTGGTTGTTGAGACTCATCACCAACCCATCAAGTTCCTAGGCAGTGATCGGATTAAATCGGGACAAGTGTCAAAGTCGCATTGTCTCCTGGACCTTAGCACTTCAGGGCTGGCCCCTGGAGGTCAGGTATGCTCAAAACCGCAAGGATGCTGCCGCACAGGGCCTGGCTGAATTGCACGATTGCACTGCCAGAGAACCTTTAGTGGGTAATTTAGACACCGATATGGAGTCATGTATGCCTGAGTCTTCTCGTCATCGTCCTTATGATGAGAACCTCTGTAAAGGCTACCCCAAGGTGTATGTGGACGGTTGTGCTTACCGTCGAGAGCCTGACCATGAACTGGTAGCAGGTATAGGTGTAGTTTGGAACCAGAACCACCCTTGTGAACCCTTCAAGTACCGTCTGGGTACCAAGACTAATCAGTATGCAGAGCTAGCTGCAGCCCTGGCAGCTCTCCAGTCTGCTGCACAGGGAGGGGTTCACACCCTAACCATCTGTACTGATTCAGACTACGTCCGACAGAATTTTGTTTCCCACTTACCCATTTGGAAATCTAACAATATGCTGAATTCCAAAGGGAAACCTGTCAAACATGCCGGATTGATTCTGGCCTTGGACAAGGTAGCTCATGAACATGACATGACCATCTACTGGAAGAAAGTGAAAGGTCACTCCCGTGTTGATAATCCTGACAAGATTGGAAATGATCTAGCTGATCAGCTTGCCAAGGAGGGTGCTGTCTCTGGAGACCTCTGGCAGTTGGAGGCTCCCGAGACCAATGGGCTTCAACTGGTGACGGCGGTTACCCGGCGACAAGCTCAATTATCCACCATGCCCCCTGTGGTTCAATGGTGTGGCGAGAGCACAGATCTCGACCTCGTGCAAGCCCAGAAACAAGATCCTACTCTTGGACGTTTCTACCTTTTTCTGCAGAACCCCCAGGAACACCCATTAACTCTGGAGGATTGTCAGGACGATGAGGAACTGAGGATCCTCTACATCTCCAAGGACATGTTCCATCTCCAGAAAGATCTGTTGATACGGACGAGTAAGCATGGTATTGTGCAATGGGTGGTACCTTGGGCCTTCCGCGGAGTTATGTTACAGCATGCTCATGATGAGCCTTGTGCCGGTCATAGAGGTGACCGAATAACCTATGAAACGTTGAAACAGGTGGCCTACTGGCCCCACATGTACCAAGATGTCCAATTGTATACTAAAGGTTGTCTGACCTGTTGCAGATTTCAACCTGCAGCTCCTTCTCATAGAGCACCTTTGAGAAACAGAGGTCTGACCATGCCTTGGTCTGATCTCCAGATTGATTGGATCGGCCCCGTGCCCCGATCCTCTCGAGGCAACAAATATATGCTGACAGTTACCTGCTTATTTACTAAGTGGGTCGAGTGCATCCCAGCACCCAACTGTACCGCCGAGACCACGGCCACCTTGTTGTTAAACCATGTTTTCAGCAGGTGGGGCCTCCCCATGCGAGTGGAATCCGACCAGGGTTCCCACTTCACGGGACAAGTCATTAAGCATCTGTGGAAGGTACTAGGTGTGAAGGCCAAAGTCCACATTGCTTATCGTCCACAATCCTCTGGACAAGTGGAGAGAGCAAACAAAACTATCATCAGTATCTTGAAGAAGTATGTTTCTTCCTCTGGGAAGGACTGGGACATCAAACTGCCCTTGGTCCTGATGGCTATCAGAGCCACGCGTCATCGTGCTACTGGTGTGTCCCCTTTTGAGATGATGACAGGTAGGGACATGGTTTTACCCCTTCATCTTCTTTACAGGACTAATGATGTGAATCTCGCTGCTGCTACAACTGCTCATGAATATGTTGCCCATTTAAGGCAACACTTGCAAAGTGCCTTTGCCTTTGCCCAAAAGAATTTGGACACTGCTGCTAGGGGTAGGAAGACCTACTATGATTTGAGGACTACCTCTAAAGAATACCAGATTGGCGATAAGGTATTCTACTACAATTTTGGTAAGAATAAGGTCAAAGACTGTAAATTTCTACCTAGCTGGAACGGTCTATTTCCTATTGTGGATAAAGCCTCCCCTGTTGCTTATCAAATTCGAATGAAGTCCAGTACTGAGAGGGAAGGCTCCCTTAAATGGGTCCACATTAATCAGCTTAGACCGTGTCATCCCAGTAAGCTCCTTCCTGAAGAACCTCTTGATGTTGTGAGTGATTCTAACCTCGAGGCGGGATAGCCTGTTTGTTTTCTTTTACAGATGGAGTCCCGAACTTTGAAGGTCCTGTTCCTGATTTTGATGTTAGCGGGATCCGAGGTTGCCAGATTGATTGTGCCTGGCCCTCTTTCTGGTGTCGTGCTACAGGATGCGCCTGGTTTCCTGATTACACAGTCCCAGACTGTCACACAGAAAGTTTTTGTGTCCCTAGATCCTCAACATGTTTTACAGAAGCATTTTGAATCGTCTGTTGCACGCATCACTAATATACGTGGTGCCTAATCTTGGCATGTGCCAACGCTCTAAAGACATTCATTGGTTATGTCCTGGTAAACCTTTCCTGAAGGACACTTCTACAGCTCTTTGTGGGTTGTCTGCTGAAAATGTGAAAGAACAATGTAAAGTTACCATGACCGAGTACGATGACTTTTCAGAGACGAAAGTTGCTGTTGTCAACAATGTTTGGCTGGTTAGCACCCCTTTGAGTGAACTCCTGGTCACCATGTATAAACATGACATTCATAATAGAGTTCCTCTACCCTGCAATGTTTGCTTGATTGATGTTCCCAAGAACTCCATTGTTAATGTTGGTGGAGTTTCCTTGTTTTATCTTGATGCTGACCCTGTTTCGACGGATCTCCAGATTTTGGATGTGTTTCGCGGTCATGAGATTGACTTCACTGCAGCCTTGAACTATCTTTTGGACTATAAGGACTCTCACACAGTTGAACTGTCCATTGACCAGGACGACCTTGCCATTGCTGATTATAACTTTGATTCACGAGATGTGGACATTTTACAAACTGATTTTATGTCACATGTCATTGTTCCTGGTCTTTTCTTTCTGTTGGTGCTCCAGTTTCTTATCTCTTTGTATCAACAGAGGCAGATTCGTGCTCTTCGTCGCTCTATGCATCCTGCACCTCTGCTGCCTGCCATGCGTCTGCAGGATTTGCTGGAACGTCACACTTTTGAATAAGTGTCGCCATTTTCTTTGGAAGTTATCCATTACTCTTAATTGAGTTGTTTTTTTTCATAGATAGCATGTGTTCATTTTACTAACACAGTTACACATTGCTTCTCATTACTTTTGAGTGTTCACCTTAGTGTTACACTAACACATTATATTGCATTACTGATATGCATTTTTGGTTTGGATACTATCTATATACTCTTGAGTTTGAAGTTAACATGTCTTATCTTCCTTGATTTGACTTGACTGTATCTATGACATTTTATTTTGACTTCTTTTATTGCTTGAGTGTATCCACTGTATTATTCCTCATGCAGTATTGTTTTCATGCATATTGTGCTTGAAGTATTATCCACTTATCATGCATTAGTCAATCATTTGTCATTTGGTTCTGACCTGCACAGTAGTACTGCTAGTTAGGCTTTGTACGATGGAGTGTACTCCCTTGTAGCATCCTCCATCTTACAAGGGGGGGGAGATGTAGGGCTGGTACCCCTGCAATTCTACATGCAAATCTCTGGCCTGCTCAGCAACTCAGGCCTGAACCAAACTGCACAAGACAAGATGGATTCTACACTTCACTTTTGCTGTGTTCAGCTATAAGCCTGTCCTTCATGCAACTGCTTGCACAGCGTTTCTAAGTGTGCATGCATACAGAGGCTATTGTCCGTGGCTGGCCTTGGACACTTGTACATGCCCAGAAGTTACATACTGTTGCTTCTGCCTGACTTTTACCATGGCTCCTTTGTTTGCAAGACGCTGCTCATCATCGACCTCCTGATTCGCTGAGAACACCTCAGACTGCCTGCTGCCAACCAATCATCGGACCTATGACGGAGGATTCACACACAGAATTCTGCATTCTGCGCTGGAAAAGTTCTAGTTCTAAGTAGCGGTGAGAGAAGGAGTTGGGGGTTTTTCTCCCCACCTGGACATAGACTTCTGCACCGGTCCTGCTGCTGTGCACTGCGTACCTGATTCCTGAGCCCTGAGCCTTTCGCCAGACGTGTGGGCTAGGCCGTCCTTCACAGGTCTGAGATAAGACTTTCACTGATCCCTCCGGTTCGGACTTACTGCGGCTCGCCTGACGAGGCTAGAGCCCGCACCAGCTAGAAGCTGCTTCTGAGTGCCAACGGAGCTAAGGTACTAGCTTATCTCTCCTCTCCTGGAAGGGCAAAGGGGTTAGCAATATATTTCTTACTTTTCCTAAGTGCAGAGCGAATCAGTGACGTCTGGTTTACTAGTCTGTAATTATTACGTTGTCCAAGTGTATATCTGTACAATAACAAATTGTTACTTTATGTTTCTAATTAGCCATATATGTGTGTTTGTATATTTTTCTATTTGGTTGCCTATAATAAAGTCTAATATATATATCTGCAGACCAGAATTCTTTCGTGGCTCATTACCAGAATAACTTCCGAACCTTGGGCTGTATATTAGTAGCTATCTCCCCTAGACAACAACAGAGAGTCTAACTTATTCTTGTGCTACGAATATACCCGACAGAGCCATGGCTTGGCAAGCAGCCTGTCCCTGCTCTGTAGGGTGCTGGATGGGAGAGGGGCACCACAGGTTGTAGCTTCCCAGAGGTAGGGCTGGTTTTATTTTTGTGCAGGGGTGAACAATAAAATGGTGCATAGTGGCATGCAGGACATTGTATGGGAGTAAAGAAAGGCTGGTTGCCGACAGATGCTGCTTCCATCCAAGACCTGCTCTGCTTCCAACCTAGAGTAACTATTTATGCCTTACTCTAGGTCCTGAGAAGAGCGAATGGGGCTAAGCTAGGTGAGTTGCTAGCCTTCTAGAGACCTGGGGAAGAAGAAAGATTGGGGATTCAGGAGAGCAGATGACTAGTATTTGGGAGCTAGACAGAGCAGAAGGATGGGATTGGGAAGCTAATGAGAGGCAGATGGGACTCGGGGAAGAACAGGGAGCTGGTGACTGAGTGAAGGGGCAAAGCAGGGAACTGAGTATGGGAGAGACTGAGTGGGAATTTGGAGGAGATAGTGAGGACTTAGCAATTGGTAGGTATGAGTAGCAGGTATGTTAGATGGTTTGGGACTCTGAGTGAAAGTGTGAGATGAAGGTAAGAAAAAGGAGATAAAGGGAGGGGAGGGATAGAAACATGGTGTGAATGGCCTGGTAGACTGGAGAGAGGATGAGAGAGAATAAAAAAGAACGGGGGTGCTGTGGAGGGATAGGAGAGAAGAAAAGGATGAGTCTCTGAAGGGAGTGAGTAAGAGTGGAAATGGGGGTGAAAGGATGAGGAAAAAGGAGCAATAGGAGGCTGGGTAGAGGGTAAGAGAATGATAGGGATGAAACTGGGGTTCATGAGGGGATGTGAGGCAGTGGAAGGTAGATGAGGGCTGAGAGGGTAAAAAGGAAATGGGGAACAGGGAAGTGTGTGAAAGATTACGGGCATATTGGAGACTCGGGAAGGAAAGGGAGAGGGGGGCAGTGAGTGTGCTGGAGAGGAGGTGATAGGGAGATGGGCAATAGGAAGATGAGAGTTTAAAATAGTAGACCAAGGACTAGACTGTGAGAGAAAGGGAAAATGAGGGCTAAAATCAGATGTGAATGGGTATAGAGGCAAAGAAGAGAAAATGAAGAAAAAAAACAGTGTCCAACAGATGTATAGTAGAGAAGGAAGGAAAGACAGTAAGAGGAGAGAGAAGAAATTGAAAAGAATTTAGGAGAAGAATGACACAAGAAAAGTGGAGGAGAGATTGGGACTAGCTCAGTATGAAAAATAAAATGGCCAAAACAAAGGTAGAAAAGAAAAAAATGTTTAATTTTTAGGTGCGTTTTGCCCTAGTGATAGCATCTTATGGAGTCTCTAGATATCTGCCTGTGTGTATGCAGCTGTTTGCTCAAGCACAGACAAACAGCTGCTCAGGACTTTACTCTGCCTTACATAGCAGAAGGTGAACAACAAGTGTGATTTCCGCCCCCCGCCCCCCAACAGAAAGAAAGGAGAAGCAGTACTAAAGTGTCAGCAGGAGTCCCCAGGTCCCACCGGCATCAAGATAGCATGAGCGGCTCTGACCCACGAGCAGAAGTCCCCGGGCCTGTCACTCTGAAAAGAGGAACCACCCCACAAAAAAGGAAGGAGGGAGAAGGAAGAGCATTAAGGAAGGGGTAAGGGTAGGGAAGAAAAAAGGATTGAGTGGTGGCATTAGGCCTAAAGAAGAGGGAGATGGAAAGTGTGCTCTCCTCTTGCTACTTCACATGGATCTGAGTGGGGGACACCATGAGAGAAACTTCTCACAGTGCTACTTTATTTCAGTAAAAAATCTTTTCTGTTTGATGTACTGGCTTCCTATCCAGTCTATTTTTTTAGATATCCATAATAAATGTTAGTGTTGTTATGGGCCATCACGTTGGTGCCAATTCATGGTGACCCTCTGGATAGTTGTCTTAAACTGTGTTTGGTCTTCAGTTAGGTGGCAAATGGTTGATAGAGTAGTGTCCATAGCTGCTGTTATTGTATCCATTCATCGCATTGCTGACCTTCTTCTTTGTGCTGACCTTCAACCTTGCCAAGCATGATGTCTGTCTTGAATGATCTCTCTCTTCGCATGATGTGTGCAAAGTGGGAAAGTTGAAATCTTGTCATCTGAGCTTCTAAAGAAAGCTTAGGTTTTATCTGCTCTTGTATCATAAATGAATATGCAAATAAGTTATTCCACCCTTTGAACCCCCAAATGAAACAGTCAAACTACGCCCATGGGTACACCATAGCATGTTTACACATTTTGATCCTGTGCAACATGACAAAAGCTACTTCTGTTTTAACTGATTTATCACGAACCATCACAGTCATCTCTTGGGTTAAGTATGTGATATTTGGAAGATAGAGCAATATACAGTACTTGCAGGGTTTACTGATATTTGTTTGTTCCTCGGAAACTGTATCTCTGATATATCTCTTTGGCTGCAAGCTTCCTAGTAAAGTAACTAGTAAGGTATACTGTATGATCATTTATGTGTAGCTCCAATCTCACCAATTGTATTTCTCCTGGGTTCTCTCCAACTCCTTCACTCAGCCAGTACACACTCAAACAGAGAGCAGATTCTCCAAGGCCACTGGTGCATATATTTAGAGAAGCGCTTGACAATGAATTGGTTGCTCCAAATCCCTTTACTGTATGAAATGTCCAACTCAAATAGTATCTGGCTACAGCCCTCTGTTCAGCAAATACAGAGTCCTTGGTAACATAGATTGTATCACCTTAGGTAGTTGCATCTGTTAGTTCAATCTGACTACTTGGCTATACTGCAAGGATTCTCAACCCAGTCCTCGGGACACACCTAGCCAGTTAAGTTTCTAGGATATGCATTAGAAAGATCTGAATTCAATGGAGGCAGTGCATGAAAATTTCTCTCATACATATTCATTGCGGTTATCCTGAATATCTGACTGGCTAGCTGTGTTCTGAGGCCTGGATAGAGAACCCCCGCTATACTGCAATAGGCAGAGAATTCTTTATTGAGCTCCTAGAGTTATTAGTAGATACCAAAGTCTCTCGTCCTCCTCAATGAGATCCTAGTTCTCTCTTCTTTTCGTTAGTACTTAGAAGCAACATCCCAGGCTCATATAGGCCAGGGTAAGTAGAAAGCTAAAACGGACCCTTGCCTTGAGTTGAACAAAGTCTTCTTTTTGTGCGTGATTCACTGAGCTTTTTGTGTAGCTAGTACCTACACTGCAATTTAAAAATTAGCATCCTAATTATGCTTTCTTGGCATAGCATTCCAGGCTAATTCTCTGTTTGTAAATTGAGCAGGAGCTATATATTTTACTTGAAAAAGGGAAAAGGAAACAAAACTGTAACATAATTATAGTATAAGGAAAGCTGGCTGATACAAAGGGATCTTTATTAGGAATCTTCTGAGAGAATTCATATTACCTTCCAAGTGAAATGTATCAAATAAGTAGTAGCGTAGGCCAAATATGCATGGAAATATTTTACTTTATGCCATGGGAAAGGTCACTGGATGTCCCTGATATAGACTGTCCCTGAGTTTAGAGCTGTATCTCCAACTCCCACCTGTTTGGTAGCCTCCTGTCCCCAGTTCCAACAATGGGAACAGAGCGGGTAACAAAAAAAATGTATTTTCAGTTTAGTGATTTGAATATGCAGTGGCATACAATGATCCAGACAGAAAGGCCTGTGATGAAGCAGCTCTATGCGCTCTTCATCAAAGGAAACATCCCACTGAAGAGTACACCACTGGTTTTAGAAGGTGGGGTCCAGACGGATTTTATGGGTCTTGATGAAGCAGTTTGAATCAATGTTGTCAGAGGCTATAAGGGAGGATTTATCTCAAGTGGTGGACCCTCCTACCATACTGGACAGCTTTAGCTTATTTAGCCATATGGATTGACCTCTGGCAGAGGGAATTGTGGGCAAAGAAAGCTAGATCCTACCATCCCACTTGTGTAGCCCCTTCTCCTAGAGTTTCAGTGACTAAGTTCCTAGAGGAGCCCATGAAAATTGGCATCACCAGTTCCTCCCTTGATTACAAACTCTGCTGCTGAGCTCTGTGACTTTGCTTATTGCAGTGGCAATGAGCATCTGATCCACAATTACCCATGGAAATTGAGAGAAGTTCCCCACCTGCTTGGAAGTAGAGGGAAACACCAAGGTGGTAAGAAGTTTACTCCCACTGCTGATGTATGCACGGTTTTCCTATCCAGAACCATCCACTGAAAGAGGCAGTCAACCCTGGCCTGGGCAACCTTATGGAGAGAACGCCTACCCAACTGCTAGGAATTCCTTGGGAAACCTTGCCTATGCAGGTCCAAGTAGTGGGTGTCAATGAAAGGCTAATCAATGATCTGGCTACTGCAGTCACCCCGGAAATGGAAATTACAGTGGACTGTCTTCATAGGGGACTTTCTACATCATGTCATGCCACTCATCTCCAGCCATTTTGGGACTCCTTTGATTATACATGCTTATATAGGCTGAAGATCAAGTGATTGAGTTACAAGAAAAACTAAGTGCTATCAAATTTGTATCACCTGGCCACTTTAAATAGCCACCACATTATTAGAAAGCCTATCACCCATGTATGTGGAATTTGCAAACATCTTCTGTGAGGAGAAAACTGAGAAGTCACTTCCGTACAGGCTTCATGATTTCCCCATTGACCTATTAATGGACACAGTGCCTCCAAGGGGCAAGAGCTACTCCTTGATGGAACCAGAAGCAAAGGACATGTGACATTATATTCAAGACCATCTCCAGAAAGGATTTATTAGCCCTTCCATGTTGCTGATAGGGACAGGATTCTTTTTTGTGGCTAAGAAAGATGGTGTTCTATGCACCCCAGATTGACTACAGGGGCCTCAACAAGTTTATGATTAAAAGCACTATCCCCTTCCCTTAATCTCTAAATTATTCAACCAGGTAAAAGGCACCCAAGTTTGTCTGCAAAGAGGATCTCATTTTTTAGTTTAAGACCATTATTCCTTTAGGTCTCAATCAAGATCTCGATTTGGATGTATTTTTGGGAATTTAGAAATTTTGTTCCTTTACTTCTGTTCCCATTTTTTTGCTTTTTTAAATTTTTGCTTGTTTACTTCCCCTTTCACTCCCCTTCTCCTTTTCAACCTTCCTTCCCTATCTTTCCTTCTTTCCCTCCCCTGTCCCCCCCTTCCTCCCTCTTTGTTCCCCCTCCCCACCACCACTCCTTCCCTCCCTTTCCCCCTTTTTCCCTCCCGAGTTTCTTCCAGTCTCTCCCTTTCCTTCACGTTCCCCTTTCCACCTTTCCCCTTCCTTCCCTTCTTTCCTCTTCCCCCCCTTCCATCCTAATTTCATTTATATAGTTAGTTTGTTAGTAATTTTGTCAATTTGTTATATTGAATGACTTGCTTACTAACTATTCATTGCTTCTTAACTGTTTATGACAGATGATATATTGGTTTATTTTTATATGAACCTTATATGGAATCTAAATGGCACCAATGAGTTTTATTATGTTTTTTAGACCTTTTTTTGCTTATGGTGGAAGTGATGGCTAAAGGCTCGAAAGGTGACTTTAGAAGTTGAGCCAGAACCACATTCAGATCCCAGGCCACCATAGGTGGCTTAATGAGTGGTTTGGACAGCAGGAGACCCCACATGAAGGGGTGTGAGGAAATAGGCTGTCGATCTACTGGTCTATGAGAGGCTGCAATGGCACTAAGGTGAACTCTCACTGAGTTAGTCTTAAGACATGTCAAGGATAAATGTATAATTTTTTAGCTTATAGGAAATATTTGTATATTTTAGTTTTGACAAGTGGGTCTCTTCTGAAAAAATGTAGTCGAAGTACCCCATCTCTTCAGGGATTGAAAGATCTTTGTCAACTTGATTGTATCCCTGCTACATTCCAAGTCACCACTCAAAGCTTACCTATCCATGATTTCTAGATACTCTTCCCCAGCCACCCACTCTACTACAATAAGATGGATAGAGCCCTCAGCCTAGATCCCATATCTTATCCTATACTACTCACAGCACTCAGTGGCAGCGTTACACCTTTTTGGTTGAGAAGCCAAACAAACCAAGCTCTTGTCCTGTCTCCAAGCTCTCTATCGCTGATACCATGTTGAAATATTTTATTGGTGCAGCCATGGCCCCTGTGGCCCACCCATTTCCACTGCCTATGCTACCACTCCATACATACCCTATATACATGCATGACTCAATTCTGGTCCCCAAAATTGAAGCACTTCAGCATCATGTTAACCGCCTCAGGCCTATGCACCCTAACCAATTCTTCCTGCCCCACTTCCACACCCCCTTCTATCCATATAACACAACAACTCCCACCATGCACACCCATCCCCCAGTCCACATCCACACTTGCATATTGTAAGTTTAGATTTCACACCACACATTCAGTGGCAAACCCCATTTTAATACTAGATGCCAAGACACTACACTACATCACAATATTTAATCATACTTAGTACCCCATGCCACATCCATCAAACATTAACTTTATGCACATCTAACTTACTGAAATATCCAGATCTAAAAAGTCCAAGAATTCATTCCACTGTGGACAGACATACCACAAATACCTTTCCATCTTCCATCATCATCAGCTTCCCAATGTGCTGGATACAGAGGCATGCAGGATAGTCAAGAGTAAAATGTACTTTTTTTTTTTTTTTTTTTTTACTGAAACAGCTCTGAATACAGTGAGGAAAACTCCTTTCACCTAGACATCACCTCTATCAAGTAGTCTTGAAAAGTTTGAACCTTCTGATTCTTGGATGTCAGTTCTTGCTTTCTTTTAGTAGGCCTGTAATATTATTTAGCTCATACCTTTCCAGTAGTAGTTCAAGGTGAGCTACAATCAGGTACACTAAGTATTTCCCCATCCCCAAAGGGATTACAATTTAAGTTTGTACCTGAAGCAATGGAGGGTTAAGTGACTTGCCCAAGGCCACAAGAAGTGCCAGTGAGATTTAAATTCAAGTCTCTTTAGTCACTAGGCTGCTGCTCTAACCACTAGGCTACTTCTTGTAGGCCCAATTAAAGACTTGGGCAATAACAACTCCTCAGCCTGTAGGCCACATCTGAGTATGGGCCCAAATTATGCAGTCTCTCCAGACACATTAGCCCAATAAGATCTTCCAGGCATAGTTCCTTAACCAGCCAGCTCTCCAAATATTTGTGTCAAGGCAACATCAGTAACTGATTCAAGCAGTTCCTTAAAGTGTTATACCTAGACCTCTTCTCCAGGTCATCAACTTTCCTTTCCAGAGTGCATATTAGAATCATATTTGTAGCCAGATCCTTGCTATGTTTAGCCAGGGTGTCATCAGCATCTGAAACCCTTTGCTCTGTTTGGTCGAAGTGCCTCCCAATCTCTGCAAATATTCTGTTGGTGTGCTCATTCTTTTGGTATACAATCTCAAACTTTGGTGTCAGGGTCACTAGCACTGATTCCATCAGCTCTGCAACCAAGGCCTCATGAGTGGTGGCCATCCTCTGACATCTTGGATTTGCAGTAAGATTTAGCTTTCTTCATTTTCCCCAGTTTTGATGTTATTGTATCGCACATTCCCACTTCCAAGCAGCATGGTATTTAAGAGCCCCTTCATGGTCATGCTCCATGCATTTCCAGGCTTTAACACTGATTCTAGACAAATATTAAAGGGGTAGTTACGAGATCCAGCCCAGCACACTTCTGTGCTAGTACATTATATCATGTGATCTTCTTGCACTACCTTTTTAAAGAGGGACCTGCCCTGGTTGGCCCACCATAAGAGGGCACTGGCATCCTATAGTCAGCTAAAGAGAGGAAGTCATGTCTTTAATTTAGAACCCAGCCAAACAAGCAAGTAAGTGATGGATGCTGGCTTCCTATCGCTGGTCGAGATCTCAAAAAGGTAATTGTATAACAGGTTGCCTATATACTTTAAGCCTACGTGTCTTTATAAAATACTGTGGGTAAACAGAAAGAAGTAGCGGCTAGATTGAAGCCGTGAAAATTTGTGCCTGCTTGGGAGCAGGTAAAAATGTTAGCACATAAAGCATAGTTATTTACCTGTAGCAGATGATTTCCAGAAACAGCAGGAATCAGTCTTCACATATGGGTGACATCCCTGACTGAGCCCATGCAGGAATGCTCCCCAGCATCCAATAGAAAAGCCTTTGGGAGCACTCCACTGCGCCAGCATGCCTGCCTTCCCAACTTCTCCCCTCAGTTGAGTTTGTGGCTGAGAAGAACAAGAGAAGAAAAGAACCTTACAACTCCTAGGGGAGGAGGGCAGGTTGTGAAGACAGATTCCTGCTGTCCCCGGAGATCACCTGTTACAGGTGAGTAACTACGCTATCTCCAGGAACAAGCAGCCCAAAACACTGCAATCCGTCTTCTCCACCACTCTTCATGGTTCAATCATGTTACCCCACTATTCATCCAATCTCACTGGCTTCCTATACCATACCGCTCCCAATTCAAGCTTTTTACTATTATTCACAAGCTTCTCTACTCCAGTACACCTGCCTATCTCTCCTCTTCTTACATTATACCATTTGTGTCTATTTGGTCCCTTTGTGCTCTGCATGCGAACAAACTCCACCTACCATCTCCATCATAGGCCCATCTCGACAGTACTCAGAATTTTGCCTTCTATTTCTTGGGGATATCGTTATGGAACTCGTTCCCTTCAACTCTACAGCTTGAATCATCTTTTCTGAAATTTAAAGCAGCACTTAAACCTCATCTTTTTCAACAAGCGATTAATCTTACTCCTGAGATTACCTAAAATACACCTACCCTGACATCTCACTGACTTCTTACCTGGAGCATGTTGAGATTTCTGCACCTCCCCCCATCCTATTTACTCCTCCCCACCCATATGTACCTAATTGCTTTACTCATTTGATAGGTGTTCCTTTTCCTATTCTTGTTGTTTTTATTGTAAACCACTCTGACATGTTGTAGAATGGTGGTATATAAAGTTTTTTTTTAAATAAACCATAAGCAGGGAATGCAGTCTTCACATATGGGACTCACTAGCTCCCAGATACCAGACTGGTATGGAGGGGAGAGTAGTGCGATCCCGAAGGCAAAAACCTATAGCAGATGTGCTTGGAAGAGTTGTGTCTTCTTGGACTCCATTCCAGAAGCCGATACGCCTCCGATAATAGTTTGCTGAAATAAGAGATGGAGAGTAGGAGTTGAGTTTAAGTCCCAAAGAGGTGCTGAAGGACAGCCTGGCCAAAAACAGCGTCCTGACTGGAGTCTCTATACAGACAATAGTGGGCAGCAAAAGTATGAATGGAGGACCAGGTAGCTGCCCAGCATATGTCCTCAATGGCTACTGAATAGAGATTAGCTATGGATGTCACCAAAGCCTGCACATTATGAGCAGTGACATGACCCTCCAATGAGAGTCCTTCTTGTATATGAGCAAAAGAAATGCAATCTGCTATCCATTCGGATAGAGATAGAGACCCAGATGACTAGGATCAAAGGAGATGAATAATTAAGAGGATCTTTTATTTTATTTATTTATTTATTTAACAGTATTTCTAAACCGCCTTATCTTAATAATCAAGGTGGTATCACGGCAAACAATCAGGTCAGGTGAGTGTGTTATACATGCAGTGGGGGGAAATTGAGTGTGTGTCGTGTTGTGTGTTAGATTGGTATGAGCTATTTACAGAGTGGGCTATATACAGAGGTGCAAAAACAAATTCCATGCATACATTGGTTAGGCGGGATCATGCGCTGTTGTTCATTCTCTGAAGTTATGTGATGTGTCCATAGTGTTCTATGAACAGTATGGTTTTTAGCTGTTTTCTGAAGTCTTTTAGGTCTGTAGCGGCCCTCAAGTCGTCCGGGAGTTTGTTCCATATTGTTGGAGCGGCCATTGAGAGTGCTCTGTCTGTTGTGTCCTTGCGTGTGTGTTTGTATTCACTGGGGGTGCTGACTCTGTTGTGGGTTTGTTTTCTTCTGGGACGCGTACTGGTGTCTGATTGTATGAGTGTGTGTAGGCTGTTGGCTGATGTGTGGTGTTTGATCTTGAATATGTTTATGATAGTTTTGTATTTGATGCGTGCACCGATTGGAAGCCAGTGTAAGTCTTTTAAGGTGGGTGTGATGTGCTCCTGTCTTGCCGTTCCTGTTATGATTCGTGCAGCAGTGTTTTGTGCTAGTTGTAGAGGTTTGAGGGCTTGTTTCGGTAGGCCGAGGTATATCGGATTGCAGAAGTCCAGTAGTGGGGTTATCAGTGCTTGACAGACGGTACGGAAGTGTTCCGGGGCAAGGAGCGGCTTTAGTCTTCTGATGATTCGCATCTTGTAGTAGGCTTTTTGGGTTGTTTTGTCTATGTGTGGTTTGAGATTGAGTTTATTGTCCAGAGTAACTCCGAGGTATCTCACTTCTGATCTTATTGGTATAGTGGTGCTTTGTATCTTTAGATTTGGTGGGT
The DNA here is from genome assembly GCA_033557465.1 of Ichthyophis bannanicus. Classification (NCBI taxonomy): domain Eukaryota; kingdom Metazoa; phylum Chordata; class Amphibia; order Gymnophiona; family Ichthyophiidae; genus Ichthyophis; species Ichthyophis bannanicus. The sequence continues at coordinate 405,679,639 of CM066035.1, read as the reverse complement.
GTTTGAAGCCTTGGTTCCGGGTGATGATTAGGGCTTCGGTCTTGTTGTAGTTTATTGCTAGGTTGTTGTTTTGACACCAACTCTCCATTTGGGTGAGGCAGTCTGTTATCTTAGAGAAGTCCGGGTTGTTGATTGATATCGGGGTGTAAATCATTATGTCGTCTGCATAAATTGTGTATTGAATGTTGTTCTTTTTCATGATATTGCAAATTGGTTGTATGTAGATGTTAAATAGGAGAGCTGAGAGTGCGGATCCTTGAGGTACTCCTTGTTGGACGTTTATGGGTCGGGAGGTGTTGTGTCCTGACTTGACCTGTAGCTGTCTTTCGGTTAGGTACGAGTGGAACCACTTCAATGTGATACCGTGTATACCAGTGTTCTTTAGTCTTTCTAGGAGGGTGTTGTGGTCCACTGTGTCGAAGGCTGAGGAGATGTCGATGAAGATCATTATGATTCCATTCATGGTGTTGTCGATTATTCTTAGGATGCTGTCGAAGAGGTAGATCAGTAGCGTTTCGACTCCATGGTTGGGACGAAATCCGTGTTGGTTGTCATCGAGTGTTTCCTGTTTGTCGATGTGCTCCTGAAGTTGTAGTTGGACCGTTTTTTCAATGATTTTTGCAAGGAAGGGTATGCTGGAGATTGGTCGATATGCTGCTGGATCCTTTTTGTCGAGATTTGTTTTCTTTATGATTGGTCTTACTGAAGCAAGCTTTAGTTGTTTTGGCATGAGTCCTTGAGTGAGTGAGTTGTGTATTATTTTATGTATGGTGGGGATGAAGCAGGATTTGGTGGCTTTGACCCATGACACTGGGCATGGGTCTGTAGGGGCAGTGCTTGTATTGATTGTAGAGATGATGTGGGATATCTGTTCAGTTGAGGGTGAGTAGAATGTGCCCCAGGTTTTGGGGTGTACGTCCGACCTGGTGGTCCCACTAGATGTTGTTCGCTCCGTGGAGTGAAATTTGTCTTTGATGTGATCTGCGAAATCCTGTGGGTCAACCTGTACTTCGCCTTCTGTTGTTTGTTCTTTTGTGAGGATCTTTACTATTTCAAAAAGCTCTCTGGGTTTGTTGATAGAAGTATTTATCATGTTTGTGTGGAATTCCCTCTTTGATTGGTTGATGAGTTCATTGTGATCTTTAGTTCTATCTAAACAATAGGCCAGTGCTTTGCAGTCCAAAGTGTGAAGCACTGCTTCAGCCCAAGACACATGTGGTCTACGGAAGAAGGGCGGGGGGGATTACTGACTGGTTTAGATCGAAGGAGGAAATGTGAATGTAGTTAATCTGGGAATAAGGAAAACCACTTTGTCGTGGTGGAAGAGAGTATAAGGAAGATTCGCCACTAGAGCTGATGTGGCAAGCTGAAGTGACGGCAACAAGGAAGATGACCTTCCAAGACAGGAACTTCAGTGAAGTGATGGCTAAAGGCGCGAAAGGTTACTTTAGAAGTTGAGCCAGAACCACATTCAGATCCCAGGCCACCATAGGTGGCTTAATGAGTGGTCTGGACAGCAGGAGACCCCACATGAAGGGGTGTGAGGAAATAGGCTGTCGATCTACTGGTCTGTGAGAGGCTGCAATGGCACTAAGGTGAACTCTCAGTGAGTTAGTCTTAAGACATGTCAAGGATAAGTGGAGGATATATTGTAGAAGTGACTCCACCAGGCAAGAAAAGGGGTCAGGGTACTTTGGGTAGCACCAAAGGGCTAACCTATGCCATTTGAATGCATAAGATCGTCTGGTGGAATCTTTACGTGATGCAAGGACATCTTTGACCGCCTGTGGTTGGTGAACAGTGACCTTTCAGCAGCCATGCTATCAGGCATAGGCAGTGAAAGATGGGATGGAGGAGCATCTCGTGGTCCTGAGAGAGGAGGTCAGGTGCACATCCCAGGCTGAGAGGCTGGCTCTGCAAGGTGAAGAATCAGAGGAAAACCATGGCTGATAGGGCCAAAAGGGAACTATGAGAATCACCGAGGCCTTGTCGGCCTGTAGCTTGAATAGCATCTTGGGTATCATTGAGATGGGTGTGTATGCATAGAGCAGCCCCTGTCCCCACTGGAGAAGGAAGGTGTCTGAGGCCTGTTGGTGTAGATATGGAACCCTAGAGCAGAAGCAAGGAAGCTGCGTATTTTGTGCAGTAGCAAAAGAGATCTATGAGTGGGGTTCCCCATATTTGAAAGATCTGAGCAGCTGTCTCTCGAAGCAAGATCCATTCATGTGGACAAAGGATACAGCTTAATCTGCCTGCTAGGACATTGAGTTCGCTCGGGAGGTACACCGCTCTGAGGTGGATGCGGTGAGAGTTGGAAAAGGACCATAGGTGAATCACCTCTTCGCAGAGGGGATGGGATCCCATTCTCCCCTGTTTATGTAGAATATGGCAACCTGGTTGTCCATTCAGACTAGAACAGGTTGCCCCGATAGCTGGGGTTGAAAAACCCGAAGAACATTTGTCAATGCCCATAGCACTAGCAGGTTGATCTGTAGGGCAGATTCTTGTTGTGTCCACAGCCCTTGTGTGGTCAGGTCATTCAAATGAGCCCCCCAACCTAGCTTGGAAGCATCCATTCTCAGGGTGCATCAAGGCGGAGGCATCTGAAAAGGTGACCCGACAAATAGGTTTTGTGGGAGACACCACCACTGCAGGGCGTGATAAGTTGAGGTCTGATGTGGATCTTTCGCTGAAATGACACTTCACTTGCATCCATTGGGAAGACAGAGTCCACTGCGCTTGTCACATGTGTAATCGAGCATAGGGTACGACATGGACCATGGAGACCATGTGCCCCAATAGCTGTAGTATGTCTTCAGCTGTTACATGGTTCTGATGTTTGTACCTTTTTGCCAACTCTATGAGGCAGGCACAGCAATGTTCTGGGAGGAAAGTTCGGTCCTGTCGAGTGTCTAGGTGAACTCCAGTTGTTGGGTCGGAGTGAGGTGGGACTTTGGGAAGTTTATGACTAAACCTGGGTGTTGGAGCACCATGATGATGTGATGAAGGGAAAATGTTACCTCTTGAGGGGAGTCTCTCCTGATCAGTCAGTCGTCCAAGTAAGAAAAGACGAATACCTCTAGCATGAGTAGGTAGGCAGCGATGACTGCCATGCATTTTGTGAAGATTCTTGGGATAGAGGCTAGATCCAAAGGGGAGAACCTGGTATTGATAATGATTTCCTTGAAACATGAGGTGCAGATACTGTCTGTGCAAGGGATGTATCAATAAAATGTGTGTACACCTCTTTTAGGTCTAGAGAACATAGCTAATCGTATCTCTAGAGGTATGGCAGAAAAGTTCCTAGGAAGATAGTTTTGAATTTTTCTCAGACCAAGAACTTGTTTAGGCCTCTGAGATCTAAGATAGGCCTGAAGTCTCCTGTTTTCTTTGAAATAAGAAAGTATAGAGAGTAGAAGCCCAACTTTTCTTGAGGAAGAGAAACTCCTATCTATGGCACCCTGGGACAACAGGGTGGTCACCTCTTCTTGTAAGAGAGTGCTGTGAAGGAGTTGTATGGGATGATCCTCTGTGAAGCAGGTGGGGCAAGATTTCAAAGTGAAACCGATAACCCCTTTGGAAAATTTGAAGTGTCCACTGCTCTGATGTTATGAGGTGTCAAGTGTGGGCATAGTGACAAAGTCTACCTACAATGTGGAGGGGTCGGGGGCCCTCCAGGGCAGATTGGCAATGCTCTCTAGGAAGGAGTCAAAAACCAGGTGCAGGCTGTGCCTATGCAGCTGGTTAAGGCTTAGGAGCTTTGGGCTTTTTTGGTTGGCGAGGACCCTGTTGCCTCTGCTGAGGTTGATAGGCAGCATAAGGCGGGTAAGAAGGATAGTATCTCTTCTTTTTAGAATAAAAAGATTTCTTGGGAAGAGCCTTTTTGGATGGGTCAGTTGCCTTTCTGGAAGGGTGTTTCAGGGTGAAATTTATTTATTTAACAGGTTTTATATACCGCTTTATCATTTCAATCAAAGTGATTTACATTGAAACTTAAACTTGGATTACATTAAACAGGGACAGTGATAACTTGGATTTTTCTGAGTCAATGGAGGGTTAAGTGACTTGCCCAAGGCCACAAGGAGTGCTAGTGGGAATTGAACCCTGGTCTCTGGGTTCCCAAGCTAGTGTTAGAAACATAGAAATATGACGACAGAAAAAGACCACATGGCCTATCTAGTCTATCCTTCCATGTGTGTTCTTAACCATTTGGCTACTCTTCCTCTCTCTGTTTCAATCTCCCCTGCTTTTTTCCTCCAATTCTTGCAAAGAGGTTTTTGCCAGTATATGGGATATTGGCCAGTTTGTCTTGGACCCATTGTTCAAGATCTGATGCCTGTAACCAGGCCATTCTGCGAGCCCCAATGCAGAATGCTGAAGCTCTGCTGGTGGACTCAAAGGCATCAAAAGTGGCCCTGGTAAGAAATTTAGAAGTGTTCTGACTATGCTTGATGAGGGTCTGGAAGCAGGGGGGAGAAAGTCTCCAGATCCCTAGTGACATGCTTCAGAAACAAAGCCATGTAAAGCAGTAAGAGTTGATTCTGGAGGCTAATATGCATGCCTGGAAATTTCAACACCCAAAGGCATCGAGGATCCTCGATTCTCTGCCAGTAGGTATGGATAAATGATTCTTGGAGCTCTTTATTTGGTGTATCGCTGGTTCCACCACTATCGTGGGGAAGCTGAGGTTTTTGGAAACCTTGGCATTCTGGCACTCTGTACATGGTATCAAGTCTCTAGCTAACAGGAGGAACTGTGAGCAGGGCTTCCCACATGCGGAGCATAAGATCCTGAAGGATATGATGCACCGGCAAGGTAGCAGCCTCCATGGGCATTGGAAGGTATTGGAGTATCTCCAATTCCTCGGCCCTCAGTTCCTTTTCCAAGGCTACTGTGATGGAGAGCACCGCTGCCATGTCACAGATGAAGTCCTGAAAGGACATATCCTGTGGTGGGGACTGACACCATTCCTGAGGCGGTGAAGGGTCTGAAGGGATATCAGGAAGCTCCTGGGAATTGAATGTTCCCACGTCAGATTCTGAAGAACTTGAATCAAGTCCGGCAAGAAGTCAAAATATCAGCAATCATGAGTTCAACTTTGATGCTTTGTGGAAGTCGACAGTTGATGCAGATACCGATTTTCGGAGGTATTGGAACCAAGAGGAATGTGATCCTGAGTCTGTTGGATACTGGGGGCATCGACTGATTCCAACTGCTGAATTGGCCTCAGGTGCTCCAATGATGCCGACTCGAGGGTCAGTATTGGGGACGATATGGTGCTTGGCTGTAGGCTTAGTACTGAAGCCTGTACGCCTGAAGCTCTTGATGTTACCAGTACTGAGACTGCCAGGAGTGCTGCCAAGCTCCTCTCGAGGCCAGCATGCGCTGGTCCAGGGAGATGGCAGATGTCTGGGTGGAATCATGTATGGGGCTCTGAGCCACCGTCCCAGAACAAGGAACCGGTAACTCACCGGAGCTCGATGCCTCTGGAGCATCCGAGAGCCCCACTTGTGCTTTGGAGAACAGATCCTCCCGCCAAGGTTGTTTGGCTGGCCGCTCTGCATCGGAAGCACCTCTAGAGGAGTCACTCTGCTTATGTTGGGACTTCTCTCTCCTGACAATGAAATCTATCTTCATTGTTAAAGATTTGGAAACGCCACAGATTTTGACTTACTTCTGTGTTTGGACTTTGACGAAGCCTGAGACCCATGAGAAGAAGTTGATGCCCTCGATGAAGTGGAAGCCACTGAAACAGAGTCCAAGGCAAACAACGATCCAAACTGCCTGGTTTGGTTCTTGAGCCCTCTCTTTGTCATTTGCTGGCACGAAGGACAAGATGTGGGTTTATGGTCAGGACCCAAACATTTTAAACACCAGACATGTTTATCAGTGGCCGAAATGGTACTGGCACACTTCATGCATTTTTTAAAATCACTGACTGGCTTTTCCATGCCTGAAAAATTGTCTTTGAAGAGTGAAGGCAACACAATGGTGGTCTAGAGGCCTAGGCCAGTGATGAGAACCACGGTAAGAATCAATTGAAAAGAAAAAGAAAAAATTGAAAATAAAAAGAGAGAAATATTGGGACCAGTGTTGATCTTGACAGTACCGGTGTCAACAGGAAGGCAAAAAAGCACGATGTACTGTGGTGGCGCAGAAGAGGGAGAGCATAAGAAAGAAGGGAAAAATCAAGCGTTTTCCCCAGAGAAGGGAATCAAAACCAGAAGTTCAGGGGTTAAAACTCCTGGTTTAGAAAAAAACTCCTCACAGAAAGTTTGTAGTCAAGAGACACGCCCTAGCTCCTTAGTTACCAGCCCTGCTCACGAAGGACAGCTGGGGGAGGAGCTAGCAAGCAGAAAGGGAAACTACAGATATAAACGCGAGGAATCTGGAGAGGAGAGAGGAAGTAGAGGGAGTGAAAGAAGTGCCAGAAATCCTAGAATCACCGAGGAGAAAGGAAGTGCAAGGAAAGCCCAGCAGAGAGATCCTCAAACTGCCCAGCAAAGGAGTGCCCGAGAGGGAGGTGCTCAGAGTGCAGGAAAGAGGTACACTGCAGGAGAAAGCAGCCTTAGGGAAAGGTGCTTTGGGAGACTGACTTCCAGTGACGGTGAATCTTCTACCGAGAGAGAGGGGAGAAGGAGGAACTCTAGTTCCGAGCCCAACGCTGAAGTGAATGGGTCAGAGAATCCTAGAAGGGGAAGAGGCCCTAGGAGCTCGGCAAAACTACACAAGGAAGGCACCCAGAGAGTGAAGGAAACTTCACCAGAAGCTCCGTGGAGAAAGGCAGAACCAGCCAGAGGTTTTAAAGCTTACCCAGGGAAGGTTGCAAGCCATGTGAGTAACCGACAGCATTCTCCAGAAATTTACATGGAAACTGAGCAGTCAGCTGTAAAGCCAGCTAGAAGCTTATTTCCTCAGAATAAGGTGAGCAAGGTTAAATCCTCTAATAAGCCTTTGAAAGTTGAGGAGTTACCTAAAGGTAAAAACATTCCTCAGAGAAGAGAAGAGTCTGCATTAAACAGGGTCTTACAAATCTTGGAAAGCATAAAGCAAGATAATTCTGAGTTCAAATCCAATGCTTCTCTGGTAGAAACAGACGTCGAGAGCATGGAGTTTGAAACCTCTATGAGACAGGAACCTAGCTCTGACATGGAAATAGAATGTTCTCTAGTTTCCATACAGTAGCTGAAAGCTAGAACATTTTCCTGAAGCCTAGAAACTAGCAGCTGTTTTCAAAGACGCCGAGCTGAAAAGAATATGCAAATTAGGATTGCTGAGATTCTGAAAGCTTAACCCTTTCTTTGAAAGACTGTTTGTAAAAAGTATAGAGCCTGCCAGACAGCAGGTAGAGAAAACATTGTTTTTGAGAAGAGAGAAAACATTGTGCAGTTGAAGTTTTGCATTGCTGGATTACTTAAAACTACCTGTTTTAAAGTCACCTTTTGAGAAGAAGGTTTTTTGGAGCACCAAATTTGCTTTACTGTTTTTGTATGAAGAAATACTTTGTTTGAGTTTGCTGACAAGTTGAATGTAAAAGCCTCTTACCTTGTGGCTTTACTCTGGAAAATATCCACACCTTATGTTTGATATCTGGAACTGTTTATAAGAAGTTCCTTTGGCCTGAAGAATAATAAAAATCCTGCGTGCCTATATCCCTTCTCGGCTGAAGTTATTTCAACTGCACAACTACAATTATAGGCATTTTTCAAATAAATAAAGACTATCACCATTCCCAACACCTAGGCAACTGCCTGGGGCAAAGGGCGTGGAGACAGTACCCCGAAGGACACACAAAAAGAGTTTTTCAGTGGAGAAAGGATGGTGCGTCCTACTGGCTCTGCAGAAAACGAAGAACTGAGGGGAGAAGTTGGGAAGGCAGGCACGCAGAAGCAGTGGAGTGCTCCCAAAGACTTTCCTATTGGATGCTGGGGAGCGTTCCCGTGCAGGCTCCGTCGGGAACGTCACCCATATTTGAAAACTGCAGTCCTACTTGTTCCTGGAGATAATATATATGTAAGTCATGCTCTGCCAGTACTCTTCCCTGAACATACCTACTTTAAAGCCATGTACAAATGCGTGCTTAACTGCACCATGCATGCTTTTATGAATGAGGTAGTTTTATAAGAGGCCTTTTATGCGTGTATGCTGGCATATACATGCAAAAAAATCCATTATAAAATTACCTCTTAAATGGTTATGGTTATATTTTATTTGATATACTGCAACATTTTATTTATTTAACCAGTTTTCTATATTGCCTTATCCTTCAATCAAAGCGGTTTACATTATGTAATCACTACAAACAGGTACTGGATACATTCCCTTGTCCCCAAAGGGCTCACAATCTATGTGTACCTGAGACAACGAAGGGTTAAGTGACTTGCCCAAGGCCACAAGGAGTGCATTGAATAGCAGCCTATGAGGTGTACAATAATTAAAAAGAAAAGAAGTGAAAGGAACTCCATAGTGTAAACAGGACAGTATAGGAGAGATAGGCAAACAGAATAAGACATAAAGATAAATACACATAATTCCCTTAGCCTATAGGGCTGTCCTTACCATACCCAAAAGGGTGCCAACATACCAAAATAGTTACTCAGGTAAGTTAAAAGCAGTCCTAAAAAGGAAGGCTTTCAGAGATTTTTTGAAGCACTTGAAATTTAATTCTGTGCGGAAGTGGCCCAGCAAGCCATTCCAATGTGCCACAGCTGCAGCAGAAAAAGCTAATTTTCTTGTAGATTCATACTTTATTTCCCGTGAGGAGAGGAGGTGTAAATGAAAATCATGGAGCAAGCGAAGAAATCTTGCTGGGGCATATAGGGAGACAATAGTAGACAAATAATTTAGAACTGTGTCATGAATAATTTTGTGTGTCAGGGTAAGAAACTTGAAAATGATCCGAAAATTTATAGTTAACCAATGATATTTGACGAATAGTGGTGTAACATGATTGAATTTGCATCTGTGAGCTAGTATGCAAGCAGACATATTTTGGATAGTCTGGAGGCAACAGATGGACCTGTGGAAGGCCTAAATAAACAATTTTGCAATAGTCAAGTTTCTGCATCACAGTGTGTAAAAGCACAGTTATCTGTGTCGGGTGATCCAAAAATGAACGAATGCTATGAAAATGCCATAAGGCCAGGAAAGCTGAATTAATTACCTGGGTCAATTGAGGGGAGAAAGTAAGGGCTGAATCTAAACACAACGCCAAGATATTGAAGGGAGGTATGTAATACTAAAAGTTGACCGTCTTTCGTAGGGACTGAAAAATCCGCACTGGTAAACCAGATGGCTGTCAACTTAGTAGGTTTCAGTTTCAGAGTGTGTTCAAATAACCAGGAGGATATTGTTATTAAACAGTTATTTAGAGGGGCCAAATCTATTACCAAATCATCAGTAGAGTATAACAGTAAGATATCATCCGCATAAACGTAACAGGAAACGGCTAATCCCTGTATCTGAGTAATTAATGGGCTGAGGAAAATGTTAAATAATAAAGGCGATTAAAAAGGAACCTTGGGAGATGCTGCACAAAGGTCTCGGGGGCTAGAGACCTCTCCTTGAAATGAATCTTGAAAGATCTATGATTTAGGAAGGAACAAAACCTGCAAGGGATGACTTACTGGCTTAGGTGGCCCCCCACTGACACTTGCTATCAGTGTCCTTCCCACCCTCCTGCAGAAGGCCAATATCTGGTGTGGGCTCTGCACCATCTCTAGCTGCCTGTTTTATTTTGAAGAAGATAATGACCATTTAGGGTCACATTTACTAAAGTGCATAATTGCATAATTGCTTTAGCGCTTGCCAATGCACAATAAAGTATTTTACGGCAGGTCCCATTTTATGCAATGGGATCTATTGACTATTAGTGCATATTAATGGCATTTTCAAAGGCTGATAACTTCCCCAAGCCTTCCATTTGAGGTTGCTCAGACAAAATATGGAAGACAATGTAATTAATGGGTTTTTTTCCCAGAAAGGGCATGCATTTGGTGAATCAACAAAGAATTTTCCACAGGCAGAGAATGAGATAAAAATCACTTTTAAATAAGACCCTTACAGGTCTATTTATTAAGATATGCCAAACGCACAAAGTAATGTGAGATTTTAGCATTCATTTATTTTCTAAGGGGGTGCAAAGCCTTCAGAAAATAGTGCAGTAACACACATTAAAAATAGCAGATCTGTAAACATATAGCACAAAAACCATTAACTGTGTGTCCTCCCCTCTCCCCATCCTGAGCTATATCGTCTGTTACTCCTCTTTTGGGTTTTGCCTCTGCAATGATTTACAAACTGTGTTGTCTCATGAACTAGCAAGCGAGGTTACTTACCTGTATGAGGAGTTCTCTGTGGACAGCAGGATTAGTCAGCCACACCTAGTGACATCATCCGATGGTGCCATGGATACAAAAGTGCTCTCCTAGAGCTAAGGAAGGCAAGCCTTTCTGAGCATGTGCTGGTTGCCTGCACCCCTGGGCCTGCCCCTACCCAGCTCAGTTCATACTGAGCTTATGTCAGTCTTACTGCCTGGGTAGGAACGTGGTCCGTCTTGGAAACATGACAGAGTGAACCGCGGTGCTTTTGTCTGTAGAGGAGGTGGGAGGGAATGTGTGGCTGACTAATCCTGCTGTCCATGGAGAACTCCTGTTACAGGTAAGTAACCTCACTTTCTCCTAGGACAAGCAGGATGAGTCAGCCACATTTGGTGACTCACCGGTGTGGCTTTGCCGCTTCGGGCTGCAGTAGGAGGAAGGCCCTGGTGCTATGATAAGACCCTTAACCAAGACACGACACCTTTGGTTACAACTGGGGTTGTTTATTGAGGTCTCTTTCAGATAACTATGTACTGCTAACTGCAATTGGCTCAATGCAACAAGCAATGAACAACAAACAGTCAGCAACTACAGCATTTGCAATGAGCAATCAACGGTCAACAACAATAATTGGCTCGGCGAGCGAGCAACAGTCAACAGTCAACAGTCATCAACAGTCAACAGAGGTAATTGCCCCGCTAGGCCAGACCAAGGCAGAATGGACTGGTTGCTACTTCGGGCCAAGGTCCCGGGGGCTGGTCCATTCTTTGACTGGGCCCCTGCCTCCAGAACAGAACGTCCAAATGAGCTGTCAGTCACTGTCAATTGTTCCAGGCAGTAGTGCCTCTGGAAGGTGTGTGGCGAGACCCAAGTTGCAGCCTTGCAGATGTGGTGTAGCAGGACGTCATTGATGGTTCACCAGAGTGGTAGCCATGGCCCTTAGATAGTGGACCTGGATGTGTGCCGGAGGGTTGGTGCCCGCCTGCGAGTAGCAGTAGGTGATGCATGAGGTGATCCACTGGGACAGTGTCTGCTTTGCAACCAGCCGTCTGGGTCTGTTGGGGTCAAAGAGTTGGGGTCCTTGATGGGCTGTTGCAGTGCATGCTTGATAGGTGTGTAATGCACGTACATAGTCAAGGGTGTGGAGGCAACGTTCCTCTGGACTGTCATGTGGCTCCAGGTAGAAGGTAGGGAGCTCAATGGTTTGGTTGTTATGGAAAGGAGAGGCCACCTTTGGTAGGGATTTCGGGGATCCGCAGTAACGCATGGTTTGGGTACAGCAGGATGTAGAAGGGGTGTGCAACGAACGCCTGGAGCTTGCTCACCCTCCTGGCTGACATAATAGCAATGAGGAACAATGTTTTCCATGAGACATACTTGAGTGATGCCCCCTTCAGTGGCTTGAAGGGCTCCTTAGTAAGTTGCTCCAGCACAATGTTGAAGTCCCAGGAGGGCACTGGCTTCCTCACTGGGGACCTAGGTTGGCAAGGCCTTTCATAAAGCGCAAGATCAATGGATGTGTGGGGATAGGTCGGCTATTGAGGTGGTCGTGAAAGGCCGCGATGGTAGTGAGGTGGACCCTGATGGATGATGTCTGGAGGCCAGCTTGCATGAGGGTGGAAAGGTACTGGAGTACTTGCACAGGGGGCAGGCGAGAGGGCTGACCCGTGATGTCCTGCACCATGCATTGAACTGGTTCCACTTCAGCATGTACGAACATCAAGTTGACTCCCTTTGGGCAGCCAGGATGACTTGCTGGACCTTGCCTCTGAAGTTCATGGTGGATAGGCATGACCTCTCAACTTCCAGGCAATTAGTGCAAGGGAGGAGATATTGGGGTGCATGGTCCTCCCTTTGTTCTGGGTGATGAGGTCCAGGCATTTTAGCAGGTGCACTGGAGGGCTCTCAGTGAGGCGTTGGAGGTAGGGAAACCACATCTGTCTCAGCCGGTATGGTGCAATGAGGATCACCAAGGCCCTGTTGGTGATGATCTTCTGCAAGGTCTTGGAGATAAGCGATGTCAGGGGTAGGCATACAGCAGTTTGCGGTGTCCCAAGTTCATGTGGAATGCGTCCACTACTATTCTCCACTCTACCAGGTGTCTGGAGCAGAATTCTGTGCACTTTGCATTGTCAGGGTGTACAAAGAGGTCCACATATGGCTGGCCCCACCTTTGGAACAGGGAGGCTGTGATCTCCAGATGGAAGGACCATTCGTGCAGTTGCAGCTGACAGTTGAGTTTGTCTGCCAGGTGGTTGTGTTTGCTGGGAAGGTAGGTGGCCAGAAGGGGGCAGTTCTTGGACCGTATGATGGTCCAGATTACGTGTGCTTCCCTGCAAAGGAAGAGCGACCCCATGCCACCTTGTTTGTTGATGAAGAACATAGCGACTTGTTGTCTGTTTGGATCACCTTGTTGGTTAGCCATGGTTCGAAGGCTTGGAGGATGTACCTGATGGCCCTCAGTTCGAGCAGGTTGATGTGTAGCCAGCCCTCCTGCCCCATCCATGTTCCTTGGGTGTGCAGGTGCAGATGGTGAGCACCCTACCTCAGTTTGGTGAGGATAAGGTCGGGTGCGGGATCCTCGAAGGGTCTGCTATGAGTGAGGTGTTCTTTGTGCATCCACCAGGCAAGTAAGGCCCATGCCTTCTGGTCTACTGTATGTCTATCTGCTGTGACATGGACTGGGTTCGCTGGTTCCAGTGGCGGCAGAGGTGTCACTGGAGGTCTCTCATGTGGTGCCTGGTGAGCCGGATAACATGTAGTTGCTGCCATGTGCCCCAGGAGGCGAAAGAGTGTCCTGGCTGTTACATCTTTGGCCGTTGAGACATCCCGTGCCAGGAATGTAATGATGTCCACCTGAGCCGATGGCAGGAAAGCTTTCACTTAGTGGGTGCAGATCGTCACACCAATGAAGTCCAAGGCTTGTTTGGGTTGTATTTGCAATTTCTTGAAGCTGACCAGGAAAGCCAAGGGTGGATAGAAGTGAGGTGGTGCTGTGCAAAGCCACTTCTGCTGTTGTTCTGGAGGGTGCAGCTAGCAGCCAGACGACCATGTAGGGAAAAACAGACGCCGGACCTCTGGAGGTGAGCAGCTGCCATCACAACGCACTTGGTGAATACTCTCGAGGCTGGAGAGAGGCCAAAGGGGAGCACCTTGTACTGGTAGTGTTTGTTCATGATGCGGAAGCACAAGAACTTCCTGTGTGTTGGGTGGATGGGGATGTAGGTGTAGGTATCCTGCAGGTCCAATGAGGTCAGCCAATCGTTCTGTTGTATGAAGGGTAAGATGGACCCTAGGGAGCACATCCTGAAGCATTCTTTGTGGATGAACCTGTTGAGACGATGTAGGTCAAGGATCAGGAGCACCTCTCTAGATTTCTTGGGAACCAGGAAGTAGAAGTTTTACCTTGTTTCTCCCTTGGGCACATGTTCTATCACATGGGTGTCCAGGAGGGCCTTGATCTCCAGGGACGCCGTGTCACAGAGGTGGGCTGGAGTGCGGCTGAGGGAAAAGGGTTTCTGTTGTGGGGTTGTCATGAATCGGATGCGGTAGCCTTGGTCGATGAGTCTTAGTATGCACTTGTCAGTGATGATGTTTTCCCATGCTTCCTTGAAGAAGGTGACACGTCCTCCTACTGGCAGGCATGTGGGTGCTGTGCTGTCAAAAGGACGGGGTGTTGTTCCCCAAAGAGGTCACAGCTTGTTTCTGCTGGCTGCGCTCCTTCGGACATGGTTTTTGGTTGTAAGGCTGGAAGGCTGGCTGGTAGGGTTGGTAATTGGAATGTTTTAGCTACCACTTGTGGTGTGGCTGGTACCTTTTGGATGGGTAGGGCTTATGGTAGTAAGAATCCTACGATTTTCTGGAGCTGGAGCTTGTGTCCAGACCATCAGAGGCTAAGGTCTGCAGAGTATTGAAGTGCTCCTTCATGTCATTCACTGTCTCTTTAACCTTTCCTCCGAAAAGATTGTCGCCAGTGCAAAGTGCATCCACAAGGCACACATGCGTGTCTTCCTGCAGACCACAGGCCCCAACCCAGGCCATGCATCTGGCTGCGATGGCTGTTGTGGCCCCTCTGGATGCCGCATCAAAAGTGGAGCGTATGAGATGTTTGCTGCACTCACTCAGGTCCCCCAAGAGGGGCGAGAAGGTGGCCTTGGACTCTGGGGGCAATCCCTTTTGTAAGACTATCCAGGATGGTGTTGAGATATAGCACCTGCTGAAACTGATGCGCAGCAATCTTCACGCTTAGCATGGTTGCCTGATATGTCTTTCTCCCGTGGTCAAAAGAACCAGTCTGTACATGGTAGGAAAAAGTACTTTATTGAAGAATTCATACACCAGGGGTACATGGGAAAAGCACCAGGAAGGCATTGCTGAAACACGGCCTGTGTTGGGATTTTGGCTGGTGCTTCTCCCGTGCACCCCTGGTGTACGAATTCTTCAATAAAGTACTTTTTCCTACCATGCACAGACTGGTTCTTTGGAGGTTTATGTGGTATTTGTCTTTTGGTTTCTCCTGTGGTTGTCCAGGATCTTGTGATCCTTGCCTGGTGGTGCATTGGTATGCATGTGGGAGCACTTTGCCTACTTTAGGGCGGACTTCACCACGCTAAATTGGTATGGCATTTGGGTCTTGTTGAACCTTGGAGTCGGCTGCACCTGGTATTTGGCATCCAGTCTGCATGATGTGGCAGGGATGGATACAGGTGGCTGCCAATTGTGACTGAGGATGTCCAGCAGGAGGCGGTGGATCGGAATGGAGAGCACTGATCTGGGCATGTCAAAGTATTTCAGTTGTTCCAGGACTTCACTCCTAGGGTCCAGGGTGTCTGCAGGAGTGAGAGCCAGGCATGGGAGGACAGCTTTTGCAGGAATTTGGGGTAAGTTAAGTCCTCTGGTAGTGATGATGGGAGAGGTGGCATTGGAGAGGGCTCCGATGGGGTTTCCCTATCGTTGATTGGAGGAGAGGAGCTGTGCATGGAGATCAGTTCTGCTGCCTCCTCTGACTCCCTGTCCATGGAGATAGACCCTGGGAAGAACCTGACCGGTGAGGGAGACTCTTGTGGAGGTAGTGTCTGAGGGGTTAAAGCTGGTGGCTGTAGTGGCTGCAGTGTCTGGATGCTTTGTGTGGGGCAGCACCAAAAACCTCCTCCAATAGATCCATGATGGCGGTGGATGGGCAATCCAGGTCGAATGCTGCAGGGTGGGCAGGTGCTGCATACCTGTGCAGTGCATAGCTGTTGTTTTCCCTTTGCAAACTCTTTTGGGGGGGGGGAGGAAGGGGTGTAGGGGGTAGGAGAGAGAGAGCTGCTGGAGAGGCTCCTTGATCGGTGTCTGTGCCTTCTTTCTGTCCTCCAGCTGCTGCTGCTGCTGCCACTGCCAGATCTTCTTCCGGCATGGCTGTGAGTGTAGCACCTGCACTGCCATTGAGGAAAGAGCAATTGCATGGCGCATTAAGGGCTAACCCGGTTGATCTCCTGATTGGCGTGATGACTGACGACATCATGGCTGATATCATCGTGATGTCGGCCAATCGCGCGGTCCATGGGCAGAGACTTATTTCTTGTGTGGGGTTCGGCGGAGGTATGGGGAAGACCTCGGGGATCCTTGTTCCTCTCTGCTGCTGCAGCTGCACATATTTTTGTTGGAGGGGCAGCGGGCACGTGTGAAGGAGTTGTTGTGGCCAGGCAGAGGATGGAGGCTCCTGGAGGTGCATCCCAGGCTGCACTGGAGGCACAGTATCCTGGATGGCTGCGGCAATGTTGAATGCGGCAATTCGGTTGCTCCCCTCACCACCTACTGGCCGCTTCTTTTTCCCGCTGGTGCTGGGATGAGCTGTGGAAGAAGGGACTGAAGACAGAGCCTTGGAGGGTGAATCTTTTCCAGAGAGGAAGTTCTGTAATGTGTGGCTGCAGGAGCAGCGAGCCCCGGGGAACATGCGGGCACAGTGAGGACAGTCTTCCATGCAGTGGTCCTTCCCCAAGCAGCGCACACAGCAATCGTGGGTATCTGTGGAATTAATTTTCTTTGAGTGCTTTGGGCATTTCTTGAACCTAGGTTTGATGATCTTTTCCTGTTTGTCCTTTATTTTCTTTATCAATGTTATTTAGTTAGATGTAGGAGAGCTGATATTCCTGAGAAGAGTAAACTTATTTCCACTGAAGCCTTAGTGAGAATTTAAGCTCAGCCTTACAAAATTTTGTTTTTCATTCTCTTTTTTTGTGGTCACCACTTTGTGTACTAAAAATAATGCAAAAACAAAAACAATAAAAAAGTATTCAGCAGTCAGCAGTTTTTTTAAATGCCAGCTGCAGCATTTTAATGAAATACATATATTCAGTTCTGCTATTCAGGTAGTGGCCAGTGCTGAATATGTGTATAATAAGGGCAGAGACAGAATTATCTGGATAACAGTGATATTCAGTCGAACAGCCTTTTTGCTCCCCTAAGTTATCTGGATAGTTTATCCTGATAACAGACTATATACTGCTGCTGTCTGGATAAATCCAGGCCACAGAACTTTCTTTTGTTGGATGTATCATCTAAATAAAAGGCTAGATTACAATACATGCAGAATACAACTGCTAGATTATTTTTTAGATGGAATAAGTTTGAAAGGGCCTCTCCACTACTGCATCAACTGCATTGGCTTCCTGTTACAGAAAGAATGTATTTTAAGCTGTTCTGTTTTTAAAAATTTTAAATGGGATAGCACCTGAACTTTTAAAGCACTTAATTGGTCTTTACAAGTTAAAAAAAGAGTACTTTGTTCCAAGGATCGATTTTTAATAGAGTATCCCTCGTCTAGAGAAACCAAGGTCTAGCAACTGATTTGTTATGGTTTTTAGTACAGAGTTGCTAAAGAGTGGAATCAATTACTGATTGAAATGAGATCCTTAAACATTTATATCCTCACACTGGGGATGTCCACAGACCCAGCTTCTAAAATGGCTCTGGAGACATCCCCGTGCTTTGGACGTCTCTATGCCCATTTTCAGATATCCAAAACACAAATAGGGCTTCCACAATAACCCCCTAAATGGTGTAAACATAGACACAGACTATCACAGTTCTTACTTCTCAGCCCAGAACTGAGGTGCACATTCTTTTTGTGCTTCATCCTTTCAGTGCTATTTGAATTGAATGGGAGCTTTCTAATTCTTGCAGTGATTCTGAGACTGACAATCTGAGGGGAAAGCCATGACCTTGAGAAATGACACAGTGACTAAAAGTGAATCATCATCATCATTATCTCCTCCAAGCCCATGTGTGAGCATTTGACAAGGAAGATAATTCATTCTTACAAAGTAGGGAAACTTGGGGAAGGGTATAACAACATCTCTTCTCAAGCCAATAAGCTTTCCAGAATATCCACAATGAATATGGCATGAGAGAGATTTGCATATAAGGAAGGCAGGGCATGCAAATCTGTCTCAGGCATACTCAGAATGGATATGCTGAAAACCGGTCTAGCTAGGTGAGTGCCAAGAACTGGCTCGAGAACCTATGCTCTAAATACTTTCAGGTAGCTATTTCAACTATCATAAATATTGCTAAGAAATGGAAGTTACATAGGACTGTCAGTCAAGGCAGGAAAAATCTCTGATAGAGCTGCTCAAAACTGGTCCAACTTACCAAACAGAACCCACAGATCAGTGCAATGACCTGCTGAAAAGTTTAGCTGACACTGGAGTAGTCATCCACAGCATAGCTTATAGAAATATAAACCATGTGGTCTTTTTCTGCCGTCATGTTTCTGTCTAGTCTGCCCTTCCTTATCAACTGCAATAGTCCCCTTTTTACCTTTAGAGATCCTCTGTGTTTGTCCCATGCTTTTTTGAATTCAGATACTGTCCTTGTGTCCACCACCTCCACTGGGAGACTATTCCACACATCTACCACTTTCTGTAAAGAAATATTTTTGCATTATTCCTGGGTCTTTCCCCTTCACTCTCATCCTTTGTTCCCTTGTAGCAGAGCTTGCCTTCAATTGAAAGAGACCCTCCTGTGCATTTATTCCACAGAGGTATTTAAATGTCTCTATCATATTGCCCCTATCCCGCCTTTCCTCTTAAAGTATACATATTAAGATCTTTACGTCTGTCCTCATGTGCTACGTAGCGAAGACCACTAACCATTTTAGTAACCACCCTCTGCACCAACTCCAACCTGTTTATATCTTTTTGAAGGTGCAGTCTCCAGAATTGCACACAATACTCCAAATGAGGTTGCACCAGAGACTTATACAGAGGCATTATCACCTCCTTTTTTCTGCTGGCCATTCTTCTCCCTATACACCCCAACATCCTTTTGGCTT
Source organism: Ichthyophis bannanicus (assembly GCA_033557465.1). Taxonomy (NCBI): domain Eukaryota; kingdom Metazoa; phylum Chordata; class Amphibia; order Gymnophiona; family Ichthyophiidae; genus Ichthyophis; species Ichthyophis bannanicus. Next base: position 405,661,003 of record CM066035.1, on the reverse strand, counting down.
TCACAGTTGCCTTTTCTACCTGTTTAGCTACTTTAACATCAGACACAATCATGCCCAGGTCCCGCTCTTCTTTTGTGGACAGAAGTATCTCACCCCCTACACTGTACAGCTCCTTTGGATTTTTGCAGCCCATATGCATGACCCAGCATTTTTTAGCATTAAATTTCAGCTGACAAATTCTAGACTATTCTTCAAGCTTATCTAGATCCCTCCTCATGTTATCTACTTCCTGGGTGTCTACTGCAGATTTTGTTATCATCCATAAACAAGCAAACCTTACCCAATAGCCCTTCCGCAAGATCACTAACAAAAATGTTAAACAGAATCAGACCAAAGACAGATCCTGCGGCACACCACTGGTAACTTCTTTCTCCTTGGAGTGAGCTCCATTTACCTGTGCCGTTTGTTGTCTGTGCAGAACGGTGTCAAAGGCTTTACTGAAATCTAAATACACCACATCTAGGGCCAGGGGCGGCCCAAGGGGGGTGCGGGGCCATGTGCGGAGACTCGGTGCGGGGCCTCATTTGCATAAGTGGCCTTATTTGCATAATGCTAACATACACTAACTTTTAGTAAACATGTCTCTTAATGAGTGTATGGATAAAGACAGACTAAAAGATTTCTACATTACTATAATCCAGTGCCAACCGCCAGGCACATTAGGAACTACTACAAACGCTGCCCATTTAGAACCCATAGCAAACCCGCCGTATCCTAACAGCACTACCAGGACTCACAAAGCACCATACCCTACCTATCAAAAGGCAACACTGCAAAAATTAAACCAATACATTTCAGAGAACAACAATACATGACCTACTGGGGAAAGAGAACAAGTGGCAATGTCAAATAGGAATTACATAAATAGAATACCTCAGCTCAGTTACACATGCAGAACATAGACCATCACCAAACAAGGAATCACAATTTAGAAACAGGAAGGCAATAATTTAACTAGGAACCCCAAAAGCCCAACAACACTGTAGAAATAAAACTATAAATTAATTTCCTCTTGTACCAAACAAAGCGCAGACGTTAATGATGCACATTTCCCAGAGCTTTCATATTCCAGTTAATAAATTCAAAATAAAGAGATATCTTTCTACCTTTTGTGCATTTTTTTTCAGTTGCAATTGCTCCAGCCACTTTCTTCTGGTTTCTTCATGTTTTCTGCTAACTCTCCATCATCTGCTGTCCATTTGTCCTTTCTTCTCTCTTCTAGTTTTTTTTCCATTCTCTCTCTCTACATCTGCTTTAACATACTAATCTTTCTCCTTTTGCTCTTTCCTCATTCCTATTTCATCCACTCAAATTTTACCCCTCCATCCTCAATCCCCACTTACTCTCCCAATACCCGGCCAATTGTAGATTTTTATCCCTCCCACACAAAATATTTTTCCCCTCTCCATTTTACTCTCCCAGCCCCATCCCATTCTAATCCTCCCCCAACATCAGCTCCCTTCTAGTTCCAGCCTCACCCAGCATCCATTCCCTTCTAATCCCTGCATCAGCCCATTTCCAGTCCTAGCCCCCCATCAGCCCATTTCCAGTCCTAGCAACCCCCCAACCCAATACCAGTCCTAGCCCCCCCATCAACCCACTTCCAGTCCTAACCCCCCATCAGCCCACTTCCAGTCCTAACCCCATCAACCCTCCAGTCAGCTCCCCATAGCCCATTGCCAGTCCTAAACCCCACATCAGCCCACAGCCCATTACCAGTCCTAACCCCATCAGCCCACCTCAAGTCCTAACCCCTCCCCATCAGCCCATTTCCTGTCCTAGCCCCCCCATAGCCCATTACCAGTCCTAACCCCATCAGCCCACCTCCAGTGTTAACCCCCCATCAGCCCATTTCCAGTCCTAATCCCCATCACCCAATTTTCAGCTTAAGCCCCCCATACCCCATTACCAGTCCTAACCTCCCCATCAACCCACTCCCAGTCCTAATCCCACCAGCCCATTTCCAGTCCTAATCCCTCATCACCCAATTTTTAGTTTAAGCCCCCCATAGCCCATTACCAGTCCTAACCCCCCCTCCACCCACTTACCGTCCTACTCCCATCAGCCCAATTATACACTTATTTCGCCGATAGCCCATCACCACTTCTAACACCCACAGCCCCCCCATAGCCCATCACTACTCCTAACCCCCCCAGCCCCCATAGCCCATCACCACTCCTCACCCCCCCAGCCCATCACCACTCCTAACCCTCCCCAGCCCCCCCATAGCCCATCACCACTCCTAACCCCCCCAGCCCATCACCACTCCTAATCCCCCCCCAAGTCCATCACCACTCCTAATCCCCCCCCCAGCCCAGCCCAGCCTAGCCTAGGGAAACATTTTTTTTAAAAAAGCTGTCTTCTCCCGCTGCCGGGGCCGCCGCGGCAGAATCGAGTGTGCCGCGGGGCCCCCCCTGCCCAGCAGAGCCTGCCCTCCCCTGTATCCGCTCTCTCTTCGCAGCTGCAGTCACACGCGCCGGCTTTCAGAGCGCGAAGGGACTAGTTTCCCTTTCGCGGCTCTGTTAAGCCCGCGGGGGCTGATGGGAACTTCCTATCAGCCCCCGCGGGCTTAACAGAGCAGCGAGGGAGAAACTCTCCCCTCGCGCTCTGAAAGCCGGCGCATGTGACTGCAGCTACTACGAGAGAGCGGATACAGGGGAGGGCAGGCTCTGCTGGGCAGGGGGGGCCCCGCGGCACACTCGATTCTGCCGCGGCGGCCCCGGCAGCGGGAGAAGACAGCTTTTTTTTTTTTAAAATTTTACTTTAGGATCAGAATGTTTTTTGCGCGGGGCCCCCTGAAACGCGGGGCCCTGTGCAAAAAACATTCTCGCTCAATGGACGGGCCGGCCCTGTCTAGGGCTCTCCTTCAGTCCAACTCCCCGGTCACCCAGTCAAAGAAATCAATCAGATTTGTCTGACAAGACCTGCCCCTGTGAATCCATGCTGCCTCCGATCCTGTAATCCATTGGACTCCAGAAACCTTACTATTCTCTCTTTTAGTAGCCTTTCCAATAATTTACTAACCACAGAGGTTAGACTAACCGGCCTGAAGTTCTCAATGTCATCTGCTTTTGTGTAAAGGGACCACATGTGCCTTTCTTTAGTCCTCTGGCACCACTCCAAAGAGGCATTGAAAAGGTCAGACTGTGGAGCTGCTAGAACATCCTCAGGTTCCCTCGGATGTATCCCATCCAGACCTATGGCTTTGTCTACTTTTAGTTTAGCTACTTCCTCATGAACACAGTTTTCTGAAAATCATTTGAGATCCCCATTGCTTCTGTTACTATTTGTGGGTATTTTCTCAGGTTCTGCTCCTGGCCCTTCATCTGTGAACACAACAGAAATATTTGTTAAGCAAACCTGCTTTATCCTCATCAGTTTCTGAATATTCCTCCCCTTTACCCTTGAGTCTGACAATACCACTTTTACCCTATCTCCTCTCACTAACATATCTGGAAAATGTGTTATCCCTGCATTTTATTGCATTGGCCATTTCTTCTTCTTTTTGTGCCTTTGTTAGCTTCTCTACATTTTTCCAAATATATGCAATCGTGAACTGCATGGAGGAGATGTCAGAAAGAAACCTGTTCTTTTACTACTACTACTACTACTAAGTATTATTTATATAGTGGTACAAAGATTACGTAGCACTGTACAGAGACATGTACATGTAAGCTCTGATGAGTCCCTGCTCATCAGAGCTTACAATCTAGTCAAGACAGACAACACAATAACTGGCAACTAGGATATGTCTATGGGAATGGTAAGGAAATACATAGTTGAAAACAGGAGACGTGGAGGCCTATTCTGAAGAGGATGTCCAGACCAACCGAAAACGTCCAAGATATGGACATGCAAACCTAGACATGATACTGTACGCATGGAAATCGATGCCCATGAATACACAGAAAACGGCCCAAAGCTGACAAGAACATAGATGTTGAGTCTGCATTTGGCTGCCAGTGCTGCCTGCATGTACAAACACAGAAGTCATGCAAAAACACTGTGCATGCAAACATCCCCCCACACGCCATGGCACCAGGGGCTACGTGGGTGTCCGATACCACATCCATGTGGATGGGCAAAAATGTCTATACCTGCACTGTGGATCATATGCAACAGGATGGAGTGATGCCTCCCCCCTCCTTGTCAAGCATAGAGCACAGTGTGAAGATGGCTATCCAGCTGCTCAACCTTTTGGAGGAGGAGGCAACTCTACTCCCCACAAGGCACAGAAAGCCAGTCCATGCAGCTGCATGCAGAGGCTGGGAGCATATCAGAACCACCCTAGCACAGTAAGTACAGCTGCCATAAACAAGGTGGTAGGGCTGGGTGAGGCTGGGAAGGATGCCTGTGCAGAGAGATGAGCAGCACACAGAGCCAGGCATGCAGTCCCAAAGCTATGTGAGTCAGGGTGTGGTGGAGCTATAGAGTGCATGCACAGTGAGACCGCACCAGGTCAGTCTGGACACATACAACAGGACCCACAGGAAAGAAGGAAGGCAGCACAGAGGGAAGAGCAGGACACAGGCAACCAGAAACACTATGCCCCAGAGAATAGCTAGCAGGTGATGCAGGTACCATGGCCAGAAAAGCCAATAGAAAAACATGTACAGACACACACAACAACATCCCTGTGGAATATGTGGGAGGCTGAGACCTGGACAAACCTTATGAAACACACCAACCATCTCACACCTATGGAACAGTTGTGCATCACCATGGGATCATGCTAGCACAAGCCATGCAATATGAGTATGCCAGAGCAAAGCCAACCATGCAGTGGTGGACAAGTGAAAGGTCAGGGCAAAAAAAAACAGAGCATGTGAGGGCTCAACCACCTGTCCCCAGACACCAAAACTGTGGCCACACCACCATGCTGGAGACCCCCCCCCCCCAAATACCTTAGTGCTACACACAGGTGATGGATAGCAACGGCAGGCAGCTGAACAGCATGCTAAGGTAGCAAGGGGCTCCCCAGCCCAGGGCACATATTGTACAGGCCCAATGGTGGACCAGGCCTGCAGACCATCAGGGCAATGACCATCCTCCCCATGGCCTGGCCACAAAGCTCTGCAGGCACACAGGGAGCACTGGGGGAGCAGGATCAGACAGGGGTTGGCATGGACACACCTGTGATGGAGGAAACAATGTAGTTTACCATTGTATCCACAGCCACTTAAGAATCATGAGGGACACCGAGGCCTATTGTGTCCGCTACAGGGCCATCCAGCGCACACATCCCTGGCTGCTACAATGGATCCGGCGGCAGCTGCAGAGGGAGCAGGATGAGTAAGCAGGAACGTAACTGTGCATGTGCCACATACACCCTGGACACAATGAGCGAGCCAACTGCTAGTGTACCAGCAGACAGATCATGTGGCAGGGATGTACCCACAAGTATACACGTACCCACGTGCATCACAACTAATGCTTGGTCCCTTATATCTCTCACAGTTATCCCTGTTGAGGACTCACCACCCCCCATCACCGGAGGTGGATAAGGAGGAGGATGATGCCGGTGAGAACAACAAGGTGGCAGAGGAGACACACTGTGTGTGGCATGTCCGGACCATGTGATGCAATAAACAATGGTTACCCAGCCTCTGGTCTCCATGCCATCCCTCACCATGGGCCCCAGTGGTTGCAGTGCACCACAGGGTGCAGCATCATAGTCGTGCAGGGTCCACTGCCACCACCACCGCCACCATGTTCTGTACACATGAGGGTGTTGTGTAATCCATAGCCAACCTTGTGCCTGCTGCTGACAAGCCACAGGTGGGGCCCGTGGCAAGGAACATGTTGCAGGGTGGGAGGTGACATGGGGGTGGGGGACGGCTGCACCCAGGCATTGTAGACACTAGGGCAGGTGTCCAGAAAGGTCATGGTGTGAATGATGGCTGCAGGTGGTGCAGGTGTGTGTGTGGGCAGATGTGTACATGGACACCCATGTCCATATGGATCTCTGTGGTGTGATACAAGGCTGCAGGGATAGTTGGCTACGCATCATGGGGGTGGGGCCCCCTCTGTGGGGGCACAGGGATGGGGAAGTATGGGCATATGGATGGCAAGGGCAGGGCGGGGGTGGTAGATGGACAGTGCAGTTGATGCTGGGTGCAGGGACAGTGCCATGGGGGGGATGGTGAGGTATGCACACGGTCTATGGCGGCTATGGGTAGGAGCAGATGGCAGGTGTGTGTGGTGCATTTAGTGCATGAACATCCCCTGCCACTGTGTATGTCACCACGGCTGTCCACACAGGGATATGACGGGCCTGGAGAAGCAGTCAGTACCCATAATAGCCCGGTTGCAGGTACCCCCCTGACAGACCAGCAACAGCAGGACAGGCTCACCTCAGGTAAAGTGTGTCCAGGCATGCACAACACCCCTCTGGGATGCCATGTCATGAGCTGGTGGTGGTGGCACACCATCATCATCCACGTCATCCGGAACAGGCCCAGGTACATCAGATGATGGCTGCCTCTGGCGTAACGCAATGAACATGCTGCACACCTTACACAGTTCGTAGAGCAGTTGGCTGCCAGACTGATCCAGGCATTGAAACCTGCTCTTCAGGAGGCCAAAGGTCTGTTCAACAATGGACCTGGTTGCCCAATGGACATGGTTGTACCTCTGCTCCAAGGCAGTCTGTGGTCTGACAATCAGGGTGAGGAGCCAGTGCCACGGTGGGTATCCTTGGTCGCCTGCAGTGATTGGGGGGGGAAAGGAGAACAGTGTTGAGCAGTGGACCACCCCCTCGGTGTGTGTTGGCCCGTGCACCACATCCAATCCCAGCTCTTCGCACAGATATGTGTGTCGTTCTGCTGCCAGGCTGCCCATGCACCTGCAGAGTGCTGTGGCAGGTCCTGTCCCACACCTGTTGGTGGCATCCATGCTATGACGATGTGCACTCACCACCATGCCCTTTGGGTCAGGTGTACAGCCCCCACAGGCAGGAATACGTCAGGTGTGGAGTGGAACCAGTGCCCCAAGCCTGTGAGTCCCCCCGCAACCATGTGCACATCACCATGGTGGCTCTGCCCGTGTACATGCACATTGCATCCTGTGTAACTCTGCTGCACAGTGTCCCACATGCTTGTGTGCATCCCACAGTGCACCCCCAACTTACCAAGAAGCCAGCCATTTGTGATAGCGCCACTCTCGAATGCCTCATGTATCTCTGAATGGGCCAGGATGTATGCATCATGGCATGCCCCGGGGTATTGGGCCACGATATCAGACAAAATATTTAGGTATATTGTTTAATTAAGATATTGAGCAGCTTATGGAGCTTAATATGCAATCAATTTAGAATGAGTAATGGCAGAAATGCAAAGTTGGTCCCTCCTTACATTATAATGGTGGAGAAAAGCAGAACTGATCAAGATGACTTTGCCACCCCAGATCAACTATGTGCTAAACATGATGCCAGGATATGACTATTAGCTTTTTATGTTCACTTGGGAAGATCTTTGTGAGATTCCTTTGAAAATGTAAATGTTACAGAACTGCATTGCAGAAGTTGAAAGCTGCCGGGAGGATGGTTGAATAGGGTTTCCAGATTTGTTCTTATACTATGTAGTTTACCTGTCTAGATACGAGGCTTATTGGATAAGTGCCTGCCCTGATTCAGAATAGGTTCCCTCTTGGTTGCTTTTGAATCCTGATTTGCTTAGGGGTCTATTCTGACTCACGAATAAGGGTTCTGGACGTGCCTTGTAGATGTGCACAGGGTGTCGACGTATAAGCATGTATTCTGTAACCATGATGACATGGGCATATAGCCGTTCTGGACGTCCAAAAGAGGGGCAGGAATGGGGCATGTCTGCCAGCATAGATGTCCAAGTCGTATTCTAATTGCAGACATGTATGTCTGAATGTAGGTGCATATACATCCACAATATATACACATCCACCAGAAACATGGAATAAGGGCAGGAAAACCATAGGAGACAGGCCAATGCCAGTGTAATGCATGTAATCATGTGGAGCCAGAGGTGATACAAAAACACAGTGCCCACCCTGTTTTAAACAGACCACCCAAACTATGTCAAAGAACACCACACTGCCCACAGCACACACCCATGTGCCCCCTAGCACATGGCTGACCACCCCCACCCACCCACTACAACCCCAACTATGGAAGGTTGAGAACATGAAAATGCCTGTCAGACAGTCCTGGCTACCATACAGCAGCTACTGCCATCCCCCACATCCCCTAGCCCACCCCTGTGCTTTCCCCCACCCTGAGGTCACCATGCCTGTCCCGCTGTGCTGGGGGACCTGTGTTGCACGGGAGGTGGATGTGCCCTCTGAGAACAAACTGCTGCCACTGCTGCTATCCCAGCTGTCCTGCCCCACCTCATGGAGCAGTGGAAATACTATAGGCCCATAGATGGGCATATTTTAATGGACGAGTGCTGTGATTATGGAAGCAAGTAATGTTGCAGCTGTTGGTGGCACTATATAGGGAGTGAAGACCCTAGATCCCTGTCCATTCTCACCCCCACCCTCTCCTCCTCTTCTGTTTTTCCCCTTCCTCTGCTGTGGGCCTCCCCACTAGAAACTATCGAATAGTCAGTTGGTGCAGAGTATGAAGGTTCATCATTGTGGGGACAATCAGGGGATGCAGTGAAGAACTTGCTCTGGAAGTGTCTGTCGACTGGGGACTGCTGCAGGGAACTTATAATCTTTTGGGAAGATGCACATTGGAGGTGATGCCAGAAGCATAGAAATGATTTGAAGGGATTGCCAGAGTTGTTGTGGTTCGACGAGACTACATGGACTTTATTGATTCCTGTACGAGGGGATGTCTAATAGGTTAGGGGGGAGTGGATGGAGTAATGGGACAAGTGGCTGGTGTGACTGGCATGGTGGGTGAATGTAGGGAAGGAGACAAGAGATTGGGGGGGGGGGGCGTTAATTTTGAGTATGAGCTTTTGCTTCCGCCAAATGCAGAACGATGGAGGGTGTTTGTATAGCAGTGGCTGAGGGCTGGGGGAGTGGATGGAGAATATGTGTGAGGTGTGGGGTTGGGGAGTGTATAGGAAGCATCCAAGGGGTAAGAAGGAAGAAGGGGGAAGGGGCTAGTTGGGCAAAATGAGGGTGGAACTAATTTTTTGGAGGAAAGATGTAAAGGTGGCGATTGTGTGGGAGGAAGCAGGGAGAGTGTGGGCCAGCTGGGAGGCTCATACTGAAACATGAAAGGATACAGTTGTGGTTTATTAGGGAAGTGAATGGTATGATAGAATAGCGGATATTACTTTCTTGACTTTGAATTTAGATGGTCTGCACTCACCAGTTAAGCACACCAGAGTCTTGAATTACTACAAGAACATACGAGTGCAGATGTGTTTCCTACAAGAAACCCATTTGGTACAATGGGAACATTTAAAAAACATAAGCAGGGATGGATGGGTGAACTTGCTTTCTCCTTTTTTTAATAGTGGACAAAGGGGAGCTGCCATTTTAATCAGGAAGGTGGCGGCATATGAAAATCATAAGATCATTCAGGATGGGGAGGGTAGATATGTACTCTGGATGGGAATGCTTAATGGCTGTTGTCGTGTAATGTTTATGCCCCCAGTATGTACAGTCATGCCCTTTTCTCTCTTATAATGGCAAAGGTTGGGGAGTTTAACACCTATAAGATAGTGCTGGGGGTGATTTTAATATTACAGCAGATCCCTCCATTGACTGCAGTTCTGAAAAAAACTCCATGGAAAGATAAGCAGAGAAGGAGGTTGGTTTCCTTCTCTCAGAATTGGGGCTGTTGGCTGCATGGAGAATGTTGCACTCCCACAGAAAAGAATACTGTATACTCATTTTTCTGCTTCTCATAATTTTTACACAAGGTTAGATTATATGCTAATAGATGAAATGCTGTTTAATAAGCTGGTGGAAGCCAAGATAGAAGAACCAGCTCCGTTTGATCACTCTGCAGTCATAATTATCCCGAGTCTTTTAGAGGGTGGCAGGGATCAGATCTGAAAAATGAACCCCGCTTGGTATAAAATCCAGTTTTTCATGCATTTCTTCAGAAGGCATGCCAAGACTTCCAATTGGAGAATGATAAGGGGAAAGCAGGGTTGGTCCATGAGCTAGGCGCCTGCCTAGGGCAACCAACCCGGGTGGTCAGCTTAGTTGTCTGGATTGAGGTGGATGCTTTGGCACACATGACCTGCCACTTCTGATCCCCCTCCGATGCAACTTACTGTCAGAGGGGGGTCAGAAGCAGCAGGCCATGTGTGCTGAAGCACATGGTCTGCCGCAGGCAACAAAGTGGTGGCAAAAAACCACTCCTTTGAAAATACTGCCGCTATCCATCTCCTCCCACCCCCACCAAGAATCGGAATCGACAACAGCAGTGTGGCTCAGTGGGAGCGGCTTGGCATGGGGGGGAGAGGGGAAACACTGCCAGGGTTTTTGCCTGGGGCAGAAGAAACCCTTGGGCCTGCCCTGGCGAGAAGCAGAGTCAACAAACTGTTGGGAAATGGTCAAAGCAGTACTCCATAGCAAAATAATGGCCTTGATTTCTGGTGTGCGGAGGAAAGTGAAAATGAGTTACTGAAGTGGTTGAAAGAGTTGCAAGGAGCTGGTAGGGAGCACATTCGCTCCCCGACAGTGCTTGTAGGACAGCGGCGAGTTAAGGCGAAGCAAAGAGTGTATCAGTTGATGCAGGCAAGGGCACAGGGGAATATCCAAAGTTTAAGTGGGGGTCCATAAATGGGGGAATAAGGTGGTAAAATTGCTTGGAAGATTAGTAAGGGAATTGAGGGGCAAGACTGTGGTTACTAATATAAAGGATTCCAAAGGGCAAAACTGGTTGTAGCACAACAGTTCACGGAATTTTATAGGGACTTATATAGACAGTGACCACATGACATTATTGCTAGAGGTCATTTCTTTGACCAAATGACTCTTCCAAGGCTTACCCCACAACAGCAGCAGTGGCTCAATAGACCTCTGGAAGTTGGGGAAGTGAGGGGGGCCATAAAACGTCTCAAATTAGCCATGACTCCCTTGGACATAGAGTTTTAAAAAGGTGCTGAACAAACTAATTGCTCCGGCTCTTACTCATTGAAAGGAAACAGTGTCAGCTCAAGGAAATTTTGGAAGATGGCAAAACACAGCACATTTGGTAGTGTTACCTAAAACATGGAAGAACCATGAAATGGTGGGATCCTGTTGACCCATATCACTACTAAAGCAAGACCTAAAACTTATAACGGCCATCCTGGCAGAGAATGGGAGAATATGTCCCCTCTTTAGTGCATGAAGATCAAGTGGGGATCGTTAGGGGGGCGATATACCTCAGCCAACCAACTTAGGGCATTGACAGCACCATACCTGGAAAGAGAGATATGGAAGAGGTCATAGCAAGCCTAGATGCTGAGAAAATGTTTGATAAAATTGAGAATACCTGTTTTGGATTTTAAACAACTTTGGTACTGAAGAGAGTTTTGTAGACTGGGTTAGGGCACTCTATCAGGAACTCACAGAACAGATTTTGCTGAATGAAAGAGGAAATAAGGTCATACCTTTGGGTAGAGAAACCAGACAGGGACGCCTGCTGTCACCCCTACTATTTATACTAGCATTTGAGCCCTTAGCTATCAAAATTTGGAGTTGGGGGAGTACTCTGGAATTAAAGCGGGAGAGCAAGAATATTGAATTAATTTATTCACAGATGATATGCTGCTGTTCATAAATTATCCCAGGGAAGGGGCATGATGGGTAATAGGCATCATTAAAGAATTTGGGAGTGTCTCAAGACTCACAATCAATTTTGACAAATCAGAAGTAATGCTGATTCAAAGAGTGGAATTACAGGTGCACTGGACAGATTATCCTCTTAGGTGGGTGATAGGAAGCATGAAATATCTAGCTAATCACTTAAGTAGGAGCCAAATGGTTTCAAACCAGAAAAATACAATAGAAAAAAATAGAGCATGAAGTGGAGAGAGCTTCCCCTGTCCTTATGGGGAAGAATAGCCCTTGTTAAAATAGTGCTAGCAACCTGCTTGCTCTATGTCAGGCATGTCCACAGGTAGATTGCGATCTACCTGTAGATCGCGGAGGGGTCAGAGGTAGATCCCCAGCCCCACTTGGCTCCATCTCTCCAGCAGCTCGCCCCGTTGCTAGGAGAGAGCTCGTGCCGGTAGGTCGTCTGCCGAGGGCTTGCCGCCACTGCTGATCCTTTGCCTGTCTTTTTTCCCTGCCTGCGGGAATCTTGCCTGCGGGTATATTGGGGGCGCTTGTTGTTTTCGTGCCAATAGTTTCTGGGTACCCCAGGGGGCTGCCGCCCGCACCCCGCGACACCACAGACCCAGCGTCATACCTGGTCTCCTGCCTCTCAGAATCATCCATTCCTACCCCCGCCCCAACACCCCTTAGAAGTGTGTTATATACCAGGCGATATCCATTCGCCCGGGCTTTACCTGAATACACTTACCGTATTAGTTGTGTCATGTGCTGGTCATTGGTCACTTTATAGTTCACTATCATTAAACGTTTTCGGGCAGACACAACAAAGTGTCAAGAATTTGGTGATTTTGGCGGGCTTTTCCAATTTTGTTCTAACTTGCCTATGCCTTGCCTTCGAATTGGTTCAAACCACTGTGACTTTTGCTTGCCTCTGCAATTTATTTTGCCTAGACTTTGCATTGATTCTACACTGTGTGCAGAATTTATTAAATCGTGTGTGGTGGTATTTGAACTTGTTAGGTGGTATTTTATTTTATCTGGTTTGCTGGACAGGTGTTTGAGTTTTTTGATGATTGTTTGGTGGTATTTGATTATTGGTGCCAGTATGATGAATTCTTATTTTTACTCTTAGAACTGCATGTGTGGTTTTGGCATCTCCAGTCCTTGTATTGCACATCATCCAGAGGTCTTCAGGTCCTGTTGATCTTTAATACTTTGGGATAGTGACAGTTTTGGACCAGATTCAACCAGTGTTTATACTAACTTAGCAGATTTGGCCTTCTTACATCCAGCCACCCCAGTATAATGAAGATGAGTGTTCCAAAGAAGAGCAAAACCTACCACTTTCATGATGAATGGGAAATGGACTACTTCTTCATCATGGTGAAAGACAAGTGGTGGTGTCTAATTTGTAACGCCCCAGTATTCTTGCCCAAAAAGGGTAATCTGGAACATCATTATAAGACTCTGCATAGCAATAAATTTGATGCTGATTTTCCACCCAAAAGTGAAATTCGTAAACTGAAGCTCAAAGAACTTAAATCAAAATTGGCCACTCAGCAACAGTTGATGGCGAAGTCAGTCACATTCGGTCAATGCAACCATAGCATCCTTCAAGGTCAGCAACCTGATCGCAAAGAAATGAAAACCTTTCACTGAAGGGGAATTTGTAAAAGATTGTTTTTTTGAAGCAGCTGACAATCTTTTTGAAGGATTTAAAAATAAAAAAGAGATCATATCTGCTATTCAGGATGTACAATTGTCAAGAAACACCATTGTGCGGCGAATAGAAAAGATGTGTGGAGACACAACTGAACAATTGTTGGAGAATGTTTCAAATTGTGTTGCTTTCTCACTCCAACTGGATGAATCTACAGACGTAAGAGACATAGCCCAGTTACTAGTCTTTATCCGGATGGTTTTTGAAGACTTCAGTGTTAAAGAAGAACTACTTGGAATGATTTCTTTAAAAGGGAGAACTACCGGTCAGGAAATATTCAGTTCTTTCCATTCTTTTGTGACAAAGTGTAATCTTCCATTGCATAGATTTGTTTCCATCACTACTGATGGAGCAAGAGCAATGACAGGTGAGGTTAATGGTTTCATAGCCCTCTGTAGACAGCATGACGACTTCCCAGATTTCCTTTCTTACCACTGCATCATTCACCAGCAAGTTTTGGCAAGCAAGAGGCTCAATACAAAGACCTTCATGGATATAATTTTCAAAATGGTAAATTAAGTTCGTGGAAGATCACTTCAAAGACGGCTTTTCAATCGTACTCTTGATGAAGGGGCAGCGGAAATCATTTTGCACATAGATGTAAGATGGCTAAGTAGGCACAAATTTCTGCAAAGATTTCGTGATTTGCTGAATGAAATAAGAGGTTTTTTGAAGGAGAGGGGTGATGACCAAGCAGAGTTGGAAGATGAGGAGTGGTTATGTGATCTGGCATTTCTCACTGACTTTACAGGCAAACTAAGTGATATGAACCTTGAACTACAAGGTAAAAACAAATGCATTGGTGAAATGATGAGTACAGTTTCATCCTACAAGAGCAAATTTGAGCTAATGATGACTGACCTTGCAAAGAACACTTTTGATCATTTTCCTAATACGCAGGACCATCTGGGACAATATCCAAATTTTGTTTTTCAGAACGAGAAGTATGTGACAGAAATCTGTTCTGTTAACCAGGAATTCAAAAATAGATTCTGTGACTTCCAAAAAATTGGAACAGTTGTGGAGTACTTGTCATACCCATTCAAAGTAGATGTGGACATTAAAGAACTGCAGCTGCTATCAGTAAAAATTACTCATTGAACAAGCCATCTCTTGAAAACAAAATATTAACCCTTAAAAATGACATTTTTCTCAAGACCCGTGCTGAGCAAGAATAGTTTTCGCAAGTAGCGCCTAGAGATAAATTTCCCAACTTGAGAAGATGCAGTGAAGCTGTACACTCCTGTTTCGGTTCAACTTATTTGTGTGAATCTGCGTTGTCCCATCTGAAAATGACAAAGAGTACACAACGTTCCAACATGACAGATGAACATCTCCAGGATTCCCTGAGACTGGCCCTCATGCAATATTCATCCAACTTCAAAAAGCTGGTGGATAAAATGCAGGCTCAGACGTCTCACTAATGAGCAAAAGCGAAATATTAAAGATTGTGCAAGATCAGCCTGGATCAATACTCGACTTAAATTTAACACAAATTACTCAATAAAAGTTAAAGAAAGATATTAAGACAGTTAAAGAAAGTTATTACTCAATAAAACTTTAATAAAAAATGTACTTTCCATTTCCCCTCGCAGTTCTTACTGGATCTTCGTATCTTTGTTTTGTTTTTGCTTAATTTGCTTAACAATTGATCACATCCAAGTAAATGACAGAAGGTTCATTAAAAATGGGGGGGGGGGGGGAATCCTCCAACTTTATTGGGTTAAAATTTAATTTGAAACTAATTTGAAACTTAATTTTCATTGTGGTGGATCACCGGCACTTTTGGCCGGAAAAAGTAGATCACGGCCTGTTCGAAGTTGGACATGCCTGCTCTATGTGATGCAAACGCTTCCTATATGAATCAAAAAGAGGGAGGAACTTGCCTTTAGTGGGGCAATAAGGCAGTTTATTTGGGGAGCGAAAGATGCCCAGATAGGACATTATAAATTAATTTTGGGGAAGGAAAAGGGAGGGGTGGGTCTCCCAGACTTACAGTACTTCTATACTCCTATAATATAGCCTCCATTATGCGCTGGATTCATGAAGCATATGTGCAACAATCCAAATATAGACGCAAGAGACTGTGGGATGTGTGGAGTACATCTTATGACATCATAAATTTGCTACATGGAGTGGGATGGGGAGGGGAATAGGTAGTTGGAAATTGGGAGAACCATTGCATAAGGCGTGGCAATGGTGGAAGGGGAAGGGGAAGGGAGGGATTGCCCGGGTGTCTCCCCCTTTTTGAGAATGGTTGGAAATCCTTGCTTTGAGCCTGGGATGGGCAGGTCTAGTTTCAAGAGTGGAGGGTAAAACGTTGCATGGATATGGGTTGTTTGGTGAAACTGGGAAGGAATATCTTTCCATCCTTTTCACAGGAGAAGGACAAATGGGGCATACCCAGTACACATCTGTTATCATACCTTCACGTACATCATTATTGGGCGGAGTTAAGAGCTAGGGATTCAGAAGGGCTAACTTTCAGGGAAGTGGATGAAGACTTCAGAGGGGTGACCCCATTCTGGAATAAGCTATTGGTCTGCTACAAGCTAGGAAGAGATATGTTGGATTCTTAAGTATCTAATACAAAAAGAGCCACCGAGTCCAAACACTAAGCAATGAAGGGGAGGTGGCAGGAGGGGGTGCGAGAGAAAAGTTAGCCAAATAGGCAGTAAGCATCAGGACAGGAAAGCGCCAGCGTCTAAGGAAGCTGTCCTGATGCAGCCCGGATAGCAGTGATGGGCGAAACGCGAGTCAGCGCTTGTCCAGCTTGCTAGACATCTAGCCTTTGAAGAGAGTGAATTACAGCCCTCTAAGAGATACTGCCGCTAAGCTAAGTGCCTTCTAGTGTTTTTAAATGCATTTAGAAAATTGTAAAACACATTTTGGCCTATGAATGATATTTGAGGAAAGCGGGTGTTGTTGGCTTGTGGCTTATTGCCTCTTTGCTAACTTTTCTTTCACACCCCCTCCTGTCTGAGGCCTTTAAATAATATTGACAAGTTTCTCTAATTCGGCTGTCTTATATGCGTTTAGATGTTGTGGAAATTTGATCATCACTTCCCCTTCATTGCTTAGTGATTGGACTCGGTGACTCTTTTTGTATTGGCTGCTTGAGTGAGTAAGAGTCCCAGAGGATTTATTTCATGTTTTTGTAGATTCTAAGCATCTGACAGACTTAGCAGAATGGTGGAGAAAGGAGTTGGGAGAAGTGATTACCTAGAAGCCGATAGATCCTTAATGTGCTCAAATAGCCCCTCTTTCTGTAAATTTTGGATTTCAGGAGATGCAATTCTTGCATAGGGCCTATTTAACGATGGATAGGGAAACCTAATTAAAGTTATAGAGTGACAGACATTGTCAGGAATGTACAGCTGGGAGAGGCAATTACCAGCACGTGCTTTTGGAGCGCCCTGGGCTGAAAGAGTTGTGGGAACAAGTGAGGGAGTCTGTGGGTCAGTGCATGGGGAAGGAGGTTGAATGAAATTGTAGCTTAATCCTGTTGGGAGATGCCACCATCTTGCGAGATAATAAATGATCAAAGCTGAAATTAAATTTGTTCAAGTAGCAATTCTTGTAGCAATAAAGGTGATCTTGAATTTTTTGGTGAGGACAGAACATCCATCCAAGAAATTCTGGGTGAACATGATGCTTGAAATGTTGAGTGTGGAGCACTATGTATACAGACACCACAAATGACTTTGGGGGTTCAAATATCTATTCCTCTGGAACAGGTTCCAATTGGATTATTTGGTGAGGGTTAGGGGAGGGAGTTGAGGGGGGGGGGTGTTTAAATTAAAACAGTCCCACCGGGGGCAAAGAAAGGAATGTAAATATGCCTTGTCCATGCAGTGAATGGATTGAGGTAGAAAGTAGGGCTATGGATAGGTTTAAGCTTTTGGGAGGCTGGTGTGTTGGTACACTACTAACTGACTATCTTTTACCCAAGCTCATGGTATTCTCTGTAATATTTTGTACATTGTTCCTGGCAGAGACGTCATTTAAATACATTTAAAAAAAGAAACTAAAGCTGTAAGGAGGTTGGATATTTCACCTAAATGATTGAAAACTTACTTCAAAATCTACTACTATTACTTATCAGGGCCGGTGCTACCATTAGGCGAACTAGGCAGTTGCTTAGAGCACTGACCTTTCTAAGGGCACCCCCATGCCTATTACTGCCCCTCTCCAGGGCCAACAGTGGGTGGTAATTGCTCCTGAAACCACGACGCAGCACTTACCCCCCTCCTGTCTCTGGGGTTACGTGGTGGTTTCATTCTGTTCAATTTGCCGCTTCGGTGCCCCCTCCGCCACAGACTTCTGGTTTATACAAAGCCGGAAGTCCAGGGCCGAAGCAGCAGATTGAACAGAATGAAACTGCAATGCAGCCCTGGAGACAGAGGGTAAGTGCTGCTTCGCAGTTTCAGAGGTAATTGCTGCCACTATGGGCCCCAGAGAGGAGCATCAGGATGGATGGCCCGCCTAGAGCACCTCCAGTCCTTGCACTGGCCCTGATACTTATCATTAGTATAGCGCTACAAGGCATATGCGGCACTGTACATATAGATATTAGAGTTTACAATCTAATCAATATGAAGAACACTACAAAACTGAGGACTAGAGCATGGTAAGATACATGTAAGGGAGAGAGAGCATCAGGATTCAAACGCAGTCTCAAAGAGGTGGGATTTTAGCCAGGGCCAGCCAAGGGTTTCAGCCACCCTAGGCAGAAACCCAGCCTCGCGGCCCCCCCCCCCCCCCCAGCTGCCACTGATTCTGTCTCAGGAGGGGGAGGCAAGCAGTGGCAACAGCATTTCCAAAAGCGGCTGCTTTTTGCCGCCGCTTTCTTGCCTGCGGCAGGCCATGTAATTCAGCACACATAGCCTGCCACTTCTGATCCCCTTCCAACGCAACTTATTGTCTGAGAGGGATCAGCCATGTGTGCTGAAGGACATGGCCTGCCATGGGCAAGAAAGTGGGGGCAAAAAGCAGCTGCTTTTTGAAATACCGCTGCTGCTCGCCTCCCTCCCCCAAACGGAATCAACAGCAGCTGGTGGGAGGGGGAGGGGGACAGTGCAGCCGTTCATAAGTGCCGCCGCTGCCACCACCCACCAGGGCTTGTCACTCTAGGCAGCTGTCTAGCTCACCTAGTAGACGGGACGGCCCTGTTTTTAGCTCTTCTAAGTGGTTCTCTGCTTCATCCACTCACTGACCAGTTTCTCCTACATTCAAATATCATCTCTCAGATTTGTCAATTTTGTGCTTGCATCAACTTGTGAGGAGGTGTATGTCCCATCACGGTCAGAGTCCCAGGGGACACCAGCCAGTTCCTGCTCAGGGGGTGTGGACCTGTTTAGGAGGGCACCGAGGGGCTGAGGAAGGGTCCAAGCCCCTGCTTCCTTTCCTGCCAGGAGACATAGGGCCCGGCTCCGCGACAATACCTGGGATGAGAGGGAGATGGAGGGGGAGGTGAGGGATTTGGTCCAGATTCCCATGGAGGTAAACCCCCTTGGGGAGGATCGAAGGGACCCCCAGTGGGTGGAGGAGATGGAGCTGGGAAATGAGCTACAGCTAGTCCCTGAAGAAATACCCATGGACATTCAGCCGGTGGATAATCTGCCAGACTTGGTTTGGTACTAGCAACAGAGAGCTACGTGGGAGATGGCGGGGTGTCCAGGTAATTCTACACCTGGGACACACTCTGGCTGAATCCGAGCCTTAAAGGAGGGGGAATTTATTGTATTGTTCAGTATGTATGTGTGTCTGAACTGAAGGATGTTAGGAAGACATCATTTGCATATTCCTGATAATTTGTATATCATTCATTTTTGTGCTGTTACACATCTACACTGCTCCATTCCAGGCAAACTTGTTCTAGATTTTCACAGGCATTGGCCATGGCCATCTTAGATCCTGCACCGGCAGTCTACTCTGCAATCTTGAATGCAAATGCCTTTAAATCCACAGATGCATTTTTCACAGACATCCACGCCAGTTCTACAACTTCACAGGTAGCTTCTCTTTCAATTTGATAATTAAGAATTGGTGGCTGTCACCAAAAAAATGGAGTTTCAATCAAGGAAGCAGCACCACAACCTGACTTCGTGGGCCAGAACAGCTCCTAGGGTCCATCTCTGAGGCATCAGCTTTCACAATAAATGGTAGAGAGAAATCAGGTCTAATTAGGATGGGTTCAGAGCACATAGCCTTCTTCAGATGCTGGAAGGCCAGCTCCAGGTCCTGTAACCACTGAATCCATTCAGGAGCTCTCTTCCAGAGGAGACTGGTTAATGGTTCCTCCGCCTCTACAAAATTAGGGATGAATCGGGGGTAACAGACAATCAATCCAAGGAAGGCACAAACCTTTGATTGTGGTGTGGGGACCTGGGCAGTGGCAGCCACCTTCTGTAGTTGAGGTCATATCTGCCCATTCCCAATTAAATATCCCAGGTATTGAATGTCCTGACCTCCCTGAAAACATTTCTTGGGGTTGGCTGTCAACCCAGCCTTCTGCAGGCTGGTCAACATGGCTTGCACTTGGGTTAGATGGGTGGTCCAGTCTCTGCTGTAGACAATGATATTGTCAAGGTATACAGCTGCATAGTCCTTGTGTGATCTCAGTAGGCAGTTGACTCAGCATTGAAATATGGCAGGAGCCCTGTGTAATCCAAAGGGCAGCACTGTAAAGTGGAGCAGACCTTGTGAGGTCAAAAAAAGCAGTCTTCTCCTTGGCAGCTGAAATCAAGGGCACCTGTCAGTATCCCTTGGTCAAATCCAAGGTTGATATAAAGCGTGTTCCACCGAGTCAGTCAATTAGCTCATCTACTCTGGGCATAGGATATGCTTCCAGTTTAGAAGCTGCATTGACCTTCCGGAAGTCAATACAGAATTTGATGCTTCCATTGGGTTTAGGCTCTTCTATAACTCCCAGGTTAAGCATCTCTTCCAGCTTCTTGGCAATGGCCTTTTGCAGGGCCTCCAGAATCCAATAGGGTCATTGCCAGATAACCACCCCAGGGTCAGTAACAATATTATGACAAATGAGGTGAATTGTCCTGGGTGGGTGGAGAACACCTTCAGGTTCAGGTGGATCAAACCTTCTAGATCTTTTCTCTGGAAAGCAGGACGTGAGTTGGATCTGATGGGGCTGAATTGTCCAACCTAAAATCATCTCCCTATACCATCACAGCCTTCACTGGAGTTCACCTTTTCAATAGGTCAATATGGTAAATTTTGGCTGTCTTCCATTTATCTGACTGGGCAATCTTGCAGTTAAGAGGTACCACTTTCTCTTCCACCCCATAGTGTGATAGGCTATGGCCTAGCATAGCCTGTAAATGTATGTTATGAAGCCTGTAGGTTAGGCCTGAGTCCCCAACCCCCACTTCAGAATATTATAACTGAGCAGAGCTAAAAGCCAGAGAAAATAGAATTCTGCTTCAAGCTGCTTTTGCTGATAAGAATGTAAAACCTTTCCATTGAGTTTGTTATATTATCCACAGATGTATTTCAGAATCCTGCTTTTCACACAGTGTCTGTGCTGCGAGTGACCTTGTCAGCAAAAAGCAAGGCAGAATGTTATGTCTAGATATAGAGCCATGGCTAGGAAGGCCTCAGAGCGGGGGGAGATGCAGTGTGGGCCCAGTCAGAAATGGATGGGGGGGTGAGGGGGCCACCGGGACCAATGAGGAGTTTGCCTGTATAGAACTGATGAGGAAAACTATAAATGCTGTTGTTTTATTGAACGCTATTGCTCAGACCATTTTGAAAGTGACATTTGACAGGTGTCTGAGCCTGTGCACAAAATAAACAGGTTTGAATTCTAGTAAATAGACTCCTGGTGTATTCATTGCGTGCACTTCGCTACTACAATAGGGCCCCGTGCCCCGAGCCCCGAGCCCCTGCCATTTACAGAGTAACTTGCTCTCGGCTGAAGGCAGCAAGACTAAAACTGTGTCTCCAGGTTGGAAGGTGCAGTACACGGCTGCCCGATTGTAGCCCTTGGCCTGCTCAGCTTGGGCTTTTTCCAGATTGAGTTTGGCCACCTCTCCAGCTTTCCTCAGCTGGTCTTACATTTGTATACTGTATTCCACCAAATGACACCCAGCACAGGGTTCTTTTTCCCAAGTTTCCCTTACCACTTCTAATATGCCTCTTGGCCGTCTTCTGAAGAGCAACTCAAAAGATGAAAACCCTGTGGAACTCTGAGGTACCCCATGGACAGCAAACATCAAATAGGTAGGAGAATGTCACAATTCTTCCGGCCCTCCTGCATGAATTTTTTAAACATCTATTTCAGAGTTTTATTGAATTGCTCGATGAGGCTATCCATTTGTGGGAGGTATACTGATGTTTGCAGCATCCTGACCTTCACCAAGACACACACTTGCTTCATCACATTGGATACAAAGTGTGTTCCTTGATCTGTGAGGATCTCATTGGGTATTCCCACCAGCAAGAATACCTCCCAGAGGGCATTCACAATCTTAGTAATCTTCATATTCCTTAGAGCAGTGGCCTCTGGGTATTGGGCAGCGTAGGCTAGTATGACTAAAATATACTTGTTGCCTCGAGTGGTTTGCTCCAAGGGACCTACAAGGTCCATGGCCACTCTTTCAAATGGGGTTTGAATGATAGGCATAGGCACTAGAGGGGAAGGTCAGACTCTGGTGGGGTTATGAAGTTGGCAGGTGGGGCATGACTGACAATATAACTGCACCTGTTTATGGATCCCAGGCCAGAAAAATCAGGCTAAAACATGCTCTAGGGTTTTCTCTAGCCCCAGGTGTCCTCCTAAGAAATAGCTATGGGCCAACGATAACACCTGCTAATGATAGTTTCCTCACCCTACCAGATGTTCTACCTCTTCCACCTCTAGAGCCCCCTCGGACAACCCATGTACCTCCAAAACCCGCTCTCAGGCATGTTTAAGAGACTCATCCTCTTGCTGGGCCCTCCTGAAGTTGCCTGGGTCTTTCTCCAGCCCCCACTCTGGGAAGAAGACAATTGTATTTGGGTCACTACCGCTGAGCCCTGAGCTATCCCCAGGGGTTCTTCCCTAGGTCCCCCTCCCCAGATTCCTCCCTCATAGCAGCCCCCAGATTCTGTTGGTAGCTTAGGTTTTCCAGGTGACACCAACGCCGGGACTTAACAGGCTTGGGAGTGTTCACATATAGATCTGGGTCTTCCAGAGGGGGAAGATCTCTGAGAAAGCTTCCTGATCTGATTTAGCAGAGCTATCAGTTAGCTGTGCCCATATCGCTCTGAAGTTTGGGTAGTCTCCGCCAGGATAAGGTAGCCAGGGCAGCACCCTCATTGTGGTCTCTGTAGGGCTACCACTGAGGTTTGGGTAGTCTCAGCCGATCACCACTGGAAACGGGAATCAGGGCAGCACTATGACCTCTAAAGTGGCTTGCCGTGCTGGAGTCAAGTGAAACCTGTGCCTGGGATACTGCCTCTGGTCACCATGCACACAGGCCAGTGTTACCATCTTTGCAATGTCAATTTGAAATCAGGTTGCGGTTTCCCAGTGAATGAGGCTATCTCAGGACCAGTCTTTCCCTCCGGTTGCAGCCACTTCCATGCGAGATCCTTCAACCGATAAAGGAGAGACCTTGGAGGTTCCTCCAACTGGAGCCCCCTTTTCTAAACCATTGGCAGTAGGCCTCTGGGGTACAGCCAGCCCATTCCAGTATAGTGGTCTTTGTAGCTGCATATGTAACTCGTCCTTCTGGGTTGGCATCTTGGAATGCAGCCTGACTTCTGCCTGTCAGATTCCCCAAACAAGTAGTCCATATCTCCTCTAGCCATCTAGCCAGTTCATTCAAAGTTCACCAAAAATTGGTCCAGTCCATCTTCTGCCATCATTTTGTGCTTGCGTTGGAGGGTGGAGTTGTGGTCTCTATAGGGCCTGAACAAGAGTCTATATCTGCTGCTTTTGTTGTCGCTGCCCATCCAGCAGGGCACATTGAAATTGCTGCTGCCCTTCTGCCAGAACCTGGAGGAACTGCTCCATTCTGGCTTGTCACTATTCTCTTACAATACAACCACAGCTCGCTCTTCTGCAGCTGAATTAACACTGCAGCATTCCAGTTCCAACAAACCTTTAGTGGTCTCTAGTGGCCAAAACAAAACCCTATCCATCCGGCACTGACTATACCTTCTTCAAGCTCCCTAACTAGGGCAAAGCTAGCTCTCCTTGCCCATACAAACAAACAGAAAAGAATCCTGACCTACTATAGAGGCCCAGCCCTGGAGGGACATGGATTTTCCCTCTGTCACATGGTTAGAGGTAATCCCCATGCTGTCACCATGTGTGGTAGTGTGGCGTGCCGTGGGAAAGGGTTTTCTTTTAAAACATAGAACAGGCAGCAGTTCAGTAAAAATAAAATCAGGTTTATTCTGTCCAGCTTTTTAAACCTCCACAAAGCTAAAATACAGAACAGACATCAGCTCAGGAGAAACAAAACAACGTAGTTACTCACCTGTAACAGGTGTTGTCCAGAGACAGCAGGAATCAGTCCTCGCTTATGGGTGACATTAGCACCGATGGAGCCTGCGTGGAGCAATTCCACAGCTTTCAAAGATTGCTGCCATGCATGTGTGGTCCTCTTCCCACCCAAAGGTGCCATCTTGCTCAGTCAGGTACCATAACTTGAACCCTACACAGCAGATGGCAAGGGAAAAAAAACAAAAATGGCAATTCTTAAGGGGAGGTGGGAGGGTAGTGAGGACTGATTCCTGCTGGTGAGTAACTACACTTTCTCCAGGAACAAGCAGGAAGTCAGTCCTCACTTATGGGACTCCTCAGCTACAGGCTACTGAAACCTGCAAGCCAAAAACACCTCCATGAGGCCGTGAGCAGAAGCTGATGACCGAAGGAAGCCAGAGTCCTCGGGCCCTTGGGACCAAGTCCTCAGTAGCCGCAGAAGGGTTGGAGGGCAGGAGTTGCTTATACCCCGAACAGATTACGGAGTACAGCTTGGCCGAAGGCGCTGTCCTGGCGGGACTCCCTCTCCAAGCAGTAGTGCAAAGCAAAGGTATTCGCAGAGGACCAGGTCGCAGCCCGGCAGATGTCCATCAGAGGCACTGAGGGCAGTGAAGCCACCAATGTCACCTTGGCCCAGACGCCGTGCGTGGTGACTCAGTGATGCAGCGGGGCCCCAGCCTTTGCCTCAGTGAAAGCAATGCAGTCCACCACCCAGACGGAGATGGTGCACTTGGTGACTGCGAGCCCCAGGCGATTAGGATCGTAGGCAATGAAGAGCCGGTCGGACCTGCAATGACCCTGGGTGCGCTGCAAGTAGAAGGCGAGAGCCCTCTTACAGTCAAGTGTATGTAGGACCGCCGATGCCTGGTCGGCGTGGGGTCTCGGGAAGAAAGTTGGTAGGACGATCTCTTGGTTGAGATGGAAATCCGACACAACTTTCGGAAGGAATTTGGGATGAGTTCAAAGGACCACCCTATTCCCGTAGAACCTTGCGTAGGGAGCCGCGGCCATGATGGCATGCAGCTCGCTGACTTGCCGGGCCGAGGTGAGCGCCACCAGGAAGACTACCTTCCAGGAGAGATGCCGAAGTGATCATGTCGCCATCGGCTCAAAGGGCGGCCACGTCAGCTGCATGAGCATGACGTTCAGATCCCACTCCACCAATGGAGGCCGGACGGGGGGCTTGGAAAGTAAGAGGCCCCACATGAAATGGGAGACCAGAGGCTGGCCCGAGAGTTGTTTACCCTCGACGGGGAAATGGTTGGCCGAGATGGCGCTCAGGTGAACCCAGACCGAATTGGATTTCAGTCCCACCTGCGAGAGGTGGAGGAGGTACTGGAGAACCCACCGGGTGGAGCAGGAGAATGAGTCGATCTGGAGCTCGGAGCACCAGACCGAGAAGCACCGCCACTTCAGGCCCGTCCCATCAAGTCCTTCCTTGATGCAACGAGGACCTCCTTGATCTCCTCTGTGAGGTGCATCAGGGCTAGAGATACCCGTTCAGCCGCCAGGCTGTCAGGGATAGTGAGACCAGGTTCGGGTGGAGCACCCATCCCTCTTCCTGCGTCAGCAGACCTGGGGTACTGAACCGGAGGTTCCGATGAGAGCCGGAGTAGAAGTAGGAACTAGGGCTGTCAAGGCCACGAGGATCACAGAAGCTCAGTCCTGCTGAATCTTGTGGAGGGTCCTTGCAATGACAGGAGTGGGAGGGAATGCATACAGAAGCTCAGAGGTCCAGTTTAGGAGGAACGCGTCCAGGGCTACCCTGCTTGGGTGCAGTATCGGCCCACAAAAGCAGGGAAGCTGCAAGTTCGCTGGGCTGGCAAACAGGTCCAAGGATGGAGTCCCCCAGCGGCGAAACAGGTGGAGAACCACCTCTGAACTCAGGTACCACTCATGTGGGCGAAGGAGCCTACTGACTCTGTCCGTGAGGACATTGTCCTGGCCCGTGAGGTAGACCACTCTTAGGGTCATGCCCCAGTGTACGGCGAAGGAGCAGAGTAGAACTGCCTCCTGTTAGAGGAAGCAGGAGCCCATACCCCCTTCCTTGTTTATGTAGAACATCGCGACCTTGTCGTCAATCTGCATGAGCACCAACTTGCCTCACAGGTGGTACTTGAAGACCTTCAGGGCCAGCTGGACCGCTCGAGCAGATTGATCTGCTGTGGAGATTCCTTGGGTGACCACCGCCCTGGGTACGGAGGTTGCCTCAGTGGGCTCCCTAGCCCATCTGTTGTCAGGATGAGCTTGGGTTGTCCAGTCTGGAAGGGCATTGTCCGAAGAAGGCTTTGGGGGTTCAGCCACCAATCCAGGGAACTGGAGAGGCTGCAGGAGACCAACACAGGATCCCAGAGGCAGCTCAAGGCTTGGGCCCACTGCGCTCTGAGGCACCACTGGGCGCTCACATGTGCATGCAAGCGTGGGGGACAACATGGACGGTCGAGGCCATGTGCCCCAGAAGGCGCAACATGGCCAGCGCTGAGACCCTGGAACGACCTTGGACCTTGGCGGCCAGAGCGCAGAGCCGATCCACGCGCACTTGATGGAGGAATGCAGTTACTCGTCCTGTGTCGAGAAGAGTGACGATGAACTCCTGGGTCTGCACCGGCTCGAGGTGGGACTTGGAGTAGTTGATCAGGAAATAGAGGTGCTCGAGGAAGAGGAGGAGGAGGACCATGCACGATGGCGAGAGGCGAGCCACCTCTGCCGATGTGCCTGTGACAAGCCAGTCATCCAGGTAAGGGTAGACGGATATGCCCTGTAGCCGGAGGCGGGCTGCAGCCGCTGACAGGCATTTCGTGAAGACATGCAGGGCAGATGCGAGCCCGAAAGGGAGCACTCTGTATTGGAAGTGCTCTCCTTGCATCCTGAAATGCAGGTACTTCCTGTGCTTGGGGTGGATAGGCCCCCCTTCCTATTTGGAATGAGGAAGTACCAGGAGTAAAACCCCCGACCTCGGAGGTGCAGCAGAACTCTCTCGACAGTCTGTTGACCGAGGAGGTTGATCAGCTCTTGCTGCAAGCAAGCCTGGTGCGAGGGAAGCTGAATAGGCTCCGCTGGGAAGAAGGGAGGAGGGAGTCTGTCCAAACAAAGGCGATAACCATCACGGATTACCTGAAGGACCCAGGTGTCTGATGTAATGGCCACCCATTTGGGGGCGAAAAGGGATGGACGCCCTCCCACGGGCGAAGGTGCCGCCAGGGGGTGAGGGGCTATGCACGTGGCCAAAACCCCGGGGCTGGCTGAGGCGGTGCCAGTGGTTGAGCTTTGGGCCCCTTCAGTTTCCGGTGACCCTGAGCCCCTCCTTTTCCCTGGCCGCTGGGCATTGGTGCTGGGGCGGATGGATAGGGTGGGTATTCCCGGTAAGGGAGCCCCTTCCTCTGGAAGAAAGGCTTCTTGCTGTGTTGTTTCTTCCGCAGAAGAGAAAAGGTTTTACGAGAGAGACGGGTGCAGGTCACAAACTCCATCTCGATCTCGGCTGCCTTGTTCTCCATGGGCTTGCCGAACAGTTATTCGCCGAGGCAGGGGACATCCAAGAGCTTCTCCTGGACCCATTGTTCCAGTTCTGAAGACTGGAGCCATGCTTGATGCCAGGCTCTGATGCCGGCCACTGCCACATGGCCAGAAGACTCTAACCTGTCATATGCGGCATGGGAAAGGTACTTTGAGCAGTCCGTGACCGATCTCAGTAGGATCTGAAATCTGAGGAGGTGTTTGCCTCTGAGGCCTGCAGAGAAACCACCGAGCTCTTTTGCGAAGTTGAGAAGGAACATCCCCATATACAGTTGGTATGCCTGGATGCGGCATGCCAGCATGGATCCCTGGTAAGCCTTGCGCCTGAGAGTATCGAGGGCATGGAATTCCCTACCAGGTGGGACCGAAGAGTGCGACTTCGAGTTCTTCTGCTTCCGCATCGCGGATTCAACTACCATGGAGGTATGGGGAAGTTGAGTCTTCCGGAACCCCGGGCCACACTGGACCCTGTACATGGCATAGAGTCTTTTACTGACAATAGGGACTGGGGCGGGTGCTTCCCACATGCAGAGGAGCAGCCGGGTGAGAGACTCCCTAGGGGAAGACTCATATTGCAAGATGTTGAGTTCCTCTGCCCTCAACTCTTCCTCAGTCTGTGTGGGCAGATTGAGGGCTCGAACCATATACCGCACAAATACCAAGAAGGAGGTGTCTTCGGGGGATGACCGCCTTTGCGAGGCGGGTGGCGACAGGTCAGAAAGAAGGACCCTATGGGTGTGGGTTTCAGGGAACGTCTCCCCATCAAATTTCCAGCCCGAGAGGTCCGAGGAGGACTCAGAGTCGGGCTGATCCCCATGCCCAGTGGCCGAGGCACTGACTCTGGAAGACCTCCCCCCAAGGAACGGGATGGTGAACGAGACTGGTGCCAAGGACCCTCACGAGGCCCGCAGCTCTGGGGGGTTTCCAAGGCAGTTTTTGGGACCCCCAACGAGGTACCTTCGGTCTCGAGGTGCAAGCCAGCCGTGTTGGGTAAAAGCGCCTGCTGGACAGCTAGGAAGGCAGAAACGCTGCGCTCCAGTGCCAGCATACGGGACTCCTACTCAGGAGTGGGTCCCTGCACCATCGACACTGGGGTTACCGGGTCTGGCATGGAGGAGGAGAGGGGGTCCTCGCCGGGAAGACCCTCAGGAGACCGGGCACCATTGCTGGAGGCCTCCATATCTGTACGAGGTACCTTTCAAGGCCGCTCCTTGTCCGATGCTCGGGAACGCCGAGGAGGGCTAAGAGCACGAGTGCGAGACTGCTCGAGCTTGTCTGGAGTCCCCAACAGTGGCTTCGAGGTATTCTACTTTCACCGTTCCACCTCGGGTGAATCCTGATTGGAGTGACGCCTGAGGCGCAGGTTCACTGCAGGGGACCCCGCAAGTGGTGGATTGGTGGGGCGAGGTAACCCCGGGGCTGCCTTATGGAAAATGTCATCTGACTTCTGCTTACGGCTTAGCGAAGCTTTAGCGGACATTTTCTTACAGAGAGCAGAGCTCCAGGTTGTGGTTGGTCCTCAGACACCGCAGACAACAGTTGTGGGTGTCCATGAGCGACATATTCTTGGAGCATCTGTCACATATTTTTGAAGCCGGCGGCCATGCGGGCAAAAAGAGCCCCCACGAGGTCGAAGACCCTTGAGGCCAGCGGTTGGAAAAAAGGGCATGAAAGTGGCCAGAAGAGAAAAAAACACTAAGGGAAAAATAAAGGGATCCCCTGCCCCACAGCCGGAGCCGGAGCAGGGCCGATGGGGGAGATGGGAGAGGACCGGTGCTTCTGGAAAAAAGGGCCAAAATGCCGGAGAAGAAAAAGACATTTTCCGAGGGACGAGAACGTGCATCCGAAGGGCTCCGTGGAAAAAGGGAGACTGAGCAAGATGGCACCTTTGGGCGGGAAGAGGACCATGCATGCATGGCAGCAATCCCAAAGGCTTTCTTTGAAAGCTGGGAAATTACTCCACGCAGGCTCCGTCGGTGCTGACGTCACCCATAAGTGAGGACTGACTTCCTGCTTGTTCTTGGAGAACAGTTTTTATTCTGTCCCAGCAAATTAAACCTCCACAAACTGGTTCACCTGGTTCTTCCTCCATCCCCAGTTAAAGTTCCTACCTCAGAACTCCTTTGCACAGCTTGCCTTGGAAGGGCTTCTGGCTCCACAGGTCCTCTCTCCCTCCTGCACCCTGCTGGGTTTTTAACCTCTCCCTCCCAGCCCTGAACTCTGGGCTGCAGACTGTTTTAAAGGGAACTATTGATAATCCCTTTGGAGAGGTTCTGTTAGCATTCTATATACCCCAACATATCTCCCCTTCCAATAATCTCTTCTCATCCCTATCTGTTTCTCTCTTCCTGTTTGCTCTCTCTCCACATCTTTTGTTGACTGGCACTCCTCCATCTCACTTCTTCATATCATACCCTTCAGTCCATAATATCCCTATTTTTAGCCCTTTTCTACCTAATGACTTTCTGTCTTACACTCTATTACGTTTCCCAAACCCTCTTCCCCCTCTGTCCCCACTTTACCCTTCCTCTTAACAGTTTGGTGAAAACCCCAGTCTTAGGAAAATTGCAAATTATGCCTTGATATAACAGTTATTGTGCTGGATCATGGAAGCCTCTAATCATTCAATGTAGCGAGTAACAGTTCTATGTAAAAGTTTAGAGATGGTGGGGGAGGGGGACGGAATGGAATCTTTCCATTTATAGCCCAACTGCCTGGGTCTGTATATTGTAAAGCATGAAGCCCCACTGGATTAGCGAAACACTACCCTTGCCTTGTGGCCTGCGATTTCCACAGAAAAAACTTCATGGTTTCAGTTCCAATGCGGCAGACTGTTTTAAAAGGGCTTGCAACAAAACATTTGAAAGACTGTAATATTTATCTTCACTGGATAGTATTTAAAAGCCTTTAGAAAGCATATGCATTTTTAAATGTATTATGTATTCAGTAGGAAGCATATGTGTTTAACAGATTCTAAGGCATTGCTACAAAATTGGAGAAAATTCTTTAATGAGTGGAGGCATTAAACATCTATAATAGAGCTTCAGCGTTGCTCAAGTCACCTTGTAGTTAGTGCTATGAGCTGTTTTAAGCTGCAGGCTCCCAGCCTCAGATTTTCTACCCTGCACCAACCCAATTGCTAATGAATGAAGTCATTGCTTTTGCTGACGAGCACCACAAAGGAGGGTAAACCACAAGATGGCACCTGGACAGGATCACTTGGACAGCTGCATCTGGATAAAAGCTATCACTTTATAGAGCACTCAGCTGTCCACATTTAGAGTAAAGGATTCAATTTTAGCTATCAGTTTTCAAAGACAATGTTTGAGTGCTTAAAAAGGGTACTGAAAAGGGACGCAGAGCTAATGAAGGGGACAAGAAGGTTTACACATGCCCAGGTTTCCAAATGAGGGGGGAGAAAAGTTCTTACTGTTAACAATGGGAACATTTTATTTTTTTCTGTTAACTCTTTGCCTTCCAACCTGTATACAAGAAGGTCAGGTGTTGGGCATGCCCCCCCCCCCCCCCCAGTAAGCTCAGTGGTTCCATTCTGCTCCCACAACTGAAGACATGATTTACTACATATCTCTTATGACCTCATTGAGATCCCAGGGCTGCTATGACATGCTGCAGAAAGGAAGCAGAAACACATTGGAAGTCCTGCAAGATTATCTAAGGTCAACAAGGCATCAGAGACCTCCAGTCTTCTCTGTGGGATGTTGCACAGCTGCATGGTATAGTTAAGATGGTTATAATGATAAGAGCTTGGCTGTTGTTCTTCATATAGTCCAAAGCACATGGGGGTTTTCTTTCCTCTGTCAGCAGACACAAGAGTTTGACATATATTGAACACTATGCAATTATTGGGGTAGAAAGGTGGAGGGGGAGGTTGGAAGAAGGTGGGAGGATAAAGGAATCATGGCAGAGGGGGCTATTAGTGTGTGAAGTGGAGAAAGAAGGGAAGAGAAGAGGTAAGCCATGGTGTGGGGAGTGGTGGAGGTGTATTGGCAGGGTAAGGTAGTATGAAGCTCTCTGTGTATTAGAAGTGATTCTGTATGAGTCTTCCAGATGTTGGATGGTCAGAAAACCTTTAATAAAAATAAGTTTAAAAAAAAAAGAGAGACTCCCAATTTGCTGTCCGCCTTTGTTCAACACCACAGTCAACCTTCGCAACATCTGTACAATTCTGCTGTGCTGCAGAAGGGAATTGAGGGTTCTAGAATCAGCTGTTTTACCACTGAAAAAGGTGTCTCCTTTGGGAGGTGGACTGTGAGTGTTAACTAGGAACATGGATCACACTAGGGAGAGGGAAAGGAAAAGGTACTGTAGATCATAATTGACAGAGTGGGGGTATTAAAAGATATACTGTACAGTAGTACAGAAGCTGGAAGAATAGACATAGTAGGAGGTGGGGTATTTGAGAGAGGGAGATGGTAATGGTTCGAACACAGAATGAGAGGATGGAGGAGGACTAGAGACTTCAAGTGGAGTTGCCAATGAGAAAAAGAGAGCGTGAGATGAAGAAGGGGAGCTAAAATTAAAGATTTGTGAATGATGGAAGGCTGAGAAGCATAGGCAGAAAGGGACAGGTCAAGATATAGGAGATATAGGGACGCGAAAAGGACTGTAGCTGCTAACCATTTGGAAGTTCTCGCCTCAGCTAATTTCAACTGGGGGTACAACTTCATTGAGGTAACACTGTCTTTTCAGG
The DNA here is from genome assembly GCA_033557465.1 of Ichthyophis bannanicus. Lineage (NCBI taxonomy): Eukaryota > Metazoa > Chordata > Amphibia > Gymnophiona > Ichthyophiidae > Ichthyophis > Ichthyophis bannanicus. The sequence continues at coordinate 405,628,861 of CM066035.1, read as the reverse complement.
TTTAACTCTCTGGGTTCCAGGTAGGAAGCAGTTTAATCTGGGAGGCTATTGGCACCTTGGATCATTTCTTCTCACACCACACTACTTCCAATAGCTTTGTCTAGGCCAGGTTTTCCTCTGAACCAAAAGTTTTCCTAAAGTCTTTTTTTATATCTTTAATTGAAAAGGCCATAAATACATCTACAATAACATTATCCGACACACCCTTACATCCTCTACTTCCATCAAAACCAAGCCCACATTCCCTTATAGAATAATTCCTTCATATTCCAGTACTTCATAAATGAAAGTTTTTAATGACCAAAACAATAATCAAAGAACTGGCAGAGAGTCAAATTTAGAGGAAAGAAAAGTACAATTTCTCAAGCTTCTTGGCAACCTCCCCACTTCCTTCTCTACCATGAATATCTTCTGGAGCAGGATACTGGACTCAGATGTGATCACAGGCACCACATTCTCACTCTTGCAAAACCTGGACCTCCTTGCCTCAGCTTCCAGATTCCTCCTCTTCTCTTTTTCTAGAATCAGTAGCACCCCTCTCTTTTGTATATTGTCATGAGGTAGACAGCACAGACCCTGAAATATTAAGAAATGAAAAGGAAGAAGAGCTTACCTTGCAGCCTCAGGGGCAGTTGCAGCATTCACAGTCAGGGCCGGCCCGTCCATTGAGCGAGATTGTTTTTTGCACTGGGCCCCGCGTTTCAGGGGGCCCCGCGCAAAAAACATTCTGATGTAAAAGTTAAATTTTAAAAAAAGCAAAAAAGCTGTCTGCTGCCGCTGCCGGGGCCGCCGCGGCAGAATCGAGTGTGCCGCGGGGCCCACCCCTGCCCAGCAGAGCTTGCCCTCCCCTGTATCACCTCTCTTTCAGCTGCCTGCAGTCACACGCGCCGGTTTCAGAGCGCGAGAGGAGAGTTTCTCCCTCGCTGCTCTGTTAAGCCCGCGGGGGCTAATGGGAAGTTCCCATCAGCCCCCGCGGGCTTAACAGAGCCGCGAAAGGGAAACTAGTTCCTTCGCACTCTGAAAGCCGGCGCGTGTGACTGCAGGCAGCTGAAAGAGAGGTGATACAGGGGAGGGCAGGCTCTGCTGGGCAGGGGGGGCCCCACGGCACACTCGATTCTGCCGCGGCGGCCCCGGCAGCGGCAGCAGACAGCTTTCTTTTAAAAACATTTTTCCCTGGGTTGGGCTGGGCTGGGCTGGGGGGGTAGGAGTGGTGATGGGCTATGGGGGGGCGGGGTGGGTAGGAGTGGTGATGGGCTATGGGGGGGCTGGAGGGGTTAGGAGTGGTGATGGGCTATGGGGGGGCTGGGGGGGTTAGGAGTGGTGATGGGCTGGGGGGAGCTAAGTCTGTATATGGGCTGTTGGGATTAGGACTGGAAGTGGGTTGATGGGGGGTTAGGACTGGAAATGGGCTATGGGGGGCTTAAACTAAAAATTGTGTGATGGGGGATTAGGACTGGAAATGGGCTGCTGGGATTAGGACTGGGAGTGGGCTATGGGGGGCTAGGACTGGTAATGGGTTTGGGGGGGGAGTTGCTAGGACTGAAATGGGCTGGGGGGATTAAGACTGGAGATGGGCTGATGGGGTTAGGACTGGCAATGGGCTATGGGGGACTAGGGCAGGAAATGGGCTGATGGGGAGGGTTAGGACTTGAGGTGGGCTGTTGGGTGGGGTTAGGACTGGTAATGGGCTATGGGGGGCTAGGACTGGAAATGGGCTGATGGGGGGGTTAAGACTGGAGGTGGACTGATGGGGTTAGGACTGGTAATGGGCTGTGGGCTGTTGGGGGGGGGTACGGCCTGGTAATGGGCTATGGGGGGGGGCTAGGACTGGAAATGGGCTGATGGGGGGGTTAACACTGGAGGTGGGCTGATGGGGTTAGGACTGGTAATGGGCTATGGGGGGTTAGGACTGATAATGGGCTATGGGGTGCTAGGACAGGAAATGGGCTGATGGGGAGGGGTTAGGACTTGAGGTGGGCTGATGGGGTTAGGACTGGTACTGGGCTGTGGGCTGTGGGCTGTTGGGGGGGTTAGAACTGGTAATGGGCTATGGGGGTTAAGACTGATAATGGGCTGTTGGCTAATAGGGGCTGTCTGGTAATGGGCTATGGGGGGGTTAGGACTGATAATGGGCTATGGGGGGGCTAGGGCAGGAAATGGGCTGATGGGGAGGGGTTAGGACTTGAGGTGGGCTGATGGGGTTAGGACTGGTAATGGGCTGTGGGCTGATGGGGGGGGGGTTAGGACTGGCAATGGGCTATGGGGGGCTGACTGGAAATGGGTTGATGGGGTTAGGACTGGAAGTGGGCTGATGGGGGGGTTAGGACTGGTAATGGGTTATAGGGGGGCTTAAACTGAAAATGGGGTGATGGGGGGTTAGGACTGGAAGTGGGTTGATGGGGGGGGCTAGGACTGGTATTGGGTTGGGGGGTTGCTAGGACTGGAAATGGGCTGATGGGGGGCTAGGACTGGTAATGGGCTGATGCAGGGACTAGAAGGGAATGGATGCTGGGTGAGGCTGGAACTAGAAGGGAGCTGATGTTGGGGGAGGATTAGAATGGGATGGGGCTGGGAGAGTAAAATGGAGAGGGGAAAAATATTTTGTGTGGGAGGGATAAAAAATCTACAATTGGCCGGGTATTGGGAGAGTAAGTGGGGATTGAGGATGGAGGGGTAAAATTTGAGTGGATGATATAGGAATGAGGAAAGAGCAAAAGGAGAAAGATTAGTATGTTAAAGCAGATGTAGAGAGAGAATGGAAAAAAACTAGAAGAGAGAAGAAAGGACAAATGGACAGCAGACAATGGAGAGTTAGCAGAAGACACGAAGAAACCAGAAGAAAGTGGCTGGAGCAATTGCAGCTGGAAAAAAAATGCACAAAAGGTAGAAAAATATCTCTTTATTTTGAATTTATTAATTGGAATATGTCAGCTCTGGGAAATGTGCATCATTAACGTCTGCGCTTTGTTTAGTACAAGAGCAAATTAATGTATAGTTTTATTTCTACAGTGTTGTACATTCCAAGTTTGGCTTTTGGGATTCCCAGTTTAATTATTGTCTTCCTGTTTCTAAATTGTGATTCCTTGTTTGGTGATCTATGTTCTGCATGTGTAACTGAGCTGAGGTATTCTGTTTATGTAATTCCTATTTGACATTGCCACTTGTTCTCTTTCCCCAGTAGGTCATGTATTGTTGTTCTCTGAAATGTATTGGTTTAATATTTGCAGCGTTTCCTTTTGATAGGTAGGGTATGGTGCTTTGTGAGTCCTGGTAGTGCTGTTAGGATACGGCGGGTTTTCTATGGGTTCTAAATGGGCAGTGTTTGTAGTAGTTCCTAATGTGTCTGGTGGTTGGCACTGAATTATAGTAATGTAGAAATCTTTTAGTCTTTCTTTATCCATACATTCATTAAGAGGCATGTTTACTAAAAGTTAGTGTATGGTAACATTATGCAAATATTTATGCAAATGAGGCACCTTATGCAAATGAGGCCCCACACCGAGTCTCCGCACATGGCCCCGCACCCCCCTTGGGCCGCCCCTGTTCACAGTACAGAGAGGCAGGGAAAAGGAAAACAAACTTTCCACATGGGTGTAGTGACACAGTAAGAATTGAGAGTGCCAATCAGGCTCACCTGGACTCAGACTCACGTTCCGCGTTAGAGGAGCTGAGATAAAAGCAGGTGGGGAATCTCACAGAGACAGAGTTGGAGTGGGAAGCAGATTGGAAAGGAGAAAGAGAATTGGAAGCAGCAGAATGAGCATTGGCAGTGGAAGCTGGAGCCTGGATTAGGGCGGGAGCCGGAGCTTGAATGCCAGGAGGAAAGCAGAGACCAAAGGAACTCTGACTGCTGTTTCAGGCAGGCTTGGAGAGAAGGTGAGAGTAGAAATCCCAAGCAATTGCAGGAAGACACGTTACCTTGGAGAACCAGGGCTGGAGAAAGGCAGGCTGGCAAACCCAGGTGGGATAAGCAAACTGCAGCAAGGTCTTCCCAGCCAGAGGGGTCCTCACACCAAGGCAAACTGTCCAGTTAACAGGAGGCAGAGGTCACGTCCAAAGAAGCACACAGGAAGCAGGAAGTGAGTTTCCCTCAGCCAGACATCGTAACCAGGGTTCCCACAGAAGAGCAGGCTGCAGGGCAGAAAGAAAGCCTTGGCTGGAGACAGAGGAGTTTGAGACCATCTTCTCCAAAGGAAAAGATAAGTACCCTGTTTCTGGCTAAGGGGAGAAAAGGGAGTCTCCGGGATAGAAGCCAGGCTTATAACCGGCAAGGGAACTCTTATTGGCCCAAGCCGTGGGAAGAAATCCCCAGCACAGCTCCTGATATCTGGGACTTACAAAAGCAGCTCCAACTGGGGGCAACTGAGGTTTCCCCAGGGCAAGATACAGAGAGCAGCTTCATAGGGGCTCAGTGTCCTTATGCAGGGGCAGGTCCTAGCCCTATGCAATGGGAGAGCAATAGCTCAGAAAATATCCCTGAACCGATGGAATGTGCTGTATGCGTGACTGATGATATAGAGAGTCTTTGTTAAACGGAAAGAGCAAGAAAGAAACTGTATTTTTGCACATGGAAAAGTGTTGGACTTTATTGCTGGAAAGAAGCATGATTATTTTTGGTTAAACATCCTTTACCCTGGTGAAAACAACCGTTCTTTATGTTGTCCCTTATTCTACGACATCCTCAAGGGAAGGGGAATAAAACCCAACTTTAATTTCATTTGGATCACGACTACAGTGTCCTTTATTTACCACAACTCCAGGCTATCCCAGGTCTAGGCAATCGCCTAGGACCAGCATGGTCTCACAATATGAAGAGGCTTCTTCCTGTAATGTGGCTCCTCAAGCAAGTTGCAGTGCAGTGGTCGAAGCTGACCGTCTCACGACTCTCAGGCTGCTTCAATGATAGTTAGTCAGAGTCTCACTCATCTCTTCTGGTGCAATGGCTAAGCCTGCCAAGGACTGTCAATACCTCTGAGCTGAGTATTTATGCCATTTTCAGTTTCCCTCCCCGTGGAGTTTTCTTCCAATATTACCTCATTGGAGCAGAGAATTGCACACCAGGATAGAATCTTAGCGGTCTCTGCATGAGCAAGAGGTCAAGAGTGGAAGAAGGAAAATGAAGAGGCGGAGATGAGATTAGAGATTGTGAGAAGAGGTGGAGGAGTAAGATGAAGATGAAAAATGGGCAAGAAATGGAGAAAAGAAAGAAAATGGAAGGGAGGAAGAGAGAGAGAAAAGGAAGAGACTCATAAGAAAAAAATAAAATGGAAAGAAGAGCAGGAAAAGGATTCAGAATACAGATAGGACGAAAGACTGCAAAGCTTATGATGAATAAAAGCTCTTAGACAACAAATGGCAGAAAAGCAGTTACTCACCTGTAACAGGTGTTCTAGAGGGACAGCAGGAATCAGTCCTCACATATAGGCGATGTCAGCACCGAAGGAGCCCTCGCAGAAGCATCATCCCAGCTTTCAAAAAAAGCCTTTGTGAGATGCCACCACACATGCTTGGTCCCCTTCCTGCCTAAAAGTGTCATCTTACTCAGGCAGATAAAATAGAACCGATAAAAGAAGATTCCAAAATACAGCAACTCACAGGGAGGAGGGAGGGTTGTGAGGACTGATTCCTGCTGTTCCTGGAGAACACCTGTTACAGGGGAGTAGTTATGCTTTTTCCAGGAACAAGCAGGAAGTCAGTCCTCATATATGGAACTCCCTAGCTACAGGCTACCGGGAACCAGTAAAAAAAAAAAAAACACGGCCCAGCCATAAGCAGCCGCAAGTGAGTCTAAGGAAAGACTCTAAGGACCCCAGAGTCCAGGGAGAACCATCACTCCAGTAGCCTGAACACAGAAGGGTCAGAAGGTAGGAGTTGCCTAGACCCCAAATAGATTATGGACAGCTTGGATGAAGGCGCTGTCCCATTGGGACTCCCTCTCCAGGCAGTAATGAGCTGCAAAGGCGTGGACTGAGGACAAGGTGGCGGTCTAGCAGATGTCTGCCATAGGGACAGAGTGCAAGCTTGCAACAGAGGTCACCATGGCCTTGACATTATGTGCCGTGAACCAGAGCTTCAATGAGAGCCCAGTCTGAGCATGGGCAAAGGTGATGCAGTCTGCCATCCAGGTGGACAGGGTCTGCTTAGTAACAGCTTCCCCCAGGCGACTTGGGTCATATGATACAAAATGCTATGAGGCTTTGCAGTGGTCCTGGGTACGTTGCACTAGAAGGACTGGCCCTCTTACCATACGGAGTATGGAGAAATGCCACTGCCTTGTCGGCGTGGGAAGAAGGTGGGGAGCACCACCTCCTGATTGAGGTGGAACATGGATACCACCTTCGGAAGGAATTTAGAAGGAAGGCAAAGCACGACCCTGTTCTTGTAGAACCAGATGTAGGGTGGCTTGACCACCAAAGCCTGAAGCGTGCTGACTCTACATGCAGAGGTGAGTGGCACCAGAAAGATAACCTTGCATGAGAGGTAACGCAGATGGCAGGTAGCCAAAGGCTCAAACAGCTGCTTGGTGAGCTGTGTCAAGACCACATTGAGGTCCCATTCTGCCTGGGGCGGGCAGATGGGAGGCTTAGAGAGCAGAAGGTCCCGCAAGAACCGAGTAATGGAGGGGCTGAACAGGGAGGGGTTTACTCTCCATAGAATGATGATGTGCTGAGAGCGTATTCAGGTGCACCCTGACAGAGTTGGACTTATGTCCAGTTTGGGAGAGGTGAAGCAAGTACTGCAGCACTATGTGCACCTGGCAAGAGAACAGGTCAACCTGCTGCTCTGCACACCATGTTGAGAATCTATGCCACTTGAAGACATAGGTCCGCCTCGTGGAGCTCTTACGAGAGGCCAGGAGGACCTCCTCTACCTCCCTTGGGAGGTTGAGGGGTGTTAAGGCTACCCATTCAGCACCATGCTGTTAACAAGGCCCCCAGGTTGGGGTGGAGAAAGGAGCCCTCCTCTTGGGTGAGTAGCCTCGTGGCATTCCCCAGAGGGACTGGGAGCTCTGTCGAGAAGCAGAGCAAAAAGGGGAACCAAGACTGCCGGGGCCACAAGGATCAGAGAAGCCTTGAGCCGTAGGATCTTGAAGAGGGTCCGGGAGATTAATGGTGTGGGAGGGAAGTCACACAGGAGGCCCTCTGACAACGAGATGAGGAAGGCATCTTCTGCTAGCTGGGATGGGGAGGGCTTTTGAGCATTGGCCGGGTTGCCCCAGAGTCAGGAGAGCTGCTGTGCTACCCTGGAGTCTAGTCGCCATTCATGCAGCTGTAGGACCCTGCTCAGTCTGTCCGCTAGGGCACTGTCCTGACCCAGAAAGTATACCATCCTGAGGAGCATTCCCTGACTGCTTGCGTATGAGCAGAGGGCTACTGCTTCCTGGCAGAGGCGGTAAGGCCATGTGCCCCCCTGTTTGTTCAGGTAGAACATCACGACCTGGTTGTCTGTTTGGACCAACACCGACTGGTACTGCAGGCAGTGGTGAAAGGCCCCGATCGCCACAAAAATGGCCCTGAGCTCCAGCAGGTTGATCTGCTGCTGGCTCTCCGGCAGGGACCAATTGCCCTGCATGATGAGTTCCTCACAATGGGCACCTCAGCCCAGTAAGGAGGTGTACATGGTAAGAACTGGAAGGGAATGCCCTCTTGCAAGTGCTGTGTGGCCTGCCACCAGTTGAGTGACGCCACTAGTTTGTGGAACACTAAAGATTTTGTCCCGGAGTCTGCCTATGGCTTCTGTCTACTGGGAGAAGAGGCACCACTGGGTCACCCGCATATGAAGGTGGGCATTGGGAACCACATGGACTGTGGACGCCATGAGGCCCAGCAGGCAGAGCATGGACTGTGCTGACACTGTGTGGCAGTGTTGCACCTCGGTAGCTAGAGCCACGAGACGGCCTGCCCTGTTCAAGGAGAGAAAGGCTTTGGCCTAAAGAGTGTCCAGTCGAGCCACTATGAACTCCAAGCCATGTGTTGGAGTGAGTTGGGACATGGGGTGGTTTATCACAAACTCTAGATACTGTAGGACACTGATGATGTGGGTCGTGGCCTATTGCACTTTGGTGTTCGTGTCTTCCCTTATGAGCCAATTGTCCAGGTACAGGAAGATGAAGGCCCCTTAGAAGTGGAGGCAGGCAGCCACCACTGCCAGGAATTTGGTGAAGACTTTTGGTGCGGAGGCTAGACCAAAGGGTAGTACTCGCCCTCGACCATGAACCTTAGGTACTGCCTGTGCCTGGGATGAATGAGGATGTGGGTATAAGCATTCTTTAGGTCCAAGGAGCATAGCCAATCTCCCTGCTGGAGGTAGGGCAGCAATGTTCCAAGGGACAGCATCTTGAACTTCTCCTGCACCAAGAACTTGTTCAGGTTTTGCAAGTCCAGGATAAGCCTTAGGGCCCCTGTTCTTTTTGGGACCAGAAAGTATCGGGAGTAGAACTCCTTGCCCCTGAGGTGGTGAGGTATTGGCTCCACGGTTCTGCTCCTGAGGAGGCCTCTGAGTACCTGCAGTAGCAGGGCCTGGTGCAGAGGAGTCCGAGGGGGCTCTCCTAGGAAGAATGGGAGAGGCATCTGGTCCAGGTGAAGGAGATAGCCTTTCGTGAGTACCTGGAGTGCCCAGGAGTTGGTGGTGATGGCAGGCCACTGATGGGCAAAATGAATCAAATGCCCTCCAGTTGGCATCTGCTCCCCCAAGGTTGGAGAGGCTATGCTATGCTCAGGGAGTCAAAATCCTGTCCCCGGGTAGGTAGGAGTCGGGGTCTGGGGCTTGGAGCCCTTAGGCTTGAGAGGGCCTTGGCCTGCTCCCTTGCCCTGGTGACCCTGTTGTGGGGCATGGGAGACCTGGTATTGGGAGTAACCTCGGTAAGGCTGGCCTTTTTCTTAGGGGGGCCTCTTCCCTGATAGTTTCTTCTTAGGAAGGGTGGAGGTCTTTCTGGAGAGCCGAGTCCTCGTGTGGAACTCTGTCTCGATCTCCGTTGCCTTTTCCTGCATTGGTTTACTGATTAGGTTATCACCGAGACAGGGGACATCAAGGAGCTTCTCCTGGACCCACTGCTCGAGGTCCAATGCCAGGCTTGGAGCCAGGTAGGAGCCAGGCTTGGCATCGAGCACCAATGCCCGCAGCAGCCACCCTTGCATTTCACTCCAAACCACTGTAGGCAGCCCGGGACATGTACTTCAAGCACTCCCTGCACACTTCATGAGGGTTTGGAACTACTGGAGGTGATCCCCTCAGAGGCCCACTGAGGAACCCATGAGTTCTTTTGCCAGGTCCCAGAGATACATGCCGCTATACAGCTGGTAGGCTTAGATTTGGCAACCTAACATCGAGCCCTGGTAGCATTTGCGGCCAAGAGCATGAGACTCCCTACCTGGGAGCATGGAGGAGTGAGTCTTTGGGCTCTTTTGCTGGTGCATGGTAGACTCCACCACCATGGAGATGCATGGGAGCTGTGACTTCCAGAAGCCAGGGCTCCACTGGACCCAGTAGATGGTGTTGAGGCATTGGCTAACTATGGGTACTGATGCTAGTGTCTCCACATTTGGAGGAGGAGGCGCCCGAGGGTGGTAGGTTCAAGTACAGTCAGGGCTTCCTTGGGTGGGGCCTCATATTGGAGGATTTAGAGCTCCTCCGTGCAAGGGTCCTCCTCTGACTCTGTGGTGAGAGACAAGACTTTTGCCATGTCTCGGACAAACTCTAGGAACGATGTGTCCTCGGGCAGGGACAGACGCTGTGATGTTGGGGAGATTGGTCCAATGGGAGGTTGCGGTGCTTCTGCATCTCCAGGGATGCCTCATCCTTTGACTCCGTCAGAGTAGTCAATTGAGGATTCGACAACTGACGGCGCCTGGAGTGCAGGACCCAGGTCAGGGCCCCGGTGACCCACGGTGGCTGCTTGGCCGGAGCCACAAGCTCATGCAGGGAGGATCTCGCTCCCAAGGAATGGGACCAAGATAGAGACCCTAGCTGAGGATCAGCTTGGCAGCCTGGGGAGTTCTCAAGAGTGAGGCTCCCGTGGTCTTGGCAGACGCACGCACCAGCGGGAACAGGCAGTGCTCCAGTGTAGTCATCCTGGCTTCCCACTCAGGAGTTGCAGCCTTCGATGCGGACACCGGGGTTGCCGGGTCCGGTGTCGGTGAGGAGAGGGAGTCCTCAATGAGAAAGGCCTTGGGAGTCTGGGACCTGTCGCCGGAGGCCTCCACGTCTGTTTGGGGAACCTACGCTGGCTGCTCACGCTCAGATTCCTAGGGTTCTCTCTGTGGGCTGTGGGACCTGGCACGGGACTTGCCCGGCATGTCAGAGTCCAAGGATGAGGTCCTCGAGGATTTTTCCTTCTTTTTGCATTACCGTCCATGGGAACTCTTGTCAGAGTGTCCCCGGACCCGATCGGGTACCACGGGGGCTTTACGCAACTACGAGGACCCATGCAGGGCCTTGGAGTGTGAGGCTACTAGGGATACCAGGGCAGAGTCTGACCTGTGGAAAATGTCATCTTGCTTCTGCTAACGATGCTGGATGGCCTTCGCGGACATCTTTTTGCACAAGGCGCAAACCTCCGGGTCATGGTCAGCCTCTAGACACCAGAGGCAGCAATCATGTGTATCAGTGAGAGACCTGTTCTTTTGCACACCGGTCACACTTTTTGAACCCGCTGACCATTGGGGGAAAAAGTACCCTGGCAAGGTCGAAGACCGTTGGCACAGCCAGTGGATAGAAAAAGGTGTGAACTGCACTGGGGGAAAAAAATCTTAGAATGGATCTGGTGCTCGAAGCCGGGGCAAGTGAACTCGGAGGCAAGAAAGGGATCGGTGCAACTTTTTCTGGGGAATTAAGATGGACATCTGTTGTGCTCCATGGAAAAAAGGAGACTGAGTAAGATGGCACCTTTGGGCAAGAACGGGACCACGCATGCATGGTGGCATCTCCCCTAGGCTTTCTTTGAAAGCTAGGGAGATGTTTCCGCAAGTGCTCCATCAGCATTACCCATAGGTGAGGACTGACTTCCTGCTTGTTCCTGGAGAAACTATTTTACTCTTTTCAGCATATTTATTGGAATACATGACATTTTGCAGTATTAAATTAATATATTCTGTAGTTTTTAATTGTTTAAAATTATAAGCGAAATAACTGAAATATGTATTGTTCTAGAACTTAAATGTATCAAATGCCCTCTTCAGCTGTAAAACATCTCCTTTTCCCAGCCTCCACCACATCTGGAAGGATTTATATAATATTTATGTATTTATTTAAAAATATTTATATTCTGTCTATCACAGTTAGTTCTAGGTGGATAACAGTCAACATAAGCAATAATTTACTCTGTCTATCAAATTGCAGATTATGAGAACCTGAGATGATTTCCAGAGTTCGCCCTTGTTCATTTTTCACAACTCCCGCACTGCACCTGCAGAAGGTTTTCCAGAACAGGGCTCTTTTCCCTAGATACTGGAATTTAATTATACCAGTCACATATATCAATGGACCCTAAAAGGTTCTTTTTATCCTCAGAAGCAACAAATAAAACAAGGGGAAATTAGATGTCACCAACTTTTGTCACAGGAATTCATTGGTCAAGAGCAGTGGAATTACATTACACTTTGAAAATGAAAAGCTATCACAGTTACAACAATAAATAATCTCCAAAGAAAACTGGGCAATATGTTTGGAGAAATAGAAAGCTAGTGATGTATTGGTGTAGACCAGGATGTGGAAATGTAAACTGATCACTCTTTGTGATCAGGCAGGGCCAGCCCATCCATTGTGTGAAAATGTTGTTCACACAGGCATACAGGACCCTGTGCTTCAGGGGGCCCCGCGCTAACATCCCACACATGCTAGTCAGCTCCTGGCAGGGCCAGCTTCAGAGAGAGCCGAGCAGGCCCTGGCTCACCTCTGAATTGAAGAGGGCCATTTTTATTCACTCCGGTAGCTGTGTTCTAATGTAGGCTGCTAACATGCTGGAGGTTAAATGGCATTTCCTGTTTCCTGGCACTCAGCACACCAGCGGCCTATACTAGAACACAGCTGCTGAAGTGAAGAAAAACAGTGCTTTTCACTTCAGTGGCTGTACAGAGGTGAGCCAGGGACTGGAAATAGCTGATGGGGGGCTTGGACTGGAAATGGGCTGATGGGGGGGGGGGGCTAGGATAGGACTGGAAATGGGCTGATGGGGGGCTAGGACTGGAAATGGCTGATGAGGAGGGGGTTGCAGAATTGGACTAGAATGGAGCTAATGCTTGGTGGGGCTGGAACTAGAAGGGAATGGGGCTGGGGGATCGAGGATGGAGAGGGGAAAAGATATTTTGTGTGGAAGGGAAGAAATATTTACAATTGGCCAGGTATTGGGAGAGTAAGTGGGGATGGAAGGGTGAAATGTGAGTGGATGAAAAAGTAATAAAGAAAGAAATGGAGGAAAGACCAAAGGGGAGATCAGTATGTTACAGCAGATATAGAGAGAGAATGGGAAAAAAACTAGAAGAGAGAAAGACAAATGGACAGCACACAATGGAGAGTTAGTAGAAGTCATGAAGAAACCAGAAGAAAGTGACTGGAGCAATTGCAACTGAAAAATAAAATGCACAAACAACAAAAGGTAGAAAAATACTTTTTTATTTTGAATTTATTAACTGGAATGTGTCAGCTCTGGGAAATATGCATCACAATCCGTTATCTAGGCATCACGCTCGATCAGCACTTGAATATGACAACACATGTGAAAAACGTCACAAAGGCAATATATCATAAGATCAGAACGCTGCGTCACCTATGCCCCCTACTGGATTTCACCGACTACCGGACAACCTTCCAGGCATTAGTACTCCCACATCTGGATTTCGCTAACATCATCCTCCACGGACTCTCACAATCAACCTTAAATCCGCTCCGCCTAGCTATGAACGCAGCTGCAAGAGTCCTGTCTGGATCGTCAAGATCTGACCACATAACGCCAATCATGAAAGAACTGCATTGGCTACCACTACATGCCAGACTCCAATACAAGTCAATAGTCCTTACATTCAAAGCCCTAAATAACCACCCCCCTACGCCTATCAGCAAGCTAATCCACAGTACGCCGGGAGATAGAAACAGGAGACCTACAACAATGAACACCTTAGTAGTCCCCAAGATGACGACAAAATGCACAAAGACAACCTCCAACAGGGCCTTCACCATATTCGCTCCTCTAAACTGGAATGCCCTCCCCCATGAAATCCGAGGCATCAAAAGTCTAGCCCCATTCAGAAAAGCCTTGAAACATCACCTGTTCACAAAATTCTACCCGGAAACCATCCGAGGTATACACTCAACTGGCAACCTACCTGCATGCCCCGGCCGCCCTAACACCCTAAAACAAAAAGAAAATGGTTAACCTACACATAAGCCCCTCCGCTAAACCATCACACGTGTACTATCCATCCACAAATGCACATGTAACAACTTGATGAGTTAGTGAAGTGTATATAGTATAAAGTTAGCCTGTACATAGTTTTCCCGGTTTATCCCATGTTTAATTTCCTGTTTCACTGTAAGCTCAATGTTGCCTGTATGCATTGTAGTATGTTTCTGTTCGATGTACACCGCACTGATTATAATAGCGCGGTATAGAAGAAATGTTAAATAAATAAATAAATAAAATAAATCACTAATATCTTTGAGTTTTGTTTAGTACAAGAGGAAATTAATTTATATTTTTATTTCTCTAGTGTTGTTGTACATTCCAAGTTTGGCTTTTGGGGTTCTCAGTTTAATTATTGTCTTCCTATTTCTAAATTGTGATCCCTTGTTCTTTGTTTGGTGATGGTCTATGTTTGCATGTGTAACCGAGCCAAGGTATTCTGTTTATGTAGTTTCTATTTGACAGTGCCACTTGTTCTCTTACCCTAGTAGGAAATGTATTGGTATTCTCTGAGATGTATTGGTTTAATAGTTGCAGTGTTGCCTTTTGATAGGTAGGGTTTGGTGCTTTGAGAGTCCTGGTAGTGCCGTTATGATATGGCAGGTTTGTTATGGATTCTAAATGGGCAGTATTTATAGTACTTCGATATGTGCCTGGCGGTTGGCACTGGAGTATAGTAATGTAGAAATCTGGTAGTCTTTCTTTATCCAGACACTCCTTAAGATGCATGTTTACTAAAAGTTAGTGCATGTTAACATTATGCAAATGAGTCTCCTCATATGGCCCCGCATCCCCCTAGGGCTACCCCTGTGATCAAAAAGGAATTTTTATTTCCCTGTGCTGCAGACTAGAATACAGCAGCACCCCAGGATTTCTGCCTTTCCCCGAATAAGTAACTATTAGATAATTAGAGAATGTTTTTTGAACTTAAACTTCTGTCCTTTTTTCATTCAAATCTATCTAATTCAGGCCTAGTTAAAACCAGTCTGCTGTAGTTGCTGAGGGAATTGGCTTTTGGAATGGAACCACTAAAGAATTTATTCACACCCCTATTATTTTCAGCCTCCCTTTCGTGAAGGACAGAAGGTATTTTGCATTTCCTACACAGCAATTTATCTTTTATATATTTATTTGATCTATAATTTACTTAGCAATTATTCATGTTCAAGATGACTGGCCTACAGATTCATATTCATACTGTAGTTAAAGTCAGATGCAAAACACAAAGACAGCATCCTTCCCATCTCATAAACCTCTTTATCTGCCAAATAACCTCATTAAATAAAAAAGGTAATTCCAGAACTGAGATTTCTTTCCAAATGTTAATGCCTCCAAGAGCATGTTCCATAATTGCCCATTTCTACCCTGACTTATTCAGCTATAAAACCTAAATTCACAATTCAGTTCAACCCTATTGATCACAATGCATGCCTGATGTAACCCAGTGGTTTAAAAAGAAAAATAAAATACAACAGGTTTTGGCCGGGCTGCATTGATAGCAGCTGCTGTGGTCTGCATCAGGTAGTGCTGGAGGCTCTGGAGAGAGGTGGATGACCAGCAGCGGAGTTTGCCTTTTTTTTTTTGTGATCCAAGGAGTGGCGAATGTCAGCCTAGGCAGGCGCAGCATGTTTTGGGACACAGCTGTATTAAAGGTAACATTCTCTTTAAGGGGGCGGAGCTTCAGGCAGTAGGCCATGCTGCCAGAATATGCTCTATGTGAGGCTTTGGAGTGGCTGACATCAGTGGTGGTAATGGGAGAGCGTCGGATAGCTGAGTAGGAATAGCAAGCCAGGTGCTGGGAGCACATTCAGGTGACAGCATATTTTTTAAAATATGTAATTTTGTGTCTAGCATGAGCCCAGAAGTGAGATTTGTTCTATGCACATGTGCTGAGCTGTCATATGCTAAGATCGCTGCAGGCATGAGGCCGGGCAGAACAAACATAGTGGGAGAGTAGAACCTGTTACTAGCAGCCTAGGAAAGGCAAGAAGGGGGTAGTATGCTGACACAGTCAATGTTTAAGAATTAACAGGAGACATACATGTATTTTAAAGATGGGAAAATGTATGGCAATACCTGAAGATGGCCAACAGGGGAAACTTGTCTATGGTGGGTGCTGCTCATGCTATACTGGAATATCTCTAGAACTATTTTAGGGTGGAACACCACCAAAAGCATGCCTCTGGAGCACGGCTGGTGTAAGTATTGGAGGCATCCTAGAGGAGGCTCTCTATCCTGCCACCACTGCTTCTCCTTTCCAGGGCCTGCAGCGATGACAATGGCTACAACCCACGGCACAATGCTTACCTTAAGGCACGACACTGCGCTGTCGTTTCATTCATTAGTTGCCACTTCCACCCTAGAAGTCTGTTGGAGGGGGGGGGGGGGGGCGCGGAAGTGACCGTGAAGTGCAGTGTCGAGCCCTAAGTTCTGTTTGTATGCATGGTACGCGAGGGCCTGAAAGAACATTTTGAAAAAGGAAAAAGAAATATAATTCGTTTTGTGTAAGAGTGTATGTACATTTAAACTTTTATGTGATGTTTTTGCTGACTAAACATAAGTCTAGGCCTCTGGGGAGTGATCTAAGCCTTACAATTACCCCTCTATAGATGTTTCTATAGTTGTGTACTGAAATGTACTTCAGGCTGACACACTCAGCAGGATGGAACTTCAGAAATTCACTAAACACATTCAAATCATCTTCTTCCCAAATAAGGAGAAAGAAAAGATGAAGAAAAAAACATGGAGCTATGCCATGAGAACCAATAAGATGTTACATGGAATTATATCTTCGAAGAAAAGATATAGCTATGCAAATAAGGATTATTTGCACAAAGAAGTTGTAATTATTATGCATAAAAAGTAAGCAGTATTAGTTAAAGCTAATTAAAATTTAACTCTAACACACTTAAATTCTGAATACTGAAATCTAGATAAAACTGTCATTTAAATGATCACAGCTATTGCACATTTAGAAGTGTTGTACAATACAAAACAGTTCTTTACTAAAGGTAGATGGTGACATTTTACTTACCTGATAATTTCCATTCCTGCTAGACAAATCCAGACAAGTGGGTTATGCCCCCCTGCCTGCAAATGTTAGACAGAAAACTAGAAAGTTCCAGTGACATCATCACTGACATTAAGACTGGTGCAGCTAGGGGCACCCTTTAATGTTTAATGTCCAAACTCCCTAACAGACAACATAGAAATGGAAACAACCTGCACATCAACCGAATCTATCAGCTCCCAAGGAAACGAACTTCCCCAGAAAAATTAAAGTCCAACTGGCCTGACGAAAAAGAACAAAGAACAAGCCTATCTCAGAAAGGAAAAACACATACACACACGATGAGAGATCTACAAGGACTACTGAAAACAGAGAAGCAGAAATTTCCCAAGGGTGGGTCCTGGACTGGTCTAGCAGGGTTACAGGAAATGATCAGGTAAGTAACATTTCACCTTCCAGTTTATACTGCTAGACAGTACAGACAAGTGTGAAGTACCAAAGCTACAACTCCTTTGGGCAGGAGGATGAAACGGCTGCTCTGAGAACCTGCATCCCAAACATGGAGTCCGCTATGGCCTGGACATCTAACCGATAATGCTTAGCAAAGATGTTCAGGGAGGACTAAGCAGGGATAGACTTTTCTATGTATATATACAGTGCTGCATACTCCTTGTAGCACCATATAAGTTATTAATAGTAGTAGTAGTAGTAGTAGTAGTAGTAGTAGTCCTAGAAAGCGTAGTTACTCACCTGTAACAGCAGGAATCAGTCCTCATATATGGGT
This sequence comes from Ichthyophis bannanicus, assembly GCA_033557465.1. Lineage (NCBI taxonomy): Eukaryota > Metazoa > Chordata > Amphibia > Gymnophiona > Ichthyophiidae > Ichthyophis > Ichthyophis bannanicus. The sequence goes on along the minus strand of CM066035.1, from coordinate 405,611,671 downwards.
GATGTCGGCGCCAATGGAGCCCTCGTGCGGAGCAAATCCCCCCAGCTTTCAGAGAAAACCTTTGGGAATTGCATCATGCATGCGCGGTCCCCTTCCCGCCCAAGGGTGCCATCTTGCTCAGTCAAATGACATAGCTAAAAGACGGCAAAAAATTACAAAACAATAATAGGACTGCAACTCCAAGGGGAGGAGGGAGGGTCATGAGGACTGATCCCTGCTGTCCCCAGAGAACACCTGTTACAGGTGAGTAACTACACTTTCTCTGGGAACAAGCAGGAAGTCAGTCCTCACATATGGGACTCCCCAGCAATAGGCTACCGAAAACCCACAGTTGAAAAATAGACTCCCTCTACAAGAGCCGCAAACAGTCACAACAGGAATCTAACTGAGAGAGTAGCACTCCGGTAGCCTGACACAGAAGGGTCAGAGGGCAGGAGTTGCCTAGACCTCGAAAAGGTTAAGGAGTACAGCCTGGCCAAAAGCACTGTCCCGCCAGGACTCCTTATCCAGGCAAATGGGTTGCAAAAGTCTGACCCGAAGATCAGGTGCCAGCGGAACAGAGCAGAAATGAGCCACTGATGCTGCCATGGCCCTGACCCGATGGGCCGTGACACGACCCCCCTAGCGGAAGCTCGGCTGCCCTGTATGCCCAGGTGATACAGGCTGCCACCCAGGTGGACAGCATATGCTTGGAAACAGCCATCTCCAGCTTACTGGGGTTGTAGGATACGAAGAGCTGAGAAGCCCTTCTATGGCCCTGCATACGCTAAATATAGAAGGCCAATGCCCTCTTACAGTCCACGGTATGCAGTACTGTCTCTGCCCAACTGGCATGCGGCCTGGGAAAAAAGGTGGGCAACACCACCTCCTGGTTGAGGTGCAATGAGGAGACCACTTTCGGAAGGAACTTGGGGTGCATGTGAAGCACCACCCCTTTCCTATAGAAACTTGTGTAAGGCCTGTCTGACACAAGGGCCTGAAGCTCACTCACCCGCCGAGCCGACATGAGCGCCACCAAGAAAACTACCTTCCAAGAAAGGTAGCCTAGAAGGCAGGTTGCCATCGGCTCAAAGGGTGGCTGAGTAAGCTGCCCCAAAACCACAGTCAAATCCCACTCGGTCACCGGAGGGCGAACCGGAGGCTTCAGCAAAAGCAGGCCTCTCAACAACCGAGAGACCAAGGGATGGGCGGAGAGAGGTTGCCCCTCCACCGGAAAGTGGTTTACTGCAAGGGCACTGAGGTGAACTCTGACAGAGTTGGACTTAAGGCCCAAATCCGAAAGGTGGAGAAGGTACTGTAAAACCACTGCAACCTGGCAGGAGAAAGGATCTACACCCTGCTCCTCGCACAAAGTCACAAACCTACACCACTTCAAGGCATAGGTCTGTCTAGTCGACGGCATCCTCGAGGCCAGCAAGACCTCTTCAACATTTTTTAGAAGGAGGAGTGGTGCAAGTATTACCCTTTCAGCAGCCATGCCATTAGGATGAGGGAGAGGAGATTGGGGTGCAGTAGAGTGCCCCCTCCTGAGACAGGAGGTTTGGAGAGGACCCTAGGGGAATAGGGGCCTCCACCGCTAGCTGAAGTAGAAGCGGAAACCAGGGTTGCCTCTGCCACCTTGGGGCTACCAGGATGACCGAGGCTTTGTTCTGGAGGATCTTGAATAGAGTCTTGGCCACCAGAGGCGTCAGAGGAAACGCACACAGGAGGCCTACAGACCATGATATCAGAAATGCATTGGCAGCAGCCCAGAGCGGGTGCAGCTGCCTGGATCAGAACCGAGGCAACTGGTGATTGACCGGACTCACAAACAAGTCCATTACTGGCCATCCCCAGGCCTGAAAAAGCCAATGGACTACTTCCCTATCCAGCTGCCACTCCTGGAGCTGGAGAAACCTGCTTAGCCGTTGTCCTGGCCCGGCCCGGCAGGTAAACTGCCCACAGATGAATGCCATGCCGGGCTGCAAAGGAGCACAGATCCAGGGTTTCCTGACAGAGTAGGCGGGACCCCATGCCGCCCTGCTTGTTCACATAGAACATGGCCACTTGGTTGTCTGTCTGTACCAGCACAGATTCGTGAGCCAGGGTCCGCCAGAAGACTCCTAGAGCTAGGTGAATGGCACGGAGCTCCAAGAAATTGATTTGTTGTGTTCTCTCGTTTGGGGACCACACTCCTTGAGTACAAAGCCCCTGGCAATGGACTTCCCAGCCCAGCAGAGATGCATCTGTGGTCAGGATCCTCGTGTGTCGAGGAATCTGGAAAGGCATTTCCACCTCCAAGTGACTGTCTCTGAGGCAGCCTGTGGCTTGTGTCCACTGGTCTCTGAGGCATCACTGAGCAGTTCACATATGGAGGCAGGCATCTGGTGTCACATGAACTGTGGATGCCATGTGCCCGAGAAGGGGCAGAAACTGTCTTGCTGACACTATGGATCTGCGACTCACCTGACGTGCCAGAGCAAGAAGCCTTTTTGCCCTGTCTGCCGGCAGGTAGGCCCTTGCTCGAAGGGTATCGAGTCTGGCCCCAATGAACTCTAGTTGTTGAGTGGGAACAAGGCTGGACTTGGGGTAATTGATTATAAACCCCAGATGCTGGATCACCTGGATGGTGCGAGATGTGGCCTGATGGACCTCTCTAGCTGAAGTGCCTCTGATGAACCAGTCGTCTAAGGTAGGGGAAGACAAAGACCCCTTGAAGTCTGAGAAAGGCGGCCACCACTGCCAGGCACTTTGTGAATACCCTGGCTGCGGAGGCCAGGCCAAAGGGGAGTACCCTGTACTGGTAGTGAGTGCCTCCCACCACAAAGCGTAGATATTGCCAGTGGTCTGGGTATATTAGGATGTGTGTATACGCATCCTTTAGATCTAAGGAGCATAGCCAGTCTCCCTGGCGGAGGTAAGGCAGCAATATTCCAAGGGAGAGCATCTTGCACTTCTCTCTCACCAGGAATTTGTTTAAGTTGCATAGGTCAAGGATGGGCCTGAGGCCTCCTGTTCTCTTTGGTACCAGAAAGTACCTGGAGTAGAAGCCCTTGCCCTGCAGGTGGTGGGGCACCGGTTCTACCACCTGATCCTCGAGAAGACCCGCCAATTCCTTCAGAAGAAGGTCCCGGTGAAGGGGAGACCTGAGGGGCTCTCCTGGGAAATAAGGAGGGGGGCACCTGGGCCAGATGAAGGAGATAGCCCTGATGGACTATCTGCATGACCCAGGCATCGGTGGTAATGGCTGTCCATCTGTGGGCATAGAGGGCAAGCCTTCCTCCTGTGCACTGCCTGTCCCCTGGGGGGAGAGGGGCCATGCTGTGAGAGTCAAAAGCCACTACCAGGCTGGGCCGGAGCCGGGGCTGGAGCTGGTGCCTGGGGTTTCGGGGCTTTCTGCTTACACGGGCCATGCCCCTGTCCCTTGGCCTGCTGCCCCTGTTATGGAGCCGGGGAGGCCTGAAAATAGGGGTAGCTTCGGTAAGCAGCACCCTTCCTTGGGTAAAAGGGCTTCTTACCTGAGCCCTTCTTGTGAGAAGGGGCAGAGGTCTTCTTTGAGAGCCATGTCCTCGTCATGTACTCGGACTATTTCCGCAGCCTTGTCGGTCATGGGCTTGCCAAAGAAGTTCTCCCCTTGGCATGGGACATTGACTAACTTGTCCTGAACCCATTGCTCGAGGTCTGACGACTGTAGCCATGCTTGGCGGCATGCACCGATGCCCGCCGCAGCTAACCGGGCCGCCGACTCGAACCCGTCATAGGCCGCTCGAGTCATGAACTTCGAGCACTCACAGATGCCGGTGAATAGGCTCTTGAAGCGCTGCAAAGGCCCCTCGGAGAGACCAGCTGAGAACCCGGCGAGTTCCTTCGCCAGGTCTCTCAGGTACATGCCCATGTACAGCTGGGTAGGCCTGGATTTGACAGATCAGCATTGAACCCTGGAAGCACGTTTTGCCGAGGGCATCCAAGTTGCGGACCTCCCTGCCAGGAGGCACCGAGGAGTGTGTCTTCTGGCTCTTCAGCCTGCGCATGGCCGATTCCACAACCATGGAGTTGTGTGGCAATTGTGACTTTTGAAAACCAGGGCTCCGGCGGACTCGATACATCGAGTCGATCCGTTTGTTGATCATCGGCACCGAAATCAGTGTCTCCCACATGCGGAGCATCAGTCGTTCCAGGATCGGAGGCATGGGTACAGTAAGGGCCTCCCAAGGGGGGGCCTCATTGCAGGATCTCGAGCTCGTCGGCTCGAGGATCCTCCTCGGACTCCATGGGGAACGCCAATGCCTTGGACATATCCCGCACGAAGTCCAAGAACCTCATGTCATCTGGAGGGGACCTTCTCTGAGGTTCGGACACTGGGGAATCAGATGGGATGTCCCTGTGCCGACAGGTGTCCGGGGATGACGACTCCTCCGTTTCCCATCCCAATGCCTCCGAGGAGGAATCGATGGGCTCCGGCATCAACTGCCCCAATGCCGGGAGGACCAGCGGCAGCGACCTCGGTCCTGAAAGGGAGGCTGAGAGGGACCTCGGCCGAGGATCGACTTGGGCCCGCATGGCCTCGAGGATCGGCTCGGCCTCCGAGGCGACTTAGACATCGGTGGCCCGGTGGTCGGGGTGGAAGAACTGGTCAAACCGCAAATCAGCACCCGTTGCTGCTCCATGAAGGCAGACATACTGCGCTCCAAGGCCACCATTCTGAACTCGAGTCCAGAAGGCTCTGCAGCTACCGGGTTGGGTCCCGATGCCGGTTCCCCTGGAGGGGAGTCCTCGATGAGGACAGTTGTTACCTGCCTCGGCTGCTCCATCTCCTGGCGAGGAAGCTTCGCTGGACGCTCCATCTCTGAGGATCCGGGCCGGCGCGCAGGGCTCCGCAACCGGTCCTGGGAGGGACCAGGCCATTCGGAGCCATCCAACGACGCCACCTTCCGAGGATTTCTTCTTCCTTCGATGTTCCCGTGAGGGAGACCCCCTCTCCGAGGAACCCTACAATGCTCGGGCTCGGAATGCTCCCCCCGAGACATAGAGGCCTCAGACAAGGTCCGGGCTTGCGAAGATACTGACTCAGGAAGAATCCTATCATGCTGCTGCTGGCAGCTTCTCAGGGCCTTAGAGGACATCTTCCTACACGGGTCACAGACCGTCGGGTTATGGTCGAGCCCAAGGCACCGGAGACAGCAGTCATGCGTATTGATGAGGGACATTAGTTTTGCACACCGATCACATTTCTTAAACCCGCTGGCAGCCATCGGGAGTAAAAGGGCCCCTGCGAGGTCAAAGGCCTGGGCTGTCAGTGAAAAAGAAAAAGGGCGTGAACACTAGTCACAAAGGACAAAAACCGAAAAATCAAGCCGGACTCGATACTGGTGTACCGAGTCGAGGGCAGGAAGAGGAACTGGTGTCAATCCAGTAAAGGAAAGAATTTTTAAACTTTTTCCACAGGGACACTAGGAAAATGTCCGGAGGGCTCCGTGGAAAAAAGGAGACTGAGCAAGATGGCACCCTTGGGCGGGAAGGGGACCGCGCATGCGTGATGCAATTCCCAAAGACTTTCTCTGAAAGCTGGGGATTTGCTCTGCACGAGGACTCCGTCGGCGCCGACATCACCCATATGTGAGGACTGACTTCCTGCTTGTTCCCGGAGAAACATAGTACCATGACAGCAGAAAAAGACCATATGGCCTATCTAGTCTGCCCTTCCATATTAACTACAATAGTCCCCTTTTTACCTTTAGAGATCCTCTGTGTTTGTCCCATGCTTTTTAAATTCAGATACTGTCCTCGTGTCCACCATCTTCACTGGAAGACTATTCCATGCATCTCCAACTCTTTCTGTAAAGAAATATCTCCTTTCACTCTCATCCTATGTCCCCTCGTAGCAGAACTTGCCTTCAATTGAAAGAGTCCCTCCTGTGCATTCAGGGCCGGCCCGTCCATTGAGCAAGAATGTTTTTTGCACAGGGCCCCGCGTTTCAGGGGGCCCCGCGCAAAGAACATTCTGCTTTTTTTTTTATTACATTTAAAAACAAAAACCTGGCTCTAGCTGCTGCCGCTGCCGCGTCCGTCGCAGCAGCGGCAGAATGGCGTGTCCCGCGGGGCCCCTTCTCCTCTTCGAGCCCTCTGCAAGGGCTTTCAGATTCGCGAAGGGAGAGTTGTGCTCCCTCGCGTCTCTGTAAAGCCCGCAGGGGCTAATGGGAAATTTCCCATCAGCCCCTTTAGACGCGAGGGGCTGATGGGAAATTTCCCATTAGCCCCTGCGGGCTTTACAGAGACGCGAGGGAGCACTCTCCCTTCGCGAATCTGAAAGCCCTTGCAGAGGGCTCGACGTGGAGAGGGGGCCCCGCGGGACACGCCATTCTGCCGCTGCTGCGACGGACGCGGCAGCAGCTAGAGCCAGGTTTTTGTTTTTAAATTTGCCGGAAGGGAAGGAAGAGGGGGGGAGGGGGGGGGGGCTGATGGAGGCTGTCTGGAAATGGGGTGATGGGGGGTTAGGACTGGAAATGTGCAAGGGGGGGGGGTTAGTAATGGAAATGTGCAAGGGGGGGTAGGACTGGAAATGTGCAAGGGGGGGGGGTTAGGACTGGAAATGGGCTGGGGCTGATGGAGGCTGACTGGAAATGGGCTGGGGAGGGGTTAGGACTGGAAATGGGCGGGGGGGGGGGTTAAGACTGCTAATGGGCTGGGGCTGATGGAGGCTGACTGGACATGGGCGGGGGAGGTTAAGACTGGTAATGGGCTGGGGGGGTTAAGACTGGTAATGGGCTGGGGGTTGATGGAGGCTGACTGGAAATGGGGTGATGGGGGGTTAGGACTGGAAATGGGCTGGGGGGGGTTAAGACTGGTAATGGGCTGTGGGCTGATGGGGGCTGTCTGGAAATAGGGTGATGGGGGATAGGATTGCTAATGGGCTATGGGGGGGGTTAGGACTGCTAATGGGCTATGGGGGCGCTAGGACAGGAAAAGGACTGATGGGGAGGGGTTAGGACTTGAGGTGGGCTGATGTGGTTAGGACTAGTAATGGGCTGTGGGCTGATGGGGGGGGGGTTAGGACTGGCAATGGGCTATGGGGGGCTGACTGGAAATGGGCTGATGGGGTTAAGACTGGAAGTGGGCTGATGGGGGGTTAGGACTGGTAATGGGTTATAGGGGGGGGCTTAAACTGAAAATGGGTTGATGGGGGGCTAGGACTGGTAATGGGGTGGGGGATTGCTATGACTGGAAATGGACTGAGTGGACGGGGAGGCTTGAACTGCAAATAGCTGATGGGGAGGGAGCTTGGAATGGAAATGGGCTGTGAGGGAAGGGAGCTAGAACTGAAAATGGGCTGATGGAGCAGCTAGGATAGGACTGGAAATGGGCTGTTGGGGGGAGCTAAGATTGGAACTGGGCTGTGGTGGGGGCTTGAATTGAAATGGACTCATGGAGGGGCTAGCACTGGAAGTAGGCTCATGGGGGGGCTTGGACTGGAATTGGGCTGAGTGGAGGGGAGCTAGGATTTGACATGGGCTGATGGTGGGGCTAGGAAATGACTAGAAATGGGCTGATGGGGGGCTAGGATTGGAAATGAGCTGATGAAGGGACTCAGACTGAAAATGGATGGGGGAGCTAGGACTGGAAATGGGTTGATGGGGGGCTAGGACTGGAAATGGGCTGATGCAGGGACTAGAAGGGAATGGATGCTGGGTGAGACTGGAACTAGAAGGGAGCTGATGTTGGGGGAGGATTAGAATGGGATGGGGCTGGGAGAGTAAAATGGAGAGGGGAAAAATATTTTGTGTGGGAGGGATGAAAAATCTACAATTGGCCGGGTATTGGGAGAGTAAGTTGGGATTGAGGATGGAGGGGTAAAATTTGTGTGGATGAAATAAGAATGAGGAAAGAGCAAAAGGATAAAGATTAGTATGTTAAAGCAGATGTAGAGAGAGAGGATGGAAAGAAAACTAGAAGAGAGAAGAAAGGACAAATGGACAGCAGACGATGGAGAGTTAGCAGAAAACATGAAGAAACCAGAAGAAAGTGGCTGGAGCAATTGCAACTGAAAAAAAATGCACAAAAGGTAGAAATATATCTCTTTATTTTGAATTTATTAACTGGAATATGAAAGTTCTGGGAAATGTGCATCATTAACGTCTGCGCTTTGTTTGGTACAAGAGGAAATTGATTTATAGTTTTATTTCTACAGTGTTGTTGTACATTCCAAGTTTGGCTTTTGTGGTTCCCAGTTTAAATTATTGCCTTCCTGTTTCCAAATTGCGATTCCTTGTTTGGTGATGGTCTATGTTCTGCATGTGTAACTGAGCTGAGGTATTCTGTTTATGTAATTCCTATTTGACATTGCCACTTGTTCTCTTTCCCCAGTATTCTCTGAAATGTACTGGTTTAATATTTGCAGTGTTTCCTTTTGATAGGTAGGGACTGGTGCTTTGTGAGTCCTGGTAATGCTGTCAGGATACAGCGGGTTTGCTATGGGTTCTAAATGGGCAGCGTTTGTAGTAGTTCCTAATGTGCCTGGCGGTTGGCACTGGATTATAGTAATGTAGAAATCTTTTAGTCTTTCTTTATCCATACACTCATTAAGAGACATGTTTACTAAAAGTTAGTGTATGGTAACATTATGCAAATATTTATGCAAATAAGGCCACTTATGCAAATGAGGCCCCGCACCGAGTCTCCGCACATGGCCCCGCACCCCCCTTGGGCCGCCCCTGTGTGCATTTATGCCACAGAGGTATTTAAACATCTCTATCATATTGCCCCTATCCCTTCTTTCCTCTAAAGTATACATATTAAGATCTTTAAGTCTGTCCTCATATGCTTCATAACGAAGACCACTAACCATCTTAGTAGCCACTCTTTGTACTGACTCCAACCTGCCTATATCCTTCTGAAAGTGCGGTCTCTAGAATTGTACAAAATACTTCAAATGAGGTCGCACCAGAGACTTAATACAGAGACATTATCACCTTTATTCTGCAGGCCATTTCTCTTTCTATACACCCAAGCATCCTTTTGGCTTTTGCAGTCACCATTTCTAACTGTTTAGCTACTTTAAGATCGTCAGACACAATTGCACCTAGGTCCTTTTCTTCTTTTGTGGACAGAAGTACCTCACCCCCTACACTGTACAGCTCCTTTGAATTTTTACAGCCTAAATGCATGACCCTGTATTTTTTAAGCATTCAGTTTCAGCTGCCATATTCTAGACACTTCTTCAAGTTTGGCTAGATCCCTCATCATGTTGTTGACTCTTTCCTGTGTCTACTCTATTGCAGATTTTGGTATAGTCTGCAAACGAGCAAACCTTACCAGACAGTCCTTCCACAATATCACTAGCAAAGATGTTAAACAGAAGCAGACCAAGGACAGACCCCTGTGGCACACCATTGGTAACTTCCTTCTCTTCAGAGCGAGCTCCATTTACCTGCACCCTTTGTCACCTTACACTCAACCAATTTCTAATCCAATCGGTAACTTTAGGATCCATCCCAAGGGTGCTCAGTTTGTTTATAAGTTGCCTGTGCGGAACAGTGTCAAAGGCTTTACTGAAATCTAAATACACCACATTTAGGGCTCTCCCTCGGTCCGACTCCCTGGTCACCCAGTCAAAGAACTCTATCAGATTTGTCTGACAAGTCCTGCCTCTGGTGAATTCATGCTGTCTTAGATCCATCAATCCACTGGACTCCAGAAACCTCACTATTCTCTCCTTTAGTAGCCTTTCCAATAATTTACTAACCACAGAGGTTAGACTAACCAACCTGCAGTTCTCAATGTCATCCTTATGTCGGCTTTTGTTTAAAGGGACCATGTGTGCCTCTCTCCAGTCATCTGGCACCATTCCCCACTCCAAAGAGGCATTGAAAAGGTCAGACATCGGAGCCACTAGAACGTCCCCAACATCCCTCAGTATTCTTGGATGTATCCCATCTGGACCCATTGTTTGTCTACTTTTAGTTTAGTTAGTCCCTCTCAAACAAACAGTCTTCTGAAAATCATTCAAGATTCCCATCGCTTCTGTTGTTATTTGTGGGTGTTTTCTGAGGTCCTGCTCCAGGCCCTTCATCTGTGAACACAGAACAGAAATATTTGTTAAGCAATTCTGCTTTTTTCTGTTTCTCCAGGCCAGTCCAGGCACCACTGGGTAGTCAGCCCCCTCCAGCAGCTGAGGACTGAATGCGACAGATTCTTGCTGACATAATATCTTGCTCCCCCTACAGCATCAGACTCAGGTCCTTTCCAGCTGCTGAGGACTGAAAGACTTACAGAGCTTAGTCTCTCTAATCAGGAGATAGGTTTTCTAAGGAAAAATACAGGAAAGGAAAAAGAGACCTTACAATAGATGTTGGCTTGCTGGCAGGGCAGGAAATCCAACAGAGGTGACTTTAAGCTGGGAGTGCTTCCCCTGGGGATCTGGCTGAGTGAAGGGCAGCAGAGGGAGGGCCTGCGTCAACCTGGTGCTCAATTTCAAATACTGCCCGGATGCGGTGCCTGGGAGCCCAAGGTCACTCCTCTTTCTCCCAGCAGATAGTCAGTCTCCCAGCTAGCTGCGGGGGAGGGGGGGGGGGAGCCATAATTTTCCCAGCAGAGCAGTAGCAAACAGAGGTGTTTTTTGTAAGATTTGTCGCTCTGTGCAGGTAAGGGTACTCCAGCGGCAGGGTCACGAGGACTCACTGCAGGCCATGCTCCTTCCTGTCTTGCAAGCTTCAGTGGGGCCATTGCAAATTCATGCTGCCGGCAGCAGCAGTGTGCGCTCAGTGTGGGAGCACCGCGGTTTGTCAAGGCTGGGTCTCTGCCGCATGTGTTTTAGACAGGGCAGCAGGCTTGAGCGTGTTTTCACAGGCCCCATGGAAAATATGAAGGAGGCTTTGGAGGGCGCATTAACAAAGCCAATGGGGGCCATGGAATTGGCGGGAATGGCAGCAATCATGCAGAGGGCAGCCATTTCCTCTGAGAAACAGAAAAAACTGAGTAAGAGCAAACCTAAGACTAAAAAGCCTGGGCCGGCCGATTCAACAACTCAAGCTCTGTTGCCAGGGTCACAGAAGGGGTTAGAGCCAATTTGTATGCTGGATTTCATCTTGTCCCTGCACAAGGCATATTTCCTAAAGAGAAAGCAAGCAGAGAGTGCAGGTCCTCCTGGTAAGCTCTCACTACCTCCGGTAGTAGATTCCTGGTTGGAAGGAGACCCCGGAGAGGGCCCTTCATGAGGGATACACGGAACAGAGGAAGACCAGGATTGGTTGGATCAGGAATCCCCTAGGGCACGGACCTCAGCGAAATTTGGAGAAAGCTTCTCGGATCCTGGGATAGATCCATGGCCCATGGATTTGGAGGAAGGGAAGCTTGTTCCAGGGGATGATCCTAATATGTTTAGGGTTTTTCACAGGGAAGAATTCAGAGCATTAATAGCTCAATCCCTAGCAGCACTGAATATTGTGCAGCCGGCGGCTCAGGTAGAACCAGGACCCCCCCCCCCCCACCTGCTCCAGGGGTGTAATAGGGGCGCAGATGTGTTTCCCGGTCCACAGAGTGATAAAAAAATTGATTGAATCGGAATTGGAGTATCCAGAAACTACATTGAGGGGTAGCCGCCCCATGGGGCGTCTCTACCCAATTCCACAAGAGCAGAGAGAACTATTGCAGATGCCCAAGATAATGACCATTCCTGTGGAAGGCGGGGCTGCCCTTAAAGATCTACAGGATCGGAAGTTGGAGACTATCCTAAAACAGATGTTTGACTCAAGTGTCCTAGCCTTACAGGCCTCCATCTGCAGCACCTATGTCTCCAGGGCCTCCATACGGTGGCTCCAGGGAGAGACGTCATCCGTCATGGAGGGAGGTTCACCCACAGAAGGAGCAAAGTTAGAATCGACAGCTGCTTATTTGGCTGATGCCTTCTAGGATCTGGTTCGAATAACTGCAAAGCATATGGCATCCGTTATAGCAGCAAGGCATTTTCTCTGGCTCAGAAACTGGGCTGCGGACGCGTCTTCAAAGGTTCATCTCAACAAGCTCCCCTATAAGGGCAAGCTGCTATTTGGGGAAGTGCTGGACAAGACTGTGAAAGACTTGGGTGATTCCAAAGGAGGCCATCTGCTGGAGGACCATCCAAAGGGTCCGAAACTGGGAGGGCCGCAGTGAGGACAGGCGAGAGATTTCCTTAGGTTCCGGGCACCTCGGTATGCGCCATACCAGAGGGGGGCGCTATGTGACCAGAGGGCAGTCCTTTCATGGGGCCCGAGGGTTTGGACAGGGCTATTTTGCTGCCCAGCAAGCCCCAGTCAAGAAGCTGCAATGAAGCCAAGCAGGCCCAGTCGGAGTTGGTGATAGGGGGTCGGTTACAATATTTTTACCCCGCCTGGGCCACGGTCACAACAGACCAACAGGTCTTGGAGATCATCCGCAAAGGCTATGTGCTCAAAATTTTGGAGACCCCTGTCCGAGACATTTGTCGTCTCACCATGCAAGCAGTCTTCACCACCCTTCGGTGCTTATTACAGCTTTGTGCAGTGGTACTGGTGCCCCGAGACCAGGGCGGGGCCTGTCAATACTCCATTTATTTCATGGTACCCAAAAAGGAGGGGTCCTTCTAGCCCATCCTTGATCTCAAGCACATAAACCGGAGCTTGAGAATACCACATTTTCGGATGGAAACGTTGCACTCAGTGATTCTGGAGGTAAGGCAAGGCTTTGTCGGTGTTGGATCTCAGAGAGGCTTATCTGCATATTCCCATCAGGACAGACCATCAAAGATTTCTATGCTTCACCTTGCCCATGGGCCATTTCCAGTTCAGGGTGCTGCCCTTCGGCCTGGCCACAGCGCCGCGCACTTTCTTGAAGGTGAAGGTGGTAGTAGCAGTGGCGCTGAGATAGGAAGGGATCTTAGTGCATCCCTATCTAGACGATTGACTTATTCGGGCAAAGTCCGAGGCGAAGGCCTATGGCTCTACGCAGTGGGTTCCGGAGTTCCTTTAACAGCTGGGCTGGGTGGTCAACCTGACCAAAAGCCAGCTTTGATCAGTACAAAGCCTGGTATATCTTGGGGCCTTATTCAATACAGAGGCAGGTTTGGTTGCGCTACCCGAGGAAAGGGTATGAAATATCTGGGCACAGGTTCAGAGATTTCTTCGCAAGAAGGCACCAACAGCTTGGTACTACATACAACTGCTGTGTTCGATGGCTGCAGCCTTAGATCTGGTGCTGTGGGCCAGGTCCCACATGTGTCCACTTCAACAATCACTCCTCTCTGGTGATCGCTTCAGAGGCACCCGTTATCACGAAAGCTAGTATGTCCAGAGGAAGTCACAACCAGTTTAGAGTGGTGACTGGAGCCGGCTCATCTCCAGGCAGACATGCCGTTGGAACAACCAAAGTGGATTTTGGTAACCACAGATGCCAATCTCTCTGGGTGGGGAGCACTCTGTCAATCCCAGATAACTCAAGGCTGCTGGTCCACAGAGGAAGCCTCGTGATCGATCAACTGACTCGAGATGAGAGCGGTGCTGTTGACGCTGCAGGATTTCAGGCACCTAGTATTAGGGAAGGCCATCTGTGTCTTCTTCGACAATGCAATGATGGTAGCCTATATCAGACAAGGGGGCACAGGCAGTGCCACCTTGGTGAAGGAGAGTCAAATACTTCTGCAGTGGGCAGAGGGACATCTGGTGGCATTGTCAGAGGCTTATGTCACTGGGAAGGACAATGTACAAGCAAACTATCTCAGTCGGTATGCAGTGGATCCCGGAGAATGGAAACTGAACATAGTGGTGTTTCATGACATTACAGGGCATTGGGGGCAGACAGTCATGTATCTCATGGCCACCCTAGCCAACACCAAGGCCGCACAGTTCTTCAGCAGACGTAGAGAGCACATGTCAGAAGGGCTCGATGCCCTCGCACAATCGTGACCGACGGAAGGTCTTATGTATGTCTTTCTACCATGGGCACTCATCGGTCACCTTCTACAGCAGATAGAGATGCATGATGGGCATGTGATTCTTATAGCATCAGATTGGCCTCGGAGGCTTTAGTATGCAAATCGCTTCCAGTGGATCGCCCGTGGAAGCTGCCGAACAGGACCAACCTGTTGAGGTAGGGTCCACTCTTGATGCCACAGGTGGATCGATTCTCACTTTCAGCCTGGCTCTTGAGGGTGTGCAGGTGCTCCGCCAAGGATTCTCAGCAGCGGTTATTTCGATCATGTTGAAGTCTAAGAAGCATTCCACTTCCTTGGCGTATATCTGCATATGACGCATCTTCAAGGACTGGTGCACGGCAAGGGGGGCAAGACTGTTTTCCTGTTCGCTTCCAGATGTATTGATGTTTCTTCAGGGGGAACTCGAGAAGCGTCTGGCCCTCAGTTCCCTGAAGGTGCAAGTGGCAGTGTTGAGCTGTTATCGGGGCATGGAGTACAGGGGCACTCGCTGGTAAAGCATCCAAATGTGATCAGATTCCTTTGAGCAGTAAGGAATGTGCGGCCACCCTTCCGGCCGGTGGTTCCACTGTGGGATCTGAATTTGGTTCTGGAGGCGCTGGCATGGCCACCATTCGAGCCTTTGACTATGTTAAGTTTAAGGGATATCTCTTGGTAGTGCTATGTTCTGTGCAGCGGATCTCCGATCTACAGGTGCTGTCGTGTACAGAACCTTTCCTGTTTACCACAGAAAAAGGTGATGTTGCAACCCGTGCCATACTTTCTGCTGAAGATGGTGTCGTGTTTTCATTTGAATCAGACTATTTCGCTCCCAACCTTTCCAGATCTTGGAAGATCGGAGCAGGATCGCAAACTAAAATCGGCTAGATCTCCATAGGGTTCTCCACAGATACATCAAGAGGACGGAGCCCTGTCGGAAGACAGAATGGTTGTTTGTCATTTTAATTGGGCCTCGCAAGGGGGAAGCGGTTTCCAAGGCCTCGATTGCCTGGTGGATTAAACAGGCGATTGGGGCAGCATATGCAACACATGGGAAGATTCCACCCCGTGGGGCTGAGGGCCCATTCGACCTGGGGCCAGGCGACATCCTGGGTGGAGCACTGTCTGATTCCGCCGGTGGACATCTGCCGGGCAGCAATTTGGTCCTCACTTCACATGTTTTTGAGGCACTATCGGCTAAACATGCAGCCTATGCAGGACATGAGTGTGGGGGCCTTGGCTCTGCTCTGGTACATCCCAGTGGTGCCTGGACTGGCCTGGAAAAACGAAAAGGAAGGAGAAATGAAACCTTACCTGCTAATTGTCTTTCCTTGAGTTCTTTCCAGGCCAGTCCATGGCCCACCCAGTTCACTGATCGGTGGAGTCCGGCCAAAGATCGATAGTTTGGTGGTAGCTGGATTGTCAGGAATGTACATTCAACCCCAAGGAAGGGGGGGAAGGGGTGTGTTTGAGGCTGGGGGCTGGCTGAGCCAGTCGGCCCTGCTCCTCTGGTTGTGCCTTTCACGGGCGTAAGATAAATAGTGCCTTGATATATAGTGCTTTATATATATATATATATATAATATATATATAAATAGACAACACAAGAGGGCAAGGGTTCTCTAGGACTTATGTCTCCCTCTAGTTGGTGTATGGTGCTTGGGGGAGAAAGTTAGTTATTTAAGGTTAGTATGTTATAGTTAATTGTAGTAGGCTGCTTTGTCAAGAGAAGACTGAGTCTGATGCTATAGGGGGAGCTAGATATTACATCAGCAAGACTGTTGAATTCAGTCTTCAGTGGCTGGAGGGGGCTGACTACACAATGTTGCCTGGACTGGCCTGGAGAGAACTCAAGGAGAGACAATTATCAGATAAGGCCTAAATTTCTCCTTATCCTCATCAGTTTCTGCATATTCCGCCTCTGTATTTTGTCTGACAATACCACTTTTGCCCTTCCTCCTTTCACTAACATATCTGAAAATGTCTTATCCCCACATTTTATTGCATTGGCTAGATCTTCTTCTTTTTGTACCTTTGCTTTCCTGACTACTTTGCTAGCTTCTCTAAGTTTCTCGAAATAGAGATGCCAGTCTTCTTCTCTCTGTGATCTCTTGATTTCATAAAGTCCTCCCTCTTTTTCTTCACCTTCTCAGCTACTTATTTTGAGAACCATAGTGACCTCCTTTTCCTTTT
Source organism: Ichthyophis bannanicus (assembly GCA_033557465.1). NCBI lineage: Eukaryota > Metazoa > Chordata > Amphibia > Gymnophiona > Ichthyophiidae > Ichthyophis > Ichthyophis bannanicus. The sequence continues at coordinate 405,595,584 of CM066035.1, read as the reverse complement.
ACATTTATTTACCTTTCTAACAAAAAGGTTTTTTGCCCACTGTTTTTCTACATCCCCCAGCTGTTCCCATCCCACTGACTACTCTCTGAGGTATTGTCCCATCATTGCAAAGTTAGTTTTCCTAAAGTCTAAGACCCTCACATTTGAATGGATTTTAATCAGTCCTAGTACTAATACTGAAGCATACCATCTGGTGATTACTAGATGCGAGTTCATCTCCCACTGTAACATCAGAAACACTTTTCCCATTGGTAAGCATTAAGTCTAGTAGGGCCCCATCACGTGTGGGTCCCGTTACCAACTGCCTGAATAGTTCTCCGTGTAGAGAATCCAGGAACTCCTTACTTTTAGATAACACCGTAGCAGGGATGTGCCAATCCACATATAGCATATTGAAATCACCTTTCAGTAGCACTTCTCCTTTCATGACAATACTGTGTATGTCTTCTATTAAATCTTTGTCCACTTCTACACCCTGTGAGGAGGATCTGTATATAAACTCCAATGCAAATGGATTTCCCTTTCCCTCTTTCTAGTTCAACCCACAGTGCCTCTTCTCTTCCTTCTAAGCCTTGCAATTCTGTAGCTTTATTATTATTTTTAACATATAGGGCCACACTACCTCCCCTTCTTCCTACCCTGTCCTTCCTGAATAAAGTATAACCCAGGATAAGTACATCCCAGTCATGGTTTTCTGTGAGCCATGTCTCTGAAACTGCCACTAAATCCAAGTCAGCCTCTTCCATTAAAGCCTCAACATCTGGAATCTTATTTCCCATGCCATGGGCATTCATATACACCACTTTCCAGATGTTGCCGCTATTACCCACTTCTATAGGTAATGTTTCACTTACCTGGGGGCTCTCTTCACCCATCCCCATCAAATCTAGCTTAAACCCCTCTTCAGCAGGTTAGCCAGTCTGCTGCTGAAAAACGTCTCAACCCTTCTTGGATAGATGAACACCATCTCTGCTCTGCAACCTTGGAACATCATCCTATGGTCCAGGAAACCAAAACGCTCTCAATGACACCAGCTGTGCCTTCATCTCTAGGATATGAGCTTCTCTGCCACGGCCTTTACCCTCAACAGGGAGGATTGAAGAGAACACTACTTGTGTACCTATCTGCTTCAGCCTCTGTCCCAGAGCCGTGAAGTCACGTTTCATATTCTTGGAGGGATACCTAGCAGTATCAATTGTGCCAACATGGATGAATAATATAGAATAGTCAGTAGGCTTGATGAGTCTTGGCAAACTCTCCATAACACCTCAGATTTTGGCACCTGGCAGACAGCACACCTCTCTGGACATCAAATCTGGTCAGCAGATGGTGACTCTTCTGAGGAGGTACTGAAGTGTCCAACTACCCTTCGCTTTGTTGCGGTGACTGATTCTCTAACTTTGGGGTGCTTGAGCTGTGGTTCTTTCCTTTTGTCGAATGCTTCCACCTCCTCCACTTCCAGGGCTACATACTGGTTCTTCAATTCAAAGGCTGGAGGACTTGGAGCGGTGATACTGCAAGCTCTGGTGACTCGTGTCTAACCTTATTTCTTTTGTAGCCTCTCATCTTCACCTCTGGATGTTTCAAGAAGCATCTCATCAATGTACTTCTCACCATCTCAAATGCTTCTCAGTTCTGCCACCTCTTCCCTGAACTCCTCCAATTGTTTCCTGAAAGCCTCAGCAGGCAGGCATCCTGCACACAGAACAGGTCCCTCAACTGGCATTGGGATTTCTGTCTGGATAGAGGCAGCAGCAGTAAGGGGACAACAGCTTTAGCAATATGATTTTTCCCAGCCATTGCTTAGTTGGTGGAGCTTTGGTACTTGCTGAACAAGAGAAACCTACTAAAGTCCCTACCTGTTCCTCAGCAGTCCTTTACGGAAAGGGAAAAAAAACAGCTAACCTCTTTTAAGTGTGTTCTAATAATGCTTGTCTATGTCCCTTTGTGTAGCTAAATGGGGACCTGCTCTAGAAAGCAAGAATGCTCACATGGGGTGGGTGGGTTGGTGTCAGGGTGGGTAGGGAGAGACCTAACACCTGATGAGGTCAGTGGCTTCAAAGAGTTAGCTATGAATGAACTGACAAGACCCTTGGCCAACCCCACAAACACATGAATAAAGTTCCCCTTTCTTGTATAGAAAAAAATACTTTATCCTTTAAAATGAACAGCAAAACCCCCTTCAAGAATTAGCTGTTAAAAAAGACAGCAAAACCCTGTAAGAATTAGCTTTTTAAAAAGTATACCTTAACTCCTTTGAAAGCTTTCAGGAAGAGTATTACCTTGCTTTGCAATGGAGTCCTTCAGGACAAATGTCAAGTGATGCCACTGGGAATAACGAGTGAGGTGATCAAATTTATAGATGACACAAAATTATTCAAAGTTGTTTAATCCACAAGAGAATGGTGAAAGTTTGCAAGAGGCCCTTGAGAAACTGGGAGACTAGGCAACCAAATGGCATATGACATTTAATGTGGGCAAGTGCAAAGTTCTGGTTACATAATGCAAGGTACCACATTAAAATCACCATCCAGGAAAAGAATCTGGATGTCATCATGGATAATTTGAAACCCTCAGCCCAGTGTACAACAGTAGCCAAGAAAGCAAATAGAATGCTAGAAATCATAAGGAAAGGAGTGGATTATAAACCCAAAGATATTATAATGCTTCTGCATCATTCTAGGGGTGGAGTAGTCTAGTGGTCAGAGCACTGGCTTGGTAACCAAGAGAGCAGGGTTTGATTCCCACTAGCACTCCTTGTGGTCTTGGGCAAGTCACTTAACCCTCCATTGCCTCAGAAATAAGGCCTGGCAATCTACTTCCGGTCACACTGCCAAGAAAACCCAGGGGCTGCTGCGTTGCCAGGAGTCAGCATTGACTCAAAGGCACGCATTGCATCATTTCATGGTGTGACCACACCTTAAGTATTGTGTACAATTCTGATTACCATATCTTAAAAAGGATATAGAAGAATTAGAACAGGTGCAGAGAAGAGCAACCAAAACGATAAAGGGAGTGGAAAAATTCAGACAGTATGTGGATATGCATTTATACTAGGAAAAGGGGGTGACAGATGTGGAAGGTCAACATCTGCATGCCACCCCCTGCAAAAGCAGAACAACATCAGAAACAGCCACACTCTTAAACCACACATCAAAAACAAGTGGGAAGAAGTGGGCAGAATAAAATCAATGCAAAATACACACAAGCCAGGTAAATGCTGGAAAGCAATGAGCACAAATGCTCGAAGCTTAGCCAAAAAAATTCCAGACCTGGAAGCCCTAATGGTGGAAACGGATTTGGACATCGTGGCCATTACAGAAACATGGTTTAATGAATCGCATGATTGGGATATAGCCATAGCTGGCTATAATCTATTCAAAAGAGACAGAGAAAATGGAAAAGGAGGAGGAGTAGCCTTGTATGTCAAAAGCAGTATTAAAGCTACTGAAATGCAGGGAACATGGGGAAAAGAAGAAGCGCTCTGGATTGCGTTGGAAAGAGGAGATGGCACTGTCATCCATATTGCTGTAATCTACAGACCTCCGACTCATATTGAAGAGAGAGATAACGAATTGATTATAGATATTGCCAAGATAGCAACAAAGGGGAAAGCAATCATATTGGGTGACTTTAATCTACCTGATGTGGATTGGATTACTCCTTCTGCACATCTGGAAAGAAGCAAAAAAATTGTGGATGCTCTCCAAGATGCATTACTTAGACAAATGGTGATGGAACCAACCAGGGAAAGCTCAACGCTGGATGTAGTGCTCACCAACAGTGATAATGTGTCGAAAGTCTGCATGAGTGCCCCTGTGAGCAACAGCGACTATCACACGGTGTGGTTTGAGATAAAAGCCATGGTACAGGCCAATCATAGCAAGCTCAAAGTCCTAAACTTCAAAAACACGGACTTCAATAAAATGGCCAAGTACTTAAAGGAGGAGATGACGGTGTAGAAGGAGATAAGGGAAGTGGAATTGCAATGGACTAAACTAAAGGCGGCAATAAAAGGGGCAACAGATAAATATGTAAGAAAAATAAATAAAAACAAGAGGAGAAGGAAACCCATTTGGTTTTCCAAAGAAGTGGCTGTTCAAATAAAGGCAAAAAAACACAGCTTTCGCAAAATTCAAAAGCTTGCAAACAGAAGAACACAGAAATGAATACAGGATCAAGCTCAAAGAGTCAAAAAGAGAAATAAGGATAGCAAAATCAAAGGCACAGGAAAAGATGGCTAAAGATGTTAAAGGTGGCGACAAAACTTTCTTCAGGTATATTCAGGAAAGGAAGAAGATCAGTGTTGGAATTGCAGGACTCAGAAGTGCTGGGAAAGGACTCGTGGAAAGTGACACTGAAAAAGCAAAATTGCTAAACAAATACTTCTGCTCTGTTTTTACTAAAGAAGATCCTGGAGATGGACCAGCTGTGACTCCCAAATATAAAAATAGGAATGAAGTAGATACCACACCATTCACAGAAGATGAGGTGTTAGAACAACTTGCTAAACTGAAAGTGGACAAAGCCATGGGACCAGATGAGATACATCCCAGGATACTGAAAGAGCTCAGAGAGGTTCTTGCAGGACCGTTAAAGGATGTCTTCAACAGATCCTTGGAAACAGGAGTGGTTCCTCAGGACTGGAGAATGGCTAATGTACCTCTACACAAAAGTGGTGACAGGGAAGAAGTGTCAAATTACAGGCCCGTGAGCCTTACCTCGGTGGCAGGAAAAGTAATGGAGGCACTCCTGAAAGAACGAATAGTGAACTTTCTCAAAACCAACAGGTTGCAAGATCCAAGGCAACATGGTTTTACGGAAGGACGGTCTTGCCAAACAATTCTGATTGAGTTCTTTGATTGGGTGACCAAGGAACTAGATCTGGGACATGCAATGAATGTCATCTATCTGGATTTCAGCAAAGCCTTTGATACTGTTCCTCATAGGAGGCTTGTCAATAAACTCAGTAGCTTGGGAATGGGTCCCAAGATAGTAAACTGGATTAGAAATTGGTTGACTGACAGACAACAGAAGGTGATGGTACATGGAGCTCACTCGGATGAGAGGAAGGTGATTAGCGGGGTGCCTCAGGGTTCGGTCCTGGTCCCGGCACTGTTCAATATATTTGTGAGTGATATTGCTGAAGGACTGAATGGAAAAGTCTGTCTTTTTGCAGATGACACAAAAATTTGCAACAGAGTGGACTCCCTCGAGGGAGTGGTTAACATGAGGAAAGATCTACAAAAGCTGGAAGACTGGTCTAATGCTTGGCAACTACGATTTAATGTGAAAAAGTGCAGTGTCATGCACTTGGGTAGCAGAAATCCAAGGGAAAAGTACACGATAGGGGGTGAGAGGTTGGTATGCACGGTTCAGGAGAAAGACCTTGGTGTGATTATCTCTGATGATCTCAAGGTGGCAAAACAGTGCGACAAGGCGGTGGCAAAAGCCAGGAGGATGTTGGGCTGCATACAAAGAGGGATTACCAGCAGAAAGGAAGAGGTACTTATGCCACTGTACAAGTCACTGGTGAGGCCTCACTTGGAATACTGGGTTCAATTTTGGAGACCATATCTTGCAAAAGATGTAAAAAGACTGGAAACTGTTCAGAGAAAGGCGACCAAAATGATTTGGAGCCTGCGTCAGAAGCCTTATGAGAAGAGACTTGAAGACCTAAATATGTACACTTTTGAGGAGAGGAGGGACAGGGGAGATATGATTCAGACCTTTAAATACTTATCCTATCCTATCCTATCCTATCACCTATCCTATCCTATCCCCTGTATATATGTTATTTACAAATATGTACAAAGTTTCCCAAAGTTAAATTCCCAGTTGACTAATCCTGTTATATGTAAACTTATCACAATTTGTTGATTGTAATGAGTATTTCTGTTTAATGTAAACCGCGCTGATGAAAAAGAGTGCGGTATAAAAGAACAATAAATAAATAAATAAAATAAATAAATAAATAAATAAAGAGAAATGATGAACAAACAAACCTCTTCCAAAGACGGGGAAGCTGTAAAACTAGAGGGCATAACATGAAGCTGCAAGGTGGTAAATTGAAAGGCAATGTCAGGAAATATTTCTTCACTGAAAGGGTGGTGGATGCTTGGAATGCCCTCCCGATGGAAGTGGTGGGGGCAAACACGGTGATGGAATTCAAAACGGCATGGGACAAACACAGTGGATCCCTTTACAGCAACAGGATAAAAGCAAAATAAACGGTACCATCTAACTTCTCAACTATCTAGCGTCTCAACAAATAAGGGTGTCCTACATGGAGTGGTGGGTTCACCCCTAAACAAAAACATGGGGAGGGGTGGCCTGCACAAAGCGACAGGTGCACCTACTCTTGCCATCTTGCTGGGCAGACTAGATGGACCATGCTGGCCTTTATCTGCTGTCACTTACTATGTTATTATGATACCCATACAAGGAAAGGCTTAAAAGGTTAGGGTTCTTCAGCTTTGAAAAGACATGGCTGAGGGTAATACAATCTGATAGATTTCTACAAAATGAGTGGAATGGAATGGGCAAATATAATCTGTTCTTTACTCCGGCAAAAAGTAGAAAGACTAGGGGACATGGAATGAAGCTACATTGAGGAACATTTAAAATTTATCAGAGAAAATATTTCACTCAACACGTAATCAAACTCTGGAATTCGGTGTTGGAGGATGAATCATCCAGGTACCCAGCATCATTTAAAGTCCCCCGGAGCAGTGTTTCGCGCCGCTGGCGCACACACAAGGAGCAGGACATGCTCCTTGGGCGAGCTCCTTGGGGCGGCGACTGGGGTGATCAGCACCTTCATCTCTCTCCCAGCTCCTTCTTCTATTGGTTATGTTTCTTTCTCTCTGCACTCTCTACCACCCTGCCTTTTCTTCCGTACTTCTCTCCATCTGTAGCCATGTCCTCCCTACCCATGCCAGCCTGCTCCGCCGTGCTGAGCATGGCTGCTATCCCCATCTTCTGGGGCCACCGCCCACCGCCACTTGCTCCCTCTCCCCCTGGTCTCGTAGCACGCAACTTGTTTAATCTCCTCCCCTGTTGTTCTCGTCTGGCTCCTCCAACCTCTGCCCTCTCTTCATCCATATCCTCCCCAGCTGTCCCCCTCATTACACTCTCACTGGCTCTTCTAAACTGTCGCTCCCTCCGCTCGAAGACCCACCTAGTCTATGATCTCCTGATCCAGCATTCCTTGGATGCCCTCTTCATCACGGAGTCCTGGCTCTGTGAGGGGGAGGACGCCCTCCTTCACCAATGTCTTCCTCCTGGTTACTCTGCCTTTCATACTCCCCGCCTCCGCCGCTCTGGTGGCGGGGTTGCACTAATCTTCAGATCCACCCTTTCACTTTCACTGGTGCTGCCCCCTCCTGCTTATCCCGAATCCCTCCTAGTTCGCTCCAACACTCCCACCCCAATCTATTTCCTCCTCCTTTATGTTCCCCCTTCCTTACGCCCTGGTCTCTGGGACTCTCTCTTGCTCACTTTATCCGACTCTGCTCTCTTGTCCCCTCACTTAGTTATCCTAGGCGATCTTAATGCCCACCTGGGCTCTCCCTCGCGTCCTCGTGACAAGGCCCTCACCTCACTTTTCTCAGATTTGTCCCTTATCCAACACGTAGTTTGCCCAACCCATGCCTCCGGTCGGACATTGGACCTTCTTCTCACTCTCGATCCCTCCCCCCCATCTCCCTTCCAATATTTGTTCTATTCCCGTCCCTTGGTCTGACCATCTTTGTTTTCTTTTTTCCTTCCCTTTCCCTTCCCATGGGCCAGTAGGTCCCTCTCCTCCTGTCCCCCTGGTCCCGTCTCTTAAACGGTGCCTTACTCCACACACCCTACACTCCTTCCCCCCAGCTAGTTCCCTCATCCCCCCTGAATTTCCCTCCCTCTCTGTTGACCAACAAGCTGACACCTGGTCCTCCACTCTCTCTGCTGCTCTTGACACTATAGCCCCCCTTCGTCCCGTATCTCTTCGCCCCTCCTCCCATCACCCCTGTTATCAGCCCGGGCTCTTCCTTCACCGTACTCACCTTCGCCGCGCGGAGCGTCTCTGGAGGAAGCATCGCTCCACTGCTTCCTACTCAGCTTTCCGCCAGGCTCACCTCTCCTACCGTGCCATGATAACTTCGGCCAAACATTCCTATTACTCTCGCCTCATAGCTTCCTCCTCTAACTCCTCCAGACGCCTTTTTCACATCCTCAAATCTCTCTTCCACCTCCACTCTTCCTCCCCACCCCTCTCACTCCACTCCCAGCCCTTCTACCCTCGCCTCCTTTTTTACCAACAAAGTCCTCTCTCTCTCTCTTCGCTCTTCCTTCCCTACTTGCCCTCTTCCCCTCTCCCCCCCCCCCTATTTCCCCATTGCCATTTCCACACCCCCTTCTCATACCTTTCCCCACATCTGGCATTCCTTCTCACCCGTCTCCTCACCCGAACTTATTAAGGCCATTTCATCCGCTCATCAGACCACTTGTCCCCTTGATCCCCTGCCTTCTTCTTGGCTGCTCAACCCAGATCTTGCTCTTGTGCCTTACATTCTCTCCATCTTTAACTCTAGTCTTTCCTCCGGCCTCTTCCCTTCCAGCTGGAAACACGCCATTGTCTGCCCCCTCTTGAAGAAGCCCACCCTCGATCCCGCCTCCCCCGCCAATTGGCGGCCAGTCACCAACCTTCCTTTTCTCTCAAAAGTCCTTGAGAAACTTGTCTTCTCCCAACTCGCTTCTCACCTTGACTCCACTTTTGCCCTTCACCCTCGTCAATCCGGCTTCCATGTAGGCCACAGCACCGAAACCATCCTCACAGCGCTGCTCTCTGAACTTCACCGCGCCCATGACCATGGTGACTTCTCTCTCGTGGTGTCTCTGGATCTGTCCTCTGCCTTTGATGTTGTTGATCACCGCACTCTCCTGTCCTGTCTGTCTGATTTCGGTGTTCATGGCACTGTTCTGCAGTGGTTCCGTTCCTTTCTCTCTTCCCGCACTTTCTCGGTTCATTCCGGTCCCTCCGCCTCCCCCCATCCCCCTCAATTTGTGGCGTTCCCCAGGGCTCTATTCTCGCCCCCCTACATTTCAACGTCTTCCTCGCTCCCCTAGCCTTGCTCATCCAACAGTCCGTTATTTCCACTTACATCTACGCCGATGACATTCTTTTGGTTCATCACACCTCCTCTTCTTCCCCTGATCTCGTCCCACTCAATCTTTGTCTCTCCTCCGTTGCCTCCTGGTTTGACCTAAACTTTTTGCATGTTAATCCTGCTAAATCCTCTGTGATCTGGTTTTCCTTTGGACTCTCCCCTCCCAGTTTGTCACCTGTTATGTCCTCCCACTTCATCCCCCTGGTGCCGACCCTCCGTTATCTGGGCATCACTTTGGATTCTTCCCTCTCTTTTCATGAACATATTTCCTCTGTTGTACGTACTTCTTTCTTCCATTTGCGTCAAATTAGGGCTGTTCGATCACTTCTTCCACCCCCCTCCATTGTCACCCTTGTCCTGTCTCTGGTGATTACCCGTTTAGATTATTGTAATGCTATCTATGCAGGCCTCACCTCTTCCCAGCTCCGCCGTCTCCAATTAGTACAAAATGCTGCCGCTCGTCTCATCACTTGCTCCCCTGCGCGTTCCCACGTGTCTCCTTGTCTCTTCACCCTTCACTGGCTCCCAGTCAAGTTCAGGTTTATCTTTAAATTGCTCATCATCACACATAAGGCTCTTCACACTAGCACCCCCCAGTAAGTGGCCGACATCATTCACCTTCAGCCCTCTCCATGCCTTCTCTACTCGGCCCACGGCAATCGTCTCTTTCTCCCTCCTCCTGCCAAGGCCCATTTGGAACTCACCTGCCATTTCGCCTTTTTCTTTTTAGGCCCCGCCCTGTGGAACTCGCTCCACCTATCTCTCCATACTGAATTGTCCTATCCCCGCTTTAAGGCTCTCCTCAAAACGCATCTCTTCTGTCAGGCCTTTGATCTCCCACCCCCTGCCAATGGTGCTTCATCCCCCAGCCGCGCCCCCCACCTTCCATAATACCTTTCCATATGCCCTCTCCTACGTTCCCTTCTCCCTCCCGTTTCCCATCATCTCACCCCTCTTTGGACACTTCCTGTCTTCTATCTTATTAACTGTCTCTCCCTGTCCTATTGTTTTTTGGCGTTCCTTTCTGACTTTGCTTTTGGTAGCCTACCCTTTTGTATTGTACACCACCCTGACACTTTGGCCTGGGAGATTTATCAAATTATGTGAATAAAGATAAAGAATAAAGTAGTAACAGCTGTTAGTGTAGCTGGGTTTAAAAGAGGTTTGGGCAAGTTCCTGGAGGAAAAGTCCATAAACCATTATTAAAGTGGACTGGGGAAATCCACTGCTTACCTCTGGGGTGAGCAGCATGGAATCTGTCTACCTTTTGGGAACCTGACAGGTACTTATTAGCTGGATTGGCCAGTTGGGAAACAGGATACTGTGCTCAATAGATATTTGGTCTGACCCACTATAGCATAAATTATGCTCTTATAAGCAGGCCTCTGACCTAGAAGACACTTGCATCCAAATGGAATAAGTAGACGATCCTAGCGGCACTGGCCATCTCTTCAAAATACAGATGGACACGATGACTTCCCTAATCCAAGATCCAGAGTGAATTTGGCGGCTGTCTCTCCTTTGTGCTGCCCCTCCAAATAGGAAAAATAGTCAATCTGTCTTACGGAACAGATTAGACACCTTCAATAGCAGTGTACCACCCTGGTCAGAAGGAAAACTCTGAAGGACATGTTAGGGAGATAAAGGTTCCAGATGAGGTGAATGACTGGTTCATGGAGCAACTGGTTCAGGAACAGACATGCGGGGACACTATTTAAGACCTAGTGCTCAGCAAAACACAAGATCTAGTGCGAAAGGTAACTATTTTTGGGGCTGCTTGGTAATAGCGATCATAACATGATCAGATTTGATTTAATAAATGAAGGGAGGATAGCAAGGACTACACTAGCATTCAACTTTCAGAAAGGAGACTATAATAAAATGAGAATGATGTTTAAGAAAAAACTAAAAAGGAACAACTGCAAAAGTTTAGAGTTTACATCAGGCTGGATGTTATTTAAAAATACAATCTTGGAAGCCCAGACCAGATGTATTCCATAATTTAAAAAAAGGTGGAAAGAAGGACAAATGACAAGTATCATTCTCTTCAATCCTTTCTTTTGAGGGTAAAGGCTGAGGCAGAGACGCTCACAACCTGCATGGATAGTGTCATTGAGAGCATTTTGGTTTCCTGAACCATGGGATGATGTTCCAAGGGCTGCAGAGCAGACATGGCATCTATCTGTTCAAGAAGGGTCAAAGTGTCTTCTGCAGCAGACTGGTTATCCTACTGAAGAGGGCTTTAAACTAGATTTGTTGGGAGATGGGTGAAGAAAGCTTCCAGGTAAGTCAAACATTAAATACCTCTGCAGAAATGGGTAAAAGAGGTAACATCTTGAAAGCGGTGTGTATAAATGCCCGTAGTATGTGAAATAAGATTCCAGATGTTGAGGCTTTAATGGAAGAGGGTGACTTGGATTTAGTGGCAGTTACGGAGATATGGTTCATGGACAACCATAACTGCGATGTAATTATAGCAGGCTATACTTTATTCAAGAAGGACGGGTAGGAAGAAGGGGAGGAGTGGCACTATATGTAAAATATAATATCAAAACTATAGAATTTGCTTAAAAGGGAGCAAGGAAGCACTGTGGGTTAAACTAGAAAGAGGGAAAGGGAAATCCATTTGCATTGGTGTTATATACAGATCTTCCTCACAAGGAGAAGTGGTGGACAGGGATCTAAAAGAAGACATGTGCAGTATTGCAATGAAAGGAGGAGTGCTATTGATAGGTGATTTCAATATGTTGATTGGCACATCCCTGCTGCAGTGTCATCTAGAAGTAAGGAGATCCTAGATTCTCTACAGGGAGATCTATTCTGATAACTGGTAACAGCATCCACACATGAAAGAGCCATACTGGATCTGATGCTTACCAATGGGGAAAGTGTTTCTAATGTCATAGTGGGAGATCATCTCTCATCCAGTGGGCACCAGATGGTGGGGTTCAGTATCAGGGCTAGAGCTGATAAAATCCATTGAAAAGCAAGGGTCTTTGAATTTAGGAAAACTAACTTTGCCATGATAGGACAAACTGCAAGGAGTCTGTAACGGGATGGGAACAGTTGGGAGATGTAGAAAAGCAATGAGCAAAACTAAAAGGGGAGATTTTAAGGGCAGCAAACCTTTGTGTTAGACAGGTAAATAAATGTAAAAGGAAAAGGAGGCTGCTATGATTCTCAAAAGAAGTGAAAGAGGGCGGCCTTCATAAAATACAAGAGATCACAGAGAGAGGAAGACAAGCATATGTACTTCGAAAAACTTAGAGAAGCTAGCAAAGTAGTCTGAAAATCAAAGATACAAAAAAGAATTAGAAATAGCCAATGCAATAAAATGTGTGGATAAGACTTTTTTCAGATGTTAGTGAGAGAAGAAAGTGCAAAAGTGGTATTGTCAGACTCAAGGGTGAAGGAGAAGTTGATGATAAAGCAGAATTACTTAACAATATTTCTGTTCTGTGTTCACAGATGAAAGGCCAGGAGCAGGACCTCAGAAAAACCCACAAATAGGAACAGAAGTGATGGGGATCTTAAACGATTTTCAGAAGACTGTATTTGTGAGGAACTAGCTAAACGAAAAGTAGACAGTGATGGGACCAGATGGGATACATCCGAGAATACTGAAGGATCTTGGGGACGTTCTAACATCTCTACTGACTGACCTTTTCAATGCTTCTTTAGAGTTGGGAGTGGTCCTAGAGGACCAGAGAAAGGCAGATGTAGTCCCTTTACACAAAAGTAGAAGTAAGGATGAGGTTGAAAACTACAGGCTAATTAATCTAACCTCTATGGTGAGTAAATTATTGGAAACTCTGATAAAAGGGAGGATAGTGAGGTTTATAGAGTCCAATAGATTGCAAGATCCGAGGCAGCATGGGTTTACCAGAGGCAGGTCTTGTCAGACAAATATGATTGATTTCTTTGACTGGGTGAGCAGGGAGGTGGACAGAGGGAGAATCCTAGATGTGGTGTACTTAGATTTCAGTAAAGCCTTCGACACCGTTCTGAACAGGAAACTTAAAAACAAGCTGAACATTCTAGGGATGGACCCTAAAGCAACTGACTGGCTTAGAAATTAGTTGACTGGGAGGCAACAAAGGGTACAAGTAAATGGAGCTCACTCTGAGAAGGTGGTTACCAGTAGTGCGCTGCAGGGATCTGTCATTGGTCCGATTCTTTTTAACATCTTTGTAAGTGATATTGCAGAAGGGCTGTCGGGTAAGGTTTGCCTTTTTGCCGATGATACCAAAATCTGCAATAGAGTAGACACCCAGAACGGAGTAGATGACATTAGGAGGGATCTAGCTAAGCATGAAGAATGGTCGAGAATTTGACAGCTGAGATTTAATGCTAAAAAATGCAGGGTCATGCATTTGAGTTGCAAAAATCCAAGGGAGCAGTACAGTGTCGGAGGCAAAGTACTTCTGTCCATGAAAGAAGAGCAGGATTTGGGCGTAATCGTTTCTGATTATCTTAAGGTGGCTAGACAGGTAGAAAAGGTGACAGCAAAAGCCAGAAGGATGCTTGAGTGCGTAGGGAGAGAAATGGCCAGCAGAAAAAAAAGAGGAGATGATAGTGCCTCTGTATAAGTCTCTGGTGTGACCACCTTTGGAGTATTGTGTGCAATTCTGGAGACCACACCTTCAAAAGGACATAAATAGGATGGAGTCGGTGCAGAGGGTGGCTACTAAAATGGCTAGTGGTCTTCATTTTAAAGCATATGAGGACAGATATAAAGATCTTAATATGTATACTTTAGAGGAAAGGTGGGATAAAGGAGATACGATAGAGACACTGAAATACCTCTGGGGCATAAACGCACGAGAGCCTCTTTCAATTGAAAACAAGCTTTGCTATGAGGGGACATAGGATGAGGGTGAAAGTTGATAAACTCAGGAGTAATACGTGGAAATATTTCTTTACAGAAAGAGTGGTAGATGCATGGAATAGTCTCCCAATGGAGGTAGTATAAACAAGGACAGTATCTAAATTCCAAAAAGCATGGGACAAACACAGAAGATCTTTAAAGGAAAAAGACTTTAGTGGCTTGCTATGGAAGAGCAGACTAGATAGGCCATATGGTCATTTTTTATGTTTAAGGTGAAGTCAGAGAGGCTGTTATAGCTACAACAGAATCTTTCAGAAAATGTGAAAAGGGCCAAATGACAAAAACAGGAAAAAGCGAAAGTACTGGCAAATGAAATGCAAGGCACTAATAAGACAGGCAAAGAGAAAATTTGAAAAGAAGCTTGCCATGGAAGCAAAAGCGCATAATAAACCCTTTTTCAAGTATATTCATAGTATAACACCTGTGAGGAAGTCAATTGGACCATTAGATGATGGAGGGGTTAAAAAATGCACCGAGAAAGGACAAGGCTATAGTGGAGAGACTGAATGAATTTTTTGCTACATCTTCTTCAGTAAAGATTGAATAACACTTACCTATGCCAGAAATGATATTTAAAGGTGATGTATCAGAAGAATTGAAAAAAATCTTGATAAATCAGAAAGATGTAATACAGCTAATTGATAAACTAAAGAGCAGCAAATCAGCTGGACTGGATAGCATATATCCCAGGATGCTGAAAGAACTGAAATATGAAATTGTAGAACTAGTATTAGTAATCTGTGATCTATCATTAAAATCATCTATAGTACCCGAAGATTGGAAAGTGGCCAATATAACACCAGTTTTTAAAAAGGGCTTCAGGGGCGAGTGGAGTGGGTAAATGCAGTCAACAGTGGGAGACTGCCATCTAAAATAGTAAAAGGAGAAGAAAGAAAACGGAAAGCGAGGTTACTTACCTGTAACAGGGGTTCTCCGTGGACAGCAGGATAAGTCAGCCACACCTGGTGACGTCCTCCGGGCGGCGCCATACGGCAGTGCTCTCTAGAACTCAGGACTCTCTGGCCATGCCCAGGTAGCCCACCTCCCTGACCCGCCCCTGGTCCGGTCAGTATGTTCCTAGCTAGGTTTTCCCGGCAAGGGGCGAGTCACTGCAGCGTACCTCCTCCAGGGAGGTGGGTGGGATTGTGTGGCTGACTTATCCTGCTGTCCACGGAGAACCCCTGTTACAGGTAAGTAACCTCGCTTTCTCCATGTACTAGCAGGATTGCGTCAGCCACACCTGGTGCCTCCCTAGCAGCGCGGTGCGCCAGAGGTGGAGGAGGGAGCACGAAGATAAGAAGCAGATTAGGCACTGTAGGGCATAAGTTTTAATGGTAACCATAGAATGCATAACAACTTGCAGAATTAACGCAACAACACAGCGGAAATGTGAGTAACAACCGTGTAGGCAATCATAGTGCAATACAACAACAACAGTGCAGGTAAACACAATAGTGCAATACAGTGCAGCAAGGTGCAGAAACAATGCAGGGGACACAACAGCGCAGTACCGTGCAAAGTGCAGTAACAGTGCAGCAAGGTGCAGTAACAGTGCACTGAGAGCGATCACGGAGTGACAGTCAGTGCGGGAACACATGTGAGTACTTCTGCTCGAGTAACGAGTTACAAGCGACTTAACTTGCAGCCTCTGGAGTGGTGCCGGACACTTCCCCGATGGCAGAGGCTAGGACTGCTGCGCCCAATGCACAATCCTCTTTTGAACGTAGGTCTAGGCAGTAGTGCCGCTGGAAGGTATGTGGTGTAGACCATGTGGCTGCCTTGCAGATGTCCGAGAGTGGAACGGAGCGCAAGTTGGCTAGGGAGGTAGCCAATGCCCTGAGTCGGTGTGGACCAACCCTCGGCGACGAGAGGTTGGCGGAGGAGTCTAGGCAGAAGGATACGCAGGAAGCCACAGGATACGCCAGTTGGAAAGAGTCCTCTTCGAGATGGGTAGGCCTGGTCTTTTGGGGTCGAAAGAGACGAAGAGTTGGTCACTCTTTCTGACCGGGAGTGTCCTATGTAGGTAGATCCTGAGGGCCCGTAGGCAATCCAAGGTATGCAGGCATTGCTCTTCCATTGACGAGTGGGGTTCCGGGAAGAAGCAGGGCAGTTCGATGGACTGATTGACGTGGAACGCCGATGCGACCTTGGGGACGAACTTGGGGTTGGTTCACAGGGACGCTCGGTCTTGAAGCAGACGCGTGTATGGTGGGTGAGCCATCAGAGCCTGTAGTTCACTGATCCTCCTTGCGGAGGTTATGGCCACAAGGAATAGAGTTTTCCAGGAGATGAACTTCATTTCTGCAGATTGGAGCGGTTCGAAGGGTTCCTGCGTTAGCCGGTTCAGGACAGAATTGAGATCCCAGGGCGGGGCTGGGAGCCTGACCGGGGGCTTGAGGTTGGTTAGCCCTTTCATGAAACGGGCAGTTAGGGGCAATGCTGCAATGGAGTTGGCTCCATCTACCGGTTCATGAAGGGCCGCTATAGCTGAGAGGTGTACCTGGATGGATTGGGTCTTGAGGCCACTGTCGGAAAGAGCTTTTAGATATTGGAGGATCTGTGCGACAGGACAAGTGGTGGGATTGAGGCCTTGTTTTGTGCACCAGATGCTGAATCTTTTCCATTTGAGGCCATAGGACTTTCTGGTGGATGGCCTACGAGCTACCAGGACTACGTCCTGCACTTCTACTGGGAGACGGAGGGCGGAGAGGCTCACCCGTTCAACCTCCAGGCAGTGAGAGCAAGGGCTTTGAGGTTGGGGTGTCGTGTGGTGCCTCCGTTCTGTGTCAGTAGGTCTGCCTCGGGGGGAAGGTGTACAGGATCCCCGTGGGCAAGGCGTTGCAGAAGTGTGAACCACATCTGGCGTGGCCAGTGGGGAACCACCAGGATGGCATGTGCTTTGTCCTGGACGATCCGTTGTAAGGTTGCTGGAATGAGGGGGGTAGGTGGGAAGGCGTACACCAGAGTCCACTCCCCCCAGCACACGTCAAATGCATCCGCTGCCAGTCTGTTGGGCGAAGGGTGCCTGGAGCAGAACAGGGGGCATTTCGCATTCAACTCCGTCGCAAACAGATCTATTGACGGGGTCCCCCACCGGTGGAAGAGGACATTGGTCGCCTTCTGGGAGAGTGACCATTCGTGTGGCTGCAGCTGCCTGCTGAGTTTGTCGGCAAGGGTGTTCATATCTCCTGGCAGGTAAGAGGCCCGTAGTTTGCAGTTGTTCTCCAGGGCTAGGGACCAAAGTGCCCTCGCCTCATTGCAGAGGGAGTGCGAGCCAGTCCCACCTTGTTTGTTCACGTAGAACATTGCTACTTGGTTATCCGTCTGAATGAGGACAGATTTGTCCCGCAGGTGCTGAAGGAAGGCTAGGAGAGCATATCTTATAGCTCTGAGCTTGAGGAGATTGATGTGTAGCCTTTGTTCCTTCAGTGACCATGCACCTTGGGTGCTGAGGTGTCGGAAGTGTGCGCCCCAACCGGTGTTGGACGCGTCTGTGGTAAGGATCACCTGGTGTGGCTGCTGGTGAATGTCCTTGCCCCCGGACAGGTTGGATGTGTTTGACCACCAGCGTAGATGATTTCTGACGTTCAGGGGCATCGGGACCGGGGTGGACAGAGGCTGGGAATATTGATTCCAGCGAGAGCGCAGGTGCCATTGGAGCCATCGCATCATCAGCTTCGTCGTAGGAAGGACTGAGGTCATTGCTGCCATATGGCCCAGGAGGCGTAGAAGGTCCCGGGCCGAGGAGATTTTTGCTTCGGCGGCTTCGGTGCAAGGGAGACGATATTGAGCTGTTATCGCTCTGGCAGATAGGCTCGTGATGTCTGTGTGTCGATTACCGCTCCAATGAACTCGAGCTGTTGGGAGGGATGTAGCTGTGACTTGTCGTAGTTGATGACAGATCCCAGAGAGATAATCACGGTCGTTGCCTTTTGCAGGGACACCCGTAGTTCCTGGGCTGAGGTGCCGTGAAGAGCCAGTCATCCAGGTAGGGGAAGACAGATATCCTTAGCTTGCGGAGGTGCGCTGTGGCAACGGCTACACACTTTGTGAAGACTCGAGGCGCAGGAGACAGTCCGAAGGGGAGGACTCTGTATTGGTAGTGACGTCCTAGCACTTGGAAGCAAAGGTATTTCCTGTGCGCCTTGTGGATGAGGATGTGGGTGTAGGCCTCTTGCAGGTCTAGTGATGCCAGGAAATCGCCGGTTTGGATCAGGGGTAGGATGGCGTTGAGGGAGTACATCCTGAACTCCTTGATGATGAACTTGTTCAGACTGCGCAGATCTAGGATAGGGCGCATGCCGCCTGTCCTTTTTGGAATGAGGAAGCATCTGGAGTAGAACCCAGAGTTGATCTCGTGGGGGGGTACCTCTTCTATGGCCCGGGATGCGAGGAGGTGTATTAGTTCCGTTGCCATGAGGAGTTGCAGGTGAGGTGGGGTTCTGCTGGATGGTTTGTTGTGCTGGAATGGCGGTATGCAAAACCTCAAGCGGAACCCCTCGTGGATGATACGGAGGACTCAGGAGTCGGAAGATATCCTCTCCCACTCCGGGAGGAAGTGCGACAGGCGACCCCCTATCTGGGTGGGCGCCTGTGAGGATGTGTCAAAAGGAAGAGGCTCCCTTGGTTGCGGGCGTGGAGGTACCCTTCCTTTGCTTGCGGTCCCTTTGGGGCTGTCGTTGGTTGGAGGGGCCGTGGTAAGAGTTATTCTTGTACCTCGGAGCTTGCCACTTTCGGTTGGAAGGGTACCTCTTGCTGGAACTGTAGTTGTTGGAGCCATAGTAGTTTTTCCGCTGATAGCCGCTTTTCTGAGGAGCGATGTGGCGCTCAAACCCCTCCTCCGCCAGGATTTGAAGGGTGGTGCAATGCTCCTTCATGATGTTCACAGCGTCCGTGACTTTCTCCCCAAAGAGCGATTCGCCCGAGCAAGGGGCGTCCGCGATCTTGTCGTGCGTGTCATTACTTAGGCCAGAAGCTCTGAGCCCCGCCCATTGCCTGGCAGAAATAGCCGTGCCTGCGGTCCGCACTGACGTGTCAAAGGCATTGAAGGCTGTGCTAGCCAGATGTTTGCTGCATTCTGAGATGTCGGCAAGGGAGTTAGCAATCAATGCTTGTGTCTCCTTGGGAAGGGTTGCGACTGCATTTTTTATGGTCGCCACGCAGGTGTCCTGGAACAGAATGTGTTGGAACTGATGCGTGGCGATTCTGGCATTAAGCATGGCTCCCTGGAAGACCTTCTTGCCGATATCATCAAGGAGCTTCTGAGTTTGCTTTTCTCTGATCAGAGAAGGGCTGTACTTTTACAGAGCTCTGCTAGTGAGTGGATATTTGCCTCCTGGGACATCTTACTGTGAGTTCTAGCTGTTTATTTAATTATTTACTGTTTGTCTGTTTGTTTAATTATTTATTGTTTGTCTTAGTGGTGTGCTAGTTCAGCCTTCTCAGCTGTACTTACCTTGCCTCTCTCAACTAACTGGGCTTTGTGTGGTAGCCATTTTGAATTAAATCTCTCTCCCCAGAACCTGCTGTTTGTTAAACCTTTTTCCTGTCCTTGCCTGCCTGAGTGAATCCTGCCCCTCCCCCTGAGGTATTGTGTAGCCTTCTTCCTGTTTTCTCCACGTGTTCATAGTCTGTTTTAGTTTGCTTTTCTCTGATCAGAGAAGGGCTGTACTTTTACAGAGCTCTGCTAGTGAGTGGATATTTGCCTCCTGGGACATCTTACTGTGAGTTCTAGCTGTTTATTTAATTATTTACTGTTTGTCTGTTTGTTTAATTATTTATTGTTTGTCTTAGTGGTGTGCTAGTTTAGCCTTCTCAGCTGTACTTACCTTGCCTCTCTCAACTAACTGGGCTTTGTGTGGTACCCCCATCCCCCTGCTGAGGGTTCAGGACAGGGTACCTTGTAACTGCCCTCTTTAATAGGACTTATCTCCCTCCCTCCCTCCCCAGCACCCACCCACCCCTGGGGTAATTGTAGTTTTATAGGTACTTGCACATCTTAGAGGAAAGGGACTGCTCTCAGGTGCAGCTCTTAATCCAAATCAGTCATACACAGAGGACCTGAGATTAATTAAGCTTCAGGTACACAGGGTGTATTAGGGGTATTAGATACACTTTTATTAGTATAAGCATCTACACCAATCCTTATTATATACCAAATTTAAAAGACCTAAACACAAGCTTTAAACTAAGATGCAGACAGAGGTCCAGCAACGAGATGGGGGTTCTCCGGTCTTTTGCATTGAGTGTCACATGTATGATTTTCTCCCAGTTGGTGAGAGGTCCTACATATGCACTAAGTGCAGGGAGCTCTTTGCTCTCAGGGAACGAGTCCGTTCTCTAGAGGCTAGAGTAGCAGACCTGGAAGATATAAGAAAGACAGAGAAGTACATGGACGAGACCTACAGGGATATAGTCCTGAAGTCCCACCTCCAGTCTGGCAGCATCCCTGTTGCCATGGAGGAGAGAGGTCACGTGACAGGAGAGCATCACCCTGGTGTGGCAGGAAGTGATCCTGTAACTAGGACCTGTCCTCCAGGTGATGTAAAACCCTCTCGCACCGAGGACGTTTCTCCAGGTCCATGTCCCCATGAGGGGAGGGTCAGGACAGCTGTTATAGTTGGTGATTCAATCATTAGGAATGTAGATAGCTGGGTGGCTGGTGGACGTGAGGATCGCCTGGTAACATGCCTGCCTGGTGCGAAGGTAGCAGATCTCACGCACCGCCTAGATAGGATCATAGATAGTGCTGGGGGGGAGTCTGCTGTCTTGGTACATGTTGGTACCAATGACATAGGAAAATGTGGTAGGGAAGTTCTGGAGGCTAAATTTAAGCTTTTAGGTAGGAAGTTGAAATCCAGAACTTCCAGGATAGCGTTCTCCGAAATGCTTCCTGTTCCACGTGCAGGACCCAAAAGACAGGCAGAGCTCCGGAGTCTCAATGCGTGGATGAGACAATGGTGCAAGGATGAGGGTTTTGGATTTGTTAGGAACTGGGGAACATTCTGGGGAAAGGGGGGGCTCTTCCGAAGGGATGGGCTTCACCTTAATCAGGATGGGACCAGACTGCTGGCATTAACCTTTAAAAAAGAGATAGAGAAGCTTTTAAACTAGAAAATAGGGGAAAGCCGACAGTCACCCAAGAGCGCATGGTTCGGACAAAGGTATCCTTGAAGGATACTACCAAAAGCAGTGAGGTTCCAAAAGGGAGTATAGTAGCCCAAATGCCCTTGAGTAAGGAGCAGACAGAGCATAAAGATTCCCAATTACCCATGCCTACCAATAGCCAGATTAATATTAATAAAATAGTGTCTCTAAAATGCTTGTATGCCAATGCTAGAAGTCTAAACAATAAGATGGGAGAATTAGAATATATAGCACTAAATGAGAGGTTAGATATGATTGCACTCTCAGAGACATGGTGGAAGGAGGATAACCAGTGGGACACTGTGATACCTGGATACAAACTATATCGTAATGATAGAGCTGAACAAATTGGTGGAGGGGTTGCGCTCTATGTTAGAGAGGGCATTGAGTCAGAAAGGATTAAAGTTTTGCAGGGAACAAAATTTGCTGTAGAATCTCTATGGATTGAAATTCCATTTATGAAGGGGAAGGTGATGGCAGTGGGAGTATACTATCGACCGCCTGGCCAGAATGAACAAATGGATGATGAAATGCTCAAAGAAATCAAGGAAGCTAACAAAAGCCACAACAGAGTAGTAATAATGGGTGATTTCAATTACCCCGGTATCGACTGGGACAGTGTCACAGCAGGACAAGCTAACGAGATAAAGTTTCTAGATGAAATAAATGACTGCTTCTTGGAGCAGCTGATTCATGAACCAACCAGAGGGGAAGCCATACTGGACCTAGTCCTTAGTGGAACGCCAGATCTGGTGCAAGAAATAAGGGTGTTGGGACCACTTGGCAATAGTGATCATAGTATGATCATGTTTGATTTAATCAGTGGAGGACAGATAGTAAAGGAATCCACAGTACTACCTTTTAACTTTCAAAAGGGAGACTATGATAGAATGAGGAATATAGTTCGGAAAAAACTAAAAGGAGCGGTTCCAAAGGTTAAAGACTTACAGCAAGCTTGGGTGTTATTTAAAAATACTATCCTCGAAGCCCAGACCAGCTGTATTCCACGCATTAAGAAAAGTGGAAGAAAGTCCAAAAAACTGCCAGCATGGTTTAAAGGTGAGGTCAGAGAGGCTGTTGCTGCCAAAAGAGCAACCTTCAGGAAATGGAAAAAAGAGCCAAATGATGAAAACTGGAAACAGCACAAGCACTGGCAAGTTAAATGCAAAGCATTGATAAGGCAGGCAAAGCGGGAATTTGAGAAGAAACTTGCTACGGAAGCAAAAACACGAAATAAAGACTTCTTCAAGTACATTCGTAGCAAAAGGCCTGTGAGAGAGTCAATTGGACCGTTAGATGATAGAGGGGTAAAAGGGGCAGTAAGAGGAGACAAGGCTATAGCAGAGAGACTGAATGAATTCTTTGCTTCGGTCTTTACTGAGGAAGATGTAGGGATGTTACCCAAGACTGAAGTGGTATTTAAAGGTGATACTGCAGAGGAATTGAGAGAAATATCGCTACACCGGGAAGATATATTAGAACTATTTGATAAACTGAATAGTAGCAAATCACCTGGACCAGATGGTATACATCCCAGAGTGTTGAAAGAACTGAAATATGAGATTGCAGACCTGCTATTGGTAATCTGTGAACTTTCATTAAAATCATCTGTAATACCTGAAGATTGGAGGGTCGCCAACATAACACCAATTTTTAAAAAGGGTTCCAGGGGTGACCCGGGAAATTACAGACCGGTGAGCCTGACGTCAGTACCAGGGAAAATGGTAGAAACCATCATAAGGAACAAAATTACACAGCATGTAGATAGTCATGGCCTAATGGGAGACAGCCAACATGGCTTTAGACAAGGAAGATCTTGTCTTACTAATCTGATCTGTTTTTTTGAAGGTGTGCATAAACAGGTAGACAAAGGTGAGTCAGTTGATATAGTGTATCTGGACTTTCAGAAAGCTTTTGACAAGGTCCCCCATCAGAGACTTTTGGCAAAGCTAAAAAGTCATGGGATAGGAGGCAGTGTACTATTGTGGATCGGGAACTGGTTAAAAGATAGAAAGCAGAGGGTAGGGCTAAATGGCCAATATTCCCAATGGAAAAAGGTGAATAGTGGAGTACCCCAGGGATCTGTACTGGGTCCGCTACTTTTTGACATATTCATAAATGACCTGGAAAAGGGAATAACTAGTGAGGTTATCAAATTTGCAGATGACACAAAACTGTTTAAAGTTGTTAAAACCCAAGAGGATTGTGGAAAACTGCAGGAAGATCTGGATAAATTGGAAGACTGGGCATCCAAATGGCAGATGAAATTTAATGTGGACAAGTGCAAAGTTATGCACCTAGGAAAGAACAACCCACACTATAGTTACACGATGCAAGGCTCCACATTAGAAACCACCACCCAGGAAAAAGATTTAGGAGTCATCGTGGATAACATGTTAAAACCCTCCGCCCAGTGTGCAGTGGCGGCCAAGAAAGCAAATAGAATGCTAGGTATCATAAGGAAAGGGATGGAGAATAAAACAAAGGATATTATAATGCCTCTGTATCGCTCCATGGTACGACCGCACCTTGAATATTGTGTGCAATTCTGGTCACCGTATCTTAAAAAGGACATAGAGTTATTAGAAAAAGTACAGAGAAGAGCCACCAAATTGGTGAAGGGGATGGAAGGCTACTCCTATGAAGAGAGGCTAAAAAGGTTAGGGCTCTTTAACCTGGAAAAGAGACGGCTGAGGGGAGATATGATAGAGGTCTATAAATTAATGAATGGAGTGGAACGGATAAACGTGGATCAATTGTTTACGCTATCAGAATATAGAAAGACTAGGGGACATGTAATGAAGCTACGGGGTAAACTATTTAAGACAAATAAGAGAAAATATTTCTTCACTCAACATGTAATCAAACTCTGGAATCTGTTACCGGAGGATGTAGTAAGGGCTGTTAGTATAGCTGGGTTTAAAAAAGGTTTGGACAAGTTCCTGGAGGAAAGGTCCATAAACCACTATTAAAAAGGGACCCAGGATATCAATGCTTGACCTAGTACAAGCACTGCAGAACCTGTGTCTTTTGGGGAAACTTCTAGGTACGTATGACCTAGATTGGCCACTGTTGGAAACAGGATACTGGGCTTGATGGACCTCGGTCTGACCCAGTATGGCATTTCTTATGTTCTTATGATCTCGTCCAGGCGGGTGGTTAGCGTGGGAACGTGAGGATCTAACCCTTTTCAGAGCTGAAGAGACTACGATGGACTGATGCGGCAACTGTGGTATCATGTATCCCGGTGTGGGTTGGATTTGGTATTTGGAGTCCAACCTTCTGGAGAAGGGGCGCCCTGAGGCGGGGGTCTGCCACACTTTGAGGTAGTCGTCCCGCAGCTTGCGGTGCATGGGTAGGGTGAAGGAGGGCTTGGGAGCGGAGAGGTACTTCAGGACCTCCGGGTCCTGTTCCTCGGTTTGTTCTGGGGAAGTCAAAGCCAGAGCGGAAGCTACCTTTCGCAAGAAGTTGGGGTAGTAACGGTCCTCCGGGGGCGGGGAAGGTCCCTCCAGCTCTGGAGTGTCCGGTGTGCTCCTGTCATTGGAGGCGGAGCCCACAATAGCTTCTATATCCCGCTCCTCGGCCGTGCTGTCAGGAGAGGGGTTGGCAGGGGAGTATTGAGGAGGTCCCGCTGTTTGATCACGGTCTGAGGAAGCTCTAGGGGGGGAACGAGAGCGAGGCCTAGCAGCAGAGACCGTGGGAGGCTGAGGTTTGGAAGATGCATTCATTGTGTGCTGGACTATTTGAGTCAATAGCTGTAGAATGGCAGAGGTATTGGCTGTGTCAGTGACATGGCTGCAAGACCTAACCCGACGGCTCCTGCCAGAGCTGGAAGAATCCCTTTTGCTGGCTCCATGGCGATACTCCTCACAGCGCCTCTTGCGCGCTGGTTCAGGGCTGCCTGCAGATGAACCGGAGCTGACATATCGCTTCCTGCGATGTCTGCTCCCCTTGTGGTGTCGACGGCGTTCGGGACTCCGCTGATGCAGCTGTCTGTGTTCTGGTCATGCAGAGACACTGCTTTGACCTGCTGAGGCATTGGTGACGAGGGCCGAGGCCATGGCGCTGAACCCTGATGCAAGGGCCGAATGGGGGCAGAGTTAATATTTGCGCCAGCTCCTGGAATGCTCTGACCACGGTGGGAGGAGCTGGAGGACTCTTTCCAGGCGCCATTACCGAGCACCACGTGGCATCGAGGAGAAGAGCCCACTAAACTTTGGGTCAGGTACTCTGGACGCGACTCCTTTCGGAGGGGCCGGGCTTACCTCAGCGCCACCGCGGGCAACAGAGCTTTTCCCTGGAGTAGCGGGAAAATCAGTCCGATGTGCAAGGCTGGGTACGGAGGCCCGATCGGGCGCATCCCGCCGGGTCGAAGCATCCTCAGCATTAACGGTGGCGTGGCTGGGGATGGAGGCCCATTGAGGCATATCCTGAGCCGGCAGGGGGTCAGCGACGCTCAGAGGGCCCAGTTCGGGGGCCGGACCCATACCATGATGTCCTTTCTTTCTTCTGGCGTTGGCCCCACAGTGCGCGCAGCCGTGCGACGAGGAGTAAGTTTTGTTGCCACATAGTGGGCCCTTTTTAAAATTGGATTTGGGCATGGCTGAAAAATGTAAAACAAAGAACAAAACAAAGGTGTGAGAACAGAGCAGGATCCGTCTTGCTGGCAAGGCGGAAGGACAAAGACTGACCGGACCAGGGGCAGGTCAGGGAGGTGGGCTACCTGGGCATGGACAGAGAGTCCCGAGCTCTAGAGAGCACTTCCGTATGGCGCCGCCCGGAGGACATCACCAGGTGTGGCTGACGCAATCCTGCTAGTCCATGGAGAAGAGAGATTACATCATCCCCTACATCAATGTGCAACACTAAAGACAGGAGGAGAAAAAAGAAGAAAATACAAATAGACAGCTGACCCTGGAAACAAGAGTTAAGCAAAAACAGAGGAAAGCAGAAATCAGCGCCATAAGATTAGAAAAATAAAATAGCCATAAGACAAGGTACGTAGAAAAAGAATTTAGTGAATGGAATATATGTGAGCTTTTGGAATGTACATCTGGCAGGCTGGTGATAGATATGGCTAGGGACCATCTCAGGGCAAAACTCTGGGAGGGGATCTCAAAGCTCACTAGCTTTCTTCAGCAGCAGACATACACATGGTGCCCCCAGTCACTTATTCCTCACATCTGCGCAGACATGCTGCTCCCACTCAGCTCCCATGCACTTGCACACGCGCGCACACACACAGTCTCCCAGACCCACATACACTCACCCTAGATGCTCAGCCCCCACACGGCAAATATTCAAGAAGCTGTACCATTACTTTGAAGCCCATATGTGTCAGGCATGTTCAGTAAATCGGATAATTACTTTAAAAAGCATAGATTTGCATATTTTTATTTATGTTTGAGTGATAATTAACTTTATTAGTTTCTGGTGTCATGTGAATTTTCCTCAGCTAAAATGGGGTCGCAGCCAAAAAAAATAATAAATTTTGGGAAGCACTGCCTTAGGACCCTATGCATATGCTGCTTAAGGGTTCTCAGCTGGATGCTGTTCAGTCATTTCTGAACCAGTCATAAGCTAAATTGTTGAGAAATTGTGTCTACTTTACCACATCATACTTTAAATCCCGACAAAAGAAAATATAACATCACTGAATAAATAATCATAATATATCCTTTTTGTCTTGATTTATTCAAAACTATTCAACAATAAGTATCTTTCTGTGAAAAAAAGTACATGAACCCTTCATTCACTTATGCAACCTCCTTGAGCAGTAAATAATTTCAAATAAATGTTTTCTGTAACTGTTGATCATTCTCTCACATCATCCTTGAGGAATTTTGGTTCATTATTCCATATAGAACTGATCCAAATTAGTTACATTTGAGGACCTCTCTGTATGACAAGCTCACTTCAGGTCTTGTCACAATACTTCAGTAAGGTTTAGGTTATGACTTTTGACTTGGCCAATCCAAAAGCTGAAACCTCTTCTTCAGTCATTCTGAAGTAAATTTACTTGACTGTTAGGTCATGCAGTGAGGCAATGACCTTATTTTCATCCTAGGGGCCCATTTACTAAAGAGCACTATGGTGTTGCATCACACTGCACCAAAATCGAGTGCATAAGGTGCAACACCACAGAGTTCACTGTCAGGGGAGTAGAAAGCAAGTTCCCAACAGTTAATGCGGTGCACTCTGTCCTAACGTGGACCACAATTACCTCAGATGACTTAGCTCCATTTATGTAGGTGGCGGAAAGTGCACACATGCTAACTACTCACCTTGTAGTTAGCATGTGTGCACAGACTGCAAGGCGCTCGCCCTCCCACACTCTGCCCCTAACCCGCCCACTTGTACCCTCAATGCACCATGGACAGTTAGTGCCAAAATCTAGCTGCACCATCATGGCCCCATGCTGTTAACGTGTATCCTAGGGCACTTTTAGCACATGCCAGAACCTGCGCTAACAGCTACTGCCTTTTAATAAAAGTGCCCCTTAGTTTCAGCTCACAGACCAATGTGGCCTAATAAAGCCATAATTCATGGTTTTATCGCTGATGGCAAGTCATCAAAAGTCCTGATGCAGCAAACCAGTCCCATATCATGTCTTGTTTTGGAAGGAAGTGTTTGGTTTTTACCAAATAAAAAAAACTGGGACTGTGATCAAAGTTCAATTTCGGCTCAGCTAGCCAGAGAAGATAATCCCAGACGTGCAAGAGTGAGGTGGGGGTCTTCCAGCAACATTTAAACAAACCTAAGGCGGCCAGTTTTTTTTTTTTTTTTTTAGAAAGCAGTGTTTTCTTCTTTGCATCCTCCCATGAACACCATTCCCACTTTTCCCCCAGTGGCTTATAAATGAACTCTCACATCAATTGCAGCCAGAGAGGTCTGCCGCTCTTTAGATATTACCCCTAAATCAAAATAGAGTGAAAAAACAAATGTATGAGCTAGCATGTGAATGTATTTTTGTCGGAAGATCAGCCCTGAGGATCAAACTAGCCTCTCAAAGCTGTGACTTCCATTTTACTCAGTTTTATTTAAACCATTCAATAGGCCCACAACGGAGCCGCAAATAAGGTAAAAACACCACAATTGGATGTCACCTGTACCAAAATCAAAAAATTTAAAAGAATTTTTTGATTTATCCAAATGCAAAGCAAAAAATGGTACTTATCTCAACCGCTGTCTCCCCGTCTTCAATTCATCTTCACGGGAGAACAGACAGTGACCACAATCTTGAAACGTCCAGTCTCACTTCTGATCCAATGAACAGCAGCAGCAGTTACCAAAAAGTACACAGCACTGCGTTTCGGGCGAATATATGCTTTAAACGCCCTGTTTCAATGCTTGAGCGGACTGCCAAAAAGTGTTGACACAGCCTCTCCGAGATGCCGCCACATGCTTATTAGTGATCCAAGACAAGCAGCAAGTCCCAAAGATTAAATAGCATCAGGAACCAATAGCTGTGAAGTAAACATTGTCCCCAGAACTATCAAAAGTTAAAGGATACTGATCCAGTCCAGGTCTTTATTGAGACCCGATGGTGCAACAGTGTCCCAAGTAAAGATCCACATTTGTTCAAGCTTTTGGAGTAATTGCTCACGATCACCACCCCGAGGATTCTCAGGAATCATATCCAAAACTTGCCAAGTGAACTCCGCAAATGTATGATTAAAGTCCAAACAATGCTGCACCAACGGGGCGGTAAGTATGGAATTCTTGAGTCTAGAGGCATGTTCACTCAATCAGATACGCACAGGACAGATCGTCCATCCAATATATAATAAATCACAAGGACAAACCAGCACATACACCACAAAAGACGTTAAACAGGTAGTATGCCATCGAGCCCTGTTGACTATAGTAGAATTAGGTACCAGCCATTCATTGCCCGTTATAGCTTGAGAGCAAAACTTACAGGAAGTACATATAAAATGACCCACTTCCCAGGGCGATACCGATGTATATCTATCTGAAGGGGAAGATATAACCCCCACAAAATCTCGAAGATTAGAGCCCCTAGAATGCGCTATCCGCAATCGCCCCTGAAAACACGGGTGCAATTGTTAAACGTGCCAATGCTTTAAAAGAATCTTTCTAATAGAGTTAGTATGCGACATATATGGAAGTATTGCCACAACCCCCTCAAAATAAGTGGCTATATGCTGATCACATGGACGCTCCAAAGTAAATGGGGGAAACAACCATTCCCTGTGAACATATTTGGCTCTCAAAAATGCTTGTCTGATAATCTTCTTAGGGTAACCTCGTTGAGCAAGTCGAACCGAAAGATCATGGGCTGTCTTTTGTCCCGGTTACCCACTATGACCCTTTTCGAATGC
Source organism: Ichthyophis bannanicus (assembly GCA_033557465.1). Classification (NCBI taxonomy): domain Eukaryota; kingdom Metazoa; phylum Chordata; class Amphibia; order Gymnophiona; family Ichthyophiidae; genus Ichthyophis; species Ichthyophis bannanicus. Next base: position 405,566,053 of record CM066035.1, on the reverse strand, counting down.
GACTGGCCTTACACCGGTTTTTTAGAAAACTATTGGTCACTCATTTTTGTGCTACCCATCAAACGGGCGCTGATATTTCAGTGGTCCGTGCACCTTCTAAATGGATACCTTCTGGTGCTGTGGATCCTTTCATTCAGACGTACCAAAAATTGGTCCTGCATGATTTGAATGTTTTGGAAGGACTGGGCCTGAGATCTCGTTATCATAACCTGTCCAATACTCAGTGGCAGGCTGTATGGGAGTTACGTGCTAATCAGAAGTTGGTTATCCGAAGAGCTGACAAGGGTGGAGCGACGGTCATACAATCTGTATGACCGTCGCTCATGACCAGTATAGAGAACATCTTTTGGACCAACTAAGTAATGAGAATTTTTATGCCAAGATTTCTGGAAATCCGTTTGTTGCTTTGCAATCTGAGATTCAGGCTGTCATGCGACAGGCATTAGCTACTAACTGGATTACGAAGCGGGAGTTCAATTTTTTGGTCACCAAGCATCCAGTTATTCCGATCATTTATACTGTTCCTAAAATACATAAATCACTGGTGACACCTCCGGGTACACCTATAGTGTCGTGTCGAGGATCTGTGTTGGAGCCTCTTTCTAAATTTTGTGATAAGTTTTTGCAGCCATGTGCTCGGCTTGTGCCTTCGTTTTTGAGAGATTCTACTGAATTTATCACAAAACTTCAACAGATTCATGGTGATGTCAGTTCCTGGTGGCTGGTTTCATTAGATGTTACTGCGATGTACACCAACATTGATCAAGAACAAGCCCTATCTGTTATTTCTCGATTGAATATTTCTTTGCCTGATCGCATTCCCCGTTCGTTTTTTATGGAGTTATTGAATCTGGTGCTTACTAGGAATTATTTCCAATTTGAGCAACAGTTTTATCATCATGTTTGGGGTATTGCAATGGGGGCCACAGTGGCTCCATCTGTGGCTACATTGTATATGGCTGATTTTGAAGAGTCCCAGATTTATTCATCATTGTGGTTTGAGAATATACCTTTATGGGTTTGGTTCCTGGATGACATTTTTTTCTTATGGAATGATACGGAGGATTCTTTACAGCTGTTTTTACAATGGTTAAATTCCTTGAGATCTAATTTATCTTTTACCATGCACCATCATCTATGTCAATTGGAATTCCTTGATGTTTTGGTGTTTAAATGTCAAGATTCATTCCATACTACGTTATTCAGGAAATCAGTGCAACTGAATACATTGCTTACTTTTACTAGTTTTCATCCCCTGCCTTTAAAGAAAGGTCTTCCTTTTGGACAATTCCTCAGGATTCGACAAATTTGTTCTGACTTTGATGAGTTTCTTAGGCATGCTCATGATCTTTCGGTTCGACTTGCTCAACGAGGTTAACCTAAGAAGATTATCAGACAAGCATTTTTGAGAGCCAAATATGTTCACAGGGAATGGTTGTTTCCCCCATTTACTTTGGAGCGTCCATGTGATCAGCATATAGCCACTCATTTTGAGGGGGTTGTGGCAATACTTCCATATATGTTGCATACTGACTCTATTAGAAAGATTCTTTTAAAGCATTGGCACGTTTTACAATTGCACCCGTGTTTTCAGGGTGATTGCGGATAGCGCATTCTAGGGGCTCTAATCTTCGAGATTTTGTGGGGGTTACATCTTTCCCTTCAGATAGATATACATCGGTATCGCCCTTGGAAGTGGGTCATTTTATATGTACTTCCTGTACGTTTTGCTCTCAGGCTATAACGGGCAATGAATGGCTGGTACCTAATCCTACTATAGTCCACAGGGCTCGATGGCATACTACCTGTTTAACGTCTTTTGTGGTGTATGTGCTGGTTTGTCCTTGTGGTCTATTATATATTGGATGGACGATCTGTCCTGTGCGTATCCGATTGAGTGAACACGCCTCTAGACTCAAGAATTCCATACTTACCGCCCCGCTGGTGCAGCATTGTTTGGACTTTATTCATACATTTGCGGAGTTCACTTGGCGAGTTCTGGATATGATTCCTGAGAATCCTCGGGGTGGTGATCGTGAGCAATTACTCCAAAAGCTTGAACAAAAGTGATCTTTACTTGGGACACTGTTGCACCATCGGGTCTCAACAAAGAACTGGACTGGATCAGTATCCTTTAACTTTTGATAGTTCTGGGACAATGTTTACTTCACAGCTATTGGCTCCTGATGCTATTTAATCTTTGGGACTTGCTGCTTGTCTTGGATCACTAATGAGCATGCGTCAGTGTCTCAGAGAGGTGGAGAGGCTGTGTCAACACTTTTTGGCAGTCCGCTCAAGTGTTGAAACAGGGCGTGTAAAGCATATATTTGCTCGAAACGCAGTGCTGTGTACTTTTTGGTAACTGCTGCTGTTGTTCATGGGATCAGAAGTGAGACTGGACGTTTCAAGATTGTGGTCACTGTCTGTTCTCCCGTGAAAATGAATTGAAGATGGGGAGACAGCAGTTGAGATAAGTACCACTTTTTGCTTTGCATTTGGATAAATCAAAAAATTCTTTTAAAGTTTTGATTTTGGTACAGGTGACATCCAATTGTGGTGTTTTTACCTTATTTGCGGCTCCGTTGTGGGCCTATTGAATGGTTTAAATAAAACTGAGTAAAATGGAAGTCACAGCTTTGAGAGGCTAGTTTGATCCTCAGGGCTGATCATCCGACAAAAATACATTCACATGCTAGCTCACACATTTGTTTTTTCCACTCTATTTTGTTTTAGGGTTAATTTGGGTAGAGTAGGGTTATTTTGTTTAATTTTGATCTTTAGATATTAGACTAGGACACACAGTGACTTTTTAACATGAACATACCAGGACAACTTACTCCTAAATAAAGTCCCTGTAGTCTTTCCTGTTTTTCATTTGCTGACTGTATGATAGTGGACAGCTGGAGCCTACATGTTTAGAAATGCTTTTGTAATCCTGTTCACGGATTCTTTCAAATTCTTCTCATCATGGAATGATATATTCCACTACAATTTATAATGAAGACCAAACTCAAAACCTCTTGGACTTTCACATAGGATGTAATCCCAAATTCAGTCAGCAAGTTTACTCTACAGGATTATTTACTTGTTATCAGATCATTTAAGCACCTGATTCTAATTAGTCAATTGTAACGAGTGTAAATTGTGCTACAACACAGACCATCCTAGAGAGCTCACAAACCTTTTTCACCACTGTAAGTAAATATGAGAGAGACTCTCCAGATAAATTTCTGTAGGGAGCCAAGAATGCACAAAAAATAAACAGTAACATGACTTGAAGCCTTGAGTAATGGTGCTACAGCTCACATGTTTCAGAACTGTGCTAATTCAACACAGTTGTGTTTCCCATTCGCCCATGAAAGTAGTTTTAGATTCTCTCTTCAATGTGACTACCACTAGGGGTCACAGGACCATTTTAAAACCTAAAGCTAGACTGGGCAGAAATAACAGTGGAGCACTGCTTCTTTTATGTGCTATGCCACCAGGGATTGACAAGGGAGGCCTGGTGGAGTCTCATAGGGAAGTGGAGGCCTTGACTTGATGGAGTTCGTGCAGATGTTCATGTTTCGATGATCCTGAGGAGAATAATGCAGCTTGCAAAGTTGATCACAAATTGCATTATTCAATTTACCAGAGGAGGAAAAGCGTAGTTACTCACCTGTAACAGGTGTTCTCCAAGCACAGCAGGAATCAGTCCTCACTTATGGGGTGATGGTGGTACCAACGGAGCCCACGCGGAGCAATTCCCCAGCTTTCAAAGAAAGCCTTTGGGATTGCTACCATGCATGCGTAGTCCTCTTCCCACCCAAGGGTGCCACATCTTGCTCAGGCAGGTTCCTTAGCTCGAGCCCTACCAAGCAGATGGCAATGGAAGGACAAAAATTCAGCAACTCATCAGGGGAGGCGGGAGGGTAGTGTGGACTGATTCCTGCTAACCCTGGAGAACACCTGTTACAGATGAGTAACTACGCTTTCTCCAGGAACAAGCAGGAAGTCAGTCCTCACTTATGGGACTCCCTAGCTACAGGCTACCGAACCTGTAACCAAAAGAAAAAAACGTCTCCACGAGGCTGTAAGCAGAAGCCGAAGCCCGAAGGAGCCCGAGTCCTCGGGTCCTAGCCCTCGGTAGCCATGAAGAAGGGTCAGATGGCAGGAGTTGCTTATACCCCGAACAGATTATGGAGTACAGCCTGGCCAAAGGTGCTGTCCCGGCGGGACTCCCTCTCCAGGCAGTAGTGGGCAGTGAAGGTGCTGGTCGAAGACCAGGTCGCCGCCCGGCAGATGTCCATCAGGGGTACAGAGTGTAGCAAGGCCACCGATGCCGCCTTGGCTCGGACCCCGTGAGCGGTGACTTGATGATCCAGAGGGACACCTGCCTTTGCATGGGCGAAGGTGATGCACTCTGCCACCCAAACCGAGAGGGTACCCTTGGAGACTGCTTGCCCCTGCCGATTGGGATCGTAGGTCACAAAAAGCCTATCAGACTTGAGATGGCAAGTAGAAGGCAAGGGCTCGCTTGCAATCAAGGGTGTGGAGAGCCGCCGACGCCTTGTCAGCGTGGGGCCTCAGAAAGAAGGTCGGGAGCACTATATAGAAATTACACTTACCTGGTAATTGTAGTTCCTTGAGTGACGACAGTTTAGTCCTCTACCGCTGGGTAGTGCACCTCCTCCTGCAGCTTGGAGACTGGACCAATCAAATCTTCATCCCACTGGATGTAGCGAGCTGGAAATCCCCATCAGCCCCAGTGAACTATTGACAAAGCAGACTCAAGAGCAACAAATAAGTAGCTAACTTTTCTTTTTTTTTTTTTTTTTAACAATCAGAACCTGGAACGGAACATAACCTGCCCTTTAACAGGAACAGGGATTAAGACCTGCCCCAGAAGCGCTCTTCCCCCTTACCAAGTCTGGAAAGAGATAGAAACTGCCAAATCCCCAAAGGGAACAAAGTAAAACTCACCTGTCACTTCGTCCTATGACCATGACTACGTGCCGAGCTAGCCACAAACCTGAGGGCGGGAAGGAGGACTAAACTGTCGTCATTCAAGGAACTACAATAACCAGGTAAGTGTAATTTCTATTTCCTTATTGTTTCTCCAGTTTAGTCCTCTACCGCTGGGATGTAACAGAGCAGTACTAACAGGAGGGACCCTGCCAGCCGGCACGCAAGACCGCTGACCCGAAACGGGCATCCCCCGCCGCCAACACATGCAGCCGGTAGTGTCTACTGAAAGTATGTAACGACGACCAGGTGGCCGCCTTGCAAATCTCCACCGGCGGAACCAGACTGTGCTCAGCCCAGGACACCGCTTGCGCCCTAGTAGAATGCGCCCTGAGACCCATAGGAGCCGGATGCCCCTGCAATACGTACGCTGAAACAATAGCTTCCTTAATCCACCTGGAAATGGATGCCTTGGCCGACACTTCACCCTTCCTATGCCCACCGAACACCACAAACAGACGATCCGATTTGTGAAAAGCTGCGGAAACCGACAAATAACAACGCAAGGCCTTCTTCACGTCCAACCGACTCAGACCGCGATCCGACGGATGCCCCGCTTCTGCTTGCAGAACTGGCAGAGACACAGTTTGATTCACATGAAAGGGAGAAGATACCTTAGGTAAAAAGGAGGGAACCAGTCTCAGAACCACCTTTTCCTTGGAAAAACACAGAAATGGCTCTCTGCACGAAAGAGCCTGCAACTCCGAACTGCACCTAGCCGAACAGATAGCTACTAAAAAGACCACCTTAAGAGTCAAGTCTTTGACAGAAATCCAAGACAGAGGCTCGAACGGCGCTCTTCCTAACGCCTGCAAAACTAAGTTGAGATCCCAGGACGGAACGGAGATCCGACGAGCAAGGCGCAGTCTGGACACTGCTTTAAGGAAACGGACGACATCGCCATGAGCACCCAGAGCCACGCCCTGGATCTTACCTCTATAGCAGGCCAAAGCCGCCAACTGCACCCTCAAGGAGCTGGCAGCCAGCCCCTTCTCAAAACCATCCTGCAAAAAACTCAATACCACTGATATGGAGGCCCTAGAATCCGAACCTGACGCCTGGAACACCAGTCCTCAAAGATCCGCCAGATGCATACATAGGCAAGCGAGGTCAACCGCTTTCGCACTTGAAGCAAAGTTGCCATGACCGATCTAGAGTAGCCCTTCTTCTTTAACCTTGCCCTTTCAATAGCCAAGCCGTAAGCGAGAATCGATCCACTTGCGGCATTAGAAGAGGCCCCTGAACCAGGAGTTCCGGCGACAACGGGAGACGCCACGGCGGACCGTCCAGCAACCTTATCAAATCGGCATACCACGGACGCCGGGGCCAATTTGGCGCCACTAGAAGCACCCTCCCCTGATGGGCTTCGATACGTTGAATCACCCGACCAACAAGGGCCCACGGAGGAAATACGTAGAGCAGCCCCGGTGTCGGCCACGGCTGCATCAGGGCGTCGATCACTTCCGACATGGGTTCTCTCCACCTGCTGAAGAACTGAGCCGCTTTCGCAGACCAGCACGTCGCCATCAAGTCCATGACGGGCATGCCCCATCGCAGAGTCAATTGGGCAAAGACGTCGGGATGCAACTCCCACTCTCCGGCATCCACCTGGATTCTGCTGAGAAAGTCCGCCGTCACATTTTCCTTGCCGGCGATGTGAGCCGCCGATATCGCCTTCAACCGCGGTTCCACCCAGGCAAACAGCCCTTCGGCCTCTTTCTCCATGGCTGCGCTTCCTGTGCCGCCTTGACGATTTATGTATGCCAGTTTTTGGAAGCTCTGCAGAGCCAAGAACACCGCTCTGAGTTCCAGACGGTTGATCGACCACCTGCTCTCCTCCGTCGTCCACCTCCCTTGTGTGAACTGACATGCACAATGCACCCCCCCAGCCTGTTAGACTCGAATCCGTGAAAAGGGGAAGCCACACCGGCTGCTCCAACGGCATTCCTGCCTGCAAGACTGTGGGATGAAGCCACCACCGCAGCGCCAAGGACAAGGGAGTCGCTTGCTCAGCAAGTCGGACTGATTTGACCAACGATGGAGCAAGGATCACTGTAGAGGCCGCATGTGAAACCTGGCCCACAGCACGACCTCCAGCGTCGCTTCCATCGTCCCCAAGACCTGGAGGTACTTCCATGCCGTTGGCACCATGAGTCTCCGGAAGGCCTGCACTAGACGCCGGAGGGTTAGGACCCGGTGCTCCGTTAGAAAAACAGACCCTCTCTGAGTATCGAACTTAACCCCCAAATACTCGAGGACCAGAGTCGGCGATAAATAACTTTTGAGGGGGTTGACCACCCAGCCTAAAAACTCTGAAGAAAATCCACCACCTGTTGCGTGGCTTTCTCGCTCTCGGCCTGGGATTTTGCTCTTATCAACCAATCGTCGAGGTAAGGATGAACTAAGACTCCTTGCTTTTGGTGAACACCCGAGGGGCCGTCGCCAAACTGAAAGGCAGCGCCTAGAAATGAAAATGTCCCCACGGCAGGGCAAACTGAAGAAATGTCTGATGAGACTCCCTGATGGGAACATGGAGATAAGCCTCTGAAAGATCGAGAGATGTGAGATACTCCCCCTGACGAACTGCCACCATGATGGATCGCAGGGTTTCCATGTGAAAATGTGGAAGTCTGAGACAGCGATTCACCTCTTTGAGGTCTAGGATAGGCCGAAGAGAACCATCCTTCTTTGGCACCACGAAATAAATGGAGTAACGTCCCATTCCGTATTCCACGGGTGGTACCGGGACGATGGCTGCTAGCTGCAACAGGCGGTCCGCCGTTTGACGAACTTGCAAGGCCTTTGTCGGACTTCTGCAGGGAGAACTTACGAACGAATCCAGCACTGGCCTTGCCAGATCCAACACATACCCGTTGCGAATGATCTCCAAGACCCACTGGTCCGATGTTATGCGGGTCCAGGCAGAAAGAAACCTCCGCAGCCGACCTCCAATCGGTTGTCCTTCTGCCGGGACCCTCTGCCATTCATTGTGGTTTCCGGACGGCTCCCGCAGATGCCGCTGCGAAACCGCTACTTGCCCCCCGGAACCCCTGAGCCCGGTACAGAAACCTTCCTCTTTGAGAACTGGCGAAACAGGGGGAGCGAAATCTTCGAAAATCCCGAAACTGTCCCTGAAAGGACGCGGAAAATTTTCCTTGCTTGGGCTTGTGCTCCGGAAGCCGACCCCCTTTGGGTTCCCCTAAATCTTTGACTAACTTATCAAGATCCTCTCTGAACAATAACTTGCCTTTGAACGGAAGCTTACCAAGCCGAGACTTGGAGGAACCGTCGGCCGCCCAGTTTTTTAGCCAAAGGGCCCTCTGCGCCGCTACCAGAGACGACATACTATTCGACAGGGCCCTAATCAGGTCATAGTGCACATCTGCTAAATATGCCACTCCGGATTCCAGATGCTGGAGCTCTCACACGTCGTCCTGCTCCATCGCTGCTGACTGCCTCAGGCGCTGGACCCACCGTAGACAGGCCCTAGCCACCCAAGCCCCACAGATGGACGCCTGCAGAGAAGCTGCACCTGCTTCAAAGGACTGTTTCAACAGACCATCCATCTTTCTATCCTGCGACTCCTTCAAGGCCGCACTGCCTTCCACCGGAATCGTGGTCTTCTTCGTGACCGCCGACACCGCCGCATCAACTTTCGGGGCACGAAACCTTTCCTTATCACCATCCGATAAAGGATAGAGTCTACTCATGGTTCTTATGCCTTTCAAACCCACTTCAGGATGATCCCATTCATTTTGAATCATCTGATCTATCACTTTATGGATGGGAAACACCACCTGTGTCTGATGTACCACCTGAATAATAGGATCCGCCGCATCCTCTTCGGGCGCGGGCTGTTCCGGCGACAGCCTAAGCATCTGCAGGACCTCTGAAATGAGGGCCGACAACTCTTCTCTCCGAAACACTCGAATGATCCGCGCCTGATCCTCAGGTTCAGGAATCTCACCTTCCTCTAAATCCTCCAACTCGACATCCACGTCACAACCGTGCTCTTCCTCCTCCTGGAAATCCAACTCGGAAGAAGATCCCTCCGCTGGCCATGGCCTCTTGAGTGTCTTGACAAGTCCACTCTCACGTTCTGCCAGTGCAGCCCGAGCACTGGGAGAAGGAAGCGACCCAGAGCTTGGTAAAAGCCCCTGCCTCTTGCGACAGAAGGCCTGATGCATGAGCAACACAAAGTCTGGAGAAAAATCTTCCATCAACGTAGGACCCCCAGCTACCAAAGATACGACCAGCTGCCCAGGCATCCCCTCCAATTCCGGAGCGGCTGGACCAGCAGTCCACGCTTCACCCTCCGGCTCCTTCAATGTGTCCGGAAGGACTGGAGCTGTCGCCCCTTCCATTTGCTGCTCAACAGTCAGGGATACGGAAGCACAGGAGTGGCAAATACCTGTCTCCGTAGCCGTGCCCCTACGGGTGCCACAAATCATGCACTGAGGCCTCGCTGACATGGACTACAGAGCCTGCGCGTCTCAATGCAACTTAAGGCAAGATAGGGAGGATTGGTGGGACCCCTATATATATATATATATATATATATATATATCCTGCTTTTTCCTAAGAAGGTTCCTTAGGCAGCCCTTTTCACTGAGCCCACTAGGGGCTTGAACGCATCACCTGTGGATCAGCAGGCAAGGAACCAGCCAGCACGCCACGCCACTGCTCTGCTTTTTCCTTTTTTTAATACATTGTTATCTTTAATTTACTTAGTGATGCTCTGCCACTACAGCCGCTAAAGAGTCCCGACCTCTCAGGCCCTAGGGACCCATGCACCAGCAAAGAGACCCAAAGAAAATAAGAAAGCTTAAACTAAGCGGGAAGACGCCGGAAAACGGCACTGCCGGCTTACCAGAGAAACCGCTGAGAAAACCGCGTGGGTAAAATGGCCGCGGTTTCTCTCAGCGATTTTGGCACGCTTTGCACAATGGGCCCCGAAGCACCGCAGGTCTCAGAACTGTGTGCCATCTACCTCCCCCATTGTTCCTGGTGAAAAAATGATGAAGCTGCGTCGATCGGAGCCTCGATCGCCGAAAGACACAGGATCGCAGCAGAGCCTCCGACATGTGCTTGACAACTTTTCCGGAGCCGGCGCCTGCAGGCTTTCACCCAGCGCTCTGCCCGTGGACCGCACTAGGGGCTCTACCCCGTTCAGTCAAGGGGTAAGAGATCCTAATTAGTAAAAGCCGCCAAGGGGGAGCAGAGAGACTAGGCAAGGGAGAATCACTTAAGAGCAGAAACCCCTTCCCTGTCCCCTATGATTTATTTAAATTTTTAAAAGCACAGCACCCAAATATCAATTCCTCCAAATCAAATGAAATGAAATCAAAATTCATCTACATAGCCTGCTTCTTACTAGTTTCTCCAGTGAGCCCAGCACCTAGGCTCACAAGGTCCTCCTGCTGCTTGGAGACTGGACACACTGGGGCTGATGGGGATTTCCAGCTCGCTACATCCAGTAGGATGAAGATTTGATTGGTCCAGTCTCCAAGCTGCAGGAGGAGGTGCACTACCCAGCGGTAGAGGACTAAACTGGAGGAACGATAAGGAACCCCTGATTGAGATGAAAAGCTGACACGACCTTAGGTAAGAATTTAGGAAGGGTCCGGAGGACCACCCTGTTCTGATAAAACCTGGTGTAAGGGGCGCCAGCCATGAGCGCCTGAAGCTCACTGACTCGGCGAGCTGAGGTCAGCGCCACCAGGAAGGCCACCTTCCAGGACAAATGCCAAAGCGAATACGTCGCCATCAGCTCGAAGGGTGGACGGGGAGCTGCGTGAGCACCAAGTTCAAGTCCCATTCTGCTGGAGGGGGACGGATGGGCGGCTTAGACAGCAGAAGGCCCCGCATGAGACTAACAGTTGCCCCAAAAGAGAGTTTGACTTCAGTCCTTCCCTCGAGAGGTGGAGGAGGTACTGGAGAACCCACCAAACCGGGCACGAGAAGGGGTCGATCTGGCATTCCAAGCACTAGCTGGAAAAGCGTTTCCACTTAAAGGCGTAAACCCGCCAAGTGGAGTCCTTCCTAGAGGCAAGAAGGATTTCCTCGACCTCCTCAGGAAGGGCCAGAGCGTCTAGAGACCCCCATTCAGCCGCCAGGCTGTGAGGGATAGGGAGGATAGGTTCAGATGGAGAACCCGACTGTCTTCCTGTGTGAGCAGGTCCCTGGCTGAGCCCAGGAGCAATGGAGGTTCCATCAAGAGCCGGAGCAGTAGCAGAAACCAAGACTGCCGAGGCCATGAGGTTCAACGATGCCCCGTCCCATTGAGCCTTGAACAGAGTTCAATTGCAATGAGGGAAAAAGGAGGGAATGCATACTGGAGACTGGAAGACTAGTCCAGGAGAAATGCATCGGGGCCCTCCCTGCCTGGGTTCGGTACCGGGCCGCAAAAGTGAGGGAGCTGTGTGTTCTAAGGGCTGGCGAAGAGGTCTATCGCTGGAGTGCCCCAGCGGAGAAACAGCCAGCCTGCGACTCTGGGATCCAGCCGCCACTCGTGGGGATGCAGGATTCTGCTGAGTCTGTCCGCCAGACCATTCTCCTGACCCGGGAGGTACCCGCTCTGAGGGATATCCTCCTTCGGGCAGCGAAAGAGCAGATGAGAACCGCTTCCCTGCAGCGGGAGCACAACCCTGTGCCCACTGTTCCCGCTAAGCTGTGAGCGTGTGCGCGCGCGCACACACCTCGCCAAGCGAGCGCACATACTTTACAACAGAGCGCACAAAAGTTACAGTTCTGATTCTGATAGAAAACAACACAGATGTCTTAAAATTGTGTATTTCCAGTTTTCACAAGTTCTACAATATTTTCTAGTGCAATCAATGTGGTGTACATACTGTATTCTGACATGTAGTCAAATTTTAAAGTATATAACTCCGAGTGTTATGTGGCGCACAAAAATTTAACCTTCCTTCAAAAGCTGCACAGCTGATATTTTATGCGCACACAGCCTACAGAAAATTAGAGGGAACATTGCCTGTGCCCCCCTCTCTTTGTTGATGTAGAATATTGCTACACGGTTGTCGGTCTGTACTAGAACCGACTTCCCACTGGAGATCGGTGAAGGTCCTCAGGGCCCACTGGATGGCCCGGAGCTCGAGCAGAGAGGCCTGCAATGGGCTCCCTACCCTAACAGGGAAGCATCTGTAGTCAGCACCACATCGTGCTGTGGGGTCTGGAAGGGCGATCCTCGCAGAAGATTGCGGGGGTTCTGCCCAGGGACGAGCGGAGGTCGGGGAGAACCCTGACAGGGTCCCTGAGGTGTCCGAGGGATTGGCGCCATTGGGCATTGAGACACCACTGAGCCATTCGCATGTGCAGGCGAGAGTAGGGAACCACATGTACGGTTGAGGCCATATTTATTTTTATTTATTTATTTATTTAACAGCTTTTATATACCGCGCTATTTGTTATCAGTGCGGTTTACATACAACAAGGGTGCACAGTCAGAAAACTGTTCTGTGCTTACATTGTAACAGGAGTTTAAACTTGGACAGTACATTGTAACAGGAGCATAAACTTGGAGTAACAGAGAGACTATAAACATATGTACAAAATATAATTAGATTTGGTTTGTATATACAGTAGGTCTAAAGCGGGCTCAAGATACTTGTGACAGGATGCAGTTTGTAGACATTGGTGGGTGGGTGGGTAGAGGTGGGGCAGATGCTTGAGCAAAGTGAAGTAGGAAAATGTGGTGTTTGATTGCCTTACGGAACTGCATAAGGCCTTTGATGGATCTAATTTCAGGTGGAAGTTCGTTCCAACATTTTGGGGCATAGAAGGCGAATGTTCTTTTCTTGGTCGTCTGTGTGCACTTGATGGATTCTTTGGGGATGATCAAGGTATTGTCGGTTACTGATCTTCTGAGTCTGTTTTTCGGGGTGAGGGTGATAAGGTCACTGAGTGTTGTGGGGGCTAGGTTGTTAATGATCTTGAAGGAGATGAGAAGGATTTTGTATGTTATGACCCAAAAGACGTAACATGGACCGAACAGTGACCTGGTGGGCACTTTGGACGCAAGCTGCCAGAGCTCAGAGGCGGGTGGAGTGATCCACCGGCAAGAAAGCCATGGCCTGCCGAGTATCGAGGCATGCTCCGATGAATTCAAGAACCTGCACGGGGTCGAGGTGAGACTTTGGGTGGATGACCAAAAACCCCAAGCTCTCCAAGAATAGGACAGTGTGCGACATCACTTGCCGGGCCTCCTCAACGGAGGAGCCTGTAACGAGCCAGTCGTCGAGGTAGGGAAACACCGGCATGCCTCGGCGCCAAAGATGAGCAGCAGCCATGATGAGGCACTTTGTGAAGATCCGTGGGGCGGACGCCAGGCTGAAAGGGAGCACTCTGTACTGGAAGTGCTCTCCCTGCACCCTGAAACGCAGTTAATGCCTGTGTTGGGAGTGGATCAAGATATGGGCGTAAGAGTCCTTCAGATCCAAGGAGCATAGCCAGTCGCCCTGCCGGAGGAAGGAGGGACTGGCTATGGGGGAGGAGGGAGGAGTGGCCTAGTGGTTGGGGCAAGGTACTTCAGGCCGGAAGGTCGGAGGTTCAAATCCCACTAGAGGACAGCAACCTTGGGACGGAAGGACTGGGGTTTCTAGTCCCACAGATGCTCCTTGTGGTCTTGGGCAAGCCACTTAAGCCTCCATTGCCCATGTTCCCTGTAAGTATTAGTGTATGTGTCTCATATCCTTGCGTGTTATATGTATCCCCCAATTGTGCTGTGACCGCTTTGATTGAAGGATAAGGTGGTATACAAAACTGTCTAAATAAATAAATAAACATGCCAAGAGATAACATCTTGAACTTCTCCCCGCACCAGGAACTTGTTTAGCCTGCAGAGGTCGAGGATGTGCTGCAGACCCCCCCCCCCCCCCCCGTCTTCTTCGGGACGAGGAAGTACCAGGAATAAAAGCCCCGACCTTGAAGGTGGGGAGGGACCTTCTCAACTGCCCGTTGGGCAAGGAGGGAGTGTAATTCCCGCTGCAGCAGAAGCTAGTGTGCAGGGAGTCGAGGCGGCTCCGCAGTTGAGAAGGGTGGAGGGAGCCTGTCGAAATGGAGGTGATAGCCCTCCCAGACAACCTGAAGGACCCAAGTGTCTGAGGTAATAAGTGCCCACGATGGGGCGAAACAGGACAGACGTCCCCCCACTGGCTGCTGCATTGCCAGAGGGTGAGGGGCCATTCCGATACCTTCAAAACCCCTGAGTGGGTTGTGGGGGAGCTGGCGTTTGGATCTTTGGGCCCTATGGCTTGCGGTGCCCCCGTCCAGGCTTTCCCTGAGCCGGGGTAGCTGGCGATACTGAAGGCCTTTCCTGGGAAAGAAGGGCTTCTTGGCTGGCTGCTTCTTCCGAGGCAGCGTCGAGGTCTTGCGGGAGAGACGGGTCCTGGTAACGAACTCCGTCTCGATCTCTGCAGCCTTCTCCTCCATCAGCTTCCCAAACAGCTGTTCACCAAGACAGGGCATGTCAAGGAGCTTCTCCCGCACCCACTGCTCCGAATCCGAGGATTGGAGCCATGCTTGGCAGCGAGCCCCACTGCCCGCAGCTGCAACCAAGGCCGATGTCTCAAAGCTGTCGTAAGAAGCTTGAGATATGTATTTGGAACAGTTGGCCACGGATTTCAGCAGGGTGCGGAACCTGTCTAGGGGCTCCCTCTCAAGGCCCGCAGAAAAAGCCCCAAGTTCCTTCGCCAAGTCGCATAGGAACATACCAATATTCAATTGGTAAGCCTGGATGCGACAGGAAAGCATGGAACCTTGATAGGTCTTGCGGCTCAGGGCATCAAGGGCTCTCGACTCCCAGCCAGGTGGCACCGAGGAGTGTGATTTCGGGCTCTTCTGCTTCTGCATGGCTGACTCCACCACCATCTACGTGTGTGGGAGCTGGGTTTTTCAGAAGCCTGTCCCGCGCTGCACCTTGTACATTGTGTCAAGGCGCTTGCTCACAATGGGAACCGAGGCTGGGGACTCCCACATACGGAGCAGTAGCTGAGATAGAATCGGCAGCACCGGCATGGTGAGGAATTCCCGGGGTGGGGCCTCGTACTGAAGAATATCGAGTTCTTCAGCATGAGGGTCTTCCTCGGTGAGGATTTTCCTTGGCATGGGTGACCAGGTTGAGGGCCTGAGCCATGTCCCAGATAAACACTAAAAAGGAGGTGTCTTCAGGTGGTGAGCACCGCTGGAAACCAGCTGGCAAAGGGTCCAACGGGAGATCCCGGTGGGTGCTGGTCTCCGGGGAGGTGCCCCCATTGGATTCCCAGTCCGAAAAATCAGTCGATCCGAGTCGGGTGGTTCGCCCTGTCCAATGGCCGGCGGCCTGGAGCTGGAGGCCCTCGACGATCTCGCCTCTGAGGAATGGGAGGGCAAGCAAGACTGACGTCGAGGACCCGCACGAGGCCCATGGCTCCTGGGGGTTTCCTGGATGGATTTGGGTGTCCCATGCAAGGGACCTGTGGTCTCTAGGCACGAGTCAGCGAAGCTGGCCGTAAGTGCCTGCTGGGAAGCTATGAACGCAGAAACGCTGCATTCCAGCACCAGCATACGGGACTCCCATGCGGGCATGGGGCCCTGGGATGCCGATACTGGGGTCACCGGATCGGGCGTCGAGGAAGAGAGGAGGTCCTCACCAGGATGACCCTCAGGAGACTGGGCGCCATCGCCGGAGGCCTCCATTTCTCATAAGAACATAAGATATGCCATACTGGGTCAGACCAAGGTCCATAAAGCCCAGTATTCTGTTTCCAACAGTGGCCAATCCAGGTCATATGTACCTAGCAGTTTCCCCAAGAGACACAAGTTCCACAATGCTTGTACTGGGTCAAGCATTGATATCTTCGGTCACTTCTTAATAATGGCTTATGGACCTCTCCTCCAGGAACTTGTCCAAACCTTTTTTAAACCCAGCTACACTAACAGCCTTTACTACATCCTCCGGTAACAAATTCCAGAGTTTGATTACACGTTGAGTGAAAAAATATTTTCTTTTATTAGTCTTAAATAGTTTACCCTGTAGCTTCATTGCATGTCCCCTAGTCTTTCTATATTCTGATAAGGTAAACAATCGATCTATGTTTACCCGTTCCACTCCGTTCATTAATTTATAGACTTCTATCATATCTCCCCTCAGCCTTGCAGGGCCCCTCAGCTTTGCAGGGCCGCTCCTTATCTGACTCTTGGGAATGCTGAAGGGGGCTAAGCAACCGGGCATGGGAGCGCTCGCGCTTTTTGTGGGCCCCAGACAGCGACTGAGGCCTTTTTCCTTTTACGTCATTCCACCTCAGGGGACCCCTGGTCAGAATGCCGCCTGGAATGCGGAGCCGCAGGGGGAAAACTCACCGGAGGGGAGATGACCGAGGGCACCACCAGACACTCCGAAGTGGCCTTTTGGAAAATGTCTTCGGACTTCTGCTTACGGCTGAGCAGGGCCTTAGAGGACATTTACTTACAGAGCGAGCAGAGCTCTGGCTCCCAGACACCGTAGACAACAGTCGCAAGTGTCCGTAAGCGACATGTTCCTAGAGCATCTATCGCATTAAAAAAATTTAGGAAAAGGTATCCCCGTAAGCTCCAAAAGAGAGCAAGGGGAGGACGTGTAGAGGACCGGTGCAACCAGAAAAAAGAAACAAGAGCCTGTTAAGGCAAGGAAATCAAAACATTTTCCAAGGGATGAGGACGTGCATCCGAAGGGCTCCGCAGAAAAAAGGGAGACTGAACAAGATGGCACCCTTGGGCAGGAAGAGGACCACGCATGCATGGTAGCAATCCCAAAGGCTTTCTTTGAAAGCTGGGGAATTGCTCCGCACGGGCTCCATCAGTGACGACATCACCCCATAAGTGAGGATGGACTTCCTGCTTGTTCCTGGAGAAATGAAGTTTGAAAAACATCAAGCAGATACAGTAGATATGTAGAAGCTTGCTACTGCATTACTGCTGTTAGAGGAACAACAGATAAGACTATACAAGCTGTGATAATCTAAGTAGACATCCTGCTGGCTTATTGGCAGTTTTCAGTTTCCCAACACAAATGTATCTTGGGGCAAATCTTCTCCCCCCCCCCATTGAAACAATTGCTACATGCTAATCCCAGACCCACTGGATTACAGCTTCTCTCACATCCACTGCCAGTGGAAAGAATTTTAGTATCTTTCAGTTCCTGAACTGAACTTACTCACCATGTGAAATGCTTCTTCTTTTGCTGAACACTCCATTCATTCAGCCACATCAACTCAGCATCTACCGCCTCCTACCCATCAGAGCTGTATTATTCCAGTGTCTGCTAAGTGCCAGGGCTCCAGTTTATTATGGAAATGTGTCAAGTGGAGGAGAAGAGAGGAATGTTTCCGATTCTGTGGCCATGGTAAAATTACTCAGATGATACAAACCAAATCAAATAGTTAAGAGTGTTAAAAAGAGCAGCCACCTGTTTAAAGATAAAAAAGACCACACTTCTACTATGAAGCAGCATTTATTTCTAAAAAGACACGGTTGTGAGTCACTAGTGAAATGAGCCAGTAGACAGGAAGCATAAAAACCTGTTCCTGAAGGGGATCCAATAAAGAATGAGGCTGAGATATATTACAACCAAGCTACCGGATTATAAACTTTCTCCCCCAAGAGAGCTGGAAAAAAACAAAACAACGCCACGCAACAGACATCCCAGCAGCTCCCAAATTAGTTTTCTGGATAAAAATACTTTTCCCATGTGTCAGACAAAACTCACTCCCCTCCCCCGCCCCCAAAAGATGAAATTAGCAGAGGTACATTTCCTTGAGCTAAACTATGCTAGTATAATCTAATTTTGAACTTGGGAGTTTTAGATCTGTATACTTCACCTTGAGCAATACCATTTACAAATTGAAATGAATAAAGCTTGGCAAACACCAATCTAACACCAAGACAAACACAAATGAATATGGTTCTCATACTAAAAAGTACATAATATTTGACAAAGTCATTGTTGATAGTCTGAAAACCAGACCTGCACATAACTCTTGGCAGAGGAGCTGACCCCCCCCCCCTCCAAGTTTTTCTTACAGAGAAGAGTTTCTAGAGCTAGAGCCGACAGGCATGTCCGTCTCATTTTCCTCACAGTGCTTTATTATACAATCATTACAATGGGTTACTTGGCTGGATGGAAGCCTCTCGCCTCATGTACTTCTCAGCTGTTTATGAGAATATCAAGACAGAAAAGTACCACTGGGACATTTCAGCTCTATCCTGGTTCGTAAAAAAAAAAAATCCATATTTGTTTTGACGCTGTTATAATGCTCATGTCTTGCAGTCTTCCACCCCAGTGTCTGAACACTGCTATCACTGACAACAGTCTCTCCCTTCACTAATAATTACCAGACTTTTATTTAAGTATTTGTATGATTCAGTACTGTCCATGAGCAGCAGCTCTTTGGAGCACTGGGAACCATTTTCCAGCATAAACTAGTAGCATGGTCACTTATGTGGCAGAACACCCAACCACACTGGATGCTGAGACTTTGGCGAAGTAACTTGAGAAAACTTTTAAAAAGGGAAAATAAAGGATTAGCATATGCAGGAGATGAAATTTTTTTTAGAAAACTTGGGCATTAACATTTTTTAATAAGCAGGGAAAAGTTTGGTTTTGTTTTTACATTTTTGCCTTTTTGGCTCTCCTCTCCCCTTAGACATTTTATTTTTCTTCTCTCCACCCCCCCCCCCCCTGTTCTCCTCTTCTTGTCCCTTTTCCCCATCTTCTGCCCTCTATCCACCTTCCCCTTGGGTCTGGCTGCAACACCAGCAACTTTCCTCTGTCAAGGCATAGCTATTCTAGTGCCAGATGTTGAACTTTTAGCACTTTTTTCACAGCCTTGAGTGCAAGTTTTAAAAAAACAAAACAAAACACAGCAAGTTGATAACCATAAAATAGGCAATTTTGGCTTCCAGAGAGTACTGAAGAACATGCTGCGAGATGCTGATACACTTAATATAGCAAGTAAAGCACTTAACCCAGGAAGTGACAGACTTGGTCCTGCTCTCTTACATTCCTAATCAGAAGGAATTTGTGCAGAACACCATGAACTGACCCTCACAGTTGTGGAAAATACTCAGGGACATTTCCTCCTCCATATGACAAGACCAAATTATTCCCCAAGACAGCCAAAATGTCATTTTCACAGCATGAGAAAATGTTGGTGCTGTCCATTCATATGATTTAGAAGTGTTGCAGAACTAATGACAAAAGAAGTGGAAAGCCTCAATCAGCCTGGACCATGTCATGTGCCATGGGCAAAAGCTCTCGGTAAACAAGGGCCTCTTCTGAGCAAGAGCTCTGCAAAATGACTGTGAATAATACACTGATCTTAAACGGTTTCCAGAACAGCAGCCATTTCCTTGAACTGTTTGAAGAAATTCTGAAACACACAAAAAACAACAGATTAATAAAACATAGGGACAGGAAAACAAGCAGCATATACAGGTAAGAGACACGTGGAAGTAAAACCCATTTCTCAAAACAAACGTATTCGGTCCCACTCAAATCCTACCAAGGGCAGTCTCAGAGCCCGAGAAGTCCTTGAATAAAAAAAAGAAGCAAGGCCCCCTAATGATCTTCCCTCAGAAACAGACTGCCTTTAGGGAATTTCTGAAGCTAACTGCAGGCCAGCCTGCAGTGCTCTGGCAACCTCCAGCTACATACACACAAGCTGGGCCTACCTAGTACTCCAAACAGGGTGTCCAGCTTCAGCAATTGGCCACCTATGTCCTCGTATGAATACAGTACTTTGTAAAAGTCTTTACGTCCTTGTACATCTTTTACATCCTGCTGTCTTGACTGCAAAAATCTTCACGCCCCTCGAGTCAATACTTTGTAGAAGCCACTTCTGCAGCAGTAACAGCCACAAGTCATTTACAGGGAAGGGGAAAGGAAAGAAAAAAAATAAAACCTCCACTGAGGAGGATTTTTTGTGTAGATTTCTAGGTCAGATATCTGAGCAAAGGATGGAAAGGCTGATACAGGCTAATGGGATACAACAGGCGGCGATCAATAAAACAACCTCAACACAGGAATCTGCAGTCAAATCTGACTACCACAACCATATCCCCTACACCAGAGCAGTTTTTAAATGTTTGTTTAACTTTTGTTCCCACTGTACAATACAACCCTTTTCAAACTAGGATTTTCCTAAAAATTATTTAACTATATGCTTCTAAAAATCTAATTACGACAGATGACTGTGGTAAAGCCTCCCTCTAAATCACTGCTTCTCAACCTAGTTCTTGGGACACCTAAGCCAGTTAGGTTTTCAGGATAACCACAATGAATATGCATGAAATAGATTTGCATGCAAATCTCTCTCATCCATATTCATTATGGTTATCCTGAAAGCTCGACTAGCTAGGAGTGTCCCGAGGACTGGATTGAGAACCCCTGCTCTAAATGGATCCCTCCAGGCCTAGTGGACCCAAATGATAGCTTTCGAGAAATTGGTGTGGCAAGACTTAGAAAATATAGAAAACCAAAAATAAAATATTTCAAAAGAACAAAAACAGGCTCTAAAGGAAATTGGGCAAAACAGGGAACTTGTAGTTAAATGGGCTGACAAAGGTGAGGTGGTGATAATTTAGTCGAAAATGTATGTCTGATGAGTCATTTAAGACAGTACAGAATAGCTCAAGCTGTTTCATTCAGTTGGGTGGGGACCATTTGTGGATTGCAGTCTTCAAAGTGTTACCACGACTTTCTAATGGATTCAGGTGTGGCCTTTCACTTTCTCCTCATTGAGAGAAAGCTGTTTTTTGCTTTGTGCTCAGGATCATCCTCCTGCTAAAAGGTGAATCTTCTCTACTATCTCAGGTCTATGACAAACCA
Source organism: Ichthyophis bannanicus (assembly GCA_033557465.1). NCBI lineage: Eukaryota > Metazoa > Chordata > Amphibia > Gymnophiona > Ichthyophiidae > Ichthyophis > Ichthyophis bannanicus. Next base: position 405,545,190 of record CM066035.1, on the reverse strand, counting down.
GAACAGCACCATCCATCTTTCCCTTGATTTTTACAAACCTGAGTTCCTGTTGCTGCCAACATTCTTCACTGCAGGGATACTATGAGCAGAGTGATGGCTGTATTTGTTTTATTCCACATATATTGCTATGCTTTGAGACAAAAAAAGTTCCACTTCTGTCTTATCACATCACAAAATCTTTACCCATGTGTGCAGTACCCCTTAAGTGTTTCATGGTGAACACTATGTAGCACATCACATAACTTTTCTTCAATTTAGGTTTCCTCCTCACCATTCCCCTATAGTGATCATGTTTGTGGAGCAATCTTTAAATTGTTGAACAGTCAGCATTTTCCTCAATCTCAGCCAGAGACCTCTGTAGTTCTTTTAAATTAAGCCTCACAGCGACTTTAAGCAGCAGTTTCCTTAATTCATTGTTACTGACTTTGAAGGGACAGTCTGTCTGAGGTTGTCTAGGTAGTGGCAAATTGTTTCCAGATTACAATAAAATGGACCAACAGACCCTCCCCCTCCAGGATATTCAAAACACACTGAAATGTTCTTATAGCCTTCCCCAAATGATGATATAAATATGAAGGATTAGCATCTAATCCCTTCAGCAAGGTATCAGTCACAAGTAGTTGCATACTTTAGACAGAATCCATACACTCACCCACAATTAAATCTTGAAGTTGTTAATTTACCCAAAATAGGCAGATTTGAACATTGGCCTACAGTTAATCCATCCAAATTCTTTCCTTGATTTTTTGTTTGTTTGTTTGTTTGTTTTAATAAGAGAGCAAATTATTGTGCTCTTAAGAGAAGATGGCATTAAACGAGATTCAAGGGAAAGATTTACCATTAATGTTAAAAGGGGGAATTAATGACAGACAGTAAAGTCCATCCTGTAAAAGAATCTAAACCACAGTTTCAAGAAGAAATCTGAGCTAAAAACTTTGTTCTCACCAACCTTACTAAATTGGTCCCAAGGTTCAATAACAAGCCAAGGGGGTTCTCTATCCTTTAACGCATTCTGCACTTTACAAAGTGATACCTTCGTTTCTAGATCATTTACTAAAATACTATCTTGGATCATGCCAGCTGAATCTTTTCCCTAAAAAGTCACAAAATTCCAAGCATTAATCAAACCATCATGACATTGTCTAAATGGCTTACTTGCTAACTTGCATACCATAAAAAATGAGAGAGCTAAAGAATGATGTACAGAACACCGAATTTGACTAGTATAGGACTTTTTACACTCCTCTAAGCTTCATGGCGATACTTTGTTATTAGTTCATCATAATCTAATGATGCTAAAGTAGTATTTCTCCATCTGCACTAGGATCACCTGACCTTGTGTGTCAATGTTATCAGGGCTGGAGTACCAAGTAGCATAATTTCTCCACCAAACTATTGTCTCATTTACTGTCACCATTCTGAGGGTATTCACAACAAATTGCCATTCATCTACCATCTCTGTTCTATCAGTAGGCTAAACATTGTTTCTCTGTTGCCTAAATGCACAGGAGAAGAGTCTCTGTCAACTGAAAGCAAGCTCCACTTTGAGGGGGCATAGGATAAGGGTAAAAGGGGTTAGACTCGGCAGTAATATGCGGAAATATTTCTTTATGGAAAGAGTGATAGATGCATGGAATAATCTCCCAGTGGAGGTAGTAGAGATGAGGTCAGTATCTGATTTCAAAAAAGCATGGGACCAACACAGAAGATATCTAAAGAAAAAAGGGTGACTATTGTAGTTGATATGGAAGGGCAGACAGGATAGGCTATGTGGTCTTTTTCTGCCATCATGTTTCTAATAACATTATTATCCATACACCCAGATCAGAGATATACAAATTTATCAAAATCAATCTCTTCGCTAGTCTTCCTAATCTTACTAGAAGCGACTATTACTCATCCTTCAAAAACAATACAAAATATCCTCCATTTTAGCAGCATTCCCATGGTAGCACCGTGTTCAGCATTTTTCGACCTTTGCTCTAAATTCACTTCATAGAACACATACAGCTTGAGTCTTCACCTAGGTGTTTTTTTTTAAATGTATATATTTTTTTAATTATTATTTTTCAACCTTTACAGACATATACTTCAACTTTTACAAACTTTTTCATCCACCGTCTTTCACCCCCTCCTCTCCTTCCAACATTGTGCAAAAACTCAAAACTTCAACATTTATCCCCCCTGCTCTTCCCTCTTCCATTTATACATTCCTTTATGCTCTTTGCTCCATGTCTTTGATCACACTGATACAATAACTCAGTTCTATCAATCTACCATCTTACACCTTCATACTGTATTTATGAATTATGTATAGTCTTATATTACCAATATACCGAGCTTATCCTATAAGCATTTCCTTTAACTCCCCCCTTTGCACCTCCATCCTCCCCTTTGCTTTCCCTACCTCTGCCTTAATATGTTCCCCCCCCCCACCCCTCCCTCCCGCTCCTACTCCTCCTACCTGATTCTCTATCCCCCCTCCTACCCTTATTCTCAACCCCCAATCCCTCGAACCACTCATCCCCCTCCTTACCTCCCTCCCTTTGCCATACATGCTCCACCCCCTTCCCCTTCCAATTTTCATACCATTGCCATACCTTTTTATGTTTTCCCACCTGATGCCTTCTATGCGCTTCCATCATACATAAACCCCACAACTGTTCCAACTTACTCACCACCTCCCTCATTGGGAGGTACCGCATCGTTCTTCCACCATTGCAAAAAGACTCATACGGGCCGCTATAATTCCATATCCCATAAAGATTGCCATATCCCCGTCCGCCTCTCACACCCCCTCGTTAAGCACAACCATCTCTGGTGTTAAGATTATCGGCACTCCCATGATCTCCTCATATAACCTTCCCACCTTCCCCCAATACCGTGGGGCACTGCCATATGATGTGTATTAAGTCCCGTGTTGCCCCACACTTCTTCCAACACTCACTTGAGCTATCTGGAAATATTGCCCGAATCCACACTGGTGTCCTGTACATCCTGAACCTCAACTTCAAACTATTTTCTAGCAATGGAGTTCCCCTGGCCAACTTATAGGTTTTTGCATGGATTTCTGCCCACCTGCTATCCTCCCAAGATTCCGGAATATCTTCTTCCCACCGCAGCTGCCACCACCTCTTCTCCCTCCCCTTCTGTAGGAGCATTTTATATATTTGATATTACCCCTTTCTGTGACCACTGTTTCCCCATCATCTCCTCAAATTGCATAGACTTCCATTCCATATCAATTTTCACCTCCCGTGCATTCATAAAGTACCACAATTGCACATATGCATACTGGTCCTTTTTTTCTATCTGAAACTCTTACTGGAGTTCCTCAAATGTTTTAATCCCCCCCCCTTTTCGTAACAGTTGTCCTAGCCTCACTAGCCCTTTTCACTCCACCCCTTAAATACCTTCGAATTCCCTCCCATCCCCTTGTCCCCTACCGCACTAATAAATGTATATCGTGAATACACTTTCTTGTCCATAAGAAACCCCCGCCATTTTTTCCACACCTGAAACATAAGTTCCCTAAATGGATTAGCCTTCCCTTCATTCTCTCTCCAACCACCCGGGTCCCATATTCTCCTCTCCTTAGATTCCTCACCCCCTGACTCAATTTGTACCCAGCTTAAGATATCTGCCTCCTCCCTCCACGCTAACAACGCCTTCAATTGTGCCACTTCAAAATACTTCATCAAGCATGGCACTCCTAACCCCCCTTCTTCCCTCATTTGGTACAAGACCCCCCCTTGCAACCTTGGGATATTTCCCTTCCCAAATAAACTGCATAATCATATTCTGCAACTTCCCTATCTCCTTAGTTAACCTACATGGCAAGGATGTGAACAGAAATAGCAGTCTCGGCAGAACATTCATTTTCACTGCCGCTATTCGGCCCAACCATGACAGTCGTAACCCCCCCCCCCCCACTTTGACAAATCTCCCCTTATGGCTTCTGTCAAACCCTGATAATTCCACTGTTTAATCTTCTCTATTGGTTTCCCCTACTGTATCCCCAAGTACCGAAACTGCTGCTTCACCCATTTAAAATTGAAATGCAACTGTAACCTTTCCTCCAGCCCCCCTTGCAGATTAAACCCGGAGTACCTCTGTTTTACTGGAATTAATTTTATATCCCGCTACACTACTAAACCCCTTTATAATTCTCATTGATACTAGCAAGGTAGTCAAGGGCTGCGTCAATGAGAATATCATGTTATCCGCGAACAACGCTATTTTCTCCTCCCTCCCTCCCACTACTACCCCTTTTACATCTGCTTCCCTCCTGACCATTTCAGCTAAGCGCTCAATGGCCAGCGCAAACAAAAGTGGTGATAGAGGACACCCTTGTCTGGTACCCCTCCCCAATGTAAACTGCTCAGAGTATCCTCCATTTATTCTGATCCTCGCCCTCGGATGCTCATATAAAGCTTTTATCCACGCTATATACTTGTCCCCAAATCCCATTTGCTCCAACACTTGAAATATATATGGCCATTCAACTCGGTCGAACACTTTCTCCGCGTCTACTGTAACTAATACCGCCTGCTCTCCTTTGCCCTGAAGATGCCAAGCAATGTTCATCACTTTCCTTATGTTATCACTCCCTTGCCTCCCCTTTACAAACCCAGTCTGATCTCTATGAATGATCTTAGGCAAGATCTCCTGAATCCGACTGGCCAATACCTTAGCCAAGATTTTGGCATCCAAATTTATCAATGAAATGGGCCTGTAAGAACCACACACCCCATTATCTTTACCCGGCTTTGGTAACACTGATACCCGCTTCCCCCAACGTCTGAGGAATCCCCTCACCTTCCATTACCTTATTGAAAACCCGAGTCAGTATGGGTGTAACTTGCTCCACCATCTTCTTATAGAACTGCGCTGTATACCCATCCAATCCCAGGGACTTCCCTAATCTCAAGGACTTTATGGCTTCCTTCACTTCACCCTCCTTTGTCTCCCCTATTCTTTCCCTATCCTCTGGATCAACCCTACCCAGCCTGCACTCCTACAAGTATCTATCTCCTCCTGTCCCTTTTGCAACTCACTTTGGTACAACGTTCGGTAATAGTCCCTAAAAACCTGACTAATCTCTTTCGTGCGATGTACCATCCTCCCCTTATTGTCCCTAATTCCTTCTATATATGCTGCCTGCCGTTGGGCCTGCATCCTACTTGCCAGTATCTTCCCTGCTTTATTTCCCCCTTCAAAATATTTTTGTTTTTAATACACTTAATTTAAATACAATTTCTTGTCCTCTCAACCTACTTAACTCTGCTCTTGCTTTTATCAGTTGTGATAAGGAAGCTTATCATAGCTCAGGTAGGAGCTATAGAAAAGATGATGTGACTCTGAACAAGCAACCTGTCAGTTCTGGTAGAAGCAAGAAAACAGAGTTTTCACATAAAAGACTACCAGTCCCAGAATGCACCAGGTTTCCAGCAGCCATGAGAGGGGCTGAAGTGAGAGAATGTAGGTGCAATCAAGAGAGCTATGAGGTAATCCCTAAGCACTCATCTCAAAGGGCAGGGCCTGATTCAACACAGCTGCGCTGTGTTAGGGAGCAGCACACATTAGAACAGGATAAGAGTAGAGCTTATTCTTCAGGAAACAGTTTCAGCTACAGAGGGAGGAAGAGATACAGAGACAGCAACGGCTACAAGCACCAGTATCACCTGGAGAAACAGAAGCCAAGCCAAGCAGATAGAGAGAGAAGGAAACTCTCTGGAAGGAAGAGAAGAAAGGCCATTGGAAGGTCTGGGAGATTCCAAGGCAGTACTCATACTGGGAGGTATTCCAAAAGCCAGCAGAGTCCATTGGACTGGATTCAGCCAGAGGAATGGAGTGGCAGAGATAGGAATCACCAGTGGCTACCTGGAAGAGAGAAGACTGCATGTGGAAGGGACTTTCAGACCAAGGCCAGAAGGTATGTGAGAGAAGATCCAGCGTCCAGGGATCAAGATTGGAAGGCTGGACATCAGAATTGGATTACATATTGGCCAGGCTATACAGAGAGGAATAATGATAGCAGGAGAGGCTCAGGTATGAACACTGATCCAGACCCTATCTATAATAGAGAATGGCAGCAAGGGAATAAGCATTCTCATGATAGTGCCTTAATGAAAGACTCATCTGTGCCAATGTATGATATTGACCCTATGATTGTTGATGCAGGGGGAAATACAGCAGATGAAACTATTTACATGGACTGTTCTTTATCTAAATGCTATTGCTAGTTTTCTATGAGCAAACACATCAGCCATCACAAAGAAACCTAACTTTGTTCTTTATTTCCACTGCAAACAGCTCTTAAAGCAGGATTTGGGTTCACACAGTAGCAGCCAGCCAGCTAAAGGCTTTCAGCTGGTCCATTGATAGTAATTAGGGCTGCACCTGATTGTGTGTGTGAGCAAGGGAGAATCACTGCTGAGATCGGCGTGGAAAATAAGCAGAAGTTAACCTAACCAGCAAAGTTTATTCTTTACTTTGTGCCTTTGTATTTGGTAATTATTTGCTAAGAAAACATTAGCTAATTGCCTGACAAGCTGAAGGTTGTTTTCTGGTTTACTTTGTGACTTTTTGTTATCCATTTTTAAACACTGCAAGCAAGTAACCTCATTTATAGTGCTATCAAGCATACATGTGCTGGGTGAATTAAACCCCATCAATAAAAGAAGTATTTTATTGATCTTACCACTTGGTTTCACAACTCAAATTATTGTCATCAGCTGTGTTTGGGAGTGAATGAACTACAATACCCACAATACCTTGCAAGAATCATATGAATATACGCATCGTCAAGATTGTGTAAGTTCTCACCCTAGGCAGCCGTCTGACACAGTTTAGCCATTACCCTCTGATGTTGGGCCTAACAAGTCCCCTTCCACTTTCTTCGTCTCCCTTTTAAGTCACACTGCTATACTTATTAGTTTTCCCCCTGATAACTGCCTTTAATCCATCCCAAACGGTTTTCAACTGTACCTCTCCTGTCTCATTGAAGGTCAGATACTCTTTAATAGCTGCTCTCACCCACCCCCACATGCTCCTCTTCATATAACAATGAATCATTTAGTTTCTAAAACTTGATCCCTTCTTCCTCTGCTCCTATATCAAAAGTTACACTTACTGGGGCATGGTCTGTTCAAGCAATTTCTCCTTGATCTACCTCCTTTACTTTTGATGACCATTTGCCACTTCCCCATATCATGTCTAATCTGCTGTATGTGCCATGCACCTGTGAATAGAATGTGTGCCTACGCTCCCCTGGATGTCTAGCCCTCCATAAATCTATCACCCCTAGTCTCTCTTGCATCCTCTTCATACTTAGTCTATCCTCCTTCCCTTCACTACTCTGCCCTCCACTATTATTCAGCCTTGGGCTACTCGTTAAATTAAAATCCCCCCCAATATTAAATAAACATCACCCAGTTCCTCCAACTCCTTTGTTATTTTGTCAAATGCTTCTCCATGTCCCTCATTTGGGCCATATACGCTTGCCACCCACACCTCTTCCTCCCCCACACGCAGTTTCACTCCCACCCATCTCCCGTCTTTCCCTTTCCTCTCACCTACTACAAAATGTCAAAATGCTTCCCCCAACAAAATTCCTACCCCTCCTTTTCGCTGATTCGCCCTCTGCCCCGCTAACACCACCTTTGGATATAGTTTTGATTGTAGCAAGTATTCTTACCCCACCTGTAAATGTGTCTCCTGTATACAAATAATGTCTGCATTCATATGCCTAGCCTCGCGCTCTAACATCCTTCATTTCTGCCACGTTCTTAACCCTTTTACATTAATGGTAGTAACCCCTCCACCCTTGTGCCCTCTTTCCTCCCCTCTCCAGACTCCCCTCCCATACCCCTTCCTCTCCTCCGCTTTGTCCTCTGCTTCCTCCCTCCCTTCCCCCCCTCCCACCCCCCAGTCCCTCCCTCCTTCTCCAGGAGTAATTAGAGTAGTGCGTCTCCTGCTCCCCCCACCTCCCCCCCTATCGCTGTCCCTCCTCCTCCTCCTTTAACTTTTCCCCTATTGCCTTCCCTTCCCCTCCCTACCCCCACATATTTCAATATTCAAAAAACATCATGTAAAAAGAAACCTTTAACATTTTAACTATTCCAATTATATACTTTGCAAACACTTCCAATGCTATACAGTGTATTTTACACAACTATTTTATTTATTTATTTATTTATTTATTTAACAGTTATTTATATACCGCTCTTTCCCATGTTTCAAGTGCGGTTTACATGTAACAGTAGGTTAATTGGTATGAGATATACCAGGACATTTTACATAGAACAGATAATTATAAATTACAAGGAAAATTGTAACATTATTTATTTATATTCTCTTATATACCGCGCTATTCTGCATCAGTGCGGTTTACATTGAACAAACTGAAATTACATTGAACAGGGCATTATAACTTGGAGATGACTGTTTTACAGGGAACATGGGCTATGGAGGGTTAAGTGGCTTGCCCAAGACCACAAGGAGCACCTGTGGGACTAGAAACCCCAGACCAAGGTTGCTGTCCTCTAGTGGGATTTTATCACTAGTTCACCATCTTTATCCTCTCTTCCTCTCCCAGCATGTCCATCCATAAGAACTCCACCACCGTAGCTGGTCATCGCTTAGCTCGTTCTCTGCTTTCTTTGTTCCGTCCCTTCTTCAGTTCTTGCTGTTCTTCAACAATTTGACGGTTCTCCACCACATTGCTTGTTTTGTCCATTTCATTTCTGCTATTCATTTTCTCAGAACGCACTCCCGCTTCTTGTACCGCTGCTTTCGCCTCTTCTACCGTTTGTACTCTCCATGCTTTCCCTTTTAATGTGAAGGACAGCTCAAAAGATGCAACCACCTGTACTTGATATCTCCATTTCTCAATGCTTGTGTAACAGGTTGCATGGCTCTCCTTCTCTGCAATGCTCCAATGGACAGGTCCTCGTATATAGTGACTAGATATCCTTGCCAAGTTAAGGCCCCCAAGCTCCTTATTTTTGTTACAATCCTTTCCTTCATTTTGTATCCAGTAAATCGTATAATGTCGTCTCTAGGTCGATTCACTCTTGCCACTCCCAGTGCTCTATGTGCTCTTTCCAGTGCAATCTCCTCAGGGCCCACATCCCCCCACCCTTTTCTGAGTATTTCCGAACATATTGAAGCCGCCACTTTTGCGCTGTCTTGAAATTCCTTCTCCTCCGGCACTCCTCGGATCCTCAAGTTATTCCTGCGAGACCTATTTTCCAAGTCCTCCAATTTATATTGCATCTCCTTTTGCCATTGCTGTACTTCCTGAACCCCCTGCTGTTGCTGCTCTAGATTTTGCAGCCGATTCTTGTGGTTTCCCACTGTGTGTGTCAGTTCCGCTATGTCTTCTTTCAAGTTTCCTATAAGATCATTTAGCTCTGTTTTTACTGCTTGCACCTCTTTCTTTATTTCAGTGAACTACTCCTTTAGCTCTGCTCTGGAAATGTCCTTAAAAATTTCCTTTCCTTGTTCCACAGTACTTCTATTTGTAGACCCCTCAGCTGCCTCCATTTGTTCAGAGTTTTTATTTTTATTCTCCAAGGCATTATGTTCACCGGTGCTCCCCCTCCCCCCCCCACTCTGATGAGCATATTCTCTCAAGTCCATAGTCTTTCTTCTTGTAGCCATGATGCACTTCTTGACTCTCTCTCCGTCTTCTCCTTCTGCCACTGCGCCCCAAAGAAAGTGTTGGCCTCAGTTCAGCTCCTTTTATACCCACAAACCCCCGGATTTCTGCAGGATTATCCTTGTTGTTCCTCCCTGCTTTCACTGCTTCAATTTTCACCACTGTTTTATTGTTCTTCTTCTTCCCTTTCCTCCATAATATTTATGGTGCTACCCACATTGCTGCTTTCCCCCCCATCAGTGCTCACCCCCCTACTTTCACGGGAGCACTTTAAGAGTCTTTGTATTCTTCTTTTCCTTCCCCCCCTGCTCTTCTATTCCCCCTTCACTCCTGCATTCACCTTTTCTTGCCTTTGCCGTTCTCTTCACCATCCTCTTTGGCACTTTCCTGACCCACACGAGCTCACTCCGCCATCTTGCCTGCCACGTGGGTCCCGATCTCCATTTTCTCTGCTTTCCCCTTTGGTGGCCTTTTGCCTTTTTTCTTTGTGTGCTTCCGTTCTCTTTTCTGCCACGGCAGCATGCTCTCTCCCCTTCTCTTCACCCTGCTGGTCTGCTGCTCACTCTGCTGCCTCTCCCAGCACTGTCAGTCTGCTTTACAATCTTTTTCTTCACTGCCGATCGCGCGGCTCTCTCCCTTGTGGCTTCCGACACTGGTCTTCACTGCCACCCGCCAGCCCTTCGCTTCCCTCGCATTCTAGCAGCTCCGACCCGGCCGTTCACCTTCCGTCTGCTAACGGGGCTCTCCTCTGCTATTTGCACTTTGAGTTTTCACTCTCCGAGGGCTTTTTTCTGTACTTTTATGGCAGGGTTAGCCTGGAGCGGTGCCCTCACACTGCCATCAGTCTCAGTGACGTCACTTCCTCCATCTAGGAGTATTTTAATCAACTTGACTACAGTGACTGGACATAGATGGACTAACTTATTATAGGCCCTGAGGCAAATTTTCAAAACAGCACTAATTGATTTGAAGAGTTATACAAAAATCAAGACTTTTGGATTTCTTAATTCTTTTTGAATATTTTTGGAATTGTTCTTTCATGCTGTTTCATTGATCTATGTAATATTCTCTGCTTTCAAACTCCTACTTTAATACATTTTAAATTGTATTTTTAAGACAGCAGAATGTGAAAAACATATAAAGGTGTGAAGACACTTACAAGACACTTAGCAGCATATTTACAAAGCTGGGCTGTTAGCACCTGCTATTTGTAACTATGTCCCACTGAATAACAAGAGAATCAAGTTACAAATGGTGTATGCTAACTGTTAGCCCAGCTTAGTAAACATGCCACTTAGGCTTTTTTGTAATATTACCGCTTTTTTTTTAAATTAAATAACCTGACCCAAAACCTGAATTTTATCCACATTTTTCTCTTTTGTCTTTGGGGTCAACACTTTGTACTTAGCAACCAAAGCATCTATATCCTAAAAGTTAAAAAAAAAATCTATTTGCAAGTTTTTTAAACATTTTTCCTTGCAGTTTTTAAATCAGTTTCCAATATTCAGTTCCTTCTGATGCACTCATGGACAGAGGATTTCCAAAGGCACTGGCTAAAACAAAAACAAAACAGGAAGCACTGTTTATAAGATAGGCTAAAAATAATGTTACCCAATCTGAAGGACCATACAGCTTTTTTTTTTTTTTAACCCTTATATGTAAAATTATTTACAAAAATTAATGGAACAGTAAAAAAAAAAGAAAAAGAAAACAAAAAGACATATAGGCCACTCCCCCTCACACTGGTTACCAATGAACAGGGGGAAGCTTAAAATATAGTGTAATTACTCATCTGTAGCATGTGTTCTCCCTCTCAGCCCTACTTTTCAATATATATATCCAGCCAATCTGTGCCATTATTCAGTCGTTCAACGTGCTCTACCACATCTACGCCAACAATGTATTGCTGTACACCCCATTCCTCAGACAGCCCTGACTACTCCTCCATAGCAGAATGCTTCGATGCAGTCTCATTGGCTTGCGACACACAATCTGATGGTCAACAGAAATAAGTCTGAGGTACTATTCATAACCAAAGACGCCACCTTTACCCTGCCTACTTCCCTCAGAGTGAAGGACTTCGACCTCATAACCAAGCAAGAAGTTCGTTATCTGGGAATCACAATCGACCAACAACTGAATTGGGAGACCCACATTCAAAGCGTGTCTAAAGCAGTCTACCATAAGCTGAGAACCCTCCGGCACCTACGCCCTCTTCTCGAGCACTCAGACTACCGCACTGTATCCCAAGCTCTCATCCTCCCTCACTTAGACTACTCCAACATCATCTACCATGGCATGTCAAAGCATGCTCTTCAACCATTACAACTAGCCATGAACACAGCTGTCTGAACACTCCTGTCTGCATCCAGATATGAACACATCACCCCCCTGTTGATTCAGCTTCATTGGCTCTCCATCGCAAGCCGCCTGATCTACAAAGCCCTCCTGCTCACCTTCAAGACCCTTCATGGAATGTCTGCAACCTCGCTCACAAAACTCATACAACGTAAGCCGGAGACTAGAACTAGGAGATCGTGCATGGTGAACTCTCTCATCATCCCCTCAACAGTAAGGTCTTGTACCCAATCGACCAAGAATCGTGCATTTTCTGTATTTGCACCAACTCGATGGAACGCCTTACCCCCCAGTGATACGAGCTATCCCAGACCTGACATCCTTCAGGAAGGCACTAAAAACATACCTTTTCCAACTAGCCTACAGCCAGCCACCCTAAACAAGTCCTAAGTTTAACTTATAGCAATCACTTAACACTTAGCTACCTCCCTCAACACTAGGATATATTGTTCTCCTATGGCTCCTATCCAAGTTAAACTATCCTACACAAACCCTGTTAATGTTTTTAATGTTTACTGTTAACTGTTCATGTTAATAACAATTTGATGTAAATTTGTTCCATGTAGCCGGTTACCTGTTCTATGCAAACCTGTTCTATGTAAACCAGTTACTGTTCTTGTTATATTTAAACCACACTGATCTGAAAAAGTGCAGTATATAAAACAAACAAACAGCAGAAACAAGTCCTCAAATATGGGCAACACTACCGATGGAACCTGCGTGGAAATGCTCCTCAGTTTCCATAGGAAGCTTTTGGGAGCTCCATTGCGCATATGCACCTGCCTTTCTCAGCCATCTTTTCCTCAGTAAGATGACAAAGCTGAAGAAGAACTCCACTGGAGGAAGGGTTGTGATGAATTATTCCTGCTGTCCCCAGAGAACACCTGTTACACGTGAGTAATTATGCTTTCTCCAGGAACAAGCAATGAAGTCCTCAGTTTTCAGACTCCCCAGCTACAGGCTACCAATAAAAAGACAAAGAAGCCCAATGGGGCAATCAAACAGGTGAACCAGAAGAAACAGCTTTGATAGTCCCTCCGAGGGACTCGTCCAATTCTGCGTCCACAGCAAATATCCACATCAGGATGTCTTTGTAGTAGTCTGGATAGACAGAAGGGACGATGGGAAGAAGATGAACCAAAAGTCCAAAACAGATGCAGTCCGAAGCAGTGGGCTGTGAAGGTGTGGACTAAGGACCATGTAGCAGCCCTACAGATCTCCACCATGGGGTCTGAGCACAGATTCAGTACCGAAGCGGCCATAGCACAGACATTATGGGCCATGACATGGTGTTCAAGGCTGAGCCCAGCCTTTGCATACGTGAAGAAAATGCAGTCTGCTACCCAAATGGCAGCATATGTTTGGAGATGGCCACACCCAGCCAGTTAGGGCCAAAAGGACACAAAGAGTTGGGTGGAATGCCGATAAGCCTTAGCTCTTTCCAGTAGAAGGCCAAAGCACGTTTGCAATCCAATGTGTGCAGCATGGCCTCCACCCTATTGGCATGAGGACGAGGAAAAAAGATAGGCAAGACCACCCTCTTATTGAGGTGAAACAGACACCACCTTGGGCAGGAGACGTGCATGGGTCCGAAGGACTACCCTATTCTGATGAAACCTGGTGTAGAATGCATGCGCTACTAGGGCTTGGAGTGCACTAACTGTCCAGGTGGAGGTAACCACCATCAGGAACAGAACCTCACACGTCAGGTATTTTAATCAGCAAGAAGCCAGCAGCTCAAAGGGGGCAGAGAGGGGCTGCCTGAGAACCACACTGAGATCACACACCATCGCCAGGGACTTGACTGGGGGTTTAGAGAAAAGGAGGCCCAGCATAAAGTGGGCCGGAGAAGTAGAGAAGATACATTAGCAGCAACTCCACCGCACAAGAATAGGGGTCCGGAGCCCTGTCCGCACACAAGAGAGTAAACCTGCAGCACTTGAAGATGGAGTCCCTACGAGAGGCCATGAGTATGTTTTCCACCTGCTCTGGGAGGTTGAGCTCTGAGAGGACTACCCACTCAGCAAGGGCTAGAGGTTGGACTTTGGGTAGTTGATGACGAATCCCAGGCTCTCGAGTACGTGAATGGTAAGGGAGTCCAAGCAATGCGCACCATCTGGCGAGGAGGCTATTATGAGCCAGTTGTGCGAGGAGGCTATTATGAGCCAGTTGTGCAAGTAGATGAAGACGAAGACCCCTAGGGTCCTGAGGGAGGTGGCCACTACCACTAGACACTTTGTGAAGACCCTGGAAGCAGACACTAGCCCGAAAGGCAGAACACAGTACTGGAAGTGTCATCCACTCAACATAAAGCGGAGGTACTGCCTGAGGAGAGGATTGATGGATCTGGATGTGTGTGTTCAGATTAAAGGAGCAGAGCCAATCATTCTTTTGGAGGTATGGGAGCAGCATCCCCAGAGAGACTAAGAAGCGACTGAGGTTCCTGAGATCCAGGATGGGGCGAAAACCTCTAGTCTTTTTGGGAAATAACAAATACCGGGAGTAGAAACCTAGTCCAACCTGTTCTGGTGGAACCAGTTCTATGGCAAGGTTGGCCAGCAGGGCTTTGGCCTCCTGCAAGAGAAGATTGTGGTGAAGCAGCCGAGAAAATGCAACAGATAACTGTTCTGGATGATTCTTAATACCCAGGTGTCTGTTGTCACTACAGACCACCTGTGATCAAAGTGGACCAGCCGACCCCCCCCACCTGCGGGGGCACCTCCCGGGGCAAGAGCAGATTTGCCATGCTCCTTAGGAAGCAATCAAAACCCTGTCTCAGGTTGTGGCTGTGGGGTGGGGTGGGCTTTTTGAGGCTTAGGGTGGCATTACTGGCATGGGCCTTGTCTCTTCTGCTGGGCCAGTGGTGCACTGTGGTAGTCTCGATAACTAGGATAGCTGGGGTAATACCTGTGCTTTCATGGGTAATAACCCTTCTTTCCCACAGCCTTCTTTCTAGAAGTGCCTGTGGTTTACCTGGAGAGCCAAGTCATGGTGAGCTGTTCCTTCTCCAGCTCGCTGGCCTTTTCCTCCATGGGCTTCCCAAAGAGGTTTTCTCCCCTGCAGGGGAGGTCAGGTCAACTTGTCTTGGACCCATTGCTTGAGGTCTGAAAATTGGAGCCAGGCCAGATGGCAAGCACCGATGCTGGCTGCCCCCACTTGATTGATTGACTCAAAGCATCACAGGCTGCCCTGCTCATGTATTTTGAGAAGTCCTTTCCTCATGCCAGTAGAGAACGGAAGTTCTCCAGACGCTCAGGTGGTATTAGGCTAGAGAACTCAAGAGAGGTCCCTCCATGATGTCCTTGAGGAACATGGCCATATAGAGTTAGTAGGATAAAATCCATGCCACCAGCATAGAGCCCTGGTAACAGGACCTCCCAAAACCAACGAGGGTGCAAGCTTCCTGCCCAGGTGGAATGGAGGTGTGAGTTTGGAACTCTTTATGTGGAGCATGGCCGACTCCAACACCATGGAGTTATGGGGCAGTTGAGGCTTCTCGAAGCCACGGCTCTTTTGCACCCTGGACATGGATTCCAACCTTCTGCTGATACAGTCAGTGGGCTTTTCCACATGTGGAACATCAAATGCTGGAGGATGTGGTGTACGGGAACCGTCACTGCCTCTTTGGGAGGCTAGGGATATTGGTGGATTTTGAGTTTCTCCAACCTCTGTTCCTCCTCTGCTCTTGGGGGAATAAGGAGGGTCTTCACCATTTCCCAGACAAACTCATGGAATGAAATGCCCTCAGGTGGGGACTTTCATCTCTTGTAGGGTGGCGACAGATCTGAAGGAATTCTCTGTCTCTCTCCGAGGTCCTGGACTCCTCTTCTGTCTCCTATCCTCTGGAATCAGACAAAAAAAAATCAAAATAGCACCTGTCTTATTCTTGATGTCTCTGCTGCTTCAGCAGCATTAGACCCTGAGGTGCTTGAAGAGATGGCGATCGGCACAGAGGTGAAGTCTGATACCCGAGCTGAAGGACCTGCGAGACTTGGCAGGGTGTGGGTCCCCAAGAAAGGCTGGAACCAGCATCAGAGCTCGAGGGCATTGGGGTAACTGAGGTCTGAGCCGCCAAGAACACTGCCATGCTCCACTCAAGGGCCTGTAGGTGTTCTGGTAACACCACACTCTGACCAACAGGGCCGGAGCAGCCGTCTCAGCCTCCAACTCCAGCACCATCGTCAGGGGCTCCTCAATGGTCACGATATCGGGAGACTGCCAGAGGCCCTCCAGGGCCTTGGAACTCCTCCCACTGGAGCAGCTTAGCAGGCTGCCCACGGCCATCGCCCTCAGAGTCACATCGAACTTTCCCCGGCTGTTGGCATTGGTCCCTAATGTTGACGGGCTGGAAGACCGGTCCTTGTGGGACTCCTCCCCCAGATCAAAAAATATCCTGCAGTCCATGGCATTGTGACCCCTTGGCCTGGAATAAGCATGGGCGCCAAGTGATGCTGAAGATTCGGCAGTGCCCCTCAAGGGTATCAAGGATGCAGAGTCGGACAGCCTGACCAGGGACACACACTGTTTCCTGCGGTTTTTCAAGCACTTCCTTGTTATCTACAGATATAGATTACAATTGGAAGGCTCATGGTTGGGCCCAAGGCACTGAATGCACCAATTATGACAGTCTGTCACCGAAATGGTGTGGGTACACCTGGTACATTTTTTAAACCTGCTGGCCGACTTTGACATATCGGGAAAAACGGCAGCCACCAAACTGAACGGCTCCAATGTCTCGGCTGGTCAGGGGAATGGATGGAAAAAGACCCTGCACCAAAAACAAAAGAAAAGAAAAAATAAAAACACGAAGCGGCATCGATGAGATAGATGCTCCTGACAAGATGCTGGAAGGTAGTGGAAGATTACAATTGAAAAAAAACGAATCCTATGGGCACTCTGTGCGTGATGGAGCTCCCAAAAGCTGGGGAGCATTTCTGTGCAGGCTCAGTTGGTGAAGTCACCCATATGTGAGGGCTTACTTCCTGCTTGTTCCCAGCCCCCAAATCCCCATCCCCATCTTCCACTTTGGTGAAAAATGCCAAGTTAAAGAAATTTGTCTTCTCCTTGGCACTACTACTGATATTCTATGGAAAATTTTTCCAAATGAAGACCAAGAGTAAAATAAAAACAGACCTATACACTTTTCACCAGCTACATTTAAGCTGACCAAGTCATTATTACCTCTGTTTATACTTGAAAATAAACACACAAGAACATTAAGGGCCATGTTCACTAAAAGTTAATGTGTGCTAAGTGCCGCCATGGCCCATTTGCTACTTAGTAAATATGCTACTTAGTAAATATGCTGCTTAGTAAATATGCCCTTAAGTCTCACTAGCCATTTTTGAATTTCTGCTAGTATGTACAACAACAATATTTTACATGTATTGCATCATGACCAAAAATAAAATCAAGATTAAAACAAAAAGCAATAAATTAAAAGAAAAATTATAGACCTGAAACTGTGGAATGGTCATTTCAAAGGATTTGCTCACAATCTGGCCAGAGTAGTCTGCCACTCTCAGCATCACGGTCACATAGGGGTGATTGAGAGATCTGCAGGTGTCTGAGCTCACTGCCATACCCAGTTTCCACTGGAAATCTACAAGCTATAAAAAAGCAAACAAATTATTCTCAACGTGGTCTCATTCAGCCAATATACCATCATATATCAATCTAGTAGTTTACAGGCAAAATTTCCAACAACCCATTAAAATACATGTCTTTAAATTCAGCGCAAACTATTCTTCAGTTACTAACAATCACATTTAATCGAGAGCTCAGTCCCCAAAATAACTTCTGATCATAAGATGTGGCTTTTTTACCCATCAATATAGCACAGTTGCTCACCTGTAGCAGTGTTCTCTGTGGACAGCAGGAATAAGTCCTCACATATTTATTTTATTTAAAGGTTTTCTATACCGCCTTTTCCAGTAATCAAAGCGGTTTCCATACAACAAAAAACTTATTACATCAAACATGGTTATAACAGGGATGAGAAGAAATAATTATATACAGATGTGGACATCCAATTCAAAATCAGCTTTGTATAGCAGCATATATAACAAACATATTTACAAAGATTATTCCATTCTCAACATATTTACTAAGCGCAGAGATTATCAACTGTTTTAGAATGTTTGGATGGGAAGGCTAGGTAGGGTAAATTTTGGCTTGGATCTCTTGGTTGCCAAAGTGTTCTGTGAACAGATGGGTTTTAAGGCCTTAAAGGGTGACATCAGCAACAGAGCCCCCTTTGGGAACGCTGCCAAGCTTCTATTGGAAGCTTTTGGGAGGCTCCACCATGCATGAGTGCCAACCTTCCCGCCTGAAACAGCGCCATCTTCCCCCGTATGATATAAAAGTTGTAGCAGAAAACTCCTCCTCAGGGAGGTGGAAGGGTTGTGAGGATTTATTCCTGCTTTCCACAGAAACCCGTTTCAGGGTAACTAACTATGCTTTCTCCATGGACAAGCAGGACATAAGTCTGTTTTTTTCTAGATTTTCAGAAAGCCTTTGACAAGGTCCCTCATGAAAGATTCTTGGTGAAATTAAAAAAGTCATGGGATAGGAGACAGTGCAGTATTGTGGATCAGGAACTGGTTAAAAGACAGAAAGCAGAAATAGGGCTAAATGGCCAATATTCTCATTGAAGAAAGATGAATAGTAGAGTACCCCAATGATCTGTACTGGGCCTGCTACTTTTTAACATATTCTTAAATGATCTGAAAATTGGAATGAGTGAGGTGATCAAATCTGCAGAGGACACAAAATGATTCAAAGTTGTTAAAACCCAAGAGGATTGTGAAAAATTGAAAAGGATCTTGATAAACTGGAAGACTGGTTGTCCAAATGGCAGATGAAATTTAGATGTTGACAAGTGCAAAGTTACGCACTTAGGAAAAAACAACCCAGTTACACGATGCAGGATTACATAAGATATGCCATACTGGGTCAGACCAAGGTCCATCAAGCCCAGTATCCTGTTTCTGACAGTGGCCAATCTAGGTCATAAGTATCTAGCAGTTTCCCCAAAAGACACAGGTTCCTCAATGCTTGTATCGGGTCAAGCAGTGATATCCTGGGTCCCTTTTAATAATGGTTTATGGACCTTTCCTCCAGGAACTTGTCCAAACCTTTAAGCCCAGCTACACTAACAGCTTTTACTACATCCTCCGGTAATAATTCCACATTAGGAAACACCACCCAGGAAAAGGAATTAGGTGTTATTGTAGATGACACATTGAAACCCTCCGCCCAATGTGCGGCAGTGGCCAAGAAGACAAATAGAATGCTAGGAATCACAAGGAAAGGAATGGAGAATAAAACAAAGGATATTATAATGCCTCTGTATAGTTCCATAGTGCAAATGCACCTTGAATACTGTGTACAATTCTGGTCGCCGTATCTTAAAAAGGATATAGCGTTATTAGAAAAGGTACAGAGAAGAGCTATCAAAATGGTAAAGGGGATGGAAGGATATTCCTATGAGGAGAGGCTTAAAAAATTAGGGCTCTTCAACCTGGAAAAGAGACGGCTGAGGGGAGATATTATAGAGATCTATAAATTAATGAATGGAATGGGTAAAAATAGATCGATTGTTTATACCATAAAAAAGTAGAAAGACTAGGGGACATACAATGAAGCTAAAATGTAACCCATTTAAGACTAATAAGAGAAAATATTTTTTCACTCAATGCGTAATCAAACTCTAGAATTCATTACTGGAGTATGTAGTAAAAGCTGTTAATGTAGCTGGGTTTAAAAAAGGTTTGGACAAGTTCCTGGAGGAAAGGTCAGGCATCCACTCAGGGGCATCGGGCTTGCAAAACACTGGGTATGTGCAGCGCTCCTCCGGCACCGTGGGAGTCGAGTCGATTGCTCCCACTGGGGCGTTCCCGGCCACTGCTCCCAGCATTGTGTTGGGAAGGCCTCCAATGCCAATGCGTATGGACTTTAGCCCTTTGCTCAGATAGGTCCCCCTTCGATGCTAACAGGGTCGGTTTCTTCCGCAATTTAACGTGCAGCTTGATGGACATCCACTGCTCCACGTCACCTTGGCCCCTCAGCTCCTAGTGAGCTTGAGCACCCCTCAATATCAAGCTTTGGCATGCCCTAGTGGGGCCATCGAGAACAGATGATGTGGACTCAGAGCACTGCCAAAGAGGGACTCTTGCTGCTTTTCCCGACCCTTCAGGCCTCTTATCTGCAGGCACAGACTGCAAGAGGAGAGCTGATGATTGGGGCCCAAGCAATGAAAGCACCAGTTGTGCTCGTCTGTGACCAAGATGGTCCAGGCACCTTTGGTGCACTTCTTAAAACCGCTGGCCGGCCTTAGGGACATAACCATGAAAAATGGCCACGGAAAGACTTGATTATGCCAGCTGTGAGGGGGGGGGGGAAAGAAACAACCCTAAAAAAGTACCAAAAATCAAAAGGAAGCAGTGGTACTAGGCAGTACTGATGCAGATGAAAAATTAAAGCAAAAAAGACCCCCGAAGAGGAGAAAAAGATAGACACGTTTACTGTGGTAGTGCAAACACGTCTTAGGAACTCCGTGGAAAACGAAGACTGGGGAAGATGGTGCCACGGCAAGCGAGAAGGCAGGCCAAAAGCTTCCAAAAGAAGCTGGGGAGCGTTCCTGCACGAGGCTCAGTTGGTGACGTCACCCATACATGAGGGCTTACTTCCTGCTTGTCCATGGAGAAAAGCATGCACAGTGCTGGATGGCAGATGAACACCTCCACAAGATGTCCCTGGGTGTTCAGAGAATGGAATCTCACCCTCTTAGCTCCATCCTCTCTTGGTAGTCGGGGGTGTAGCGAAATCTGGACATGCCTTTATCCTTAAATTGTATTTACAATAATTTATCATCCCCATTTTTCTCTTCATATACATTTTCCATGCCAGACAGCATGTCCACGTGACACATGCACTCTCCATTCTTGAGGACCAGAGACACATTTCCTCCAAGAATTATACCAGTGCTGCTCCTTCAGCCAGCAGCTATCTTCTGCCCCTAGAAAATCAAAGGATATGTGGTATCCTGCTGGACGGGAGACTTAAACATGAGATTCCTATACCTCAGTGCATCTGAGGCACAGGACTGACCTATCTCTAATGTTTAAGTAAAAAACTCTTGGTACTATCCTCCAGAAATATATAAAACAATTGCTTGAAGAAAAAAAAAAGGACACTTAAAAGGAAAGTCAAACACACACAAAAAGTAGCTACTTAAATCTACAAATGCATTCATCTATAATTCAGAATGTCATAGGTACAGTGCCTTGCAAAAGTATTCATCCCCTTGGTTTTTGTCCTGTTTTGTCACATTACATACAACCTGGAATGAAAATGGAGATTCATTTGGATGTTAGGTAATGGACCTAACAATATAGTTCAAACTGGTGAAGTGAAATGACAATAAAATACCTCGTATATATATATTAAAAAAAAAAAAAAAGTAAAAACTTAAAGTTGTGAGTGCATATGTATTTATCCCTTTTGCTATGAAACCCCTAAATAAGATCTGGTCCAACCTATCAACCTCAGAAGTAACATAATTAGCACATTAAGGTTCACCTGTGTGCAGTCAGTGCCACATGATCGGTCACATGATGCCTGTATAAATATACCTGTTCTGAAAGGCCCCTGACTCTGCACCACCACTAAGCAAGCAACATGAAGACCAAGAAGCACTCCAAACAGGTCAGAGACAATGTTATGGAGAAGTATAGATCAGGGTTGGGTTATACAAAATATCCCAAATTCTGAATATCCCTCAGAGCACCATTAAAATACATTATAACAAAATATAAAGAATATGGCACCACTATAAACCTGACAAGAGAAGGTTGCCTACCAAAACTCACAGACCGGACAAGGAGGGCATTAATCAGAGTTTCTCCAAAGACACCAAGGATAACACGGAAGGAGCTGCAGAGATCCACAGTGGAGATGGGAGTATCGGTCCATAGGACCACTAAGCCGTACACTCCACAGAGCGGGGCTTTATGGAAGAGTGGCCAGAAAAAAGCCATTGTTTAAAGAAATAAGAAAACACATTTAAAGTTTGCACAACAGCATGTGGTGGACCCCCAAACACATGGAAGAAAGTTCTCTGGTCAGATGAGATGAAAATTGAACTTTTTGGCCATCATGGGAAATGGGAAGTGATGGATTTGCGCCACATACTGCGTCACCCCAAGAACACCATTCCCAAAGTGAAACATGGTGATGTTCTTCATTGGCAGCAACAGGAAAACTGGTCAGGATTGAAGGAACAATGGATGGCACTAAATACAGGGCAATTCTTGAGGAAAACCTGTTTCCGTCTGCCAGAGATTTGAGATTGGGACTAAGGTTCACCTTCCAGCAGGACAATGACCCTAAACATACTGCTAAAGCTGGTTTAAAGGGAAACATTTAAATGTCTTGGAATGGCCTAGTTAAAGCCCAAACCTCAATCCAATTGAGAATTTGTGGCATTACTTGAAGACTGCTGTAACCCATTGTAACCCATCTAACTTGAAGGAGTTGGAGCAGTTTTGCCTTAAGGAATGGGTGAAATCCCAGTGGCTAGATGTGCTAAGCTAATAGAGACATACCCCAAGAGACTTGCAGCAAAAGGTGGCTCTACAACATATTGACTTTGGGGGTGAATACATATGCGCACTTCTTTCAGGTTTATTTTTTTGTCTTAATTATTGTTTGTCTCACAAAGTATATTTTGCACCTTCAAAGTCATAGGCATGTTGTGTATATCACATGGTGCTAACCTGCAAAACTCCATTTTAATTCCAGGTTGTAATGCGACAAAACAGGACAGAGGGGTTGAAGACTTTTGCAATGCACTGTACATCTTACTGCAATGAAACGTTGCTTTAAAACCAGAAAGGGTCTAGTCTACTACACAAAATGAATGTCCTTGACTTACTAAACCCCATTCTCACTTTGCCCAGTGAAGGGGACATTAAGATATTGAGGGGCCAATTTCAACGTCTCAAAACTGGGAAAAATTGTTACCTGTCCTACTGTCACCATATTCTTGGGATCTTCTGACAAGGATAGAGACTGACCCTGCTGACTCCATACATGGCGAATGACCTGCAGGATTTGTTTTGGCAGTGCACTGCAGACGCTGGAAAGGCTGGCCAACAGCTCTTCATCGGAGAGATTGTTCTGTGCCGCAGTGCTGTGAATATATTCACAAAACATGATGAGACCACTCCTATATAAAGCAATAAACTGCATGCTAAGCCCTACTGGATGCCACGCCAATTTTGTCCAAACAATTCAAAACGTTTTCATCATGTCTTGGATTACCTGGAAATATAGCAAAGGTTAGGTGGTGAGGATTATTTGGTCCACTCAGTCTGTCCACTTATACCTGCCTACTGTGCTGTTACATCTTATTTCATCAAATGTTGTCACTCTTTCTTCCCCCACCACTAAGATGACATTTTACTTACCAGATAATATCCTTTCCTAGAGTCCTACTAGACCAGTCCAGACAAGTGGGACGTACCAAAGCTATAGCTCCTCACTAGGCGGGAAGAAGACAAAGCAGCTCGCAAACCGTTAGAGCCAAAGGCCGTGTCTGCCTGCACATGGACATCCAAGTGGTACTGCTTGACAAAAGTGATGCCCACACTGCCACCCGACAAATGTTAGCAGGAGCTACTGAGTTCCACTCCATCCATGAGGATGCTTGCGCTCAGACAGAATGGGAGCACAAACCTTTCAGAACCGATGGTTCTGCAGAGGCCTCCTTAATCCAGTGCCCCAATGTAGACTTTGCTGACCCACGCAAAGATGAGGCAGCTACCACCACAAACAGATGGTCAGACTTAAGAAAATAATTTGTAACCTCCAAGTACCAGAGAAGCATCCTCTGGACATCCACAAGGCGAAGATACTTATCCTTCCTCTGACACTGCTCCTTAGAAAAAGAGGGCAAGCAAACCACCTGGTTCACATGAAAGGGAGAAATCACCTTTTGCAAGAAGGAAAGCAGAGGTTGAATAGAAACGGCTTCCTCAGAAAAGGACAGGTACGGATCTCAGCAAGACAGAGCCTACAGTTCGGAAATCTATCTTGTGGAACAAACAGAAACCAAGATGACAGTTTTGAGTGTCAAATCCTTCAGAGTGGCATGCTTCAATGGCAACATCAAGGCCCTAAGCACCAGATGCAGATCCCAGGGAGGGACCATGGACCAAAGGGGAAGACGTAGACATCGAATACCCTGAAGAAAGTGAAAAGCATCTGGGTGCAAGGCTAGAGACTTACCAGCCACCGGACCTCTGAAATAGGCCTCTCTTAGCTCCCTGAACCTTCAGGGAGCTAAGAGAAAGGCCCTTCTCCAGAACGTTCTGCAGAAAGGCCAACAGAGATGGCACCTTGGCCATCTCAGGAACCAGCTGCCACACCATTGCTCAAAGAGGCACCAGACCTGCATGTACGCAAGGTTGGTAGACTTCCTCCAGGCTCGAGCAAAGAGGAAACCACTGCCCTTATGCACCAGCAGTCTCCTTTCAAGAGCCAAGCTGTAAGCAAGAAGGGAACCTGGTCCTCCAGGACAAATCGGTCCCTGACGCAAGAGGACCCGAGATGGGGGCAAATAAAGAGGTGGCACTTTCAAGAGCTGCATCAGATCTCCGAACCACACTCTCCTCAGCCAATCCAGCACCATCAGAATCATCCTTTCTGGGTGGTGCTCACTGTTCCCTCTAAGCTGTGCGCATGCACACACCTCGCCAAGCGAGCGCACATACTTTACAACAGAGCGCACAAAAATTACGGTTCTGATTCTAATAGAAAACAACACAGACGTCTTAAAATTTAAAATTTGTGATTGTAATTACTAGAAATTTTCCCCTTCATTTAGTAATTGTCTATTTTCATTTAATTTGATTAAAATTAATGTGGTGTACATACTGTATTCTGATGTGTAGTCAAAATTTAAAGTATATAACTCCGAGCGTCGTTATGTGGCGCACAAAAATTTAACCTTCCTTCAAAAGTTGCACAGCTGATATTTTATGCGCACACAGCCTACAGAAAATTAGAGGGAACATTGGTGGTGCTCTATACACCAAATCACACGCCACATCAGCAGCCACAGAGGAAAACACATGCAGCAGGTGCTGACTTGGCCAAGGCAGGGCCAGGGCATTGATGCACTCAGACCCTGTCTCTGTGCGGTGAATGAGGCAACGGCACACTTTGCATTGGAGTAGGTTGCTATAAGGATCCATCTCAGGGTGACTATAGCTGTGCAGAATCAACTGAAACGCTTTCTGACAACTCCCACTCGCCTGGATCCAAAAGAGTGCCAGCTGAGAACGTCCACTGTCACATTGGCCACCCCAGCAATGTGCTGAACTGGAAAAGCTAGGTTCTTCTCCATCCAGGTAAATAGGAGAGCTATTTCCAGGGCTACCCCAGCACTCCTCATGCTGCCTTGCTGATTAACAGAAGCCACCGCCATGCTGTTGTCTGAAAACACTCGAACTGCCCAGTCATTGACCAGGGTCCAGAAATGCAGAAGAGCCTAAGCTCTAACTCCTGAGAACTCAGGGACCTCCGAAGGCATACCTGAGAAGCACTTATTGAGCTTTCAGCTAATGGCTTTTGTTACAATGTCCTGACTGCCATTGGAGTATATATGCAATTGAATCTTAATCGGTATTGCCGAAAGTCGAAACTTGTATATTTTTGCCATCTTCAAGAAGATGGCAAAAATATACAGCACTCTAAGGGGAGGCGGGAGGGTTGTGAGGACCGATTCCTGCTGTCCCTGGAGAACATCCGTTACAGGTGAGTAACTACGCTTTCTCCAGGAACAAGCAGGAAGTCAGTCCTCACATATGGGACTCCCTAGCTATAGGCTATCGAGGACCTGTAGAAAAAGCACAGCATTGCCATGAGCAGTTGCCAGTGAAATCCGAAGGCAGCCAGAGGGCTTTGGGTCCAAGGATGGCCATGCTCCCGGTAGCTGGAACAAGAAGGATCAGAGGGCAGGAATTGCTTAAACCTCAAACAGATTACGGAGTACAGCCTAGCCAAAGGTGGCGTCTCAACGGGACTCCCTCTCCAGGCAGTAATGCACCATGAAGGTGTGAGGACCAGGTGACAGCCCAGCAGATGTCTGCCAGTGGCACCGAGTGCAGGCTAATGATAGACATCGCTATCGCTCGGACATTGTGAACCATGACTCGGCGTTCCAGGGGAAACCCAGCCTGGGCCAGATGGACATGGTACGCTTGGAGACCGCCAGCCCCAGACGGCTGGGATCAAAGGAAATGAAGATCTGCCTGGATCCGAGATGGTCCCGAGTCCGCTGCAGGTAGACAGATGGGGCCCTCTTACAATCCAGGGTATGGAGAATCGCCGACACCCGGTCGGCATGGGGTTTCGGGAAGGTGGGCAACCCTATCTCCTGATTGAGATGAAAATCCGAGACAACCTTTGGAAAGAACTTGGGGTGAGTCCTGTCATGTAGAAGACCCTTCTGGCCCCATAGAGTTCAGTGAAGCAGAGGAATTGGCTTCACAAGCTGACAGGCAGGCAGAGCACATGGCTCAGGGTTGCCAAGGGAAACGTAAACAGAATGAGTCATGGGAGGAGAAAACACGCCCCTGCTGCAATGGTTCCCCGGCATCAGGAGTTAAGGGAAAACACCTGGTTGGGGAGGGGCGGAGCAGAGCCCTAAGAAGCAGAGAGATAAAAAGTGCTCATTAGATTTAAGCAGTAGCACCGGGAGGAGCAAGAAGGAAAGCACCAGGAGGAACGAGGGAGAAAGCACTGGGAGGAGCACAGACACCGGGAGGAGCACGAAGGAAGGCACAGGGAAGTGCACTAGCACTGGGACGAGGACAGGAAGTGAAGCAGCAGCCAAGAGGGCAGTAGCTGAAAGACTGCCTGAGAGGTTAGTTTGGAAGCACGCTGAAACTCCAGAGAGAGAGGTGCTGGCCTGACGACATTTGTATGTCCGAGGAGAAGGAGAAGCTAAAAGGCAGGAAAACACATCCAGTGTTTGGATTCTTTGCTGACCCAGCAGTGCTGAGAAGGTCCTCTTTTCAAAAGCCAAAAGGTAGGCTGCCCAAGTGGTACAGAGGGGAAACTAAGTGCCAGAGTTTTCCATGTGTGTGCCAAGATGTGCTGGACTCTCCTTATATAAAATCCCATATATACGGTAATTCTCAACCCTGCTCATTAGAGTGCTGTGAAGAGAAGCCTCGGGAAGAGAGAGGGCGAGTGTGCTTTGAAACACCGTATGATAAGGTGAAAACTTACTCAGCTGATAGTGATTGTGAAGAGATGCAGACGGAGCCTGCTATTGAGGACATAAGCAGGGGAACAAATGGACTGTACTTTAACTATAGCTGATCATATAATCTCACTTTGCTAACTAGGCTGTTTAGAAGGCTGTCTCAAACAGCAGAAGAAAAGCAGAGTGTGTGTTTTTGATATAAAAGAGACTGTTACCTTTGAGCTTGTGTTAAGCTGTATGTTTGAAGTTTTGAAGCGAAAGAAGCTGTTTTCCTGAGTTCCTGTATTTTCCTTTATGCCAGAAGTGTATGGCTATTTTTGTTCTGTGTTTCAACTGCATTTAATCCGCCCGGAAGGGGAAATAAAAATCTTGTCCCTTTTGCCTAACCCACTCGACTACAATTGCTTCTTGTTTGGAAAGTAAGTGGAAACTACAACTCCCATGAGGCAATGCATGCATAAAAGCCTTGCCATACTTTCTAAGTAAGGATGCCCAGACTGACCAACCCTAGGTGCTACTGGCTCTGGGGTGGTTACTGGTGACAGTCTGCAGGACCAATCTTGTGTATGGTGCCTCGGCCATCAGCACCTGGATTTTGCTGGCTCTCCATGCAGAGGTGAGAGCTATCAGGAAGGCCACCTTCCATGACAGGTGCTGCAGCGGTCAAGTAGCCATGGGCTCAAAGGGTGGCTTGGTCAGCTGCGTGATGACCACATTGAGGTCTCATTCCACCGGAGGAGGGCAGGTGGGGAGCTTGGAAAGAAGCAGGCCTTGCATGAAATGAGAGACAAGCAGTTGCCCCGAGAGAGGTTTCCCTCGATGGGGTGGTGGTTCGCTGATGGCACTCAGGTGAACCCTGACCGAGTTAGACTTCAGCCCAGACTGCGAGAGGTGGAGCAGGTACTGCAAGACCAAGCAGGTAAGGCATGAAAATGGGTTCGCTTGGAGCTTCGAGCATCACACCGAGAACCGATGCCACTTGAAAGCATAAGCCCGTCTAGTCAAGTCCTTTCATGAGGCCAAAAGAACGTCCTCGATCTCCACAGGGAGATGGTAGGAGGCTAGAGCAACCCGCTCAGGCACCAAGCTGTGAGTAACAGGGACCTCAGATTGTGGGGGAAGAAGCAGACCCTCCTCCCGCATCAGCAGCTCCGATGAGAACCTGAGTGGGACCAGGGGCTCTGTTGAGAGACGGAGCAGCAGGGGAAACTAAGGCTGCCTGGGCCTCCTTTGGGCTATGAGAATCATCGAGGCCCTGTCCTGCAGGTCCTTGAGAAGGGTCTGGCGATGAGGGGCGTGGGGGGGGGGGAGGCATATAGCAGGCCCGTGTCCCACGAGATGAGGAAGGCATCGGGGACCACCCTTCCCGGGTGCGAGAGGAGACCGCAGAACCGAGGAAGCTGCAAGTTCACTGGACTGGCAAAGAGGTCCAGGTCTGGAGTCCCCCAATGCTGGAAGAGTCGCTGTGCCGTTCGGGGGACACAGGCGCCACTTGTGTGGCCGGAGGACTCTGTTGAGCTGGTCCGCCAATGAATTTTCCTGACCCGGAAAGTAAGTGGCCCAGACGGTCATGCCTTGGCTCACTGCAAAGGAGCACAGGGCTGTCGCCTCTGACCAGAGCCTGTAGGAGCTGGTACTCCTCCTGTTTGTTCACATAGAACATCGTGACCTGGTTGTCTGTCTGGACTAGCACCGTTTTGGGCTGACAGCAGTCCCTGAAAACTCCGAGAACAAGGCAAATGGCCCAGAGCTCCAGCAGGTTGATCTGCTGCCGGGACTCCTCACGGGACCAGGTCCCTCAAGTGCGCTGTCCCTTGCAGTGGGCTCCCCAGCCCATCAGGGAGGCGTCCATGGTCAAGACCACCTGATGCACCAGGGCTTGGAAGGGCATGCCCCAAAGCAGGTTCCGAAACTCCTGCCACCAAGCCAGAGACTCTGCTGCGCTGGGGGAGATCGAGATGAGGTCTCGGAGGCGGTCAGTCACCTGCGCCCATTGCGCTCGGAGACACCACTGCGTCGCCCACATGTTGAGATGGGCATTGGGCATGACATGGACTGTGGAGGCCATGTGGCCGAGAAGGCGAAGCATCGTCTCGTCCGGGCCGGGACGGCACTGCAGCTCCGCACCTCGGATACTAGGGGAATGAGGCAGTCTGCTCTATCCTGAGGAAGAAAGGCCATGGCCCGAAGGGTGTCCAAGCTAGCCCCAATGAACTCCAGGGACTGAACTGGAGTGAGGTGGGACTTTGGGTAATTGATCATGATGCACCAGGAGGTAAATGGTGCGGTCTGTGGCCTGCCTGGCTTCGGAGGCCATGCCCCGTTATGAGCCAGTTGTGTAGATATGGATAGAAGATGCCCTGCAGCTGCAGATAGGCCACAGCCATGGCCAGGCACTTCGTGAAGACTTGTGAGGCCGAAGGGAAGTACCATGTACTGGTAATGGTTTCCCTGAACCATGAAGCGGAGGTACTTTCTGTATTTGGGGTGGAAGAGGGTGTGAGCGTAAGCATCCTTTAAGTCCAAGGAGCATGGCCAATTGCCCTGTTGGCGGTAGGGCAGTAATGTTCCAAGGGAGAGCATCTTGAACTTCTCCCATACCAGGAACCTGTTAAGGTTCCGCAAATCAAGGATGGGCCGAAGGCCCCCTGTCTGCGTGAGTGCGGCGGGACTGGTTCCACCGTGCAGTCCTCAAGGAGGCCTGCGAGCTCCTGACACAGGAGGGCCTGGTGCTGGGGAAGCCAATGTGGCTCCCCGGGAAAGTACAGAGGAGGGGCCTGGTCCAGATGGAGACAACAGCCCTCCCGAACGACCTGGAGAACCCAGATATCGGTGGAGATGGACTCCCACCTGTGGGAGAAATGCACCAGACGCCCCGTGATAGACAGCCACCCTGCCAGCCTCTCGTCCTCTATGCCAATGGCATCAAAACCCCGAGGCTGATTGAGCCGGCACCGGGGGTTGGGTCTTGGGACCCTGGCTTACGAGGGATGTGGACCATGGACTTACCCTGGCCTGAACGGGGGTCGACGCCGGCGGATAGGCCAGGTAGCCTCTGTACGGAAGCCCCTTCTGATGGAAGAAAGGCTTCTTGCTTTACTGCTTCTTCCTGAGGAGGGAGGAAGTTTTCTGGAAGAGGTGTGTATGAGTCACATAATCCGTCTCAATCTCTACATCCTTATCCGCCATGGGCTTGCCAAAGAGCTGCTCCCCGAGGCAAGGGATGTCCAGCAGCTTCTCCTGGACCCACTGTTCCAGGTCTGAGGACTGGAGCCAAGCCTGTCGGCGGGCTCCAATGCCAGCTGCTGCCACCCGGGCAAAGGATTCAAAGCCATCGTAAGCTGCTCGCGAAAGGTACTTCAAGCATTCCCCGATGGACTTTGAGGGGGGCCTGAAAACGCAGCAAAGCCTCTGAGCTCCCTAGCGAGATCACGGAGGAACATCCCAATGTAAAATTGGTAAACTTGGATGTGGCAGGACAACATGGAGCCCTGATAAGCCTTGCGCCCGAGGGTGTCGAGGGTACGAGACTCTCTGCCTGGGGGAGGGCCGACGAATGAGTCTTCGGGCACTTTAGTTTCCGCATGGCCGATTTGACCACCATCGAGGTGTGGGGAAGCTGGGCTTTCCGAAACCCCAGACCTTGCTGGACCTTATACATAGCATCCAGGATCTTGCTCACAATCGGGACAGAGGCCGGGGTCTCCCACATGTGGAGCAAGAGTCAGTTCAGAATGGGAGAAACCAGCACCAAGAGAGCCTCTCTCAGTGGAGCGTCATATTGCAGACTATCAAGCTCCTCAGTGCAGGGCTCCTCCTCCAACTCAGTGGCGAGCTCCAGGAAGGAGGCTCCGCACATCGTGGGCAGCGACCATCCGCAGTCAAGTGGCATCGAAGGGCCCGCCGTGGGGAGAGGTGAACCCTAGTCAAACACTTAAGCTGTATTTCCCGCCAGCGGGCGCCATCCGCCAGGCTCGCCACTCTCCGAAGGGCCTCCAGAATCGTGCCAGGGGGAATCTCCTGCCCCATTTCCACCCCCCAGGCCCGTTCTACATCGCTATAGTCCGGCTGCAGTCGAGACTGCTCCAACCTAAGGTGAAAAGTCCGAATAGATGGCCGTTCAACTTCGCCAAAACCAAAGAATGCTATTATCTGGGCCGAACGATCGCTACACAGTTCCGTCCGCGGAAGGGAAGCCACATAGTGGGCCACTTGCATATACGCGAAAAACTGCCGAGGCCCCAACTCATACTCACGGGATAATGCAGGAAAGGGCTTGGGTTTGCCCGCCAAGTCCACCACATGGCCCAAAGTATGCATACCTCTCTCTCCCCACAGACGGAACGCAGCGGTTTCAGTGCCCGGGGTAAAGTTGGCATTGCCCTGAATGGGTAACCAGCTCGACACCTGCCAACGACGACCCCAGTAGGCATTTAAATACCTCCATGTCTTACAAACCGGTGCCAATAACACACTGTCCGCCAAGTGTGTAGGCCACCTACGTACCTCCAAATGCAAAAGGGCTTTGAGGGAGTGGGGTGCCACGTAGGCCTCCTCAAAGGCCCGGGGAGTATAAAGATCAGTGTCACCCAGCCAGTCCCCTAGGTGGCGGGACTGGCAAGCCAGTGCATAGGCCCCAAGATCCGGGAGCCCCCACCCCCCACTGTGCACCCTCCCCACCAGACGACGATAGGAGATACGTGCTCTCGACCCCCCCCAAAGGAGGCCCCGAAACTCCGCCTCGAAACGCCGAATGTTCCGGAGGAGGATCCATACAGGGAGGGTCTGTAACCAGTATAAGATTCGCGGCAGGATGACCAGTTTAATCGCCGCGATTCTCCCCATTAGAGACAGGGGGAGAGGCCGCCAGGCTTGCAGCTGAGTTCTTACCTTATTCAACTGCCGTCGCAAGTTACTCTCATACAGTTGACCTGGCTGACAAGACAGTACAATCCCCAAGTATATGAACTGGCGCTCAGCCCATCGAAGGGGGAACTCGCCCACCCAGCTGCCCCGAAGTCGGCCTGAGACATCCAGGGCTTCGGATTTATCCCTGTTAATACTAAACCCCGCGAACTGCCCAAAGGCTCGAAGCTCTTGCAAAAGAAGAGGCAGGGATTCCCCAGGGGAAAGCAAGTGCACCAATAAGTCATCAGCAAAGGCTGAAATCTTAAATTCTTGTTTGCCAACACCCACTTCCTGAATTGTTCGCATACCCGCCACTTGCCGCAGGAGCGGATCCAACGAGAGAACGAAGAGAAGAGGAGATAGGGGGCAGCCCTGGCGAGTCCCCCTTTGCAGCGGGAAGTTGTCTGATACTACCCCGTTACAAAGTATCGCAGCGGTCGGATTGGCATACAAACTCGCGACCATATTACAAAACAACAGCCCTATACCATATTGTGGGAGGATAAATTTCAAATATTGCCAGTCCACCCGGTCAAAAGCTTTTTCCGCATCAAAGCTGACCAACAGAGAGGACAGATGTCTATGCTGGACCCACTCTAGGGACGCGATGATCTTGCGTAAGTTACGGACCGCATATTGCCCCTTAACGAAACCGACCTGTGACTCATGCACTAGTTGCCCCAAAAACTCCGCCAGTCGGTCTGCCAAGATCTTAGCCATTAATTTAAGATCGAAATTAAGTAAAGAGATGGGACGATACGAGGCTGCAGAAAGAGGGTCCTTTGCCGGTTTAGGGATAAGAACGATGTGAGCATGATTGGCCCCCCACCGAAAGTAGCCTTGCTGTGCTCTCCGATTATGTACGGCGGCCAACATTGGGGAAATCTGTTCATTAAGAATCTTGTAGAGTTCGGCACCCAGGCCATCCGATCCAGGGGTTTTATAACAACTAGCTTTTGAGATAGCCCCTTGCAGCTCAGCCACCGTAATCGGCCGGTCCAACTGTGCTCTTTGCTCTAATGATAGGCAAGGCAGGTCCAGTCGCCGCACATAATCTGCCATCTGCGTGAGGGAGGTCGCCTCCGCAGCATAAAGGTTCTGAAAAAAGGATCGGAAAATACGCACTATTGCCGGGTTCTCCCTATGTAAAGTCCCCGATTCATCTCGCAAGGCTGGCACCAGTTTCGAGCCCCTGGGTCCCCGAAGGCACCGGGCCAATAACTTCCCGGGCTTGTCCCCATATCGATACAATTGGTAGCGATAATATAACACTGACTTCTTAGCCCTCTGGTGTAGGAGTTCATTTAGTTCCGTTTGGGAGTCCCACAGCTGCTTTCTAAGCCCGGCGGTGGGAGTATGGGCCCATCGGCATCTTAGCTTGGTCACCAATCTCTCTAGTTCAATGATACGTTCGGCCCTCAATCTTCTTTTCCTGGCCAGGAACCCGATTATATCTCCCCGCAATACGACCTTCGCCGTTTCCCAGAGCAACTCTGGGTCATCCTGGTGACCCTTATGATCAGCTTCAAATTCCTGCCACCGCCTCTGAATAAAGGAACGAAATTGCGCGTCTCTATATAATTCCAGGGGAAAACGCCATTGAAAGGCTCGAGGAGTACTCCCACTCCAAAGGACCTCCAGCCAAACATAAGCATGATCAGAGATCTCCACAGGCCCTATCTGGGCATCCCCAACGTTGGCAAACAGCCCGGTGGACAGCAACAAGTAATCTATACGTGCGCTCGTGCCATGAGCCCGGGACTGATGTGTGTAATCCCGCTCGACCGGATGTAATAAGCGCCATGGGTCCACCAGCCCCAACCTAGAGCAGAGGCGTCGTAATGCCCGAACCGTCGCCATCCTGTCTCTTTGCTCTCCCCCTTTTGAGGTATCGAGGTCGACATCCATGACCCCGTTGAAATCACCCCCCAGGATAACGGGGATCTCCGGTAACGTCTCAATTTTAGAGGCAAGGCGCGCATAAAGGGACAAGTCGAGCACATTGGGACAATACACGTTACCGAGAATTACCGGCCTCCCCTCAAGGACTCCCTGCACCAGTACAAATCTGCCCGACGGATCGACCAAGTCCTTCACCACCTCCATCCGGACACGTTTGTGTATCAAAAGTGCTACCCCCCCTTTCTTACCAAGGGCCGGGGCCCCCCAGACCTGTCCCACCCACTCCCGGCATAACTTACGGTGCTCTTCGGCGGTCTGGTGGGTTTCCTGGAGCATAGCGATGTCCGCCCCCTGCCTTGCCAGGGCCTGCAAAATTTTTGCCCGTTTAATCGGGCTGCCCAGACCACACACATTCCAAGAAATGATCTTAAGCGGCATGCAGTACTAGACTAGGCTCAATAGTATCTGTTATGTACCATACAGAATGTAGGGAAGACACCCCCCCAGCCTGGGGTCCTCCCCCATTTCCCTCCCAAAATGGTCCTCGTACCATCCCCTCCTCTACTGGTCCCCTAAGATACAGCTCTCCTTCTCCTCCCCTTCCCTCTCCCACCCACCCCTCCCTCTCTACTCCCCTATCCCTTCCCTCCCCCCTCCTATCCCTTCTCCACCCCCCTCTCCTCCCCACTCCAATTCTTTATTTCTACTACCATCCTCCTCACCTCCTCAGTGAATTCCTAGATGCGTAAGGTACCCCCCCACCCCGCCATTATGCCGGCTCAGCTAGGCCGTCCGGGGTCCCCCCCGAAACTCTCCCCCCTCCAGGTTCTGTCCCCCTCCCCGCTTCCCCCCCCTCCGGCAGACACCCCCAACTACTCGGGCCGTCCCCTGCCCACCCCCACACCCAAAGGAAACAACCAACACTTGAGGGTAATTTAAACAAACCCCTTAGCTCCCCCCTCCCCCAACCCGGTTACCATCACCATCTCTTCTACAGTCCAAAGTGAAGGCTCCCGGCTTGTTCTTCGGAGCAATAGTCTCCACCTCTAGTCCTCAGGACTCGACTGCCACTGTGGCCCTCCGCCGTATCTCCTCCACGTAGGGCGTTGCTGCTGTCGCGGAGTCAAAAGACCGGCGGGTCCCGCCATG
Organism: Ichthyophis bannanicus; assembly: GCA_033557465.1. Taxonomy (NCBI): domain Eukaryota; kingdom Metazoa; phylum Chordata; class Amphibia; order Gymnophiona; family Ichthyophiidae; genus Ichthyophis; species Ichthyophis bannanicus. The sequence goes on along the minus strand of CM066035.1, from coordinate 405,509,932 downwards.
GGTGAAAATCAGCCGTGCGGGGTATTGCACCATAAATTTGATATTATTGTCTATCAGGATCTGGCACAGGGGTCCATACTCTCGTCGTCGCTGTCCCAGGGCCGCTGAGTAATCCTGGACGATGCGTATCCGGACATTGTCCTTTTGGATGGTCCCTTTCTTTCGCGCAGCACGCAAGACCGCTTCCTTCTGTGGGAATCTCAGGAACCGTGCCAGGACCACTCTAGGTCGGCCGTCACTGGTTCTCCTAGGCCCGACCCGGTGCGCCCTCTCTATTTGTACTAGAGTGCCTTCGGGATCATTCACCAGAATGTGTTTCACCAGGTCTTCTACGTACGGTTGTAAGTCCCGATCCTCTATGGCATCCAGGACCCCTAGAAATCTCAAGTTATTACGGCGGGACCTATTTTCGAGGTCGTCGAGCTTAGCCTCCTGCCCCTGGAGTAACTTTTTCACCCGGGCCATCTCCTGCTGTAGCTCCAGCACGTGCTTCTCCGACCTCTCTATCCGGTGCTCCGCCTCTTGCAGTCGGTTGCCCAGGGCCTCCACGGAGGATTGGATTAGGTCCATGCGGCTCCACAGGTCGTCAAACTGCGCCGACAGCGCCCCTGCCACAGCCACGGAGATTTCGTCTACCATCCCCGCCGGGACCTTAGCCTCTCCTTTCGACGGCGAGGATTGCTCCCCCCCCCTTGGCTGCAGGGGGGTCTTCTCCTTCTCCAGTCATCGGCCTCCCTTCGCCGCCATCGCCAGGGCCGCTGTTGTGGTCTGCACGGGAGGGGGGGTCCCAACCCCCTTCCCCTCACCTCACTGCCGGGCGACAAAGGCTTTAGTTGCCCTCCTCCAAGGTGCGCTGTACAGGCCCCGTCCCAAGACTCAGGCGCCACCGACTCCTCTCAGGCTCCCGTGCGCTGGAAGCAGGGTGCGAGTCTCAGGCTGCTGTGCACTAAAGATAGAGCACGTGTCTCAGGCGTCTGTGCTCTTATGCGCCGGCAGCAAGGGCAGGGCTCGGACCTCCGAGAGCCAAGGATAGGGCACCGGACCCAGGTTCTTGGACGTTGAAGGGAAGGTGCGGGTTGCAGCTCCAATGCGCTTAACGCAGAGCACAGGTCTCAGACTCCGTTGCGCCGAAGACTGGGCGTCGGGTACAGGTCACAGACTTTTGTGTGCTGGTGGCAGGGCGTCATTCGGAGGCTCCGGCGTGGCAGAGGCAGGGGGGTACAGCTCCCATGTGTTTAAGATAGGTTACAGGCTCTCACATGCCAAGGGCGAGGCACTGGTCTCCGTCCTCCGTGTGCTGGAGATATTCGGCCCTCAAGGATCACGCGGGGGGGGGCAGTCAAACAGGCAGCGGCCCCGATCAAGGCCCCTCGACAACTCTCGGCCTCCCCTCGCAGCCGCCACTTCAGCCCCTCTCTCAGATCCGGCACTGCTGTCACGCGGGGGGGGGGCGGGAAAGGGCAAAGTGCACCGCCCGAAGAGCTGCCGCTGCTGCGGGACCCCGCTCCACCCGCCGCCGAAGTCTTCAGCGAGTCTACTCACCCCGCAGCGCGGCCTCTCCTACCATGCGGCGTCTGCTGTCCGGGTCCAGGCCGCTTCCTCGGATCGTCGTGTGAGGGTGAGCAGGGAGTATCGGGGCACCATCCCCTGCCACGATCCAGTTGGGGGAGCTCTGGGGGGGGGCGAGAGACCCCAAACTTAACCCCGGTATCACATTTATCGGTGCCGGAGGGGCGAGGGGGCCCGGAGCTCGAGCAGCGTGCGTCTGCTCCTGCTCACCGCATCACCGGAAGTCCCAAAACTCCCTCTTTAATCTTTGCTTCGCTGAGTCGAGGGAATTTTTCATGCAGTTATCATAAAGCTGGCGAAGTGCGGTCCATGGCTTTTGCGAAGTTTTTCATCAAACCTAGTTTGATGTGAAGGGGTGGTAGCAGGATTTTGTGAGCCTCAACCAGAGCTGGGTGCTGAATAGTCTTCTCTCCAACTGTTACATTTTGTCTGCGATTCCATTCGTTCCGCAAGTAGTGCCAATCCCTTGTTCGGCTATCCCACTCACATAAGAAACACATGTATTTTATATATTCCTGCTGCAGTCCCAATAAAAGGGCAACTACCTTCAAGTCACCACAGAGGTGCCAGCTGTACTTGTTATAGTTAATGGAAGTCAGTAGATGCTTTAAGTTATCATATGTCTCTTTCATGTGGACAGCATGCGCTACTGGAATAGACGGAAGACGGTTTCCATTGTTCAAAAGCACAGCTTTCAGACTCAGTTTCGAAGAGTCTATAAAAAGTCTCCAGTCTTGTGGGTCATGAGTGATTTTTAAGGCATTCATGAGGCTTTCAATATCGGAACAGAATACCAGATTACTTTCCTTTCCGACTGCATATAGTACACTGCTGACGTCAGATGGCTTCAGCAACCAGTGGGACACTGTGATACCTGGATACAAACTATATCGTAATGATAGAGCTGATCAAATTGGTGGAGGCCCCGGTATCGACTGGGTCAGTGTCACGTCAGGACATGCTAGGGAGATAAAGTTCCTAGATGAAATAAATGACTGCTTCTTGGAGCAGCTGGTTCATGAACCGACCAGAGGGGAAGCCATATTAGACCTAGTCCTTAGTGGAACACCAGATCTAGTGCAAGAGATAAGGGTGTTGGGGCCACTTGGCAATAGTGATCATAGCATGATCGCCTTTGATTTAATTAGTGGAGGAGGGATAGTAAGGAAATCCACAGTACTACCTTTTAACTTTCGAAAGGGAGACTATGATAAAATGAGGAAAACAGTTAAGAAAAAACTAAAAGGAGCAGTTGCAAAGGTTAAAGACGTACATCAAGCTTGGGTGTTGTTGAAAAATACTATCTTGGAAGCCCAGACCAGCTGTATTCCACGCTTTAAGAAAAGTGGAAGGAAGTCCAAAAAACTGCCAGCATGGTTTAAAGGTGAGGTCAGAGAGGCTGTTGTTGCCAAAAAAGCATCTTTCAGGAAATGGAAAAAAGAGCCAAACGACGAAACCTGGAAACAGCACAAGCACTGGCAAGTCAAATGCAAGGCATTGATAAGGCAGGCAAAGAGAGAATTTGAGAAGAAGCTTGCTGCGGAAGCAAAAACGCGAAATAAAGACCTTTTCAAGTACATTCGTAGCAAAAAACCTGTGAGAGAGTCAGTTGGTCCATTAGATGATAAAGGGGTTAAAGGAGCACTAAGAGGTGACAAGGCGATAGCGGAGAGACTGAATGAATTCTTTGCTTCGGTCTTTACTGAGGAAGATGTAGGGATGTTACCCATGACTGAAGTGGTATTTAAAGGTGCGGAAGAATTGAAAGAAATATCGATACATCGGGAAGATGTCTTACAACTATTAGATAAACTGAAGAGTAGCAAATCACCTGGGCCGGATGGTATACATAACCCAGTTATCCAAGTTTGTACTCCTGTTCAATGTAAAACCTGACAGTTTGTCGTAATGGTCGTTTTGTTATGATGTAAACCGCGCTGATTCTAAATAGCGCGGTATATAAGAAACTGTAATAAATAAATAAATAAAGGGTGTTGAAAGAACTGAAATATGAGATTGCAGAACTGCTATCAGTAATCTGTGAACTATCATTAAAATCATCTCTAATACCTGAAGATTGGAGGATCGCCAATGTAACACCAATTTTTAAAAAGGGTTCCAGGGGTGATCCGGGAAACTACAGACCGGTGAGCCTGACGTCAGTACCGGGAAAAATGGTAGAAACCATCATAAAGAATAAAATTACTCAGCATGTAGATAGTCACAACCTAATGGGAGACAGCCAACATGGCTTTAGGCAAGGAAGATCTTGTCTTACTAATCTGTTATGTTTTTCTGAAGGAATGAATAAACAGGTGGACAAAGGTGAGTCGGTTGATATTGTGTACCTGGACTTTCAGAAAGCCTTTGACAAGGTCCCTCATCAGAGACTTTTGGCAAAACTAAAGAGTCATGGGATAGGAGGCAATGTACTATTGTGGATCAGGAAATGGTTAAAAGATAGAAAGCAGAGGGTAGGGCTAAATGGCCAATTTTCCCAATGGAGAAAGGTGAATAGTGGTATACCCCAGGGATCTGTGCTGAGTCCGCTGCTTTTTGACATATTCATAAATGACCTGGAAAGTGGAATAACGAGTGAGGTTATCAAATTTGCAGATGACACAAAACTATTTAAAGTTGTTAAAACCCAAGAGGATTGTGAAAAATTGCAAGAGGATCTTGATAAATTGGAAGACTGGGCATCAAAATGGCAGATGAAATTTAATGTGGACAAGTGCAAGGTTATGCACCTAGGGAAGAACAACCCAAACTATGGTTACACGATGCAAGGTTCCACATTAGGAACCACCACCCAGGAAAAGGATTTAGGCGTCATTGTGGATACCATGTTAAAACCCTCGGCCCAGTGTGCAGCGGCGGCCAAGAGAGCAAATAGAATGCTAGGTATCATAAGGAAAGGAATGGAAAATAAAACAAAAGATATTATAATGCCTCTATATTGTTCCATGGTGAGACCGCACCTTGAATATTGTGTGCAATTCTGATCGCCGTATCTTAAAAAGGATATAGCGATTTTAGAAAAGCTACAGAGAAGAGCCACCAAAATGGTAAAGGGGATGGAAGGATACTCCTATGAAGAAAGGCTAAAAAGGTTAGGGCTCTTTAACCTGGAAAAGAGACGGCTGAGGGGAGATATGATAGAAGTCTATAAATTAATGAACGGAGTGGAACGGGTAAACGTAGATCGATTGTTTACCTTATCAGAATATAGAAAGACTAGGGGACATGCAATGAAGCTACAGGGTAAACTATTTATTTTATTATTTTATTTTATTTTATTTTACATTCTCTTATATACCGCGCTATTCTGCATCAGTGCAGTTTACATTGAACAAACTGAAATTACACTGAACAGGGCATTATAACTTGGAGATAACTATTTTACAGGGAACATGGGCTATGGAGGGTTAAGTGGCTTGCCCAAGACCACAAGGAGCACCTGTGGGACTAGAAACCCCAGTCCTTCCGGCCCAAGGTTGCTGTCCTCTAGTGGGATTTGAACCCCCGACCTTCCGGCCTGAAGTACCTTGCCCCAACCACTAGGCTACTCCTCCACCCCAAGACTAATAAAAGAAAATATTTTTTCACTCAACGTGTAATCAAACTCTGGAATTTGTTACCGGAGGATGTAGTAAAGGCTGTTAGTGTAGCTGGGTTTAAAAAAGGTTTGGACAAGTTCCTGGAGGAAAGGTCCATAAACCATTATTAAGAAGTGACCGAAGATATCAATGCTTGACCCAGTACAAGCATTGTGGAACTTGTGTCTCTTGGGGAAACTGCTAGGTACATGTGACCTAGATTGGCCACTGTTGGAAACAGAATACTGGGCTTGATGGACCTTGGTCTGACCCAGTATGGCATATCTTATGTTCTTATGTAGTATGGCATTGCATCAGAAAATGATGCAATCAACTCTGGATGATGTGTGCATGCTGGTATTATGCAATGTGATGCAATATTACATCACGCAAGGCTTATTTGGGATGTTGTTGATGTCCTACTGGATAAATTTACACGGTGAAATGTCAAAAATGAACTACATGCAATATCTTCAAAACGAGAGTCAATAATTTTTTTTCAATGTTATATTCGTGTTCAGCTCACCAAGATACTACAGATTAGGGCCTTTTAAAGTCAGTAACAATTTCAATGTTGACCAGTGAAGCTTTTTGGAACCCTCACAGGTACACCGGCTGTCAGAAAGGTGCTTATTCATTGATTCTTTAACAAAATGCCTTAAGACCATTCTTATTCATAATGGCAACGTAAAGCCATCTATTCCAATTGCACTCGATCCATCTAAAAGGAGGCATATAAACAATCTGCAAATATTGCTCCGATCTATAAGTTATGACAATTCTAGTGGAATATTTGCAGGAATCTTAAGGTTACTGGCATGCTGATGGGCATACAAGGTAAATTTCCCAAAGATTGCTGTTTTCTCTGCCTCTGAGACAGTCATACTGTCAAAGATCATTATGCTCTTCATGACTGGTCTTTAAGAGCTGCCTATCCAGGAAGCAGTAGTGTTAGGCATGTTTACTGAATTAACTAATAGAACATTTTGCTTCCTCTTTTGCATATAAAACTGGGTTTAATGAAAAATTTAGTGAAAAGAATGGCACAAACAAGTTCAAAAGGATTTCAGTATCTTCCTTCTAAATTTCCAAAGATCACTGCTGCAAAACTGAAAGAAGGCATTTTTGTGGAGCCACAAATAAGACAGGTGATGGAGGATGAAGAATTAAAAAATATATGGATGGTTTGGAACGTGAAGCATGGCAAGCCTTTAAGTGGATCTGTGAAAATTTTCTGGGTAATCACAAATCGCCAGATTATGTTGGAGTACAGAGGTTTCTTGATGCATATCATAGACTTGGTTGCCCCATGTCATTGAAAATGTACTTCATGCGCTCACATCTTCTCTTTTTTCCACCAAACTTGGGTGAAGTGCATGACAAACAGGGTGAGAGGTTCCACCGAGACATTCAGATCATGAAAAAAACGTTACTAAGGATTCTGGGATGACAGCATGATGGCAGATTACTGCTGGATGTTGTATTGTGACAATCCTGCCAAACTTCACAGCAGAAGTCTTCTGTAAAACACTTTTAGTGCATTTCTTACATGCAAACATGCCAAATATAGTAATTAGCATGTGTGACATCAGACTTTTTCAATGTTTACGATATGTAACATTTTACAGAAACTTCTAGGGATGATCTCTCTAAAATCCTACGTGCTAGAGACAAACTAAATTACAGATTTAGTATCAGTGTGACAAACTGCTTTAGGAAAACCAGATTTCACTTTTGATGAAGAAAAAAATATTTTGGTGTAAATCAGTGATTTTTTTTTAACACCTGCATTTCGGGAGGGAGGAATTTTCTTTTAATCAAAGATATGTATGATTTACTTACAAGATTTCTAAACCATTCTCTTAAATCTTAAAAATGGTACATCCAAGACGCTGTGCATAATTCAAAATATAATGCATCCAAGAAATAATAACAAAAACCAAAAAGGATAAAAGAATATATACTTTTAACCCTTTGTAGACTGTATGGTGAGAGATAGCAGGGATGGCTTGTCATGCTGGTGTATAATGTTTGACTCATGGTACTGAAGAAAGCTTCAAACTTTAGCAGTCTCATGTTTTTCAGAAAAAATTAGAGGTGGGTATTTAACTCATTATAAAAACTCTATTAAATCTTTAGATTAACCTGGAAGCTATTGCTTCCCAAAAGTACACCTCAATGAAGAAAGGCCATAGTGTGCGAGTGCTCCCTGGATTGTGGTGGTGCCGCAAGCATGGAGGTTGGCTGACAGCATGAGCTACTAGCATCGCATCCCATCATACTTAGCACAGACAGGGCCAAGGACCCGGAAGCAGCAATGGGGGTGGAGTGTCGGGAATAAACCTAAGTAAAGGCTCTTGGAGTATCTCAGGCAGGGGATAAGGCAAAAGCAGCTGAAAGTGCTTCTGCAGGGAATTTTTTAAAATTGGTAACATGTGAATAGTCCATTTGCCTTGAGTGAACTAGTTAAAAGTTCATTCACGATTCTCTGCTTAATATAAAAATTCTTCTCTCACCTGCCATTTTCCAAAGAATAATGGGCTAATCCACTAGATAAATCAGATTAATTTAGCTTGGTGCTGGCTTACATAAATACCATATAGACTATACATTTGTTTCGGTCAAGGAAAACACCACCTGATTGTGATTAATCACACAAGTAAAATTTTGAGTCGCACGACCATTTTCAATCAAGATTATTAATCAATGCCCACTCTATAAAAAATACATTCATATTGCTGCCGGGGATTAAACAAATAGTTATAAAGCACACATCACCACTAAGAGCACTTGGATCAAGGGTCAACTTGATTTTTTTGTGGGCAGATAAAAACAAACATATCGTCTACGCCCCGTAAGGAGGTGTACGAATACTTGAGGGAGTTGGACTTACCCCAGCTTAGTGAGGAACAAAGGACCCTGTTGGAACAACCCATAACTCCGCAGGAGGTACGTACAGTAATCTCTACAGCCAGTTGTTACAAAACGCCGGGACCGGATGGTCTAGGCGCAGAATTTTATAAAGTCCTCAGTGAGTATGTAAGCCCAGTATTGGTGGAGGTCTTTGGCAGGTGAGTGGAACAAGGGGCCTTTTGATGGGGGCGTAATCATGTGCATATCATACTGATTCCTAAACCGGGTAAAGACCCAGTACTGGCAACATCGTATCGGCCCATCTCACTGCTAAATTTTGATTTAAAACTTTTCGCGAAGATTCTGGCAGTGCGATTGGCAGGAATGTTGGGTCATTTGGTGCATAACTCCCAGGTGGGATTTGTCAAAGGGTGATAAGCAGTTCGGAACATGCGTAAAATACTGGCTTCATTGGAGTGGGTGCATGGCCGAAGGTTGCCATCTTTATTTGTCAGCTTCGATGCTGAAAAGGCTTTTGATAGAGTTGACTGGCAGTACCTATGCTGCCTGCTGCCACGATATGGTTTGGGAGCCGGTTTCTGTAGGATGGTGGAAAGTCTATATGCACAGCCGACGGCCAGTGTACTTTGTAACAGGGTACTGCCAGAAGCTTTTCCTTTAGAACGTGGTACGAGACAGGGCTGTCCTCTTTCTCCCTTATTGTTTGTCCTCTCTTTGGATCCTTTGATACGGACCATAGAGGCCTCCCGAGAGATACAGGGCGTTAGGATAGGGTCGCGAGAGTTTAAGCTTTTGGCCTTCGCAGACGATCTCTTGGTACATCTGCTCTCCCCTGGTCACTCGTTGCCGCGGCTATTGGCGGAATTCACGAGATTTGGTCGTTTTGCGGGGCTGCGTATAAATAAAGACAAATCAGAGGCCTTGGATATTTCGAGTCAATTGTGAGGGACTTGGGAAGGTTTGTTCCCTCTCAAATGGGCAGAAAATGACTTTATATATTTAGGCATCGTGCTGACTGGACAGCCCCATGCGCTGTATGTGCGTAACTTGGAGCGTACCCTACGGCGCCTGCAGACCCAGTTGAAGGCATGGGGACCTCTCCCGCTTTCCTTGTCCGGGAGATTGGTGGCGGTTAAAATGGTGATACTACTGCGGATTTTGTATTGGCTGCAGACTTTACCAGTTTGGCTGCTACGTCGGGATTTGCGACGTTTGGAAACATCTCTTAGAGCATTCCTGTGGAAGGGGAATAAGGCACGCATTCCGTGGCCTCGGTTGTTCGGGAAATGGTGCGAGGGGGGATGGGACTTCCAGACTTAAGGGTCTACGCCCTGGCTTGTCAGGCTAGGCACATTGGGGACTGGTTGGGGGGGACAGACACATACACGCCCAGGGCCCTGGAGGAGTGCCTGGTGGCCCCTCTAACATTGTTGGGGGTCTTACATGGGGCAAATCGCGATCTACCGAGCAATGTAGTACACAGTGAGTTGATTGGCTCGGCTAAGAGAACCTGGAAACAACTTAATACGTTTTGGAATTCATCGTGGAGTGCATCCAGCTGGCTACCGTTACAAGGGAACGTAAATTTTATTCCTGGATCAGAGACGGCGATGTTCAGGGACTGGAGCAATCACGGCATAAGGAATATAGGGCATCTAGTGGACCCTTCAGGAAAATGTAAGTCATTTCTGACCTTGAGTCGGGAATATGATTTGTCTTCTAGGTACTGCTTCGCTTACATGCAGGTCACTCATTGTGTGTCCTCCCTGCCAAGAGAACCGCTGCTAATAGAACGATCGGTGCAGATATTGGAATTTTTTGGGTTGGAGGGGGGGGGGGGGACAGCCCGCCGATCTCAGAATTAAAGTGCCGATTAGATTGCTTTGGGGCGGTCCCTGACTATCGGGTGGTAGAGGAGGCATGGGAGGCAGAACTGGGTGGGGAGGTGTCTCCTGGGACGGTTCGTAAGGCCTTAAGACGGATAGTGGGAATTGCATGGGGGGCATGTTGGAGAGAGGTCCAATTCAAATGTATAACTAGGGCCCACTTTTCGCCAAGGCGGGCATTGCGTAGTCATAACGACTGATGGCCGATGTCCTCGATGTTCGGAGCCCCTGGCGACTTTGTTGCATATGTGGTGGGGATGTAGATTTCTCCGGTCCTATTGGGCTAAGATTGGTACTTTTATAAGTGGATTGTTGCAGCAGAGAGTGAGATGGACTGGCCCTTTGTGGTGCTGGATCGGATCGACCCCCCATGCCCTACAAGAAAAGGGGAATGTTTACTGATGCATAAGGCCTGTCTGGTGGGGAAGGGGCCGATTCTCCGTCTCTGGAGAGAGCACAGTCCACCTACCTTTGGGGAATGGCGTAATTGTTTTCACCAAATGATGTTAATGGAGCGATGGATAGCGCGGTGCAGTGTCAAGCGTTGGACAGCCTTTATGGGTGTTTGGGAACCCTATATTCAAAATCTAGGGGCTCGTTGTCGTAACGAAATTTTACACGTAGGCAGTTGATGGAGGATATGTCGGGGGGGCTGAGAATGGAGCTGAGTGGGAAGTAGCTGAAGGGATGCGATTGCAAGGGGGAGTTAGGTGGATTGTGGGTGGGGGGAGGGGAGGTGGGGGGGAGGGTGGGGATAAAAGGGTATAACCCACCTGTTTCTTTTTGTTGTGAAAATTCTCTGGGAGGGGATCAGAGTACACCTCTCTTGGAGATGTTTGTACATTGCTTGTTGATATTTGTTGGTGGTCTATAAATAATTTAAAAAAAAAAACCAAAAAAAACATATCGTAAGCAATGTTCCCTCTAATTTTTTGTAGGCTGTGCAGCTTTTGAAGGAAGGTTAAATTTTTGTGCGTCACATAATGAGTTCTATACTTTAAAATTTGACTATATGTCAGAATACAGTATGTACACCACATTGATTGCACTAGATAATATTGTAGAACTTGTGAAAACCGTAAATACACAACAACTTTTAAATTTTAAGATGTCTGTGTTGTTTTCCATCAGAATCAGAACCGTAATTTTTGTGCGCTCTGTTATAAAGTATGTGCGGTTGCTTGGCGAGGTGTGTGCGCGCGCACACGCGCACAGCTTAGAGGGAACAGTGATCGTAAGATAGTATATGTGACCAGTTTGGTTTGGTCCTGTGCACTTCTGCGTATACTATTCTGATGTATCTGCTGTGCGCTTCTATAAAGAAGACTCATGTCTTCAGAATAAAAACTGTTCTTACAAGCCAGTGTGTAGAGCAAGTCCATTCCTAGCAACAGAGCCCAGCCTTTATGTACTCATTACCCCTTGGTTTTTTTGAGTCTAGTAATTCCACTTATTTTCTTTTTCTTCCAGCTTAGTTGGAATGAGTGACAGAATTCTGTTGCTATGCACGCATCTGTAATTACCTGGGGATTTTCCCTTTATTTAAGTCGCTCCTTCCCATTTTTGCCAGTCAGGTCATTGCCAGAATATTATAGCCAAAGACCAGAACAAAATTAAATCTTTACTTAAAAGATTGTTAATACTATGATAGAATGCCTAATTCTTTGGGCTATTATCCATCAAAAACAGGATTTAATAGCTAACGAGTTAGCCACCTCTTTAAAGCTTGCTTCTGGTAGTTTAATTGATGGTAAAAATGAAGTACACGTAGAAGATGACTACATTACAGAACTTAAAAAACAAAGATATGCCATATTGGGTCAGACCAAAGGCCCAACAAGCCTAGTATCCTATTTCCAACTGTGGCCAGTCCAGGTCACGAGTATAAGTACATGTCAGGTTCTCAAACGATTGACAGATTCTATGCTGCATAACCCAGGGGTAAGCAGTAGATTTACCCGGTCCACTTTAATAATGGTTTATGGACTTTTCCTGCAGGAACTCGTCCAAACCTATTTTAAACTCAGCTACACTAACACCTTTTACTATATACTCTTGTAACAAATTCCAGAGTTTGATTACTCATTGAGTGAAAAAAATATTTTCTCCAATTTGTTTTAAATGTGCTACAGTATAGCTTTATTGTGTGTCCCCTAGTCTTTTCACTCTTTGAAGGTGTAAACAACCGATCTACATTTACACGGTTTCCTAGCCCATGACTTAATTTCCTCATGAGGGACCTTGGCAAAGGCTTTCTGAAAATCCAGATACACTATAATCAACTGGTTCACCTTTATCTACCTGTTTATTCCATACCTTTGAAAAAGGATTAGAAGACAAGACTTACCTTGGCTAAATGGATGTTGGCTTTGTCCCATTAAACCATGACTCGCTATGTTCAGTAATTTTGTTCTTTAAAAAGGTTTCTACCAGTTTGCCCAGTACTGACGTCAGGCTCACCGGTCTGTAATTTCCTGGATTACTTTGAGACCCTTTATAAAAACTGGCGTTAAATTGGCCAATTTCAATGATTGCAGACCTATTAGAAACTTGTAAACCATCTCATTTTTTAGTTTTTCCAAACACCCTGGAATGTATACCATCTGGGCCAGGTGACTGATAAACTAAAGAGTAGCCAAATTGCTGCATTACATTTTCCTGGTTTATCAACATTATCAGACAAATTGAAACACATCACCTTTAAATACCATTTCAGGCATGGGTAACTTCCCTACATCATCTTTACTAAAGACCAAAGCAAAGAATTGCATTCAGTCTCTGTTATGGCCTTGTCCTCCCTTAATGCCCTTTTTATCCCTCTATCATCTAATGGGCCAACTGCCTTTTACAGGTTTTTTTTTATTGTGCTATGAATGTACTTGAAAAGGTTTTTAATTATAAAAGATTTTGCTTCCATTGCAAGCTTCTTTTCAAATTCTCTCATTGCATGCCTTGCATCTAAATTGCCAGTGCTTATGTTATTTACAGTCTTCATCATTAGGCTCCTTTTTCCAAGTCCTGAAAGATACTTTTTTGGCTATAAACAGCCTCTCTGACCATGCCAGCAGCTGTTTGGTCTTCCTTCCACTGTTCTTAAAACGTGGAATATATTTGGCCTGGGCTTACAAAATAGTATTTTTAAGCACCACTTAGACCTTAATCTTTGCAATTGCTCCTTCTATTTTTTTCTTAATTAAATTTTCCTCATTTTATCATCGTCTCCCTTTTGAAAGCTAAATGCTATACTAGCATAGTGGATTTTCTTGCTATCCTTCTTTCACTTATTAAATCAAATGTGATCATGTTATGCTCACTATGGCCAAGTGGCCCCAACACAGTTACCTCTCGCACCAGATGCTACATTTCACTAAAAACTAGGTCTAAAACAGCTTCCCCTTGTGTTGGTTCATGAACCATCTGCTCCACGAAGCAGTCATTTATTTCATCTAAAAACTATCTCCCTAGCATGCCCTGCTGTACCACTGATCCAATCGATACTAGGGTAACTGAAAGTAGCCATTACTACTGTAATGTAAACTTTGTTAGTTTCCCTAATTTCTGCATTTCATCATCCATCTGTTCATGCTGCACAGGCAGACAGTAGTATACCCCCACTGCCATTCTCTTCCAATTTTTTACATGGAATTTCTATCCACAGAGATTCTACTGTGTATTGTATTTCCTGAAAAACTTTTATCATGTTTGAATCAATGCCCTCTAACATATAGCGTCACCCCTCCACCAATTTGATCTAATCTGCCATTGTGATATAGTTTGTACCCTGGTATCAGTGTATCCCATTGGTTGTTCTCCTTCCACCGGGTCTCAGATGCCAATTACACCTAACCTTTCATTCAGTGCTATATATATATTCTAACTTTCCCATCTTATTATTTAGACTTCTAGCATTTGCATACAGGCATTTCAAAATGTGTTTCTTGCTTACATTAACAGTCTGGTTATCAGATGACAGGGATAATATGAAATCTTTCAACACTGCCTGCTTTTTACTTAAAAGGCACCAGAGTTTTACTTTTATTGGAATCTCTTTATCAGGATGCCCTAACTTCCCTGTTTTATTAGTATTCTTCAAAAATACACCAATCTGAACCATGTGCTCTTGGGCAACTTTCAGCTTTCCCCCATTATCTAGTTTAAAAGCTGCTCTCTGTCTTTTTCAAAGGTTAAAGCCAGCAGCCTGGTTCCATTCTTGTTAAGGTGGAGCCCATCCTTTTGGAAGAGCCCCTCCCCTTCCCCAGAATGTCGCCCAGTTCCTAACAAATCTATCCTCTTCCCTGCACCATTATTTCATCCACACATTGAGACTCTGGAGTTGTCTATCTGTCTCTTGGGTCCCGAGTGTGGAATGGGAAGCATTTCTGAGAATGCTAACACGGACGTTCTGGATTTCAACTTTCTACCTTAAAGCCTAAATTTGGCTCCAGACCCTCCCTCCCACAGTTTCCTATGTCACTTCTACCAACATGTACCAAGTCAGCAAGCTCCTTCCCAGCCCTTCTAGAACGTTATCTAGGTGGCACATGAGGTCCATCACCTTTGCACCTGACAGGCAAGCTGTACCCTCAAGGTCTCCTCTTTATACTCTCGGTCTGCTTCAGCTCCTCCAAGTCTGCTACTCTATCCTCCAGAGACTGGACTCATTCCCTGAGAGCAAGGAGCTCTTTGCACCTAGGGCACACAGAATCTTCAGAATTTATTAGAGCCGATTGTCACTGAGGACAATTTGGTCCAGTCTATACATTAAGACAATTCAGCCCCAATGAGGCTCTCTTTCCTAGATGCTCCACTAAAGCTCATCCGTTGGGTATCATTAAAACTTCTGAAATACTAGAGAGCTAGAAAAAATGCCCATCCTCAGTAACAGTAACTATTGTCCAATTATAAGTTTGCCTTTGTTAAAATGGAGACAGTGGTAGCTCTTCAAATTCAGCAATACTTAAATAAGCACGATTTGCTGCATACAGCCCAGTCAGGATTTTGTGCTACTTAGAGCACAGACATGTTTTTGGCTTCCCTGTTACTTGACCTTCAATTAATTCTGGAGAAAGCATTTCAAGCTCTTGCTATACAAATTATCTGATTTATTAGATTACGATTTGCTGCTTTTGCAAATTGAGTGAATGTGGGCTATTTGGTCCTGTTTTTAAACTGGTTTAGACAGCTTTTATCTGATCAGTCATATAAAATGAAATAGGACAGGTTCATGTGGCGTGCCACAATGTTCACTGCTTCTGCCCATATTTTGTTTAATGCCTAAGCCAATTTGAATGGAATTTAAGAGGCTGGGGATTCAATATTTTTCATCTGCTGCTGATATATTGCTGATTCCTATTCAAGACTATGTCCAGTCTGCTTATTCATTGTTAGATTCTCGCTTTTGAGCAGGTGACTAGCTCATAATTTAAAGCTAAAAATGCAAGAGACCAATGTATTTTGGATAGGTCGCCCTATGGATAAGCTCCTACAGCTTAATCAGACCTTTGCTGGTAAAACTAAACCTTTAGCAAACGCATTAAAAATCTTAGGAGTTGTAGTGGACTCAGCTTTGACCTTTAAGTAAGTAATGGTGGTCCAGGCTTTTATGATCTCAACTGGATTATTGTAAATTTGCTATATTTAGGTCTGCCACAGAGGGTTTTGTCCAGATTGCAAGTTTTGCATAATGCTGCTGTGAAGCTGATTCTAAATGGTCATAAGCGGGGACATGCAACTCAGTTTCATGCATTAATTCCCAATTCAATTGAGAATTATTTTTAAAAACTTATGTTCTGACCATACAATTTTATATGGGTTAAACACCAGCCTATATGTTGTAGCACTATACAAATGATTAATAGTAGTAACAAGGCATATGTAGTGCTGTGCATAAGAATGTAAGACACTGTCCTGCTCATCAGAGCTTACAATCTAATCAAGAAAAATAAAATCACCACAAAGCATAAGGATCCTAAAGCAGTCTCAAAGAGGTGAGTTTTTAGCCTGGATTTAAATAAGGCTAGAGAAGGAGCCCAATGCACTGACTTGGGTAGTTTGTTCCAGGCATATGGAGCAGCAAGGTGGAATGAACGAAGTCTGGAGTTTGCAGTGGCAGAGAAGGGCATAGGTAAAAGGGATCTGTCAGAGGAGCAGAGCTCCCGAGGAGGGGTGCAGCCTGAGAAGAGAGGAAAGGTAGCAAGGAACCGCAGAATGAATGCACTTGTAGGTCAGTAGGAGAAATTTGAACTGGATGCGGAAATGGATAGGGAGTCAGTGAAATGATTTAAGAGGGGTTAAATGACAATAGCGACACTGGTGTAACATAAACTGTGGTAGCTGAGTTTTGAACACATTGAAAGGGAGAAAGATGATTCAGAATGAGATCAGTGAGGAGCAGGTTAAAATAGTCAAGACGGGAGGGGACTAGTGAGTGGATAAGGCTCTTAGTAGTGTGTATAGAAAGGAAGGGATGAATTTTGCTGATGTTATAGAGAAAGAAGTGACAGATTTTAGCTGTTAGATGTTAAAAACATTGCATTTTGGGAGTACAATAATCTGAGTTATCCATCAGTCAAAAATTATAATTAAAAAGGTACTCTAGCTAAGCTTTTTAACTATCATGCAGCAATATCGGACTGAACTTCCGATTGGGATGAAAGAAGAGAAACAAATGGTGAAATTAGGTTTACCTGCTAATTTTCTTTCCATTAGGGCCTACAGCCCAATCCAGACTCATGCGTTATGTCCCTCTTCCAGCAGATGGAGACTGAACACACTAGCTTTGGTGACATCACTACATAAGGAGCCAGCATTCCTCCCACCAAGCCAGTATTCCTATGGCAAAGCAGAACTGAAAAACCACAACTGCCCCTAAAGAGATCAATCTACATATGCCGAAACGACAATTACCCCGTGGTGACTTAGAGCAGCTCAAGCAGACCAAGGCTACCTTCGGCCTCTTCAAGCGCGGGCACAGTGGGTATCGGGCCCGAAGCCGGCTCACTCGAAGGGGAATCCTCAACGAGGATAGTATGTGGGGGACAGAGACCGGTCCGTGGTCAGATCCTTCTGGGGGACCTTTTCAGGCCGCTCCTTTTCTGAAGCCACGGATGAACGTCACGGACCTCGGGACCGAGACCAGGCCCGGGGAGCACCCGGCCAGTCGGAACCGTCCAAAGACGCCACATTCAAGGGTTTCTTCTTCTTCCTGGGTTCCCTCGAGGGAGACCCCCTTTCTGGAGGGCCCATGACAAGGCTCGGGTTTGGAAGGTTCCGTCCGAGACCTCGGAACCTCAGACAAGGCACTGGAGACTCGGGGAAAAACTCATCATGCTGCTGCTGGTGGCTCTTGAGGGCCTTACTGGACATCCTCTTGTAGAGATCGCAGGCTGCCGGGTCGTGGTCTGGCCCAAGGCAGCGGAGACAGCAGTCTGTGTCGATCAAAGACATAATGTTAGAGCACAGATCACACTTCTTAAAGCCACTGGTAGCCATGGGGGAAAATAGTACCCCACGAGGTCGAAGACTCTCCGGGCTACCAGTGGGAGAAAAAAGGAGCAAAGGTGCCAGGAAAAGAAAAGAACGAAAGACTACAAAAATAGACCAAACTTGATGCCGAGGCAGTGAGGTCGGTTGGCAGGAAGAGTAGTGGTGCAATACCGGAAGTGAGTTTGAAACTCAGAGAGAAGAGTCAACTTTTTCTGGGGACAAGCCAGACGGACGTCTGAAGGAATCCGCGAAAAAAAGGAGACTGAGCAAGATGGCACCCTTAAATGTTTTTTAAAATTAGATCCTGTTTTTGTGGCTGAAGCCATTAAAAATGAAAAGCTTGATTTTTTTCCTTACCTGAACAGCCAGATGAGAGCATTCACAATTTTTCTCAGTTCTTTTATGTTCACTTCAATGCCAGCTGTTTGAAACCTCTGTCAAAACAGGGGGTAATGAAAAGAAAGAAAAATCAAACAATATTTTAAGAAAGTTGACAGAAGTTGAATGTCATGCTTTGGGTTTGCTTTTTCTATTAGTCGCTTTTCTGCTACCCACTCACTAATTTGCAGCTGTATGTATAGATACAGAGAACCTTAATGACAGCATTCATGCATTTTAATATATGGCTTGTAAATACTGCAGAAAAACAATCTCTTGGTTCTGATCTGATGAGCTATCAAACGTACCAACGATCAGAACCAAAGGATGCTTAAAAATAGATTTTGTAGGCTGATGTGGTAGCTCAGTGGCAGCGTTGCACAGCATCATGCGCAAGGTCCATAATATGAGCCCCAAGCTGGGTTATTTGCACTCCAAGTCAGTTAGGAATGCTGCAGAGACAGTGCTCACAATCTCTGTGGGGAAAGAGAAACACCTGTGGTTGCATTTAAAACCCATGATACAGAGCTCTCAAGAGTCTGATGCATGACTTCCAGCCTCAGGACTGCTGCCGTAGTGGCCAAGCTAGAAGAGAAAAAGGGCATAACTATTCAAATAGGGGGAAAATCCCCAGCTAGTTGTGAAGGCTGAGTGTGCCAGAATCCCAGCCCTGGTTTTGACTAACCTGAATGATAAAGGAGAACAGATAAATTACCTGACAACAGAAATGGATAATAAACTTCTTTGCATGGTTTCATATTTAAATGCTGCATAAACATGTTTATCTATAGCTTGACATATAAATATAAGTATTTATGCCGGCACAGCAGGCAGCGCTAATTAGCCATCAAAGAACAAAGAGGGTGTCCTTTGGCAAAACATTCATCCCATCATGTATAAATGCATTCACATCATCTGAATGCTTTATTACTTGCAGGTGTTTCGTGCAGACACTGACCTGGCATATTTCTGTTGTATTTACACCTGCAATCTGACACTGCAGATACTGAATGATCTGCTGACACTGAAAAAACAAAAAGATTTCCCATGAAAAAGAGCTAGTGAAAGAGCAAACTGGCAAGAAAAGTCAAAATAATGGTGCAGATCAAGAACATCTTCCTCCCTTCATCCCCTCCACCCCACTTAAAACAGTTACAAATGTTAGCTTGAGTGAGCCTGTCAAAGGCTATAATTTTTTTTCTCTGATAAGAGCATACTTGGGGCAATTTTTGTAGCCCACATGCCTTCATACACTGCACAGTTATCCTCTGGAACAGAAGAAATAGGCCATGCAGAGAACAAACCACATTTGGGGAGTGTGATTACGTTGCAATGCTTTTACAGGAAGCCCTCTACTGCTGCTCCTGATGGTTCTCTACAGTCTATTAACAGAATCCGAGCTTAGGAGACCCAAACTAACTCCACTGGTACAATGCAGTCTCTGTTGCAACACTCCATCTTGACCCGGCTCCAGCTTCCTGTCATCTAGGGTGCAGGCATGTTAAGAGTCCCATAGAGTAGCTTGTGGGAGTTTTGTTTGTCCATATTTTGGTTCACATAATTGTTCAATTATATAGGGCTCACATAACATTCATGCTGTGGTATTTAGGTTTTCTTCTATGTGACAAAGCCTAAGCAGGGGGTCTCATTAATGTTTATGCAAAATAAAATCCTGATGTGTTAATATGAAAGTGCATGCATTGTACAGAATAAAGATACAATAAGTGTTCTTTCATTACTTACCAATTCAGCAAATAGATCTGAAGGTATCATGTTAATAGCAGCAAGTGTGTTGTCAAAATCTGCAAACAAAACCAGACTATACATGTTGACAGTGACTGCTGTACTTCTGAAATGTGTTAAGAGTGTGCTAATTTTAGTGATTTCTTTTTTAATTTTTCAAGCTTTAATTCACCCCAGAAGATGAAGTAAAGTTTTAACTTCCATATACTTCTATGGAAATTAAATAAGAGTGTTTTTTTAGACACCTGATGATCTGTGTTTCCCCAAATTAAGGGCTACTGGTCATGAAATCCTAAATTTGGGATCCCAAGATCCAGGATGCAGGACTCCTGCACCAAGGAAAGTCTAGGTACAAGAGCCCCAGGTCCACTTAACCCCCATAGAAGTCCCTCATACTTGCCTCGGTTGTCCCAGGCTGCATAGAGAGCCTCCATTTGTCTCCATTCAATAGTTAGGAAGTATGAGATCAATTTTTAAAGGGATGGTGAAATTAGACTTTCCTTATCGTTCCTCCAGTTCAGTCCTCTACGTCTGGGTTGTCAATCTCCTCCTGCAGCTTGGAGACTGGTATGTCAAACTAATGACATCACTGGATATAGCCTGCTGCACTCCGCCTTCCATCCCAGTGTTACCAGTCTCCATGCAGCAGGAGGACTTGACGAGCCTTGTAGCAGGGCTCTCTGGAGGAATGGATAAGGAGCTGTTTGTATAGTGGTAGATAGGGTTAACATATTTTGTTTTGGGTGCTATCTCTTTAAAAAAAAAAGGATTGAGGCACCTCTGTTTATTCCGGCTCTTTTGCTCCTTGCCTGTGCATGAGAAGTGTTTGGGGGTTCTGGCTCAGGAATTTCGAGTCTTCCTCCCTTGGAGCACGGAGGTCTCTCCCCCAGGACTTTCGGGGGAGCGCCCCTCTTGACCACGGCAGCATATCTCTGTCTGTCTGCCTAGCCGCGGCTCACCTGTCAGCACTGAAGCCGTCGGGAAACTTTCAAGCCGGTGCGGCAAGCTCAATGCAGTTCCGATTTTATCAGGGCAGCTGCGGATCAAGCCGGTAAGCCTACTATCGGCTTTGTCCATTTTTTCTGCGGAGGAAATTCTTCTTTTGGGGTAGGAGGGTTCCCGCGGTGTGTTTGGCGCCTTTTTTGCCGGCGCGGTGTCTTCTCGGCGGCCATTTTCTGAGCCGCGGGGGAGACCGCGTGTAGGAGTGCAGCCGGCCGTTGGGCTGCAGATGAGCAGTGCAGTCAGCTTCGGGGCCCTGTTTTCTTTTGTTTTCCTTTTCTTTACTTGAATTCTTTTGATTTCTTTCTTTGTTGATTGGTTTTAATTTTTGGGGGTCTCCATCGCTACTTCCTCTTCCTTCAGTCTTCCCACAAGGAGGGGGGGGGGGGGCTGGCTGGCAGGGATTTTTTCCTGATGGTAGTAGTGTGTTAAAAAAAAAAAAAGGGTCAGCAGAAGTCTCTCTTCAGATAATATACAAACAAAAAAAAAAAAAAAAAAAAAAAAGAGGGCTTGCAGTTTGGAAGTTGGCCATATGGCTGCCAGACCCCAGTGTCTTGTGTGTGGCACCAGAAGAGGGACGGTGGCGGATACTGGCGTTTGTCGGGGTTGTGCAACGCTATCATCCGCAGTGGAGCAGCAGATGGAACTGCAGGAGTCCACTGAAGCGCAGGGAGTGCTTGCTGATGGCCGGGCTGTGTCCCCGCGATCTGTGCCGCAGGGGGCCCCGGTGGAGGAGTTGCTGGGGTCTTCCGGGATCTCTCTACCCCTACCGTCGCCGGCCCTTGGTGAGTTTAGTCCGGAGTTTGTGCTGCTGATGCATCAGGCTTTTTGCCTAAAGCGACAAGGGGCAGCAGCGGGCCCTGCGGCACTGGCGTCGCCCCCTCCACAGCTGGAGGCCGCTGAGGATTTGGGTGAGGGTCCTTCGGTGCCTAAGCGGGCGAGAACCAGGGACCCTGCGCTGGCTGAGGCAGATTGGCCTGAGGTCTCCGTCCCGGATTGGGATCCGGAAGAGGGTACCCAGGATCTCGAAGAAGGAGAGATTCCTGAACCTGAAGATCAAGCTACGATAGTTAGGGTCTTTCGTAGAGAAGAGTTGGCAGCCTTGATCTTGGAGACATTGCATCTAGCACCGCAGGTAGCGGTGGAGGAGGAGCTGGAGGACCCGGTTATCCGGGCAGTCCGACAGACTCAGGTGGTGTTTCCAGTACACAAAGTGGTGGACAAAATGATTCAAGATGAGTGGGATAAGCCGGAAGCAGGCCTGAGGGGCTTGCGGACCTTGAAGAGATTATATCCGTTAGCGATAAGGATAAGGAGAGGTTCCGCTCTCCGCAGTGGTTTCGGCGGTTACTAAGAAGACCACCATTTTGGTGGAAGGCAGTGCGGCCTTGAAAGATAATCAGGACCGTAAGGTGGACGGTTTGCTCAAGCAGGTTTTTGAGGCGGATTCTATGTCGCTGCAGGCATCCATCTGTGGAGCCTGGGTGGCCAGAGCTGCTCTGCGATGGGCACAACAGCTACGTCAGTCTCCTCATTTAGATCTCGAGGAGCTGAAAGAATTGGATCGCCTGGAATCAGGGGCGGCTTACTTGGCTGATGTTCATTACGATTTGATCAGGGCGCTGGCTAATAGCACCACGTCCGCGGTAGCTGCCCGGCGTTTACTATGGTTGAGGAATTGGGCGGCGGATGGTCCGTCGAAGTCCCGTCTTAGCAAGCTCCCCTTTAGGGGCGGTTTGCTCTTTGGTGAGGAGTTGGATAAGTTGGTGAAAGACCTGGGAGAGTCCAAGGCGGGTCGGCTTCCGGAGGATAGACTGAAGCAGGCCAAGTCCGGCCAAGGATTTCGGAGTCAGTTTCGAGATTTCCGGAAGTTTCGTTCCCCTCGATTCGGAGGTTTCCAGAGGGGTAGGTTTCCGTCTCGGGCCCAGGGCTTTTGGGGGTTTCGGGGAGCGAATAGAGGTTTCGCTTCCATCCCTGCGAACGCTGCCCGTAAGTCACAATGAAACGAGGCGGGTCCCAGCGGCGGAGCCTCCCATAGGCGGACGACTTCGGGAGTTTCTTTCCGCTTGGACCCACATCACCTCCGACCAGTGGGTGCTCGAGATCGTTCAGCGCGGCTATGCACTGGAATTTTCGAAACCCGTGTTGGATTTGTTTGTCCTGTCTCCTTGCCGAGGTCCACAGAAAACGGCAGCGATTCGCGGAACCTTGGAGCGTCTGCTTCAATTGGGGGCCGTGGTGGAGGTGTCCAAAGCCGAGTATGGCTTGGGTCGATACTCGATTTATTTCGTCATGCCAAAGAAAGGCGGCACATGGCGACCTATCCTAGATCTGAAGGCCGTGAACCGTTGCTTGCGCGTTCCGCATTTCCGGATGGAGACTCTCCGGTCGGTTATAGTGGCGGTGCGTCAAGGAGAGTTCTTGACGTCTCTGGACCTTACGGAGGCGTATTTGCACGTTCCCATCCGTTTCGAGCATCAGAAGTTTCTGCGGTTCGCTTTTCCTTGGGGGCACTATCAGTTCCAGGCATTGCCTTTCGGGTTGGCCACGGTGCCGCGAACATTCACCAAGATCATGGTGGTGGTGGCGGTGGCGTTGCGCAAAGAAGGCATTCTTGTTCACCCGTATCTCGACGATTGGTTGATCAGGGCCAAGTCCGAGGAAGAGAGTCTTCAGGTGACAGACAGGGTAGTGAACTTTTTGCAGAGTCTCCGTTGGGTGGTCAACCCAGCAAAAAGTCAGTTGAAGCCAACCCAGGTCCTCGACTACCTCGGGGTTCGGTTCGACATCCAGAGAGGGCAAGTGTTTCTGCCACACAAGCGGGCCGAGGGGTTGAGAACCCTAGTCAGACAGTTTTGGTCGGTGTGTGCGCCGTCAGCGTGGGACGACTATCTCCGAGTCCTAGGCACAATGGCGGCCACGTTGGAGGCGGTGCCATGGGCCAAGGTCCATATGCGGCCTCTACAACGGGCACTGCTTCGCCGGTGGTCGCATCCGACCGATTCCTTGAGCAAGCGGCTCCCTTGTCCACTCACCGCCCGGCGCTTCCTTCGTTGGTGGTTGGTCAGGTCGTCACTGGCAGCGGGCATGCCGCTGGAGCAGCCGGTATGGGTACCGTTGTTGACGGATGCCAGTCTAGCAGGCTGGGGAGCTCACTGCGAGAGTCAGTTTGCGCAGGGGCTTTGGTCTCCGCTGGAAATATCATGGTCGATCAACCGTCTGGAGCTGAGAGCGGTGTTCCTGGCACTTCAGGCGTTCGAAGTCCTGCTCCGCGGCAGGCCCGTAAGGGTGCTCTCCGACAACTCAGCGACGGTGGCGTACATCAACCGCCAGGGCGGCATGGGAAGTGCCGCCCTGGAGGCGGAGGCGGACGAGTTGTTCGCCTGGGTAGAACTTCGGTTACCAGCGATCTCGGCGGCGCACATGGCCGGAAAGGACAATGTCACTGCGGACTTTCTCAGCAGGGTGCACGTGGATGCAGGGGAGTGGGAGCTGCATCCCGACGTCTTCATGCAGATAGTAGAGCGTTGGGGTCCTCCGGTGATGGATCTCATGGCGACCTTTCGGTCAGCAAAAGTCACCCGGTTCTTCAGCAGAAGGCGCGAGCGGATGTCCGAGGGCATAGACGCACTGTTGCGCCCGTGGCCGACAGGTCTTCTGTATGTATTTCCCCCATGGGCATTGATCGGCAGAGTGGTGCAAAAGATCAGAGCGCACAAGGGGAAAGTTCTGTTGGTAGCGCCCGACTGGCCGAGGCGGCCTTGGTATGCGGATCTGGTGTGCCTGTTGGAGGGCGTGCCCTGGAGGCTACCGCAGCGGGCGGATCTGTTGCGACAGGGACCGCTGTTCATGTCGCAGGTGGATCGATTCTCGCTTACGGTATGGCCATTGAGAGGGCTAAACTGAAAAAGGCAGGCTATACGTCGGCGGTTGTGGCAACCTTGCTTAGGGCACGGAAGCATTCAACATCCTTGGCGTATGTGCGCGTGTGGCGTATCTTTGAGGATTGGTGTTCTCGACGTCTGGTCCGAGCTCTGTGTCCATTCCGGTGGTCTTGGAGTTTTTGCAGGATGGTTTTGATAAGGGTCTGGCTGCTAGTTCCTTGCGCGTCTAGTTGGCGGCCCTGGCCTGCTATAGGGGTAAGGTTAATGGGGTGCCTTTAGGGGCGCATCCTGATGTAGTTCGTTTCTTGAAGGCGGTCACTAGGTTGTGACCGGTGCGTAGGGTGTACATTCCGCCGTGGGACCTGTCAGACGGCTGCCTAGGGTGAGAACTTGCACAATCTTGACGATGCATATATTCATATGATTCTTGCAAAGTATTGTGGGTATTGTAGTTCATTCACTCCCAAACACAGCTGATGACAATAATTTGAGTTGTGAAACCAAGTGGTAAGATCAATAAAATACTTCTTTTATTGATGGGGTTTAATTCACCCAGCACATGTATGCTTGATAGCACTATAAATGAGGTTACTTGCTTGCAGTGTTTAAAATGGATAACAAAAAGTTACAAAGTAAACCAGAAAACAACCTTCAGCTTGTCAGGCAATTAGCTAATGTTTTCTTAGCAAATAATTACCAAATACAAAGGCACAAAGTAAAGAATAAACTTTGCTGGTTAGGTTAACTTCTGCTTATTTTCCACGCCGATCTCAGCAGTGATTCTCCCTTGCTCACACACACAATCAGGTGCAGCCCTAATTACTATCAATGGACCAGCTGAAAGCCTTTAGCTGGCTGGCTGCTACTGTGTGAGCCCAAATCCTGCATTAAGAGCTGTTTGCAGTGGAAATAAAGAACAAAGTTAGGTTTCTTTGTGATGGCTGATGTGTTTGCTCAGAGAAAACTAGCAATAGCATTTAGATAGAGAACAGTCCATATAAATAGTTTCATTTGCTGTATCTCCCTCTTCATCAATCAGCATATGGTCACTATCATACATTGGCACAGACGAGTCTTTCATTAAGGCACTATCATGAGAATGCTTATTCCCTGGCTGCCATTCTCTGTTATAGATAGGGTCTGGATCAGTGTTCATACCTGAGCCTCTCCTGCTATCATTATTCCTCTCTGTATAGCCTGGCCAATATGTAACCCAATTCTGATGTCCAGCCTTCCAATCTTGATCCCTGGACACTGGATCTTCTCTCACATACCTTCTGGCCTTGGTCTGAAAGTCCCTTCCACATGCAGTCTTCTCTCTTCCAGGTAGCCACTGGTGATTCCTATCTCTGCCACTCCATTCCTCTGGCTGAATCCAGTCCAATGGACTCTGCTGGCTTTTGGAATACCTCCCAGTATGAGTACTGCCTTGGAATCTCCCAGACCTTCCAATGGCCTTTCTTCTCTTCCTTCCAGAGAGTTTCCTTCTCTCTCTATCTGCTTGGCTTTTGCTGAAGCTGTTCTTCAAACTCTCCTTGAAGCTGGGCTGGAGCTTGTAGTAACTGTTATCTGAAGAATAAGCTCTATTCTTATTCTGTCCTAATGTGTGCTGCTCCCTAACACAGCACAGCTGTGTTGAATCAGGCCCTGCCCTTTGAGATGAGTGCTTAGGGATTACCTCATAGCTCTCTTGATTGCACACACATTCTCTCACTTCAGCCCCTCTCATGGCTGCTGGAAACCTGGTGCATTCTGGGACTGGTAGTCTTTTATGTGAAAACTCTGTTTTCTTGCTTCTACCAGAACTGACAGGTTGCTTGTTCAGAGTCACATCATCTTTTCTATAGCTCCTACCTGAGCTATGATAAGCTTCCTTATCACAGACCTCAATCTCGTCCTCGCGGCTTTGGTCAAGTCACCCTTTCAGCCTTTGCGCCAGGCATCCCTTAAGGATTTGACGTTGAAGACGGTGTTTCTGGTGGCCATTTGTTCGGCTAGAAGGATTTCCGAGTTGCAGGCGTTATCATGCCGGGAACCTTTCTTATCTTTTTCGCAGGAGAAGGTGATTCTCCGTCCAGTGCCGTCCTTTTTGCCTAAGGTGGTTTCCCCTTTTCATTTGAATCAGGCGGTTTGTTTGCCCGTTCTTGGGACTCTGGAGAGCGGCGGTTCGGATCGCAGGTCTTCATCTTTTGGATAACTGAGTCCTTCCGTAGGTCGGATCGGTTATTTGTTCTGTTCGGCGGAGCGCGCAAAGGGGAGGCAGCGGCAAAGGCTTCCATCGCTCGGTGGGTAAAGGAAGCGATTGCCTCCGCTTATTTGATTCAGGGTCGAGTGGTGCCTGTCGGATTACGGGCCCATTCCACAAGAGCGCAGGCGTGTTCCTGGGCGGAACACGGTTTGGTTCCGCCGGGTGACATTTGTAGAGCGGCGATATGGTCGTCGCTACATACTTTCAGCAAGCATTACAGACTTGACGTCTGTCAGATGGCTGCCTGGGTGAGAATCTTCACAGTCTTGACAATGCATATATTTATATGATTTTTGCAAGGTATTGTGGGTAATGTAGTTCATTCACACCAGACACACAGCTGCTGACAATAATTTAGTTGTGCACAAGTGTTAAAGCCAATAAGATACTTCTTTATTTATGGGGTTATTTCTCCCAGCACCGATATGCTTGGTAGCACATAAATTAGGTTACTTGCTTGCAGTGTTTAACTTGGTAAAACAAAGTCAAAAATCAAAATCAGGAAAACAACCTTCAAACTTGTCAGGCAATTAGCTAATGTTTTCTTAGCATATCTCTAACAAACGAAAAGCCACAAAGAAATAAATAAACTGTTCTTGTAAGGTTAACTTCTGATTACTTTCCACACAGATCCAGAAGTAATTCTCTCCTAGCTCACAAGCAATTAGGTGCAGCTCAATTGCTATCAGTTATCCAGCTGAAACCCTTTAGCAGGCTGGCTTTCTACTGTGTGAGTCAAATCCTGTTTCAGGAGCTTTTCTTAGTGGAATAAAGAACAAATTTATAATTTCTTTGTGATGGCTGCTGTGCTTTATCACAGAAAGTTACCAACGGAGTTTGGATAGAGAGCAGTCCATATAAACAATATCTTGATCTGCTATTATTTCCCCTTCATCAACAAGCATAGGGTCACTATCATGAATTGGCACAGATGAATCTTTCAATGGAGCCCTTTCAGGAGAATACTTATTTCCCTGCTTTCTTTCAAGGTTATAGCTAGGGCATAGATCAGTGCTCATACCTAAGCTTCCATTGTTGCTATAGTTCCTCTCTATATAGCCTGGCCAGTATGTAGTCCAGTTCTTATGTCCAGCCTTCCAGTCCTGATCCCTGGACACTGGATCTCTCTTCACATACCTTCTGGCATAGGTCTTAGAGTCCCTTCCACGTGCAGCCGTCTCCCTCACAGGTAGCCTCTGGTGATTCCTTGTTCTGCAGCACCATTCTTCTGGCTTTCCCCAGTCCAATGGTCTATGCTGGCCCTTGGAATACCTCCCAGTATACGTACTGCCTTGGACTCTTCTAGACCTCTCAAAGGCTTTTCTCCTCTTCCTTCCAGAGGGTTTCTTTCCTTCTCTATCCGTCCGGTTTGGCTTCTGCTGATCCTTCAGATGAAACTGATGATCCTTCTCTGCATATCCAAGGTGATCATGAAGATGATCATGGAGAAGCTGATGCTTGTCATCTGTAGAACAAACTCTATTCTTATTCTGCCTTGATGAGTGCTCCTCCCTAATACAGCGCAGCTGTGCTGAATCAGGCCCTGCCCTTTGAGATGAGTGCTTAGGGATTACCTCATAGCCCTCCTGATTGAACACACGTTTCCCCACTTCAGCTCCTCTAATGGCTGCTGGAAACCTGGTGCATTCTGGGACTGGTAGTCTTTTGTAAGAAAATTCTGTTTTCTTATTTCTACCAGAACTGACAGGTTGCTTGTTCAGAGTCACATCATCTTTTCTATAGCTCCTTCCTGAGCTATGATAAGCTTCCTTATCACACGTCGCAGCGGTGGCCGATGCTCGTTTTGGGTCGGCAGTTTTGTCTGCTGGCTGGAAGGGTCCCTCCCAATGATTACTGCTCTGGTACATCCCAGACGTAGAGGACTGAACTGGAGGAACGATAAGGAAATCATAATTACACTTACCTGGTAATTGTAGTTCCTTGAGTGACGACAGTACAGTCCTCCTTCCCGCCTGGAGATTTCTAGGAGGTTCCAGCCATGGTAACGGGCAGGAGAAAGTTACAGGTGAGCTCAGTTTTCTCTCTCTTGGTTAAGGTATTCACTTTCTCTATGGCAAGGCAAGGGGTAAGAAAGCCTGATCGGAGGGGGTGGATGTTTAGGTGTTTAGTTATTTTGGTTTCATCTATTTGCAATGTTGGTAGTTGGCTACTTATTTGTTGCTCCTGTGAGTCTGCTTTGTTAATAGTTCACACTGGGATGGAAGGCGGCGTGCAGCAGGCTATATCCAGTGATGTCATTAGTTTGACATACCAGTCTCCAAGCTGCAGGAGGAGATGGACAACCCAGACGTAGAGGACTGAACTGTCGTCACTCAAGGAACTACAATTACCAGGTAAGTGTAATTATGATTTACCTGCTAATTTGCTTTCCTCGAGTCTCTCCAGTCCAGTCGTGTGGGTTATCTCCCCTCACCAGTACCTGGAGACTAAGCATGACGGGTCTTGATGTCATAATACATAGGCTCTGTGTACCACCCACCAAGACCAGTAGCTACTGACAAAGCAGACAGAGAGCAAAAAGTAAAACACAGTTACTAAACACTATGCCAAATCTGGCTTCCCCCCCCCCCCACACGGTCTCAACTGCGACCAGTTGTAGTGAATAAACTAGTAGCTATCTCAGGAAAACACCCAAGAAACTGAAAACACAAAATTGCACCAAGACTTCACCCGGACCAGTTAAACTCTATCAATTCTACACGATCCGGGCTTGCCGCCAAGAATACATAGAAGGGAAGGTTCAGGACTGGACTGGAGAGACTCGAGGAAAGCAAATTAGCAGATAAGGACTAATTTCACCTTCCTTACCATCCCTCCCAGTCCAGTCTAGACACCTAGGATGTACTATAGCAGTACTAGACACAGGTGGGACCCGTGAGCCTGGTCTGCACACCGTGGTCACAAAACATGCATCTCCCAAGGCTTGCAGGGCCAGATAGTAGTGATGCACGAAGGTATGAAGACCACATCACCAACCTACAGATGTCAATCGGAGGAACTAGATTGCACGTGGCCCAAGAGGCCGACTGCACTCTAGTCAAATGAGCACGCAACTCCCGGGGAAGGGGTCTGTGCCACAGAAGGTATGCCAAGGCAATAGCCTCCTTGAGCTACAGAGGCCTTGGATTCCACTTCTCCTTTACGTGGACTTCCGAACAGGTCAAACAAATGATCCAACTTGTGGAACAGCCTAGTTTGTAGGGTCTTTTGCAGGTATTTGAAATGAAAATCCAGCAGATGTAGCTAGTAGTCCTCCATGCTACTGCCCAAGTCCAGAAAGACTGGTATGGATACCATTTGATTAAGGTGGAAAGCAGAGACCACCTTGGGCAAGAAAGAAGAACGGGTCGCAAGACCACCCTTTCCTTAAAGAGGTCCCAAAAGAGTCCCTGGCAAGACAATGCTTGAAGCTCTGAAATCCTCCTGGCCAAGCAGATGGCCACCAAGAACATTGTATTCAACATCAAATCCTTCAGCACACAGCCTGTCAGACGGCTGCCTGGGTGAGAATGTTCACAGTCTTGGCAAGTGCATATATCAATATGATTTGCAAGGGATTGTGGGAAATGCAGTCCATTCACTCCAGACGCAGCCACTCACAATAATTAGTTGTGCTTGAGTGTAAAGCCAATAAGATATTTATTTATGGGGTTATTTCTCCCAACACAGATATGCTTGGTAGCACATAAAACAGGATACTTGCTTTCAGTGTTAAACTTGGAAAAACAAAATCAGGAAAACAACAGTTGAACTTGTCAGGCAATCAAAACAAAAGAATAAAGACCTGGTTGGTAACAAACTGGTCTTTTCTGTAGGCTCTAGCTAATATTTTCTTAGCAGTGTTTCAAACAACAAGAAAAACCCACAAAGAAGGGAAAAACTGTTCTTTTCAGGTTAACTTCTTATATCTTCACACATAGACTCAGAAGTGATTCCCTCAGAGCTCACAAGCAATTATGTAAGGCTCAATTGCTAGCAGTTATCCAGCTGAAACCCCTTAGCTGGCTTGCTTTCTACTGTGTGGCTCAAATCCTACTCAGGAGCTTTTCTGAGTAGATTAAAGAACAAGTTTGTATTTCTTTGTGATGGTTGTTGTACTTTGTAACAGTAAATTACCAAAGGAGTTTAGACAGAGAGCAATCCATGTATTCACAGCCTGTATCTAAGACTTCTCCCCCTTCTTCAACAATCATGGGTTCAATATCATGGACTGGCACAGAGGAATTTCTCAATGGAGCATTCTCAGGAGAATACTTGTTTCCCTGCTGTCTTTCAAGGGTATAGCTAGGGCATAGATCAGTGTTCATACCTGAGCTTCCATTGCTGTTAGAGTTCCTCTCTAAATAGCCTGGCCAGTATGTAGTCCAGTTCTTATGTCCAGCCTGCCAATCCAGATCCCTGGACACTGGATCTCTCTTCACATACCTTCTGGCACGGGTCTTAGGGTCGCTTCCACGTGCAGCCGTCTCCCTCACAGGTACCGTCTGGAGATTCCTAGCTTTGCAGCACCACTCCTCTGGTTTTCCCCAGTCCAATGGTGTATGCTGGTCTCTTGAATGTCTCCCAGTATACGTACTGCTCTGGACTCCTTTAGATCTCCCAAATGCTTTTCTCTTCTTTCTTCCAAAGGGTTTCTTGCCCTCTCTGTCCGTCCGCTCTGGCTTCTGCTTCTGATGATGATCCTCCAGATGATGAAGACGTCCAAGCTGAGGATCTCCCAGATGAAACTGAGGATCTCCCAGATGAAACTGAGGATGAGGATAATTCTCTGTAGAATAAACTCTACCTTTATTCTGCTTAGTTGAGTGCTCCACCTTAGCACAGCGCAGCTGTGCTGAATCAGGCCCTGCTCTTTGAGATGAGTGCTTGGGGATTACCTCATAGCCCTCCTGATTGAACACACGTTTCCCCACTTCAGCTCCTCTAATGGCTGTTGGAAACCTGGTGCATTCTGGGACTGGTAGTCTTTTATGGAAAAATTCTGTTTTCTTATTTCTACCAGAACTGACAGGTTGCTTGTTCAGAGTCACTTCACCTTTACTATAGCTCCTTCCTGAGCTATGATAAGCTTCCTTATCACAAGCCTTGCTCAGAAGCTCAAAAGGAGGTACGGTTAGAGCCGACAGGACCAGATTGAGATCCCAGAACCAGGGGCTGAAGCAGTAGCTGAACTTACTTTACCACCCTGAGAAAACAAACCACATCCAGATAGATAGCCTGAGACTCTCCCTACACATGCCCCTGATAACATGTAAGGACGGCCACCTGTACCTGTAGAGAATTCAAAGCAAGACCTTTATCTAAACCCAGCTGCAAAAAGGCAAGAATATTGGGTAAAGTGGCCGATAACGCTCGACACCAGTCCTCAAAAATTCTCCACACTCACACATAAAAGACACAGAAGTGGACCGCTTACAGACCCTCAACAGGCTTGTGATAAAGAAGAGTTACTCAACCCAGGTTCTCAACCTAGCTCTTTCAAGAGCCAGGCCATAAGCAAGAATCGATCCACCTGAGGCATGAAAATGGGCCCCTGTAACAGAAGGTTAGGCTGCGTTGGAAGACGCCACAAAGTGTCCACCATTAACCGGATCAGAACCGCATACCACAACCTCCAAGGCCAGTCCAACATGATCAGACTCACTGGGCTGACATGTGACTCCATCCTCTGGAGAAGGCGCCCTATGAAAGCCCATGGGAAAAGACATCCAGAATCCCGCCTTTCGGCCAGGCCTGCACTACGGCATCCAGACCCTCAGACATCCATTTTCTCCACTGGCTGAAGAACTATGATGCCTTTGCGTTGCTGGCAGTTGCCAACAGATCCATAATCGGCTCGCCCCATCATCTGACTATGCTGTCGAAAAGACTGTAGGATCAAGGGACCACTCCCCAGGGTTCAGCCAATGACGACTCAGAAAACGCTGGTCAACAGTGAAATTGTTACTGACTTTAAAAGGCCCTAATATGTAGTATCTTGGTGAGCTGAACACGAATATAACATTAAAAAAATTTTATTGGCTCTCGTTTTGAAGATATTGCATGTAATTCATTTTTGACGTTTCACCGTGTAAATTTATCCAGTAGGACATCAACAACATCCCAAATAAGCCTTGAATGATGTAATATTGTATAACATTGCATAATACCAGCATGCACACATCATCCAGAGTTGATTGCATCATTTTCTGATGCAATGCAATACTACTGCCAGGCGGCTGCTGAAGCCATCTGACGTCAGCAGTGTACTATACGCAGTCGGAAAGGAAAATAATCTGGTATTCTGTTCTGATATTGAAAGCCTCATGAATGCCTTAAAAATCACTCATGACCCACAAGACTGGAGACTATTTATAGACTCTTCGAAACTGAGTCTGAAGGCTGTGCTAAACAATGGAAACAGTCTTCCATCTATTCCAGTAGTGCATGCCGTCCACATGAAAGAGACATATGATAAAGCATCTACTGACTTCCATTAACTATAACAAGTACAGCTGGCAACTCTGTGGTGACTTGAAGGTAGTTGCCCTTTTAATGGGACTACAGCAGGGATATATAAAATACATGTGTTTCTTATGTGAGTGGGATAGCCGAGCAAAGGCTTGGCACTACTTGTGGAAGGAATGGAATCGCAGACAAAATGTAACAGTTGGAGAGAAGACTATCCAGCATCCAGCTCTGGTTGAGGCTCACAAAATCCTGCTACCACTCCTTCACATCAAACTAGGTTTGATGAAAAACTTTGTGAAAGCCATGGACCACACTTCGCCAGCTTTCCGATACCTGCATGAAAAATTCCCTCGACTCAGCAAAGCAAAGATTAAAGAGGGAGTTTTTGTGGTTCCTCAGATTCGAGAGCTCTTCAAAGATGACCAGTTCAACAACTTGTTGCAGGGTAATGCGAAAAAAAGCATGGAATACTTTTCGCCTAGCATCAAACGTTCTCGGGAATGTTAGGGCAGAAAACTACAAGGAACTAGTAGAAGACATGCTGATGCAATATCAGAAACTTGGCTGCAATATGTCTCTAAAGATCAATTTCCTTGATTCCCATCTCGATTTCTTTCCTGACAACTGTGGTATGGTTAGTGATGAACAGGGTAAATGTTTTCACCAGGATATCGCAACGATGGAGCAAAGATACCAGGGAAAATGATCCACTACAATGCTGGCTGACTACTGCTGGACACTCCCCAGAGAAGCTCCCGAACAGCTGTACAAGAGACAAGCGAAAAAATCTAAGTAGTTGTCTATGACTTGGTTTTTTACAGGTATTAACTGAAGGCCTATTATATTTACTACTGACATGCATTTCGTGATGTAAACATTAATTCTTGTAGATTACAAAAAAAAAACTAGAGGCAACTTTGCAATTTCACTGTCATATTTGTGTTCAGCATATAAAAATTGATCAGAAATGACTTTTTATTTCAGTAACATGACTTTTGTAAAAATTTGACGACTAGTGAAATCAGCCTGCATATTTTCCTTTCCTTCACTGTGAGCCGCCGAGAGTGCCAGAAGATTCACGTCCGCCCATATCAGCATAGGGCTGACCTCATCCTTGAAGATGATGATCAACTTTCCTTTTAGGCAAGAGACTCACGCCATTGATGACCAAAGGGTCTCCACACCTTAAGATCAATCCAACGGCACTCCGGTGCATAGTTATACCCCTC
This sequence comes from Ichthyophis bannanicus, assembly GCA_033557465.1. Taxonomy (NCBI): domain Eukaryota; kingdom Metazoa; phylum Chordata; class Amphibia; order Gymnophiona; family Ichthyophiidae; genus Ichthyophis; species Ichthyophis bannanicus. The sequence continues at coordinate 405,475,567 of CM066035.1, read as the reverse complement.
CCCCCGAAGAAGGCGTCAGCCAAAACGCGTTGGGGACTCCAATAAAGCACCCTTTTAAGCAACTGTGTTCATCTCTCGCTCTTGCTTGTTGTGCACCCAAGATTAGTCTGCAGGAGTTCTGCTCTCCTTGTGCCTCATCCTTGAAGATGACACTACCTGTGCTGCCCTGATGATTGATGTATGCTACCGTGGCGGCAGTGTCCAAGAAAACTTGCATCATCCTCACCTGAAGGAGCAGCCAAAAGAAACGCAGAGCCAGGAACACCGTTCTCATCTCCAACTGGTCGATGAACCATGTGCTCTCCTCCAAGGTCCACTGCCCCTGCATGACCTGGGCTTCGCAGTAAGCCCCGCAACCAGCGAGGCTAGCATCGGTAATCAGCTGTACTCATTCGGGAGTTTCCAAATTCCAGATAACAGATTCTTCGAGACCAGTCACCACCGAAGCACCACCCTGGTGTCCAAGGGGCAGATCAGCCTCTTCGAGAGCACATGCTTCTGAGAGGACCATCACGTTAGCAGAGCTCTCTGTAATGCATGCATGTGGGCCCGGGCCCAGAGAGCCAGCTCTAAATTGGTTGCCGCCATTGAGCCCAACAGCTGATGGTAATACCATGCCATGGGGGCTGCCATCTGCAAAATCCGACATACTTGAATCTGTAGTTTCTGTGCTCGATCATGGGGCAGGAAAACAATGCCCTCTGCCATCTGAAAACACATCCCAAGATACACCAGGTCCTGTGACAGCTTCAAGCTGCTTCTGGCAAAGTTGATAACCCAACCCAGCCGCCGAAGATAGTTGATCACGCTCTGAGTTGCATCGCAGCTTTCCTCGGATGTCTAGATAAGGATCCACAAGCACCCCCTTGTGCCATAGAGCCGCTGCCACAACCACCATGACCTTGGTAAATGCCGGAAACTGGAAGTGCCCCATCTGAACCACAAATCACAGGAATCTCCAATGATCCGGATGAATGGGAATATGCAGATATTCCTCCATCAGATCAAGAGTTGCGAGGAACTCGCCCTCTTTCACCATGACAATGACAGAGCGGAGGGTCTCCATGTGGAAATGCAGTATCCACAAGGCCCTGTTTAAGTGCTTCAGATCCAAGATGGGTTGCCTTCTTTTTTGGGCACCACAAAACAAATGCAGTATTGACTGAAATGATCGGAAGGGACTTCGACCACTGCTTCCAACTGAAGAAGCCGCTGAAGAGTCTCTTGAACTGCCTGCACATTGGCCAGAGCCTTGCAAGAAGACTTCAGGAAGGCGTCTGAAAGAGGTCACACCAACATGAGCGCATACCCCTCACGTATGACCTCTAACACCCACAGGATGGAAGTAATTTGGGCCCAGGCAGGATAAAACCATTAACATCAACCTCCTATGGGCACCACTCCTCCCTGGGCCCCCCTCACTTCATTGTGACTTTTTGGGGCCCATTGAGGTAGTAGAGTAATAGCCTCTGTTAGTGCCCCTACTATCCCGAAAGGATGGATTCCGGGCTGGGTATCGAGCCCTCTGAAAGAGAGTAAAGCGAACCACCCAGATACGTCTGAAGTCTCGGAACTGGCCCCTCGCCGGAGCAGCTGATCTAACCAGCTTTGGCTTGTCCTCTGGGAGCCCAACTTCCTTGGACTCCCCCAGTCCTTAACTAACTTATCCAGTACTTTTCCAAAAAGGAGCATCCCCTTAAATGGGAGCTTGCTGAAGCGAGTCTTGGAGGAAACATCCACTGACCAGTTCCACAGCTAAAGAAATTGCCTCACACGCAATGACCGACACCATACTCTTGGCCAAGGCCTGCACCAAATCATAAAAGGCATCTGTCAGATAGGCTGCCCCCGATTCCAGTTTAGCCACCTCGGACATTGGCTGCTGTAGATCCAACTCCGAATCTGGTAAGCCTTGAGCCCAGCGAAGGCAAGCCCAGGCCACATAAGCCGTGCATATGAACACCTGCAAAGATAAAGCATTGATATCAAAGGTCTGCTTCAAAAAGGTCTCAAGCTTCCTGCCCTTAACATCCTTCAGGGCCACACCGCCCTCCATGAGAATCATGGTCTTCTTGGTAATTGCCGAAACCACGGGAATCTGGAGAAAATGAGGAAAACTGCTCAGTTTACAAATGTTCATTCCCGAACTCTGAAACAGACTTCCCGAGAGCAATTTGCCTCCTGAAAGGACCTCCTCGGCTGAGCAGGTCTCATTTTCACATCCACAGCAAAATCCCACAGGAGACAGTGTCCCCTGATGGCCTCCACATGCTGCACAAGTAGGCTTCCTGACCGGCATGAAGAAAACAAAAACAAAAATAGAACCGGCCCGACAAAGGAAAGAAACAAAGCAACCACGTAAGAACCAAAGAAAAACAGCACTGCTGACCAAAACAACCCCGGAACTGACTGCCGACCTGATGTACCGCGTTGAGAGATTGACCTTTTTTTTTTTAGTAATGGCTGTACCGCAGAGCAAGCAGCAATCACTAACCTGACGGAGAAAGAAGCAGTCGCTGTGTCAGCAACACAAATGGACATTTGCAAGCACAGAGGGGAGGAGAGGGACCTGGACTACCAGGTAATGCAACCCACAACTGAATTGGATCAACCTAGCAGTCCTGGTTCCTACAGGAGGCTCCCAGACACTCCTGACAGATTCTCACTACAGCTGCAGCTAAACTCACCTCTCATTCAAGAGATTGGTGAGTTTATAATGAATTATAATCTCCCTCTACGCCCTTTATTTTTTAAGGTTATTTTTAGTTCAATTCATTCAGAGGAGTCCAGACTGCACAGAAACTGCTCGAGACTGAGAGTACTGGTCTTAGTGGATGGTGCACAGAGCCTATATATCATGACATGCGCAATCTCCAGCTGCTGGTGAGAAGAAATAACCCACGCGTCTGGACCGGACCGGAAGGACGATAAGGATGTGGTATATCACATTTTAATAAATAAAATAAAATGTCCATACCCAACCAATGAAGTTAGTGCACTTTTTAAACATACTTGGTAGCAAAAAATAAGAATTTTTTTAAATAATCTGTGGATTATTAGCTTACTATATAGATACTAAAGCAAATGAGTTAATTCTTTCACACATATTCTTTGTCACCATTTTGTTATAATTACTTCAAAGAAGCAGATGCACAAACCAGCCTGCCTGTATCAACCTACAGACAAAATTCAGTGAGACTAAAGGATCATCATATGCCCATAAATTGTTAGGGTGAAATTAGACCTTACCTGCTAATTTTCTTTCCTTGAGTCCCTCCATTCCACTCCAGACGCGTGGGTTATGCCCTATCACCAGCAGATGGCGACTCAGAGCCACTGGTTTTGATGAGGTCATCCTATAAAGGGATCTCTGCAGTACTGCTCATACCAGTATTTTAAATTAACAAAGCAGACTCCATTAAAATGAAACTAACTAACCAACATGAACGAAATGGAAAGATACTGCTCCAGAAAGAACAGAGAAAAATTTCTCCCCTTGAATCTGAAGAGTTGGCTTCCCCAAGCCAGGGAGTACCAAAGTCAAAGCAATGGACAGGCGCAACTGTGCATACCAAGTCCTTACACATCTGGGCTTGCCAAGAACTGAGATCAGGTTCTGGAAAATTAGCAAGTAAGGTCTAGCTTCACCTTCCTCATTGCCTTTCCAGTCCAGTCCAGACGTGTGGGATGTGCTACAGCAGTACTTAACCATGGGAAGGATACACGAGCCCAGCCTGCAACACTCGTGCATCAAATCATGCATTACCTTGCGTCTGAACATCCAAGCGGTAATGTCATACAAAAGAATGAAGCGACGACTACGTTGCCACCTTACAGATGTCTATTGGAGGTACTAACTCAAACTCTGCCCACGAGGCTGCCTGAGACCTGGTCAAGTGGGACCACAACCCCTCCGGAACAGAGTGACGCCAAAGCAAATAAGTGGAAGCAATAGTTTCCTTCATTCACAAAGCAAACACCACCTTTGACGTCGCTTCCCCCTGATGGGTCCCCCCAAAAGAACAGAGGTGATCTGATTTCCTAAAATCACGGGTCCGTTTAAGATACTGTTGAAGGACCCGCCAAATATCCAAAATAGTCGAAGCCGTTGAGAGTCAGAATCTTCTCTAGAAGCAGGAAACACTGGCAATATGACTGATTCATTAAGGTAAAATGCTGACACCACCTTAGGGAGAAAGGAAGGAACTGGCCTAATGGACAACCTTCTTAGGAATACTCTATATGACAAGGCTTGCAGCTCAGAGATATTTATTTTATTTTATTTAGCAAGCATTTGTATCCCACTCCTTCCAGCGATCAGAAGCGGGTAAGATTACTTTTGTGAAGCTGCCGAATCAAGGCAGGTACAAATTTTGTTTAAATACAGATTGTCAGAAAAGCACATCATACAGAGTTGCACATCATACAGATTTGTTTACATACAGATTGTCAGAAAAGCACATCATACAGAGTTAACACTTCTTAGCTATGAGGGAGTTCATTTACATATATACATAAATACATATATACAGGATAAGTATCTTGGTTACGGTGGACAGGGGGTTGCCCCATCTGTGGGTTTAGTTCAGGTTGAAATGAGTTTGGAAAATGTGATGCACCAGAAAGAAATCAGAAAATATGATGCACCAAGCAATCAGAACTAAAAAGAAAGCCTTTGATGTAAGATCTTTCAAGGAAACTCATTGCAGCAGTTCAAATGGAGCCTCCGCATGTACCAACAAAACCAGGTTCAAATCCCACAGAGGAAGTGCATGTTTCACGCCTCCAAAAAGCAAGCCACATCCGGATGCGAAGCCAAAGAGACTCCTTGAATTCAGCCTCTAGAACAGGCTAAGGCCACCACCTGAACATGCAATGAATTTAAAGGCAAGAACTTTATTCAAACCCACCTGAAGAAAGGCCAAGACAACTGGAAGCAGAGAACAGTCAAAGACCATTTTCTTCGCAACAATTCTCAAACACTTACCGGACAAGAACATACGCCAAAGATGTCAAATGCTTTCTTGTCCAAAGCAAAATTGAAATGACCTAGGCAGAGTATCCTCTTTTCCTCAGCTTACCTCTTTCAAGAACCAAGCCATAAGCAAGAATCGACTCACATCTGGCATGTGAACTGGACCTTGTGATAGCAGATTTTCCATCACTGGAAGACGCCACAGCTCATCTTCTTTCAGCCGTACCAGATCCACGTATCACAGCCTTCGAGCCAATTCAGAGCCACCAAGATCACCAGATCCCGATGGGACTCTATCCTCTGGAGCACCCAGCCTTTCAGCAGCCAGAGGGGAAACATACAGGATGCCGCCATTTGGCCATTTTTGAGCTAGAGCATCCGGACCCTCTGACATTCTCTCTAGCTTGTGGCTGAAGAAACATTCCACTTTGGCGTTGTTCATAGCCACCATCAGATCCATGGACAGCATCCACCAACGACACACTATCTGTCAAAACACAGACCTCCAGAGACCACTCTCCCGGATCCGACTGATTTCGACTGAGAAAAACAGCTTACACATTTTCCTTTCCAACGACAGAAGCTGCCGATAGCGCCAGGAGATGGCTCTCTGTCCACTGAAGCAGAGGATCCACCTTCGCCATCTCTGTCCACTGAAGCAGAGGATCCACCTTCGCCACCAACACCGCACTTCCAGTGCCATCTTGCCATCGATGTAAGTTACTGTGGTCGCATTTTCTGAACAGACCCTCACCATTTTGTGCTGATCAACGGGGCAAAAGGCCTATAGAGCCAAAAAACACTGCTCGCATCTCCAGGTGATTTATGGACTTGCTCTGTTCCTCCCAAGACTACTGTCCCAGCATCACCCCAGCTGTACAGGCTGGCATCAGTGGTTACTACCAACCGATCTGGTGGTTCTAGGGACATTCCTGCAACCAACTTGGTGAATCCAGCCAGTACAGCAGACTCATTCTTGCCTCCTCCAGGCATCACAATCTCCACCACAGGGAATGCTTCCGAGGAGACCACCGAGACAATAATGCCCTTTGGAGAGGCCACATGCATACTCTGGCCCATGGAACAAGATCCAATGTCACCGCCATGGTCCCCAGCAGCTGCAGGTAGTTCTATGCCCAAGGAGCCTGCATCTTGCAAAAAACGTTCACACCTGGTCTTGCACCTTCTGGATGCGCTCTGGAGGTAGAGAAACAAAATCAGACCTGGTGTCAAAACAAGCCCCTAAATAGACCGGATCCTGAGTTGGCTACATATGACTCTTGGAGAAATTGATGATCCAACCAAATTGTTGGAGAAACGACACCACCTTCTCCATCGGCTCGAAACTGAAAATATCCCATCGGAACTGCAAGGTGTAAGTACTGCTGATGGTCTGGCCAAATGGGGATGTGTAAATACACCTTGGAAAGATAGTTTAAGTCAGAAATTCGCCTTTCCGCAAAGCCATGATGATGGACCACAAAGTCTCCATGCAAAAATGCGGCACCTTCAAGGCCTCATTGGCATGTTTCAAATCCAGAATGGGCCGAAAGGACCCTTCCTTCTTGGGAACCATGAAATAAATTGAATACTGACCGAGCATGTGCTCTTCTGGGGAACTTTGACCACAGCCTTGAACTGAAGTATCCTCTCAGGAGTGTCTGCCACGGAGGAACATACCCACATAGAGTATGTAGAACTAATTCTGGCTGATAGTATGGAGCCCTGAAAGCAACGTTGACCAAAAGTGTTGAGGGTTCTCGATTCCCTACCCAGAAGGTTTGAGAAATGTGTTTGTGCTCTTGATTCAACGCATTGCCGATTCCACTACAATGGAATGGTGTGGCAATTGTGTCTTTTGAAAACTAAGACATTCTAGTAACCTGTACATGGTATCGAGCCGGCGGGTATGGGGTAAAATAGTCAGAAGTGTCTCCCACATACGAAGCATGAGGTAGTGGAGTATCCGACGGATAGGGAGCGTAGCCACCTCTTTTGGAGTTGTCGGGTATTGAAGAATTTCCAATTCTTGGGCCCTAGGCTCTTTCTCCGATGTTACTGTTATGGACAGGCCCCTAGCAACATCGCAAATAAAGTCTTGGAAAGATATGTCCTCTGGTGGGGACATGCGGCATTGTGGAGACGGAGATGGGTCCTCCGGGACAGTTTGCATGTCTCACGTATCGGCCGATTCATCGTCCCAGGAATCGGAATCCAAAGACTTGAAGTATTGTCGGGCAGGGTGTTCCCGCTCCATACGAACTTGGTACTGGTTGAAGCCGGTACCTGGAGTCTGTGTAGTCGGAAATTCAATACCAGAAACAGATTTCACTGTTCAATAGCCAAAATGCTTCAGACACGAAAGCAGCTGTTCTAAACTAATTTAAGGCTGCTGAACACAGAAATCATAATGAAAATGGCTGATTAGGTCTAGTTGCTAAGATATATGCTATTAAATAGCCATTAGGGGCCATTAACTGTGTATTATGCAACATTTGTGTGAGATTGTGTAATCTCTATTTGCAACCAATAGAAATATCTGTCCAAAACCAGATGATGCAATCAGTATTTAAATTTGCATCACTTGACAGTATAAAGTTTAAGGTGTATTAGTCACAGAAAAATTAAAAATGAATTATTTTGCATTATTTTATGCCGATAGGTCAATCACAGCGTATTCGGTGATGCATCGTACTTGTGTTAATAATGCAGATAATTTCTGCTAGATTTGTGGTGAAGTGACTTTTACATCACAAATACGGAATATGACTGTGGCGGTTAAGAAAGCCTACAACTTATATTTTGGCTGCAGAATAGGAGATCAGGATAAGAGCTGGGCGCTGATGCTGCAATACATGTGGCAACAAATCTCAGGCAATGGATGCATGGGAAAAGGCAATCAATGCCTTTTGCAGTTCCAATGATCTGGAGAGAGCCCACAGATCACGTCAGCAATTGCTACTTCTGCATGGTTCCTCCAATTCAGAAAGGCATATCCAGAAAGAGTAAGTGGACCGTGCAATATCCAAACATTCCATCTGCAATACGCCCAATGCCTCATGGAGAAGGGTTGCCGAATCCCAAAATGTCAGAATCATTATCATTAGAATCAAGTGAGGAAGAAGTTTGTAGTCATGAACCGTCCACCTCAAGTGACCCAGAGTTTTTTCTGGCCACTGCTAATGAGCCATACCTTATAACGCAAGGTGAACTGAAGACCTTGTCAGGGATTTGGATCTCCTGAAGAATAAAGCTGAGCTTTGGGTTCCAGACTACAGCAGTGGAATCTTCTGGCTGGTGACGTTCGAATTTCTTTTTTCCGGGACCGTCAAAAAGACTTGGTGTCATTCTTTTTCAAAGAAGGTGATCTTGCTGCATGCAAGAATGTAAAAGGTTTAATGGCAGCTCTCAATATCAATTACAATGCAGATGATTGGAGGCTCTTCATTGATTCATCCAAAGCAAGTCTTAAAGCTGTATTGCTGCATAATGGCAACTTGCTACCATCAATTCCTATTGGCCATGCAGCTTTTATGAAAGAGACTTATGACAATATGAAACAACTTTTGAAATGTATAAACTATGATCAACATCTATGGTCAATCTGTGGTGACTTCAAAGTGGTCGCCCTCTTGCTTGGTCTTCAGGGTGGATACACCAAGTACTGCTGCTTCCTGTGTGAATGGGATAGTCGTGCTAGAGATTATCATTTCATCAAAAGGGACTGGCCACTCTGTCAGTCACTGGATCCTGGAAGCAAAAATGTTCTATTTCCAGCACTTGTTGATAGCAACAAGATTTTGATGCCTTCCTTGCACATCAAGTTGGGACTAATGAAAACCTTTGTCAAGGCGATGGATAAAACTAAACCTGCTTTCAGGTATCTTAGTGGTAAATTTCCTAGACTGAGTAATGCCAAAGTTAAGGAAGGAGTTTTTGTTGGCCCTCAGATTCGTGCATGTCTTCAAGATGACAAATTTCTTTGTTTATTGCGTGGAAAGGAAAAGGCTGCATGGATAGCATTTGAATCAGTGACACAAAATTTTCTTGGAAACAACAAAGCAAATAATTACCAAGAGACTGTTGAAGATCTTCTCAAGGCATACAAAAACCTTGGTTGCAACATGTCCTTAAAGATTCATTTTCTACACTCTCATCTAGATTTTTTCCCACAAAATTGTGGAGCAGTAAATGATGAACATGAAGAATGATTTCACCAAGACATTGCAGCCATGGAAAAGAGGTATCAGGGTAAATGGAATCCAAAGCTTGCAGACTACTGCTGGACAGTGACAAGGGATATTCTATTGCTTCAGTACAAGAAACAGATCAGGAAGAGTCGTGAAGCCACTGAATGAGAACAAAAATTGCTAGAATGTACTTACAAATGTTCTTAATGAAAGTTAAATTGCAAACATAATTACTCCTCTGTTTCTTCTATGTACGTTTATGAACTTTATTTTATAAAAACATGCTTGTTATTGTGCAAAGTTTCATTTGTAATAAGATTTTGATTTACATCAAAGGATTTAGGCTTGATTTTCACCATACATAGTGGGAAAATGTACATTCTTCAACATATCATAGAAACAGGAGCTAATTGACTAATTTCACTATCATATTTGAATTCAGCATATCAAATTCATTAAGAAATAGCACATTTAATTTCTGAAGCAAACAATTTTTGAAAATTTGTAGAACAGTGTTTGAGGGCCGGCACGGGTGTTAGCGTGGAAAGCGGCAATAAAGTCGATGCAGCCTGAATCGGTACTGACGCCTGCGGAACCGGCTGTAAGAGTTTCACTGGAACAGAGGCTGCCAGTAAGGTTGCTAAGTTCTGCTCTATTGCAAGGATATGTTAATCCATGGAGCTTGCCGATGCTTGGGCATCGGTACCGGAATTGCGGGCCACGATCTCCGAACATGGCACCAGGATCTCTCCAGAGGTGGAAGCCTCGAGAGCATCCTGGGACCCCACTAAGGCTTTGGAGGGAAGGTCCTCCCACCGGGGTTGTTTGGCCGGTCTGTCCTCTTTCAGGGCAACGCCTGAGGCATCTCGATGCTTAGAAGGAGATCTACCCTTGGGGGGGGGGGGGGCAGAGGGGCAGCGGCCAGCCTTCGATGAAGACTTAGGTTTCAATACCTGAGATCCTTGGAGGGAAGATGAAGCTCTCGATGACATCAATGCTAAAGAGACGGCATCGGAGGCGACGAGGGTACCTAGCTTTGCAGCTTAATTCTGTAGGCCTCTCTTCGTCAACCTTCTACAGAGAGGACATTCTGATGGTTGATGATCAGGTTCTAGGCATTTTAAACACCAGTCATGGGTGTCTGTGGCCGAGATGGTACCGCCACACTTAGAACACTTCTTAAAACCACTGGATAGTTTCTCCATTTTATCAGAGATAAATGGAAGGCCTAGGCCTAAGATGACGTTGATGCACCTGAAGAAAGGAAAAACCTTCCTCTTCAGTTTTTTGGGTTTTTTTAAAAGAAGAAAGTACCAATGGAGATTGGTACCAGTGTCAACGGGAAGGCAGACGCGAACTAGAAAAATATGAAAAACAGGAATTTTCTGCGATAACAGGATTTGCTTCCTGTCAGCTCCACGGAAAATGAAGAACTGAGGAGGGAGAACTGGAAAGGCAGGGAGGCAGTTACGAAGGTGCAGTGAGATGCTCCCAAAAACTTTCCTATTGGACGCTGGGAAGCGTTCCTGCGTGGGCTCCTTCGGTACCAACGTCACCCCATATGTGAAGACTACATTCTTGCTTGTTCCTGGAGATCAACAAATTGATGCTTGTAACGCTAAAACAGAGACCTCAAAAGGACTACTTCAACAGTTTCCAACTTCCTGTCATGGGCATAAACCGCACTGAGAATGAATAGCGCGGTATATAAGAATAAATAAATAAATGGGCATCCTTTAAGGCAGATCCACCCTCCACCGGAATAGTTGTTTTCTTTGTCTCAGCTAAAACCAAATATTCTCCTTTGGGAGCCTTGTCTTTCTCCTTCAGTAGAATGGGATACAGACACACCATGACACATAGACCGGCCTCCAGGACCTCCCATTCTGCTGAAATCAAATATCTAATGGCACTATGCAGCGGAAACAATTTTGAGGGCTTAACAATACCCTGCAACAAGTGATCCTCCAAATTTCCCTCCTTCACTGGGGAATTTTCCACAATGTTCAGAACAGACAACAATTGGGAGATAAGAGCCACCAATTCTCACCTTCCTCCAGGTCCTCCCCTGAGGGGTCCCAGCATCCAGACAGCCCTTCTAGAGGATCCTCAGAATTTCTCCCTCCAAACACACAGATCCCTGGTCTTCCCAGTCCTCCTTCATTCTCTGCCACTTAGCCACAGACTCCCCTGGATCCTTGACTCCGGGATTTGGGTCCTCCCCTCGCCATTCCTTTTTCACACCCCCCCCCCCGCCTCCAACAACTGAATTGCCTGCTGACAGAAAGGATGAAGCTGAAAACCCTTTTTTCAAACCTTTCTGAAGCTCTAACTGTTCTATTCCTAATTGTCCCTTCAGTGAGTCCCACTGAATCACACCCTCCAGCTGCTTGACAGAGATACTGGAGACAGAAGGGGAGTGCCAGTTGCTTATCCAGGGTGATGTCATCAAAATGTGACATGCTCAGTCTCCAAGCTGCTGGAGGGGCGAGACAACCACAGGTACTGGGACTGGACTGCAGGGATGATAAGGAATACAAATTCTGGTGAAAAGGGAATCACCTGCCCAACAGTCATCTTCAGAAGGGAATCTGCCAGCCTCTGCCTCTCCCCAGGGCCTCCTGGATTAGCTAGTGGGTCCCTCGAAGACTCCTCTGCCTCTGACCTGGCTGCCTGCATCATGGCTCCGTTTCCTGCCAAAACCACAGGCTCCCATGGCTGTGGAGAAATGGGCTGCTGCTCAAAATCACTGCTCAAGACCACAGGGCACTCTGTTGCGCTTTGCTGTTTCCCCTAGAGGAAATCCTCTCAGCGCGGCCCCAGCTTCATAGCTGTGGCAAAATCCAGCCTCAGAGAGCTCCAGCAGGACACGGCCCCACACTCTCTACAACAATTTGTGCACCCCTTTCTCACCTCACTTGGTCGATTGCACTCTCTGATGCTCTGCCGGTGTTCCCTTGACACCACAGCAACAAAGAAAGGAAGAGCCTGGCTGTCACGTTTTACTTTTTTTTTTTTTTTTTTTAACTTTTAAAGGGCCAGACTGAACCATGGATTTGTACCCCAAGTCTTCTCCCAAAAGTTGGGAAGAAGAACTGGGGTAACCCTCAAGAGACTAAGAATTACCCTGGGGTAAGTCCACAAATGCTGCACTTGGCCCTCTGCAAAGCAGTACCAATCACTCCTCTAATCTCTTTGCTATAATTTTTTTGTGCTTTAAATGCAAATTCCTACAGCGGAGTCCAGTCTGCACAGATGCTCATCATCACTTGCTAGAGACTGAGAAATACTGGTATGAGCAGTTCTACATAGATCTCGTATAGGATGACATCATCAAAACCGGTGGTTCTCAGTCTCCATCTGCTGGTAATAGGACATAACCATGTATCTGGACTGGACTAGAGGGATGATGAGGAATGCAGATTTTCCCATCCAGGACCAGCCCAAGGGTTTCTGCCACCCCAGGTAGAAGCCCCAGCCATGCCACCCTCTCCCCTTCTGTGTTGAGCCATGCTGCTGCACCTGGATGCCGCCAATTCTGGTGGCAGGGTCAGGGGGGTGGCTCAACTCAGATCAGCAGCAGGCCGTGTGTTTCGGCACACACGGACTGCCGCTTCTGACCTCCCTCTGACACAACTTCGGGGGATCAGAAGCGGCATGCCATGTGTACCAGTAGGCCGCCGAGCCTAGCCAGCCCCCCGACCTCATTGCTGAAATCAGTGGCAGTGGGGAGCAGTGGCACGGCTCATCATGCGAGGAGGGGGGCAACAGGCCATGGGTGCTGAAACATGATGGGCACAAAAAGATGGGAGCTACTTTGTGTGACACACATATTACACACGCCGCTTCCTCTCCCCCCTACTAAGCCAACAGCTTATCACCAGGCTTATCATTGTGCCTAGATTTAATGGACGTTTTCAACCACTTAATCCCTATTTTATAAAGTACATGGATACTTTACTTTATAATAGAGTTGCGCAATACGCGTGTAAAAACAGAGCCAGAGGAAGGTAGTGGATACCCTAGACAAACCTTCAGCCTTACAGCTGCCCCCTCCCCCCTTCATGATTTTGATAATTAAACTCAACAGTCCTGAAAAAAACATGCAGAACTGGTCATCATATATACAAAGTAAAATTTAATATTTGAAAGTATGTGTATGTGCGCGCCTGCTCTTCCCGCAGGTACAAAACCGCTCTTGGAGTTTGTGTGACTGTCAGGATCCATTGCTTTAATTTGAATGCTGCTGCTCTTTGCTTCTCCACCCCCTCCCCCTGAAGCTGCTCCCCTAAGGTGACCTAGGGGCTTGTTTACAAAGTCGCGGTAGCAGTTTGCAATCGTTATTGGAGCCACGGCCCCATTGATTTCAATGGAGCCACGGCTCTGATAACGACCGTGAACCGCTACTGCAGCTTTGTAAACAAGCCCCCTAGTCTTGCCTAATGGTTGGGCTGGCCCCATTTAAAACACTGTTATTCTAGGTACCTCTTATAAAATTACCCTCACAAGTCTACTTTGAAGAAAAAAGTGATTTTTTTGACCGCTTCATTAAACTAATGATTTTACTTTATTTTAGAATCGTTATTCTACAGTACTCACCACAGAGTTGCTAAAGAAAAAAAAAAGCTGTTTGTTTTTAATGAATACAAAAGCATGATGGAAGTATAATGAAATTCCTCTTTAACACTAGAAGCCCCAAAGGGATTTTACCTAGAAACACCAAAGTGTGTCAATTGACGCATTATCACGACGACTGCGTTTAGCATGAAATGCAGATGTGAATTAATTTGAAGTTACTTATTTGTTAAATAAGTGCAGTATGTGATGTCATTACATGACCTCATCATGTGTTTGTTTTGTAATGTCGGAGTAAAACTGTAAACAGTGATTGATTTAAAACTGAAATTTACTCTGTTACACAGGTATGTACAATGTTGTGACTTCTGAACACGTCCTAGAACAGGCCGACACTCCAGAACTTTTAGCATATCGCTTCCTCCCTGAAATTTTATTCATTTTTTTTCTACAATTCTATTTACAGAAAGCCGAGACCTCGTAAGAAGACAGCAGTGCCTAGATGTGCTGGTGCAAAATCAGATTCAAACATTGACCTACAAGTTACAGGTTGTGCAGGCGTACATGCTTATCCTATTCGTTCATTAACTGACATGGACTTTGCAGTTACTTTTAAAATTTAGTTAACACTGTTCTTATGTTAATCGTTGTAAGAAAGCTTGTGAAAACCACTCAATTTTCTTGGTTGTGTCAATTGCTGTACTTTGGGGCTTCTAGGTATAAATTCATTTTCCGGCTAGGTGGCGCATTTGTCATTAATTTTCGATGCACATATTTGATCTTGACCTCGCTAACAAAGTCATGGAACATAACTGACATGGTTCTAGCAGTGGTGCTGGTATACAACTTTGACGATGCATTTGCGTCAATTGATGCAATTTGGGGCTTCTAGTGTTAAAATAAACTACACCTACTTGCCGTTTATTCTTACGATTTTATCAGTACTTAAGCAAGCAGGAGGTTAACAGAGCACAGTTGGTTCAGCCAGCAGAACCCCTCTTAACAGTGACATGGCAATTTGCTCAAATGCCTATTTTCAGATCATATCAGAATTAGTACTGTGCAGCTGGACGCTACAAAATAAATTATTTAAAAACTAAATCATTCTAGAAACTTGGCAACAGAATTTGAAAAATAATACAAAGGCTGCTGCTTTCAAACGTCACTGCTTGTTACTTTGCTCGGTGGATTAAGATGGAGACTATTTTGACATCCAACGATAGAGCGCTACTTCCAATCACGGGCCTTAGCCTGTCAATAAGAAATCCATCACTCTTCCTCTTACAACCCGCTAACAAAATATTACACATACACTAAGAATGAACTATTTAATTCTAAAACGACGTCCAATACATTCACATGCCACCAGAGCCGCTGCTTTGCATAGGAAGTTGCAGTTATGCCCAAAATACACCCCCGTGTGGTTTGAAATCTGTACCCGGCATTGTAAACAAAGAGCGGTTTGCGAAGAAGCATCAAGCTTCTGAGAATACCCGAAAGGAGCCGCATCCAGCCTGTCTTGCCCCAGTGTAAACGAGTTTGCCACTCTTTCATCTAACAGCAGGACTACAAATCCCGGCATGCACGCGAGTAAAACCCCAGACCTGGCTCTTCCGCTCCCCGACCTCCCTCCGAGGGGTCTCGCGCGTTTCCCCGAAGCAGGAGAGTAGCCATGGACCTCACCAAGCGCTGCTAGGCTCCTCCCGAACAAGCCAACTCGCGCCCCACTGGCGGCCATCCTGGTGCCCACGCACGGCCCGCGAACCGTCACGCGACTCTGCCCTCGCTTCCGCATCGCACTCCGCCCCTAAGGACACGCCCAACAGACGGGGGGAGGGGGAACAAGAAAGTGGAAAGCGATAGGGGATTGCAGTCCAAACCATCCCAAGCTTTCGCGAAAATACTACCTGACATTTCTTCAGAGAAAGAGGAAGGACCAGCTGTTGTACGTAGGCAGGTGTCCGGGTCTTGTTGCGCGGTGAAGCTGTGGCAGCACTGATAGCATGCAATAAATAATACCCGGAGTCAGTGCAAGGATCCAAACCAATTTATTGTGCACAAGGCCCAAGCATCAAAGGACTGAGCAATGGCGAACAGGGAACAACTTCCTTATATACAAGCTTCACAGTTTGATACAGGCAGACTTTCTTTTGGTCCCAACGCCCCCTGCACCTATCCAATCGGGGACCCTCACTGGGCTATTGCTCCTTGTTCACCCTTCTCAGACTAGTCTAACAAAGGCATAGTTCTATGTTATGACTACACTTCTACTGCAAGGTCATATCTAGCTCGAGGAATGCAACAGTATCCATTTAGTATGGAAGTATTGTGCAAGCTTTGTCATAAACTGATTTTTCTAACTTTTAATTCTTTAACAGCAGGAAGGTGGGGGTTAGAATCCAGGCCTTTCACATCTATATAGGCCATCGCCTACCACAAAGCTTCCTGGTGTGCTGATGTCCCTACGGCAGCGCTTGGTTGGAATTTCCCGGTATTCCGGGGAGGGGGGCGGGGCAAGTTGTTCAGTGCACGCCAATGAATGGATGGTCGGTTCCACGTGTAGTCTATGGTTCGCTAGAGCGGCGCATAGCCTGCGAGGGGCGCTCAATCTCCATAGTACAACATCACTCCGGCTCTCCATGTGTTAGTCATTGTGATCCCTGCAGGTGTGTGGTAGGCTATGGCCTATATAATAGCCCGTACATGTATGAGCCTGCAAGCTAGGCCTGAGTCCCCACCCCCACTGCTAGAAATAGTAGTGCTGAGAAAGACCAAAGTCAGTGAAGACTGAGGATCTGCCTTAAACCGCTCTAAACTGCTTTTGATAAGTTTGTATTAATCCTTTATTCAATGCTTTTATGCTGATGCAATGACCTTGTAGCAGGAATGTATTATGTCTAGAAACTGAGCCTGTGTTAGCATAGCCTGAGAAGGGGGAACAGGGCCCAGTGAGGGTCCCCGATTGGATAGGTACAGGGGGCGTTGGGACCAATAGAAAGTCTGCCTGTATCAAACTGTGAAGCTTGTATATAAGGAAGTTGTTCCTGTTCACCATTGCTCAGTCCTTTGATGCTTGGGTCTTGTGCACAATAAATTGGTTTGGATCCTTGCACTGACTCCGGGTATTATTTATTGCATGCTTATCAGCTGCTACATATTCTTGGTGCGTTGGCCGGGAATGTGCAAGCAGGGGATGGTATGCAGGTGAATATACCACGACTTCTCGCCTCAGAAGGTTATGTCCGGCCTGGAGCCGCCCCTGGCTGATTGCAGGAGAGCCTTCGGCGCCACCCATCCTCTTGTATCGGGGAGGGCTCCTCCTTGCCTCCGCTGGTGGCTGGTTCCGGCCGGCCTACCTCACTATAGCTAATGAGCTATGCACAATCAACCTTTTCTATCGGGCACCCTCCCCCTCACCAGATGATCTTCCAACTATAATTGAACAGGCATGTACCACTTCCACCTCACGCTCACCAAGTTGGCTAATCGGTGACTTCAATCTCCCATCTCTTCAAGACAGCCACTCGGCAGCATTCCTTGACGCCCTGGAGGACCTAGGTTACAAACAACTTGTTGATTCCCCCACCCACACTAAGGGTGGCAAACTAGACCTCATTTTCGCACCTCTCTCCAACGCTACAATACCACTAACTCTTGCACTGTATGTAACACCAGTACCCTGGTCGGACCACAGTCTCCTCAGTTTCAATATACCCATTAATACATCACACAAAAGCCGAAAGTCTTCTAACACATCTGGAATCCACACAACCCGCTTTAGACCACTCAATCAGAGCGTAGTCCTAGAGAATCTCAGACCACTCATGGCCAACACAACCTTGGACTTAGATGATCTCATATCCAAATGGGATGAAAACCTGAGAGCTGCCTCCTGTCCTTCACTCACCGAAAAGAGAATTCGAAAACGTGAACATACTCCATGGTTCTCCACAGACCTTCGTACATCTCTCCACCATCTACGCAAACTTGAGCGACAATGGCGACGAACTCACTCCCCTGAGGCGCTGGCTACATATAGCTCATACCTAACTACCCACCGAGCAAAGATAACACAGAGCAGGAAAACTTACCACACAGGCTTATTAAAACGCTCCATCAATAAACCACATGCATTGTTCAACATAGTAAAATCCATAACAGGAGAACCGGTATCAGCACAACCCCCTATGCCTCAGCCGCAGGACTACGCAAACTACCTGCAATCAAAGATGATTAAAACCAACACAGACATAAATGTCAATAACGCCTCCACTTCACCTAAGGCATTCCATGGAATGCCGCTACTCAACTTCTCCACAGTATCAAATAGAGAGGTTGTGAACATTATTGCCTCAATTAATCCCAGCACAGCTCCCAATGACCCATGTCCAGCCAGCTGGATCAAGGACATGCGACATGACCTCAGTCAAATACTGAGCAAAATACTGAACCAGTCCTTTTCTACAGGTTCATTCCCGCAGAGTCTGAAACACACCTCCATCAAGCCCCTACTGAAGAATAATAGACTTGACCCATCCAAGGTTGAATCCTTCAGGCCTATCTCGAGCATCCCACAGCTTGCAAAGATCATTGAGAAGGCTGCCCAACAACAAATCCAACATCATATCGACACTGAAGCACCACTAGATCCATCTCAACATGGCTTCAGGGAAGCACATGGAGTCGACACAGTCCTTACAACCCTATTCAATGATCTGGTAACAGGAATAAATAACATACAACAGGGATTCGTCCTCATCTTCCTGGACATCTCCGCCGCGTTCGACTCTGTGAATCATAACATACTCCTACAACGCTTGGAAGATAAGGGGATTCAAAGCACAGCACTCAAATGGTGTAAATCCTACCTATCTAACAGGTGGCAACAAGTAAAAACAGGCCACGCATCCTCAGAACCATTCATACAATCACAGGGAGTACCCCAAGGATCGTCCTTATCGGCACTAATGTTTAATATCTACATGCAGCCGATATGTGACTTGATCAGATCCTTTAATGTACAATGTCTTGCCTACGCAGATGACATCCTCCTTTATTTGCCGTTCTCAATTGAACATCCAGTATTCTCCCCAATAATCAACTGTTTTGAAGCTGTAGCCGAATGGTTGCTATCACAAAACCTTAGGATTAACCACAACAAAACTGACGTTCTTTTTGTCACAAGGAACCGTAAGTTCATACCTCCTCCATCACTACTCGTCAACAACGTGGAGTTGAAAGCAAAATCTACAATCCGCTACCTTGGCATCACATTGGATCAACACCTGGACATGACAACACATGTCAAGAACATCACAAAAACTATATTATAAGATCAAATCGTTACGTCACCTCCGCCCCCTACTAGATCCTACAGACTTCCGAACAACCTTCCAGGCATTAGTCCTCCCACACCTGGATTTTGCCAACATCATCCTCCATGGCCTCCCTAAATCAACTTTAAATCCGCTCCGCCTAGCCATGAATACAGCCGCCAGAGTCCTCTCCGGCTCATCAAGATCTGAACATATAACACCCATCATGAAAGAACTGCACTGGTTACCATTACATGCCAGAATCCAGTATAAGTCTTTAGTTCTTACTTTCAAGGCCCTAAATAACTACCCCCCTACGCCAATCAGCAAACTTATCCATGGCACCCTGGAAAACAGAAAAAGGAGAACTACATCATTGAACACCTTAATAGTCCCAAAAATAATAACGAAGTGCACTAAGGCCACCTCCAACAGGGCTTTCTCCTTATTTGCACCTCTAAACTGGAATGCACTACCGCACGAAATCCGTGCTATCAAAAACCTAATCCTATTCAGAAAAGCATTGAAATACCACTTATTCACAAAATGCTACCCAGAAGTCAACCTAGCCATTAACAATACTAGCACCTCAATACAACCAGAAAAGGGCTAGTTGGTCAATCTTCTCTCTAGTCCTATTAGTCAACCACATTGCAACATCTAAATCATGTTTTATATCACTGTATATATTATTTAAGTCAATCTGTACATAGTTCCCCCGGTTGTCCTATGTTGAATCTTCCTGTTCAATGTAAAACTCAATGTTACTTGTATGTATTGTAGTATGTTCTTGTTTCAATGTACACCGCACTGATTGAAATAGCGCGGTATAGAAGAATTGTTAAATAAATAAATAAATAAATAAATAAATAAATAACCCATGATCTGGTGAGTAATACTTTTCTGCTAATCAGTCAGTCTGTTAGTCGGGATTCTGGAATAAGCGCTTGAGAGTCTGATCCCTCTCGGGGCGGTCCTAGTAAGTCTCAAAAGTCTTAAAGGTATAAGCAGAGACTGAACTCACCCAACCCCCCAGTCAGTCAGTCAGGTTTTTTGGGAACGTCCGGATTTTATTCTGTCTTGAATGTCTGCGTGTGTGCATGAGAGGCCTTGCATACAGACCAAGCGAGGTGCTGCCTCCTGACTAGTGCAGGTCGCGAGAAAGGAGAAAGTGTTTGGTATTTGTCTCCCTTAGTGTCTGTTGTTTTTACCGATTAAGGAAAAGTATTAAAGTAGCAACTCAGGAGTCTTTACAAAGACAGCTGTCTCACTGATGTTACGTGAGTCTCAGAGAGAAAAGGGGGCGTGTCTTTCACACAGCCCAGAGACAAAGACAGGAATGTATCCTTTACTTAACGCTTTGATGGTTTCAATTATTCTACGCTCTGCAGCTGGGTTAATTTGTGCTTCTTTAAGGAAAATTGTACCTGTTTTATTCAAGATGTTTATAGTGATGTTCCTTCTGCTATGGTCATGTATTATATATCATTTGATAGGAATGTTTAGTCAGAAATTTTGGATCCCGACAGTTTTGGGCTCAGACTGAAAAGGGTTAAGTACTTATTAACCCCGTTCGAGTCTCAACTGTTCTAGTAAGGACCAAGTGAGGAGGGTTTCTGTAGTATCTTTTCATGTTCATATTTTCAGCAAGCACTGTAATGGTTCTGTTTTTGTTTTCCCTTTGACCTACGAAGTAGAGGTTAAGACCCCTGATAGGACTATGAAGCATCCCAAGCCAGTAACTACAAAAATGCTTGGAATTTTGTCTCTGATATATTTGGTTTTGACTGCATATGCTATCGAGTAAGATGGGGTCTTTTAATATATTATAGCAACTTTCCATAACCCCTCCCGTAGTCTTCGCTCCATTCACATTAACCGTCTTCACCTTCCAGCACCATCCAAAGCTCATTTGCAATCCACCAGAAAATCGGCATTTTACTATCTAGGACCCTCTCTCTGGAACTCCCTCCCTACCAACCTCCGTACAGAAGAATCCTATCCCAAATTCCGTTCCCTTCTTAAAACTCATCTTTTCTCTCTAGCTTTTCCTCCCTGAAGCCTTCTTTTTCTGTTTTCTGTCTGTGTACTGGATTTCCTCTGCTTTTACTTTCCTCTCTGCTATCAATTATTGTAACTTCCTCTCTTTTTAACTATTGATTTTATTTGTAAACTGCCTCGATGTTATGGGAGGCGGTATATTAAATGCGTAATAAACAATAAACAAGCACCGCATAGAGGACATAACTATTGTTCCAAGTCATACTGCTAGACCAGTCCAGACAAACGGGTTATGCACCCCTGCGAGCAGATCTTGGAGACAGAGAATTCCACCAGAGCTCTGATAGGGTGGAGGCTGGTGATATACTGCTACCCCTAGGGGGCTCTGTCAGTATTTCTCTGTCTCCAGTAGATCTGGATGCTTTTTTGTTTGCATAGGCGTTGGCTGTGGCTCCGCCAATGGGCGGCAGATGTAGTATCCAAGGCCCGGCTTTCCAAGTTGCCCTTTAAAGGTCGACTTCTCTTCGGCGATGAGCTCGATAAGCTGGTGAAGGACCTGGGTGAAGTTAAGCCTCAACGCTTGCCGGAGGATAGGCCTAAGACGTCTTCTCGCCGTTCGTCACGGGCACAGAATTTTCGGCGCTATTCCCGGTCTCAGGACTCCCGAAAGTTTTGCCCCTTTAAATCCTCCCAGGGGGCGACTCCAGCCAATCTCTATGGAGCGCGGTCACAGTCCTTTCGAGGGGTCCATAAGGGCGCTGAGCCTTCCTCCGCAGGGAAGTTCTCCACAGCCGGGCGGTCCTCCTGCTGACGGGGCGGGAAGCCCGCTCGGGGCATTGCCGCCGATTGGGGGTCGGTTGGCAATGTTTTCGCAAGAGTGGGCACGCATCACCACCGATCGTTGGGTGCTCGACAGCATTTCTCGGGGTTATTCGCTCGAGTGTGCTCGAGCCATCCCAGAGGCATTCGTCGTCTCTCCAGCAGCCTCCCCCGAGAAACGACGAATCGTTCAAGTGACCCTTCGTCGCCTTCTGTCCTTAAATGCCATTTGCCCCGTTCCTCCTTGCGAAAGGGGTCGAGGTCGCTACTCCATCTATTTCGTGGTGCCCAAGAAAGATGGTTCATTTTGGCCTATCCTGGATCTCAAGGGCGTGAATCGCGATCTTCGCGTTCCTCATTTTCGCATGGAGACCCTTCGCTCCGTGATTCAAGCCGTGCACAAGGGCGAGTTCCTGGCGTCTGTCGATTTAGCGGAGGCCTATTTTCATATCCCGATCCGGACCGAACATCAGCGCTAACTCCGGTTCTCGGTGCTGGGGCAGCATTTTCAGTTTCGCGCAATGCCCTTTGGATTGGCGACAGCTCCTCGGACTTTCTCAAAGATCATGATCGTCGTGGCGGCGGCCTTGCGCAAGAAGGGCATTCGGGTTCATCCCTACCTCGACGACTGGCTTATCCGGGCCGACTCCTGGTCAGAAGCTCGCGAGACCGTCACTCGGGTGGTCCTCTTCTTAGAGCAGCTCGGTTGGGTGATCAATCGCACCAAAAGCTGTCTCCGGCCGACTCAGGTTCTGGATTTCCTCGGTGCTCGGTTCAACACTTGTCAGGGCAGGGTCTTTCTCACGCAGGAACGGGTTCGGAAGATCTCTCTTCAGCTTCACTGCTTCCTGGATCAAGCGGCGCCTCGGACGTGGGACTACCTTCAACTCTTAGGGTCCATGGCAACGACGATAGATCTCGTCCCATGGGCCAGAGCACACATGCGCAACTTGCAGGCGGCGCTTCTTTCTCATTGGTCGCCGGTGTCGGAGGATTATCAGGTCCGGTTACATCTGCCTTCGCAGGTGCGCCGCGACCTTCTCTGGTGGCTTCAAGCACGCAATCTTCTTCGAGGGGTGCCTCTGGAATCTCCACGCTGGCTCCTGGTCACGACGGATGCCAGCCTCTCTGGTTGGGGAGCACATTGCGGCATGACTTCAGCGCAGGGTGTTTGGTCGCCTCGCGAAGCCCGTTGGTCTATCGTCTCGAGACGCGCGCGGTGCGCTTGGCTCTGCTTCAGTTTCAGCCTCTTCTGCAGCGACGTGCAGTTCGGGTTTTGTCCGACAACGCCACGACGGTGGCTTACCTCAACTGCCAGGGTGGCACGAAATGTCTGGGTGTCTCGCAGGAACTGCGCTTGCTCCTTCCGTGGGTGGAGAAGCATCTTCTGGCTATCTCGGCGCAGCACATCGCGGGCATGGACAATGTGAAGGCCGATTTTCTCAGCCGGCACTCTCTGGATCCCGGGGAGTGGTCGCTGCAGCCGGAAGCGTTTCGTTCCATTGTTCAACTATGGGGATTGCCGGCGATGGATCTCATGGCCATGGCGCAGAATACCAAAGCGCCATGGTATTTCAGCCATTGGAGGGAAGAGGGAGCGTGTGGCATAGATGCTCTCTCTCAGCCGTGGCCGACCCACCTTCTGTATGTCTTTCCACCGTTGTCCATGATAGGCAAGGTTCTCCAGAGGATCAGAATCTTGGTGGCTCCCGATTTGGCCTCGCCGACCATGGTATGCGGATCTAGTCCAGTTGTCTCGAGCATCACCGCTCCATCTCGGGGCCTTTCCCGGTCTCCTGACCCAGGGTCCGGTGGAAATGGAAGACCCGGCTCCATACTCGCTTACGGCTTGGCTATTGAACGCCGCAGGTTAGGGCGCAAGGGCTGTTCGCCGAGGGTGGTCGCTACCCTACTCAAAGCGCGGCGGTCGTCCACGTCCATGGCCTACGCCAGGGTTTGGCGGTGTTTTCACAGTTGGTGTTCCCGGCATAGCCTATCTCCCTGGCGTGCCGGTATCCCGGACATCCTGGCTTTTCTCTCCAGGCCGGGGTGGATAAAGGCTTGGCGCTCGGTTCCTTGCGGGTACAGGTCGCCGCTTTGTCTTGCTTTCGGGGTCTCATAGCGGGGCGATCGATCGCTTTGCATGCGGACGTGTCTCGCTTCCTCCGCGGGGTTAAGTCCTTACGACCTCCGCTACGTCCTCCGGTGCCAACATGGGATCTTGCTCTCATGCTTCGTGCCCTCGTTGCTCCTCCCTTTGAGCCCCTGAAGGCCTGTTCGCTCAAAGATTTAACTAAATACTGTCTTCTTAGTGGCTATTACGTCAGCGCGCCGTATTTCCGAGCTACAAGCTCTCTCCTGTTGAGATTCCTATCTCTCCTTTTCGGCGGAGGGCGTTTCTCTTCGGACTGTCCCTTCTTTTTTGCCAAAGGTGCTGACGCCGTTCCATGTTAACCAGCCTCTTTTCCTACCAGCCTTTACCAGGGCTCAGTGTGACGGTAGTCGGTCTGTTGCGGGCGGTAGACCTTAAGAGAGTGCTCACACGGTACCTGAAAGTCACGAACTCGTTTTGTACGTCTGATCATCTTTTTGTCCTGTTTGCGGGTCCTCGTCGGGGCTCCGCGGCCTCCAAATCTACCATTTCTAGATGGCTCAGAGGGGCCATTGAGGCAGCTTATATTCTTCGGGGGAAACCGGTTCCGGCGGGACTCCGTGCTTACTGTACACGGGCGCAAGCGGCTTCGTGGGCCGAGCGGTCTCAAGTCGCACCTCTGGATATTTGTCGGGCAGCGACTTGGTCTTCGCTGTCCACTTTTGTACGTCACTATAGGTTGGATGTTCAGGCTCGTCAGGACGGCTGCTTTGGAGCTGCAGTACTGTCGGCGGCCTTGACCCCCCCCTTGAGAGCAGGTAGCTTGGGTACTGCCCGTTTGTCTGGACTGGTCTAGCAGTATGACTTGGAAGGTGAAATTTCACTTACCGTTAATTTCCTTTCCTGGAATACTGCTAGACCAGTCCAGGACCCGCCCTGCTGTCTGTTGCAATGCTGCTGGCGCTGTGCAGCCGCCGACCGCTGTTCTTCCTTTTCAGTATGCCTCGCCATGGGCGATCCATGAGTGCGTTGGTGCATGCTAGCTTCAGTTCTGGGGAGTTCTTCGGCTCCCTTGTATATAGTTCATTGGGACTCTCTGGGGTACGGTTCAGTTTAAGTTGCCATAGCTTTTATATGTTACTGACAGAGCCCCCTATGGGTAGCAGTATATCACCAGCCTCCACCCTATCAGAGCTCTGGTGGAATTCTCTGTCTCCAAGATCTGCTGGCAGGGGTGCATAACCCGTTTGTCTGGACTGGTCTAGCAGTATTCCAGGAAAGGAAATTAACGGTAAGTGAAATTTCACCTTCATAAATTACGGGAACAACGAACGAGCTGTCACTGTATTTATTTAGGATTTCTTTAGTGTTTACAGCCGCTTTGTCTAGTATTTTACGGCTGCTTTGAGAGCCAGGAGAGAGACCTACTGTTTATCTTGTTAAGATAATGCCTGTCTTTCCCGAACTGTAAGATGTGTACTGTGTTTTGAAAGGGTCTTTTAAAGTCTCAGTTTCAGAAGTACAGTCTTAGTTTAAAGCCTTTATATAGGTTTAGACAGTTGTTATTTAGAATGAGCACACACATCCATTATGCTTAGTCAACAGGGAAATGCTGCCCACCCCCTCTGTCTGTGTCCCTATTAGAAATGCTCTGTGAAAGCAGTTAGTGTTGGCTACTTCATGGCCCCTGATCAATTCCCCTATATGGATTCCTGGTTAAGTGTTTGTGAAGGGAAGGAAACAGCCCGTTTACAGTACAAGCAGGGATTCAGCTGCCAGTTCAGGGTCACTCACAGCCAGCGCCCGAGAACATGAAGTGGAACCCAGCCAGCCGACCAGCCTTGTTTATGTGTCTTTTTCCACCACTGATTTACTGAACTGAAAAATGCATTATGTCTCCTACACTGAGAAACCTTAGGATTTGATGGAACTAATGAACAGTATTATGCAGACCCGTCAGCCTTGATGGCCCCAAGTGGAATCCAAATATTGCAGGCAGCCCTCACTATATACCCCATGCGATCCAGCAGCCCAGGAGAATTTGCTTATGGTTAATGCAGTTTTTGTCAGTCAGTCCCAGAGAGATATAAACCGGAGATTGCAGAAACTGGATGGATTTGCGGGCATGACAGTTAATGGAAATTGCTCAGAAAGTATGTGAATTGTGAAAATGGATGTGACAGAGAAAATGAATGCAAAATAGAAAAGAAAGCAGATCATTTTGGAGTTTAAGACGTAGAGGATGTTTTCCTAGCCGAAAGAGCAGATGAGGTGGAAAGGGTCGTGAAAATGATCAGTCCCCACTGGATGCGAATCAGTGCGCCCATTGCAGAGAAGAAGGACACTGGAGAAGTGCATGCCCGTATCTTGACTCCACCCCCAGGAGGG
Organism: Ichthyophis bannanicus; assembly: GCA_033557465.1. Lineage (NCBI taxonomy): Eukaryota > Metazoa > Chordata > Amphibia > Gymnophiona > Ichthyophiidae > Ichthyophis > Ichthyophis bannanicus. Next base: position 405,449,212 of record CM066035.1, on the reverse strand, counting down.
GAAGAGGGAGTACTTGATTTCAGAGACATGGAAGAATAAACAGAGCACAGTGTTCCAGCAAGAGAGGGAAGAAGCTATTGAGGGAGTGGCAGTTGCAACAGTCTATGACATGGATGAAGACTAGGCCAGACCGGACTCCAAGTTCACCCTGAGTCCCCAGGAGCCTATGGTCTGTTTGCAAATAAGGGACCAATATATGGTGAATACAGGAACAGAACACTCAGTGGTGAAAGCCAGTAGCCCCTTTGTATTCTCGATGCATCACCATTGTCAGAGCCACTGGGAACAGGGCCACCAAGCCATTCCTGCAGAACCACATGTGTGAACTAGGGGGACAGAAAATAACGCACTGGTTCTTGTATATGCCTGAGTGCCCTATTCCACATTTGGGCCGAGATATGCTTGCAATGTTCCAGGCACAGATATCCTTTGCTGAAGGGGGAGAAATGCAAATGACTGTGAACCCAATGCCTGCTGGTGCTGACTGTTCCCCGAGAAGAACAGCGGTTCTCTAGTACATCTCCAGCCAAGACAATTAGTTCCTGTATACCTACCAACCTTATAGCCCCACCTGAAGTATGGGCAGAAGATATCCACCTGGCCTAGTGAAGAACATAGCCCCTGTTATCATCACCCTCAAGCCAGGAGCGGAACCAGTGCATGTGAAGCAGTATCCTCTTCCCCGACCAGCCATTGAAGGTATCCACTGCCATTTAATGAAACTGCTGAAGTATGGACTTCCAAGGTGACTGGCACTCCTTGAGAACACCTCCCTTCTCCCAGTCAAGAAACCTGGGACAGGGGATTACCGCCCAGTACAAGAGGCTACTCATTTCACTGTCCTGAACCTGAAAGAGTCCTTCTTCTGTATACACCTAGCCCCTACCAGTCAACTTTTGTTTGCTTTTGAATGGCAAGACCCCACAACAGGAAGGCGGGGCCAACTCACCTGGACTTGATTACCCCAAGAACTCAAGGATTCACCCACTCTTTTCAGTGCTGCTTTAAATCAGGATCTTTCAAGCTACTATGTGAACCCAGGACACAGGGTTCTTCTTCAGTATGTGAATGACCACCAACTCCAAACAGTGAATGTCTACAAGCCACCAGTGAACTCTTGCACCTTTTAATGAGGCTGGATACAAAGTCTCAAGGGCCAAAGCGCGATTATGTCAAACAAGTTAAATATCTGGAATTCCAGTTGTCCAGCGGAATTCGACGCCTGGGACCAGAACACAAAGAAGCTGTATGCAGTATTCCCACTCCAGCCACCAGGAGGCAAGTGAGAGCCTTCTTGGGTGCCGCAGGGTACTGTCGTATATGGATCCCCCATTTTGCGCTGCTAGCAAAACCCTTGTATCAAGCTATCAAAGGAATGGAAAAGTCTCCATTGGAATGGGGACTTGAACAGGATGCAGCCTTTCGATCTTTGGAAAAAAAAACCGCTCTGATGTGATGTTAGCACCAGCTCTGGGTCTACCAGATGTCCAGAATATCTTTCAGTCTCTATGTCCATGAGTCACAAGGAAATGTTCTAGGTGTGTTGACTCAATCTCTTGGATCTTGGCAACGGCCAGTAGCCTATATGTCAAAACAATTGGATGTGGTTGCAAAAGGCTGGCCCCCTTGTTTGAGAGCTGTTGCAGCTACAGCCCTTCTAGTGAGCAAAGCTGACAAGCTCACCCCGGGACAAAATCTTCAAGTTACTGTACCGCACTTTGTTCTGACCCTCATGGAACACACAGGAAGTTTTTGGCTCACGCATTCACGTATGTTGTAGTATCCAAGTATGTTGTACAATTGATGGTCAGTCAAGCTCTGAATCCTGCTACATTGTTACCAGTTCGTCTTGACCCCCCCTGATCATGACTGTCTAGAAACTATGGACACTGTATTCTCAAGTCGCCTGGCTTTGACTGCTGTTCCTTTGGAGAACCCTGACTTTCTTTGTAGATGGAAGCAGCCCTGTCATCATTAATGGACATTGTTGAGCCGGACATGCAGTAGTGACCCTTGATCTGGTAGTTGAGGCCTCAGCTTTGCCCCCAGGAACTTCAGCACAGAAAGCTGAACTGATAGCTCTTGCTAGAGCACTGACAATCGGAAAAGGGCTCCGTCTAAATGTATACACAGATTCCAAGTATGCCCTTACGACCTTGCATGCACATGGGGCCCTGTGCAAAGAATGCGGGTTGATAACCTCAGGAAGCAAGTCCATTAAGCATGATCCCGAGATATTAACATTATCAGATGCATATTACCTATAGACCTCAGAACTTAGGAAAAGTAGACTGTATGAGTAGAACCCTGAAATCTCAGTTATCTAACCTTTGCCAAGAAGTTCACCTGAAGTGGCCCCAGTTTTGAGTTCTTCCTATAGCCCTTCTCAGGATAGTAGGGGCTAAACATAAGTCTTTAGGAGTTTCCCCTTTTGAGATTCTGTATAGGCGACCCCCGCCTATGGTACAAGGAACAAAAGGAGATATGAAACAGATTGGATATGAAATTACTAGGCAAGAACTATTGGTTTTAAGTTCTGTTTTGCAGAGTCCTCATACGTGGGTACAAGATCGGCTACCCATCAACCTCTGCATCCTCTCAAGCCTGGAGTCTCGGTGTGGATGAAAGAGTGGAGAAAGACACCGTTGAGACCGCATTGGAAGGGACCTTATGTTGTCATCGTAATAACCCCTACAGCAGTTAAAGTTGTGGAACTCGAACCTTGGATCCATCACAGTCGAGTAAAGCCAGCAGCCACTCCTGAACTTGGTCTTTGAACTTCCGTAAATGACCCTGAAACTCCATTGCGGCTCACTTTGCGACGACAACCATTACTGTAAGAGACTAAGAATCTACAACCCTACTCCTGTCACACGTCGTGGGAGCCAGGGTGCAGTGGAAGCTGTGGGAGAAAGACAACCCTGGGGTCCCTTGGAATGATTTTTGCCTTACTCTCCCCCCTTGTGCAGCCTGCATCACTACTACTCAGACTGATATAAAGATTACACGTCTAAGCCAGAGGTTTTATAATGCCACCACTAGAAAGACATCCTGGTGGTCAGGTGTAAACGCTCCTGAACATTGTTTAGCACTGGATTATTTGTTAGCAGCTGAAAGTGGTGTATATGGAAAATTGAATTTAACTAACCGTTGTTTGCAGATTGATAATGAAGGCCAAGTTGTCGAAGACATAGCCGAACAGATGCAGAAGCAAGAAATGGCGTGGACTGGAGCTTGATGGATGGTTTGGTTCCATGTTTTCAGGACTGGGTGACCTGAAAACTCTTGTGTTAGTTGTATTATTAATATTGGCTGTGTGCTTGTTTCTCCTATGTCTCCTACCCCTTTGCTTGCGCACTATAACCTCAGTTATTGATAGCACTGTGAAGTGGCAGACAGCAACTAAAGTGTTGGCTATATAGCAGTATTACCCTATACCCCAAGGTAATACTTTTCAACTAGTGTAATATGTGATTTAGTTCCCACCCTTTCTAATTTGCGGGTGAGAATAATCAAAGGGGGGAATGTGGTAGGCTATGGCCTATATAATAGCCTGTACATGTATGAGCCTGCAAGCTAGACCTGAGTCCCCACCCCCACTGCTGGAAATAGTAGTGCTGAGAAAGACCAAAGTCAGTGAAGACTGAGGATCTGCCTTAAACCGCTCTAAACTGCTTTTGATAAGTTTGTATTAATCCTTTATTCAATGCTTTTATGCTGATGCAATGACCTTGTAGCAGGAATGTATTATGTCTAGAAACTGAGCCTGTGTTAGCATAGCCTGAGAAGGGGAACAGGGCCCAGTGAGGGTCCCCGATTGGATAGGTGCAGGGGGCGTTGGGACCAATAGAAAGTCTGCCTGTATCAAACTGTGAAGCTTGTATATAAGGAAGTTGTTTCTGTTCACCATTGCTCAGTCCTTTGATGCTTGGGCCTTGTGCATAATAAATTGGTTTGGATCCTTGCACTGACTCCGGGTATTATTTATTGCATGCTTATCAGCTGCTACAGGTGGGACTTTATTTCTATGATAGCTCCCCCCTTCTCTACCGCTCAGCATGGTAGCTGCGGGGATGGAATGATAACTGCTGTCAGATTTCCCTCGCTCTCCATGCTGTGAGCTTGTACCGTCTGGCTGCCCAGGTCAGTCATTCTTACCAGGGGTATTGCAAACTGAAGGAGCTAGCAGCCCACAGGTCAGGGATCGCTCTGCCACTCCGATGCTACCTCATGTCTTGGCTCTTGCCCTGGAAGAGGGGTCTCACGAAGCATAAGAGCAAAAGTCCATGTGAAAAAAGTGTCAGAGCAGCAATAAATGTGTCCTGTTCAGCCTTTCATCAATGCAGCTCCCCCTCCAGAGGTAAGAGACCTCGGGATCCCTCAGGGGAAGGGCCCTCCTTGTAAACGGGATGCATACGCGAGTCCCTCCTCCAAACCCTACAGCGACCCACACTCCAAGAGTGCATCAAGTGCTGTTTTTTTGCAACTAATGCAAAAGTTCATGAAGGAGCATTCTGAACAATACCTGGTCACTTGGGAGGATCTGGATATCCCACTTCCTGGTGCTTCGGTACGCAATAACTGCAGATTCATGAGAGGTGATTCAGAATCTTGAATCTCGCTCATATCTTGCCCACCCCTCCTTTTCCGATGAAGCAGATGGGTCAGCCCCCATTTTGGCTACCACGCTTCAGGAACCAAAATACCCACCCACAGAAGGAAGTTCAGGCTATATCACAGACTAGGGCAAATATGGCCATCAAGTCTCCCATACTGCTACCTGGGCATGGGCATCCTCACTGAGATTTCCTCTATGGATGATTAGCATGAAGATATGTCCTACCCAAAGTTTCTAGTGAAAATACTTGAATCCCTGGGCCTGAGAGCAGTGGAGGCACCAAAGTCTAGAAAGCATTTTCTAAAAATTCTGCAATCTATGAAAATACCCCAAGAAGATTTGTAGTATCTTGCAGAACTGTAATTGAAGCATGCCTATCTTTATGGAAGTGACCCTCAAGTGCCTCGAACTATAAAGTTGATCCTGGGCCAGACACTGCTCCTGCACCAGCCCTCAAAAGGTCGAGATCTGCCAGACCCAATAGCAGATATCCACTGCATAAGGATCAGAAGATCCTGGAGGTAGTGAGCAGGAAAGTCTATCAAGAGACAATGCTGATAATGAAGATCCTTGCCCACTAGGTGCAGATAATCAATTATCACCATGGCCTTGTGCAGCAAGCTACAGAAATGGTAATGGCACTGGAGGGGACCAGGTGGGAAAGCGTAGTTACTCACCTGTAACAGATGATCTCAGGGAACAGCAGGAATTTAGTCTTCACATATGGATATCGTCGGTACCGACAGAGCCTGCACGGGAACACTCCCCAGCGTCCAATAGGAAAGCTTTTGGGAGCATCCCACAGATCCTGGGTGCTGCCTTCCCGCCTTTCCCAACTGTCCCTCTCCAGTTGAGACAAAAGAGAGAGATACAACTCCTAGGGGAGGTGGGCGGGTTGTGAAGACTAAATTCCTGCTGTTCCCGGAGATCACTTGTTACAGGTGAGTAACTACGCTATCTCCAGGAACAAGCAGGAATGTAGTCTTCACATATGGGGACTCCCTAGCTGCAGATGCCAGGGAGATGGCCCCAGAAAGTTGTGTGCCCTTGTGAAAGGGCTCCTCTTCCCCCTGTGGATTTCTGGCATCCTACCAGGGATGGTGTGTAGGAGTTGATTAAGTCTAGAACAGGGGTTCCGGTGACGTCACCAGGCAGCATGGCGGTGCTTTAGCTTAGCTCCGCCATAATCCCCTGCAAACTGCGGAATTTAAGCACCCCCTCGAAACGGAAAATAGCGGAGTGAAGTGGGCTCGGGACAGCGGTGGCTCCGGTGAAGATTGGCGGCATATTTGGAGTGCCCGTGGCAGCGGGGAGAGATATCAGAGCGTCGGGCGGCTGTGGGCCCTGGATTGTCTCCCTCCGCTCCGTGCCTGCCAGCCACGTGTGAGAGGAGAGCAGCTGATCGGCTCGGTGAGCGAGGGCCGTGAGTAGCGGGGGGCTGCACTGTTTGCCTCGAGCGGAGAGAGAGGCAAAAATCTCCAGGCGGCCGGTGCCGAACGGGGAATTCCGGCGACGCAAGCACCACACGGTCCGGGTCCAGAGTGACAATTCTGGTGCAGAGTGGGCCGTGGAGAAGCCTGCGACGGCCTGATCGTTGTCCTTAGGGGCACTGGGTTGATAGCACAGAATCTTGAACCCAGCGGGGGTTTTCATTTACCCCACGGACAGTTTTCCTTTCTGCACCGGGCAGTATTGCCTCTACTTTATTGGAGCCCTCCCCCCCCCCCCTCCCGGACTTTCTTTTCCTGCTCTGCGACCCGGCAGGCCTCCATCTGCACCTTCCACGAGTGCCTTTATTTTGTGGGCTGACTGGCCTTGTGCCAGGGAGAGGAGTACCAACTGACAGCCTGTTGGTGGAAGCAGGCCCTGTGGGGCCCCCCCCCTGTGAGGTGCTGTTTGGAAAGCCAGCTTTATTTCTTGGGATCAGATGGCTGGTAAAAAGCCAGGAGCGGACTTAAAATCTTTCTCCTTTAGGAGTGGAGCAGGGGGAAAGTCCCCGGCCCCGAAACCAACGGCGAGTACAACCGTGGCAGTGGAGGTGGCGGATGGCGGGGCCGGACAGGGCGCTGCTGGCGAAATTCTGAGCCTGCGTGAAGACTTAAGAGGCTGGTTTGAGTCTACACAATCAGAAATATCCACCTTCAAACTGGAGGTCCAGAACTGGTTTAAGGAGCTGAAGGGTGACATGCAAACGCTGGGCGCCCGCCTGGAGGAGTTGGAAACTAGGGCGGAGGAGCATGAAGGACATTTAGGCTCGGTGGCGCAGCGCACTGCTGAGATAGAGCATACGCAGGATGAAATATTGCAGAAGCTGGAAGATCTTGAGAATAGATCCCGCCGCTCGAATATCCGCATACGGGGCCTCCCGGAGGTGGATGGCGCAGTAAATTATCTTTCCTTGGCAGAGGAGTTTTGCAGCGCTGTTTTGAAAGCCGCCGATATGGAAGTAGAGGGCGTGTGCCTCCGAGTAGATCGGGCCCACCGGTCTCTTGGCCCCAAGCGCGATAATAGAGCCAGAGATATTGTTTGTTGTTTTGCATGAATATCGGTCCAAAGAACTGGTGTTTAAGGCCGCCAGGAAGCTGGGGAAACTTAACTGGCATGGGGCCGACGTGGAAGTGTTTGCAGACATTTCGAGCATCACTATGAAGAAACGACGGGAGTACCAGCAGGTGACGAAGCGGCTTCGGGAGGAGAATGTCCGATACCGCTGGCTGTTCCCTGTGGGCCTGCAGTTCACCATTAATACAAAGGCCTACGTGGCACATACTGTGGAGGAGGCCATCTCAGCTTTGAAGCAGGCCGGCTGGTCCAATCTCCCGACAGCAGATTCGGGGGAGTTGGCGGCAGGAGAGAGGGGAGACCCCCACAACTGCCCACAGAGGAATTGGAGTAGAGTGTCCGGCGGAGAGCGGAGGCTGCGAAAGACAAAGCCAGCTCTGCAGCCTGCCGAATCGGCCACATGAACTATGTTGTAATGGTCCACTTTTAGTTATGTTATTGAGTCTGAGCCTGTTGGGTCTGCATGGGGGGTGTGGGGTGGGGGTGCTGCGTAGGATGTAAGAAAGGGGAGTTATGTTTTTCCTTTATGTTCTGAGATGTCTGTGATTTTAAGTGGTAGTGGACGGGGACCTGTTACAGCGGATGGAAGAATGGGGGGAAGCTTTCTTTTTGCTCGTTTGCCTAATAAGTATGGAGGGTGTAAAGTTGGGTGCTGTTTCGAGGGGGGGGGGTTATTTCTTAAAAAACAAACAAAAAAAAAAAGCAGGGGGCTGCTCTGGTTGACGGGACCTGGCTCCGATCTATCTTGATGGATCGGGTGGAGAGGCGGGGGTGGGGGGTGGGGATGGGGAGGGAGGGGGGAGGGGGGGAGGGTGGGGGGGGAGGGACTGGCCGGGGGGGGGAGGAGGGGGAACGGGGATGGCTCAGGTGCAGAGAGTGGAGGGAAGGGTTTATGGCTGCCTTTAAGCTGATGACTATTAATGTCAGGGGTCTGAACTCCTATAATAAGAGGCAATTGCTTTTCAAAGAATGCTCCCGGTTGGAGGGGGATGTGGTTTTTATTCAGGAGACCCACCTGCTTCCTAAGGATGAAGATCGTTTGCGACACTCCCGTTTCCCCCAACAATATTTTGCTTCCAACAAATTAGAGAAGAAAAAGGGTGGAGTGGGGATCTTGATGTCTGGTAGGGTGCTGGGGAGGGTGGAGGAGGTCATCCGGGATAGGAGAGGACGTTATGTGGTGGTTAAGTTGCAATGGGGACAGCAGAAGTATACGCTGGCCAGTGTGTATGCTCCCAACACGGAGCAGGCCACCTTTTTTGGAGAATTAGAAGCAGTTCTTGTAAGCAAGGGGGAGGGGCAGCTGCTGATTGGGGGTGATTTCAACGTTGCTCTTAATCCCTTGGTGGACACCTCTAGGGGGGCGTCGTCGTCCCTTACTCGGAAGCATCGCCTGCGCCTGAAGCAGTTGATGGAATCTCTGGATTTGGTGGACCTCTGGCGGGAAGTGAATTATGGCGAAAGGGATTATTCTTTCTTCTCCCCCGTGCATGCAGTGTACTCCCGGATTGATTTGCTGCTTATTGATAAAGCTTTGTTGGCTGGGGTGGAGAAATGTGAGATTCGAGAGCGGACCTGGTCAGACCATGCCCCTGTTCTTTGTACCTTACCTTTAGGGGATCCAAGCCCGGTCAAGCGGTGGTGGAAGTTGAATGAGTCCCTGTTAGAAGATTCGGCAGTAGTAGAACAATTAGGGAAAGATATAGAGGAATATTTGCTATTGAACGATAATGGTGAGTGTTCCCCAGGAATGGTTTGGGATTGTTTGAAGGCGGTGGTTAGGGGGCGGCTGGTAGCTATAGGTGCCCACAGAAAGAAAGTGCGGCTAAAAAAGCAAGAGGAGCTGCTGGTTTTGATTGGAGAGTTGGAGGTGCGCTTGAAGCAGAGGCCGCAGGATGTTCTCGTGCAGGGCCAATTGAGGAAGGCTCAGCTAGACCTGAGCGAATTACATATGGAGGAGATCCGACATAAATTAAATCTCCTCCAGCAGAGGTTTTTTGAATTTGGCAATAAAGCTGGGAGGTTGCTAGCTCGTCGGGTCAAGAAACTGGCCGCTCGGAATGCTATAGTGAAAGTAAAGGGGAGAGAGGGTAGATTGTTGTGGCTGGGTAAGGAGATTGAAGACAGGTTTGTCCAGTATTATCAAGAGCTGTATACGCCGGAAACGGTAGTGTCGGAAGTAGCGATTAAGGACTTTTTGGATACTGTCCAATTGCCGAACTTGTCCACTGCAGAGTCTGAGAGTCTCTCCCTTCCTATTGGTGAAATTGAGGTCCTCACGGTGATTAAAGGCCTGCGGGCCCATAAGGCCCCAGGCATGGATGGCTACCCCAACAGCTTTTATAAAGTTTTTGCAGGACAGCTGGTCGGACCCTTGGTGAGAATGTATAATTCCTTTCAAAGGGATAGTATTCTGCCGCCATCTATGCGGCTGGCGGGGGTCAGTATTCTCCATAAGGAGGGTAAGGATCCACTGGAGTGTGGCTCCTATAGGCCTATCTCTCTATTGGGTAGCGATTTTAAGATTTTCACCCGAGTCCTAGCCAATAGGCTGCTCCCCTTTCTGGGGAAGCTAGTACACCCTAATCAATCTGGTTTTGTGCCTGGGAGGTACACCTCCGACAACATCAGGAGAGTGTTAAATTTAATATGGCATGGCAAGAGAGAGGGGGCGGAGATGGCCTTATTAGCAGTAGATGCTGAAAAAGCTTTTGATAGGGTGAGCTGGCCCTTTCTGTTTCTGACGCTAGAGCGGGTGGGGATAGGAGGGGCTTTCTTGGATTGGGTGCGAGCCCTATATCGGCATCCTTTAGCCTGCTTAAAAATAAACGGCTCCACCACCCAGACTTTTGAATTGCACAGGGGTACGAGGCAGGGGTGCCCCCTTTCCCCTCTGCTCTTTATTCTTGCTATGGAACCACTGGCCCAGAGGATTAGGGCTCGTAGGGAGGTCCGGGGTGTAGTAGTGAATGATATTCCCCACAAGATTTCCCTCTTTGCCGATGATGTTTTGTTTTTTGTCTCTGACCCATTGCGAACGCTCCCTGCCATTTTGGAGGAGATAACCACATATGGAGCTTTGTCAGGGTTTCGTATGAATCCCACAAAATCAGAAATTTTGAACCTCTCCTTGGGTAGGGAGACCGTGGCGGGCTTGAAGAAGGCCTTTCCCTTCAGGTGGGCCAAATCTAGTATTCGGTACCTTGGGGTGCAAATCACGGGCCAATGCCGGGATTTATTTCAGGAGAACTATCTACCCGCCCAGTGTAAGCTGATTAGAGAGCTTGAGCGATGGGGGACGTTTGAGATCTCGTGGCTGGGCCGAATAGACCTCATTAAGATGATTTTGGTGCCTCGGCTTCTTTATCTTTTTATCAACCTGCCAATTGAGGTCCCGATGGCCTACCTGCGGAAACTACAGGAGAAGCTCCTGGTTTTTGTATGGCGGGGTAGGAGACCGAGGGTAGCTCGGAGCATTCTGCATGCAGGCCGTGATAGGGGGGGCATGGGGATGCCACACCTGGGTAGATATTATGAAGCGGCCAGGGTGCGAGCGGTCTTTGAGTGGATTTTGAGGGAGGCAGTGGATTGGGTGGAATTGGAACAGGCGGGTTTGGGGGAGGGTAGACGCCTATCAAATCTTGTGTGGGTGAGGAAACCCGGTCTTGTGAGTCCGGATGGGGGAAATCCCTATGTAGCACTCACGCTGCGCTATTGGTTAAAATGGCGCGCCCGGTGGTATGGCGCTCGGGGCTGTTCCAAGTTTATGCCTTTGTGTGACAACCCGGATTTCCCACTGGGGAGGGATGATGTTGTGTTTCAGAGGTGGGCTCGGCAGGGGTTGGGCTATGTGGGGCAGTTTAAAGATGGGGGGGCCTGGGTGTCCTTTGATGATTTACCGAATGTTTTTTCGGTGCTGGTGGGTGCTTGATCTCTGTATATGCAAGCCCGGCACTTTTGTAAAAGTTTGGGGGGCTGGGGGGGTGACGGGCAGGGTGCTGCTGTAGATGGTTTGGTGGAAAATGGGGTGATTAAAGGCTTGATTTCCCGGTTGTATGGGTTAATGGATCAGGTGGATATTGGGGGCTGGGCCCACAAAAAAGCATGGGAGCGAGATTTGAATATGTGTTGGGAAGAGGATCATTGGGTAGGAATTTACAAGGGGTTGTTTAGGGGTGTGTTATCCAGCTCAATTTTGGAACAAAACTACAAAATGCTCTATAGGTGGCACTTGACTCCCCAGAGATTACAGAAATGGCGGGGCGGGTTGGGTCTTTGCTGGAGGGAGTGTGGTGCGACCGGCTCTGTCCTACATATCTGGTGGGAGTGCCCGATACTCCAGCCTAGCTGGCAGGCTGTGGCAGAGTGGATGGAAGTGGTGTTGGATGATGGTGTGGTTGTTGGACCCTGTTTGGCGCTGCTGAATGTGGGAGGGGGGTCAAAGTGGCGTAAGGTGGTTTGTGGGGCAATGAGACAATTGATTGCGCGGAAATGGCGGACTCCTTCCCCACCCTCACTGGAGGATATCCAATTGCGAGTAGCGCACCTATCTCTCATGTATCGCCTGACGGCCCTGCGCAGGAAACGGCTAGTGAAATTCCAAGACACCTGGGGCCCTTACCTCCAGTGGGTGGAAGGGAGGAGGACTTTACAAGGCCCCGATACTCGCGGGGAGGGGGGGACCCCAATCAACGGTGGCCCCTAGTGGGAGCCTGTCACGGTGGGGGGTCTGCTCTTGGGCCTGATCCCACTTTAGATGCTCCGGGCAATAGTTTTTCTCCTCTCCCTCTGTATAATTGGGGGGGGGGGGTTTCCCACCTTCCCACCTTGTTTGGTTACGGTGCAGAGGCTGGGGGATCTTTTCTCATGCTTGACTGGGTGTCTCAGACTCCTAGAGTCTCTATGCGAATATCATTTAGCTTAACGGGTAGCGTATTGCTTAAGGTATTCAGTGCTGGTTTCCCTTTTTTTAGGGTTTTCCTTTACTGCCAATACAGGTGCCATCCTCGGGGGGGAGGGGGGAGGGGTGGGAGGAGAAAGTGGGTTTATTTTGTGACTTATAGTCTTGGAGGTGTTTACGGTGGAAAGCGGAACTACTGTTGTGCTTTAGTGTGTTAGTGTTATATCAGCAGTTGACTGTGTATTGTGAAATGCTGTTTTTTCTTTGTGTCAACCTTCAATAAACATTTAATGGAAAAAAAAAAAAAGTCTAGAACAGGTGTTGAAGAACAGCCTGACCAAACAAGGCATCCCGGCGGGGGTCCTTGTCTAAGCAGTAATGGGCTGTGAAGGTATGTACCGAAGCCCAAGTAGCTGCTCGACAGATGTCGTTGATAGACACAGAGTGAAGCTGAGCCATTGAGGCTGCCATGGCTCTCACATTGTGAGCTGTGACATGGCCTTCAAGAGGAAGGTTCTTACTCTCATAGGTAAAAGATATACACTGTGCAATCCAGTTGGACAGTGTCCTTTTGGAGACTGCAAGTCCCAAATGACTAGGATCAGAAGCAACAAAGAGTTGAGAGGATTTCCTATATTGCTTTGTCCTTTGCAAGTAAAAGGTCAAAGCTCTTTTATAGTCCAAAGTATGAAGGTTCTTTTCTGCACTGGAGGCATGAGGCCTCAGAAAGAATACAGGAAGGTAAACCGCTTGGTTTAAATGAAAAGGCAAAAACATCTTTGGCATAAAGTGTGGATGAGTCCTAAGGAACTACCTTATGGTGGAACCTTGTATAAGGAGGATCAGCCACCAACGCTTGCAGTTCACTGATGTGACATGCTGATGTGATTGCAATGAGGAAGATAACCTTCCAGGAAATGAATTTCAAAGAGACAGTGGTTAATGGTTCAAAGGGCGGTTTCATGAGCTGCCCAAGTACCAGATTCAAGTCCCATGCCACCGGTGGTGGCTTAATGGGAGCCTTTGTTACAAGAGGGCCTCTCATAAATCTTGCTATAAGAGGATGAGAGGAAATAGGCTGTCCATTTAGAGGCTTGAAAGAAGCTGCAATAGCATTCAAATGGACTCTCACTGAAAGCACAGTTACTTACCTGTAACAGGTGATATCTGGGAACAGCAGGAATAAGTCTTCACATATGGGTATCGTCGGTACCGACGGAGCCTGCGCGGGAACGCTCCCCAGCGTCCAGTAAGAAAGCTTTTGGGAGCATCCCACAGCGCCTGCACGCTGCCTTCCCGCCTTTTCCAACCGCCTCTCTCCAGTTCGAGTTTTAAAGCTGAGACAAAGAGAGAAAGAGGAAAGGAAAGATAGATAGAGAGATACAACTCCTAGGGGAGGTGGGTGGGTGGTGAAGACTTATTCCTGCTGTTCCCAGAGATCACCTGTTACAGGTAATTAACTGTGCTATCTCCAGGAACAAGCAGGAATGAGTCTTCACATATGGGGACTCCCTAGCTGTAGATGCCAGGGAGAAACCCCAGGTTGTGTGTCCTTGAAAATGACTCTACCTCCTCCCATGGATCTCTGGCATCCGACCAGGGTAGGTGGGTAGGAGTTGATTAAGAATGGAACAGGTGTTTGAGAACAGCCTGACCAAACGAGGCATCCCGGCGGGAGTCCTTGTCCAAACAGTAATGGGCTGTGAAGGTATGAACCGAGGCCCAGGTGGCCGCTCGACAGATTTGGTCAATGGACACAGAATTTAGTTGAGCCATTGAGGCTGCCATGGCTCTCACATTGTGAGCTGTGACATGGCCCTCCAGAGAAATGTTCCTACTCTGGTAGGCGAAAGAAATACACTGAGCAATCCAGTTGGACAGTGTTCTCTTAGAGACTGGAAGTCCTAAATGAGAAGGATCAAAAGCAACAAAGAGTTGAGAAGACTTTCTATGTTGCTGTGTTATTTGTAAGTAAAAAGCGAGAGCTCTCTTACAATCCAAGGTATGAAGATTCCTCTCTGCATTTGATGCATGAGGTCCTGGAAAAAAGACAGGTAAATATACCTCTTGGTTCAGATGAAAAGGTGAGACCACTTTAGGCATAAAGTGTGGATTGGTCCTGAGGACTGCCTTATCATGATGGAACCTTGTATAAGGAGGATTAGCCACCAAAGCTTGCAACTCACTGATGCGGCGTGCTGAGGTGACTGCAATGAGAAAAATAACTTTCCAAGAAAGGAATTTCAAGGAGGTGGTGGCTAAAGGTTCAAAGGGTGGCTTCATAAGCTGGCCAAGAACCAGGTTTAAGTCCCATGCCACTGGAGGTGGTCTAATGGGAGATTTAGTTAAAAGAAGGCCTCTCATGAATCTTGCTATAAGAGGATGAGAGGAAACAGGTTGTCCATTGAGAGGCTTGAGGGACGCTGCAATAGCACTCAAATGGACTCTTACTGAATTCGTTTTCAGACCTGCATGGGATAGATGCAGGAGATACTCTAGTAGAGAATTCAGAGGTATTGCAAGAGGGTTTAGACCTTTCCCTGAACACCAAATGGTAAATGTTTTCCATTTGAAAGCATAGGAACGTCTAGTAGAAGGCTTTCTAGAGGCATGAATAACATCTCTGACTTGCTGAGAGAGATGAAAATTTTGAAGGTCTAGGCCCTCAGCAACCAATCCCTGAGATGGAGCGACTGGGGGTTTGGGTGCCACAAAGTTCCCTCTTCCTGGGACAGGAGGTCTGGTGCAGAGCCCAAGTCCAGGGAAGGAGCTTGAGAGAGATGCAGAAGTAGAGGGTACCACACTTGGCGTGGCCAATGTGGTGCTATGAGGATCATGGTCCCTTGATCTCTCTGAAGCTTGAATAGTGTCTTTGGAATTAGGGGAATTGGTGGAAAGGCATAAAGGAAGTCTTGACCCCAGTGAAGGAGGAAGGCATCCTTGGCCTGAACTCCCTGACACGGAATTCTGGAACAGAACCAGGGAAGTTTGGCATTCCACGGACTTGCAAAGAGGTCTATGTCCGGGGTTCCCCAAATTCGAAAAATCCTGGCTACCTGGTCCATGTGGAGGGACCACTCGTGTGGAAGCAGAACTCGACTGAGTCTGTCCTCCCAAGAGTTTTGAACGCCTGGAAGATATACTGCCAGAAGATGGATGTGATGCTCTCTGGCGAAGGCCCACAGTCGCAAAGCTTCGTTGCAAAGCGACAGAGAGCCAGTCCCGCCCTGCTTGTTTACATAGAACATGGCTACTTGGTTGTCCGTATGAATGAGGACTGTCCTGTAGCTGAGCAGGGAATGGAACACTCTGAGAGCTAAGAATATTGCTCTGAGTTCCAAGAGATTGATATGCAGAGAAGTCTCCTGTGGAGACCAGCTGCCCTGGGTGGAGAGATCCTGCAGATGAGCTCCCCAACCCATTGGAGAATCATCTGTTGTCAGAGTTCCTTGGGGTAGCGACTGCTGAAAAGGGGACCCCAGCAACAGATTTGGAGGGGACTTCACCACTGGAGAGACCAAAATAGGCGGCTGGAGTTTGCTATTTTGTCTGACAGGCAACCTGATGCCTGAGTCCATTGGATGGACAAAGTCCATTGAGCTGCCCTCATGTGAAGGCGAGCATATGGAACCACACGAATGGCAGTTGAATCCTCTGGTGGTCCAGCGGATCTTCCTAAGGTGGGGTCTGCCAACCATCGATCTCTTTGCACGGTGGATGCCATGTGGCCTAATAGTTGTAACATCTCTCGAGCAGTTAAATGGGATTTTAACTGTTTCTGGGAGGCTAACTGTACCAAGCGTAGGCAACGGGCCTGAGGAAGATAGGCCCTTGCAGTTGTGGTATCCAGCAAGGCCCCTATAAACTCCAGAGACTGAGTAGGGGTGAGATGGGATTTTGGGATGTTTATTACCAGTCCCAAATACTGAAGGACACGCATTGTGCAGGTTAGAGAAATCTGGGCCTCTGACTGGGATGAAGCTCGAATGAGCCAGTCGTCCAGATATGGGAAAACGAATATTCCTAGAGTGCATAGAAATGCAGCTACTACTGCCATGCATTTCGTGAACACCCTTGGTGCAGAGGCCAGACCGAAAGGAAGCACCCTGTATTGGTAGTGATTTCCTTGAAAAGGGAACCGAAGGAACCTTGTGTGTGTTGGATGGATGAGGACATGGGTGTACGCATCCTTGAGATCTAGAGAACAAAGCCAGTCCTGACTCTGAAGGTATGGCAGCAAAGTACCGAGAGAAATCATCTTGAATTTCTCTTTGAATAGAAACTTGTTCAATTCTCTGAGATCTAATATGGGTCTGTAGCCCCCTGTTTTCTTTGGAATAAGAAAATAAGGGGAGTAGAACCCTGAGCCCTGTTGAAGAAGGGGTACTTCTTCTATTGCCCCTTGGGCAAGAAGGGTAGCAATCTCCTGACCCAGAAGGTTGAGGAGAGATGTTGGAGAATTGAACTGTCTCACCATGGTGTGGGGAGGAAGGTTCAAGAAATGAAGCTCGTACCCTTCCCTTACAATGGAGAGGGTCCATTGCTCTGCTGTAATTTGCTCCCATCTGGGAGCAAAGTAAGCCAACCTTCCTGGAATGGTGAGGGGCTCTGGTTCTTCCAGAGCCAGAAAGGCTAAGTTCTCTAGTTGCAAGTCAAAGGCCCTGGGGAGGCTGAGGCTGCTGAGTCGTGGGAGGCCTGACAGCCTTTGACTTGGCCTGTTTAGATGGTTGCTGACGCTTTGCAGCAAAACGACCTGAAGATGATGCCTGCTGACCATAAGCAGGATAGTATCTTCCCTTTTTAGAAAAAGTTGTCTTTTTGAACAACCTTTTCTTAGCAGGAGCAGAGGTAGACTTTGAAAGTCGATCCAAAGCAGAGTTCTCAGCATCCATCTGAGTGGCCTTTGCTTTCCAATCCCTGCCAAAAAGGTTTTCACCTGTACAAGGAAGATTTCCCAGTTCATCTTGGACCCAAAGTTCCAAATCAGAGGCTTGTAACCAAGCAATTCTGCGTGCACCTATGGCAATAGCCAAGGCTCTGCTTACACACTCAAAAGAGTCAAAGGCTGCACGGTTGGAAAATTTGGAAACATCTTGGGCATGTTTAAGCCAAGTGAGAAATTCCTGCCTTTTATCTTCTAAAATAAAAGGGGCTAAAGTCTGCAGATGATCGGTGACTTCTTTTAGAAACATCCCCATATAGAGACTATAGGAGTTGATTCTGGCAGCAAGCATATTAGCTTGGAAAACCCTTCGGCCAAAAGCATCAAGGGTCCTGCATTCACGTCCTGGAGGATTAGATGAGTGTCTCTTTGCACTCTTTATTTTCCTCATGGCAGACTCTACCACAATAGAGTGGTGAGGAAGCTGAGACTTATGAAAGCCAGGGCAAGGAGGGACACGGTACATGGTGTCTAATCTATGAGAATGAGGAGAGGTGGTAAGAGGAGTCTTCCACATGCTCAACATGAGATCATAGAGAATCTCATGAATAGGTAAAGTAGCTGCTTCTTTAGGAGCCTTAGGATATTGCAAAATACCTAGTTGCTTGGCTCTAGGCTCTGACTCAGGGGCCACTGTAATGGAGAGGCCCCTAGCCACTTCCCTAATGAAGTCCTGAAAAGACAGGTCTTCTGGAGGAGACATTCTTCGTTTTGGAGAATCAGACACCTGAGGAAGAAGTACCGGTGCATCGACAGAAACCTCCGACTCATCAGAGTCTTCGGAGGAATCGAAGTATCGCCTGTCTGTATGCTCCTGTAAAGCCCGATACGCGTTGCGAGTGGGATCGACATCGGGAGTAAGCGGTACCGGTTCGGTACCGATGGGCATCATAGGACAGGGTACCGTTGCAGTCGACACCGAAGCCGATGTTGATGCAATCGGTACCGGCACCGGGAACGATGCCGGTGCCGGAGTCGGTACCGGCAACGGAGACTGTTGCGGTACCGGAAGCGTCGAAGCCTGCATAAACGCCGTTAGGGTGCACTGCATGGAAAGAATCTTCTGATCCATCGACGCCACCAGAGTCTGGATGTCGGTACCAGTGGAGGCCACCGGTACCCCAGAACACGGCAACAGGTGATCGGTCGAGGCTGAGCCATCGATGTCAACCTGTGACCCCATAGAGAATGCTTTGGAAGCCGGAACTTCCCGCCGGGGTAATTTTGCCGGTGCGGAATCCTCGAGGACAAGCCCGGAGGCATCTCAATGCTTAGAGGGAGATTTGCCCTTCGAGGATCGGCTAGATTTATGTTTGGTTACCTGAGATCCATGGGAGGAAGAAGCAGCCCTGGAAGACGTCGATGCCACCGAGGCTGCATCAGAGGGAAACAGGGTAGTGAGCTTGGCTGCTCGGTTCTGCTGACCTCTTTTAGACATCATGGTACAGGACACACAATCCGTGATGGAATGGTCAGGACCCAAACATTTTAGACACCAGTCATGGGTGTCGGTGACAGAAATAGTACCGCCACACTTCGTGCACTTTTTGAACCCGGAAGCGGGCTTCTCCATGAGGAGAAAATATGTTCAGGCCTAAGGCCAAACCGAAAATGCACAGTTGAAGAAAGAAAAGGGTTTTTTTTTTTTTTTTTTTAAGAAAGAAAAGAAAAGACCAGCGGTACCGGTCTGACGTCGAAGAAGGCAGACACGACACAGAAAAATAAAGAAAAAAAATAAAGAATTCTTCTGCGGTGACAGGAACACGACCTGCTGGCTCCGCGGAAAAGAAGAACTGGAGAGAGGCGGTTGGAAAAGGCGGGAAGGCAGCGCGCAGGCGCTGTGGGATGCTCCCAAAAGCTTTCTTACTGGACGCTGGGGAGCGTTCCCGCGCAGGCTCCGTCAGTACCGACGATACCCATATGTGAAGACTCATTCCTGCTTGTTCCTGGAGATTTGGTCTTAAGCCCTGCATTTGACAAATGAAGGAGATACTCTAGTAATGATTCTAGAGGTATCGCAAGAGGGTTAAGACCCTTCTGCGTGCACCATATGGTAAACCTTTTCCACTTAAATGCATAAGAGCGTCTTGAGGGTTTCCTGGAAGCATGAAGGATATCCTTTACCTGCTGGGAAAGGTTAAGGTCCTGAAGTTCTAGGCTTTCAGCAACCAGGCCCTGAGATGCAGAGACTGGGGAATGGGATGCCACAGCATCCCGTCCTCTTGTGAGAGAAGATCTGGAGCAGATCCTAACTCCAGAGGCGGAGCTTGAGAGAGATGTAGGAGCAGAGGGTACCACGGTTGCCGTGGCCAATGTGGAACTATAAGAATCATATGACCTCTGTCTCTCTGAAGCTTGAATAGGGTTTGGGGAATTAGGGGAATGGGTGGGAAGGCATACAGGAAGTCCTAACCCCAGTGAAGGAGGAAAGCATCCCTGGCCTGACAACCTCGAGCTGGAATTCTGGAACAGAACCGGGGAAGTTTGGCATTCAGCGGGCTTGCAAAGAGGTCTATGTCCAGGGTTCCCCAAATTTGAAAAATTTGGGCCACCTGGTCTGCATGGAGTGACCATTCGTGTGGAATCAGAACTCGACTGAGTTTGTCTGCCCAAGAGGTTTGAATGCATGGAAGATACACTGCAAGGAGATCAATCTGAAGCTCTCTGGCGAGGGCCCATAGTCGCAAAGCTTCGTTGCAGAGCGACAGAGAGCCTGTTACATCCTGCTGGCTCACATAGAACATGGCTACCTGATTGTCCATTTGAACTAGGACTGTCTTGTAGCTGAGCTGGGTGTGAAACACTCTAAGAGCAAGGAAGATTGCTTTGAGCTCCAGGAAGTTGATATGAAGACAGGCCTCCTGCGGAGTCCAGGTACTCTGGGTAGAGAGGTCGTGCAGGTGGGCTCCCCAACCCACTTGTGAAGCATCTGTTGTTAGAGTGGCTTGGGGTAGGGGTTGCTGGAAAGGAGACCCCACCAGTAGGTTTCTGGGTGACTGCCACCATTGGAGGGACAAAATAAGACGATCTGAATTTGCTATTTTGTCTGACAGGCAACCTGACGCCTGAGTCCACTGAGTGGATAAGGTCCACTGGGCTGCCCTCATATGGAGGCGAGCATAAGGAACCACATGCATGATGGATGTCATGTGGCCTAGCAACTGTAACATTTCCCAAGCAGTGAGATGAGGTTTGAGCACTGTTTGGGAAGCTAACTGTACAATGCGAAGACAGCGGGGCTGTGGAAGGAAGGCCCTTGTCTGTCTGGTATCCAGATGAGCTCCTATAAATTCTAGGGATTGAGTGGGAGCAAGGTTGGATTTTGGGAAGTTTATGACAAGTCCAAAATACTGAAGGATGCGCATTGTGCGAGATAGAGCAAAACTGGCTTCTGGCCCTGAAGAGGCTCAAATGAGCCAGTCGTATAAGTAAGTGAAGACAAATATTCCCAGGGTGCAGAGAAATGCTGCTACCACAGCCATGCATTTTGTGAACACTCTTGGTGCAGAAGTCAGGCCAAAAGGAAGAACCCTGTATTGGTAGTGCTTTCCTTGAACGAGGAATTGAAGGAACTTCCTGTGACTTGGATGGATGAGAACATGAGTGTACGCATCCTTGAGATCTAGAGAACAAAAACAATCCTGACCCTGAAGGTATGGCAGCAGAGTTCCTAGAGAAATCATTTTGAACTTCTCTCTGAACAGGAATTTGTTCAATTTTCTGAGGTCTAGAATGGGTCTGTGTCCTCCTGTTTTCTTTGAATAAGGAAATAGGGGGAGTAGAACCCTGTACCCCGTTGGGGAATGGGTACCTCTTCTATTGCTCCTTGAGCAAGGAGCATTGTGACTTCTTGATCTAACCCATCGTTGCGAGAGGTCTGAGAATTGAACTGTTTTACTATTGTAGGAGGGGGTATGCTGAGGAAATGAAGCTTGTACTCCTCTCGTACAATGGAGAGAGTCCAATTTTCTGTTGTTATCTGACACCATCTGGGGGCAAAATGACATAACCTTCCCGGGATGGTGGAGGGTTCTGGTCCGTTCAGGGCCAGGAAGGTAAAGTTCTCTAGACAGGAGTCAAAGCCCCTGTGGAGGCTGAGTCTGCTGAGCCGGTTGAGGCTTAGCAGCTTTTGGCTTCCTTTGTTGTCTAGGTTGTTGTTGCTGTCCCTTTTGGGCAGACTGACCTGGACAGTGTCCCTGCTGGGTATAGGAGGGATAGAACTTCTTCTTCTTACTGAAAAACGGTTTCTTAGAGGATATTTTCCTCGCAGGATCAGCTGTGGATTTGGACAATCTATCCAAAGTGATATTATCAGCATCTATCTCATTAGTTTTTCCTGCCAATTCTTGCCAAAGAGATTCTCTCCTGTGCAAGGTATGTTTCCCAATTTGTCCTGTACCCAGATTTCCAAGTCAGATACCTGGAGGCAGGCAATCCTATGTGCACTTATGGCAATAGCAGAGGTTCTGCTAATGCATTCAAAGCAGTCAAAGGCTGCACGATTCACGGAAACATCCTGAGCATGTTTAACAAGAGCAAGATAGTCTTGCCTTTTATCATCAGGAAGAAGAGGGCTCATAAGCTCTAAGTCTCCTGTGACTTCCTTAAGAACATCCCCATATACAAGATAAAGGAACTGATTCTAGCAGAAAGCATGGAAGCCTGGAAGGATCGATGCCCAAAGGCATCAAGAGTTCTGCACTCACGTCCTGGAGGATTAGATGCATGCCTTTTCGCACTCTTAATCCGTCTCATGGCTGATTCCACCACCATGGAATGGTGTGGTAATTGAGTCTTTTGAAACACAGGACAAAGAGGAACTCGATACATGGTGTCGAGTCTTCGGGAATGAGGAGATGTGGTTAGAGGTGTTTCCCACATCCTTAACATAAGATCATGCAAGATCTCATGAATAGGTAAGGTAGCTGCCTCCTTGGGAGCTTTAGGGTACTGAAGGATTTCTAATTCCTTTGCCCTAGGCTCTTTTTAAGGAGCCACTATGATGGAAAGTCCTCAGGCCACATCTCGGATAAAATCCTGAAAGGGTATATCCTCTGGCGGAGACATCCTACGCTGAGGAGAAGAGGAATCCTCGGGAAGAAGTACTCTGGTATCGGCAGAGTCTTCGGAGTCTTCAGACTCATCCGAGGATTTGAAGTATCTCCGATCCCGGTGATCGTGCAAGGCACGGTACCGGTACCGATCAAAGTCGGTATCGAAGTGGTCTGGTACCAACTTGTCGATGCCGGATAGAGATGCATGACTCGGTTCCGGTGGTATACCTGCCGATGTCGATGCAGTCGGTGTCGGTACCGGATGAAGTGTCTGAAGCGGTTTCAGGAGCATCGAGGCCGTGAGAAGAGCCGACAGACTGCGTTCAATAGCCAAGAATCTCTGGTCTGTCGACGCTGCCGATGCTTGGGTATCGGTGCCGGTTGAAGTGGCTGGAACCCCATAGCATGGCACCAGTAGTTCTGTCGAGGTTGAGGCCTCAAGAACATCCTGGAGCCCCGCTAGTGCTTTGGAAGCCGAAGCCTCCCGCCGGGGCAATTTTGCCTGTGAAGATCCCTCAAGGGCAACGCCAGAGGCATCTCGATGCTTAGAAGGAGATCTACCTTTTGAGGACCGGCTAGATTTATGTTTAGTTACCTGAGAGGAAGATGAAGCTCTGGAGGACGTTGATGCCACAGACGCCGCATCGGAGGGAAAAAGGGTGCTAAGTTTAGCAGCCAGGTTTTGCCGGCCCCTTTTAGACATCATTCCACAGGCAAGGCATCTGAAATAGAGTGGTCAGGACCTAAACATTTGAGGCACCACTCATGGGTGTCGGTGACGGAGATGGTACTGCCACACTTAGAACATTTTTTAAAACCCGAAGCAGGTTTTTTCATGTTTGAGGAAAAAATTGGGCCTAGTGCCCAAAATGGTGCCTAGCACCACAGAAGAAAGTTACTGAAGGAAAGACTCCAGAAACTAAGTTTTTTTTTTTTTTTTTTTTTTTAAAGAAAGAAAAGAACCACTGGCGGTACCGGTATAGAGTCGAGGTAAGGCAGACACGACCACAAAAAAGAAGTATTAGAATGGAATTTTCTGCGGTGACAGGATGTGTGACCTGTCGGCTCCGTGGAAAACGAAAAACGAGAGGGACAGTTGGGAAAGGCGGGAAGGCAGCACGCAGGTGCTGTGGAATGCTCCCAAAAGCTTTCCTATTGGACACTGGGGAGCGTTCCCACACAGGCTCTGTTGGTACAGACGATACCCATATGTGAATACTACATTCCTGCTTGTTCCTGGAGATACGCAGAGACAAACCCACTTAGCCATTCAGGAGTGTGCCTTTCACCTGGTGAAATTTACTTATGATGCCTATGACACAGCCTCTTATGAGGCAGCAGTAGCCACTAGAGCATGCAGGATAGCTTGGTTCTGAGCATCCAGGCTTCGAGAAGACCTCCATGACTGTTTAGCAGATGCTGCTTGCCTGGGGACAACCTCTTTGAGGATAAGGTGAAAGTTGTAGTATGTCAGATAAAAGATAACTGTTCTACTATCAGGGAGCTCTCTTCTGGGCCGTGGAGTAGCAGACACACTATCGCAGACCTCAGCAACCCATCTTTACGAAGCCTCAACAGTTCTATCAACAGTTTTCTCTGAAGCAACAATTCCAGTGGTATGCCAGACACCTTCCCTTCTGAGTGTTAGGATGCCCAGGGATGTGCGCAATGCCAAACGACTGAATAGCTCTGCTATCCATATAGCTAGGCAAAACACCTCCCTTGGGCCGTCCTGGCACTGTACCGATAGTGCCAGGAGTAGTCAGAGGAAATTTTCAGTGGCACTGTCAATACAGTGCTGCTGAAAATGGACAGCTAGGTGGTTTATCCATATAGCAGATAAGCCCTTTCGAATAATCGGACCCTCAGTTTTCTACTATTTTCCCACACACATCTCACATTCACACTTAGAGTAGGATATTCCATGGCCTTTTAATCCATATTAATCCATTCTCCCCTTTTTACTCTCACCTACCCAGACTGAAAAGAACCCTGGAAACTTTAAAAATTACAGTCAGACTCTGATCCCCCCCCATAAATTAAATGCCCGGCCTCAAGACTTCCCAGCTATTGCTTTTTGAATTCTGTCTCCCACCTGCCTGACACATTCTGAGCAGAGAGTGCTCACTGTTCAGGACTGAGGATGCTTGCCAACTGTTGCATTCCTCCACCTGCAGCATTATTTTGGCTCCTTTGGCCCTCAATCACTATCTGGTTCCCAGATCCTCAGGTAATTAGCCAAGTTCTTTGCATATCTACTACATGTGACAACTCCCCTAATCTCAAGCAATTTTTGCAAAAATGTTCAGTTTTGCTTATGATAGCCTTTTGGAAAAAGAGAAAAAAACGGAATGCCAAGGCCACAAGCTGCTCCTTTCCTCTGACTGTTTAGCTATAAGTCATAGCTGAAAGACAGAAAATTACATTATAGCACACCAAGCTTTTTAATAATGGTATCAAATTTGAACCATGCTATCCACACAAATTTAGGATTCTGCATCATGGCACGACTAATGTGTTTAGTGTCAAGGTTAACACTGCAAATTTGTTAACATATCGTGCACACTCTACTATCACATTTTGATGTGGTTTATTTTTATCCCTATTTGAATAATTTGAGTGCAAATGTATTCATGTGGAAAACTTTACTAAATATATGCTTATACCTCTTCTAAGATACAAACTGAACAATGTCCACCACCACTTCCACAAAGAATGAAACACCCCAGGAAAAAATGGATCGCAGTGGGTTCTGGTAGATTGCGACCTGTGACACAAAGACATCCTATGCATCAGGAGATATCCCTGCATAATGCCTTCTCTGCCTTGGCTAATGAGGATGCCCAATCCAAAGAAATTGAAGGGCCCTTAAATGAGACAGACAATGCCCAATCTCCTGCTAAAGGACCAAATATGAAGAAAACCTCACCAAACAGCAAACTACTACTACTTGGAGATTCCATCATCAGAGGCACCAACTTGGGAACACAGTTCAATGGAGAGAAGAAAGTAAAGTGCCTCCCAGACTCTTCAGCCAGCAGGAATACAAACCAAGTTGTTGAAGTACTTAGAGCAGAAAGCGAACACAGATGTGGAAGGTCCAGCTCTGGACGTCACCCTCTGCAAAAGCAGAACAACATCAGAAACAGCCACACTTTTAAACCACACATCAAAAACAAGCAGGAAGATGTGGGCAGAACAAAAGCAATGCAAAATACACGCAAGACAGTTAAATCTTGGAAAGCAATGAGCACTAATGCTCGAAGCTTAGCCAACAAAGTTCCGGACCTGGAAGCCCTAATGGTGGAAATGGATTTGGACATTGTTGCCATTACAGAAACATGGTTTAATGAATCACATGATTGGGATATAGCCATAGCTGGCTATAATCTATTCAGAAGAGACAGAGAAAATGGAAGAGGAGGAGGAGTAGCCTTGTATGTCAAGGGCAATATTAAAGCTACTGAAATGCAGGGGGCATGGGGAAAACAAGAAGCGCTCTGGATTGTGTTGGAAAGAGGAGATGGCACTGTCATCCATACTGCTGTTAGTATACAGACCTTCAACACAAACTGAAGAGATAGATAATTAATTGATTATAGATATTGCCAAGATAGCCACAAAGGGAGAAGCGATCATATTGGGTGACTTTAATCTACCTGATGTGGATTGGATTACTCCTTCTGCAAATCTGGAAAGAAGCAAAAAAATTGTGGATGCTCTCTAAGACGCATTACTTAGACAAGTGGTGATAGAACCAACCAGGGAAAGCTCAACACTGGATTTAGTGCTCACCAACGGTGATAGCATGTCAAATGTCTGCGTGGGTGCCCCTGTGAGCAGCAGCGATCATCACACGGTGTGGTTTGAAATAAAAGCCATGGTACAGGCCAATCATAGCAAGCTCCAGGTCCTAAACTTCAAAAACACAGACTTCAATAAAATGGCCAAGTACCTAAAGGAGGATCTGACAGGGTGGAAGGAGATAAGGGAAGTTGAATTGAAATGGGCTAAACTAAAGGTGGCAATAAAAGGGGCAACAGATAAATATGTAAGAAAAGTAAACAAAAACAAGAGGAGAAGAAAACCTATTTGATTTTCCAAAGAAGTGGCTGCTCAGATAAAGGCAAAAAACACAGCTTTCGCAAAATTCAAAAGCTTGCAAACAGAGGAATACAGAAATGAATACAGGATCAAACTCAAAGAGACAAAGAGAGAAATAAGGATAGCAAAATAAAAGGCAGAGGAAAAGATGGCTAAAGATGTTAAGTGTGGCGACAAAACTTTCTTCAGGTATATTCGGGAAAGGAAGAATATCAGAGGTGGAATTGCAGGACTTGGAAGTGCTGGGAATGCACTCGTGGAAAGTGACACTGAAAAAGAGAAATTGCTAAACGAATACTAAGGAAAAGGTCCTGGAGAAGTACCACCTGGGGCTCCCAAATATAAAACTGGGAATGAAGTAGATGCCACACCATTCACAGAAGATGAAGTGTTAGAACAACTTGCAAAACTGAAAGTGGACAAGGCCATGGGACCAGATGAGATACATCCCAGGATACTGAAAGAGCTCAAAGAGGTTCTTGCAGGGCCATTAAAGGATGTTTTCAACAGATCCTTGGAAACAGGAGAGGTTTCTCAGGACAGGAGAATGTCTGATGTCGTACCTCTACACAAAAGTGGTGACAGGGAAGAAGTGTCAAACTACAGACCTGTGAGCCTTACCTCAGTGGCGGGAAAAGTAATGGAGGTGCTCCTGAAAGAGTGAATTGTGAACTTTCTCAAAGCCAATAGGTTGCAAAATCCGAGGCAACATGATTTTACCGAAGGACGGTCTTGCCAAACAAATCTGATTGAGTTCTTTGACTGGGTGACCAGGGAACTAGATCAGGGGCATGCGATGGATGTCATCTACCTGGATTTCAGCAAAGCCTTTGATACTGTTCCTCATAGGAGGCTTATCAATAAACTCAGTAGTTTGGGGATAGATCCCAAGATGGTAAATTGGATCAGAAATTGGTTGACAGACGACAGAAGGTGATGGTACAAGGAGCTCACTCGGATGAAAGGAAGGTAATTAGCGGGGTGCCCCAGGGGTCAGTCCTGGGCCCGGCACTGTTCAGTGTATTTGTGAGTGATATTGCTGAAGGACTGAATGGAAAAGTTTGTCTATTTGCAGATGACACAGAAATTTGCAACAGAGTGGACTCCCCCAAGGGAGTGGTTAACATGAGGAATGATCTACAAAAGCTGGAAGAAGGGTCTAATGCTTGGAAATTAAGATTTAATGCGAAGAAGTGCAGAGTCATGAACTTGGGAAGCAGAAATCCAAGGTAAATGTACGCGATAGGGGGTGAGAGATTGGTGTGTACGGATCAGGAGAAAGACCTTGGAGTGATTATTTCTGAATATCTCAAGATGGCAAAACAGTGCGACAAGGCGGTGGCAAAAGCCAGGAGGATGTTGGGCTGCATACAAAGAGGAATTACCAACAGAAAGGAAGGAGGTACTTATGCCACTGTACAAGTCACAGGTGAGGCCTCACTTGGAATACTGTGTTCAGTTTTGGAGACCATATCTTGCAAAGGATGTAAAAAGACTGGAAACTGTTCAGAGGAAGGTGACCAAAATGATTTGGAGCCTGCGTCAGAAGCTTTATGAGAAGAGACTTGAAGACCTAAACATGTACACTTTGGAGGAGAGGAGGGACAGGGGAGATATGATTCAGACCTTTAAATACTTAAAGGGAAATAATGAACAAACAAACCTTTTCCAAAGACGGAGAAGCTGCAAAACTAGAGGTCATAACATGAGGCTACAAGGTGGTAAATTGAAAGGCAATGATAGGAAATACTTTTTCACTGAAAAGGTGGTGGATGCTTGGAATGCGCTCCCGATGGAAGTGGTGGGGGCAAATACAGTGAAGGAGTTCAAAAGGGCATGGGATAGACAGAGTGGATCCCTTTACAGCAACAAGAAAATATCAAAATAATCTGAACCATCTAATTCCATAACAAATAGGGGTATACTACAAGGAGTGGTGGGATCACCCCTAAACAAAGACATGGGGAAGGGGGGCCTGCACAGAGCAGCAGGTGTACCTACTCTTGACATCGTACTGGGCAGACTAGATGGACCATACTGGTCTTTATCTGCCGTCATTTACTATGTTACTATTTTATTTGGCTATATGTGCAGGCATGGCAACATGATGTCAGTGTTGACATTCTTGATACTGTCCACATAACTTTAATGCTTGGACTTGTGCTCCAAAATCTGGAGTGACTCTGGAAGGGGGGCAAGAGGCGGGGGTGAAGCTGCTTCTCCTCCTTCATCTAGCTGGACCACTTTTGTGGGAGGGAAAGACACTTTGCACACATTCACTTTGTTGTTTTTTTGACTTGGGCATTTTTCACAAGTTCATGAGGCCTTTTAAAGGATGTTGGAATAGTAATGGAAAAGAGGCACACCAGCGGACTGTTATTAAAAGATTAAATTATCTAAATGGGAAGCGGGGTTATTTTGAGAAAGCTGCAGAATTGGTTTCCTTCCTTTCTCCTGCTTTGACTGAGAAGACGGAAGGCCTAGTTTGCTGATCTATTATCTTTAATAAAAATTTGATATACAGCTTCTCATTGAAATATATTATGCAATTTACAACATAAGTGAAATAAAATCCCACAATTTAGTATGCTGCAGAACACCCAGATCCCTAAACTAATCCAAACCACCCCTCTCAATACTAACCCTAAACCAACACCTTCACCTAATCCACCCAGCAACTAATCCCCAAGTCTCCCCCAGCCCTCACCACTTGACACATTTCCTCACCCTATGTACACAGCATACTTCAACTCACTTTCCCACTGCTTGCACAAAAGGCCAAGCTTTGAGCTGCTTATGAACCTAGGGTAACTAAGCTCTCCTGCAATTCCCTTAGGAGCAGATTCCACCATTCAGACCCTCTATAGCTTGCGGCGACCCTGCCCGGCTCAAGGGGTTAAGGACATGAGCAGCCGCTGTACTTCGTGAGGGAAGGAGGAAACCTTTTCCCCCAGGAATGCTGGGAGTTGTAGTTCCAGCTCTTCTCACTCCGAATTAAAGAAACTTGTAGTTGTGGTTTCTTTATAATAAGTATTTTATTAAAGTAAAAGGTAAATGTTCCATCACATGCAAACAAGGGTGCTTCCAAAGGCAAACAGAAACTTCAGGTTAAATGCAACTCAAAATACAAATGCTGCTTTTTCACTTTCCAGCAAATTGCTCTCTTTTGCCTCCAGAGGTCAGTTGGCTTCACTGCACCTCTTACAGCCACAGTTACTTTCACTATGCTGAGAATCAGGTGGAGGTAAT
This sequence comes from Ichthyophis bannanicus, assembly GCA_033557465.1. Classification (NCBI taxonomy): domain Eukaryota; kingdom Metazoa; phylum Chordata; class Amphibia; order Gymnophiona; family Ichthyophiidae; genus Ichthyophis; species Ichthyophis bannanicus. The sequence goes on along the minus strand of CM066035.1, from coordinate 405,419,783 downwards.
TAGAACTTCCATTTTCACGGCAATACAACAGCTTTACAGAACTCAGCTCACACACGATAAAGGCAGTTCCCTTCAGCTTGGCTTTCCTATACAACAGAATGTACAGTCCATTCGTTCACACTCAGGTATGCTTGTATTTCCCTGGGTTACTCCTTCAAGCTGTGCTGAATTATTTGCCTCTTGTGATACTAGCTGTTTTCTAGCCTGTAAGTCTAAAAACTGTTGGAAGCTCTGAAGTAGCAATTCAGCCTGTTCCTTATGAGAGAGGGCACTACTATCTGCTATAGCTTTTCCCTTCTGCTCAAGGCTGTTTGTCTTCTCTTCCTTTAAGATAAAGGTATTAGGATAATTGCTAGTTTCTTTAGCAATTGACTCATAGGAGGAAGAATTATCTCTATATTCAGCTTGGCAGCCGGGTGGCCAATTACTCACTGTTTGTGCAGCACTTCTGCCTGCAGATGGCTCCCAGGCTCTCCAGCTGATCTGTTTGTTGCTCTCCGGCACAAACGACGTTTCAGGGAATGATTGCTCTTTCACCTGTGCTTGTCCTGAAGTCTTTCTCCCCCAAGGCGATGCCTTCCAAGGGCTATCCACTTCAAGGTTAAATCCTCTCTGCGTGGGACTTCTGCTTATTTCCCTGGAATAGGATTGTGCAGGTTTTCTTCTTATGCCAGGTTCCAAAGTATCATTAATCACTCCACTGGCTTTCCAACCATCTCCTTGTTTCTTCTTCCAATATTCCTTCCTTCCTTTACCTCCTGTATTCCTTGTACTTCTTGTACTCCTTGTACCACCTCCACTCGTGCTTCCTCCACTCGGGTCTCTTATCCGTCCTCCACTCGGGTCTCTTATCCGTCCTCTACTCGGATCTCTTATCCGTCCTCCACTCGGATCTCTTATCCGTCTTCTACTCGGATCTCTTATCCGTCCTCCACTCGGATCTCTTATCCGTCCTCTACTCGGGTCTCTTATCCGTCCTCCCTCTTCAGAGCCATGCTCTGGTTTAAATGTACATTCTCTTTTGGACACGCCCCTTCCTAGGGCTGGGTGTGCCCAATCAGAACTGCAGGGCTCCTCCCCTGGGCTGGTCTCCCTACTCAGCTCTGAGGAATAGAGTCTCTCTTTTTTCCTTGCCCTGTCATTTTGGTATAAATCCTGCTGACCCTCAGGATTTTCTACTATCTCCATAGGCTCAGGAGGGCGCTGTTCACCACAAGCTACAGTAACACAGACTTCCTTGTGAAGGTATGAAAAACTTCCGACAATGCTGGAAGTCTAAAGGTCCTCCTGAGAGGAGCAAAACGAATGACCTGGGGTATACAGCCTAAGTTTATTAGCCAGGTATCATAGCTGTGTCCTATTTAGAGCCCAATAAACAAAGTAAAACACTTTAAACTGTACCCTTGCACTAACCTGCAACTTAAGCCCTTAAGCAGCAGAGATACATGATCCGATCCCAACAGGCAGCACTTGTTAGAAACTTCACAGTGGTGTTCTGGACTAATGGCAGTATATTGATTTTGTCCCGAGGAGAACCCATATAATCCAACTGCAAAATTACTAACACCAGAACCAAGTTCTCTTTCAGTATTGTAAATACGACTTCAAACCCAGATTAAATGCAGCTTTCCAAAGCAAACTTTCTTAGTATGTGTGGTCAGTTGTAAATCACAGAGACATCTTGTTTCTCCAAACAGGTTAGTTTTGCACAAACCATGATAATAATGAACCTCACTCCTAAGCAAGGTATGTGGAGGTGGTTATCCCCATTCGCTGACAGGATGTGCCCATAGTAACCCCAACTTTGCCTGTATAAGAGACGAGTGAATAAAGCCATCAGATTGCTGAAGGAAAGCAGAGCTGCAGTTCAGAGATCTAGTAAGGGAGGTTTCCAGTACCAGGCAATAAGGGTTTGGTCCTTCTTTGTAAAAGACGGAACCTTTCATCCCATTTCTGCTCTTTCATGCTGCCATTTTCAGGAGCTCTAGATCAGTATTTCATAACCGCTATCCAAGAAACTCCTCAATGTTGTTCCTTTTATTTTCCCCAATTTATTTTAAATTTCAAGAATAGCAATAAACACATTCAAGAAAATATTCCACAGCGCGCACCCTCCTCGGCAATCCTGGCGCGAGGGAGGCCCTCCGTTCCCATTGGCTGGTGGGGCTCTGCGACATCTTTTGGGATTGGAGAAAGCAGTTAGCAACAAGGTCCACCCCTCCCCAGCTCTACCCTATTTTGCCATCTCCTGGACTGGTGCCATATCTATTGGTCATAGGAGCTTCATGACTAGCGAGCCAGAGGTGATAGGATGACACGAGCCAACCTTAGCTGCCAAGCTCGCCTGCAAAGACGAGGAATTGTAGGGAAATACCAAAGATTATAGAATGTGCAGTGCTGAGAAAAATGTGAGTGATTCCAGAGTGCCCAGTTCTGAGAGGGAGATTTTAGGTCAGTCCTGGACTTCAGGCAAGCCTATCCTGGTACATAATTGGCCTTGCAGCACTGATTTCAAAGAGGAGAATCAGCAACAAATCTCACATTGTTTTTAGGAAGTTCAAAACCAGGATTGGCCAAAACATCTCCTTCCTAGAACTTGGCAGCTTTGTATTTGGATCTCCAGAATGGTCTGTATTTTAACACAATTTCTACTTAAAACATTATTCGATCATAATTTAAACACTGATAAGAAAACGAAAATCCCAGACAAAAGTATGCACTTTGATCATTCAACAAAATGATTCCCAAATAAGTAATCTTGTGTGTAAGCAGATTCTTATTTATTTGTATTTAGCTATTTATTTGTGTTTAGCTCAGGCCTTCCTTGTAGCAATTCAAGGCAGCTTACTTTCAAGTACAATTAGTATCTCTTGTCCCCAGAGGGTTTACAATCTAACAGCTGGATGCAGTAAACTGTGTTATGATCTAACACAGCGTTTTACTAGAAAGCTTCCTGCACTAGTCTTGCTCCCTGATGCAGAATTCAAGCTAGCACATGAAAATTGCAAGCAAAAGCACTATGCCAAAGCATAGTGCAGTGGCAAAAGAAAGAAGATTTAATGGCTCCTGATGTAAAAAAAAAAAACGGTGCACAAACAGCATAGTTTTATACTCTTATTTTAACGCTAGATATCTGTGCTAGCTTTGGGCAGGTATAAAGATGCAGCAGGAGCAAAAAGATTATCTGAGGTAATGTTTGGCATTTCATCTCAGATGACCAAGGCAGACCAGACCCTCCCCAATTTTGGTCCCTCGCCCCATACCTGCCAAGAAAGTTTCCTGGTGGCACATGACAACGGAAACTTGCAGCATATGCTGATGATGTTTTACTTTTTCTAAGAAAACCTATTGCCTCTGTTCGCTGCTTATTAGATCTAGTGGGTAGATTTGCCAGTTTTTCAGGCTTCAAGATCAATTGGGCAAAAAGTGAATTACTCCCAATGACGGATCTCTCCATGCGGGAAGACTTTACGATTTTTCCCTTTCAGTGGATTAAATATTTTAGGGGGATTTTTTCTGCCCAAAACCAGCAGATATGATCAAATATAATTATGACCTTATACTTAAAGATCTGAAAAGTATTTTGCAGTGTTGGTCCCCATTGCATATGTCTTGGTGGGGGAGGTTGAATACTATAAAAATGATGGCTTTACCAAGCATAGTATATAAATTAGGGATATTTCTGGGATATTGTCAATCTTAATTTTACACCAGGTGGACAAAATCATAGTCAATTTTTTATGGAGGAATAAAAGGCCACGAATAGCCAAAAAGAAAAGGGGGGTTTTAAGTTTCCCGATTTTAAAACTTATCATACTGCTATTCTTGTGCGTTATGGTAAAGAATGACTTGACGAAAACTCTGATTCGCCATGACTTGACAAAAACTCTGATTCGCCATGGCTTGAAATGGAAAAAATGCAGCTGACAGTATTGTCTACTTTGAAAGCACCTTGTTCACAATTAGATGTCCCCCTGTTAATAAGTATTGCTAGTGCCATGAGGAAGCTTGATGTTTGCTGTACATCCCCATACTCTGCCTCTGCAAAATCTTCATTATGGTTCAACCCATTAATAAAGATAAATAGTAGGAAACCTTTTTGGAAGGGATGGATAGGTCAAGTGCTGAGAGACGGAGCAGTCGCAAGCTCAGAGTACCTGATATCAACTTTTGGGCTATCACCGTCATAGGCTTGAAAATTTGTTTCGTTGATCCTGACATAGGATACACCCTGGTCCCAAGGGGTTTGTCCACCTTCAGACTTGCCTTCCTTATGTGAAGAGGTTAGAGTCAGAGGACGAATTACATCAGAGTGTTTTAGTTTGTTAAATGAACACAAAGGCCATGCCCTTTAGGGGTTATGTAGAATTTGGGAGTTTGAAACAGGGATTGTCAGGGATGATAAAGTGGGAATCCTTGTGAAAACGTCAGACGCCCACTCTATCCAGTAGTCTCTCACGATCACTTTTTTTTTCTTGCCCACTGGGCCTTTTGGACCCCACTACGAATGCATAGAGCAGGTCTTCTTCAAACAAGCAAATGTTGGCATTGCTTCATTGAGTTGGGACCCTGACACACATGATGTATAATTGCCCCTCAGTCAAGGCTTTCTGGGATGAGGTTTGGAAGTACATACGTGAAATCTTCAAATTGAAGATGCATACTTCCCTGGGAATAGTTGTGCTTCGCTCAATTGGTTTAAATAGTGTCCTTTCAAAGTATGACAACCTCCCACTTGATATAATGCTTTCAATAGCTATACAACATATATATATTTTTTTGTAATTTTTTTTAAATACTTTATTTATATACCACCAACACATGAGGAATACAGTACATACGTATGTCCAAGGGGGGGCGGGGTGTACTCTGATCCCCCCCCGGCACTACAACGCAAACACAGAGAAGGTGGATTCTAACATTTTTCCCCCATCAGATTACCCCCCCTCCCCCCCCAGCTTCCCCCTATCCCCCCATCCCCCCCCCCCCGGCTACATTAACCGACGCTGCTCACCTCCCCTCCTACCCACTCCGTGCCCCCACCCATAATGTCTCCTCAACTGCCCCCCTGTAAAATCTCATTCCGACTCCGGGCCCCCAGTTGTTGAATATAAGGCTCCCAGACTGCCATAAAGGCCGTCCAACGTTTGACACTGCCCCGTGCCCACCAATGCTCCATCCGCATCATCTGATGGAGGCTATTCCTCCACTCCCCGAAGGTGGGAGGTTGGGGGTCTCTCCAAAGACGAAGAATCGGCGCCTTCCCCACCAGACAGGCTTTACGAATCAGTAAACGTTCCCCTTTCTTCGCTGGGCAAGGAGGAGGTATGCAGTCCAACACCACAAGAGGGCCCGACCACCGCAATCTCCGCCGAAGCAACCCCCCGAGAAAGGAGCAAATCTTAGCCCAGTAGGGCTCCAAACACTTGCAGCCCTACCACATATGCAGCAGGGTCGCCATGGGCTCCAAACAGCGAGGGCAATGACCATCAGTCGTCAGTCGACTACGTAGCGCCCGCCTCGGAGAAAAATAAGCCCTAGTGAGGCACTTGAATTGTATCTCTCTCCAACGCATCCCCTGCGCCAGGCTGACTATACGGCGCAAGGCGACGCGCACCGTCCCCTGAGGCACCTCACTGCCCAACTCACCCGCCCAATCCTCCACCCCCTGATAATCTGGGGGGGGGAACAAGCTTTGCCACTCGAGATTTAAAGGCGGAAATCGACCCCGGGGCATCGCCCCCCAGCCCAAAGAATTCCAGTATCTGCTCGGACCGCTCGATCTGTAAGGCATCTCGTGATAAGGAAGATACATAATGGGCCACCTGAATATACGCATAGCAGTGTTGGGAGGACAAATCATATTCCCGACTCAGCGTCAGGAAAGTTTTGCATTTTCCGGATGGCTTTACTAGGTGCCCAAGGAGCTTCAAACCTCGCCCGTACCAGTCTTGGAAAAGCGCCGATTCAAAACCCGGGGTGAACGAGACGTTCCCCCGCAGCGGCAGCCAACTAGAGACCTGCCATGGGGTGCCCCAGCACGCATTAAGATATTGCCAGGTCCGCTTAGCCGAGCTAATCAGCACGCTCTGCACTAGATAACGGGGGAGGGCACGATTTGCTCCATGAAGAACACCCAACAGGGTTAGCGGGGCCACAAAACATTCCTCAAGAGCCCGGGGCGTGAAGAAGGCTGTCTCACCTAGCCAATCCCCAACATGCCGAGCCTGGCAAGCTAGGGCATAAGCCTTCAAATCCGGAAATCCCATCCCCCCCTCACGCCACTTCCCCAATAACCGAGACCACGGAATGCGTGCCCTACCTCCCCTCCAAAGAAAGGAGTGAAAGCAAGCCTCAAGACGTCGCAGATCTCTACAAAGCAACCACACTGGCAAAGTCTGGAACCAGTAGAGGAGTCGAGGCAATACCACCATCTGCACCGCCGCCACCCTCCCAGAGAGTGACAATGGAAGGGACCCCCATGCCCTCAGCTGCGTCTGCAACCTCCGCAAAGTACGGTCAAAGTTACGGCTGTATAGCCTAGCAGGGTGGCAGGGCAACACAATACCTAGGTATATTAACTCATCAGACGCCCATTTCAACGGGAACTCTCCATCCCACGTAGCTCGCAAATTACCCAGGATGTCGAGGGCCTCAGATTTCTCCTTATTAATTCGCAGCCCCGCAATCCTCCCGAATCTCTCAAGTTCTGTCATCAGACTCCACAGGGACCGCTCCGGGGAGAGTAAATGTACTAGTAGGTCATCGGCGAAGGCGGAAAGTTTGAAGCCCTGTGTCCCGATTTGTATCCCCGGTATCTCTCTTGAGACCTCAATAGTCCGTATCAAGAGGTCGAGAGAGAGAACAAACAAAAGAGGGGAGAGAGGACAGCCCTGTCGCGTCCCACGGCCTAAATCAAAGGCTTCCGAAAGTACTCCGTTACATACGACCCCAGCCGTCGGCTGAGCATAAAGACTCATTACCATCCGACAAAAGATAGTGCCCAGGCCATATTTAGGTAAGAGGCACCACAAATATTCCCAATTCACCTGGTCAAAGGCCTTCTCAGCATCAAAACTGACCAACAGAGAAGGCAACTGGCGGTAGTGTACCCACTCCAGGGAAGCCAAAATTTTCCTCAAATTCCGCACAGCATAGCGTCCTTTAACGAAGCCTACCTGCGAGTCATGTACCAGATGTTCCAACACATCCGCCAGCCGGATAGCCAAGATCTTTGCAAACAGTTTCATATCAAAATTAAGCAAAGAAATGGGACGATAGGAGGCGGCCGACAGTGGATCTTTGCCTGGCTTGGGGATCAGCACAATATGAGCGTGGTTACTCCCCCAAAGAAAAGCCCCCCGCTCAGTACGACTTCCAAAAACCGCTAGTAACACCGGGCCCACTGCCTCCCCGAGGATCTTATAAAACTCCGCGCCAAGACCATCCGGGCCGGGCGATTTATAACAACAGGCCGCCGAGATGACAGACTGTAGCTCCTGTGATGTCAGGGGCTGTTCCAGCGTCGCCCGTTGGTCTGCCGTGAGTTGGGGTAGATCTAAGCCCTCCAAGTAGTCACAGAGTTCCACCCCCGGCACATGTTCTGCCTTATACACAGATTGAAAAAATGTCCGAAAGATTCGAGTAATCCCCCCACTCTCTCTGTGCAGTCTACCCGTATCGTCTCGAAGAGCCGCTACCAAGGGGGAACCCCACTGCCCTCTCAAACACCGGGCCAGTAGCTTCCCCGCCTTATCCCCGTGGCAATACATTTGGTAGCGGTAGTAAAGGAAAGATTTCTTTGCCCGTTGATGGAGCAATTCGTTCAAATCTACTTGAGCTTCCCATAAACATTTTTTATTCACAGCCAGTGGGGCGCGAGCACATAGCCGACGTAAGCCCAGAACCCGCCGCTCCAAACGAATGATACGTTCCACAATCATCCGGCGTTTCTGGGCCGCGAAGCCAATGATATCGCCCCGTAGCACCACCTTCGCCGTCTCCCAAACCAACTCCGGGTCCCCCACGTGGCATTGGTGATCACTCAAGAATTCTTGCCAGCGTTGGCGAATAAAATGGTGGAAATAGGCATCATGGTAGAGGTCTAAAGGAAAGCGCCAGAGCCAAGACCGAGGGGACTGTTCCCCCCCCCAGTGTAGCTCCAACCATACCAACGCGTGATCCGAAATTTCCAGGGGGCCAATCCGAGTCTCTCCCATCCGAGCAAATAGCCCCCCCCCCCCGATAACAAAATATAGTCAATACAGGCGCTAGTGCCATGTGCCCGGGACTGATGGGTATAGTCCCTCTCCAGAGGGTGAAGCAACCTCCAGGGGTCTACCAAATCGAAACGCTTCCGAAACCGCTGTAACATTCGGGTCATGGGAACTCTATCCCGCCCGTCCCCCTCTCTCGAGGTATTCAAATCGACATCAAGGACACCGTTGAAGTCCCCCCCTAAGAGCAAGGGGCAGTCCGGAAGTTGCTCCACTCGAGACGCCAGGCCACTAAAGAAGTGAGGATCAAACGTGTTCGGCCCATAAAGATTCCCGATAGTCACCGGTTTCCCTTCGAGATGACCATAAAGGAGAAGGTACCTGCCCATATCATCAGCTACAACAGAGTCCAACGTAAAGCGGACCCTCCTATGGAACAAGACAGCAACACCTCCTTTCCTCCCGTTAGCAGGGGAGCCCCAAACTTGTCCCACCCATGACCGACATAATTTATTATGCTCTTCAGCCGTCTGGTGAGTTTCTTGCAAGAGGGCGATGTCGCATTGTTGGCGGGCTAGGGCCTGTAATACCTTATATCTCTTGATCGGATTCCCCAGCCCGCACACATTCCAAGTGACAATCTTCAGGGGCACGGGGCAGTGTCAAGGTTCCACCAATGATCAAACTCTACTTGTTTGAGAGAGATCCTCCCAGCCTGAAACCTCTCTCGCTCAAGAAATAGGAGGGTACAGTGCCATAAGACAAACGTTAACAGATTATTCTCCCCCCCTCCCCCCCTCCCTCCCCCCTTACCCCCCCCATCTCCCACTAGTCCACCCACCCGGTCGGACAAACTTCCACTGGCATGCGGGTTACCCCTCCCCAAGCTCCACCTGACCCCACCACTATTGCCAAAGGGTCCCCTCTATCCTCTCCACCCCCTAAGGAGCCTAGTAACAACCCTACCCCTGTAGAAGATCACTCACAGAAGGGCCGATCCCTAACTGTTGCCCCTTCCTAGCAGATCTCTAGTCGAATGGATAAGGCAGCCGCCTCCACTCTACTCCTCTTTACACCCCCCACCCTACCAATTCCCTATCTCCAAATCAGATCTCCCCAGGGCTGCCGGATCGTATGGCGCCCGTTCTACCCCCTCTTCCCCCTTCCGCAAGGTTCTGTCGGGTCTCCATACCCTAGTGCCTATATGGCTAAAAGCTGCCCCCAGGGGACCCCCCTGTGGTGGAACCCATAGGGCACAGCCCAGCAGCGTAAATAAATGTTTACCTCACTCCTCCCCTACGAATCCACGGATCGGTCTGCCACCCTCCCCCTCCCTATGAGCAATAAACCCACACAACAGCTACACAACCATTTGGCTCTAATAACAAAAACTAGGACACACACACAACAGCAAGGACAAAGCAATGTAGAGCCAGTCGTCTCACCCAAACTTACCGCATTCGCACTATAGAAATAACCTCGTGCCCAGTCACCCTGCCCCCTGACTCTCTCCCCCTTCTCAAGTCCCCAATTTACCTGGAAGGAATCCCGATGGCCTGGTGGGAGCCCCTGCAAGACCAACCCTATTAGGAGCATCTTCCCAATCTTCAAGAAGGACAGACTGAGCTCCTAAAATGAGGCCCTCAAACTCCACGCCGCAGCCGAAGCCGGGCCCTCCGCCATAATCAGCACGGCCATTAAGTGGATCGCTCCCCAGGAACGGGACCCGCCCATCAGAAGCCCCAGCCAATCCTGACAAGGAACCATGCAGTCAATCACATAACCTAGGCCCCCCTCTCTCCCCGCTATCCACAGCTGAGCCAATGATCAGCTAGCCCCAACCCCCGAGTGCTGGATCCTACAGCACTACCGAGAACGTAAGGGGCTGTGGCCCAAAATAAAAGATAATAAAAAAGAAGGGAAAAAGGAAGAAAAAAAACCCCAGCTATAGCTATCCATGAGCACCAACCCCAAACAGAAACAACAACCATTCACAGGGCTAAGCCGTCAGTCTCACATATCAGCCATTCCAAAAAAAAAAATGAAAAGGTAACCATGCAGACCATTCGAATAGATTCAAAGTAACCATGCAGACCATTCAAATAGATTCAAAGTAACCATGCAGGCAATTCAAGGAGTTGCAAAGGCAATCAGGTCCACAGCAGCAATTGTAGCCGCTTCCATGGCAGTCAGCAGGTAAACCTGAGCCTGCCAGTCTTGCCACAAAAGTCCCGCTGCACGTATCAGAGCGTCCCTCAGGTAGATTCCTTGCTTGGGGTATTCAGAGAGTCCAAGAAAGTAGCGGCTTCGGCTGTTGTCGCCAGAAACTTTGGACGGCCCTGATATTCTACCCGCAGGCGGGCAGGGTACAGCAGTGAAAAATCGTATCCCCTTAGCAAACCGCTGAGCGCAGGTAGAGGAGAAGGCACGACGCTGTTGGCTTACTAATGCGGAATAGTCCTGAAACACGAGAATGTGCTCAGCAGTCGGTTGTTGTGGTATCTTGCGGCTGCGGGCGACTCGCAAAACTTCCTCCTTCTGCCGTTAATCCTGAAACCGGGCGATGACCGCTCGGGGTCTCTGTGCCTGCTCCCGCCGAGGTCCCAGCCGATGTACACGCTCGAGGTTCACTTGATTCTCCCCGGTGCCTCCAAGCAGCTTATCGAGCCAAGACTGCACGTATCCAAAGAGAGCTCCATCCCCCACTGATTCAGAAATCCCCACAAACCATAGGTTTTTGCGGCGCCCTCTGTTTTCTAAATCATCTAGCTTTTCGCTGTGCTGTTTAACGAGGGATTCAAGGGCCGCCACTTTGGTTGTGAGGGATTGTTGGGTATCCTCGATGTCTGATATACGAGCCTCCGCCTGTTCCATCCGTCCAGCAAACTCTGTAAAGTTTTGGTTAAGATTTTGCAAGCTCTCTGCCAGGTCGTGAAATCGAGCCTCCAGCGCGCGCACCACCGCTGCGCTCACCTCGACCACCAGCTCAGAGTTGTCGCCGGACTTCGGGCTAGTAGGTGCCCCTTCGGCCATTTTGGCCTCTGTTGCACGTGGCTTCTCTCTCCGGAGAGCTTTCGTTGCCATCAGGGTTTGCACTCCTTAAGAGCCTCTCCACGTTCCAAAAACTGCCCGGCTCAGAGCTCCCACCGAGACGTTAAACGTAGGCAGCAGTAGAAACGGCAATCTTCAGTGTAGGTCCAGATTTGTTGCAGGTTTGTGGGGTAATTACCCGGAGCTGATCAAGACACATGATATGCAACATTATGCAAGACACATAATATGCAACATTATGAAAGAGAACAACATCCAATACACAATATACGCAGACGATATAATGGTATACTCCCCGATATCAATCGAAAACCCGGACTTCTCTAAGATAGCAGACTGCCTTACCCAAATGGCGAAGTGGTGCCAAAACAACAATCTAGCTATAAACTACAACAAGACTGAAGCTTTAATCATCACTCGAAACCAAAGCTTCACACACCCACCAAACATAAAGATACAAAGCACCACGATACCGATAAGATCGGAGGTGAGATACCTTGGGGTTACTCTGGACAGTAAACTCAACCTCAAACCACACATAGACAAAACAATCCAAAAAGCATATTACAGGATGCGAATCATCAGGAGACTGAAACCACTCCTCGCTCCAGAACACTTCCGTACAGTCTGTCAAGCACTGATAACCCCAATACTGGACTTCTGCAATCTGATATACCTCGGACTACCAAAACAAGCTCTCAAACCACTACAGCTGGCACAAAACACTGCAGCTCGAATCATATCCGGAGCCGCAAGGCAGGAGCACATCACACCCACACTAAAGGACTTACACTGGCTCCCAATCATTGCTCGCATCAGATACAAGACTATCATAAAACCTATTTAAGATAAAAGAACACACATCAGCCAACAGCCTCCACCTGCTCATACAACCGGAGACCAGCGCACGTCCCAGAAGAAGAAGTCAAACTCGCAACCGAGTCAGCACCCCAAATGAGTACAAGCACACACGCAAGGACACAACAGACAGAGCTCTCTCCATGGCTGCTCCAACAATATGGAACAATCTACCGGACGATCTAAGGGCAACTCCAGACCTCAAAGACTTCAGAAAACAACTGAAAACCATCCTGTTCATAGAGCACTATGGTCACATCACATAACCTAAGAGAATGGATAACAGCACTCCAATCCTCCCAAACAACTGAATATATATAAAATATGATTCTAGCACCACTGTAAATAGCCCACCCTGTATATAGCTCAAACAAATCAAGCACCCAACACATCCCTCACACAACTAAGTTTTATCCTCACTGCATGTACAACACACACACTTTACCTGATTGCTTGCTGTGATACCACCTTGATTATTAAGATAAGGCGGTTTAGAAATACTGTTAAATAAATAAATAAAGACACGTCTGGTCAGCTCATTGCCAAACCGGAAGTCTTTTTTTGTAATTTTAACTTTATTAGCTCACCATGTTCACAATACCGTACAAGTCACAATATCTGCAATACAATTTATTATTATTATTATTATTTTATTATTTAGTATACATTTGTATACCGCTACTTCCAGCGATCAGCAGCGGTTTTTTGATTACAGATTGGAAATTGTCAAATCATGACAGGAAATTTTTGAGGTATAAACACATTGATTAGACAGGAAAGCACAGCACACAGAGAACTATTTTACAGGGAACATGGGCTATGGAGGGTTAAGTGGCTTGCCCAAGACCACAAGGAGCACCTGTGGGACTAGAAACCCCAGTCCTTCCGGCCCAAGGTTGCTGTCCTCTAGTGGGATTTGAACCCCCGACCTTCCGGCCTGAAGTACCTTGACCCAACCACTAGGCTACTCCTCCACTAGGCTACTCCTCCATACAGATCCATCCACTTAAAGCAGAATAACAATAACCACAGTCAAAATAGCCCCTCCACTCCCCCGTTTAGTCCCATACTCATTAATATTGTACATAACCGTAGATTAATATATATATATATATATATATGTTAACCCCAATTCCATACAAAACAAAAACCAGAACATATATACCACTTATATACTTATTCATATTCGGTGATACTTTTTTAAAGGTGTTTGCCCCCTCCTATATCACACCCCAAACCCCATCCCCCTCTGTCTATGTACCTTCCAGCCACTTCAGCAGCCTTCCTGCCCTCCATGTCTCATACCAGTGCCATGTTTTGTGATATTTCAACTTCTGACCCTTCCTGTATGCCCCTATCAGACACATATTCCTTACTTGTTCCACATATATAATTACCTCCCAAATATGCGGCACCTCCCTCGCTTTCCATCTTCTCAACACACATACCCTAGTCCCCACCACCCAGTACCTCAAAAAAGCAATCAATTTTCATTCCCCCCTTCCTCCATTTCCAGGAGACATACCATTTCGGCAGTCACTAAAATCCTCACCTGTGTGATCTCCTGGTACACTTCAGCCACCTTCATCCATAATTCCTGCACCTTGGGGCATCCCCAAACCATATGCAAAAGATCACCCCTACCTCCACATCCCCTCCAACATTCATCTGACTTATTCCGACATATAGCCTGTATTTTTGCCGGAGTCCATACCATTCGCAGGCGTATTTTCAAGCAATTCTCTAGAAGAGAGGCACCCCCCCCCCTCAATATTCCTCTCCTGCTCATAGATATTCCTCCACCTCCCCTCATCCCAAAACCCCCTCCTGCTTTCCATTCAGCAGCCGGTATAATCTTGACAGCACCCCCTTGAGGGCTTCACTCTTTTCCATTAACTCCTCAAAGGGTGTAGCTCTAGCCCGTAAGCCCTCTCTCACTGCTCTCTGCTGCAAATAATACCAAATTTGCACATATCCATATCTATCTCCCTCCTTCAATCCATAAATCTCCTTAAGTTCAACAAACTTCCTAATTCCCCCCCCCCCCCAGAGGTTACCATTCGCCCAATCTTATACAACCCCTTGCTATACAATCCCTAAAAACTCCTCCCTCCCTCCCAGGTATAACCCCCCCCCCCATATGCCTTATATGAGTCATTCTCGACACCTGTTTATCACCTAAGAGAAAGAACTTCCATCTTCGCCAAGTGCTCGCTGTCAACGCTCTCATAGGATTCTCTCCCCCCACCAAGCTCACCTCCCCCCTCCTCCCAAATCACTACCTCCAAACTCTCCTCCTGCCCCTTCTCCATACCCACCCACTGAGGGGTTTCACCCCTTTCCCTCCATGCAAGTAAGGCCCGCAATTGTGCTGCATCAAAATAGTGTACTATACACGGCACTCCTAGGTCCCCCTCCTCTCTGACTCTATACATGGTCTTCCTCGCTACCCTAGGAATTTTCACGTTCCATATAAAACTCATAATCATTCCCTGTATTCTCCTCAACATGCCTCTCAACACCCTGCATGGCAGTGCCATAAACAAAAATAGGAACTGTGGTAGTACATTCATCTTAATAGTAGCTATTCTGCCCAGACAGATCAGATGCAAGCCCCTCCATCTAGAAAGATCCTTCCTCACATTCTCTAGCAGCAGCATATAATTCCACTCTTGTAAATTCTCCATGTTTATGTTTATTTATTTGATATACCGCCCTACTTTAACAATCAGAGTGGTTCACAGTTTACAATAACTCAGAAAGCGGGCACAAGGCCAGAAAGTGAAAGGAAATTACAATCAATAATAGGACAGTGATAGTAAATAGGCATACAGGACAGAGAGCAGAGTAACAATTGTACTTGCGGGGGCGGGTCAAACAGAAGGGGAGGGGAGGTCAAAGGCTAAGGAAAAAAGGTGGGTTTTTAGGTTCTGTTTGAAGGTGATGTGATGGGGTTCTAACCTGAGGGAGTGGGCAGTGAGTTCCAGAGTGCAGGGCCAATGAAAAAGAACGCAGATGAGCGGGTGGACTGGAGAACGCAGATGAGCGGATGGACTGGAGGTGGGCGAGAGAGGGAGATGAAAGCAGTTCAGATGGAATGAGCGGGGGGTATGTCTGGGGGTGTGAAATGTGATAAGGTCCGCCAGGTATTGAGGGGTGCTAGTGTGGAGGGCTCTATAAACCAGAGTTAGTAGTTTGAACTGAGAGCGAAAGGAGATGGGCAACCAGTGGAGGCGAAGAAGGAGAGGTGTTACATGGTCACAATGGGAGGAGCATTCTGAATTCGTTGTAGTTTACCTAGTTGTGACTTTGGAAGGCCAATGAGAACAGAGTTAGAGAAGTCAACACGGGACATAACCAGTGAGAAGGGGTGCCAGAACAGAACCCTGGGGGACCCCACAGGTCAGCAGGAAAGGGTCAGAAGGTGGAACGGAGGAGGAAAGAACTGCACAAGACCGAGAGGAGAGGAAGGAGTGGAACCACCGGTAGACTGTGCTGCAGAGGCCGGCCTCATGCAGACGAAGGAGAAGGAGAGAGTGATCGAATAGGTCAAAAGCAGCAGATAAGTCCAAGGATACCGCCACCGAAAAATCACCGCGGTCGTGAGCTGCATGCAGAGAGTTAGTGAAAGCAAGAACAGTCTCAACGCTGTGACCCTGTCGAAACCCTGACTGACGGGGGTGAAGAAAGTTGGTGGAATCGAGATAGTGAGACAGCTGTGCAAAGACGGCTTTTTCAAGAATCTTGGAGAGAAAGGGTAGGTTAGAGACGGGGCGAATGAGAGCATGCTTCCAAGAGTGAGGAAAAGTGCTTGTGGAAAGACTGGTGTTAATCATGGTGAGGATGGAGGGGATGAGTGCAAGAGAGGGAGTGAGTAGCCAGAAGGCAGGGATAGGATCAAGGGGGCAGTATGGTTTGTTGGAAGAGGTTATCAGTTGGAGAAGGTCAGCTGTGGCGAGTAGATAGAATGAGGCCCATGTGTGTGAGAATTGGGAAATGGGAGGGGGAGATGAAGTGGGAGGAGGGGATGAGATAGGAGGGGGACAGTAGGGTAGCGAAGCCCTGAGAGATGAAATCTTGTTGCTGAAGAATGACGCAAGGAGTGGTGGGGGAGGGGTTGGCTGAACAAGGGCGACAGCAGTCGGAGCAAAGAGATGTAAGAGATTTGAGAGTGGAATAGAGGTAGCGGGTCTGGTTAGGAGCAGAGGAGATGGCATTAAAGAAGAATGTCTGTTTAGCAAGGTGGACTTTGGAGCGATAGTATAAGTGATGTGTTTTGAAAGAGGAGAGTAGCTGGAGAGGGAGCCTTCCACTATAGCCGTTCAGCTCGACTGAGGTGAGTGCGTAAGAGATAAAGACCGCTGTGGAACCAGGGTTGTGAGGGACGATGACGTATAGGGCGAGGTTGTAGAGGGGCTAGACGGTCAAGAGCTGCAGAGAGATTAGAGGACCAAAGAGAGGCCTGTGAGTTAGGATAGAGGGAGGGAAAATCAGGGGGAAGAAGTTCTGATGCAGGCAGAAAATGCTGAAGAGTGAGTGGAGAAATGCGACAAGAGTACTGTAGAGGGGGGGATGGGCAAGGAAGATGTGTTGACTGAGGCGTGTTGCTCAGATGTATTCCCAAATACCTAAAGGTCATCTTCACCCACTTAAATGCAAACCCTGCCCGCAGCCTCCCCTCCAAATCCGCAGCGAGATTAAAGCCTAGTATTTCCGTCTTGCCCATATTCTCTTTATAACCTGCCACCTCACTATACCTCCTGATTGCTTGGGAGCAAATTTGGAAGGCTAGTTAATGGCTTCCCCAGAGTAAAAATCACATTGTCTGCGAACAGCGCTATTTTTGACTGTTGACCCCCCACTTCAATCCCCCTTATGTCCAGCTGCCTTCACACATACTCCGCCAACGGCTCTATTACCAAGGCAAAAAGCAATGGCGACAATGGGCACCCCTGCCTCGTCCCCCTTCCCAATACAAAACTCTCAGAGTACCCTCCATTCACTTTTATTCGCGCCGTCGGCCTCTCATATAGGGCTCTAATCCAGCTTATAAATTGGTCTCCCAACCCCATTCTGCCCAGTACCTGTACCATAAACTGCCACTCCACTCTATCAAAAGCCTTCTTGGCATCCACCGTCACAAACACTGCTTCCTGCCCCCCTCTTTGCAGCCTCCATATCACATTCAGAATTTTCCGTATATTGTCCTCCCCAAGCCTGCCCCTTATAAAGCCCGTTTGGTCCTGATGCACTAACTTGTTAGTTACTTTCTGTAGTCTCGTGGCCAATATCTTTGCTAATACCTTCGCATCCAAATTATTCAGGGAAATCGGTCTATAGGATGCACATACCGTACTATCCTTTCCTGGTTTTGGCAATCTCGAAATCCCCTCTTCCTCCATTGTTCTTGGCAGCGCTTCTCCAGACAAGCACGCATTAAACATAGAAACATGATGACAGAAAAAGACCACATGGCCTATCTAGTCTGTCCTTTCATATCAACAACTACAACAGTCCACTTTTTACCTTTAGAGATCCTCTGTGTTGGTCCCATGCTTTTTTGAATTCAGTTACTGTCCTCATCTCTACCACCTCCACTGGGAGACTATTCCATGGATCCACTACTCTTTCCGTAAAGAAATATTTCCGCATATCACTCCTGAATCTATCTCCCTTCACCCTCATCCCATGTCCCCTCGTAGCAGAACTTGCTTTCAATTGAAAGAGGTGCTCTCCCTGAACATTTATGCCACGGAGGTATTTAAACATCTCAATCATATCACCTCTATCCCGCCTTTCTTCTAAGGTGTACATATTAAGATCCTTAAGTCTGTCCTCATATGCTTTATAATGAAGCCCACTAATCATTTTAGTAGCCACCCTCTGCACCGACTCCATCCTGTTCACATCCTTTTGAAGGTGCGGTCTCCAGAATTGCACACTATACTCCAAATGAGGTCGCACCAAATACCTTCGCCAAAATGCCTCTGACCTGTTGATACAGCAACCTATAAAACTTTTCAGAGAATACATCTAGCCCTGGGGCCTTTCGAATCTTCAATGTCTTTATGGCCATTTCCACCTCCTCCTCACTAATCTCCCGTCCCAACTCTGCCTGCTCCTCCTCCGTTACCTTTAAAAGCTGGCACTCATTTAGAAATAACTCCCCCTCCCCTCTTCCTTACCTCACTGGTATACAACTTCTCATAATATTCCTTAAACACTCCTCTTATCTCTGACGATTTATGGACCATCCTTCCTTCTTGGTTTCGTATACCCATGCCCACTGCTGCGTAGCCTTCAGCCTACCAGCCAATACCTTCCCCATGCGGTTCCCCCCGTCAAAATGAACCTGCCTCAACAAGGCCAATTCATGAGCTATTTCTGCTGCTCTCATCTGGCTAAGCTCCCCCCTCAACTTCACCAATTCTGCTATCACCTGCGGATCATGGTCGCTCTGATGTTTCCTTTCTAGGCTCTCTATCCTCCGCAACAACTGTCCTTCTGCCCACCCCTTTCTCTTTTTCTCCTGTGCTGCTATGCTTATCAAATGTCTCCTGGCTACCGCCTTCAGTCCCTCCCATACCGTTCCCACTGCTACTTCCCCATTCATATTAAACTCTAGATATTCTGTCACTATCCCTTTTATCCATGCCACATACTCTGGTTCCTCCAGCAATGCATCATTTAGCCTCCAAAACCTAACCCCCTCCTCTCCCTCACCCACCTTGAAGCAAGCACTAACTGGTGCATGATTGGACCATGTTATGTTCCCCTGCTCAACCTCGCTAACTCTACCCGCCTACTTCCCATTTGCCCATATCATGTCCAACCTACTATATGTACAGTGCACCGGTGAATAAAAAGTATACCTCTCTCTCCTGGGTGTCTGCACCTCCACACGCCCACCAATCCCAGGCATTCCTTAAACCTTAAAAACATGCCCTTTCTTTCGCTCCTCCTCCTCGCGCCCCCCCCCCCCACTATTATCTAACCTTGAGTTTAAGGTCAGATTAAAATCTCCTCCTATAACAATTGGAGTCGCTCCCCAACCCTCCAACTCTTCTGTCAAACCTGTAAAAAACTCTTCTCTCTGCATTCGGACCATATACACTTATTATCCACACATCCTGTTCTTTAATCTTCAACCTCACCGCCACGCACCTTCCCTTTTTATCTCTGCACTCCTCCACCACTGCATCCTGAAACGTTCCACTTACAAGAATTCCAACTCCCCCTTTTCGTGGATGCGCCCTTTGTCCTGCCAATATTACCCTAGGATATCTCTTGGAGCTCACCATTCTCTCCTGACCTACTCGCAAATGTGTCTCCTGTATACACAACACATCAGCTTTCATTCTCACCCCCTCCCGTTTCATACACCTCCTCTTTCGCCATGTTCTCAACCCTTTTGCATTCACTGTGGCTATTACCAATTGCTGTTCCTCCCCCTTCCCCCCCTTGATACTTCCTCCCTCCCCACTCCCTCCCCTACCTAGCCTCTGAATCCCAGGGCTATACATGGAGTAGTGCCATCCCCACCATCTCCTCTCATCACCTACCTTCCCCCCTCTATTCCCCTCCTTCCACCATAACCCCGCTTACAATATTCCCCCTTCCCTCTCCACCCCCCACTATTACCACAATTCCTGCGGACCTCCACCTCCTGTGACTCCAGGCCCGCCTCCTTCACTCGCCAGGTCTTCTCTCCTTTTGTGAAGGCCAATCCAAAGGGATGCAACCATCGGTAGCGCACCCCTCCCCTCTCATGGCTTTAGTTACTGGCCCCGACTCTCCTTCTTTGTAAAGTTCCCAACGATAAATTCGCAAATATTGCCACTGGGTAACCTTGCCATTGAAAAGTGCTCAGTCCTCTCATTTTAGCAGCTATATGTTCCTTTATTTTGTACTCCTTTAGGCAGATGATAATGTCCCGGGTTCTGTTAGCCCTAACTGAGCCCAATGCACGATGTGCCCGATCTATCTCTATAGGCTTGGCAAAGTCCTCTTCACCCCCCTGGCACAAGGCCTCCAGGCATATTGACACAGCTACCTTTTCACAGTCCTTAAATTCCGCCTCCTCAGGTTCCCCTCTGATGCGCAGATTATTTCTTCTTGACCTGTTCTCTAAATCCTCCAGTTTTAGCTGCACTTGCTCTTTCCATTCTCTCTCCCTTTTTGCCTTCTGTTCCGTTTCTTCTTGCCATACTTCCAGCGTCTCCAACCTGTTCTCATGGTCCCCATACGGTAAGTCAGCTCTTCGACCCCCTCCTTCATGCCAGCCAGCATCTCCCCCAGTTCATTTTTTGCCATTTGTACCTCAGCCTTCAGCTCCTCAAACCACTCTCAAAGCTCCTCTCGGGTCACCGCGGTGCTCACTACAGCATTTCTCTCCTCCTCCGAGCCTCCGCATACTTTCCCGGCTTTCTCCACCTGGTCAACCTGCAAGCTTTCCGTCGGCGCCATCCTCCTGTCCCCTGCTACTGTGTTCGGGCCGGCACGTGCATAATCGCGGATGTCTGCAGCTTTTTTCCTCATCGCCGTGCTCCGACTCCTCTCCTCTCTCTTTCCTGCAATCGGGGGATCAGTGAACCTCCTCACAGGGGAACTTTATAGCTCTTTTCTTTGGGATGGCCCCGGAGCTCTCCGCTCAAGCAGCCATCGTAGTAGGTGACGTCACTTCCTCCTATACAACATATTTTGAGCAACTGGAAAAATTCTGTTGGCCTGAATGCCACATTTTGGTGGCATTCAATTTGTTTAACATGCAAGATGGCGGGTGCTGCTTCCATATCTGCTGGCAATATACTTAAAGTTGAGAGGATATGGAGAACACTTGATAATTGCTTATCTGACAGATAAAGGATGTGGGGGGGGTTGTTTTATTTTATATTTATTTATTTATTCTACATTGAAAAATTGTAATATATTTAATATTTTCTTGTATGTGTTTATTGCTATTCTTGAAATTTAAAATAAATTGGGGGAAATAAAACGAACAACATTGAGTTTCTTAGATAGGGGTTATGAAATACTGATCTAGAGCTCCTGAAAATGGCAGCATGAAAGAGCAGAAATAGGATGAAAGGTTCCGTCTTTTACAAAGAAGGACCAAACCCTTATTGCCTGGTACTGGAAACCTCCCTTACTAGCTTTCTGAACTGCAGCTCTGCTTTCCTTCAGCAATCTGATGGCTTTATTCACTTGTCTCTTACACAGGCAAAGTGGGGTTACTATGGGCACGTCCTGTCAGCGAATGGGGATGACCACCTCCATATACCTTGCTTAGGAGTGAGGTTCATTATTATCATGGTATGTGCAAAATTAACCTGTTTGGAGAAACAGGATGTGTCTGTGATTTACAACTGACCACGCATATTGAGAAAGCTTGCTTTGGAAAGCTGCATTTAATCTGGGTTTGAAGTCGTATTTACAATACTGAAAGAGAACTTGGTTCTGGTGTTAGTAATTATGCAGTTGGATTATATGGGTTCTCCTCGAGACAAAATCAATATACTGCCATTAGTCCAGAACATCACTGTGAAGTTTCTAACAAGTGCTGCCTGTTGGGATCGGATCATGTATCTCTGCTGCTTAAGGGCTTAAGTTGCAGGTCAGTGCAAGGGTACAGTTTAAAGTGCTTTACTTCGTTTATTGGGCTCTAAATAGGACACAGTTATGATACCTGGCTAATAAACTTAGGCTGTATACCCCAGGTCATTCGTTTTGCTCCTTTCAGGAGGACTTTTAGACTTCCAGCATTGTCGGAAGTTTTTCATACCTTCACAAGGAAGTCTGTGTTACTGTAGCTATAGAGGGTCTGAATGGTGGAATCTGCTCCTAAGGGAATTGCAGGAGAGCTTAGTTACCCTAGGTTCGTAAGCAGCTCAAAGCTTGGCCTTTTGTGCAAGCAGTGGGAAAGTGAGTTGAAGTATGCTGTGTACATAGGGTGAGGAAATGCATTAAGTGGTGAGGGCTGGGGGAGACTTGGGGATTAGTTGCTGGGTGGATTAGGTGAAGGTGTTGGTTTAGGGTTAGTATTGAGAGGGGTGATTTGGATTAGTTTAGGGATCTGGGTGTTCTGCAGCATACTAAATTGTGGGATTTTATTTCATTTATGTTGTAAATTGCGTAATATATTTCAATGAGAAGCTGTATATCAAATTTTTATTAAAGATAATAGACAGCAAACTAGGCCTTCCGTCTTCTCAGTCAAAGCAGGAGAAAGGAAGGAAACCAATTCTGCAGCTTTCTCAAAATAACCCCGCTTCCCATTTAGATAATTTAATCTTTTAATAACAGTCCGCTAGTGTGCCTCTTTTCCATTACTATTCCAACATCCTTTAAAAGGCCTCATGAACTTGTGAAAAATGCCCAAGTCAAAAAAACAAGAAAGTGAATGTGTGCAAAGTGTCTTTCCCTCCCACAAAAGTAGTCCAGCTAGATGAAGGAGGAGGAGAGGGGGCAGCTTCACCCCGCCTCTTGCCCCCCTTCCAGTCACTCCTGTTTTTGGAGCACGTCCAAGCATTAAAGGTATGTGGACAGAATCAAGAATGTCAACACTGACATCATGTTGCCATGCCTGCACATATAGCCAAATAAAATAGTATAAGCATATATTTAGTAAAGTTTTCCACATTAATACATTTGCACTCAAATTATTCAAATAGGGATAAAAATAAACCACATCAAAATGTGATAGTAGAGTGTGCACGATATGTTAACAAATTTGCAGTGTTAACCTTGACACTAAACACATTAGTCGTGCCATGATGCAGAATCCTAAATTTGTGTGGATAGCATGGTTCACATTTGATGACATTATTAAAAGGCTTAGTGTGCTATAATGTAATTTTCTGTCTGTCAGCTATGACTTATAGCTAAACAGTCAGAGGAAAGGAGCAGCTTGTGGCCTTGGCATTCCAGTTTTCTCTCTTTTTTTCAAAAGGCTATCATAAGCAAAACTGAACATTTTTGCAAAAATTGCTTGGGATTAGGGGAGTTGTCACATGTAGTAGATATGCAAAGAACTTGGCTAATTACCTGAGGATCTGGGAACCAGGTAGTGATGGAGGGCCAAAGGAGCCAAAATAATGCTGCAGGTGGGGGAATGCAACAGGTGGCAAGCATCCTCAGTCCTGAACAGTGAGCACTCTCTGCTCAGAATGTGTCAGGCAGGTGGGAGACAGAATTCAAAAAGCAATAGCTGGGAAGTCTTGAGGCCGGGCATTTAATTTATGGGGGGGTCAGAGTCTGACTGTAAATTTTAAAGTTTCCAGGGTTCTTTTCAGTCCTGGTAGGTGAGAGTGAAAAGGGGGAGAATAGATTAAAAGGAAGGCCATGGAATATCCTACCCTAAGGGGTATGTTTACTAAACCGTCTTAACGTAGCAGCGGTGACATTATCGCGCGATAATGGTGCTTTACCATGCGAGAATGTCACATATGGCGTGATAATGTCTGCGGCGGCATTAAGGTGTGCAGAGGGCGGAGTAAGGCTCCCCACGGGGCGGAGAGAAGGGGGTCAATGGGCGGAGAGTGGGCGGGGAGTGGATCCATACACACTAACGCCGTAAAATGAAGCTCTGAAAATTAGCGCCAGTGAAAACCTCACGCTAGGCATATTTGCAGGACAGAGAAACCATTTCAGTCAGCAATGTACAGCAAAGGCAAGGACACCCTGAAAAGTGATAGTAGTGATACATGTGCAGCAACCAAAAAGGCACAAACCATAAATAATGACCAGTACCAAAATTGAAATCCAAAACACTGAGCTGGCCAATAGAACAAATAATGACAAGCGGTAATGATCACAACCTATAAAGAGGAAAAAGGACGAGCGCACATTTGGAAGGGTGAATTCACAGTCCCCCCACAAAGTGAATGTGCCAACTGTGATAAGGAAGCTTATCATAGTTCAGGAAGGAGCTATAATAGAGGTGAATTGGCTCTGAACAAGCAACCTGTCTTTGCTGGTAGAAATAATAAAACAGAATGTTTCCATAAAAGACTACCAGTCCCAGAATGCACCAGGTTTCAAACAGCCACTAGAAGAGCTGAAGTGGGGAAACGTGTGTGTTCAATCAGGAGAACTATGAGGTAATCCCCAAGCACTCATCTCCAAGGGCAGGGCTTGATTCAGCACAGCTGCGCTGTGCTAGGGTGGAGCATCCCTCTAAACAGGTTAAAAGTAAAGCTTATTCTACACAGCAGAATCATCTTCATGATCATCATCATCAGCAGGAGCAGAGGCAGCAGAAGCCAGAGCCCATGGACAGAGAGAGCAAGAAGCAACTTGGAAGAAAGAAAAGCATCGTGGAGGTCTGAAGGAGTCCATAGCAGTACGTGTGCTGGGAGTCATTCCAGAGGCAAGCATACTCCATTGGACTGGAGGAAACCAGAGGAGTGGGGTTACAGAGCCAGGAATCCCCGGACGGCACCTGTGAGGGAGACGGCTGCATTTGGAAGGGGCCCTAAGACCAGTGCAAGAAGGTATGTGAAGAGAGACCCAGTGTCCAGGGATCTTGATTGGAAGGCTGGACATAAGAACTGGACTACATACTGGCCAGGATATTTGGAGAGGAACCCTAACAGCAATGGAAGCTCAGGTATGAACACTGATCTATGCCCTAGCTCTTCACTTGGAAGACAGCAGGGAAACAAGTATTGTCCTGAGAGTGCTCCATTAAGAAATTCCTCTGTGCCAATCCATGATATTGATTCTATGATAGTTGAAGAAGAGGGAGATATTGTAAATGAACAGTGTGAATACATGGATTGCTCTCTGTCTAAACTTCTGTGGTAATATGCTTTCACAAAATACAACAACCATCACAAAGAAATATAAACTTGTTCTTTGATCTACCCAGAAAAGCTTTTGAGTAGGATTTGAGCCACGTATGGAAAATAAACCAGCCAAGAGGTTTGCAGCTGGTTAATTGTTAGCAATTGAGCCTTGCCTAATTGCCTGTGAGCTCTGAAGGGACACTTCTGGGTGTGTGTAAAAATACAAGGAGTTATCCTTGAAGAAGAACAGTTTTTCCTTACTTTGTAGGTTTTGTTTGTTTTTGGAGCACTGCTAAAAGGTATTAGCAGGAGCCACAGAAAAGACCTTTCTGTTCCCATCAAGGTCTTTATTGTTTGATTTGATTGCTTAAGAAGTTCAGTGTTGTTTTTCCTGATTTGTTTTTCTAAGTATAATACTGAAAGCAAGTATCCTTTTTGAAAGCAAGTATCCTTTTTGAAAGCAAGCAAATCTGTGTTGGGAGAAATAACCCCATAAATAAAATATATTTTCTTTGCTTAACACTCGAGCAAGCACAACTAATTTATATGTGAACGGCTGATTCTGGTATGAATGGACTACATTTCCCACAATCCTTTGCAAGTCATACTAATATTTGCCTTTGCCAAGACTGTGGACATTCTCACCCAGCGCCCCCGTTTACACAACATAGAAATAGTGCTGATGAGGGTTTTCTGTGGTGTGCATGGGGTAGCTTGCCTTTGTGGCTTACACATGTGTAGCAACAGCAGAGTGGACATGTGGGAAAGGGCACTATGGTGATGGTGTAACTGGGGTACAGGGGGCTGCAGGCGGCACATGCAGTGGGCCAGCTGGGGCACAGTGTGGACTAGGCAGATGCCTACCTGGCACATAGGAATCCAGAAAATGAAAAGCAGCAAGACAGCAACTGACCAGGTCCAATATGGCTATGAGTGTGTGTCCCACAATGTCCCAGGGGATAGCACCCAGCAGGTACCCCCAAGGGCACAGAACATTGGCAGGTGGTGCCGGGGGGGATGTGCTGATGTCCATGTCAGCACCCCTACCCCAGACCCCACACCATAGGCACCTGCCTAGTGGCACACTGGATGGCATGGAACTGCGCACCACTGGCATAAGGGCATAGCAGCATGGTGGTAGAGGGGGTGCCGGCACCGGAGGAGGCAGTGGCAGCTGCCCACAGCAGAGCAAGGCCAAGCCTTGTACAGGTGGGTGGCATGCAGTGCAACAGATAAGGTCTGTCTGATGAATAGTCATGGGATCCCCAGGGAACAACCTGCCTCTGTGGTAACAGTGTGGTGCAGTACACACAGCCAGTGTGCCCAAAGGCAGAAGGTCACAGGTTCACGTCCCAGCTGGGGCCCCTGCAGACCATGCCCCACTATTTTACCCTACAGTGTGCAGACACCATAAACATGTCCACTGCCTAGAGCAGAGGTTCCCAACCCCAGTCCTGGAGGTGCAAACACCATTCAGGTTGTCAGGATGTTCCTAAGAACTATCCATGAGGTGCATTTACATGCACTGCCCTCATTGTATGCAAATGTATCCATGCATATTCATTAGCAACATCCAGGAAACCGGAATCGTGTTTGGCCCACCAGGACCGGAGTCTGGACCCTCTGCACCAGAGCTACGGCCAACAGATGCACAAACACCCACACCCACGGGCACCACTATACAAAGCCTCAGGCTGTTGGGCCGTGCGCGGAGCAGCAGCTACCACCACCTGCACCTGTATACCTTAGCAATGCAGTAAGATCCATGGAAACACGTTCCATATATGTATCAAAAGCTTGCTATGATTAATGTGAGATCACAAAACCTAACTTAAAACAAGTTTGTAAAACAGATTCATCATACCAGCCTTTCTGATATCTGTGGAGTGTGCTGCATATGTGTTTACAACACTGTCTACCACCCTGGAGAGTGACCCTAATAGTATTGCGTACCTTCACACTGCCTGCACAGTGCCCAGGACTGGTGTGGCGGCCAGGGCTGGCAGCCACTCTACCGTTGCACAATGCAGAAATAGGTGTTGGAGTGTGTATATGTCTATCCAGTGTTTTGCGGATACCTACACCTTACTGAGCCCACAATGCTTGCACAGTTTCCAGCGTTAGTCTGCCATTGTGCATAATGAGGGCCAAGGTATTGTGGGTATGGGCCGGACAGAGCGGTCTGGGCAGGATGCATGTATACAGGGCATAGGGCAATAGCTGGGATATTGTAGTGTGCATCCACCACCTGCAAGGACACAGTGGCCACAGCATGTCATGCTGGGAGGTCAGTCCCACTCTGATTGAGTAGTGACCACGGCATGTCCAGGTTCCCACATAATGCTATACACAGTTTCTGTAAGTGATATTTCTGGGTTCCCATTTCTGGGGCCCAATCACTGACAAACCTGCTTGGTGTGTGTGCCAGATCCCACGCCTGGGTGCACAGTGTTCCTTTTGGAACATGCACTATGTATGTGCTAGCAGACTGTCTGCAGTTAGCATGTGTATGGCTGCAACACCTTGCAGGATGCAGCAGATGCACACTGACTGCCCTCTGCTGGCACATGTCAGAATGTAGTGGGGGGCAGCTGAGCTGACCAGGTACACTGCCAGTGGTCCAGTTCCATGTGCAGATCTGCATCAGCTCTCCGTTCACCAGTTGGCCGGGGGTTGCTGGTCCCACAGTCTCTCATCATTTACCTCAACTGGCCTTATTGCAAACAGTGATCGTGTGTGTCTGTTGTTCGCAGATCATGTTCCCTACCCTGACCCACAGAGGGCGGGCTTGCTACGTATATCTTCATCATGTGAGTCCAGACACACCCCTGCTCCAAAAACAGGTGTCCATGGCAACCTCACTGAATATGCATTATGTTGCGAGCATCATGGTCCACACGGGCTACACATTACTGGCAAATAGAAATGGACATAGAAAACATCCAAGGCTGTCTACAAAGAATACCCCACATACTGCCAGTGATGGTGAATTGCAGCAAAACCTACCGCAAATAACCCTGGTACTGTGGACCTGGTGCTGTTCACACAACTTTACCCTCAGGGTGATCACAGAACATGCACAAAGGCATGGTCAGTAGGCACACTGTGCCAGTAACACGCACGGTCAGTCCCCCTACCCAGTTGACGTGCTGCAGAGGTGCAAACCCCATCTGGTGAGCTGATGTAGACTGCCGTTCTGCATGTGAATTGCATCATGGGTACTCTTGGTGCTAACCTAACCTGGTAGCCACACTAGACAGTGTTTCTGGTGACCTGCACTGGTTCAGTAGATAGCCATAGTTTAGTTAACAACCAATATTGATGTAGGACAATGGTTAATATAATGACCTCAGTGGGAGAGGTCATGGGTTCAGTACCCCTGTGGGCCTGTATATTGATGTATCTGGATGGATATGATATACCGTATTATCATTACATCAGAGCCTTTTAACACATGAAAAACTTTTTAAAAGTGTGGCCAGTCGCATGCAGTGGGTATGTTGGATGGATGGTGTGGGCTGCAGGTTACTAGATTAGCTGGTGAGCTATATACAAAGTGCGTCCATCAGTAAAACTGTTCGAGGCTACGGCCGTTTATGCCTGTAACAGTCTGACATAGATCTGAAATTAGTGTGCACAACCCAAAGCACCCTCAGCTCAGTTGCCCAAACTAAGGTGCCCTGTAAAGTGTCCTAGCTGTGTCCTTACACTATCCTGGTAAGCAGAGCAGAAAGTGTGTGCAGATGACCTGGTGTAGCTGTGTAGCCAGCCATTGCTATGTTAAAAGGCATAGCACACTGGTTAATACAATGCCTTCACAGCCAGTGATGATGGGTTCGAGACCCCAGTGCGCCAACATCAAGATAAATGCCTAAGACGTATATTGTGGTAAGAAGAGTCAGACACATCTCTGCAATGTGTGTCTGCAGCATAAATCTTTTCACCGTAGCCGTGTAACCCAAGGTGCCTCACAGCATGGTGTGCCATACAAAAGAACCTTATTGCTCCAAAATCTAAAAGCTACCATGCATTCCCCCATCTGTATAGAGAAGTGTAAAATTCATAGATAAGTGTCTCTTTATTAAGCAACGGGTCTCAGACTTGAATGAGCTACGGTCTTTATCTGGCGTTGACCTATTGCTCTAATTTGCATCAATGACCCTTTTGTCGCTTTGCCAACTTCATTTGACTTATACTGGAAGTTTTCATTTGACTTATACTGAATGTTTCAACTTATAACCACAATGCGATTTCAAAAAGTAATACTTGTAAGAAGAGAGTGAATATATGCTTATCTTCAAAGATGCCCAATAAGGTTCTTTTGTATGGCTCAACAGTGAAGTTGCTCCTATAACATAGACCTACACACCAGTGTTGTCATAGCATGTTGTGGCAGGAAGTGCATCATAAGGCGCCCTATGAAGCGGCCTGGACAAAGGGCAGAAAGCATGCAGCGCCACATATCTTGGCGGCGCCACCGTTCGCCGTGTACCGGCATAGGCACGTAGCTAGCGCACCGTAGTGATGCGTGGTAGTGCATATGCAATGTGCATGCATGCGTCAGCAAGGCATCGGAGAAAATGGCGACACGGTCAAGGAAGCCTGCCTTCACCCGTCGGGAGCTGCGACACCTTGCAGGACTAATCTGCGCTAGGCAGCACAAATTATTCCCCGGCTCCTCCAAACGCCAGGACCTCTGCCGCGCTAGGAGGGCATGGGAGCGCGTCACGAGGCGGTACAATCATCTTGCAGACTACCCACGTGAGGTAAGTGTATGGGGACAGGTCACACAATGCAAGGTGTGCAACACTTTATCCAGCAATGAATACACATCATACATGTACAATGGTATAGACATCAGTCTTTGGGCCATCCAGTGCTGAATGTAGCTGCATATGCTGCTGTGTGTGGGTATGCCCTATCCCCAGGAGGCTACGGACCTGATCACAGAGGTCCAGTTGTCAGCCTGGTGTTATGGTACCTGCTGCTGTTGATGTGTTAAAATCCACCCTAACACCAGGCGCCCTTAGATCTGCCTAAAGAGATCTGATAAACAGCATGCTGACATGGTAGGTTCTGCAGTTGCAGGTTCACACATCTGCCCTACCCCCAGGAGTCCTGAGACCTGATTACACAGGTGTGTAATAAATCCAGATATTGTGGTAGTTTATGCAGGGTCAGGTCACACATTTGCCCTACCCCCAGGAGGCCCAGACCTGATTACACAGGTCTGTAATAAATCCTGTTAGTATGGTAGTGTATGCAGTTGCAGATTCACACATCTGCCCACCCCCAGGAGCCCTGTGACCTGATCAAAGTGGTCTGTAATCCATCCTGGTGGTATGGTCGTTTATGCAGTTGCAGTTGTGACGCTGTAGCGGTGCCAGTAGCCATGGAAACAGATGGTGACCCGGTGGAAGGTCCGGGTACTGCAGCTAAAGGCAGGATTTTCCCTTCTCAGCACAAGATGCACAGGGCTAATCAGCTAACACAGCTCACCTCGGGGGAGGGGAGAAGCAGAGTTGCTGATTGGGCACGCCCTAGCAGGAGGCGGGTTCCCCAGAGCAGAAGCAGCTTGTTAAACAGGAAGAAGGAAGAGGAAACCGAATGAGAAAGGGAACGAGAAGCCGAGGAGGTGGAAGGAAATACAGGAAACAGAAGAAGCAGATGTGTGCTTTAGAGACTGAGTAGCCTTGGATGCCAGAGCCTTTGACTTTGAAGGAGAAACGCTCCCCAGCTGCAATTCCAGGAGAACGCTTGCCAAGCCAAGAAGCAGGTACCAGGGAGACTCAGTGCATAGAAGAACCTTCTGGGAGCAAGAGAAGGGCGAGGCACTGAGAGACCCAGGGGTAAAGCCTAAGCTTGTGGAACAGAGAGCTGACCCGTGGAAAGAATGGCAGACTGCTAAAGAACATTCAGGCATCCCTCAACACAAGGTACAAGGTGTCTTTAATTCTGATAACAGCTTTTATGAGAAGCCAGACTGTATGAATGCTTATTTTAAAACCCAGGGCAAACCCAGGTTTTATGAGGGCAGTTGGCTGCAACCAGAAGCTCATTCAGATAAACCCTTCTTTCCTCCTCAAACTGCTGACAGAATTAGCAAGCAAGCTAGCTACAAGGACGTAGCAGATATATTTGCTAGAGATATATGCCAGAAGGTTTTAGGAGGTCATAAGTTTGAATTGCTGCCTAAAAATCCTTCACCTGCAAATGAACTGACTTACTCAGCACTTGCTGACAGAGACAAGTGGGGGAGGGGTAATTCCAGTGCAGTGAATGAGCATAGTAAGAGAGACGGCATTGTTTGCTTACCTGAAGAGAAACCCACAAGCTATCACTCACCCCAGGAAGGAGTTAATTCCCTGCCTAGCCCATATAGCAAGCAGGCTGAAGAACTCCTGAAAGGGTTTAGAGATTTCTTAGAGAAACGAACTGTTCCTGGACAGAAAGTAATTGAGTCAGTACAGAGCCCGGAAGCACAAGGGCCATTGGTTCTTCCCTTACCAATGCTGGATTTGAATCAGCCAATGGACTGCTCAACCTGTCTCATAGACAAAGAATAGTCAAGCAAAGCTTGTGTGGTCATTCGTTATAATATGCTGAAATGCATGCTGTTTTAAGTTCCTTACCTGAAGAGCTTATGAGGAGATAAAGAATAAGCTGAAGCATAACTTAGTTACAGTGCATGAACTTTATTGTTTGCTTTTTGATTAAGTGATTTCAAGTAAAGCTCACATGACAGGAATGTGATCTACTGTGTTAAAGGACAGTTTTGAACACAGTGTTGGAAAAAGCCTGTTTTCCTTTTGTTCTTGTTTTGGCTGTAAAATATATTCCTTTACGCCTGTTCCATTCCACCACGGAGCGGGAGAAATAAATCCTTATAAAGGAAAATATTCTTTATACCTGCCTTGTCATTCGACCTTCACAACTACAACTTAACCTCAGGGCACACCCCTCCCCAAACCCTCAAGGTTAGGGAGTGGGTGCTGGCTATAAGGTTAAAACATCTGCCCTACCCCCAGGGGGCCTGAGACCTGATCAAAGTGGTCTGTCAATCACCCTGGTGTTATGGTATCTGCTGCTGTTGATGTGTTCTAATCCACCCTACCCCCAGGAGTCCTGACACCTGATAAAAGTGATCTGTCAGTCACACTGGTGTTATGGTATGTGCTGCTGTTGATGTGGTCTAATCCACCCTACCCCCAGGAGACCTGAGACCTGATTATAAAGGTCTGTATGAAATCCAGATATTGTGGTAGGTTATGCAGGGTCAGTTCACACATCTGCCCTATTCCCAGGAGGCCCAGACCTGATTACACAGGTCTGTTATGGATCCTGATGGTATGGTAGGTGCAGCTGTGGTTGTATTCCAATCCACCCCACCCCCAGGAGCCCTGATTACAAAGGTCTGTAATAAATCCAGATATTATGGTAGTGTATGCAGTGTCAGGTCACACATCTGCCCTCTCCCCAGGAGGCCCGTGCCTGATCGCAGAGGACCATTATAGATGCTGGTGTTAGGGTACCTGCACCTGTTGGGGTTTCACAGCTCTGCCCTAACTCCAGGAGGGCCCAGACCAGATCACAGATGTTACTAGCTCAGCTAGGTGTGGTGGGCCATGCTCCTGTTGCAGTCGCCCACAACTGCCCTATTCACAGGAGGCCTTAGTCGTGACCATAGAGGTATAGTAAAAAGCCTAGTGTCATGGTAGTGGTGCCTGGCGATGTGTTCAGGGCCACCCACCTCCCGCTCTATCTCAGAACACATCACCCATGTGTTGTAAGGATATCATGGTGCCATGGCAGGTGTATCGGATGATGTGTGTAGGTCAGGCAAACACACAGGTGTGTGCCGGACCACAAAGGGAGGTAGGGAACACCTCCCCTGGACACCAGCATGGCCAAACCACACGTAGTATGGTGCTGCCATGTCATGCAAGGAGAGTGTAGGAACAGGTTATGGGGGGTCCGGAGGGTTACGCACAGTACCCATAGGTGGTACCTCACACATGCCCAGACCCACAGCCACACATTGTGATAAGGAAGCTTATCATAGCTCAGGAAGGAGCTATAGTAAAGGTGAAGTGACTCTGAACAAGCAACCTGTCAGTTCTGGTAGAAATAAGAAAACAGAATTTTCCCATAAAAGACTACCAGTCCCAGAATGCACCAGGTTTCCAACAGCCATTAGAGGAGCTGAAGTGGGGAAACGTGTGTTCAATCAGGAGGGCTATGAGGTAATCCCTAAGCACTCATCTCAAAGGGCAGGGCCTGATTCAGCACAGCTGCGCTGTGCTAGGGTGGAGCACTCATCTAAGCAGAATAAAGGTAGAGTTTATTCTACAGAGAATTATCCTCAGGATCTTGATCATTTTGGACAGCTTCATCATCTGGAGGATCATCAGAAGCAGAAGCCAGAGCGGACGGACAGAGAGGGCAAGAAACCCTTTGGAAGAAAGAAGAGAAAAGCATTTGGGAGGTCTAAAGGAGTCCAGAGCAGTACGTATACTGGGAGACATTCAAAAGGCCAGCGTACACCATTGGACTGGGGAAAACCAGAGGAGTGGTGCTGCAGAGCTAGGCATCTCCAGACGGTACCTGTGAGGGAGACGGCTGCACTTGGAAGGGACCCTAAGACCCGTGCCAGAAGGTATGTGAGGAGAGATCCAGTGTCCAGGGATCTGGATTGGAAGGCTGGACATAAGAACTGGATTACATACTGGCCAGGCTATTTAGAGAGGAACTCTAACAGCAATGGAAGCTCAGGTATGAACACTGATCTATGCCCTAGCTATAACCTTGAAAGACAGCAGGGAAACAAGTATTCTCCTGAGAGTGCTACATTGAGAAATTCCTCTGTGCCAATCCATGATATTGAACCCATGATTGTTGAAGAAGGGGGAGCGGTCTTAGATACAGGCTGTGAATATATGGATTGCTCTCTGTCTAAACTCCTTTGGTAATTTTCTGTTACAAAGTGCAACAACCATCACAAAGAAATACAAACTTGTTCTTTAATCTACTCAGAAAAGCTCCTGAAGTAGGATTTGAGCCACGCAGTAGAAAGCAAGCCAGCTAAGGGGTTTCAGCTGGGTAACTGCTAGCAATTGAGCCTTACCTAATTACTTGTGAGCTCTGAGGAAATCACTTCTGAGTCTGTGTGAAGATATAAGAAGTTAACCTGAAAAGAACAGTTTTTCCTTTCTTTGTGGGTTTTGCTTGTTGTTTGCAGCACTGCTAAGAAAATATTAGCTAGAGCCTACAGAAAAGACCAGTTTGTTACCAACCAGGTCTTTATTCTTTTGCTTTGATTGCCTGACAAGTTCAACTGTTGTTTTCCTGATTTTGTTTTTCCAAGTTTAACACTGAAAGCAAGTATCCTGTTTTATGTGCTACCAAGCATATCTGTGTTGGGAGAAATAACCCCATAAATAAATATCTTATTGGCTTTACACTCAAGCACAACTAATTATTGTGAGCAGCTGTGTCTGGTGTGAATGGACTGCATTTCCCACAATCCCTTGCAAATCATATTGATATATGCACTTGCCAAGACTGTGAACATTCTCACCCAGGCAGCCGTCTGACAACATGCAGCAGGCGCTGGCAACAGGTAGTAGAGGACACACTGGCCAGAGCAGCAGCAGCACGCTGCTGCTCACAGAGATGTGTGATATGCGTTGGGCACCCACCAGAGATATTTGGCCCCTAATGCTCCCACCCATTGCTTTCCCCCCCAGGTAGAGGATCTACGGAAAAAGGGTCGAGAGTTGCGGCTGCACTGCCCGGAGGTCCTTGCCTGCCTCCAAAGGAGGGCGCTGGAGCAAAGTGGCGGTGAGTGTTGCGGCCTCTGCAGCGCAGTACAGCATGTCACAGTGGCCCAACAGCCTGTGGGAGGCCAAACTATGTACATGTGGTATGTGACTCACATGATGGTGTGCTAATGACTGTCTTCCCCCACAGAGGATGCTGCTGCTGGTGAGGGCCCATCTACATCGGGGCCCCCCAGAGCCAGTCCAGCCAGAGGAGGAGGAGGGGGCAGAGGGCGAAGAGGAAGAGGACAACATGGAGGGGGCAGAGGGTGCGGTGGGGCGGGAGGGAGGGTAAGTTGTATGCGGCAGGGGGTGAGGAGGGTGAGGGGGAGGTGGAGGAGGCAACAGAGGAGGAGGAGAGCGGGGAGGGGGCAAGAGAGGGTGGGGGGAGGGGTCAGGGGGGAGGAGGGGGTGGGGGGGAGGATGGCTCTGTGGGTGGGAGGGGACACAGGACAGCACAGGGCACTGTGGGTCCCTGCCAGCTGCCACATGTGTGCGGTGATGGTGTCTGCCTGGGAGTAGCGTCCCCACCCATTTCCACAGACAGGACCCAAGCTCATGCCACCACACAAACACCGGGCACCTGGCGTGGATGTGGTGGCAGGTATGTGCGGGACCTGTATGTGGCAGTGGGTGGTGTGCTGCAATGCCAGCGGACCCGGACCACACCATCCGGTGGCTGGCAGGCGCCATTCAGTGGTTGGCTGCCGAGATGCACATGCAGCGTGCAGCTGCTATGGGTGGTGCATCTCGACAGCCATCCCCTGATGGGTATCCCTGGAGCGTTTAAGGGGCACAGGGACGCCCACACACGTGCCCTGTGCTGTCCTGTCAACCGGGACAGCACATGGGCTGTTCTGTAACTATTAACCAATGTAAATGTGTAAATAAACAAGTTTGTACGTACAGCACAATGGTCACATGTCTCCCTTACAGACTGTGGACGTGAGCATGGGACGTGTGTATATCCCTATGTGTAGGTGTGGTAGACATAGGTAACATACATGGACCATTTCCACACACAGGTGGGGCTGCCCATGTGCGTAGGCGTCTGTGTCCCTTGGTGCCCCTGTGTTATGCCGATGTGCAGTGTGTCCCAACATTGATGCTGCCTGATGTGTAGGCTGCATATCTGATGCGCCATGCTTGTGGGGCAATAGGGGAAAAGGCTAGCAGCAGGTATGTGGCAGGAAAGGTAAGAGGAACTGCTGTACCCAGGAGCTGCACAGGGGGATAGCTGGTGAGGGCGGGACAGGTTGATGCAGGTCCCGAGGATGAGCGGTGGGGAAATACAAGCGCTGGGGAAGAGTGATCATCTGACTGTAGTGACATACCTTTGTCTGCCTGTGCTGCATGCAAGCCTATCTGGGTAGACAGCCACGTAGGCCCTGGTGTGGGCAGGGAGGATGGTCACACGTGTGTATAATAATGGAGAGCATATAGGGTGGGAGAGGTTGACAGATCCTTACAACAGACATGTACCACTGTGAACATTTTGCTGGGCAACGGGTGATGGTGGGTATACCTCCATGCATAGGTAGGAGGGTGACCACCTGGCACAGTCCATGGCACACAGGGCATGGTATAACCTATGTGCGTTGATTGGTGGCAGTGCAGACACCACACCCCTGAGGGATATGGGTAGGCACATGTGGGCAGGGTGACAACATGGGGTGCAGGGTACTCGGGATCACAGTGCCACACATTAGAAACAAACACATAGGTAGTAATAAGTTGTGATGTCTTTATTTACAATGTTCACATCCTCCGTGGCCGGCCACAGCAACCATGGCCCAACCCACCCCTCTGTCCCGGGACTGCTGGTGCCGCCTCTGGTGCCGGTGCTGGCTGCTGTGTACGGGCAGCCATGGCCTCCTCGGCATCCACAATATGGAGTAGCGCCCCTGCCATTGTGTCCGCTGTGGCACGCATCTGGTGGATCTCCTGGTGAATGGCCAACAGAGCCTGACAAGTGCCTGTGGGTGGGACACAAGGTGATGTGTGAGACACCTGTTACAACCCCCACTGTGACACATGCACGTCAGGCATATCCCACCAGACCAGTCTGCAGAAAAATCATGCACGCGACTAGCAACGCATGACCATGTTTACATCTGTGTGTCCCATGAGCCATTCTCATGCCAGGAAAGGGTCCTGATGAGGGGTCGTGTGAATCACAGATCTCACACATGGTACAGTGTTGCAGTTCAATGTGTCAATGCTTGATCTGCGCACTGGTCGTATGAGATAAGCCAGATGACGTGGTGAGTCATGGCACACACATACATATATCTGGGGGGCCCTGTTTTCTATAACGCTGGCGCACAGTACAGATTACGCTGACAAGCTATGCTAGGTACCAATACCCATGGTAAGGGGTCAGTCAAATAAGCTGTCTAGGTGACCTGGGATAGGTGTTTACTGCTGTGCGCTTCCTTGGGGTATATGGCCGTGAACAGTGTGCAGATGTCTGAGCTCCTCAACATGCTGACACTTGACAAGCCATGCTACAATAGGGGGGAACGCACATGGCACAGACCCCCCCCACAACATAAGAAACGATTTGCTATGTTGACAACATATTGTGGTGCACATGCAATCTCATTGTGGATGTTACGTCAACCCCCATGGGGATTGTTGTGTATGCTGTTACCCACCTTCAGCATCGTGCCTTGCTGAGGCACTGTGGGCCCGCAGCTCCGCCAGGATCGTAGCCATACTGGTGGGAGGGGTGGCTGATGTCCCTGGCGCCTGCACGGTGTGGTGACTCCCCTCCATCTCCGTACCCTCTATAGCTTGTGAGTTGCTGCTAGTGGCCCCCACTGTAGCGTTGACATCTGATGGCGTGTCCTCTGCCTCGGGCAGCACATTGTTTTATGTTGTGCCCTCGCCATTGCTGGCGGTGTCCCCGTACATTGCGGCCTCTGGCCCCTCAGCATCTTGAGGCCCTGCCACATCTTCCTCCTCATGTGCCTCCATGGTCCGGTAGTCACCTGGGGTGTGGAAAAGGGTACACAGCACAGATAAGTTTGCACAGTGCACCTATGTACACCTGTGTAGTACATCCCCGCCAAAATCAATATGTTGTCCGCCTGTGCCTGATGTTGGTGCGCCTACAGTGGGGACAGCACATGTGCCTACAGTGTGCTGTGCCTGGCAGGGGGTCGGGGGGAGCAGCCTCATTCCCTGGTGTAGCTGTGCCACATGGGATGCGGTGTGTGGGGGATGGTGTGCTAAGTGCCGCGCCTCCTATCTGCAGTATCAGGTATGGACTGGCTGCCTGACCTTGGATGTGGCCTCAGCAGTACATGTGGCCGTGGTGCATGTGGGAGCCCTGAGTGGGATTGTGTGCCGTCATTGTGTGTGTGAGTGATGTGCTTGCATTGCCCTGAGTGGTATGCACGTTAGGTGTTGCAGGATGTATCTGTGTCAGCCAGACGTGTGTGTGGGCTCTCTGCTTTGCAAGACACTGTGTGGTGTGGGTGGACAGCTATCCCATACTCCGTGGGTGTGGTGGGGTGTCTCGGGGGATGGGTGGAGCACTGCTGGGCATGGGTTTGCACCGTGTGTGGGGGTATGGGAATGTGTCTGTGGCACTGCGGGACGTGTATAAGGGCTGATCCCAGGTGGTGTGGGGTTTGTGCTATGTGCAGTTGGTACGTGTATGGCAATGTGTACACCAATGTCTGGTGAGGGTGGGTGGGGGATTCCCACTGTATGTGGGCCCTGACAGAGTGTTAAGTGTGTGACATGTGTGTGATGTGTTTGCTGGCGTTTGTTTGCGTCTACGTCATCATCCCCGTGTGTTAGGCCTTTCCCTGTCAGAGGTCTGGGATATGTCCCTGGATAGGTAAGACCATACAGACGTCATATATGTTTTGGTGGTGTGTGTGGGTACCCCCAGGCCAATGTATTCTGGGCTAGTAGTATGTCCCTCTTGTATGTCTCCCCCTGTCACAATGTGCTGGGTGACTGGCTGCAGGGGTATGATGAATGGTTGTGACCTATATGCCAGGTACTATGTTAGCAAGTAGACCTCAGGGGGACAGAGAAATCAGGCTGATAATAATGAACACACCCCAAAAGGAGTAGGCACAAATAAACAAATCAATATAAACCCTCATAAGCCATATGTGAGGAGGAAACGCTAGACCAATCTGGGTAGGATAACCCCAGTAGTAGAGGAAACAGACCTCAGTTAGTCTCCCAAACACAAATCCTTAGGAGGAGGAGTACTTCAAAGGGCGGAAAAGCCTTGTAATCGCATGAACTCTGCATACATCAGTGGCCAAAATCACCTATATGAAAAGGTCAGAGGGTCCAGCAGCACAGCAACACATCACAGCACTAGAGAGCACCAATGTAATAGTAATACAAGGAGGTTATCTGAATAGTGGCAAATGATATTCCAATGGGGCTCTTTACTGTTACATTGTTGCTCATGTATACTGTACTCCTCTTTGATTACAGTGGGATATCATTAGCCACTCCTCAGATAGGTCTTTTACATCACTATTACATTACTGATCTGTAGTGCTGTGAATTGTTGCTGTGCATCTTAACCCTCTGGGCTTTGCATGGAGGTTTTCTGGACCATTGATATATGCAGTGTTCAATCACATATGGGCCTTGTCCGCCACGCCCCCTGCTTCTCCACAGCTTTGCCGTCCTCGACTACGTTCAGGACTGTGTCTATCATGCACACAGGCCCAGGTACCTGTCACACACACCCTGCACCTACCCTGCCATGTGCTGCTGTGTCATCACCCCACAGTTGCCTGTGGTAGGGCACGCATGCTCTCAGGACATCGTCCCCCACCAATCCCCTCCATGTGCCACATGTGCTTGGGCGTGCCCTGTATGTGTGCTGCATATCTACTACTACTACTACTAAGCATTTATAAGGTGCTACCAGGCGCACACAGCGCTGTAGAAGTGAAAACACAAAAAGACAGTCCCTGCTCAACGGAGCTTACAATCTAAAAAGACAAAGCAATAAAAGGTATAGAGAAAGGTTAGGAACAAGAGCAAAGAGACAAGAGCAGGAGAGACAGGACAAAGGAAAGAGGTAGGAACAAGTGTGAGAGGAAGACAGAAAGGTGATATAAAAGAGGGGAAGGAAGGAGAACAGTAAACTCATGAGCCAAAGGCAGAGGCGAAAAGATGAGCTTTTAACTTGAGTTTGAAGAGGGACAAAGAAGATGCCTGACGTATAGACAAAGGACATTTATTCCAAGCGTAAAGAGCAGCAGGGTGAAAAGTGCTGACCTACCTGCCTGTGGATGGGCAGTGTCCAGCGCTTCTGGCAGTCCACGCAGGTAGATGGGGCCAAGACGGTCTGCGAGCTCCTGCTCCAGGGGTGTGAGGGTTGGGGCAAAGGGGGCACCCCCACCGGTGCCCATGGCATGTTGCCTCTCCGCCACCATTTGTGCTCGGACACCACGCTTAATGTCATTGAACCTCTTTCTTAGGCTGTCTAGGTCCCTGGTTGGTCCCCCTGCCTGGCTTCGGCCTCCTGCACCTCTTCCCACACGTGTATACGTGTGGCCACAGTGGTGCTGTTGCTTAGTCGGCCATAGAGCACCTCATACCACTCCAACACACTGGCCAGCAGGATGTGGTTTTCTTGCTGACTGAATCTCACAGCCGTCCTCCGTTCCTCAGCTGGCACCGGTATACACCTCCGTTTGGCACTGTGTGGTCCCTGGGTGAGCTGCGACACACCCAATGGGCCTGCAGCCACCACCACAGGCCCAACACTCCCTGCCGGCTCTGGGTCCTCCTGAACAGGTGCCACCCCTCCTCCCATGTCCTGTCACTCCATCTCCCTGCCCTTTGTGCCCTCTCCCTCCCTGTCACACATCCCTGACCCTCGGCTCCTCTGCTCCACCTCCTGCCTGCTCCTCCCCTCCTCTCCCTGCTGCCTGCTCCTCAACTCCGCTCGTCTCTCTCTCCTGCTCCTCGCCTCCCCTCCTCTCTTGCCTGCTTTGCAACACACCTCTCCACACCAAACCTGCCTCTGACACTTTCCACCAACACTCACCAACCCAGCCACTCTCCACACCAAACCTGCTTCTGACACTTTCCTTGCTTCACCAACAACCAACAGTGCACGCCTTGTCTCCCTCGCCTACACAAACCCCTCAACGTGTATCAGGTGTGCATGTGTATTGCGATGCTCCTGCCTGCGCCCTGGAGCTAACAGGCAGGAGTGGCCTTATTGTCCCTTGTGAGAAGAGGTAAACTGTTCCCTATGGATGCTGGGAATTGTAGTTCCCTCTATCTTCTCTCGGGAATAAAGTGTAGTTGCGACCAAAGATGGTAAGGCTTGCAAGAAATATTTATTTGTATTGGGGATGTTTCTCCAGCACATCAAAATTCATATACATAAACGTAAAGGGTGCATTGTTAACATAAGCAGAAGTAAACAGGAACTCAGGAACAACTGAAATAGAAATTAGCTTTAACTTCAGCTTTGCATCTATAGAGGAGCTTAACTCAGCTCTGCCTCGAGTGGCAACTTATGAACATTGCAGCCTCATAATACCAGCTGTTCTTTTCACAGCGTGGGTTCAGAACACAGGTGCAAATAATTAACTTTTCACGGCACATGCAGCAGAAACAGCAACGTTTTGTATTCTTTTTATACAAATGTGCAAAGCTTCTTTTATACTGCTATTCTTTACAGCATATAGAGCAGTCCATGCTACAAGAGTCAGTGCTTACGGTAGGTAAATCGTTTTCTACCTGCATCAAATCCTCTGAGTGAACAGAACTACTATCTTCATTAAACTTCTGCTGTTTTCCTGCTTTCAGCTCTAGAAACTGCTTAAATTCTTGGAGTAGCAATTCAGCCTGCTTATTATCAGATTGGCAGTTGTCAGCAAATATTATGCCTTTCTCCCTGTCACTACCTGTACCCACTGCAGCACTCGGCTTAAACAGTTCAGGGTAATGAACAGGCTCCTTCAACAAAGCACTCAAAATAGAGAAGGTAAAGCACAGCTTTCTATCGTGGCTTGTATCAGAACTGCCTTCTTTCTGCCAGGCTCCTCTCCTCTTTGGTAGCTCAGGAACTTTCCAGGTGTGGGTTTTTCTGGGCTTTCCAGATCCAGGCTCTATCCTGTAGAATGAGTTTTCTTCAAAGTGTGCCTGCCTTGGAGGCTTTCTATTCCAGGGCTCTGACTTCTCCCAGGATTCTAAAACATGGCTCCGTCCATTCCTCAGAGGACTCCTTTTAGCAGCACCTTTAGAACTCCTTGCAGACCCTTTCCAAACACTCTCAAATCTTCCAGACTCACTCGTACAGCCAAACTGCTTCCTGGTCTCAGACCCACTCTTCCACCTGGACTCACTCTCCGACGTAATCTCACTAGTCTGCTTAGCAGCCCTGTTCAAAGCTTTAAAAAGGGATTCTTTTCCCGGCACACCTTGTCCAACCACTGGGTGTGCCCAATCAGCATTGCCTAACTCCTCCCCTGGGCTGGTGTCTGTTCTCAGCTCAGCAGAGCAGTGTGTTTTTTTCCTTCTAGGATTGAAAATCCTGTGTAAATCTTTTCGCTTTTCAGGATTTTCTTCTATCTTCACCTCTTCTGGAGGGTATTCTTCACCACAGTATTTATGGGTTTTTTTACTCTGTGCGTGTTGCGCATGCGCAGTGGCGTGAGCGCATCGATTGCGCATGTGCCGCAGAGATGCGGAAGTTGCGTGTGCGAGACATCACGTTGCACATGCACTGTGCATGAGCGTGAGACATGCGCACGTGCTGTGTGCCGTTACGCGCATGCGCCAAGCCTCACGCTCACACACAGCGCATGTGTAACATGGTGTCCCACACACGCACCTTCCGCATTTCCACGGCGCATGCGCAACATGCTCGTGCCACTGCGCATGCACAACGCGCGCAGAGTAAAAAAAATACTATAAATACACATGCACACCTGGTACACGCTAGGGGTTTGTGTATGCGAGGGAGACAAGGGGTGTGCTGTTGGATGTTGGTGAAGCAAGGAGAGTGTCAAGCAGGTTTGGTGTGGAGAGTGGCTGGGTTGGTGAGTGGTGGGGGAGATGACTGGCAGGGTTGGTGAGGGGTGGGGGAGGTGTGTGGCTAGGTTGGTGAGGTGAGTGTCTGAGTTTGAGTGATAGAGGAGTTGAGGGGGTGACGTTTATGGCGGGCTTTGTGGTTGCTGCATGTGCAGTGGGAGGTGTGCAGGGGCTGCGGTTGCCTGACGGGGGAGATGGTGTCCATGGGGCTGAGGCACAGGGCATGGGTTTAGTCCCGCTGCAACACAGATCTGCAGCTGTGGGGGCAGGGCAGGCCAGGCAGGGGCTGTGCCGGCACGGCGCAGGAGGCATGCAGAGTTGCAGGCTCGCCAGCCTCGCCTCTACAGGCCCAGGGCCCAGCTCCAGGGCATGCGTGAGGACCAGGTCATCTCCCTCTACTGGCTGAGCATGGGGGCTATTAGGGAGCTCTATGAGGATCTATGACCTGACCTCGAGCCCCTGACTGGTCGGTCACATGCCATACCGGGTTTGGTCAAGCTCTTTGGTGCCCTACATTTCTTTGCCTCTGGCTGTTTCCAGTCATCTGTGGCCACAGTGGGTGGCATGAGCCGCCCCACCTTCTCACGCTCTCTCCACCAGGTACTGCGTGCCATGATCAGCCGGTTGGGGAATTACATTGCCATTCCCAACACTAGGCAACAGTGGGGGATCCTGAACCAGGCCTTTTAGGCGTTTGCCAGGATACCACATGTGATGGTAGCTATTGATTGCACACATGTTGCCCTGGTCCTGCCCAGAGGGAGGTAGTGTTCCGCAACTGCAAACACTACCATTCCCTGAATGTTCAGGTTGTATGTGATGTAAATATGTATATTCTGAATGTGGTCCCTAGGTTTGCAGGGTCCACCCATGACTCCTATATCCTGCATCACTTGGCACTATTCAGACAATTTGAGGCAGGCCAGTATGAGGACTGTATACTGCTGGGTGTGTATTTCTCATCTCTGACAAGCACATGGTGATCCTCTGACTAACCGTATGTGCACATGTCTGTCTTTGAGGTGTATCCCTAGTTGTGTATGTGTCTCATCTGTCTGTGTGTGATCTAACGTTGGGGGGGGGGGGAGTGCCCTCCAACTCTACCTTGCTACGGTGCTGTGTGTTGATGGTAGAATGGACGCTAGCATTTGTGTCGTGGTTACAGATTATGTTGATTGCAATCCTTACACCTACCCCTTGTTTTGTGTGTCATAACTTCACACGCTGATGCATAGTTGTGGTGTCCCATCATGTGATGTCATATGTTTGTGTCAGGATGTTTTGTGCGTTTGGTTTGCACGTACATACTTGTGTCCATTTGGGTGGACATAAGCTTCTGCTTTAATGTTCCACATTTCTTTCTGAAGGTGATTCAGGATATGGGTGTCACCCCTGGTTGCTGACCCCTGTGCGTCAACCACGGACACGTGCAGAGAGGAGTTACAGTGAGGGACATGCCTCCAGCCGCTCCATCATAGAGCGCACCTTTGGCGTTTTAAAGAGTCGCTTCAGGTGTCTGGATAGGACAGGCGGGGTCTTACAATACAAAGCACAGACTGTGTCAGAGATCATTATAGCCTGTTGCATCCTGCACAACATTGCTCTCAGGCACCATATCCCTGTCCAAATTAATGAGGATCCAGAGGATGATCCTACGTGCCCTCCTGTACATGGCCGTGGTGATACACGTGAAGGCACAGCTGTCAGGCGGCAGGTGAATGAGGAGGTCTTCTCATGTAAGCACTGC
Source organism: Ichthyophis bannanicus (assembly GCA_033557465.1). NCBI lineage: Eukaryota > Metazoa > Chordata > Amphibia > Gymnophiona > Ichthyophiidae > Ichthyophis > Ichthyophis bannanicus. The sequence goes on along the minus strand of CM066035.1, from coordinate 405,375,265 downwards.
ATATGTTGCCACATACATTTGTTTAGATATGTGTGTACTACTACTACTAGTGAACATTTGTATTGCAATAGCAGTAAGATGCAACACTGCACTGACATATAACAGACACTGCCTGGCCATCCGAGTTTACAATCTAGTCATGACTGAAATGCACAAGGGTGGAGGTGGATTATGTGTGTAAGGATTAGTAGGCTTGGGGAAGGTGGTAAGCTGTCACACATGATTTTTGGCTGATTGGGAAAGGGGCTGCTGTACAGCCACAGGTAGTTAGTTTGAGGCTTTGGGTGCAGCAAGGTGAAAGGCGTGTAGTCTGGGGTCAACAGTAGGAGAGCGGCCCATAGATGGGACCAGTTGCCTAGACGTGTGTGCTTCACATTTTGGAATATGAGTTGATTGATTGGTTTGTATGCTCTGATGAGCAGGGACTGTGTGTTACTTGTTTCTGTATAGTGCTACATATGACAAGTAGCACTATGTACATGCTCAGTAGTAGTTGTATTAGTGGTAGTTGAGATCAGTAAGGGAAGTTACTGCAACACCACAGTGTGCCTGCATGTATAGGTCAGCAGGAGAGCTTTGACATGGATAGGGAATCTGTGAGGTGTCCTGACGGGGGGAGTATTATTGCCATTATGTGTGTGGCTGTAGATTGGCCATGCAGTACAGTGTTGCATATTTCGAGGCAGACAGAGATGATGCAAAGGCAGATCAGCAAGGTGTAGGTTACAGTAGGCAAGCCGGGAGCTGATTAGGGGGTGGATTGGGGTTTTAGTTGTGTGTTCAGGGAGGACTGGGGAAATATAGCTGATGTCATCTAGAAAGAAACCACAAGCCTCAGCTACAAGCTGGGTATGTGTGTAGAGGAGGAGAGTGGAGTCCAAGACAACACCTACATTGAGGACCCTGGAGAAAGGAAGGTATGGCCACACACACACAGATGCTCTGATAGGAGGGGAGGGTTTAGGTGCACATATGGGATATCCATGCTTTGCCATTGTCAATTTCACACAGTGGGATGGTTATGGTTATGGTTATGGTAATTTTATTTGATAAACCGCCTTTCTGAAACAAGCAAAGCGGTGTACAAGATACAAAATTAAAGAGGACGGCTCGAGGCCATAGAAATGGAAAAGAAGTTACAATGGTTTCAGGAGAAAAGAAACAGAGAGAGAAAGCACAGGACAAGACAGACGAGGATGCATACAAAAGGGGTGTGTTTTGGCAGACATAGCTCAGGCGTGGAGAGATATATTTGCAACTCATCAGCACACAGCTGGTAATATAAGTCAAGGGATGAGATAGCCACACCAAGGAAATGGATATCGACAGAGGATAGGGAAGAAGCCCCTGGATATTTCCCTGTGGTACAGGAACTGACAGCGGGGTAGCAGAGGACATTGAGACACCAGAACACACACTGAAGGGGCAGCGGGAGCGATATGGGGGGGCGCAGGATAGTACTGCGGCCTTAGAGCCGAGCAGGGACACGGTACTGAGGAGACGGTTCTGTTCAACAGTTTTGAAGGCAGCAGAGAGGTAAGGAAGGGGACGGACAGAGTACGGGCCCTTGTATTTTGCCACACACACTTCAGTGATAACTTTAGCATGAAGCGAGTCTATACAGTGTGATGGGGAACAGTCAGTCTGTAAAGGATCTTGGGGGGTCTGCGAGCTGAGGACGTGAAGGTCCAGTGTGTATTGCACAGCTCCAGCAAGACATATGTATGTGTCTCTTGTGTTCCTCAATCCACAGGACATACTTGGTGACCCTCCTGGTGCTTTGGTGTAGTGTCAGCTGACTGTACGTCATCCAACATGCAGTAGTCTGGGGTAGGTGGACCTACAGCTACTTTGTGACGACAATCAGGGGGAGCACATGTCTGCAGTGATCTGTCGTATTGTACATATGTTGTTGTTCACCTCTTTGCTCTGCACCCCCATACCCCATATGTTGCTGTTGGCACACATATCCACATGTATTCCTGGCTAGTTCGTCTTCTCCAACACTGTCTCTGGGACACGTCCAACAAAGCTGCGTGTGTCTGCAGGTCCTAGGTGTTCGGGTGGTGGGCTGCACATTGTGATGTAGAAGCCCACACAGAACCTATGCAAATAGAAAGGAGGAATTTACCTTTGAAACTGTTAGTCAGCCAGCATATACAGCTCATGAGAAACAGGGAAAGAGAGGAGCAGAGCTGACACACCCAAGCCCTGACGTAGCAGCAAGCTCAGAGCTTGATTACACTCACCTGGACCTGGGCAAGAAAGCCAAGCCAGCCTGCAGGGAACGGAGAGATAAAAGCCGGAGGGTAGCTCCAGCAAAGGAGTGCTGTGATTTCCCAGAGAGAAAAGAGTGCTGGGATTCCCCAGAGAGAAGGGAGTGCTGGGATTCCTCAGAGAGAAGCAGTGAGTGTGTCAGAGAAGCAGGAAGCAGCAGAGGCGAAGCCTCAGAGAAACGTGGCTGGAAAAGCACACAGACTACAGGCAGCTGGAGGTCCTGTGAGGAACCAGGTTGCAGCTCAGAGAGAGAAGCCAGGGCAGCAGAAGGAAGGAAGGCACACCCTGTGGCTAGGAACCTACCTGGACCAAGAGAGCAGGGAGTCTCCCAGACCTCACTGCCAGAGGAGAGGCTTCAGCATTCATACAGGTGGGAGCCTAGCACTATAATAAGGAAAGCCAGAAGTTCTGTTCGGAACAGAGGGCCAGGGCACTGCTCAACACAAGAAGTGTTAGCAGAAAGTTATAAAGGAGTTCCTACTAACTGGAGGGAACAAAAGGAGAGCCGGGGAAGAAACACTACAGCTACAGGTACTTTTAAACCTCACTGTATGGAACTGTGTTTTTATTAGATACCCGAGTTCTCAGCGAGGGGTTTTTCCAGAGACAGCAGTAAAGGTCTGAAGCCAAACCCCACACACACTGAATGTGAGGATATGCAGTGGGAGTGTTGCACTAGTGAACCCGAATATGCTCCTATGGATTGTACGCTATGCCTTGCAGACAACATTGAGTCTTTATGCTAAGTTTTGTATATAGCTAAGAAAAAGAAGATATTTTTCTTTCAGAAGAAGTTGTTTGTTTTCCATGTCTTGTTTGCACTTAAAAATCCTTTGGGAAGGGGAATAAATTCCTCGTTATGTTTTTGCCTTGAACACTCGACTTACGACTATTATTTGCTAACAGAAGATATCAGGGTACCCCAACCTTCGCACCCTAGGCGAAGGCCTGGCACCCGTTTACAACATACACCCTTCCCTGACATTGTAGCGTCAGCCAACAGCAGCGTATCATTGCATTTGACAAGCCTTTATCTCCACTAATCTCCAATTGTGCACATACAGGCCGTATGCTACTGCTGGCACGCTCACCTTAGCATACTGTATGGGTGTGTGTTTTTGGGTTGGCTGTGCGATGATACAACGTGCAGGCAGCTTGCATTATCATGTGGTGTGAGGAGTCTGTACACCTGGGGAGCGGTGGTGACTGTGCTATCTCTACCTTGCTGCTGTTTACCTTGTGAACATTGTGGCCATGTGTTGTGTGTTGTGAGCTGACCTATCTCTTGTGTGCTGACAGACCACTGTGCAAAAGCATTTATGTATCACAGATATCGCCATAATGTGGACATGCATCAACAGTGGCTGGACATGGGGACATGGTGATTCTACACATTTCAAAGACATCTTCTCCCTTCACTGTGACGTGTTGTGGTCTTTGAGAGCCTCAGGGGATCCCGAACAGACACTTGCTGCAAACACACGGTAGGTTGCACCTTTGGTCTTTTGGGAATGACATCAGCCTTTACATGTTAATGATTTACTGTTTGTTTCATGGACCTTTCATGTTGAGTCTCTGTACACCAACGCCGATGCACATGGAGTGTAGCTGTGAAACGCCTGTGTAACATGGGCATGGACATGATCATATCCATGTGACACCCTCGTCTGCGGTTCCAATTCCAAATGTCCACAACATGCACTGAGAGAAGATAGTCAGGTGCCTCCCAGGCTCTTCAGCCAGCAAGAACACAAACCACATTGTTGAAGTACTTAGCATAGAATGTGAACACTCCAAACTTGATGTTGTTATCCACTTGGACACAAATGACCTGGCTAGAAACAGTGCCTCTATAGTCCAAAAGGACTTCCAATCTCTGGGAGAGAAACTCAAGTCCATTGTTAACACTGTTGCATTCTCAGAGGTTCTACCTGTGCTTGGTAAGGGGGCAAGAAGGCTGCATCACATTAACAGCTTTAATACATGGCTCCAGACCTGGTGCAAACAAGGATTCAGATTTATTGGCGACTGGGGTAACAGATGGAACAACAAGAGACTATACTGTGCTGATGGACTACATCTCTCTGTCGCAGGGAAAAGAATCCTAAGTGAAAAATTCAAGCAATATGTGGATATGCATTTAAACTAGAAAACGGGGTAACAGATGTAGAAGGTCAAGCTTGGATGTCACCCCCTGCAAAAGCAGATTAAAACCAGAAACACCCACACTTTTAAACCACACATCAAAAACAAGTGGGAAGATGTAGGCAGAACAAAATCAATGCTAAATACACACAAGCTTAGGTAAATGCTGGAAAGCAATGAGCACAAATGCTCGAAGCTTAGCCAACAAAGTTCCAGACCTAGAAGCCCTAATGGTGGAAATGGATTTGGACATTGTGACCATTACAGAAACATGGCTAAACGAATCGCATGATTGGGATATAGTCATACCTGGCTATAATCTATTTAGAAGAGACAGAGAAAATGGAAGAGGAGGAGGGGAGTAGCCTTGTATGTCAAAAGCAATATTAAAGCTACTGAAATGCAGGGGGCATGGGGAAAAGAAGAAGCACTCTGGATTGTGTTGGAAAGAGGAGATGGCACTGTCATCCATACTGCTGTAGTCTACAGACCTCCAACACAAATTGAAGAGAGAGATAACAAATTGATTATAGATATTGCCAAGATAGCCACAAAAGGGGAAGTAATCATATTGGGAGACTTTAATCTACCTGATGTGGATTGGGGTTACTCCTTCTGCAAATCTGGAAAGAAGCAAATAAATCGTGGATGCTCTACAATATGCGTTATTTAGACAAATGGTGATGGAACCAACCAGGGAAAGCTCAACGCTGGATTTAGTGCTCACCAACAGTGATAGCGTGTCGAATGTCTGCGTGGGTGCCCCTGTGAGCAGCAGCGATCATCACACGGTGTGGTTTGAGATAAAAGCCATTGTACAAGCCAATCATAGCAAGCTCAAAGTCCTAAACTTCAAAAACACCGACTTCAATAAAATGGCTGAGTACCTAAAGGAGGAGCTGACAGGGTGGAAGAAGATAAGGGAAGTTGAATTGAAATGGGCTAAACTAAAGATGGCAATAAAAGGGGCAACAAATAAATATGTAACAAAAGTAAACAAAAACAAGAGGAGAAGAAAACCCATTTGGTTTTCCAAAGAAGTGGCTGCTCAAATAAAGGCAAAAACCACAGCTTTCGCAAGATTCAAAAGCTCGCAAACAGAGAAACACAGAAATGAATACAGGATCAAACTCAAAGAGACAAAGAGAGAAATACGGATAGCAAAATCAAAAGCAGAGGAAAAGATGGCTAATGATGTTAAGTGTGGCGACAAAACCTTCTTCAGGTATATTCGGGAAAGGAAGAAGATCAGAGGTGGAATTGCAGGACTCAGAAGTGCTGTGAATGGACTGGTGGAAAGTGACATTGAAAAAGCGAAATTGCTAAACAAATACTTTTGCTCTGTTTTTACTAAAGAAAGTCCTGGAGAAGGACCACCTGTGACTCCCAAATATTATAAAAATGGGAATGAAGTAGATACCACACCATTCACAGAAGATGATGTGTTAGAACAACTTGCAAAACTGAAAGTGGACAAGGCCATGGGACCGGCTAGGATACATCCCAGGATTCTGAAAGAGCTCAGAGAGGTTCTTGCAGGGCCATTAAAGGATGTTTTCAACAGATCCTTGGAAACAGGAGAGGTTCCTCAGGACTGGAGAATGGCTGATGTCATACCTCTACACAAAAGTGGTGACAGGGAAGAAGTGTCAAACTACAGGCCCGTGAGCCTTACCTCGGTGGTGGGAAACGTAATGGAGGCGCTCCTGAAAGAGTGAATAGTGAACTCTCTCAAAACCAACAGGTTGCAAGACCCGAGGCAACATGGTTTTACCGAAGGACGATCTTGCCAAACAAATCTGATTGAGTTCTTTAACCGGGTGACCAGGGAGCTAGATCAGGGACATGCGATGGATGTCATCTACCTGGATTTCAGCAAAGCCTTTGATACTGTTCCTCATAGGAGGCTTATCAATAAACTCGGTAGCTTGGGGATGCATCCTAAGATGGTAAATTGGATCAGAAATTGGTTGACTGACAGACGACAGAGGGTGATGGTAAATGGAGCTCTCTCGGATGAAGGGAAGGTGATTAGCGGAGTGCCCCAGGGGTCGGTCCTGGGCCCGGCACTGTTCAATGTATTTGTGAGTGATATTGCTGAAGGACTGAATGGAAAAGTATGTCTTTTTGCAGATGACACCAAAATTTGCAACAGAGTTGACTCCCCCGAGGGAGTGGTTAACATGAGGAAAGATCTACAAAAGCTGGAAGAATGGTCTAATGCTTGGCAATTAATATTTAATGCAAAGAAGTGCAGAGTCATGCACTTGGGTAGCAGAAATCCAAGGGAAATGTACGTGATAGGGGGCGAGAGTTTAGTATGCACGGATCAGGAGAAAGACCTTGGTGTGATTATTTCTGAAGATCTCAAGGTGGCAAAACAGTGCGACAAGGCGGTGGCAAAAGCCAGGAGGATGTTGGGCTGCATACAAAGAGGAATCACCAGCAGAAAGGAAGAGGTACTTATGCCACTGTACAAGTCACTGGTGAGGCCTCACTTGGAATACTGTGTTCAGTTTTGGAGACCGTATCTTGCAAAGGATGTAAAAAGACTGGAAACTGTTCAGAGGAAGGCGACCAAAATGATTTGGAGCCTGCGTCAGAAGCCTTATGAGAAGAGATTTGAAGACCTAAACATGTACACTTTGGAAGAGAGGAGGGACAGGGGAGATATGATTCAGACCTTTAAATACTTAAAGGGAAATAATGAACAAACAAACCTCTTCCAAAGACGGGGAAGCTGTAAAACTAGAGGGCACAACTTGAAGCTGCGAGGTGGTAAATTGAAAGGCAATGTCAGGAAATATGTTTCACAGAAAGGGTGGTGGATGCTTGGAATGCCCTCCCGATGGAAGTGTTGGGGGCAGACACAGTGATGGAATTCAAAATGGCATGGGACAGACACAGTGGATCCGTTTACAGCAACAGGATAAAATCAAAATAAACTGAACCATCTAATTTCTCAACAAATAGGGGTGTCCTACATGGAGTGGTGGATTCACTCCTAAACAGGGATGTGGGGAGAGGTGGTGGAGCGGCAGGTGCCATCGTGCTGTGCAGACTGGATGGACCATGCTGGTCTTTATCTGCCGTCATTTACTATGTTACTATGTTCTGTTACTATGTTCTGTGTTGTGATCATGTTATGTTTGCCTGTGTGACGTTTCATTACGTACATATTGATGTTTGACTCTCTGCAATTTGGGCTGATGTTGCAAGCAGCATACCAATACATTGTTTATCCTCTTCTGACACAGGGCAGTGAACACACATAGCACATCTACTACAGTGCATCCGGCGTCACCATCACCCACCTGTTGGAGGACACAACAACACCATGGAACTATCCCTGGGAAACGGTGACATAGGATGTTTGACCTCTGCGAGTGGGACACATGCCTAGGATGGACATTATTGTTGGACTGCTACTTTGGGCATGACAGGCCTGTCCAACACACCATTTCTGCCGTGCTCTGGCTGGGTGTCGTGTTCATCGCAGGAGACACACATGACCTTTCCAGTACTGTGGCATATTGAGATGTCACACTTGACTATGCCTGCCCAGGGGTTCAAGGACAGTGTTAACAGGACTTGTTGGGTTGCAGATACCCTTTGCACTGTAGACACTGTACTGGTTCCTACGTGTGCAGCAGGGACTGACATTGTCGCTGTATGTTGTAAATCCTTCTGACATTGTGTTGTTGTGTTTTGCCCATGTGTGACCTGGACACAGGATACGCTCATCTGTTTAGTTCAACACGTGCATACAGCCATGTGTGTGGCACAGGGGGAACATTGGAGAGGTCCTCTTGTCCATGTCCGCCTACCCTCCACTTGGACATGACACAGTATTTGCCACCACACCACTTTACTGCACACCAACATCTTGGATTGATGTTTGCGCTCACCAAGGGTGTCACAGTGCATGTGTGGCATCACTGTATCATGTTTCAATGTACACGGTGCATGTGCATGTGACTGACTATGTTGGTGCAACACAGCATGTGGCAATATGGCTTCTGTGTGGGTTACTGTAACATGTTTGACCTTTCTTTCCATCTCTATATACAGGTTATTGTGTCTGTTTACTGTACCGACATGACGCTCTGCATTGATTTGCAAACCTAGCATTGCATGACTGTACAGTCCTATTTATCCCCTGAGGTAACGACACTCACATTGCCCCATTATATTTGGAGTGTGGCAGTGTGTGTGTCCATTTTATTCCTTCATTTGTGCATTCCATGTACCATGATATATGTGTACAGACACTGTTTCCACATCAACCAGTGCAGGGGGACCTTCTGCATAGTGTTATCTCTGCATGTTTCTGCGGTTTGTTTCATTTGAATTCTCTGTGTTCATGTGCCTCTGCTACCTGTTAGCATATCCTCATTTTGCATTTGATGATTGTTTAGGGTTACATTGGTGCTGCTTTGATTCCTGTATCAGGCATTATGTGACAGCTGTAACATATATTTTGATATCTGTGTTTACACTTTCTTACTTTTAACAACATATGCTGTTTCATTTGTGTGCCTCCTGCGTTGGCAGACAGATATGTTTTTATGAACAGATCATGAATGATGTGTGTTAGTCCCTCATCATGCACTGCCTACTGTCTACATGCACACACATGTAACTAACGCATTTGGGGCGTGCAGCAGCATGTGGGGGATGGGGGCCTAATGCATACTGCACACCATGCACCTGATGCACATTCTCTCTCCTGCCCATCATCTGTTGACGGGCCAGTGACTTTTCTGTAACATGTGGGTTGCTGCCCTGCAAAATGTGTTTTCGATTTTTCCCCTGTTATTCAATCACCTTGATATTATGAAAGGCGGTATCTACGCTATCTCTGATGATTAACCAAAATAAAAATATGTGTTTGATGTACATTTGTCTCTGCTGCTGCTTGACCACACTGACACACGTATTTAGTGATTTCCTGGTCATGTACATAGCCCACCTGTGCTCACATCCTTGTATGGTGCCAGCTGTCTGCCACATCACTGGGTGTTACGGGTTCCCATACAAACATTCCCTTTGAGGTAATATCTTTGCATTGTGCTTGCTGTGGTTGTTTGGGATAGTGGTTACGGACATGTGTTGGAACACCATAGGTTGCAGGTTTGATTCCCACATGGGGTTTTATTTTATTGTGCTAACCTGACCATGGGCTGCCTGCAGGTTCATCACCTATCCACACACCCTTCCATCTCTTCACCGTACACCAAAGTGTGCCCTCTGTGCTGCCTATCCATCACATATTAGCTGTTACATATGTCTCTTTCTTTGTAGCGTTCACACAGGCAGTCCGCTTGGGGGGATTGGCATTGCTGTGGTTCAGCTGGTCTGTGCCACACCTGTTTGCAGGTTCAATTCTCACATGCTCCTTTTCTGTTCTGTTCCATATTTTGCCCTGCTCCACAGAGCATCCCCTGCCGCCCTTTGGGTTTAGGTTCTTTCCTCTTTTGCATGCTGTATCCACTGCATAACATTTCATTGTGTGCGTGCATGTAGTTATATGTGGCTCTGGTCCCAATTACAGACTTTGATCTGAGCTGTACACACCAGATCTGCATGTGCATTCCATCATGGTTACTGTTGGAGGTTTGCCTATCCTGGCAGCCAGCAGGCTTCTTGTGTGATGCCCTGCAGTATTCTTGTATGCAGCCTTTGCTAATGAGCTCACATTGGTGGTGTAGCCTACCAGTTTGTGCATAGACATTTGTGCTAATGGTCATAGGTTTGATTCCTCTCTGTTCTCTTTCATTTGTATGCCTGTCCTGTACAGCTACTTTTCATTCCTGTGACAGCCATATCTGTGCAGATCTGTGCTGTTAGCACATTGTACCCTTATCACAGTTGTCACCCATCCTTCTGTCCGTCTTTGTGTGTCTGCCAGCTGTGTGCCGTCCTGCCCTGATGTGAAAGCTCCTACCCCATGTCCTGCACTGGTACACATTTCTGCATTGCAGCTCTTCCTGGTTGCCTCTCCTGTGTGTGCTCTGCATAGCACTGCTACTCCACTGTCATCCTGACATTACACCTATCCTGCCACCTCTACCTCCTCTGCTGGACACGTCTTCCCATCCTCTGCCACACACTGTCATTGTTGCATGTTTATGTTTATTATGTTTATTGCAATTTGATATACTGCTCAGGCCAGAAGGCATTAGAGCGGTTTACAATACTAAATCATTCAAGGAAAGTAGGAAAAGAACGCCATTTATATGATAGGACAGATTAAAGGACAGAGACAGTCATACAGGCAAGATAAAGAGATATACATTGAACAGTTACCACAATAAGTAAGCATGGACAGTCCAACCAAAGCTATCGATATAACTTCCAGCAACAGACGCCACGGACCAACGCCTAAGGGCCACGCCAAAGGGCCCTCTGCAACGGCCGCTGTTATGCCGTTCTTCAGGGCTGCTGATTGGCGGCTTAGGGAGGAAGGGGGAGCTCCTGGACATTACCATCACCCTAAGCATCGCTACAGCTGTCCCCGATATGTTTGTCCATTTTTCCAGCTGCCACATGGGCTGGACGCAGATTTGTCTGGTCCATCAGCTGTGATCTACTTCCTTCCATCACTTGTGCATTGTCTTTCCTTGGTGCTCTGTGCAGTGTTTGGCCCTTACCTTTCTTGCTTTTCAACTTGGGGGACCTTACTGCCCTTGGGCAACATTTCTTGAGTCACCTATAAATCCTTGGGGCATCTTTAGCCACACCTTAGATTCAGCCAGCTTATGGGGCGCCTAATATGGTGCCTTGGGGGTTGCCAACCTTTCGTCATGCCCTCTGGGGCACATTATGACCCGCCTTGGCTGACGTGGTGGTTTATGATGTGCCTTCTGGTGTGCCCTAAAAGATGCATTAGGTTATGGCACTGGGGTGCGGGTATTCTTAGCTGGCAGCACAGATTGTTGGAATGTTTCTGACTGTTAAAAGCAGGAAAAGGAATTGCCTTGGCCACCCTTATTCATTACGCCCACTGGGGGATCGAACTCATGACCCTTCTCAGCAGTCATTGTATTTACCAGTGTGCTACACCTCTGTTGCTGTGATTGCAGGTCAGCGCGTGATGTTAAGGTTGACACGCGGTAACGTGCACAGCTCCCTCTATCACGCGATAACCCACGATTGCTACCTTAAGACCAGAACACCCACTACCTTATATGGCATTCCTCACAGTAACGCTGCAACTAGCACCAGTAACATTAAGAAGGTTTAGAAAACATACCCCTAAGTGTGAATGTGAGATGTGTGTGGGAAAATAGTAAAAAGCCGAGGGCCTGATTATTCAAAATGGCTTATCTGCTATATGGATAAACCCCCTAGCTGTCCATTTTCAGCAGCACTGTATTGATAGTGTCACTGAAAATTTCCTCTGATCACCCCTGGCACTATCGGTACAGTGACAGGATGGACCAAGGGAGGTGTGGAGGTGTTTTGCCTAGCTATATAGATAGCAGAGCTATTCAGCCGTTTGGCATTGCGCACATCCCTGGGCATCCTAACGATGAGAGGGGGAGGGGTGTCTGGCATACCGCTGGAATTGTTGCTTCAGATAAAACTGTTGAAAGAACTGTTGAGGCTTCGTAAAGATGGGTTGCTGAGGTCTGCGATAGTGTGTCTACTACTCCACGGCCCAGAAGAGAGCTCCCTGATAGTAGAACAGCTATCTTTTATCTGACATAGTACATCTTTCACCTTATCCTCAAAGAGGTTGTCCCCAGGCAAGCAGCATCTGCTAAACAGTCATGAAGGTCTTTTCGAAGCCTGGATGCTCCGAACCAAGCTATCCTGCATGCTCTAGTGGCTACTGCTGCCTCATAAGAGGCTGTGTCATAGGCATCATAAGTAAATTTCACCAGGCGAAAGGCACACTCCTGAATGGCTAAGTGGGTTTGTCTCGGCATTTCCCAGCTGGTCTCCTCCGGTGCCATTACCGTTTCTGTAGCTTGCTGCACAAGGTCCACCAAAGGAGCACTACACCATGTTGCTAGAAGAAACTCAAATAGCCCGACAGGCCGTGTTTCGATTTCACTTCATCAGGGACTTAGGCGTGCTAATGATATTTGTGTTTTTTATGATATTTATGTTTGTGTATTTACGAATATAGCACGCCTAAATCCCCTGATGAACTGAAATCGAAACACGGGCTGTATCGGGCTATTTGGGCTTTTTGCTGTGAAATATTTATCAATTTTCTAATAAAAGAATCCTTCCTGCTAAACCACATTTTTTGGACTGGGTGCTTGCTGCACAAGGCCATGGTGATAATTGATTATCTGCACCTAGTGGGCAAGGATCTTCATTATCAGCATTGCCTCTTGATAGACTTTCCTGCTCACTACCTCCAGGATCTTCTGATCCTTATGCAGTGGATATCTGCTATTGGGTCTGGCAGATCTCGACCTTTTGAGGGCTGTCTCCAAGATTACTGACTGGTGCAGGAGCTGTGTCTGGCCCAGGATCAACTTTATACTTTGAGGCACTTGAGGGTCACTTCCATAAAGATAGGCATGCTTCAATTATGGAGCTGTAGCTCTGCAAGATATTCTAAATTTTCTTGGGGTAAATGGCCAATTTTCCCAATGGAGAAAGGTGAACAGTGGTGTACCCCAGGGATCTGTGCTGGGTCCGCTGCTTTTTGACATATTCATAAATGACCTGGAAAGTGGAATAACGAGTGAGGTTATCAAATTTGCAAATGACACAAAACTATTTAAAGTTGTTAAAACCCAAGAGGATTGTGGAAAATTGCAAGAGGATCTTGATAAATTGGAAGACTGGGCATCAAAATGGCAGATGAAATTTAATGTGGACAAGTGCAAAGTTATGCACCTAGGGAAGAACAACCCAAACTATGGTTCCACGATGCAAGGTTCCACATTAGGAACCACCACCCAAGAAAAAGATTTAGGTGTCATGGTGGATAACATGTTAAGACCCTCGGCCCAGTGAGAGCAAATAGAATGCTAGGTATCATAAGGAAAGGAATGGAAAATAAAACAAAAGATATTATAATGCCTCTATATCGTTCCATGGTGAGACCGCACCTTGAATATTGTGTGCAGTTCTGGTCACCGTATCTTAAAAAGGATATAGCGTTATTAGAAAAGGTTCAGAGAAGAGCCACCAAAATAGTATAGGGCAGTGATGGCTAACCTTTTTGAGCCCGAGTGCCCAAACTGCCGCACAAAACCAAAGAATTTCCTCAAAGTGCCAGCACGTCAATTTGCATAAATATTTGCATAATGCTAACATACACTAACTTTTAGTAAACATGTCTCTTAATGAGTGTATGGATAAAGACAGACTAAAAGATTTCTACATTACTATAATCCAGTGCCAACCGCCAGGCACATTAGGAACTACTACAAACACTGCCCATTTAGAACCAATAGCAAACCCGCCGTATCCTAACAGCACTACCAGGACTCACAAAGCACCATACCATACCTATCAAAAGGCAACACTGCAAATATTAAACCAATACATTTCAGAGAATAACAATACATGACCTACTGGGGAAAGAGAACAAGTGGCAATGTCAAAAAGGAATTACATAAACAGAATACCTCAGCTCAGTTACACAGTTGCAATTGCTCCAGCCACTTTCTTCTGGTTTCTTCATGTTTTCTGCTAACTCTCCATCATCTGCTGTCCATTTGTCCTTTCTTCTCTCTTCTAGTTTTTTTTTTCCATTCTCTCTCTCTACATCCGCTTTAACACACTAATCTTTCTCCTTTTGCTCTTTCCTCATTCCTATTTCATCCACTCAAATTTTACCCCTCCATCCTCAATCCCCACTTACTCTCCCAATACCCGGCCAATTGTAGATTTTTTATCCCTCCCACACAAAATATTTTTCCCCTCTCCATTTTACTCTCCCAGCCCCATCCCATTCTAATCCTCCCCCAACATCAGCTCCCTTCTAGTTCCAACCTCACCCAGCATCCATTCCCTTCTAGTCCCTGCATCAGCCCATTTCCAGTCCTAGCCCCCCATCAGCCCATTTCCAGTCCTAGCAACCCCCCAACCCAATACCAGTCCTAGCCCCCCCCCATCAACCCACTTCCAGTCCTAAACCCCCATCACCCCATTTTCAGTTTAAGCCCCCCCTATAACCCATTACCAGTCCTAACCCCCATCACCCCATTTCCAGACAGCCCCATCAGCCCAAAGCCCATTACCAGTCCTTACCCCCCATAGCCCATTACCAGTCCTAACCCCCCCATAGCCCATTACCAGTCCTAACCCCTCATCACCCCATTTCCAGACAGCCCCCATCAGCCCACAGCCCATTACCAGTCCTAACCCCCCCTAGCCCATTAGCAGTCCTAACCCCCCCTAGCCCTTTAGCAGTCCTAACCCCCCCATAGCCCATTAGCAGTCCTAACCCCCCCTAGCCCTTTAGCAGTCCTAACCCCCCCATAGCCCATTAGCATTCCTAACCCCTAGCCCTTTAGCAGTCCTAACCCCCCCCCATAGCCCACTACCAGTCCTTACCCCCCATCACCCCATTTCCAGACAGCCCCCATCAGCCCACAGCCCATTAGCAGTCCTCGCCCGCCCGCCCGCCCGCCCATTAGCAGTCCTAACCCCCCCCCTAGCCCATTAGCAGTCCTAACCCCCCCTAGCCCTTTAGCAGTCCTAAACCCCCCATAGCCCTTTTCCAGTCCTAACCCCCCATCACCCCATTTCCAGACAGCCCCCATCAGCCCACAGCCCATTAGCAGTCCTACCCCCCCCCGCCCGCCCGCCCATTAGCAGTCCTAACACCCCCCCCAGCCCATTAGCAGTCCTAACACCCCCCCTAGCCCATTAGAAGTCCTAACCCCCCCCTAGCTCATTAGAAGTCCTAACCCCCCCCCTAGCCCATTAGAAGTCCTAACCCCTCCCCCCCTGGCAAATTTAAAAAAAAAAAAAAGCTGGCTCTGGCTGCTGCCGCTGCCGCGGCAGAATGCACTGTCCCGCGGGGCCCCCTCCGCCCGCTAAGCCCCTCTGCAAGAGCTTTCAGATTCGCGAGGGAGAGCGTCTCCCTCGCGTCTCTGTTAAGCCCGCAGGGGCTAATGGGAAATTTCCCATCAGTCCCTCGCGTCTAAAGGGGCTGATGGGAAATTTCCCATTAGCCCCTGCGGGCTTAACAGAGACGCGAGGGAGACGCTCTCCCTCGCGAATCTGAAAGCCCTTGCAGAGGGGCTTAGCGGGCGGAGGGGGCCCCGCGGGACACTGCATTCTGCCCTTGCCGCGTCCGCGGCAGCAGTCAGAGCCAGCTTTTTCTTTTTTGCGGACCTTCCCGCGTGCCAGCTGCAAGGCCTTCGCGTGCCACAGCTGGCACGCGTGCCATAGGTTCGCCATCGCTGGTATAGGGGATGGAAGGATACTCCTATGAAGAAAGGCTAAAAAGGTTAGGGCTCTTTAACCTGGAAAAGAGACTGCTGAGGGGAGATATGATAGAAGTCTATAAATTAATGAATGGAGTGGAACGGGTAAACGTAGATCGATTGGTTACGTTATCAGAATATAGAAAAACTAGGTGACATGCAATGAAGCTACAGGGTAAACTATTTAAGACTAATAAAAGAAAATATTTTTTCACTCAACGTGTAATCAAACTCTGGAATTTGTTACCCGAGGATGTAGTAAAGGCTGTTAGTGTAGCTGGGTTTAAAAAAGGTTTGGACAAGTTCCTGGAGGAAAGGTCCATAAGCCATTATTAAGAAGGGACCCAGGATATCAATGCTTGACCCAGTACAAGCATTGCGGAACCTGTGTCTTTTGGGGAACCTGCTAGGTATGTATAACCTAGATTGGCCACTGCTGGAAACAGAAACTGGGCTTGATGGACCTTGGTCTGACCCAGTATGGCATATCTTATGTTCTTATGGTATTTTCATAGATTAGAAAGTATTTTCTGAAAATAATGCAGACTTTGGTGTCTCCACTGCTCTTAGGACCAGGGATTTAAGTATTTTTATCAGAAACTTTGGGTAGAACATATCTTTCATGCTAATCATCCACAGAGGAAACCTCTGTGAGGGTGCCTATGCCCAGGGTAGCATTATGGGAGATTTGATGGCCATAGTTGCCCTAGTCTGTGATATAGCCTGGACTTATTTATTTAGCTGTATTTAAATCCTGCTTTTCACTGGGTCAAAGTGGTCAATTGGGGGGTAGTACATTTAACATGAGGGGATATAAGACACATACGGTAATACTTACAGTGAACATGGGCAATGGAGGGTTAAGTGGCTTGCCCAAGACCACAAGGAGTGCCTATAGGACTAGAAATCCCAGTCCCTCTGGCCTGAGATTGCTGTCCCCAGGTGGGACTTGAACCCCCTGCCCTGAAGTACCTTGTCCTAACCACCATGCCTCCCTACTTCCTTCTGTGGGTGGGTCTTTTGGTTTCTGAAGCATGGTAGCCAAAGTGGGGGCTGTCCCACCTGCTTCATCCGAAAAGAAGGGGTGGGCAAGATATGAGCAAGATTTAAGATTCTGAATCACCTCACATGAATCTGCAGTTATTGCGTACCGCAGCGTCAGGAAGTGGGATATCCAGATCCTCCCAAGTGACCAGGAGTTGTTCAGAATGCTCCCTCATGAACTTTTTCATTAGTTGCAAAAAAAAAAAAAAAAACCCACAAAAAAATCAGCACTTGATGCACTCTTGGAGCGTGGGTCTCTGTAGAGCTTGGAGGAGAGACTCGCGCATGCATGCATCCCGTTTACAAAGGAGGGCCCTTCCCCTGAGGGATCCCGAGGTCTCTTACCTCTGGAGGGGGAGCTGCATTGATGAAAGGCTCAAAAGGACACATTTACTGCTGCTCTGCCACTTTTTTCACATGGACTTTTGCTCTTATGCTTCGTGAGACCCCTCTTCCAGGGCAAGAGTCAAGACATGAGGTAGCATCGGAGTGGCAGAGCGATCCCTGACCTGTGGGCTGCTAGCTCCCTCAGTTTGCAATACCCCTGGTAAGAATGATTGACCTGGGCAGCCAGACGGTACAAGCTCACAGCACGGAGAGCGAGGGAAATCTGACAGCAGTTATCATTCCATCCCCGTAGCTACCATGCTGGGCGGTAGAGAAGGGGGAGCTATCGTAGAAAGAAAGTCCCACCTGCAGGGATCACGATGACTAACACATGGAGAGCCGGAGTGAGGTTGTACTATGGAGATTGAGCGCCCCTCGCAGGCTACGCGCCGCTCTAGCAAACCATAGAGACTACACGTGGAAGCCGACCATCCATTCATTGGCGTGCACTGAACCACTTGCCCCGCCCCCTCCCCGGAATACCGGGAAATTCCAAGCGAGCGCTGCCGTAGGGACATGGATACACCAGGAAGCTTCACCGCGCAACAAGACCCGGACACCTGCCTACGTACAACAGCTGGTCCTTCATCTTTCTGTGATGAAACCTCAGGTAGTATTTTCGCGAAAGCTTGGGATGGTTTGGACTGCAACCCCCTATCGCTTTCCACTTTCTTGTTCCCCCCTTCCCCCGTCTGTTGGGCATGTCCTTGGGGGCGGAGTGCGAGGCGGAAGCGAGGGCAGAGCCGCGTGAGTCCCCGTGCGTTTGGTACACCAGGAGTAGGAAGAAGGAGTGGCTGTGTACCACTGGTAGCTTGGTTCTGCTACCCAGCCATGCAGGTCCAACGCTGGCTGCCTCTGGAAGCTAACCCTGATGTAGGTGCCTGTATTGAAGCCTTCCCTTCAGCTGTTATGACACCATTTATTCTCTTTTTTTGCCTTTTGCTTAAAATATTTCTTTTATATCTGTTGTAGGTTATGAACCAGGTGAGTGATTTAGATTCTTTCCCTTGTGATCGGATTCCGGGCAGGTTGGTGTCAGGGTGGCATTTTTACCAGGATCCGGAGAAAGGTCAGGAGGCCTCCAGTGATCCGTGAGTATGTCCTGTCTCCTATGCATGGAACCGATCCAAACAAATCCCCCCGCCGGCCCAGATTCGATCTAACTTGAACCTTCTATTCTCTTCTGTGGGCAGCCTGGTTGTCATGTAGTTCTGCAAATGGGCTTGTTCGAGAGCTAAACACGGGTGCGAAACAAGTTTGCTCGTGTGCCGTGGCCGTGTTCGTGTTGGAGCTTTTAGGGGAATCCGCGAGTCATCCGCTCGTGACACAGCGCGTTGCAAAAGTTTGGGGAATGGCGTCAGGCTGATTTCACTTGAAATACTTTTACTCTATGTTCTGGAACACCTCGGAATAAGCCTAGGCTGTGAATGACTATAGTCCTCAGCCTGCCACATTCTCTACCCATTAATATTCTGAGTAGATGCTTAGTATTCACACCTTAGGGATTCTTGATTTTTATTTCTCATGGCGAGTCGTATGCTACCAGTTCTCTCTGGTTACACCTTCCTCATAAAGCAGTTGGCCATGTCCTGCATATTTTGCTTCACTCGACTTTAGTGACAGCTGCTTTTGACCTCATCCAAATGCCAAATTGCCTATTTTTGTAGACAGCCCTAGACATAGATTAGTGGTCAGTTTCTTACGTATCTAATTATTATCTAGATAATTGCACTATGGGATACTGGGGCCTTCGGTGCACATAGAATACCACTAAGACAGCTGTATTTGCAAGTCTACATGATTTGGGATTTCACAGACTAGTTTCCTGTAATAAAGTTAGGGATAACATATAGGATTAATTCTTATTTTCTGACCATGAAGGCAAATTGTCCTGGCTCCATACTGTGCTTTTTATTTAAGCACAAATGAGAACTCTGCCTTAAGTAAAGTAGGGCAGTTCGGCAGGTTCTTCTGCACTGGGTGTAAACATCCGTGGAGGGTGCAGATATTTATTTTTTTAAACAATGGAGTAGGCCTCAGATTTTTAACTGTACATTGGGTGCATGTGTGTCCATTTTGACTTTCAGCATTGTCATGAATGTTCACTTTGTCAAGTTTTAAGGTCTTATTTCAAAGTTATTATTGAACTTTGAAGCACAGTTCTGGGAGCAGCCATGGTCAGAAGTGTGGTGGTGGGACCTGACTGGCTTATTTTGTGTTTTTGATGACTCTGCCATTGTGGACCAGTAAGTCTAATAGGAAATACACTTTGTCTATGCAATGTATTTCCTATTGGTCATCCAGGGTTTTCAAAATACTGCTCACTACACAGAGCTTTCTTGAAGGATGTTTCCAGCTTTACTTCTAATACACTTTCTCAGCCAGTGTGCCTTCAGACCTGAGAAGGTGCACTGTAGAAGAAGTTGCCACTGTCTAATGTGCAGGTTCAGGCCAGCGCATGAACTCTGTTCTCAGCATCTCATAGCAACATGAGGCATCTATAGTGGTCCTTTAAACATGTAAGAGCTCCTTTTTGAATACCACGTGTAGCCAGTGGTTCTCAACCCTGTCCCGGTATAATCCCTAGCCAGTCAGGTTTTCCGTATAGCCAAAATAAATATGTTTATATGAGATCTGCATCCAACGAAAGATGGGATTGAGAATCACTGATGCTGTATCAAGGAAAGAGAGCGATGTTAAGACTACGTTAGGTAATGGATGGCCAGGCCTTGCTTTGTGCGGAGCACACACTGCACCTAATTTATTTATTTTATTTTATTTAGCAAGCATTTGTAGCCCGCTCCTTCCAGCGATCAGAAGCGGGTAGGATTACTATTGTGAAACTGCCGAATCAAGGCAGGTACAAATTTTGTTTACATACAGATTGTCAGAAAAGCACATCATACAGAGTTAACACTTCTTAGCTATGGGGGAGTTCATTTACATATATACATAAATACATATATACAGGATAATCTTCTTGGACACAGTGGTCAGGGGCTGCTCCATCTGTGGGTTTAGTTCAGGTTGAAATGTGATTGGAAAATGTGCGTTTTGAGCCCATTCCCATCTTTTCTCCTTCCTCATCCTTTCCCTTTGAGTTTTTCCAGCCACTGACGAAGCTTGCAGTGCTTCTCTAATGTTTGTTTTCTTTTGACTTTTGAGTCCTCTCTTGTGTCTACGCTGCCTACGCGCCATGGTATGCCATGAAACATTTTTTAAAATGTAGGCGTGCCCTGGATTTGAAAGACTGGCAAACACTGCACTATGGAAATCTTATGAGTTGTAACTATTTAAATGTAGTAATTCTAGAATATTTATTCTGTTTTGTGCTGGGCTCCATGATTTTGCTCTGGTTTTCCCAGGTTGCAAACAAAGGTTGTCTTTTGATGGTCTATATCTGTGTATTACTCGGCACTGCAGTCTTTGTGGGACCTCATCTAGTTAATTTATAAAGCACTAGGCATTCAGCCAGTGAGATTGCTCAATTGGTGACACACCCATGAGTGAACGTTTGGCAGGTGTTAACACGTTCAGGGGATAGCATTGGGAATTTCACTGCTTGGAGCTGTTTCCCTACTTAAAATACTCACGATCTACTAATATGACAAAGGTTTCAGTGCCTTACTTGGGAGTTAGGATCCTGAATAGACCCCTTTTGAAAATTTATTAGAGCCGAGTACCTATGTTTAAGATATTAAAGAAACAGCTATGGGGATGGAATTAAGATGGGTGGGAGGGGGTTAGAAGCATAGCATTGATTTTTCAGCACTAGTCCTCTAACTTAGAAATGCTAAGTCTAGGCTAATTGGGGGCCTGAATTTAAGATTGTATGTTCCTAGGCTCATAAGTTGAGATGAAGAACTTACAGTAGGGTCTAGAGTATCCAGCTGAAATTTCAACTTTTGAGCTTGAGATGTTTTGAATATCGGCTTCTTAATAATCAGATAATACGTTTTTGTACTTTATTGATGATAGTGTCTGCTCAGGAATAGTCTCAAAGAAAAATTGACCAAGTTTCTCTTCAGGCTTCCAGCATAGTTGCCCCCAGGGCCAGGATCCAGTGCATGAGCAACTGGAGTTGGCAACAAGAAAGGGAATTTTGAATGATAGCTTTAAGCAAGATTGATGTACTTGGAAGAACAGATTTTGCTAATATTAGGTAATTTTTTATAAGAGAAAAAGGGGGTTGAAAATAAGGTTATTACTACTTATTTCTGACATTTTACTGCTAGCCTGGTTGAAAAACAGGTTTATCTGTAGGAGGTTGTGATTTTTAAGTGTGTGCATTTGGTTTATTTGGGTGCCTAAAAACAAAGTGCACACAAATCACTTGTATGTGTGGGCAGTCTATTTGTGTACTTAAAAGTTACAGCACATGTAGAATACATGTGCAAAGAGTGAATAGGTGAAATAGTCACACAAAATGCCCCAAAACTGGGAAAAGCTTTTGTTAAAACAAACAAACAAACAAAAAACCTCCTCATTCTTATTTAAATTTGACCTCTGTCCTTAGTGATTTTGACCTTTTAAGAGTTGTATATTTATTTGCAGTGAGACATGATGTAATTGATTCCAGTTTCCTGAGATGATAGGAGCTGGGCTTCTTATGTCCTTGCTGGGTTCTTGCTTTCGCAATGAAATCAATTCAAAGATTGACGTTTAAAAGACTTGGGGGGTATGTTTACTAATTAGCGGTAGAGGCTTCCGTGTGATATTGAATTGAATTAATTGGGGCTGTGGCTCCGATTATCACACGGAAGCTGCTACTGTTGATCATACCCCTTGGTTTCCAAATCCACAGGCTTATATGCTAAATTAATACAATGCCCGTTTGCAGTAGTACTTTTTTTTTTTTTTTTTTTTAAGTTTGTGGTTATCTTCCTTTTAACCTATGAGTGTATGCTCTCTCGACTTCAGGTGAGAAGGGGATGTAGAGAAGAGTGGGTTTGGTCACCATGTAAAAGGGACTCCAAAGGGCCCTAATCAGAAGAGGCTGGAATTTATGGGTAACTATTGGAATCGATTGGCCTTTCCTGTCAAATTGGAGCTTCTAGAAATTGGTTTCTTTCCAAGAGCTCAAAGCCAAAATAATGATAAACTGCATAAATGAAAAAAGTTGATAATTTTAGAGTGGAATGGAGAAGGCAAATGGAAAGCTGTTGTGGTGGCCCTGAAAGGCTATCTGGCTTGTCCCTAGAATTAGTCATCCCTTCAATTAGATTTAACAACTAACCAATAAAGCTGGGCATCCAAATGGCAGATGAAATTTAATGTGGACAAGTGCAAAGTTATGCACCTAGGAAAGAACAACCCACACTATAGTTACACGATGCAAGGCTCCATATTGGGAACCACCACCCAGGAAAAAGATTTAGGCGTCATTGTGGATAACATGTTAAAACCCTCGGCCCAGTGTGCAGCGGCGGCCAAGAAAGCAAATAGAATGCTAGGTATCATAAGGAAAGGAATGGAAAATAAAACAAAGGATATTATAATGCCTCTGTATCATTCCATGGTACGACCGCACCTTGAATATTGTGTGCAATTCTGGTCGCCGTATCTTAAAAAGGATATAGCATTATTAGAAAAGGTACAGAAAAGAGCCACCAAAATGGTAAAGGGGATGGAAGGCTACTCCTATGAAGAGAGGCTACAAAGGTTAGGGCTCTTCAACCTGGAAAAGACATGGCTGAGGGGAGATATGATAGAGGTCTATAAATTAATGAATGGAGTGGAACCGGGTAAACATAGGTCAATTGTTTACGCTATTAGAATATAGAAAGACTAGGGGACATGCAATGAAGCTACAGGGTAAACTATTTAAGACAAATAAGAGAAAATATTTTTTCACTCAACATGTAATCGAACTCTGGAATTTGTTACCGGAGGATGTAGTAAGAGCTGATAGTGTAGCTGGGTTTAAAAAAGGTTTGGACAAGTTCCTGGAGGAAAGGTCCATAAACCATTATTAAAAAGGGACCCAGGATATCAATGCTTGACCCAATACAAGCATTGTGGAACCTTTTGTCTTTTGGGGATACTCCTAGGTACGTATGACCTAGATTGGCCACTGTTGGAAACAGGATACTGGGCTTGATGGACCTTGGTCTGACCCAGTATGGCATATCTTATGTTATGTTCTTATTTGAAAAATAGGCAATAAAGTGCAAATTGGATTACAGACTTTGTGTGCCCCTCTTGGATGTGCTTGTGACACTTGTCCCATGGGAATTTGGCCACAAGTTAAAGTCCTGTGCATGTATCAGTGTAGTGTAGCCTGCAAGCTGCATGGTAGCCCTTCGTGCAGGAATTGTGCCTGGGGGTACCAGAGCAGACTGCATCCTGTTTATACCCACAACTGGGCAATATGAGTGTAAATTGTTTGGGTGCTGCAGATAATGAGTTTGCGCTGCATTCTCACTGGCTTGGAAGAAACGCTGTACTGTATTCCAGGCCCTTGAGCATATTCTTGTGGCTGGGAGGTCTGTGCCTCTCAGCCGTAGACTTGCTCCATGATGGTTAGCCTGGGTGCTGCAGATTGTTATGAGGGGGGAGGTGGGCAAGTGATCACTCGCCGTAGGTGGTTGCGCCTTTACAAACGGCCTCTTTCCAAACTCGGGTTCATTTGTTTTTTTCAAGTAGCAGTTTTAGTGTGGCGCTCTGGCTGGAGCTGAAATGTCCTGTTACTGGAGACCAGCAAGTAAAAGTACAAGTGCCTTGGATCCAAACCAATGAGCCCATAAAAAATAGAATAGATAACCAATTTCTATTATAACTAGAACCAGCTAAAAACTTACATGAACATCTTGGGTTTTGTTTTGATTTATTGATACAAGTTTTTAGCTGGTTCTTTTCATACTAAATTGAATGAAGCAAGCATTTTGTTTATACTATTTTTGTGACACACCAAGGGACACGTTTGCTAAATCTTGGACACTGCACTAAAAATCCTGCACTACCCCGTAGCACACATTGGGGTGGGGACTGGGCTGGGCTGGGCATGGGCAGTAGTACATTGCACCTAGTGCAGGCGTTAGTTGCATGTGGTAATGGTGCTTGATGCTGGTAGCGCAGGTACGGCTAATGCCATCTCAGTGGGCGGTGGTGTGCCTGCGCAGCAGCTAGCGCAACACCAGCATGCTAGGCCTGTGTAAACTGTAGGAGGGGGGGGGGGAAGACAAGCACTCCCCCTGCAGTTATCACTGACCGCCCTGCGCTGGTAATGTGCCCGCATACCTGTTGCCAGAATGGGGCTTAGTAAGCATGCCCCAAGGACAAATGCTCCCAGAAACAAAGAAAAACAGTCACTTTTTTTAATAATCTGAACTTTTTCATTAATTTAAGAATTCAATTATGTAAAAACCCAACATGGCCATTTTATTGGCAGAGCACCTGCATCATGGGTAAATATTGTAAGAGATCATAGAAATCTTATTTTTAATTTCACACTAAACTCACAGTTTAAATGATACTTTATTGTCCTACAATTAGATATTAAAAATAAAATTGCAAAATAATATTCTGATATGTGGTAAAAAAACAAACAAAATGTACATGCCCTTTGGATTTGGCAGTTCTCACTTGGGTATACCATGTAAAATCTCCAGAAAGTCCCATTTAATCTTGAACTTCCACTTTGACAGCGATCCCTAAAGATGATAGCAATAAAAAGATATTATAGACAGTGTATTTCATGATTACATTACAACATATATTATTGTTAGTCTTTTTTCGTTTATTTTTTATACAAGTTTTTTTTATTGTAAATCATATGCCAATATTTATCCAGAAGGATGAAATCCACATACCTTCTGAATCAGCTGTAGTGGCATTTGGGTGTAAGTATATGTATATAGTATATATTTTGTATGAGACAGGCCTAGACCAATTTTCTTGGAATCTAGGACCTAGCTTAAAAACTTAGGAGCCAGCTGCTGAGACCTAGGTCACAGTGCCTTCCATCCCCAAAAGGTGTATTCCAGCTCTGCTTTTAGGCCCAATGTACTTTTTCCCCATTTTCTATGGGAAAAAGCTTAATGAATCGGCACTTAACGTGTTGCACAGTGCCAGCAGAGGGCAGTGATTCTTTCTCCTCACCATCCCCAGTGATCTTTTTTGCTTCTCACCTATCACCATGGCTTGGTAATATATGAAGCCAAATAATCTTAATCCCTGCACCCCTCCTTCACTCAGACTTCTCTCACCATTCCTCTTGCCTTGCTATTTGCAGCTGCAGTAAAAATGCCACTCTTTCCCGAAGTGATCGTCTTTGTGAAAGCAGCTTGAGCCGTATGGTGGGGGAGGATTGGGTTTATTTTGTGGTTTCAAGTCTTGCTATTTTTTTTTTGGGTGGTCTTTTTGGCATTCGCCTCCTTTGCCCTTTCATCTATTACTATGGGCCTGTAGTGGTATCAGTGTACCCTGCATTCATGTAGTGGCACAGAAATTCAGGTTTTTGCAGTCTGTATTATAAGCACGAATATAAAAGGTTTGCTTGGTTGATTTTGACACCTTTGTGACTTCAGTTGGCAATAATTGGTCAAGTCTGAAAATGTCAAGTTATACACTTTTCTATAGGATTGTTATGGGAAGGGGTAGTATTAGGATCGTGATTTGACTATCAAAGTCTTAGGGAGAGGACATAAGGCTGAAGGGTTGCCTACTGCTGACAATTCCCTTCTGCCGGCCCCAACTAGGAAACTATGCCTGTTTACCACCACTTTTTTTTTTTTTCCTCTCTCTCCTGAAGTGGAACCTATATAGCTGTCTTCAGCACACATGATGGTTGGCCTGGGCTGTGAAATCTTAGATTCCAGGTCTCTCCCTTTGAGTGGTGCAAGATAGCTCTACCTCTTCATTGTGCCTAGCTGCTGCTTATAATCAGGCTGGAGGTTCTTGAGTCTTTCATCAAATATGTACTTCTCTGTGGAACAAGTGAAACTCTTTCTATAATTTGTAATAGTTTAAATAATGCACAGCACCAAACTTTTTAAAGTTCTTGAAGTAGACCGTGTTTGGTAAAGTTAATAACTGTAAATTAGCTGAGGGTGTGGTATCAGGGGAGAGACTGGTGGAGCAGGTTAGCTGCTTCCACTGATGGAGTCCTTTGCAGTCAGATCTAAAAGGATCTTTCTGATCTGGTTCAGAACTTGAGTATACCTTCTTGCCATCCAAGGTTAAAATTTGGCTTTACGTTTGTTGCCTCTTCTAAATCCTAGTAGCAGGTCTGTGTGCTTTTTGCCACATATCCTACACCACCATGAGGCAATGTTTGCCAGAAGACATCAGTGGTGGCTTTCAGGAGAGAGTACACAATTCTGCTGGTGACTTATATCTCTCTTCCAAGATGTTCTGACTCATGGAGGGGAGGGGGTAGAGTGAGTCATGCTTATTAAATAAAACTGAAAACATGAAAAAATAGTGTCTAATCTGTGCCTCTCCTTTCTCGTTCTCACACAACTCTGTTAAAAGTCTCCTTGCATTGATGTATGGTTATGCATTGTCAGTGTAGTGTAGGGTTTTTAGCACGGCGCCAATCCCATGCTAAGCCTGCACTACCCTAATAGCGCACATTAGTAAAAATGCCTCTTAGTGCTTTAGTCCAAAAGGCAAGGGTCTTTGGAGTTGGAAGTCCAAAAATGAGCAGTAACCCAATGCATTCTGAGTAATGATTTCAGCCATCTCTTTCCTTCTGAGATCCCCCTTTGCTTTACAGGAAAAGGCAGAAGGACCCTCTAGCATGGGAAGTCTAATATGTGTGTTTTTATTTAAAGATGGTAAAAAAAAAAGAACCATTTTGTAATACTGTGTATTGTGCATCCTACCGTGGCTTTCAGTATGTAAATGCCCCCTTATTACACACATGGTAACGGTGAAGGTACTTGAGCCTGTTTTATTTTGGGGGTGGTGGTTCCTGCCTTCATAGCCTGTCCATCTCTTCTGTTTTTCTGTCAGTTCCTCAGACAGCTGGGCATGCGTCCGAGTTGGCAGTTTGTTGATGTGTATGGAATGGATGTTGAACTCCTGAGCCTGGTGCCCCGACCGGTCTGTGCTGTGCTGCTGCTCTTCCCTGTCACCGAAAAGGTAATAACATCAGTCTTTGAGGCTAACAGTGTTTCCAGGCATTAAAGGACAAAACTTCTAACAAAACAAAAAGCTGTGAACCCTCTCTCTCCTTTGTGCTTCCCCCCCCCCTTTAATCTATCATCAAACCTTCTTCTCTTTCCTTCTCTTCCGCCACCCCCGAGCTGGGTTTCATGTTTTTAATATCCTGTGGCCTGATACTCGGTTACAAATTCACTGGCTGCCAATGAATGTGTAACTTCTCTATTCATGAAAACTTAAAGTATGTAAATAAATTTTTGTCCCAGTACTAACTGAGAGACCCGGTGTTTTTGTATAATATAGTGCTGGATTTAGGATGGAGCAAGAGTGAGTTTAAGTTATTCGGGAAGTGGTCACGATGATTTTTTTTTTTTTTTTTAGTTGCCCATTTTGATTTAGGCCTGCTGAACTGCAAGCCTAAGCTAAATGATAGTGCTGGCACAGTGACTGCGTTTTATATATAATCAGCACTACCCTTCATATGTATAGAAGTGCTGAATATATGTACAGTAGTGGCCACAAAATTAAGGCAGAGTCCAAAATATCAGAATTTTATCAGAAAAGTACGTGGTGTTACTTTCATGGTCAAAAGCTTTAAGAACCAAAGAGATGTCATTTTCAATGTTTTATTCAGGAAACAATATATGTGTCAATATTTGGTAGGGTGCCCATGATTTTTCAGCACAGCCTGGATTCTTGTAGGCATACTGTTAACTAGCGTTTTACAGTATGCTGGAGTGATTTCGTTGACCCATACATGCTTGAGTATGTCCTTTTAAATCTGCTTAAGTTGGACGGTGTGCTGCCACCTTTTTCTTCATAAGATTCCAACAGTTTTCAATTGCATTGAGATCCAGAAAGTTTGATGGCCAACTTGGTAGCAGTTCGATCATGTTGTCCACGAACCATTTTTTGACTGTTTTTGCAGTGTGGCACGGTGCTGAGTCCTGCTGAAATATAGTTGTGCCAGAAACATTCATGCGTATTTTAACTTTGCTATTCAGCACAGATATGTATTTTG
Source organism: Ichthyophis bannanicus (assembly GCA_033557465.1). Classification (NCBI taxonomy): domain Eukaryota; kingdom Metazoa; phylum Chordata; class Amphibia; order Gymnophiona; family Ichthyophiidae; genus Ichthyophis; species Ichthyophis bannanicus. The sequence continues at coordinate 405,346,876 of CM066035.1, read as the reverse complement.
CAGCATTTACTCTTTCACCTTTCTCAAAAATGTGCGGGCCACATCGTACATTCGCTGAGATACCACTCCATAACCAATGGCGGGTGTTAAACAGTCTTGATCGTGTACTTCGGATTTAGTCTCTTGCCTGCTGTTCGGCGGACGTAGTTGTAACCACTCCCATGTACTTGTTGAAATGTACTTTAATCTGTGAACATTACCCTCTCCCACCATTCAGCAGATTGTCTTTCATTTCGCTACAAAACTGTATGCGGGTAGCAATTTGTTTCCTGGTCATCATAGGCTTCTTGGCAGGTCTTCTGGCCACGAGTTTGAATTCATCCACAAGCTGTCATCGGACAGCTCTGGCACTTATCTTTATTCCTCGATCATTAGCTAACTGAGCCACATGTTGAGATGAAGTATGTGGACTAGATGTTATAATGCTTTTGAAGAATTGGTCATCTCATCCAGTAGTTATCCGTCTGTGCCCACATTTCGAACGACATGTACGGCCACCTGATTTCAGAACATTCTGAACTGCACACCTTGATATATGCAAATGTTTTGCAATAGCATATTGCAAATATCCTTCAGCATGGAGTGTACCAACTTTTCCCTTTACAAAGTCATTTATATCGCTTTTCTACCCATTTTGATTGTATATTTTACATGTAACTTTCAATCTTTTCCTAGTTGTAGAAATTCAAAACTTCATCCAAGAAACCTACTACAGAGTGTAAGAAAACTAAAGTGGACGCCAGAGGCATGGTGTGACTAATCGCCATGCTGATTAAATAAGTAAGCATGTGTGACATCTCCACAGTACATTTAACAACAAATTGTAGAAAAAGATACCTGCCTTAATTTTTTGGCCACTACTGTATAATGCAGATGCTGGCATTTAAATCCAATAGGTTTGCTGCACTGTCTTGACTGCTGCCCCTCCCCACCTATTTACTTCATTTTTAGCTTGAAGTCTGTTTTTGTAGACATACCCAGACAGAAAAGTAGGGGAAAGCAATTATCTGACCATTGAAATTTGAGACTTGCCATTTGAATTAATATTTGAAATATTCCCTGGGACTGGAACAGCCATTTTACAGCGCTTTCCATCACTGGTGAGGATGTGTTGAAGTGGATGGGGAAGCCTAAGCTGGTGTCACAACTGTGAAGCAGATGGCCAGCAATCTTGGAGGTCATAAGGAACACAGAGAGGTACATAGACGAGACCTACAGGGGTGTAGTACAGAAGTCCCACCTCAGGTCTGGCAACATCCCTGTTGCCATGGAGGAGAAAGGTCATGTGGCAGGAAGTGATCCTGCAGCTAGGACCTGTCATCCAGGTGATGTAAAACCCTCTCGCACCAAGGAGGTTTCTCCAGGGCCATGTGCCCACGAGGAAAGGGTTAGGACAGCCATTATAGTTGGTGATTTTGATCATTAGGCATGTAGATAGCTGGGTGACTGGTGGACGTGAGGATCGCCTGATAACATGCCTGCCTGGTGCGAAGGTAGCAGACCTCATGCACCACCTAGACAAAGTCTTAGATAGTGCTGGGGAGGAGTCTGCTGTCTTGGTACATGTCCGTACCAATGACATAGGAAAGTGTGGTGGGGAGATTCTGGAGGCCAAATTTAGGCTTTTAGGTAGAAAGTTGAAATCCAGAACTTCCAGGGTAGCATTCTCCGAAATGCTTCCCATTCCACACGCAGGACACCAAAGGCAGGCAGAGTTCTGGAGTCTCAATGCATGGATGAGACGATGGTGCAAGGAAGAGGGGTTTGGATTTGTTAGGAACTGGGCAACATTCTAGGTGAAGGAGGGCCTTTTCCAAAGGGATGGGCTCCACCTTAACCCGGATGGAACCAGGCTGCTGGCATTAACCTTTAAAAAGATAGAGCAGCTTATAAACTAAATAATGGGGGAAAGTCGACAGTTGCCCAAGAGTGCATGGTTCGGAAGAATGTATCCTTGAAGGATACTAGCAAAAGATTGAAGTTGGGGCATATCAACAGAGGTTCCAATAAAGACAAAAGTAACCCAAATGCCCTTAAGTACAGAGCAGACACAGTTTAAAGATTCCAAATTACTTCTTCCTACCGATAGCCAGCTTAATATGAATAAAATACAGCCTCTAAAATGGTTGTATGCAAATGCTAGAAGTCTAGAAAAAAACTCTCCCATCTTATCTTTATTGTGGCATTTGATATACCACCCAATGCCAAGGTGTCTGAGTGGTTTACAATATAAAACAAATTGTTACAAGGAAAAGGAAACGGAATGTCATTGTAGGACAGTAAAGAGAAGAGCAGACAGAGGAAGAATTAAAGTGCTAGACTAGAAGGGGCGAGGGCGGCAAGGCAGGAAATTTAGGAAAGAGAGGGAGGAAGGTCAAAGGCAAGGTGAAGTGGGTTTTTAACATTGCCTTAAAGTGGGGAAAGGAGAGTTTGAGGCGAAGGTCTGATGGGAAGGAGAATATATAGCACTAAATGAGAGGTTAGATATAAATGGTATCTTGGAGACATGGTGGAAGGAGGATAACTAATGGGACACTGATACCCGAGTACAAACTATATCGTAATGATAGAGCTGATCAAATTAATGGAGGGGTTGTACTCTTATGTTAAAGGGGGCATTGAGTCACGAAGAATTAGTCTTATAGGAAACAAAATACACTGGAGAATCTCTATGGTTTGAAATTCCATGTAAAAAGGGGAAGGGGAAAGCGATGGCAGTGGGGGTGTACTATTGACCGCCTGGCCAGCATGAACAAATGGATGATGAAATGCTCAAAGAAATCAGGAACGCTAACAAAAGTTACAGCACAGTAATAATAATGGGTGATTTCAATTACCCTGGCTTCGACTGGGTCACTGTCATGGCAGGACGTGCTAGGGAGATAGTTTCTAGATGAAATAAATGACTGCTTCTTAGAGCAGCTGGTTTATGAACTGACAGGAGGGGAAGCCAATTTGGACCTAGTCCTTAGTGGAACACGAGATCTGGTGTAAGATAAGGTGTTGGAGCCACTTGGCAATAGTGGTCATAGCGTGATCACGTTTGATTTAATAAATGGAGGAAGGAAGGCAAAGAAATCCACAGTACTGCCTTTTAACTTTCAAAAGGGAGACACTGACAAAATGAGGAGAATAGTTAAGAAAAAAACTAAAAGGAGCAGTTGCAAAGGTTAAAGATTTACATCAAGCATGGGTGGTGTTTAAAGATATTATCTTGGAAGCTCAGACCAGCTGTATTGCACACTTTAAGAAAAGTGGAAGGAGGTCCAAAAAACTGCCAGCATGGTTTAAAGATAGAGGGTAGAGAAGCTGCTGTTGCCAAAAAAGCATCTTTCAGGAAATGGAAAAAGGAGCCAAATGACAAACTGGAAACACAAGCACTGGCAAGTTAGATGCAAGGCATTGATAAGGCAGGCAAAGAGAATTTGAGAAGAAGCTTGCTTTGGAAGCAAAAACGCATAATAAAAACTTTAGTACCAAAAAAACTAAGTCAGTTGGACCATTAGATGATAGAGGGATAAAAGGGGCACTAAGAGGCGACAAGGTGATAGTGGAAAGACTGAATTCTTTGCTCTGGTCTTTACTGAGGAAGATGTAGGGATGTTACTCATGACTGAAATGGTATTTAAAGGTGATGCCACAGAAGAATTGAAAGAGATTGATACACCAGGAAGATGTATTACAACTATTTGATAAACTGTAAAGTAGCAGATCACCTGGACCGTGTTGAAAGAATTGAAATATGAGATTGCAGACCTACTATTAGTAATCTGTGAACTATCATTAAAATCATCTGTAATATCTGAAGATTGGAGGATGGCCAATGTAACGCCAATTTTTAAAAAGGGTTCCAGGAGCGATCCGGGAAACTACAGACCTGTGAGCCTGATGTCTCTACTGTGAAAAATGGTAGAAACCATTATAAAGAACACAGTTACTGAATATGTAGATGGTCGTGGTTTAATGGGAAACAACCAACATGACATTGGCCAAGGAAGGTCTTGTCTTACTAATTTGTTTTTTTTTTGAAGGTTGTCAGACGGCTGCCTAGGGTGAGAACTTACACAATCTTGACGATGCATATATTCATATGATTCTTGCAAGGTATTGTGGGTAATGTAGTTCTTTCACTCCCAAACACAGCTGAAGACAATAATTGAGTTGTGATACCAGTGGTTAAAGCCAATAAAATACTTCTTTTATTGATGGGGTTTAATTCACCCAGCACAAGTATGCTTGTTAGCAATATAATGAGGTTACTTGCTTGCAGTGTTTAAATGGATAACATAAAGTCACAAAGCAAATCAGAAAACAACCTTCAGCTTGTCAGGCAATTAGCTAATGTTTTCTTAGCAAATAATTACCAAATAAAAAGGCACAAAGAAATGAATAAACTTTGCTTGTTAGGTTAACTTCTGCTTATTTTCCACGCAGATCCCAGCAGTGATTCTCCCTTGCTCACACACACAATCAGGTGCAGCTTTAATTACTATCAATTGACCAGCTGAAAGCCTTTAGCTGGCTGGCTGATACTGTGTGAACCCAAATCCTGCTTTAAGAGCTGTTTGCAGTGGAAATAAAGAACAAAGTTAGGTTTCTTTGTGATGGCTGATGTGTTTGCTCACAGGAAGCTAGCAATAGCATTTAGATAGAGAACAGTCCATGTAATTAATAGTTTCATCTGCTGTATCTCCCCCTTCATCAATCAGCATAGGGTCACTATCATACATTGGCACAGACGAGTCTTTCATTAAGGCACTATCATGAGAATGCTTATTCCCTTGCTGCCATTCACTATTATAGATAGGGTCTGGATCAGTGTTCATACCTGAGCCTCTCCTGCTATCATAATTCCTCTCTGTATAGCCTGGCCAGTATGTAATCCAATTCTGATGTCCAGCCTTCCAATCTTGATCCCTGGACACTGGATCTTCTCTCACATACCTTCTGGCATAGGTCTGAAAGTCCCTTCCACGTGCAGTCTTCTCTCTCCCAGGTAGCCACTGGTGATTCCTATCTCTGCCAATCCATTCCTCTGGCTGACTCCAGTCCAATGGACTCTGCTGGCATTTGGAATACCTCCCAGTATAGGTACTGCCTTGGAATCTCCCAGACCTTCCAATAGCCTGCCTTCCTTTTCCTTCCAGAGAGTTTCCTTCTCTCTCTATCCGCTTGGCTTGGCTTCTGTTTCTCCAAGTGATGTTGGTGCTTGTAGCCGTTGCTGTATCTTTTCCTGAAGCTCTTTCTGTAGCTGTTATCTGTAGAATAAGCTCTATTCTTATTCTGTCCTAATGTGTGCTCCTCCCTAACACAGCGCAGCTGTGTTGAATCAGGCCCTGCCCTTTGAGATGAGTGCTTAGGGATTACCTCATAGCTCTCTTGATTGCACACACGTTTTCTCACTTCAGCCTCCCTCATGGCTGCTGGAAACCTGGTGCATTCTGGGACTGGTAGTCTTTTATGTGAAAACTCTGTTTTCTTACTTTTACCAGAACTGACAGGTTGCTTGTTCAGAGTCACATCATCTTTTCTATAGCTCCTACCTGAGCTATGATAAGCTTCCTTATCACAAGGTTTGAATAAACAGGTAGACAAAGGTGAGTCGTTTGATATAGTGTATCTGGGTTTTCAGAAAGCCTTTTACAAGGTCCTTCATGAGAGACTTGGTGAAATTAAAAGGCCATGGGATTGGAGGCAGTGTAGTATTGTGGATCAGGAACTGGTTAAAAAATAGAAAGCCGAGAATAGGGCTAAATGACCAATTTTCTTAATGGAGAAATGGAGTACCCTAGGGATCAGTGCTGAGTTCACTGCTTTTTAACATATTCATAAATGACCTGGAAATAGGAATAATGAGTGAGGTGATCAAATTTGCAGATGACACAAAATTATTCAAAGTTGTTAAAACGCAAGAGGATTGTGAAAAATTGCAAGGGAACTTACAAAAATTGGAAGACTGGACATCCAAATGGCAGATGAAATGTAATGTGGACAAGAGCAAAATAATGTACCTAGGAAAGAACAACCCAAACTATGGTTACACAATGCAAGGTTCCATATTAGGAACCACCACTCAGTAAAAATATTTTGTCATTGTGAATAGCACATTGAAACCCTCTGCTCAGTGTGCAGTGGCGGCCAGGAAAGCAAATGGAATGCTAGGAATCATAAGGAAAAGAATGGAGAATAAAACAAAGGATATTATAATGCCTCTGTATGATTTATAGTGCGACCGCACCTCGAATATTTTGTGCAATTCTGATCGCCGTATTTTAAATAGGATATAGCATTATTAGAAAAAGGTACAGAGAAGAGCCACCAAAATGGTAAAGGGGATGAAGGATACCCATATGAAGAGAGGCTAAAAAGGTTAGGGCTCTTCAACCTGGAAGAGAGATGGCTGAAGGGGAGATATGATAGAGGTCTATAAATTAATGAATGAAGTGGAACGGGTAAACATAGATTATTTATTTTATTTTTTTTATGCCATCAAAATATAGAAAGACTAGGGGACATGCAATGAAGCTAGTGGAACCTATTTAAGACCAATAAGAGAATATTTTTCCACTCAATGTGTAATCAAATTCTGGAATCCGTTACTGGAGGATGTAGTAAAAGCTATTTAGCTGGGTTTTAAAAAAAGGTTTGGACAAGTTCCTGGAGGAAAGGTCCATAAAACATTATTAAAGGGGACCTGGGAAATCCATTGCTTGCCACAATACAAGCATTGTGGAACCTGTGTCCTTTAGGGAAACTGCTAGGTACTTGTGATGTAGATAGTATCCTGTTTCTAACAGTGTCCAGGACTTGATGGACCTTGGTCTGACTCAGTATGGCATATCTTATGTTCTTATGAAAGGACTGCTTCACAGTTCATATTTCAGGCCCCCCTCCCCAATTTGCTGCACAGCTTATATGTGTCGATTTGATCTGCTGCACAAAATGTGCTACACAGATCCAAATAATTCTATTATCGTTTTGGATTTTAATAACCCCTAAGCCAGCAGGCACTTCCAGATCATACTGCTAGACCAGTCCAGACATGCGGGTTATGCACCCCTGCCAGCAGATAGGGAGATAGAGAAAAAAACTCCAGAGCTGTGATTGGTCAGGCTCTGGGTGACATAGGCATACCCCTAGGGGTCCTATTCAGTATTTTCTCTGTCTCAGCAGATGAGGGTGTTCTTCAAGCTGCTTCTACAATTTTGTTTTTTCCTTTTTCATTGTATCTTGTGTACTCTGGGTGCATCCAGGAGCCTCAAGAGGTGTTACTCTGGGTTTCCCAGCAACTTGATTCCCCAGATAAACTTGTGGAGCTCCTGAGTCTGGCTTCAGTAGAGCTCCCGATTTTTTTCTTTAAGCAGCGCTGAGTCTTTGCCACGAGGGCTTAGACATTAGCAGGAGGATCGGGTATCAATTTCTGAGAGAAACTGTAAGTAAACTGTTTTCTTACTGCCCTGGGTTTATTTCAACTGCATCGGGACCGGCTGTCTCTGACCTGATTCCTTCACTTCTGGTTTCAAGTTCCGATTTTCTTTTCTTCATTTTTATTTCCTGGATGCACCCAGAGCACACGAGGTGTTTCTCTGGGTTTCCTAGGCTTCCCTCCTTAATAGTTGTATTTTCTGTAATCAGCAATACAGCAGGGTTTGAGCTCCTGATTTCACTGTCAGTGCAGCTCCCCTTCTCTCCATCCCTCCTCAGAAACACCTTCCAGCCCTTGCCATGAGGGTCTAAGTGGCTGCCGAGGGATCAAACTAATTTCCCTACCTTTCAGTCACTGTAATTACCTTACACTGACTTTGAAAGTTTCTCTTCTCCTCCATGGGAACTCAGCTCCTCTGTACCAGCACAGTGAATAACTGACAGTTTCCTTCTCCCCTCCGTTTCTGGTGATTCAGGGTTCGTCAGGATTTGAATTTTTAAGTTGCTAGCAGCACTCCTTGCCTCTTCCCAAGCAATTTCGCTGCATTTTTAAGGTTTTTAGAGCTTAGGAAACTTTTATTTTGCAGGTTTTCTGTGCCGGCGGCCATTTTGAAAATCGGGAGGGATTTCTCTTCAGTGGGGTGTGTTTTTTTTGTAGGGAGCAGCTCTGGGCAGCCATTTCAAAACATTTAAAAATGCTGTGAAGGCACAGGGAGTTTCAAAATCCCTTTTCTTTGAAGAGTCTTCTGTTTCCCTAAGCCTACCTTGATTTTTGTTTTGTTAAAAAAAAAAAAAAGGTTTAAGCCTCTGCAATGCCTGTTTCTCTGTACAGCTGTATTATATGTAATAATAATAATGAGGAGTTAATAGATGTGTTCCACCTGCATGCTGCATCCAGGAGAATCTTCTTCCTCCATTCCCACTGCGCTGCCAGCTGGGGACATCAGCGCCTTAACTCCTCCCTCCTTAGAGCCCCTGCAGCAGGATCTACCTGCAGAAAGGACTGTCAGCTCCCATTTTGCTTCCACAGCTGCTGGGAAGCCACAGCAGCCTTGGCTGACAGTGAGTTCCTGACGCTCTTCCGCCAGGCATGGCACCTGTGGCGTTCGGAGTCTTTTGGTATACCTCCAGCACCCGCCCGGTAGCAGACAAGGATATGGCGGGGTCTCACAAGCGGTCCCAAAAGTCCTCAGACCTTAAAGCAGTACGTCCTCCCAGGAACGTTGCATGTGGCTTGCGGGACACTACGGATATTCAAGAAGACTTTAAATCTTCGGAGGTGAGCCCTGACTCGTTGGAGAAAGAAGATGGGGGAATATTCTCCGTCTGATTCTTCGCTGACAGTTCACGAGGACTCTCAAGATATCAGACTTTTTCGGAAAGAGTAGTTGCCAGCCCTAATCACACAGGTGATGGAGTCGCTACGCCTAGCCGACCCGCCTGATACTCAGAGTTCTCAAACCCTGTTGCAGCCGGATCCCATTTTACAGGGCATTCGTAAGCCTTCCAAAGCTTTTTCCTTTCCAGCTGAGTTACAGCAAATGGTATCTCGAGAGTGGGACTCTCCAGAGTCCTCTCTACGTACGGTACGCGGTATTGGTCAGTTATACCCTTGGTCTCCCTCTGACTTGGACCGTTGGCTGACATCCCCGAAAGTTGATGCGTTAGTGACCGGGGTCACCAAGCATACCACAATAAAGCAGGGGTGTGCGGAGGTCTAGCAGCACGGGCCTCCCTTCGATGAATTCAGCAGCTTCCAGGTGATCCCGAGTTGGCTCGTTTAGAATCCATCGCTGCATTCCTGCCAGAGGCCTTCTATGATCTCTTGCGGCTGTCAGCTCACTCCATAGCACCGGTGACAGTAGCTCGGAGATGGCTCTGGCTGCGTCAATGGGCAGCGGATGTTGCTTCGTTCAAAGACTCCAGGGTTTAGATGCCATTCGTCCAGTTGCACCGTTGGAAAGAGGACTAGGCCATTACTCTGTCTATTTCGTGGTGCCAAAAAAAAAGGACGGCTCCTTTTGTCCTATCTTGGATATCAAAGGCGTCAATCGCAGTCTGCGGGTACCACACTTTCGAATGGAGACTCTGCAATCTGTTATTCAAGTGGTACGCAAGGGGGAATTCTAGCTTCCCTCGATCTCGCGGAAGCATTTTTTCACATTCCAGTTCGAGAGGGGCATCAGCGATTCCTTCGATTCGCGGTACTCGGTCAACATTTCCAATTTCGTGCGATGCCCTTCGGTCTAGCTTCGGCGCCTCGAACCTTCTCCAAGGTAATGGTGGTAGTAGCTGCGGTCTTACACAGCCGCAGCATCAGAGTTCATCCTTATCTGGACGACTGACTCGTTCGCGCAGACTCTCTCCCCAAGGCTTGCAGCACAATCTCGGTGGTTGTTGCCTTTCTCAAGAACCTCGGCTGGGTAATCAACCGCGACAAGAGTTGTCTTCAGCCGTCCCAGGAGATCGAATTTTTGGGGGCTCGATTCAAATCAGCCTTAGGTCGGGTCTTTTTGTCAATGCCTTAACTTCTCAAGTTCGCAGTCTCCTAGCACAGGTCTCGCCTCGAGCATGGGATTACCTTCAAGTCCTGGGATCCATGGCGGCATCCATAGATCTCGTGCCTTGGGCCAGAGCGCACATGCACTGTCTACAGAAAGCTCTCCTGACACGATGGTCGCCAGTTTCGGAAGACTACCACATTTGCCTTCCGCTGCACTCCAGGGTTAGACTAAACCTACGGTGATGGCTCTCCTCCAGAAACCTCCTGAAGGGGGTTCCCTTAGAGACTCCGTGTTGGATCGTTCTAACAACGGATGCCTGTCTGTCCAGTTGGGGCGCGCATTGTCGATCTCACACTGTGCAGGGCACTTGGACAGCACGCGAATCCCGCTGGACGATCAATCGACTAGAGGCACGAGCAGTACGTCTGGCTCTACTGAGATTTCAAACTCTTCTGCACGGGAAAGCAGTTCGGATACTATCCGACAACGCGACCACAGTTTCCTACATCAACCGTCAAGGAGGGACCAAGTGCACTAGAGTGTCGAATGAGATGGCTCTTCTTTTTCTTCCTTGGGCAGAGAGAAATCTCCAAGCCCTCTCCGCCCAACACATTGCAGGAACCAACAATGTGAAGGCGGACTTTGAGTCGCAATACCCTTGACCCCGGCGAGTGGGAACTGGCCCCGCTAGCCTTCCAGAGGATAGTTCAAAAATGGGGGTCGCCGGCGATAGATCTCATGGCATCGGCAGCGAATGCCTAAGTTCCGAGTTTCTTCAGCTGTTGGAGAGAATGCGGGGCCCTCGGCATCGATGCGTTGACTCAGACTTGGCCGGAAAACCAGCTTCTTTGTTTTTCCACCCTGGTCCATGATCGGCAGGATCCTGCAGTGAATTCGGTCACACAGGGGGCCAGTAGTCCTCGTGGCCCCAGATTGGCCAAGAAGACTATGGTATGCGGATCTCATAAAGCTTTCACGGGGGTCGCCATTGTGGCTGGCAGCTCCCTCCGGACTCCTCAGACAGGGACCGATCTTCATGGAAAATACAGCTCCCTACTCGCTTACAGCTTGACTCTTGAACGCTGCTGTTCGACCTGTAAGGGGTATTCACCTAAGGTGGTGGCTACCCTCCTTAGCGCACGACGGTCTTCAACATCCGCTGCTGCTGCGAGAGTGTGGCGCGTCTTCGAGGCTTGGTGTTCACGTCATCACTTGTCCCCATGGCGTACCTCAATTCCTGATATTCTTGCCTTTTTGTAGGACGGTCTTGATAAAGGGTTGGCGCTCGGTTTGCTTTGAGTGCACATGTCTGCCTTGACATGTTATCAGGGTCTGGTGCTCGGTAGATCCCTTGCTTCCCATGCTGATGTGTCTCAGTTTCTGAAAGGGGTCAAACTGCTTCGTCCTCCGACCCGTCCAGTAGTTCCTCCTTGGGATCTCGCACTAGTTCTCAGGGCGCTCGGAAATCCTCCCTTTGAAGGAAGTGTCTTTTCTAGATTTGACGCTCAAAGCGGTGTTTTGGTAGCAATCACGTCGGCTCGAAGAATCGCAGAGCTTCAAGCTCTCTCGTGCAGGAATTCGTATCTTTCTTTCTCTCCTGAGGGGGTAACTCTTCGCACGATTCCTTCCTTCCTGCCCAAAGTGGTTACTCCTTTTCATGTCAATCAGCCCCTGCTATTGCCTGCCTTCTCTAACGAACAGTGTGCGTGTAGGCGCAAAAGTCTTCCCTTCCTCGACCTCAAGCGAGTTCTCCTTCGCTATTTGAAAGTTACCAATTTCTTTCACAAGACTGACCATCTTTTTGTTCTCCTTTTGGGGCCGCGCAAGGGTTTGGCTGCTTCTTGTTTCCTGGGAATGTGTCAAAGCAGTCATTTCAGGCTTCTTCCCTTGGAAATGATATTTGATCCTCTTCCGTTTTTCGTTCGCGTTGAGGGGTTGAGTTGGTTCCTTTTTTAAGGGTTCATAGTTGCGTTTTGTCCCTGAGATGTTGCCTTTTTGGCTTGTTACATTGGTCAGGCTCTGGGTGACATAGGCATACCCCAGGGGTCCTATTCGTAGCAATCACAGCTCTGGAGTGTTTTTTTCTCTGTCTCCCTATCTGCTGGCAGGGGTGCATAAATCGCTTGTCTGGACTGGTCTAGCAGTATTCCAGGAAAGGAAATTAACGGTAAGTAAAATTTCTCCATTTTTATTCTGGAATAACAGTCTAGGAGGACACTTTACACACCTATTTGGGGTTTCTTTTGGGGCAGTTTCTCTAAATGGGTTAGTTTTGCGCATACCATGACAGTCACGAATCTCACTACTATGCTAGCGTATGTGGAGTATGATCTCCTCTGCAGCCCCTGTTTTGTCCTTGTCCAAATGCTGCTTTTGCAGAGAACTTTACAAATTTAGGCTCCTTTTGAGATGGTGGTTCTTTTGCTGCAGCAAGTTGCTTGTTTGGGGGGGGGGTGTCAGCTAGGCTTCTTTGAACTGTGAATCATTAACACCATAGAAATCTCTCTGAAGGGCCTGAAAGAGCTGACCCTTCAGGTTACGGGGACTCCCTTCCCCATGCCCTCTTCGTAGAACTTTTGTCATATTTTCACATCTGTTATGTGCTTTCCTTGTAAAACTAATGAATGGGGCTAGTGCATCAATTGGGGCATTGAATAGAGGTTAGAAAAAGCCAGCAGAGCAAGTCCTCGCCTCCAGATTTTCAATAACACTCAACTAGGATGTCTGTTTTTGTTTAATTGCATCACTTGCCTCTCCGTGGCTTGTTTAAGTAACCTGCTAGATGTCTGAACAAGGTTACTTCCTGCATAAGACATGGCTTATGATTAGACATTTAGGGAAATAAGGTGTAATATTTTGCTCTGCTCAGTCTTGTGCAAAGTGGGTCCTGGGTTTTAAGGAGCCTTAATTACTGCTTTCTATGGGAACATTTTCAAAGGGGTTGTATGATTTACTTGTTTATACTGTGGAAGCTCCCTTTTGAAAATTGTCCTGCATTGCATTCCTCCCCCTCAAGGCAGATAAAAGGGTCAGAACTGGAGGAGAGGCAGCTCAGATACGCATGGGGATTTCATTTTGAATGAAATCTCCTCATGTTTGTTTAACCTACCTACTTTATGGGTGATGCCATGGCTCATTGAATTCTTTCTTTCAAATCAAAACTCTGTGAGGAAACACCTACAGACCTTTGGGTACAAAGCAGCCATGACCCTGCTCCCTACCCTCATACAGTCTCTGAAAGCTATCCTCTATAGTATCAATGCATTTCACCTTGTTCTGTTCTTAGTAACAGCCTAGTCTTGGAAAATCTTAATTGGTGTTTGCTAATACTGCAGAATGAGACACCAGCAGGAAGGTCACGCTTTTCTAAAAGCACAGTCTCACGGATGAAGAATTTGGGATAAAATTGGAAGAAGAGAATGCAAAGAGTGGGAATGCCCAGTGAGATCAGCAGAGTGGGACAAGTAAAGGAGGACACTAATCAGAACTTTTCCTAAATTTTGATGACTTGGGGCATATTGGAGAAACACATCTTTGGAACAGGATGTCTGGCTATCAGTTTTTGCTAAGGAACCAGTCTATGTGTGGTAAGAAATAACTTTATTAGAATGGGTACACAAGAGAAACACCAGCCGGGAACCCTACACAGGCCGTGTTTCAGCAGCGCCACCTTCAGGGGTATTCCAGTGTGATTTAACTAAAACATTGACATAAAAATAAAGCATTAACAATGATTACTGAAATAATTTTTCTTATGTTATTAGTTATTTATGCTAAAATATATACATAAAAGGATGTCATCTAAAACAAACCATAAATGTAAAAATAAAGTCTCTATATAATACATCAAAAAATAAATAATTAAAACTCAATCGCTTAAACAAAACTGAAAAGCACGACTACATAGTGTTGTAATCATAAAAACAACAAGGAGATGTGACATCAAAACTATCCATATAACGACATACATAAATAATACAACTAGCCAATACAAAATATAAAGTGTTTTGCAGTAGTGAATCCACATTAAAATTAGGGAATTTGACACATGTAAAAAAAACAAATGAATGTTATACAGTAGCCGGTGGTCGTCTTCCTGAGTTAATGTCTATCTCATTTGTTGTGTGTACTCAGTTACAAAAAAGTAGAACCTCATTACTTGGGGTTTGATAATTCTATCTATCTTATGAGGTCTCAAACATCAAAGCACGATTTTTCTGGATTTAATGTCCTTCCAGTGTTTGTGCTTATTTTGCATCAATGACCTCCTATGTATTGTCTACTGAGACGAAATTTCCACGCCGCTTTGGCATTGGCCTGGGTAGCCATGAGATCCATGATTGGCTGACCCCAGCGTAGCGAAATCTCTTGAAATATCGCCCAGTCCAACTCCCATTCCTTGAGGTCCAGGCGATGATGACTGAGATAATCGGCTTGAATGTTGTCTTTTCCTGCCAGATGCGCCGCCAAAATTACTAAGAGATGGACTTCTGCCCAACAAAACAACTGCTGACTTTCGTCCAGCAATACTGCACTGCCTCCTTGCCTGTTTATGTAAGACACCATCACCTGATTGTCGGAGAAAACCCGAGCCGCCTTCCCTTCGAGCAATCTGACAAATTCCCACAGCGCTAAGCGAACCGCTCGCAGCTCCAAGCGATTGATCGACCAAATGCTCTCTTCCGCCGTCCACGTCCCCTGCGCTATTTGCAACAAACAATGAGCCCCCCAACCGGAGAGGCTTGCATCCGTCGTGAGTAATACCCAATCCGGCATATCTAGCGGAACTCCCGCTTGCAGGTGGGCCGGAACCAACCACCACTGCAGACTGATGCGCACCTCCTCCGGACATACCAATCTCCGAGAAATTGGATGATTCTGCGGAGACCAACGGGACAACAACGCCTGCTGAAGAGGTCGCATATGAGCTCTGGCCCACGGAACCAGATCTAAGGCCGCCGCCATCGACCCCCAACAACTGTAGGTACCTCCAGGCCGTTGGAGCCTTTACGTGCAGGAACGCTGACACCTGAGCCAAAATCTTGCTTACTCTTTCTGCCAGAAGAAAAACTGAGCCTACCTCCGTGTCGAAGAAAGCACCGAGATAGGTTAACTGTTTGGCCGGCTCCAAATGACACTTCATGCGGTTGATGACCCAGCCTAACTGCTCGAGGAACTCTACTACCCGAGTGGTGGCCACGACTGACTCCGACCGAGACGCCACCCGAATTAACCAGTCATCCAGGTAGGGATGGATCTGAATCCCTTCCTTTGGTAGCGCTGCTGCTGCCGCCACCACCATTACCTTGGTAAAGGTCCGCAGCGCTGTAGCCAGCCCCAAAAGGTAAAGCTCGGAATTGAAAATGACCCATGGGAACTGCAAAATGCAGGAACCTTTGATGTTCGCTCCTGATTGGGATGTGCAAATACGCCTCCGTTAGATCTATGGAAGAAAGAACCTCGCCCTGTCTTACCAACCGGATAACGGGTCGTAAAGTCTCCATCCGGAAATGTGGCACTCGCAAACATCGATTCACATGTTTGAGATCCAGAATAGGCCGAAAAGAACCTTCCTTCTTGGGAACTACAAAATAAAGTATCAACCTAATCCGTACTGATCTGCAGGCACTGGCACTACTGCCTGAAGATGCAACAAATGCAACAGAGTCTCGTTGACTGCATCCCGCTTTGCCTGCGGACCGCACGGAGACAGGACAAAGGCGTCCGGCAAAGGCTGCGCGAACTCCAGCGCATAGCCGTCCCTGATTTCCAGAACCCACCGGTCCATAGATATGTTGGCCCGGCGGAGAGAAACTGCTGTAAACAACCCCCTACAGGAACCTCCACCTGGACCGGCCTCACTTCATTGCAGCTTCTTTGCTGAGTTCTGTTGGGCGTTAAAATAGCCCCTATTGAACCCTCTGGCCCCACGAAAGGACTGCTCTCTAGCCACAAAACGGCCCTGCTGATAAGGTGTGAAACGAGATCCGTGGAACCTGCGAAAGTCCCTACCAGAACCTCTGTGCATGGAACCTATCTTTGCCGCTCTCGGACGGTCCTCAGGAAGACGACCACCTTTGGAGTTTCCCAAATCCTTAACTATCTTCTCTAACGCCTCCCCGAACAGCAACTTGTCCTTGTATGGAAGCTTACTGAGATGCGCCTTAGATGCATCTGCCGCCCAATTTCGTAGCCAGAGGAAACGCCTAGCGGCAATTACCGATGCCATAGACTTCGCCGAAATATGCACTAAATCATAAAAAGCATCCGCTAGATAAGCCGCCGCTGACTCAAGTTTAGCGACATCCGTTGAATTCTGCACCTTATCCGGACTCCGCCTTGCAGCCAGCGGCTAGAGGCCCGGGAGACATAGGCCCCACAAACGGAAGTCGGCAGAGCTAAAGCACTGGAATCAAATGCTTGCTTCAGCAGCGCCTCCAATCTATGATCCTGCAAGTCTTTAAGCGTTGTACCCCCTTCTACAGGAATGGTGGTCGTCTTAGTGACCGCTGAAACCAACGCATCCACTTTAGGCATACACAAAAGATCCTTCTCGTCCTGAGGAATGGGGTACAGCCGGGCAATAGCATGACCGCCTCTTAAGGATGCTTCTGGGCACTCCCATTCTGACTATATCATTTGCTTAATAACCCTATGAACCGGGAAACATTTCTGTTCTGATCTAAACCCCTGTAACAAGGGATCTTCAAGTAGCTCCTGCCGCACTGCCGGGAGCACTATATTTAGAGCTGCAAGAGACTGAGTAATCAAAGCTCCCAGCTCTTCCTTACGGAAAACCCTAAAGATATTGGGATCGTCGCCCGGTCCCAACTCTCTCCTCCTTTCAACTCTCCTGGCCAGGCATCAACCCCTGTCTCAGAATCTCTCCTTCCTCGGCTACTTGGGAAAAAGAACTATGTGCCACAGTTGCATCTTATCCTGTTTACAAACCCTTCTCCACTGAAGAGCTGCCTTCCCCAGGGTCTGCCACAGTAGGACCATCATTCTGGGCCCCAAATAAGGCTGTCTGTAGCAGCACTGTGTGATAATTGAGACCTCTTTAAAACACATGCATTATGCAGCGCCAAAATAAAATCTGGGGAGAAGGCGCCCAAAGACTCATGCAAAGAAGGCAAAGGCTGCTGCTTTGGCTCCTCAGGCGAAGAAGCTTTGCGAGATTTAGATTTTCTCTTTTTTGTGCTTTCCCCTGCAGCGCGGGAGAAACGTCCGACTCACACAAAATGGCTTGCCTTCCATTATCTATGGCAATTGAAGGGGACCGAGAAGGTAAAAGCTCACCCTGTAACTTGTACTCCCCCTAAGGAGGCTTACCTGCACAGCCCGACGGAAACAAATATCTCCAACTGCTTTGCTGCTGCTAGCGGTAAGCCGGTGAAGTGCCAAAACCGGAGGTAAGGAAGAGGATCCTGGGGCTCCCAGGCCTGTTTCCAACACTCCGGACACACATTCTCCAGAGGGGCAGGCTCTACCTCTACAAGCCGATTGCAGTATTCAGCAGGAAAACCGGAGCTCCACAGATCCTTATTAGCGCCTTCTGTTTTTGGGGGGGGGGTGTTTTTTATATCTGCCCTGCTAGGACAAATTCACCAAGAGCTAAACTCTCTTTCCGACTTAAAGGATAGCCTAGCCCCTTTTTTTTTTTTTTTTTTTTTTTTTTTTTTTTAATATCCTCATTCAAATAACTAAAGATTCACTATTCATCTCTCTGGGGAGCTGGTCAATCCGACGTCTTATTCAGCTGCTGAGGACTGAAAGACTGATTCTCTGACTCCAGGGGGAGCTGGGCAAGCTGTCAGGAAAACTTTCAGTATTCAGTCCTCAGCTGCTGGAGCGGATTGACCACCCAAATGTCCTGGACTGGCCCGGAGAGACGAATAGTTTTTATACCCATAAATGAAGATTTCTATCTAAAACAAAAAAAATTGATAAAATGAAAGATGGGAACCCTCTCATAAATAAAAGCATCGGTCTGCTTATGAAAAGAATAATGGTCTCTATACATCCCACTAAAGCAAAATTGCTAAAAGACTTTGTGTGTGCCTATCCAAATAAACTGAGTGCTCACTGATAAGTTTATATCTGTAATTTTTTCTTTTTTTTTTTAATATCATTGAGAAGCTGTAGAACAAACTAATCTAAAGGTACCCCACTCGTGCGGGCTAAATTTCGTGCCGATATGGGACCTATGTCCGTGTGTGAAACCTGTCTGAAAATCATCGCGATGAGGGTGTCTTGTACAGTCTGTCGCTTGTCCGGGAACTCAAGGGTGATAGGAAGGTGTCAAAGAGAGGCCATGCAGATTCCACCGCAGATCCTTCGCAAATGATTTTGAGGACCCACTAGTCTGGGGCTAGTTGGATCCAGGCAGGGAAGAATTGGCATAGTCTGCCGCCCACTGGAACACCACCTGCCTGAACCCCCCCCCCCCCCTGCATCTTATTGAGATTTCTTGGCACCTGCAGACGCGTTGGGGAAGAAGCCCCTTCCACCCCTGCAACTGCCCCAAAGGACTGCTCCCGAGTGGAGTATCTGCCCCCGCTGGTATTGCACAAAACAATTCCTTTGGAATCAGCAGAAGTCTTTTACTGAGGAAGCCGCTTTACCTGCCTATGGCTTGTCCTCCGGCAGCCGAGCAGGCTTGTCGTCCCCAAGGTCTTTGCCAAGGCCTTAGAGAAGCTTGTTAAACGAGCTTACTCTTTAAAAGGTAGCCTGCTAAATTGAGCTTTTGGCAAAACATCCGCTGACCACTTACAGAGCCAGAAAAACCACCTCGCTGTCGCCACAGAGGACATACCCTTGGAAGAAGCTCTCAGGATGTTGTAAAAGGTTTCTGCCAGATATTCACAGCCTGATTCTAACTTAGTTGCCTCCGGAGAAGTTTGCAGCCCAGGGAGCCTCTGCGACCATCTCATTCAGGCTCTCACCACATATATTCAGGACACTGAAGACTGGAGTGCCGAGGTGAGTCCATGCTCTTCCAGTATATAGCAATTTCACATCTTGCAGTTACAGTACATGCTAACATTGCTGCCTTATTCCCCTCCCTAGTCTTATCTTGCCAAATTTCCAGCAAAGCCATAGCAGCACTGAGAACAATCAATTTATCAAAAATGTGTGACATCAACCTCATAATTCTGTTCCAATAATTTTGTAATTTGGGACATGTCCACTGCATAGGAATGAATGTCCCTCAATTCTCCACATTCCCTCCAACACAGAGGATTATTTCCCCTGCCCATTTTATACAGTTTTCCTGGCATATAGTACCATCATGTAAGCAATTTATACTCATTTTCATTAATCAAGGGAGGCACTGATGGTTTATGGATAAAGCCAACATTTATGATGTGATTGGATCAAAGCCCTCGGGACATCTGACTGCTGATGTAGCTGCACATGAAATGAGTCAGAAGCTGTAAAAATGTCTTGCATATTGGGACATGGAACATACGATGCATGAACCAAGGGAAGTTGGAGGTGGTCAAGAATGAAATGAACGTGTACAACTTGATCTGTTGGGTGTCAGCGAACTGAAATGGACTGACATCGGGCACTTTGCATCAGATGATCACATGGTCTACTATGCTGGAAATGAAAGACAAAGAAGAAATGGTGTTGCATTTATAATAAAGAAGAAACTTGCAAGAACTGTAATAAATACAATGCAGTTAGTGAACGCTTAGTCTCTCTTCGTCCATGAGGAATGCCCATCAACACAACTATAATTCAAGTATATGCCCCAACAGCAGCTGCAGAGGAGAATGAAATTGAAGAGTTCTATGAACAAGTACAAGCTGAAATTGACAGAACATGCAAACAGGATATCCTGATAGTCATGGGTGACTGGAACACAAACGTTGGCAACAAAGAAGACAAAGTGGTTGGAAAATATGGACTTTGTAACAGAAATGAAGCTGGAGAAAGACTAATAGAATTCTGCAAGACCTATGATCTATTCATCTCCACAACACCTTCCAGCAACACAAGTGGTGACTGTACACATTAACTTCACCCTATGGATTGTACAGAAATCAAATTGACTACATCTGTGGAAGTCAACGATGAAAAAGCTCTATCACATCAACAAAGACAAAACCTGGAGCTGACTGTGCTACAGATCACCAACTACTAGTATGCAAACTCGAGCTATAGTTGAAAAAGAACAAGCCACTCATGAATGTAGCAAAATATGAAATTGAGAATATACCATTGGAATTTTAAAGACTGCCTGTAAAATCGATTTGCTGCTTTAGATACAAATGACAGCTCCAGAAGAGTTATGGAATGACATCAAGAGGGTTGTGTTGGAAGAAAGTGAGAAGTGTCTACAAAAGGTGAAAAAGCAAAAACGACCAAAATGGATGACGGAAGAAACCCTGAAAATTGCCCAGAAATGCAGAGAAGCTAAAGCCAGAGGAGAAGGAAAGGGAGACAATCGCAGAACTCAACAGATTTCCAACATGCAGCAAGATAGGACAAGGAAAAGTACTACAATGACACATGCAAGGAAATAGAAGCAGAAACTATTAGAGGAAGAACAAAATCTGCTTTCCTAAAGCTACGAGAGTTAAAGAAAAAAATTTCAGCCTCGAATTGGAATGTTACAAGATGCTCAAGTTTATGTTGAATGATGCTGAGAAGATCAAGAAAAGGTAGAAAGAATATACAGAATTTTTATATGATAAAGATTAAGTAGACCAACAGCCGTTTCAATCTGTACCTTATGATACGGAACCATTGGTGATGAAAGAAGAAGTTGAAGCAGCATTGAAAGCCTTATCAAATAACAAAGCACCAGACATTGATGGTATTCCCATAGAAGTATTACAGCAATCTGATCCAGCTGTTAGCGTACTTACAAGGCTCTGCCAAGAAATTTGGAAGACATCATCATGACTAACTGACCTGAAAAGATCTCTGTTTATACCAATACTAAAGAAAGGTGATGCAACTGACTGTGGAAAATACCGCACAATCGCTCTGATCCCACATGCCAGCAAGATTCTACTGAAGATTATTCAACAGACTACAACCATTCCTGGAACAAGAACTACCTGGAGTGCAAGCAGGGTTCAGGAAAGGGCGAGGAACAAGAGACATCATGGTGGATGTGAGATGGGTCCTTGAAAAGACTAAAGAATACCAAAAGGATATCTATTTGTGCTTTATCGACTACAGCAAGGCTTTTGACTGTGTAAACCATGAGAAACTCTGGGCCACATTAAGAAGCATGGGTATACCAGAGCACCTGATCGTTCTCTTTCACAATCTGTACATTGATCAAGAAGCAACAGTTTGAACGGAACAAGGAGGAAGAAAATGGTTTAAAATAGCAAAGATGTATGACAAGGCTGCATCCTTTCCCCCTACCGGTTTAATTTATATGCAGAACAAATCATCAGAGAAGCAGGATTGTATGAAGACAACAGAGGTGTGAAGATTGGTGGAAGACTCATCAGCAACCTTAGCTATGCTGATGGTACCACGTTACTGGCTGAAAATGAAGATGATCTGAAACATTTGCTTCTCACGATCAAGGAAAATAGTTTTAAAATGGGCTTGCACCTTAATGTAACGAAGACAAAGATCATGACAACTGGCAAAATCAATAAGTTCATCATTGAAGGAGAATTAAATTGAAATCGTGGACAACTTTAACATATTTGGATCAACTATCAAAGAAGCAACAAGCAGTCAAGAAATCAGATGACGCATTGCTCTTGGCAGAATGGCTATGAAAGACCTAGATAAGATTCTCAAGAGCAGATATGTCTCTCCATACAAAGATTTGACTCGTTCAAGCCATGGTATTTTCAATACCATCATATGGATGCGAAAGCTGGACAGTGAAAAAAGATAGGAAGAAAATTGTTGCCTTTGAATTATGGTGCTGGAGGAGAATACTGCGTATACCATGGACTGCCCGAAGAACAAACCAGTCAGTACTAGAGATCAAACCTAAGCTTTTTTAGAAGCTCAGATGACAAGGCTTCGACTTTCATACTTTGGACACATCATGCGAAGAAAGAGATCATTAGAGAAAGACATGCTTGGCAAGAGAGGTCAACACAGAAAAGGAAGGCCAGCAATGAGATGGATCAATACAATAACAGCAGCTACGGGTACCAGTCTGTCAACAATGAGCCGCCTGACTGAAGACTGAACACAATTTAGGATAACTATCCAGAGGGTCGCCATAAGTCAACACCGACTCGATGGCACTTAACCACAACAAATCCCCATATGATTTTGTATAGCAGGGATATAAGTTCTTTGCTCTCTTTACTTCTCTTCTAGTGTCTCAAAGTCCAATAACCCTTCTAAGACCCTTTCCTTCCTACTTCAGGACTTTGTTTATTGGTTGATTCAAGTCATGTGAGTACTGATAATTTATCAGTGGTGCATCTAATTTTACTGCAATGGGAATATGGTTCATCTATTCAAACTGATTTGAATTGTTTATAAGGGTGCCAATAATCATGTCCTGGCAACTTTTATACTATTTTGTCAGTTTGGTCAAAGTGGATATTCCATTTATTTTGTGGTTCCCAAAAAGGAGGGTTCTTTTTGCCCTATCCTCTATTTCAAGCACATCAATCAGGTGTTAAGAGTTCCACATTTCATATGGAGACCTTGTGTTCTGTGATTGTGGCTGTGAGAAAGGGGGAGTTTTAGGCTTCAGTGAGATCCAGAGAAGTCAACCTTCACGTTCCCATTTGGCTTGGACAATCAGCAGTATCTGTTTCGCCATTCTTATGGGGCACTTTCAGTTTCGGGCTTTGCCATTTGGTTTGGCTACCATGCCTTGAACGTTCACAAGGGTAATGGTAGTCCTAGCGGCTTTTCTTCATCAGTGGGGCATTTTCATCCATACCTCAGCGACTGGCTCATCCGAACGAAGTCTGCTCAGGAGAGTTGATTTAGACACAGTGTGTAGTGGACTTTCTGCAAAGTCTAGGATGGGTAGTCATGTGACGCACCTCCACGTCCCTATTAGGCGGCCGCCTAGGGCCATGAGGCGCGGGTTGCCTTCTAATGTAAGAACAGTCTGTAGTCGAGTGTTATAGGCAAAAATAAATACAGGGCTTTATTCCCCTTCCCTTAAAGACTTCCTTTTTTAACAGCAACAGAGGATAAACAAAACTGTTTCTTCACAGCAAAATAAACTCTTTTCTCCGAGTAATTATCACAATGCTTCAGCTTGCTTGTTCAACATAAAGATTCAATCTCATCTGAGAAACATAGTGTACAATCCATGGGACTGGATTCCAAATCACAGCTAGCATTTTCTCACTGCATTGGCTCACAGTCTGGGTTTTCAGGTGGGTAACAATCCTTACAGCTGGTATTATCCCAACTCCCTCCTTGTGAGACACCAGTTATTCTAGCAGGAAACTGCTCTATATAGACAGGGTTCTGGGCACCTGTACCTTTGGCAGTTTCTCCTGGGAATTCTCTCTCTTTCCAGTAATGAGGATTTTCCTCTAAGCTTCTAGCCTTTGCTTTACTGGCTGTGCCCACCTCTTGCCCTCTAGGGAAAATAGAGTACTTAGCTTTTCCTCCGTGGCAGTTAGCTTCCCCTCTTCCCCCTGTTATCCGGGCTTCTCTCTTTGGGCTGTGGAGTGCTCTTTCTCGGGACCTCCAGCCACCAGTAGTCTGGGCAGTTCTATAGCCACGTTCTGGAGAGGCTTTTTTCCTGCTGCTCCTTGCTATCGGGACACACCCACTGCTTCCTGGATCCAGCAAGCTCTCCTGTCTCTGACGTCTGCTTTCCACCTGGTTGCTCACTACTCCCAGGACACTGCCCTCTCTGGCCTGAGAGACTCCTGCTCTCGTCTCAGAGACTCCTGCTCTGCCACCTCCCCCTGCTGGGATTTCCCAGCAGCTTTTATCTTCCTGTTTCTTGCACGCTGTACGTGCTTCCCTGAACAGGTGCTCCTGATTAGCTTTTTGGTTTTCTGCTGCGTCATGACTAGTGTGTGGAAACCTTGCTCCACTACTCTTTTGCTCCTTGTAATCTGAATATGCTTGCTGCCTATGCGATTCCAAGGTAAGGTCTTCTTTTTCCCCTATTACCATAGGTTCTGTACCGGTCACTGCATCAGTCAATATCAGCTAAAGCACCTTTTTTGACACAAAAAGAGGCCTGGTCGTCGTCCTTCCTCTAGACAGGGTTAAGAAACTGCAAGGACAGATCAGAAAGTTCTGTAGAATTCAGTCCCCTTCAGTTTGCCATTACCTTAAGTTTTTGAGTTTCATGGCGGTACTTTTGGATCTGATACCTGGGCCAGAGCCCACATGTGTCCGTTGCAAGGGGCGCTCTTTTTTTTTTTTTATTTTTTTTATTTTTTTTATTTAATGAGTTTAATCAACATTACATGATCAAATAAGTAAAACAGGTCAGTCAAGCAAAATATTTATACAAGAGCTATTACAAGCAAAACAAGGAAACAAATAAGTGACAAAGTCCACATCATGAGAGAACAATTCGGATCGAAAATCATAGAAATTATTACTAAGAAAGAAAACCAAGACCCTAAAAGGGTCCACAGTAAAGAAGGTGAAAATTATTTACTAGAGCTGTCTCCAATTAAACCTTGTCTATCCTGTAAAAATTTTTCCAGATGTGAGACATCAGTAAAAGTATAAGAATTACCATCAAAACTGATAGCACATTTACATGGGAATCTCAAGAAGAAGGTAGCCCCCAGAGCCAAAACTCGAGGCTTCAGTGCCAGAAACTGTCGTCTACGCAACTGCGTTAGTTTTTCCAGATGTGGCACGTATAACACAACTTGTCCACAGAATTTAACTGCCTTGGCTTTAAAATAGGCCTTAAGAATACGTTGTTTAATTTAGAAGAGAAGGTAACTAACAAAGTAGACCTCAAAGTAATAGTATCAGAGGAGTCTTCAATAAAAGCAGTGAGGTTTGCAATTGTAGGAACAATTTCATCTAGTCCTCCTTCGGCAGCGTTTTCCCTTTTGGAGGCAGAGGGCAGGTAGTATATTTGAGAAATTTCTATAGACTCTGATATTGCCAAAACTTCCTTTAAATATTTTTCTAAAAGAATACTAGCTGAAAGCAAAGAAGATTGGGGAAAATTCAAAAACCTTAAATTACGAGAACGTATGGAGTTCTCCAAGGCTTCAACCTTACCATGCAAAACTAAGGAATCTTTTATAGCGGAAACATTTACAGATTGCAAAACGGGGACTTGGGACTCCAATTTAGTAACTGCAATATCCAATGAATTAACCTTATTGTCCAGTTGCTGCAAGGCTATTGCAGTTTCCTGGGTAAAGGTAGCTAAAGAATTTAGTTTAGAAGATACTTTTAAATCTATAACTTTAACTGCCCTCAGTACATCCTTAAGGTTTACGTCTGCCTCAGGGGATAGATCTGGTGTCTCCGAAGAGGCATTTAGATCTATACCCGGAACTGGTATGGGCAAAACTATAGGCGAACGTACCTCACATGGTTCTGCAAAGGAAACCTTGGAAACAGAAAGAACAGGACAAGGACAGGGAGGAGGAGATCTCCCAGCGGGGCTTAAGGAAACCCCATCAGGGGAGGACTGTGCCAAGGGTAGGGAAACTACGTGTTTATCCAAGGGGCCTACCAGTTTACCTACCCCGGCACCGGCTCCGGCCCCCTGGGTCTTGGCATCTGCCTTTGCCTTACGCTTGCCCATACTGTAGCGCACAAGAGAAAGGAAATATTAAACACGATACAAAACAACAAAGAAAAAATATAAACTAAAACCTCAGCGAGCTTACAGTCATACGCAACAGATGGCTAAAGGAAGTCCAAGCATGCAGTTCCTTCCCCCGGGATACCAAAGAGACTGCGGCGTCGCAGCAGCGTCGAAGGGGCGTCTAAGGGGCTGAACCAGCCCCTTTAGACACGCCCCTTCAGACAAAGCCCCGCGGTCGCGCTCCGCAGTCGCGGAGAAACAAACGAAGGAACTATAAAGCAAACAGGACCCTCCAGCAGCAGGGTGTCCCGGGCGTGCCTGCCTGATCGTCTCAGGGCAGCGTCGGCTCCACCGAAGGCAGTCCCAGCTCAGTCTGAGCCTGAAAGCAGCTCAGTGCACCTCCACACAACCTCCAAAAGTGCTCTCCCGCAAGGGGCGCTCTTAACTTGGTGGTCCTTGCAGAAACATGCACTTTCAGAGGCTACCGTGTCTGCGCCGCATGAAGAGGAGTCTTCTCTTGTGGTTGGATCCTCTGAAATTGCAGTCAGGGATACCATTGGAGTCCCCCGAGTGGGTTGTAGTCGCCACAGATGCGAGTCTGTCAGGCTGGGGGATGCACTGTCAAGCTCAGGGTTAGTTGTCATTGGAGGAGAGCTCTTGGTCCATCAATTACCTGGAGATGCGGGTGGTTTTTCTGGCTCTCCGGTACTTCTCTTCAGTGCTTCAGCACAAGGCAGTTTGGATCTTCTCGGACAATGCAACCACGGTGACTCACATCGGTCATCAGGATGGCACAGGCAGTGAGTCTCTGGTGGCAGAGATCTCCTCTCCTTCACTGTGCAAAGCTCAATCTGCAAGCCTTATCGGCAGCTCATGTAGCAGGAAAAGAAAATGTCAGGCAGACTCTCAGCTGTTGTCAATTAGACCCGGGGGAATACTCCCTCTAGGACGCAGTGTTTATTTTCAAGAGTATGCCAGTGGGGTAAGCTAATTATGGATCTGATGGCAACCGCCTCCAATGCCAAATTGGGCCAGTTCTTTAGCTGCAGAAAAGAACAGATGTCAGAGGGGCTCGATGTGTTAGCTCAGGCATGGCCTTGCAATAACCTATTGTATGTGTTTCCTCCGTTAGGCCGTCTTCTGCAGAAGATAGAAGCGCACCAAGGAGCGGTGATTCTGGTGGCCCTGGATTGGCCTCAAAGGCCTTGGTATGCCGATCTGATTCATCTAGATGAACATTCCATGGCATCTTCTGGTGGTTCACAATCTGCTATCCCAGGGGCAGATTCACATGTCTCAAGTAGATCAGTTCTCGCTTACGGCTTGGCTCTTGAAAGGGCTCTTTTAACAAAGGATATTTGGAACAGGTGATCTCCACGTTGCTTAAGGCTTGAAAGAAGTCCACTTTTGTCCTATGTTCAAGTTTGATAGGTATTTGAAGCCCTGTGTGAGGAGAGGAATCTGTGCACTCTCTCTGCCTCGTGCTGGTCTTGCTAGTCTTTTTACCAGTTGGTCTAGATAAGTCTTGTGTTCAGTTTCTTGCGTGTTCAGGTAGCAGCCTTGACTTGTTACCGAGGTTGTGTGGAAGGGTGGATTTTTTTTTTTTTTTTTTGGCTTCTCGTCCAGATGTGGTGCAATTTCTCAGGGCTGTAAAATGGCTCCATGCACCAAGTCATCAAATTTGTTTCTTCTTGGGACCTTGAATTTTGGTTTTGTCAGCTCTTACGGGTCTTCCTTTTGAGCTTTTCTGCTTCTTTGATTAAAGACCTGACATTGAAGTTGTTTTTCTTGTCGCTATATCCTCTGCTAGGAGAATCTCGGAATTACAGGCTTTATCTCACGCATAAGGCCCTCCATTCCAACACCCCTCAATATTTATCAGACGCCATCCTTCTTCAGCCTTCTCCACGTCTTCTTCGCTCCGCTTTCGGTAACCGCCTCTTTCTCCCTTCTCCCTCACAGGCTCGCTTAGAATCTACCCGTCACTCCGCTTTCTTTTTCCTGAGTCCTGCTCTTTGGAATTCACTCCCCCAGTTTCTGCGCTTAGAACTCTCCTACCCTCATTTCAAAAATCTTCTTAAGACTCACCTCTTTTGCCAAGCCTTCGATCTTTCCCCTCCTGCCGATGGTGCTTCGTCCTCTGGTCGTGCCCTCCCCCCATAAGCATCCCCCAGCAATCCGTCCCCTTTCCTTCCCCTTTCTGCCCTCCCTTTACCTTGCCCACTTTGCCCTATCGGGCTATTCTCTCTTTCAGTCTTTCCTTATTACCTCTCTTTCCTGTCAGTTTTTTGGCGTTCTTTTCTAACTTTATTTTCGGTAGCCTATAATTTGTATTGTACACCGCCCTGACGCTCCGGCCTGGGCGGTTAATCAAGTTGTATAATAAAGATAAAGATAAAGATATCTTTGTAAAGGACTTTTCCTGCTTATTTCGAAGGACAGAGTAATCCTGAGACCAGTTCCTTCTTTTTTGGCCTAAGATGGTTTCAGAGTTTCATCTGAATCTGTCTCGCTCTTCCTGTCTTCAGGTTCTGGCCAGGACACTAATGCTCATCTGCTTCGTTTGTTGGACAATTGCAGAGTCATCCATCGATATTCTAAGAGTATTCAGTGCTTCAGGAAGTCGGATAGTTTTTGTTCTTTTTGCAGGTCCTTGTAGAGACAAAGTGGCTTTCAAAGCCTCAGTTGTGTACTGGTTGAAGGAGACGATTGCCTCTGTTTATTTACTCAAAAATAAGTCACTTCAGACTGCCTTGAGAGCTCAGTCCACTAGAGCTCAAGCAGCGTCATAGGCTGAGTGTAGTCTTGTTCTTCCTGTTTACATTTGTAAAGCAGCTACTTGGTGGTCGTCAACGCATTGATGTTCAGACTAGAAGAGCGGCACGGTTCGGGGTGTGAGTGGTGCAGGCAGTGTTCAGAGGTCCCTCCCAGGATTGATTTACTGCTCTGGTACATCCTATGCATCTGGACTGGAGGGATAAGGAAGGCAAAATTAGATCTTACCTGTTAACTGTCTTTCCTTTAACCCTTTCCAGGCCGAGCCCAAAACTCTTGGGATCCAAAATTCTGACTAAATATTCCTATCAAATGTTATATAATACATGACCATAGCAGAAGGAAAATCTCTATTAGAACATATTGAATAAGACGGGTGCAATTTTCCTGAAATATGCAAAAATTAACCCGGCTGCAGAATGTGGATTAAAAATTTAAAGTAGGCCTTGAAAGGGTTAAGTCTCTGCAGTCCAGTTGAGAACCTACCCAATTTCTGTTTATCGGTGAGCTCGGATCTGTTAGATTCTGTGATGTGTATGTTTAATCTCAAGCTCTTTGGTTCGTTCTCATTCCTGGTGGTTTTCTTCCGGTCTTAAGATAGTTAGTTAGTTTTTCTTGGTTCTCTCTGGTGACTTATTCCTATTTTATTGTTGGTTACTACTGTTTATTGTGTTTTGAAATGCTGTAGCTTCTCTTGTGGAGTCTGCTTTTGTTAGAAAACTAGTATGAGAGAGTGGGCACGGAACCCTTATAGTGCTGCATCATCAAAATCTGTGGTTTTCTGTGTCCATCCCCTAGTGATAGGGCATAACCCTTGCGTCTGGACTGTATTGGAGAGACTAGAGGAGAGACAATTTAATAGGTAAGTTCTAAATTCACCTTTTGTTCCCAACCACATTGGCATGGCATTAGACACATACCCATATACAAAGTATCAGTGCATGTTCATGTTTCTTCAATGTGTCTCTTGACCCATTGGCACATCCAATTGTAACCTTTTTTTAATTTCTTTAAATAACAGACTTTGTTTAAG
This sequence comes from Ichthyophis bannanicus, assembly GCA_033557465.1. Classification (NCBI taxonomy): domain Eukaryota; kingdom Metazoa; phylum Chordata; class Amphibia; order Gymnophiona; family Ichthyophiidae; genus Ichthyophis; species Ichthyophis bannanicus. The sequence continues at coordinate 405,317,421 of CM066035.1, read as the reverse complement.
GAGATTTGAACCCTTTTACATTGAAATACCAGCTGTATTTAATTTGCTGCCCATTCCAAATTGCCATTGTTTTGCTATGGCTTCATGCTTGCTCATCCATATGCAACTTCCCATTCTAATCTATCCCTTCTTCCTATATCAACATCTGCTCCCCTTACTTTTCCCATGACCCTTCCTGATCTTAACCCCCCTTCCCTCATGAAGAAATCAGGCACGTCCTCTTCCAAGGATACAGTTCTTGCAAACATTTATACTTCTCTCCCCACTTTTCACAACACCACTCGCAATCCCACCATTTATTCCTCTTCTACCTAATCATCTACATCTACCCTTTATCCCTCTTCCCCCTTCAAGCCCCTTCCCCCTTCTACCATACATCCATACTCCTATAGCCAACCTAAATAATACCTATCATTCTCTCATCCTTCCATAACACCCCACATACTAAACCAAACTTTCAACCAGTGTTCCCGCTAACCTGCGCTGGGTCCGCCACCAACATTCCTGCCGGCGGGGGGGAGGTGCAGAGTGATCGACACTCTGCCCCTCCCCCCACTGGCAGGAATGCCAGCAGAGGACCCGGCACACATTAAAGAGAACATTGAGAGGGTGCTGCGGCGTGCTTTTTTTTGTGCCATCGAGTCAGTGTGACTCATAGCGACCCAGCTACCTCCTGGGTTTTCTTTGCAATGTATCACCGGAAGTAGATTGCCAGCCTTTTCTTCCGAGGTAATGGAGGGTAAAGTGACTTGCTCAAAGTCACAAGGAGTGCCAGTGGGAATCGAATCCTTGATCTTCTGGGTACTAGGCAGTTGCTCTAACCACTAGGCGGCTACTCCACTCCCAGACCAACTGGAAATAGCCACTCATATTTGCTAAGCCTCATAGTTGCTAGCCTCATAGGTGCAACTCCATGTAAATGTTAGTATGTACAATATTAGTGTAAATAATTTTGTAGAAAGTTACCCCAGTTAGGTCCAAGTTCTAATTCCTGTTTTATTGTATTTTAAATTATTTATTTATGAGATTTTACTGATAATACAAATTATCAAATAAAAAGAAGCAAATACAGAAATACAAAATCATCCAGCATAAAGCAAAAAAAGGTACATTAGCCCACGTTTCGGGGAAGAAGACCGCAAGAAATAACTGAAGAAAGCAAAACTGGAGAAAGCCTCTAACCTACAGGCATCCCCACTTAACATAAATAATCTAGCCTATTTCCTACCCACTTACACCTAGAAGAAATAGAACGGAAGTAACAAGATACAAAGAGCCATCAGAGTGCTTTTTCCTTATCAAGAATCCATTTTTCTAAATCGGCAACAGAAAAGACATATTTATTGTAACCTCATGAAACCAGACATTTGCAGGGGCATCTGAGAAAAGAGGTAGCGCCCAAAGCAAGAACTCTACCTTTATTTGCCAGAAATAGTTTCCTATGAATTTGTGTAGTAGGTGACACATCAGGAAATATGGATACTTTATCTCCACAAAATAATAAATCTTTCTTTCGAAAATATGCTTTGAGAATATCTACTTTATCAACATCTGAAGACAAAGAAACTAACAAGGTAGCCCTATTCAAGATCAAATCTTGAGTATCCTCTAGAAATGCTGTCAAATTAAATTCATTTCTACCGTCAAAATCTTCAATTACCTCATCTACATTGGATACCCCAACTTTAGAAGCAACAAAGTATCCGCATTAGACAAGAGTAGGACATCCATTAAGTATTAACAGAATTGAAGGAGAAATAAGAGTTGTACAAGGAAAATTAAGTACCCGTAAATTCCTGCTACGAGAGAGATTCTCCATATTTTCACGTTTCTGCTGTATAAACGTACAATCCTTCATAACACTAGCCTGAAATAAGGAAAAATAATTAACTTGTTTATCCACATTCATAACAGTAGAATTTAAAGAAGCAATTTGAGAATCCAAGCTTTGAAATTTAGCAATCAAATCTTTTGTAAATTGACACAAAGCCGGAACAGTATCAGTCAAAATACGCTCAGTTTGTTAGACATTTGGCAGGTGGTTAACCAATGAAATTGACGATGCTTGAGTTATCTGGAGAAACGGTAAGCTCCTTCCAAGTAACCACTTTAGGGAGCTCACCTACCTCAGAAAAACTCAAGGGAGAAGAAAGCACATCCGAGAGTTCTAGGAAACCAGGTGGAAGTGGAGGAGTTCGCTTCAAAGAGCTACGGCTGGCTTCCTCAACAGAAGGAGCAGCGAGAGCAGAACCTGGCTTAGAAGCAGCCAGCGTCGATCACATGCTTATCCATGGGGCCTCCAATGACCACCTCTGGTGTAAGTTTCTTTTTCCTCTTTCCACCGGGCATTTGTAGAAGTAAAGCAATGGCCAAACTCCAACTCCCAATGGACTCCTAAGGGGCTCACAAGGGGCCTAAACATCCCCTTTGGATATGCCCCTTAGGAAATGGCTGGTGCCGTAAAACACCGGCGCAGCTTTTATCAGGGCCATTTAGTGACGTCGCTGTTGCTGCCACACAGGGCCAGCTGATTGCAAACCAGCTGCACACACTCCTCCGCGGGAACACAGGATTGCAGGCAAACACTCCCAATGTCTGAACCCACCTCTCAGTTCTTTTATCGGGGCTGTTTGACGTCGCTGTGGCTGCCCCACACGGGCCGGCTGATTGCAAAGCCAGCTGCACTCTCCTCCGTAGGAACACAGGATTGCAGGCAAACACTCCCCATTCCTGTTTTATTGTAAATACAATGTAGCCGGACTGCATTGTATAAGGTTCTGTTAAATGTAAACCGCACTGATAGGAATAGCATGGTATAGAAGAGACATTAAATAAATAAAAATAAAATATATTTAACTTTTTCCTTTTATTAAGAAAGCAGTCTCCTCTATGAATTCATTTTTGTGGGGTCAGAGCTGACAGGTCACCAAATATTTCCATCTTATTCATCCAGTTTAGCGCTTCCATTTTTCTTTTACCTCAAGATGGTGCAGGCATGCAGTGAGAGACCTTTTTGAACTCAGACTCCTGTGGGCTCGGTCAACTTTTAATATTTCCATTGCCGCCTTCCATGTTTAACAGGAGAACCTTTATAGATGCTCTGCACCACTGCTTTAGCATCCATGTATTCAGAGCATTCAGAAACTGCTCAGATTCTGATATTGATTCTCCTTGCCTCTCAATGTCCTCCAGTTTGGACATAAGCGTCATGTTGTTGCTTTTTAATTTTTCCGCTTCATTAACTAAATCGGTTTGCTTCTCCTAGTCAGCTGTGTGCTCCTTGATCTCTATTCTCACTCCCATCTCGTGAAGTCCACTCTTGTCTCTGCAACCATTTCCTTTATTTTCCTCTTCACCTTGCTCATTTGCATTATAATTTTGCTTTTAATTTCATTAAGCTACTTGGCCATCTCTCCCTATGTAAAGAGTTCAGATTTTACTGCCCCTCTGAGTCATCCTCCAGTGAGTCACGTCTGGTTGTACATGGCTCTTTGCTGTACTGTAGACCTCCACACGATTTCTTATGTTTGGGCATGTCAATTGAGAAGAGAATGGATGATCCCAAACACTAGCAATTCTGGCATTTAAATCTCTGCTTTTAAAGTTTGTTCCTTCTTGGGGAGTCATGCCGTAATTGCTTTGGGTGAGTACTCGGCTGCCATAGTTCAGTACTCAAGCATCCATCTTGGCTGATGACATCACTGGAACTTCATGGTCTGCTGTCTTTAGTGCTGGCTGCAATTCTTTAAATAAATTTATGTACGTTCAGCGCCATTATTAAGAGTGAGTGGCACTGAATATGTATATAGAGCAGTTGTGATGGTGGTGAATTGTATTCTGCTCTCCGAATAACTGTTTGGATAAACTTTGCCAGCTTTGCTTTTTTTGCTGTCCTGAATCTATCCAAATATTCAGTCCTCTCTGGATAACTATTGCTGCTCTGTATAGTTTGGTGCTTTTGCTACACATTGTCTTTAGCACTGCAAGTTTGGTCTGTAAGGATTTTCAGAGGCATTATCCATATAATGGTGCTGAAAATCCATGAATAGTACAGCCTAGGAAAACTTAGCTGGATAACAGCTGCCGTCATCTGGCTAATTCCCTTGTCAATAATGATCCATATATGTGGGATCCAAAAATGAGAGGGATGATTTGATTTCTATCATGTGGTGAATTGGCAGATTTTTTTTTTTTTTTTTTTTTTTTTTGCCATTGATCTTGTATGGCTCTCAACTTGAGGGGCAGTTTGTGAAATCGGTGCCTTGGCCCCTCATGCTTGGGGGATACTGGAAATGGGGTGCTACAGCTCCGCCAGTGGAGTGGGAAGTTTGACTGGTCTCCATTAAATGATTGAATTATGCAGCATCTTCCCAAGGATGGTGGCTACAGTTTCTTCCCGATCTGATGGTGCAGGACAGACCTGGTGCTTCTCTAGTCATGAGGGTATGGTGCATGCAGACTCCAACCATAACCACTGCTTGGGTGCTCAACTTGCCTACACTTTGAGAGATCAGGGTGTACAGAAATTCAGCTTGTCTTTTCCAAGTTGTTCTTTATAAATGGAGACCATGCATGGGATTACTGTGGGATGTATAAACACCTTTTTTGCTTTCTTTGCTCTGCTTTCTACCATCTGTCCATGTCTACACTTTTTATCCTTTGAGCATCTGAGAAGAAATCCAGAGACATGGCTAGAACACCTGGTGAAGTCTGATTTCTGCCTTGATCAGGCCTGAGGGCGTATAGCTGCTTGTCCCAGAAGAGGAGAAACTTTACTTGAGGGGTTTCTCAGAAGGCTTAAAACTCCCCTTCCCACACAAAAAAACAAACACCTTGTTATGAATTGAAGACAGGAAATGAATCAGAGTTTCATGACGTTTTCACTGCAGTGCTAACCAGTACCATACCTAGCCCTGTGTGAGTGCTGCGGCCACACAGGATGCAAAGAAATAGGGGTGCATTTGTTGGCCTCTGCTCCCCCTCTGCTTTTCATGTTTCCTTGGGAGCGGCGGAAGAGCAGACAGTAAATTGAAAAAAAACAAAACAGTGTGGATCTTTCCGATTTCCTGCTATCATGCGGGTCTGATCCCTCCCTCCCTCCGACGTATTCCTGCATCAGTGAAGGGAGGGACCAGACCAGCCATTCAAATGCAGGTCTTTGCAACTCCATGCTTGAATGACTGGTCTGGTCCCTCCCTCTTCTGACGCGGGCATGCATCCAAGGGACAGATCAGACTTGCATGCTGGCAGGAAATCGGAAAGAACTGCGTTTTGTTGTGGGGTGTTTGGTTTTTGTTTTTCCAACTTTGTTGGTCCTGCTGCTGCCACCGCCACCAAGGAAACATGAAAATCTGTGTCAGGGCAAGTGCAGGCAGCGTAGGGAGTTGGCTGGACATGGAGGTGTGGGGTAAGGCAACAGGGGAGATGCTGGGTATGGGGCAAATGGCAAACCTGTGATTGGGGAGGAGGTGACGCATCAGATATGCAAGTTGCACAGGGCAGATTTATAGCTTGGTACTGCTCTGGTGCTAACAATTCATTTTGCTGACGCACTGGAGTAAAACTACATAGTTCGCAGAGAAGACTGTTATTGGAAGTTGAGATCACCCCTTTTGTGTCCAGAGGTTAAGGATGCACAGAGCACCCTTCATAGACTAGCCCTCCTAAGCCTCTCTCTCATATGTAAAGTTTTGTGAACATTTTTCATTTTTGAGCAGTTTGTGCGTTGTTTTAATTGAAAGGCACTGTGCTGGTGAGCATGGGGTCAAGAAGACGGTGATTCATTCTAGAGCTGTGCTTCGTGGCGCCCTCCCCCGCCCCCCCCTCACCTCTCCTTGTTTTTTCAGTATGAATTATTCCGGGCAGAAGAGGCGGCGAAAATTAAAGCCCAGGGACAGGAGGTTGGCACCTCGGTGTATTTCATGAAACAGACGATAAGCAATGCCTGTGGTACAATCGGACTCATTCACGCTGTCGCAAACAACCGAGACAAGTTGAATTTCGGTAAGTCTTTTTTTTTTTTTTTTTTTTTTTTTTTTTTTTTTTTATTGTTTCACCCACTTGGACTTCTTTAATTAGATTTGTGTGTTTTGGATACAGCAGATGGCGCTCTGATACTGTGCATGTGGTTATGGAAGAACGACTGCTTGCTGTATCACTTCTGATGCTAGTGCCCTCTCTGGAAGCAGAGTGGCAGTGGCAAGCCCTTAACCCCTCATGCAAAGACATTTGACTAAAACTACATGCCTACTTGCAGCAGAAAAGAGGATAATTCTTGTTTTGTCAGATATCTAAAGGAAATCTGAATGTGCTGAAATATAGGAATAGTTTTTGAAAATTGATTTCTACAGTTTTACAAAAAGGAGGTAGTAAGCAATTTTTGAGACTACTTTTTTCTTGCCCTGACAATTTTTTTTCCCTTGCTATATATTTAGTTGACTGTACAGTAGAACGTCACTTTAGCAGACGTTTCTAAGGGTGTATAACATATGTAACTCAGCATCGTGCATCCTTAGAGGATGTAATCATTTAATGAAAAGCATTTTCCGCTTCCTTGCAAATCTTCCCATCATGGGAGCGTGCAACCCCCAAGCTCCACCCATTACAGGCCAAATTTGGACTGGGAGCTCCAACATGTAGAGGCTTTAGTTACATAGTCACTTTCTGCAAAGTGTGTGTGTTTTGTGGAGGGGGGGGTTGCTACTTTGTGCGTACTTGGTGCTGTGCACGAGGGGCTGAATGCATGTGGGAAAGTTGGCATTTCTTGTGTTAACAGCATTTCAATCTTCTACAGTTTCCTGGTGTTTTAAATGTAATTTGTTTATTTTAACAGCTTTTTTATACCACTTTATCCTACGTTCAAAGCGGTTTGCAATAAAACAGAACACAGTACATTAAAAAAGGTAATAAAATTTCAGGCAAACAAAATAAAAGGAAATCCACAAATGAAAAAGAGGAGATAGAGTGGGATTATATACTGTCATCTTGGTAACAGTTCTCTTAATGTTTTAATCTCTGTGAAGCATGGGGGGTGGGGGGGAGGCAGGCCCTTATTCAGCGCACAGTATCTCTTCCTATGATATGCCCATGGAGTTCATTTTTACAGCTTGACACCAAAGCATGTTCAATTATCAATAACCTGACGGATATCATGATAAAAGTGGTGTGTAAATGCATTATGGAACCAGCAGTAAATTCAAGAGCTAGAAGCAGTTGAGCACAAAATTAGGCCCATTAATCCCTCTCTCCCTGACAAGACCAGCCCAAGGGTATCTGCCACCCCCTGAATCTATCTTTTGGGGAGGGGTGGCGACAGTGGCGAGACAATTCTTTCGACAAGCAGGAAGTCCTCACATATGGGTGACGTTGGTGCCGACAGAGCCTGCATGGAAACATTTCCCCAGCTTTCAAAGAAAGCCTTTTGGAGATGCCACCACGCATGTGTGGTCCCCTTCCTGCCTGAGGGTGCCATCTTGCTCAGTCCCCTTTTTTCCACGGAGCCCAACGGACGTATGTCCTGTTCTCCCGGAAAAATCCTTGACAACTGTTCCTAAAACTTAGTTTTCCTGTACCAGTTCCTCTTCCTGCCTCGAATCAGCACTTGCCAGTGCTGTTCTCGGCCCCTTTTTATCAAGGTTTCCCTTGACTGGCATTTGCGCCTTTTTTCACCCAGGGGTCGTCGACTCTGTCCGGGTGTCTCCCACCATATTTCTCGGTAAGTTCAAAAAGTGTAACCGCTGCAGTCTAACCATGTCCATTACTGACGCCCATGACTGCTGCCTGGGCCCGAACCATGACAACACCTCCTGTGACCTCTGCCAGGCCATGACTGTCAGAACCAACAGAAAACTGTCGGAGTTGCAGGAAATTTTGTTTCCCAGGTCTGACTTGGCACCCACCTCCCTGGCACAGAGCTCCAAACCCAGCACATCCCGAGATGCCCTGGTGTCCTTGGAGTCCTGCAGCCATGGGGCCTTCGAGAAGACTCTGGAGCCGGAGGAGTTATCATCGAAGTCTGCTGAGGTTGCACCAGAGAAACCCAGTAAAAACCCCACAGAGAGACTTGGGCGACTCTGAGAAGCACTCCACTAAGGTCCTCAAGAAGGATTTCTTGGCTGGCAGAGACCGTGCAAGGTTCCTCAGGACTGTAGTCCAAGTTGAGGGCGCACTTCCAAAAGTGCTGGTGCTGGGCCTGACATTCTCTGTGCCCACACCAAAGGTTGCAGAGCCGTCTGCCTTGGAGCAGAACATCACTGCTATCCTGGCCCTGCTGCAGGCGATGATGGCCGGTTCTGCTTCCTCATCTGCTCCTACGACCAGGTCCTCTACTGCAAGTGAGTCCCCAGTTGTCTAACTGAGCATCGAGCGCCCCCGACCTCGAAGGTTCTCAGCACTGATCCCGTTTGTCGGTTATCCAGTCTTCGCTGGCCATTGTCTGTGATTCAGACTACAGGTCCTCTGCAGGCCGTCAGCCCTTCTGCGCTGGCCTTGACGCAAGGAGTCACAGGGCCTCAGACTCATCGTCATCGCTCAACTCCGAGTGGGACATCGTCCTCAGTTGGGGAGGGGCTGATTGTGAGGATCATTGCACATAAAGCAGCTGGTCCCAAGCGGAATCCCTGCTGCAGATCAATCTTCTGGAACTCAGGGGAGTCTTTCTGGCCCTACAGGTATTCCGCCACTGCCTGCGACACCAGTCTGTGATGCTACAGACAGACAATGGACAGGTCACCATGTTCTACGTCGTCAAGCAGGAGGGCACAGAATCGTACTCCCTCTGCCAGGAGGCAGTGGCCCTCCTGTCCTTTGCAGCTCGCAAAAAACATGCTCCTGTGGGCGGTCCACCACCTGGGCCAGGACAGCCTCCTGGCAGACAGACTAAACAGGGAGCTTTAGCTGCATGAATGGTGCCTGAACCCCAGGGTGGCCTCATGGCTCTTCTGCCTCTGGGGGACGCCCATGATGGACCCCTTTGCCAGTCCAGACAATGCGCAGGTGGCCCATTTCTGTTTGCGGCAGCCGTACCCAGTGAGGGTAACAGCAGATGCCTTCCTGATCCCATGGATGGAAGGCCTCCTCTTTTTCTGCCGACCCCCTCTGGTCGCCAAGATCCTCTTCAAGGTCCAGCGCAAGGGGGCCATACTAATACTAATTGCCCCCAGGTGGCCCAGAAAACCATGGTTCCCACTGCTGCTCTCTGTCAGAACTCCCGGTTCCGCTGGGCCGTGCCCCAGACCTGTCTCAGGAGGAGGGCTCCCTCTCCTGCACTCCAATCTGGGATCCGTAATGTTAATAGCATGGCTGCTGAAAGGGTAACCTTTCAACCTCCCATGAGAGGTAGAGTAGGTCCTGTTGGCCTCCTGCAAGCCCTTCACAAGGCGAGCATATGCCTTCAAGTGGCATAGCTTCTCAGTATGGTGTGCGGGGAGGCGGGAGAACCTGTAATCCTGTCCGGTGCAACTGTTGCTCTAATATCCATTGCATCTGTTGTATACACTGGACTAAAGTCCAACTTGGTGAGGGTGCACCTGAGTGCTATTGCTGCACACCACCACCCTATTGAAGGGAAACCTCTCTTGGGTCAGCCCCTGGTCTCTCTGTTTCTCCGGGGCCCCCTGTTGTCTAAGCCCCCCCATCTGCCCCCCTGATGGTGGAATGGGACCTCAATGTGATGCTCTCACAGCTCACCAGGCCACTATTTGAACTTCTAGCTACTTGCCATCTGCGGTATCGGTCTTGAAAGGTGGCCTTCTGGTAGCTCTTACATCCACTCGCAGAGTAAGCGAGCTTCATGTCCTGGTGGCAGAGCCACCATACACTAGATTCTACAAGAAGAGAGTGGTGCTCCGCACTCGCCCCAAATTCCTCCCAAAGGTGCTATCTCCTTTCCACCTCAACCAGGAGGTGGTCCTTCCCACCCTTTTCCCACGGCCAGATGCCATTCGGGAGGAAACTATACTCCATATACTGGAATGTAAACAGGTCCTGTCCTATTTACAGTGGACCCAGGGACATCGTAGAGCTCCTCAGCTTATCGTTTCCTACGACCTCAGCAGACTGGGGCTTCCTGTGACTAAGCAAACTCTGTCCACTTGGGTGGTGGACTGAATTAACCTTCCCTATAAGCAAGCTGGGCTCTTCCTGGACCACCTGATCACAGTACATCACGTGAGAGCGATGGTCACATCGGTGGCGAACCTGTGCTCAGTACCTGCAAAGCCACCACATGGTCTTCAATCCATATGTTCACAGCTCACTACTGCCTGGAAAGCGAGTCCCATCAGGGCAGTGCCTTTAGCCAGATGGTGCTCGGTAATTTGTTCAGAGTATAGGCCACTCTTGCCCTCCAATCCTTTTGTGTTCAGGCTACCGGAGTAATGGTGGTGCTGGACGCTAGGGTCTTGCAGAATCTTTCTTGGGGACTCGTATTCTGCAGCTCATGGTTACCCAACTCGGTCGTTGGTACTGTCGTGATTCGGTCCTTGGCAGCCTGGAGCTAGGGAGTCCCATATATGAGGACTGACTTCCTGCTTTGTTCCTGGAGAAAGCATAGTTACTCAACTTTAACAGGTGTTCTCCAGAGACAGGAATTGGTCCTCACAACCCTCCCTTCTCCCTGAGGAGCTGACTTCCTACCTCGTTTTATTTTTACTCCATCCTAGCTATGGCATCCTTGTGTGGGAAGGGAACCACGCTTGCATGGTGGCATCTCCCAAAGGCTTTCTTTGAAAGCTGGGGAGATGTTTCCATGTGGGCTCTGTCGGCACCGACATCATCCATATGTGAGGACTGTTTCCTGTTGTCCCTGGAGTACACCTGTTACAGGTGAGCAACTATGCTGTTTTGAAAGTGGCTGCTTTGTGCTGTTGCAGGCCATGTGCTTCGGTGCCCATAGGCTCGCACATGGCCTGCTGCTCCTGCCTCTTTGATAGCTGCATTGGAGGGAGGCAGAAGTGGCAGGCCATGGTTTTCGTGCTGAAGTACATGGCCTGCTGCAGGCACTAAAGTGGCAGAAGAAAGCTGCTGCTTTAAAAAAAAAAAAAAAAAAAAAAATCATGCTGTGCTGCCCACTAAAGCGACATTCTAGGCGACTGTCTAGTGGACAGGCTGGCCCTTTTCCCTGAGTGTTTCATTGCTTTCTGGTCCAACTTTCAGAAAGCTGCAAAGGGCCATTTTTTGGTCTTCCAGCCAAACTAGGAAATGGGCTGGCTTATCTGATGGCCTGGCAATCCTGTCATTCATAATATGCATAGACATACTCTTTTTCTGTTGCTCTATTCTGCTGTACAGTAGTTCTAGGGTGGTGTTACCAGCACACACTTTTGCAGAACTTTATTTCCTGGGGGTGGAAACTTCTTAGTTATTGTCTCTTTTGTTTTTAAAGAGCCAGACTCAGCAATGCAAAGGTTCCTGGAAGATTCTTGGTCAATGAGCCCTGAAGAAAGAGCAAAGTATCTGGAAAAAGATGAGGTGTGCACCAATGCCTTAAATTGTAATTTGGAGGTCTGCAAAATGCTATAATATCCAGGCGTTAAAACGAAAGCATAGTCCAGAGTCCGCTTATAGAAATGCTGTAAACAAATGTTGGTGTTTATGAAATTCAGAAACTGCAAAGCAGAGGCAAAAAACATTGAAAACTTGTAATGTTGTATATGAGGTGTGACAAAAGAAACCAGACTGTCCCATAAATGTTTTCTTACAAAATCTCCAAAGAAATTATGCATTGTTCCCTTCAGAGTAATCCCACCCCCAGAGTTAATGCACGTCTGCATTCGCTTCTGTCACGTACAGAAGCACTCTGTAAAGTCCTCCTCCTTGAGGTCCCTCAGCTCCCTTGTCACAGTGGCCTTAATCTCTTCTACAGAGGTGAAATGAGTTCCTTTGAGCACAGTCTTCAGCCTGGGGAAGAGCCAGAAGTCGCACAGTTCGAGATCTAGGGAATAAGGAGGGTGGTCGAGAGCTGTGATGTGTGTGCGGGCGCATTGTCGTGGTGGAGCAGCCATGACTTGTTTCTCCACAGAGCCTGCCTTCTGCGCCGAACCCGGTCATGGAGGCGATTGAAGACCTGCTGGTAGAAGTGCTGTTGACTGTCTGACCCTCGGGCACAAACTCATGATGGACCCACTCCCTTCTGGTCGAAGAATGTGATCAGCATGACCTTGATCCTTTATTTGGACATGTGTGCCTTCTTGGGTCTGGGTGACAGTCGAGTCTTCCACTGCAGGCTCTATCTCTTGCTTTCAGGGTCGTACTGGAAGACCCAAGTCTAGTCTCCTGTGACTCGGCCAACGAACTCTGGATCTTCTCTAGTAAGTCTCGACAAACTTTGACCCGGTGCTCCTTCTGGTCATCCAATAAAAGCCTGGGCACAATCTTGGCACACACCTTCCGCATACCTAGCTCCTGCACAAAGATGGGCGTGGCTGCCACAGTCTCGTTTCTTTTTTGTCACACCTATTTTTTTTAAAATCCCATACTACCTGGAAGATCTGGAGATACTTTTTTTTACTTTTCAGTGCATATTATCGTTCTCCACACAGTTGCTCCAGGTAGTAATGAGTTACCTATCCCAAAGTACTATATAAACGTAATCTCAAAAAGCAGCTTTAAACTCTGGCAACAGTTTAAAGTGTTTCTCTTTACTATACCTATAATTTTTTTTATTTTTTTCTGAAATTGATTTAGATTTTCTTGTTGGGCTTTTCTGTGGTATTGCTTCTAAACAGTGGAGCTGCCATCTGTTGTGTGCAGCAGACTCCTCAGCAACAGGTTAGACAGACAGACTTGCTGTCAGAAAACTGAACACGCACTGAGCAGGCCCTAGATACAAAAAATAACCTCTGGTCTCCAAAAGCAGAAAACCCCCTTCCTAGCTAATAAATTGAGCAGAGTCCCTCTAGGATTCTCGTCTGCTTCTGAAGGAGATATGGGAGGATAGTAACAGTTTAAAGTGAGATTGACAGCAGAATCGTCTGCTTCTGAACATGGATGCTGCTTTTGTGTTTGGCCAGCAGTGTTGTAAAACTTGATTTGCTTAGATGTGTAAAGGGAACGGTCATTTTCCTGTAGATGTATGTAAGTTTGTAACCAATTTATTCTTCGGGAAGAGCCAAGGTAACATCTGTGATAAGAGAATTAGATAAGGAGAGGCTTTGTTCCCTTGTGCCACCTGGGATGAAGAACTGGGGATGCAGCCAGGTACACTTAACACACTCTCACCTCATTCCCTAGTAACAGAAATGCTAGCTTCTGCCTGGCAAAGTCTTTCCCAGTATTTATAGCTTGTGATGTTTTCTTCTTGCAGAGTATTCGGGTCACTCATGAATGCAGTGCTCAAGAAGGCCAGACTGAGGTACTGCTCATCTTCCTTCTTCTCAGCGTAAGGTGGCATTGCTAAGCTTCTCAGATTGTGGCCCCAGCTCAATTAGCAGAAAGGCCTAAAAACTATAGGTACAAGGTTGCCTCTGTGCTGTTTTTGGGTTTTGCTGTGGATGGTAGCATTAACAGAGATTGCTAAGGTGGGGAAGAGGGCAAGGAAGCCAGGAGGAGGCTAGATTAGATAGAAATTGTAGCTTGAAACCCTAGTTCTCCAGTCAGAATGGCATTGTTGGTTTGACGCTGTGGGTGTGCTGTGAGTGTTTTTTAAAATTTACTCTTGGGAGGGGGAGGAGGAGTGAAATCTGATCAAAAATGTTTGCCCTTTGTGCATCTGTACTATTAGGGGGTGGGGGTGAGAACAGTCTACTTTACCCCGCTCGGAACATAGTTGCATTAGGATTATTACAAAACAGGAAAATGTATTTTAAACCATATGCTAAAAAAAATACAAACCTCAGCAAAGGGGATTATAGGAATATGAGCAGCCATTCCAAAAGCTGAGTTATGAACTCTGAAGCTTCCCTGCAACTGTCAGGTGCAGGGGATGTGAAAAATCAACCCTTCCCTTGGCATCCCCACCTTCCTGTCCTAGGTAGTTCAATGGGCATGTCAGCCAGTCGGCACAAACTGATGTAGCAAAATCGTCCTTGCATAATAGGAAAATAAACCTGCTCCATCGGTGAAACTGTCCTTTTATTCCGCTAATGACTCATCCTTTTCCCCCACAACACTTGCTGTACCTTCAGTAACTGTTCCCAGAATATCTCTGAGAGCCCACACGTTACCTTGCTAAATTTTGTCAAGCAGACGACTGATCTGTAGCAATGCAATTCAAATGTTGTTTCCCACCCATATTAAACAAATGGTATAGATATGATCACTGCACTGTTTTTGTGAATTTTCTTATTAAATCATTTATGCTATAAAGCCTTGAGAGTCTGGAAGAATGATACATTGCAAAGTAAATTCTTTATAGTCAGTTGATCTACATTGTTTGAACAGAGCAATATCATTGTCCATATCTTATTCCAATGAGCAGGGCCGGCCCGTCCATTGAGCAAGAATGTTTTTTGCACAGGGCCCCTACATTTGCACCAAGATTAAAAAAAAAGCGGCTGCTGCTGCTGATATTCCAATCATATCTAACCTCTCGTTTAGTGCTATATATTCTAACTCTCCCATCTTGTTTTGTAGACTTCTAGCATTTGCATACAAGCATTTTAGAGACTGTATTTTATTCATATTAATTTGGCTATTGGTAGACATGGGTAATTTGGGATCTTTAAGTTCTGTCTGCTCCATACTCGAGGGCATTTGGGCTACTTTACTCTTTTTTGGAACCTCTCTGCATTTTGGAACCTCTCTGCATTTTGTAGTATCCTTCAAGGATACATTCTTCCGAACCATGCGCTCTTGGGCGACTGTCGGCTTTCCCCTATTATCTAGTTTAAAAGCTGCTCTATCTCCTTTTTAAAGGTTAATGCCAGCAGCCTGGTTCCATCCCGGTTAAGGTGAAGCCCATCCCTTCGGAAGAGCCCCTCCTTTCCCCAGAATGTTCCCCAGTTCCTAACAAATCCGAACCCCTCATCTCTGCACCATTGTCTCATCCACGCATTGAGACTCCGGAGCTCTGCCTGCCTTTTGGGTCCTGCGCGTGGAACGGGAAGCATTTCGGAGAACGCTACCCTGGAAGTTCTGGATTTCAACTTCCTACCTAAAAGCCTAAATTTAGCTTCCAGAACCTCCCTACCACATTTTCCTATGTCATTGGTACCGACATGTACCAAGACAGCAGACTCCTCCCCAGCACTATCTAAGACCTTATCTAGGTGGCGTGTGAGGTCCGCTACCTTCGCACCAGGCAGGCATGTTACCAGGCGATCCTCACGTCCACCAGCCACCCAGCTATCTACATGCCTAATGATCGAATCATCAACTATAACTGCTGTCCTAACCCTTCCCTCATGGGCACTTGGCCCTGGAGAAACCTCCTCGGTGCGAGAGGGGTTTACATCACCTGGAGGACAGGTCCTAGTTACAGGATCACTTCCTGCCACACCAGGGTGATGCTCTCCTGTCACGTGACCTCTCTCCTCCATGGCAACAGGGATGCTGCCAGACTGGAGGTGGGACTTCAGGACTATATCCCTGTAGGTCTCGTCTATGTACCTCTCTGTCTGTCTTATGTTTTCCAAGTCTGCTACTCTAGCCTCTAGAGAACGGACTCGTTCCCTGAGAGCAGAGAGCTCCTTGCACCTAGTGCACACGTAAGACCTCTCACCAGCTGGGAGAAATTCATACATGTGACACTCAATGCAAAAGACTGGAAAGCCCACATCCCGCTGCTGGACTGCTGTCTGCATCTTAGTTTTAAGTTTGTGTTTAGATCTTTAAGTTCTTTATGTACTAAAGGGTGCTATGGATATTTATACCACTAAAACTGTACCTAAGAAGTTTAATATACCTTGTTCACCTGAAGCTTAATTAATCTCAGGTCCTTAGTGTATGACTGATTTGGGTAATGAGCTTCACCTGAGAGCACCTCCTGTTTTTTAAGTTGTGCAAGTACCTATAAAGCTGTGATTATCCCAGGGGAGGGTGGATGTGGGGAGGGAGGGAGGGATATAACACTTATTAAAAAAGGGCTGCTACACAGTACCTTGTCCTGTGCTGCTGAGGTAAGCTATATTCTGATTTGATTTAAATTATAGCTCTTTGCTGCTACTAGGCTCTAACCTATTAAGAAATTTAAACTACAAGCTCTCTGCTGGATTCTAAATTTAACCAGAAAGCTTTCTTCTGTGTTTTAATTTGAAACTAAAAGTACTTTGCTGATGCTAGGCCCTGAGTGACTATGAAATTTAAACTACAGCTGTCTACTGGGTATGAAAGGTAACCAGAAAGTTCTCTTCTGTGTTTTAAATTGAATCTTAAACTGTTGCTTCTAGGCCCTGACTGATTTAACAAAAAAAATAGTGGGTTCACAGATTAATTAGCTTTAAAAGAAAAAAAATTCCTTTCAGAAAAATTCCCAGAAGTATATACTCACAATTTCAGATTTCTCTCCAGAAGTAACAGCCCCCCTTTCTAGTCCTTCATGGCATGTAGATCATGGCAACCTGATTGTCAGTATGAATCCGAACAATTTGGTTGGCTAGTCGATCTCAGAAAGCCTTTAGAGCATTTGCTACTGGCTCTTAGCTCCAAGAAGTTGATCCGATGGAGACTTTCTTGGATGGACCAATCGCCTTGGGATGTGCAACTCATCACGATGGGCTCCCCACCCGTGCTTGGATGCATCTATCGTCAGGACTTCTTGGGATGAAGCAATTTGGAAAGGATGACCTTTGAGCAAATTGTGGTGGGCTGTCCAGTGTAATAACTGAATGCGAGGGGTGGTGACATATAGACGATCCCCAAGCCGACCTGTGGTCTGGGTCCATTGAGTCCTCAGAGTCCATTGAGCTTGCCTCATATGAATGAGTTACACACACTATTGGTCTTTTCCTGAACGATTCATACACTTACTAGCTTTTCAAACATTGTTCATGATCAAAAACAAAAAGATAGTAATTTAAAAAGCCGAGGGCTTTCCTATCGAAATCAATTAAATTCAGAAAGGTCTCAGTCTTTTAAGGGCTCTGCTTATGTGAGCAAGCTCATCTTGTTTAAAGCAGTTTGCCTTTTTGCATCAACGACCTTTCAAGACACACTGAGGTTACTCACTATAAGATCACTCTTTTTATGTATTATGAGATACTTATATATAGTGATAGTGACGGTCAATGTATTTTCATAATAAATTTTAGAACCTTTTTAATATGTTAGTTAAAGATAGGGGTATGATTAATATAGTTTTATTTTTAATATAGCAAAAGATAAAGACACATACAGTAGAGCATCGAATGATCCCCTGAAGAAACTATTGTGCACAGTCTTCTGACAATTGTTCAAGATGCCCCTTGCTTCTCTTCCTGTTTGTGGGTGTTTTCTGAGGTCCTGCTCCTGGTTCTTCATCTGTGAACATAGAATAGAAATATTTAAACAATTCTGCTTTATTCTCATCAGCTTCTACATATTCTTCCCCTTCATTCTTGAGTCTGACAATACCACTTCTGCCCTTCCTCTTCTCACTAACATATCTGAAAAAATGTCTTATCTCCCTATTTTATTGCATTGGCTATTTCCTCCTCTTTTTGAATCTTTGCTTTCCTGACTACTTTTGCTAGCTTCTCTAAATTTTTCTAAACATAGATGCCTGTCTTCCTCTCTCTGTGATCGCTTGTATTTCATGAAGGCCTCCTTCTTTTTCTTCACCTTTTCACCTACTTCTTTCGAAAACCATAGCTGGCGAGTCTGACCAGACCAAAAACAAACCAGATGCGCCCTCTAAGATATTTGTGCAGTGGCTGAGCCTAGAGTGATACTGAGGTCTTTTCCTATGCTGGATGTGGGTTCAGCAGGATGCCGTCTTAGCCTGAAACAATCAACAAAAGCACAAAACTATGTGTGTTTGGTTTGTAAGTTTTGTTAGCTAAGGAGTTTTTGAGGTTGGATTTTGAGGATACAATGAAATACATTCATAAAATACATAATAAAACCACATAAAAACAAACAAAATCAACATAAGTTAAAATGGCCATAGTGACTTAAGCACTCTCACAGTATTATGCTTATTGACTTCAGGCCACACTATTCTTTTGTACCCATCAAATCATCATTATTATTAATGGGTGGCCATATTTAAACCATTTTGCAGGCATTTTGTTTTGGGACTGCGTACACTGGTCACGAGCAGATTAGACCACATAATCATGGTTACATGGTTTTCTAAACACCAATCGTGTAGATTATAGTTCACTGAGAATACAGTGACCTGGCTGTTAACTGGAAAAAGGGCGTGTGATCATACCACCTCCACATCTTTCGGGTATGCACTGGTTAAGAGCAGCCTACACAATTTAAGATTCTTTGGTATTGAGAGCTTTAATGTTGACAAAAAAATCCTAATAACTTTGAGCTGCTGCCCTCTATGCCTAAGGGAGAAAGTATGTATTGTAGGTCCACAGGTGATCCTCTTTTTTAAGAGGTGGCGTTCCAGTTATGCTCAAAATTATGGGACTTATCCTTGTGCTGTAATTTCTCTAGTAATTATTGCCTTTGCTTTGGGAAATCGGTTAAAGCCTGATTGCTGGAAAATACTTTCTCTCCCCTGATTGTAACTAGGAGTTCTTCTAGAATCTTTTATGGGGTTATTAATGCACTTTGCCAGATGTATCATTGCCAAGAGAGTTAATGATGACCTTAGGGAGCAGTGGGTCATAAAGGTAGGAAGTGCTTAAACTGGAGAGAGAAATAAATTTGGAATTGGATTTGTATTGGTGAAGCAATGAATTGAGGATGGTGGAGTTAGTAGTATTCCATCAAAATGAGATCGTGATGTGTATCTGTATAATTTCTTTTGCTATATCTGTAGCATGCTTGGAGATTTTGGTTAAGACTTGTACAAATTCCTACTCGTAGGTCAGACGTTGCTGAAATTTGACTTTCCTCTCAAACGGATAACATGGCAGCAGCAACATCACACCACCTTTGCTGTCAACCAACGCCTTGAATTCTGAAGCCTGCAGAACTCTTAACTGAATGATCTAGACACTAAAACATGCTTAAATAGCAAGCTCATTGTGTTTGCTGATATCATCTTGTAGTGTCAGTTGTATATTGCAGTTCGCATCTGCTCCATTGTTCTGTGTATGCCACTACTTGTAAGACCATGAAAGGAAGTAAAACCAGAGATTTGCAGTCTTTGTAAGACTTGAATGGGCACTGCTGCTTTAGTATGTCAGGTGGAGCTGAAATAGTTTGACTTCCGGAGGTGATGGTATCTGTTGAGTTACTGTACATGTTGGCATTTTTTTTTATAAGAGTACCATCATTAAGAGTGGTGAATGTTGGTGCTGTTGGTATCATATCATGCCCTCTCCCCACTCTATGCAGTTGGAGCTTTATTCCAGCAACACCACCCTTATGCTGCAGTAATGACTGGAACTAAGCATGCCCTCATGGGCCCTTTTACATTTCTTTCGAGGAGGTAGGTTTGTGAATGCAGATCTAGTTCTCTTGCACTCTGTAAATGCAACATTGGAACACAAGTTGGGGTAGAGGAAGAAGGTGATCTTCGAGGACTGGGCTGGACCTGGAAGACCATGGAGTGACAGATGAAGGGAATTTGCTATTCCGACAATTTTACTACCTTTTGCACAGGTCTAGTAAGCTTTAAGCGAAATTCCAGGCCTGGTCATTGATCGAAAATGAGATTTCAATGGCACCCAGGCCCTCCTGCTGATCCTAAAGTTCATATGATGCTGAAGCCTATGTTTGTGCCTTTTTCCAGTAAAATGCTTACGAGTTTGTCATGTAAGACGAAGAACCAAATTCTAGGTCTTGATCTTTTTACGGTACACAGCCAATATCCTTTTAGAGGTCTGCTAATGGAGTTGTTCATTTCTTGGGTCCTCATTTGTTGGTCCTTGGTGCTTTCTCGGGATGTAATTAGGTAATTTGAAAGCATTTGAGCTGATGGTTGAGAGGGGTCTAAAGTAATATGGATGTTCTTGTATTGACAATCAAAATTAATGAAGAAAAATTATGCAGAGTAGTTAGCTGTGACATCCCCAGTTTTTGCCAGTTTGATAGTCACAGACGAAAGCACAACAGGCTGTTGATAAGGATTGAATCATAAAGATCTGTACTGACAAATCTTGCTTTGCACATATTTAGGGATATTACTTTGGAAGGGTACATTGAGATTATTTTATGCCTGAGCAGTTTCACCAAATGGGTTAGTTTTGTGCATACAATGACGGTCATGAATTTCACTTCTAAGCCAGAATTTATGGAGTATGATCTCAATCTCTCAAATTTAGTGTAGTACTTGCATTGTGCCAGAGAGAGCTTCCTTCTGGAGTTCGTAAGATGTAACACGTATGGGTAGCTTGTCAAGATGTGCTTGGAAATTCTTCTTTAGCAAGTCTCTGACTATATTTCTTGGTACTTCAGGATCTTCTGCCTTTCGACGTGATTCACAGAATAATCACTCTGAACAGACACCTCTATTATCAATTCCGTTCTGGTGTTTCTCTACTACTGTCTGGTTTCCTTGCATCCAGTTTCTTATCAGTCTGAATGGGAATGCCTCAGGTGATCATACCTTTTCATTCTCTATAATTGTCTTAGTCATGATCCCAGTGCTTTTCAGGCACAGTGATGTTATAATGTTTAGAGTTTCCAATGGATCAGGTGCGCTACTCTGCCCTTCTGTATAGAAATGTTTTGCCATCAGAACTGTACAGCCAGCTATGAGGCAAGTCGCTGTTTCCAGGTCTCTTACAGAATCGCCATATGCCTGTGTTGCCAGTTTGTGCTGTGAGAATGGGGCAGAGAGGCTTCATGATGTAACCTGCCATCTTCACCAGGTGTTTTCAGAACTGACATGCTTGCAGTGTGGCAAGCTAAGCAGTTGTGGGTGCAGTTGGCAAGTATGTGATGCTGGAAGGTATGTGTGTCCCTGTTCATGGACATTTTCTTGCTGAAGGACATGACACAGGGGAAGAGGCAATCCATTATCCAAGGGCCATCATTGTCCGGCATATTTTTCACTTCCCCTGTCGCTGCTGCCGCTGCTGCCCTATGTCTGCAGGAGGCCAAACTAAGTACAGGCTTTGAGGAGCAGCAGCGCAGCGCCAACATAGCCAACTGCAGGGAAGCCCTTTACAGGCTTTTGAGCATGTACACGTGTAGATGCTTGAAGGCCCACCACTGATGGCGGCTTTTAAAAAGCTTCCCTGCAGCTAGCACCATGCCGCCACCCCTTAAGCCTACTGCCCTCAGTGGACACCTAGTCTGCCTAGTGATAGGGCCAGCCCTGCGTTCATACAGGTATAACATTCTAAAGGATTTCCAGCTCTAGGAAGGTAACGTGTTTACCTTTTTCACATACTTAAATGGGCTCTTATAAAACTAACTACTTGCGGTGCAAGTTTGGTGCATACTTGTATAGTAGGCATGTACAAGGACGGAGTTTGGGCGACGCGTAGCAGAGTTGCAATTTATATATATGTTGTATGCACTAATATTTACACATGGTCTTGAGCTCTCATAATGGCCATGTGCAAGGTGCAATTTTCTACAGGGTTTATGCTAAAATTTTTAAACAAGACACACAGATTACGTCTTGCCCTTTTAACCTAATTACTCCTTAAGCAAACAAGAGAAATAGTAATTGTTTAGACAAATATCTTGGGGAAAGGGAATAAAAAATCATTTTCACCCCCTCCCCCTGCCAAAATGAGTTGTTTCTATACTGTGAAAAGAACGAACACTTGTCCATTTACTGTAGATGGCATATATGCTGCTGACATGTCCTCAAACAAAAATACAGCTGACTAAAGGAAATACATTTTTATTTAAAGAAAAATGGAATGGAGCGTTCATAATGTAGCGTGCTGTAAACAAACATATTAAAGTACAGCAGACTGGTTTACTCTGCACTACTCTAATCCATTACTCCATATTTCAATTATTTCATTTTCCCTGATTTTAAATGTGTGAATCTTCAAAAACAAAACAAAAAAAACACCCTCTCTAACATTTGTTAGAATATGCATATTGGTACCTTTTTAAATACTCTCCAAATATATATTAGAAGAGATGGAGAGCACATTGAAAATTTGGTAAAATGGGATATAAGTAAAACATGGAGCAATAATTAAACGTTATGCTGAGTAAATCAGGCTGTTGTGCTGTGATTGCGGACTATTTGAGCACACCTTGACATTTTTCTTTTAAATAAATGTTTGTTTTGTTGCCTGTAATTTTTTTTTTCATTTTTTTAAATTTAATTCCATTATTTATATTCTGCCTATACCCAAAGTTCTAAGGGGATCACAGGACAAGTAACAATGAGAATATCTTCATTTCTCAAAATCCAATTCATTCCAAAACAATTGATAATATAAAAGATCAAAATGAAAGTAAATACTTTTAAACAGATTTGGTTTGGTTTATTTTTAATAAGGTTCTAAAATGCACATAGGTCATACTTTATCTAAGGTCTGTAAGGAGGGCATTCCATTGTACAGTTGCTTTTTGTGACAAAACTATTTCTCAGTACTATGGGATTGTTAATAATTTTTTCTCTGCTGATCTTTATGCGCTCAAAGATACATAGGGCTGCACCAAATAGTCACAAGGCAGAATTAAGTGGTGGTAGATTTTAAAGACAAAACATTTTTAAAACAACTCAAGCTTGGATCGGGAGCCAGAGAAGCTCACTTGGGAAACTGTAGTGCCCTAGCATTTCTTATCTCTCTATATACTTTTGGCGGATGTATTTTGTAAAACCAGCATGCAAGGGAGGTTCTTGGTAGACCTAAATATAAAATATTCCACTAATCAAACATGGTTACAATTTAAAGCTTGGATCAAAATCCTAAAATCAAATTGTAAAATAAGAGCAAATCTGTCAGATCTCAACTTTAAAATAAATTCTCTTTGAGGGCATGTACTTGCCCTTCTATTAAGATGGGAGTATATGATTCTTACTCAATTACAGTTCCTTAAACCAAAGTTAGAGGGAGATAAAGTAACTTGCCTATGGTTACATAGACCTAAACTGGAAGTGATTTGATAGCTTCTTGGTAGTAATCTTGAGAATTTCTACCTTTCCTACTTTTGCTTATGAGTAACAAATAGGTCTTCCATCTCCCTATGGAGCTGAGGAATGGTGTTTGCATTGAGTTCCAGGTATTCTCATCACCGAAGGCCTATTGTCAAGTGACACAGAGACCTGGATGAACCTGTCCAGGCTCTGTGTTGTGTTTCTGGAAATCTGAATGGCACCTGTGTGTTTTTTTTCTGTACCGCAGGCACTACGATGGCCTTATTCTCATCTGATTTCCCAACCTGAAACAACTCTTGCCCGACCTATAGTCATAGCTCTTCTGCTTTTCGTTCTATAGCAGAAGACATTGACAAAAAAAGCCTGTCTGTGGTGCTGGTTTACATGCAGGAGCGAGTATCTGTTATACCTGGCTTTTTGAGAGAACTGGTACTTGCATATATCTAAAAAGGGGGGGGGGGGAAGCAGCATATGCACTATCAAAATGCTGCAGAACAAGAGGAAGCAATAAAAGGGTCAAGAGGAGAGATGGGCAGGATTTTTGTAATTTCACTAAACTAATTGAAACAAAAGCCTGAAAAATTAGATGTTGGGATCACCGTGCATAAAGCTTTCTTTTTGCCAACCTCCTGAAGGTACTATGTTAATTGCATTTGGAGGTATTTCCAGCAGTTTCCTGCTCAGTTAATGCAAAGGCAATGTCAGTACCTAATGTTAAGTGTATTGCAGATAATGCAGTGCAGTAAACATGGCATAGGTAATGCCACCTCAGTAGTGTAGCTATCCGCTGTGTTTTACAGTTGGCATGGTTGCTATGTGTTAAGTTAAGCTTGGTTCCTGCCCATAAGAACAGACAATACTGGGTCAGACCAAAAGTCCATCAGTCCTCTTTCCAAAAGTGGCCAATACAGGTCACAAATACCTGACACATCTCAAGTAGCCAGTTCTGTTACTTTTCCCAAGGATAAATGGTGATTTTCCCCATATCTACCTTAACGGTCTATGGACACTTCCTTCCAGGGACCTGTCCAAGCCTTCTTTAAACTTGGCTCATAACTGCTTTTACCACATACTCTCTCTCAACGCAAATTAAGCTTTGGAATCTGCTGCTGGAAGATTTCCCCGGTTTGCTATAAATATACTACTAAGAAACTAGGGACACGCCATTTAGTTATTCTGACCCATTCCACATTGACTGTTAATGTGGAAGATAACATGGCATCTTAACAGGTAATGCATTAACAGTTTAGTAAATACTTTCCTAAATAGCCAGACATTTTAAAGAAGCAGCTTGATGTGACAGGACCTGACTTTGGTTCTTGGGTAAGGCTGCCTGTTCACCAGGCCAGCTGAAGATGCTTCAGAAAAGGCATTCACAGCTGTTGAAGGGACGGTCTCATAGTCCTTACGCAGTGGTGACGTCTTGTGGCTGCGTTTAGGATTTGTGTTTTTAGGCTCTAAATGGAGCTTTGTTGCACGGCTTCCAACTGTGCACTGTTGCTGCAATGACTGACTTTAAAGTTGAGAGGCTATCCAATAGACGAAAGATCCCCATGTAGTTGTGAGTGAAGGATAATGGTATCAGAATCTCATTCCCTTTTCCAATTGAGTTGGAAGTCCAAAAGAGTAGTTTCTCCTGCCACTTCAATGCTCACCTGTTGAAACATTAAAAATCAAGCAGCTTTTGGTTATGCAAAATTTTGGCTTCAAATTATGAAGGGTCTTTTAACACACACAAGCTTGTACAACTTGATTTATAGAAAATGGAGTGTCAAGAGTTCTCAAGATAAACAAAACATTAAGCTCTTTTTATTAATTAAAAAAAAAGTTGACTTAAGTTTGAATCAAAGAGTAGGTGCTACTTCCAAAGTCACCTTGCCAAAATAGTGAATGTAGAGATTCCCTGTTGCTTGCCTCTCCAGCTTTCAATTAGGGTTCTGTATGGACACTGTCTAGATCAGATTGAATTGGGAGGGTATCACCGATTGTGGAGAGCTGAGGTGGTGTCTAGCTGTGCTCTAGTCCTATATAGTAAAAGTCCACCCAGAGTGCTTGAAATATTTCTTTACTTTTACATTTTAGCATCAGATGCTTCTGAATGACTTGCATGCAAGGTGATGGGATTTTAAGTCTTTCACTTTAAAAGTATCTCTAGTCTTACCTTTAATAGAAGCTGGCATGGTGCTTTGGGTTTTTAAAAAGTAAAAATAGAGGAGATAGTTTCCACCTGCTTCCAATTTAAATGGAACTATCCTCTGTCAGGTTACAACATTGAGTCTTCATTTGCAGCTATCTGGGAGTAGGGGGAGGGGTTGTTTCCAATGAATAGTCCCCCCCACCTCTGCTTTGTGCACGGGTACATACAAATGTCTAGTCCAGCCATCACGGCGGCAGTAGGTGGGTGGGTTTTTTTTTTTTTTTTTTTTGCTGTTTTTTTCCGTGGGGGGGGGGGGGGTTGGGCCCATAGCTTCCGGAAGGAACTTTGGTCTAACTGGTGTGCACCTCAAACTACTCTCTAGGTGTCAGTGTTCTAGAATGGCCAAGACTCCCTCCCCCTGCTGCTTCTGTAACATCCTTATCCACAGCCAGGCAGAGGAACAGTCCTAACCCAGGAATCGAATCTAGTTCTTCGCATGTCAGGGTACATTTTTGGTCTGTTAGGTTGATCCTCAAATTAAAGTGTTACGGAAGTGTACATGTGTTCTCCTTCTGGCCAGATGTTTCCTTGCCTTTGCAGTGCACTGTAAGCAATATTTCTGTTGGTATGATGTTACTAGATGGGCATCCGGAGATAAGGAAATAAGAAATATTTTGTCATTCTCCATTTTGTTTATAAAAGACATTATGAGTAGTTGTGGGTAGACTAAAGAATGCAAGCTATTTGCAAGATAAGTTTCTCTTCATGTTCGTGTCTGGGATTTTGATGAAATGCAGTACCTTCTAGGAAAAAAAAAAAAATACACAAAAACTATAAAACATACTACTTTTCTTTCGTCATGTACATTCATGTGGGAAGTATGTGCTTTAAGAGGGAAATACTCAACATTACATTCTCTCTACCCACCTCATGGACTTAATTATCTTCCAGACTTGTCTGGAATCTGTGGGGACAAATAATTGGGGCTTGGTATGCAGGAGGGAGAAGGAGTGCTGTGAGACGTGAAGTAGGTAGAAGAAGCTGCAGCGGATAAGATGGAGGAAGAGAGGTCAAAGATGGATGGGAGAAAAGTAGCTTTTCCTGGGATACGATGGGTCAGACGTTACCTTGTACAGATGTAGGTACTACCAGTAAAGTGTGTGTCCTACTATTTCCTTCACCTCACCTTGCTAACTCCTCACTGTGTGACTGGTTTGGTGTCCATGTTTGTGTTTAAGTGAAAGGTCTGGGCTATAAGGGTCCTTGGTGATCTCTGTTCTCTATAGGGAGATCTGGGACACATACTTCAGGAGTGGTAGCACTTTGCAGCTTCAGCCTACTATCCTTTGATTACAAGGTTCTGGTACTGGGCCAGTATAAGCTGGCAGGCCTTTGCCCCAAGGGCCACTCCCTCTTGCCACTCGCTTGTACCTCCACAAACTCAGGTTGTGTGCTGAGCCAAAAGTGTACTGAAAGTGAGTGGAAAACCAAAGATTCAGCAAAGTATCAAAGATTGTCAAAACACAGTTCTCCCTCTACTCTGGATTAGGAAAGTAACTCCTCTTTGCCTCTGGAATTTCCCCTACACCGAGCATTCCAGCTTCCTCCATCTTTTTTCCCATTTACCTCTTCTCCAGGGCTATAGGTCGCAGACACAAGTTGCAAATTTCCTGGCTGAAACCAGGTCCTCCTTTCATAATCTCTGAATACTGGATGCAGATGTGGCAGCAGACACTTTTCTTGTAGAAACCTGGACCTCTGTCTCAGTTCCAAGGGTTCTTCTCTGAATCCACTCATTTGTTTCCAGGATTAGTGGAAACCTCTAATCTCCAGGAACAAGCAGGAATGAGTCTTCACATATGGGTACGTCGGTACCGACGGAGCCTGCGCGGGAACGCTTCCCAGCGTCCAATCAGAAAGCTTTTGGGAGAATCCCTCAGCGCCTGCGTGCTGCCTTCCCGCCTTTCCAACTGTCTCTCCTCAGTTTTCGTTTTTCTGCGGAGCCGGCAGGACGACGTCCTGTCGCCGCAGAAAATGTTTTCTTTAATTCTTTTTTTCTTTTTTCTTTTTTTCTTGTGGTCGCGGCTGTTTTCCTGCCTCCACCGGTACCGCCGGTGGGTTTTTTCTTTTTTCTCAAACTCAGGGAGAGTTTTCCCTCAGTTTCTGTCTTAAAATTTTGGGCCTGTAAGGCCTCTCCATCATGGAGCCGCCTTCTCCTAAGAAGTGCCTTAACTGTGGAAATACAGTTTTCTTTTTAGACTCCAACAACTGGGGTCTAACCTGTTTGGGTCCTGACCCTTTTCCTCCGGAGCCATTAGGCTTCAATTTTATGAGAGATTTTCCATTTCGAGTTTCCCTCGATACCGCGTTTCCTTTCAGTGTCAGGGCACCGACCGTTTCTTCTCTACAGGATCAGGTAACCCAAAAACAGTCTGTTAAGACTAGCCAATACTTGAGTGGTAGGTCTCATGCCATGCATGATGACGGCTCCGGCCTTGCCCTCAAGACCCTATTGGCTTCAAAACCCCGGCGGGAGTCTTCGGTCTCTAAAGCCTTTCAGGGGTTTCAGGTTGTTCCTGGGGCTCACCCCTCACAGAACATACCTGAGCCATGCTCGGTGGTGGCATCCGCTTCGAGCGGTACCGATACCCCGGCATCGGCACTGGTGTTGAGTGATCCACTCTTCGCCAGGGATCGTCATCTGGCATTCTCAGTGCCTTCGGAACCGATCGATACGTCCCAGATTGACTTTCCAGTATCGGCAGCATCGCTGATACGACCACCGACGTCTGTACCCTCTAGACGGCATCGAAGGAAGCGAGTCTATCGATGCATGAGTCTGGAATCAATATCTAGTCTAGAAGACTGGGTACCGACGCATCTTGGAACCGACGCTTATCTATTCCGGATGCGCAGTACCGAGGATACTCACCAAGAGTTTTTGGTTGCCTCGGTACCGCTTGAGCAGCCTCCGATGACTGCTTCGATGGCGGTATCGCCTCCGATTCCGGCACAGCTACCGGTATCGGTATCGATGCCGGTTCCTGCAGTAACATCGGGACCAGCCACTTCCATGCCTTTTTCACCAGGATCGCTCCTTTCTATACCTAGTTTGGAGTCTATACCTGGCATGGACGATGCAGTACTGACTGCCTCAAGTCGTAACTGCCAGTACCAGTATCCATCTAGTGGTGCTTTTTTTTTTTTTTTTTTTTTTTTCTGCACCGGACCAGTACATCCTCCGGTGCCCAGGCTACTGCTTCAACTTTAGCCTATCCAGGGATGGTTCCCATTGGAGATCCTTCTTTTCAGAAATTTCTCCTTGACATGGCAACATTCCTTGCTATTCCTATCCCTGGCTGTGATCCTACTCAAGGCTCTCCTGCGGAAAAGGAAAATATAATGCTTCCTTTACATCATTCTTTGCAGGATCTTCTGAGACTATGGGAAACACCTTGAAGGGTTTCCTCACCTTCTACAGCAACTGATGATCTGTATCAGGTGCCCTCCTCTCCAGGGTTTCAAAAGACTCAACTTCCCCATCATTCCATTGTAGTGGAATCAGCAATGAGGAAGGTAAAAAGCAAGAAGAAGCATTCTTCTTATCCGCCAGGTCGTGAATCTAGAACACTTGATGCCTTTGGACGTCAAACCTTCCAAACATCTATGCTGGCAACAAGGATTATCTCTTATATTTTTTATATGAGTCTATCTCTCCAGGAGGTCACAAAGAAATTATCTCTTTTGACTCCTTTTCTATCAGAGCCCATGGCTGCAGACTATTCCTTACTTCTTAGTCATACCCAAAATATCTCTTGGTTTCTTTCTCGTGCTTCTCTAGACTCTTTTGAGTCTGTTAGCAGAACCTCTGCTATAGCCATAGCAGCACGACGTAGAGCCTGGCTCCAGGCTTCAGACTTGAACAGATGGGCACAACAAAGACTGGGTAATACTCCTTGTACTGGAGAAAATCTCTTCAATAGGGAGTCTTTACGTCAGGTTGCTCATTGCTCCACTGATTTCCCTGTTTCTGGGGGCTATCCTAAGCCTTCTCCTTCCCCAGTAGGTAGGAAATGCCCTACCAAACCTTCTTTCCCTAGGAAAAGAAGGTTTCACTCTTCTCCTGCCCATTATACAGATGTTCCCAAGCAGGGGAAACCTCGCCCTGGTCTGAAGAATACAAACTCTAGCCAGGCTGAACAAACCCAGCAACCATAGATTCCTGAAGGTTACAACCTACAGTTAACTTCTTCTTAGAAGTTTTTTCACTGTTTTTTCCTTCAAAACTCTACACATGGATTCCTTTCTTCAGGATATCCTTTTCCTCCTAGATATGCTGAGCTGTCAGGATATTCATGTCTATGGGTCACAGATTTCTCCTCCTCTTCCTACCAAGAAGAGAACTTAACTATCCCATGATAGTTTTTCTGTCCCAACATGATTTTTTTTCCTTCTGCAGACTTACCATATGGTAAGTCACCCTTCAGCTCCTCTTTCTCTACCCTCTCATCCAGGGTTCCCCCTGAATGAGTGGTACCATATCACTGCAGGGCTTCTCTAGCCTTTCATTCCAGTGTAGAGTTTTTTCCCTTGAATAAATTCCCTTCTTGTCTCTGGGCAGCTCATCAGACAGGGACAGGAATTTCTCCTCTCCTTTGTCTGTTCTCTCTGTTTTACACAGAAAGATTCTCTCTGCTGTCTCATTCAGCAGCTGCCCATGCAGGAGTTCCAGTGATTGGACTACTGGTACTTTTCCACAAGTTTCCAGTCTGTCTTCCACTACTTTCTGTCTGGCCTTAGTAGTGATTCCAAGATAGTGCTTTCATCTATCTTGGATAATCCTAATCACTTCAGGCTTATCACACTATCTTCTTTTCTTGCCATCTCCACTTTCTTGGATTTGGCAGCAGAGTTGACCTACAGCCAGTTTTATTTCCTAATTCTCCTGCATAATGCTCTCTGCAATCTTACAGCGAAGCTTTCTACTATGGGCCCTTGCTAGAGAGCATGGGGTTTTGTCTCTGACTATTCTATATGGTTCGGAAAGGCTCCTCAGTCATTTTCCACGACTGAGGGTTCTCCACATCCTGTTATCTCCTGTTATAATTCAGGATATAAGCCTTTTCTGCGTGAATGTCCAAAAGGTTTTCCAATCCTGCAGGAATATGCTCTTTTTTCCTTGCAGCTTGTCCTCATGGTATCCTACTCCTTATGGACAGCACATTTTCTACTAGTAACGCATGATACCCCTTGTGTCCCTCCAGTGGGTCAACCTGGTATCTCCTACTATGCGTTTTCTGTCCATTTACCATGTCAGAGTTCTACAAGACTCAGGACTTGCTGTTTACAGACTGATATTATCCTCTGTTTTTCACGCAACCATCCTGGTTATTTCACTGCATAGCATTCCTGCACCATCTTAGCCAGGAGGAATAGATTCTCTATATATCTTCTCAAGTAGGTTCCACCTTCTTGTTCTTAGATGAATCTTTCTCCTTCACATCTCTCATGTGAATGTTCCTATGGGCATATCTCTATCTGCTTAGTTGCAGACATGTATCCTCAGACATACATGTTCATGTATGTATATATCTCTGTATACTTCTATAGATATGTCTGTAAGCTGTGTGTGCATATGTTATGCCCCTATATATATGTACGTATGTGTGTATATACATACTTATCTCCCTGTCTATGCTATAAAGGTTTTTAACTTCCTAGAGGTTCCAGACAGTGCGCTTGCATATGTTCATACTGTCCCTCAGTATGTCGGGGGGTATTATGCACACAACCACTACTGTGGTACTGACAGCTCCCACTTTACTCTAGGTCTCGCTATCCCTGAAGCACCATGCTTCAATATCTTTCCTATCTCTCACCAGCTAGGAAAGACAGCGTAGATCTTCAGTGGTTCTGAGGTTCAGCCCTTCACACATCTGTCCTCCTTGGGAATATGGGCTTTTTCCCATACCCCTTCTTCCCTCCAGGACTGGGCTAGTTGTCCATATCGGTCAGTCTTCCTCTTTTACTCCTAAATGTTAATGACTCTGTAGCTAAAAGAGTTTTCAGCTTTTTCCCATAAAGCTTTCCACTGAAGACCTGCCGTTTTTATACTACCCCAGTTGACGCCTGGGTCACCTGCCAATTCCAGATTTGGACCTTCACCTTCACTGCCGTGAGGTCACCTTGAGGATTCCTCTACTGAACCTCCAGTAGACTCTATCAGTCTCTCTCTTTCCTGCAATCCAGTAGGTAAGGTCCATATTGTGATTGCTCATTCAATATTTTTATTGGTAATTATCATACATACCAAGGACTTCTCTCCTGTAGTCCTTAGGTTAGCTGTTTTTCCTACAGCTCCTCTCTTTTCAACTCCTACCCACCATCCCTCATGGGATGCCAGAGATCCATGTGTGAGAAGTGCAGTCCTGTCCCAGGGACACGCATTTTATGGGATCTCCCCCTGGCATCTACAGCTAGGGAGTCCCCATATGTGAAGACTCATTCCTGCTTGTTCCTGGAGATAGCACAGTTACTTACCTGTAACAGGTGATCTCTGGGAACAGCAGGAATAAGTCTTCACAACCCACCCACCTCCCCTTGGAGTTGTGTCTCTATCTTCCTTTCCTCTTTCTCTCTCTTTGTCTCAGCTATGAAACTCAACTGAGGAGAGACAGTTGGAAAAGCGGGAAGGCAGCATGCAGGCGCTGAGGGATGCTCCCAAAAGCTTTCTGATTGGACGCTGGGGAGCGTTCCCGCGCAGGCTCCGTCGGTACCGACGTATCCATATGTGAAGACTTATTCCTGCTGTTCCCAGAGATCACCTGTTACAGGTAAGTAACTGTGCTTTCTCCTCCTTGCTCCTTTTAGTGTGCTTAGATAGGTAGTACAGTGGCCTAAGCAGCTCCATCATATTCTTGTTCTATGGCTTAGTCAGCAAAGACTCCTCTCTATGGTGGTGCTGTTCCACCAACCAGACACATGCATCTTGTGTTACAATAGTTTGGCCAATCCAAGCAAATGGGAAGAAGCAGAATGGAGATCAGTCACAGCCTCATGGATGTTTTTTCACATGTTTATTGATTGACTTCACTGCTGAGTTTCGGCAAACAGTCCTGTGTCAGGGGTCAGTATATCAGCAGGATAGACTAGATATGATAGAGATGTTTAAATACCTCTGACATAAATGCACATGTGAGTCTTTTATTTGAAAGCAAGCTCTGATATGAAGGGACATAGGATGAGGGTAAAAAGGAATAGACTCAGGAGTAATATGTAGAAGTATTTCTTTTCTTATAGTATCCTCCAGTCCAGTCTCAACATGGATGGATAGCCATGCCTGTCCAGCAGCTTGGAGATTGAGCATGTCAGACTTCTGACCTCAGTGTACTTGGGTAGCCGGAAGCTCCTCCCAACCCCCAGTATTCAGTCTCCAAGAAGCTGGAGAGATGTCTCACTGTGGGGGGGGGGGGGGGATACCTTGTGGCCTTCTCCTCTAGAGTCTTTCTTCCCCCCTTCTCTACTATCCTGTCTGCAGCACCAGTGTCTGAAGGAAGGGGGAAGCCTTGCTTAGGGGACCCTTCCTTGTCGGAGCAGCCAGCGCTTTAAGATTTAAGAGCAGCAAGGATAGGAGGCTTGGGGCCGAGTCTGGGTGCCCAGAACCTAGCCTGCGAATTGGAAGGGGAGGTGTTTTTTCTCAGAGGGCCCCATTCTCTCTCCTGCCGGAGCTGCGACCGCCAAAGCTAGCGGGAGCTGAGCGGTGCACATATTTCCCTACAAGCAGGCCTCTCCTCACAGAAGCGACACGACCACTGAAGCCTCTGGACAGACTGAGCTGCGTGCATCGGCATGAGCAGGTGACGCAACCGCCAAAGCTGACAAGGGGCTGAGTGGCACTCAGGACAAACGCTGTTTTTTCTCACTGGGTGAGCAAAAGCAAGGTTTCCTTTGGTTTATTTGCCCTTACTGTTCATTTTTATGGGATTTTTGGTGAAGGAGGCAGCCGAGGGGGAAAGCCTGAATAGTGGGAACCCTACTCTTCAGTGGCATTTAAGCGGGAAATTCAAAGGAGGCCATTGTTCTTTTCCCTCCTTCCCACAGCAACCATTTTTTGGAGGGTTCCTTTTTTTTTTTTTTTTTTTTTTTTTTGGCAGCAGGGGTGAGTTTGGTTTTGTTTGGGCTTAATTCTATTGGTGAGTTTAAAAAAAAAACAACAAAAAAAACCCCCTGCAAGATGAACTTAACTAGCTTGCAGGTCCAGGAGGGGGACCGTGTCAGAAGAGGGTTTCCACAGGGACGGCAAGACAGAAGCATGCTCCATGGAGGGACATGCAGGCACCTCAGAACAAGAGGGGGAACCCCAGCTAGGGGCAGAGGGGAGTGATCATGTTCCAAGAGCGGGACAGGAGCTTCCCCCAAACAGCCTAAGGTCACAACAGGGGCCTGGGAATCGCAGACCCCTCGACCCTTCATCTCCACCTCAAAGGATATTCCGGCAGAGGACTTGGTGGGGGGGGG
This sequence comes from Ichthyophis bannanicus, assembly GCA_033557465.1. Classification (NCBI taxonomy): domain Eukaryota; kingdom Metazoa; phylum Chordata; class Amphibia; order Gymnophiona; family Ichthyophiidae; genus Ichthyophis; species Ichthyophis bannanicus. The sequence goes on along the minus strand of CM066035.1, from coordinate 405,283,711 downwards.
GGTCTTCCCAGAGTTTGTCCTTCTTATGCACAAGGCTATTTGCATTAGACAGAAGAACTTAGGATCCGGGCCCACGAAAGAGGCCTGTAAGAGACCCTCGGTTGAGGTGTAAACATCCACTGGTGCTCAGGGAAGGCCCACGGCCAAAGCCAGGCGTGAGATGATGTGGTCCCGACGCTGTTGGATGGACCAGAAGCATAGGATGACAGAGAAGCCTCAAAGGTGGATGAGCTGGAAGAGGGTGAAATTCCACATGAGGAAGAGGCCCGACTTGTGTGAGTTTTCCATAGAGAGGAACTGTTGGCACTGATCACACATTCTCTGAAGACCCTCAATATCACCCCAGGGTCGCAGGCAGAGGAGGACCCCCTGGAATACCTGTTCCAGGCAGTGAGAAAACCGCAGACAGTTTTTCTGATGCATCTGGTCATCAAACAGATGATTCTAGTGGAATGGGAGGTACCGGAGGCTGGACTGAAGTGCGAATGATGGCACACCTCTACCCATTTCCTGAGCAAGAGAGAGAACTGTTTTACTCTCCCGAGATGGATGCGATGGTTTCAGCATTGACAAAGAAGACCACCATTCTAGTTGAGGGCAGTTTGTCCCTGAAGGACACCCAGGATAGGAAGCTGGAGACCTTTACTGAAGCAAGCCTTCAACATTAACATGGCTTCTTTTCAGGCCTCAATATGTGGCATGATCGTGGCACGTGCCTGTTTGTGCTGGGCACAAGGTTTCCAGGAGAAAGCAGAGCAGCAGGGGCCAGCTCTCCTGGAAGCGACCAAGCTAGAGTCTGGGATGCCTTTTATGACCTGTTTAGGTGCCAAGCCTGAAGTATGACAGCTGTCATCTCTGCATGCAGATACTTGCGGCTGCAGAATTGGTCGGCAGACGGCTCCTCCAAATCCCATCTGAGCAGAATCCCGTTTAAGGGAAAGCTCTTGTTCTGGAGAAACTGGTTAAAAACTTGGGAGAGTCCAAGGGCGGTAGACTCCCAGACGAAAAGCAGACGCCAAGGCGGACACCAGCGCAAGGTCGAGGGCAAGCACGGGATTTCTGGTGCTTCAGCTCTACTTGATTCGCACCCTACTAGAGAGGAAAATTTCCCTCAAGAGGTCAGCCCTTTCGAGGCTTCAGGGGAACCAGGAAGGGGTTTATCCCTTCCACTTCCACCCCCAACAAGAAACGACAGTGAGGTGAGGCAGTTCAAGGAGGAGTTGGTTCCCATAGGAGGAAGACTGCATGGATTTTACTCCGCCTAGGCCCAGATCACCTTTGATCGGTGGGTCCTGGAGGTCATCAAGGATGGTTATGCCCTTGAGTTCGCACAACCGCTCAAGGAAAGGGGTGTGTGGTTGGTTTTTTTTTCCCTGCGATCCCCTTGAAGAGCACGTCACAAGCTCCAGGCGATGCAGGACACCCTGCAGAGGTTGGTTCAGTTGCAGGCAGTAACAGAAGTGCCACAAAGCTAAGCCGGATTTGGTCGGTACTCCATCTACTTTGTGGTTCCCAAGAGGAGGGTTCCTTTCGGCCTTTTCTGGATCTCAAACATGTGAATCGTCTTAGGGTCCTGCGTTTTAATATGGAAACCCTGAGGTCAGTGTTTGTGGCCATCTGAAAAGAAGAGTTTCTTACATCCTTTGATCTCACAAGCTTACCTGCATATTCCAGTTCAGCTGCAGCATCAGCGCTTCCTAAGATTCATGGTACCCATGGGACACTTTCAATTCACCGTGCTGCCATTCAGTCTAGCAACGGCATCCAGGACCTTTACCAAAGTCATGGTGGTTGCAACTGCTGCCCTGCGAAAGAAAGGAATTCTGGTGCACCCTTACCTCGACAATTGGTTAATGTGGGCAAAATCCAGGGAAGAGAGTGAGGGCCACTGCTCGGGTGGTTGAGTTCCTTCAGAGCTTGGGCTGGGTGATAAACGCAGCCAAGAGTAGCATGAGTCTGAATCAGGAGTTGATTTACATGGGAGCTCACTTTTGGACACGAGGGCAAGGTCTCCCTTACCCTTGGAGCGGATGGACAAACTGTGTTTACAGGTCAGGTTCTTCCTATGGACTCCGGCTCGAACGGCCTGGCATTGCCTACAACTCCTGGGCTCGATGGTGGCAACAGTCGAGCTGGTGCCTTGGGCACAGGCACATATGAGACCACTACAGAAACCCCTCCTGAAGAGAGAGCCCAACATCACCCATTGGAAAAGCGATTGTTTTGGCCAAGGGAGGTCAAGGTAGCACTCCAATGGTGGCTGAGGCCCAACAAATTGTTAGTGGGGGATGTCCTTGGAGACGCGGGGTGGATTGCCTTCAGGACGAATGCCAGCCTGACAGGCTGGGGGGGGGGGGCCACTGCCAGGCAAAGGGCAGCTGGTTGACTGAAGAATACGCTTGGGCCATAAACAGACTGGAGTTGTGAGCGGTGTCCTTGGCCCTCCAGAATTTCACGGATCTTCTTTGAGGGAAGGCCGTGCGAGTGTTCTCGGACAACACCGCCATGGTGGCATATATCAACAGCCAAGGGGGTATGGGCAGCATTCAGTTGGAAAACGAAGTTGCTCTTTTTTGCTGGCTTTGGTGGAGGACAATCTCCAGGCATTGTTGGCAGCGCACATGGCTGGAAGAACAAACGTGGCTGATTCTCAGCAGAGTCCGAGTGGATCCTGGTGAATGGATGTTAAATGATGTGTTTGCACAGCTGGTTCACTGCTAGGCCCTCCAGTTATGGATTTCATGGCGACCCTTTCGTCTGCAAAGGTAAATAATTTCTACAGCAGATGAAGGGAGCAGATGTCTGAGGACCTTGATGCACTAGTGCAACCGTGGCCGATAACAGGTCTGTTTGTGTTTCCAACTTGGGCCCTGATTGGATGGGTGGTGCAGCGGATCGAGGTGCACAGGGGAATGGTCATTGTAATTGCTCCAGACTGGCTGTGCAGACCGTAGTATGCCGATCTTGTCAGGTTGCTGGCGGATGACCCCTGGTTGCTCCCAAACAGGAGTGACCTGCTGATGCCGGGACCAGTGCTGATGCCACAGGTGGATTGGTTCTCGCTTACTGCATGGCTCTTGGCACACTTAGTTAAGCGAGGTTATTCAGGCATAGTCATTTCAGCTCTGCGGAAAGCATGTAAGCGTTCCACTTCACTAGCTTACCTGGTGGCTTACCCATGGCTTAATGGGAGACAGCCAACATGGCTTTAGACAAGGAAGATCTTGTTTTACTAATCAGTTATGGGGTGTTTTTTGAAGGTGTGAATAAACAGACAAAGGTGAGTCGGTTGATATAGTGTATTTGGACTTTCAGAAAGCCTTTCACAAGGTCCCTCATCAGAGATGTTTGGCAAAACTAAAGAGTCATGGGATAGGAGGCAATGTACTATTGTGGATCAGGAACTGGTTAAAAGATAGAAAGCAGAGGGTTGGGCTAAATGGGCAATTTTCCCAATGGAGAAAGGTGAATAGTGGTGTACCCCAGGGATTTGTGCTGGGTCCGCTGCTTTTTGACGCATTCATAAATGACCTGGAAAAGGGAATAACGAGAGGTTATCAAATTTGCAGATGAGACAAACCTATTTAAAGTTGTAAAACCCATGAGGATTGTGGAAAATTACAAGAGGATCTTGATAAATTGGAAGACTAGGCATCAAAATGGCAGATGAAATTTAAAGTGGATAAGTGCAGTGTTATGCACCTAGGGAAGAACAACCCAAACTATGGTTACACGATGCAAGGTTCCCCATTAGGAACCACCACCCAGGAAAAAGATTTAGACGTCATTGTGGATAACATGTTAAAACCCTCCGCTCAGTGTGCAGCGGCAGCGAAGAGAACAAATAGAATGCTAGGTATCATAAGGAATGGAATGGAAAATAAAACAAAGGATGATATGATATGCCTCTGTATAGTTCCATGATGCGACCGCACCTTGAATATTGTGTGCAATTCTGATTGCCGTTTCTTAAAGAGGATATAGCGTTTTTAGAAAAGGTTCAGAGAAGAGCCACCAAAATGGTAAAGGGGATGGAAGGATACCCCTAAGAAAGGCTAAAAAGGTTAGGGCTCTTTAACCTGGAAAGAGACGGCTGAGGGGAGATATGATAGAGGTCTATAAATTAATGAATGGAGTGGAACGGGTAAACGTAGATCGATTGTTATCAGAATATAGAAAGACTAGGGGACATGCAATGAAGCTACAGGGTAAACTATTTAAGACAAATAAGAGAAAATACTTTTTCATTCATCATGTAATCAAACTCTGGAATTTGTTACTGGAGGATGTAGTAAAGGCTGTTAGTGTAGCTGGGTTTAAAAAAGGTTTGGACAAGTTGCTGGAGGAAAGGTCCATAAACCATTATTAAATAGGGACCCAGGATATCAGTGCTTGACTCAATACAAGCATTGTGGAACCTGTGTCTTTTGGGGAAACTGCTAGGTACATATGACCTAGGTTGGCCACTGTTGGAAACAGGATACTGGGCTTGATGGACCTTGGTCTTACCCAGTATGGCATATTTTATGTTAGGGTCTGGATAATCTTTGAGAGCTGGTGCGTAGACAAGGGACTGAGACCCCCTGGAGGCTTCCCTTCTGGATTTGCTGGCTTTTCTTCAGGATGGGCTGGAAAAAGCCTTAGCACGCAATTCCTGTAGCTGCAGGTGGCAGCACTGTCTTGTTACTGGGGGAAGGTTCGGGGGAAGGTTCAGGGGAAGATGCTTGCGGCCCACCTGGACATGGTGTGTTTCCTCTGGACCGTAAAGCAGATTTGCCCACCGTTCCCAAATGGAACTTTAATTTGGTGCTTTTGGCACTGACCATGGCACCTTTCGAGCCGCTGGACAAGTGCTTGCTGAAGGATTTGACTTTATAGATGGTTTTCTTGGTGGCTATTTGTTCAGCCAGGAGAATCTGAGTTGCAAGCTCTATCTTGCCGAGAACCTTTTCTTTCCATTACTAAGGAAAAGGTGGTACTGTGTCCGGTTCCGTCCTTCCTGCCAAAGGTGATTTCTGCATTTCACGTTTATCAACCAGATACCTTTATGTTATTTTTGGGGGAGGGAGGTCCTTAGTCAGAATCCTTTCTGCGATTCCTGGATGTTCTGTACGTCGAACCATCTGGCATTACTTGAAAATCGCAGATCGGTTCAGGAAGACCAGTAGATTAGTTCTGTTTGGAGGCCGTCATAAGGGAGAGGTGGCATCCAAGGCTTCCTTTTCTCGGTGGGTGAGGAAGGTGATTATGCTTGAGCATATAAGCTGAGCCAAAGTGGTGCCAGTGGAGCTGTGGACCCATTTGACAAGGGCACAAGCGGCTTTCTGAGTGGAGTTGAGCCTGATTTCACTGGCAGATATCTGCAGGGCCACAGCATGAGTGTCCTACATACCTTTTGTAAAACATTATTGCTTGGATGTGCAAACAGTGAGGGATGCAAGATTTGGAGCGGCGGTGATTCAGGCCGTGCTCGCTGGTCTCTCCCAGGATTAGTATTGCTATGTTACATCCCACCCATGTTGGGACTGGACTGGAGGATATGATAAGGAAGGTGAAATTGGGCCTTACCTGCTAATTGTCTTTACTTGAGTATCTCCATTTCAGTCTTGACCCACCGCTAACTGATTGATTTGATTCTCGTTAGTTCAGACTGATCCCGGACCTCAAAGAAGTACACCTATAAGGCCTTGCGGAACGGTCAAAAGAAGACAGAGGTAAGTGGTTCTAATCCATTTAAAAAAAAAGTGGAATTGGTGGAACCATGTATGTGCCTGAACAAGAAGGTAGATCATCTGGACATTCTGGCTCATCTAGGAGTTTTCCTTTTTCTCACAGGGAGGTTTTTTCCTCTTTGGCATGCTGTTTAAGGAAATTTACAGGGTTTAGTCTCGGAGTGTGTTTTTTTTGTTTGTTCTTAATTATTGGCCTGTTGCAGGATGTATGGGGTTTTTTTTCTTTCTTTACTGCTTTGTCAGGATACTGGGGGCTGGGAGGAGCTTCTGGCTACCCAAGTATGCTGAGGTCAGTAGTCTGACATGCTCAGTCTCCAAGCTGCTGGACAGGCGTGACTACCCATCTGTGTTGGGACTGGACTGGCGATACTCGAGGAAAGACCATTAGCAGGTAAGGCCTAACTTCACCTTATGGAAGATGTGTGGAATAGTCTCCCAGTAGAGGTGGTAGACGAGGACAGTATCTGACTTCAAAAAAGCAAGGGACAAATGCAGAGGATCTCCGTTTCTGGTTAAGATGGCATCTTGAGCAGATGTGTGAGATAGAGAGAGCTCCCCAGACCTCGCATAGGCAGATAGAATTCATGGACCCCTCAACACGGTGACAGTGCTTCCTCATTACAAATGCTGGAAATAATGAAGCCAAAACACAAACACTTATACCTATATGGTGCCAAAAAGCACAGACTGCCTCTCAGCCCCCTCTCCTTGCTCGTCCATGGTGAGTGAACAGGAGACAGTTACACCGGGCAGCAGTGAGATACTCTTGATGGTATTAAAAAAAAAATCAGAGCATCAAAGAATGAGATAATTGAGAAAGTCTTAAACAAAATTGAGGAAAAATTTGTGCTATTGGAGACTGAATGGATCAGGCAGAGAGCCGGATCGGCTCTGTAGAGTACTTCAAATAGGCGCTTGCCGCTGCAGTCAGCACCATTAAAAAAAATATCCAGCTGAATTTTACCAAACCCTTTCTGAGGAACTTCCCCCTTTCTTGGCAAGAATCTTCTCTAAGGTGTTACAGGGGTTCCCCTTATCGGGCTCCATGTCTCAGGCTAACATAATAAGCCCCCTAATCGATGCAGCAGCTATAGACCAATTGTGCTGATAAACAGTGATGCTAAATTTGTGAAAATATTAGCTAAAAGAATAGAGAACTCCCTTCCCAAGCTAATCTATCCAGACCAAACCGGCTTTATCAAAGGTCACCTAATCTTGGACAGTGTTTGAAGAGCAGTGAACATGATGCAAATTATCAATGAAAGAAGGAGCCCTACTCTGTGTGTGGCCTTAGATGCCTAAAAGACCTTTGATAGTGTAGAGTGGGGTTTTCTTTTTGAAACACTGAAAAACGTTAACCTGGGAGAGGGCTTTATAAATGGGATCCAAGCTCTTTATCAAGAACCCTCTGCATGAATCTTTGTTAATGGGGAAAGGTCAGCCTTATTTAAACTGCAGAGAGGTATGAGACAAGGGTGCCCACTCTCATCCATGTTCTTTGCAATGGTTATTGAGACATTTGTCGCTCAAGTGAGGGCCAACCTGCAAATTCAACTAGTGGTAATTAGCAAATGGGAGCACAAAAGTTTTCTATACGCTGATATCCTCCTCTTCCTACCCACAAGAGTCACTACTATAGCTCTTGGGGGAAATCTGGGAGTTCTCTCAAGGCTCTGGGTTTAAGTCTAATCTTGGAAAAACAGAGGCACTGAACTTGGGAGGGTTATCACGAATAGCACTTAGACTTCCCATTTCAATGGGTGGGTCAAAATATTTGATATTTAGGGGTACATGGCAGTAGAGATCTACATGATCTGTTTTGCTTCAACTACCCACCTTTATCATTACAAATAGACTTACATTGCTGGGCAGATTTGCATTTTAATTGGCTAGGAAGAATAGCTGCTCTGAAGTTGAATGTTATCCCTAAATTTAATTTTATGTTCTCTCTGCTCACCATTCTCCTACAGAATGACTATCAAAATATGGGAGAGAAGGGGCTCTCAGTTTGTATGGGGGGGGAGGTAAGCAGGCCTGCATTGCAACTAGCCTTTTAGGGCAGAAAGATCAGGGCGGTGTTCAGTTCAGGGCCTACTATAGAGTTGCTCTACTACGGGCCTTGAAGACACATGTGGAAAGACCGGTGGAGGCCCTATGGGTTGATAGAGAAAGACAAATGCTAGCCACCCTATTTTTATTTTGGTTTTTGGGCCCTTACTATGAGAAGGGTGGTACTGCTGAAAGCTAGGTACACTTCACTCCCCTTTATCTAAATGGATGAACATAAGAAACTATAGGCCTTTCTCTGGTCTAGACTTTGCCCCTTGTTACGAGACCTTGCTGATAAGGGGGTAACCTGATTCACAGAACTATGGCATGACGGACAATATTTTAGCCCAAAGCGAGCTGGAAGGGTGTTTAGGGCGTATAATCCCATTTTATCAGTATTTCCAAATATGTTTCTTCATGCACTGTCCAGAGATGAAGAATCAATTAACAAGATGAATCACTTGGTTAAAAGACATGCTACTCAAGGGGAGCTGTAGTTGGAGAAGCGCAGAGGACACCTCTGGAACATCTAAAGGATTGGCAGGCTTGGCTTGGGAAGGACCTGATCGAGACGGAATGGGGAGGAAATGCACAAGGGTGAACACAAATGGACCTTAGTCTCAGTCTGGCGACAGACCCAATTACAAATTATACACCACACCTGTATGATCCCTGCGTGGTTACAAAAAGCTAAAGGGAGAAGAGAGATTGTTGGAGGGGGTGTGGTCGGCTAGGAACTTTCTATCATATATGGTGGGAATGCCCAAAAATCCAAAGGTATTGGGAGGGGCCATTAGCAAAGTAGTGGGCACCTCTTTAACCCCTAATCCATTAGAATTTTTGTTAGGCCTGCAAAGAAAAAAGTGGGACAGAAATGAAGACTTATGTGTTCCAAGTGGTGGTGGCCTGGAAATGGAAATCCACAAAAGGTCCTCACCTAGAGGATTGGAAGAGGAAAGGTGGAGAACAAGAACATTTGAGAGAATCACCTCAGAACTCCAAGGTTGGGACAGGGCTTTGGGGACAGGAGTGGGACCAATGGGAACATAGTCAAGAGGTGGGGGGAGGCAGCACAGAGGCTTCTCTGGGAGGCCCTAAGGGGGGGGGGGGGTGTCAATTCTCCAACTCACAGATGTTGGCGTGAAAAACTCCACTGAGCATTGCATTTGATCATTTTTTCTTGTTTGGTTGTTTCATATTGTTTAAGAATAGTAAATTTTGGTCAAATACATGTTCTCTTCCTTAAGCGATTCATTTGGGATAGCTATATGATGGGTTGGGGTACATGAGAAATTTGTGGGGGAGGAAAAAATGGGAAAAAGGGGAATAATGGGAAAAGCTGAAGAATCCCCCTGGACAGACAAATATAACTCTGAAGCAACACAGTATACCAGATCCTGTATTTGTACAAAATGTTATATTGGTTTATGCCTCTTCACTGGAAGGAAAAATAAATTAAAGCAAACAAACAACAAGGAGACTGTTGTAGTTGATATGGAAAGGTAGACTAGATAGGCCATATTTCTTTTTCTGGTTCATATGCACATACAGCTTTAGAACAGGATTATAGACCGAATCAGTCAGTACAACAGCTTCCTTGAGCTATCAAAGAACAAGAAGTTTTGAAAAATTCCTAAAGAAAACACCAGATGTGGCTTCATGCAACGTACTTGGCACTATACCATTACTAAATCATGTCCTGCTGAATACTAGAACAGGCAAATAGATGAACAAACTATTGATTTGTATGTAAACCAGGGATCATTTCAGTGCCAGATTAGATCATTCTTTTAAAAGTCAAGCTCCTCCTTATAGACAGGTGACCAATGGATTCTGGGAGCCTTCCTGTCTCGGCTCAGGACTGTAATAGCTGACTGCCAAAGTAATGACTAGCCACAGGATTATTTAAATGAGTCAACAGCAGTGTGTGAAGCAGGTTGAGGATTAATGGAGTGGCCTTTGTGGTGTTGCTTGCTCTCAGTTTGGAGTCATATGATTGTGCACCTTGGTAAGCATCAAGTTCAGTACCACTGGGCTATATTGGAGATCTGGTTCCCCATGACATTCAGTGAGAACAGGCCATTACTTGGCGTTGTTCCTCTGCTAACAGAAGGATAAGAGAATTCTGCAGTTTGACACTGGAATAAGCCACAGACTGGATTTTATTTGCCACTTTTATTTTCTGCCTTTCCAAATTCATCCACAGTGGACCACAACAGAGCCATGTAAAAAGAACATAAGGTTGCCAGTGTGAATCATTTTATTGGATTGATCTAATGAATTTGTCTACGTTTTTCAGTGCTCTCCTATGATGTCGAAGAGGGTATAAGTGAGCTGATCATTTTTGGGGGGGTTTTCTTTTATCATATAATTTTCATATATATAATATACCCATGTTTATAGGTAAATACAATAAATGACTTATAACAAAATTTACCTTACAAAACTCTATGTGATTACTCCACTTTTGAGAGAGGCCCTGCAATGTACTCATTTCTCCTCATAAATTTGTGCCTCACCATTCAGAAGTGAAAACACCAATCAGGTTGGCATGTGTTCTACGTTAGAACAGCAAATTTTGAAACTGCTACAATTATCAAATACATATTTGTACACTTTTTTTTTTTCTTTTTTCTCCAAATAAATTCAAGAAAGCATGGGACCAACAGAGGATCTATAAAGGAAAAAGGACTATAGAGCTTAGTGGTTTGTATGGAAGGGCAGACTGGATAGTCTGTATGGTCTTTTATCTGCTGTCATGTTTCTGTTTTGGCTTTTTTTTTAAGATGAATTGGTTTTTAGTGACCACCTTAATGTATGTTCAACTTTTTTGAGGTTTTTATTCCATTTTTTTGCTAGGTCTTATTTGCTGGTTTACTTTTTTGGAGGTTTTATCTCTGAATAGTATCCCCATCTATTTGCCTGTTTTAATATTCCCCTGGAACAAGCATCTGCATTAAAACGTGGCTATGTTGGCCCTTTTTAATGTTGTTCTTAGTTCTGTTCAACTAATATTTTACTCATGTTGATATCCCTGGAAATTATGATTTGAATGACTTTATATATAGTTTTATGTAAGTTGCTATCAATTTTAGTATTACATAGAAAATGACAGCAGATAAAGACCTTATGGCCTATCCAGTCTGCCCATCCATACCATCTGCTAAGCTCTACAATCCCTTCTTCCTTAGAGATCCTCTGTGCTTGTCCTATGCTTTCTTGAATTCAGATAAGTCCTTTGCTTAGAGCTGTTCCATGCACCCACCATCCTTTCCATAAATAAAAATTTCCTTAGATTATTCCTGTCTCCTTTTTCACCTTCATACTGTGCTCCCCTGTTCTGGAGCTTCCTTTCAATTGAGAGGTCTGCCTCCTGTACATTTACACCAGGGATATATTTAAATATCTCCATCAGATTCCTGCTAAAGTATACATATTGAAATCTTTAAGTCAGTCCCCATATACTTTGACGAAGACCACTGATCATTTTCTTTGCTACCCTCTGGACTGGGCCTATACTGTTTATCTTTGTGAGGTTCAGTATTCAGAATTGTACATAGTCTCTGATCGTCTGAGGCTTGATTTGAAGTACTATCATCTTATGCTTGCTGGCGTTTTGCGAACTGGTTCCTCTTCCCACCTTGAGTGCTGTTCCTGGTGCTTTTCTCCACTCCTTTCTTTTTTTCATCGAGGCTTGCCTCAACCAGCATGTGCACCCTTTTTTGCCTGGGATTCGTCGACCCGTCTGGGTGTGATCCACCATATCTCCCAGTGGCTTTAAAAAGTATGATCGTTGCAGTCAAATCATATCTGTCACAGAACCTATGACTGCAGCTTGCACTTCCTTGGCCCAGACCATGACAGTACCTCCTGCGACCTGTCGGGCCATGACCCCTCAGATCAACAAGAAACTGTTGGAGTTGCAGGAAAAGATATTCCCGCAGTCTGGCTCTGCTCCAGCTTCTCCAGCATCTCCCGTGAGGTCCGGGAGTCTTCGGAGTCCCGTGGCGGCAGCTCCTCCAGAAAAATGCTGGACCCTGGCATGAAAAAGAAAAATTCCTTGAAGCCAGTTGAGGTTCCACTGGGGAAACCTGGTAAGGTCCCATGGTGGGAATTGGGTGACTCAGAGTAGTGCCCTCCTAAGGTCTCTAGGAAGGAGTCCTCGGCCGGCAGTGACTGTGCGAGGCTCCCCAAGGCCACTGTCCTTGTAGAGGATGTGCTCACCAAAGTACTGGTGCTGGACCCAAAATCCCTTGGTGCCAATGCCGAAAGCTGTGGAGCCTTCTTGTATGGAGGCCAGAATGGCAGTTCTGGAACAGAGTATCTCTGCTATCTTGACCATGCATTAGGCGGTCAGATTCATCCGCATCTGCCCTGACAACCAGGCCCTGACTGTGGTGGCGTCCCCTTGGTGTTGAGCCGGGCCTTGAGTGCTATTGGCCTCGAGCCAGCCCTCAGCAATGATCGAGGTAGCTGTCCTGATCCTTGGGTGTCCGGTCCTGCCCGACTAGTTTCTGGGAGGCTGACCAGAGACCTGTTGGTGGGTCTCGATTCCCAGACACAGGCCTTGAGGCGCAGGAGCTCTGAGCCTCGGACTCCTCGATGCCCTCGGAGTCAGATTGGGAGACCAACGTCAAGGCCTCCCCCGAGACCTCTTGACACCAAGACATTCCCTCAGAACCTTCTCCCCCAGAACTCCAATGCCATTCCCCACCCGAGGTCGTGGCATTCCACAAAATTGTCTGGGACATAGCCCAAGCCCTCTTGGTCCCCTACCGAGTCAGAGGAGGACCCTTGCACCGAAGAGCTGGAGATCCTCCAGTACAAGTTTCCCCCAAGGAGGCTGTATCAGTGCCAGTGCAACCTATCCTCGAACGGCTGCTCCTATAGATGTGGGAGACCCCTATCTCTGTGCCGGTGGTCATCTGACACCTCGATGCCATCTACTGCGTCAAGAGGCGTCCAGGCTCCCAGAAGGCCCAACTTCCTCACAATTCCATGGAGGTGGAGTCCTCAATGCAAAAGCTCAAGAGCCAGAAGACTTAATCTTCTCTATCCGCAGGTGGAGAGGCCAGGGCCCTTGACGCCCTGAGGTGTAAGTGTTTCCAAGGGTCCATGCTGGGCTGCTGAATACAAATCTATGAGCTCTACATAGGGATGCAGATGCATCTTAAGAGCCTCATCCAGGAGCTCTGGCTTCTCAGCAGGGCTCGCTGGGGAAACCCTGCAACGGTTCCAGACCTTGGTAGCCACCATCCGGGACTGCTCCAAGTTCCTGTCCTGGGCTGCTTACGATGGGTTCGAGGCTGCAGCCCAGGCATCAGTGCTCGGTGCCAGGCCTGGCTGCAGATCTCAGACCTCAAGCAAATGGGTCCAGGAAGAACTGCTGGATGTCCCCTGCACCTGGTGGAAACTATTTGGAAAACCTACGGCTGAGATTGAGGCCAAGGTGGTGACCAGGCAGAGGCTCTCAAAGAATACCTCAACCCTTCCCCATAAGAAAGCCTCTGGGAAAAGTCCAACATTCTCGAGGAAGAAGAGCCCTTTCTATCAGTCACCATTACCAGATCTTTCCAAGCCAGCAGCACCAGGGACCCCCAGGCCAAGGGCCAGGGACATGGACCCTGGAAGCATAAGGTTCTTAAGCCGCAGACGCTCAACCTGGCGGGAGCTTTTAACTCCCAGGGCAGGCTGCTTGGTGTTCTTTGCCCATAGGTGACCCAAGGTCACCTCAGACCAGTGGGCGCTCCGGGTGGTGAAGGAGGGTTTCCACCTCTGTTTCCAGTTGCCACCTCTGGGGCATTTTCCAGGAGAGCCAGTGTGACCTCTCCTTCACCAGGCCCTCTTGCTCTCGGAGCTAGCAGGTCTACTAAGGGACAGGGCGGTAGAGCCTGTTCCCCAGCACCTCTGGAGCAAGGGCTTCTACTTGAGGTACTTTCTTGTCCCCAAGAGAACAGGGTGTCAAGCCCATCCTGGACCTCTGAGACCTGAGCAAGTTCCTGGTGAGGGAGAAGTTTAAAATGCTCTCCCTTGGAACACTGCTGCCCTACCTTCACTAGGGAGATTGGCTTTACTCCTTGGACCTAAAGGATGCCTACACACACACATCCTGGTCCACCCATCTCGCTGGCAGTACCTGAGATTCATGGTAGGGAGAGGCCATTACCAATATAGGGTACTTCCCTTTGCCCTTGCCTCCTCGCCAAGAGTGTTCACAAAGTGATTAGCAATGGTAGCCGCCCATCTGTGCCTATAAAGGGGTGTTTGTCTTCCCTTACTTGGACGACTGGCTTATCAAGGGTGGCACAGCCGCAGAGGCCAGTCCTTCTGCAGCACCTGGGGTTACATAAACTACCTCAAACTACATCTCTCTCCAGTGCAAGGCCTAGAGTTCATCGGTGCTCAGCTGGACATGGTGCGGGCCAGAGCCCTCCTTCCTCAGGACAGCCTCAAACAGCTGGCAGGGGAGATCCAGCCAACTCGCCGCCTTCTCTGCCTGCTGGGACACATGGTCTCCATGGTCCATGTCACACCCTTAGCCTGCCTGCACATGTGGACAGACCAGTGGTGCCTGTGTTTTCAGTGGACCCAGGCCACAAGCTGACTCTGGGACAGGGCCAGTGTCTCCTGCCAGCTGGTGAGATCCCTCGACTGGTGGCAGGACCAGGGCCTCCTTTGGGTAGGGAATGCCCTTCCAGGCGCCCCCACCAGTGTACTCTGACCACAGATGCCTCTCTCCAGGGCTGGGGAGCTCACTGTGGAGTTCACCGCACCCAGGGAGGAGTCTTTACTACAGATCAACCTCCTGGAACTCCGGACGGTAACCCTTGCCCTACATGTGTTCTGCTTCCTCTTGCGGAACAGATCTTTGCTGGTCTAGACAAACAGCTAGGTTGCAGTGTTCTATATAAACAAGCAGGGGAGCACAGGTTCATGCTCCCCCTCGTTGGCTTTGCAGTGCACAATGGCATGCTCCTGCGAGTACCTCCCTGGCCAGGACAACTACCTGGCAGACAGACTCAGCAGAGTCCTCTGCCCTCACAAGTGGCGTCTCGATCCTGCAGTGGCGAAGAAGCTCTTCTGCCTTTGGGGCTGGCCCGAGATGGACCTCTTTGCCTCTCTGGACAATGCACAGCTGGCTTGCTTCTGCTCCAGGCAGCTACACCCACAGAGGATAGCGGCAGATGCATTCCTGATCTCATGGTCCGAGGGACTGCTGTATACATTCCCACCAACTCCCCTAGTTGCCAAGGCTCTGTTCAAAATTCAGAACGAGAGGGCATCGGTGATACTGATCACTCCCACATGGCCCAGGCAACCCTAGTTCTCTCTACTGCTCTCGCTGGCAGCAATACTGCCAGTACCCTTGAGCCGAGCCCCAGACCTCCTGACACAGGAGGAGGGCTCCCTTCTGCACCCCAATGTGGGGTCATTGACACTAATGGCCTGGCTGCTGGGAGGGTTGAGGAAATCCTGCTAGCCTTCAGAAAGTCTTCCACGAAGAGGGCTTATGCCTTTAAATGGCGCAGATTTGCTCTGTGGTGCACAGATAGGAAGGAGAACCCATTCTCTTGCCATGTCCAGCTGGTACCCCATTATCTAGTCTAGTGCATCTGTCGCACACAGGGCTGAAATCTAATGTAGTCTGGGTTCCTCTGAGCACCATAGATGCTCACCCCCACCCAGTAGGGGGAAAACCCTTATCAAGCCAGCCCCTGGTTTCCTATTTCCTATGGGGTCTTCTGCTTTCTAAGCCCCCTGTCTGCCCTCCTGGAGCAGAATGGGACCTCCCAATGTGGTGCTCTCTCAGCACACTAGGCCACCGTTCGAGCCACTGGCCACCTGCCACCTCAGATCCCTATCCTGGTGGCCCTGACTTTAGTTTGCAGAGTCAGCGAGCTTCAAGCCCTGGTGGTGGACCCCCCGTACACCAGGTTCTTCAAGAACAAGATGGTGCTCTGCACTTACCCTAAGTTCCTCCCAAAGGTGGTATCCCCATTTCACCTTAACCAGGAGGTGATGCTCCCCACCTTCTACCTACAGCCTCATGCTGGCAGTAAGGAGCTCAGCTCCACACACTGGACTGTAAACAGGCCCTTTCCTTCTATCTGTAATGGACCCAGGGCCATGGCAAGGCACCTCTGCTTTTCATGTCCTGTGACCCCAGCAGACTGGGGCTCCCTGTAAATAAGTGTACCCTATCCTCTTGGGTGGCAGACTGCATTATCCTCTTCTATAAGCGGGTGGCCTCTCCCTGGAACACCAGATCACAGCGCATCATGTGAGGGCAATGGCCACATCTGTGGCCCACCTCCATTCTGTGCCGGTGACAAACATTTTGCAAAGCCGCCACTTATCCATTCACATGTTTG
This sequence comes from Ichthyophis bannanicus, assembly GCA_033557465.1. NCBI lineage: Eukaryota > Metazoa > Chordata > Amphibia > Gymnophiona > Ichthyophiidae > Ichthyophis > Ichthyophis bannanicus. The sequence continues at coordinate 405,267,558 of CM066035.1, read as the reverse complement.
CAGCACACCACTCCCTGGAAAGCGAATCCCCTAGGGAAGTGCCTTTGGTCAGGCAGTGCTGCGTAATATTCTTGGAATGTAGGCAACTCCTGCCTCCTGATCCTCTGTGTTCAGGTTACTGGAGTGATAGTGTTGCTGGATGCTAGGGTCTTGCAGAGTCTCTCAGTGGGGACTCGCCCTCTGTAACTCATGGCCATCCGACTGGTCACCGTTGGTACTGTTGTGGTTTGTTCCTCGGCAGCCTAGAGCTAGGGAGTCCCATATGTGAGGACTGACTTCCTGCTTGTTCATGAAGAAAGCATAGTACTCACCTGTAACAGGTGTTCTCCAAGAACAGCAGGAATCAGTCCTCACAACCTTCCTTCCTCCCTTTGGAGTTGCCATGTTCTTGTTTTTGCCTGCTGTCTTAGCTATGTCATCTGACTGAGCAAGATGGCACCCTTGGGTGGGAAGGGAACCATGCATGCATGGTAGCATTCCCAAAGGATTTCTGTGAAAGCTGGGGAAATGCTCCATCGGCGCTGTCGTCACCCATATGTGAGGACTGATTCCTGCTGTTCCCAGAGAACACCTATTACAGGTGAGTAACTCTTCTTTCCCCTACAAATGATGGGAAGTCCAAAAAATATAATTATGATGAAAGCACTTTTTCTAACCAATTTCAGGCATATTTTTAAAAAAAAAATCAAATTATATATTTTTTAACTACATTTTTTAAAATATTACAGCAACAGGGGTTCCAATTGCTTTACGGTGCAGATCTTTTGAAGGGACAGCACTTTGCTGCAGCTAAGTTGTATGTGTTCAGTAAAGGTTAGGATGGCTGGGGTTGAGGTGGGTATGAAAGGCAGAGGAATTTGTGGTACTCGAAATATACCATTGTGTGGCTTGTCATGCACGGTCTCCTCTGTGGTTAATGTCTTCTACTAGGAGAATGCATTCTTGTTTTTGATTAGTAAATCCTATAAAAGCTTAGACCAGCCAAGACTTTTCCTCTTTTTTTTTTTTTTTTTTTTAAATTGAATAATGACTTTTAAGAAGTGATTAGCCCATACCTCTTGTCTTTCCAAGCAATTAAAAAAAAATCCCTCACTTTTTTACATAACAATAAGCAAGCTAATGAAAACAACCTGGCTCTGAGGGCTGTGGGAGTTCCAGTGTGTCAGATGCTTTCTGGTTAGCAGGGAATCTGAACCACAGCTCGATTCTGGGCTTTGTCTTCACTGTGCTGTCTGCATAGTTGAGACCACTGGAGCTGGATGAACCAGATGGCTCACTCTAATCTGGACTGGAATGCACAAGGCTTGGCCTTTGGATTTTGGCGGTAGCGGTTCATGTGGGTGATGGCAAACTGTGGAGTGAAGATGAGGGTTCTTCCAGCTGCTCTAAAGCTGAGACATTTTCAAGTATTGACTTTCTGTGACAAGATGACTTATTGGTTAAGACAATGGTATGTCGGGGCTTATATTTATTCTCTGTCTTTTCCACAGAACTTTAATGGGATTTTTCAAGTGTCTGTGGTTCGATATATTTGTGGTGTGGAAAATTAAATGCATGTAGCTTCTTTTAAGAAAGATTTACTCTTCCAAGGCTCTGGAATTGTCATCACTTACAGTTGTGTACTGGCCATAAATTTTCAATGGACTGTATTTCAAATACCAAAGCATTTGATACTAAGTAAGCTAGCAAAGAACCCATCACAAAATGATGCTCACACATGCACCTTCATAGCGGCTTACCTGCTGTGGCAGGTGTGCCTGCCAGGGCCTAAAGAGGTCATATCACTGCTGACCTTTGCCATGCTGTCCACATCATCCCCCTGTAGTCCAGGCAGGCTGGACATCTCACAGCTGACCTTTGCCACACTGCTGACTAATGGATATAAAATAAGAGAGGATACTGGGCTTGATGGGACCTTGGTCTGACCCAGTATGGCATGTTTACAACAGTGGCCGATCCAGGTCACAAGTACCTGTCAAGTTTTATTCTCTATTCCTTTCCCTATGATTCCTAGCATTCTGTTTGCTTTCTTGGCTGCCACTGCACGCTGGGCAGAGGGTTTCAATGAAATATCCATGATGCCTAAATCATTTTCCTCAGTGGTGGTTCCTAATGGACTTGCATTGCCTTCATATCTGTCACCACTGCTAACGTTTGTTGATGCAAAGTATGCTTTCTGATGCACATGCGTCTTGAATACACGTGCAGCAAGCCAGGCTTGAATGTAAGTGCCCTTGATGTACAAAATATGAGATCTGGAAGGAACAGAATGAAAGCCTTTGCTTAGAAGAGGGGGTAGACAGCCTAAACTTTGTCATCGGCTCATACATAAGAACATAAGAAATGCCATACTTGAATACCGGTACATCAAAGGTTCAGTAGCCTGTTTAACAGGTGACCAATTTTGGTCACAAGTACTAGGCAGAATCCCAAAAAAATAGAATCCATGCTGCTTGCATCTGAGGATAAGCAGTAGCTTTCCTTGGGTCTGCCTTAACAGTTTGAGCTTTTCCTCCAGGAACTTGTCCAAGCCCTTTTTAACCCAGCTATGCTAACTGCACTTTATCATATTCTCTGGCAGTGCGTTCCAGAGCTTAACTGAGTGAAACAATATTTTCTTTTTGTTTTTAAATGTACTGCTTTGTAACTTCATGGCATGTCCCCTAGTCTTCATATTTTCTTTTTTTTGAAAGAGTAAACTGAGTTGCTTTAACCCATTCCACTCTGCTCAGGATTTTAAAACTTGTCATATCCGCTATCTCTTTTCAAAGCTGAAGAACTTGTCTTTAGCCTTTCCTTGTAGTCATTGCATCCCCTTTATCATTTTAGTTGCCCTTCTCTACCTTTTTCTAATTCCGCTCTTTCTTTTTTTGAGATGTGCTCAGAAATGTAGAATTCTTAAGATGCAGTTGCACTGTGGAGCAATACAGAGGCATTATGGTTTTTATTTTACTCTCTATTCCTTTCTTAATTCTTAAAATTGTTTTGCTTTCTTTGGGCTGCCACCGCTGCGTACTGGGCAGAAGATTTCATCATTGTCCACAAAGACACCTAGATCCTTTTCCTGGGTGGTGGTTCTTAAAATGGAACTTAGCATCATGTAGCTACGATTAAGGTTGTTCTTCCCTAGGTGCATCGCTTTGCACTAGTCCACATTAAATTTCATTTGTCATTTGGATGCCTAGTCTTCATCTCACAAAGTCCTCCTGCAGTTTCTCAGCCAGCATGTAATTTATACACTTTGAATTTTGTCATCTGCAAATGTGATTGCTTCACTTGTTCCCTTTTCCAGAGCATTTATAAATGCTAAAAAGCATGGGTTCCAGTACAGACCCGGTGGCCATTTAACCATACTCTGCTTTCTATCTTAGCCCATTCCCAATCCACAACAGGACATTGCCTTTTATACCTGGCTTTTTAATTTCCTCTGGCATGTCTCATGAAGGACTTTGTTAAATGCTTTATGCAAATACAGATACCCTATATCAACTGGCTCCCCTATATATTCATGTTTGTTCATGCCTTCATTGTGAGGCAGTACTTCTCTTTGCTAAATCCATGCGGACTGTCTCATTAATCTTTAGAACTCATTGCTGGCAGATGTAGTAAAAGCAGATAGTGTAGCTGGCTTTAAAAAAGGTTTGGACAAATTTCTGAAGGAGTCCATAAACCATTATTAAGTAGTCCAAGAGAACCACTGCTTGACTTTGGGAATAAGTAGCATGGAACTGGCTACTTTTGGGATATGTCAGGCACTTGTTACCTTGATTGGCCTCTGTTGGAAAAAGGACACTGGGCTTGATAGATCTTTGGTCTGACTAGGATGGCAGTTTAATCTATTTTTCTGTCTGGGTTCAAAAATTTCTCTTTATAATTTTTCGCATATTGCCCAGCACTGATGGCTCAGTGGGCTGTAGCTTCCTGGATCACCCTTGGATCCCTTGTAAAAATAGTTACTTCGTTCACCCTATAGTCTTCAGGTAGCATCAGATTTTTATATTTCAGTACCTTAAGGTGTGTACCATCCAGGCCAGATTTGCTGCTCTTTAGTTTGATGATTTGGCCTGTTTCGTATCTTCCAGGTCCACCGAGATTTGTTTCAGTTCCTTAGAAACATGACCATTAAATACCATTTCTGCAAATGGGTAGCTCTTACATCTTCCTCAGTAAAGACCGAAGCAAAGCATTTAATGTAGGGGCATGTTTACTAAAGGTTTTAATGTGTGTTAATGAAAGTAGCATGCATTAAGTATCCACAGCCCTTTTATTTCTGTGAATGCAGTAAACATGCCCCTTAAACCCTCTGTTAGGACCATGTTCTCGAAGTGCCCCTGCTTGTTGGTGTAGGTTTTCTTGTGCTTTCAGTCTGGTTGACTTGAGTCCTCAACCAGGGAAATGTTTAGGTGGTGCTAGCTTTGAAACCATGACCTTAACTGAAGAATCTGTTGCATCCTCGGAGGCATTGGTTTTGCCAGTCTGTTTTTCATACTGCTGTGTGCACTTCCAAATTATTTTATTGTGTGTAAACTACAGGACACGGTGTTTAATCAAACTGTAAAGATCTTCATAATTTTTTTTTATTTTTTTTATTTTATATTTTCAAAATTTTACAATATATCAAGAAGTTACAAACATTCTTGAAGAAACAGGAAAACATCAAAGAAATGAATATATAAAGAAACTGGAACAAAACCAGAAACAAGCAAATAAACCAAACATTTTCCACCCTAGCCCACCAAAAGAAGTGGAGGAGCCATAAAAGTAAATTTGAAACCAAAAGTGATAAAAGAACTTGAGGCAAATTGCCACACTAAGTCACACTTTTATGAGAGTACCGGAGAGTCAACTACCGAGGTCTCCAAACATTTAGCATTAATGAAAGCTACAAGTTGGGCTGGTTCATAAAAAACATAGGAAACTGAGTCTAACTTAACTAGACACTTACAAGGATGTTTAAGAAAAAACAAACCACCCAACTGCAAAATACCCGGGCGCAGTAAAAGAAATTCTTTCCTACGTTTGAGTAGTCCTAGCTAGATCAGGATAAATCCTAACTAGCAGCCCTTTAAACAGTATATTCCTTTTCTTAAAAAAAAACTTCAACAGCCACTCCCTATCCGAAAGGAGAGCAAAAGTTACCAACAACGTAGAGGGTACAGGGTCTTCACTTTGAGAACTCTCTAGCATTTCAGTAACATTTAATATGTTGACTTGTTCCAAAGCATTCCTAGCATTAGGCTCACCCACAGTGATCTTAGCCTTAGGTAGATAATACACCCTAACCAAGGGTGGAATTAAATCAGATGATACCCCCAACACTTCCATTAAATATAACCGAAACATTTCTACAGGAGAAATAGACATCATTCTGGGAAAATTAATTAATCTAAGATTATTCAGTCTAAGAGAATTATCCAATTATTTATTTTATTTATTAATTTAACATCTCTTATATACCGCGCTATTAAAATCAGTGCGGTGTACAATGAACAAAATATACTGCAATGTGTACAGGTAACATCGAGTTTACAGAGAACAAGGGAATATATAACATGGAATAACAGGGATAACTATGTACAATCAACATTATACTATGAATATGCTTTTATTATATATAACTATGTACAATCAACATTATACTATGAATGTGCTTTTATTATATACCATATTTAAACTTAGTCTGTGTGGTGAGAAAAGATTTCTTATAAACATCCACTTGTTCTTCTAGCCCCTCCACCTTCTGTTGCACTTTGGTAACATCTAGTTGCAAAACAGAAACTCTTTGTTGCACAGCGTCCACAGTTGAACCCTGTTCCTCCACTTTTCTTTCCAGAGAAGCTACCTTAGGCACAATTGCTTCCCCTAAGGAGAGAATGGCCTGCCAAATCGTCTCCAACGTGAAAGTCTTAGGACGCTGCAAAGTAAAATGTTGTTGCACCGAGGAGCTCTTAAAATCCACTTCCACACCTGCTATCCGCTGCTGGCCTCGATCCACAGCTAACTGCTGGTCTTTAGACTCTCCTGCACACGGCATCGAAGCTGTTACAGACTCGACCAGCCTAGCAGCAGTCTGCACACCAACTGTCTGCCCCACAGATCCTGGACCGTCCGAGCCACTAGCGAGCCCCAACTTCGGGAGGACGCCAAGCTCCAGGAAACCTTCTGGCAAGGGCTGCCCTCGAGTCACCTTCGGTGCCGGACTCTCAGGGGAGAGAGATATACCGGAGATAGACGCCGAGCCACCCGACTCCAGCGCCCTATCAGCCCGGGACTCATCCCCTTCTCCTACTTGTGCTCGCTGAGAACGCAAAACGAAGGAGTCCATAGGACCCGAAGAAATCAGCGTCGAGGTTGGGGGAAGCTGGACGGACTCTGCAGGCCCCTTCCCCTTACGTTTCTTGCCCATAAACAGAGAATGAGAAACGCGCTCAGAGCGAAACAGCAACCACCGCCATCTTAGACGAGACTCCTCCTCGATCTTCATAATTCTAAGGGCCTTCCAGGGGTAATATGCCAACGTTGTCCTAAAGTGGCATTGAAAGATCTATTGTGGAAATATGACGTTCTGGATTGCCCCTGCTGAGCTGTTTGCTGTTGCTTTTTTGTGGGGGAGAGTCTCTTCCTCTTTTTGTGATGTTCTCTCAGCCTGAATCACTTGATTCTTCTGTAATTCTCAATCTCCAGGAACAAGCAGGAATGAGTCTTCACATGTGGGAGACGTCGCCGATGGAGCCCGCACGGGAATGCTCCCCAGCATCCAATCAGAAGCCTTTGGGAGCATCCCTCGCGCCTGCGCGGTGGCTTCCCGCCCTTCCTACTGCCTCTCCCCAGTTTTCGTTTTTCCGCGGAGCAGGCAGGATGTACCTCCTGCCACCGCAGAAACTTTTCTTTCTTTTCTTGTTTCCTGTGGCAGAAGTGCCCTCACTGTGGAGACTTAGTTTTTCACTTAGACTCCAATGCCTGGTGCCTCTCCTGTTTGGGCCCTGACCCTTTTCTCCCCGGTTCTCTGGGCTTCAGTATCGGGAGAAGACCTTCCCTTTTTTGGGTGTCCCTCGATGACGTCTTTCCCCCTAAGGTGCGGTCATCGGTTTTCTCTTCTCTCCAGGATCAGGTAACCACACAACAGTCTGTTAAGACTAGCCAAATCTTGAGGGGTGAGTCTCATGCGCGGCATGACGACGGCTCCGGCCGACCCCTCAAGCCTTCCTTGGCAAATAAACCCCGGCGGGAGTCTTCGGGCTCCAAAGCATCCGAGGGGTTTTGGGTTGTTCCTGGGGTTCACTCCTCACAGAACATTCCCGAGCCATGCTCGAGGGTGGTATCCGCTTCGAGCGGTGCCGATTCCCCGGCATCGGCGTCGGTGTCGAGTGTCCCGCTCCTCACCGGGGAACGTCAGCTGCTGTCCTCGGCACCTCCGGGGCCGATCGACTCGACCCAGTCTGGCGTTCCTTCACCCCTGCCATGTGCGGAGGTGGTACCCGCTTCGGGCGGTACCGATTCCTCGGTGTCGGCGTCGAGTGTCCCACTCTCCGCCGGGGATCGTCATCTGGTGTCCTCGGTACCTTCGGGGCCGATCGCTTCGACCCAGACTGGCTTGCCTGCATCCCAGCCCTGCGCGGGGGCGGTACTGGATTTGAACGGCACCGCTTTCCCAGCGTCTGCATGGGGGTCGAGTGCTCCACTCGTCACCAGGGATTGCCGCCTGACTCCCCCGGTACCTTCGAGGTCTATCGATCTGTCCCGGACGGGCGATCGCCCGGCATCGACGCGGACGTCGAGTGCTCCGCTCATCGCTAGAAGGGGGGCCCCGGTGACTTCGATTGCTTCGATCCAGCCTGGTTTCCCGTCGTCCCGGCCGGCCATGGGGTTGGTTCCAGTGCCAAGAGACGCCGGTGCCCTGGCGTCGGCACCGGGGTTGTGCGTTTCACTCCCCGCAGGAGTTCGTCGGGTTACCTGGGTACCCTCGGGGGCGGGTCGTATGCTCCGGAAGGATTCTCCTCGGGGTAAGACAGGCTCGAGAGGGGTCCCGGCGTCTGGTGTTGCCTACCGCTCGGCATCGACGCCGGTGTCGGGTGTCTCCCCCTTTACCGAGCTTCGTTCTCAGGGGCCCTCGATGCCTATGGTACCGATCGACACGGTTCCGATTCGCTCCCCGGGATCGGCATCGCCAGCGCCGCCACCGGGGCCCTCTAGGAGGGAGTCGATCTCCTCGCTCGGTTTGATGCCCGGCCTCGAATCGGTATCCAGCCTCGAAGGCTTGGCTATGGCACGTTTCGGGACCGGCACCTGTCCCTTCCTGCGACGCAGTGCAGAGATTTCTAACCACTGCTCTCCGGTTGCCTCGGAACCGCTTCAATCGCCGGGGGCAGTGCCGTCCCCGGGGTCGGGGCCGAGGCCGATTCCTGCGGTTCCATCGGTGCCATCGACCCCTTCGATGCCTAGCTTGGAATCAATTCCAGGAACCGACGACGCCGTGCTGACTGCCCCGATCCGGGACTGTTGCTACCCTTCTCTGCCCAGCGGGCGTCAGTCCGATAGGTCTTTTGGTGTCCAGGCGGCCCCTCCCGCCTTTGCCTCCCCCGGCATAGCCCCCCTGGGAGAGCCGTCTTTTCGGGATTTTCTCCTTGACATGGCGGACTTGCTTGCCATTCGTATTCCGGGTCCTTCCCTAAGTCCAGGTCCTGCGGAACAGGCAGCCGTAATGCTTCCTATACATCCTTCCCTGCAGGATCTTCTGCTGGGGGCTTGGCGGTCGCCTTTGAGAGTTCCTGCAATGTCTACAGCCATGCATGCTCCTGTATCGGGTGCCCCCCTCCACGGGTTTTCAGCAGCACCAGCTCCCACATCACTCCATCGTGGTGGAATCAGCGCTGAGGAAGGTTGGAAACAAGAAGAAGCATTCTTCTCGCCCCCCAGGTCGTGCCTCTAAAACGCTAGATACCCTGGGGCGTCAAACCTTCCAAACGTCCATGTTGGCTTCCAGAATTATTTCATATATTTTTTATATGAGCCTGACACTCCGGGAGGTCACCGAGAGATTATCTCTTTTGTCTCCCTTTTTGTCTGCAACTAAGGCCTCTGAATATTCCTTGCTGCTTTATCATTGCAGGAATATCTCTGGGTTCCTTTCTCGTGCTTCTCTAGACTCCTTCCTGTCTGTCAGCAGATCCTCTGCTATTGCCATTAGAGCACGTCGTACAGCATGGTTGCAGGCGTCAGACTTGTGTAGACGGGCGCAACATAATTTGGGTAATTCTCCATGTGCTGGAGACCACCTCTTCAATAGCGAAGCCTTACGTCAGGTTGCTCAGTGCTTCGTTAACCCTCCTAGCGCTAGAAGCCATCCTAAGTCCTCTCTCCCCCCTGGGGGTGGAAAATGTCCTACTAGACCTTCCTTCCCTAGGAAGAGGAAATTTCATCCTTCCGCCCACCCGCCAGGTGCACCCAAGCAAGGGACGTCTCACTCTGGTCTGAAGTTCCCGGGCCCGCGCCAGGATACTCATACCAAGCAGCTTTAGGCTCCTGTATGCGGCGGCTTACAATTAACTTCTCTTACCAGAAGTTTAAGTTTCTAGCTCTACACTGGGGTTCGGTCAGTAGGGCAACTGGTTCGGATGCTTGTCCAGGGGTTAAGGTATTCTCCTTCCTTCGGAAGAGGGAGATCACCTCTATTCCATGATAATTATGGCCCATGAACATCCTATCCTTCAACTGACTTACCCTTAGGTACGTCCCCCGAACCCTTCTCTTCCAGGGTCCCCCTGCTGATTTGATACCATACCGAAATTCTTCTCCCAGTGTAGACCTTTGTTTACTATCCTTCGCAGCATGTCCTGTACAATTCCTCTAAGGCCTGACCAGCTCCGTCCCCTTGTCTGTTCTCCCTGTTCAGGCAGGAGAACCCCCTGCTATAGTCACTCCAATGCTTATCGATGACTATACCCTCTTGTCTCCCGTTTAGTGCGGGGGGCGAGTTTTCTCCTGCGTGAATGCCCGGGGAACACATCTAGGGCCTGAGGTACCCCTGATGTGCTCTTACCGGACTGATATTATCCTCTGTCCTTCACGCTACCGTGCTGTTGGTTTCGCTGATCTGCTCCTGCTCCACGGGAATAGATCCCTTCTCTGGATGGATCTTTTCCGCCACCTCCCCAGGTGGGCGTTTTCTGTGGATCAGTGGCAGGTCCGCTTTATCAGTGTTATGCTCATGTATGTGGGTCCTCGGCATACATGTGTTAGTACCTGGGTGGGCGTTCTCCATGCCCAACTTACCTAGATATATCTTAGATATTATCTGTGTCGGTAGGCGCATATTGGGAGATATCCACGGTGCCTGTGTTCTATCGACTATTCCCCCCCCCCCCCCCCTTCAGGGGTCCGGCCAGTCCACTTGCCTATTTCCTTATGGCTCTGTCCTGGGACTGGTTATACTCCACTTACTGCTGTGAAGTCAACAGCTTCTATTTTTCGTTATGCACCTCCTTCTTGAGGTTCAGACCCTTGTCTCCCTTTCCCTTTCAGCTAGGGAAGACAGTGTACTCCTTCGGTTCCGGGGTACACCCCTGTTCTCCTCCGGACTGGGCTATCCAGATCGGCCAGTCTTCTACTCTTAGTCCTCAAGGTTATGGACTCTGCTCCTAAGGGAGCGCTCAGCTTTTCGCATAAAGCTTCCTTGAAGACCTGCCGTTCTTCTCCTGCTCCAGTTGACACCTGGGTCTCCTGCCCTGCCGGATTTGGAACTTCCTCCTTGCTGCTGTGAAGTTCCCCTGAAGACCTCGCTGCTGTGTCTACAGTACCTTCATCTCAGTTCTACTTCCTATAACCCAGTAGGTAAGCTCTACATGGTACTGGCTCATTAAATACTTAATGATACTTCACATGCATTCTAAAGACTACTCTCCCTGTAGTCTTTGGGTTTTGCTGTTCCTCTCTTCTCAACTCCTACCCTCCATCCCTCAGGGGATGCCGGGGATCCAGGTTGGGGACATTCCATCCTGTCCTGGGCTGCGCTTATGGGATCTCCCCGGGCACCCTCAGCTAGGGAGTCCCCATATGTGAAGACTCATTCCTGCTTGTTCCTGGAGATAGCACAGTTACTTACCTGTAACAGGTGATCTCCGGAACAGCAGGAATTAGTCTTCACAACCCGCCCACCTTCCCCTAGGAGTTGTATCTCTCTATTTCCTTCCTCTTCTCTCCTTCTGGCTCAGCTATGAAACTCAACTGGGGAGAGGCAGTAGGAAGGGCGGGAAGCCACCGCGCAGGCGCGAGGGATGCTCCCAAAGGCTTCTGATTGGATGCTGGGGAGCATTCCCGTGCGGGCTCTGTCGGCGATGTCTCCCACATGTGAAGACTAATTCCTGCTGTTCCGGAGATCACCTGTTACAGGTAAGTAACTGTGCTTTCTGTGTGCTCTGTCCACAGAAATACAAACCAACCTTATGGAAATTCTGAGAGTTTGCTCTCAAATACCCTTATTCTACAGTAGCGTTTTAAAAGACTATATTTTTTGTAATTGTGGAAAGTGACTGACTGTGGTGGTCTGCATTTGACTGAGCAGGGCCAGTCCAAGGGTATCTGATATCCTTTGCAAACCTTGAGCCATGTGCAACTTCCCTCACCCTAGGGTTGGCTCGAGGCCCTTTCCCTTCTATATCCCATTCCAGCATCTTCATTTCCCTAACCCCCAAAGTGTCCAACATCTCCCCTTCCCTTCCTTCCTACTACTACTACTGAGCATTTGTATAGTGCTACAAGAGGTATGCAGCGCTATACAGACAGATGGTAAGAGACGGTTCCTGCTCATCACCACCACCACCACACCCTTCTTACTCGTCTGTCCGATCTTGGAATCTGCGGCACTGTTTTCCAGTGGTTCCACTCTTTTCTGTCATCACACACTTTTGCAGTTCGTTCAGGCACCACTGTCTCACCATCCTTTCCTCTTCCCTGCGGTGTCCCTCAGGGTTCCGTTCTTGTCCCCCCCCCCCCCCCTTCAACGCGTTTCTCGCTTCACTTGCCCTGCTCATTCAGCAGGCAGGAATCTCTGCTTACTATTATTCGGATGACATCTTGCTTCTGCATTACACCAACCCCCTGGCCCCTGACCTGACCTCTCTGCTCTTGAGGATTGCCTTGTCTGCATTTCTACCTGGTTCACCAACAACTTCCTCCATGTGAATCCCTGTAAGTCTGCTGCTCTTTGATTTTTCCTTTGACGCGCCTTCCCCCCCTTGCTATCCCCCACTATGTCCACCCTTCCCATCCCTCTTGTTTCTACCCTCCGTTATCTCGGTGTCACCCTGGATTCCTCCCTTTCCTTTCACCAGCACATTTCTACACTCATCCCTAGCACCTTTTTCCACCATTGTAAGATCCGCGCTATTCAATCCTTTCTCCCTCCTTCCCTCATCACTCTTCTTGTTTCCCTTGTAATCTCACGACTAGACTGTTGTAACTCAGCCATAGCAGGACTCCCCCAGTACCAACTGTGATGCCTTCAGCTAGTCCAGAACACCGCCGCCCACCTCATCACCAGTTCCACTCCATTTGATCATGTCACTCCCCTCCTCCTTGACCTTCATTGGCTGGCTGTCAATCAGGTTAGTTTATAAGCTACTCATCATCCATAGGGTTCTTCATACTGGTACACCCCAATACCTTGCCGATCTTATTCACCTCCAACCTGCTCCCTGTCTCCTTTGCTCTGCACGTAGTAACTGCCTTTTTCTTCTATCCCCATCCCTGGCCTGCCTCAACTCACCTGCCACTCAGCCGCCTTCTTCCTCAGTCCTGCCCTCTGGAACTCACGCCCACATCCTCTTCGCACAGAACTCTCCTTCCCCCTGGTTTAAAGCCCTCCTTAAAAAACAGAGTTACTTACCTGTAACGGAGTTCTCCGTGGACAGCAGGATAAGTCAGCCACACCTGGTGTCGTCCCCCGACGGCGCCGTGACGGAAGTGCTCTCTAGCTCAGAATCTTCTGAGCATGTGTGAGGTGGTCCCACCTCCCAGCCCGCCCCTAGCCGGCCAGTTGTTGACTAGCTATGCCGTTGCGGCTAGGTGCGGTGCGCAGGCCACCCTCATGAAGGGGAGGCGGGTGGGATGGTGTGGCTGACTTATCCTGCTGTCCACGGAGAACTCCGTTACAGGTAAGTAACTCTGTTTTCTCCTAGGACAAGCAGGATGTGTCAGCCACACCTGGTGTCTCCCGAGCTGTGATACGTTGAGGGGAATGAGGGAGGCATGTCTGATATGCAACATTTATTGAGCACAAGGTTATACAGTTGTAGGTAGGCAAAACATGCAATAGTGAACGGTGCAAATTGTGCATCTTGGAACAGTGTAGTGAACAGTGCAATTCTGAACAGTGCAGTAACAATCATGCAATAGCAACAGTAACAATCGTGCAATAACAGTGCATGGACAAGTACTAGTGCAAGTGGACAAGTAACTAGTGCAAGTAAGTAACTAGTGCAATCTATTCAGGGCAATAGTCCATGACAGGAGGCAAGAGTCTCAGAGTCTTTGCGTTCGGTCTCGTGCAGCGCTCGCCCTCTCAGGTGCCAGGGCTGCGGAGAGGACTGCTCGGCCGAATGAGCCGTCTGTCTCAGCGTGGATGTCGAGGCAGTAGTGTTTCTGGAAGGTAAGATGAGAGGACCAGGTGGCTGCTCTGCAGATATCGCTCACTGGAATCTCCTGAGCACAGGCCAAGGAAGCGGCTATTGCGCGGAGCTGGTGTGCACTCGCCTTGTTTGCCGGGAGAGCGCCAGCCTTCTGCAAGCAATAGGCCACGCAGGTTGATATCCAGAGAGATAGTGTACGTTTGGTGACAGGTCTCCCAGGTTTGTTCGGGTCAAAGGAGACGAACAGCTGTGTACACCGACGAGTAGCAGATGTCCTGTCGATGTAGGTGCGTAAAGCACGTACGCAATCGAGCGAATGAAGACGTTGCTCCTCGGGGGATGAATGTGGTGCTGGGAAGAAGGATGGCAGCTCCACTGCCTGGTTGATGTGAAAAGCGGAGGCCACCTTCGGCACAAATTTCGGGTGAGTCCGCAGGGACGCCCGGTTGTGATATAGTTGCGTGTATGGCGGGTGTGCCACCAGAGCTTGCAGCTCGCTAACCCTCCTGGCGGAGGTAATGGCGACGAGGAAAAGGGTCTTCCAGGCGAGATACTTTCCCTCGGCAGTGTCCAATGGTTCGAATGGCTCTTGCATGAGCTGTTGTAGAACGATGTTAAGGTCCCAGGTGGGTACTGGCTTCTGTACTGGGGGCTTCAGGTTTCGGAGCCCTCTCATGAAACGGGTCACAATGGGAAGGGTGGCAATGGAGCCTGAGGTTGTGGCATCCGTGCGCTCGTGTAGAGAGGCGATGGCAGCTAGGTGCACCTTGATGGATTGTGGTTGCAATCCCGATCTGCAGAGGAAGGCCAGATACTGTAAGATTGTGGGTATCGGGCAAGACGCTGGGTCAACTCCTTGGTCCTTGCACCAGATGGTGAAGCGTTTCCATTTTAGGCCATATGCCTTTCTTGTAGAAGGTCTCCGGGACGCGAGGACTATTTGTTGCCCATCCGGGGGAAGGTGAGAGCCGTTGAGGGTTAACCTTTCAGCCTCCAGGCTGTCAAAGCTAGCGTCTGGAGGTTGGGGTGCCAGATTAGGCCTCCGTTCTGGGTTAGGAGGTCTGGTCTCAGAGGTAATCTGATGGGAGGTTCCTGGGCGAGCTGCAACAGTAGGGAGAACCACATCTGTCTTGGCCAATAAGGGGCTATCAGGATCATCTGTACCTTCTCCTCGATGATACGTTGTATCGTGTTTGTCAAGAGTGGTGTGGGAGGAAAGGCATATGCCAGCTCCCAGTTTTTCCAGGGGATGGCGAATGCATCCGAGGCAACCCTGTTCTGTGACGGATGCTTGGAGCAGAACAAGGGGCATCTCGCGTTCTCCTCGGTTGCGAAGAGGTCGATCTGTGGGTTTCCCCAGCGCTGGAAGAGGGTGCGTGTCACATCCATGTGGAGCATCCATTCGTGAGGTTGAAGCTGCCTGCTGAGTCTGTCCGCTAAGATGTTCTGATCCCCGGGAAGGTATGTCGCTTGTAGCGTGCACCTGTTGCGTAGTGCCAGAGTCCAGGTGTCGAGGGCTTCCTTGCATAGCGAATGGGAGCGAGTGCCCCCTTGCTTGTTGATATAGAACATGGCAACCTGGTTGTCCGTCTGTACCAAGACTGCTTTTCCTTTCAGTTTGGGCATGAAGGTCTGTAGGGCATACCTGATGGCCCTGAGTTCGAGATGATTGATGTGGAGTGTTTGTTCCACTGCGGTCCATGCTCCTTGCGTGCTGAGGTGCCGTAGATGGGCCCCCCCATCCCGTGGAGGAGGCATCCGTGGTGAGGGTGAGCTGGTGTATGCGTGGATGAAGGCATTTGCCCCCCGAGAGGTTGGGTGGCTGTGTCCACCAGCGCAGGCTCTGGACCACACGGGCAGATAGCGGAATGCGAGTGCTGAGTGGTTGGGAGAGTTGCTTCCAGTGCGTCCGTAGGTGCCACTGTAGGGTGCGCATGTGCAGCCTCGCCAACAGAAGGACTGAAGTTGTTGCAGCCATGTGGCCTAGCAGACATAGTATTGCGCGGGCCGAGGTGCATTTTTCTGTCGACATCTTCATGGCTAGGCGGGTGATGGTGTTGATCCGTAATTGAGGAAGAAAGGCCTTGCAGACCTTGGTATCTATTATCGCCCCGATGAACTCTGTGCGCTGGACTGGTTCCAGCCTGGACTTCTCCTTGTTGAGAAGGAAGCCCACTCTGATCAACAGGTCGGTCGTGAGCCGTACTGCCCTGTGGAGTCCCATGGCTGAATCCGCCGACAGGAGCCAGTCGTCCAGGTAGGGAAAAATGGCGACACCTTGTCTCCGGAGATGTGCAGCGACCACCGCCACGCATTTTGTGAAGACTCTGGGTGCTGGGGATAGGCCGAATGGCAGGACCCGATACTGGTAATGGGCGCCCAGCGCTGAGAATCTGAGGAATTTCCTGTGAGAAGCGTGGACAGGGATGTGGGAGTAGGCATCCTGGAGGTCCAGCGTCGCCAACCAATTCCCCGCCCTGATTAGGGGAAGGATGGAGTTGAGCGAATACATCCTGAACTTCTCTTTGATTATGAAGTTGTTCAGTTTCCGGAGGTCCAGGATAGGGCGTAGGCCCCCTTTCTTCTTGGGGATAAGGAAGTACCGGGAGTAGAAGCCAGTGTTGACCTCTCCCGGGGGTACTTGCTCTATCACCTTGGCCTGGAGGAGTTGCTGTATGAGTTTCTGTAGCGGCTGTTCCAGGTGCTGTGGAGGCTGGCTGGTAGGTCGCTTGCGCTGACATGGAGGGGAGGAGAAGGGCAAGCGGTAGCCCGACTGGACTATCTGTAAGACCCACTTGTCCGTGGTAATCTCCTGCCAGGCCGATAGGAACAGCGACAGGCGACCCCCAACCGGGGCATAGTCAGAAGGAGGAGGAATCTTTCCCGGAGTGGGAAGTGTTGGACTGCTTCTGCTTTCGCTGTCGCGGTTGCTGTCGCTGAAAGGGCGCCTTCTGATAAGTTGGCTTGAACTTTGGTGGCTGCCACTGACGGTTGGATCCATAAAATTGTTTCGAAGGGGCGAAGGGTTTTCGGAAATATCCCCCTTTCTGGGTCCAAGCGGGGCGTTCAAGGCCGTCTGCTGCTAGAGTCTTTAGTGTGGCGCAGTCCTCTTTGAGGTCTTTTACAGTGTCGGCAACCTTGTCCCCGAACAGGGAGTCACCTGAGCAGGGGGCGTCCGCAATACGGTCATGGGTGTTGTCGGAGAGTCCTGAGGCCCGGAGCCATGCCCAGCGCCGTGCTGAAATGGCCGTGCCCGCTGTTCGGACGGCAGTGTCAAATGCGTCGAAGGCAGTGCACATCAGGTGCTTGCTGCATTCAGCTAGCTCCTGCATGGAGGTTGAAGCCATTGTCCGTGAGTCCTTGGGAAGGTCCTGTAGGTGCTTTTTAAGGTCGGCCAGGAGTGCGTCCTGGAAGAGGACGTGCTGGAATTGGTGGGATGCTATTTTGGCGTTGAGCATAGCCCCTTGAAACACTTTTCTCCCAATGTCGTCTAGGCGTTTGGGGTCCCGACCTGGTGGATGGCTTGACTGGTTACGCGTGGACTTGGACCTTTTCAGGGCTGATGATACCACGATGGACTGGTGGGGTAACTGCGCTTTGGTAAATCCAGGTCCTGAGTGGACAATGTATTTGGTGTCCAAGCGCCTGGAGAAAGCTTGACCAGAAGCTGGGGACTGCCACAGTGCCAGCTGCTTGTCCTTCAATCTGCGGTGGAGGGGGAGCGCCATTGCTGGCTTGGGGCCATTCAGGTACTTCATGACCTCCGGCTCCTGTTCTTCTAATGTTACCTCCGTGGCCAGCCCCAGCTTAGAGACCACCTTCTGTAGGAATTTAGGGTAGGTGAGGTCCTCCGGCACTGGCGGGGGCTCGACTGGCTCGCTAGTGTCCTTTGTATCTGGGTCCTCCCCTTCAGAGCAAGGCTCTAATTCCTCAGCGTCGGGTTCCAGTTGTGTCGGTGAAGGAGAACGCGCTCTGGATGGAGCGGGGGAGGGAGTCCGCTCCCTGGGCGAGAGACTGGGGTATATTGGGGAGTGGCCCTTCTCCGAGAGAGTCAGAAGGGGACTGGTCGCCCTGCGTTGCTGGTCTGGCCGTGGGGGGGCGGTCTGCTCCACTAGGCGAGACAGGAGGCTTAGGATGGCAGAAGAGGTGGATTCTGATCTGCTGCTTCTGTGTCTCTTGTAGCAGGGGGAGTTGGATCTCCTGCTGTCCCTGGAGGAACCACCATTGTAATCCCTTGCTGCAGAGGGGGATCGATGTCTGCGCTTGGCAGACTTCTTCCTGTGGTTATCACCGGCGCTGCATTGACTGGGAGATTGTAAGTGGCCATCTCGCTGATTGAAGCTCCCTCGTCGGCGCTGTGAATCAGCGCGGTCTGTGGAGCGTGAGCGGGGATGACAGGAGGATTCCCTGCTGTCCGCTCTATTATGCAGTCCTTCTCGTCGGCGCTGAGGGTCAGCGCGGTCTGGCGACTTACTGCTCAGCTGAGACTCACCGCGCCGAGCTTGGGAGTCCCGCGCCGGGGGAGAGGAGGCAGTGATGGCTCCATTGGCTGTAGAAGTGCTGGGGATCTCCCTGTCAGCGCGTTGTGACGTGCTGGGCAGGGGGGAGGTCATCACCTCCGTGCAGCCAATCAGCGTTGAGGAGGCGTTCCCGGAGGCGGGGCCTGGCGGGGCCACGAGGGCAGCGCCATCTTGGCCAGCATGCGGACCGCGTGTAGTGGATGTTCCGGGGTTGCCGTGCGCCGGAGAGGGGCTTACCCGAGCGGCAGAGGCCTCTCCGGGGGCAGGACTTACAGCGTTGTCGTCAGACCGAGGAGCAGCATTCCTCTTATGCGGCGCTTTTTCGGGGGCCGCGTTTGGACGCTGGTGAGTGCTGGAGAGCCGGGAAGATGGTTTCTGGGAGGCCACAGTCTTTGATTTCTTGTCGCTGGTTTGCTTCGGGTCCCGGGACGTGGAGGCTGCTGCAGGAGAGAGCAGGTCCTTCAGAGAGTGTTCGTGGTGCCTTTTTGCTCTGGGGGACATCCTGCTGCAGCAATCGCAGTTCTCCACCTGGTGTGATGCCCCCAGGCATCTGACGCAGTGCTGATGGGTGTCAGAGATGTTCATCTTTCTGCTGCAGGTAAGGCACTTCTTAAAACCTGGTTTAGGCATACTTATGTTGAAAAGTAGGAGAGCTTGAAATTTCCGTCTTGAGGCAAGGGCGGAAGAGAAAAAACTGGCCGGCTAGGGGCGGGCTGGGAGGTGGGACCACCTCACACATGCTCAGAAGATTCTGAGCTAGAGAGCACTTCTGTCACGGCGCCGTCGGGGGACGACACCAGGTGTGGCTGACACATCCTGCTTGTCCTAGGAGAACACACTTTTTCTGCCAGGCCTTTGACATTCAGATTACACTTTCCATCTAGACCAGTACCCCTTCCTCCCTTTCCCTCCCTTCCCTTTTCTTTGGCATGTTATGTATGTCCCCCTTAGTTCTCTCTTCTGTTTTTCTTCCTCTCCTTTACGACTTCCTTTCCTATCAATTAATGGCGTTCCTTTCCTCCTTTTCTTTTCTGGCAGCCTATGTTTTATTGCACACCGCCCTGACGCATAAGCTTGGGCGGTATATCAAGCCTTACAAATAAAGATAAAGATCAGAGCTTACAATCCTCCTCCTCCCCTGGTGTCCAGCACCAATACCTATTACCTTTCCCTTTGCTGGTCTGCTGTTGCTGCCTGCCATGCCCCAGAGCCTGTTGCCCAGCTAGTCCTCAGACTCCACTCTGCCACAGACCCAGCTGCATTTCCTCTGGCATGTTGGCTGCTTGGAATGGTAACTTCTGGGGGAAGATGAGCCCAGGACAAGGATGGGGTGGAATTGAAAAGAGTGGCACAGCAGTCCTGCTGAAGATCCCATGGCAGTGTCACCGGTTTGGAGCTAGGCTGCCTGCTGATGGGAGTGGTGCTATATAGGCTATGCTACCTGCTGACAGGGTATGTAGCATGAGTCGTACCGTGATATAGCACTGACAGTTCTTCGTCTCTTCTGTTTGGTTGCACTGCGTGAGTTCCATCTCCTATAATTATGCTAGTCTAGGCAGTTGCCTAGCTCACCTAGGGCTAGGGCCATCTCTGTGACCAAGATAGGAAGGGTACACTGAGAAGGCCCATGCCGGGCTTCAAAGCTTACGTGTTTTGGGTGACACATACCGAGAAACATGTGGAAAGAGGCTTTAATAAGACTTTGTATATGTACGTACCAGAGTTTGCAAAACTGCACATATAAAGAGAACCTATTAAGGAGCCAGCCTCTAGAATGCAAAATTTATTTTCTTGTTTTGAGAGAGTTTGGAACAAAGGTAAACATAATTCTGACATTCCTCCAGATCTGACATTAGATCTGGAGGAATGTCAGAATTATGACATTTCCTCCAGATCTGTTCCAAATGAGCTCACTTGAAATGAGCAAATGAGCATTCCTTGAAGCACATATAAACGTCAATGGGGAGTTTTTTGCAGTGAACTTGTATTTTCTGTTGTAAAATTTGAGTGACTGCTTCTCAATAGACTTGCGATGAATTAAAAAAAAAAACACAACAAAAAACAGAAATTGAGATTTTTAATTGATTCAACCCTCAGATATACCCTGAACAATTGAATTTGAAGATGAGCAGATTAGTGGTTAGTCAAGTTAAAACTGTGATTTTCAATTCCACTCTTTCTATGAAGCTGCAGGTTAGCAAAATCTGCATTTTTTAAAAATCATTTGTTAATGATTTTAGGACAATTTTTACAGAGCTTAACTTTATTGAAACCTGGCTATTGCAACTTGTCGTTGGGGCTTCCTCAGACCACTATGAAAGCTGTACAGTCTGTGCAAAAAATAATGCAGTAAGGCTTGTGAGTGACTTAGCACGTTAGTCATTTTTCCGTGCAACTAGCAGCTTTGTACCGGTTGCCTGTTCCATTCAGAATCAAATAAAAGATTCTATTAGTGTTGCATTTTCAGCATGCTAGTGTTCTTAAGTATTCTGTTCCATTTTTGCGGTCCCCAAAATAAAACCTTTATGATTTTAGCTGTTTCCACAAAATGAACTTTTCTTAATGCTGGAATCATGAGCACCTTCTGGTCTTACATTTTTTAGGTGGTTCAGTATAGAGTTTAAATAATACGATGTCTCAGTTTGCAACGCCTTTATGAATTAAACAAATTTTTTAAACAGTCTTTTTATTAACAAGGCTTTTATAGTCTGGTTAGCTAAGTTATGGTTTAGACAAAGTTGATTCTTTAAGGAAGTCAGGATTATTATAACATCAAGGGCGATTGTATTTGTATTTTTTTTTTTGCGTTAAGTGAAATACACATTCAGTTTATGCCATTATGTTCATGAATTTATGCATGTAATTTTGTAAGTCTTCTAGATGCTTTGTGTGAGTTTTATAAATCAAATAAGTAAATTTAAATAGGGAACACACCTGTAATTTAAGATCTGTCCAAACCACACCACCTCTAAATCTGTGCATGCCATGGTCAAAAATGTATTGGTAGTGCCAGTTCTAAAATCTCTAAATATATGTGTATGCTAATTTAGAAACTTTTCTTGTGTAGAATCTTCTCCACAAGCTGTTACCAAAATGTAGTAAAAATTATAAATAGTGCCTACAATAACACAGCTTCTGTTGTGTATGTGTAGTACTTTGAATTGTGCATCCTCACTTGCTAGGAACGTGCATGGCGTAACACACATTTGATGTGCAGCATGCTGTAATTTATGTTCCTGTGTACAGTGAGCTGAAGAATCTCAGCTTGCCATGACAAGTCAGTAGAGGCTAAAGTTGTTTAGTCTAGGAGTAGGTATTTCATGAGGCCTTTACAGCTGTGGTTCAGTGCATCCCATGGTGTGAAGATGGTTTCTAATGATAGGACTTTTGAGTTAAAGCTGTGCTTTGATGTGTAAACTGTATTGCAGAGTTATTACTTCTGTGTTGGGGGAAGAAGGGGGAGGATTGTCTACAGTCTCTTGTGGGGAATTCTAGTTACATCACTGAACTTGGTATTGATTTTTTTGGAGTTCAGCTATAAATGGATTAGGGCTGGATGCCTCTTCCTCCTTCCATCCCCCTGCCTCAGTATGGTTAATTCTCTGGGAACAAGCAGGAAGTCGATCTTCACATATGGGTGATGTCTGCACCAATGGAGCCCTCATGGAAGCATCCCCCCAGCTTTCAAAGAAAGCCTTTGGGAGATACCACCACGCATGCGTGGTCCCCTTCCTGCCCAAGGGTGCCATGTTCAGTCTCCTTTTTTCCGCAGAACCCTTCAGATGTCTGGCTTGTCCCTGGAAAAAGCTGATTATTTTTTTCCCAAGTTTCACACTCTCCTCTGGTATCGCACCAGTACTCTTCGCGCCTACCGTACTCAGTGCCTCGGCATCAAGTTCGGCTTAATTTTTGTAGTTCTTTTATTTTCTTTTCTGGCACCTTTGCTCCTTTTTTCTTCCGCTGGCAGCCTGAAGGGTCTTCAACCTCACGGGGTACTTTTTCCCCCCATGGCTGCCAGTGGTTTTAATTCGTGTGAGCAGTGCTCTAAAATCATGTCTTTGACCAACACACACAACTGCTGTCTTCGCTGCCTCAGGCTAGATCACAACCCAGCGGCCTGCGGTCTCTGCAAGAGGATGTCCAGCAAGGCCCTCAACAGCTGCCAGCAGCAGCACGGTAAGTTTTTCCCTGAGTCCCCAATGCTTCCAAAGGCCATGGCCTCGTCTGAGACCCTGACACATCTTGGGCGGAACTCTCCAAACCCGAGCCCTGTCGTGGGTCCTCAGAAAAGGGGGGGTCTCCCTCATGGGAAACCAGGAAGAAGAAGAAAACCTCAAAGGCGGTGTCCTTGGATGATTCCAACTGGCCAAGAGCTCCAAGGACCCGGTCCCACAGTCTGAGGAGCTCATCTGAGGCATCTGAGAAAGAGCGACCTGTGAAGGTCCCTCAGAAGGATCTGGCCATGTACTGGCCTCTGTCCCCAGAACCTCTCCTCATCGAGGGATTCCCCTTCGGTGGAGCCGGCATCTGGCCCGAGTCTCTTGGTGGCCGTGCCGAAGGCTGTGGAGCCTTCTGGTCTGGAGTCCAGAAAAGCATCCCTGGAGTGCAGTTTGTCTGCCTTCATGGACCAGTAGCGGGTGCTGTTGTCCGGCACGACCGGTTCATCCGCCCCAACCACCAGGCCCTTGACATATATGACGTCCCCGGAGGCAGAGCCGATCCTTGAGGTCCTTTGGCCTTGAGTCGATCCTCGGCCGAAGTTGCGATCCGAGTCCTGCTCAACAGGACTGCGATCATCCCTGGCAAGTTTACCAGGCGTCGACCATAGGGCATCGGGCCCCCTGAGTCCTCAACAGACTACTCCGAGTGGGAGACTGAGGGCGAGGAGTTCCCCGATACCCGTCACCACCGCAACGTCACATCTGACTCTCTTGTCTTGGAGCCTCGATGGCAGTCCCCACCCGATGATATGGGCTTCTTTAATTTTGTCAAGGACATGTCCAAGGCCCTGGCTTTCCCGACCGAGTCGGAGGAGGACCCTCAGACAGATGAGTTGGAAATCCTCCAGTACAAGGCCCCTCCGCAGGAATTGCTTACAGTACCCATTCCTCCACATGTGGGAGACACCGCTGTCAGTGCTGGTGGTGAGCAGACAGCTCTACTCGATGTTTCGGGTCCACCAGAGCCCGGGCTTCCAGAAGTCACAACTGCTGCACAACTCCATGGTGGTGGAGTCGGCCATGCGTTGGCTGAAGAGCCAGAAGATGTAAGTCTCAGTGCCCCCTGTCAGGGAGGCCCACGCCTTGGATGCCCTTGGCAGAAAGTGCTACCAGGGCTCAATGCTCATCTGCCGCATCCAGGCCTACCCAGCTGTACATGGGCATGTACCTGAGAGACCTGGTGAAGGAACTCGCCGGGTTCTCGGCTGGTCTCTCCGATGAACCCTTGCATCGGTTCAAGAACCTGGCCAGAGCCATCTGTGAGTGTTGAAATTTTATGTCTCGAGTGGCCTATGATGGGTTCGAGTCGGCAGCCTGGGTAGCTGTGGCAGGCATCTGTGCACGCCGCCAATTCTGCTTTAGTCATCTGATCTCGAGCAGTGGGTTCAGGACAAATTGGTGGTTGTCCTATGTCAAGGAGAGAATCTTTGGCAAACCCATGACAGACAAGGCTGCTGAGCTGGAGACCGGGTTCATGATGAGGACCAGGCTCTCTAAGAATGCTGCCATTCCTTGGGTAAAAGGACTTTACCTGAGCCCTTCTGTCGGGGAAAGGGGTTGCTTACCAAAACTACCCACACTATCAGGCCTCCCCAGATCCCAAACAGAGTCAGCAGGCCAAGGGACATGGGCATGGGCCACGTAAGCAGAAGGCTCCAAAGCCCCAGAAACTGGCCCTGGGCCAGCCAGGGGGGAGCATTTGACTCTTTGAGCATAGCCTCTCTACCCCAAGGAGATCAGCCCACAGGGGGACTTCTGGCCCTCTATGCCCAGAGGTGGGTAGCCATCACTACCAATTCTTGGGCACTGAAGGTAGTCAGGAAGGGTTACCCCCTCCACCTTGTTCAGACACCTCCCCCTTATTTCCCGGGAGAGCTCCTCAGGTCGCCCCTCCACTGGGACCACCTTCTGAAGGAGTTGACATGTCTTCTTGAGGACAAGGCGGTGGAACCGATGCCCCACCACCTCAAGAGTAAGGGGTTCTACTCCAGATGCTTCCTCATGCCAAAGAGAACAGGGGGCCTACGGCCCATCCTCTACCTGCATAACCTCAACAAATTCCTCGTGAGGGAGAGATTCAAGATGTTCTACTTTGGAACGTTGCTGCTATACCTTCAGCAGGGAGACTGGCTATGCTCCTTAGACCTCAAGAATGCCTATACTCACATCCCTCATCCACCCCAACCACAGACAATACCTGCGGTTCGTTGTTGGGGGCAGACATTTCCAATACAGGGTGCTCTCATTTGGCCTAGCCTCCGCCCCAAGATTCTTCACAAAATGCCTGGCAGTCGTGGCTGTCTTCCTCCTGCTCCAGGGGGTCTTCGTCATCCCCTACCTGGACGACTGGCTCATAAAGGAAGGTACAGCCTCAGAGGTGCAGCAGACCACTGCACGCACCATCCAGGTTCTGCAACACTTAGGCTTTGTTATAAAGTACCCCGAGTCTCACCTACTCCCGACACAGTGCCTGGAGTTCATCGGGGCAAAGATTGACACTCTCCAGTCGAAAGCTTTCTTGCCCAGGGACCAAGCCAATCGTCTCAGTTCTCTAGCTCAGGATATGCAGTACGGTCCCTTGGTGCATGCCCGGCTTATCCTGCGCTCCTGTGTCACATGGCCTCCATGGTCCACGTCACCCCAGACTCTCGCCTCCACATGATGTCACAGGCTGCCTCCAGGATACTCAGAGTTAGACTTGAGCCCAGAGTTAGACTTGTTTCAGTGACCCGCCAATTGGTGGACTTCCTAGTCTAGTGGCAGTCGCCCCAGCATCTCAAAGCAGGCATGCCCTTTCAGGCCGCAAGCCACTTGAGGGTCCTCACCTCATTGCTTGACTGAGGAGCTCACTGCGGAGATCTCTGCACTCAGGGCATCTGGTGACCAGATGAGAGCACTCAGCAGGTCAACCTCCTGGAGCTCTGAGCCATCTACCTAGCCCTGAGGGTCTTTCATCACCACCTGCGTCACCAACTGGTGCTGGTCCAGACGGACAACCAGGTGGTGGTGATCTACATGAAAAACAGGGGGACATGGGGTCTTAAACCCTTTGTCAGGAGGCACTGGTCCTCTGCTCGTATGTAATCCTACAGGGTATCCTCCTGCGGACAGTGTACCTGCCAGGCCAGGACAACCTGCTGGCCATCAGGCTCAGCAGAGTTCTGCAGCCGCATGAATGGCAGCTGGACCCCAGGGTAGCCAGCCAGCTTTCCCAGCTCTGGGGGAACCCATGATGGGCCTGTTCACCAGCCCAGACAACTTTGTTGCCCCACTTCTGTTCCCGGCGTGGGTTCCAGGGTGGCGGCGGACGCGTTTCTAATCTCATGATCTGAAGGCCTCATGTACGCCTTCCCTCTCATGCTGCTGATCACCAAGACCTTATTCAGGAGCCTCCGTGACAGGGCCTTGCTCATCCTGCTAGCTCCTCGGTGGCCCAGAGAGCCGTGGTTCCCGCTGCTTCTACAGTTGACAGTGGAGGCCCCATCCCCTTGGGGACTGCCCCGGGACTCCTATCTCAGGAGGGGGTTCTCTCCTGCACCCCAGCCTGGGGTCCCTGTCGCTGACAGCATGGCTGCTGAGAAGGGTGACTTTGGCCCCTTAAAAACCTTCCGGTTGAGGTGGAGGACATTCTGCTGGCCTCTCGCAAGGCCTCTGCTAGGAAGACTTACACCCTCAAATGGCGCAGGTTCTCTGCTTGGTGTGCTGAACATGGGGCTGATCCTTTCTCCTGCCCGGTAGCTCTGGTATTATAGTACCTTCTCCACCTCTCGCAGTCTGGGCTCAAGTCTAACTCTGTCCGAGTGTCCTGGCGGCACACTACCATCTGGTGGATTGTAAGCCCCTCTCGGTCCAACCATTGCAACCGAATGGGATCTCAATGTAGTGTTGGAGCAGCTCACTTGCCCTCCCTTCGAGCCTCTGGCTACCTGCCATTTTCGCTACCTCTCTTGGAAGGTAGTTTTCCTGGTTGCATTTACCTCCACTCGCAGAGTCAGCGAGCTCCAGGCCCTAGTGGCAGAAGTGTCTTATACCAGGTTGTACAAGAACAAAGTGGTGCTTCGCAACACCCCAAATTCCTGCCAAAGGTGGTGTCGCCTTTCCATCTCAACCAGGAAGTGTTGCTTTCTACTTTCTTTCCAAGACCTTACTCCAGTCAGGTGGAGACGGTCCTTCACACCTTGGACTGTAAGAGGACCTTGTCCTTCTATATCGAACGCACTCAGGGCCACCGCAAGGCTTCCCAACTTTTTATCTCCTACGACCCAAGTAGGCTGAGGGAGGCGGTGAACAAGTATACGCTGTCTACATGGGTGGCAGACGATCACCCTTGCTTATGAGTAGGCGAGGCTCCTGCTGGAAGGCCGTGTCACGGCCATGGGGCCTCTGTGCCAAACTTGCGCTCTGTCCCAATGGTGGACATCTGCCGGGTCGCCACCTGGTCTTCAGTCCATACCTTTGTAGCCCATTACTGACCGGAAAGAGTCCCGATGGGACAGTGCCTTCGGCCAAGCTGTGCTGCATAGCTTTTTCAGGGTCTAGACAACTCCTACCTTCTGACCCTTCTGTGTTCAGGCTACCGGAGTGCTGGTTTCATCAGACACAGGGGTCCTACTGTGGTCTGTTTACATGAACTAAATTGCTGCTGCTTGCTGCTCCCCATGAGGGAGCCCCTATTTTTCCTATTGGTTTTTGGTAGCCTCTAGCTGGAGAGTCCCATATGTGATGGCTGACTTCCTGCTTGTTTCTGGAGAAAGCGTAGTTACTCACCTGTAACAGGTGTTCTCCGGGGCCAACAGGAATCAGTTCTCCCAACCCTCCCTCCTCCCCTTGGAGTTGCTCCTTTACCATTTTTTATTTTTGCCGTCTTTTGACTGAGCAAGATGGCACCCTTGGGTGGGAAGGGGACCACACATGCATAATGGCATCTCCCAAAGGCTTTCTTTGAAAGCTGGGGGGATGCTTCTGCGAGGGCTCCATCTGTGCCGACATTGCCCATATGTGAGGACTGATTCCTGCTGTCCCAAGAGAACACTTGTTACAGGTGAGTAACTACACTGTATCATCAGTGACTCCATCATATCCAGCATTCTTCTTTCACAGTAGACCTTTAGTCCAATTAAAGCATCAGTCTTTAAATTACTCCAGTATCGGTGTTTCAGCCTGTTTTTGTTTTTTTGTTGTGCTGGGGTTTTTTTCCTCCTGTCTTATTTCTGTGAGTGCCTTGCCTTTCCTTTTGTATGTGAATATTTTGTGTATTGTATTAAGCATTTAGGGTGACCTTTTAAAATTTGAACCTTTTTATTTCACCTTGATAAAATAACAAATGGAAAACAAACCATGCATGGATCTGGGATGTGTTTTATAGCTTCCTTGCCTTTGCTTTCACAAATCTCTGAGCTGTAGACTGCATGAACTTTCATCTTTCCACTTGAACTCACTTCCTCATCCCTCTTTTTGTATCTCTAATAACAAATTCTCCCATTTCCCCTCATCCTATAGTCTTGCAGGTCACCTTAGACTCCTTGCCTTCTCTGAACACATCCAAACTGCTGCCAAAATATGTCACTTCCAACTCTTTCCCTTTCTGAATACATTCTGAAACACTTTATTTTCATCATCTCCTGCTTGGACTTCCACAGCCTACTTCTTGCAGATCTCCTGATGAACTATCTCCATTACACTATTCAAAATTCAGCAGTATGATTTATCTTACAAGGGGGTTACAACTATTTAACCCTCTGTTCTTAAGCCATTGAATTGGCTCTCTGCGCTTCTGCCTAGAAACCAAACCTCGGCTACAAGTGCATTCATTCCAAAGCTCCTCATCACCTTACTCAATTTCCCCTAAAGTCTTTCTCCCAGTACAAGCATTGTGGAACTTGTGTCTCTTGGGGAAACTGCTAGGTACATATGACCTAGATTGGCCACTGTTGGAAACAGAATACTGGGCTTGATGGACCTTGATCTGACCCAGTATGGCATATCTTATGTTCTCCCAACCTATGGTCATTGATAAGATAGCTTTTATATGTGGCCTTATCCATCACCAACTCCTGCTTTTGTGCCTTCTACCTTGCTGGATTGCATGCTGAGAACAGAGTTGGTGTGTTGTGCCTCCTTGCCAACTATATACAAGTCTTGCCTGAAGTTCACCTTGGAGACTGTTAAATCTTAACCCCCCCCCCCCCGCCCCATTCATGACTCTTTTGACCTGAACCATTTTTCAGTGTTCTGAAGGTTGTAAGTTCCATGGGGCAGGGGCTTTCTCTTGTGTGTGCCTGTATAGTACAGTGTGCATGTTGTAGAGCTATTGAAGTTTTGTAGCAGTACAATAAATCACTGTTTATCCCAATTCTTGTTACTGGGGAAAATAACGGCATTCTCTTCAGGAACAAGCAGGAATGTAGTCTTCACATATGGGTAACATCAGTACAGTTGGAGCCCATGTGGGAATGCTCCCCACTGTCCAATAGGAAAGCTTTTGGAAGCATCCCACTGCGCCTACATAGCTGCCTTCCTGCCTTTCCAGCTCTCCCTCCTCGGTTCTTCATTTTCTGCAGAGCCGAGAAGCAATTCCTGTCACCACAGAAAATTTGTCCTTTTTTTTTTTTTTTTTGTGGTTGTCGCCTTCCCGTCGATGCTTGTACCGATCCCCATTGGTGCTTGCTTGCTTGCTTAAAAAAATAAAAATAAAAAAAAAATCTCTGAGGAAAGGAATTATTTCTTCCTTTAGGTGCGTCGATGCCATCTTAGGCTTAAGTCTCCCCCTTTGTCACAGACAAAATGGAAAAACCATCCAGTGGTTTTAAAGTATTCTAAATATGGCAGTACCATTTTGGCCACAGACGCCCATGACTGGTGCCTAAAATGCTTAGGACCGGATCATCAACCATCAGAATGGCCTCTTTGTAGGAAGATGACAAAGAGAGGCTTACAGAACTGAGCTGCAAAGCTAGGCACCTTCTTTTCTCCGATGCAGTATCTTTAGCATCAGCGTCATCAAGAGCTTCATCTTCCTCCCAAGGATCTCAGGTATCGAAACCTAGGTCGTCTTTGAAGACTGGCCAGCCCTCCAAGGGTAGAAGTCCTTCTAAGCATCAAGATGCCTCGGACGTTGCCCTGGAGGGGGACACACTGGCCAAACAACCCCAGCAGGAGGACCTTGCCTCCAAAGCCTTAGTGGGGTCCCAGGATGCTCCCAAGGCCTCCACTCTGGAGAGCTCCTGGTGCCATGCTCAGGGATTGTGGCCCGCAATTCCGTACCAATTACCCAAGCATCGGCAAGCTCCATGGATCAATATATCCTGGCTATTGAGCGGAGCTTAGCAGCCTTACTGGCAGCCTCCATGCCAGTAAAGCCTTTACAGTCGATCCCTTGGGCATCGGTAACAGCTTCGGTACCGACACAGCCTGCATCAACTTTTTTGCCGCTTACCATGCTACTGCCCATGCCGGTCCTCAAATCACTTTCGGGTACTGAGGTTCCAGAACCGCAAGCTTCAGCTACCGGTTTTGATCAGTATCGAGTATGTGCAGAACAGGAACATCCTGCCCGCCGATAATTTGTCTTCGGACTCTGGATGATGAATCGGCTGATACCCAGGACATGAGAACTCTCCCGGAAGACCCATCTCTGTGTCCACAATGTCGTATGTCCCCTCCGGAGGACATGTCTTTCCAAGACTTTATTTGCGATGTTGCTCGGGGTCTGTTCCTAATGGTGACCTCGGAGAAAGAGCCTAAGGCTGAAGAACTCGAAATTCTTCAATACCCTATAGCCCTGAAGGAAGCTGCTACTCTTCCTGTTCATCGCATACTTCATGACTTTATGCTTTGTATGTGGGAGACACCCCTTACTATCTCTCCACATACCTGACTCCTCAATACCATGTACTGGGTACCAGAGTGTCTTGGTTTTCAAGAGACGCAATTACCGCACCATTCTATGGTGGTGGAATCGGCAATGCATCGAATAAAGAGTGCTAAAACACATTCCTCGAACCCTCCAGGTAGGGAATCGAGAACCCTCGATGCCTTTGGTCGACAACATTTTCAGGCCTCCATGTTATCAGCCAGGATCAGTTTCTACATGGGTATGTTCCTTAGAGAGGTGGCTAGGGATTTGGAGTTAATGGCTCCTCTTCTCCCTGATAACAGGAGAGCAGATTATCATGCCCTTTAAAACATGCTGAAAATGTTTCAAAGTTTAACGGGGGCAATTTTTGACTGTTTTGAGTGCATCAGCAGAACTTCATCTATCTGCATCTGTGCATGCAGGATTGCTTGGCTCCAAGCATCGGTTCTTGAACAATGGGTTCAAGATAAGCTGGGTAATACTCCTTGCTCTAGTGAAAACCTTTTTGGCAAGGATTAGCAGGACAAGGCCTCTAAGTTAGAATCCGAGAACATCACTCTTAATAGACTATCTAGATCTACTGAAAAAGCAGCAAAGAACATTTTTTTTGTTTTTGTTTTCAATAAGTACTAGCCTTCTTACACCCCTGCTTGTAAAGTGTCAACACCATGCCCCTCAGAAGGGGCAGCAGCCATCAGAACAGCCAAAGAAGGCTCAGACTCCTAAGTCACAGCCACCTCAGCAGACCCAGCCTCCTCAGGGTCTTTGACTCCTTTTCTGGAGAACATAGCTGCTCTGCCTCTGGAGATTCCAAATCCCATCCACATTCCTGGCAGACTTTGTCACTTTTCCCACAGGTGACATCTTATCACATCAGAGCAGTGGACACTGTCCATAGTACGGGAGGGGTATAAGCTTTATCTACGACGTCTACCCCCCCCCCCCCCCGACTACTCCAAGAGAGTTCTGCTCTTAGCCCCCTCTCACTGCTCTGTTGCAAGAGGTCACCTTCCTTCTTCAGAGCGCAACAGAAGAGGTTCCACCATCCCTACATGGAATGGACTTTTATTCTCCATACTTCCTCATTCCAAAGAAAACAGGAGGATACAAGCCCATTCTGGACCTCTGAGAACTGAAAAGTATCTACTATGGGAGAAATTCAAAACAATCTCCCTAGGCACCCTTCTCCCTTATCTCCAGAGTCAGGATTGGCTCTGTTCTCTAGCTCTAAAGGAGACATATACTCACATACTTATTCACTCACAGCACAGAAAGTTCCTGCGCTTCATGTTTCAAGGGAGACCTTATCAATACAGAGTCCTGCCTTTCGGCCTCGCCTCTGTTCCAAGAGTTTTCACAAAGTGCATGGCAGTAGTAGCTGATTCCTAAGAACTCTGGATATTTGTCTTCTCTTACTTAGACAACTGGCTCATTTGAGAAAACACCTCTCTAGAGGCTAATCTTTCCCTCTCGCACACCATGCAAGTGCTGCAACACTTGGGATTTGTAATAAAGCTTCCAAAGTCCCAACTCGTTCCTTCTCAAAATCTAGAGTTCATAGGGGCTCTCTTAGACACTTGGCAATCAAAGGTATTTCTGCCCCAACTCCACTGCACTCGACTCAGCATCTCAAACAAGCCTCAAGAACTTCCTCACTGCTCGAACTGCTACAACTTCTGGGTTATATGGCATCAACATTGCATGTTCCAAATGCGCACAGCTCAATTGACACAGGCTTCCCAGTGGTCTCAGGCATCTGGTCACCTGGGAGACAAAATAATGGTGTCTACCCGCCTAATCTCATCTCTCCAGTGGTGGCAATCCTCAGAAAACCTCCTGGTTAGGTCACCTTTTCAGATGCCAGCACATCAATGTACCCTGACGATGGATGCATCCAAATTGGGCTGGGGAGCTCATCTGGACAATCTCTCTACTCAGGAGCTTTGGTCTCATCAGGAGTCACAACTCCACATAAATCTGCTTTAACTCGGAGCCATTCACAATGCTCTCAGTCTTCCAGGACCATCTTCAATTCCACACAGTTCTAGTCCAGACACAGTCAAGTAGCCATGTTCTACTTGAACAAGCAAGGCAGAACAGGCTCTTGGTCCCGCTGCAGTGAGGCCCTGCATCTGTGATCTTTTGCTGTACAGCATCACATTCACCTACTTGCGGTGTATCTACTGGGCAAACACAATGTCTTGGCGGACAAACTCAGTCGAGTCCTTCTACCCTGCAAGTGGTCGCTCCATGCAGACAAGGTTGCTCACATCTTTCAGATCTGGGAACCTCAGAGTTAGACCTTTTCGCGAGTCCTCAGAATGCCAAGCATCCTCGCTTCTGCTCCAGGACTCCTGCACTGGACAGCCAGCAGGTGGATACTTTTCACCTCCACTGGGATCAGGACTTCCTATATGCCTTCCCTCCCATTCTCCTCATTCCCAAGACACTTCTCAAACTCCAGAGTGACACGGGCTACATGATTCTCATAGCCCCACGCTGGCCATGACAACCATGGTATTCTCCCCTCCTATGTCTCTCGGGCTCAACCCATAGATCTGGGATCTGCTCCAGATCTCCCCTCTCAGGAGGAGGGGGTGCTGCTCCATCCCAATCTGCAATCGCTTCATCTTACAGCATGGCCACTGAAGGCATAGCCTTCCAGGACATTAACCTCTCTCATCCGGTTAAGGATATCCTTTTAGCTTCCTTCAAGTGTCGTAGATTTTTCTTTCTGGTGTTCGCAGAGGGTGCTTAATCTCTTCTCAGCTCTGGTGGATGCATTACTTGAGTATCTTCTCCACCTGTCGTCTTCTGGACTTAAAACCAATTTGATAAGAGTACACCTAAGTGTAATTGCAGCCTCTCACATACCCTTAGATGGTTGGCCCATCTCTTCTCAGCCTCTTGTAGCATGCTTCATCAGAGGTCTTCTATTAACCAAAGCTCCCATTAAGCCCCCTCCAGTGGCATGGGATCTCAGTGTTGTTCTAGGACAGCTTCTCAAGCCGCCCTTTGAACCTCTAGCCACTACCTCTCTGACATTTCTCACGTGGAAGTCACCTTCCTGATTGCTCTCACTTCAGCAAGATGCATTAGTGAGCTCCAAGCTTTGGTGGCTGACCCTCCTTATACACGATTCCACCATAAGGTAGTCCTGAGGACTCGTCCTCACTTTATGCCAAAGGTGGTCTCGCCCTTCCATTTAAACCAGTCAGTCTACCTTCTTGTCTTTTTCCCTAGACCTCATTCCTCTAGGGCAGAGGCAACACTTCACACTCTGGATTGCAACGTGCCTTGGCTTTTTATCTCCAGAGAACTTGAGAGCACAGAAAAGCTTCCCAACTTTTTATCGTCTTTGATTCGAGTCACCTGGGCTTGCCAGTATCCAAGCAAACTCTCTCCAGGTGGATAGCGGATTGCATCTCCTTTGCTTATGAAAGTGCAGGACTCTCTCTTGTGGGTCACGTCACTGCACATTATGTTTGAGCCATGGCTGCCTCTATGGCAAATCTATGCTCTGTAGCGATTGAGATATGCAAAGCAGCAACTTTGTCTTCTGTCCACACTTTTGTTGCTCACTATTGTCTGGACAAGGACTCCAGCCGGGATGCCTTGTTTGGCCAAGCTGTTCTCCAGCATCTCTTTCAGACTTAGGTCAACTCCTACCCTCCGTCCCGGGTTTCGATACCAGACCTCCTTGGAGGATACATGACCTGCTTAGTTATGCCTGTGATCCACAGCTCACCCTGAGGTCATCTCTCTGTCCATATGTTGGACAAGTGTCCGGAGGGAAGAGTGGCCTAGTGGTTGGGGCAAGGTACTACAGGCCGGAAGGTCGGTGGTTCAAATCCCACTAGAGGACAGCAACCTTGGGCCGGAAGGACTGGGGTTTCTAGTCCCACAGGTGCTCCTTGTGGTCTTGGGCAAGCCACTTAACCCTCCATTGTCCATGTTCCCTGTAAGTATTAGTGTATGTGTCTCATATCCCCTCGTGTTAAATGTATCCCCCAACCGCTTTGACCCGGTGAAAAGCGGAATATAAATGCAGCTAAATAAAATAAATAAATAAAAATTAAAATATGTGAAGACTACATTCCTACTTGTTCCTGGAGATAGCGCAGTTACTCATCTGTAACAGGTGATCTCAGGGAACAGCAGAAATTTAGTCTTCACAACCAGCCCTCCTCCCGTAGGAGCTGTAGGTCGTCTTCTTCCTCTCTTCTCCTCTCCTTTTTATCTCAGCTACAAACTCGACCTGAGGAGGGAGAGCTGGAAAGGCAGGAAAGCAGCTACGCAGGCGCAGTGGGATGCTACCAAAAGCTTTCCTATTGGATGCTGGGGAGCGTTCCCGTGCAGGCTCCGTTGGTACTGACGTTATCCATATGACTAAATTCCTGCTGTTCCCGGAGATCACCTGTTATAGGTCTGTAACTGCTTTTTGGTCCTGGTCCACTGTCTGAGAACTTAAATTATCTTAAAATTGGGTTGCCTTCATTTGATCTTTTAAAAAAAAAAATCTATTATCAAAAATAAGTTGGTGTGGACTGCTTTTTCTCTTGATTTCTCGCAGACAGGTTGGACTGTGCTGCTTGCTCTGTGGCCTACATCAGCCAGCAGGATGAACTATGAAGGCACAATAACTTCCTTCCTTCATGGGCCCTCCACATTTAACTCTGATTAGACCATGGGGAAGGGTTACAGAGGTCTGGATGGCTGTAATGTAAGGGAGAAAAGTAAGCTTTCTTTTTTTTTTTCCTTAACTAGGGACTTGTGTACTATGCTGTGGTTATGAAATTATATGCATTAAATGCCAGATTTAGTATTTAATGCTTTTTAAAACGTTGTTCTTGTTGTGCGATAGTACAACATTGTATTGCATATGGCCCAATGTGAATGAAATATTGACACTGGCAAAGCAACTTATTAACATGAAATAAAGCCATGATAAGCTTCCCAGTATGTGTGTTTATTCTTTAGAAAGTTAAATGTACTGCGGGAAGTGTAGTTGACTTTCTCCACCTATCAGCAGGATGAAATCAGTCACACAAGTGGTGCCATCATCTGAGTGGAAAACTACCTTGATGGTTAGAGAAACAGTTGGCCAACCAATTGCGGTTCAAATCCTGCTTCTCCCACTGATGATCTTTGACCTTAGGCGTTTCGATTCACCCTCCATTTCCTGAGATATTTCTCTTCTATGAGGACACAGGACAGATGCTCACATACGGGTTAACACATGCCCGTGGATTCCCAACTGCCACCGCTGTGCTTAATATCCTCAGTCTTTATTTATCCATGGCGTCCCAAAGATACATTACTGCACTCTTTCTTTTTCCCATTTAATCAAGTTTCTACAATGGTGTGCAAAAGTCTTGCATATTCATGGTCAAGTTATTCTCAACTTTATTTTGACAATCTTTCCAAATTCTGTGGCAGAATACTGGCTGCTTATATACTGTTTTGTTGCAAATTTAATTTAGCAGCCATTTCTGCATGCAGAATTACTTGTCTGAACTTCTGTATGGCTGTATATGCATGGTATTTTGGTGGCACACTGGGTTTGAGCTTAATGTGGATCAACTGGTGGGTTTCGCATCTGATGCTCAATGTCCTAGCATGGTGAAGAGGTTGCATTTCTTATCAATGGAGGACTGGGTTTTGCACGAGCAGGGGTATTTCAGCCCACAGATTGCAGCAGAGGTCATCTGTAATCGGAGCATGGTTGTCTACATTCTTCAGAAGCATAAGGAGAAGGGAAATTATGCAGGCCCGACATTGTAGCAGTTGGCCTAGAAAGTCAGCCAAAAGGGTTTTGGGCACACATTGCATCTTTCTACACAGCTTCAGAACCAAACGAACATGGGTATGAAACAATCATAAAAGAACGCTCAAGTCCTGGTAAATTTGTTAAGATTTGTACAAGAGACAAAAGGAAGAAAATGGCATGCAGAAGGGGTTGTAAATTGTAACTTTTTGTCTCTGATACAAATGACTAAAAATTGCCAATTCTGCACTACATATGCAATACTTTTTCACACCACTGTATGTTTCTTCAGCTGTATTAGCTGTTCTCCAGGAACAGGCAGGAAGTCAGTCCTAACATATGGATGACGTTGGTGCTGTTGGAGCCAGCACGGAAGAATCTCCCCAGCTTTCAAAGAAAGCCTTTGGGAGATGCACCATGTATGCATGGTCCACTTCCCACCCATGGCTTCCATCTTGCCTCAGTCTCCTTATTTCCACGGAGCCCTTTGGACATTGTCGAGTTTTCCCCAGAAAAAGTGTGATTTTTGTTACGTTTGTCAGGTTTTCATACGGTTCCTCCCCCCACCTCCAGTCAGCTTGGCATCGCTCCTCAGGTTCATTCATTCATTCCTTTTTTTTTTTTTTTTTTTATCGAGGTGTCCCCTCAATCAACGTTTGCCCTTTTTATGCCAAAGGCTGGGGACCCCCCCCCCCCTTTTTCTGATAACCTCCATTGGCTTCAAGAAGTGTGACCAGTGTGGCAGAAGGATGTCGCTCACTGACCTGCACTGCTGCCTCCAGTGCTTTGGCCCGGAGCTTAACGATTCCAACTGCAAACTCTGCGGAACTATGACCTTAAAGGCCTTAAAGAGCCGTCATTGGCAGCAGGGAAAACTTTTTCAGTAGTCCCACTCTGCGCCAGAGTCTCTGGTAACACCACGCTCCAGGGCTCCCGCCCTCTTTGTCCCGCAAATCCTGAGCCTCATTGGAGTCCCATGGCTGCTGTTCCTCCTAGCAGAAATCTTTGGAAGTGGAGCACAAGAAGAAGAGAAAATCCTGGAAGACTGCCTCAGAGTGCGGGTCAGGGAAGAAGAAGAAATCCCACTCCAGACCCCACAGTCCGAGGTGCGAGTCCAAGGAGTGGGGCAGGAACGGCCCTCCAAGCTGCCTGTAGTGAGTCGTCTGTACCAGCTTACTAGCCTTGGACCTCTGAGGCCATCCTCATCGAGGACCTCCCCCTCGACAGTACTGACGCCTGGCCTGAAGTCCTATGTGCCTGCTTCAAAGGCTGTGGAGCCAACTGGTAAGGAGACCAGAATGATGGCCTTAGAGAGCAGTATATCTTCACTTGTGGCCATGCAGCAGGCATTTGTCTGGTTCATCTTCCACGACAACGGGACCGTCAACATCGAGGCTTCCCATGATATTGAGCTGTTCCTCAAGCGCCACTGGCCTCTAGAGAGCTCCTGATACCATACAAAGTCCCAGTCCCGTTCCTCGGGGCACTGGTCCTCCCTGGCGAGTGCCTGCGGCTCAGCCCGCATATGTGCTGGGGGTCCGAACTGCCTGAAGTGGATCTCAACTGAGGTGATTCAAGTCTGAATGGGAGACAGAGGATGAGTCCCGGACATGTATCAACACCAGGACGTGCCCTCTGACCTGTTTCCTCCAATGCCCAACGTCTTCCCCACCTGAGGATATCATTTTCTTTGATTTTTGTGTGGGACATGGCCAAGGCTTTCACTATTGAGATCGAGGCCGAGGAGGACCCGCACACCAAGGAATTGGAAATAGTCCAATACAAAGCACCCCCTAAGGAAACTCTTATAGTAGCTGTACCCCTGATCCTCGACTGCTGCTTCCTCCAGATGTTGGAAACACCAGCTTCTGTACCAGTCATCAGTAGGCACATCAACATCATGTACCGGGTACACCGACGCCCTGGGTTTCAAAAGACCCAGCTGTCCCACAACTCAATGGTTGTGGAGTCGGCCATGTGTCGGCTGAAATGCAGGCTCTCGAAGAAGACCTTGGTGCAGCCCTGGGGAAGAGGGGGGGAGGGTTTAGTGGTACACCGCACTTCCAGGCCTTCTCGGCCCCTCAACAGGGCCAGCAGCGAAAAGGCCAGGGACATGGTCCTCAAAAACAAAAGACCTCAAAGTCCCAGATTCCAGTTCCGGCCCAGCTTGGGGGGGGGGGGGGCTTTTGATTGCTTGGCAGTGACCTCCCCACCCCCAGGGGTCCACTGTAGCCTACAGGGGGGGAGCACCTAGCTCTGTTTGCCCACAGGTGGACAGCCATCATATCCGATACCTGGGTGCTACAAGTGGTCGAGGAGGGCTACCTCCTCCACCTACAGTGGGTGCCACCCTCGTACTTCCCAGGAGAGTCCACCAGACCACCTTTACCAGACACTGCTTCTCACTGAGCTAGCAGACCTAATCCAGGACAAAGCAGTGGAGCCAGTACCAAAACATCTCTGGGGCACAGGCTTCTACTTCAGGTATTTGTTCATCCCCAGAGAACAGGGGGCCTCGGTCCTATCCTGGACCTGCAAAAGCTCAACAGGTCTCTGGTCAGGAAGAAGTTCAAGATGCTCTCCCTTGGGATACTGCTGCCATTCCTCCAGCACGGAGATTGCCTATGCTCCTTAGACCTAAAAGATGCCTACACGCACATCCTAATTCATTCCAGTCACAAAAAATACCTCCAGTTCATTGTGGGGGGACAGCACTACCAATACAGGGTGCTGCTTTTCAGTCTGGCCTCATCACTAATGGTCTTCACAAAGTGTCACGCGGTGGTCGCTACCCTCCTCCTCCAAGGGTCTTTCGTCTTCCCTTATCTGGATGACTGGCTCATAAAGGGGGACATGGCTGCAGAGGCACAATGTGCCACTGGGCGCACCATAAACACCCTGAAGCACATGAGGTTCATCATAAACTACCCCAAGTCCCACCACATGCCCTAGAGTTCATAGGAGCACAACTAGACACTCTCTGGGCAAAAGCCTTCCTCCCTCAGGAGAGGTCAGAATGGCTCAGGGAACTAGCTGCAGAGGTACACTGGCACCAGATGCTACCTGCCCAGCTTCTACTCTGCCTTTTGGGACATGTAGCCTCCATGTTTCACGTGACCCCATATGCCCGCCTGCATGAGGGCAGCCCAGTAGTGCCTCTGTCAGTAAGTTCAAGCCACAGGCAGGCTCAGGGACAGAGTGGAGGTGACTAGTCAGCTGGTGGACTCCCTCGGATGGTAGCAGATTCCATGTCACCTTCAGGCTGGGATGTCCTTCCAAGCACCCATCCCCCAGAAGGTCCTCACAATGGATGCATCCCTAATGGGCTGGGAAGCATAAAGCTGCTGGTCCCGGAGGGAATTCCAGATGCTAATCAACCTGCTGGAACGATATTCCTAGCTCTCCGAGCCTTCCTCCACTAGCTGCAGCACCACTCTGTGCTGATCCAGACTGACAATCAGGTTGCAATGTTCTTCATGAATAAACAAGGGGAATCAGGGTCATATCCCCTCTGGCAGGAGGCAGTAGCCCTCTGCTCCTATGCAACACGCAGAGGGATGCTCCTAAGGGAGGTTTACCTCCTGGGCGTGGACAACCTGAGCAGTGTCCTCCAGCCGCACGAGTGGCTCCTGGATCCACTAGTAGCCTCACAGCAGTTTTGTCTGTGGGAAGTCACCTCGATGGACCTGTTCGCTAGTCTAGACAACATGCAGTTGCCCCAATTCTTTTCCCGCTGGCCACACCCATCCCAGGTGGCAGCGGATGCATTCCTCATCCCTTGGATGGAAGGCAGCTTGTATGCTTTTCCACCGACACCATTGGTCGGCAAGACGCTATTCAAGGTCTAGCGTGACAGAGCGTCACTAATGCTGATAGCTCCTTGGTGGCTCATGCAGCTTTCGTTCCCATTGCTCCTCTCCCTATCGGCAGCATCGCCGAGCCCCATGGCTACTCTCACAGGAGCAGGGCTCTCTCCTACACCCCAACTGGGTCCCTCTCATTCATGGTTTGGCTGCTGAAAGGGTGGCATTAGCCCCCTTCAACCTCCCACGGGACGTCAGATTCTTCTGGTCTCCACAAGAAGGGTTTATGCCTTCAAGTGGTGCAGCTTTTTGGTGTGGTGCGCAGAAAGAGAGGCAAACTCGGTACCTGCTCCGCTTATCGCAGGTGGGACGAAAGTCCAATTTGATCAGAGCACACCTGAGTGCCATCGCAGTGCGTCACCTTTCCATTGAGGGAAAGGCCCTCTCAGTTCAGCACTTTGTCTAGATTCCTGTGGAGCTTCATGTTGTTCAAACCCACTTCCCATCCACCCCCCAGTGGTGGAGTGGGATCTCAATGTGGTGCTTTTGCAACTCACTAAGCCTCTGAACCTCTGGCTTCCTGCCACCTGTGGTACCTCTCCTTTCTGGTAGCACTCGCATCAGCTTGCAGAATCAGCGAGCTCCAGGCTCTGATAGAGCCATCCTACATGAGATTCTATAAGAACAGAGTGGTGCTCTGCACATGCCCCAAGTTTCTGCCAAGGGTGGTGTCCCTGTTCCACCTCAGTCAGGAGGTAGTGCTCCCCACCTTCTTTCCAAGGCCTCATACCGGCAGGGTGGAGACCATTCTCTGGTTGGTAAGAGAGCCCTGTCCTTCTACCTGCAATGGACCCAGGTCCAGCTTTTCGTATCCCATTGACTAAATTAACTCCACTTGGGTGGTGGACTGCATTACCCTTGCCTACGAGCAAGTGGGGATCTCTCTGGACCAGAGGGTCACAGCACACCACGTCAGGGCCATGGCTACTTCTGTGACAAATCTGCTTTCCGTCCCCGTGATGGATATCTGCCAGGCTGCCATTTGGTCTTCAGTCCATACCTTTGCAGCTCACTACTGCATGGAGAAGGGAGTCCCGAAGAGATTATGGCGTACTGCCTTCAGCCAGGCAGTACTCCATAATCTCTTTGGGGGTGTAGGCAACTCCTGTTCTCCGACCCTTCTGTATTCAGGCTACTGGAGTGCTGGTTCTCTGCCGGACACCTGGATCTTGCGAGAGCCTCTCTATAGGAATTCAACTGCTTCTGATCATGGCTCACCCTTTGCAGATTGCTGTGGCGTTCTTACAGGTTCTCAGCCTGTATTTGGGGAGTCCATTTGTGAGGACTTTCCTGCTTGTTCCCAGAGAAAGCAGTTACTCACTTCTAACAGGTGTTCTTCAGAGACAGCAGGAATCAGTCCTCACAACCCTCCTTCCTCCTCTTGGCGTTGCTTCCTTACCATATTTTATTTTTGCTGTCTTAACTATGCCATTAGACTGAAGCAAGATGGCACCCTTGGGCGGGAAGTGGACCATGCATGCATGGTGCATCTCCCTAAGACTTTCTTTGAAAGCTGGGGAGATGCTTTCGTGGGGCTCCGTTGGCGCCAACGTCACTTATATGTGAGGACTGATTTCCTGCTGTCCCGGAGAGCACCTGTTACAGGTGAGTAACTATGCTTTTGTGAGCTCTCCTGTCCTGCTGCTGCCATCATTATGCTTTATTTCCTTTTAATTTTTATTCATTTCAAGTTCCTTTATTTCTTGCATGTCGGCTCGTAGGCTGCATTTATGCTTTAGGCATCCCAGTTGTGAAATATATATGTATATATATATAATATAACATTTTTAATAGTCCTTTTATTTTGTTGTGGCTAGCTTTCTACGGTGTCATCTAGAAGTAAGGAGATCCTGGATTCTCTAAGATCATCTATTCTGGCAACTGGTAACAGAACCCACGTGTGAAGGGGACATACTGGACCTGGTACTTACTAATGGGGAAAGTGTTTCTGATGTTATATTGGGAGATCATCTTACATCCAGTGATCACCAGATGGTGTGGTTTGGTATTAGGACTAGGGCTGATAAAGTCCATTCAAAAACAAGTGTCTTAGACTTTAGAAAAAGCTAACTTTGCCAAGATAGGACAATACTTCAAGGAGTCGTAAGCAGGATGGGAACAGCTGGGGGATATAGAAAAACAATGGGCAGAACTGAAAGGGGATATTTTAAGGGCAGCAAACCTTTTTGTTAGAAGGTAAATAAATCTAAAAGGAAATGGAGGCCCCTATGGTTCTCAAGAAGCATTAGCTAAAAAGGTGAAGAAAGAGGGTGGCCCTCATAAAATACAAGAGATCACAAAAAGACTAAGATGAGCATCAGTATTTGGGAAAGAGAAGCTAGGAAAGCAGTCAGGAAAGCAAAGATGAAAAAAAGAAGAAATAGCCAATGCAATAAAATGGGGGAGGGGACAAGTCATTTTTCAGATAAGTTACTGAGAAGAGGAAGTGTAAGTGGTATTGTCAGACTCAAGGGTGAAGGGCAGGAATATGTAGAAGTTGATGAAAATAAAGCGGATTTTCTTAACAATTTTTGTTCTTTGTTCACAGCTGAATTGCCAGGAGCAGGACCTTAGAAAACACCGACAAATAGGAACAGAAGTGAAGGGGCTCTTGAACGATTTTCAAAAGACTGTGTTCTTGAACTAGCTAAACTAAAAGTAGACAAAGCAATGTGCTGGATGGGATACATCAGACAGTATTTGAATGAACTTGAAGTTCTAGCAGCTGCAGTCTGATCTTTTCAGTGTTTCTTTAGAGTCTGGAGTGGTCCCAGAGGACTGGAGAAAGGCACATGTGGTCCCTTTACACAAAAGCAGAAGTAAGGAGGATGATGGGAACTACAGGCCAGTTAGTCTGACCTCTGTAGTGAGTAAATTAATAGAAATGTTGCTAAAACAGAGGATAGTGAGGTTTCTGGATCCAAAAGATTGCAGTATTTGAGGCAGCATGGGTTTACTAGAGGCAGGTCTTG
Source organism: Ichthyophis bannanicus (assembly GCA_033557465.1). Lineage (NCBI taxonomy): Eukaryota > Metazoa > Chordata > Amphibia > Gymnophiona > Ichthyophiidae > Ichthyophis > Ichthyophis bannanicus. Next base: position 405,224,736 of record CM066035.1, on the reverse strand, counting down.
TCGGACAAATCTGATAGATTTCTTTGACTGGGAGATCAGGGAGTTGGACTGAGGGAGAGCCCTAGTTGTGATGTACTTAGATTTCAGTAAAACCTTTGACATGTTCCTCCCCGGTGACTTGTAAATAAATTGAGCACCTTAGGGATGGACTGGGTTAAAAGTTGATTGAGTGGGAGGCGACAAAAGGTACAGGCAAATGGAGTTGGTTCTGAGGAGAAAGATGTTACCAGTGATGTGTTGCAGAGATCAGTCCTTGGTCCGATTCTTTTCTTTTTAACTTTTTTGTTAGTGATATTATGGAAGTGCTGTCGGGTAAGGTTTACATAAGCACATAAGACATGCCATACTGGGTCAGACCAAGGTCCCATCAAGCCCAGTATCCTGTTTCCAGCAGTGGCCAATCCAGGTCACAAGTACCTGGCAGGTTCCCAAAAAGGCGCATAGGTTCTACTATGCTTGTCTCGGGGTAAGCAGTGGATTTCCTGGGTCCTCTTTTTAATAATGGTTTATGAACCTTTCCTCCGGGAACTTGTCCAAACCTTTTTTAAACTCCACTATATTAACAGCTTTTACTATATCCCCTGGTAATGAATTCCAGAGTTTTAATTACGCGTTGAGTGAGAAAATATATTTTCTCTTTAGTCTTAATTGGGTTACTAAGAGAAAATATTTTTTGCCTCTTTGGTGATACCAAAATGTGCAGTAGAATAGACACCTAGAAAGGAGTAGATAACATGAGGTGGGATCTAGCTAAGCTTGGAATGGTCAAGAATTTGGCAGCTGAGATTTAATGCTAAAAAAATGCAGGGTCATGCATTTAGGCTGCAAAATTCCAAGGGAGTGGTACAGTATAAGGGGTGAGGTACTTCTGTCCACAAAAGAAGTGCAGGACCTAGCATAATTGTTTCTGATGATCTTAAAGTGGCTAAACAGGTAGAAAAGGCGACTGTGAAAGCCGGAGGGTTGCTTGGGTGCATAGGGGGAAGAATGGCCAGAAGTAAAAAGGAGGTGATAGTGCCTCTGTATAAGTTTTTAATGTGACCTCATTTAGAGTATTGTGTGCAGTTCTGGAGACCACAGCTTCAAAATAATATAAACAGGGTAGGTGCAGAGGTTGGCTACCAAAATGGTCAGTAACCTTCGTTATAAGATCTCAATATGAATACTTTAGAAGAAAAGTTGTATAGAGGAGATATGATAGAGGCGTTTAAACACTTCCATGGCATAAATGCGCAGGAGGAGAGTGTCTTTGAATTGAAAGAAATCTCTTCAATGAGGGAGCATAGGATGACGGTGAAAGGGGATAGACTCAGGAGTAATATGTGGAAATATTTCTTTCTTTATTTAACTGTATTTATATCCCACTTTTCACCGTGTCTGCCCTTCAATATAAAGACTGGTAGATACACAGAATAGTCTCCCTGTGGAGGTAGTAGAGACACAGTATCTGACTTCAAGAAAGCAATGGGACAAACACAGAAGATCTTGAGGGGAAAAAAGGGACTATAGTAGTTGATACGGAAGGGCAGACTAGATAAGCCAGATGGTCTTTGTCTGTCATCATTTGTCTTTGTTCCAAAAACTCACTATTATACTCACCCCCCCCCCATCCCACCCCCCCCCCCCCGCCAAAAAAAAATGGTGCACCTGGTTCTCCAAGTCTGTCTTACACTCATAAATTAAATATAGTTCATCTGGCTGATTTCAAGTTATGCATGGTCAGAGGTCTGTGATATTATTTGACAAATGAGGGCTTTTGGATGGTAGCCCAGGTGTTTGTCTATTGCATTATATTTTATCTTGGTTCACTGTTTTGACCCTTGCAGATACAAAATGCTGTAGGTCCAGTCACTTTTAATTGACAGAAAATGGATCATATCTCTAGTTATCAAGGGCTGCATTTTTTTTTAACATTTAAATGTTATATGGTTTATCTTTTAGTGAATGCTGATTTTTCAGTAGAACTATGTTTGGTTCATTTGTGTATGCTCAGTTGCACCTTGTAGTCTAATCAATTAGAACTTCTAGATGTTCTTTCCTGAGCACAGAACTCTTTTGATGATTGAGTCATGTAATTGGAACACAATACCTTTGTATATTTGCCATCAATCTGAATATTTGTTTTAGAAGTTATTGAAAGCTCATCACTTTAGCATGATTGATCATTCTCTGCTCCTGTATCTGTTTTAACAATTTTGTATGTTGTAGCTCTCCTTGGGTGTGTCTAGAGCGTACCTCTGAGTCTGCATTGGGCTACTCCTGGGATTCTAAGTCTGAGTACTAATCGGAAGGGAGGTCTCCAATTACCCTCAAATCCCACCCCCCTCACATACGTTCCTGCCTGAGGAACTAACTTTCCATGATTTTATCAGTGAAATGGTCAGGGAATTGGAGACAGACGAGGAGCCTAGAACCGAAGAATTGAATATCCTCCAATATTCCATTACCCCTAAGAAGGCTGTGTCCTTGCACCACATCCTTCAGAGCTGCAGATGAGAATGTGGGAGGTCTCCCTCTCTGTGCCTCTAGTCGGCAAGAAGATAGATGCTATGTATAGAGTCCCGAAGGCTCCTGGATTTGAAAAATTGTAGCTTACATACCACTTCATGGTCATCGAATCCACTCTCGGCCAAGATTTCAAAACATCACTATTTGGCACTCCCAGGGAGAGAGACAAGATCTTGATTCTTTTCGGGGAGTTTTTTCTGAATGTTTATGCTCTCATCATGCTTGGCATCCTACCAGATTTTCACGGGCATGCACTTGCAGAACATCATGCACAATCAAGACAAATGTGCTGACTTTATTCTTCCAGAGAAGGTTGAGCAATAGTAGCACAAGGGAAGGAGTGTGGAAACTTATGAGTGACACATTTTTGATATGGCATAGAGAGCCTCTGTGATGAGTATTGGTGCCAGGAGTCTCTCGTGATTCCAGGTCTGTCTTACTGCCCAGTGTGCAGGAGCAGCTTGTTGCCATATTGTGGAGATTATAAGGTAAGGTTCAAGAGGCTGTAACCACGATTAAAGCGGTATTCTAACACTTTGTGGACGCTTTCTATGTCAATTTCTACCCTGGTTGCCCTATCCAGGAGGTTTCACAACAGAGGGCAAAGAGCCATATTACTCACAGGCATAGGTATCCTCTTCCTCCCTCTCCTTCTCGGAGACCAGACCACTTTTTCACTGCCCCTTGCCTGATGCCCCAGTAAAAACCAGGAGCAGTGTTTTGACCGACTCCTAGAGAACATTGCCTGGAACAAACTACCTGAGTCTACATCAGGCTTCATCTCTGCCCCTTTGCAAATCCCTGCTAAAAGCTCACCTCTTTGAGGCTGCTTTTGGATCCTGATCCCTTGTTTTCCTCTGTCTTCTTACCTTTCCATAGATGTACCTTTGTTCTCAGCTATTGTATTGTTCTCAGCTTGATTAGATTGTAAGTGTTGATGAGCAGGGACTCTCTTACATGTATCTGTGCAGTGCTGCGTATGCCTTATAGTGCTTTATAAATGATTAATATTACTAGTAGTAGTCCAGCTCATAGACAACCTTCCAGTTGGAGGGAGGTTCACATAGTTCAAGTCATTATCTCTGACTCGTCCCCAAAATAGTCTGGGAGGGGTAAAGAGTGCATTTATTTGAAATCCCTCCAAATTGTCCATTGAGCGACTATCCTTTGAATTCTTTAATATCGGGATACACCTCTTAGGGAACTTCCTGCCCTTTAGGCTGCAAATGCATTCAAGCCTATCGCACCAGGGCAGAGAAGGTTGGCATTCTATTTGAGGTACTTCCTTGTAGCAAATAAAATGAGGATGCTGTCCATCCTAGATCAGAGGTATTTGAATAAATATCTGGTCCAAAAAAAGTTTCTGGCCACCTTGCTCTCTGCTCTTCCAAAAGAGGATTAACTATGTTTTCTGGATCTAAAGGACACCTATGTTTATATACAGACACGTTCCAGTTACAGGAAGTATCTGCAATTTTGTTATATGGAAACACTATATAAATATATCATAAGAACATAAGAGATGCCATACTGGGTCAGACCAAGGTCCATCAAGCCCAATATCCTGTTTCCAACAGTGGCCAATCTAAGTCATAAGTACCTAGCAGTTTCCCCAAAAGACACAGGTTCCTCAATGCTTGTATTGGGTCAAGCAGTGATATCCCGGGTCCCTTTTAATAATGGTTTATAGAACTTTCCTCCAGGAACTTGTCCAAACCTTTTTTAAACCCAGCTACACTAACAGATTTTACTACATCCTCTGGTAACAAATTCCAGAGTTAGATTACACGTTGAGTGAAAAAATTTCTCTTATTAGCCTTACATAGGTTACCCTGTAGCTTCATTGCATGTCCCCTAGTCTTTCTATATTCTGATGACTCAATCTGTTTATCCGTTCCCTCAATTCATTAATTTATAGACCTCTATCATATCTCAGCTGTCCCTTTTCCAGGTTGAAGAGCCCTAACCTTTTTAGCCTCTCTTCATAGGGGTATCCTTCCATCCCCTTTTACCATTTTGGTGACTCTTCTCTGTACCTTTTCTAATAACGCTGTATCCTTTTTAAGATACGGCAACGAGATTTGCACACAATATTCAAGGTGCGATTGCACCATGGGACGATACAGAGGCATTATAAGAGCCTTTATTTTATTTTCCATTCCTTTCCTTATGATAATTAGCATTCTATTTGCTCTCTTGGCCGCCGCTGCGCACTTGGGCAGAGGGTTTTAACATGTTATCCACGATGACGTCTAAATCTTTTTCCTGGGTGGTGGTTCCTAATGTGGAACCTTGCATCGTGTAACCATAGTTTGGGTTGTTCTTTCCTAGGTGCATAACATTGCACCTGTCCATATTAAACTTCATCTGCCATTTGGATGCCCAGACTTCCAATTTATCAAGATCCTCGTTGCAATTTTCCACAATCCTCGTGCATTTTAACATCTTTAAATAGTTTTGTGTAATCTGCAACTTTGATCACCTCAGTCATTCCCATTTCCAGGTCATTTATGAATATGTTAAAAAGCAGCGGACCTAGCACAGATCCCTGGGGTATTCCACTATTCACCTTTCTCCATTGGAAAAATTGGCCATTTAGACCTACCCTCTGCTTTCTATCTTTTAACCAATTCCTGATCCACAGTAGTACACTACTTCCTATCCCATGACTTTTTAATTTTGCCAAAAGTCTCTGAGGGACCTTGTCAAAAGCTTTCTGAAATTCCAGATACGCAAATCAACTGATTCACCTTTCTCTACATGTTCACACCTTCAAAAAAATAACAGACAGATTAGTAAGACAAGATCTTCCTTGTCTAAAGCCATGTTGGCTGTCTCCCATTTAAGCCATGACTACATGTTCAGTAATTTTGTTCTTTATGATGGTTTCTACCATTTTCCCGGTACTGATGTCAGGCTCACTGGTCTGTAGTTTCCCGGATCACTCCTGGAACCCTTTTTAAAAATTGGTGCTACATTGGCCATCCTCCAATCTTCAGGTATTGCAGATGATTTTAATGATAGTTCACAGATTACTAATAGCAGGTCTGAAATCTCATATTTCAGTTCTTTCAACACCCTTGGATGTATACCATCTGGTCCAGGTGATTTTCTATTCTTCAGTTTATCAAATAATTGTTATACATCTTCCCGGTATATCAATATTTCTTTCAATTCTTCCACAGTATCACCTTTAAATACCACTTCAGTCATGGGTAACATCCCTATATCTTCCTTAGTAAAGACTGAAACACTGAATTTGTTCAGTCTCTCCGCTATATCCTTGTCCCCTCTTAGTGCCCCTTTTACCCCTCTATCATCTAATGGTCCAACTGACTGTCACAGGTATTTTGCTATGAATGTACTTGGAAAAAGTCTTTATTACGTGTTTTTGCTTCCAAAGCAAGCTTCTTCTCAAATTCTCTCTTTGCCTGTTTTATCAATGCCTTGCATCTAACTTGCCAGTGCTTGTGCTGTTTCCAGTTTTCATCATTTGGCTCTTTTTTCCATTTTCTGAAAGATGCTTTTTTGGCAAAAGCCTCTCTGACCTCACCTTTAAACCATGCTGGCAGTTTTTTTGGAGTTTCTTCCACTTTTCTTAAAGCGTGGAGTACAGCTGGTCTGGGCTTCCAAGATAGTATTTTTAAAACACCCAAGCTTGATGTAAGCCTTCAACCTTTGCAACTGCTCCTTTTAGTTTTTTCTTAACTATTTTCCTCATTTATCATAGTCTCTCTTTAGAAAGTTAAAGGGTAGTACTGTGGATTTCCTTACCATTCTTCCTCCATTAATTAAATCAAACGCGATAATGCTATGATCACTATTGCCAAGTCACCCCAACACCCTTATCTCTTGCACCAGATTTGGTGTTCTACGAAGGACTAAGTCCAAAATGGCTTCCCCTCTGGTCGGTTCATGAACCAGCTGCTCCAAGAAGCAGTCGTTTATTTCATCTAGAAACTTTATCTCCCTAGCATGTCCTGCCGTGAAACTGACCCAGTCAATACCGGGGTAACTGAAAATCTCCAGGAACAAGCAGGAATGAGTCTTCACATATGGGTACGTCGGTACTGACGGAGCCTGCACGGGAACGCTTCCCAGCGTCCAATCAAAGCTTTTGGAAGCTTCCCACCACGCCTGTGTGCTGCCTTCCCGCCTTTCCCAACTGCCTCTCCTCGGTTTTCGTTTTTCCGCGGAGCCGGCAGGACGTCGTCCTGTCACTGCAGAAAATTCTTCTTTTAATCCTTTAGTTTTCTTGTGGTCGCAGCTGTCTCCCTGACGCCACCGGTACCGCCGGTGTTTCTTTTTCTTTTCTTGTAAAATGTTTTCCTTTTAGGGAATATTTTTTCTTCTCAGTGTCTTATGGTTTTTCAGGCCTTCCAGGCCTCTCCATATCCTTCATGGAACCGCCAGCCACTTTCTCCAAGAAATGTTCAAACTGTGGCGATACAACTTTATTTTTAGACTCCCATAATTGGTATCTAAGCTGTTTGGGTCCTGACCTTTTTCTTCCGGAGTCCTCGGGCAACAGTATTGTGAGAAGACGTTTTCAACATCGAGTTTCCCTCGATATGAGGTTCTCTTCCAACTTCAGGGCACCGACCATTTCTTCTTCTACACAGGATCAGGTAACCCACAAACAGTCTGTTAAGACTAGCCAACCCTCAAGTGGTAGGTCTCATGCACAGCATGTAGACGGCTCCGGCCTTGCCCTCGAGGGCCCATTGGCTTCAAAACCCCGGCGGGAGTCTTCGGCCTCCAAAGCCTATGTGGGGTTTCAGGTTGTTCCTGGGGTTCACCCCCCACAGAACATTCCTGAGCCGTGTCCGGTGGTGGCATCCGCTTCGAGCGGTACCGATACCCCGGCATCGGCACTGGTGTTGGAAACACTCCTCACCAGGGATCGTCGTCTGGCGTATTCGGTACCTACCGGACCGGTGCATACGTTCCAGACTGACTTTCCAGTATCGGTACCGGCACCGATTCTGCCTCTGACATCGGTACCCTCCAGACATGCATCGATAAACTCGCTTCCTTCGATGCCGAGTCTGGAATCGATCTCCAGTTTAGAGGACTGGGTACCGACTTGCCTTGGTACCGGCTCCCGTCGGTACCGAAGGCTCGGTTCCGATGGTTTGGATTCACAACTCTCGGTTCCTCCGATGCCGTTTGGATTGCCACCGGCTTGGTTTCATCCATCGGTATCAGACACTGTACCGAAGTCGGTACCGATGTCTACATTATCCCCAATGCCGAGTTTGGAATCTATCTCTAGTCTGGAAGACGTGGTTCCGACACGCCTTGGTACCGTGACCTGTCGATACCGGAGGCTCGTTGCCGAGGGTGACTGCCGAAAGTTTTCAGTTACCTCGGTATCGATTGCGCTGTCACCGATGGCTGTTCCGATGTCTGTGTCTGGTTCGGTTCCGACATCGGTACCGGTATCCACTGTAGCATCGTGGCCAGCTCCTTCCATGCTTCTTTCAACAGGATCGCTCCCTTCTATACCAAGTTTGGAGTCGATACCTGGCATGGACGATGTGCCTCCAGTACCAGCGTCCATCCGTTAAGGATCCCATATTGCACCGTGCAGATACATCCTTCGGTGCCCAGGCTAGTTCCTCAGATCTAACCTGTCCAAGGGAGGTTCTCTTTGGAGATCCTTCTCTTCAGAGTTTCCTCTGGGATATGGCAAGATCACTTGCCATCTTTGATCCCTGGACATGATCCTACAAAAGGCTCTGTTTCTACCGATGCAAAGGAAAACATAATGCTTCCTTTGCATCATTCCTTGCAGGATCTTCTTCTAGGAATGTGGGAAGCACCTTTTAAGGGTACCCCCACCTTCCAGAGCAACTGATCTCCTATATCAGGGTTTCAAAAGACTCAACTTCCTCATCATTCCATTGTAGTGGAATCAGCAATGAGGCGGGTGAAGAGTAAGAAAAAGCACTCTTCTTATCCGCCAGGTCGTGAGTCTAAGATGCCTTTGGACGTCAAACCTTCCAGACATCCATGCTTTCAGCAATAATTCTCTCATATATTTTTTTATATGAGTCTATCTCTTGAGGAGGTCACAAAGAAATTGCATCTTTTGACTCCCTTTCTTTCAGAACCCAAGACTGCAGACTATTCCTCACTGCTTAGTCATATTCAAAATATCTCTTGGTTTCTTACTTGTGCTTCCCTAGGCTCATTTGAGTCTGTTAGCAGGACTTCTGCTATAGCTATAGGGGCACGACGTAGAGCCTGGCTCCAAGCTTCAGACTTGGACAAATGGGCACAACAAAGACAAGGTAATACTCCTTGCACTGGAGAAAATCTCTTCAATAAGGAGTCTTTACGTCAGGTTACTCAGTGGTTCACTGACTTACCTGTTTCTAAGGGCTGTTCTAAGACCTCTTCTTTCCCAGTAGGTAGGAAATGTCCTACCAAACTTTCTTCCCCTAGGGGGAGAAGGTTTTATTCATCTTCTGCCCATCACACAGATGTTCCCAAACAGGGGAAACATCGCCCTGGTCTGAAGAATCCAAACTCTCACCAGGCTCACCAAACCCAGCATCTGCAGGGTTTCTGATTAATCACATATTTTTTTGTCTCTTGGGGTTTAGAATCTGCAGTTGGCTTCTTGTCAGTAGAAGCCTTCCACTGCTTCATTCTAAACTCTAGGTATGGATCTCTTTTCACAAGACATCCATTTTTCTCTGTTATACGAGCTCTTAGGATGTTCATGCCTATAGGTCACAGCTTCTCCTCTTCTTCCTGCTAGGGAAAGAGGTTTAACAACTATCAAATGAGAGGGGTTTTTTTTCTGTACCAGCATGAATTTTTTTCCTTTCTACAGACTTACCATTCAGCTCCATCTTCTCTACCCTCTTATCAAGCATTTCCCCTGTAAGAGTGGTACTATTATACTGGAGGGCTTCTCTTCAGCCCTTTTAGTTTTGTCACTATTCCAGTGTGGAGTTTTTCTTCTGAGTTAACTCCTTCTTTTTTGCTTTGGGGCAGTTTTCAGACAGGTCCAGAGTTTTCTTACTCCTGTTATGTCTGTTCTTTCTGTTTTTTTAACAGAAAGATTCTTTCTGATGTCTTACTAGCAGCTGCCCATGCAGGAGTCCTAGTGATTGGACCACTGGTTCTTCCCCACAAGCATCCAGAGTTGTCCTCCACTATATTCTTTCTGGCCTCAGTAGTGACTCCAAGACAGTGGATTCATCTTTCTTGGCAAATCTTATCACTACAGGCTTCTCTGATTGTTTTCTATTCTTGCCATCTCCAATTCCCTTGGGTTTGGCAGCATAGTCGAAAAGGTACTGGCTTTTCCAGCAGCCAGTTCTATCTCCTAATTCTCCTGCCTTATGCTCTCTGTAATTATGCATTATGCTCTCTGTAATAATCTCCCTCCCTCCAACTACTTCCCTCCCACTCTACCCTCTACCTCATAAAATGAACACAATATCTCCTACTAAGATTATAAATCTCCTTTTCACTCTCTTCTTAATAACCCTCCTAACTCAACACATATACACTTACAAAACCAACCAAAGTCCATACAAAAACATCCCAGTCATCCACAATCATAACCGGAACCCTTATAATAATCTCCCAATCACCTACAATCAGTACCAGGACCCAATATATAGCTCTACATACACAAACTCTCACAATCACCATTCGCGCCACACCTCACACAAACGCCATCACCGTCTCATCCAAATAAAGCACCAACCCATAAGTGATAAAATTGACCAAAATGACAATACAAACACCAAATTACAACTCATCCTAATAAACATCTGATCCATAAGAAACAAAATACCAATAATTAATGACATAATTAACGATACATCCCCTGACATTATCTGTATTACTGAAACATGGCTCTCACCTACAAACACTATACTACTAAACCAACTAACCACATATCAATATGACATATTCAATTGCCAACGGAATATAAAAAGAGGAGGTGGTGTACTAATTCTCACCAAAAAAGACCTAAAATTCACCCTAACAAACCTAAATAATATAGATGGAATGGACATCGTTAACATAGAAAATAAAACCATGGCTCTCACCCTCATCTACAGACCCCCTTCATCCGATCAGAAAAACCTCACCCCTATCCTAGAACTCGCATGCACAGCGTCACAAAGCAAACCACTTATACTCCTTGGTGACATGAACCTTCCATCACTGAACCATTCACAATCAGATAACTTCATAGATGCTATGTCACAAATGGGGTTCACACAGATAATACACGCTCCTACACACAAAAAAGGTAACATACTTGACGTAATTTTCCTCCCAGCCACACTCTACAGTCACTTACTACATACCACCCTGAGTATAACCGAAGTACCCTGGTCAGACCACCATCTAATCACAATCCAGCTACCGGCACAAGTCCCAAAAAACAATGGGAGCACAATTCCACATACATCACGCTTCGTACGCTTTGACAAAGACACATTCCTCGACAAAGTACTACCCAAATTAGACACAAGCTCACCAGACATCAACTCAACCATAACACATTGGAATCTAACTATTCAAAAAGCAGCTGTCCACACACAAGTCTTACACAAACAAACAAAAAAGACAGAAAAATAGTTCACCAAAGAGCTGACAAAACTAAAAAAACAACTGAGGAGACAAGAAAAGAGATGGAGAAAACTAAAATCTGATGAAAACAAATCCCAATACATGCTCCTACTCATAGAATACAAAAACGCAATTAACAAATCAAAAAGAGACTACCACTCTAAAGTAATAAACTCATCCATCAACCGCCCTAGGGAGTTATTCGCGATAGTAAAAACATTAACCAAAACTAATAACACCGAACCTAAACAAGCAATAAATATACAAACACTAGCAAAACATTTTGCAGAAAAACTAAAAAACAAGACCACTACCCCAACTCCTTTATTATCAAACACGAAAACCACACATGAATGGACAAGTTTCCAGTTGGTAGAACAAAAGCAACTTCTCAAAATCATAACAATGATAAACACCACCACCTCCCCACTCGATCCATGCCCTGTATCATGGATTAAGTGTGTGAAAGATGAACTGGCGGTAAATCTACAACACATAGTTAACCAATCCCTTTCACAGGGCATCATGCCTGATGCCCTAAAACTCACAACACTCCGACCAATAATAAAGAATAATAAGCTCGACTCAAAAGACCCGAACTCATACAGACCCATAGCCAGCATTCCATTCATAGCCAAAATAATAGAGAAAACAATTCAAATTCATTTACAAGAACACATTGATGAACACAAACCACTTGACTCACACCAATTTGGTTTCCGCCCATTCCACGGAGTAGAAACCCTCCTAATCACCCTTATGGACTTCCTCATCAAGGGCACAGATGACAAACACCAAGGCTTCTTACTCCTATTTATAGATATCTCTGCCGCCTTCGATAACATTAATCACCTAACACTGATCAACAGATTAGAAAACCTAGGAATAGGCGGGATTGTCCTTAACTGGTTCAAATCCTACATCTCACATAGATTAATACGCGTCCAAATTGACCAGCAAGCATCAGAAACATTCCCCCAAGGACAGGGAATACCCCAAGGATCAGCCCTTTCAGCCCTCCTATTTAACTTGTACCTGCAACCGATAACAAACATATTTAAAAAACACAGGATTAACCATTTTATATATGCCGATGACATCATGCTAGCTATCCCCATAACCATTAAAAACCCTACATATGATTTGCTATCCAAATGCATGGCTGAGACCTCCTCCTGGATGGAAACTAACCACCTCAGCATAAATCTCAAAAAAACTGAGGCAATGTTTGTAACAAGATCATCTATGACTGAGAACACTTACCCGGAAACAATCACAATCAACAAAACCTCCATACCTGTCAGAAAACAGGTAAAATATTTAGGAGTAATAATAGACCACACTCTCACCATGCTACCACACATAAAACAAACAGTAAAAACCATTTTCTACAAACTCAAAACTATTCAGCACCTAAGGCCACTCCTCGAAACACAAGACTTTAGATCCGTAGTAAGTACACTGATCACCCCTCACTTCGACTATTGCAATAGTCTCCTAATAGGCCTCCCTCAAAAAAGCACATACCTTCTACAAAGAGCACAAAACATCTGTGCAAAAGTAATTGCTAAAGCTCGCCTAACAGACCACGTAACCCCAATACTGCTGGAACTCCACTGGCTCCCTATAAACAGCCGAATCAAATATAAAATTATCCTAACAACCTATAAACTCATAAACGACATAACCCCCTCACACTTATCCACATTACTGCAATCTCCAACATCGACAAGGACCCTCAGACAAAACGCAGCCCACTCCATCATACCAAAAGCCATCCGTAAAACTAAGAATACCACTAGCTCCAGAGCATTCTCATTCACTGCTCCTACACTCTGGAACGACCTCCCTATTGAACTTCGCACCATAAGAGACCTCATCCAATTCAGAAAAGAATTAAAGACCTACCTGTTCACTGAACACTTCGAAATCCCCTACTCCCCCAAAGCCAGCTCTACAACAAACGTGATCACACATGCACAAACTCCCTTAATCCCAACAATGTAACCACAAGCCTGTCCCCCCCCCCACACACGCCCCAAAGACGACAAAAAAGGAACTAAATTCCAGCACCTACACCAATATCTGCCCCATACACCACACACACCACACGCTGTAAATATACTTTTGTATAAAGTTTGATATGTTTGCTTTAATACCTACAAAGTTCTTGCTTTAATACCTACAAGATGTTTTTACTTTAATACCTACAAAGTTTATATTTACTGTTCAATGTAAATAGTTAATTTCTATTGTTCTATGTAAAATGTATACAAATTGTGTACAAGACTGTTAATCTGTTATATGTAAACCGCCCTTGATCTCTGGAAGGGGCGGTATAAAAGAAATAGTTAAATAAATAAAAATAAATAAAAAAATCTACAGAGAAGCTTTCCACTATGGGCCCTTGCTAGAGAGCATTAGGATTTCCTCAAACAGCTGTCCTAGATGGTTGGAAAAGGCTTCCTCAGTCATGCCCCTCATGACTGGAAGGGTTCTCCTACCCTACTATCTCCTTTCTAAAGCAAAGGACATGGGCCTTCTCTTACGTGAAAGCTTAAAGAGTTGTTCAATTCCCTCGTTTGGTCCTCAGGATTCCCACCGGGAATATGCTCTTTTTTTCCTTGCAGCTCGTCCTCATGGTATCCTAATCCTTCATGGACAGTGCATATTTAGCTAAAGAACGCATGATACCCCTTTTTGCCCCTCAAGTAGGTCAACATGGTATCTCATTCCTATGCGTCTTCTGTCCATTTACCATGCCAGAGTTCTGGAGGACTCGGGACTTGCTGCCTGCAGACTGATATCCTCTGCTTTTCACGTAACTATCCTGGTTATTTCACTGACTAGCATTCTTGCAGCAATCTAGTCTGTTCTTTGTCAGGGAGATTTTTCCCCTGACTTTTCTTCCATCATAACCAGGGGGAATAGATTCTCTATATATCTTCTCAAGTAGGTTCCACCTTCTTGTTAGATGAGTCTTTCCTCTTCACATCTCCTATGTGAATATACTTCTATAAGCACATCTCTGTCTGCCTAATTGCAGACACTTACATCATTTGTGTGTGTGTGTTTTGCCCTTCTATATCTCACTATAGATATATATTCTTATGTCTATATATCTATATCTCGATCGATCTATCGCTCGATCTATCGCTTATAGGTAGATATGTATTACATACTTATCTGTCTATGCTCATATAGATATATGTCTCTATATGATTCTGACAGTTGGGCTCTACCCATACCATGCTGTTCCAGCATGTTTGGGGTGCTACACACACAACTACTCCAGCACCTGAGAATTGTCTACCAACCAGCGTTTCAATCTAAGATAAGTCTTCTGTTTTTCAGATACCAGATTTTAACTTTAAAAAATTTTGGTGAAGAACCTTAATAAAATAAAATAAAAGTGGCTGCCCGCCTGGTGTGGGTCGGTTCCCCATCCGACCTTCCTACGGCCAGCTTCGACAAAAATATTTATTTATAAAGGTCGCTGTTTTTGAGGTTGGGTTTTCTATTTAAATTTGTTAATTAGCCCTTACCTATTGGCTTTTTGCGTTTGTCTTTATTAGGGCATATCAGCAGAGAGGTTCCAACTTCATTCTTTTGGTAGTATCCTTCGAAGATGCATCCTTCCAAACCATGTGCTCTTGGGCGACTGTCAGCTCTCCCTTATTATCTAGTTTAAAAGCTGCTCTATCTCCTTTTTAAAGATTTATGCCAGCAGCCTGGTTCTATCCCAGTTAAGGTGAAGCCCATCCCTTCGGATGAGTTCCTCCTTTCCCCAGAATGTTCTGCTGTTCCTAACAAATCCAAAACCCTTATCCTTGCACCATCGTTTCATCACGCATTGAGACTCTGGAGCTCTTCCTGCCTTTTTGTTCCAGCATGTGGAGCGGGAGAGATCATTAGAGAAAGACGGCATGCTTGGCAAGATAGGTCAACGCAAAAGAAGAAGGCCAGCAATGAGATGGATTGATACAATAACAGCAGCTACGGGTACCAGTCTGTCAACAATGAGCTGCCTGACTGAAGACCGAACACAATTTAGGATAGCTATCCAGAGGGTCGCCATAAGTCGACTCCGACTCGACGGCACTTAACAACAACATGTGGAGCGGGAAGCATTTCAGAGAATTCTACCCTGGAAGTTCTGGATTTCAGTTTCCTACCTAAAAGCCTAAATTTAGCCTCCAGAAGCTCCCTACCACATTTTCCTGTGTCATTGGTACCGACATGTACCTAGACAGCAGACTCTTCCCCAGCACCATTTAAGACCTTGTCTAGGTGTCGCATGAGGTCCGCTATCTTTGCATCAGGCAGGCATGTTACCAGGCGATCCTCATGTCCACCTACCACCCAGCTATCTACATGCCTGTTGATCGAATCACCAACTATAATGGTTGTCCTAACCCTTCCCTCATGGGCACATAGCCCTGGAGAAACTTCCTTGGTGTGAGAGGGTTTTATATCACCTGGAGGACAGGTCCTAGCTACATGATCACTTCCTGCCACACCAGGGTGATGCTCTCTGTCACATGACCTCTCCTCCATGGCAGCAGGGACGCTGCGAGACTGGAGGTTGGACTTCAGTACTATATCCCTTTAGGTCTTGTCTATATACTTCTGTCTGTCTTATGTCCTCCAAATCTGCTACTCTAGCCTCCAGAGATCACTCGTTCCGTGAGAGCAAAGAGCTCCTTGCACCTAGTGCACACGTAAGACCCCTCACCAACTGGGAGAAAATCATACATGTGACACTCAGTGCAAAAGACTGGAAAACCCCCATTTTGCTGCTGGACTGCCATCTGCATCGTAGTTTTAAGGTTGTGTTTAGATACTTAAGTTCTTTACCTACTAAGGGTTGGTGGTAATACTTATAGTAATAAAACTACACTTAATACGTTTAATGTACTTTGTTCACCTGAAACTTAATTAATCTCAGGTCCTTAATGTATGCCTGTTAAGGACAAACAGCTGCATCTGAGAGTGAATGTGGCACCTTTTTTCCTTTGCAAATCCGAATCCAGCAGATCCCACAACATGCAAAACAAAAACTAGCAACTTGTTAAGGCCAATAGTGTGCCATTTTGACCAAAATTCTGAGCCTCGCTCTGCTGGCAGACTATCCACAAAAGCCTTCAAGGCTATGACCGTGTCCAGCTGTTGTCCAGTTGGTATAAGTGGCCCTTACTTGTGCAGGGTATTGCAGTGCAAACCGGATGCCTTGTCTCACCAAAACGGAACTTTAGGGGCCATAGCCCTCCTGCTTTCTGCCACCCATGCTGAATAGTTATTGAAAAGCAAGGCAGGTTTCCTTTGATATTCCAGCCTTTGGTTGCCCCAATATAAGGTCAGTAGGTGGTGCTTCTCGGCAAAGTTCAGTATACAGGCTAACACAGGCCGTGGCTGCTCCTCCTCCTCCCACCGCAAGCTAACGCGGAGGATGCACTCAGCAATCATACATTCCCCTGCAGTCTGAAAGCCTACATGTTGTGGGAGCCAATGCTCAACCATGTGCCATAGTTCTTCTGCCTTCAAACTCTCTGGGAGACCCACCAACCTTATATTGTTTCACAGTCTACAATTTTCTAAGTCATCAACTTTGTCGAGCAGCACATGATTATCATGTTTCAGCATAGACACCTATGCCACCAAAGCATCAGTATCATGCTTGCGCGTCTCCACCTGATCCTCCAGTTGCTGAAGCCATGCTGTCTGGCCTCCAAACTGCCTTGAAAGTCTTCAATCGAGCTCCGCAGTTGGGCCAGCTTATCAGCCAGGGCTTCGGTAACATTGTTAGGTCCTGCACTGTCTCTTTGTGCAAGGTCTCTGTCAGTGCTCCCTGTTCAGCCCCATTTTGCAGTTGGCTGCCTTTTCCTAACGAGTCTTAGGTGTTTTTGCTGGAATTCACCGCCCCGGGGGTTTTTCACTTCCCTGTGTCTGCATGGTTGTTTCCTCTAGCCTCAGGTAACCGGTGCGACTGCAAGTTTTTAGTGCTAGAATTATTGGGGGACAGAGTGGAGCTTATTGCAAATATGTCCCTCAGGCATCCATCATTACGTGACCCCTGCTTTCTATCTTTTAACCAGTTCCTGATTCACGATAGTACTCTGCCTCCTATCCCATGACTTTTTAATTTTGTCATGAGTCTCTCATGAGATGACATCAAAGGTTTTCTGAAAATCCAGATACTTTGACTGGCTTGCATTTGTCTACCTGTTTATTACCTTCAAAAAATATATATAATTGATTAGTAAGACAAGACTTTCTATATCTAAATCCATGTTGGCTTTTTCCCATTTAGCCATAATTATCTACAGTTGTGGCCAACATTATTGGCACTCTTTTAGTTCAACCCCTTAATGTTCAATATCTTCTAAATAAAATGGCCAGTGAAAATATATGCACACACATTTGATATGCAAAATTAATCAAATAAAACAAGACCAATTAAAAAAGGAAATAGTAAAAGATAGTATAAAAACTAGAATAATGCCAGGACATAATTGGCACCCTTATGAACAATTCGAAATTGGTTTGAACAGAAGAACCACATTACCATTACAGTAAAATTTAGATGCGCCTGTGATCAATTGTCAGTACTCGCATGATTTGAATCAACCAATGAATGGTGACCCTAATATTTAAAATGATTACATTCACTCCCTGTTCCATTTTCATAATTCCAGAGAGACTAGAGCTGCTTGAGACCATCAGAAAAGCCATTATGATCAAACTTCAAAGGAGTACACAAGAACATAAGATATGCCATACTGGGTCAGACCAAGGTCCATCAAGCCCAGTATCCTGTTTCCAACAGTGTCCAATCTAGGTCATAAGTACCTAGCAGTTTCCCCAAAAGACACAGGTTCCTCAATGCTTGTATTGGGTCAAGCAGTGATATCCCGGGTCCCTTTTAATAATGGTTTATGGACCTTTCCTCCAGGAACTTGTCCAAACCTTTTTTTTAAACCCAGCTACACTAACAGCTTTTACTACATCCTCCGATAACAAATTCCAGAGTTTGATTACACGTTGAGTGAAAAAATATTTTCTCTTATTAGTCTTAAATAGGTTACCCTGTAGCTTCATTGCATGTCCCCTAGTCTTTTTATATTCTGATGATGTAAACAATCTATCTACGTTTACCTGTACCACTCCATTCATTAATTTATAGACCTCTATCATATCTCCCCTCAGCCGTCTCTTTTCCAGGTTGAAGAGCCCTAACCTTTTTAGCCTCTCTTCATAGGAGTCTCCTTCCATCCCCTTTACCATTTTGGTGGCTCTTCTCTGTACCTTTTCTAATAACGCTATATCTTTTTTAATATACGGCGACCAGAATTGCACACAATATTCAAGGTGCGATAGCACCATGGAACGATACAGAGGCATTATAATATCTTTTGTTTTGTTTTGCATTCCTTTCCTTATGATACCTAGCATTCTATTTGCTCTCTTGGCTGCTGCTGCTGCACACTGGGTGGAGGGTTTTAACATGTTATCCACGACACCTAAATCGGTACTTTTGTCCACTAAAGAAGAGCGGGACCTAGGCATGCTGTCTGTTGATCTTAAAGTAGCTAAACGGGTAGAAAAGGCGACTGCAAAAGCTAAAAGGATGCATGGGTGAATGTGGAGAGGAATGTCTAGCAGAAAAAAGGAGCTGATAATGCCTCTATATAAGTCTTTGGTACACCTAATTTGGAGTATAGTATGCAATTCTGGAGACCGCACCTTCAAAAGGATGTGAACAGGATGGAGTCGGTGCAGAGGGTGGCTACTAAAATGGTTAGTGGTTTTCATTATAAAGCATATGAGGACAGACTTAAGGATCTTAATATGTACACTTTAGAGGAAAGGCGGGATAGGGAATGTTCAGGGAGAGAGCCTCTTTCAGTTGAAAGCAAGTTCTGCTACGAGGGGACATGGGATGAGGGTGAAGGGAGATAGATTCAGGAGTGATATGCGGAAATATTTCTTTACGGAAAGAATAGTGGATCCGTGGAATAGTCTCCCAGTGGAGGTGGTAGAGATGACAGTAACTGAATTCAAAAAAGCATGGGGCAAACAGAGGATCTCTAAAGGTAAAAAGGGGACTGTTGTAGTTGATATGGAAGGACAGACTTGATAGGCCATGTGGTCTCTTTCTGTCGTCATATTTCTATGTTTCTATGACAGTGCTTGTGCAGTTTCCAGTTTTCGTCATTTGGCTCTTTTTCCCAGATGCTGACAAGTTAAGATATACTACATAAAGCAGGGAGGAACAGGATCGTACCTCCCATGATGTTCAGAGCCAGTTACTTGCCTTGCAAGAGCACCACCCTAATGGATTGAGCAGTGTCCTTCAACCTTTTGAAGAGTGGCCCAGCCCCATCTTCTGCGAGTGAGGCACTTCCTCGATAAATCTGTTCATCACTCTTCAGAACAGACTGGCGCCTTAGTTCGATTCCAGAATGGATATGCATGCAAGCTGGTCTTGGATGCGTTCCTTCTCCATTAAGAGAAGGGTCTTCTGTTTGCATATTCTCCTACTCCTCTGATAATGCAGACTCTTTGAAACTCAGGTGATGGGAATGCTTTATTGGCCCAGGCAAACACAATTCCCTCTCCTAGAACTTTCTGTCAGAAACGGTTCACTTGGGCAACTTACCAGCTTTGATTATGCAGGAACAAGTCACTCTGTTACACCCGAACATCATCTCTTTATCCTCACAATTTGAATGTCGAGGCATTAACTCTGCTCTGAGCTTGCCGGTTGGTGTTATCATTTTCCTGGCCTCTGAAAGAGATCCCATGCAATGGTCACAAAGTGTCAACTGGAGGAGGTTTGACATCTGAGAAGAGCCAGGCCTAAGATCCTTTCTTGTGTCCACACAAAAACTGCTTGAATACAGTCTACTTTTGTCTGAGTCTGATTTAAAAGCTGACTCTATAAGGGTTCACCTCTGTGTAGTTGGTGCCTACCACCATCCTGTAGAAGGTAAACCCATCTATTTACAGATTTGTTGGCTGTGTACAGGGCTTTCTTTTTATGAAGCCTCCTCCTTAGCATTTCACAATATCTTGGGCTCTCAATGTGTTTTTAATTCAGCTGATGAAAGCTTTGATGTGCTGCATACCTGTGCTCTGAAGTTCTTGATCTGGAAGGTCTTGTGTTTGGTGGTAGTGACTTCAGCATGTAGTTAATGAGCTCCAGGTTCTAGTAACAGGTCAATCTGCTTATGAGAGCCCAAAGAGGAAACATGTACAACAGGGTCTCCAATACCCACAGCTGCATGATAGTGTTAATTCCTTTGGACATATGTTCCCTGTGACTGCTGAAGAACTGTGTGGCCTGGGCGTTGGTGCAAGTCCCCATCAGATTCGTCACCGGAATGCCCCATTGCCACATAAGGTCATGGAGCACTGCCACATTCAGTTCCCATTCGCTTTGATCCAATTAATGATGACTGAGAGACTCTTCCTGGATGTTCTCCATGCCCACAATGTGGGTGGCTGTTAGGGCCACTAGATGCTCCTCCACCCATGACAACAGCGGCCTTACCTCTTCCAGGAGTGCAGCACTTTCCATGGCCTCTTGACGGTTTATGTATGTTAATGTGGTCGCATTGTCAGAAAACACTCGCACCATTGTCCTGTGGAGAGCAGATTTGAAAGTGCTGCAGGGCTAGCTTCACGACCTACATCTCCAGGTAAATGACCATGAGCTCTCCTGCACGGACCACCAGCCCTGGGAGACCTGTCCCTGACAGTTTCCCACTGCGGTTGCTCCCTCAGTACCCCTCTCGCCAGATGACTGTCTTCCAGCCACCAGTTGAGGCTCAGCCGCACCTGATCAGAACACCGTAGCTTGATGGACAACTCCTGCACCTGAGGGGACCAACTGGTCAAGAGGGCCTGCTACAAAGGCTGCATATGTGCTTGGGCCCAAGGCATGATGTGCAATGCCACCACCATGGATCCCAACAGCTGTAGATAAGCCTAAGCCATGGACTGAGCTGTAGCCAGAAACTGACCCACCTGTAGTATCTTGCAGATGTGATCCAGGGGAAGGAATACCCTTCCCTCCTTTGTGTTGAACTGGACGCCTAAGTACACCAACCGCTGCCCTGGCTGTAGCTGACTCTTGGTGAGATTGACTACCCAACCAAGCTCCTGAAGAAACTGCACTACTCGCGATGTGGCCACCAGTGCCTCCTGCTCCAACTTTGCTTTGGATCAGCCAATTGTCTAGGTAGGGATGCACCAAAATACTCTCTTGCCTCACTGCTGCTGCAGCCACCACCATCATGACTTTCGTGAATGTCCGTGGCATAGTGGCAAGGCCTGAAACTGAAAGTGCCTCATGGGCACCACAAACCACAAGTTCCGCTGAAGATCCAGTCAAATTGGAATGTGCAGATAAGCTTCCGTGAGATCCAGAGCCAAGAGATACAGAGCTGAGAAGAACTCCTCTTGTCTCACTGCCAGCATAACTGAGCACAGTGTCTCCATCTGAAAATGTGGCACCTTCAGTGCTCAGTTGACATGTTTGAGATCCAAGATGGGCTGAAAGGAGCAGTCTCTTTGGCACTGCAAAATAGAGTACTGACTGCAGCCGCATTGTCTATCTGCATCGGTACTATAGCCTGCAAATGGAGCAATCAGTACAAGGTGTCGGACACCCCTTTGGCCTATGTAGGAGCTCAACAAGGGGATTGTACAAAAGCGTCAGACAGGGGTCGAGCAAACTCCAGGGCGTATCCCTGCTGAATGATTTCCAGTACCCATTGGTCAGAAGTGATTGTGGACCAGGTGACATAAAACCTTTGCAACAGACTGCGTACTGACACCTTCACCTGGGCTGTCCTGGCTTCATTTGCATCGTCTTGCCTGTCATCGGTAGGGAGGTAAAAACCCCTGCCAGCTCTAAAGCCTCAAAAGCCTGGTCCCTGACTGCTGAAATGTCCCCACTGGAATGACAAAAGAAATAGACTGGCCGAGAATGTTGCAACTCTCTAGGCTGGCCCCACTGAAGCGCAGCCTGCCTAAATCCTTAACCAACTTGTCCAAAGTCTCCCCAAAGAGGAGTTTCCCTTTGACAGAGTGCCCCCAGTTGGCTAGACTGGCATCCATTATGATGATCACCCACTGCAGTTGCTTCCACAGTACCCCTGTCACCAGATGATTGTCATTCAACCACCAATTGAGGCTGAGCCGCACCTGATCCAGACACCACAACTTGATGGACATCTCTTGCACCTGAGGGGACTAGCGGCCCCAGAAACTCCCACTCCCCATCCTACTGAAAACAAAAATAACCCGGTGGTCTAGCAAACCCAGAAACCCCTCCTGGTATCTTTCAAAGCGGGAGCACCACCTACGTGCTCCCACTTTCGGTCTGCCATTTTGGAAAATGGCGGCACCTGGCCCCACCATAGTGCATCCTGGCAGTCTGACCTTGCCCGGTGCATCCCAGGATGCACCACGTGGGGCCAGGCACTGCCATTTTCCAAGATGGTGGACAGAGAGCAGGAATGCTTAGGCAGCGCTCCCTCTTTGAAGGATCCTGGGAGGGGGTTCTGGGGCCACTAGACCATCAGGGAGTGACTTTGTTGGGGCACTGGCCCCAACAGTATTTTTGATGGCATTGGGGGCTCTTCCTGCTGCCACGATCGCCCCTAATGCCATCAAAATCCTGTTGGGGCTGATATGCAAATTAGCCATGCGTGCCTGTTTCTCTGAGAGAGCATGCCAAACCAATGATTATTTCTTGTGCACATATGTTTGGCTTGCTCTCCCAGTTTAATACTGCCATTTTGTACAGTTTAACATGTGGCTCATTTGCATATGAGCCCCTTTCTGCATAGCTGCTCTGAAGTTGTGTGCTTTCGGTGCACTGCAAACAGGTGACATGCTTATACCTTCTGTGTTTTGTCTTGTGTTTTGTCATGACTAGATTGTAAGCTCTGAGCAGGGACTGTCTCTTGCATGTCTGTACAGCGCTGCGTACGACTGGTAGCGCTATAAAAATGCTCAGTAGTAGTAGTAGGTGTAAAAAGCTGATGGCGCGTGACATCAGTACCCGCTTTCTCATCGGCCTTTTAATACATAAAATACACAAAACAATATCATACATTTAGCATAACAATATATTAAGAAAAAACAAAACACAAACCAGTGAACCACTAGACCCATCCGCGCCTACAGGCCACTAAACACTTGCTAAAAAAAAAAGAGCTTTCAGATTTTTTTTTTTTAAGTTTAACAAGGTATCTTAGCAATTATGTAAAGAAAGCACATTCCCAAAGGATTGGTGATTTAAAAAAAATGCAGTGTGTGTGTGTGTTGGTACTATGTCCCCCCTATCCTAAATAATGCAGGACACTTGTTCATCCAGTATTTATTATTAAGGCTGGAATTGACTTCAGATTGGTAGCATCCATATAATGCTTGGTGGAGAAAAAGGAAGCTCCATGCTGCAACATTCCTAATTGCATGTGACCATGTAGGGAGTTATATTATAAAACATTTCTGCATGTAAATTGTTTTATGTACTGAAATGTGTGCTTATAAAATTGACTAGGATATATGCATGTAAACTTGTGCGCATGCACCCTTTGATTCATCTTTCTCTGGGGTTGGGGTTTGAGCTTATACATTGGAATGACTCTATATAGAATTACCTCCTTTTATGCATATTTGGCCACGTACATGCACAAATGGCCTCCTTTATAAAATAATGACCAGGGTAAAAGTAAGAACTTTTTTGTCAAGGCATGTCCTTGTCAGTGGGTGTACACAAGGATTGTGGGTGGAGTGTGCAGCTTATAAAATACTTCTGTAGTTTGTGCGCAGTCTAGTAAAATACAGGCATGGACATTTACACCAACCTTGAGCTGCAATGCTATTGTACTGGCTACGCTTATACTATTATTTTAGAAAGACAAGAAGGCTTAACATAGGTACCTTTTTAAATAAAATGGATTCAAACTAGGTGCCCCTTTATAAAATTACCTCATGTTGTATAAAATATGTCCATAAGTGCATAAAATGATAGCTCCCAAGTTACACCTATTCCAAGGCAAGTTCAACTTTCAGGCATAGGGAAGAGGCAGTTTGAAAGGAGCAGTTCCCTAACTGCTCTGTTTCACTGCATCAAAGTTTCTATACTGCAGCTTCTTGAAGCTCCCTCTCCCATAGAATGCATTGGAACTTTTCCTGGGGAGCTTATTTCTATGGAGAGGACCTCCTCATGACAAATCAGGCTCAGTTCCCGTCCATTTTGGGGGAGCTGTTTTATCCCCACATAGGAATCGATAATGTCTGTCTATCCATCCTTACATGTAACTTCTTTCCTTTAGGATGGAAAGAATAAAAAGAGAGCGCCCCCTTCTCTTTTGTTCATATTTGTTGTATCCACTAAGCTTAGTCACTTTCTTGCACTGTAAAGAAGTCCATGCTGCTTCACTACCTTCATGACTGGTTCTGGCATGATGTCAAGGGGACATCTGCATCTGTGATGGAATCAAATCATTTATTCTTGCTCTGCTTGAAGTATTCTATAAATAGCTCTTTTGAAATAGCTAGATTATAGTGATACTTCAGAATGGTCAATAAATCTACCAGGGCCTCATTTTCAAGGACGTAGCTCAAGTTGTAACTTCTCTCTTTTTTAAATTTTTTTTTATCTTAAATCATTTAACCATCGGTTGTTTCATGAAGGATTTAATTTACACGATTTCCAGCATTTCTCAGGGGGATTGCTCTGTACTTGTGCTGCTGCTTTCATCTTGGAGAATTATGTTTCCCACAGAGCAAGCTCTGATCTTTTGCTCGCCACATTTCAGGCTTTGTGAGGCAGTTTAAGGTTTGAAGCTGTCATTACATCTTTAAAGTTTCAAATGAAAAGATAAAATTTAGCGACTTGCACATAAGCATCCCATCTGTAAACAATCTGTTCCTTATTTCAGTTGCCAGACTTGAGAACTTTTTTTTTCTTTTCCCGGTCTCAGTGTCTATAGGCAACAACTTAAGAAGATGCCACATGACTGTAGAGATGATGCAATAAATTAAGATGGTTAATCGATTATTTCTAAATAGTTATGGTCTGTATTTAATAAAATTCAGCTAGGTGCCTGTCAGTATAAATAGAAGCATTTTATAATGTTCTTAAATAGGATTGTGGATCTGGGCAGCTTTTGTGTTGCTGTTTTCAGGTCCTTCCCTGTTCTCAAGCCTCCAGATTTGCACACAATACTCCAAATGAGGCTAGAGACTTCTACAAAGGCACGATCACCTCCTTTTTCCCATTGACCTTTTCCCTATGCATCCTTCAGGCTTTTGCCATTGCCTTTTCTACTGGTTTTTCTATCTGATATGATCACTCCCAGGTCCCGCTCTTCTTTCTTACATTGAAATATTTCATCCCCTATACTGGACCACTTCCTTGGGCTTTTGCAACCCCAAATGCATTAAATCTTACCTGATAAACTCTTTATGCATTCTTAAAGCTTTGCTAGATTCATCCTCATGTTATCCATGCCTTGGTCTGTCTTACCCTGTTGCAGATTTTGGTATGATCCGCAAAGGGGCATACCTTTCCTGACAAGCCATCTACAGTATCGCTTACAAACCTTCTCTGGTCACCTAGTCAAAGAAACCAATCTGATTCACCTGACAAGACCTAGCTCTAGTAAAACCATGCTGTTTTGTATATGTAATCCTTTGGATTCCAGAAACTGCACCATCCTCTGCTTTAGCAGCGCTTCTGTTAATTCTCTCACTACAGAGAGTCAGACTGTAACTGGTTTGTAGTTACTAACCTCTTTCTTACGTCTGCTTTTGTGGAAAGGAATCATTCACCCATTTCCAGTCCTCCAGAATTGGTGCAGACATAAGGTCAGCCAGAGGAGAGCCCCCAGTACTTCCCTAAGTGCTTTCAGTACTCTTGAATGAATTCCATCTGCCCCATTGCTTTCAGGTTTTAGCTAGCTGCACATTTCCATTCCTATTTATATTGATTTCTGAAGTCCCATTCATGGCCCTTCATCTGCAGACAGAGAACGAGAATATTTGTTGAGCAATTCCACTTATCTTTATCAAGCCTCTGTTTATTCCTCCCCATTACTCTTGAGTCTCACAATGCTACCTTTTGCATTTCCTTCTGTTGCTAGCATATCTTTAAGAAAAAACAAAAACCCTTATCCCCATGTTTTACTATACTGGCTATTTTTTCTTCCATTTGTATCTTTGCTTGCCTAACTACTTTATCAGCCTCCCTTAGCTTCTCCAGATATTATTGTCATCTTCTCTGCAATATCTTACAGCTTATAAAGGCTGCCTTCTTTTTTTCCTTACCTTTCTACCTACAGCGGCGGGAGAGCAGTTACCTCAGCGGGGGTGAGAGCAGGAGCTCCCCCTTCCTCCTCACGCCACCAAGCAGCCGACATGCTGAACGTCATAAAAACCGCCGTTTCCAGGGCATGCCCGCGCCTGAGGCGGTGGTCCGTGGCGTCTGTCTCTGGAGTTTCGCTGATGATACAGTCTGGGTTGTTGTGGTAATGTACTGTTCTGTGTCCTTCTTTCTTATCTGTCTGACTGTCTCTGTTCCCTATTCTGTCCTATCAAATAAATGGCGTTCTTTTCTTATTTCCTTGAATGATATATTATTGTAAACCGCTCTAATGCCTTCTGGCCTGAGCAGTATATCAAATTTAAATAAACATAAACATACTACCTTTGAAAATCATGGTGGCCTTCTTTTCCTCTTACTTTCATTTCCTTTCCTTTAACAAAAAGGCTGCTTGTCCTTTAAAATATCTCCTTTCAGTTTTTCTCGCTGTTCTACATCTCCCCCAGATGTTTCCATCCAGCTAACAACTCCTTGAGGTATTTCCCTGATCTTTGCAAAGTTTTCCTGAAGTTTGGAACCCTCACTTTTGAATGAACCATCGCCACCTGTTCCCTAGTATTGAAGCTCACCATCTAGGGATCACAGCACACCAGATGATCACACCCAACATCAAAAACACACTCCCCATTTGTAAGCACCAAGTTCAGTGTTGCTTCTTCCCACATTACCAATTGCTGGAACAGTTCTCTCTAGAGATCCTCCCTTTCTTGATGCAACTGCAGCAGGGATATTGCAATCAACATCTGGCAAATTGAAATCTCCAACCAAAAGTACCCCTTTAGCAATATTGTGAATGTCTTCAATTAAATCTGTTCTGCCTGCGAGGGAGGTCTTTATATCGCATCAGTGTTAATAGATGTTCATGAACTCTTTCCTGACAAGCCCACAGTTCCATGTCTTTTACATATAGCGCTAATCATCCCTTTCTAACTTTCCTGAATAAATTTATAGCCTGGTATAACTGTCCCAGTCATTGTTTTCTGTGTGCCACGTCTTTGTGACTGCCACTGTGTCCAAGTCAACCTTTTCCATTACAGCTTCTAAATCTGTTATTTTATTTCATTATTTTATTTCATTATTTTATTTCATTATTTCATTAGTACATGCAGTGCTGCAGATGTTGCTCTTTTTTCACTTTTCTGTACTATTTTTTTATTTAATGTTTTACTTACCTGGGGGCTTTGTTCACCAATACTGGACACCATTTTATTTATTTAAGCAATTTTTATATACTGATTTTTCCTTAAGGTGGTTTGCACTTAAACAATTTACATTTAACCTTACATTTAACATTATATACACCATACAGCATGCAGGAAGCTTAAGATCAAGACTTAACAGTATAATTAGCATAACTTATTTACAAATTGGGTTTTGTGCTCGGCAGCCTTGGAAAATCATGCCATGGTTCAGGAAGCCAAAATGCTCTGTCACCATCCATGCAACCAGGTATTCGTCTCCAAGATGCGAGCTTCTTGGCCTCGGCCCTGACCCTTGACGGAGGATTGAGGAGACTACCACCCGAGCATCTAACTGCTTCATCTTCTCTATCATAGCCACAAAGTCATCTTTGATCCACTTAGATGGAAACCTAGCAGTATCATTTATGCCAACATGGATGAGTAGCCTTGCATAATAGTCAATGAGCTTGAGGAGTCTCGGATCTTGACATCATATCAGGATGACTGATGGATGCTTCTATACCCCTCAGTCAACCACCGCTACTCTCCACTTCCTAGTGGTTGCTGATCCTACAGCTTTGGAGTTTTTAGGCTCTGATAACCCTGTTCCTGGGATGTTGTCCCCTCTTCCACGTCTAGGACTGCATATCGGTTTCTCTATTCCAGGGGAGCTGGAGTCGGAGCATTGAGTCTGCAGGCTCTGGTGATCTGTGGCCAAGTGAAAAAAGCACTTTCAAAACTTAAACATGCCAGAAAGCAGTTGTAAATTTTGGTGTAGACATATTTTGGTTGTATATGTGGATTCCCTGTATGACATGGGGAATAAAAGTAGATTTTCGACCCACAGGCCAAGCCCTTGCAATTTCTATATAATATGGATCGTCACATGTAAATTTAGCTTTCTCCAGGAAGTCAGTGCTCACATATGGGTGATGCCCTGCATGGTAACCTCTCCACAACTTTCAGAGAAAGCCTTTGGAAGATGTACCACACATGCATGGTCTCCTTTCTGCCCAAGGGTTCCATCTTACCTCAGTCTCCTTTTTTCCATGGAGCCCATTGGACATGTCTGCTTCCCCCAGAAAAAGTTGATGAATTTTTTTTCTTTTTATTTTGCTTTTCTCTGGTTGCGTACCAGTTCTCTCCTGTTTCCCAATTCTGTTTGCCTCCAGTGTTGCGTTTTTCTTCGGGTTTCTTTTTCCCTTGCGTGCCCTTTCTGGCTGGGCCTAGAGAGTTTGACCTTGCAGGGACAGTTTTCCATGCTATGACCTCGGTCAGTGGCTTCAAGCCATGCGACCACTGCACTCATATGTCACACATGGACCCGCATGATTGTTGCCTTCGATGCCTCGGGCCAGATAATGATGCCTCTGTGTGTGGTCTTTGCCAGCAGATTTCCCCCAAGGCTCTCCAAGGCCGCAAGAAGCAGCACAAGTCGATTTTTCAGAAGACCAACTCAGCCCTGGAGTCTTCTGCGGGGCCAGCGCCCTTGAGGGCTACTGTGGAGGCTCCCTCCTCGTGCGGCGACTGTACTGCCTCAGAGTCTCGGTCATAGAATGCAGAGCCGGGGCTCCCTCAAGGAGGGATGCCCCTCGAAGAGCCTGACATAGTCGGTGGCCGCCTCAGGTGACTAGTCTGGGACCGTGTGGCAGTCCCATGGCACCCAACCTTGGAGTCCTCTATGCGAGGCCGGAGATGATGGCTGGAAGTGGCCCTTGAAGCTGCCCCAAAGGGAGACAATGCCATTGGCATCTGGGGATTGGTCTCAGTCCTCAAAGGCCATCCTCGTTGAGGGCATCCGTTTGATGGTGCCGGTGTCGGGGACTGAAGTCCTCTGTACCTGTGGAGCCATCTGGCATTAGAATGCTGTTTATGGCCCAGCAGCAAGCTCTGATGCCTGGTTCCTCTGGATCATCAATTCCGACTACCGGCCCCTCCACACTGAGGGCCTCACTAGAGGTGGAGCCGATCCTTGAGCGCCACTGGCCTCAAGATGCTCCTCGGGCCCTGTCCTGGTCCTGTTTCCGGTTCCGGTTGGGACCAAGGGCTTCCCCACACAGCACACCTGACTCAGGGCACAAGGGCATTGGGACTCCCGGGCTATCCGTGCTGGAGCTCCAGCCCAAAGCCTCTGGAACCTCTGAAGTTTCCTCTGACTCCCCAGTCACCCAGCTCCACAGGGATGTGCCCTCAGACCCTTTTCCTCCAGAGACAGGCACTGATTCCCACTGGGGGACCTGGCCTTCCTGGACATCATGAGGGACATAGCGAAAGCCCTTGCCTTCACCACCGAGGAGGAGCCTCAGGCAGAGGACCTCTAGATCCTCCAGTATGAGGCTTCCCCCAAAGAGGCCCTCACAGTGCCTGTACCTCCTATCCTGTAGTGGCTACTCTTTTGAATGTGGGAGGCCCCGGCCTCTGTTCTTATCGTGAGCAGGCGGTTGCACTGTATGTACTGGGTCCGCCAGAGCCCTGGCTTCCAAAACATTCAACTGCCCCATAACTCCATGGTGGTGGAGTTGGTCATGCAGAGGCTTAAACGCTAGAAAACGGACTCCTCAGTGCCCCTGGGTATGGAGGCCAACGCCCTGGGCAGGAAATGCTTCCAGGGTTCGATGCTCATCAGCCAGGGTGCATTCAGGGCCTACCCTCAGCCTCTGTCTGCCTCATGCTTCACTTTCTGGGCTACATAGCATCCACAGCGCACATCACCCCAGATGCTCGCATGCACATACCGTGGCCCAGTGGGCTCTCAGCTCCCAGTGGTCGCAGGCAAGAAGGTGTCTATGGGACAGAGTGGTTGTGACCCAGGCTCTGGCTGACTCCCTTGACTGGTGGCGGCAGCTCCAGTACCTGCAGGCCAGAATGCCCTTCCAGGCCCCCATTCCTCAGAGGATCCTCACTGTGGATGCCTCCAAACAGGGCTGAAGAGCCCATTGTGACAACCTCCACACTCGGGGCAGCTGATCGCAGGAGGAGAGCCTCCAGCAGATCAACCTCCTAGAGCTCAGCGTGATAGTGCTCACCCTCTGGGCCTTTCAACACTACCTTCAAAATTGAGCATTGCTGATTCAGACCAACAACAAGGTGACTGTTTTACATGAACAAGTAGGGAGGGATGGGGGTTGTTAATTCTTTGCCAAGAGGCGGTGAGCCTCTGCTCTTTGCCAGCAGCAGCAGGATGCTCCTATGGGCAATCTACCTCCTGGGCCGAGTTCTCTTGCAAATGGACCTGTTTGCCAGTCCAACCAATTCTCCACTGGCCCAGTTTTGCTCCAGTCACCTGCAACCCTCGCAGGTGGCGGCAGATGCGTTCCTCATCCCCTGGATGGGGGGCCTCTTCTATGCCTTCCCGCCCACACCGCTGATAGCCAAAATGCTGTTAAAAGTCCATCTTGACAGAGCAGTACAGATAGTGGTGGCCCCTCAGTGGGCCTGGCAGCCATGGTTCCCGCTGCTCCTCTGCCTGTCCTGGGGGTACAACGCGGGACTCCTTTCACAGGAGGGCGGGTCCCTATCTCTGACAACTTGGCTGCTAAAAGGGTAGCCTTGGCCCATTTTGATTTCTCCAGTGAGGTGGAAGCAGTTCTTCTGGCTTCATGCAAACCTTCCACCTGCCGGATCTACTCCAAGTGATGTAGGTTCTTGGTCTGGTGTGCGGAGAAGCGGATTAACCCCTTCTCCTGTTCAGTCCAACTGGTACTCTAGTACTTGCTCCACCTGTCCCAGATAGGGCTGAAGTCCAACTCCATCAGAGTTCACCTCCTACATGCTTTCAGCACACCATCTTGTCAAGGGCAAACCCCTCTCTGCCCAGCCCCTCCATAATCCGATTCCTGAGGGCCTAGTTTTCTCTAAGCCACCCAACTGCCCCCCCTCCCCCCCAGGGCAGCTGAGTGGCACAGCAACATGGTGCAGTGAGTTTTGATAGAACTATCATTCAAGCCTCTCGGCTCATGCCACCTCAAGTATCTATCCTGGAAGGTGATATTCCTTGTGGTGCTCACCTCAGCTCACAGGGTCAGCAAGCTCCAGGCCATGGTGACTCGCCCACCTTACAAAAGGTTCTTCAATAACAGGGTTGTACTCCGCATGCACCCCAAGTTTCTCCCAAAGGCGGTGTTTCCATTTCACCTCAACTAGGAGGTGGTACGTCCCACCTTTTATCTGTGGCCCCATGCCAGCAGGACTGAGGATGCTCTCCATACTCTGGACAGTAAGCGGGCCGTGTCCTTATCTCCAAGAACAAGCAGGAATGTAGTCCTCACACATGGGTATCGTCTGTACCGACAGAGCCTGTGCGGGAACGCTCCCCAGTGTCCAATTAGCTTTTGGAAGCATCCCACAGCACCTGCGTACTGCCTTTCCCAACTGCCCCTCTCCAGTACTTTGTTTTCTGTGGAGCCAGCAGGTCGTGTTCCTGTCACCGCAGAAAATTTTCCTCCTTTTTGTGGTCGCGTCTGCCTTCCTCAACACGTTACCGGTACCGCTGTTTTTTCTTTCTTTTCTTTAAAAAAAAAAAAAAAAAAAATTTCTTAGTACTTTTTTCCCATTTTTTTTCCAGGTGAAGGTGCCTTTTTGGACCTTAGGCCAAAGATTTTTTCCACAATGGAAAAACCCTCTTCGGGTTTTAAAAAGTGCAGCAAGTGTGGCGGTACCATCTCCGTCACCGACACCCACGAGTGGTGTCTGAAATGTTTAGGTCCTGACCATTCCATCTCGGAATGTATGGCCTGTGCCATGATGTCCAAGAGAGGTCGAC
The DNA here is from genome assembly GCA_033557465.1 of Ichthyophis bannanicus. NCBI lineage: Eukaryota > Metazoa > Chordata > Amphibia > Gymnophiona > Ichthyophiidae > Ichthyophis > Ichthyophis bannanicus. The sequence continues at coordinate 405,192,275 of CM066035.1, read as the reverse complement.
AGAATTGAGCTGCCAAGCTCAGTACCCTGTTTCCTTCTGATGCAGCTTCGGTGGCATCGACATCTTCCAAGGCTTCGTCTTCCTCCCATGGATCTCAGGTAACTAAACATAAGTCTAGCCGGTCCTCAAAGGGTAGATCTCCTTCTAAGCATCGAGATGCCTCTGGCATTGGCCTTGAGGATTCTGCACCGGCAAAATTGCCCCGGCGGGAGGCTCCTGCTTCCAAAGCATTATTGGGGCTCCAGGACATTCTTGAGGCCTCGACCTTGGCAGAACTACTGGTGCCATGCTCTGGGGTACCGGCAATCTTCTCTGGTACAGACATCCAGGCATCGGCAGCGTTGATAGACCAGAGGGTCCTGGCTATTGAATGCAGTCTGGCGGCTCTCCTTATTTACGTTTACATTCTCTTATATATTCTTATACATTCTCTTATACATTCCTTGCAGCATCGACACCCTCGGAACTGCGTCAGACACTTCAACCGGTGCCGGCACTGGTATCGGTACCAGTACCGACAGCATCGACATCGGCATCCGCATTGCCGGTATCCAGTCATGCAATGCCTTCTGGTACCGTTACACCTGTACCGATTCCCCTCAGTACCGACTTCGGTCGGTACGGGTATCGGGCTCTTCAAGAGCATCCCGACAGAAGGTACTTCGAGTCCTCAGAGGAATCTGAGGATTCTGATAGTTCTTTCGATGCGGGAATACTTCTCCCGGAGGAGCCTTCCTCCCCTAAACGCAGGATGTCTCCTCCAGAGGACATTTTCCTTCCAGGATTTCATCAGGGAGGTGGTTCGGGGTCTGTCCATTACTGGGCCCCTGAAACAGAGCCCAGAGCAAATGAGTTGGAAATTTTACAATATCCTAAAACTCCTAAGGAGGCAGCTACCTTGCCCATCCATGAGATCTTGCATGATCTCATGCTAAGAATGTGGACGATGCCTCTTATGTCCTCTCCTCACTCTCGTAGACTGGATACTCTGTATCGAGTCCCTCCTTGTCCTGGTTTCCAGAAAACTCAGCTTCCTCACTACTCTATTGTAGTGGAGTCGGCTATGAGAAGGATCAAGAGTGCAAAGAGAGATGCCTCTAATCCTCCAGGACGTGAGTGCAGAACTTTGGATGCTTTTGGGCGTCGTGTCTTCCAAGCTTCCATGCTTTCTGCCAGGATCAGTTCCTATAGTCTATATATGGGAATGTTCCTGAAGGAAGTCACAGGAGATTTAGAGGCTTTGAGCCCTCTTCTTCCTGAGGATAGAAGGCAGGATTTTCTCACATTGGTCAAACATGTCCAGGATGTTTCTAAATTTGTCAACCGTGCAGCTTTTGACTGTTTTGAGTGCATAAGCAGAACCTCTACCATTGCCATAGGTGCACATAGAATTGCTTGGCTCCAGGCATCTGATCTGGAGCTCTGGGTACAAAACAAACTCGGAAATATTCCTTGTACTGGTGAGAACCTATTTGGTAAAGATTGGCAGGAAAAGGCCAATGAGTTGGATGCTGACAACTCCACCTTGGATAGATTATCCAAGTCCACAGCTGATCCTGCAAGAAAAATCTTTTAAAAAAACATTCTTTTCTAAAAAGAAGATTTTATCCTGCTTATTCTCAGCAGGGACGTTCTGCAGGTCAACCTGTCCGGAAAGGTCAGCAACCACCCAAACAAAGGAAAGTAAAGACTGCTAAGCCTCAACCGTCTCAGCAGTCTCAGCCTCCACAAGGCCTTTGACTTTCAGCTAGAGAACTTAGCCTTCCTGGCTCTCAATGGACCAGAGCCTTTCACCATTCCAGGAAGGTTGTGCCATTTTGCCCCCATATGGGGACAGATAGCAGAGCATTGGACACTCCCTCCATCATAAAAGAGGGGTACAAGCTTCATTTTTCGAGCATGCCCCCTCCCACAATGATAAGGCAGTTCAATTCTCTGACCTCTCTCATCAACCTGTTAGGTCAGGAGGTCACTATGCTTCTTGCCCAAGGGGCAATAGAAGTACCCATCCATCAGCAGGGTACAGGGTTTTACTCACCCTATTTCCTTATCCCAAAGAAAACAGGGGGATACAGACCTATCTTGGACCTCAGAGAATTGAACAAATTCCTTGTCAAAGAGAAATTCAAGATGATTTCTCTGGGAACTCTGCTGCAATACCTTCAGAATCAGGATTGGCTATGTTCTCTAGATCTCAAGGATGCATACACCCATGTTCTCATCCGTCCAACTCACAGAAGGTTCCTTCGGTTCCTTTTTCAAGGACAGCACTACCAATACGGGTGCTTTTTTTTGGCCTGGTGTTCACGAAATGCATGGCTGTGGTAGCAGCATTTCTCCGAACTCTAGGGATATTCGTCTTCCCCTACTTATACGATTGGCTCATTCGAGCCCCAACAGAGTCAGAGGCCAGGACTTCTCTATCCTGCACGATGCGTATCCTTCAGTATTTGGGTCTGGTAATAAACATCCCAAAATCCAGTATAACTCCCACTCAGTCTTTTTAGAGTTCATAGGAGCTTTGCTGGATACCAGAAAGGCAAGGGCCTATCTCCCCCAGGCCCGTTGCCTTCGCATGGTGCAGTTAGCTTCTCAAGCAGTGCTAAAGTCTCATCTCACTGCCCAAGAAATGCTACAACTACTAGGCCACATGGCATCTACCATGCATGTGGTTCCCTATGCTCGCCTCCATATGAGGGCAGCCCAGTGGACTTTATCCATTCAATGGACCCAGGCATCAGGATGCCTGTCAGACAAAATAGCAAACACAAGTCGCCTTGTTTTGTCCCTCCAGTGGTGCAAGTCCACTCAAAACCTGTTACTGTGGTCCCCTTTTCAACAACCCTTACCCCAGGCAACTCTCAACAGATGCTTCTCCGATGGGTTGGGGAGCTCATCTACAAGACCTCTCCACCCAAGGCACCTGGTCTCCACAGGAGACTCATCTACATATCAATCTCTTGGAGCTCAGGGCAATCTTCCTTGCTCTTCGAGTGTTCCACACCCTGCTCAGCTACAAGACAGTCCTCATTCATACGGACAATCAAGTAGCCATGTTCTGCGTGAACAAGCAGGGGGGGAACAGGCTCTCTGTCACTTTGCAACGAAGCTTTGCGACTATGGGCCCTCGCCAGAGCATCAGATTCATCTCCTGGCGGTGTATCTTCCAGGCATACAAAACTCTTGGGCAGACAGACTCAGTCGAGTTCTGCTTCCACATGAGTGGTCTCTGCATGCAGACCAGGTAGCCAAGATTTTTCAAATTTGGGGAACCCCGGACATAGACCTCTTTGCAAGTCCGTGGAATGTCAAACTTCCCCGGTTCTGTTCCACAACCCCGGCTCAGGGTTCTCAGGCCAGGGATGCTTTCCTCCTTTACTGGGGTCAAGACTTCCTGTATGCCTTTCCACCCATTCCCCTGATTCCCAAAGCCATGTTCAAGCTTCAGAGAGGCAGAGGTCGTATGATTCTCATAGCTCCACATTGGCCACAGCAGGTGTGGTACCCTCTGCTTCTACATCTCTCTCTAGCTCCCTTCCTGGAGTTGGGGTCTGCTCCAGATCTCCTATCTCAGGAGGACGGAATGTTATGGCATCCCAATCCCCAGTCTCTGCATCTCAAGGCTTGGTTGCTGAAGGCCTAGATCTTCATGATCTTAACCTCCCTCAGCAAATAAAGGATATCCTTTAAGCTTCCAGGAAGCCTTCCACAAGACACTCTTATGCTTTCAAGTGGAAAAGGTTTACCGTATGGTGTTCGCAGAAGAGTCTTAACCCCAGTGCCATACCTCTGGAATGATTACTGGAGTATCTCCTTCATTTATCCAATGCAGGACTTAAGACTAACTCAGGGTCCATTTGAGTGCTATTGCAGCTTCCTTCAAGCCCCTAAATGGACAACCTATCTCCTCCCATCCTCTTATAGCAAGATTTATGAGAGGCCTGCTAACTAAGCCTCCCATAAAGCCACCACCTGTGGCATGGGACTTAAATTTGGTTCTTGGTCAGCTCATGAAGCCACCTTTTGAACCCTTAGCTACTACCTCGTTGAAATTCCTTTCTTGGAAGGTTATCTTTCTCATTGCAATCACATCAGCACGTCACATCACTGAATTGCAAGCACTAGTAGCTGATTCACCTTATACAAGATTCCATCATGACAAGGTAGTCCTTAGGACTCATCCACGCTTTATGCCAAAGGTGGTCTCGCCTTTTCATCTAAACCAAGCGGTCTACCTACCTGTGTTCTTTCCAAGGCCTCATGCATCAAATGCAGAAAGGAACCTTCATACTTTGGACTGTAAAAGAGCTTTAGCCTTTACTCACAAAACACAGCAACATAGAAAGTCCTCTCAACTCTTTGTTGCTTTTGATCCTTCTCATTTGGGACTTCCAGTCTTCAAGAGAACACTATCTAATTGGATTGCTCAGTGTATATCCTTTGCCTATCAGAGTAAGAATCTTCCTCTGGAGGGCCATGTCACAGCTCACAATGTGAGAGCCATGGCAACTTCAGTGGCTCATCTGCACTCTGTCTATCGACGACATCTGTTGAGCAGCCACCTGGGCCTCGGTTCATACCTTCACAGCCCATTACTGCTTGGACAAGGACTCCCAGTGGGATGCCTTGTTTGGTCAGGCTGTTCTCCAACACCTGTTCTATACCTAATCAACTCCTACCCACCATCCCTGGTAGGATGCCAGAGATCCATGGGGGGAAGTGGAGCCCTTCTCAGGGACACACAATTCTGGGGTCTCTCCCTGGCATCTAAAGCTAGGGAGTCCCCATATGTGATGACTACATTCCTGCTTGTTCCTGGAGATAGCATAGTTACTCACCTGTAACAGGTGATCTCCGGGAACAGCAGGAATTTAGTCCTCACAACCCACCCACCTCCCCTAGGAGTTGTATCTCTCTATCTCTTTCCCTTTCCCTCTCTCTCTCTTTGTCTCAGCTTTAAAACTCAACTGGAGAGAGGCAGTTGGGAAAGGCGGGAAGGCAGCACGCAGGCGCTGTGGGGATGCTTCCAAAAGCTTTCTAATTGGACGCTGGGGAGCGTTCCCACGCAGGCTCTGTCGGTACCGACGATACCCATATGTGAGGACTAAATTCCTGCTGTTCCCGGAGATCACCTGTTACAGGTGAGTAACTATGCTTTACCTGCAGCATACTCAAGCACACCACTGCTCCTCACAGCTCTTTGTCTTATTTGACCCAAGTAGTCTAGGGATTGCAGTCTCGAAGTGTACCTTATCCATTTGAGTGGCGGACTGCATTGCCTTTGTTTACGAGTAGACTGATCTTTTGCTGGAGCACCCGGTCACGGCGCACAGTCTCTGGGTCATGGCAGCTTCTGTGGCAAACTTTCACTCTGTCCCCTTGGCGGAGATCTGCCAGGCTGCCACCTGGTCCTCTGTTCATTCCTTCGCAGCTCACTACTGCCTGGAGAGGAAGTCCTGCTCTGACAGCGCCTTTGGCCGGGCAGTGCTCCATCATTTGTTTGGGGTGTAAGGCAACTCCTGCCCTCTGGTCCTTCTGTGTGTTCCAGCTACTGGACACTTGGGCCGCTTGTGGGGCTGTTGTCTTTTGACTCAATTGCTGCTTCTCATGGCTCACCTTTTCTGGTCACCCGTGGCTTTTTACAGGTTTTTTCAGTAGCCTGTAGCTAGGGAGTTCCATATACGAGGATGGACTTCCTGCTTGTTCCTGGAGAAAGCGTAGTTACTCGCCTGTAACAGGTGTTCTCCAAGAACAGCAGGAATCAGTCCTCAAAACACTCAGTCCTTCCCATGGAGTTGCTGTTCTCTTGCTGTCTTGTGCTATGTTATCTGACTGAGGCAAGATGGCACCCTTGGACAGGAAGGGGACCCGCATGTGTGATACATCTCCCAAAGGCTTTCTTTGAAAGCTGGGGAGAGGTTATTGCCTGGGCTCTGTCGGTGCCAACGTCACTCATATGTGCGGACTAATTCCTGCTGTCCCCAGAGAACACCTGTTATAGATGAGTAACCACACATTTTCTGAAATCCTCATTCACACATGGATGACATTTCTGTGTGTAAATTCTTGATTTTCCATGTGGAAATTGTGAATAAGGCTTCTGAAATAACCTCCTTAGCAGCATAGTAGATGGCAGCAGATAAAAGCTGGTAGGGTCCAACTGGCTGGCCCAGTAGATTGCTAGGATAAAACTTGTGACACCAGACAGATTACTTTCCCATGCTTATTTAGCTGGGTCAAGTTTTATCTGCTGTGCAGTACAAGTTACTTTCTCTATGCCTTTGATTTTTAACAATCCCCAGGGCTGTCATTCTCTTTGCAGCCAGTCCATGGGCCCCCCACCATGCAGCAAGGGAATCTAAGTTTTTAATATGCTGAAGGCATTTGTGTGAGGGGAGGGTCACCTCTTTGGGGCAAGATGTGGAGAAATTAGGGTTTGAGAGATTGCTTCCTGGTTTTCTTAAAACAAGTTCTTAACTCAAAAAATACCAGTTTCTGTAGGTGGCCCAACCCAGTCAATTTGTTTCTTCCCTGTTAGCATCTGACTTGGGTACTTTCAGCCATCAAAGTGTGTCAGAATATATATGGATGCGACATTAAATATGGAATAGCAAATTACTCAAGTATTAAAGACTTAGTATTAGCCCTAATATTGTGACATTTAGACTACTACATTGGTCTTTATAGCAAGTGATTTTTATTAGGAGTCATGTACCAATCAAGAAACAAGCTAACAGCACTTGAAACAAAACAAGACATTAATTCACAAAACAGAATGCAGAACAATTTTCCATTTGTTCTCCTCACCTCCAACCGCCATGTCCCTCCTCCCACCCAACATTTCCAGGCCTAATGGAAAGCAACAGCATAACAGCCAGGTGAAAAGTTTGATGCTCTTACTGAGATAAACAGCCCCTCTCACTGCCAGCATACCCAACCTAAGGAGTTGCCTTAAATCTGAGCCACCCTCACCCCCCCCCCCAAGAACATCCACTCACATTCACTCCACCTCGCATCCACCCTCCTCCTGCAATGATCTTTATATAGGGTTAACAAAGAGATATTTCCATAATTTACAAATAGCACAAAACGCAGCAGCTGACGTGATCTTCAGAGCCCCACATAGGGGCTCAGCAAGACTGGTGACAGGAAGGATGTTGAGATCAAGTCAGTGCAGCCTTATAGATGCCACCAAAGAGAGAGACATGGTGAAGGTACTGTATCATAATGGAGCTTTTTCTGTGGCAGCTCCAACAAGTTGGAATTACTTTCCATTAATGCTGCAATGTTTGCTGATAATGCTGAGGGCCCAGAGAGAATTATTTACTAGATGAAAAATGAGATGAGATTGAGACAGTTTTTATTGTTGGAAGAAGGATGTGTTCAAGTATTCATGTCTGTATTTCGATGTTTGTCTTGTACTTTTGCGTTATCTTATGGGCTTTAATTTTGTACATCGTTTTGGGCAAGTTGTAAGTTTCAGGAAGGCAATTTATAAATGCATATTTATGGCCTCCAAAACTAAACACAGTGCTCCAAGTGAGGTCTTAGCAGTATCCTGTACAGGACACAATCACCACCTTCTTCCTGTTGGTTATGCCTCTGTGCAGCCTAGCATTTTTCTGGCTTTGGCCGTAGCCTTATCACATTGGCAGCAGATAAAGACAGTATGGTCCTTTTAGTCTGCCCAGTAAGGTGTGGCTAGAGCGGTTGTGCAGGTCACACGTCTTCTATGCCTGTGTCTAGGGTTGTACATGCTGCTCTGTGCAGGTCAGCCCCCCCTCTATTAAAAGAGATTGAAATTCATACTCTTGCTCTAAAGGGATCCACTGTGTCTCTCCCATGCCATTTTGAATTCTGTCACTGTATTTGCCTCCACCACATCCATTGGGAGGGCATTCCAAGCATCCACCACCCTTTCAGTGAAAAAATATTCGGACATTGCCTTTGTTTACCCACTTGCAGCTTCATGTTATGCTCTCTAGTTTAAACACAAATCACCAAAAGAAAGTTAGATTATGTGCAACCCAAAACGAAATACAACGCAACCTATCCACCTTCAAGGTTACATCATTTATATAATATCTTCACTTATGGCATTAGAAACATGGATTATATGAAAAGTTCTCTTTAATCATCATTTTAATATAAAACACCCCATCAAATCAGCTGGTGTCCATTGGAATTTTGTAGTGCTGTAGTGGGGTTTGATTGGAGATAAGCCTAAGCTTTCCCTGATGAAGCCGGTAGCAGCGAAACCGGGGCCCATGGTTGTATTGTGGAAAGCATGCAGATAAGTGGAAAGGATTGTGGAAAGCGTGAAGATGGAAGCGCAAGTTTGGATTTTGTGCTCTTATGTGACTGCATCCACGGACTGTATGTAGTTTGTGAATGGAATTGTGCAAAGTGTAACAAAACAGTGGAAGACGCAAGTTTGGAGAATTTCAGTCTTCATATGAATGCAGCTGTGGTCTGTGAGCAGTTTGTGAATGTGGCATAAGGTTCTTTTGTTCGACCTATGAGAAGATCTGACCTTGCGGATTGACTTCTGAGATTCACTGACTATGTATTTTATGGATCGGGCGCTGTTTTGCTGCTGAATAGAAGATTGAGATTTTTTGATCGAGAACCCTTTGTTTGGATGTCATCTTTTTTTTTTTTTCTGTAGGAATTTGTTTCCAGAGACTTTGATTGATGATAGTTTTGGCACCTGGATGAATTTATACATAGAATGGGAGGAGTGGCTCAGTGGTTGGGACAGGTTACCTCAGGCCGGAAGGCCGGGGGTTCAATTCCTGCATGGGGACAAGCAACCTCTGGCCGGAGGGACTGGCGTCTCTAGTCCCATGGCCACTCCTTGTGGCCTTGGGCAAGCCACTTAACCCTCCATTGCCTCAGGTACACTTAGATTGTGAGCCCTTCAGGGACAAGGGAATAAAAAGTACCTGTTAATATACATGTAAACCGCACTGATTCTAAAGAGCACGATATAAAAAAGAAATAAATAAATTAAATGACTCTATATGAAAGTTATGATATTTATATGCATGTATATGGAATTTTATAAAATCATACGATTTGTGCACTACATATGAAATGATTTGTGCAATATTTGTTAAATGATATCAATTAAATGGGTTGTGTTATGACTGATATATGGTTAGTGAATCCATTCGAGACATGGATCATTGGATAAAAGATTTTATGTATTATGAGTGATTACAAGTGATTTGATGGGGTGTTTTATACTAAATGATTAAGGAGAACCTTTCATGTAATCCATGTTTCTAATTCCATTAATGAAGATATTATTTATTATATAAATGATTTAACCTTGAAGGTGGATAGGGTTACATTGTATTTTGTTTTGGATGCTCTCTAGTTTTACAGCTTCCCCTTCTTTGAAAAATGTTTGTTCATTGATACGATACCCTTTTAAGTATTTAAAAGTCTGTATCTTCCATGTCCCTCCTTTCCTCTAGGTTATACATTATCAGGTCTTCAAGTCTCTTCTCATACATCTTCTGGCGCAGGCTCCGAATAGTTTTGGTCACTTTCCTCTGAACCGTTTCAGGTCTTTTTATGTCCTTTGTGAGATATGGTCTTCAAAACTGAACACAATACGCCAAGTGAGGCCTTGCCAGTGACTTGTACAGTGGCATTTAATACCTCCTTTCTGCTGGTTTATTCCTTTCTGTATGCAGCCTAGCATCCTTCTAGCTTTGGCTACCGCCTTGTTGCATTGTTTTGTCACCTTGAAATCCTCGGACACTAGCACTCCAAGGTCCCTCGCCTGATCTGTGCACACCAACCTCTCGCCCCCTATTACATACATTCCCTTTGGATTTCTGCATCCTATGTGCATGACTCTGCACTTCTTCACATTAAATTGTAACTGCCAAGCATTAGACCATTCTTCAAGTGTTTTTAGATCTTTCCTCATGTCGTCTACTCCCTCAAACGTGTCCACTCGGTTGCAAATTTTTGTCTCATCTGCAAAAAGGCAGACTCTTCCATTCAGTCCTTCTGTAATATCATTCACAAATACATTGAACAGTATCTGTCCCAGGACAGATCCCTGAGGCATGCCACTATGCACCTTAAATTCTTCTGAGTGAGTTCCATTTACCACAACCTTCTGTTGTGTCAACCAATTTCTGATCCAGTTCACCACCATGGAACCTATCCCCGGGCTGCTCAGTTTGATAAGCTTCCTATGAGGGACAGTATCGAAGGCTTTTTTTGAAATCTAGGTATATCACATCCATCGCATGCTCTTGTTATAGTTTTCTGGCCACCCTGTCAAAGAACTTGATCAAATTTCTTTGGCATGTTCTTCCCTTGGTAAAACCACCTTAAGATACACTCACTCCAAGATCTCTCTTGATCTGGCACTCCCTCTTATTGCATACAGTTGTCTTAGATTTGTGCACTTCAAATGCATCACATTGCAGGTTAACTGCCAAGTATTTAACCAGTGTTCACTGCTTACCTTTCTTCCCAGTGAATGCTATTTACCACCACCCTCTAGTATGCATGTGTGTGAGCTTCCAAAGAGATTTCCTCTTTCACAAGACCGTGGCTGGCATTTAGAGAGGTGAGTTTAAGCTCAGGTGAAGGTCTTGGGGCTTCTGCTTTGGACATGGTTTTCCCTCATGAATGAGGTTGGAAGCTCTGATGTAGTGGAAGGTGAGCCAGAATACTTAGACATGCAGTTTCGCTTGGAGTGGCATAAGCAGCAGTCCTTTTTTCATTGACATGCTTGGTAAAACTGCCAAATCTTGCAGGTTTGAGTTTCTCCTCCCTAGTCTGTCTTTTCACGACAACATAAGATCTTGTGAAGAGCTGTTCCTAGTATTTTAAACACAGGAAATGATGGCGTGCTTTAAATTCTTGGAGCTGTGTATGTTTGTGCAGTATTTGTGAAGATTTTGGATGCTTGATGGCAAAATTATATGCTCTACTGTGGGGTTGTGCAGGATATGGGTAGGAAGAGAAGGCAGAGAAGGTGTGTAGCTTGGTGTTAGAGATGTGGGGAGGCAGAAGGGAGTGACCATAGAAGACCCAGGAACTGAGGGAGGAACTCAAAAGTAGGGCAGAATTGAGAAGACCTTGTTTGTGAATGAAATAGGTGTATGGGAATGGAAGACAAGTGGACAGCAGAGAAAGATGACACTGGTGGGGATTCTCTGTGACGTTATCCTGTAGAAAGCTGTAGGGTATATCATGGAGAAAAAAGTACAAGGAGCGTATTTGTAGATAGTGGGAAGGAGATTTAAAAGGAAGAGAATGTATGTAAATTAGTGTAGGACTGGAGTTCAGGGACAGTGTTGTGCTGTGGTAAGATGCTAAAAATCTGAATTGGATGGGCACAGAGGTGGGAAAGCAACCTTGGGATAATCCAAGGAGAGAGGGCAGAAAAATACTGGGGGCAAAATAATAGGTTGGAGAAGTGGGTAGCATAGAGGAAGAAGAGAGAAGGTGAGCACTTTTAGACTTGAATGGGGGCTGCCCAGTTACTACTAGTCCTTGGTCAAGAATTAAGGGTGTCTTCGGGGTTCTGGTAGGGCATGCTAAAGGCTCCAGAAATGTTTCTAGAATAGCTTTATTTTCAATGCTATTGCCAAGGGGAAAAGTTGTGGATGTGCATGGAGTTTCTAGAGGTGCCTCTAGCTACATGGCACGAGTTAAACTTTCACAGCTCACAATTATATCTCCAGAGATGAAGTAAGTGAGGATCAGCAGGTGTGCTTGTGTTTAGTCAGCTCAGGAATGGGGCAGGGGGGGGAGAGTCTTGTGTATGTTTGCTTGGATGTGATTATAATCAGAATTTACTGTAATTCAAACTGTCATTTCCCTCTTCCCCTCCCCCCTCCCAAAAAAAACCCTCCACACCTGGGCCCACATTCAAAAGCACCTGCTAATTGCTTAAGTATTGGCCATCATGATACTCGCAGTACTATTCAGATAACACCACTGAATATTTTTTCTGATGCCCTTTGCACTGTCTGTTGGAGCCGGGGCAGAGTTTTGAGGCCTAAGGTAATGCAGTTTTTGCTATCCAGATAGCAGCTGAATATCGCTGCCACTCCGCACCAGAGAATATCCACATTCTGGTGCTAAATATCCAATTTCATTTTTGAACACCACAGCTGGCATTTAAAAAGCTTACCACAGAGTTTAAATATTACTCTCCACTGTTCTCCATACAGAGATTTATTTTAGTCACTTCATTTAAGGCCCTGTTCACTCAGAATTTTTCCTATAGAAACAAAATGGGAAAGAGCTTTAGTAAATAGGCCCCTTAATTTTCTCATTCTATAATTTATAATTCATGATGAGATCATTAAGTTGGAGGAAGGAACAGTCTGATTTTTTTTCCTTTCAGGAAATCTGTTCTCAGTCTCATGCCCACTTGCAGTTCAGTTTGTTCTTTTCAGTAACATGGGCCCCTTGCATAATTTGTGGTGAATCCATCACTCAAGAACCCAGATTGTTATGCTAAGTGGCTAACCCTGTGCACTGCTAGCTGCTTCGTGGTGGTTGTCTAGTCCTTGAAGCCCTGAAAATGCAGCATGTTGACAGAAGGCTTAAGTTCCCTTACAGCAGAGCTACTTTTCTTCATTTAGGCTAGTTTGTGATGACATACTCAGAATATCATATTGCATTTTCTTCCTTCTCTCCTTAGGCACCAAGCATAGATGAAAAGTTAGACTTGCACTTTATTGCACTTGTTCATCATCAAGGTCATCTTTACGAGCTAGGTAAGACTGACTCTTTTCTGTACAAAAAAAAAAGTACATAAAGTCTGAGAATCCACTCATGATTAGCAATATGCTGTCATTTTAAAAATAGCACTAGCAAAAAAAATAGGCTCAGATCATACAATTTTTAATTTTCTAGAAATAAATTATTGGACCATCAAACTCCATATAGCACATTTACAGCAATCATAGCCATAATGTACTATTTTGATTTTATCATCGGCCCATTTCATGTACCTTCTGCTCTACTTTTTGTTTTTAGTTTTAAATAGATTTCCAGTTTTAATTTAAATCTGATTCTCTTTCTCCGACATAGTACTGTGTTTTGAAAAGATTGGTGCTTAGCTTTTCTGCATCAGGGAGATCATATTTATTCTAACCAAACAGCGATTCTGCTAGTCTCAGATGGTCCATATAACATTCATTCTTCAACAACTCTAGAGGAAAAAATGGCATTGGCATCTTTTATAAAACACAGCACATGACCAAGATCAATATATCAGTGGTTGCCACTCATTTTCAAGATTTATTTCCTAAGGTCTAAATTAAAGATCCAATATTCTTCTTTGTAATTAAGCCAATATTCTAAAATCTCCAGGAACAAGCAGGAATGAGTCTTCACATATGGGTATGTCGGTACCGACGGAGTCTGCGCGGGAACACTTCCCAGCGTCCAATCAGGAGCTTTTGGAAGCATCCCAGCACGCCTGCGTGCTGCCTTCCCGCCTTTCCCAACTGCCTCTCCTCAGTTTTCGTTTTTCCGCTGAGCCGGCAGGATGTCCTCCTGTCACCGCAGAAAATTCTTGTTTTTATTTTTTAGTTTTCTTGTGGTCGCGGCTGTCTTCCGACGTCACCGGTACCGCCGGTGTTTTCTTTTCTTTTCTTGAAAATTTTTCCTTTTCCACGGGATATTTTTTCTTCATAGTGTCCCACGGTCTCTTAGGCCCTTTAGGCCTCTTCTTTTTCCTTCATGGAACCGCCAGACACTTTCTCCAAGAAATGTTCAGACTCTGGCGACCCTTGAAGTCGGTGTCCAACCTGCTTGGGTCCTGACAACAGTTTGGTAAGAAGAGGTTTTCAACATCGAGGCTCCCTCGATACACGGTTGCCCTCCAACTTCGTGGCACCGTCCCCTTCTTCGTCCACACAGGATCAGGTAACCCGCAAACAGTCTGTTAAGACTAGCCAGTCCTCGAGTGGTAGGTCTCATGCGCAGCATGTAGACGGCTCCGGCCTTGCCCTCGAGGGCCCACTGGCTTCAAAACCCCGGCGGGAGTCTTCGGTCTCCAAAGCCTATAAGGGGTTTCAGGTGGTTCCTGGGGTTCACCCCCCACAGAACATATCTAAGCCGTGTGCGGTGGTGGCATCCTCTTCGAGCGGTACCGATACCCCGACATCGGCACTGGTGTTGGATGAAACACTCCTCACCAGGGATCGTCATCTGGCATCCTCGGTACCTTTGGGACCGGTGGATACCCTCCAGATTGACTTTCCATTATCGATACCAACACCGATACTCCAACCGACGTCGGTACCCTCCAGATGTGCATAGATAGCCTTGCTTCCTTCGATGCCGAGTCTGGAATCTATCTCCAGTCTGGAGGACTGGGTACCGACTCGCCTTGGTACCGGCTCTCGATGGTACCGAAGGCTCGGTTCCGATGATTCGGATCTGCAACTCTCGGTTCCCGCGACGCCGATTGAGTTGCCACTGGTTGCCCTTCCTTCACTGGTATCAGACACTGTACCGAAGTTGGTACCGATGTCCTCATTACCTTCACAGTCGGTGCCTTCAATGCTTTGCTTATCAGGCTCTTTGCCCTCGATGCCGAGTTTGGAATCGATCTCTAGTCTAGAAGACTGGGTACCAATAGATTTTGGTACCGACACCGATCGATACCGGTGCTTCGGTACCAAGGATAGCGGCCGGAGGTTTTCGGTTACCTCTGTACCGATTGAACTGTCACCGATGACTGCTCCGATGTCTTTGTCAGGTTTGACTCCGACATCGGTACCGGTATCAGCATCGGTACCAGTACCCACAGTAGCATCGTCGCCAATTCCTGCCATGCTTTTTTCAACAGGATCACTCCATTCTATACCAAGCTTGGAGTCGATACCTGGCATGGACGATGTGGTAAGGATGGGGGCTGCTCCTGACAGCCAGTACCAGCAACCATCTTTTAAGCATTCCACACTGCACTCTGCAGGATCTTCTATTCCTATATATTTGGATAACTCTGTGGATGCTCAGGCTAGTTCTTTAGATCTACCCTGTCCAGGGGAGATTCCTGTTTGGGATCCCTCGTTTCAGAGTTTCCTCCTGGATATAGCAAGATCTCTTGCCATTCCTATTCCAGGACATGATCCTGCACAAGGCTCTGTTTCTGCCAAAGCAAAGGACAACATAATGCTTCCTTTGCATCATTCCTTGCAGGATCTCCTTCTAGGAATGTGGGAAACACCTTTAAGGGTACCCCCACCTCCCAGGGCAACTGATCTTTTATATCAGGTGCCCCCCTCTCCAGGGTTTCAAAAGACTCAACTTCCTCATCATTCCATAGAAGTGGAATCAGCAATGAGGCGGGTAAAGAGTAAGAAAAAGCACTCTTCTTATCCGCCAGGTCGTGAGTCTAAGACACTAGATGCCTTTAGACGTCAATCCTTCCAGACATCTATGCTTTCTGCAAGAATTCTCTCATATATTTTTTATGAGTCTTTCTCTTGAGGAGGTCACAAAGCAGATACATCTTTTGACTCCTTTCCTTCCAGATTCTAGGAGTAAAGACTATTCTTCACTGCTTAAGCATATCCAGAATATTTCTTGGTTTCTTTCTCGTGCTTCCCTAGACTCTTGAGTCTGTTAGCAGAACTTCTGCTATTGCTATAGGGGCACGACGAAGAGCCTGGCTCCAATCTTCAGACTTGGACAAATGGGCACAACAACGTCTGGGACCATACTCCTTGCACTGGAGAAAATCTTTTCAACAAGGAGTCTTTACATCAGGTTACTCAGTTATCCACTGATTTACCTGTTCCTAAGGTTTGTTCTACACCTTCTTCTGTCCCACTAGGTAGGAAATCTACCAAACTTTCTTCCCACAGGAGGTTTTATTCATCACTTGCCCATCATACAAATGTTCCCCAACAGGGGAGACATCGTCCTGGTCTGAAGAATTCAACCTCTCACCAGGCTCAGCAAACCCAGCATCTGCAGGGTTTCTGATCAGTCATCAGATGCTTGTGACTCTTGGGGTTAGCATCTACAGTTGCTTCTTCTCAATGGAGGCAATCCACCGCTTCATTCTAACCCCTACACATGGATCCCTTTCCAAAAGATATCCATTTTTTCTATATTTCTATGAGCTGTCAGGATATTCATGCCTATAGGTCACAGGTTTCTCCTCTTTTTCCTGCTAGGGAAAGAGGTCTAACCACTATCAAATGATAGTTCCTGTGCCAGCATGTATCTTTCCTTTCTATAGACTTCCTACTTCGTAAGTCTTCTTCAGCTCCATTCTCTTCACCCTCTTACCAAGTTTTTCCCCTGTAAGAGGGAATTACTTACTGGGAGGCTTTTTCTTCAGCCTCTCTACTTTTCTCACTTTCCAGTGCGGAGTTTACCTCCTCTGCTCAATCTTGCTTTGGGGCAGCTTATCAGACATGTCCAGAGTTTCCTACTCCTGTTCTGTCTGTTCGTTCTGTTTTTGAACAGTAAGATTCTTTCTGCTGTCTTGCTAAAAGCTGCCTATGCAGGAGCTTTAATGTTTGGACCACTGGTTCTTGTCCACAAACAACCAGATTGTCCTCCACTAACATTCTGTCTAGTCTTAGTAGTGGCTCCAAGTCAGTGCTTCTTCTCTCTTGGAGATCATCTCACTACAAGCTTTCTAGATTGTCTTCTATTCTGCCATCTTCATTTTCTTGAGTTTGGCAGCATAGTTGGCAGAGATACTGGCTCTCTAACAGCCAGTTCTTTCTCCTCATTCTCCTGCATCATGCTCTCTGCTATCTACAGAGAAGCTTTCCACTATGGGCCCTTGCTAGAGAGCATGGGTTTTTTTTTCTCCAACAGCTATCCTAGCTGGTTAGAAAAGGCTTTTCAGTCATGTCTCCCATCACTAGAAGGTTCTCCCTTCTTTTACTATCTCCTTTTTTGATATAAAGGACATAGGCCTTCACTTACGTGAAAGCTCAAGGAGTTGCCAGTTCCCTGCTTTGGTCCATAGTATTCCCAATCGGGGATATGCTCGTCCTCATGGTAAGAACGTATGATACCTTTGCCCTTAAGCAGGTCAACATGGTATCTTATCTCTAGGCGTCTTCTGTCTATTTACCATGCTAGAGTCCTGGAAGACTTGGGACTTGCTGGCTGCACATTGACATTGTCCTTTGTTTTTCATGTAACAGTCCTGGTTATTTTTCACTAACTAGCATTCTTGCAGATCATGACCAGGAGGAATAGATTCTCTATATGTCTTCTCAAGTAGGTTCCACCTCCTTGTTGTTAGATGAATCTTTCCTCTCCACATATCCTATGTGATCACTGTGCTGTAGGCATATCTGTCTGTTTAATTGCAGACACGCATATGTAGGCCTACATATCCATATTTTTTGTGTGTATTTTATGCCCTGCCATATCTCACTATAGATATATTCTTATATGTCTGTCTGTCTATCTATCTATATGGAGGGAGGGAGGGAGGAGTAGCCTAGTGGTTGGGGCAAGGTACTTCAGGCCGGAAGGTCGGGGGTTCAAATCCCACTAGAGGACAGCAACCTTGGGCCGGAAGGACTGGGGTTTCTAGTCCCACAGATGCTCCTTGTGGTCTTGGGCAAGCCACTTAACCCTCCATTGCCCATGTTCCCTGTAAGTATTAGTGTATGTGTCTCATATCCCCACGTGTTAAATGTATCCCCCAATTGTGTTGTGACCGCTTTGATTGAAGGATAAGGCGGTATACAAAACTGTCTAAATAAATAAAAAAAAATGTGTATATATATATGTATCTGAGATATTTTATTATAGATAGATATGTATCCACATACTTATCTATCTCATTGTCTATCCTCATATAGCTATATGATTCTGACAGAGGGGCTTTACCCATACTTATGCTGTCTAGCAGGTTTGGGGTTCTACACACACAACCACTCCTGTGGTAGTCAACAATTTTTATACCATAACCTAACGGTTTAGGTATCTCTGAAGCTCTCCGTGCCCAATATCTCTCCTAGCTTACCCCAGTTAGGAGAGACATTGTGGATCTTCAGTTAATCACAGGCTTTAACGCCTCAGGCATTTGTCCTCTCTTTTTGGGATACAAGGAGTTCCCACACCCTTTCTCTCCACAAGGACTGTGCCTGTTTGTCCAAATCGGTTAGCCTTCTCTTTTTGCTCCTAAGAGTGACTCACTCTGCCTCCAAAAGAGCTAGGGTTTTTCTCATAAAGCCTTCCGCTGAAGGCCCACCGTTTTTGGACTACCCCAGTTTCCCTACTGGGGTTACCTGTTACCTTTCAAGATTCTGACCTCCACTGGTTTTCCTACAGGATTATTACCTCCACTTACAGTGAGGTCCTCTTCAAGGTTCCTCTACTCGGTTTCCCAGTAGATCCATGAACCTCCATACTTCTGTGAAATCCTGTCAGGGGAGGTCCATATTGCAATATCTTTTGCAATATCATTGATGACAATCATCATCCACACATGGACTCCTTCTCTGCAGTCCTATGCTAGGTTAGCTGTTCCACAGCATCCTTCTTTCTTCAACTCCTACCCTCCATCCTCAGGATGCCTGGTGTTCTGGGAGATAGCATGTTCCAGCCTATGACATGCTGGGACTCCAGGCATCTCAGCTTGGGAGTCCCCATATGTGAAGACTCACTCCTGCTTGTTCCTGGAGATAGCACAGTTACTTACCTGTAACAGGTGATCTCTGGGAACAGCAGGAATAAGTCTTCACAACCCTCCCACCTCCCCAGGAGTTGTATCTCTATCTATCTTTCCTTTCCTCTCTCTCTCTTTGTCTCAGCTTTAAACCATAACTGAGGAGAGGCAGTTGGGAAAGGCGGGAAGGCAGCACGCAGGCGTGCTGGGATGCTTCCAAAAGCTCTTGATTGGACGCTGGGAAGCGTTCCCACGCAGACTCCGTCGGTACCAACGTACCCATATGTGAAGACTTATTCCTGCTGTTCCCAGAGATCACCTGTTACAGGTAAGTAACTAACTGTGCTTTACCACCTCAGAGATATCTATCGCTCACTATTTAAGATCTCGAGAGGAGTGTGTTTTTTTTTTCTTTTTCAATCCATTGTATCAGCAGAGCGTTTTACATTTCCAGTAATTATCCTACTTCGCTGTTCCGTTAGTTGAACTTTCACACTTCTCTATATTGGTAGAACTAAGGACACATTATGTATATTACATGATCAGAGGTGCAGTCAGTATACCTATTGGCTTTAAACAGCCTCCCATCCCATGGATTAATTTATTTCTAGAGTATATGGAGTTTGGTCCAATAAGTTATTTCTAGAGAATTAAAAATTGTACGATCTGAGCCTATTTTTAGTGCTAATGAGTGGAGCATGCTCTGAATTACAGATGTGATCTGTTGGAGCTATATAGTCATTTTAAAAATGACGAAAACATAAATATTAGCTATGCCATTTTGTGATCTGCATCTGAAACACAGAAAAACAATCTTTTGTGTCATGTTGTGTTTGAGAGCATGCTATTAGCAAAGTACATGTATTGTAAAGATACAGTACCTGCTAAAATGAACGGTAGAAACGTAATAAATCCAAACCAAAAAACTTGGCAACACAATTTTTTTTCCATGCATACCCCTGCTTTACATGCAAGTGGAGCTTTGCCTGACGCTATTTAGTCTAAAGCAGAAGGTCTTGCTCTTGAGAATAATGCTATTCTCCAGGAACAAGCAGGAAGTCAGTCCTCACATATGGGTGATGTCTGTGCCGACGGAGCCCGCATGCAGAGCAATTCCCCAGCTTTCAAAGAGAGCCTTTGGGATTGCATCGCGCATGCGTGGTCCCCTTCCCGCCCAAGGGTGCCATCTTGCTCAGTCTTTTTTTTCCATAGAGCCCAACGGACGTGGGTCCTGTTTCCACTGTGGAAAAGTAGAAAAGTTGATTCGATTTTTTTTTCAGCTTCCCGGTTCGACAGCGGTTCCCCTTCCCGCCCTCGGCTCGGTACACCGATATTGAGTCCGGTCCTATTTTTCGTTTTTGTCCTTCGTGACTAGATTTCGCGCTCTTATTAGTTTTCACTGGCAGCCTGGCTGTTTGACCTCGCAGGGGCCCTTTTTTCCCTGATGGCTGCCAGCAGGTTTAAAAAATGTGATCGGTATAAGAAGTTGATGTCTCTCACCGACGCACACGACTGTTGCCTCGGTCCCGACCATGACACGGTGGTCTGTGGGCCGTGTGGTAAGATGTCTTCGAAGTCTTTGAGAAGCAGGCAGCAGCAATGTGACAGGATTTTTTCCGAGTCCGCCTCTGGCTAGGCCCGGACCTCGTCATCTCGGGAATCGGAGCCTAAGCACCATCTTGGGTCTTCTGAACAACTCATGAGGGCGGTGTCTCTGGATGCCTCTGATCGGCTTGGGCCCTCGGGTTCCAGGCCGCGGAGCCCGGACCACCACCCCGGGTCCTCTGAGTCGGAGCAGCTGGCTAAACTACCTCGCAGTGAACCGGAGGCGTCGGACAAGGTAACTTATGTTGTCCTCGTGGACTCTCCTCCAGGAGAGTGGGGGCCTGAGCTGGGAGCTGCGGAGCCTTCTGAGCTTGTTATCAGGTTGATGGCCCTGGAGAGCAGCATGGCTGCCTTCATGGAGCAGCAGCGGGCACTGATGGCTGGTCTTGCCGGGTCATCCGCCCCAACCACCAGGACGTCAATGTCTAAGTCGACGCCGGAGGCTGAGCCGATCCTAGAGTCTATCCTTGGCCAAGGTCCCCCTCGACCTCCCGTTCGGCACCGAGGTCGTCGACGCCGGTGCCCTCGGTGTTGGGTCCGAAGCCCTCGACGCCAGAGCCCATCGAGTCCTCCTCGGACGACTCGGCATGGGAGATGGAGGAGGAAGACTCCCCAGACACCTTCCGGACCCGATGTGTCCCATCGGAGCTCGCCGGGTTCGGAGCCTTGGACTAGGTCCCCCCCCCGGAGGATACTCGGTTCTCAAACTTCATCAGGGACATGACCAAGGCTTTGGCATTCCCTACAGATGCCAAGGAGGAGCCTCGAGCCAAAGAGCTCGATGCCTTCCAGTATGACTCTTCCCCGAAGGAGGCCCTTACTGTACCAGTGCCTCCGATGTTGGAACGGCTGATGCTCCAAATGTGGGCGTCCCCAGCCTCGATGCCGGTACTCAGAAGGCGGGTCGATTCCATCTATCGAGTTTGCAAGAGTCCTGGGTTCCAGAAAGCGCAGTTGCCACACAACTCCATGGTTGTGGAATCGGCCATACACTGGCTGAAAAGCCAAAAAACACACTCCTTGGTGCCCCCCAGCCGGGAGGCCTGGAACCTGGACGTCCTTGGCAGAAAGTGCTACCCATGGCTCGATGCTGTCATGCAGTGTCCAAACTTACCAGCTGTACATGGGCAGGTACTTGCGGGACCTGGCAAAGGAGATTGCCGGATTCTCGGCTGGCCTGTCTGAGGAACCCTTGCAGCGCTTCAAGGCCTTGTCCATGGGGATCAGAGTGTGCTCGAAGTTTATCTCAAGCAGCTTACGATGACTTCGAGGCTTTGGCCCAAGTAGCCGCGGCCGGCATTGGTGCACGCCATCAGGCCTGGCTCATGTCGTCGGACCTAGAGCCATGGGTTCAGGACAAGTTTGTCGATGTCCCGTGCCGAGGAGATAACCTCTTCTGCAAACCCATGACTGAGAAAGCTGCAGAACTAGAGTCTGAGTACTTGACCCGGACAAGATTGTCGAAAGAAGACATCTGCACCTTCTCACAAGAAGGCCTCGGGGGGAAAAAGCCCTTTTTCCCGAGGAAGGGTGCAGCTTACAGAAACTACCCCACTTACCAGGCCACCCCAGCTCCCCAACAGGGGCAGCAGGCCAGAGGACAGGGGCATGGCCCACGTAAGCCGAAGACTCCCAAGCCTCCAGCTCCGGCTCCTACCCAGCCAGGAGGGGGTTTTTGAGTCCCAGTGCATAGCTCCTCTCCCACCAGTGGTTTGGCCATGCACAGGAGGAAGGCTGGCCCTGTACGCTCACAGGTGGCCAGCCATTACTACCGACTCCAGGGTTTTGCAAGTAGTCCAGCAGGGCTACTTACTTCACTTCCAGGTGCCCACCTCCTTTTTCCCGGGAGAGCCTCTCAGACCCCCTCTTCACAGGAACCTCCTTCTACAGGAGTTGGCAGGTCTGCTAAAGGATCAGGTGGTGGAACTGGTGCCCCACCACCTGCAGGGGCAAGGCTTCTACTACAGGTATTTCCTAATACCAAAAAGAAAAGGAGGCCTACGCCCCATCCTGGATTTGCAAAATCTGGTGAGGGAAAAGTTCAAGATGCTTTCCCTTGGGATCCTTCTGCCTAACCTCCACCAGGGAGACTGGCTATGCTCCTTAGATTTAAAGGATGCTTATACTCGCATCCTCATACACCCAGACCACAGACAATATCTCAGGTTTGTGGTCGGAGGAAACCACTTCCAGTACAAGGTGCTTCCCTTTGGCCTAGCTACCACTCCCAGAGTATTTACCAAATGCCTAGCAGTGGTGGCGGCCTTCCTTAAAAGCCAGGGTGTCTTTGTCTTCCCATACCTGGACGACTGGCTCTTCAGGGGCCAGTCGGCACAGCAGGCCACTGCTCACACAGTCACCCTGCTCCAGCACCTAGGGTTTGTGATAAATCATGAAAAGTCCACTTTGCTCCCCACTCAGCACTTAGAGTTCATAGGGACAAGATTGGGGACACTTCAGGCAAAGGCTTACCTACCGCTGGACATGGCAAGGCAGTTGCTGGACTTGGTCCAGCAGGTCCAGCACAGGCCTCAAGTCTCCGCAAGGGTCTTCTTACGCCTCCTGGGCCACATGGCCTCCACAGTGCATGTGACTCCATATGCTTGATTCCACATGTGCACAGATCAATGGAGCCTCAGAGACCAGTGGACGCAAGCCACTGGCTGCCTCAGACAGAGTAGTGATTTCCAAGCTACTGGTGTCAGCCTTGCAATGGTGGCTTCACCCCCCCCCCCCCCAATTTGCTTCAGGGAGTACCATTCTACAGGACCAAGCAGGAAGTCAGTCCTCACATATGGGTGACGGCGCCAACGGAGCCCTCGTGCGGAGCATTTCCCCAGCTTTCAAAGAAAGCCTTTGGGAATACAGCACGCATGCACGGTCCCCTTCCCGCCCAAGGGTGCCATCTTGCTCAGTCTTCTTTTTTCCGTGGAGCCTGACGGACATGTGTCTTAGTCACCCGGTTAAAAGTTGATTTTTTTCCTTCGAAGATTCGTGGTATTTTGCCTGTTCGACGCCGGTTCCCCTTCCCACCTGGGCACGGTACACCGGTATCGAGCTCGGAGCTGCTTTTTCGGTTTTTGTCCTTTGAGACTAGCGTTCACGCTTTTTCTTTTACTGGCAGCCTGGTCTTTTGACCTTGCAGGGGCCCTTTTTCCCCCGATGGCTGCCAGCGGGTTCAAGAAGTGTGATCGGTGTAAGAAACTGATGTCTCACCGACACACAACTGCTGCCTCCGGTGCCTCGGGCCCGATCATGACCCGATGATCTGTGGCCCATGCGGCAAAATGTCCTCTAAGGCGCTGAGGAGCCATCAACATCGAGAAAGGATCTTCTCTGACTCCACGTCTGGCCGGGCCCAGACTTCGTCAGAGGCCTTGACATCTTGGGAGTCCGACCCCGAGCATCATTGGGTGTCTCCCTCACGGGAACACAAAAGGAAGAAGAAACCCACGAGGGCAGTGTTGGTGGACGCTCTTGGTCCCTCGAGGGCCAGGTCGCATAGCCCCGACCGCCGTCCCGGATCCTCGGAGTCAGAGAGGCCTGCCAAATTGCCTCGTGTGGAGCCGGAGTCCCCAAGTCACGTGAGTGCTGTTGTCCTCGTGGACTCTCCTCCGGGGGAGCTGACATCGGCCCCGACGCCGTCGGGGGCTGCTGAGTCTCCTGAGCTCAGACTCGGGTTGACTGCCTTGGAGAGCAGCTTGGCTGCCTTCATGAAACAGCAGCGGGAGCTGATCGCCGGTCTGACCGTTGCATCTGTCCTGACCACCGTGACCTCGGCTTCCAAGTCGACCCCGGAGGCCGAGCCGATCAAGTCAATGCTGTCTCGAATCAATCCTCGGCCTCCCATATGGGGCCAAAATTGTCGACGCCGGTACCCTCGGCATCGGGGCGAATGGCATCGGTGCCCGCCCGACCGGAGCCACTTGATTCCTCCTCGGAGGGGTTGGAGTGGGAGACGGAGGACGAGGAGTCCCCGGACACTTTCCGGACCCGGTGCATCCCGTCGGATGCACCGGAGTGCGAGCCTCGGAGAATGTCCCCTCTGGAGGATACCCGGTTCTCGGACTTCGTGAGGGAAATGGCCAAGGCTTTAGCCTTCCCCGCGGATCCCAAGGAAGAGCTTCGAGCCGAGAAGCTCGAGGCCCTCCAGTGTGACTCTCCACCGAAGGAGGCCTTTACTGTACCGGTTCCTCCGATGCTGGAATAGCTGCTCTTCTGCATGTGGGAGGCACCAGCCTCGGTGCCGGTTCTCAGCAAACGGGTCGATTCCTTTTATCGAGTCCGTAAGAGCCCTGGGTTCCAGAAGGCACAGCTACCGCACCACTCCATGGTTGTGGAATCGGCCATGCATCGTCTGAAGAGTCAGAAGAGGCACTCCTCGGTGCCCCCCCCCCGGCAGGGAGGCCCGGAACCTGTATGCCCTCTGTAGAAAGTGCTTCCAGGGCTCTATGCTGGGTTGCCGTGTCCTGGGCATGTACCTCCGAGACTTGGCAAAGGAGATTGCCGGATTCTCTGCTGGCCTTTCCGAGGAACCTTTGAAGAGGTTCAAGTCTTTGTCATCGGGGATTCGAGTGCTCTAAGTTTTTATATTTCAAGCAGCCTATGATGGCTTCGAGGCTTCGGCCCGAGTAGCAGCGGCCAGCATCAGTGCACGCCGTCAGGCCTGGCTACAGTCATCGGACCTCGAGCCATGGGTCCAGGACAAGTTGGTTGATGTCCCTTGCTGGGGTGAGAACCTCTTTGGCAAACCCATGGCTGAAAAGGCTGCAGAAATCGAGACTGACTCTCACCAGGACAAGGCTGTCCAGGAAGACTTCTGCCCCTTCTCAGAAGAACGGGGGCTCGGGGAAAAAGCCCTTTTACCCGAGGAAGGCCTCTGCCTACAAATCCCACCCTCAATTCCAGGCCTCTACAGCTCCCCAACAGGGTCAGCAGGCCAAGAGGCAGGGACATGGGCCCCATAGGCAGAAAACCCCCAAGCCACCAGCTCCGGCTCCTGCACTGCAGGGAGCGGGGTTTTGACTCCCACTGTATAGCCTCTCCCCCACAGCTGGCTCCACTCTGCACAGGAGGCTGACACTGTACACCCACAGATGGTCAGCTATAACAGGGGATACCTGGGTACTGAGCATAGTCCAAAAGGGCTACCTGCTCCACTTCAACCAGTTATCTCCCTCCTATTTTCCAGGGGAGCCTCCAAGACTCCCTCTGCACAGGAACCTCCTCCTTCAGGAG
This sequence comes from Ichthyophis bannanicus, assembly GCA_033557465.1. Classification (NCBI taxonomy): domain Eukaryota; kingdom Metazoa; phylum Chordata; class Amphibia; order Gymnophiona; family Ichthyophiidae; genus Ichthyophis; species Ichthyophis bannanicus. Next base: position 405,166,780 of record CM066035.1, on the reverse strand, counting down.
TTGGCAAGTCTTCTACAGGAGCAGGCGGTGGAACCGGTGCCTCACCACCTGATAGGATGAGGCTTCTGTTCCAGGTACTTTCTGGTACCAAAAAGGACAGGAGGCCTCAGGCCCATCCTAGACTTGCGAAGTCTCAAGTTCCTGAAGAGGGAAAAGTTCAAGATGCTTACCCTTGGAATACTGCTGCCCTTCCCTCCAGCAGGGAGATTGGCTATGCTCCTTAGACCTAAAGGATGCTTATACTCGCATCCTCATTCATCCAGACCACAGACAATAGCTCAGATTTGTAGTGGGAGGAAATCATTTTCAGTACAGGGTACTTCCCTTTGGCCTAACCTCCGCACCCAGGGTTTTCACCAAATGCCTGGCGGTGGTGGCGGCCTATCTCTGAAACCAGGACATCTTTGTCTTTCCATACCTAGACGACTGGCTTATCAGGGGTCAGTCTCCACAGGAGGCCAGACAAGCCACTCTTTGCACGGTCTCTCTTCTCCAGCACCTGGGCTTCGTCATAAACTTCGCAAAGTCCACTTTTCTCCCCTCACAGGGCCTAGAGTTCATAGGAGCAAGGTTGGATACCTTACAAGCAATGGCTTATTTGCCAGGGAACAGGGCTCACAAACTGATGGCTCTGGCCCCGCAGCTTCGCAGTGGATCTCTGGTCTCGGCCAGACATTTCCTGAGGCCTTTGGGTCACATGGCTTCCATGGTCCATGTAACTCCAAATGCTCATCTGCATATGCAGCCTGCTCAATGGTGCCTCAGAGCTCAGTAAATACAGGCCACAGGAGACTTAAGAGACAGAGTAAGAGTGTCCAGACTACTAGCAGCCTCCCTGCAGTGGTGGCTGCATCTCCCAAACCTGATCAAAGGGGTGCCTTTCCAGGCACCACCATCACACACAGGTGCTGACGACCAATGCTTCTCTTCAAGGCTGGGGTGCACATTGCCAGGGGGCATGTACTCAGGGCCTCTGGTCCCCTTGGGAGGCCACACAGCAGATCAGTCTGTTGGAGTTGCGAGCTATTCGATTAGCTCTACAAACTTTCTCTCATATCCTCTCTCACCAATCTATCTTGGTTCAGACAGACAACCAAGTAGCAATGTTCTGCGTGAACAAGCAGGGAGGCACAGGATCCAGGCTTCTGTGTCAGGAAGCACAGGCCCTGTGCGCCTTTGCAGTCCAGCACGGCATGTTCCTCAAGGCTGTTTATCTACCTGGCCAAGAAAATTACCTGGCAGACAGGTTGAGCAGGATTCTACAGCCTCACGAATGGCATTTGAATCCCCTAGTGGTCCAGCAGATCTTCCTAAAATGGGGTCTTCCAACCATCAATCTCTTTGCCAGTCCACTGAACCGTCAGCTGCCCAGGTTCTGTTCCAGGCAACCACATCCTCTGCGAATAGCAGCAGATGCCTTCCTAATCTCTTGGTCTACGGGCCTGCTGTATGCGTTTCCTCCAACGCCTCTAGTGGCCCGAACCCTATTCAAGGTTCTTTGGGACAAGGCCTCGCTGATCCTGGTAGCCCCCAGATGGCCGAGGCAATCGTGGTTTCCACTCCTTCTGCAATTGGCGGTGGACACTCCACCCCCTCTGGGGGTGCAACCCGATTTCCTGTCTCAGGCTCAGGGATCTCTCCTGCACCCCAACCTCCAGTCCCTCCATTTGATGGCCTGGCTGCTGAGAGGGTAGTTCTAGCCCCCTTACTTCTACCTAGGGAAGTGGAGGAGGTGGTTTTGGCCTCTAGGAGACAATTCATCCAGAAATCTTATGCCCTCAAGTGGTGTAGGTTCTTCACCTGGTGTGCTCAGCGCCAAGAGGATCCATTTTCGTGCATGGTACCAGTGGTGCTGCAGTATCTGCTTCACCTGTCGGACCTAGGCCTTAAATCCAACTCTGTTCGGGTCCACCTCAGTGCTCTGTCAGCGCACCACTCGCCGGTGGAGGGCCAGTCTGTCGGTCCACCCCTTAGTGGTCCGCTTCCTCAGAGGCCTGCTTTTGCTCAAGCCTCCGATTCGTCCACCAGCCCCGGAGTGGGATTTGAATGTGGTCTTGCAACAACTTACTCGCCCACCGTTTGAGCCAATGGCTACCTGTCATTTATGTTTCCTTTCCTGGAAGGCGTTGTTCTTGGTGGCTCTTACCTCGGCCAGGCGTGTGAGTGAACTACAAGCTCTGGTTTCTGATAGACCGTACACACGGTTCTATAAGAACAGGGTGGTCTTACGGACTCATCCTAGTCTCCTTTCAAAGGTTGTCTCCTCCTTCCATCTCAATCAGGACGTGGTTCTTCCGACCTTCTTTCCCAGGCCACATGCCAGCCGGGCTGAAATGGTCTTGCATACCCTGGACTGTAGGAGGGTGTTGTCTTTCTACAGTGACCGTACGCAGGAGCATCAAAGGGCTGTTCAGCTTTTCGTATCTTTTGACCCTAATAAGCTGGGGTTACCTGTCTCCAAGCATACCCTGTCCATTTGGGTAGCAGACTGTGTATCGCCTGGGCGTACAGGGCAGCCGGCCTCTCTTTGCAGGGTTGAGTCACTGCCCACTGCGTCAGGGTGAAGGCTGCGTCAGCTCATCTCCGCTCTGTTCCGTTGGCAGACATCTGCCGGGCTGCTACTTGGTCTTCAAGCCAGACTTTTGCGGCCCACTACTGCCTCGAGAGGGAGACCCGCAGGGACAGTGCTTTCGGACAGGTGGTACTCCATAATCTCTCTGAGGTTTAGGCAACTCCTACCCTTCGGCCCTTGTGTTGGGCTACTGTTTGGGGGTGTTCTCAGAGAAGATTCTTATCACGCATGCTGAGGCTCTAGAGGGAGCTTATTTTTCAGCTTTGGGTTCTCGGTAGCCTAGAGCTGGGGAGTCCCGTATGTGAGGACTGACTTCCTGCTTGGTCCTGGAGAAAGAGTGGTTACTCACCTGTAACAGGTGTTCTCCAGGAGCAGCAGGAATCAGTCCTCATGACCCTCCCTCCTCCACTTGAAGTTGCAGATATATAGAGATAGAGATATATATATTTCATATTGTTTTTTGCTGTCTCTTAGCTATGTCGTCAGACTGAGCAAGATGGCACCCTTGGGCGGGAAGGGGACTGCGCATGCGCGCTGCATTCCCAAAGGCTTTCTTTGAAAGCTGGGGAAATGCTCCGCACAAGGGCTCCGTCGGCACTGACGTCACCCATATGTGAGGACTGATTCCTGCTGCTCCTGGAGAACACCTGTTACAGGTGAGTAACTACTCTTTCCAGCCTCCCTCTCTCACACCAGAGTGCTGACGACAGATGCCTCCTTGCTGGACTGGGGTGCCCATTGCCAAGGTTCCTGCACTCAGAGTCTGGTCCTCGCGAGAGGCCGCACTTCAGATCATTCTCCTAGAGCTTCGAGCCATCCGCCTAGCTCTTCAAGCCTTCTGTCATCTTGCATATCAGTCGGTGCTGATAGACAATCAGGTGGCGATGTTCTACATCAACAAACGGGGGGCACAGGATCTCACATCCTATGCCAGGAAACTCTGGACCTCTGCTCTTTTGCAGTGGCACATCACATGTGCCTAACGGCAGTTTATCTGCCATGTCAGGAAAACCTCCTGGCTGACAAGTTGAGCAGGATTCTTCAGCCTCACAAATGGCAACTGAACAAGGATGTAGCCCAGCGGATCTTCCACCATTGGGGTCTCCCGTCCATGGATCTCTTTGTCAATCCACAAAACCATCAGTTGCCCCGGTTGTGCTCAAGGCAACCGCATCCGCTGAGCGTGGCGACGGATGCTTTCCTGATCTCACGGGCACAGGGCCTTCTCTATGCGTTCCCACCCACGCCGCTGGTGGCACGCACTCTGTTCAGAATTCTTCAGGACAAGGCCTCGGTCATCCTGGTAGCTCCCAGGTGGCCCAGACAGCCTTGATTTCCTCTTCTTCTTCAACTGGCGGTCGAAACTCCACTTCTGCTGGGGGTGCAGCCCGACCTCTTGACCCAGGAACAAGGTTACACCCCAATCTCAGATCCCTCCACTTAATGGCCTGGCTGCTGAGAAGGTAGTACTTGCTCCTCTACTCCTTCCCAAGGAGGTTGGAGGTGTTGTTGACCTCTAGGAGGCAATCCACTCAAAAGTCCTACGCGTTCAAGTGGCGTAGGTTTGAAGGATGGTGTGCCCAGAATAAGGAGGACCCATTCGCTTGTCAAGTACCTCAGATATTGCAGTACTTGCTCCACCTCTCGGAGTTGGGCCTCAAGTCTAACTCTGTCAGGGTCCATCTGAGTGCGCTATCAGCTCACCACTCTCCAGTGGAGGGCAACCTCTTTCAGCTCACCCCTTGGTGTCTCTATTCCTCAGAGACTTACTCCTCTTGAAGCCTCCAATTCGCCCACCGGCTACAGAGTGGGACTTAAATGTGGTCTTGCAGCGGCTTACTTGCCCACTTTTTGAACCAATGGCCACTTGTCATCTCTGCTTCCTTTCCTGGAAAGCTCTTTCTGGTGGCACTCACATCGGCTCAACGTGTGAGCGAGCTGCAAGCGTTAATGTCAGACCGTATACACGGTTTTATAAAAACAGGGTGGTCCTACGTACTCACCCCAAGTTCCTTCCAAAAGTGGTTTCCTCGTTTCACCTCAACCAAGAGATGGTTCTTCCAACCTTCTTCCCCAGGCCACATACCAGCAGGGCGGAAGCGGTTCTGCATAATCCTGGACTGTAAGAGGGCGCTCGCCTTTTACCTGGAGTGTATGTGGGGATATTGGAGAGCTTCCCAGCTCTTCGTCTCTTATGACCCTAGTAAACTGGGTCTACCTGTCTCCAAGCGCACGTTATCCACCTGGATGGAAGACTGCATCGCCGGGGCATACAGGGCAGCTGATCTCCAGCTGCAGGGCTGAATCACAGCTCACTCTGTGAGGGCTAAGGCCGCATCAGTGGCTAACCACCGCTCTGTTCCGTTGGCAGACATCTGCTGGGCCGCAACTTGGTCTTCAAGCCAGACTTTTGCAACCCACTATTGCCTGGAGAGAGAGTCCCGACGGGACAGTGTTTTCGGTCAGGCAGTACTCCGTAACCTATTTGAGGTTTAGGCAACTCCGACCCTTTGGTATCAGGTTACCGTGGGGTTGTGTTCTTGGAGAAAAATCCTATCACTGCTGCTGCGGCTCTTCTAGAGGGAGCCATTTTCAGCTATGGGTTCTCGGTAGCCTATAGCTAGGGAGTCCCATATGTGAGGACTGACTTCCTGCTTTTTCCTGGAGAAAGTGTAGTTACTCACCTGTAACAGGTGTTCTCCAGGGACAGCAAGAATCAGTCCTCACGACCCTCCCTCCTCCCCTTGAGTTGCAGTCCTTTGATTTTTTTCTCATTTTTGCCATTTTTTTTTAGCTATGTCATCTGAGCAAGATGGCACCCTTGGGCAGGAAGGGGACCGCGCATGTGTGATGCAATCCCAAAGGCTTTTTTTGAAAGCTGGGGAATTGCTCGGGGACCGCATGTGTGATGCAATCCCAAAGGCTTTTTTTGAAAGCTGGGGAATTGCTCCGCATGAGGGCTCCATCGGCGCCAACATCACCCATATGTGAAGACTGATTCCTGCTGTCCCTGGAGAACACCTGTTAAGATGAGTAACTACGCTTTACTGTTACCTTCCCCCTAAGTGTCTTAAAATTTCCAGGAAATGTGCTTTCTCCAGGACCAAGCAGGAAGTCAGTCCTCACTTATGGGTGAAGTCGGCGCCGACGGAGCCCTCGCGGAGCAATTTTCCCCAGCTTTCAAAGAAAGCCTTTGGGAATTGCAGCGCGCATGCGCGGTCCCCTTCCCGCCCAAGGGTGCCATCTTAGCCAGTCTTCTTTTTTCCGCGGAGCCCTACAGACGTACCCGTCGTGTCCCCGCGAAAAAGTTGATTTTCTTTAGAATTACTCTGTTTTTTCATTCGGTTCGACGCCGGTCTTTTTCCCGCCGGACTCGCGACGCCGGTCACGAGTCCTCTTCTTATTTTTCGGTTTTTCTGACTTAGTCAGTTTTCGTTTCGGTTTTTCCCTGGCAGCCCGGTCCTTTGACCTCGCCGGGGCCCTTTTTCCCCCGATGGCTGCCAGTGGTTTCAAGCGGTGTGGTCAGTGTGACCGAAATATGTCACTAACTGACACACACGACAATTGCCTCCGCTGCCTGGGCCCGGATCATGAAGAAATGATCTGTGGGCCTTGTGGCAAACTATCCTCCAAAGCGTTGAGAAGTTGGCGGCATCAGCGGGATAGAATCTTCGCTGACCCCAGCCGTACCCGGACCTCGTCGGAGGCCTCCGCGTCCAGGGGTTCCAGCTCGGACCGTCGCCGGAGTTCCTCCGACAGGGGTTCTCCCTCCGGGGACCATCGACGGAAGGTGAAACCCGCGAGGGCGGCGTCGGTGGACGCTCCTGGCTCCGCGAGGGCCAGGTCGCATAGCCCCGATAGCCGCCCCGGGTCCTTGGAGAAGGAGCACCTCACGAAGCGACCTCGCCTGGAGTCGGAGCTGCCTGCTCGGGTAAGTCCTGTGGTCCTTCTGGACTCGCCTCCGCGACAGCCGACGTCGGGCCCGACGCCGTCGGGGCCCGAGTCGGGGGCTGCTGGGTCACCTGAGCTCGGACTCAGGTTGACGGCCTTGGAGAGCAGACTGTCTGCCTTCATGGACCAGCAGCGGGCACTGCTCGCTGGCTTCGCTGGCGCCGCTGCCCCGACCGCCGGGACGTCGACGTCGAAGTCGACCCCAGAGACCGAGCCGATCCTAGAGTGTCGATGCGAACTCGAGTCGATCCTCGGTCGAGGTCACCCTCGGCCTCCCGTTCGGGACCGAGGTCGCCGACGCCGACTCCCTCGGCGTCGGGGCGGCAGGCGCCGCGCCCTGCCCGGGCCGACCCCACCGAGTCCTCGTCGGAGTCGGTCTGGGAGTCTGAAGAGGAAGAGTCGCCTGATTCTTTTCGGACTCGGTGTGTCCCCTCGGACTCACCTGAGTCCGAACCTCGGAAGCAGTCCCCCCCGGAGGATGCCCGGTTCTCAGACTTCGTCAGGGATATGGCCAAGGCTTTGGCCTTCCCTGCGGATCCCGAGGAGGAGCCTCGAGCCGAAGAGCTCGACGCCCTCCAGTATGACTCTCCCGCCAGGGAACACTTTACTGTACCGGTTCCTCCCATGCTGGAACGATTACTCTTCCGCATGTGGGAGAGTCCGGCCACCTCGCCGGTCCTGAGCAAGCGGGTCGATTCTATCTATCGAGTCCGCAAGAGCCCTGGCTTCCAGAAAGCACAGCTACCACACCATTCCATGGTAGTGGAATCGGCCATGCATCGTCTTAAGAGCCAGAAGATGCACTCCTCGGTGCCTCCTGGCAGGGAGGCCCGTAACCTGGATGGCCTTGGTAAGAAGTGTTTCCAGGGCTCTATGCTCGCCTGTCGTGTCCAGACCTACCAGCTATACATGGGCATGTATCTCCGAGACCTGGCTAAAGAGCTAGCCGGTTTCTCCGCTGGTTTTTCCGAGGAACCCTTGCGGAGGTTCCTGGCCTTGTCCACTGGCATTCGGGAATGCTCAAAATTCATGTCCCGAGCAGCCTATGATGGCTTTGAAGCATCGGCTCGAGTGGCCGCAGCCGGCATCGGTGCCCGCCGACAGGCTTGGCTTCAGTCGTCTGACCTTGAGCCCTGGGTGCAGGACAAGTTGGTCGATGTCCCTTGCCGAGGCGACAACCTCTTTGGCAAGCCCATGGCTGATAAGGCTGCACAAATTGAGACAGAGACTCTCACCAGGACTAGGCTTTCTAGGAAGACCTCCGCCCCTTCCCAGAAAAAGAAGGGCTCGGGAAAGAAGTCCTTTTACCCGAGGAAGGCGACTGCCTACAAACAATACCCCCACTATCAGGCCCCTGCAGCTCCCCAACAGGGCCAGCAGGCCAAGGGACGGGGTAACGGGTCCCGTAGGCAGCAAGCCCCCAAGCCTGCACCACCAGCCCCTGCTCCGCAGGGTGGGGGTTTTTGACTCCTTAAGCATAGCCTCTCCCCCCCGCTGGCTCCTCCCAGTACCGGAGGCCGGCTGGTTCACTTCGCCCACAGGTGGTCCAGCATCACCTCAGATACCTGGGTGCTTCAAGTCGTGCGAGAAGGCTATCTTCTCCACTTCCACCAGGTCCCTCCCTCCTATTTTCCGGGAGAACCTCCACGACCCCCTCTGCACAGGGAATTACTCCTTCAGGAGTTAGCAGGTCTTCTACGGGATCAGGCGGTGGAACCGGTGCCCCACCACCTGAAGGGTCAAGGTTTTTATTCCCGGTATTTTCTAATACCAAAAAGAACAGGAGGCCTCAGACCCATCCTGGACTTGCGCAACCTCAACAAGTTCCTCGTGCGGGAGAAGTTCAAAATGCTTACCCTTGGAATCCTTCTGCCCTACCTCCAGCAGGGAGATTGGCTATGCTCCTTGGATCTAAAGGATGCCTACACGCACATCCTCATCCACCCAAGCCACCGCCAATACCTAAGGTTTGTGGTGGCAGGAAATCATTACCAGTACAGAGTACTGCCCTTTGGCCTATCCTCCGCACCGCGAGTCTTCACAAAATGTCTCGCGGTGGTGGCGGCCCATCTCCGGCTTCACGGCCTCTGTCTTTCCGTACCTCGACGACTGGCTCATCAGAGCAGCGTCCGCTCTGGAGGTCACCAACGCCACGCGCCGCACGGTGACTCTTCTGCAGTACTTGGGCTTTGTTATAAACTTCGCAAAGTCCACTTTGCTCCCCTCACAGGATCTCGAGTTCATCGGCGCAAGGCTGCACACTCCTCAGGCACGAGCGTACCTACCGCTCGACAGGGCTCAACGGCTCATGGACCTAGCCGACCGTTTTCGCAGCCAGCCCCTGGTCTCCGCCAGGCGCTTCCTGAGACTACTCGGCCATATGGCTTCCACCGTCCATGTGACCCCCAATGCCCGCCTGAATATGCGGCCTGCTCAATGGTGTCTCCGCCGGCAGTGGCGACAAGCCACAGGCGGCCTAGCAGACCTAGTGCGCGTCTTCGAGCCGCTGATCTTGTCTCTCCGGTGGTGGCTCCAGCGGCCGAACCTGATATTCGGCATGCCTTTCCAGTCACCTCAGCCGGCCCGGGTGCTGACAACAGATGCATCCCTCCTGGGCTGGGGAGCGCATTGCCAAGGGGCACGTACTCAGGGCCTCTGGACCACGTGGGAGTCTGCTCAGCAGATCAACTTCCTGGAGCTCAGGGCGATCCGCCTGGCTCTCAAGGCCTTCTCCCACCTGACTTCTCACCAGTCCGTCCTTGTCCAGACGGACAATCAAGTTGCCATGTTCTACGTGAACAAGCAGGGGGGCACGGGCTCCTTCCTCCTCTGTCGGGAGGCACAGAGGCTCTGCTCTTGGGCCGTCAGTCACGGCGTTCTCCTCAAGGCAGTTTATCTCCCAGGCCAAGAGAATCGCCTGGCGGACAAACTCAGCAGGATCCTCCAGCCGCACGAGTGGCGTCTGGATACCTTGGTAGTTCAGAAGCTCTTTCTAAAGTGGGGCCTCCCCACGGTTGATCTCTTTGCCAGTCCTCACAACCGGCAACTTCCTCGCTTCTGCTCTCGTCAGCCACACCCCCTTCGGGTTGCGGCGGACGCTTTTCTACTCTCATGGTCGGGGAGCCTTCTGTATGCTTTCCCTCCCATCCCGCTAGTCTCTCGGACTCTCTTCAAGGTTCTCCGAGACAAAGCCTTCATGATCCTGGTGGCTCCTCGCTGGCCCAGACAGCCGTGGTTTCCACTCCTGCTGCAATTAGCGGTGGAGGATCCGTTCCCTCTGGGGTTTCAACCGGATCTCCTCACTCAGGATCAGGGGTCTCTGCTACACCCCAACCTCAGGTCTCTCAATCTGATGGCCTGGCTGCTGAGAGGGTAGTCCTTGCTCCCCTCCTCCTGCCGGCAGAGGTGGAAGAAGTCGTCCTAGCTTCTCGGCGACCTTCTACTCGAAAATGCTACGCCCTTAAATGGCGTCGCTTTTCCGTTTGGTGTACCCGACAGTCTCAGGATCCCTTCTCCTGCCCGGTGTCGGTGGTCTTGCAGTACTTGCTTTACCTCTCTAATCTGGGACTTAAGTCCAACTCCGTCAAAGTTCACCTCAGTGCTCTTTCAGCACATCATGTGCCGGTGGACGGCAGACCTCTCTCCAACGACCCTCTCGTAGCGAGGTTTCTCCGAGGTCTCCTTCTACTTAAACCACCTCTGCGCCCACCAGCGCCTGACTGGGACTTGAATGTGGTTTTACAGCGGATCACCTGTCTGCCTTTTGAACCTATGGCTACCTGTTCTCTCCGTTTTCTTTCTTGGAAAACACTGTTCTTGATAGCCCTCACTTCCGCTAGACGCGTAAGTGAATTGCAGGCCCTCGTGTCTGATCCCCCTTACACTCGGTTCTACAAAAATAGGGTAGTCCTACGGACTCACCCAAAATTTCTTCCAAAAGTGGTCTCCCCTTTTCACATCAATCAGGAGGTGGTACTTCCAACCTTCTTTCCCAGACCACACTCCAGCCGAGCTGAAACGGTCCTCCATACCCTGGACTGTAGAAGGGCTTTGAACTTCTACCTTGACCGTACGCGGGAGCACCGTAAAGCTGCTCAGCTTTTTGTGTCTTTTGACCCCAATAAATTGGGGCTCCCGGTCTCCAAGCGTACTCTGTCCATCTGGGTTGCGGACTGTATCTCTTGGGCTTATGGGGCAGCCGGACTCTCCTTGGAAGGTCGAGTCACGGCTCATTGCGTTCGGGCAAAGGCTACGTCAGTGGCTTACCTCCGCTCTGTTCCGCTGGCAGACATCTGCCGGGCCGCTACTTGGTCTTCGAGCCAGACTTTTGCGGTCCATTACTGTCTCGAGAGGGAGTCCCGCAGGGACAGTGCTTTCGGACAGGCAGTCCTCCGTAATCTCTTCGAGGTCTGAGCAACTCCTACCCTCCATCCCGGATGTGGGCTACCGGTGGGTAATAATTCAGCGAAGATTCTTTCCTTCTGTGCTGCTGAGCTAGAGGGAGCTCATTTTTGTGCTTAGGGTCTCCGGTAGCCTTGAGCTTGGGAGTCCCATAAGTGAGGACTGACTTCCTGCTTGGTCCTGGAGAAAGCGTAGTTACTCACCTGTAACAGGTGTTCTCCAGGAGCAGCAGGAATCAGTCCTCACAACCCTCCCTCCTCCCCGTGGAGTTGCAATTTGCAAATTTTTATGCTGTCTTTTTTAGCTATGTCATCTGACTGGCTAAGATGGCACCCTTGGGCGGGAAGGGGACCGCGCATGCGCGCTGCAATTCCCAAAGGCTTTCTTTGAAAGCTGGGGAAAATTGCTCCGCGAGGGCTCCGTCGGCGCCGACGTCACCCATAAGTGAGGACTGATTCCTGCTGCTCCTGGAGAACACCTGTTACAGGTGAGTAACTACGCTTTCTGATTGACCTAATAACTCTGCAGGTTTCTTGTCCCCCTGTGTTATGAACCCTTGAAAGCATATTCCTAGACAAGCACTGTGTGTGTGTGTTTTGTTTGGTTTTTTTTTTTAAACAAATTTTTTAAAAAATATCTTTATGCCAGTTTTCTACAGTATATCAAATGTAACCACCGCAATTTTCCTTTTTTTTTTATTCCCCCTGCCTCCAGAGGTGAAACACTCTGATCCCTTCCCCTATGCAAGTCTCTTCCTGTAATTGATTGTCCTTTGGATGAAAGGGCCCCATATTTTCCCAAAACAGTCCATTTTCTGGTATGTTATTGCCATCAACTTAAACATTTACCTATATCTTTCAAAGTCTGAAGACCGCTTCCATAGCTGGTGTAGCTCTCTGTATCCTGGCCACTGCTAGTAGCAGTTTTGCTTTTGTAAAACACAAGACCACGAATTTGTCCTTGGTAGCCCTCAGATTAGGGACAGCCAAACTCACCTGTGTGTCCCTGTATTATACTATCTCACCCTAAGTCCTTAACCCAGCTCAATATTTGGTCCAACACATTCCCACCAAATATGGAAAAACATGCCCACCAACCTGCACTCCCAAGCACCATTCACTAACCCTTGCTCCACGAAACATCTGATGCAAACATACATAATATGCTGCCATTTGGAACAGAGGTTTATATCCATTTTCCACAAAGTTGGCAGAAATTTGCTATTATCTTTTTTGAACTTATGGGCCCTTAGCTAGGTAACTGACGAGAGCAGTGTCTCTCTCCTATGTGACTAATTGGTGATGTTTCTTTCCGCATGATATCTGTGAAATTCACTCCTATTCTAAAACAGCCACAGTAGCTCCCAGTAGCAAGCAGAATCAAATGTAAGGTCCTAAATACCTCCAAAATAATGCACAACCTATCTTCAACTCACTTAAAATCACTGAGTACCAAACAGAGCAAGAAGAGGCTATACACAGAACACACTAACCATGCCTACAGAATTTACAAAAAGCAACCAGTTTACATGTAAGAGAGCATTCTCTCTCTATTCATGCAGTGTTTGGAACACCCTACCTGAAAGAATAAGAAACATACCGGACCTATCAGCATTCTGCCAAAACCTCAAAACGCACCTATTCACAGAACACTTTGAAGGGAGACCAAGTTGCCCAACTTGGACTCCATCCCAACTTACTTTTCCCTTTTATGATTACCCATGATCCAAGAGCTCTTAACAATGGTTAACATATTTACACTCTTGGTTAAATAATTGTTATAACGCTTTTATGTAAAGCGGTTTTACTGTATGTACGACTCTGTTATAATACATTACTTAGTTCTCTGTAAACCACTTTATAGATAAAGTGGTATAAAAGAACAGATAGATAAATAAATTCACTCTCCCCTTTAGCCAGCAGGGTCTTGGAGAAGTTCTGCCTGCATAACAAACTTTTTTTTCTTTTTCAAATTAGGGTTAATATACAGTATGGCATGAACATTTCGTAACTCCCTAACGATCACCTGTCCAGACATTCTAAGCATTAACTTCTACCTTCAGCAAAACTAAAACTTATGATTTTTTTTAAATTCCACTTTTCCAGTTAAGGCTCAGGCTAATTTACAGATTTCTTAGTAATTCTGGTACAGTGCATCCCTTCAACAAGTTCCTACAGTCTAGGGCTATACCTGAGATAATAAAGAATCTCCAGGAACAAGCAGGAATGTAGTCTTCACATATGGGTATCGTCGGTACCGACGGAGCCTGCACGGGAATGTTCCCCAGCGTCCAATAGGAACGCTTTTGGGAGCATCCCTCAGCACATGCATGCTGCCTTCCCGCCATTCCAACTGTCCCTGTTCACTTCTTTGTTTTCCGCGGAGCCAACAGGACTTATACCCTGTCACCACAGAAAATTTCTTCTTTAATCTTGTTTTCTTGTGGTCGCGCTTGCCTCCACACGACGCCTACTGGTACTGCCGGTTCTTTTCTTTCTTTTCTTCTTTTAAAAAAAATAATAAATTCTGAATTGTTTCTCTTCAGAAACTTTCTTTTTCGGTGCTAGGTGCCATTTTGGGCACTAGGCCCCATTTTTTCCTTAAAGATGGAAAAACCAGCTAGTGGTTTTAAAAAATGCACTAAGTGTGGTGGTACCATTTCAGTCACCGACACCCATGACTGGTGTCTTAAATGTATAGGCCCTGACCATTCTCCATCTGAGTGTCTCTCTTGTATGGGAATGACTAAAAGAGGAAGACAGAACCGGGCTGCAAAGTTCGGTACCCTCTTTTCTTCGGATGCCAGGTCCATTGCATCAACGTCTTCAAGAGCCTCTTCTTCCTCCCATGGATCTCAGGTACCTAAACATAAAAACCGGTCCTCAAAGGGTAGCTCTCCTGCAAAGCATCGAGAGGCCATTGGCATTGCCCTTGAGGGAACCACACCGGCAAAACAGCTCCGGCGGGAGGCTTCGGCCTCCAAAGCATCAGTGGGGTTCCAGGATGTTCTCGAGACCTCGGCCTCGACAGAACTACTGGTGCCATGCTCAGGGGACCCGGCCGCATTCACCGGTACCGACACCCAGGCATCGGCAGCGTCGATAGAACAGAGATTCCTCGCTATCAAGTGCAGTATTGCAGCTCTCCTTACAGCTGTGGTACCGTTGACACCGGCGGTTCAATGGGCACCGGTACCGGCACTGACGGTAACGGCCCCGGTGGGAATTCTTCCCATGCCTTCTTTGCCTGGCATCGAAAGATCGGTACTGGATCAACTCGGTACCAACTTTGATCGATACCATGACCGTGCCTTACATGAACATTGTGATCCGAGATACTTCGAATCCTCCGATTCCGATGACTCTGATAATTCTGTTGGTACTAGAGTTTTTCTCCCGGAAGACTTTTCTTCTTCCCAACGCAGAATGTCGCCTCCAGAGGACATGTCCTTTCAGGATTTTATTCGTGATGTTGCCAAAGGCCTTTCAATCACGGTAGCTCCTGAAAAGGAACCTAGAGCAAAGGAATTGGAAATTCTCCAATATCCTAAAGCTACAAAGGAGGTAGCCACTCTGCCCATTCGTGAAATTCTTCATGATTTGATGCTCAGAATGTGGGAGACACCTTTGACCACATCTCCTCATTCTAGGAGGCTTGATACCATGTATCGAGTTCCACCATGTCCTGGATTTCAAAAGACTCAGCTGCCACACCCATTCCATGGTAGTGGAGTCAGCCATGCGTAGGATGAAAAGTGCAGAGAGACATGCATCCAATCCTCCAGGTCGTGAATGCAGGACTCTTGATGCTTTTGGGCGTCAAACCTTTCAAGCTTCCATGCTTTCAGCTAGGATCAGCTCATATATCTTATATATGGGTATGTTCCTCAAGGAGGTCACAGGAGATTTGGAGCTTATGAGCCCACTTCTCCCAGATGACAGACGACAAGACTTCTTTACGCTTGTCAGGCATGCTCAAGATGTCTCCAGGTTTGTCAATCATGCAGCCTTTGACTGCTTTGAATACATCAGCAGAACCTCAGCTATTGCCATTGGTGCATGATGGATTGCCTGGCTCCAGGCATCAGACTTGGAGATTTAGGTACAGGATAAATTAGGCAACATCCTTTGCACAGGAGAAAATCTCCTTGGCAGAAATTGGCAGGAAAAGGCTAATGAGATAGATGCTGACAATATCACCTTAGATTGTCAAAATCTACAGCCACTCCAGCCAGAAAGAAACCCTATAAGAAACCCTCTTTCAGCAAAAAAGGAAGTTTTATCCACCCTATACCTAGCAAAACCAAGCTCAGTCAAGTTGCCAAAAAGGGACAACAGCAATTCAAACAGCAGAAGAAGTCAAAAGGCCCGAGAGCTCAACCAGCTCCGCAGGTTCAGCCCCCTCAAGGGCTTTGATTCCTTCCTAGAGAGCTTGGCCTTCCTGCCTCTGAGGGGTCCAGAACCCCTAAATATTCCAGGCAGGCTGTCATTTTGCCAACAGATGGCACCAAATAACAGCAGAAAATTGTACTCTGTCCATTGTAGGAGAGGGGTACAGGCTTCATTTTCACAGCATGCCCCCTCCTACAATCTTAAGGCAGTTCAATTCCCAGACATCTGCAGACAATCTGTTGGATCACGAGGTCTCAACACCTCTTGCCCAAGGGGCAATAGAGGAGGTACCCATTCTCCAGCAGGGTACAGGGTTCTACTCCCCCTATTTTCTTATTCCAAAGAAAACAGGACGAGACAGACCCATTCTAGATCTCAGAGACTTGAACAAATACCTGTTCCGAGAGAAGTTCAAAATGATTTCTCTAGGAACTCTTCTGCCATACCTTCAAAGTCAGGATTGGCTTTGCTCTCTAGACTTAAAGGATGCATATACTCACATTCTGATCCATCCAGATCACAGGAAGTTCTTACGATTCCTTTTCAAGGGAAAACACTTCCAATACAGGGTTCTTCCCTTTGGTCTGGCTGTAACAGGTGATCTCCGGGAACAGCAGGAATTTAGTCTTCACAACCCACCCACCTCCCCTAGGAGTTGTCTATCTCTCTCTCTTTCCTTTCTCCCTCTATCCTTTCACTCAGCTACAAACTTAATTGAAGAGGGACAGTTGGTCTGGCTTCCGCACCAAGAGTATTCACAAAATGCATGGCAGTAGTAGCTGTATTCCTGCGAACCCTAGGGATTTTCGTCTTCCCTTACTTGGACGACTGGCTCATTCGAGTCCCCACGGTTGCAGAGGCCAGCTCTGCACTGTCTCGCACAATGAGAATCCTCCAATATTTGGGATTGGTAATAAACTTCCCAAAATCCCAACTTGATCCTTCCCAGTCTCTGGAGTTCATAGGAGCCTGTTTAGATACCAGACAGTCAAGGGCTTTCCTTCCACAGGCCCGGTGTCTTCGCATAGTGCAACTAGCTTCTCAAGCAACGGGAAAATCCTCCCTAATTGCTCGAACTGCTACAGTTACTGGGACACATGGCATCCACAGTCCATGTAGTTCCCTATGCTCGCCTCCACATGCGAGCAGCCCAGTGGACCCTATCCACACAGTGGACACAGGCCACAGGACGTTTGTCAGACAAGATAGCAAACTCTCATTGGCTGATCTTGTCCCTTCAATTGTGGCAATCACTGGAGAATCTTTCAGTGGGGTCTCCTTTCCAGCAACCCCTATTCCAGGCCACCCTAACAGATGCATCACAGGTGGGTTGGGGAACACACCTGCATCATCTCTCTACCCAGGGCACCTGGACGCAACAGGAGGCTTTTCTTCACATAAACCTTCTGGAATTAAAAGCAATCTATTTAGCTCTTCGAGTATTCCATGCCCAGCTCAACTACAAGACAGTCCTGGTCCAAACAGACAATCAAGTAGCCATGTTCTATGTGAACAAGCAGGGCGGAACAGGCCCTGTCCGTTATGCAAGGAAGCTTTATGACTTTGGGCCCTTGCCAGAGAGCATCAAATCAACCTTCTCGTGGTATATCTTCCAGGCATTCAAAACCTTTGGGCAGACAATCTCAGCCGAGTATTGCTTCCTCACGAATGGTCTCTCCACCCAGACCAGGTGACAGATATTTCACATCTGGGGGACTCCAGACATAGACCTTTTTGCAAGTCCACTGAATGCCAAACTTCCCCGGTTCGGTTCCAGGATTCCGGCTCAAAATTGCCAGGCAAGGGATGCCTTCCTCCTTCACTGGGGTCAGGACTTCCTCTGTGCCTTCCCACCCATTCCCCTCATCCCCAAAACATTTTTCAAGCTTCAGAGAGACAGAGGTCGTATGATCCTCATAGCGCCACAGTGGCCACGCCAAACGTGGTATCCCCTTCTACATCTCTCTCAAGATACACCTCTGGAGTTAGGCTGTGCTTCAGATCTTCTTTCCCAGGAGAGCGGGACGCTATGGCACCCAAATCCCCAGTCCCCTGCATCTCACGGCCTGGTTGCTGAGAGCTTAAATCTTCAGGATCTCAACCTTTCCCAACAGGTAAAGGATATCTTTCAGGCTTCTAGAAAACCACCTACAAGACTATCTTACGCCTTTAAGTGGAAACGTTTCACTATATGGTGTTCCTAGAAGGGGTTAAACCCCTGGTGATACCTTTGGAGTCAATACTAGAGTATCTACTTCATTTATCAAATTCTGGTCTAAAGACCAATTCAGTAAGAGTCCATCTTAGCGCAATTATAGCTTCCTATAAGCCTCTAAATAGACAACCAATTTCCTCTCATCCTCTCATATCCAGATTTATGAGAGGTCTTCTTTTAACAAAACCTCCCATCAAACCACCACGGTGGCGTGGGATTTAAATCTAGTTCTTGGGCAGCTCATGAAACCGCCTTTTGAACCTTTAGCCACTACTACCCTAAAGGTTTTGTCCTGGAAGGTCATTTTCCTAATTGCAATCACCTCTGCACGTCGCATTAGTGAATTGCAAGCCTTAGTGGCTGATCCTCCTTACACTAGGTTTGATCATAAGGTTGTCCTCAGAACTCATCCACACTTTATGCCAAAGGCGGTCTCACCTTTTCATTTAAATCAAGCGATTTATCTTCCTGTATTCTTTCCGAGGCCTGATGCCTCTAATGCAGAGAAGAACCTTCACACTTTGGACTGTAAAAGAGCCTTAGCTTTTTACCTACAAAGAACACAGCAACATAGAAAGTCTTCTCAGCTTTTTATTGCTTTTGATTCTAGTCATTTGGGACTTCCAGTCTCCAAGAGGACTTTATCCAAATGGATTGCAGTGCACAGTGCATATCCTTTGATTGAGAGTAAGTCTTCCTCTTCAAGACCATGTCACAGCTCATAATGTGAGAGCTATGTCAGCCTCTATGGCTAATCTTCACTCTGTGTCTATTGATGACATTTGTCGAGCAGCCACCTGGGCTTTGGTACATACCTTTGCAGCCCACTACTGCCTAGATAAAGCCTCCCGTCGGGATGCCTTCTTTGGCCAGGCTGTTCAAAATTTCTTTCAAACCTAATACAACTCCTACCCACCAACCCTGATAGGATGCCAGAGATCCATGGGAGGAAGCATGGCCCATCTCACCATAGGTGGCAGCTTCCTGGGGTCATCTCCCTGGCATCTTCAGCTAGGGAGTCCCCATATGTGAAGACTACATTCCTGCTTGTTCCTGGAGATAGCATAGTTACTCACCTGTAACAGGTGATCTCTGGGAACAGCAGGAATTTAGTCTTCACAACCCACCCACCTCCCCTAGGAGTTATCTCTATTTCTCTATCTGTCTCTTTCCTTTCTCCCTCTATCCTTTCATTCAGCTACAAACTTAATTGAAGAGGGACAGTTGGAAAGGCGGGAAGGCAGCACGCATGTGCTGAGGGATGCTCCCAAAAGCGTTCCTATTAGACGCTGGGGAGCGTTCCCGTGCAGGCTCCGTCGGTACCGACGATACCCATATGTGAAGACTAAATTCCTGCTGTTCCCGGAGATCACCTGTTACAGGTGAGTAACTACGCTTTACTGACATTCCTTATGACAGTCTTCTTTGAGGGAGGTAAGAATTGAATCTTTGGTTTTCATGATTTCTGGCCATTGCATCCATGAGATCATCTCTTCTCTCTAGTAAACAGCTTTATATATATATAAATGTTTTTGGGAGCATGTGCAGCTAAGGAATAAAGCTAACAAATGACATATTTTCTACTATGAAACTTTAGTCATTTGAATGTTAAAAAAAATAATTTTCTTGAATACTGTGAAATTAATTATAGTTTTCTGAATGAAAAGTTATGGATGTAACTCTTGCTAATTATACACTTCCTTTTTTTTGTAATTTTATTTTTCATAACCCCATGAAAATGCATAACATTAACTTAGCTTGCAGCTAATGTACAAGACAACTCTTAACCCCACAATGCCCCAGAGTCGCTCGAAGTATGAAGCCCCTGCTCACCCCATCGCATTTGGATCTATCACTTTTTTCTTCATTCCTGAGGTCCCCATCCAAACTGCATCCTACTAACAGAGGGAAGTGACCAAAAGTATAGTAACCCAATTCCGGGCCCACGTATGATAACTGATTCAAATCAGCTTTCACTTAAACCAGTAGCGCATACCAAATAGCAGCAAAATTGTACCAGTCATGATGGATAGCTGTGAGCTTTTCTAACCCAGTCTCATACAATCTTATTTGCAATTTCTAAAGAGTGGGTGGGTTCAACTGTCCCCAGTCTGCTGCAGTCCTGCATCTTACTGAGATAAGGCACTTGGCAGTCAGTTTGACACATGGGCACTACCAAGTTATGATGATAGGCCTACTAGGAAGATCCGTGGGCCCATAGACAAATTAACATGATGCATTCCTTTACTGAGCATTTCATATTTCTCCTGTATTCAGTAACTTTCAACCAGTTCCACAAAATATGGAGGAAAGAGCCCTCTTTCATATCATCCTGCTAGACCAGTCCAGATAAGTGTGTTGTGTTCCCCTACCAGCATATTGGTGAAGACAAAGAACTAATAAAGAGCCCAGGTTTCAGTGATATCACTCCTATGCCTCTATTTGTCTCTTCAGTATTTTTCTCTCCAGCAGATGATGGATGGATTTTCTCCTCTCTGAAGAACTAAGAGGAAAAGACTGATTAAAAACGGTCATGATAGACCACTTTGAGGATGATTCTCACTCGAGTGCGATGTGGGAGGCTCCACTAGACTGCAGTCTTTTCGGTAGCTATAGGAGGAGGGAAAATTTGGTTCAGCCCAGTGCTCTTACCCTTGATAAGATTCTGTTGAGCAGCCAGAAAATTGGAAGGATCTGGAAGGATGGAAGAGCTCAGCCTTATCGCCCCCTCCCTCCTCGGTCCCCCCTGCTCTCTCCCAAAGATTGCAGAAGACTCTCAGAGGAATCTGCCTGCCAGCCACCTTACACACACTGCTACAAAGCCAGAGAAACAGTTTCAGGGGAGTAGAGCTGCACCTGGCATGGGTCCTCTGCCTTGGGGTTCTCGGGGGGGGGGGGGGTGAGTACCAAGGCTTGACCTCATTGTCCTTGTTGGGAGCTCCTGATTCCATCTGTGTGGAATGCAATTCAGGGTTGACTACTGGTGACCATTAGCGCTGTGTGGATTTCCTGTCATTTTCTGCATGTGCTAGTAGCTTTTTTTTAAATATTATGCACCTGGCGATCGTGTGGTCCTTGCATGTGTTCCGCCCAAGTTGCTCTAATGTGCATTCCTACTCCAGCACCAGTAATGATTATTGCAATAAAAGCGCAGTTAATGCATGCCTTACGGGCTGATGCAGCCTTAGAAACATAGAAATATGATGACAGAAAAAGACCACATGGCCTATCTAGTCTGTCCTTCCATATCAACAACTACAACAGTCCCTTTTTACTTTTAGAGATCCTCTGTGTTTGTCCCATGCTTATTTGAATTCAGTTACTGTCCCTCCACTGGGAGACTATTCCACGGATCCACCACTCTTTCCATAAAGAAATATTTCCGCATATCACTCCCTTCACCGTCATCCCATGTCCCCTCGTAGCAGAACTTGCTTTCAATTGAAAGAGGCTCTCTCCCTGAACATTTATGCCACAGAGGTATTTAAATATCTCAATCATATCACCTCTATCCCTCCTTTCCTCTAAGGTGTACATATTAAGATCCTTCAGTCTGTCCTCATATGCTTTATAATGAAGACCACTAATCATTTTAGTAGCCACCCTCTGCACCGACTCCATCCTGTTGAAGGTGTGGTCTCCAGAATTGCACACTATACTCCAAATGAGGTCGCACCAAAGACTTATACAGAGGCATTATCACCTCCTTTTTTTCTGCTAGCCATTCCTCTCCGTATGCACCCAAGCATCCTTTTAGCTTTTGCTGTCGCCTTTTCTACCCGTTTAGCTACTTTAAGATCATCAGACACAACCACGCCTAGGTCCCGCTCTTCTTTAGTGGACAAAAGTACTTCACCCCCTATACTATATTGCTCCCTTGGATTGCTGCAGCCCAAATGCATGACCTTGCATTTTTTCACATTAAATCCCAGCTGCCAAATTCTAGACCATTCTTTAAGCTTAGCTAGATCCCTCCTCATGTTATCTACACCTTCCTGGGTGTCTATTGCAGATTTTGGTATCATCTGCAAAGAGGCAAACCTTACCCAACAGCCTTTCCGCTATATCCCTAAGAAAGATGTTAAAAAGAATCAGACCAAGGACAGATCCCTGGGGCACACCATTGGTAACATACTTCTCCTCAGAGTGAGCTCCATTTACTTGTACTCTTTGTTCGCCTCCCACCCAACAAATTTCTAACCGAAGCAGTAACTTTAGGGTCCATCCTAGCCTTAGCACTCACTGTTGTGATACGTGCCTTAATTCTGTCATCTTCCAGGAAACGTTGTTTGGCCTGTGGCAACTGAGGCACCTCATCTCCAGCTTCTGGACTCTGCCCATCTTGCATGTCTGCTTCTGAGTCGTCCCTAGAGGGCCTACTCCCCTCTTTCAGCATGGGGATGCTGTTAGTCTGACCTTTCCTGCCTGCCTCAGGGCAGGAGGTCCAAATATCAATCCCAAACCAAAGCCCCCTAAATATCCAAAAATACTGACTCTGAAGCAGTCCCAACGTGAAAAATTGTTAATTATTTTTGTCAGATTGTGTCAAGGAAGGGAAAGATAAATAACTTATCCCCACCAACTGACACCATCCATTTTATTCAGAGTTCCTTCGTGTAATCAAAAAAACTTCTCACATTGTAGAAGCAGCATGTTGTTAAGTGCCGTCGAGTCGGAGTCGACTCATGGCGACCCTCTGGATAGCTATTCTAAATTGTGTTCGGTCTTGAGTCAGGCGGCTCATTGTTGACAGACTGGTACTCGTAGCTGCTGTTATTGTATTGATCCATCTCATTGCTGGCATTCCTCTTTTGCGCTGACCTTCTATCTTGCCAAGCATGATGTCTTTCTCTAATGATCTCTCTTCGCATGATGTGTCCAAAGTATGAAAGTCGAAGTCTTGTCATCTGAGCTTCTAAAGAAAGCTTAGCTTTGATCTCCTCTAGTACTGACTGGTTTGTTCTTCGGGCAGTCCATGGTATACACAGTATTCACCGCCAGCACCATAATTCAAAGGCATCAATTTTCTTCCTGTCTATCTTTTTCACTGTCCAGCTTTCACATCCATATGATGTTACTGAAAATACCATGGCTTGAACAAATTGAATCTTTGTATGGAGAGAGACATCTCTGCTCTTGAGAATCTTATCTAGGTCTTCCATAGCCATTCTGCCAAGAGCAATGCGTCATCTGATTTCTTGACTGCTTGTTGCTTCTTTATTGATAGTTGATCCAAGTAGGTTAAAGTTGTTCACGATTTCAATTTCTTCTCCTTCAACGATGAACCTGTTGATTATGCCACTTGTCATGATCTTTGTCTTCTTTACATTAAGGTGCAGGCCCATTTTGAGACTATGTTCTTTGATTGCGAGTAGCAAATGTTTCAGATCATCTTCACTTTCAGCCAGTAATGTGGTATCAGCATAGCGAAGGTTGTTGAGTCTTCCACCAATCTTCACACCTCTGTTGTCTTCATACAATCCTGCTTCTCTGATTTGTTCTGCATATAAATTAAACAGGTAGGGGGAAAGTATGCAGCCTTGTCTTACACCTTTGCTTATTTTAAACTATTCTGTTTCTCCTTGTTCCGTTCGAACTGCTGCTTCTTGATCATTGTACAGATTGTGCAAGAGTACGATCAGGTGTTCTGGTATACCCATGCTTCTTAATGTGGCCCAGAGTTCCTCATGGTTTACACAGTCAAAAGCCTTGCTATAGTCGATAAAGCACAAATAGATATCCTTTTGGTATTCTTTAGTCTTTTCAAGGATCCATCTCACATCCGCAATGATGTGTCTCGTTCCTCGCCCTTTTCTAAACCCTGCTTGCACTTCAGGGAGTTCTTCTTCCAGGTATGGTTGCAGTCTCTTTTGAATAATCTTCAGTAGAATCTTGCTGGCATGTGGGATCAGAGCGATTGTGCGATAATTTCCACAGTCAGTTGGATCACCTTTCTTTAGTATTGGTATAAACACAGATCTTTTCCAGTCAGTTGGCCATGATGTTGTCTTCCATATTTCTTGGCAGAGCCTTGTAAGTACGGTAACGGCTGCATCAGATTGCTGTAATACTTCTATGGGAATGCTATCGATGCCTGGTGCTTTGTTCTTTGATAAGGCTTTCAATGCTGCTTCAACTTCTTCTTTCATCACCAGTGGTTCCCGATCATAAGGTACAAGTTGAAACGGCTGTTGGTCCACTTGATCTTTATCATATAAAAACTCTGTATATTCCTTCCACCTTTTCTTGATCTTATCAGCATCATTCAACATAGAACCTTGAGCATCTTGTAACATTCCAATTCGAGGCTGGAACTTTTTCTTTAACTCTCGTAGCTTTAGGAAAGCCGATCTTGTTCTTCCTCTAATAGTTTCTGCTTCTATTTCCTTGCAAGTGTCATTGTAGTACTTTTCCTTGTCCTGTCTTGCTGCACGTTGGACATCTCTGAGTTCTGCGATTGTCTTTCTTTCTCCTCTGGCTTTAGCTTCTCTGCGTTTCTGGGCAATTTTCAGAGTTTCTTCCATCATCCATTTTGGCCGTTTTTGCTTTTTCACCTTTTGTAGAGACTTCTCGCTTTCTTCCAACACAACCTTCTTGATGTCATTCCATAACTCTTCCGGAGCTCTCTCATTTGTATCTAAAGCAGCAAACCGATTTTGCAGGCAGTTTTTAAATTCCAGTGGTATATTCTCAAGGTCATATTTTGCTGCATTCATGAGTGGTTTGCTCTTTTTCAACTTTAGCTTGAGTTTACATACTAGTAGTTGATGATCTGTACCACAGTCAGCTCCAGGTTTTGTCTTTGTTGATGTTACAGAGCTTTTCCATCGTTGACGTCCACAGATGTAGTCAATTTGATTTTTATACAATCCATTGGGTGAAGTCCATGTGTACAGTCGCTGCTTGTGTTGCTGGAAGAAGGTGTTTGAGATGAATAGATCATTGGTCTTGCAGAATTCTATCAGTCTTTCTCCAGCTTCATTTCTGTTGCCAAGTCCATATTTTCCAACTACTTTGCCGCCTTCTTTGTTGCCAACTTTTGCGTTCCAGTTACCCATGACTATCAGGATATCCTGTTTGCATGTTCTGTCAATTTCAGCTTGTACTTGTTCATAGAACTCTTCAATTTCATTCTCTTCTGCACCTGTTGTTGGGGCATATACTTGAATTATAGTTGTGTTGCTAGGCAGTCCTCGTAGACGAATAGAGATTAAGTGTTCGCTGACTGCATTGTATTTCATTACAGTTCTTGCAAGTTTCTTCTTTATTATAAATGCAACACCATTTCTTCTTTGTCTTTCATTTCCAGCATAGTAGACCATGTGATCATCTGATGCAAAGTGCCCCATGCCAGTCCATTTCAGTTCGCTGACACCCAACAGATCAAGATGTATACGTTACATTTCATTCTTGACCACCTCCAACTTCCCTTGGTTCATGCTTCGTACGTTCCATGTTCCAATGTGTAAGACATCTTTACAGCTTCTGACTCGCATTTCATGCGCAGCTACATCAGAAGTCAGACTTCCCGAGGGCTTTGATCCAACCACATCATAAATGCTGGCTTTACTCTGAAAAGCCTTCAGCTCTTCCCCAGTAGCTAGTTGAGTGCCTTCCGACCTGGGGGTCTCATGTTCCAGCACCATAGCACAATTTGTTTTGTTGTAACTATCCATTATAAATAATGAAATTTACTGAATGTGTAGATAGTCAACATGGATTTAGCCAAGGAAAGTTTTGTCTTACTAATTTGTTATATTTTTTTGAAGGTGTGAATAACCAGGTAGACAAAGGTGAGCCAGTTGATATAGTGTATCTGGATTTTCAGAAAGCCTTTGACAAGGTTCCTCATGAGATACTTGGCAAAATTAAAAAGCCATGGAATTGGAGGTAGTGTAGTATTGTGGATCAGGAATTGGTTAAATAGAAAGCAAAGAGTAGGGTTAAATGACCAATTTTCTCAGTGGAGAAGGGTAAATAGAGGAGTACTCCAGGGATCTGTGCTGAGTTTGCTGCTGCTTAACATATTCATAAATGACCTGGAAATAGGAATTATGAGTGAGATGATCAAATTTGCAGATGGCACTAAATTATTCAAAGAAGTTAAAACTCAAGAGGATTGTGAAAAATTGCAAGGGAACTTTCAAAACTTGGAAGACTGGACGGTGAAATGGCAGATGAAATTTAATGTGGACAAGAGCACAGTAATGCACCTAGGAAAGAACAACCCAAACTGTGGTTACACGATGCAAGATACCTTAGAAAGCACCACCCAGGAAAAAGATTTAGGCTTCATCGTGGATAATATTTTGAAACCCTTTGCCCAGTGTACAGTTGCAGCCAAGAAAGCAAATAGAAAACCAGGAATCATAAGGAAAGGAATGGAGAATAAAACAAAGGATATTTATAATGACTTTGTATTGTTCCATGGTGTGACCGCATCTTGAATATTGTGTACATTTCTGTTTGCCATATCTTAAACAAGATATAGCTGAATTAGAAATGGTACAAAGAAGAGTGACAAAAATGGTAAAGGGAATGGAAGGATTACCCCTATGAGGAGAGGCTTAATAGGTTGGGGCTCTTAAAATTAGAAAAGAGACAGCTGAGAGGGATATGATTAAAGTCTGAAAATTAATGGAGTGAAATGGGTAAACATCGGTTGTTTGTCATCAAAGTTGAAAGATTAGAGGACACACAATGAAGCTACAATGCAACTCATTTAAGACTAATAAGAGAAAATGTGTTTTACTCAGTGTGTTATCAAACTCTGGAATCAGTTACTGGAGTATCTAGTAAAAGTTTAGTGTAGCTGGGTTTAAAAAAGGTTTGGACAAGTTCCTGGAGGAAAGGTCTTTAAACCCATTATTAAAGAGGATCTGGGAAATCCACTGCTGCCACGGTACAAGCATTGTGAAACTTGGGTGCTTCTTTGGCAACCTGGCAGGTACTTGTGGCCTGAATTGGCCACAGTTGGAAACAGGATACTGGGCTTTGATGGACCTTGGCCTGATCCAGTAAGGCATTTCTTATGTTCTTAAGTAGTCTTGCCTTCAGAGGATTGTGAGGAGGCTGATGTTGTCCACCTGTTCCGGGAGATAGGAACTGGAAGTGTAGATTCCATGATCTTATCCATCTTGAGCTTGGTGGATGCTCCAGGCACTGAGCAGGAACCAAAGATGCATCCATTCGTGCAAGAGTTGCGAAAATCCACTACTGTTTTCTGTTCCCAATGTGCTCAAGGGTTTAAGTCGGAGTGGGATTCCCAGTCTGGCCAGCATGCCTGTGGAAGGTAGATTGGCCTTAAAGGATCCTGTGGACCAAAAAGTGATTTATGTTGAAGAATCAGTTTGCTGCTGTGGCTGCTATTCTTCAATTGGCAGTATAAAGATATGATGTTTCGAGCCCTGCTCCAGTGGCTTCAGTCTCCACATGATTCTACCCTTCTTTTGGAGTCTTCTATGGCCTTCCTTTCTGATTCCATATATGACCTGGTATGTCTGGTGGCCAAGGATTGTGCCCTGTCTGGTGACAGGGCATTGGTTTGGATTTGA
The DNA here is from genome assembly GCA_033557465.1 of Ichthyophis bannanicus. Taxonomy (NCBI): domain Eukaryota; kingdom Metazoa; phylum Chordata; class Amphibia; order Gymnophiona; family Ichthyophiidae; genus Ichthyophis; species Ichthyophis bannanicus. Next base: position 405,139,696 of record CM066035.1, on the reverse strand, counting down.
CACAGGGCAGCGGACTCTTCTTCCAAAGCTTGGTTGACCATTTGGCCTTTAAAGGTTTCCCTTCTGTTGGGTCCAATTTGGAGAAGCAGCTAAAAGACCCTGTGCGAGACAAAATCTTTCCACCTGAAGGACTGGTCTCAGCAGCTTGTGTAGCAAGCAGGAGCTCCTTTCCGTCAGCCTTCACCCATTCCTTGCGGGAGTGCTGGTCGGACTCCCAAGAGTCTTGGGAATCCCCTTATGGACTTTGGACTCGCTTTCTCGCTTCGTGGATCGTATGGGTCCAGGGATTCTGTCCCATCCAGAGGAGGACCCTCCCAGACTGTGCAATTTAGGTTTTGGGGGGCCCATTCTCTGCTCCCTCCAGTTGGGGGCAGGCTTTGCCTCATTTTTCAAGAAGGGGCCCAGGTCACCAAAGATCGTTGAATGCTAGTCCCCAGGCAATATGGCTATGTCCTGGAATGCAGAGAGCCGATCCCGGGTGCTTTAGTCATATCCCTTTGTGGGTCTGCAAACAGCAGGGCCACTGTGTGGACCACCATGGATAAGTTGCCTCCCCTGAAGACAGTGAACGATCAGGGCTGACACGGAAGGAACATTGCAGCCCATTCTGGACCTCCAGTGTGTCAATGAGTGCTTGGGAGTCATGCTCTTATGGATGGAAACTTTGCAATTCATGATTCAAGTGGTGCACTGAGGGGATTTTCTGGCATCTCTGGATTTGGCCGAGCGTTTTGTCCTATCTTGATCTGGGGGATCAGCAAAATATTTGTTTTGCAGTGCTTGGCTCTCCCCTTCAGTTCGCCATCCTTCCATTCGGGCTCTCCAGTGCCCAGGGATTTGTGTGCACCCATATCTGGACTACTGGGCTCCTCCAAGCCCATTTTCCTTCGGAGGCATCTCTGGTAGCTCACCGAGTGGTGTCCTTTCTGATAAGCCTCAGCTGAGTGATCACTTGGGAAAAGAGCCAGATTTTTTTTGCATTCCCAAATCCTGGAGTTCCTGGGAGCGCCTTTCAGTTCTTGAGTTTGCAGTGTCTTCCTGCCAGAGGAGAAAGTCAAAGATGGTTGGATTGCCTAGTGCTGTTCTGTTCACAGCAGACTCCCAGAGTGAGTTGATCTTAAACTCCTTGGATTGATGGTGCAACCATCGAGATGGTGCTGTGGACGCATGCTCGTCAGCAGACGCATGCTCTTCCTTACTGGCTCAATGGTCCCTGAGTTCTCAGAGATTTGAACTCGGGCTCCTACTCCCAATGATGGTGATGTCCAGACCTCTGATTGCTTTTGGATCCTTCTGATGACTGATGCCAGTCTCTCAGGCTGGGGAGCCCATTGCCAAGGCTGAGTGGCCAGGGCTATTGGAACCACAGGTAGCTGGTGTGGTCCAACTACCTTGAGGTGAGGGTCATGTTGACAGTTCTGTGTTTCTGGCTCTGGGTTAAGGGCCTGGTGTTTTGTGTGTTCTCTGGTAGTGCCATGGTGGTGGCTTAGGTCAATCGGCAAGGCAGCACGAGGAATGCCAGTGTAGCCCTGGAGATAGCTCTCCTGTTTGCCTGAACAACGAAGAACCTCAGAGTTTGTCGGCTGTGCAGATTGCCAATGTAAATACTGTGGAAACAGTTTTTCTCAGCTGGCACATTCTGGTTCCGGGAGAGTAAGAATTGAGTTGAGAGGTGTTTCAGTTATTGTTTGTGCCACTGGGGTCTCCCCAGGAGAACTGCTAGAAACATGCTGCAATGCCAAGTGTGCCGCTTCATTTGCCACATGGAGACTGGGTCCGAAGGCGTCATCGCCTTGACCCAGCCTTGGCCAAGTCAGCACCTGCTGTTTGTGTTTCCTCCATGGCCCCTGGTGGGGTGTGATTTGGGATATAGAATGCTACCGGGGAAAGATTGTTCTGATGCAGCAGATTGGCCGACTAGAATGTGGTTTGGAGACGTGATGCAGCGCCTCTTTGGTAGTCTCCATTTCGGGGCCTGTTGCGACAGAGACCATTCATTCTGGAGGACCCGGTTCCCTTCTTGCTTATGGTTTAAAAAGAGATGGCTGGCGCATAAGGCAACTCTCCAGCAGTGGTCTCCACTCTGCCTGGAGCCCCGATGAGGTCCAAGCTAGCATACATGCAGATCTGGTGCCTCTTTGAGCAATGGTGAGGTGCTTGGCAGTTGAATCCTGAGGTGGCCAAGGTGTCATCTCTTTTGGCCTTTCTACAGGATGGCCTGAAGAGTGGTCTTTCATTCAGCTCCCTGAAGGTTCAGGTAGCAGCTTTTGGCTTTTTTCCGAACTCCGGGATTGGTAAATCTCTAGCCTTGCACACGAATGTCTCACGCTGTCTCCAGGGGGTTCAGCGTCTGCATCCTCCCCTCCAGTCTTTGATCCCTTGCTAGGATCTATGTCTGGTGATTGGGGCCCTGATGGTGGCACCCTTTGAGTCATTGAAGTGCACACTTTGCAGGATTTGACGCTCAAGACGGTGGTCTTGGTCATGATTTACTTCACAGGACGGATTTCTGAGCTGTAGGCTCTGCGTTGCCGAGATCCTTATCTGTCTTTTTTTCAAAGGAGGCTGTTTTCATTTAGCCTGTGCCTTCTCACCTAAGGTGCTTTCTCCCTTTCATGTGAGACAGGTGATCTGCCTGCCCCCCTCCTCTAAGGAGCAGTATGAAGGGAAAGATAAAGAACTTTGCCTTGTGGATGTCCAGAGGGTGCTTGAAGGACTACAAAAGGGGGCTGCTACTTCAGGAGAGAGATCTGCAATTGTAAGTATTTACTTCCAGGAATTTTTCTAAATCTTGGGGAAAAAGGAATTCTTTAGATTACAGTTGATTAATCTGTGAACACAGTGTATTTGTTAAATCAGTCAAGGCCTAGTAGCAGCAGAGAGTTTTCAGTTTAAATTTAAAACACAGCAGAGAGCTTTCTGATTAAATTTAGAACCCGACTCCCTCTATCCAAGCAAGGGCTGTGGGACTCCCCCTGGAGATTGGTCACAGGACAAGGTACTGTGTAGAAGCCAGCTTTTAATCTTCTTTCCCTCCCTCCCTCCCTCCCTCCCCAACACCCACCCACCCCTGGGATAATCGTAGCTTTTATAGGTGCTTAAAACTCTCAAAGGAAAGGAGGTGCCATATTGACTCTCAAGTGCAGCTGTTTGTTCTCATCAGCATACATTAAAGACCTGAGATTAATTAAACTTCAGGTGAACAAAGTACATTAAACATATTAGGTATAGTTTTATTAGTATAAGTATCCCCAGAAACCCTTAGTAAGTAAAGAACATAAATATCTAAACACAACCTTAAAAATAGATGCAGACTTCTTTCGGCCTCGTGGGATGGACCTCACCCCTTTGGCGCCTATAGTGGATAATGCTTCCTTTCCCCCGGGGCTGGTTGATCCGGCGTTCCGGATATGGGGTCATAAGGGCCTTAGCCATGCAGGACAACTGTTCGATGAGGGTAAGTTACAAACGTTTCAAATGCTCCGGGAGGAATTTGACCTTCCCGATAGTCAGCTCTTCCAATATACGCAGGTGGCTCATTGGGTTCAGGCTGGAGCCGTTCGGCCTCATGTGGCCCGAGAGTTGACGGATTTGGAGCGTTTTTGCGAGGGGTGCACCACCACCAAAGGTCTTATAGCTGCCTTGTATGCTCAGCTGCAGGCGCAGCAACTGCGCTTTGTCAAGCATAGAGAAAATTGGAATACTGACTTGAATCGTCTTTACTCTGAGCAACAGTGGGAACAGGTGGAGGGTAGGTTGTGGAAGAGCTCGGTGGCGGTTAATGTCCGTGAAACTAACTATAAATTATTATATAGGTGGTACATGACTCCTGTGCGGATTGCTCGCGTTTATCCGGGGGTTTCGGATCTGTGTCGGCGGTGATGTGGGCAGAAGGGGGTTCTGGAGCACATCTGGTGGTCTTGCCCTCGTGTTCAAACCTTTTGGAGGGGGATTCAAGCTCGATTACAGCAACTTATTGGGGTGAGCGTTCCCTGGGACCCAGGTATCTTTCTATTTGGGGTTGCTGTGCCCGGGGCGCGCAGCCCCCAACTGGCTTTGCTTCGCCATGGTCTGAATGCGGCTCGCATGTCGCTAGCTTCTGTTTGGAAGCAGGCTCTCCCACCGTCTTTTTCTGTTTGGTTGGACCGGATGTGGGACACGTACACAATGGAGCGTGGGGTAGCTGCTGGGAGGATGCGTTTTCCGCGCTTTGAGCATGTGTGGGAACCCTTTGTCCTTCGTTATGGCACCTGATTGCTTAAGGCTGTGGCCCGTCCTCGAAAGTGGTGGGTGGCATGTTATGCTGCAAGAGGCTTGTCAGCGGTACCGCCTTTTGCTTTGTGTGCAGATTGGCTGGCGTACTCTCCCTTTTTATGGGCTGGTATGGAGATTCGTGGGGGGGGGGGGGCGGGGGAGATAGGATAAGGGGGGCTTGGGGATGGGAGGGGACGTTGGAGGGTTGGGGGTGGATGTTTTTTCTTTTTGGGGGGGTTCTTTGTGGCTTGCAGCAGGGTGGGAGGGGGAAGGGGGACAAGTATAAAGGAACAAAAAAAGTCTAATATAAAAATATAAAAACAAAAGAAGGCGTTTTGTTGGCTAGCCTTGTGTTCTTTGTTAGTGACTTTGGCTTTGTTCTCTTTTGATATTGTATTATGCTCATGATTTCTGTTCCTATGTATTTCATGGCTGCCTTTTAATAAAAAAAAAAAATAGATGCAGACAGCAGTCCAGCAGCAATATGGGGGCTTTCCAATCTTTTGCATTGAGTGTCACATGTATGATTTTCTCCTAGTTGGTGAGGGGTCTTACGTGTGCACAAGATGCAAAGAGTTCTTTGCTCTCAGGGAACAAGTCCGATCTCTGGAGGCTAGAGTAGCAGACTTCGAAGACCGAAGGAAGACAAAGAGGTACATAGACAAGACCTACAGGGATATAGTCCTGAAGTCCCATCTCCAGTCTGGCAGCATCCCTGTTGTCATGGAGGAGAGAGGTCACGTGACAGAGCATCACCCTGGTGTGGCAGGAAGTGATCCTATAGCTAGGACCTGTCCTGCAGGTGATGTAAAATCCTCCTGCACTGAGGAAGTTTCTCCAGGGCCATGTGCCCACGAGGGAACGGTTAGGACAGCCGTTATAGTTGGTGATTCGATCATTAGGCATGTAGATAGCTGGTTGGCTGGTGGACATGAGGATCGCCTGGTAACATGCCTGCCCTGGTGCAAAGGTAGTGGACCTCACGCACCACCTAGACAAGGTGCTGGGGAGGAGTCTGCTGTCTTGGCACATGTCGGTACCAATGACATAGGAAAATGTGGTAGGGAGGTTCTGGAGGCTAAATTTAGGCTTTTAGGTAGGAAGTTGTAATCCAGAACTTCCAGGGTAGCATTCTCTGAAATAATTCCCATTCTAGGCGCAGGATCCAAAAGGCAGGCAGAGCTCCAGAGTCTCAATACGTGGATGAGACAATGGTGCAAGGATGAGGGTTTTGGATTTGTTAGGAACTGGGGAACATTCTGGGGAAAGGAGGGGCTCTTCCGAAAGGATGGGCTTCACCTTAACCAGGATGGAACCAGGCTGTTGGCATTAACCCTTTAAAAAGGAGAGAGAGCAGCTTTTAAACTAGATAATAGGGGAGAGCTGACATTCGCCCAAGAGTGCATGGTTCGAAACAATGTATCCTTGAAGGATACTACCAAAAAAAATGAAGTTAGGGCACATCAGCAGAGAGGTTCCAATAAAGACAAAGGTTGCCCAAATGCTCTTGAATACAGAGCAGGCAGAGCTTAAAGATTCCAAATTACCCCTGCCTACCGATAACCAGATTAATATGAATAAAATAGTCTCTAAAATGCTTGTATGCAAATGCTAGAAGTCTAAAAAATAAGATTGGAGAGTTAGAATATATAGCACTAAATGAGAAGTTAGATATGATTGGTATCTTGGAGACATGGTGGAAGGAGGACAGCCAGTGGGACACTGTGATACCTGGGTACAAACTATATCGTAATGATAGAGTTCATAAAATTGGTGGAGGGGTTGCGCTCTGTTAGAGAGGGCATTGAGTCACAAAGGATTAAAGTTTTGCAGGAAACAAAATTCGCTGTAGAATCTCTGTGGATTGAAATTCCATGTAAAAAGGGGAAGGTGATGGCAGTGGGGGTGTACTATCAACCGCCTGGCCAGAATGAACAAATGGATGATGGTAATGCTCAAAGAAATCCGGGAAGCTAACAAAAGTTACAGAACAGTAATAATAATGGGTGATTTCAATTACCCCGGTATTGACTGGGTCAGTATTATGGCAGAACATTCTAGGGAGATAAAGTTTCTAGATGAAATAAATGACTGCTTCTTGAACCGACCAGAGGGGAAGCCATTTTGGACCTAGTTCGTAGTGGAACACCAGATCTGGTGCAAGAGATAAGGGTGTTGGCGCCACTTGGCAATAGTGATCATAGCATGATCACATTTGATTTAATTAATGGAGGAGGGATGGTAAGGAAATCCACTGTACTACCTTTTAACTTTCGAAAGGGAGACTATGATAAAATGAAGAAAATAGTTAAGAATAAACTAAAAGGAGCAGTTGCAAAAGTTAAAGGCTTACATCAAGCTTGGGTGTTTAAAAATACTATCTTGGAAGCCCAGACCAGCTGTGTTCCATGCTTTAAGAAAAATGGAAGGAAGTCCAAAAAACTGCCAGTATGATTTAAAGGAGAGGTCAGACTGCTGTTGCCAAAAAAAAAAATAATCTTTCAGGAAATGGGAAAAAAGAGCCAAATGACAAACTGGAAACAGCACAAGCACTGGCAAGTTAAACGCAAGGCACTGATAAGGCGGGAAAGAGCGGGAGGCAGAAACCCCTCCTGCTCTCCAACTCATAGCCAATCAGAGCTCAACAAACGCCAGCAGCAGCAACTTTAAAAAGGAAGCGCCTCCTGGCGCGCCTGCGCCTGAGGGCCTTGCCAGAGGGCCCTTTGGTGTGGCACGTAGGTGACCGGAAACACTCAAACGCCTACAACAACCCGCCTACTGCTGCACCTTCTACGTGGACCCCACAAGACGCCCTCTGCACAACTGACAAAACTCAGCCGAGTACTTCCGCCAACATCCTTCAATGCAGAACACCATATCTATTCTCTGCCGGCATCACTGCTAAGCATAAGGTAAGCCTCCAGCACTGGCAACCTGCAACACTCCCAATCACTTTCCACCCCATCCAGTGATCAACGCCTCAAACCCTCGGAAGCCCCCGATGTACCATCCAAGTACTTTCTCGAAGTACACCTCTTCTCTTAGCCAACCATCATGATGTCAGGGCATCTCGCTCTCATGCTCTCATGGAGGGATAGTAAGGAAATCCACAGTACTACCTTTTAACTTTCGAAAGGGAGACTATGATAAAATGAGGAAAACAGTTAAGAAAAAACTAAAAGGAGCAGTTGCGAAGGTTAAAGACGTACATCAAGCTTGGGTGTTGAAAAATACTATCTTGGAAGCCCAGACCAGCTGTATTCCACGCTTTAAGAAAAGTGGAAGGAAGTCCAAAAAACTGCCAGCATGGTTTAAAGGTGAGGTCAGAGAGGCTGTTGCCAAAAAAGCATCTTTCAGGAAATGGAAAAAAGAGCCAAATGACGAAACCTGGAAACAGCACAAGCACTGGCAAGTCAAATGCAAGGCATTCATAAGGCAGGCAAAGAGAGAATTTGAGAAGAAGCTTGCTGGGGAAGCAAAAACGCGAAATAAAGACCTTTTCAAGTACATTCGTAGCAAAAAACCTGTGAGTCAGTTGGTCCATTAGATGATATAAAGGGGTTAAAGGAGCACTAAGAGGCGAACAAGGCAATAGTGGAGAGACTGAATGAATTCTTTGCTTCGGTCGTTACTGAGGAAGATGTAGGGATGTTATCCATGACTGAAGTGGTATTTAAAGGTGCGTAAGAATTGAAGGAAATATCGATACATCAGGAAGATGTCTTACAACTATTAGATAAACTGAAGAGTAGCAAATCACCTGGACCGGATGGTATACATCCAAGGGTGTTGAAAGAACTGAAATATGAGATTGCAGACCTGCTATCAGTAATCTGTGAACTATCATTAAAATCATCTCTAATACCTGAAGATTGGAGGATCGCCAATATAACACCAATTTTTAAAAAGGGTTCCAGGGGTGATCCGGGAAACTACAGACCGGTGAGCCTGACGTCAGTACCGGGAAAAATGGTAGAAACCATCATAAAGAATAAAATTACTCAGCATGTAGATAGTCACAACCTAATGGGAGACAGCCAACATGGCTTTAGACAAGGAAGATCTTGTCTTACTAATCTGTTATGTTTTTTTGAAGGAGTGAATAAACAGGTGGACACAGGTGAGTCGGTTGATATTGTCTATCTGGACTTTCAGAAAGCCTTTGACAAGGTCCCTCATCAGAGACGTTTGGCAAAACTAAAGAGTCATGGGATAGGAGGCAGTGTACTATTGTGGATCAGGAACTGGTTAAAAGATAGAAAGCAGAGGATAGGGCTAAATGGCCAATTTTCCCAATGGAGAAAGGTGAATAGTGGTGTACCCCAGGGATCTGTGCTGGGTCCGCTGCTTTTTGACATATTCATAAATGACCTGGAAAATGGAATAACGAGTGAGGTTATCAAATTTGCAGATGACACAAAACTATTTAAAGTTGTTAAAACCCAAGAGGATTGTGAAAAATTGCAAGAGGATCTTGATAAATTGGAAGACTGGGCATCAAAATGGCAGATGAAATTTAATGTGGACAAGTGCAAGGTTATGCACCTAGGGAAGAACAACCCAAACTATGGTTACACGATGCAAGGTTCCACATTAGGAACCACCACCCAGGAAAAAGATTTAGGCGTCATTGTGGATACCATGTTAAAACCCTCGGCCCAGTGTGCAGCGGCGGCCAAGAGAGCAAATAGAATGCTAGGTATGATAAGGAAAGGAATGGAAAATAAAACAAAAGATATTATAATGCCTCTATCGTTCCATGGTGAGACCGCACCTTGAATATTGTGTGCAATTCTGGTCACCGTATCTTAAAAAGGATATAGCGATTTTAGAAAAGGTACAGAGAAGAGCCATCAAAATGGTAAAGGGGATGGAAGGATACTCCTATGAAGAAAGGCTAAAAAGGTTAGGGCTCTTTAACCTGGAAAAGAGATGGCTGAGGGGAGATATGATAGAAGTCTATAAATTAATGAACGGAGTGGAACGGGTAAACGTAGATCGATTGTTTACCTTATCAGAATATAGAAAGACTAGGGGACATGCAATGAAGCTACAGGGTAAACTATTTAAGACTAATAAAAGAAAATATTTTTTCACTCAACGTGTAATCAAACTCTGGAATTTGTTAACGGAGGATGTAGTAAAGGCTGTTAGTGTAGCTGGGTTTCAAAAAGGTTTGGACAAGTTCCTGGAGGAAAGGTCCATAAACCATTATTAAGAAGTGACAGAAGATATCAATGCTTGACCCAGTACAAGCATTGTGGAACTTGTCTCTTGGGGAAACTGCTAGGTACATATGACCTAGATTGGCCACTGTTGGAAACAGAATACTGGGCTTGATGGACCTTGGTCTGACCCAGTATGGCATATCTTATGTTCTTATGTCCTCTGCTTCCTAGCCCAATTTATCTCATGGACAGGTTCATTCGCACAACACCAAGGCCTAATACTCACCGTGCGAACCCTGGGGCGTAGAAGCTACCACAACTCCCCCCTTCCCAACAGACCACCTCCATCAGCAAATCATCGCCAGCTGATTCACATAATCTGCCAACCTCTGGTTAAGACCAAAAGACGCAAGTCCCCACTCAAAAAAAAAAAAAACAAACCTAAACTAAACTGCATGCTAATAAATGCTCAGTCCATTGCAACAAATGGCCTTTCCTCACTGACTACATCAATCATCGAAATCTTGACCTGCTCTTTGTCACCGAAACCTGGTTAATGGACTCTGACACGGTCCTCACTAACCAACTAAGATCTCCTGGCTACAACCTCTTCAACCTCCCAGAGAAAACCAAAGAGGTGGAGGGATCCTAGTAATAGCCAGAAGCGACGTCCATCTCCAGTGCGTCTTAGCCCATAGCACAATCAGTCTTGACAGCATTCTTATCTCTAACAAGATCTTAGCAACCTACCTCATTTACCGACCACCATCTTCAAATGCTGATGAACTGGCTACAATCTTTGATTTAGCATGCAACCAGAATACATGGCGGAAACAACTCTGGTTCCTAGGTGACTTTAACCTCCCATTAATCCCTACCAAATACTCCATAGCATTCCTGGATGCAATGACCGCGCTGGACTATCGCCAAATCATTCACACTCCTACCCACACCGGAGGTAACATTCTGTACCTTATCTTTGCCCCTCTACCCCCCACGCACTAAGCAACCAGACCTCACCTCTCATACTACCGGTTCCCTGGGTCTGACTATAATGCCGTACTCCAACATCCCATATAACACAGAAGAACAACATTCCTCTGTTTCAAACTCCCCCATATGCCGCCACTTCAGATACTTCAACAAAGACATTCCTAAGTGACACTCTGCATGACCTTAACTCCGACACAGACTATCTGGACGAGCTAATAGAAATTTGGAACAACCACCTCTCCAGAGCTGTGCTCCTACCACCCTCCACAAAACCTACCTACAAGAACCACGTAGCCGTATGGTTTACCGCTGACCTGTGCAAATCATTAATATACCTTAGGAAACTAGAACTCTGCTGGAGACGCTCAAAACACATTAACGACCAAACTGCATACCTGGATAACTTGCATCAACATCGAAAAGCAGTCAACAATAAGAGAAAGGCATACCACACCAGCACCCTCATGCGCTCTCTCAACAAACCTCGAGAGCTCTTCAACCTCATCAAATCTCTCACAAAGGATGCTTCCACACCAGAGCCAACAAGTACTCCTAGCCCAGAGGCCTTTGCCACATACTTCCAAAGCAAAACCACCTCGACTACATCCGACTCAGACTGGTCTGACTTCGAAAACTCGCCCAGACACATCCCTCCTTCTGGTGGCGCACCCATACCCGCGCTAGAGGGCTTTTATACATACTCCCCCCAAGCAAATAGAGAAGATCATCTGTGAAATCAACACCACCACCTCGCCAACTGATCCATACCCAGTTTTCTGGATCAAGCAGGTATGAGCCGACCTCAGCCCTGTCATAGCCAAAATCGCTAACCTCTCACTGTCTGAAGGCTTCCTACCACCACTTCCATCAGGCCACTTCTAAAGAACAACAAACTAAATCCATCAGAGACCAGTTCCTACAGACCCATATCCAGTCTCCCCTTCTTAGCCAAAATATTAGAAAAGATTATCCACCAACAAATTCAGGACCACATTGACTCCTATGCATCTCTGGCACCACAGTAACACGGGTTCCACCAACAACATGCTGTGGAAACCCTACTGACTACTCTCTTGGACGGACTCCACACAGGCCTAAACGAGAAAAAACAAGGATTCATCCTGATATTCATGGACATTGCCTCTGATTTCGATAGTCAACCACAATCTCCTACTCACCCGCCTGCATCAAAAAGGAATAAGGAACGAAGCCCTCAACTGGTTCATCATACCCGTCTGATCGCCAGCAACAAGTCCGCATAGGAACCCAGTTGTCTAAACCATTTCAGCAGACGCAAGGAGTCCCACAAGGCTCATCCCTCTCATCCCTGTTCTTCAACATTTTATATTCAGCCAATCTGCGCTATTAATACTGTACAATCGTTCATAATTTACTACCACATCTGTCGATGATGTCCTACTCTATGCTCCTTTCTCCATAGACAGTCCCGATTATTCTCCCATTGCAGAATGCTTCAATGCGGTCTCGGATTGGCTCACTACCCACAATCTGATGGTTAACAGTAGAAAGTCAGAGGTCTTATTCATAACAAAAGACCAAGCTTTCATCCCACCAACATCCCTCAGGCTGAAAGATATCGAACTCATGGCTAAGCAAGACGTACGTTATCTTGGGGTCATCTTGGACCAACATCTGAATTGGGAAGCCCACATACAGTCATCAAGGCAGTCTACCATAAACTAAGAACCCTCTGGCATCTACGCCCTCTCCTTGAGCCCTCAGACTTTCGCACAGTATGCCAGGCCGTTATCTTTCCTCACTTGGACTACGCCAACATAATCTACCATGGCCTGCCAAAGAATGCTTTCCAGCCATTACAACTGGCCATGAACACAGCCGCCCGAACACTTCTGTCTGCCTCAAGATTTGAACACATCACGCCTCTTGATCCAGCTATTGGCTGCCCTCCCCATAGCAAGCTGACTGGTATACAAAGCCCTTCAAGTCTCTGCGCGGAATGTCCGCTACCTCCCTCACAAACCTCATACAGTGTGCCCCTGAAAACAGAACCAGAAGGTCATACATGGTGAACTCACTCGTCACCCCCTCAGCAATAAGGACATGCACCCAATCAATTAAAAATCACGTCTTTTCTCTCTATGCACCAACCCGCTGGAATGCCCTACCTCCAGCAATCCATGCTATCGCAGACCTGACATCCTTTAGGAAGGCCTTAAAGACATACTTATTTCAACTAGCTTACGGCCAGCCACCCTGAACAAAGCCTATGTTCAGATCGCTTCTAGTTCCCTTGCTTGCATACACCAAGTTCATCTCCCTGTATTTACATTTAATATTGCCACCTGTTATTACTTACTGTTAGTTTCTTTTTCAATATAAATTGTTCTATGTAAACTGTTTTACTGTTTTCGTTATATGTAAACCGCACTGATATCAAAGAGCACGGTATATAAAAACAAATAAATAGACAGGCAAAGAGAATTTGAGAAGAAACTTGCTGTGGAAGCAAAAACGCGTAATAAACTTTTTCAAGTATATTTGTAGCAAAAAACCTGTGAGTCGGTTGGACCATTAGATGATAAAGGGGTAAAAGGTGCAGTAGGAGGGGACAAGGCTATAGCGGAGAGACTGAATGAATTCTTTACTTTGGTATTTACTGAGGAAGATGTAGGGATGTTACCCATGACTGAAGTGGTATTTAAAGGTGATACTGTGGAAGAATTGAAAGAAATATCGATACACCAGGAAGATGTATTACAACTATTTGATAAACTTAAGAGTAGCAAATCACCTAGTCCGAATGGTATACATCCAAGAGTGTTGAAAGAACTGAAATATGAGATTGCAGACCTGCTATTAGTAATCTTCAATTCAGGTTGTCCCTTTGACAGGGGAGTTTAGACAAGGCCATTGGGCTTGTCAAAAATGCAGGTATTGTCATACCACTTTGGAAGGTACTCAGTGGTGTCACCCTACCACTGGTAGATCTTTTACCTTCACGGGGTCTTCTACCTGTCAGTCAGGTTTTGTGGTCTATATGTTTATTTGCCCCTGTGCTCTGTCTTTTATATTGGCAGGACGATCCGTCCAATAAAGGTTAGATTAGGGCAGGGGTCGGCAACCCGCGGCTCCGGAGCCGCATGCGGCTCTTTCTCACCTTTGCCGCGGCTCCGGAGCACACTGCCCGCTTTAAACGTCGCGTTATGGGCTCCCTCCATGTCAGCTCCCTCCCTTCTTCTGCAGCCGCGGTTCCCTGTCTCTTAGGGAACCGCGGCTGTGCTTTTAAAATCATCTCGGAGCCCTTCCTGTCTTGACGGGCTCCGTGCAGCATTGTCCCGCCTCTAAAGGAAGTTTTGGAGGCGGGACAATGCTGCACGGAGCCCGTCAAGACAGGACGGGCTCCGAGATGATTTTCCAAGCACAGCCGCGGTTCCGTAAGAGGCAGGGAGCCGCGGCTGCAGAAGAAGGGAGGGAGCTGACATGGAGGGAGGGAGCAGATAATGGATGGATGGAGGGGGGGGGCTGACATGGAGGGAGGGAGCAGATATGAATGGATGGAGGGAGGGGGGCTGACATGGAGGGATGGAGGGGGCTGACATGGAGGGAGGGGGGCTGACATGAAGGGAGGGAGCTGATATGGATGGAGGGAGGGGGGCTGACATGGAGGGATGGAGGGGGCTGACATGGAGGGAGGGAGCAGATATGAATGGATGGAGGGAGGGGGGCTGACATGGAGGGATGGAGGGGGCTGACATGGAGGGAGGGGGGCTGACATGGAGGGATGGATCGAGGGGGCTGACATGGAGGGATGGAGGGGGCTGACAGGGAGGGAGGGAGCAGATATGAATACATGGAGGGAGGGGGGCTGACATGGAGGGATGGAGGGGGCTGACATGGAGGGAGGGGGGCTGACATGGAGGGAGGGAGCAGATATGAATGGATGGAGGGAGGGGGGCTGACATGGAGGGATGGAGGGGGCTGACATGGAGGGAGGGGGGCTGACACGGTGGGCTGGATCGCGGGGGGCTGAAATGGAGGGTTGGAGGGGCTGACATGGAGGGAGGGAGCAGATAATGAATGGAGGGAGGGGGGCTGACATGGAGGGATGGAGGGGGCTGACATGGAGGGAGGGGGGCTGACATGGAGGGATGGATCGAGGGGGGCTGACATGGAGGGATGGAGGGGGCTGACATGGAGGGAGGGAGCAGATATGAATGGATGGAGGGAGGGGGGCTGACATGGAGGGATGGAGGGGGCTGACATGGAGGGAGGGAGCTGATATGAATGGATGGAGGGAGGGAGGGAGGGGGGCTGACATGGAGGGATGGAGGGGGCTGACATGGAGGGAGGGGGCTGACATGGAGGGAGGGAGCAGATATGAATGGAGGGAGGGAGGGGGGCTGACATGGAGGGAGGGGGGCTGACATGGAGGGAGGGAGCAGATATGGATGGAGGGAGGGGGGCTGACATGGAGGGATGGAGGGGGCTGACATGGAGGGAGGGGGCTGAAATTGAAGGATTGATCGAGGGGGTTGACATGGAGGGGGCTGACATGGAGGGAGGGGGGCTGACATGGAGGGAGGGAGCTGATATGGATGGATGGATGGAGGGAGGGGGGCTGACATGGAGGGAGGGAGCTGATATGGATGGATGGATGGAGGGAGGGGGGCTGACATGGAGGGAGGGAGCTGATATGGATGGAGGGAGGGGGGCTGACATGGAGGGGGCTGACATGGAGGGAGGGGGGCTGACATGGAGGGAGGGGGGAGGCGGGCTGACATGGAGGGAGGGAGCTGATATGGATGGATGGAGGGAGGGAGGGAGGGGGCTGACATGGAGGGATGGAGCACTGGTAATGGGGTTGAGGGGACGAGCACTGGAAATGAGCTGATTAGGGGAGGCTAGGACTGGTAATGAGCTGATGGGGGGTAGGACTGGTATTGGGCTGATTAGGGGAGGCTAGCACTGGTAATGGGGTTGAGGGGGGATTAGCACTGGAAGCGAGCTGATTGGGGGGCTTTGACTGGGCATGGGCTGATTGTGGGGAGGGGAGGATAGAGCTGCTGGCCCTGGAAGATAACTGGGGGCTAAGGCTACAAATGGGCTGATATGAGGGGATGGGAGAATGGAACTGGATCTGAGAGGGGCTGCCATGGTATTTGTACTAGAAGGGACTGGTCAGTGGGGAAGGAGGGGGACTGGAAGGAAATGGACACCAGTGGCAATCATGGGAATGCAAGTTGACATTGGAAGGTATTGGGAGTGAGGACTGGAAAGGGGCTGATATTGGGGAGGGTTACTGGGACTGGAAATAGGCTGATGGAAAGAAGTGAAGAAAACGAAAGAAGAGATAAGAACTGGCAGATGGACCATAGACCACAGAAAGAGAGCTAAGAGAAGACAGGAAAGCAGAAGCCTCAGATCGGGACCAGCATGATCAAAGAATAAATTGGTCAGACAACAAAGGTAGAAAAAATAATTTTATTTCATATTAGTGATTTGACTACAAAATCATCATAATTTTGAAATCAAATATTGTTACTTCTACTTGTTATATTTTCTGGCGTATTTTTTTTGGTGTGCGAAGGAAGAGGGGTAGTCTTATACGGCGAGTATAGGCCAAACACCTATATTTTAACAGGAAAAGTAGGGGGTCGTATATAGCATTAAGGTAAGAAACAATATATGCAGTGTTAGATTTGTTTTAAATGTCGCAATGGTTTTGCGGCTCCCAGTTTTTTTTTTCCCTTCGGAAACGGGTCCAAGTGGCTCTTTATGTCTTAAAGGTTGCAGACCCCTGGATTAGGGGAACACGCCTCTCGAATTAAGTCTGAAACCCTCTTAGCACCAATAGTTGAACACTATATACAGTTCAATCATACATTTGATGATCTCAGATGGAGGATCATAGATGGGGTTCCCGCTACCCCCCGGGGTGGTGACAAGGAACGCCAACTTCAAAAACGTGAACAACGCTGGATTTTCCATCTGAAAACAGTAATCCCGACAGGACTTAATCTTTAATATATGACTGGTGGAGTCTATTGTGAATATCTGGCCCTATCATTCAACTGGACTCTGATTTTCTTGCTTCATTAAGTTAGGATTCTTGAGACACTCCCCTTTTGACGTGCTGGTGTTTAACCAATCAGCTGCCATTAAGGTCATATAAAATGAACCGTTGAGTTCGGTGTTTACTTAGGGTGATTACTTCAAACACGGAAGAGTAACACTTGACACAGGACTCATGATGAGCCCGAAACATGCATGTCGTGTGCAAAAAAACCCCTTGGGGCTCACTTATGGGGGACGAACATCGCCTGCTCATGAGAAGTGTTGTTCCACTATGATGAACTTTGAGTTGCATTTGGGGTTTCATACTCGTTGAACAAAAAGGGATCTCCCGGCTCAGAGGGGAGATGGTTCTATCTCTCCTGCTCATGCCGGTGGACCCCCAACAAAAAATTCTGTAAAATCTTAAACAAAAATGTTTTGACAGAACTCAATGGTGGATTTCAATGGCTTTCCTTGTTCTGTTAATTCGGCTGTAGTCATTTGATATTTTGAGGTTTATTTATTTTGATTGATAATCTGTGAGCTATCATTAATCATCTGTAATACCTGAAGATTGGAGGATGGCCAATGTAACGCCAATTTTTAAAAAGGGTTCCAGGGGTGATCCGTGAAACTACAGACCGGTGAGCCTGACGTCCGTACCAGGAAAAATGGTAGAAACCATCATAAAGAACAAAATTACTCAACATGTAGATAGCCATGGCTTAATGGGAGACAGCCAACATGGCTTTAGTCAAGGAAGATCTTGTCTTACTAAATCTGTTATTTTTTTTGAAGGTGTGAATAAACAGGTAGACAAAGGTGAGTCAGTTGATATAGTGTATCTGGACTTTCAGAAAGCCTTTGACAAGGTCCCTCATCAGAGATTTTTGGCAAAACTAAAAAGTCATGGGATAGGAGGCAGTGTAGTATTGTGGATAAGGAACTGGTTAAAAAAAAGAAAGCAGAGGATAGGGCTAAATGGCCAATTTTCCCATTGGAAAAGGTGAATAGTGGAGTACCGCAGGGATCTGTGCTGGGTCTGCTGCTTTTTGACATATTCATAAATGACCCGGAAAAAGGAATAACGAGTGAGGTTATCAAATTAGCAGATGAGACAAAACTAAAGTTGTTAAAACACAAGAGGATTGTGGAAAATTGCAAGAGTATCTTGATAATTTGGAAGACTGGGCATCCAAATGGCAGATGAAATTTAATGTGGACAAGTGCAAAGTTATGCACCTAGGAAAGAACAACCCAAACTATGGTTACATGATGCATGGTTCCACATTGGGAACCATCACCCGGGAAAAGGTGTCATTGTGGATAACAAGTTAAAACCCTTCGCCCAGTGTGCAGTGGTGGCCAATAGAGCAAATAGAATGCTAGGTATCATAAGGAAAGGAATGGAAAATAAAACAAAGGATATTATAATGCCTCTGTACCGTTACATGATGCGATCGCACCTTGAATATTGTGTGGAATTCTGGTCGCCGTATCTTAAAAAGGATATAGCGTTATTAGAACAGGTACAGGGAAGAGCCAGCAAAATGGTAAAGGGGATGGAAGGATACCCCTATGAAGAGAGGCTAAAAAGGTTAGGGCTCTTCAACCTGGAAAAGAGATGGCTGAGGGGGAGATATGATAGAGGTATATAAATTAATGAGTTTAGTGGAACGGGTAAAGTAGATTGTTTGTCATCAGAATATAGAAAGACTAGGGGACATGCAATGAAGCTACAGGGTAACCTATTTAAGACTAATGAGAGTATTTTTTCACTCAACGTGTAATCAAACTCCGGAATTTACTGGAGGATGTAGTAAAAGCTGTTGATGTAGCTGGGTTTAAAAAAGCTTTGGACAAGTTCCTGGAGGAAAGGTCCATAAACCATTATTAAAAGGGACCCAGAGTATCACTGCTTGACCCAATACAAGCACTGAGGAGCCTGTGTCTTTTGGGGAGACTGCTAGGTACTTATGACCTAGATTGGCCACTGTTGGAAACAGGATACTGCGCTTGATGGACCTTGGTCTGACCCAGTATGGCATATGTTATGTTCTTATGCTTCTCCAGTACTTGGAGATTGATTCATTTTGTAAGTCTGCCCATCTTTTTGTGCTGTTCGCTGACCCACACAAGGGTGATGCGTTGGCTAGGTGTACTTTGGGGTGCTGGATTAAGGAGGCTATTGCCTCGGTGTATGTTACAGAACTGGCCAGTTCAAGAGGTTTTGCATGCCCATTCTATCAGAGCGCAGGCATCCCTCATGAGCGGAGCTTGGTAGCCACTGCAAATATTTGTCAGGCAACGACCTGCGCACCACTTGCCACTTTTTGGCAAGTATTACTGCTTGGATGTCCATGTGAGGGCAGGTGTGACCTTTAACACAAGGGTTTTGCGAGCTGCTGTGTCTTCCTGCCCAGTGGAATTGTAGCTTTGATGCATCCCACTTGTCTGGACTGGTTTAGCAGGATGATATAGAAGCTGACATTTTACTTGCCAGTTAATGTCCTTTTCTTGAGTATTGCTAGACCAGTCCAGGGCCTGTGCCTAGAACTATGTTGCTCTGTCCTTCTGCTGTGGTGCCCTTGGGTCTGCTATGATTTTTATCCTTGGCTCTGCAGTTTCATCTTCTACTGACAGTCTTCTGTTTATGCTTTCCTGAATTCTCTACTGAAGATTAGTCCTTTTTCATGGTTAAGGTTGTGTGATGCTTGCCGTTTCTCCCATATGCTTTGGGACGAATACAGAAGAGACCTCTGGTGGCTGAGGCGAATTGAGGCATAGGCATGATGACATTGAGACCTGGGCTTTTCATTGGTTCTTTGTCTCTACCAATCTGCTGGTAGGGGAACACAATCCACTTGTCTGGACTGGTCTAGCAGGACTCAAGGAAAGGACATTAACTGGTAAGTAAACTATCACTTTCTGCACAGCATCTCCAACAGAACCTCCCATACAAGGGTACGTTGGAGCCTCTTTGGTGAAAGATACCATCTGTATATTACTTTTATAACCGCTCTCTTCGATAAGAGTAGTTACTATAGGATGGAATGCCTCTACAAATATATATTCCCATTGCTCTTCAGCAAGCTTAGCAGCCAAATCCCTTTCCCAAGCTTGGATAAAGTTAAATTTTAATAAAAATGCCCCCAGTCAAGTAACCATAAAATTCTCTAATTGTTACTGTTGAGCTCAGCTGAGAGTTCCATGGTCCCCTGAATGGAGGCTGAATTTTGTTTACATATTTTTAAGAGATGGGACGTGTGTGTGTGTTCTTTATCTTTTATCTTTATCTTTATTTCTACACTTTATATACCGCCCTTGTCAGGACATTAGAGTGGTTTACAATAAACATGTCTACGCTATAGAAAAAGGAAAAGGAACGCCATAGCAATATAGGAAAGAAATAAAAGCAGCAGTAAAATTTAACATAATAGACAAAATAATACTTAGGTGGGGGAGTCACAAGGGAGGTCAAAAGCCTGTTGAAACAGGTGGGTTTTTAACATTTCTTTAAACTTTGGTTATGAGGGTTCTAGGTGGAGGGAAGATTGTAGGGCGTTCCAGAGTGAAGGGCCGAGAAAAAAGAAGGCCGAGTGACGAATCTGTTCTAAATGAGCCTGAGAGGGGGAAGGTAAAGACAAATGGTTAGCATCTAAGGAGCGAAGTTGACGGTATGGTGTTTGAAGAGAAATGAGATTTGCTAAGTAGAGTGGGTTTGATGTATGGATAGCCCTGTGTGTCAAAATTAGAAATTTGTATTGAAATCTATAGCGGAGTGGCAACCTTTGAAGGCGGAGGAGGAGAGGAGTGACATGATCAAACCGCCGAGCATGCGTAATAAGATGGGCTGCCGTATTTTGTAATAGCTGTAAACGCTGGAGCTGATAGGATGGTAAGTTAGCTAGAACCACGTTGCAGTAATCTAGTCTACTTGTGACCAAGGCCAATACTAGAGTGATCAGCAAATAAGAAGGGAGAAGGGAATGAACTGCCCTAATTTTGTTGCAGAGCAGAGAGAACGACGAGTAAGAGTGGATACATGGTTGAAGGAGAGAGAGGAATCTAAGGTTACATCTAAGTATCGGAAGGAAGGAGTGAGAGGGATAGGAGTGAGATTGATTTGAGGCGCAATGGTTGGGCAAGGAGTACTCAGAGACCCACATGGCTGTGGATTTAGAAGGATTCAGATGAAGGTAATTAGAGGAAAGCCAGGAGGTGATGTGAGAGACACATTTATTGAACTGTGAGATACCTGTTTGCCGGGGAAGTATGGAAGAGGAGAACAATGTCATCAGTGTAGATGTAGGATGAAACTGGATACTGTTGGATTAGAAGTGGTAGAGGAGCGAGAAAGATGTTAAATAGCAGAGGGAAAAGAACAGAGCCCTGGGGCACCCCGCATGCTAGAGGAAGAGGAAAGGAGGACTAATTGTTAGAATGGACAGTAAAAGAGTGAGCTGTGAGGAAGGAACGAAACCCATTGTCATACCGTACCCTGCAACCCAATATCATAAAGGTGAGAAGAGTCTGATGGTCAATTAAGTCAAACGCTGAGGATAGGTCCAGGGACACTATGGAAGTGATATCTCCATGGTCATGGGCGACATGGACCTCATTTAATAGGGCCAGGAGAACAGTTTCCTGACTGGAATCCTGCTTGCCAAGGGTGAAGGGCATTAGTGGCTTTCATGTGAGACGCTAGTTGAGAAAATACGAAACGTTCCAATAGTTTGGCCAAAAGGTGGAGATTTGAAATTGGACGCCAGTGAGATAAAACAGAAGGGTCAAGTGAGGGCTGTTTTAGGAGAGGATGCAGAATGGCAGTTTTCCACAAGAAAGGGCAACGACTGGAAGACAGACTAGTGTTTAAGATAGTTATAGTGATGGGCACTAATTGCAGAGAAGGCTCGGCCAGCCAACGAGATGGAATTGGGTCCAGCTGACAGGTTGTCTTTCTGGACTTAGAGAGTGTCTTAAGCAGTTCTGCGGAAGTAATGGTATGAAAGGAAGACGAAGTATGAGCTAGCGCTCGATTAGGAGGGGAAGAAGGCAAATCAACTAGACCAGAGATGATCACCTCCACAGAGGGTGCGAATGAGGTAGGGGGTGAAGGGGAAGAGTGGGGGGATAATAAGGGTGAAGGTGGAGGGTTAATAAAGGAGGAACGCAAGTTCTGAATTTTCTCTGAGAAAAAAAGTAGCCAATATCGAAGGAGCAGATGCTGATGAGGTCTGCAAATTAGGAGTAGAGGTAGTGGAAGAGAGCTTGCGCAAAATCGTGTATAGCTGCCTTGAAGAATTAGCAGCCTCAGAAACTTCTGTGGCGTAAAAAGAATGCTTGGCAGACTGAACTGATGAGCGGTAATAAGAATACAGTTGTTTGAACTAAGCCATTGTCTCGGGTGAAGGATGTTTTAACCAGAGATGCTCACTTGTCGGAGTTGTATACGTTGAAGACGCAGACCTGAATGGAACCATGGAGAATGGACTTATCGGTACGGCCTAATGAAAGGGCGAAGAGAAGCCAGATTGTCCAAAGCATCGGTAAGAATAGAGTTCCAGAGACAGGCCTAAGTATCTGGTGAACATGAGGCAAAAGCTGAGGGGAATAGAGATTGGGCAGGTGGAAAGGCACTAAGTGTTAAGGGGGTGATGCGACGACGCAAGCAGGAGAGGGGCTGGGTCTTAGATGGACCAGTATTACCAGGGGTTAAGCAAGAGACAGAAAAAGAGACACAAGAATGGTCAGACCAAGGGATGCAGTGGGTAGTAGGAACAGAGATTGTAGGGCACAGGGTGGAAGGAGTAAGAACTAAATCTAGGGTGTGGCCCGCATTATGAGTTAGCACAGGGTGGAAGAAGTAAGAACTAAATCTAGGGTGTGGCCCGCATTATGAGTTAGGGCCAGACACATGTTGACAAAGTGAAAGATCATTTATGAGATTCAGAAAAACGCGATCCTTTTGTCTAGATGGAGCATCCACATGGATATTAAAATCGCCCAAGATAATGAGATTAGGGTAGTGAAGAACCGTTTCTGAAGCGTCTGTAAAGCTGCCTCCCACTGCGCACAGAGAGGGAAGGGGGAAGGTAAAGTAAAATAAAGCGGAGGGGAAGACTGTAGATGAAGAAAAATAGATTCCGAATGGAAATGGAAGAAGCAGTGACCTCCTCAATAGAAAAAGTAGAACGGTAAAGGAAGGCCACACCTCCCCAACCTCTAGCCAGCCTGGGAGTTGAATAAGCTGAATAGCCGGAGGGGAGGGAACTGGACAGAATGGGGCCATCACCCTCCTTGAGCCAAGTTTTGGTAAGGAAGCAGAAATCATAAGAATGTTGGTGAATAAGGTCCTGAACCAGCAAGAATTTGGCATGGAGAGAACGGCAGTTAAGCAAAACCAAGCTGAGCGTTAAAGTGGAGGCAACAGAGTGATGTGGAAAAAGCTGGGCGCTGAGTTCCAAGACGTTTGCATGGCACTAGGTTGAACAGGCATCGAGCCGAGGGGCCCAATCAAATTTTGACAGCTGAAAGAGGGCGCCACCCCCAATGTACTGGGATGAATGCTATATGATTAGGAACAAGAGCAAATCCACTAAAGAGTAACAAGGTAGACCAAGTAAGTCAAGACTTACCTAGGGTGGATGATAACAATTGCCAAATAAGTGAAAGGGTCAGAAGGCAAGAATTCCAGAGATGGGCGCCCGCACACCCACAGGGCTGTACCAAGCATCTCAAATGGATCTTATTCGCCCAGGACTTGCCCCAAGGAGCTCGTCCAAGGAGCAGGACCTGCTCCTTGGGCACGCACCGGCATGGCACAGAACGCCATGGATATCTTGATTAAATAGGTAGAGGGATACCTAGAAAGGGGTGTGTGTGTGTGTGTTTTAAGTTCCAGGCCTTGTGAAACTTTATTTGAATATCTGAGCCAGCCTGAAAAGAACTAGCAATTGACTCTTCTTTCCCTGTGGTATCCATTGATATTACAGCAGAATTAGGGGGAAGGCAGAGAATCTTTTCAGGGCCTGATTTAGTAAGGCTGTTTTTTTTTCCCCTCATTCTCTTTCTGAGGGGAAATAATTGTAAATCAATATTGCACTGCTGCAGGGTACCAGCGAAAGTACAGAACCAGTAGCCCTGCTCCAATTTTTCTTCACCCAGTCTTGCTTTATCTTTTTCTTCTCCACTAGTCTGCCACTGCCAACTGGCTATCCACCTCACCTAGTCCCTCACCCCCAATCTAGCCAGATACCCTCTCCTTAGCTAGCCCTCATCACCCAGCAAGCCAAGCAATCGCACCAGCCTATCACCCTATTTGATTAGCCAAATCCCCATCCCCAACCAGTCCTCACCATCAGGAAGTGAGCCAGTCAGTACCCGCCCCCCCACCCCAACCACTGCTCCTAGTCAACCCCCCACTCTCCATTTAACCAACTGTAGTTACACTGACCCTTTTCTTGTGGACTACTAACTCCAGCAGAAGAGCTTTTTGCCACTCCAGTGTGCAGCTCAAACTTTGAGAGGAAAGGAAACGTCCTGTTTTGGCAGTGGGGGAGGGGAGGGGGAGGAGACAGGGCTTGAAAAATCTCAGGTGTCGCTGAGAAATTTAGTCCCCATGGCAATCTGTCGCCTAGGATTTGTCAAGCTCTGCTTTATTTCACATAATTTAAGGGAAATAGAAAAAAAGAATTAAAACAAAAACGCCAGTAAACATCTACTGTAGAATCGATGCTAGTTGTATTACCTTTGTAGTCTCAAGCTTAGGGTGTGTGTTTCTTTTCTGCAGATGGGCGCAAACCTTTTCCAGTAAGCCATGGTCGCACTAGTGATGAAACATTATTAGAGGTAAAAATAAATTAATAAATGTTGGGGTTAGGATTTTATGGTATTTAACTGTCCTGCAGTCATTGTTAAATGTGAATTTTAAAATAATTAAGCAATGAAAGTAAAATAAGTAGGGCCTGTTTCACTTCTCTATTTTGATGCTGCCTGGGACATTTATTAGGTGTAACCCTTGGCTACTTTTTCATTACTCTGGAAGATCATCTCCATTCAAATGTCTCCTAATCAAACCTCTTGCCTCCTGCTTGCTAGTTGAGATTGAACCATTTAGCTCTTGGTCCATGACCAGTACTCTAGAGTGTCGAGCTTCATAGATTGTGGTAAACACGACCAGTTGTTGGTCCCTCAGTCTCCTGTAGCAGTGCACTTACTAAATATTTGTTCTATGAGATCCAAGCTATTGTCATTTTATGCTCTCTTGTATAATTCAGAGATTTATGCCTCTTGGAGGCATAAGGAAGTGGCAGGCTTGCCAGCAAGCCCCCAAGGAAATTGGCCATTCCCCCTCTTGCTCTGTTTGAGGGCCTCCCGGCCCAAACATCTTAATATTATATATTTTACCAATTTCTCATCTGTTACTATGTCCTCTCTAAATGAGCTTAAAAAGCTAATTACTAAACTGACCTCCAGTATGTCGAACCTCATGGTACTCAGTGGCTTCAGTATTCATGCTGATAGGCCTGCTTCTACCAAGAATCAGAGCTTTCTCTCTCTAAGGCATAGCCTTGGATCATACACACCCCTTAACTGTACAGGAGACTTAACGTTGATTTGAATTTTCTCCCTATTTTCTACTTATAACCTACTTAAATTGTCCCTCTATCTTGATCTGACCACTTTCTTCCTGTTTTTTTTGTTCATCTGTCTAAACCTGCAGCTGACTCTGAAATAACCAGAATATCTAGTAACCTTCATAAACTGGATTTGATTGTACTGGTATCACAGTTGCACCCACTTCAGCTGGTTGCTCTGGTTTGTCGTGGGTCAAGTTAACCTATAGAATGATTCTCATTAACTGGTATTAGATAAGTAGCATAACAGATGACTTCAGATAACGGATGAAATGGCTCATCCACTCTGCCCAGTTAGGTAGGGAGGGTGTAACTGCCACTCCGTGTGGGTTATCCCCCAGGTCTTTTTAAACATGCAAGGTCATTTCACTGCTGTTTTAAGCATTCAGTGCTTGATTTCCATCCCTCTGAAAGAGTATTCTAGTTCTCTCAACCAGACTCTCTCCTGGTATCATGATTGGGCTGAAAGGTCATGGTGTAAACACAACTGCTTTGAATGCTGTACTTTGCAAAAAGCTTCATGCCACTTATAAATTAGAAATCTACATCACAAAGAATGAATATTTATTATTTCTCTCACAATCCCCTTCAGCTGTTTGCCATAGCATCAGAACTGTCCAGTATCAGGTTCTCGTCCGAAGTTGACACATCTTCCCTTATCTCAGATGCTTTTGCAGACTTTCTTCTATAAGATGTCTGCTCTTTTGAGAACAATTCATTCTTATGGCAGTTCCCACTTGGTCTTCCCATATTAACAGTTCCCCCAGCCAATTTCTTAATATTCACAGGTTCCCCAAGCAGTGTTTCTTAAGCTGACCCTAGACAGTCTGGTTTTCAGGATATCCGCAATGGATGGCCATGAGATACAATTACATGCAGTGATCACGTAGATATCCTGAAAACCAGGGCTACTGCAGGATCGGTTTGAGAAACACTGTCCTAAAGGTCTGCAGTTTTAGACCTAATTCATGCCAGCTAGAATCTCTACTTCCCCAGTTGTCAGTTCTCTCTTAAAATTTACAACCCAGCTTTGATTAATACCAGCCTCTTTGTAGCTTGTCCCTCATCAGTGGAAGGAGGCCATTGTTGGACCTCTACTGAAAAAGTAATCTCTTGACCTGGAATGGTAGCACTCTAGACCAGTGTTGAATTTGCCATTAATTTCTATAGCGGCTGAAAGTTCTCTGTCTCAAATAGCTGCTTTGACGTCAGTGTTATGTATCTTAGGCAAGCTGGCTTTCACTCGGCCCATAGAACTTAGACAGCCCTTACTGGCTTTGATTAACGCAATCTCAGTCTGCTTGGATCATGGTGAAGCGGTGGTGTTAGTGCTTCTAGACAAGTGCAGCCTTTGTCATGGTGGATTAATGGTAAATGTCAATTGCTTGACTTAAAATTTTGTTAATTCTTAGATCTACTATGTTCCATGTAATGTTATACCTGCTAAACCTATTACCTGTACACCACTGTGACTAGTAGATACAGCGGTATAAAAAAGTTGCTTAAATAAAGATCAAGCCAGATGTGCGGGGCTTCTCTTTTTTTGCAGTGTGTGTTTTTAAAGGAAAGCTGAGCGGGCCCCTCTTTAGCCTAGGTATTTGACGCCCTAGGTAGTTTTCTGTATTGCTTATGCCTAAATCCAGGACAGCCTTGAAGACTGATCTTCTAGCCTCAATTGGAGATTCACACCATCTTAAAACAAATCCTATTAATTCTGGAGTCCTACAAGGCTTTGTTTTAGCACCTATTCTTTTTGGTGTTTTCTAGCCTTCTGGCAATCCTGGTTCAAATTTTTATGATTAGCAGTTTATTTTTATGTGGATGATAGAGCTAATGGCTTCTGATGCATTTTCCCCAGACCTCGCCAGCTTTAATTCTTGATGGATGCTCCTTCCAAATGGTTTTCCACCCATTAACTGGAGTTTAACCTGCACAAATCTAAGAAAGAAGACCTTGCTGCTCGGGGAAATAGTAGTCTCTCTTCAGGATCAGTTGCTTTTAGACTTCTGTCTTTCAAAGCCGCCATTTGTGATTAAGAAAAAGGATGTTTTTACTAATTTGTCTCTTATGCCTCATTTTAGATTTATAACTGCTCTTACAAGCTTCAGTTGTGTGGCATTGATTATGGCAGTGCTGTGTCAGTTTGCCTGACATCTTGTTAAAGTGGCTTCAACTTGTACATAATTTTTCTCCAGGACCAAGCAGGAAGTCAGTCCTCACTTATGGGTGACGTCGGCGCCGACGGAGCCCTCGCGGAGCAATTTTCCCCAGCTTTCAAAGAAAGCCTTTGGGAATTGCAGCGCGCATGCGCGGTCGTCTTCCCGCCCGAGGGTGCCATCTTAGCCAGTCTTCTTTTTTCCGCGGAGCCCTATAGACGTCCCCGTCTTGTCCCCGCGAAAAAGTTGATTTTCTTCTTTATTTTATCCTTTTTTCCTTCGGTTCGACGCCGATCTTTTTCCCGCCCGGACTCGCGACGCCGGTCACGAGTCCTCTTACTTTTTTCGGTTTTTCTGACTTAGTCAGCTTTCGTTTTCGGTTTTTTCCCTGGCAGCCCGGTCCTTTGACCTCGCAGGGGCCCTTTTTCCCCCGATGGCTGCCAGTGGGTTTAAGCGGTGTGGTCGGTGTGACCGAAATATGTCACTAACTGACACACACGACTTTTGCCTCCGCTGCCTGGGCCCGGATCATGAGGAACTGATCTGTGGGCCCTGCAGCAAAATGTCCTCAAAGGCGTTGAGAAGTCGGCGGCATCAGCGTGAGAGAATCTTCGCTGACACCAGCCGTACCCGGACCTCGTCGGAGGCCTCCGCGTCGAAAGGCTCCAGCTCGGACCGTCGCCGAAGTTCCTCCGACCGGGGTTCTCCCTCCGGGGACCATCGTAGGAAGGTGAAACCCGCGAGGGCGGCGTCGGTGGACGCTCCTGGTTCCGCGAGGGCCAGGTCGCATAGCCCCGACAGCCGCCCCGGGTCCTTGGAGAAGGAACACATCCCGAAGCGACCTCGCCTGGAGTCGGAGATGCCTGCCCGGGTAAGTCCTGTGGTCCTTCTGGACTCGCCTCCGCGACAGCCGACGTCGGGCCCGACGCCGTCGGGGCCCGAGTCGGGGGCTGCTGGGTCACCTGAGCTCGGACTCAGGTTGACGGCCTTGGAGAGCAGACTGTCTGCCTTCATGGACCAGCAGAGGGCACTGCTCGCTGGCTTCGCTGGCGCCGCTGCCCCGACCGCCGGGACGTCGACGTCCAAGTCGACCCCGGAGACCGAGCCGATCCTCGAGTCGATGAGAACTCGAATCGATCCTCGGTCGAGGTCACCCTCGGCCTCCCGTTCGGGACCGAGGTCGCCGACGCCGACTCCCTCGGCGTCGGGGCGGCTGGCGCCGCACCCTGCCCGGGCCGACCCCACCGAGTCCTCGTCGGAGTCGGTCTGGGAGTCTGAGGAGGAAGAGTCACCTGATTCTTTCCGGACTCGGTGTGTCCCATCGGACTCACCGGAGTCCGAGCCTCGGAAGCAGTCCCCCCCGGAGGATGCCCGGTTCTCGGACTTCGTTAGGGATATGGCCAAGGCTTTGGCCTTCCCTGCGGATCCCGAGGAGGAGCCTCGAGCCGAAGAGCTCGACGCCCTCCAGTATGACTCTCCCGCGAGGGAACACTTTACTGTACCGGTTCCTCCTATGCTGGAACGACTACTCTTCCGCATGTGGGAGAGTCCGGCCTCCTCGCCGGTCCTGAGCAAGCGGGTCGACTCTATCTATCGAGTCCGCAAGAGCCCTGGCTTTCAAAAGGCACAGCTGCCACACCATTCCATGGTAGTGGAATCGGCCATGCATCGTCTTAAGAGCCAGAAGATGCACTCCTCGGTGCCTCCTGGAAGGGAGGCCCGTAACCTGGATGGCCTTGGCAAGAAGTGCTTCCAGGGCTCTATGCTCGCATGTCGTGTCCAGACTTACCAGCTATACATGGGCATGTATCTCCGGGATCTGGCTAAAGAGCTAGCCGGATTCTCCGCTGGTCTGTCCGAGGAACCCTTGCGGAGGTTCCTAGCCTTGTCCACTGGCATTCGGGAATGCTCAAAGTTCATGTCCTGAGCAGCCTATGATGGCTTTGAAGCATCGGCTCGAGTGGCCGCAGCCGGCATCGGTGCCCGCCGACAGGCTTGGCTTCAGTCGTCAGACCTTGAGCCCTGGGTGCAGGACAAGTTGGTCGATGTCCCCTGCCGAGGCGAAAACCTCTTTGGCAAGCCCATGGCGGAAAAGGCTGCGCAAATTGAGACTGAGACTCTCACCAGGACCAGGCTTTCTAGGAAGACCTCCGCCCCTTCCCAGAAAAAGAAGGGCTCGGGGAAAAAGTCCTTTTACCCGAGGAAGGCGGCTGCCTACAAACAATACCCCCATTATCAGGCCCCTGCAGCTCCCCAACAGGGCCAGCAGGCCAAGGGACGGGGTAACGGGTCCCGTAGGCAGCAAGCCCCCAAGCCTGCACCACCAGCCCCTGCTCAGCAGGGTGGGGGCTTTTGACTCACTAAGCATAGCCTCTCCCCCCCCCGCTGGTTCCTCCCAGCACCGGAGGCCGGCTGGTTCACTTCGCCCACAGGTGGTCCAGCATCACCGCAGATGCCTGGGTGCTTCAAGTCGTGCGAGAAGGCTATCTTCTCCACTTCCATCAGGTCCCTCCCTCCTATTTTCCGGGAGAACCTCCGCGTCCCCCTCTGCACAGGGAGTTGCTCCTTCAGGAGTTAGCAGGTCTTCTGCAGGAACAGGCGGTGGAACCGGTGCCACACCACCTGAGAGGTCAAGGCTTTTATTCCAGGTATTTTCTGATACCAAAGAGAACAGGGGGCCTCAGACCCATCCTGGACTTGCGCAACCTCAACAAGTTCCTTGTGCGGGAGAAGTTCAAAATGCTTACCCTTGGAATCCTTCTGCCCTACCTCCAGCAGGGAGATTGGCTATGCTCCTTGGATCTAAAGGATGCCTACACGCACATCCTCATCCACCCAAGCCACCGCCAATACCTAAGGTTTGTGGTGGCAGGAAATCATTACCAGTACAGGGTACTGCCCTTTGGCCTGTCCTCCGCACCGCGAGTCTTCACAAAATGTCTCGCGGTCGTGGCGGCCCATCTCCGGCTTCACGGCCTCTGTCTTTCCGTACCTCGACGACTGGCTCATCAGAGCAGCGTCCGCTCGGGAGGTCACCAACGCCACGTGCCGCACGGTGACTCTTCTGCAGCACTTGGGCTTTGTTATAAACTTCGCAAAGTCCACTTTGCTCCCCTCACAGGATCTCGAGTTCATCGGCGCAAGGCTGCACACTCCTCAGGCACGAGCGTACCTACCGCTCGACAGGGCTCAACGGCTCATGGACCTAGCCGACCGTTTTCGCAGCCAGCCCCTGGTCTCCGCCAGGCGCTTCCTGAGACTACTCGGCCATATGGCTTCCACCGTCCATGTGACCCCCAATGCCCGCCTGAATATGCGGTCTGCTCAATGGTGTCTCCGCCAGCAGTGGCGTCAAGCCACAGGCGGCCTAGCAGACCTAGTCCGCTGATCTCGTCTCTCCGGTGGTGGCTCCGGCAGCCGAACCAGTCACCTCAGCCGACCCGGGTGCTGACCACCGATGCATCCCTCCTGGGCTGGGGAGCACATTGCCAAGAGGCACGTACTCAGGGCCTCTGGACCACGTGGGAGTCTGCTCAGCAGATCAACTTCCTGGAGCTCAGGGCGATCCGCCTAGCTCTCAAGGCCTTCTCCCACCTGACTTCCCACCAGTCCGTCCTTGTCCAGACGGACAATCAAGTTGCCATGTTCTACGTGAACAAGCAGGGGGGCACGGGCTCCTTCCTCCTCTGCCGGTAGGCGCAGAAGCTCTGCTCTTGGGCCGTCAGTCACGGCATTCTCCTCAAGGCAGTTTATCTCCCGGGCCAAGAAAAATTGCCTGGCGGACAAACTCAGCAGGGTCCTCCAGCCGCACGAGTGGCGTCTGGATCCCTTGGTAGTTCAGAAGCTCTTCCTCAAGTGGGGCCTCCCCACGGTGGATCTCTTTGCCAGTCCTCACAACCGGCAGCTTCCTCGCTTCTGCTCTCGTCAGCCACACCCCCTTCGGTTGCGGCGGACGCTTTTCTGATCTCATGGTCGGGGAGCCTTCTGTACGCTTTCCCTCCCATCCCGCTAGTCTCTCGGACTCTTTTCAAGGTTCTCCGAGACAAAGCCTTCATGATCCTGGTGGCCCCTCGCTGGCCCAGGCAGCCGTGGTTTCCGCTCCTACTACAACTGGCGGTGGAGGATCCAATCCCTCTGGGGGTACAACCGGATCTCCTCACTCAGGATCAGGGGTCCCTACTGCACCCCAACCTCAGGTCTCTCAACCTCATGGCCTGGCTGCTGAGAGGGTAGTCCTTGCTCCCCTTTATTTATTTATTTATTTAACAGTATTTCTAAACCGCCTTATCTTAATAATCAAGGTGGTATCACAGCAAGCAATCAGGTAAAGTGTGTGTGTTGTACATGAAGTGAGGATAAAACTTAGTTGTGTGAGGGATGTGTTGGGTGCTTGATTTGTTTGAGCTATATACAGGGTGGGCTATTTACAGTGGTGCTAGAATCATATTTTATATATATTCAGTTGTTTGGGAGGATTGGAGTGCTGTTATCCATTCTCTTAGGTTATGTGATGTGACCATAGTGCTCTATGAACAGCATGGTTTTCAGTTGTTTTCTGAAGTCTTTGAGGTCTGGAGTTGCCCTTAGATCATCCGGTAGATTGTTCCTGCCGGCGGAGGTGGAGGAGGTCGTCTTGGCTTCGCGACGGCCTTCTACCTGCAAATGCTACGCCCTTAAATGGCGTCGCTTTGCAGTCTGGTGTACCCAACAGTCTCAGGATCCCTTCTCCTGCCCGATGTCGGTGATCTTGCAGTACTTACTACACCTCTCCAATCTGGGACTTAAGTCCAACTCCGTCAAAGTTCACCTCAGTGCTCTTTCGGCACATCATGTACCGGTGGACGGTAGACCTCTCTCAAGCGACCCTCTCGTAGCGAGGTTTCTCCGAGGTCTCCTTCTACTTAAACCACCTCTGCGCCCGCCAGCGCCTGACTGGGACCTGAATGTGGTTTTGCAGCGGATCACCTGTCCGCCTTTTGAACCTATGGCTACCTGTTCTCTCCGTTTTCTGTCTTGGAAAACACTGTTCTTGATAGCCCTCACTTCCGCTAGACGCGTAAGTGAATTGCAGGCCCTCGTGTCTGATCCCCCTTACACTAGGTTCTACAAGAATAGGGTAGTCCTACGGACTCACCCAAAATTTCTGCCTAAAGTGGTCTCCCCTTTTCACATCAATCAGGAGGTGGTACTTCCAACCTTCTTTCCCAGACCACACTCCAGCCGAGCTGAAACGGTCCTCCATACCCTGGACTGTAGAAGGGCATTGAACTTCTACCTTGACCGTACGCGGGAGCACCGTAAAGCTGCTCAGCTTTTTGTGTCTTTTGACCCCAATAAATTGGGGCTCCCGGTCTCCAAGCGTACTCTGTCCATCTGGGTTGCGGACTGTATCTCTTGGGCTTATGGGGCAGCCGGACTCTCCTTGGAAGGTCGAGTCACGGCTCATTGCGTTCGGGCAAAGGCTACGTCAGTGGCTTACCTCCGCTCTGTTCCGCTGGCAGACATCTGCCGGGCCGCTACTTGGTCTTCGAGCCAGACTTTTGCGGTCCATTACTGTCTCGAGAGGGAGTCCCGTAGGGACAGTGCTTTCGGACAGGCAGTCCTCCGTAATCTCTTTGAGGTCTGAGCAACTCCTACCCTCCATCCCGGATGTGGGCTACCGGTGGGTGATAATTCAGCGAAGATTCTATCCTTCTGTGCTGCTGAGCTAGAGGGAGCTCATTTTTGTGCTTAGGGTCTCCGGTAGCCTTGAGCTTGGGAGTCCCATAAGTGAGGACTGACTTCCTGCTTGGTCCTGGAGAAAGCGTAGTTACTCACCTGTAACAGGTGTTCTCCAGGAGCAGCAGGAATCAGTCCTCACTACCCTCCCTCCTCCCCTTGGAGTTGCAATCGTCTGCTTATGTTCTTTTTGCAAATTTTTATGCTGTCTCTTTTAGCTATGTCATCTGACTGGCTAAGATGGCACCCTCGGGCGGGAAGACGACCGCGCATGCGCGCTGCAATTCCCAAAGGCTTTCTTTGAAAGCTGGGGAAAATTGCTCCGCGAGGGCTCCGTCGGCGCCGACGTCACCCATAAGTGAGGACTGATTCCTGCTGCTCCTGGAGAACACCTGTTACAGGTGAGTAACTACGCTTTACATTACCCTTCTGTGGCTCTTATTGCTTTGATAGTGTCAGACACATATCCCCCTCCCCGTGGCTCTCCATGTTCAGGGTCAAATTTAAAATTGTAACTCTCTGGTCTTCAAGGTTCTTTCCCAGGGTTAGCTGCAATACCTAGCTGATCTTCTCATTGCCTATTCTCTTTGCAATCTAACCAGCTAGCTAACACCACCTCCCCTTAGCATGCACCTTAAGTAAACATGCTATTTGGCTTTTAGCATCTTGGTCCCTTTCCTTTAGTCCTCCTTTTAGGAAATGGCTATACCTATTCTTTCCGGAAAGATCTCAAGACTCCCAGACACACTATACTGTTAGTTTTGGTACAGTATTCTTTAGTCTAAGATTATTCTGTCTTTGCTTTGTTTTGTCATTCTATACATTTTTAAACAACTTTGCTGCTTTGAAATACTTTGGTAAGCACAGATTGTCAGGGTTAATTAACACAAGCATGCTTGAATTTTTAAAGTATACACGCGTAAACCTCTCCCTAACTCTGCCACAGAACTCAGTCTGGGTAAACGTGTGCATATAGGCTGTATATTTATTTATTTATTTATTTTATTTAACAATGATTTATATACCGCATCTTCCATAGTTCAGTTGCGGTTCACAATAAACAACAGTTAACAAATCGGAGTTTGTTTTACATAAAACATCATATGACCAAATAACAATAAGATAAACAACTAGTGTTAATACAGAACAGTATAGAACAGTGTAAACTATATACATTATGTACAAATACACATCATGTGGGGCTTAAGCGTTATTCAAAGTACAGTATCAGCTATGAAGAATTGTATGTGTAGGTCATTTGGGATTTGTTAGATAAAAACTGGTTAGCCATTATCTAAGTCTATTGAGGGATGATCTGAGTTGTTGTAATGTTTAGAAAAGAGATAGGTTTTCACTTTTTTGCGGAATTCGATGATCTCGGTTAGCAATCTTAGATCATCTGGGAGGGAATTCCAGATTGTTGGAGCTGCATGAGAAAAAGCTCTATTGTTTGAGTTTATTTGCTTTTATGAAGTCTTTGGGAGTTTTTAGTTTATTTGTTTGTCCTTTGAGTAGATTTTGAGTGCTCTTTGCTGATTAGGTTACTTAGGGTGACCGGGGCCATGTCGTTTAGAGTTTTAAATGTGGTTATCAATGTTTTGTATACTATCCTACTTTGTATAGGCAGCCAGTGAAGGGATTCTAGTATTGGTGTTATGTTGATGTGCGTGTACTTTCGTTATTATCCGAGCTGCTGCATTCTGGGCAAGTTGAATTCTTTTAATGTTTTGTTTTGTTATACCCAATAAAATTAGGTTAGCGAAGTCAAAGTGGGGGGTTATGATGGCTTGAATTATGCTGATGAAATCATGTATGTATACAAGGGGTCTTAGTTGTTTAAGGATTTTGAGTTTGAAATAGATTTTCTTTGTGGTGTTTCTAATGTGGGTGTCTAATGTAAGATGTTTATCTAGAATAACACCTAGAATAACACCTAGATATGTCTGAGCATATCCACATATTGGATGGGCAGTTCTGTTAAAAGCCCATTGCCTAAGTGTAAACTACTCCTTTACCCATAGAAATGCTTTTGAAAATTTTCCCTCCCTATCTCTAATCCATTTGGCCCTTAATTTTGCATCTGAGATTTATTTATTTAATTTATTTATTTGAAACCTTTTTCCATACCGCCCCTTCCAGAGATCAGGGGCAGTTTACAATGAAACAAACAGAATACATCAAACAAAATTGATATAGTGAACTATTTACAATTAACAGTTTGATGTAATAACTATTTGCGATGAGCTGTCAACACTTGTACGTCATTCTGAGTAGTAATGTGGGATTAAGGCTGGTTTGGTACATGGTAGTAATAAGGGTTTCAGAGGTTGTTGGTGTGAAGTTGATGATTGGAAGTGAGAATAGGGTGGTTGTAATGTTGAATGAACAGAAATGTTTTCAGTTCCTTTCGGAATGATTGGAGGTCTTTAATTTCTCTTAGTGTTTCCGGGAGAGCATTCCATTGGGTGGGCACAACATATGAGATGCTTGCATCATAATCAGTCTTGAGACCTTTTTTCCTCTTAAGAGGTAGCAGCTATCCTAACAAAGGGGAGAAAGTTGTAATGCAGATAGCTAAGGCAACTGAGGAGAAATCTAATATCTCAACTTTCCCTAAGGCTAGCAAGTAAGCCTTGATGAGTTCATAATACACACAGTCATTGAAAGCTGTGCAAGACAGGCAGTTCACGGGGAGAAATAGTACTGCCTGGTCTTCATATTTCATTTAAACTTCTCAACAGCACAATACTATGCATACTTGATACGGGGCCAGATGCTGAAATCATTAAAGAAGAGTTGGGCTTCACCCCTGAGCCTGCTATTTACCCGTGGGTGCTTTTCATTTTGTTCTTAGTTTGTCAGCACTGGGGTGGGCTTATGCTAATGGATGCCTGTTGCAATTCAGGTTAAGACCCCAAAAGCTTGCCACTTAAAAGAAGATTTAAATCTCCATTTAACCTACTGTAGTGATGGTTTGGTAGCCTGCAATTTTAATGCATCATAATAGAGACCAAATTGGCTAATCAAGTGTGCTCAGTTGAGTTTCTTCTACTTTCGATTGATATATATCCCAACACCAGTTCCTTATACTCCCTCTTGCCTTTTAGCTGAACTTAACAGATTCTCGTCTTGTCTGGGACTGATATGGAGGGCACAGTTAGAATGGGGTTTAAAGTACTAGCCCTACCATCACTAGGATGCCATTTCAGGCTTGTTTTCCTCTGTGATTACAAGATCAACACTAACTCTATCACTAAAGTTGCCTTCTTTTTCTTACTGCCAAGTATTGTAACAATCTACACAGCTAACTGAACATCCAGCCTACCCTTGCATATTGAAGGGTTCCCTAGTGCAGGTTAGGCTAGTACCCTCTTGAAAGTATAGGCTGTGAGGATGGTAACCACTGCTCTGTGTAAGGTGTCCTGTGATGCCTCTAGAAGTCCAACCACGAAGCAAACCACACCTGCAGGAGGCGAGGTGATAACCAAAGTCAATTTGAGGTGGCTTTTAGCGATTCACCTCAATAAATTGACTTTGGTTATCGTGTCGCTCCTGACGGATTTGCTGTGATGCCTCAAGGTCATGCATCCGCGTTCCTTTTGCTTTTTGCAAGTATCCTCTGCCATATTGCTGGACAAAGATGAGTGTACTTTACAAAGTATTATCTGCAGATTGTAACATTCATTTTGGGCCTACTACATATAAATAGTAAAAAAAAAATAATGTGCAGAGTCAGACCAAGGACTATCGAGCCAAACATCCTGCCTCACAACAGTGGCCGGTCCAGGTTGCAAGTACCCAGCAGTCCCACAAAGTAGATCTATTACCCATAGTTGGTTTCCAGGTATAAACGGTGGCTTTTCCAAGCCGGTCTGGCTAATATTTTATGGACTTTTCTTCAAGGAACTTGTCCAGTCTTTTGAATCCCACTACGTTGGTTGCCATGACCACATGCTCTGGCAACAGATTCCAAAGCTTAATTATGTGCTCCTTCAAAACACACGTTCTGTTGGTTTCAGTCTGCTGGTCATCTCTTTCATAGACTGTCCTTCTGTTTTCATGTCTGAAAGGTTAAACTGTTCTACATCATTCATGACTTTATAAACTTCTGTTATATCCCCTTTCAGTCTTCAAGCTGAAAAGCCTTACCCGAACTGCTGTATGTGGGTGTTTATAGTCCTACTGTAAAACAGATGGATGTTATAACCGCACTGGATGATACGTCATTCTTTAATGAGCAGTAAATTGGGAGTAAAGTGCATATCATGTTTCAGCAATGATTAACAGGTTATTGTGAGAAACTAGGATGTGCTCTTTTTTGTTCCACTGAAATGCTTTTGTGCAGCTGGGAGATCAGATAAATGGTAACTGGCTCTCTGCTCTATTTTCTAAGTATAGCTACTGGCTATTCAGAAAATACTTGAGTTGTTGCTCTGTTTTGCTTGGGCGTTTGTCCTCCTATATTACTAAAAATGTCTTAAGATTCATATGTTCCAGAGGAACTGTTTTTGAGAATTTCTCTGGTGCCTCTGTACCTCCGTTATCTGCATCACTAAGACGACACTAGACCAGTTTTACTAATGTGGGTGCCGAGCACCCATGGAGCACATGACGGGCTTTGCCAATCATGTCACCGGCTCATTATTTGTTCACTGTATTTGCACCCACCTCAGAGCTTGGTTCATCTGAAGCTGTGGCAGCATAAATTTTAATTCTCTAGCTATCTGAAACTTTACTCCCATCTTTATTCCTCCCCCCCCCTTTGTCCTCATCTAGTTGGTTGCCATGACAATAGTCCTGTTGCTGAGAGGCACATGCTGCGAGTCTTTCTAAAACGTGGCATGGTGGTTGTCATGGTTAACCAGTAGGTGTCTCTCTCGATCAGTTATTGTGAGGCACTTCCTCCCTACCAGTGGCCTATCAACACAGCATCCTAACTTTATCAAGCACAGGAAATTGTTCTTAATGAACAAAGGTTACAGAACAAATGTCCGGCCTCTCAGATGAGGATCCACACCACTCTTTAGCGTCCTTGCATTTGTATGTTTCTGGTTTGCTCATTTTACAAACAAAGAAAGCTATACTTTCTCTTTTGGCTCAGGTCATGGGACATGCTTCCCAGAAAACTCATGGCATTGCTTGCAGGGTCTCAGCAAGCATCATTTTTATTAATGGCTGCTTTGTAGCAGGAGTCCCCATATTTTGTTCCTGTGGGTCACAGCTCTGTCAGATTTTCAGGATTTCCACCATGAATAGGCCTGAGAGAGTGTGTTCTATATAGTGGAGAACAGTGCGTGCAAATATATCTTCTGCTTATTCGTTGAGGAAATCCTGAAAACTGGAGCAAATTGTGGAAAACACATTGGAGAGGCACCAACAGAAACTGAGATTACACTGAGGGAGGAGACTGGCCAAGGAACTGGTGCTAGGGCATAGCAGTATTTATGCTGCCTCCCAATGAAACCAAAATGTAACATTTATAATGAAAGAAATACCACTTTTCAAGCAACACAGGGTACATATGTTTTCTCCATTGTAAAGTCCTGTGAAAGATCTGATAATAAAGGCTACTTCTATCTGCTTAAAGAAAGTGCTTTGCATGTCTCTTGACAACTTGTTCTGGCTTTGTTTTTTTTCTTTCTTTCTAGGATGCAATAGAAGTTTGTAAGAAATTCATGCAGCGTGACCCAAATGAATTGAGATTTACTGTAGTTGCTCTCTCCAGGACCTGAATTGATGACAACAGTCGACTCGCTATTAGTAACTCAAACCAAAAAAAATCCTCCCCTGCCATATATTAACACTGCATTTTTTAATATATTTTCATTTGGTGTTTTGCAGAATTCTGTACGTTGATTAAACTTTGAATTAATCCTAAATTTGGTTTACTGTGGTATGTTTATTTCAACAATAGTTTGTCATTTTCTGAACTTGTGGAAAGTCGGCGATTAAAAATAGAATACACAGGAAGCATAGTAGCAAATCAGTCTTGCATGTGGTTAGTGGTCTGAGGAGGATGTTCTTACGCTTGGCTTAGTATATTCCTTAAAATGCATAGAGAACATAACTTCTGAGATCTGGTAGCTCTGAACAGTGTCTTCAGGGTACCCAATTGAGCTGAAGATGAGTGCCTGTCACAGTAATCTGGCTGAGTAAAGAACCTGATGTAATCAGTTGTGTGTTTAACCAGAGGACTGATGCCGTCAGGTCCCTTAATTTTCTACTCCATCTCAGTATTTCCCCCTGCTTTCCCTCCTTTTCTCTGCTCCATGATGCTTTGCTGTTTTTAAATTGTTGTATTATACTTTTCTTTTATCTTTTCCTAAATTGCCCCACAATGTCTTATTCCATTTTAACTTGTCATGTCGTCCTTTTATCCTTTTACATGGTAATTTTATATAAACTGCTTTGACAATATTTTGAAAACTGGTTTAGAAAAAAAAAGGTTAAGCGTCGCTGTTTTTCCAGTAGATCAGATTAGGTAGAATCGGTTATAAATCATGTTGTATATTCATTGGGCCTGCTATTCAGAGGGAGTAACACAATTCAAAGACCTGAAAACGGTGTTCCCTTTATCCAGGATATTCATCAGCACTGTCATGGTTAATACTGCCGAATATCTGCGGGTGCCGCTGCTGCACGCCCTGTTGCTAACCGGTTGGCATCGAGACAGTCCAGGGACGGTGCCCGACCATAACAGGGCAGGGACGATAGTGAGCCCCTGACTGATTAATTACACTGTTCAACAGCCAAAATACTTCGGCCACAAAAGCAGCTGTTCTAAACTAATTTAACGCTGCTGAACACAGAAATCATAATGAAAATGGCTGACTAGGTCCAGTTGCTAAGATATATGCTATTAATTAGTCATTAGGGGCCATTAGCTGTATTACGCAACATTTGCGTGAGATTGCGTAATCTCTACTTGCAACCAATACAAATATCTGTCCAAAGCCAGATGATGCAAACAGTATTTAAATTGGCATCACTTGACAATATAAATCTTAGTGTATTAGTAACAGAAAAATTAAAAATTATTTTGCATTATTTTATGCTGATAGGTCAATCACAGCATATTCGGCGATGCATCCTACTTGTGTTAATAATGCAGATAATTTCAGCTATATTTGTGGTGAGGTAACTTTTACATCACAAAAACAGAATATGACTCTGGCGGTTAAGAAAGCCTACAACTTATATATTGGCTGCAGAATAGGAGATCAGGATAAGAGTTGGGCGCCACACATATGCTGCAATACATGTGCAACAAATCTCAGGCAGTGGATGAATTAGAAAAGGCAATCGATGCCTTTGCAGTTCCAGTGATCTGGAGAGAGCCCACGGATCACGTCAACAATTGCTACTTCTGCATGGTTCCTCCAATTCAGAAAGGCATATCCAGAAAGAGTAAGTGGACTGTGCAATATCTAAACATTCCATC
The DNA here is from genome assembly GCA_033557465.1 of Ichthyophis bannanicus. Lineage (NCBI taxonomy): Eukaryota > Metazoa > Chordata > Amphibia > Gymnophiona > Ichthyophiidae > Ichthyophis > Ichthyophis bannanicus. Next base: position 405,099,291 of record CM066035.1, on the reverse strand, counting down.
TGCAATACGCCCAGTGCCTCATGGAGAAGGGTTGCCGATTCCCGAAATGTCAGAATCATTAGAATCAAGTGAGGAAGAGGAAGAAGTTTGTAGTCATGAACCGTCAACCTCTCGTGACCCAGAGTTTCTTCTGGCCACTACTAATGAGCCACACCTCATAACGCAAGGTGACTTGAACAACCTTGTCAGGGATTTGGATCTCCCAAAGAATAAAGCTAAGCTTTTGGGTTCCAGACTACAGCAGTGGAATCTTCTGGCTGGCGACGTTCGAATTTCTTTTTTCCGGGACCATCAAAGACTTTGTGTCATTCTTTTTCAAAGTAGGTGATCTTGCTGCATTCAACAACGTAAAAGGTTTAATGGGAGCTCTCAATATCAATTACAATGCAGATGATTGGAAGCTCTTCATTGACTCATCAAAAGCAAATCTTAAAGCTGTATTGCTGCTTAATGGCAACTTGCTTCCATTAATTCCTATTGGCCATGCAGCTTTTATGAAAGAGACTTACTTTAATTTAATTTAATTAGCGAATTTTTATATACCGCACCTTCCATTGATCAGTTGCGGTTTACATGGAACAACAGTAAACAGGCAATGCTGTTTTTACAGGTAACAATGTGAAACTACAAAGAAATTCAAACTTATAATTAGCAGTTATAAACTGTATACAAAGAACCAGATTTTTAACTATATACACGGTATGTATGTTTTCCAAAATCATCGGCTTGGAGTTTTCTCACTTATTCCGGTTCAGAGATGGGTTATGTCAGCTAATAAAACTATCCTTTTTCTTATTGAAAAGGTGAGTTTGACAAGGATCCGTAGTGTGTTGAGAATAAGTGAGTTTTAAGTTTTTTCCTGAACTCCATGATTTGAGGTAAGGATCTTAGTTCTAATGGAATGTTGTTCCAAATTATAGGGGCAGCATGTGAGAATGCTTTCTTGTTTGTTGATTTTTTGGTCTTTATAAATTCCTTTGGTGTTATTAGTTTGTTTAGTTGGTCTCGCCTTTGAAGGTTATGATTGGGTTCTTTATTAATAAGGTTGTTTAAAGTAAGAGGTGCTGTGTTCAGGATTTTGTAAGTAGTTAAGAGTTTTATAATGTATCCGGCATTGAATCGGGAGCCAGTGTAAGTTCTCTAAAATAGGTGTAATATGTTGGAATGGTGGGGCATTCATGATAGTCCTGGCTGCTGCGTTTTGTGCTAGTTGGAGTTTTTTTAGATTGTGTTTTGTTACGCCTAGTAGGGTTAAATTCGCAAAGTCGAAATGGGGAGTTATTATAGCTTGTATTATACGCTGAAAATCCTGTAGATGCATTAGGGGGCGGAGTTGTTTTAAAACTTTAAGTTTAAAATAAACTTTTTTTGTTATATTTCTTATATGTGTGTCCATGCTGAGGTGTTTGTCTAGTATTACGCCAAGGTAGCGTATTTCAGTTTTTATATTGATATCATTATTTTGCAATGCTATGTGTGATGGGGGAATGAAAGTTGTATTTTTAGTTACTATTAGGGCTTCTGTTTTTGCATAATTAATGAATAAGTTGTTTTCATTTAGCCAATTGTTTATTTCATTGAGGCAGTTATTAATAAGAAGTGTGGGAATATTAGGTATTGTGAATGGGACATACATCATTATGTCGTCCGTGTAAAGGTGATAGTGAACATTGAATTTTTTAAATATTTGACAGATGTGTTTTAAGTAAATATTAAATAGTAGTGCTGACAGTGCAGAGCCCTGGGGGAGGCCTAATTCCTGATTGTAAGTTTTTGAAGTGAGGTTACCAATTCGTACCGTTTGAGTTCGGTCTCTTAAGTAAGAGGAAAACCAGTTAAGGACTGTGAATCTTATACCTATTTGTTTTAGTTTACTAATCATTGTTGAGTGGTGAACACTGTCAAAGGCGGCCGAGATGTCTATGAATATGAGAAGGAATGCCTGTTTTGAATTATCAATACCTTTTACAAGGGTATCAATTAGAACGGTTAGTAGTGACTCCACGCCGTGGTGAGGGCGAAACCCATATTGTTGATCATCAAGGGGGGCTGAGCTATCAATGTATTCTTGGGTCTGAATTTGTACTGCTTTTTCGATTAATTTAGCCAAAAATGGGATGCTTGATATGGGCCTGTAGGATTTAGGAGATGATTTGTCAAGGGTGGGTTTTTTTTAAGATTGGGCGAATCTGTGCATGTTTTAGTGATGGGGGTAAATACCCAATTTTTAGCGAGAGGTTTATTATGGGAAGGATGAATTGTGAGAGGATGGGTAGAGAGTTCTTTATCCATGTTACTGGACAAGGGTCAAGGAGTGAGGTTGTTGTATTGATGTTTGTTATGATGTTCTTGAGTGCAATGTTAGATAGAGGTTGGAAGTCAGTCCATTCATCTGCATAATGGGTTTGAGATAGGTGATTAGATTTTGGTAAGTGGGGGTGGGGCATGACTTTGTTCATGTAGTAGTTTGCCAGGTCCTGTGGGGAGATTTCTATAATTTCATTGCTGGAGTTGTGGGTGGTGTTGGTTAGCTTTTGAGCTATTGCAAATAGTTCTCTAGGTCTATTTATTGCGTCATTTAGTATTGAGGCATGGTAATTTTTCTTGGCATTGTTAATTGCATCTTTATATGAGTTGAGGAGAGTGAGATATGAATCTTTATTAATGGGGTTTTTATTTTTTCTCCATTTGCATTCAGCTTTCCTTAGATTTCTTTTCATTAGGTTTAGTGTGTTATTGTACCAGGGGGTTTGATCAGTTTTAGAATGAGTGTTTTTCTTTTTTGCTTGGTTATTGGCAGCTGCATTGTTAATGATTTTGTGCCAGTTGGTTACTGCTACATCCAGATTTTGTGGTGAGGTAGATAATTTGGGAATTATCGTGTCTAGGAACTCCTCTTCATTATATTTTTTGAATCTGTATGGTGGGGCATTAGTTGGGATTCGTTTAACTGTTGTGTTATTGATTGTGATTTTAAAGTTAATGAGATGATGGTCTGACCAAGGGGTTGAAGTACATTTGAGGGAGTTGGGGTTATAAGATTTGTAGATTACATCTGGCAGTAAGACCAAGTCAAGTATGTTTCCTTTGCTGTGTGTGCTAGTATTTACTATTTGGTGAAAGTCCATGTCTGCGGTGGATTCTAAAAAGATGGAGGCATAAGACGTGGGTAAGGAGGGGAGGTTAAAGTCACCAAGCATTAGTATTGGATTTTGGTCGGTGGAGGAGCTTAGGAATTCAATTAAGGGGTCCAGGTTCTCTGATTGTTGGTCTGGTGGTCTATAAATTAGACAGATTTTTATGTTGCCAGTTTTCATAATGATTGTGTCAATGTTTGTGGGTAAGTGAGATTGTAGCTTTTTTGCTTTTAGTTCTTTTTTTTATCATTATTAGAACTCCACCACCTTTTTTGTGAGTTCTATGTGTATAGAAGATGTCATAATCATTATTGCTTAGTTGGTTTAAGTATACGTTATCTGAGTCTGTTAGCCATGTCTCTGTTACACATAATATGTCTGGTGATTGGTTGTCTAGTATATCTGTGAATATAGGCAACTTATTTTTCATTGATCCAGCATTACTTAGAATTATTGATAAGGAATCTGTGCTTTTACTTGGATTCAGGTTTTTAGACTGCGGGGGTGAAGTGTAGTTTATATGAATTAATCTATGGTGGATTACTTTGGGATGGTGTTCTATGTAGGGTTGCCATGTTGAGAGACTGTTTCTTGTTGGGTTGTGTATAATCGGGATGTTTTTAAAATTATTATTTAGGCTGTGGGCAAGAATAGTTAGGCTAGAAATGGTGAGGTAGATTAAAGGTAATCTAGATTTGGGAGAGTTAAGTAATGACATTTTGGCTGGGGGGTATACTCTGACAGTGGTAACAGATTAAGAGTTAATGAAGGGTAAAGCTACTGACAACAGTAAATTGATGTGTTACTGGCAACAGTAACAGGAACAGTAATAGAGAGCTACTGACAGCAGTAACTGGATGAGGTACTGGCAACAGTAACAGAAATAGTAGCAGAGAGCTACTGACTGCAGTAATTGGGTGTGTTACTGGCAACAGTAACAGAAAGCTACTGACAACCGTAATTAGTTGTTACTAGCAACAGTAACAAAAACAAGCTGGGTGTTGTGAATCAGGGCTATTGGTAGGAGTGAGGAGAATGAGCAGAGTAAAGTGTGAGGTGGTCACTGGCTATAGTTTAGAGTTAGTCTGAGAAATTTTGGAATGACTGAACATATTAATTCTGACCACCGTAATGCATTCTGTCAAGGTGTAGTAGCGAAACAGTAAAGCATTCAAATGCAATGAGATACTGACAACAGTAGTAAAGTATTGATGGTTTCAGCTATTACAACTGTCAATTGTGGTTACTGACGACAGTAACCACAATTGATTGTAAATGTCGACAACAGTAGTGATATTAATAATAAATACGGCTATTACAACAGTCAGTTGTTAGAGGAGTACTCTGTGCTAGGAAAGAAACAGTGATGTAAATCTTTAGAATATATTACTTGCAACGGTAGCGATATGGAGTACGGTACAATGGTTAGTGTTAAATGCAATCACAATTGTGTAATACTGGCGACAGTATAACATTAATGCACATTGAGTTGTATTCGCTAGGTTTGTGATCTGGATTAAAACAATGGAGTTAAACAATTTAGAGGCACAGAGTTCAGATGTTGGAGGAAAGTCTATTTAAATGCTTGTAGTAAGTATACTTGTGGTTGTGGAGTTGCAGTGAAGATGTGGTACGCGAGCTCGACCCTAGGGGATCTCAGCTATACCCTGTGATAGTTGGCGTCAGTGTGGAGTTTTTCTTCGGTGTTGTTTTGTGGATCTCTGCCGGCCTTTGCCTAAGGGCCGTGTCAAAGGGCCCTCTTGCGCGGCCCTCAGGCGCGGGCCCGACAGGCGTGGGCACGCCTGAACAGTGCAGTTTTTATCTGCCGGCCTTAGGCTGCCCCGATTGGGCAACACGTGCTGTGTGGGTGGTCCTGCTTTGTGGAGTTGTGCTCGATCCTCGCGCCGGAGGAGAGCAGAGGCAACGCTGGACTGAAGATCCGAAGAGGGCGATGCTCCCAAACAGCGCGGCTTTTATCTGCTGGCCTTAGGCTGCCCCGATTGGGCAACATGTGCTGTGTGGGTGGTCCTGCTTTGTGCAGTTGCGCTCGATCCTCGCGCCGGAGGAGAGCAGAGGCAATGCTGGAGTGAAGATCCGATTATTATAATTATTATTAAAGACTTATAAAGCGCCTCAACATACAAAGCGCTGTACAAACATAGAAGAGAGACAGTCCCTGCTCATCATATGAAACAACTTTTGAAATGTATAAACTATGATCAACATCTATGGTCAATCTGTGGTAACTTCAAAGTGGTCGCCCTCTTGCTTGGTCTTCAGAGTGGATACACCAAGTACTGCTGCTTCCTGTGTGTGGCAAACGAGGAGCCTCATCTTTATTTTATTTATACATCTTTTCTATACCGCCACTTCCAGCGATCAGTAGCGGTTTACAGGTAACATAAACTTTAATAATAGAGTACTATTATTTTACATAGAACATATTTAGAACAATGAACATTCAACTATTAAATGTAACTCAAAAAATACACTGAGATAACAGGCTACCAACAGTATATCAACAGTAATGGGATATATTTACATTAAATTAGTTATTCACATTAGCGACAAGTAATTGCTTTCAAAGAGTAAGCTTTACTAGGTGAGCAATGTGAATGTGTGTGAAAGATTTTATGCCCTGTCTAGGTAGGGTCAGTGAGTGACTGCTGATCAGTGGTTGTCTCTGTGTTAGGATTATCTTCAATGTGGAGGTTATTGTAGTGTAGAGTAAATAGATGAGTTTTTAGATTTTTTTTTAAATAATTGAAGGTCCTTGATTGCTCTGATTTCAGCCGGGAGGTTGTTCCATAACGTAGGGGCAAAGTATGAGAAGGCTGTGTTGCTTGTCTTCTTACTTACTTACTTCTTTGGATTCTGGACTCCGTCCTTCCTGCTTGGCAGCGTGTGAGCCTCCCTTGGAGGGTCTGCTTGCCCCCTCTCAGCCAGGGGATGCAATTAGTTTGCCTTTACCTGCCTTGGAGTAGGTGGTGAGGGATGGCGCTATGGGTAAGAATATTCAGTTGGCCAGAGGCTCAGACAACTGTGCTGTGAGCCGCTTTTCATCTTCTAGGATGTTGGTGGCGGCTATGCCCCTATGGTGTTGGGAGCCTTATCGGAGAGGAGAGTTTTCAGACTCCAGATTGTCCTCGCCAGAATTTTTTTCCTTTTTGCAACAGGCCTGTCCTGGTGTGGTAATTCAAACCCTGTAGGCTTTGGGTGCCCCTGGACACAGTCTCATGCCGGGCAGGCTGAAAGTATAAGCCTTGTTTGATTATCTTTGGAGATAAGGAACAGGTCATAAGAAATGCCATACTGGGCCAGACCCAGGGCCATCAAGCACAGTATCTTGCTTCCAACAATGGTCCATCCAGGTCACAAGTATCTGGCAGCTTCCCAGAAAGGCACAGAGGTTCCACATTGCTCATCCTGGGGTAAGCAGTGGATTTCCCGAGACCTCTTTAATAATGGTTTATGGACTTTTCCTCCAGGAACTTGTCCAAACCATTTTAAACCCATCTAAACTAATGGCTTTTACTACATCCTCCGATAACAAATTCCAGAATTTGATTACGTGTTGAGTGAAAAAAATATTTTTTCTTATTGGTAGGGTTGCCAACTGGCTCCAGATGCGCCCGACAGGCTTGATCCAGTCCTGGGGTTTACCCCATTGCATGCAGTGACTTGTAGTTTTCCTTTTCTTATGGAGTGCAATGGAGAAATCAGAACTATATATCCCTGCATGCGGTGAGGTAAACCCAGGACTGAATCAAACCTGTCAGGTGCATCTGGAGCCAGTTGGCAATCCTACTTATTGGTCTTAAATGAATTACATTGAGGCTTCATTACAAATCCTCTGGTCTTTTTCTACTTTTTGATGGCATAAACTGATCTATGTTTACCCATTACACTCCATTCATTCATGTATAGACCTCTATCATATCCCCCCTCGGCTGTCTCTTTTCCAAGTTGAAGAGCCCTAACCTTTTAAGTCTCTTCTTATAGGGGTATTCTTCCATCCCCTCTTACATTTTTGTCACTCTTCGCTGTACATTTTTTGGGCAGCAATATGAGCATCGCTTTCCACTTTTGTCAAGCATTACCGCTTAGATGTCCATGCATGGGCATACACAGCCTTCAGCTCAAAGGTTTTGCAAGCTGCTCAGTCTTCTTTCCACTCGGTGGTATTGTAGCTTTTGGTACATCCCATGTATCTATATTGGACTAGTAGGATGATATGGCAGGTGACATTTTACTTAGCAGTTAATGTCCTTTCCTTGAGTCCTGCTGGACCAGTCCAAGGTATTCTCAAGAAAATGTATTTGTTAGATTCTTTTGCTGCAGTTCCCTTGGGTCTGCGATGATTTTCATATTTGGTGCTCTGCATGTTCATCTTCTACTGACAGCCTTCTGTTGATGCTTTCCTGTACATAGTTCTCTACTGTTGATTACTCATTATTGCCCACAATTGAGGTTGTGTGAGCTTGCCATGTTTCTCTCATATGCTTTGGGACAAATACTGAAGGGACCTCTGGTGACTTGAGGCAAATAGAGGCATAGGAGTGATGCTATTAAAACCTGGGCTTTTCATTGGTTCTTTCTCTCCATCAATCTGCTGGTAGACCCACTTGTCTGGACTGGCCTAGCAGGACTGAAGGAAAGGACATAAGTAAAATGTCACCTTTTGTGTTTTGATCTCAATTGATGAACAAGATGAATTGGACTTGCAGGTGGGTGACATGATGCAGCACTGACATAGGCTGTCTCAGAGCTCTAAAAACCTGAATGACTTTTCTAGCATGCATTGGGATTCCTGCAGAATTAGTACCTCGGTCTGCATTCATTGTTCCCAGATGCATTTTGGCACTGTCCAAAAGGTGTGTTTGGGGGAGGGGGGGTGTTTAGTTTTTGTTTTGTTTAATGGTACAGTTTGTGATGAGGTTATTAGCTTCCTGTTTCTTTTCTTAAATTTTAGGTGTGTTTTTGTCTTAGAAAAGAAATACATTTTTTTACATTAACACTAGTTTCAGTGGCATCAAACCTGACTGATTCAAGAATTGCCATTGTGGATGGAATATGATGGTGAAGGACACAGATGCAGTGTGTCGTCAAGGCCAGTGGAATTGTGCGCATTGCAGCAGCGAGTTGCCTTTAGTAAGCAAACCATTTCTTCATTTTCCCCTGTACCTCCCAGGGTGGGGAGCAAAAAGAGAAAAGACAGTCTGTTTTTTCCAGGAACTCTGCAAAGAATGGTAGGAGATATTCCCAGAGAGCCTTCAAATTAGAGGAAACTTGACCCATATTATTGCACATCTCTACGAAGGGAACATCAGAGGGTCTGTCTGCACAGAAAGTGCACTGTTCTAAGAACTAGCACTCAAAAAGAACAGAAGTGCAGGAACCAATTTAAAACTGCAGGGAAAATTCCCTATGTACAGTCAGATGGTGCAGAAGGTTCATTTAGCCTACAGTCCTACACAAGCACTCGGAGAAGAGTCGGGTAAAATGGTCTGGCCTGAGTACATTCATTAAAGGGTTTCTTCAGTGCCGTTGCATCATTCCGTATTCTGGTTGATAGGAGCCCTTATTTATGCATTTATTTATGGTTTGTGGCACCACAAATTCCATGCTAAGAAACCGCTGGCACATTAGAATATTAATGTTCTCTGTCAACTTACATAGCCTTTTGAACCTGTGGAGTCAATGGACATAGTGTTTGAAATAAGAAGCTCTCTTCCTTGCAGTAGTCAGTTTATCTAAGAGTGAGAGTTACAGGCACTAACTGCTTACTTTCCATACCTACGGTTCTTTGTATTCGTCCAAAACTTTGCCACTGTGCCCTATGAGCCAATCTGCTGTAAAATATCTATATGAACTGGAGATGACTTTTTTTAGTGCCGTTAAGTCTGTGCTGACTCCTGGCGACCCAGCTGCCTCTTGGTTTTCTTGGCAATGTATCAACGGAAGTAGATTGCCAGGCCTTTTCTTCTGAGGCAATGGAGGGTAAAGTGACTTGCCCAAGGTCACAAACTCATTTTATTGAACAGTTCCCCTGATTAGACTAAACTGGACCAGATCACCAGAATAAGAGGTGCCACAATATCCATTTCATAAGAATTGAGGCAATCAAATATTTAGTCATATGGTTCGGCCATACTTTAGTAGAAACTAATGAAAAAAAGTACCCCAAAATGTAGGGGGGTTTTCTTCTATAACTAGAGGATGGATGAATAGTTTCCTTTTGTTTGATATGGTGGGTAGACTAGAATCAATAAAAATGGTGATCGTTCCCAAAATTAATTATTTGAAGTATGAGACCCTTACTGTTTTCTGCTACTGCTTATAAAAATGTAGAAAACCTTTATCTTATTGGAAAACAAAATCCCCAGAATTGCATTAAGGAAACTAAAGTTAAACAAGGGTTTGGACGAGGTAAACCTTCCAGACTTTCTTATATCATTGGCTCTTTTTGTTTCGTCCAGGGAGGGGGTTTTGTATTTTTTCAATCATCCTTTTTTGAAACCAAAAGGTTGATAAATCCTTGTCTGCTTTATGGAAGATGTGCATGCTCTTAACCTGAAACATATATAGTTCCAGGTATGAGTTTTCCAGAGGAAATGACAGATTTGTTAATTTCAGCCGAAAAATTAAAAAAAGTTGTCCATTCTGAAGAGTGCCTCCCTTTTTTTAAACTTCATAATGGCAAGAGAAAGGATAGTTGATGAAGTGGACAATTCAATGGTGTCAAATTCAAATTTGCAAGTTTACAGAAAAGGTTTTGGTCTTGCACATACTCAATAATCTCCAGGAACAAGCAGGAATGAGTCCACACATATGGGTACGTCGGTACCGACGGAGCCTGCGCGGGAATGCTCCCCAGCTTCCCAGGATGAAAGCTTTTGGGGCATCCCACAGCGCATGCACGCTGCCTTCCTGCCTTTCCCAACCAACTCTCCTCAGTTCTTCTTTTCCGCGGAGCCAGCAGGTCGTGTTCCTGTCACCGCTGAAGAAGTTCTTTAATTTATTTCTTTGGTCACGTGTCTGCCTTCCCCGACGCCAGACCGGTACCGCCGGTCTTTTCTTTTCTTTAAAAAAAAAAAAAAACTATATTTTTTCCTCACTTGGTGTATTTTCTTCTTAGGCCTCCAGGCCCACAAGAAATTTTTCCCTTATGGAAAAACCAGCCTCCGGGTTCAAAAAATGCACTAAGTGTAGCGGTACAATTTCTGTCACAGATACCCATGAATGGTGTCTGAAATGTTTGTGGCCTGAACACTCCATCCCGGATTGCCAGTCCTGTTCTCTGTCTAAACGAGGGTTACAGAACCGGGCAGCCAAGCTCCATGTGCTGTTTCCCAAGGATGCACCGGCGGTGGCATCGACATCTTCCAGGGCTTCCTCTCCTGATGGGTCTCAGGTAACCAAACATACTTTTAGCAGGTCCTCGAAGGGCAAATCTCCCTCTAAGCATCGAGATGCCTCTGGGCTTGCCCTCGAGGATCCTGCCCCAGCCAAACAACCCCAGCGGGAAGCTCCAGCTTCCAAAGCTCCTCCTATGGGGTTACAGGTTGACATTGATGGCACGGCCTCGACCGATCACCTGTTAGACTGCTCTGGGGTACCGGCACAATCTCCCGGTACCAACATCCAGGCAGTCGTGGCATCCATGGATCACACTGTGCAGTCCATGCAGCAGGCTATACTGGCTTTCATTAAGGCTGCGACGCCGACGGTACCACAACAAGCTCTGTTGTCGGTACCGGTACCAACTTCAATACCGGTACCGGCTGCATCGACATCGGACAGGATACCGATTCCGGTTCCCTGTCCTGGCTCTTTCTCGGTACCGATCCGGTACCGGGGACACCCGATGTCGGTACCGATCGATACGCCTATCGATCTTTGGAATCGAGCAGACGATACTTCGATTCTTCTGATGATTCTGATTCTTCGGATGAGTCCCCTGAAGTATCTGTCACCCTTCCTGAGGAGCCCTCTTTTCCAAAAAGGAGAATGTCTCCTCCAGAGGATTTGTCCTTTCAAGACTTCATAATAGAAGTAGCTAAAGGACTCTCTATTTCAGTAACCTCTGAAAAAGAACCTAGAGCAAAAAAATTAGATATTTTGGGATACTCTAAGGTTCCCAGAGAGGCAGTCACCTTGCCAATTCATGAAATTCTTCAAGAACATTTGATTGAATTGTGGGAGACTCCTCTCACCCTTTCTCCTCATTCTCGTAGATTGGACACTATGTACCGTGTCCCTCCTCCTCCTGGATTTAAAAAAACGCAGCTTCCTCACCACTCCATTGTGGTGCAGTCAGCTATGAAGAGGATAAAGAGTACCAAAAGACACTCTTCTACTCCTCCAGGAAGAGAATGCAGGACCTTGGATGCTTTTGGTAGGAAAATCTTCCAAGCCAGCATGCTTATTGCCAGAATCAATTCATATAGCCTTTATATGGGTATGTTTCTGAAGGAGGTTGCAGAAAAGCTGCACAACTTTCTCCCTTTTATTCCAGAGGATAAAAGGGATGAGTTCCTTCTTTGGCTTAAGCATACTCAAGACATTTCAAAGTTTTCCGACAGGGCAGCCTTTGATTCTTTTGAAGGTGCCAGCAGAGCCTCAGGCATTGCTATAGCTGCTCGTAGAATTGCTTGGCTCCAGGCTTCTGATCTAGAACCCTGGGTTCAAGATGGTTTAGGAAATCTGCCCTGTACAGGTGAAAATCTATTTGGCAAAGAGTGGCAAATTAAAGCCACTCAAATGGATGCAGAAAATGCTGCTCTGGATAGACTTTCTAAGTCTACCTCTACTCCAGCCAAGAAAAAATCTTTTAAAAAGTCTTTTTACAAAAAGGGCAGATTTCCTTCCACTTCTGGTCAACAGTCTTCTACAGGTCGCTTTGCTACTAAGCGTCAGCAACCTAAACAGGCCAGGCCTAAACCTGCAGGGGCTGCTGCAACCCAGCAGTCCCAACCCCCTGAGGGTTTTTGACTTGATACTAGAGAACTTAACCTTTCTGGCTCTACAACAACCAGAGCCTCTCACCATTCCAGGAAGGTTAGCTCATTTTGCTCCCAGATGGGAGCAAATCACATCAGAGCAGTGGACCCTCTCTATCATAAGAGAGGGTTACAAACTTCATTTCTCAGACCTTCCTCCCTACACCAGGGTGAGACACTTCAATTCTCCCACATCCCTCGACCTTCTGGATCAGGAGGTGACTACCCTTCTGGCCCAGAGGGCCATAGAAGCAGTTCCGCTTCTTCAACAAGGGTCAGGGTTTTACTCCCCCTATTTTCTCATCCCAAAGAAAACAGGGGGATTCAGACCCATTCTAGATCTCAGAGAATTGAACAAATTCCTATGCAAGGAGAAGTTCAAGATGCTTTCTTTAGGCACTCTCCTTCCATACCTACAGAGTCAGGATTGGCTTTGTTCTGTAGATCTCAAGGATGCGTACACTCATATACTCATCCATCCATCCCACAGAAAATTCCTACGTTTTCTGTTCCAGGGAAAACATTACCAATACAGAGTGCTTCCTTTTGGTCTAGCCTCTGCTCCAAGAGTGTTCACCAAATGCATGGCAATAGTTGCTGCATTTCTACGCACTCCGGGAATATTTGTCTTCCCATACCTGGACGACTGGCTCATCCGAGCTCCATCTCAGTCAGAAGCCCAAATTTTCCTGGACCGCACCAGGCGCATTCTGCAGTATCTGGGACTTGTGGTAAACCTCCCAAAGTCTCAGCTCACCCCTACTCAGTCCCTAGAATTCATAGGGGCCTGGTTGGACACCACTACTGCAAGAGCCTATCTTCCTCAGGCTCGTTGCCAACGTCTAGTGCAGTTAGCCTCCCAGATTCAGTCAAAGAGCCACTTAACTGCCCGGGAGATGCTACAACTACTAGGCCACATGGCTTCCACAGTGCATGTGGTGCCCTATGCTCGCCTACACATGAGAGCAGCTCAATGGACTTTGTCCACACAGTGGACTCAAGCATCAGGAGCTCTCTCAGACCAAATAGCAACCTCCAAACGTCTCTTTTGGTCTCTCCAATGGTGGATGTCAACTCAAAATCTGTTGCTGGGGTCCCCCTTCCAACCTGTGTTACCCCAAGCAACCCTCACAACAGATGCCTCCCAAACAGGTTGGGGAGCTCATCTACAAGACCTCTCCACCCAAGGCACTTGGTCCCCACAGGAGACCTCTCTTCATATCAACCACTTGGAACTGCGAGCAGTGTTCCTAGCTCTCAATGTCTTTCATACCCTCCTCAGCTACAAGACTGTCCTCATTCATACGGACAATCAAGTAGCCATGTTTTACATAAACAAGCAAGGAGGAACTGGCTCTCTGTCGCTTTGCAACGAAGCTCTAAAATTATGGGCCTTCACCAGAGAGCATCAAATCCATCTCTTGGCAGTATACCTCCCAGGAATCCAAAACGCTTGGGCAGACAGACTCAGTCGAGTTCTGCTTCCACACGAATGGTCCCTGCACATGGATCAGGTACTCAGAATCTTCCAGGAATGGGGAGCCCCGGACATAGACCTCTTTGCAAGTCCGTGGAATGCCAAACTTCCCCGGTTCTGTTCCAGAATTCCGTGTCAGGGAGCTCTGGCCAAGGATGCCTTCCTCCTTCATTGGGGTCAGCGCTTCCTGTACGCCTTTCCACCCATTCCTTTGATTCCCAAGACTCTGTTCCAAACTTCAGAGGGATCAAGGATCTATGATCCTCATAGCTCCACATTGGCCACGCCAAGTGTGGTACTCTCTACTTGTGCATCTCTCCCAAGCCCCCTCCCTGGACTTGGGAGCTGCTCCAGACCTTCTGTCTCAGGAGGAGGGGACTTTGTGGCACCCAAACTCCAAGTCCCTTCACCTCAGAGCTTCGTTACTGAAGGCCTAGACCTTCAAGACTTCAATCTTTCTCAGCAAGTGAAGGATATCCTCCATGCTTCCAGGAAACCTTCCACTAGGCGTTCCTATGCTTTTAAGTGGAAAAGATTTTCCATTTGGTGTGCTCAAAAGGGTCTTGACCCTCTGGCACTTCCTGTGAATTCTCTATTGGAATATCTCCTGCATCTTTACAATGCAGGCCTTAAGACGAATTCAGTAAGGGTCCATTTAAGTGCTATTGCAGCATCCCTTAAGCCTATCAATGGACAACCTGTTTCTTCCCATCCTCTTATTGCAAGATTCATGAGAGGCCTAACTTTAACTAAACCTCCCATTCGACTTCCTCCGGTGGCATGGGACTTAAACTTGGTTCTTGGTCAGCTTATGAAGCCACCTTTTGAACCCTTAGCCACTACCTCCTTGAAATTTCTTTCCTGGAAGGTTATTTTCCTTATTGCAATCACTTCTGCTCGCTGCATCAGTGAACTGCAGGCTTTAGTGGCTAATCCACCTTATACAAGGTTCCATCATGATAAGGTAGTCCTTAGGACAAATCCTCACTTTATGCCTAAAGTGGTCTCACCTTTTCATCTTAATCAAGAGGTATATTTACCTGTCTTTTTTTCCAGCTCCTCATGCATCCAGTGCTGAGAGGAACCTTCATACTCTAGATTGTAAAAGAGCTCTTGCTTTTTACTTACACAGGACACAGCAACATAGAAAGTCTTCCCAGCTTTTTGTTGCTTTTGATCCTTCTCATTTAGGACTTCCAGTCTCTAAAAGAACACTGTCCAATTGGATTGCTCAGTGTATTTCTTTTGTTTACCAGAGTAAGAACCTTTCTCTGGAGGGCCATGTAACAGCTCACAATGTGAGGGCCATGGCCACCTCTATGGCTCATCTTCATTCTGTCTCCATTGACCAGATCTGTCGAGCAGCCACCTGGGCCTCGGTTCATACCTTCACAGCCCATTACTGTTTGGACAAGGACTCCCTCCGGATGCCTTGTTTGGTCAGGCTGTCCTCAGACACCTGTTCCATTCTTGAACAACTCCTGCCCTCCTCCCCTGAATGGATGCCTGAGATCCATAGGAAGACGAGGAACCCTCCAGGGTCTCATACCCTTGGGGATCTCCCAGGCATCTCAGCTAGGGATTCCCCATATGTGAGAACTCATTCCTACTTGTTCCTGGAGATAGCACAGTTACCTGTAACAGGTGATCTCTGGGAACAGCAGGAATTAGTCCTCACAACCCTCCCACCTCCCCTAGGAGTTGTATCTCTCTCTCTCTTTCCTTTCCTATCTCTCTCTATTGTCTCAGCTTTAAACTTGAACTGAGGAGAGTTGGTTGGGAAAGGCGGGAAGGCAGCGCGCATGCGCTGTGGGATGCCCCAAAAGCTTTCATCCTGGGAAACTGGGGAGCATTCCTGCGCAGGCTCCGTCGGTACCGACGTACCCATATGTGAGGACTAATTCCTGCTGTTCCCAGACATCACCTGTTACAGGTAAGTAACTGTGCTTTATCCGTGGTTTCAGTTGTACATTGCATTAAGGCCATTAAATAGATTTGAGCTCATCTTCTGATGAATAGGAATTGGAAAGGATTTCTCATAGGTTATCATCAAAGCAGGTGTCTTTTTTCATGTCATTAGCTATGATTACAAAACATTCTTGTGGCTGATAATGTGATATGGACGTCAGTGAAAATTACACAGGTTAGGGGGAATGACGACAAATATTGGGGATGTTCTCACGTGCTTTTATTTTTGTGTTGTCTCTGCCACAGAGTAGTCTTCAGCTGTCCTCTAAAGTGAGATCAGGAGTCTCCATATCAGGGTACATTCACCTGTTAGCTCTCAGATATTCTTCTAGTTTGGGTTCTGCAGTGGAGAGGAATCTATTTCTTGGGCCCAGTCACTGGCTGCGTGATTAATTTAATAGAGGCAAGAAGCAAGGTGTCAAGATGGAGTGGAGTGGGGGAGGAGTGGCCTAGTGGTTGGGGCAAGGTACTTCAGGCCAGAAGGTCAGGGGTTCAAATCCCACTAGAGGACAGCAACCTTGGGCCGGAAGGACTGGGGTTTCTAGTCCCACAGGTGCTCCTTGTGGTCTTGGGCAAGCCACTTAACCCTCCATAGCCCATGTTCCCTGTAAAATAGTTATCTCCAAGTTATAATGCCCTGTTCAATGTAATTTCAGTTTGTTCAATGTAAACCGCACTGATGCAGAATAGCGCGGTATATAAGAAAATGTAAATAAATAAGATAGCAACATGAGCTGTTTGGAACCATTGTCTTAGCTGATTGCTTGTTACTTTAGTATCCTTTTACTGAATTATGCCTGCAAATAGAAAAGGTTGAGCTAGGGCCAGGGATTCACATACCTGCCCCCCAGCCTATTGGGTTGTCAGGATATGCACATTGAATATGTATGAGAGATTTGTTTGCACTGCCTCCATTGTATTTAAATCTCTCTCATGCATATTCAGTGTGGATATCCAGAAAACCTAAATGGCTTGGGAGGCCCCAGGACAGGGTTGGGAACACCTGAACTAGGGCTTATTCCCAGATGCTGAGCTTCCATGATGAGACCTGGTTGGAATGCCTTTTGTGGCTACTGATGGAGCATCTACAGCAGGGGTGGCCAACTCCAGTCCTAGTGCACCACAATCCAGCCTTGTTTTCAGGATGTCCCTAATAAATATTTGAGGTATATTTGCATCCACTGCTTCTCATTGTATGCCAATATCTCATAAATATTCATTAGGGATATCCAAAAAACAGGCTGGACTGTGGTGCACCAGGACTAGAGTTGGACATCCCTGACCTTCAGCACACTGCTGGGAGTGGAAAGTCTAACTCTGTCCCCAGATCCCCCTGTACTGCCGATTAGGCATGGCATCAGCATCCCTGCTTGCAGAATTGGCAAGTGTTGAAAGCAGTGTCCAGCTTGCCTCAGAAGGGAGCAGGGGCGCTTGCTGCAGTTGTGGCAGCTGCCTTTTTGGAGGCGACCATACTAGATGGTTTGGGAGCTCTGTTCGTGCTCTGAGGTATGTTTGGAAACAGTCCTGTGGAGGAAGACTAAAGGCAGTGGCATCATATGGGCCCCATAGACTTTCACCTCCCTTGCTACCTCAGTCCTTGATGGCTTTGGAAACAATTTAGGGAATGTTGGTAAAATTAGATGCCTCTTTAGCCAAATATTCTTCAGACATTAATTCCTTGGTATACTCTATTAGAATTTTGACTTTGAAAGCAATAATTATCTCCAGGAACAAGCAGGAATGTAGTCTTCACATATGGGTATCGTCAGTACCGACGGAGCCTGCGTGGGAACGCTACCCAGGGTCCAATAGAAAAGCTTTTGGGAGCATCCCACAGCGCCTGCGTGCTGCCTTCCCGCCTTTCCCAACTGTCCCTCTCCAGTTCTTTGTTTTCCGCGGAGCCGACAGGTCGCACATCCTGTCACTGCAGAAAAATGCCCCCCCTTCTTTTTTGTGGTCGTGTCTGCCTTCCCTTGACGCTACACCGGTACTGCCGTTTTTTCATTCTTTTTAAAAAAAAAAAAAAAAAAAAACCTTTTTCTGGAGTCTTTTCCAGTAATTTTCTGCTCAGGTGCCACGCACCATTTTGGGCACTAGGCCCAACGTTTTCCTTCAGTATGGAAAAACTCGCTTCGGGTTTTAAAAAGTGTTCTAAGTGTGGCAGTACCATTTCCGTCAGACACCCATGAGTGGTGCCTCAAATGTTTAGGTCCTGACCACTCTATTTCAGAGTGTGTTGCCTGTAGGTTAATGTCGAAAAGGGGCCGGCAAATCTGAGTTGCTAAACTTAGCACCCTTTTTCCCTCCAATGCAGCCTCCATGGCATCGACATCTTCCAGGGCTTCGTCTTCCTCCCATGGATCTCAGGTAACTAAACATAAATCTAGCCGGTCCTCAAAGAGTAGATCTCCTTCTAAACATCGAGATGCCTCTGGCATGTCCCTTCAGGGACTTTCACCGGCAAAATTGTCCCGGCGGGAGGCTTCGGCTTCCAAAGCACTAACGGGGCTCCAGGATGTTCTCGAGGCTTCAACCTCTGCAGAACTACTGGTGCCATGCTCTGGGGTTCCGGCCGCTTCATCCGGCACCAATACCCAAGCATCAGCAGTGTCGATAGAGCAGAGATTCTTGGCTATTTAACGCAGTCTGGCGGCTCTTCTCATGGCTTCGATGCCCCTGAAACCGCTTCAGACAATTCAACCAGTACCGGCACCGACTGCATCGACATCGGCAGGTATTCTACTGGGACCAAGTCATGTGTCTCTATCCGACATCGACAAGTTGGTACCGGATCACTCCAATGCTAACTTTGATCGGTACCGGTACCGTGCCTTGCACGATCACCTGGATCGGAGATACTTCGAATCCTCGGATGAATCCGAAGACTCTGAAAGCTCTGCCAATTCCAGAGTACTTCTTCCTGAGGATTTCTCTTCTCCTCAGCGTAGGATGTGGCCCGAGGCATTTCCATCACAGTGGCTCCTGAAAAAGAGCCTAGGGCAAAGGAATTATAAATCTTACAATACCCTAAAGCTCCCAAGGAGTCAGCTACCTTACCTATTCATGAGATCTTGCATGATCTTATGTTAAGGATGTGGGAAACACCTCTAATCACATCTCCTCACTCTCGAAGACTCAACACCATGTATCTAGTTCCTCCTTGTCCTGGGTTTCAGAAGATTAAATTACCACACCATTCCATGGTGGTGGAATCAGCCATGAGACGGATAAAGAGTGCAAAAAGGCATGCATCTAATCCTCCAGGACGTGAGTGTAGGACTCTTGACGCCTTTGGATGTCGATCCTTCCAGGCTTCCATGCTTTCTGCTAGGATCAGTTCCTATATCTTGTATATGGGAAGGTTCCTTTAAAAGAGGTCACAGGAGATTGAGTTTGAGCCCTCTCCTTCCTGATGATAAAAAGGCAAGATTATCTCGCTCTTATCAAACATGCTCAGGATGTTTCCAAGTTTGTGAATTGTGCAGCCTTTGACTGCTTTGAATCCATAAGCAGGACCTCTGCCATTGCCATAGGTGCACATAGGATTGCCTGGCTCCAGGCATCTGACTTGGAAATTTGGGTACAGGACAAACTAGGGTATATACCTTGCACAGGAGAGAATATCTTTGACAAGAATTGGCAGGAAAAAGCTAATGAGATAGATGCTTACAATATCACTTTGGATAGATTGTCTAAATCTACAGCTGATCCTGCGAGGAAAAGAGCCTCTAAGAAACCATTCTTCAGCAAGAAGAAAAAGTTGTATCCCTCCTATACCCAGCAGGGACATAGTTTAAGTCAGTCTGCCCAAAAGGGACAGCAGCAACAAACCTAGGCAAAGAAAGACAAAAACAGCTAAGCCTCAACCGGCTCAGAAGACTCAGCCTCCACAGGGGCTTTGACTCCTATCTAGAGAACTTTGCCTTCCTGGCCCTGAACGGCCCAGAACCCTCCACCATCCCAGAAAGGTTATGTCATTTTACCCCCAGATGGGGTCAGATAACAGCAGAAAATTGGACTCTGTCTATTGTAAGAGAGGGGTACAAGCTTCATTTCCTCAGCATGCCTCATCCTACAATGGTAAGGCAGTTCAATTCTCAGACCTCTCTCAATGACCAGTTAGGTCAAGAGGTCACTGTGCTCCTTGCTCAGGGGTACCCATTCCCCAGCGGGGTACAGGGTTTTACTCCCCCTATTTCCTTATTCCAAAGAAAACAGGAGCACACAGACCCATTTTAGACCTCAGAATTGAACAAATTCCTGTTCAAAGAGAAGTTCAAAATGATTTCTCTAGGAACTCTACTGCCATACCTTCAGAGTCAGCATTGGCTTTGTTCTCTAGATTTCAAGGATTCGTACACTCATGTTCTCATCCATCCAACTCACCGAAAGTTCCTTCGCTTTCTGTTTCAAGGGAAGCACTACCAATACAGTGCTCTTCCTTTTGGCCTGGCCTCTGCACCAAGGGTGTTCACAAAATGCATGGCTGTGGTGGCAGCATTTCTCCGCACCCTAGGAATATTCGTCTTCCCTTACTTAGACTGGCTCATTCGAGCCCCTTCAGAGCCAGAGGCCAGGGTTGCTCTTTCGTATAATGCGCATCCTTCAGTATTTGGGACTTGTCATAAACTTCCCAAAATCCAACCTTGCTCCCACTCAATCCCTAGAGTTTATAGGAGCTCTGCTGGATACCAGACAGACAAGGGCCTTCCTTCCACAGCCCCGCTGCCTTCGCATTGTGCGGTTAGCTTCCCAAGCAGTGCTAAAACCTTACCTCACTGCTCGGGAAATGTTAGTTGCTAGGCCACATGGCATCCACCGTGCATGTGGTTCCTTATGCTCGCCTCCATATGAGGGCAGCCCAGTGGACTTTATCCACTCAGTGGACTCAGGCATCAAGTTGCCTGTCAAACAAAATAGCAAACTCAGATTGCCTTATTTTGTCCCTCCAATGGTGGTAGTCACCCCAAAACATTTTGGTGGGGTCTCCTTTTCAGCAACCCCCACACCAAGCCACTCTACAACAGATGCTTCACAGGTGGATTGGGGAGCCCACCTGCAAGGCCTCTCTACCCAGGGTACCTGGACTCCACAGGAGGCCTATCTCCACATCAATCTCCTGGAACTCGGAGCAATCTTCCTTGCTCTTCGAGTATTCCACACCCAGCTCAGCTACAAGACAGTCCTAGTTCAAACGGACAATCAAGTAGCCATGTTCTGTGTGAACAGGCAGGGCGGAACAGGCTCTGTCGCTCTGCAACAAAGCTTTGCGACTATGGGCCCTTGCCAGAGAGCATCAGATACACCGCAAGGAGATGAATCTTCCAGGCATTCAAAACTCTTGGGCAGACAGACTCAGTCGAGTTCTGCTTCCACACGAATGGTCTCTCCATGCAGACCAGCTGGCCAAAGTTTTGCAAATTTGGGGAACCCCGGACATAGACCTCTTTGCAAGTCCGCTGAATGCCAAACTTCAACCGTTCTGTTCCAGAATTCCGGCTCAGGGTTGTCAGGCCAGGGATGCTTTCCTTCTCCATTGGGGTCAAGACTTCCTTTATGCCTTTCCACCCATTCCCCTAATTCCCAAAACCCTGTTCAAGCTTCAGAGAGACAGAGGTCATATGATTCTCATAGCTCCACGTTGGCCATGGCAAATGTGGTACCCTCTGCTCCTACATCTCTCTCAAGCTCCACCTCTGGAGTTAGGATCTGCTCCAGATCTCCTTTCTCAAGAGGACAGGATGCTGTGGCATCCCAATCCCCAGTCTCTGCATCTCAGGGCCTGGTTGCTGAAAGCCTAGAGCTTCACGGTCTTAACCTTTCACAGCAGGTAAAGGATATCCTTTATGCTTCCAGGAAGCCTTTCACAAGACGCTCTTATGCATTTAAGTGGAAAAGGTTTACCATATAGTGCTTGGAGAAGGGTCTTGAAGGACTAGAAAGGGGGGGCTGTTACTTCTGGAGAGAAATCTGAAATTGTGAGTATAAACTTCTGGGAATTTTTCTGAAAGGAATTTTTTTTCTTTTAAAGCTAATTAATCTGTGAACCCACTAGTTTTTGTTAAATCAGTCAGGGACTAGTAGCAACAGTTTAAGATTCAATTTAAAACACAGAAGAGAACTTTCTGGTTACCTTTCATACCCAGTAGGGAGCTGTAGTTTAAATTTCATAGTCACTCAGGGCCTAGCATCAGCAAAGTACTTTTAGTTTCAAATTAAAACACAGAAGAGAGCTTTCTGGTTAAATTTAGAATCCAGCAGAGAGCTTGTAGTTTAAATTTCATAATAGGTTAGAGCCTAGCAGCAGCAAAGAGCTATAATTTAAATCAAATCAGAATATAGCTTACCTCAGCAGCACAGGACAGGGTACTGTGTAGCAGCCCTTTTTAAATAAGTGTTATATCCCTCCCTTCCTCCCCACACCCACCCTCCCCTGGGATAATCACAGCTTTATAGGTACTTGCACAACTTAAAAGACAGGAGGTGCTCTCAGGTGAACCTCATTACCCAAATCAGTCATACACTAAGGACCTGAGATTAATTAAGCTTCAGGTGAACAAGTGTAGGCCGGGTCCACCTACAAAGCTTCCCCAATTACCAATAAACAGTTCAGACAGCAAGTTGCTCAGCTACAAAAAACTTTTTTATTTGTCACAGCAAACAAATGGTTATAGATGCAGATAGCAAGTGCCTGTCTGAGGGACAGTGGGGCAGACTTCTCTCTGCAAGGGGAGAAAAGAACTGCCCCCAGACCCTCTAAAATTGCTGTCTTATATATACCTCTCTGCTTCAAATTCTAAATAGTTTCAGCAAATGCAAAACTCTTTCCCAGGGCCTTCTATGGTTATGTAGCTGGATCTGCTGATCAAGGTCTGCCTAACTATGCAATCAATCATAGCCCTCTGCCTCCTCCTGTGTTTTTTCCATCTGCTGGCACCAATTGAAACCTTCAGGGCAAGAGCATTAGTTGAATTCCTGGCTTGACCTGTTTGAACCTAGGCTTATATCCTTGGACACTTCTGTCCAAAGTATAGCTTTTTTAGGCTTTATAACAGTAGTAAGCTGCATGTGCTCTTTTCCTGTTGCCCACCTGTTTGTGCCATCCATATGTTGCTGTGTCTGTTTCAGACAGGCCAGAGTGCAGTTATAAGGCAGACATATATGCAATCATAAGGCAAACATATAAAGCAGATCTGAGCTGATTATCCCTTTATTCCAATTATCCCTTCACAAGGTATATTAATCTTCTTAGGTACAGTTTTAGTGGTATAAATATCCATAGCACCCTTTAGTACATAAAGAACTTAAAAATCTAAACACAAACTTAAAACTAAGATGCAGACAGCAGTCCAGCAGCGGGATGTGGGCTTTCCAGTCTTTTGCATTGAGTGTCACATGTATGATTTTCTCCCAGCTGGTGAGAGGTCTTACGTGTGCACTAGGTGCAAGGAGCTCTTTGCTCTCAGGGAACGAGTCCATTCTCTAGAGGCTAGAGTAGCAGACTTGGAAAACATAAGACAGACAGAGAGGTACATAGACGAGACCTACAGGGATATAGTCCTGAAGTCCCACCTCCAGTCTGGCAGCATCCCTGTTGCCATGGAGGAGAGAGGTCACGTGACAGGAGAGCATCACCCTGGTGTGGCAGGAAGTGATCCTGTAACTAGGACCTGTCCTCCAGGTGATGTAAACCCCTCTCGCACCGAGGAGGTTTCTCCAGGGCCAAGTGCCCATGAGGGAAGGGTTAGGACAGCAGTTATAGTTGGTGATTCGATCATTAGGCATGTAGATAACTGGGTGGCTGGTGGACGTGAGGATCGCCTGGTTACATGCCTGCCTGGTGCGAAGGTAGCGGACCTCACACGCCACCTAGATAAGGTCTTAGATAGTGCTGGGGAGGAGTCTGCTGTCTTGGTACATGTCGGTACCAATGACATAGGAAAATGTGGTAGGGAGGTTCTGGAAGCTAAATTTAGGCTTTTAGGTAGGAAGTTGAAATCCAGAACTTCCAGGGTAGCGTTCTCCGAAATGCTTCCCGTTCCACGCGCAGGACCCAAAAGGCAGGCAGAGCTCCGGAGTCTCAATGCGTGGATGAGACAGTGGTGCAGAGATGAGGGGTTCGGATTAGTTAGGAACTGGGGAACATTCTGGGGAAAGGAGGGGCTCTTCCGAAGGGATGGGCTTCACCTTAACCGGGATGGAACCAGGCTGCTGGCATTAACCTTTAAAAAGGAGATAGAGCAGCTTTTAAACTAGATAATAGGGGAAAGCCGACAGTCGCCCAAGAGCGCATGGTTCGGAAGAATGTATCCTTGAAGGATACTACAAAAAGCAGAGAGGTTCCAAAAAAGAATAAAGTAGCCCAAATGCCCTCGAGTATGGAGCAGATAGAGCTTAAAGATCCCAAATTACCCATGTCTACCAATAGCCAAATTAATATGAATAAAATACAGTCTCTAAAATGCTTGTATGCAAATGCTAGAAGTCTACAAAACAAGATGGGAGAGTTAGAATATATAGCACTAAACGAGAGGTTAGATATGATTGGAATATCAGAGACATGGTGGAAGGAGGACAACCAGTGGGACACTGTGATACCTGGGTACAAACTATAATCGTAATGATAGAGCTGATCAAATTGGTGGAGGGGTTGCGCTCTATGTTAGAGAGGGCATTGAGTCAGAAAGGATTAAAGTTTTGCAAGAAACAAAATTTGCTGTAGAATCTCTATGGATTGAAATTCCATGTAAAAAGGGGAAGGCGATGGCAGTGGGGGTGTACTATCGTCCGCCTGGCCAGAATGAACAAATGGATGATGAAATGCTCAAAGAAATCAAGGAAGCTAGCAAAAGTTACAGTGCAGTAATAATAATGGGTGATTTCAATTACCCCGGCATCGACTGGGTCAGTGTCACCACAGGACATGCTAGGGAGATAAAGTTCCTAGATGAAATAAATGACTGCTTCTTGGAGCAGCTGGTTCATGAACCGACCAGAGAGGAAGCAATATTAGACCTAGTCCTTAGTGGAACACCAGATGTAGTGCAAGAGATAAGGGTGTTGGGGCCACTTGGCAATAGTGATCATAGCATGATCACCTTTGATTTAATTAGTGGAGGAGGGATAGTAAGGAAATCCACAGTACTACCCTTTAACTTTCGAAAGGGAGACTATGATAAAATGAGGAAAACAGTTAAGAAAAAACTAAAAGGAGCAGTTGCAAAGGTTAAAGACGTACATCAAGCTTGGGTGTTGTTGAAAAATACTATCTTGGAAGCCCAGACCAGCTGTATTCCACGCTTTAAGAAAAGTGGAAGGAAGTCCAAAAAAATGCCAGCATGGTTTAAAGGTGAGGTCAGAGAGGCTGTTGTTGCCAAAAAAGCATCTTTCAGGAAATGGAAAAAAGAGCCAAACGTTGAAACCTGGAAACAGCACAAGCACTTGCAAGTCAAATGCAAGGCATTGATAAGGCAGGCAAAGAGAGAATTTGAGAAGAAGCTTGCTGCGGAAGCAAAAACGCGAAATAAAGACCTTTTCAAGTACATTCGTAGCAAAAAACCTGTGAGAGAGTCAGTTGGTCCATTAGATGATAAAGGGGTTAAAGGAGCACTAAGAGGCGACAAGGCGATAGCGGAGAGACTGAATGAATTCTTTGCTTCGGTCTTTACTGAGGAAGATGTAGGGATGTTACCCATGACTGAAGTGGTATTTAAAGGTGTGGAAGAATTGAAGGAAATATCGATACATCGGGAAGATGTCTTACAACTATTAGATAAACTGAAGAGTAGCAAATCACCTGGGCCGGATGGTATACATCCAAGGGTGTTGAAAGAACTGAAATTTGAGATTGCAGACCTGCTATCAGCAATCTGTGAACTATCATTAAAATCATCTCTAATACCTGAGGATTGGAGGATCGCCAATGTAACACCAATTTTTAAAAAGGGTTCGAGGGGTGATCTGGGAAACTACAGACCCGGTGAGCCTGACATCAGTACCGGGAAAAATGGTAGAAACCATCATAAAGAATAAAATTACTCAGCATGTAGATAGTCACGACCTAATGGGAGACAGCCAACATGGCTTTAGACAAGGAAGATCTTGTCTTACTAATCTGTTATGTTTTTTTGAAGGAGTGAATAAACAGGTGGACCAAAGGTGAGTCGGTTGATATTGTGTATCTGGACTTTCAGAAAGCCTTTGACAAGGTCCCTCATCAGAGACTTTTGGCAAAACTAAAGAGTCATGGGATAGGAGGCAGTGTACTATTGTGGATCAGGAACTGGTTAAAAGATAGAAAGCAGAGGGTAGGGCTAAATGGCCAATTTTCCCAATGGAGAAAGGTGAATAGTGGTGTACCCCAGGGATCTGTGCTGGGTCTGCTGCTTTTTGACATATTCATAAATGACCTGGAAAATGGAATAACTAGTGAGGTTATCAAATTTGCAGATGACACAAAACTATTTAAAGTTGTTAAAACCCAGGAGGATTGTGGAAAATTGCAAGAGGATCTTGATAAATTGGAAGACTGGGCATCAAAATGGCAGATGAAATTTAATGTGGAGAAGTGCAAGGTTATGCACCTAGGGAAGAACAACCCAAACTATGGTTACGCGATGCAAGGTTCCACATTAGGAACCACCACCCAGGAAAAAGATTTAGGCGTCATTGTGGATACCATGTTAAAACCCTCGGCCCAGTGTGCAGCGGCGGCCAAGAGAGCAAATAGAATGCTAGGTATGATATGGAAAGGAATGGAAAATAAAACAAAAGATATTATAATGCCTCTATATCGTTCCATGGTGAGACCGCACCTTGAATATTGTGTGCAATTCTGGTCGCCGTATCTTAAAAAGGATATAGCGATTTTAGAAAAGGTTCAGAGAAGAGCCACCAAAATGGTAAAGGGGATGGAAGGCTACTCCTATGAAGAAAGGCTAAAAAGGTTGGGGCTCTTTAACCTGGAAAAGAGACGGCTGAGGGGAGATATGATAGAAGTCTATAAATTAATGAACGGAGTGGAACGGGTAAACGTAGATCGATTGTTTACCTTATCAGAATATAGACAGACTAGGGGACATGCAATGAAGCTACAGGGTAAACTATTTAAGACTAATAAAAGAAAATATTTTTCACTCAACGTGTAATCAAACTCTGGAATTTGTTACCGGAGGATGTAGTAAAGGCTGTTAGTGTAGCTGGGTTTAAAAAAGGTTTGGACAAGTTCCTGGAGGAAAGGTCCATAAACCATGATTAAGAAGGGACCCAGGATATCAATGCTTGAACCAATACAAGCATTGTGGAACCTGTGTGCCTTGGGGAAACTGCTAGGTACGTATGACCTAGATTGGCCACTGTTGGAAACAGAATACTGGGCTTGATGGACCTTGGTCTGACCCAGTATTGCATATCTTATGTTCTTATGTCTTAACCCTCTTGCGATACCTCTGGAATCATTACTGGAGTATCTCCTTCATTTATCAAATACAGGGCTTAAGACCAATTCAGTGAGTTCATTTGAGTGCTATTGCAGCTTCTTTCAAACCTCTAAATGGACTACCTATTTCCTCTCATCCTCTCAGTGAGATTTATGAGAGGCCTTCTTTTAATTAAGCCTCCCATTAAGCCACCACCAGTGGCATGGGACTTAAATCTGGTTCTTGGGCAGCTCATGAAACCGCCCTTTGAACCATTAGCCACTACCTCTTTGAATGGAAGGTCATCTTTCTCATTGCAATCACATCAGCACGTCGCATCAGTGAATTGCAAGCGTTGGTGGCTGATCCTCCTTATACAAGGTTCCATCATGATAAGGTAGTCCTTAGGACTCATCGACAGTTTATGCCAAAGGTGGATTCACCTTTTCATTTAAACCAAGCAGTTTACCTTCCTGTATTCTTTCCAAGGCCTCATGCCTCAAATGCAGAAAGGAATCTTCATACTTTGGACTGTAAAAGAGCTTTGGCCTTTTACTTGCAAAGGACACAGCAACATAGAAAGTCCTCTCAACTCTTTGTTGCTTTTGATCCTAATCATTTGGGACGTCCAGTCTCCAAAAGAACACTGTCCAGCTGGATTGCACAGTGTATATCTTTTGCCTATGAGACTAAAAACCTTCCTCTTGAAGGCCATGTCACAGCTCACAATGTGAGAGCCATGGCAGCCTCTATGGCTCATCTTCACTCTGTGTCTATCGACGACATCTGTTGAGCAGCTACTTGGGCTTTGGTTCATACCTTTACAGCCCATTACTGCTTAGACAAGGACTCCTGCCAGGATGCCTTGTTTGGTCAGGCTGTTCAACACCTGTTCCATACTTAATCAACTCCTACCCACCATCCCTGGTAGGATGCCAGAGATCCAAGGGGGGAAGTGGAGCCCTTTCACAAGGGCACACAATTTCCGGGGCCTTCTCCCTGGTATCTGCAGCTAGGGAGTCTCCATATGTGAAGACTACATTCCTGCTTGTTCTTGGAGATAGCAGTTATTCACCTGTAACAGGTGATCTCCGGGAACAGCAGGAATTTAGTGTTCACAACCCACCCACCTCCCCTAGGAGTTGTATCTCTCTTTCTCTCTCTTTTTTTTCTCAACTTTAAACTCAACTGGAGAGGGACAGTTGGGAAAGGTGGGAAGGCAGCATGCAGGCGCTGTGGGATGCTCCCAAAAGCTTTCCTATTGGACGCTGGGGAGCGTTCCTGCACAGGCTCCTTCGGTACTGATGATACCCATATGTGAAGACTAAATTACTGCTGTTCCCGGAGATCACCTGTTATAGGTGAGTAACTATGCTTTCCTTTCCTTTAAAGAGTATTGGGGAAGAACGCTTGAGGTTTAGGTTAAGGAGGATTAAAGTGTTGATAATCCACTGTAAAATGGAGCAGATAGAAAAACTTTCTACGAGTCACTTAAGCATTCATGTTCTAAATATCCCCAAAGTGACTGGGACGTTGCCCTTGAGTAAGTTTTTTTTAAAAAATAAAATCCAGTGGAGTTTTATGCATGGAAGCAGAGGCAATACCACCTACTTTATCCTTATACTCTTGGAGAATAAGGGTATAGAGGCCCTGGGGATGGCTGATAATATTACTGCATTAGTAGAAACATCTGTGGCAGAGACACAAGAAAGGGTTACTTGATTTATGTTTGGTTTTGAGCAAGACTTGAATAGACTTGATGCATCTTTATTTAAGGAATTCAAGTTCTGCTTCTAGGGCAACACTCCACCGGATTTTGTTTTTTTAATTTACTCAAAGGCAACGTCCCAGTCATTCTGGGGACCTTTAGTACATGAAGGCTTAAGTGTCTCGTAGAAGGTATCCAGGAAAGATGAAGACAGTTTCTTGCCATGTGCTTTGAACTATATACGAGTATGCTCTGCATACTGCTTTTCTCACTATATCAAGGGTTGTGGGATAAAATTTGATTGGGGTCTAAAAAAAATGTTTCATTACTATTAAAAAAAAAATAAAAAAAAAATTACGAATAATCGTAATAAGTTGGGTTTGATACTGATGGCCTAAAGCCTTTATAACACAGGCATAGCACATTTGTCCATGTGCCTTCTCTGCCTAGGCACTCTTATAAAAGATGACTTTTCCAGTGGCTAGACAGGTCCATGTTGGTGTATGGAAAGTGGGTGGTGGTTTGTGGTCCGTGGCTGAGGTTCCGCCAGTGATTGGGAGCAGGGGATATGAAATTAGGGGAAGTAATTAAGAATAGAGGTTCATGGAGCTGTAGCCCAATAGAGGCCAATTCTGTCTCAAAACAAATGTATTAACGGGACAATTTGGTGGGAAATGCTGTGGGGAAAAGGGAAGTATACTATAGCGAGTAACACGTGGTGATTGCATTTTTATTTGCATTAAACAAAACAAAAGATTTTATTCTTGGCAGACTGTATGATCATAGTGGCTGATTGTAAATGCTGACTATCCAAGATATTCAGAGAGGGCTTTTACAAGGAATGAGAGAGTGCCAAGCGGGGGGTGTTCCTGGATGCACACAATGCAAATCTAGCTCATGCACAATTATTGTGGGAATTTTGAAAGTCTGATTGTCAGGAGAGGTTTGAGAAGCTTTGCTTTAGAGTCACTCTGACAGGGAAGAGGAGAGCAGTTTTGTGCAGTATATTTGTGTGCTTTGTACATGGAATATATTGTCTTTTTCAAAAACGAATGTATGAGTAAAAGATACTGCATGAAAATAAGAGCTGGAATGAACTTTCCCCAGATATGCATGAGCAGACAAGAATGTTTGTCTTTTCACAAAAAAGTCAAGTTGTTCCATAATTTGAGGAATGCTATAGAGAGGGAATAAGTGATATTGTGGGTTCATTTTTGTATTTTCTGACTTGCTTGGGGTTGTCCCCCCCCCTCCTCCCCCTTTTATATGTTTGTTTTTATGTATTTGCTTTATCCTGTAATCCACAAAGAGGAGGCTGTGCTTGTAGGTTTGTTTGTTTTTTTATACAGTGCTGTCAAGTCCGTGCTGACTCCTGGTGACCCAGCTTCCTCTGTTTTCTTGGCAATGTATCACTGGAAGTAGATTGCCAGACCTTTTTCTTCCAAGGCAATGGAGGGTAAAGTGACTTGCCCAAGGTCATAAGGAGTGGAAGTGGAAATGGAAATCAGGCCCTTGATCTTCTGGGTACTAGACAACTCCTCTACTCCTGAAAAATGCCTTCGAGTCTCTGCTGACTCCTGGCAACCCAGCAGCTCCTGGGTTTTCTTGGCAGTGTGAACAGAAGTAGATTGCCAGGTCTTTCTTCAGAGCAATGGAGGGTTAAGTGACTTGCCCAAGGCCACAAGGAGTGCTAGTGGGAATCGAACCCTGATCTCTTGGTTTTCACCAACTACATATAGTAAATAAATGATGAGGAAGCCCACTGGTTTGGGGCTTCCTAAATCTGTCCCACTGAACCTCATAGCCAGTTTGGGTTTTCAGGATATTCTCAATAAATGAATATGCTTGAGATCAATTAGAATACACTGGAAATCCAGTGCTCACAACATGCAGATTTGTACCATGCATATTCATAGTGGACATCATGAAAACCTGACTGGCTGTGGAATAAGTGAAGCAGGTTTAGGAGATCCTGACCCAGTGGCCTTCCTCCTCCTTTACAGGCTAATGTAGTTGTTGACAATTTATATGGGACAAAGGGAAGAGGTTAAAGAAGCCCTGCCCTGGGATGTTATGCATGAAGGCCCATGGTACTGTTGCCCACTAGGGGCAGTTCCATTTGAACTAGAAGCCTAAAGGAGGAAGAGAAAAATCATGTGGAAGCTAGGGATATGCATTCAGTTCTTTCAGGCATCTAACAATTTAAACTGTGAGCAAATTGTTTACTTGAACACAAACTTTATTGCATGGTTCTAGTGTGCATACAATGCACGACAAAAGAACAAATGTGAAAACGAGAGAAGTAGAATAACATGAAAATATTTTGTGAATATTTATACATAGTAATGTAGTAAATGAAGGCAGATAAAGACCAGTTTAGTCCATCTAGTCTGCCCATTAAGATGACAAGAGTAAGTGCACCTGCTGCTCTGTGCAGGCCACCCCTCCCCATGTCTTTGTTTTAGGGGTGAACCCACTGCTCTGTGTAGGACACCCCTGTATGTTGAGAAATTAGTTGTTTATTTTGATTTCATCCTGTTGCTGTAAAGGAATCCACTGTGTCTGTCCCATGCCATTTTGAATTCTGTCACTGTATTTGCCCCCACCACTTCCATCGGGAGGGCATTCCAAGCATCCACCACCCTTTCAGTGAAAAAGTATTTCCTGACATTGCCTTTCAGTTTACCCCTTGCAGCTTCATGGTATGCCCTCTAGTTTTACAGCTTCCCTGTATTTGGAAGAGGTTGGTTCATTATTTCTCTAAGTATTTAAAGGTCTGAATCATATCTCCTCTGTCCCTCCTCTCCTCCAGAGTGTACATATTTAGGTCTTCAAGTCTCTTCTCATAAGGCTTCTGACGCAGGCTCAAAATCATTTTGGTTGCCTTCCTCTGAACAGTTTCCAGTCTTTTTACATCCTTTACAAGATACGTTCTCCAAACTGAACACAGTATTCCAAGTGAGGCCTCACCAGTGACTTATACCGTGGCATTAGTACCACTTCCTTTCTGCTGGTAATTCCTCTTTGTATGTAACCCAACATCCTTCTGGCTTTTGCCACTGCCTTGTTGTACTGTTTTGCCACCTTGAGATCCGCAAAAATAATCACACCAAGGTCCTTCTCCTGGTCCGTGCACACCAACCTCTTGCCCCCTATCGCGTACATTTCCCCTGGATTTCTGCTTCCCAAGTGCATGACACTGCACTTCTTTGCATTAAATCTTAACTGCCATATAACATATAACAGCTTCCCTTTTTAATGCTCCAAACCAAGTTGAAAGGCATACAGAAAGACATGCTGACTCCCTCTACTGTGTGTGTTGAGAGTAAAACATTTGCGGTGATTTTCTTTTAAAGTCATGGCTCAAATGACACTGAATTCATGAAGAATTTGTGCTGCTGTCAGTGCAGGACATAGAGTTTTTATGCTGGGACTATTCTTGAGTAGCAAAAAATTACAGTGTTAAAGGATATGTCTGCTTTTTTTGCTCATTTGCCACTCTCAGCACTGAATAATAAGCACTTGAGATCGGGGCCTGTAATTTCTTTTGGATATGGCAATCGGTACATATAATTACAATGCTATGAATCAACAAGATTGTTGACGAGGAGGTTAATGGAAGTATTGCTACAGGGAAGAGAGGCCATGACAAAAATGGTCTCCTGCTAAAGAAACAAGGTGAGTAAGCCAGATCAGAAATGCATGACAAGCCTGTCTGTGTTCCCCTCCCATGACATGCCATTGCCATAGGTGGCAGCAATCGGCTGGTGGATGGTTGGCTTCTTTCTGAGCTATTCTCCTTATAAAGTTTGTGGGCATCTTGTTTTAGAGGAGAGCCCTGCCTGCATGTGTATTCTGACTTTGGTCTCTGTGGTCAGTAGGAGAGGTCTCTTGCTGTTTGGAGCTGTGCCTCTGGAATATTTTGAAGTAAATTTCAGGATCTTTCGGGATGTGGCACAGACTAGAGGGGAGAAGCTAGAGGACCACCTCATGGCCCGATGAGGATGATCTCGCAGTCTGGACCGTTGTGAGTAATGTAGGAAAAAAGAAAAAAAAAACACAATGATAAATGGAAAGAAATTAAAACCAAATTGACTCATTGTAGTGATGTATCGCATTGCAAACTGGGAAGAGCCATTATCACTTTTAGAAGAAAGGTGGGGTGGGTATTGAAGGAAACACTGTAGTATCATGGAATCTTGGTTAGAAATGGTAGGCTGCCTCACTAGATTGTTGGTAGTGCTATAAGTTACCATGTGGAGGAACTGGATTTGATTCCTGGGCCAGTTGACATGGGGCTTGCTATGAAGATGGCATTCACAGCCCCTGGAGGAGGAGGAGGAAACTCCAGCTGTTGTTCAACAGTGACACCTAGTGGCCAGATTCATGGTTTACAATTTCTCGCTCCACTGGTGCATGAATTCTTGGATATGGTTCTTAAGGTGTGAGCAGACTGAATCTAGATAAAGACTTTGTGGATGAAGGGCAGTCATGTATGTTATATTACCAATGACCAAACCTCCCAGTCTCCTATAGCAGATTTGAGATGGATTTGGTGACCCAGTTTTCAATATCCCAAGGCATCTTTACATAACTTTCCATAGAATTACATTATATGATTACAAAACCAATTGGAGATGTTTAAAGACAGAGAATAACTCAGATCAGTATAGGAGAATCCAAGATGTTCTTATGGGATTGCTGTGTGATAGGAGAGCTAGGGTTCAAACCTGTGACTTAATGGACTGGAGATTGCTGATCTGAGTTTGAGCCATAAGTTCTGCACAGCCTTTGTTTCAGCCTGTACAGCCTTGGAGTAGAAATGATGGAAGGAGATCTCTGCCCCCAGAGGAAACCCTTTGGGCCAGCAAGGAGTATGTCTGCCATATGTAAGGAAGCTAGCCCAACACTTTGTTGCTGGTCTACCAAGTCACCTGATCAGCTTGTCCTGTGCCTGGCTTTTATCTAGTTCTGCTTTTTACTGTTACTACCTGCTTAATTACCTGATGTACAATCTGCCTTCTGTTCCTGGTTCCTGCTTAATATCTGTTTATCTGCTGTATAACCTGCTTGTCCTCTGCTGTCCTGACTTCAGCTCCCAGTTTGTCTACCATGCCACCCCAGCCTGGAATGATCTCCACCTCTGCATCCTGCTCCTGCCTCTCTGAACCATCCCCCACTGGGCCTAGTCGTCTCACTCCAGTCCAGGTCCTGATGCTGTGGATTCCCGGGGAATCAAGTTTTTGGTTATGGGGAAATGCCTGTGAACTTGCCCTTCAATCCCCTTTGTGGTGGAGTTCCTGGCCCAGTTAATTGGCCAGTTCCTGCAGCACTGGTAAGAGTGTTGTGTAGGGCTCAGGCTTTGCTATGGAGTATGGATTTGAAACGGTCACTTGACTAGAGGACATGATATCCCTGAGCATCAAAATTTGATCTCTCCCTCCCTCCCTTATCTGATGTCACCAGTATGCTGTGTGGTTTGTGAGTAGGGCTGAGAATGCTCCTTCAGTTTTCCCATGTGACGAGGAACAACTGGCACAGATAATGCAGTTGGTAGTTCAGAGCTGGGAGAGGCCTGACATCAACTTGTGGAGAATGTCTCCATGCACAGGGCCAACTCAATGATATCTGATGCCTTAGACAAACCTTCAACTTGTACTCCTCCTGGGGTAATTAAAGGTCCTATCCTTCACTGTTGTCCAGCCTCTCTGCTTCCCTACTATCTTAGACATTTAAATTTGCGGTATATAAATTTAACTAAATAAATAAAATGTACAGTATTTACTCTTCTCTTCAAAGAATTTGTGGGAAATTAGACAATGCTAAACTGAAGCTAGCATTAGATAGGCTGCATGGTCTTTTATATTCTGTCATTTTTCTATGTTTCCACCCTATCTAGTCTGCCCATCCATAATATCTATTAAGCTCTACAATCCATTCCTCTCCCTCAAAGACCTCTGTACATGTCTCATGCTTTCTTGAATTCAGATAGTGTTTGTCTCCACTATCTTCACTGAGAGGCAGTTCCATGCATCCACCACCCTTTCCATAAAGCAACATTTTCTTAGATTTCTCCTAAGTCTATTCCCTTTCACCTTAATTCTATGATCCCTCATTCCAGAGCTTCATTTCTGTTGAAAGAGGGTCACTTCCTGTCCATTTATGCTACAGAGGTATTTGATTGGTTGGTGGAAGGCTCATCAACAACCTTCGCTATGCTGATACCACATTACTGGCTGAAAGTGAAAACTATCTGAAACATTTGCTTATCAAGATCAATAAAGAAACAACAAGCAGTCAAGAAATCAGATGACGCATGTCTCTTGGGAGAATGGCTATGAAGGGCCTAGACAAGATTTTCAAGAACAGAGATGTCTCTCTCCATACAAAGATTTGACTTGTCCAAGCCATGGTATTTTCAATAACATCATATGGATGCAAAAGTTGGACAGTGAAAAAGATAATTGGGAAGAAAATTGATGCCTTTGAATTATGGTGCTGGCGACGAATACTGCGTATACCATGGACTGCTCAAAGAACAAACCAGTCAGTACTATAGGAGATTAAACCTAAGCTTTCTTTATAAGCTTAGATGACAAGACCTCAACTTTCATACTTTGGACACAGCATGTGAAGAGAGAGATTGTTAGAGAGAGACATCATGCTTTACAAGATTGTAGGTCAACGTAAAAGAGGAAGGCCAGCAAATGGGTGCTACTTTATCAACAATGAGCTGCTTGAATGAAGACCGAACACAGTTTGGGTCACCTAGCCAGAGGGTCGCTAAGAGTTGACACCAGCTCGATGGCACTTAACAACATTTAAATGTCTCCAGTCCCTGAGGGGAATCTGAAAGCAGAAGAAGCCTCTGTGGGCAAGTGAATACAACTTTGCTGGAAATTTGGTGACAACAGCTTGGATTTATGTTAACTTTTTTTTTTTTTTTACATTTTTAAAGGCATCAATTAGTTATTGGCATGGCTTAA
Organism: Ichthyophis bannanicus; assembly: GCA_033557465.1. NCBI lineage: Eukaryota > Metazoa > Chordata > Amphibia > Gymnophiona > Ichthyophiidae > Ichthyophis > Ichthyophis bannanicus. The sequence goes on along the minus strand of CM066035.1, from coordinate 405,063,596 downwards.
AGGTTTAGAATTAATATGTCCTAGTTTTTAGTTGGCCCCTTTTAGATTTTTAATACAAAACAAACAGGTAATTATGAAGGCTAACCATTCATTTTCAGCTATTACTTTTCAAAAACCATAGCAGCCTCCTTTTACTTTTATTTGCTTTCCTAACAAAAAAGGTTCATTGCCCTTTAAAATATATAGTTTCACTTTTGTCCACTTCTCCCAGATGTTCTCATCTAACAACTCCTTGAGACATTCCCCCATGCATCTTGACAAAGCTAGCTTTCCTAAAGTCTGACCCCCATTTTTGAATGAACCATCTCCCCCTCCGTCCTAATACTGAAGCACACTATCTGGTGATTACTGGACACCAGAGGATCACCCACTACAACATTAGAAACATTCTCATTTGTAAGCATCAAGTTCAGTATAGTCCCTCTCTCACATGGGAACAGTCTTCTCTCTGTAGAGAATCCAAGATCTCCTTCCTTCTAGATGACACCACATCTGGGATATCCCATTCATCTGGCAAATTGAAATCTCCCACCATCAGCACTTCCTCTTTCATAGCATATCACTAGTGGTACTATTGCTGAATTCCTCAGCACTGGAAGTATTATTAGCGAAATTCAAATCTAAATTGTATGTAAGGGATTCCACACACTTTTTTGAGATCGATTCAACAGATTCCTAAGGCTTCCCAATAGGCAATTTTTGGCTACCATGAATATGGAATCCTTGTACACTAAAATTCCCCAACAAGCTGCCTTAGATTGTGGGAGGAGTGGCCTAGTGGTTAGGACAAGGTGTGGGAGGAGTGGCGTAGTGGTTAGGACAAGGTACTTCAGGCCAGAGGGCTGGGGGTTCAAGTCCCACCTGGGGACAGCAATCTCAGGCCGGAGGGACTGGGATTTCTAGTCCTATAGGCACTCCTTGTGGTCTTGGGCAAGCCACTTAACCCTCCATTGCCCATGTTCCCTGTAAGTGTTAGCGTATGTGTGTCATATCCCCTCGTGTTAAATGTATCTCCCAATTGACCGCTTTGACCCGGTGAAAAGCGGGATATAAATACAGCTAAATAAAATAAATAAATAAATAGATTGTGTAACACTTTAGAACATCACAACCAACCGTGCTGTATTCCTACTGATTTTATGATGGGGTTATTGCCATAATTTTAGATTTGAGGATAAATTCTATTTACAGACCTATGCCATCAGAATAGCAATGGCTTCTAGTGTTGCCAATCTCCGTTTCGTACTTTGACGAATCTCAGATATATCCATCTAAATTGTTTGTTTGAATCCATCGTCGTTTGGTATACAGTAGATATATTGATATATTCTTTATTTGGTCGTCTTCTGAAGAATCATCTGCGTTTTTGTTTTGGTGTGTTTGGAGATGGGATTTGTTTTGTTTTTGTTTGAAATCATTTGAAACTTTGAATTATGATGCTAATCAGGTTCAGTTTTTGGACATTCATATTGGCTCTGGTGGGAAACAGCTGCAAATGCTGCTGCTGCTGCCGCTGCAGCATGAAGTGCCCCATGGCGGCTGCCTCCCCGGGAGAGCCCTTACAAACCTCTCCCCCCGTGCCGGCTCAGCTCTGCATCTTTTCTAATTCTGCTATATCTTTATTAAGATACGGCACCCAGAATTGAACATAATATTCAAAGTGCATTCACATCATGGAATGATACAGAGGCATTATAATATCCTTTGTTTTATTCTCCATTCCTTTCCTAATGATTCCTAGCATTCTATTACATTTTTTGGCTACCACTGCACATTGGGCGGAAGGTTTCAACATGTTATCCACAATGACGCCTAAATCTTTTTCCTAGGAAGTGGTTCCTAATGTGGAACCTTATATCATGTAACCATAGTTTGGGTTGCTCTTTCCTAGGTGCATAACTGCACTTGTCCACATTGGACGTTCAAATGGCAGATGAAATTTAGTCTTCCAATTTATCAAGGTCCTCTTGTAATTTTTCACTATCCTCTTGCGTTTTAACAACTTTGAATAATTTTGTGTCATCTGCAAAATTGACTACCTCACTCATTATTCAAAATAGTAAAGGGGATAGAAGGATATCCCTATGTGGAGAGGCTTAAAAGGTTAGGGTTCTTCAACCAGGAAAAAAGATGGCTGAGGAGAGATGATAGAGGTCTATAAGTTAATGAATGGACTGGAACCGGTAAATGTAGATTGATTCTTTATGCCATCAAAAAGTAGAAAGACTAGGGGACATGCAATGAAGCTACAGGGTAACCCCTTTAAAACTATTTTTTTCACTCAACACATAATTAAGCTCTAGAATTAGTTACCGGAGGATGTAGTAAAAGCTGTTAGAGTAGCTGGGTTTAAAAAAGGTTTGAACAAATTCCTGGAGGAAAGGTCCATAAACCATTATTAGAGGACCCGGAAATCCACTGCTTGTCCCAATGCAAGCATTGTGGTACCTGTGTCTTTTTGGGAACCTGCCAGGTACTTGTGACCTGGATTGGCTACTGTTGGAAACAGGATACTGGGCTTGTTGGACCTTGGTCTGACCTAATACGGCATTTCTTATGTTGCCCTGCAGCGCGGGCCTAGAACAGCAATGGTCAGAGGGCGTCCATTGCTACCAGTGCTACTCCTCTCCAGGACATGCAGTGGCAGCAATGCCTTTAAAAAGCCGCCCCAGTGCTGTTCATACTTCCGCTCCTCTCCGATTCCACTTCTTTTAACAGTAAATGGAATTGGAGCACAAATGGTAGAAGTTGGAATGGCTGAAAGAGAATGTTGCTCTTGTGCCTTTTTTAAACATATTTCCGCCGCTGCATATTCTGGAGAAGGGTGGCAGAGGCTGCAGTGGCCATGGGGACTGGAGCAGAGACAGCGCTGGGCATGAGGTTTGCCCTTTTTTTATTTTTATTTTTAAGTGCCGTCAAGTCGGTGCTGACTCCTGGTGACCCAGCAGCTCCTGTGTTTCTTGGAAAGGTATAAACAAAAGTTGATTGCCAGGCCTTTTCTTCTGAGGCAATGGAGGGTAAAGTGACTTGCCGAAGGCCACAAGGAGTGCCAGTGGTGATCAAATTCTGATCTCTTGGGTACTAAGCTGTTGCCCTGACCACTAGGCTACTCCACTCTGAGGGTCACCTTGCACTGGTCCTGGTTACATCTGGATTACCTTTTTTAGGATTTAGGCTAAATCCGTATCCTGAAGAGTTGATGAGAGGTACTCATTGGATTAAGTGCCATACAAAACAGAAGTGGTAATAAGGAATCTTCCCGAAATATTCCTTCCTGGATCTTGATCTTAGAAATGATGCATGTACTGATCATCTTTATGTTTAAAGAAGTGTGGTTTGCCGCATTTTCATGATGAATTTAATGCCATGATTTATTTTATACATTTCAAGGCAATTTTTTATCCAAGAAGGTGGGACGCTATCAAAGACTTTCTTATATTCAATCCATGCTATACTGAGATTTATGCTTTTTCTCAGTCCTGTCCATAGTGGCCTTATTCAGCATTAGCTGGTCTTTGGTTCCAAATGCTCGCCTCTTATTTATTTTATTTTATTTAGCAAGCATTTGTAGCCCGCTCCTTCCAGCGATCAGAAGCGGGTAGGATTACTATTGTGAAACTGCCGAATCAAGGCAGGTACAAATTTTGTTTACATACAGATTGTCAGAAAAGCACATCATACAGAGTTAACACTTCTTAGCTATGGGGGAGTTCATTTACATATATACATAAATACATATATACAGGATAATCTTCTTGGACACAGTGGTCAGGGGCTGCTCCATCTGTGGGTTTAGTTCAGGTTGAAATGTGATTGGAAAATGTGCGTTTTTGAGTTTCTTTCTGAAGTCTAGAAGGTCATTGGGGATTATAGTCAGTAGCAAGTATATAATAAATATTTATTATTTGATAGTTCTAGGGGTACTGCTACATCCCTCTTTTCCCAAGATTCTATGGGACCGCTGGCAAATAAACCACATGAGATAATGGGAACCAACCCTGTGTTTATATATAAATTAGAGTTTATTGCTGATAGAAAAATAATGCAGATATAGAATAAATTAGACTTATGAGGTAACAATTTATGTTGCCCTATGATTGCAATTCCACAGAGATCATAAATCACTGTTTTAGCAACCAAAGTCACTGATTCGCTCTGCACATAAGACGTACAGAAAACTAGCTGTCTGTCTAGCTAGGCCCACCCCCGGAAGGGTTACCAGTACCTTAGCTTTGCCAGGAGGACCATTGTGGCTAGGTCCGAGAAGTTGTCTCCAGAATGGCACAAAGTCCAAAGGATGGCAGTGGCCCAGTGCAGGCTGCAGGTGTCCAGCCAAGCTGCATGATAACACAGAGCTTCAGATCTGTGGGAGAGATTCACTCCTTCCCGAGCTTATTCCTTGTCCTTGCACACTGTCTGACTTTCCAGCCAGAGACAGGCAGGTAGTAGGGCTGAAGACCGCAGAATGGTAGAGTGTGGCAGAAAGTAGAAAGAGAGACCAAAGGTAGCGCCAAAGTCTCTAAAAGTGCCCAAAAAGTGTCTGCGTCCCTCTGTGCCCAGCGTATAATTCCTTGTCTTGACTTCCTCGTCACAGCACAAAGATTGGCTGGACTCGGATACTGTGCGACATCTTCAGCGAATCAGGTAACAGTTGTCAGGTGGTCCTTCTCCAAACAAAGGTCCATGGTGAGAAAAAGATGCTGGTATGCAGGTTCATTCATTGTTGCAAATGTTGTGACCAGTACAACAGAAAAGGCCTCAGCAGTGAGTTCTCTTGCACGTAACCATAGCTTGAAAACAATGGCTGTGTTGTATGGCTCATAACTTAACAGAATTGCTTGATCTGCAGGTTTGAAGCTTCAACAGCAGAAAAGAGTTCCATCTTGTAAGAGGAAGCCATATTGCATAGTTCAGGCTTTGGTTCTGAACAGGCCACGGGTACCAGCCCTACACTCTATTGCAGGTTTTTGGTCTGTAATTTTTGGAAATGTTATTTGGGTCCTTTGGAAAGAGAAATGTTCTTCCTTTTATAAGGCATTATAGTGTTGTCTAGCTGCTTAATCAATTTGTTTTTGCAGTTGACCAGTTCTTGGTGGAGTGATGTTAACTGAATCAAAAGTTAGTCACACCATTTGGGCCAGGGCTCTTCTAGTTTGGAGCTCATTTTAACTTGCTTTCCAGCTGTTTTGTTACTACAGGCCATTTGATGTTTTGCCTTTTCTAAATGCTCCCATATGCAGGGTAACCATTCTGCATCTCCATTCTGCTCTATGGGATCCTTTTCCAGAAGGTTTCTGTTTGAATTTTTGTTGGTGGTGGTTTTATCATATTAATGCTCTTTCCCAGTTCTCTAGAACTGTTTTGGGCTCTCTAACAGTTTATTTTGACACTTTTTCTATTTCCTTCACAATTTTTGTGTTTCTGCTGCTACTTTCAATTTATTGTTGGGAGAATATAAATTTCAGATCTTCTGTTAATGTATTATGTTTCAGTTTGATGTTTTCAATCTTCCTCAATATCTTTGATCTTAATCCATTTAGATACCCGTCTATCAGGGACCCTCTGCACACCGTGACTTTTGTTTTTCCTTTTGTGCTTTTTCCAAGGAGCCATTTTCTTTTTCTTCCAGCCCTGTATTTTGTTAGTCTTTCAGTAATAACTTTTAGCTCAAAATATTGCATTTGATTTATTTCTGCGATCTCAATAAATGGTCCCCTTATACAGGTTATGGCCTTGTTCTTTTAACATTAGGTGTTAAATTTAACTTGGCTTATCCTTTCCCTGATCTGGAACCCAGCATATTCATCTTTTTCCACATGGACTAGTAGCTCAACCTTTAATTTCTCCACCTCTGGGTCTTTCTTCTCCCTTCAGCCTCTTCAGTTGATTTCTTGTCCTGTCCTTGATGTGTTTCACTCTCTTGCACTTCCAGATCTCTAAACTCTTTCTAGTACTCTTTTCTAAGCCGCCTCCTTCTCTCTTCATCAACCTTCTTTTGGATATTTCTTATTGGATCTCTGCTTTGTGTATAACTTTCTTCTAACCCTCCCACTTTGGTCATCTCCTCTCTGATAACATCTTAAATCAATTAAGGTCTTCTGTGGAAAGAAACTACAGTCATGTACTGCTTTACTTTCATTTGTGAAATTAGAGATTTTAAAATTCACCTCGGTTGCTTTTTGCAGTGTTTCCTGTGGCAATATTAATCTGGCTTCCAGTTTTCAACAAATTATTTTTTGCGTGCCCTCTTGATTAAAATACAGGGTTTGTTGCATAAAGGTAGCAGTCACTATTCCTCTTCATCTGCAGGAATCCACTTAATTATAGTTAACTTTCATTAACTTTTGTGGGTTTAAGAGGATTATCTCCTCCCATAGTGGGTCCTTGAATAAGCTCACTATGGCTTTGATCTGTGGTAGGGATGTTATCTTCATCAGTAGGGTCTGCACTGTCGTTACCACTATTGTAACCTATGGGTGGGCACCTTTTCATCCTGGATGATGTGTGGCCAGTATGTATGTATCTTTCTTTCCTACCATACATCAATTGTAGTGTCGCCTTGCTGCGATTTGATATAGAAGTTACAAACTTAGGATAGCTATCATAGTAACCTTTACAGATTGTATAAACATGCATTCCTATAATTTTTATTGTACACTGCCCTGCTGTGAATGTGAAGGATAGTACATCAAGCTCAATAAACACAGAACGGGGTCTCCATGCGAAGGTACTCAGCAAGACTTGAGGAGGAAACTTTGTTCTATCCCTTTGAGATGCCCATCAATTTCTCAACCACGGTTAGTTCATTTTATGTTGTGCTCCTTTTTGACCTCTACACTCAAGTGCTGCTGCATCCTGCTTCCTCTAATGCAAACTTCCTGTTGGAAGGGACAAAATGTGGCAGGTCTTGAGCGCATGCCTTTGCTGGAAGGATGAATGCCATGCTAATAGCAGCATGGAACTGCTGCTTGCCCACCATGCCACCGCCTCCCTAATTCTGCCGCCCTAAGTGGATGCCTAATCTGCCTAGTGGCAGAGTCAGCCATGTCCTTGCAGATGCCGAATCCCTCTGAGGTGATTTATCCATCAGTTAAACTCCTAATCGGATGCGGAGGGTTTCAATTTAAGCCAGCTGCTGATACCCCTTGACTCTTTGTGGGAAAAAGCTTCATTGGATAAGCATTTATCATATTTCTCCTCCAGTATTGTTTGTTTTGGAGTAAGTACAGCAGTATCAGAATAGTTTACAACTACATACTAGAGACTTGATAGACTAAAAATTCCCTTACTGGTATCCAGGGACAACATTGGGATCACTGCAAAATAGTGGTGCAGCTCAAGATAAGAGAGCAAACTCGGAGAATTGGGCCAGAATCTGAATTTTCCCAAGAGGGTGGCTATGGCCTCAGTGGAGTTATTAAAAAAAATGTATTTTTTTGACATACTTTAAATACCTAGCTCATATTGTTTTTCCTTTGGTAGATGACGTAGTCAATATTTCCTCTTTGTAATCTGGTTGTATAGTGTTTTGGGGTGGGGGAGGAATCCTAGTAATGTTGATCTATTTACACACACCTGCTTGGCTGCCTTCCACCCTTGATGTGGGCTATTTTTTGCTATATTGCTCGATTATGGGATTGTTCCTGTTCACCTGATTTTGTGTAATTGCTTTGATTTGGTGTTTTTTTTTTTTACCATAAGCATTCTGGGGAAAAAAAACCCTAGCTAAGTGTGGAGTAGCTTCTGATGGAATTTTAAGTATCTCATTTGCCACCTGGGACAGAGAACATCATCAGCTGGAAACAGTCTCTTAGGGGCCCTTTTACTAAAAGTTAAGTGTTGTCATGCCCATTGAAATAAATAAAAGCACTGTGGGTACTTAACACATGTTAGTTAAAGGGCCCCTTAGTGCCTCAGAATGATGGGAAAACACAGATAGAAAAGAAATCTCTTGCTTTATTTGTCTTGGAAGAAGACTAGAACTGGGTTTGGAGACTTTTCTTCCACCTGCTTCTGTCCCCATGCAAACAGGAAGTCTGCATCAGAGGGGGGGTCGAAGCAGGAAGTGCTGGAGGTTTTGGTAAGTTATGGCTGCCACTGCAGGTCCTGGAGAAGGGTGACGATGGGCAGTCCTCAATGCATTGAAGCTCTAGGCAACTGCCTAGTTCACCTAATGGTAGCGCAGGCCCTGATCAGAAGAAGTTGTTTGACAAAGGAAAAGAAAAAGAGCAGTATCACTTGGAGCTTTGCATGTGTAAATTGCACATAGAAGTGGCAGTTTGCGACACCTATGAGCAAGTGGTGGATGCTGTATGGAGAGCCAAGCTCAAAACCTCCAACTTGCAGCGTTTTGAGGTGTTTGAACTCCCGCAAGGTAAGCTCCCAAATGAGCAGGTAGTCAGGGGTTATGTATGCCTCAAGGCAGGTGTACAGGAACCGCTGACATGGAAATTGTCAGCTGTCTACATGTGTTTCCTTTGTAAGATAAGGAATGCTTGTGCGTTTTGAGGGCCTGCCCAGAACACACCCAGGTAATTGCTGCATGCTCCTACCCTTCTGCTACCCGTAGGTGTGTGCCAGTTCATGGGTAAATCAGCTTTCTGTGGCGGTAATGGCATCTAACCCTTCAAAAATCAACTTCAAAATGTGTTTTGTGGGCACAATGTTTGATTGCTTTCCTTTCTCCATTTTTCTCTTAGAAAGGAGGAAAAGGAAGAAAATTTGTCTTTTTGCTTCTTTCCTAGTATTTCTTCTTTCTTGCCTTCCTTTCATTTGTCTCCCTTTCTATCCACTCCCACATGGCTGCCTCTCTCACTCACCGTTCCCGTCCATCCCCTACTGGGTTTATGTTGACACCACGCAGCTCCTCTGTGAGCAATATTAAGGTTCACCGTAACTCCTAGAATTTGGAGTTAGAGCTGCGCCGTGTGGCTTACAGCGTGAGCTGTGGCATGAGAGAGAGGAAGAGGATGGGTGTGTGAAGGAGGACAGCACTGGATGGGCCAGAATAAAAGATGGAGGTGGTTGAACCTATCATTTCAAGCAATTCTGCCACTTATTGCCATCTATGAAATCTCAGGTATTTATGGGCACCATGTATAACCCACCCTGAGCAGGAATATTAATACTGAAAAGGAAGATAAAACCTCTTTAACAGAAGCAACCATGGGGATTTATGGGTAAATCTGATCACATACATACAGGTGATAGACATCCATGTAAAGAATTTCTACTGACACAGCAGTTTTCATAGGGTTTTTGCAATTCAGGAAATGTACAATTTAACCCCAAAAAGGGCTTTTAAAATGACTCAGTGGTGCAAAGATTCTTGGTAGGGAAGAGGTTAAGCTCCCAAATATGAAAAGATGCGAGCTTTCAGAGTGATGCTGACCTTTTCCTCTGGCAGAACATTAATGCCATAGAGTTGGCGGCGTTTGAAGTCAATGCCCTGGTTTGTTTGGGGTGGATTAGGCTGTGCTGTGTTTTTCCCAACTAAATGTTTTCTTTGTCTTAAATAAATAAACATGGAAACCTAAAAGATGCTTTGTGTAGAGAGGAAACTGGCTCCTGCTGGTGCACGGCTAGCATGTGCCTGTTCTATTTCAGGCCAGATGTTTGGAAGTGGATCCAAGCAATAAATCTGCATTTATTTGTCTGAGATGTAATAGACCTCTTTTCCATATGCACTCAAAGCAGCAAATAACAAATACTTAACATAGTAATGACAAACAAAAGATTAAAATTATTTGAAATTCCTAAAATACAGGAATTGGGAACAATGCCAAAGGTCTTGCCTAACAAATATATAACCCGAAGATGTAGTAAATAGCCCAATTCAAGAGGAAAACCCCAAAAAATGTAAAGATTAAAATCACACTAATGCAGGGTGATCATACTTGGTGATTAAACCTCAAATAGCACTGGACAAGTAGGGATTTAAAGCACTATCTATAAACTTACAAGGCATTTTTTTGGTGCAGGAAATTCATTTATCCAGCCTGTATCTTGGGCTAGTGAAGTAGCTGAAGTTTTCTGGACCTGGAGGAAAATATATATTTTTTAGAATGTATGTAACAAGCATAGCGTAGCTGTCCTACCGAGATGATCAGGGGCATAGCAAACTGTCCAGGGTTTTTGTAAGAGGGAAAAGTCTAGAGCACACAGACCTCATATCTAGTCCAAATTCCTTTAACTAAATGTACTCTACGTAATGAGCTGAAAACTGTGACCTTGAAAATTCATTTGATAAATGCTTGAGCCATTTGCTTCAAGGTTGTCCTTGTTCATGACCCTGATATTAGAACAGAATTCAGATATATTTTGTGACAAATTTGTGCTTGTTAAATTGACTGCCTCTCCCCCACTGGAGTCTGTTTGCTGGATTATAGAGTACTACTGTTAATTGCTCAAGACATAAGTAGAGACAGATGCAACTATAATTGCTTCTGATAATTTGCCAGTTTCTACAAATGCCTGTCCCAGCAGTGACTGGTACAGAATTCTTCCTAATAAGAACTGGTAATGTCACAAACGTCACCATGTTTTAGCCAAGAGTACTCGTAGATACTTAATGCATTATTACTGGTGCTCTTAGATATCTGTTGAGCATTTTCTAGTATTTTGATTTTAGGTGATTTTTAAGTTGCTTATTGCTTCTGGGTTGAATGGAAAAACTACAGATAATTTTTATCCTGCCTGTTAACCTTAGAGTTACCCAGTGAATAAGTACCCTGACATATGTTGAGGGATAAAAATTAGATACAGTGGGATTTTTTTTTCATTACCAAGGAAACTTGCAGCTTATTAAAAACAGTGTCTTGCTACTTTTCATGTGGTTAGACCATTCCTTGATGTCCTGTGCTTTAACAGGAGTGAGGTGCCACTTGTCCTCAGAGAAAATAATGCATAAGATAAGGTCTAGGAAGCATCATACAGCACTTCAATTAACTGAGGTAATTGATAAGAATCTTTTCTCAAAAAAGTGGTATAGTTGAAGAGCAACTAGATAAGATCATGTTATTCCTAAAGCAGGAAATGTGCGTTTCATAACAAAAACCATTTTGGGCCAGCAGAGAAATTAGCCCAACCAAATTTTGTTTTGGAAATGAAAATGAATAGTTTAGCATTTTCAGCCTGTTTTGGTGAAAACCAAACTGTTTGGGAGTTTTAGGAACATTCAGCTAAAAAATAAAATGTTAAAAAAAAAAATAATAACGGGGACAGTGATGTCAAGATGGCATGCTGAGATGCTGTCCAGGAAACGGCTCAACAACCTCAGTCTGTTTTCTTGGTTTCTGATTCTTCTGGTAGTGTTTGCCCCAGATGGTGATGAGAGAGGGAATGATCAAGGCCTTTCCCTCAGAGCCCTTGCCTTCCCAACCAAAGCAGCAGACTATGGAGTGGTCTTCAGGCATAGCATCTGAGCACATGCGTGAAGCGGGTGGGGTGGGCTGGGCTGGGCTGGGCTCTGCTCCTCTTCTTGGGCCTGCTTCATTCAGCCTGCCTGAACAGCCTTTCTGGGTTCTCTAGTAGGAAGAGATGAGGGACTGCTATCTGATGAATTGCAAGCTGATGGCGTTGGCGAAAGTGATTGGGGGAGGCAGTGCTTGGATGGTTCACAGTCTGGTAATACGAGAGACCACAGGGGAAGTGGCAGGACAGCAAAGGGATTGAGGTAAAAGAAGGACCTGCTGCAGTGGCACCAGTGGTAACTGGGTTTGACTGGTGGAGGAAAGGCTACAATGGTGAGTACAGTGGAAGCTGCTGTGTGTAGTTTTCCTCTTTTGGGGAGCCACGCCCCCTGGTTATGACTTTGGTTTGCACTAGTAAGATTAGATGAGATTAATTCAGTGATGGAAATTGCTTCTTTGTCAGTGGATGTGAAGACTTTGACCCAATTCAGAACTCTTTGGTTTACTCAAGAGGCTACAATTGGAGTCCTGGAGGGAAGTGTCACTAAAATCAAAACTGTAAGCACAGCTTTGATAAGACAAGACTTTTTTTTCCCCATCGAAGACAGTGCTTGAAAATCATGCTGAAGTCCATGTAAATCAAACCCTTACTCCTATACCAGAACACATCACAAACCTCAGACAATAAGGACCAATCAGCTAGGGAGCCAAACAGCCTTGTTTCCACAAGCATACTCCCCAAAATTCCTCATGTCTGTTCATTCATTGTGTATAATAAATTGATAATAGTTTTTACTTATCTGACTTCGGGGACTCCTTGAAACAATCATAAGAAATTATAATCCAATGATTCAATATGACTTCATGGTTCAAAAGACAAAATGAGTTTCCTTTCTGCATCAGGGGTACTCCTCAATACCAGGTCAGCATTTTCATTATGGCTGTTGATTTTTGGAGAGCAATGGCCATAATGAGAATGTTGACCTGGTATTGAGGAGCACCCCTGATGCAGAAAGCGAACTAACTTTCTTTTGAAACATGAATCCTTGGACACTAACTTTTTATGATTCTTTCAAGGAGTCCCTGAAGTCAGATCATTAAAAACTATTATCAATTTATTATACTGTCAGACGGGTGCCTGGGTGAGAATGTTCACAGTCTTGGCAATATGATTTGCAAGGGATTGTGGGAAATGCAGTCCATTCACACCAGACACAGCCGCTCACAATAATTAGTTGTGCTTGAGTGTAAAGCCAATAAGATATTTATTTATGGGGTTATTTCTCCCAACACAGATATGCTTGGTAGCACATAAAACAGGATACTTGCTTTCAGTGTTAAACTTAGAACAACAAAATCAGGAAAACAGCAGCTGAACATGTCAGGCAATCAAATCAAAAGAATAAAGACCTGGTTGGTAACAAACTGGTCTTTTCTGTAGGCTCTAGCTAATATTTTCTTAGCAGTGCATCAAACAAAACCCACAAAGTAGGGAAAAACTGTTCTTTTCAGGTTAACTTCTTATATCTTCACACATAGACTCAGAAGTGATTTCCTCAGAGCTCACAAGCAATTAGGTAAGGCTCAATTGCTAGCAGTTACCCAGCTGAAACCCCTTAGCTGGCTTACTTCCTGCTGCGTGGCTCAAATCCTTCTCAGGAGCTTTTCTGAGTAGATTAAAGAACAAGTTTGTATTTCTTTGTGATGGTTGTTGTACTTTGTAACAGTAAATTACCATAGGAGTTTAGACAGAGAGCAATCCATGTATTCACAGCCTGGATCTATAACCTCTCCCCCTTCTTCAACAATCATGGGTTCAAAATCATGGATTGGCACAGAGGAATTTCTCAATGGAGCACTCTCAGGAGAATACTTGTTTCCCTGCTGTCTTTCAAGGTTATAGCTAGGGCATAGATCAGTGTTCATACCTGAGCTTCCATTGCTGTTAGAGTTCCTCTCTAAATAGCCTGGCCAGTATGTAGTCCAGTTCTTATGTCCAGCCTTCCAATCCAGATCCCTGAACACTGGATCTCTCTTCACATACCTTCTGGCACGGGTCCTAGGGTCCCTTCCAAGTGCAGCCGTCTCCCTCACAGGTACCGTCTGGAGATTCCTAGCTCTGCAGCACCACTCCTCTGGTTTTCCCCAGTCCAGTGGTGTATGCTGGCCTTTTGAGTGTCTCCCAGTGTACGTACTGCTCTGGACTCCTTTAGACCTCCCAAATGCTTTTCTCTTCTTTCTTCCAAAGGGTTTCTTGCCCTCTCTGTCCGTCCGCTCTGGCTTCTGCTTCTGATGATGATCCTCCAGATGATGAAGACGTCCAAGCTGAGGATCTCCAAGCTGATTCTGAGGATCTCCAAGATGATCAAGATGAGGATCTCCCAGATGAAACTGAGGATAATTCTTTCTGTAGAATAAACTCTACCTTTATTCTGCTTAGATGAGTGCTCCACCCTAGCACAGCGCAGCTGTGCTGAATCAGGCCCTGCCCTTTGGGATGAGTGCTTGGGGATTACCTCATAGCCCTCTTGATTGAACACACGTTTCCCCACTTCAGCTCCTCTAATGGCTGTTGGAAACCTGGTGCATTCTGGGACTGGTAGTCTTTTATGGAAAAATTCTGTTTTCTTATTTCCACCAGAACTGACAGGTTGCTTGTTCAGAGTCACTTCACCTTTTCTATAGCTCCTTCCTGAGCTATGATAAGCTTCCTTATCACAATACATGGTGAAAACATTTGGGTAAAAAAACCCAAACTTATTGTATGAGAGATTTTGGTGAGTATGCTTGTGGAAGCAATGCTGTTTGGTACTCTATCGGCTGGTCCTTATTTTCTGCTATGCCTTTGGCATGGTAATGTTTGAAAATCATGCCAGGCATCTGAACTTAGGTTCCTTGAATTTTCCTAGGTTATTGGCTATGACTCCTACTTTAACATGTAAGTCTGAGAGGTTTTATTCACACCAGCGGAGTCCATCTTGCTGTTGAATAAGATCCACTACCCACCTGAAGGTAAGTGCAAATCCTCAGTAGGTGCTGAGCAAGATTAAGTTCTGCTATCTTTGCCCAGTTTGAATGTTACTGGACGTTGGCCACCTTTGGCCTCTGGTGGATTGTGGAGGTAGACTTTATTAGTTAGTTTTGTCTTTGATCAAGTCCTGAATATTGTTCTTAGGCTGTAATTTTGTAATACTAATTTTTTTTACGTGGTTAAAGAATTTAGACCATTCCCTGACCTGGTCAGGCACACACATGAAAGAAGAAAATTCTTGAAGTTGCACCCTAAGGTTTGGCTTTGGGTACATCATGTATATTTGTTTTGCTGTAAGTATATTAAGTTAAATAATGTGAAGTATAAGTATGTGTTGTTTGACCTAGCTCACTTGAATGTTTTTCTTGATACTAAGCAGCCTGACAGAAGTATCAGAAGAAGTTCATCTAAGTACCACGGATGCTGCTGGTGATGATTGCTATCTGTAATTACTAAGGGATCACATGGGCTCAGGGCTTACTTGGTTTGTTGTATTAAAAGCTCTTAGATTACCATCTTCTCCTCCCTCCTGAGTCTTGGGGAATAATATACAGTGATCTTTATTAGCTTTTCCTATTTTGTCTCTGTTCTTTTGGAGTGGATTGGAGTTTTTTTCATAATGATCATCTAACTTTTCTATTTGATGTTGCATCAATGATTATGTCAAAATCTAGAAAAATTGGGGGAGGGGGATTCAAGATGGCCGTCTGCTACAATGGACATGCATGGTGGAGCTCCTGTTCCCTTTGCATGTTTTCTGCAGCAAACGGCATCATTTGGAGTTTTAAAGCATTCAGTGAGGACTGTGTTTTATCTCGTATCTTGATGCCAACCAAAGTGTAGTACTAGTAAAATAGCATGACAGAAACTATGGCAGAGGGTCTGCTGCAGCAAGAGGGTACAGGGAACTCTGCAGTGTCTTTTCTGGAAATTTCGATGTTTGGGGAAAGGGAATCCTGATGCTCACGGTCTCAGTCTTTAGCCTTGGAGAATTGAACTACAATCCCTACAGGGCATGTAATGATTATCAATTTGTCTTGGTAATATTCAGTGTGAGTTGCTTGCAGCTCTAGGCCATGTCAGGGAGAATGGATCCAGCGTTATCTTGATGGAGGATGAAGTTAAGACTGTTTAAAAAGGAATTGGAAGAAAACCACTGGGTGATAGACTCTGTTCTGAAAATGTTAGAAGATCTTAAGAACCTCTCAAGGAGATGCAAAGTTTGTCTAGTAGGTGGTGCAATGGAGGACTCTGTCGAGAGGATTCTAAGAGATGTTTTGTTGAGCCCCCAGTCTCCCATGGCCTTGGTTATTGAGAGGCTTCACCAGGTACCTGGTCAACAAGCTGAGAGGGCCAAGAGACCATGAGTAATATTCAAGCTGTTCAACTATTGTCACAAAGAAGGAAAAAAAACATTTGTTCTACTAAAACAATGCTCTTTCCAGACTTTTGTTCAGAAATGGATAGATGATGTCCACAATTGTGGTGATGCTAAGAGCAGAATTTATGCA
Organism: Ichthyophis bannanicus; assembly: GCA_033557465.1. Classification (NCBI taxonomy): domain Eukaryota; kingdom Metazoa; phylum Chordata; class Amphibia; order Gymnophiona; family Ichthyophiidae; genus Ichthyophis; species Ichthyophis bannanicus. The sequence goes on along the minus strand of CM066035.1, from coordinate 405,047,643 downwards.
TATAATATTGTACAGGCTATTTCCGACTCCACAAAAAATGATCTGGAAGAGTGAATCACACATTTTTTTGTGGGAGGGGGATTATAACTGTATCAGATTTACGAAGGTACTATTATGCAGTGCACCAAAGGACAATGCCATACTGGATGGGAGAAAGTTCAGATCTGCACTGGAAATTAATAGAAGGTTGGCAAGTGCAAGGGCCAATTTGGACACATTAAGAAGAGACGTTTCCACCAAAATAATAAAACATCCCTTAATTGGTCCAGTGTAGGATAGATTAATAAGAGTATGGGAGTTTTATCCTTCTAATTCTCCACTAACTTCAATTGTATAAGATGATAGATTTTTTTTTAGCAGGGAGATTTACCCTCAGAGGTTTAGATGGATAGTAGACAGGAAACTCACTAGAGCGAGTAATTTTTTTTTACACCCCTGTCGCAGGGAAAAGAATCCTACGTGAAAAATTCAGGCAGTATGTCGATTTGCATTTAAACTAGAAGAAGGGGGTGAGAGACGGGGAAGGTCAAGTTCTGGACATCACCCCCCTGCAAAAGCAGAATAACAGAAACAACCACACTTTTAAACAACACATCAAAAGCACCTGGGAAGAACTGGGTAGAATAAAATCAATGCAAAATACACACAAGCCAGTTAAATGCTGGAAAGCAATGAGCACAAATGCTCGTAGCTTAGCCAGCAAACCTCCGGACCTGGAAGCCCTAATGGTGGAAAAGGACTTGGACATTGTGGCCATTACAGAAACATGGTTTAATGAATCGCATGATTGGGATATAGCCATACCTAGCTATAATCTATTCAGAAGAGACAGAGAAAATGGAAAAGGGGGAGGAGTAGCCTTGTATGTCAAAATCAATATTAAAGCTACTGAAATGCAGGGTGCATGGGGAAAAGAAGAAGCACTCTGGATCGTGTTGGAAAGAGAAGAGGGCACTGTCATCCATACTGCTGTAATCTACAGACCTCCGACTCAAATTGAAGAGAGAGATAACGAATTGATTATCGATATTGCCAAGATAGCAACAAAGGGGGAAGCGATCATATTGGGTGACTTTAATCTACCCGATGTGGATTGGATTACTCCTTCTGCAAATCTGGAAAGAAGCAAACAAATTGTGGATGCTATCCCAGATGCATTACTTAGACAAATGGTGATGGAACCAACCAGGGAAAGCTCAACGCTGGATTTGGTGCTCACCAACAGTGATAGTGTGTCAAATGTCTGGGTGAGTGCCCTTGTGAGCAACAGTGATCATCACACGGTGTGGTTAGAGATAAAAGCCAAGGTGCAGTCCAATCATAGCAGGCTCAAGGTCCTAAACTTCAAAAACACTGACTTCAACAAAATAGCCAAGTACCTAAAAGAGGAGCTGACACAGTGGAAGGGGATGAGGGAAGTGGAATTGCAGTGGGCTAAACTAAGAGGCAATCAAAGGGGCAACAGATAAATATGTAAGAAAAGTAAATAAAAACAAGAGGAGAAGGAAACCTATTTGGTTTTCCAAAGAAGTGGCTGCTCATATAAGGACAAAAAACACAGCTTTCGCAAAATTCAAAAGCTTGCAAACAGAAGAACACAGAAATGATTACAGGATCAAACTCAAGGAGACAAAAAGAGAAATAAGGATAGCAAAATCAAAGGCAGAGGAAAAGATGGCTAAAGATGTTAAGTGTGGCGACAACTTTCTTCAGGTATATTTGGGAAAGAAGAAGATCAGAGGTGGAATTGCAGGACTCGGAAGTGCTGGGAACGGACTCGTGGAAAATGACATTGATAAAGCGAAATTAGTAAACAAATACTTCTGCTCTGTTTTTACTTAAGAAAATCCTGGAGAAGGACCACCTGTGACTCCCAAATATAAAAATGGGAATGAGGTAGATACCACACCATTCGGAGAGGATGAGGTGTTAGAACAACTTGCAAAACTGAAAGTGGACAAGGCCATGGGACCAGATGGGATACATCCCAGGATACTGAAAGAGCTCAGAGAGGTTCTTGTAGGACCATTAAAGGATGTTTTCAAGAGATCCTTGGAAACAGGAGAGGTTCCTCAGGACTGGAGAATGGTTGATGTCGTACCTCTACACAAAAGTGGTGTCAGGGAAGAAGTGTCAAACTACAGGCCCGTGAGCCTTACCTCAGTGGTGGGAAAAGTAATGGAGACGCTCCTGAAAGAGCGAATAGTGAACTTTCTCAAAACCAGAGGGTTACAGGATCCGAGGCAACATGGTTTTACCGAGGGACGATCTTGCCAGACAAATCTCATTGAATTCTTTGACTGGGTGACCAGAGAACTGGATCAAAGACACACGATGGATGTCATCTACCTGGATTTCAGCAAAGCCTTTGATGCTGTCCCTCATAGGAAGCTTATAAATAAACTCATAGTGTGGGGATGGGTCCCAAGGTGGTAAACTGGATCAGAAATTGGTTGACTGACAGATGACAGAAGGTGATCGTAAATGGAGCTCACTCGGATGAAAGGAAGGTGATTAGCAGGGTGCCCCGGGGTTCAGTTCTGGGCCCAGCACTGTTCAATGTATTTGTGAGTGATATTGCTGAAGGACTGATCGGAAAAGTCTGTCTTTTTGCAGATGACATGAACATTTGCAACAGCGTAGGCTTCCCCGAGAGAGTGCTTAACATGAGGAGGGATCTGCAAAAGCTGGAGGAATGATCTGATGCTTGGCAATTGAGATTTAATGCGAAGAAGTGCAGTGTCATGCACTTGGGTAGCAGAAATCCAAAGGAAATGTACACGATAGAGGGTGAGAGGTTGATGTGCATGAAGCAGGAGAAAGACCTCTGTGTTATTATTTCTGAGGATCTCAAGGTGGCAAAACAGCGCCACAAGGCGGTGGCAAAAGCCAGGAGGCTGTTGGGCTGCATTTGTAGAGGAATTTGCAGCAGAAAGGAAGGGGTACTAGTGCCACTGTATAAGTCACTGGTGAGGCCTCACTTGGAATACTGTGTTCAGTTTTGGAGACCGTATCTTGCAAAGGATGTAAAAAGAATGGAAGCTGTTCAGAGGAAGGTGACCAAAATGATTTGGAGCCTGCATCAGAAGCCTTATGAGGAGAGACTTGAAGACCTAAATATGTACACTCTGGAGGAGAGGAGGGACAGGGGAGATATGATTCAGACCTTTAAATACTTAGAGAAATAATGAACAAACCTCTTCCAGAGAGGGGGAAGCTGTAAAACTAGAGGGCATGACATGAAGCTGCAAGGTGGTAAATTGAAAGGCAATGTCAGGAAATACTTTTTTTTTACTGAAAGGGTGGTGGATGCTTGGAATGCCCTCCCGATGGAAAGGGGTGGGGGCAAACATAGTGATGGAATTCAAAGTGGCCTGGGACAGACACAGTGGATCACTTTACAGCAGCAAGATTAAATCTAAATAAACGGAACCATCTAATTTTTCAACAAATAGAGGTGTCCTACATGGAGCGATGGGGAGAGGAGCGGTGGGTTCACCCCCAAACAAAGAAACAAAGATATGGGGAGGGGTGCACCACTAAGCAAAGATATGGGTAGGGGTGCACTTACTCATGCCATATTACTGGGCAGACTAGATGTACCACACTGGTCTTTATCTGCTATCATTTACTATGTTAATCTCTTCCCTGCTAAAGAATTTAAGGATAAATGTTGGGTCCCTTCAAAGGTGTTCTCGATGCTGCAAAATGAATTAAGAACTGTCTATTATTTCTTAAAAAAAATAATTAAACCTCTTAACTCACTGGAAGAAATTTATAGATAGGGGAAAGGGAGGGAGGGGATTACTGGTAATAATATATAAGGTGCTGGCTGAAAAGTGAGGTCCCAGAGCACAGAGTTACCAGATTCAATGGGGAGAAGATTTAAGGAGAGAATGGGAACTGACACAATGGGAGAAGATTTGAGCTAATACACTTAAGATATCCAATCCAATTAGCCATTTAGATAACCAGTATAAAATTTTATTTCAGATATATCATTCCAGCTAAATTACATAAAGGGGGACATGTTAAAAGTCTTTGATGCAAAGGGGGTGTGGTGGAGGTGTATCTAGGGAAGTGTGATTGGACTTAGATGTCCCCGCTCGATTTCAGAAACTTCAGATGTGTGACCCTGTCCACAATTAGACCTGCTGCAGGCATGATTAGGCATTGGAAAAGTGCTTGTTTTCCCAAAAAACCATCCAGAGGTGTAGAGAAGATGGAGAGTTGTCAATAGCCTAAGATCACAAGGAGCAGCCCTGGGATTTCAACCTTGACCACTCTGGTCTTAACCCATTAGATGTTCCCATTCTGAAATACTATCCAGGGGATATCCCCATAGACATCCATATCAGGCATGTCTCCATTTGTGAAATAGTATCCGACCTTGGAAGTGCCTGCTTTTTTTCTTCCCAGACTTTCTGTCATGGAAGTCCCAGATCGCACTAGGATGCCCTTTGTAAAATGTGCCTTAACATGAATAAAGAAATATCAGACCGATGCTGGAGAGAGTGTTGGGATCTGGGATTTGTAAGCATTTATAGTGGGAGTGTCTGAAGATTCAGGTTTTTTTAGGGTACAGAAGCTAAAAAAAAAAAAAAGGTTATGGGACAACAACTGTCCCCTTGGCTATATTTTCATATTATTGGGCTATACTGGAACCCCCCCTTACCCCACAAGTGATGATCCTAAATAAATCTGACCTAGCTAACCTTTTGATAATGGCGGCACGATTAGTGATTGTTGTGGTGTAGAAGCATGCGTGCCCCCAGCATGGAAGTGTGGCGGATCATGGGCTTAGAAATTTTGGCTGCAGAGATGAAGGGGCTCCGAGATCTCAGTGAAGCTTTCAGGGAGCCTTACAGACAGTACAGCAGATCATTGGATTTCATTGGGGGAAGTGGATAAGATTCTTTCTCTATTTTTTTCTTTCTAGGGGGGCAGGTATAATAATCTTGGATACAAGGGAGGGATATGGCATATGCAACGCACAGAGGAATATTTCAGATCCCACTTGATAAGGTACGGATGGATGTGTGAACATGTAGGGCGAAGGTAAAGCTGGAGGAAGATGAGTTATGCGTGTTTTCTTTTTTCTTTGAGTGAGTTGTTAGAGAAGGGGGAGCTCAGAGATGAGATATTGTCTTTGTACACTTAAGAGGTCTGTCTGCTAAAGTTCATAGGCAGGGCTCTTACATGAGGACTACAGGTCAATTTTAGCAGCCGATGAAAACTCTGCCGGTACGCGGTACCACAGAGTTATGCCTCAGAAAAGCCCTGCTTATTGAGCACTTGAACACTATGTGCTCGTGAGTGAGGCACACATTTTTGTCTAGAGATGGGGACCCTGCCTTCTACTTGGTCAATAACATGTCTTTGTCATATGAATACAGGCAAAAGTAGAAAAACCCCACAATCCTGGCATTTGGTTTGATTTGATTTGCAGTTCTTAATCCCACTGCAACTAACTGCCTCAGGAGTTTGTCTGATGTAATGTGGGTCTAGGCACAGTGAACGAGAACTGAAACTGGTGTGAAAGGAAGAAATCGCACCAAGCAGCCTTCAGGGCCTTGCCTTCATCCTACCTCCAAAGTTGTGCTTTTGTGGTTGGCGCCTCCTTTCTCATTACCAATGGGCTATGGAGCCGAAACGTCAGAGATCTGTGAAAACAAGCATGTTCTTTATTTAAGAAGAAAAAAAGTGCTTGTGCATGTAAAAGAAAGGTGTATGTATACATCTGTACTGAGAGGACGTGTTTCGAAGTGCTCAGATTTACGCGGATGGTTAATATCATTAAAGGAGATTCTTCTGAGGCAATAGAGAAACTAGCGCTGCCTGCACATTTCTTTTGAAGAAAGTCAGATACTGAATCAGTCCCGTGCCTCCTTCTGTTCTCTTATTTTCTTTCTGAGATCTGGTGCTTAATGTTTTTCCCTACATGAAGAATCTAAAAGGCAGCTCAGGAACCCCCTGACTTGCCTCTCAGATTCTCCTGTGGGAATCTCACCCTGCCACATACAACACCTTAAGCTGATCCACTGACTTGGATAGCGGGTGCTGTGTTTTACCATACAGAAGGTTCCCAGTTCAGTTCCTGGTCAAGTCAAAAGCATAAGCATAAGCCCAGGAGAGTGGGCCATTTTACAAAAGCTTCATCATACCTTTTTCCAAAGGAAGGAGTCCAAAGTGGCACATTGGCAGTTGTAGAAAAGGAGCCATTTGTTTATTGTGCAGCATTTGATGCACCACCACCTCTCAATATGAGGGATATAACATCAAAGCAATTCACAGTGGATAAAATCAGGAACCCAAACATTTAAAAATAGAAAATAAACACAAAATTAAAAGAGAGAGAAATATAAAAACATATAATCATAAAAATTTAAAATGAACACAATAAGATGATATAAAAGAAGGTAAGATGAAACAGCATTGAGATCAATATAAAGATTAAAAAAAAGAGGGGGAAACATACAAGTTACATCAATAAGGTCAGGAAGGCAACCTCAAGAATTGAGTCAAATTAAATCGTAAAAAGCAGCCTATAAGAACATGTCTTCACCCCTGTTTCAAACTTCTGATAAACAAATTCCATATGCAAGTAACAAGAGAGTGAGTTCAGCTATGGGTGTTGAATAGGTGTGGAGGGATTATTGTGGTTGTGTTGTGTGCAGACACTTTTCTCCTGATAAAGATGTCCTCTTTCCTGCTTTCATTAGGACCATTTGCTAATACAGCAACTATCAAGCTATACTCTTAAATTTCACCAAGGCGTAAGTTCCCGTCTGCTACCATATTGCCTGTGAAACAAGGTGATAGCTGGATGGCCAGACCCATTAGGCAACATTTCTCAAGTTGGTCATAGTGTAACCCAGAGGTTCCCAACTCCAGTCCTTGGGGAACCTAGGCCATTAGGGTTTTCAGGATTCCCACAATGAATATGCATGAGAAAGATTTGCATACAATGAAGGCAGAACATGCAAATCTATCTTATGCATATTCACTGCGGGAATCCTGAAAACCTGACTGGCCTAGGGTTCCCCGAGGACTGGAGTTGGGAACCTCTGAACCCTTAACCTAGTGGTTCCCAAACCTGTCCCAGGGGCTTCCCAGCTAGTCAGGTTTTCAGGATACCACTATGAATATTCATGAGAATGATTTGCATATACTGCCTCCACTGCATGCAAATCTACCTCCTCCATATTCATAGTGGATATCCTGAAAACCCAACTGCCTGGGGAGCCCTAGGACAAGTTTGAGAACCACTGCTAAACCAGTTTGCTTGTCTGGATCACCACAATGAATATGCATGAGAGAGATCTGTATTCAATGGAGGCGGTGCATGCAGATTTCTCTCATGCATGTTCAGCGTGGCTATCCTGAAAACCTGAGAGGGTTGAGAACCTCTGCACCCGGAACCTTTATCTTCACTTCTAGTGGGCCAGATTTTCAGGATACACATGAGAGATTTACTTGTAATGGAGGTGATGGGCATACAAATCTCTCATGCATATTCATTCATCCTGGAAATAAACCTGACCTAGTGATGGCCCTTGAGGATTGGGCCTGATGACCAAGGTGCTAGAACAGTGGTACTCAAGCCAGTCCTGTGGACACACGTAGCCAGTCGGGTTTTCAGGATCACCACAATCAATAGGTATGAGAGAGATTTGCATGTACTGCCTCCATTATGTGCAAATCTCTCTCATGCCTATTCATTGTGGTGATCCTGAAAACCTGACTGGCTAAGTGTGACCCGCGGACTGGGTTGAGAATCCCAGTCATAAACCCTTCACTGCTCCTCTTAGCACTCAGAACTTGAATCCTGGACTGTTTTCACACAGAGCACAGAAGTGTCTGGGCTCCTTGACTTTTGTAGTTGTTCTTCTAACCTTTACAATATACTGTGCAGTGGGGTGTGTCAGGAACCCCCCCCCCCTCCTCACAGACATCATAGCTCAGTGACTTTGCTTACACATACCTTAAGTAGGAAGGAGCAATAATTTTAAGACTCCTTTTATATTTCTATGTACATGCATACAAAGAAAGAAAAGCAAGTATAGCTATAGATGCAAATGACCATAGTTGGTTTTATTCCCCAAGCTGCTACTCCTGAATTTACACTGCCATCTTCACAGCTCTACTGGGCACTGGTGAATGAACTACGAAGGGCAGTAGTGACTGATATGTAATCTTTGGCCTGGATTTAAGTATAGGCAACTGCTTAGGGTATAAAGTTTTGAAGATGCCAAATACTCGGGTCAAAGAAGAGCCTGATCCTGCTTATTTCAGTACCATCTACATGTGCTGCTTCAGAGGGGTGCCACTGTGGTCCTCCTCATTCAACTCTCCAAACTTTAGGATCTTTGACACTCTTCCTCCCCCCCATTCATACCAACTGTCTATCCCTTCCTTCGCCCTCCCAAGCCCGCCTAGAACAGACACGGCACTCTGCTTGGTTCTTCCTCGGACCATTGTTATGGAATATGCTGCCTACTTCTCTTTGGTTAGAACCATCTTACCCCCAGTTCAAGTCATTGCTTAAGACTCACTTATTCCAGAAAGCTTTTTCCCTCCCCCCCCCCCCCCCCGATTGTCCTTTGTTTTGTCTGATATCCCATGAATCGTCTCTGTTTGTCTCCTTCTGTCCCTTAAGTTTGTTATGATTTGGCATTAATGTGTGATTTGTCTGCCCTTTTCTGTACTCTTCTTTCCTATCTATTTTTGGCGTTCTGTTTCCTGGTTTGCAGTGTTTAATCAGTTTTTATTGTACACCGCTTAATGCTTCTGCCATAGCGGTATATCAAATATCGAATAAAGATTTAGAGCTGTTGTCTGATCTTGCCTATGGGCACTCAGATCATTAATTCAGCCCTAGCTAAGATTCTGTAAGACTATACCAGGGGCTCCATACAACACAGAAAGGAGAAAAAGGATGCAAGAGGGAGACAGGAATCTCAAACTCTGCAAACAAGGATATCCCTAATGAATATGCATAAATGTAAAATACCAAAATACCAGACACTGAGAGTAAAACATTATCAACAAAACCAACTCCCAGAACAACTCTTAGTTGTACAATGAAAAATCGACTTAAACCTTTTAAACAACTAAAGAATGACTACCCCACCACACCTCCAGTAATACAATACCCTAAAATATTGTCAACATATTTGTTATATTTTTAAAGACAATGATCTCTAGAACAATCACATGGGGAGAAAAAGCCTCACCCTCTGCGCTTCAACAATAGCCCCTTGTTATAGTACTTGAATATAGTGGGAGTTTTTTAAGCCTGTGATAGGAAGCTCACTGGATCCCCTGAGGGCCTATGTGCTGCTGCATAATGGGACAAGTTATCTCCTGAGGCTCTATTGAGTTGGTGGTTGTTCTGGGAGTTTGTTTTGTTGATAATGATTATGGATGAGAGAAATTTGCATTGCACTGTCCCATTGTATTCAAATTTATCAGAGATATCCTGAAAACCTGACTAGTTTGTGGCCCTCCAGGAGTGGAGTTGGAAAGCCCTGGACTAGGGGCTACTTTTATGAAAGCCCATTAGCCGATTGACCCACATTTTAATACATGGCAACGGGCAGTCAGGAACACTAATGTCCTCCCATCCCTTAAAATGTATGTTAATCAGTGATTGTGGGCGTGGATAGCTCATTATCATTAGCACAGGGCTATTGCTGTGTCCTCAGTGGCAACACGGCTCTTAACGCGAGTTCACCTCTTGACACCTCTATGGGAATCATTAGGTGAACCCACCTTGGCGGTGTACACGTTAGTTTGGCTCATCATGCATTAGTGGCTGAGACTATACTGGTCATGCCCCTGACAGCTACAGGGGAGGCTTTGCAATTAATGGACATTTGTTTGGCACGTTAACTGCAAGTCCTTAGCGGGCCGTAGTGAAAGGGGCCCTAAAACTTGTGGGACTGGCAGGCAGGAGCGAGAGATATTGGCGACAGGAATGAGAAGGGAGCTATCGAAAGTTAGTAGGGATAAACTTGGCTCTAGGGGGGAGGGGTCTGGAAAGAGTGGTGTGTATGAACTGGAAGTCCCTATACTATTTTAGGATTCCCTAAAATGGTTGGGAACTTCTGCCCTAGATGAACAGTCAGCCTTGCAACCTCCCTCAATTAACTTTCAAGCTGCAGGCCTAATGTTTCTCAACCCACGGCTCGGGACACACCCAGCCAGTTTGCTTTCAGGATCTCTACCAGGAGAGATTTGCATACAATGGAGGACAAGCATGCAAATATCTCTTGCAGATATTCTGTGAACCGGACCAGCTGGGTATGCCCCAAGGATGGGTCGACAACCACTGCACTAGACTGCTCCCCTCTCCCCGCTGATACTTTGATAATTCAATTCAATTCAATTCAATATGAATGATTATCCCAACTCCACCTCCAACAGAACAAGTCTGTAAGAATCAGACATTTATATAAGTGATTATAAACCCAGGTAAATGAACTAAAAATTCCCCATGCTCCCTAGAGGTAAAAGTATGCCCTATGTTGGGGGGGGGGGGGGGCAAGCAGGAGCTTTGTTTTTGCCCTCCAGGTGCCCACCTTGGTCTGTGCACAAATTAAGCCTGCCCCGCCCCCTCTCCTAGCACCATAGAGAAGCCAAGGGATCAATATCAGTAGTATCTCTGCCTCTCATTATCCTGAATCTTCCCCCCCCCCTTCTGATCGAAATCCCCTTTTTTTCCTCTCTTTCTATCCCTAGTCTCCTCTTAACATCCTTGAGATTTTCTTTTCCCCCATTTGTACCTGAAATGCTCTACTCATCAATCTCCCAAAAGGATAAAATGTGTTATTCAGGCAAAAAAGCAGGGTTGGAAACTTAATTATGCAAAATAATTGAAATACATGCAAATAGACTGTATAATCGCCATTGAATTTAATGCATCTTGAAATTCTGGGAGAAGCACTTGTGAGTGTGCAGAAATATAGAGGCCCAGGGGAAGGCCAGACGAGAGCTTAAAAAAACCCAAGGTCAATTGACATTTTCCAGCTTGTAGGGACATTTTGTACTAGACCAGAGGCATTGAAATAAAACGACAGGTGTATGGGGAAAAACTGAGTTTGACTTCAAAGGACTTAGCAGTGTGAAAAGCAATAAACCCAGCAGCTGCTAAGCCTGGCCGTTTGCAGATGAGCGTCAGTGTCCCCCTCAGGCGTCCTGTCCCTGCGTCTGAGGTGACTTAGAGGCAATATGGAAGAAAGCAGCCATCCGGACCGGACCTGCCACTGGCATACTTGTTTGGCCTGAATAGCGGCTACCCGAAGGCGATAATTAGCCACATGATTCTGAGCCTAACTTGCGATTTGAGGAAATGAAAGACTGGAGGGACACTCGTGCCCGAGAAATTCACCTGTTAGCAACCCAGAAACATTAAGAAACCGTGCTGGGACGGGATCCTTGCTACCCAAGTTCCTTTTGGTGAGCTTTTTCCCTTTGTATGGTTTACCTGTTCCCACTTCTCGGGAGTCTGGAATTAGGAAATTGATTATGTGCCTGGGGTGGTGGCAGTAGCAATCCCGAGACTTGGCCCTCACATTCTGCCATTGCACCGTAGCAAAGAGCTCGTCAGACAGCTCTAGATTGGTGCGGCAGACTCGGGGTGTAGATCCCGCCCAGCGCAGGTCTAAGGGAGGGGTCAGGAGGCTGCGCCTCCACCTGCTGCAGACACCACCCATACTTGGTACTGAGAGCAGGTAAGAGTGTGAGTTGCTGTTCCTCGACCAATCCTTTCATTCTCTAATAATCCTGGGTTAGTCGTAACTCTGATTCCCCCTGAGAGCGTCTCTGTATTCTGCTGTATTTCGTGTCTCCTCCTCTGGGGCTGGAAGGTAACGAGTCCCGGGAGGGGCAGAAACCGAGGCTCCTCCTTTCGGCTCGTGTCAGCTCGACCAGAGCGCTTCCTCCCCATCACTTTTTCTCTCCCCCTTTTTTTAAACTTTTTTTTTTCTTTCATTGTGTTTTCAGTCCGTCATGGATCGGCGGGGGAGCGTGGATCCCAGCTGCGATCTGGCGTTTGCTGAGGCTCGGAGATGGGTGGAGGTGAGAGTTCGCGTTCAATGAGCGCTCTGTTACCGCGGCCACTTAACCCGCTTAGAAAGCTCTCGGGCAAAGGGAAACGGACTCTGCGCTAAAACGACATTCTGTTGCAGAACTGTAACCTTTGGGCTGTTAGTTTCCGCAGTGATTTGGTTGAAAAGTGTTTGAAGACCTTGTTTTCTACGTTTAAGTAAGTTATTAACACGTTCACAGCACGGAAAATGGCTAGAACAGTGTGGTTCTCGTGTTATTGCACTTGACTGTCTGGAAGCTAAAAGTAAAAAAAAACCCTAATGCAATATAAAATGTCTGTCTTGGCATAATTGAAATGCATTTTTTGACTAGGTGGCACTCCCTCTTTTGACATGGGCAAGGGAGAAACGCCTCTAAGTTAATACAATAACAGCGTATCACCTTTTTATATCACTTTTAGTTGATTAGCCTTTTTTTTATAGAAAAAGTTAGAAACGCGATTCCTTGAACCCTCTTATAGAGTGAACAGACTTCCCCCTCCCCCTTCATGTTTCTCGCTCCAGCTATCCAGACAACTGGAATGTTTCAGATTTTCCAGTCCTCTGTGGTTGAAACTGCTGTAGCATGGCAGGAAGATGTGTGGCTGCCAGGCCGCCGAAGTAATTCATGGACAGCTTCAGCAATAGTTCATGTGCGCTCCCTCCCTCGCTTTCTTTCCATTTGGAGCTCCCGTTCACCAATTAGCATCTTCTGGTGGAAAGAAGCGACTGCTGCACTCTGCAGGACGGGCTTCGGACGGTAGGTGGATGCCCTAATATTCCTTTGAGCTTTCGCATGCGTGGGCATCTCTGAGGCTTCCCTCGTCGCTCTAATTTAATTTTATGAGCAAGAACCATTTGAAAGGAGTTACCTGTAAATGTCAATGGAAGTGGTGCCCCAGGACTGGTGGCAGGATCCCCGGCATTTTAAGACGGGGCTGCTTTTAGATCCCTTGAGCTAACTGTAGGGTGACGCGTGTTGTTTTTGTTGTGTGGTTTGTTTGTTTTTTAAGACAGGGACACAGAACAGGAAACGCTTTCCCATTTTTAATGGCAAAAATGCATGTTAACTAATCCAGGTTGCCCTCCCCCTCCTCCCAATAAGGGGTACTTCAGATAGCTGTGTACACTCTCCTCATTGTTCTGTCAATTCAGTTCTAAGACAAGGAATGATTAATATGAAAATGATGATTACAGTGTAAAGATTTTCATCTAGTCCCTAAATCTATTAGAAGGTAAATTTTCTATGCTTGGGTTCCTGAATCCGTCCATTAAGGTGAATGGTCTAAAAAAATGTAAGATTCTGACCTCGGCTTGCTTTGGAATTTGCAAACAACCCGACACCTGGGGATGTTATGTCTGGCTTGCAAAGGTCCAGCACAGTGCAGTGTAACAGGTCATCCTACGGGCTAGATCCCTGTGTGTGGTGTGGTGTGGTGTGGGGGGGGGGGGGGGGAGGAGGCCATGGGCTAGCTTTTAAATAAATTACCAGTTGGGCCAGGATTGTGGTGTAGTTAACAACCCCCTTGCCTCTCCCTTATCTAGCATTTCAGAAGGCAAAGGAAATATGTTGCATATAACTTCCAACTTGGCTCCTTCTGCCATCCATTGTTTGAGAACTGGGGTCTCCGATTCTTTTTCCCATCACATGTAGGCATTGCACTGAACTAGGGCCATACGGCAGGAACTTCTGAAGAGAGGACTTAAGATGCTTAAAAGAAAAAGGGTGTGGCCAAGCGTCCCATAGAATATAGATAAGATATAAGCTTGTTGATATTTGGAGCGCTGTAGATAACGTTGCTTCACTCATCAGTTTCCCTTAGTTAAAAGTGCTGCTTGTTAAACAGATGGTTATGGATTAGTAGGTATCATAATAACAATGCAGGTTTTCTGTGTATGTGACCTTGGGCAAGTCACTTAACCCTTCGCTGTCTGGGAAGAAAGGCCTGGCAAGGCAATCTACTTCCGGTCACACTGCCAAGAAAACCCAGGAGCTGCTGGGTTGCCAGGAGTCAGCAGTAACTTGAAGGCACACATTGCATTTTTGTATTTACCTTCCCCCCCCCCCCCCCGGATTTCTACAGTCACAAATATTGCACATGAAATCTCCTCCCCGCCCTCTTTTTCATGGTCTGCACTTCTGATGTGCTGTGGCAGCCTTCTCATGTTCTTGTGGTAGTGACTGATTTCTTCCCTAGCTGTGTGAAAACAGATATTGTAAGCTGGGAGTGCTTTGAGTGAGCCGTTCAGCTAAATTCTCAAATACCAACAACAAAATCTCACTATTAAAGAATTTTATTCATTTGCCTTATGGCAGATATAAGCCACCTAGATAGGTTTTGTTGTGTTCATAGGTAATGAGTTTGTATTCGGTGCTGCTTGAGATGGTTAGGTGGAATGAACAGGTCAACTATGAAGACCAAAGTTAATTCATACTTTAAAAAACAAAACAAAAAACCTAAAAACAAAGTGGTTAAAAGCTGTACTACTTTGGTGGAGGTTGGAGGAGAAGGTTGACTTATAACCCTCTTTCTACCCCCCCCCCCCCCCATCTGTTCTGCAAGTCTGTGGCAAGGCTTATCTAAAGGGAAATTGTGAGTTCAATCTAGTACTAAATGGCTCTAGGTTTGCAGTGTAGAAGCTGATGAAGGCTTGCTTTTTGCTAAAGAAGCAGGAAAAGTCTTCTGCAGAAATATTTGAAGAAAAGTGCAATGAGACCTTGAGAGTTAATGTGCAGTTTTTTGCTGCTTTAACACTGCAGGCTTGCAATGATTTGTACATCATTTTACCACCCTCCTTTTTTATCTTAGTTTAGGCTGGATAAATATCCACAGTAGCACACCTCTCGCCACTAATGTACAAGGGACTCTGGTTCCATAAGGCGGATGTTTTGCACGGGAGTCAGTCTCTGCAAAGAGAAACTACGTTCTCTGTGGACAAGCAGGATGTTGACCACATCTGGTGATGTCATCCGATGGCACTATGGGACGGAGTGCTGTCCTATAGCTCAGAAAGGTTAAGCCTTTCTGAGCATGCCCTGGTGCCCTCGCCTGTGGGCCTGCCCCTACCTGGCTCAGTTTCTTTTTGTCCACCCAGCCAACAGGACGGAATTACCAGCTATTCTGAACTACACTCAACCTGAATCAAACATGGATAAAGAGAACCAAGGAAAAAACAACCAAACCTGGATTCAAAAAAATGTCCTAGATGTGCCAGGAACATGAACTTGGAGGACTCCCGTGACCGCTCTGTCCGCTGCTTGGGGGAAGCCCACCATGTGGAGGACTGCCCCCATTGTGCCTGCATGTCCCCCAGGGCCCGCAGGTCATGCAGTCACACACTCCAGGAGTTCCCCTCGTCCTCTGAGAACAAGAACCTCTCCACAGTTCCTCTGCATGACGGGCTGATAAGAAAAACCGGAAGGGAAGAACAGCAAAGGTGAGGATAGCAATGTGGCTGCTGGCAATGCGCCAGCCCCCTCAACTTCCTCCTTGTGGAACGCGACCTCTGGGGGCCCAAGGATTGGAAGAGCATCCCGCAACCTGTCCAAGCCTGACCTGAAGATAAAGCCTGACCTGAAGAGAAAGTTGGCCCAGGATACCGCAGCAGAGACAGCTGTCCCTGATAAGCCTCCCCGCACCGGTAAAACTGCACTCAGAGGCTCTGCCCCACGCTGGTGCTGTTGGGCACATTTGAAATGACATGGACCATTGCCATGCCAATGAAGGAACTCTGCCCTACTCCCATTCCATTGGGCATCACAGGAATGACACGTGCTGTTGCCGCACCAAAGGAGCTTCCCCTCAGCCCTCTGACGCTGGTGCTGAGATCCCTGTCTCCTACAGACCGTGCTGGAGACACTGAAGCAGCAGGTCCAGCACTGAGAGCTCAGTCAACAGCCACTTCACAAACAGAAAATGCTGCAGAAGCTGACATAGACACAGAACCTCCAGCTCCTGCTTCCTGACACCCTCCCCCTGCTGACGACAACCCCACAGCCACGGGAGGAGCAGCCATCACCAGCCCTGCATACCTACCCAGACGATAAGGCTGCCTTGCTGGAACTTCTCACATGGCTACTAGCTCAGCAAGGCACAGGGCAGACTTAACAGAGCACAGGACGACCAGCGTGGACATGGTTCTCCTCCAGGGACACCACCACCACGACCCATGACGCCCTTGCCACCGAGTTCCCCAACACCAATCTGCTTCTCCCCAGACCTATGTCCAGACAGTGAAGGGGAGAATGTGGTGGGCCTGTCACCCACGAGTGGCTCACCCTGGTCCTCCAACAGAGGGAAGTCTCTCTCCCCACGGTCACTGACTCCGCTACCGCTGTCTCCACCTGATACAGAAGGGACATCAATTCTACTCCAGGTATTTTTCTCATTCCCAAGACGTTTGGGGACCTGTGCCCCATCCTCAACCTGAGGGGCCTCAAGTTTATCTACAGAGAACGCTTCTGGATGTACTCCCTAGGGTCCATCCTGCCCCTACTGCAACCTTACCACTGGCAGGCATCCCTGGACCAACAGGACACCTAGGCCCACATTTCCATCCCCCATACACAATTCCTATGCTTCTGTTTTGTGGACCAACACTACAGTACTGGATGCTCCCCTTCAGTCTCTCGCCGGCCCCGAGGGTTTTCATGAAATGTGTAGCCATACCAGTGACCCATCTCCGAAAAGCAGAGTCTGTGTCTTCCCCTACCTGGATGACTGGCTCTTATCCGTGCCCTCCAGGAACGGGGCACAGAAGGCAATAGAGGATACAGTCTCCCTGCTGTTGACCCGGGGATTCTTCATCAACTTAAAAAAAAATCCCACCTTCAACAAACGCAGAACCTGGAATTCATCAGGGTCTCACTCCACATGTCGCAGCCCAGGACCGAGAGCAGACAGCATCATCTCCCTCATCCGCACGATAACCAGCATCAGTGACGTCTCGGCCCTGATGCTGTTGCAGCTCCTGGGCCACATGGCAGCATTGACCCAGGTGCTTCCCCATGCCAAGTTGCACATGAGGGCCATACAGTGGCACCTGAGAAGGAACTGGAATCGGAGGTTGCAACCTATGTTCTCCAGGATCAACATAATCCAGAAGGCACGGAGTACGCGCCGCTAGTGACTGTGCGAGGAACATCTTGCCCAGGGAAAGCCCTTCAAGGCTCCCCCCTCCTCCCCCCCCCAGCACAACCTGATTCTTAACAGGGATGCTTCCAAAGTGGGATGGGGGGCACACTTGCTCCATCTCTGGACATGGGGAGCTTGGATGGAGTTGGAGCGTTGCCTTTACATCAACCTTTTGGAACTGGGTGATCAGATATGCCCTCCAAGCCTTTTCAGAGTGGATCTTTGGCAAAGTGTTGCAAATCCAAACTGACAACAGTCACCGTGTTCTACATCAAGAAGCAAGGAGGGATGGGATCTCTGCCCCTGTGCAGAGAGGTCATCTGCACTTGGACCCTTGCCCTCAGCATGAACTGCCATCTACAAGTGGTTTACCTATCCGGTGAGGATAACCAGCTGGCAGACAAGCTCAGCTGCTAGGTACAGCTGCACAAATGGTTCCTCAATGCAGAAGTCGCAGAGGCCATGTTCCAGTGCTGGGGCCTACCCGAGAGAGACTTCTTTGCCCATCCCTCCAACGCCAAATGCGTGGAGTTCTGCTCCCGACACCGCAGATGCCTTCGACCTACACTTTGGGGAGGGGGTAGCTCCTCCTATGCTTACCCCCCACTGCACTAATTTTCATAGTGATACAGACCATTCACGATCAGGCCACAATCATCTTCATCGCACCCCTCTGGCTGAGGCAGATATGGTTTCCCCTCCACCAACAACTGGCAGACAGTCCACCAGTCGGCCTCTGAGACCAGACCTCATCACCCAATCTGACTGCACTTGCAGTAACTGCCTGGAGATTGAGAGATCCAGATTTTCCTCCATGCACCTCACAGTGGAGGTTCAGCAATTCATCCTTGCTGTGCAATGGGACTCCATCTGCCAGTTTGATTCCTGGTGCACGGAGGAGAGCCTTGACTTAATGTCCTGCCCCCTCCTGCAGGTTTCCAATACTTCGCTGCCCTAACTCAGACAGGAATCCAGACTTCCTCCATCAGTCCACCTCTCAGCGATTGCCACTTTCCACAACCACGTCGATCTTCCCATCTCTATGCCTCCACTGATTTCCAGATTCATGAAGGGCTTAGCCAACTATGGCCACCAGTGCAGAAGCCGGTGCCACAGTGGGACCTATCCAACATTCTATAACACCTCATGAAGGACCCCTTTGAACCACTGGCCGATGACCCCCCTTGAGTACCCCATGTGGAAACCCTGTTCCTGGTTGCTATCACCTCAGCCAGCTGGGTCAGCTGGCTGCAGGCCTTAGTGGCTCACCAGCCATACACTGTCCTCTACCGGAACCATGCCACATTGTGGACACACCCCAAGTTCCTTCCCAAGGTGGTGTTCTCATTTCACATCAACCAAAGCATTGAGCTCCCAACCTTCCACCCAGAGCCCCGTGCCACTTGCACACCCTGGACTGCATGTGGGCACTATGCATCTACCTTGAGTGAACAGAGGGGCATGCAAAGGCCCTCAGCTCTTCATGTCCTTCAATCCTGGCAAGCCAGGCTGCCTAGTCACAGAGGACACTCCCACTGGATCTCTGTGCATTGCCTTCTGCTACTCCCAGGCGGGAGCAGACCCACATGCACACCAACTATGTGCTATGGCCACCACCCTGGCCAATCTCCACGCAGTCCCAATACAGTATATCTGCAAGGCTGCAACGTGGTCATCAGTGCACACCTTCCAGAGGCACTACTGCCTCGGCCAGCTCACACTGACACCTCCTTTGGCCAGGCTGTCCTGAGCACAAGCATGCCAGCAGTGCAAGTGCCACAGATGGACTAGTAAGGCCCTGGCATAGGATGAACCGCGGTGGATGCGGTACTGTTGCTGTTTTAGTCCATCGCTGTTGTCATGGTTGTACTGTCACAACTGCTTGTGAGGGGTTACAGTTGTATCACTCTTCAGTTATCGCACTGCTTGTGGAAGGGGTCACAGCTGTTGTATCACTCTTGCAAGAAGTGTACCTCGTTCTTATATGCTGTTATGCTGCTATTGGGACTGTTGTTCCTACGGTACCCATGGTTATAAGTTGTATGATGTTCCCTATCTCTGTTACTGAAATAAACTTTCCCTGTTTGCCATCCCTAAGGTTTCACAATTTTTGGACTAATCACTGGCTGGTGTCATAATGGACGGTATAGCTGACAGGCTCCATATGCTCACAGCTACAACAGGCCTCACAGCCGCAGCTAGGGAGTAACCAGGTGTGGCTGACGCTTTCTGCTTGTCCATGGAGAAAGTGGGGTTGGTTACTTGTAAAGATGTTCTTTGTAGACAGCAGGTTGGTCACACATTCCCGCCTGCCTGCCCCCTCCCCCCCTACAGATGAAGCCGTGGCCAGACCGGGCAAGGCCTGCTACCTACTGACAAGGGACGCCTAGGCTTAAGAATGAACTGAGATAAGTAGAGTCGGTCCCAGGGGTGGTGGCATCAGGGCATGCTCAAAAAGGCTTAGCCTTTCTGAGCTATAGAAGAGTACTCCGTCCCATGGTGCCGTCAGATGACATCACCAGGTGTGGCCGACTTATCCTGCTGTCCACGGAGAACCTCCGTTACAGGTAAGTAACCTCACTTTCTTCTATTCTGGGTTTTTGGAAATGGAACTGCTTCTGTAGACATGAAATCTTTTTATTAGTTCTAACGTAAATTCTGCAGGGAGAATTTTGGTATGTGTATTGTTTATTCATTTTCCAACATAGCACTTAGAGCAGAAAATATTCCCAGTAGCAAGTACAAACTCAGATATACCTAGATTCATCAATAAGCCCCCTCTCCCCCTTCTCCTCCCTCCACCCCCCCCCCCCCCCCAATGCCTCAATGTAGCCAGTCTTGTTAAGAGATTAAAATGGCATGGCATGGCAATTCAACCCTTTCCCACAAACGCTCTGCAAACACCCCCCCCCCCCCGAGCCAATTCCAGCATGGTAATTTTAGCCCTCCCTTTCCAAATAGCACTGTGAGCATGCATCGCATAAAGGTGGCTGATCTTCTTACAGTAATCATTTTACAATTGGCATTGCAAGTTGGCCCCAGTTCATAATGTCACCTCTTGATGATACACAAAGGGGCATGTTTAGTAAACTGTGCTGCCAGGATAACGCAGGGTTAGCATGCAGTTTGTTGCTGTGCTAAAAACCTTTGTGCTACCCTGGTAGCATGCATTGGGGTGGGACTGGTATTTGTGGCACGGCTAGAGTGGGCATTAGTGACTTGTGCTTGATGCAATGGCTGGTGTTAGTTGCTAGTACAGTACTGGAGTTTTAGGCCTGTACAAACTGCAGTGGGACCTCCCGCCCCCCATGCTGGTAATGTGGCTTGATAGAACTGACATTATGCAACCGGAAGATTGTTTGATCCCGGGAAAGTATCTGACCCAGAATCTCCCTCCATGATGGCAGTAACTATGGGGCAAGACCACCACATATGTAGATAGGTCTCCTTCTCACCTACATTTTGTCCATCTTATTATAAATCTATGCCAAGTTCATTGGGGTGAGGTTCCAGCAATATAATGCCTTTGAACAATTTTCCATCAAATTAGTAGGTATTGCTATTGACCTAATATTTTGATATATGCTATCGCACCTTGTCATCTCGCTTATCTCCCAGCTCCACGTCTCACTTGGTCTTAGAACTAGGTACCCGGTTCTCCTTCAGATCCAACATTAAATTGGTTTTAGAAATTAACTGTCACTTCCATACACGATGCCTCAAATGTGATTTTTTTTTTCCATTCCCCTCTGTAACCCTGACATCATAATAGCAAATATCCCAAAAATCTAATAAGGGTATATATCTGGCATAGTTCATCAAAAGGGTACAATTTTTTTCCCCATCATTTTTCCTGTTGGTCTAGTGACTAGTCTGCTGAGCCACACCTCCCATTCCTTAAACATCGGGTACTCCATTCCTGGAGGTAAATCCTATTTTTCCTCAATTGAGATCAGGGTAC
Source organism: Ichthyophis bannanicus (assembly GCA_033557465.1). Classification (NCBI taxonomy): domain Eukaryota; kingdom Metazoa; phylum Chordata; class Amphibia; order Gymnophiona; family Ichthyophiidae; genus Ichthyophis; species Ichthyophis bannanicus. The sequence continues at coordinate 405,026,458 of CM066035.1, read as the reverse complement.
TCCATAACTTCAGCATTAGTTTAGGAAATGGGTTCACTAGTTTTCCCCCCCCCCCCTTCCCTGCCCCCAGTACTGGACTCCTATGCTAGATAATCCAACCTCTCCTCCCCCCACATGTACCCTCCATAACCACGCAGGTTTTGTCAGGTTCTCAATGCCAGGCATAATATGGCTTTTAGCTGTGCAGCCACATATCACTTGACATCGGGAATCACTATTTCACCCTCTACCTTCACGTATGGAGCGGGGCCACCCTCTGAGTCCTACAGCACCAAATAAAGTTAAAAACTTTCTGTTGTGTTATCCTAAGTACTTTCAGACTCTTACCAGTTGATATTCCGGGGAAAGCGAGAGATCTTGGGAGTAACGTCTTAATGCTGGTCAGGTTAAGGCCCATCTGGTCCAATAACCAGGTGTAATTTACAGTGTATAACTGAAGGTTTGGTCACTATCCTCGTTCTGGTTTAATACTAATGTTCCTCCACTAGAATGGAAAACTCTTGTCTTATCTAACTTTCAGCTTTTCCTTCAAAGAAATCTCAAGTATCTCTGATTTTACTCGTATTGATTGTGAAACCCAAGTGTCTCCCATATTCCTTCAATTCTCACGTCAATAGGGGTAAGGGGATATGGGGTCATCCTACAGAAATATCATTTAAACTTTGTTTTGTAGTCTATGTTCTCCACTGCTATCCATTTTTATATCAGAACACATCCAAACTCTCGCTGCCAGGTAACTCAACAGAAGAGGGGATAGGAGGCATCCTTAGCGTGTTTCCTTCCACAGGGAGATAAACCCATCATTAACTTTGCATGCTTTCGATTTTATATAAATCCCTCGCTGATCCTTAAGTTGGGCCAGTATCCCATTTGTTCAAGGGTTCTAAACATAAAACTCCAGTTTACTTGATCAAAAGCAGCTTCTACATCTATGGATAGAAGCAAAGAAGGCTTGCCCTCCTGTTTGTCCCTCTACACCAGATTCAATACCGTATGGATATTATCCCCCACATGTCATACAGGCATAAAGCCTGCTCAATTTCATGTGTTAACGTCAACATAACTCTGTTTAGTCTACTAGCCAAAACCTTGGCCAATATTTAGACATCTAAAATTAGGAGTGAGATTATGCGGTCCTTACTGCCCAATTAGGAATCCCTGCCAACCCCTATTGTTTCTGCTACTACCCTCAATCCCCATTAATTACCCCATTAAAAAGTTCCTTCAGGGGAACTAAAAACAACCTTAAATGATTTATAAAATGCAGGGATAATTTGTACCATGCCTTGAGCCTTTTGAGTAGGTGTGTAATCGGTTGCATTTACTTACAGCATTTGAGCAGTTGAAAGCCGAGAGGAGAGGTTGGGTGTGCATTAGAAAAATATAAATGAGTTGAAATGCTGTTTCTTTGCTGGTCATTGCATATCAGGACTCAGATGAGCTGAAAATACAGCAAGGCTACAAGCAGCAGTGCTAGAAAAACTTTCGGTTGGCATTTTAAAGAAAGATTTTCAGTCTTCCTCCATTCTTTTCCTACTTTCAATTCCCAAACAAGTTTAACCTTTCAAGAAGACAGTTACTGAGTTGGTTCTGTCGTTTACACTGTTGATGCCTATTGGAGCACCATGTAATATGCTTCAGGTCTATATGAAGCTTGAGTAACTGAGAAAAATGCCGTGCTCGAACAAGTCTAAAGGTGGTAGGATGTGAATAGATGCACATTTTTTGTTCAAATGTGTGGTGACAATGTTGGGAATAGCACTGGTGAGGTGGTTGTGGAATATATATACAGTACAAAAGTATTTTTAGTGTGTTCATCATCTATGTGGCTCAGTCCATCAGAAAACAGCCTGGGGGAGGGGGGGGGGGGAGCATTTATCGTCTGCTTGCAGTACTGCTGATAGTTTGACCTTTGACAGCTGGGACTTTGCTTCACTTCCTCTCCTGGTAACCTTGGCCTGAGGGAACTGAAAATGATCAGCCAACCCTCCTTTATTGAGTGGGGGAGGGGGATCCTCCTTGCACACCCCTTTAGCTGTGTCCTGTGGCCAGAGAAAGTTGCCCCTGAGCATCCTTTGGCTGGCTGGATACCTTGTTGCTACTGTCTCTTATCCTTTTCCTCTCTGCTTCACTCCTTGATGTCCTAGTCCAGTAGTTCTCTGCCTATCCTAGTGGCACACCCAGCCAGTGAAATTTGCATGCATTGCCTGCATTGTATGCAAATCTATCTCATGTATATTCATTATGAGAATCCTGAAAACATGATTGGCTAGATGTGCCCCAACGACTGGGCTGAGAACCACTGCACTAACTGCAGTTAAGTTCATAGATCCAGTTTTTGTTCCTGCTACTCATTGCCTGTGGGTTTCATAGTTTTCTTATCTCTTCTGTCTATCTTTTAGGCTTTCCTTGTTTTACCTGTCTCTTATGGTACAGCCTGCCCACTCCTCTAGCCATGTCAATATGGCTTCTGATTGTCAAAGTTACGGCTGGCAAGATAAATAAGGGAAACTGTTGTGATCCTTACTTTCTATCTCAGTAGGTTAGCCTCTGAAAGAGAAGGAAGGAAAGGCATCCTCTACAACTCGTTTCCTGATCCTTGAGGCCAATGTAGTTCTGGACTTGTTTCCCAATGGACCTTATTAGTCGTCAGAGCTTGGCTCTCATTTCATGACACTGTTGCTTTTCCTTTCTCATACTTCTTATTCAGTTGACCTTGGTGCTGGAGTGGAGTTGATCTTCACTGCCTCATGATCTTATCTCCTGTTTTTTTTTTTGCAAGCTTCTAATTTATGCTCAAAAGAAATTGTAGAAGAATATTCACAACATAACACGAGATCCAGAATAATATCCCAAAATCATACGCACCAAGGGTAACAACACTACATCTCCAGCCAAACTAGAGACTCATTTGTCCAGCCTATCAAAAAATATATATACAAAGCATATTAAACTTCCAGATCAGATCCTAACTCATCCTTTATCTAAATCCTGTTCTATTCTTTGTAAGTGCTGAGCTAAGAAGTCTGAAAGGGTTTTTTTGGGGCATTTGAAGAGAGAACAAAGCTCCCAACTCTAGAACTTGAGACCTGAATGCCAACAATTTTCTATGATTCTGGGTATCCCAAGCAAGATCACAGTAGATCCTAATAATTTGACCCAGAAACTTACAAGCACGCTTAAAAAAAAAAAATTTTTAAATAACCAGAATCGGATTGAAATTATCAATAGACGACGTGTAGCAAAGTCCAAGCTCTCAGGTAACAGGGTTAAAGAATCATCCAGGGCCAAAGAACCACCCTGTCCAGTCTTCGGCTTAGTAGAAGTCTTATTCACAAGTTTAGATGTATCAGGAAGGTAATAAGCTGAAACAACCAGATGTAAAGCAATTCTGGTACAGCCACAGTTTCCTTCAAATAATTGCAAAACATGTCCTTAGGAGCAATAGTAGAAAACTTTTAGGAAAATTCGGAAGTCTCTTTTCCTTCTAATTAAGTTTTCCATATTTTCCATACATCGAGGCAAATCAACCTTAACCATCTGTGCTTCACTTGAACTGAACAAACAGAAGATTCTGGCATAAATACTTGTTCCACTACAATCTCACAATATTTGATCTTCTCTTCAAATCTGACAACAGCATTATGCTGCAATTCAATTTTAGTAAGTTTCCACAGATTCCGGCAAAGAAAATGCCTGCAAGAAAAGTTTGCTGGTTGGAAGATTCCAGTGTAATCAACTTGCCTTCAGAAGATGAAAGTGAAGTTACCCAAAAAACAATCAGTGTAGGCCAATCAGAGCCAAGGAACTTCACCTGCATTGTTTAAAAGCACAGGTGTGCCTAGGCCCGTGCCTGGCAGGCCTGCGCCTGAGGACCCTTTGGTATGGCCCTTAGGTGGGGACCTCAGGTGGGGTCCGGCCTGGAGGTTCAGCACAGTATACCCCCTGCTTCCCCTCAGCTATCTCAACCCTCTCTGTTCTTGTCTCCCTCCTCTTAACTCTCAGCCTCTTCCTTTGCCCCCTTCCTCTTGCAGTCGGAGTTCTCCTCCTCTGACTCCCCATTCAGTCCCACGGACCATGCCTCCTATCCCTATTCACTGAACATGGCAGCCCACTCCTACACCTACTGATAAATCGGGCCCCCCTCGGGTGTTATCTAACCTCATTATCTGCTTACCCTTCCCTACAGCCCTGGGCCAACCCTCCATGGACCCCGCCTCTACTCTTTTTACCATGGCCCTTGCTTTACTCAATTGCCGCTCCTTGCATACTAAACCAGAGCTTGTTGAAGACCTTATATTACAGAACTCTCTCGATGGCATCTTCCTTACAGAAACCTGGCTACGTCCCAGTGAGGAGCTCATCCTCAGTCTTTCCCCCCGGCTCGCTCTCGCTCTCCTCTACTGTTCTTCCTTACCTTTTCAGGAAATATTTCCCAGCTCTCCATTACCCTGAGGCACTTCTTCTTCATCTTGGACTTTCCCCACCCAGCCATTATCTCCTCCTCCTCCTCCTCCTCTATATGTTCCCCCTCAATTCATTCTGACCTCTGGGACTCCCTCTTCCTTACCCTGTCTGAAGTCTCCTCCACTTATTCACACATTACAATTATGGGCAACCTGAACATCCACGTCGACTCTCCCTCCGGACCCAGAGACAAGGCTTTAATTTCACTTTTCTCTGATCTTTCCCTTCGTCAGCACGTTTCCCTCCCCACGCATGCAGCCGGTCACACACTCAACCTGCTTCTTACTGCTCCCTTGTCTGTGGTCCTCTGATCATGACTTTGTCCCTCCCCTGGACGGACCACCTCTGTGTGTTCTCCTTGTCCCTCCGAGCCGCCCATCTTCCCCCTCAGTCTATCTCTGCATCCACACACTTGAAGCAGCGCATCACTCCTAATACCCTTCTTCACTTCACTTCCCCTCTGGAGACTCCATCTTTCCTTCCTATTTTGGCTCCTCATCTACGATGTCCAGGTTCAGTCCTGGCATTCCACACTCTCCGCTCACCTCGACAGGCTGGCCCACCTCTCGAATCACTATTCACCCTACCCTTTGTCGGCATCCCTGTTTCACACATGATCTCTCCCTTCTCTGAACTCAGCTCCGCAGAGCTGAGCATCACTGGTGGCGTCAACCTATCCCCACTAGCCGCTTTCACTTCCATCTTTCACCACCACTACAAAGCCCAAATCTCCTCTGCTAAAAAGACCTATTACAACACCATTATTTCATCTGCCTCAAATTCCTCCAGCCAACTTTTGTTTTCAGTGTTTTCTCTCTTTGAGGTCACCGACAGCTCAGCACCCTCAGCCCACCCCCCTCTGCCAGACCCCTCTCGTCTTGCCAACTACTTCTCTGAGAAGATTGATGTGCACCATTCCAAGTTTCCCCCCTCCACCCCCCTGCAACAGAAGTTTCATCTTTCCTCCCCACCCTTGGCTTGGTGCCTTCACCACATCCTTCCCCCTCCCCACCCACCCCTACCTCCCCTCATCTTTGGTCTTCCTTCCAGCCCGTCGCTGCCACCACCCTACTCAAGGTTATCAATTCATCTCATAAGACTACATGCCCCTTTGACCCTATCCCTTCCCCTGGGATCGTGGAACCTTCCCTTGCCCTACTTCCTTTTGTACTCTCCATCTTTAATTCCAGTCTCGCTTTGGATATCTTTCCCTCTCTATGGAAGCATGCCCTTGTCTGTCCCATCTTTTAAAAAGTCTTCACCTGCCCCAGACACTTTGGCTAACCGGTGTCCAATTTCTAATCTTTCCTTCCTTTCCAAAGTCCTTGAGAAAATAATCTTCTCTCCAACGCTCTTCACACTTGGATTCCACTAACTTCTTACATCCACGCCAATCTGTTTTCCGCACTGGCCATAGCACAGACACTATCTTTCTTTCACTGCTCATGAAGAAGGCAACATCTCTTATAATTTTCTTGTATCTCTCCGCAGCCTTTGATTTGATAGATCACCCTCTTCTACTTTCTCGTCTGACTGTGGACTTCAGGGCACAACCCTTCACTGGTTTCAGTCTTTCCTGTCCTCACATTCCTTCTCGGTGCTTTGTGGTTCTGCCTCGTTCCACTAATTTGTGGCATCCCCCAGGGCTCAGTTCTGGCCCCCCTCCTCTTTAACCTTTTCTTAGCCTCCCTTGCACTACTAACCCAGCAACTTGGTATCTCTGCCTACCTTTATGCAGATGATATCCTCTTTCTCTTTCATACACATGCTCGCTCCCCGGATATAACTCCCTTAAATGCTTGTTTATCCTCCTGTCTCTGACTGGCTTCATTCCAATCATCTCTCTCTCTCAATCCCTCCAAATGTTCCACAATATGTCTCGCCTTTAATATCCCACGGCCCACAATAGCCCCTTCTCTGTCCAACTTCCCAGTCCCCCCTTGTTCACTCCCTCTGCTATCTTGGGGTCATTCTAGATTCCTCTGTCATTTCATGGCCACATGTCATCCCTTGTCCAACGGTCTTTCTTCTTCCTCCGTCAGATCTGTGCTCTTCGTTCTTCTCTCAAACAGAACTCCCTTACCACCCTTTTTCTCTCACAAGTAATTTCTAGAATAGATTTTTGCAACAGTACCCTTGCCAGTCTTCCCAACTACCAACTTCGATTGCAACTTCTCCAAAGTACAGCAGCCCGGATTATCACTTATGCTTATGGTGCGAGGCGTATCACTCCCATCCTGATCCGACTTCACTGGTTTCCCATAAAATTTCGCATAAATTGCAAAATTCTCATATCCGCTCACCAGACAATCCACACAGGCATACCACAATATTTGGCTGACCACCTTCATTTTCACTCACCCCACTGTCTCCTCAGATCCCTCCATACTCGCTGCTTGGCCCTCCCCTCATTTTCCCATGCACATTTGGAGCAAATGCTTTCTTTTTCCTTGCTTCTGCCCTATGGACTTCCTTACCTGCCTCATTATGTGCAGAGACCTCCTTTCTCCAGCTCAAAACACACCTGTTTCAGTTGGCTTATGACCTTGCCTCCCCTTCTCCTGATCAGTCCTCCCCCTTAGCTTGCTCCCTTCTTAGTCTAAGTTCTTCTCTCCTCCCCATCTGCCCATTGCTCTCTTCTTCATGCTCTATCTTTTCTGTCCTCTCCTATATATGGTTAGCATTCTTTTCTTTTTCCTTATTTTCAATTTAGATTTTTGTAAACAGTTCTGATGCCTTGCTGCCTAGGGAGGTATATCAAATGATGATAAAGATAAGTTCACTAGTAACAGGAATTTGGGTCTATAATTTGGGCAAGCCACTTAACCCTCCATAGCCCATGTTCCCTGTAAAATAGTTATCTCCAAGTTATAATACCCTGTTCAATGTAATTTCAGTTTGTTCAATGTAAACCTCACTGATGCAGAATAGCACGGTATATAAGAGAATATAAATAAATTAAAATAAAATAAATCAGTAGTAATCAGCAGGAGAGCAGAAGCCATCAAGAGCAGCTGTTTGTAAATGCTCCCTCCCCCTGCTAAGTGGATCGTGAGGGAAGAACTTTTAAACTGTCGCTGCGGGGGCACGCCCGTGCCTTGTGGGCCCCACCAGAGGGCCCTTAGGTGTGGCCCTTAGGTGTGGCCCTTAGGTGTGGCCCTTAGGTGTGGCCCTTAGGTGTGGCCCTTAGGTGTGGCCCTTAGGTGTGGCCCTTAGGCGTTGGACCGTGCGAGGCAAAAGAAACATCTGCTCCTTGCTATATAGTTGGTAACTCTGTTTGAAGGTATGACTGTTAGTTAGTTGTATTGTAATGTATGTATTATCATTCCCTGTGCTATGTAGTCTCACTTCCAACCACTTTTGATGTAATAAGGTGGTGCATGTCTTCCCTGCCTTTGTATGACCTTTGTAGTATGTTGTGAACCGCTTTGATTGAAGGAAAAGGCGGTATACAAAACATGTCAAACAAATAAATAAATACTTGCAGTTTCCCTGGGAACGAAAACCTTTTGCTAAACTTGAAGATCCTAGCAGCTTCACCTCCGAGGCTGTTCGCCATGGCCCAGTCAGATTCTTTATGCTCACTGAAGGAGTAGGAGAGGGTTGACCCTGGTGTTTGTGGAGTGCATGTTACACTCTTCAAAATGATGACTCGCCATGGTCTGTGAACAGGATTCCTGGCTCTTGCACAACAGAGTTGGGAAAAGCAATTCTCCTAGGACAAGTAGGATGAGTCAGCCACACTAGGTGATGTCATCCAACGGCACTGAGACGGAAGTATTCTCTATAGCTCAGAAGGGCTTCATCCTTCTGAGCATGGGCTACCCAGGCCCCACCTCTGGGTCCGCTCCTAGCCAGCCACTTTCTACTCTTCCGCCTTGCCAGCAAGACTAACTCTACACCAATTTAAAAAAATATATATATAACTTTACTCTAAGGAGATATAAAAGAACAGAAGACATCAGAAGCTTCAATCAAGACCATGCCTAAACCGGGGTTTAAAAAATGCCATAGATGCTCCAGGAAAATGAACTCCACAACTCATGATCGATGCCTTGGCATCTCCCATAACATTGAAGACTGCGCTCACTGCGCTAAGATGTCCCCTCGTGCCAGGAAATCGCGGCGACATGCTCTACAGGATCTCATCCAGGTGAATAGAGATTCTGCGCTCTCCCCGGACGACCACGCGGCTCCCCACGCTGCTCCTTCATGCCTCATCTCTCTCCCGATGCTGTTGGCTCCTCTCGTGGCTCCAGATGTGCCCCTGCCGGCCTCCATCTGCAGCTATGCTGCTTCCTGCCTGCTCTCCCCAGCAGTCTCCCTGTCGTCTGCAGTTTCAGCCTCCCCAGACCTTCAAGGGATTCCCTGGGTGTGCCGGCGGCCATCTTGCTTTCTTCTTCTGCCCCAGACTCTGCCCACCGTGGCACCATTGGCTGGTACCACAGCAACACCCCTCCTAGGAAGCACGGCTCTCGATGCTCCCCCTCCCACTGATGAGCCTCTGTCAGCATGAGATACAGCTCCAGGCCATGCCGACGTAGCAGAGGCTCCAAGAAGCACCATAAGTGCCGGGGGAGACTCAAGCAGTAGCAGCAGCAGCAGCAGCCCTCCCCCCCCCCCCAAGCAAATGACAGATGGAGAGGATGGCACCAGCACAGAAAATCCTTCTCGAGCAGCTTCTCCAGTTTCAACAGCCCTGCACTCCATAGCAGGTATGTGCTTTCCCCGGACTCAGACACTGACGCTGACCCCCCACTGCAATCCCCAATGGACTCGGAGCCTCCAGAGGCACCTTTCCCGCCTCACCCCAAGACAGTAAGGGTACAGCAGAATGCCGCTCCTGTGGATCTTCCCCAGCGAGGAACCCCCAACATGGCCACGCAGTTCACCACCTTGCTCTCCAGCCTTTTCCAGCAATGGGTCCAAGCATGCGGAACTCTCCCGGCACACAACTCAGGACTCGTGAGCCCTGACCCTCCATCAGCCTCAGCAGGACCTGCACCTTCATCCTCCTGCAACACGGGCACCTCCTTCAACAGAGAAGAGGCCGCCTCCCCTGCTCCTGCAGAACCTTCCTCGTGACCGGACCTCGCTTCAACAATGGCAGACCTTCCTCCCAGCAACCCAGAGGACCTCGCGTATCCTAGATTCCTCCACAAGCTCTCAACAGCTGCAGCCCTGATAGCATCCTGCCACCCCTCCGACCAGTGCCCAGAAACACAGGCAGTGCTAAAGTTCCTAGAGACTCCCAGAGCCCCTGCACCTATACCCGTGCATCCTCTGATTTAATGAGAACCTCCTCAAACTATGGCAGAGCCCTAACTCTGGGCCCCCTACCTCCCGCAAACTGGATTTAAAATACCAGGTTTAACCCTTGCCAGGATTCGACAAGACACAGCTCCCACACCACTCCATAGTGATGGAGTCGGCCCTCAAACCCTCCAAGTCGACATGGCAGGGACCTCAAGCTATTCGACGATGTTGGAAAGAAGCCTTTTCAGGGTGCCAAGCTATGTGCAAGGGTGCCCGCCCACCAGCTTTAACATGCCCTCTACCAAGACGTTCTCCTGGGACAGCTGAAAACTGCAGTCGCCGCGCTCCCGCAAGACAACCAAGCCCCTGCCAATATCTCCTTGGCAGACCTCCAGGAGTGCACAAAACACCAAGTACAAGCAGCCTTTGATGTAGCTGCTCACACCGCTGGAACTATCTCCGCTCGTCGCCTTGCCTGGCTTAGGGCCTCCGGACTCCGGGAAGATATCCATGATCACATCACTGACGCCCCCTGTATTGGCAACTCGCTATTCGGCAACAAGGTAAATGACTCCATTATCACAATGAAGGACCACTGTGCCACGCTACAAACCCTCACAGACGAGGGCCTAGAGTGCACCAACCACAAGAGCTCCTACCAACAGAAGCTGTACTCCTCCTCCAAACGACAGTACAACTCATACCGGAAGTGGCAACAACCAGGGTACAAGCCACAGCCTCAACAGGCCTCCTACCGCAACAAGCCGCGCCAACAAGAAAGGAGGCAGCAAAAGACCCTCCAAGCCGGGTCGTCAAAAACCAACCAGGCCTTTTGACAAGCGACCCAAAGCCAACCCCCCCCCCCCCCCACTGGGGGTCGACTCACCACCTTCCTGCCAACTTGGGAGTCCATCACAACAGTTAAGTGGGTCCTACGGATCATCAAGGAAGGGTACTGCATCAGATTCCTCTCCACACCGTTGCAACGCAAACCTCCCTGTGACAAGATGGAGACTGCCTCACTCACAGACCTAACAACGGAGAGATCCTCTCTCCTAGCATCCAAAGCGATAGAACCCGTGCCGATGGAGGAGATGCACTCTGGCTTCTACTGCAGGTACTTCATGGTCCCCAAAAAGTCAGGTGGGGTCCGCCCCATCCTTAAACCTCTGCAACCTCAATAAATTCATCGTCAAGAAAAAGTTCAGGATGCACTCCCTTGGGTTGACCCTCCTCTCATCCAACGTGGGGAATGGCTGACATCCCTGGACTTAATGGATGCCTACATGCATATCCCCATCCACAAGGACCACTGCAAGTTCCTCCACTTCCAGATCCTGGGGAAGCACTTCCAACACAAGGTCCTCCCCTTTGGACTATCAACTGCACCACAAGTGTTCACCAAATGTGTGGCCGTCGTAGCCGCACACCTCCACAAGCGGGGCATATGTGTGTTCTCATACCTAGATGACTGGCTGATCATAGCACATTCCATACAGGAAGCCACATCAGCTACGTACCAGACCATCTCCCTTTTTATCTCTGGGTGTTCTGGTGAACTACCAGAAGTCACACCTGCAGCCCACCCAACGCCTCAAATTATTCGGAGCGATAATAGACACCACGGCCTCTAAAGCATTCTTGCTGTACCCTCGGAGGGATGCCATCGTTCAACTGATACAGCGCACCTTGGAGGATGGCCACACGACTGCTCGAGCATTGCTCTGCCTTTTGGGCCACATGGCAGCATTGGTCCAGGTGGTGACCATGGCAAAGCTTTACATGTGCTGCTTACAATGGCATCTGAGGTCACACTGGAACCAACACTCACAGCCCCTAAGCACACCCATCCCCATGGATGATGCAGTCAAAGCGTCCCTCCTTTTGGTGGACCCACAGGAAGAACCTTACTTGCGGTTGCCCCCTGAGACAGCCCGTTCATCAGCTGACCATCACCAGTGATGCCTCCCCATCTGGCTGGAGGGCACACTGCCTCCACCACCGCACCCAAGGAGCTTGGATGACACAAGAACGGACCTATCATATCAACCTCCTGGAGCTCAGGGCAATCCGGCATGCCCTCAAAGCCTTTCAGAGCCTAATCCGCAGGAAGGCTGTCCTCCTCCAGACAACCAGGTAGCTATGTTCTACATCAACAAGCAGGGAGGAAGAGGCTTCCGTGTCCTCTACAGGGAGGCCCTATGGATATGGATGTTCGCCCTATACAATCACTGCCTCATCCAGGCATCCTATCTCCTGGGACTCCAAAACGAACTAGCGGACTGACTTGGCCACCAGCTCAGCCCCCACAAACGGACCCTTAACTGCCAGGTGACCCTCACCCTCTTCCAGTGGTGGGGACAGTCACAAATTGGCCTCTTTGCTACAGAGGAGAAAACCAAATGTGACACCTTCTGCTAAAAATGCCCCTCCCACTGCAGCGTCGCTCCGGATGCATTTGATGTGTACTGGGGGGACTGGTCACTAGTGTATGCCTTTCCACCCTTCCCCCCCCCCTGGTACCGCTGACCCTGCAGGCCATCATCTCGGACAGGGCACAAGCCAATCCTCATCACACCCCACTGGCCATGCCAAGGGTGGTTCCCATATCTTAGTTGCCTGGCACAGGAAGCGCCAATCCACCTTCCCCTGATGCCGGACCTAATCTCCCAGGATGACGGCAACACTCTCCACCCCAATCTGTGGACCCTGTCCTTAGCATGGAGGCTGAGCGGGTAACACTGTCACCCATCCATCTTCCACCCGAGGTCATACAAGTGGTACTCGCAGCCAGTTGCCCCTCGACAAGGAAGTCGTATGGCCTGAAATGGTGACGCTTTACCTCCTGGTGCTCCGCCCAGCAGCTCAACCCTTTCTCCTGCCCCATGCCGCAGGTGCTACAATACCTCACCGGACTTTCCCAACAAAGATTACAGCCTCAGTCCATCCGGGTCCACCTCGCCATGATTGCAGCCTTCCACGACTGCTGCAGTGATGTCTACATCACAGCACAGCCTATTGTGGCTCACTTCATGAAGGGACTCAACCTACACCCACCACTCGGAGATCCAGTTCCTTACTGTGACCTCAACGCCGTCCTCGACCAACTCGCTCTACCACCCTTTGAGCCTTTGCACTCAGCGGCCATGAAGCATGTCTCCTGGAAAACACTTTCTGATCGCCATCACGTCAGCCAGGCAAATCATCAAGCTACAAGCCCTGGTGGTGCCCCTGCCCTACACCCAGCTCACCAATGACAGAGCTTCCCTCCGGACACACCCAAAATTCGTGCCTAAGGTGGCCTCTGCTTTCTATGTCAACCAGTCCATAGAACTGCCTAGCTTCCACCCCGAGCCCCACTCCTCCCCTGAGGAGCAAAGGCTACACACCCTGGACTGTGTCAGAGCCCTCTGTATCTACCTTCTCCAGACTACACCTCACCGCAGAGGGACACAGCTCTTCATCTCCTATGACCCGAACAAACTGGGCCGTCTGGTCTCCAAATGGACTTCATCCCTGCGGATCTCCGCCTGCATCGCCTTCTGCTTGGAGCAAGCAGTTACACGATCTGTGCCCCCCGGTCAATGCTCATCAGCTACGAGTGATGGCCACATCTATCGCAAACCTGAGGTAGGTCCCTGTGGTGGATATCTGCAGAGCCGCCACCTGGTTGTCCCTCCACACCTTCCAAAGACACTATTGCCTCAACCTCTCCAAAGGGGCAACCTCACCTTTGGTTGTGCTGTCCTATCCACAGCAGATACTCAGTCAATGACTCTTGACTGTTGAACGCCTCTACCTCAGCACCCTCCGGGTCGCAACTGTATTGCTCTGCTGTTCAATCGCTGTTTTGCTCTGCTGAACTTGCATGGTCTTGCACCTTTATTATATTGCACTGTTCTGCACTACCTGTCCTGCACAGAGAATGTCTGTTTTGCACTAAAATTACTAGAACTGTGTTTTTGCACTAAAACTTATTTCAGAACAGAGTTGTGCAGTTCTTAGTAAACACGCATGCCTCACTCGCTTGAGTCTATCTTCTCCTTCACTCCGACCAACCCTTGCACCTCAGCTCTTCATAGCTTGGGAGGCACCTAGTGTGGCTGACTCATTCTGCTTGTCCTAGGAGAAAACGAGGTTACTTACCTGTAACGGGAGTTCTCCATGGACAGCAGGATAAGTCAGCCACACATTCCCTCCTCCCCACCCCCCTCCCCGGCAAGGTTCCGATCTCCTTCCTGACCTATGCCCCTAGCAGTTAGGCTCAGCTAGTAACTCAGTGGTTGGCTAGAGGCAGACCCAGAGGTGGGGCCTGGGTAGCCCATGCTCAGAAGGGGAAAGCCCCTCTGAGCTATAGAGAGTACGTCTGTCTCGGTGCCATCGGATGATGTCACCTAGTATGGCTGACTTATCCTGCTGTCCACAGAGAACTCCCATTACAGGTAAGTAACTTCGTCGTCTTCATTAGACTCCAACAGCAGGTCACAATGTTAACAGAAGCAGGGGAACTCTGCTCCGACCCCCAGTTCTCAACTTCTTCTGGTGTGAGGAAGCTTTTTAGTTGCTGGGGCCAGACTTAGCCCAGGTGATCAGAACCTTGGGTGTGGCTGCGGCTGCAGCAACCTGGTGCTACCTCCCCCCCTCCCCCCCCTGCAAATCCCGCTTCACTAGTAAAGGGAGAATAAAAGTCTGAGTGTCCAGCGACAAAACAGGTAGTTTCTCCTTCCTTTTCACCATATGAGTGACAAATCCAAAAATAGAAGAGAAACAGCTAAAAGAGAACAAACGTAAGATGGGGAGAAACAGCAGAGAGACTAGAGCGTGGCCATCTTTTGATACCCCGATTTGTCAACAGATAAAATTTAATGTGGACAAGTGCGAAGTTATCTATCTTCTCTCTAATTCTATCGTCCTTCTTGAAGCTCATTCAATTTAATGGTTGTCGGCTGCTTCCACCCCGATGCATACATCCTGTTTGCATCGGGGATGGAAGCAGGAACAGTGATGCAGTGCCGGAGTTTATGGTACTCTGTGCCATGTTAGAGGTAATTGCTACCATGGTAGAGGCTGCGGTGGGGTGGGAGCAGTAAGATGGCAGGAATGAGGTCTGCCTAGGGTGCCTCTTTCTTGAATCAACTTGAGAAATTAGTGTGTGCTGGAGAGGAGGCGTAGGGGCAGTTTGAGAGGAGCAGTGGCGGGGGGGGGGGGGGGCTGTGTGTACTACCATCTACCTGGCCAGAATGAACGGGTGGATGACGAAATGCTAAAAGTAATTAGGGAAGCTAACAAAATTTATAACACAGTAATCATGCGTGATTTCAGCTACCCCTGTATTGACTGAGTCAATGTCACTGCAGGACATGCTATCAAAATAGTTTCTAGATGAAATAATTAACTGCTTATTGGAGCTGCTGGTTCATGAACTGACAAGAGGGGAAGCTTATTTTGGACCTAGTCCTTTAGTGGAACACAGGCTCTGGGTCAAGAAAAGAGTGTTGAGGGCCACGTTGCAGTAGTGATCATAGCATGATTGCATTTGATTTAATGGAGGGAGAACAAAAGAAAATCTACAGTTCTACCTTTTAACTTTCAAAAGGGAGACTGTGATAAAATGAAGAAAATGGTTGTTAAACTAAAAGGAGCAGCTGCAAAGGCTAAAGATTTGCATCAAGCCATGGGTGCTTAAATACTAGCCTGGAAGCACAGATGAGGTATTCCACGCTTTTAAAAGTGGAAGGAAGGCCAAACAACTGCCAGCATGGTTAAAGGTGAGGTCAAAGAGGCTGAAGTAGCCATAAAAGCACCTTTCGGGAAATGGAAAAAGGAGTCAAATGACAAATGGGGAAACAATATAACCACTGGCAAATTAGATGCAAAGCATTGATAAGGCAGGCAAACAGAATTTGAAAAAAGGTGTTTTTGCTTCCACAGCAAGCCTAACTTAAAGTACATTCATAGCAACCCCCCCCCCCCCCCCCCCCAAAACCCTGTGAGAATCAGCTGGACCAATAGATGATGGAGTAGTAAAAGGGTGTTAAGCAAGAAGGCCATAGTGGAGAGACTGAATTGTTTGTTTTTGATCTTTTCTGAAGAAGATGTAGGGATGTTAACCATGCCTGAAATGATATTTAAAGGTGACGTATTGAAAGAAATATCGATAAACTGGGAAGAACTATCTATGTGATCAATTGAAGAGTAGCGAATCATCTGAAGGTATTGAAAGAACTGAAATATGAAATTACAGAACTACTAGTAATCTGTCAACTGTCATTAAAATCATCTGTAGTACCTGAGGATGGCCAATGTAACGCCAATTTTTAAAAAGAGTTCCAGGCATGATCCCAGGAACTGCAGATCAATGAACCTGATGTTACTACCGGGCAAAATGGAGAAACCATTATAAGGAAAAAAATTACTAAACATGTACATAGTCATGTTTTAAAGGGAGAAAGCCAACATGGATTTAGCCAAGGAAAGCCCTGTCTTACTAATCTTTCTTTTTTTTTTTGTCAGCTGTGAATCAACAGGTAGACAAGGGTGAGCCACTTGTCAAAGGCTTTCTGAAAATCCAGATATACTATTATCAAGGTCCCTCATAAGAGACTCTTGGCGAAATTAAAAAGTTATGGGATGGGAGGCAGTGTAGTATTGTGGATCGGGAACTGGTTAAAAGATACAAAGCAGAAAGTAGGGCTAAGTGGCCACATTTTTCTTTTTTTTTTTTTTTTCCATTTTAAATTTTTTATTGAGATTTTATCAGAAAAATACAAATGCATATGCGTGGAAAACCATTAATAAACAGTATAGTCAACCAACAAACAACGAGAATTCAATCCTGTCAACAATCCCAATTGTGTCATACATCATTGCATTTAGACTATCCTAACCTACCCCTTCTCCCCACCCCCCCAGCCCGCTCGTCCCTGCCCAACATACAAACCTAACTTATCAATTACCCCTCCCCCCCCCACCCGCCCATCCCTTCATAGTCTCCATAGCCCCTCCTTCCACTCACCACCTCACGCCAGACATCCAAGCCCCATTTCCACTAGCACAGTCATCCTGCTCCCTATACCCCCTCCCTCTCCTTCCCCTTCCAGCCCTCCAACCAGCTCCAGACCTTCTGCCAATAGACCCCACTTTTCCCTCCCTTTCCCCATCGCAGCTCCGTTAGTTTATACATCAAACTCACCTCAGCCACCCTTCGCACAAAACCTGCCACCTGTGGTGTGCTCTGCCCCCCCCAGTGCTGGGCTATCTCACAGCGCGCTGCGGCTATACAGTGATGCAGAACCCCCTCCTCCCGTCTCGAGAGTCCTTCGTCTACTTGATGCAGCAAACAAGCTGCCGGACTCCCATGGAGTTTCTGCCCAGTCATCCCATGGATCGCCTCCCAGACCTGCCCCCAGTAAACTTGTAACCTGTCACACTTCCACCACATATGCATCCAGTCTCCACGTTCGTCACATCCCCGCCAACATAAGTCATCTCGTCCCTTCCCTGCCCGGAAACGACGCACTGGCGTCCAATACCATCTATAGAGCACTTTGTAAGCATTTTCCTTAATTTGTGTCGCTATTGACACAGAAGCAATGACCTGTATAAGCTTCACCCAACGCTCCTCGTCCCAACATACCCCCAGATCCTCCTCCCATTGCAACATGTATCGGGGCTTACACTCTCCAGCCCCCAGTAGGCCTTTGTAAATTCTGGACAAAACCCCCTTTTTCCCCCCCTGGCCGTTACATATCGCCTCAAACCAGCCCCTGTTGTCCCAGAGATCCTTCCATACCTTTGATTGCCCCAGAAAACTCCTCAGCTGTATATAAGCAAACTGATCGCCCCCTTTCAGCTTATAGAGGTCCCGAAGGCCTTCAAACGGGTAGACCCCCTCGGGATGGAGAATCTGTTGGACATGCGTTAGCCCATTTCTAGCCCATCTTCGTAACACTCGCTCATCTGGGCCCTGTCCCCGCTCAAAACATGCCTCAATAGTCATTCCCAGGATATATCCCTTGTTTGGAACAAGTTGAGGTTTGTTGCGTTTCCAAATTCTCATGCTATGCGCTGTCATAGGACTCATGGCATGCCGGTCCAGTCCCTTAGACCCCCGCCATATCGCTCTTTCGAGGTCCTTACCCCCGACCAACTCATACTCCATGTGAACCCAAGCTTTGGATGTTTCCCTCTGCCACTCATATAGCGCTTTCAATTGCGCTGCTTCATAATATTTGCATATATTAGGTACCCCCAGCCCCCCCTCCCCTCTGACCCGTTGCAACACCTGCATTGCTACCCTAGGACGCTTCTGCATCCAGATAAACCTATTAATCATCTGCTGTATCCGTTTTAATCTATGTAGAGGGACCCAAACCGGGAGTGTCTGAAATAAGAACAACAATCGGGGCACCAGCATCATTTTTAACCGTCGCGATACGCCCAAACCAAGACAAATAGCCCCTTCCCCACCCATCCAGCCAACCCTCTATCTTCCCCAACATCCTCTTGTAATTCAAATTGTACAACTCATCGATGTTATTGCTTATCCAAATGCCGAGGTAGCGGATACTTCCCCGGGCCCACTTAAAGGGGTATTTCTTGGCCAAAGTCGTTGCTAGTCCATCAGGGACCGTCAAGTTCAAAATTTCCGATTTAGACTGATTAATTGTAAACCCCGAAACTTTGCCATACTCTTCCAGCTCCCATATCACTATGGGCAGACTCACTCGGGGGCGGGCTAGACTTAGGATAACATCGTCCGCAAACAACGAAATTTTATAGGCACTTCTCCCCACTGTAATACCCGAGATATCCGCCCTATCCCTTATCCGCTGCGCCAGGGGCTCCATAGCTAACGCAAAGAGCAATGGTGACAAAGGACAGCCCTGCCGTGTTCCCCGCCCTTGGTCGAAAAACTCGGAGTGGGCCCCGTTTACCCGCACACAAGCTTTAGGGTGCGCGTACAGCTCCTTAACCCACGCTAGAAACTCGCTCCCCAGCCCCACCTTCTCCAGCACCTGAAAGAGAAAAGGCCAGGCCACTTGGTCGAAAGCCTTCTCCGCGTCCAGCGAAAGCAAAAGCGTCTCCTCCCCTCTCCGCTCACTAGCCCAAATAATATTGAGAATCTTCCTAATGTTATCGGCCACCTGCCTCCCGGGAATAAACCCCGCCTGATCCTGGTGAATCAATTTCCCAATTACCTTGTTCAACCTCATAGCGAGGATCTTGGCCAGGAGCTTAGCATCCAAGTTAAGCAGAGAAATCGGCCTGTATGAGGCGCACTCCCGCGGGTCCTTCCCTTCTTTGTGAAGCACCATAATACCCGCCCAACCCATGGTGTCCGCTAACTTCCCACCCTCCCGTGGTTGGTTGAATAATTTCACCAGAGGCCCGATCAATAAACCAGCGAAAGTCCTATAAAACCGGGCAGTAAACCCGTCCAACCCAGGAGCTTTCGCCAATTTTAACTGTTGGATCGCCCGCTCCACTTCGTCTGATCCAATAAGTTTATTCATATCTTCCTGTTCGCCCCTACCCAATGTAGGTAATTCCATAGAAGCCAGATAATTTACCCCCCTTTCTGCTGGATGCAGGTCTTTCGCTGTATACAATTCCCGGTAATAATCCTTGAATGCCTCCCGAATCTCCCCATCTTGAGTGACCAGAACCCCACCCCTCTGCCGGACCCCTACTATGTGGGAGCGAAGCTTCTGTTGCTTCAACCTCTGGGCCAAGTACCGCCCGGCCTTGTTCCCCCCCTCAAATGCCTCCTGTCGCAGAAGCTGCATCTGATATCTAATCTTTTCCGCCTGTAATTCATTGAGTTGCGCTCTCGCCGCCAAGACCTGTCCCCTATAGATTCCCCCCTTCCCGCATCCGTCTAATTCTTCCAATTCCAATAGCCGTTCCCTTAAAAGCCGTTCTTTCTCCTCCCTTTCCCTCTTTTTCCGCGCCCCCCATTTGATTAATATACCTCTGACCACCGCCTTATACCCATCCCAAATAACCCCCCAGGAGGTCTCCCCGTTATCATTTAAGCGAAAGTACTCCCGCGTACCTTTTTCCACTTCAGCTCTGACCTGCTCCTCCTCCAGTAGGGACTCATTGAGCCTCCAGTACCGATTCCCTTTCCTTTCATCTGCCACTTGCAGCCAGACCACCACCGGTGCGTGGTCGGACCATGTAATGGACTCCATTTCCGCATCCTTTATTTTCCCCCCCACCTCTTTGGACACCCATATAGCATCGATACGGGAATAAGACCCATGTACCGGCGAGTAATAGGAAAACTGTCTCCGCCCTGGATGGTGCAAGCGCCACGCATCTACCAAACAATGCTGTGTCACAAAATTACGGTAGCGCCTTCGATCCCCCCGCTTTCCTTCCCGCGGACCTGTAGCATCCCTGGATGGGTTCCACGTTAGGTTGAAATCACCCCCGCAAATGAGACTCCCATCCCCCCGTTTCCCCAATTCCCCATTCAGTTTTGTCCAGAATTCACTCTGCCCCCCCGTGGGTGCATACACATTCACTACACAATACCATACATTCCCCACTTTTACCCGGACCACCACATACCTCCCCCCTCTGTCCCTAACCACCATCTGCACCTGAAGCTTTAGACGTGAAGCAAAAAGAATAGCAACCCCACCCTTCTTCTTCTCCAAGGTGTTGGAAGCGTGGATACATACCCCATACCCTTTGTGCTTAACCAAGTACTCGGTGGCCCTTGTCAAATGTGTTTCTTGGAGCTTGACTATATCCGCCTTCTGACGAGATAGCTCCGAATAAAGTTTTTGTCGCTTAAGGGGTGAGTTAAGCCCCTTTACATTTAGAGTAACTATTTTAAGCTCCCCCAGTCTGCCACTCTCCCCCCTCCCCTACCCGCTTGCTAGACCCCCCCACCCCCCCTACCCCTACCTCTTCCCCCTCCCCCCCAACCTCCCCCCCTCTCATAAAGAGAGGATCGTCTTCCATACTAGTGACCAATCAACGGGCCTTGCCTGTTTACCTCACCCTTCCCCCCCTCCCAGCACTACCCCCTTCCCTTCTTTATTTATTTATTTATTTAACAGTTTCTTATATACCGCCCCTTCCAGAGATCAGGGGCGGTTCACATCGAACAAAAATCAATATACTTCTGTATATTTTACATGGAACTTGTGTTAACTATGTACACGTTTAGTTACATTGAACATGTTTTGAACATTAACTAGAATAACACTATTCAAACTATGTCAAGCCCCATGTCTTCCTGAAACCCCCCTACCAACCACCCCTCACCCCTCCTCCCATGCATTCTAATCCCTCCTTCCACCCCCCATCCTTTTGCAACGTCAAATTACCAGTGCAATGAAACCTCACTAAATAAACTGTACTCATGCAAAGTCCACATAATCAGCCTGCATCCTGCTCCGCTGCTGGATTTCCTGGGCTTTCTCTATTCAGCCGCGTTGTCCTCTTCCCGGCCGCAGGGGTTCTGTGCCATTTCTGAAAATTCCTCTGCGAGCTCGATGGCTTAACGGCTGCAGCCAGATCTCCTGTCGGGGGCCGCCCCTCGTCTGGTAGATTTTGCAGCCCGCACTCGCGAAGGACAGACCAGGCCTCATCGCTGGTCTGCACTCTCCGCGACTTCCCCCTGCAGGTAACCAGCAGCCCAAAAGGAAACAGCCATTTATATCTAATGTCCTCTTTTCTCAAGTAGGCGGTCACCGCCTTCATACTACGCCGACGTTGCAGCGTTCCAGCAGAGAGGTCTTGAAATAGCTCCAAGGGGTGCTCCTCCCACTTAATCTGTCGTACTTTCCGCGCCGCTTGTAGTAGTCCTTCTTTTATCTTGAACGACCGTAGACACACCACTATGTCCCTGGGCTTATTCTCTCGTATCGGCCCCAAACCCCGATGAGCTCGCTCAATTTGAGATGGGTCCATCTGTATCTCCCCCTGCAGGTCCGAGGCCAACAACAAAGAATTGAACACCTTCAGCAGAACAGCTTCACAGTTCCGATACTGAGGCTCCTCCGGAATCCCCCGGATCCTTAGGTTACATCTCCGTGACCTGTCTTCCAAATCCTCCAGCTTCATCTGCTGGTCCACCTGGGTCTGCTGGAGTGTCCCCCAGCGCTGCTGTAGATCCACCATTTCCTCCCCCTGCTGTTCCATCTGGAGTTCCAGCTCCTCCACTCTATTGCCAATGTCCACAATATCTTGTCGCAGTGACTGTATAGATTCTTTCAGTTCGTGTTTTACTCCGCTAATTTCTGATTTAATTTCATCTTTCATTTCAGTGAGCCACGCTTTTAGATGGGACAGGTCCCCAAGTCCAGCTCCACTTTCCATCTCCTCTCCCTGCTCTTTCGGGTCTCCCACCTGCGTTCGGCTCTCTTTCTCCCCCTCTTTTCCACTTTTAGCTGTGGCATACGGGGAGCGGAAATCAGCCAGTTTTTTCCGTGCTGCTGTCCCCCCCTTAGTTTTCTCCATCCTTATGCAGGGGGGAGGCCTTGTGCTTCTCAAGAGACCCCGGCCTGCGAAGTGAGCCTCTGCCAAGCTTCTCCCCTGAATGGAGGGGCACCCGCAGCCGACTCCACTGGTCTACTGTTCTGCTCTGGAACCACCGTCTACCTCCAGGCTCCCCGCAGGCCTCTCTCCTTGCCCACTTGCCCGGGCCAGCTGCTTCACCGAAACTCTCACCTGAGTGTTGGCACACGCCGCTCGTGACTGCCCCCGGAGGCGGCCCCCCGGCTCTCCAGCTGTCGTGTTGGTCAATACAGCCGCCCGTAGGCACAGCCCTCCTGGCTACTCTCCGGCTCTGCTCACTGGGGTAATCAATGCAATACTGGCTCACTCCGGGTCTCAGCTGGCCTCCTCAATCCAGGCACTACTTCCAGCCACACTTTTCACTGACCTCCCTTCAGAGTCCGCTGTGGCACCCCGCTCTTCCGGTCCTGCCGCTGCCGCTATCTGCCTCCTGCTGCTGGCTCGTCTTGTCTCCGCCACTCCGTTCCCGCGTAGCTGCTGCTGCGGGGGGCGCCTCTGTGAAATTTTTCCTTTCACCCCCGTGTTGTTTCTCTCCGGAGCTCCGTTTCCTGCCGCCTCCAAACTCGAGGGGGGGGGGGGGTGTTACAACTCTCGAAGCAGAGGAGGATCAATTCTTCCGGACGCAGAGCCTCTGCCGCTCCCCTACACGTCGGGTACAGCGCCGCGGCCCCTCTCCAACTGCTACCACGCGGTTAGTTGGGCCTCCTGAGCAGCTGGCAGTGCCTCGCGTCCCGGCACACCGGCGTGTCTGAAGTTTTCACCGCTGCAACGTCGCGGCCCGGGACTCTTCCCCTGCCTCTGACTCGCTTAGGGGCTGCTTATTCCACCTCTCGGGGGTAATAGTTCCCCCTTAATACAGGCTTTGGCGGCCCGAACTAGCTCACGCCGCCATTAGCCCCGCTGACGTCACCGGAAGTCTCGGCCACATTTTTCAATGAAGAAAGGTGAATAGTGGAGTACGTCAAGGATCTGTTCTGGGCCCGCTGCTTTTTAACATTCATAAATCACCTGGAAATGGGAATAATGAGTGAGGTGATCAAATTTTCAAATGACGGAAAACTATTCAGTTATTAAAACACAAGAGTATTGTGAAAAATTGCCTTGATAAATTGGAAGACTGGACATCAGATGACAGATGGAATTTAGTGTGGAGAAGTGGAAAGTTATGAGCTTAGGGAAGAAGATCCCAAATTATGGCTTTACGATGCAAGGTTCCACATTAGGAACCACTGCCCAGGAAAAGGATTTAGGTGTAATTGTGGATACATCATTGAAACACTCCACCCAGTGTGCAGTGGTGGCCAAGAAAGCAAATGGAATGCTAAGAATCATAAGGAAAGGAATAGAGAATAAAACCAAGGATATTACACCTCTAGTGTTCTGTGGTGTGACTGTACCTTAAATATTGTGTGTGATTCTGGTTGCCATATCTGAAAGAATATAGCAGAATTAGAAAAGGTACAGAGAAGAGCCACCAAAATGGTAAAGGGAATGGAAGGATACCCCCTATGAGGAAAGGCTTAAACGGTTAGGGTTGCTCAACTTGGAAAAGAGATGACTGAGGAAGAGATATGATAGAGGTCTATAAGCTCATGAAAGGAGTGTTATGGGTAAAGGTAGATCGGTTTTTTTTAAACCTTCAAAAAGTAGAAAGACTAGGGGACACTCAAGCTACAATGTAACCATTTAGGATTAATAAGAATATTTATTTTTTTCACTTAATGATTAATCCAACTCTGGAATTCATTACTGGAGGATGTAGTAAAAGCTATTAGTGTAGTTGGGCTTAAAGGTTTGGACAAGTTCCTGGAGGAAAAGTCCATAAACCATTATTAGAGAGGACCCGGGAAATCCACTGCTCACTCTGGGATAAGCATTGTGGAATCTATTTACGTTTTTGGGAACCTGCCAGGTACTTGTGACCTGGATTGGCCACTGTTGGAAACAGAGTACTGGGCTTGATGGACTTTGGTCTGACCCAGTATAGCATTTCCTATGTTCTTAATTCTGTTTCTATAATGAAACTGCTTTTGTAACAAAAATGCATTAGGCTTTTGGAACCTTCACTACGATCTGACTGATATTTCAAATTCAGTGTGTGCGTTTTCTCCACAGTTTTCTCCACACAATTTTTTTTTTGTTCCTATTCATTAAGGCTTTGGAAAGCTATTTTGCCTCTGAGCAGATGTTCTTGACCCCTCTTATTCATAATTTATTTTTTATAACATTTTATTGGGTTGGAAAGAATACAAATGACAGGTTGAGGATCATGAAAGCCAAGTGAAGTTGCACATCTGTTTTTGTGGTGATGTGGATATGCCTTTCCATGTATACAACTAAAGGATTTCTCAAAGCATGTGTTGAATTCTATCTGCATAATGCGTACATGCCACTAGAAATCATGTCTTCAAATGTTTGTGTTGGGTTTTTTTTTTTTTTTTTTTAACCTTGCTGTATGACACAAATTGCAGTATTCCCAGGACTTATGGGAGAAGCTAGGGAGGTATCTGCCTAGGGAATACACAGGAAAATAAACTGTATAGTGTTTAAAAAAAATTTAATAAAAGACCAAGCCGGCTCAACCAATAGACAAACCAGGTGGCCGCCTAGGGTGGCAGCTTCTTGAAGGAGGTAAAAACAGGGCATTCAAGGTTAAATAATAGATTTTGAAAGTCAGAGTGGGTGTCAAGTTTGAGGTTTGCCTAGGGCGCCAACATCTTGGACCAAATCTAGGGCTGGTCCTGCATAAAGAAGAAAATGTCTGTCAGCTGTCTCTTACCTTTCAGCCTTGTTACAGTTTGACTTGTCATTCAAGGTGTGGCTACTTCTGTTAGTATTAAGGGTTTTGTAAACATCCCAAAGGAAAAGGACAGAATTGGTCTCTCTTTATATCCTGAAGTTGTTGTTCATTGAAGCAAATGTAGATTTAATTCTCCTAGACCCCAGATCTTAAATTCAACATGAATTCAAAGCTCCAGCTGGTTTGAGTCAGCAAGTTCTATCCAGCTTCGGCTCCTCAGACCAGATGAAGGGAGTATAACATCTGAAGGCTGTTCAGTAATATTTTATTGCTATAGTGGAGGTGCTTGCATTTTTATTTTAACTTTTTGCATCATAAATCTGCAACAGCAGATTAAACTTTGGCTCTTTTTACTGAAGAAATATGCTTGTGATTTCAGACCGTCTACTTTGAATGGGGAAGTACGTGATAAACTTGGAATGAGTGTACAAAGCGAAACAGCACTTAGATCAGACTGAGGTGCATGACTGAGGCAGACTTACCAACTTAATACACTTTTTATTGATGTTTGTAATGAAACCTTTGTGTGAACATATTTTTAATTGGCAAAAACATATTTGAGTGATGGGACCTGTCCTGACATTATGCAATTCTGTAGTTGGGACCACGTCTTGGATGATTCATGACACAGTAAGTTTTTTTTTTTTGGTTGACAGCAACTGGTGACGGTGAACTGTATCTTAACAGCACATTTTACTATTGTCAGCAGGACTTATTATGCTGAGATTCATCCATGATGTAGTCTTCTCTCCTCTTCCCCCCCCCCCCCGAAAGCACCAAAAACTGGGCGACATTGCTCATAACTGTGCGGTGGGGTTTGGGGTTTCCAAGTAGTATTTTATTTGTATTTGGCTCAGGAATGTACATTGGCAGCTGAAGGAGAGTTGCATTCAAATACAATAGCTTTTTTTCCCCTCTCCTGAAAAGCAGAGTTAAATCTTCTACCAGGCTCAAGACCATGTTAGTGGCATGCAGGAGAGGCTGAGTTCTTTGCTTCTGTCCCCACTGAAATTGGGGACAAAATTGTTGGTCCATGAACTCAGGGATACTACCCCCAAATTGGGGATAATCTGTTTGTACCTGAGACAGTGGAGGGTTAAGTGACTTGCCCAAGGCCACTAGGAGCAATAGTGGTACCTGAACCCTACTTTCCTCACTCTATTCTGCTGCTTTAACCATTAGACTGCTCCTCGACATCTTTGCTGCTGTAAAGTTTAACCAACATGTCTCCTTTTTTAAAAACTTTTACTGTTAATCTAACTTTTTTAAAAAAATATAAAATCTCAGTAACCCTGTGTGCTTTTATTCCCCCCCCCCCCTTCATCCCCAAAATACATTTTCATGCGTTGGCAGTCCTGGGGGTGAGGCTTTGAAGTGAAGAATGCAGACGCTCTCCATTCCAAAGTATAAGGTCTGCGTCTAGTGGTGTGTGAGATTTGTTTTCAGCAAGGATATCCTTCCGGATGGCGTTTGTTTAGCAGGGATGTCCAAAGGGAGGAAGGATCCTCATTTGTGCTTTTATTTTAAGCTAATAAAAGAATGGCAAAGACTTTTGTGTGACCAGTGTTCGAATTCACTGACGCTCCTTGTGACCTTGAGTCCTCTGGGAACAGGGAAATGTGTTTTAGCTGCCTTTAGCTATTACCAAAAAGGTCTGAGCTATATCCAAATATGAGGATTTAGTTACATGCATAGGCAACCGAATAGAGTGGGCCAGATGGACCATGGCCCCCCCCATATATATAATTTTTTATTTTTATTTTTTTGCCTAACTCTGCATCAGCAGCTAGAGAACTTGAGGGGGAGGGCGGACCATTTCAGGTTCTGGGATTGAGACCTACCTTAAAGGGCATCACTGTTTTTGAAATTGTACAATATCATAGATCTTCCTTTTTTTTTTTTTTACTGAATGGGGTGCATTCCTTTCTCACAGTTGCCTAGTATCTTTAGCCTGGGGCTATATCTAATATAGCTTTATCTTCTCCCCCCCCCCCCCCCACCTCGGAGATTATAGCAACCCAGAGAAGCACTGCTGCATCAGGAATGGGCATGTCTACAGTTCCCCTTGCAGTTGCAGGAGCCACTGTAGTACATGCCAGATGCAGAGTGGAGCCCTGGGAGTTGTCAACATGAAGGGAAGAGGCAAGAGACTGCTCAGGCCATGAACCATGACTGTAAACAGAACCGGGGGTGGGTGGTGGTGGGGGGGGGGGGGGGACAGAAATAGCGAGTCAGAACATCAGCTGTATTGATGGCAGTCAAAGCCATAGGGCCCACAGGATTTACAGTGGTGACATCAAGAGAAGATCTAGAGCTGTATTGGCTGTAGAGTAGAGTTGCGTGAGCTGCAACTGAAGGGAATATGGAGTAATACGCGGAGCGCAAGTTACAAAAGCCATGGTAGCGGCAGCATGAAGAGTTCAGAGACAAGATGGCCCTTTGGCGTGGCCCTTAGACGTGGACCATCAAAAGCAGTCGGCGTCTCTTTGCTCTTCACTCAACCCTCAGCTCATTAGCAGCACGACAAAAAACTCGAAGAGCCAGAACCGACCTTAGCTGCTAAGACAGACCAAACACCACTACAGACACTGCAGGGTAATTATCCGCTACTATTTGCCTACAAATCCATAGTTGCTTCTCATACAATTACATAGCTTTTTCCAGAATAGGCCTGCTCTATAAGTAACTCAACAAAATATGAATCGAAATAAAGATTGGATAGAGTCCTGCTAATTTTGAAGGTTCAAACTTAGTAAGCTCCTCAGTATATGGTTCCTTTGAAACATTGTATCCCCCTGGTTATAGCATCTGTTACATGTGGATAGAAACGAAGTAACTCATTTACATTGTGCTAGAGAAACAAAGTAACCATTTTTCAACTAAATTACCTGCTAATAATATAATACTCTTGTTGTCATTTTGATAACTGTAACCAACATTTTTGTTGTCCTCTGTACGTCAGATATTCCATAATCCGTGTATTACTGCTGTATACTATATATCTTAGTGTATTGTGGGGTAACAATTGCAAGATTATACTATCTCCCTACCTTCTATCTACGCCTGTTTAACTAGCAATGGATCTAAAAATATTATTAACACTTACCTTAAACATTCTAATGCTCACGCTAGGGTTTCTACTTTCTCACACCCCTCCCATTCACTCTCTAACTCCAACTACAAACATTTTTAAGCCAACACACATTCACATCATCCCATACAGGCCTAGACATAACACACAAAAATATAATTACGGAAATCCCTCCATAGACAGATCACGCACTCACCAACATATCCATGTTCAAAGGCTAATCCAATTGAACCCAGCACCAATGAATAACCCCATGCAAAACACTACCCATTCAACAAAGCTAAATTGCATCCTTATCAATGCCAGGTCAATTAGGAATAAAATCCCAGTTATAATTGATCTTATCACAGACAAAAAACCTCATCTACTCTGTATAACTGAAACCTGGCTAAATGAGTCTGACTCAGTTCTCCTTAATCAACTGGGAGTGCATGGTTATACCATACTCGGCAGTAATAGAGACAGAAAAAGAGGTGGCGGAGTACTTGTAATAGCAAAAGCTCATCTCAACCTTTCGCCTACCTTACTAGATAAGCATGAGGGTATTGATATCCTCAGAATTGAAAGTCACACCATGGCTATCTGCCTTATCTATAGACCCCCCACACCTGACATACAAAGCTTAGACATAATACTTGAGGTTGCTTGTAACTCTTCACTGAGAAAGCCCTCTGTTATCTTAGGAGATCTTAACCTTGCCTTGCTACCAAATAGCCAAACACTATCCTTCCTTGAAGCAATGGAGGAAATGGAATTTAAACAAATAGTTACCCACCCCACTCACTGCAAAGGTAACACCCTGGATTTAATATTCCTACCATCACACTCACTGCCTTCTACTCCACCCACCACAACTCAGGTACCATGGTCTGATCATTTCATGCTACATTTCTCTCTTCCTTGCCAACCCACTAACTCTGCTCACAGCAACGTTAAATGCACAAAACAAAGATTCCGCCAGTTTACCAAGGAATATCCCAAACCTAAGAATGTGTTATATCCACTAATTTTTGTCGGAACAACTGCCGTGAAGGTAAGTACCCTCTCGTAGCAATAATGTTCCTTTTTTATCTATTTTTATAAAAGGGGACTACGACCCCCACCAACCCTAAAAAGATACCAAAATCATCATAGGGTAAAAATGGCCTCCAATTAGATCTATCCAAAAATGGTGAGAATTTCAAGCCAACAAAGGCACACTTAGCTTTCAGTGGGTGGTCAACAACAGTCCAGGAAACCCATCCACTAGTGTCGTTTCACTATGTCATGCAGAAGCTGAAAATCGCTATGTTATTCTTCATCAAATTGCAACTCATCTTGAAGTATAGTATGAATAACCCAACGTTGCGTTTCGGGCTCCTGATCCTCTCAGCCCTTCTTCAAATTCCTTTGCAAATGTGAAGAGTCCGCCCATCACAGCTGATCTTAAGGGCTCAAGAAAATGACGTCATCAAACCATGGCCAACCATGATCAAGGCCCATTCATAGGAGGGGCAACCCAAAAATTTAAAGAAGTAACCACCAGTCCACAGAAGAATTTAACCCATAGGGTGCTATTGAATTGAGATAATAAATCCAAAACTGTTCTCTATACAGAAGTCGGGCACCCCGATCACCCCCCCGAATCTTCTCCGGGACATGATCTAAAATCCTCCAACGCAAATCCTGAAAAGTGTGCTGAAAGTCCCCGCAATGTTGAACCACAGGCGCCGTCAAAACATTTGTATTAATCCGAGAACGATGTTCCTGCAGGCGCTGTTTCATGGTACGAATGGTCTTCCCAATATAAAATTTATTGCAGGGGCAAATCAGGATATATACCACAAAAGTGGTCTGGCAGGTGGTGTCAAAACTGCTATAGATTTTTTTAAACAGAAGAAACAGGTGACTTTTGAGGATACTACCGAGGGGAGTAGTGAATCCTCGGATTCTACCTCGGGTGGCTCGGGGCAAACGCGGGGGTCCCATCAGCCCCCTTTTTTCAGAGGCCGCCCTACAAAACGCCGGCCTTATTATGTGGAGGAAGGTCGAAGGGGACCAACCACCAGATCGCATTCGAAACTACAGTGATTAATTTATCATCAGTTTAACGTCTGAGCAACAGCGGGTCTTGGAGTTGGGGGTTGTCTTTTGTCCCCACTCCTCGTTATGACCCTTTTCGAATGCGAGTGGCATTGCATCGGTTTTTTCGCAAACTGCAGGTTGCACATTATTTTCGTGGAGCACCTACCATCGAGCCCGTGTCTAATATGGTTTGTAGGAATCCTTCAAAGTGGATGCCCCCAGGGCAGGTGGAGCCTTCCATTGCTACCTACCAACAATTGGTATTGCAGGATTTAACTTTGATGGAGAAGAACCCTGCTCGTTATTTTCCCAATATCCCCAAGCAACAATTGGTGGCTTTAAAATCCTTGAAGGAAAACCCTGCTCTCTCCATTCGGAGGGCTGATAAGGGGGGCGCCACGGTGATTCAGGATTCTTATCAGATCACAGTCCTAGCACATGTCTCGGATGAGAAGTTTTATAGAGCCCTTTCAGGGGATCCTACACCTGATCTTCAGAGACGGATAACTGATTGTACTTCGCTGGCGTTTCAATATGGTTGGATCACCCGACAGGAGTACAAGTTTTTGAATAAAATCCATCCTGTAGTACCAATCTTATATATGGTACCCAAGGTTCATGAAAGTTTATTAAATCCACCAGGCCGTCCAATTGTCTCGTGTAGAGATTCAGTTTTGGAGCCCTTATCACAGTTTGTAGATACATTCTTTCGACCTTTATTACCAACAATCACTTCCTATGTGAGGGATTCCTTCCATTTTTTGTCTTTATTACGCCAGCAGAAACATCGTGATTTACCTCATTGGTATTTAGTCACGATGGATGTACAGGCATTGTACACCAATATAAATCAGACTGCAGCTTTACGGATGGCAGAAACTGTGCCCCTTGTTTTGCCTGATCGGTTACCCAAAGAATTTGTTTTGGAATTGCTGTCCTTCGTTTTGACGGAGAATTATTTTCGATTTGGCGATACTTTTTATTTACAAACATATGGGATTGCGATGGGAGCGACTGTCGCCCCATCCATTGCGACATTCTATATGCATCAATTTGAATCTCAATTCATTTATTCGTCAGAATGGGTTCTCCAATATACGAATGTGGACGCGCTTCCTTGATGACATTTTTTTCTTGTGGACGGCGTCTGAGGATCGTTTGAAGCAGTTTTTTACATGGATCAACACCTTGTCTGAGGATTTAAAATTTACTCCGAAATATGACAGTGATTCCATAGAGTTCTTTGATTTAAAACTCACTAAATATGGGGATGTGATTAGTACTACATTATATAGAAAGACAGTTCAACGTAATACACTTTTACATTACAGCAGTCATCATCCGGCGTTGTTGCGCCGTGGCTTGCCAGTGGGACAATTCATTCGTTTGCGACGCTTGTGTTCTACCATTGCTGAATTCTGCCGACAGGCGGTAGATTTAAAGGGGCGTTTATTGGCTCGGGGTTATCCTGTTGCCATTATTAATAGAGCTTATTCTAGAGCTTGCCATGTTCATACTGAATGGTGGGACTCGTCAGTGAGCGCTGAACAGAGGGGGCAATGACTCCCGGAGGATGACTGTTTTGTTGGGGTATTGCCCTTTATGTCCCATACCACTGAGGTTGTGTCTATTTTGAAGAAACATTGGCGCATTATGTCCTTACATCAAAATTTTAAAAGACCCCTTATGTTGGCGTTCAAAAGGGGCCGAACTGTGGCTGATGGGGGCTCAAAAACATTACAAACAACCCAATCAGTTTTGACTACTGGGCATCTTCAGTGTCACCATTGTGAGTTTTGTTCCACAACGTTGGAAGGGACCTATTGGGAAAATCCTGTAACACATAAAAAAATCTATAGCAGTTTTGACACCACCTGCCAGACCACTTTTGTGGTATATATCCTGATTTACCCCTGCAATAAATTTTATATTGGGAAGACCATTCATACCATGAAACAGCGCCTGCAGGAACATCGTTCTCGGATTAATACAAATGTTTTGACGGCGCCTGTGGTTCAACATTGCGGGGACTTTCAGCACACTTTTCAGGATTTGCGTTGGAGGATTTTAGATCATGTCCCGGAGAAGATTCGGGGGGGGGGGGGGTGATCGGGGTGCCCGACTTCTGTATAGAGAACAGTTTTGGATTTATTATCTCAATTCAATAGCACCCTATGGGTTAAATTCTTCTGTGGACTGGTGGTTACTTCTTTAAATTTTTGGGTTGCCCCTCCTATGAATGGGCCTTGATCATGGTTGGCCATGGTTTGATGACATCATTTTCTTGAGCCCTTAAGATCAGCTGTGATGGGCGGACTCTTCACATTTGCAAAGGAATTTGAAGAAGGGCTGAGAGGATCGGGAGCCCGAAATGCAACGTTGGGTTATTCATACTATACTTCAAGATGAGTTGCAATTTGATGAAGAATAACATGGTGATTTTCAGCTTCTGCATGACATGGTGAAATGACACTAGTGGATGGGTTTCCTGGACTGTTGTTGTTGACCACCCGCTGAAAGCTAAGTGTGCCTTGGTTGGCTTGAAATTCTCACCATTTTTGGATAGATTTAATTGGAGGCCATTTTTACCCTATGATGATTTTGGTATCTTTTTAGGGTTGGTGGGGGTCGTAGTCCCCTTTTATAAAAATAGATAAAGGAACATTATTGCTACGAGAGGGTACTTACCTTCACGGCAGTGGTTCCGACAAAAATTAGTGGATATAACACATTCTTAGGTTTGGGATATAGTTAGGTTGGATGTGTGTGATTGGGGTTTGAGGGTTTCAGTAGTTTACCAAGGAAAGCTTTCTGGAATCTATTTCTTCAAAATTAGACAATACCTCAAATCTCAATGAGCTTGTATCCACCTGGAACTCTATTATTGAGGCGGAAGCGAAATATTTAACTTTAAATAAAAGAAAACCTAGCAGTAACTCATCTGAGAAATGGTACACCTCAGAGCTTGCTGCACTAAAGAAAAACCTCCGGAAATTAGAAGCTAAATGGCGGAAGAAGAAAACCACTGAACTTAGGGTTCAATACTTCACAAACCTTAAAACCTACAAGGAAGCCATTAACAATGCAAAAAGATTATACCATACTAAAACATTATCTAAGGCCATCAACCAAATCAGGGAACTCTTCGAGATTATTAAATCTTTAACTAAGGTTCCCGATCACACCCCTAACAAAACACCAATAGACCCGCAACGCCTGGCAAACCACTTTGCCAATAAGCTTAAACTAAGCACCCGTCCAAGTATTTTATCCTGACCCCTACCACATCAAATACCATCACTAAGTGGGGCTCATTCCATACAATCTCCAACAAACAACTCCTGGAGATTATATCAAACCTCAATACCACCACTTCATTACTTGATCCCTGCCCAGTGTCTTGGGTTAAAGCAGCAAAATCCGAACTAGCTCCATACATATTGAAAGTTGTAAACCAATCTCTAATGCAAGGCTTCATGCCGGATGACCTCAAATATTCGGCGATTCGCCCTCTACTAAAAAATAAAACCCTTAACAGTACTGACCCTTTCTCATATCGCCCCATTGCCAGCATAGCTTTTTTAGCCAAAATCATTGAAAAGGTAGCTCAGATACAATTACAAGATCATATTGATACCAACTTTCCTTTAGATGACCACCAGTATGGCTTCCGCCCATATCACGGAGTAGAAACCTTACTCATATCCCTTTTTGATTCACTAATCCGAGGTATGGATAATATGAAGCAGGCCTTCTTGCTCATATTTCTTGACATTTCCTCAGCCTTTGACAGTGTAGATCATAATACTGTCCTATCCAGACTATCTCAACTAGATTTAAAAGATACCACCCTTAACTGCTTTAAGTCCTACATTTCTAATTGTTTCCAATATGTTCATATAGATCATTCCCCCTCACTACCATTCCCTCAAGAACATGGTATCCCACAAGGATCCTCGCTCTCCGCATTACTTTTTAACCTTTTATATCCAGCCTATTTGCACAATCTTTCAATGCCACAACCTAAGCTATTTTATCTATGCAGACGACATCATGCTGTTTGCCCCTTGTGACATAGCTAACCTTAATTTCAACAGAATCGCCACCTGCCTCTCTGAAGCTGAACAGTGGCTCCACTCAATCCATATGGATATCAACTTCAAAAAGACTGAAGCACTCTTCGTAGCCAGAAATACCAACTTCACCCCTCCAGCTTTCATCAACCTGATGAACATTACTCTCCCAGTCAAATCTGAAATTAAATACCTTGGAGTTACACTAGACAAAACGCTAAGCATGACACACCGCATAAAACAGACAGCCAAAACTATATTTTTTAAGCTCAGAACCATACAGCAACTCAGACCCCTCATTGATATCAATGATTTCAGAACAGTTGTCCAGGCTCTCATTATGCCACATTTAGACTTCTGTAATGGCATACTCCAAGGGACCTCTAAAAAGAATCTACACATCCTTCAAAGAGCTCAGAATGTCACTGCTCGAATCATTGCGAAAGCCAAAATATTCGATCATATCTCCCCCATCCTATACGCTCTCCACTGGCTTCCAATCTCTAGTAGGATTCAATATAAAACCCTCATCACCACTTTTAAACTCATTAATGACTTAGCCCCATCACAGTTAGCAACATTACTTCAGACTCCACCAGAAAACAGACTTAGAAGAAAAACAAATCTCAACATGCTACTAATTCCCAATGCCGTGAGAAAATCAAAACAAATAACCACCAATGAGGGCCGGATTTACCTTGAGTGAGGCCCTACGCCAACAAAAATTGTGGGCCCCCAGAAAAGATAAAAACGAGCACGCCAGATCAGCTGCGCGCTGTTGGCCCTGACGTCATAATTAAACTGGGAATCCCAAAAGCCAAACTTGGAATGTACAACACTGTAGAAATAAAACTATACATTAATTTGCTCTTGTACTAAACAAAGTGCAGACGTTAATGATGCACATTTACCAGAGCTGACATATTCCAATTAAAAAATTCAAAATAAAGAGATTTTTCTACCTTTTGTGCATTTTTTTTTCAGCTGCAATTGCTCCAGCCACTTTCTTCTGATTTCTTCGTGTCAGCCCAACTCCAGTCTTAACCCCCCCAGCCCATTTCCAGTCCCAGCCCCCCCCCCCATCGGCTCAAGTAAACTTTAATAAAAAAAATAATAAAACGCTGCCACCGCAGCAGCATGGACTGTCCCGCGGGGCCCCCTCTGCCCGGCTGAGCCCCTCCGTGCCGGCTTTGAGAGGTGCGAAGGGAGAGTGTCTCCCTCACGTCTCTGTTAAGCCCGCAGGGGCTGATGGGAAAATTCCCATCTGCCCCTGCGGGCTTAACAGACGCGAGGGAGACACACTCCCTTCGCGCCTCTCAAAGCCGGCACGGAGGGGCTCAGCCGGGCAGAGGGGGCCCCGCGGGACAGTCCATGCTGCCGTGGCAGCAGAGGGGGCCCCACGGGACAGTCCATGCTGCCGCGGCAGCAGCCAGCGTTTTTTTTTAAATTTAATTTCCTAACAATTTGTTCAATTTTTGTGGGCCCTTGCCAGCTGTGGGCCCTACGCCACGGCGTAGTTGGCGTATAGGTAAATCCGGCCCTGCCACCAACACTGCTTTTTCATATTATGCTCCCAGCCAATGGAACAAACTACCACTAAACCTAAGAAAGATTAAGGACCTTACCTCTTTCAGGAAGGAACTTAAAACCTACCCGGTTAGTCAACACTACAGCAACCTACAACCTACAATCAAATATACTACACAAGAATACACAACTAACGAAACACAAGTCTACCCCACCTAATTCAAGACTCACTTCTGTTGGCATTTGCTTATAACCATCTCTGATACCTTTCACTCACTGAATCCTAACTAATTCCTTTAATAACTATTCTAAACAGCCCTCCTCCCAACACTGTACATATGATTACAAATAACTATTGTGAATAGTTTTTGTTCAACCATGTAAATTTACACATTGTTTCTTTGTAACATAGTTCTTATGTTTCCCTTAATGTTATATGTAATACAATATTTCACTGATTGTTATATTGTTTTTTAAGTTCCTTGTAAACAGCCCCTGATCTCTGGAAGGGGCGGTATAGAAAAGCACACAAATAAATAAAAATAAGTAACTGCTGCCATTGAAGGAGAGAAGCCTGACCACAACAGCCAAGCAGGAGAGCTCCAGGACCAGTGTTGAGGCAAGGTGGTCTTCCAACGCCAAAGGTCTCGCTCAAGAACAATACAAGAGAAGGGCTCCCTAGCAAACCCACAGAAGAAGACTGAAGAGGGAGCGGGAACACTTTCTTGAGTACCTCAAGCAGGGTTTAAAAGAGGTGTGGACGAGTTCCTGGAGGAAAAGTCTATTAAACATTATTAAAGTGGAGTTGGGGGCAAGTAGCCTGAAATCGGTCTACTTTTTTTGGGAACCTGACAGCTACTTGTGACCTGGATTGGCCATTGTTGGAAACAGAATACTGGGCTTGATGGACTGTTGGCTTGACTCAGTATGGCATATCTTATGTTATGTTCTAAACTGGTTTGTTTGGCCCCCTCCAACCAAAAAGATATTCTGCTGCCCGTTTGCATGGTACCAGTATGTTAGAGGGTTGGAATAGGATTTTGAAAGCAACTTAAAACAAACAAAAAACCACATCCCATGTGCAGTGTGTGGGGAAAAAAACAAAACAAACAGCCCCCTCCCCCGACACCCACACAACACCCACAACTTTTGTCCATTTTCTTTTGGATCATTTTCCTGCTATAAGACACTCATCTTTCATCAGACTTTAGCATGTCACTGTGCAGAATAACACAATCTTCCCTCTGAACATGATTTTATTTTTTTTTCTGGACACCCTGCAGAAGGAGGGCTTGCAGAAACCAGGAAGAAGTTGAGGCCACTGCAACAGTGACCCCATTGATGGAGGCTTGGTTTTGCATATCTAATTCCAAAAATAATTTTATTGTGGGATTTGAGCAAAAGAACTGTGCCGTGGTCTGCGCTTCTGGTGGGGAAAGGGGAGATTATTTCCAGGATAAAATGAATAGTTTTAAATTCTGGGGATGTTTTGATTTTCAAAGAAGTCTATTGCCATATTTTCTCCCCCTCCCCCTTCCTATTTTACTTGCTGGTGCAGAATAGTTTTGGGTTATTGCACAGAAAAGTTGTTTTGCAATTTAGGCTAAGCTCTAAAATCTGGTCTTTCCGCCGTGCAACTAGCTGTGTTCATTCTAGTTCAAAAATCTAAATGTAACCTTTTTTTAGGGGGGCAGGGAGGGGGGTATTACCTGACCATTTTGGTATCGTAGAGTACCCTTTATTTGGAATGGTAAGCACCAAGGCCATTCTGGTATGGTCTTTTTGGATTTTAGTATTTTAATCAGATTTCCATACTTGAATGGAAATATCCAACTTGGTGATAGCATCTAACAAACAAACTTTATCCCAAGAAATAGTATAATACTCACAAGGCTGACATAAGCCCACTATAATTGAGGGAGCAGTCCTTATAAAGATCAAGGAAAACATTTATAAACCAAGTCTTGGCACCATCACGGAGACTGACTGAAACAGCAGGCTATCTACAAATGTGGGTAAAGATACCACATCAAATGATTACAGAGGTGGCATGCTGAGATGATACAAGAAACTAAGTATGAAGGATCAGTGAATACATACTTATGGGATCTATACTTTTATAACACATTTACAAGGAAACTGAAGAAAAAAAGAGCACCTAGTTGTAGTATCCCTGGTCTCAGCAAGCAAAACTTTCCTGTGTTTCTGAGTCTCCTTAAAAACATCGGGAAACGACTGAATTTTATTGGACAAAAATAAAATATCTCTATGCTGAAAAAATAAATACAAAAGTCAGTCACAATCTGAGGGCAATGCAGATGCCACAAGCAAAGTCTTGCTAGTTCTGAATCTGAACTCTAAAACCGCAGATATATCCAAAATATTCATGGAAGCCACTTGACCCTGAGGCAGTTCTGTTGACTGTTCTTGATACACTATGTGCCCTCAGGTAGAGTACATCTTAGAAATTGGAGGGATAGCTTCAAGAGTGTTTTGTTTTTTGTTTTGTTTTTTTAAATTTCCAACAAATATCTCTTAAATGTCTCTCAAGGAGAAACTGACAGTATTCACATTTGCTTATCGAACAGCATTTTCCAACATCTCCACCTTATTTTGAAGAAGAAAATTCTTTCACCAAACGTTCCTCTGAGCTAGCAATTTTTAACCATAATTTCATCAATCTTGGGAATTTGTGTCTTTATTCCCTGAACTTCTTCCTCCAACTGTATCACCTGTTTGATCAACAGAGGAGATCTTCACATTCAACGCTTCCAACTTAGGAGCTGCACTCTGCTTAAATTGGCAATAGCTTGCTAAATAGTTTCAAGCAAGAACTTCTGGCTGAAGCAATGGAAGACCAAGTGTAGGAATAGAAGCTCCTGACTGACCTGGAGGTTGCCCAAGGGCCCGCTGTATAGAAGACAATGAAGAAACTGATGCCTCAATTGGCTGGTTCAATACCGCCAAACTCTGTTCTTGCTGTCCTCCGACTCGGCCATCTGTTGGAAAGACACAATGACTCCCTTAACAATGCTACTGGCCCCCCCTCAGACAGGCGCAGTGATCGCAGCATCGGTGTTCGGCATGCAAACCTGGCTAAGAGAGCATTGGAAAGCCTGTGGCTGCATTAGGGGAACCCTCTGTTCGGGGCTTAACAATGTTTCACAGCCAGAAGTTGGACCGAGGCTCTTGGCGTCGACTTGATACTCCAGCGGCTGCACTCTGGAGTCATCTCCCTGCATGCTTGGGCGAAGAAGGTAAGGAACCATAGAAGAAACGACTGCCAGAGCTTGTCCGGGCTCTGGAGGAGGCTTAGCCTTGGGCTTGCCCTTGCGTTTCCCCATCAAGTCAAACACTCAGCAGTTGGTGTCTGCTATATTGGAACTGCCCCCTCCCCCCCCCCCTGCTTTCTCACCATTCTGTTTTTAATGGGAGTTCTGTGTGTGTGTGTTTTGAAAAAACAAAAGTGTGAATCAAAAAGAAAAATAAAAAGGCAGCAAAATACTTGTGTGGTGTACCTAAACATTCTGCTGGAAATGGGCAGCATGGACTATGTCCCTCTAGCAATTCTCATAGGACAAACCTACTTCTTTTGCTTTTGAGAGTTAATGCAAGGCCCAGGCCTGGAAGTACTTATGGATTTTGTCCCAGTGCAGACATAAAATTTTCTTCTATAGGTTTAGCTCATACATTTTTTTTTTCATTGGTAGCTCAAGGCAAGTTACAAATGTAGCTCCGTTAGGAATTTCCCTATCCCCAGAGACCTTTAAGCCTGTACCTGGAGCAATGGCGTGTGAAGGGTCTGGGCATGGTGACAGGGAGAATCTGCTGGACTGGAACCAAACGTCCCTGGTTATAGTAGTGTAG
This sequence comes from Ichthyophis bannanicus, assembly GCA_033557465.1. Classification (NCBI taxonomy): domain Eukaryota; kingdom Metazoa; phylum Chordata; class Amphibia; order Gymnophiona; family Ichthyophiidae; genus Ichthyophis; species Ichthyophis bannanicus. The sequence continues at coordinate 404,986,776 of CM066035.1, read as the reverse complement.
AGGTACCAGACCTTTTGTTTTCTTGCAGGCAAATCGGGGAATTTATCCAATGTATTGGGGAGGGGAGATGCACCTTTTTTAGATTCCAGGTGTTGAGCAACAAGGCAAGGGAAGAGGAATGATTTACGTTGTCCCCTCCCCCCCCCCTCCTCAATCCTTCCCATGATAGCAACAATATCATTTCCAAGCAGACAAATCATCAGAAATAGAGACGGTGATGCTGATGCATTTCCCCTGTACTGTGCAAAATACAGAAATGATGGGTGTAAAGTATAAAAACAGACTCCTTCAGATCACTACATTTTGAAGAGGGTTGTGGTAGTTTTTTCCTACCCCCTCCCCCTTATCGCTATTGCTAGACTTAGAGGCAAGAGGTGGGCCAAACAGGTGGGAGCTCTAAAATAAGGAGAGAATCTCTGAAAATCAGGGACATTGGTAAGCTTATAGTAGTGGTCTGTCTTAAGCTTATAACTTACAGTATTCCTCCACACAGTAATAGCATTGCTCAGTCACTTTGAGGTTTGTGTGTTTTTTCCAGTCGGCCAGAGCTCTGTGGCACATGTGAGGGAATGCAGAGCTGTAATCATCTCAGACGTAGCAGAAAGGAGTGCAAGCCCGCGTCAGTCTGAAAAGTAGCTTGCAAACAGTACTGGGGAATAGGACTTTCTATACCCAACACGTGAACTAGATGTCTGAAGTGATGCTATATGATAAAAGTTGTTTATGGACAAAATACATTGTGTACCTTTTTTTAATTTTAATAAGAACTTAAAGATTTATATAAACACATTCAGCTTTCGTTTTACGTGGCAGTCTTCCTCCTCTCCCCCCCCCCCCCCCGTTTCTTTTGGGCTCTACTTAATTGGAGCCAGGCCTGGGATCTAGCCTGTCCTACCCCACTAGGAACTGTAGATTGCCTTCACATAATCTGCATCTGATCAGAGGTAAAAATTTGAGCCGGGAATCAAGCCCAGGTCCATCGGCTTTGTAACGCACAAACACTGCAACGGAGCCACTGGGTTGGCCGTTCCTGCTTTTTATAAGGTAAATCAGAATTGTAAATCTATACGACTTACTTCACAGGGCAAGAGCCAGACTAGATCAACCTGAATGGCAAAAATCCAGGGTCAGGTAACAATTCTGTTTGTTCTGTTGACCTTTCATAAACTCCCCGGTGTCTTGAAATGGGGACAGTGCATCAGCACAACCTTCTTCGTGTGTAGTTAGCACTTTGCCAAGTCTCCCTGCTGTACATCAATCCATCTATTGTCTGCTTTTTGTCTAGGCAAACAATCTGCTATACTCGTATGTATCCAGTTTAGGAATATTTCAGATAGCTACAAAGGACATTTTTCTCATCTGGTTTTCACGAACAGTGTCTGTGCTGCTAAAGTTAGTTAATAGGTTTTGTGTCCGGGCGTGTCTTGCTGAACCTGTCTGGTGATTTGACATATTAAGATCATCATCTGTTGTAGTTTTCAATACATATAAATGAATTTGTGTGGTATGTTTGTGGGTTTTTGTTTTTTTGTCTAGTAGAACTTATGTGCTACGGTGGGGTTAATCTGTTTTATGTGGTTAAATCGGTTTTGTGTGGTGTGTCTAGGAGCCTGTGTATAGGGTGGACGATTTTTTTTTCCAGCATTTCTGTGGCTTCTTTGCTTGAGATTATACCTATTTGCAGTGTCGTCTGTTTCCTAGTGGTGATCACTGCTCCATTGATGATGAAGGCCAGGGTGCAGCTGTAGCAAAACTACTCCTGCCTTTAGGGTTGCAGTCATGTTAACACTTATTCAAAAAAGCTCTGTATTAGTAAGATTATCCAGGAGAGTTTTTCTCTTTTTATTCAGGGACAGCCCTACCACTAGGCACCTTAGGTATCTGCCTAGGGTGGTAGAACCGGGGGTGGGGGTGCAGAGGTGGCAGCCGCAGGATGTGGTACAGTGCCAACATAGCTGCAAAGACAATAGCATCAGCATAGGCAAAGATGTTTACACGTATTTGGTGATAGCACAAATTGATTTACTGCAACTTCTTACATCATGGTCTTGCGCTGAATGTGTTGCATCATATTCAGTTTCTCCAGAATTTAGCTGCTGGACTATTAGTAGGACCCAAAATAGGACGGCATAATCGCACCTATGGAGGATTGCGTCTTAGATCTCTCTGTCTAGTCTTTAAATGCCTTAACCAAACTGGGCCAAAATGTTTTGCTGATCGGATATAGGAGCGATGCAGCAGGAATGTCTGCAGGCTCCAGTTCATCTCTATTCATGGCTCTGTATTTGTTATGCATCAGGTTCAGAGAATTCTGTCCCATTTTATAGACACTTGGAACCTAATTATATCTGCTCTTAGTCTGAAGACCTGATGGTTGAGCAGTTTCTTTTCCAGAACGAGTTTTTCTCTGCTAATTCTTTTAGGGTGGTGGTTTTACGTTTTGTCTCTGAATATGAAGTTTTGTATTTTGGTTTATATTCTTTATCTTTATTGGGAAACTTTATATACCGGCCTTCATTACACCAGGGCGGTTTACAATTCCAAAATAGCCGCAGAGGAGTACGGCGGAATCAGGAAGAAAGAAAAGAACTACGATGGTGGTAGGATAGCAACACAATCATAGGACAGTGAAGAGAAAACGAGAAGGTAAGAGGAGAGGCATAGCACAGGAGCACCAAGGGTCAGGGGATGGGAGGTCATATGCAGTCTGAAAGAGGTGGGTCTTGAGGAGGGCTTTGGATTTATGTAATGAGGATTCCAGCTGGATGTCTGTGGGCAGGGTTTCTTTTTGGGTTTGTGTGTGTCGTGGTGCTGGGGTGGGGGGATTGGAAATGAAATTTAATTTGAAAAGCGAAATAAAGTTAGGATGGTTTGTCATTCTGCTTGATTGCATGGAAATAAAGGTCAAGCGAAACATCAAAAAAGACATTTTAATTAGGCTGACTTTAGTCTTGAAACTAAAGAAATTGGGCCAATTTAATATTCTTTTGGGGTTTGTTTTTGCTCATAAGACTTGTGAAATTTAACAGGTTGTGTTTTTTTATACCACCTTTTATGCCAATGCAGTTTACATAGAACTCGTGGGGATACATACTTGGATTTAACAACTTGAAGGTTTACAGGTTTCAGCAGTGTGTGAATGAAGGCATGGTATATGTACCGTATTTTCCGGCGTATAAGACGACTTTCTAAGCCCTAAAAATATGCTCAAAAGTCGGGGGTCGTCTTATACGCCAGTACACGTTCTGCGACGTGGCTGTCTCGCTTTGGCAGGGCTGGATTTACCTATAGCCAGCTACGCTGTGGCGTAGGGCCCACAAAAAGCTGCCGCCGCGGCAGCATGGACTGTCCCGCGGGGCCCCCTCTGCTGAATCCCTCCGTGCCGGCTTTGAGAGGCGCGAAGGGAGAGTGTCTCCCTCGCGTCTCTGTTAAGCCCGCAGGCTTAACAGACGCAAGGGAGACACTCTCCCTTTGTGCCTCTCAAAGACGGCACGGAGGGGCTCAGCCGTCGCGGAGGGAGGGGAGGGATTCAGCAGAGGGGGCCCCGCTGGATAGTACATGCTGCGGCAGCGGCCAGCATTTTATTTTTTTTATTAAATGTTATTTGAGCCGATGGGGGGGGGGGGCTGGGACTGGAAATGGGCTGGGGGGGGTTAAGACTGGAGGTGGGCTGATGGGGTTAGGACTGGTAATGGGCTATGGTGGGGGGTTAGGGCTGGTAATGGGCTGTGGGCTGATGGGCGCTGTCTGGTAATGGGCTATGGGGGGGTTAGGACTGGTAATGGGCTATGGGGGGCTAGGACAGGAAATGGGCTGATGGGGAGGGGTTAGGACTTGAGGTGGGCTGATGGGGTTAGGACTGGTTATGGGCTGTGGGCTGATGGGGGGGGGGTTAGGACTGGCACTGGGTTATGGGGGGCTGACTGGAAATTAGTTGATGGGGTTAGGACTGGTAATGGGTTATAGGGGGGGCTTAAACTGAAAATGGGGTGATGGGGGGTTAGGACTGGTATTGGGTTGGGGGGTTGCTAGGACTGGAAATGGGCTGATGGGTGGCTAGGACTAGAAATGGGCTGATGCAGGGACTAGAAGGGAATGGATGCTGGGTGAGGCTGGAACTAGAAGGGAGCTGATGTTGGGGGAGGATTAGAATGGGATGGGGTTGGAAGAGTAAAATGGAGAAGGGAAAAATATTTTGTGTGGGAGGGATAAAAAATCTACAATTGGCCGGGTATTGGGAGAGTAAGTGGGGATTGAGGATGGAGGGGTAAAATTTGAGTGGATGAAATAGGAATGAGGAAAGAGCAAAAGGAGAAAGATTAGTATGTTAAAGCAGATGTAGAGAGAGAATGGAAAAAAACTAGAAGAGAGAAGAAAGGACAAATGGATAGCAGACGATGGAGAGTTAGCAGAAGACACGAAGAAACCAGAAGAAAGTGGCTGGAGCAATTGAAGCTGAAAAAAAATGCACAAAAGGTAGAAAAATATCTCTTTATTTTGAATTTATTAATTGGAATATGTCAGCTCTGGTAAATGTGCATCATTAACGTCTGTGCTTTGTTTAGTACAAGAGCAAATTAATGTATAGTTTTATTTCTACAGTGTTGTACATTCCAAGTTTGGCTTTTGGGATTCCCAGTTTAATTATGACGTCAGGGCCAACAGCGCGCAGCTGATCTGGCGTGCTCGTTTTTATCTTTTCTGGGGGCCCACAATTTTTGTTGGCGTACGGCCTCACTCAAGGTAAATCCGGCCCTGTGTGTACCGGTACTTCTTATCGATAGCAGCCGCCAGCCGCTTCACCAAGGATCATATGCTATGTCCTTTCACAAGAATTATAGTTCTGGAGAACTTCAGATCTATATTAAATACCGCCTGCTTGTCACAGTTTGAATCAAATCTGATGGTTTTTTTTATTTTTTTTTGGTGTGTGCTGGAAGAGGGGTAGTCTTATACGGCGAGTATAGGCCAAACCCTATATTTTAACAGGAAAAGTAGGGGGTCGTCTTATACGCCAAGTTGTCTTATACGCCGGAAAATACGGTAGTTATGTGATATCATTTGGTCTGAAGTGTTTAATGAATAGATGTGTTTTTTAAGAGTTTCTTTGGATCTTGTATAGACTGTGCAGATCTGATGGGTTCTGGTAGTGTATACCAAATTGTTGGGGCAAAAAGGGTGAAAGCTGTTTGTTGAGAGCTTCTGGTCTTGAGGAGGGGGGGGGGTGTAGGGTATGATTAGCAGGTTCTTATTCACTGAACCTGTGGGCATTGTTGAGGGTGTTCTTGTGATTAGATCTTTGAGCTATGGGGCTGAAGAGTTGTGAAGGATTTTGTAGATGGTGGTTGCGACTTTGGTTACCAGTCACACACACATCAAAATACAATGAAGGCTCTTGAGAGTCGGTGTAATATGCTGTCATCTTGATGATCCTGTTGCAGTAGTGTTTTGCACTAATTGAGTGGGTAGAGTATTTTGTGAGTTCCTGGTAAAGTATATGGCCATAGTCAAGGTGGGGGGTTATGATGGATTGAAAGACTATTTTGTAGTTGTTGTATTGTAATATGGGTTGTAAGTGTTGGAATGATTTGAGTTTCAGATATGCAGTTTTTGCAGACTTCTTGATATGGGCAAGCATGTTGAGGTTGTTGAGGTAATGCCGAGGTATTTGATTACTTTTTATCATAATTTCTGCATGTTTGAGAATGAGTTTCTCAGGTGGGTTGAAGGAAGGGTCTTTTGAGACTAATAGTGTATCTGTCTTGTTTTTGTTCACTACTAGACCAAGCTCTGCCAGGAGGTCTGTAATGGTGGAAAAGCAATCGGAGAAGTCTGGGGTTAGGGTGTGGAAGGGCACGTAGAACATAATGTTATCTGCGCAAAGATGGAAATTCATGTTAAATTTTCTTAGTAAATTGCAAATAGGCTGAATGTAAATGTTAACTAGTAGAGCTGATAAGGCTGAGCCTTGGGGTATGTCTTGCTTTAGGGTGACATGCTTGGATTTGCGAGACACAAATTTTACTTGTAGCTTTCTGCCTGTGAGGTAGGAGGTGAACCAGTCTATTGTGTTTTTGTAGAGGCCTATGTCTGAGTCTTGTAAGTAGTGTTATGTGATGGGGTCAAATGCAGCACTGATATCTAGAAATATCATAATAAAGCCTTGATGTGGCTTATCAAGGCCTCTATGTCAAATAGTGCTGTGAAGAGGGTATCTACACCGTGTTGAGGGTGGAAACCATGTTGCTGGGGGTTAAGCGGAGCATTTGGTGTCAACATGCTCATGAAGTTGACACTGTACAGTCTTCTTTTTTCAATTATGTTGGCTAGGAATGGTATGCTGGAGATTTGGTTTGATATGAGCTGGGGTCAGCTTGATCCATTGAGGGTTTCTTTAGGATGGGTCTGATTGACACCTGTTTCAGTGTCGTCAGTCCACACTTCTCTCTCCCAAGGATACCTACTTTATTTCGAATAATTGAGGAGAATTTGTCAAGAGGGATTTTATCCATGCTGCTGGGCATGGGTCCAAGGGCAAAGTAGTTGTATTGATTTTTATGATGTCTGTGAATTCTCTCTGTGTGATTAACTTGAAGGAGTCCCAGATGTGTACTTGTGGTGATTCATCTGGTTTGTGGAGAGGTTCTTTGTTTATGGGAGGTGTTGATTGCTTGTTCGATAGCTAATTGGCTATGGTCTTTGGGGCCAGCTGTTATTTTGAGATCATGGAGTATGTGGATTTTGGGTCTCCTGAGGTGGATACAGTGGAGGATAATTCTCTCGGGCAGTTGAGTGATTTTCATGATTATATTGGAATAATATTCTTTTCTGCTGTTAATGAGCTTGCTGTATTCAAGTTGTTTGGTGGCATACTGCTGTTTTATGGATGCATCTTGAGTTTTTTTTCCCATCTTCTCTCAATCTGTTGGCACTCTTGTCTGGTGGTTCTGAGTTTGGGAGAGAACCAAGGCTGCTGAACTGTTAGGGTGGTTCTTGGGTCTTGGAGTATAAGAGGCAGCTTTGTTGATCACTGTTCCAGGAGTGGATAAGGTGTCTAAGTCCTGTTTGGACTCTAGGAGTGGAGAGATGTCAAATAGGAAGGATTATTTGTTGAATGCTTTGAAGCGTCGTGTTTGAGGCTGATGCTTTGGGAGGAATGGTATCTGAGTGTTTGGGAGGATAAGGCATGATATAGTGTGGTCTGACCATGGCACTGGGTTTATCTTGGTGTTGCAGTCCGCAGAGGGGAAACGTTTAGGTGCAAAGAAGGTCTAGAGTTGCTCCTCCAATGAGTGGGCATGTTAAGTATTTGTTGATGATGGAGGGCTTGCATTATATTGATGAATGCACTTGCTTGCTTCGTAGTGGTGGATAGGAGGTTTAGGTCCCCCGAGGAGGAAGAAGCGTTTTAATTGTGTATATACATGCTTCTTCCAATAGGTCTGATAGGTCATCTGTTTTAGCTGAGAGTGCATGGTATGTTAAGCAGATAGTATGGTCATTATTGGTGATTGTGAGGAAGTCTAGTGTTTGCAGAGATTGGGAATGGAGTGTGGTGCAATTTTGGTGCTCTCTTGCAACAATTAGGACTCCTCCACCTCTTCTCTCGTGTCTGGGGCAGTTGTAGAGCTTGTAGTGGGGAGGTAGCTACTTATTCAGAAGTACATTGTCGGTGCTTGAGAACCAGCTTTCTGTAATGCACAAGTCGTTTGTCTTGAGTTTGTAGTCTGAAATTGTTTGGATCTTGTTGCGTATTGAACGTGTGTTAAGGATACATTTAATTGGATAGCGTGGGCACTTCTGTTTGTATAGCTTCAGTTGATGTACTGTATAATGTTAATTTCTAACAGTCTTCATGGTGCTTTCGTATGCTGTGCTTTTGAGGCAAGGATTTGGAATGGGGAGCTTTGGTTTATAATGAATTGGAATGTTGCTGGCGTATGTGGATAGCGTATGTGTAGTTAGGACAAAGGGCAGCAGCAGTAATATTATGGTGTAGGGTAGGAGATTGTGTGGCAACATGCTGAACTGTTAGGTTGGTAGGTTACCTGGGGAGAAGTTCCGTCTGTGTCTTTAAGGTGCTTCTTGGTTATCCTGGGAGGAGTGGCATGTAGGGTGTATGCTGGCAGGCCTGTTCCTTAGGCAGTTTCTTTATGTGCTCCTTTAATTCTTTACTTTGATTCTGATCATCAATCAGGTGTATGTTTAGCTGGATTCCAGAGAAATTGCATGCAGATTCCCAGTTCTTCTGCTATTTATATTTTCGTTGCTTAGGTTCTTCTGAGCTGAAGTGCCATCTAGCTGCCTAATAGTATATATTCTAGTTTTTAAAGGCTTATACTAATGCACTGTGAATTGAGACAAAGTAGCAAAGTGTTGGTGTGCTAGAATCACTCATTGGACACTTGCTAGATTGTTTCTATAATGTAACAATGTGCAGTGACTTAAGGCAGGTAGATGGGTTGCAGGTCTGTTTTTTTTTATTTTATTATTTTTTTTGTCTATTTGAGAAATGTTGACTTGTTCATGGTCTTGCTGCAGGGCTGTTCTGTGTCTTTATTGGTGGCGTAGTGAGCTGTAGGAATGCTTCTATGGGCTCTGGTCCCCACCAAAGGGCCTTCTGGCACAGGCATGCAAGGCGTGGGCATGCCCAATTCCACCGGGTCTTTTGAGTTGTGCGGTGAGAGCTGGATCTTCAGCCTGATTGGCCATGTCGGAGGGGAGCAGGTAGGAGCTCACTATCCTGCTCTCCCTCGATGCCACTGATCAGGCAGAAGCTTGTGGCTGCAGTGACCGGCTCTTCTTCCCTCCGGGTCTTTGAGATTTAAATAAAATAAAATCTAGTGCTGTTGAGGGCATAGGTGAGATTTTAATGCTGGGATTAATGTCATTCATGCAGAATTGCTGCTGAATGAGCATGTAAGAGTCATCCTGCATAAATATTCAGTGTAAACTTGGTGAGAGTATGCATTCTGGGTAGAAACAAATTCTTGTACTACAAAAGCCCATGCTATAGAGCTCCCACCTATTGGTGAAATTATATACTGTAATTGCAGTGTATGGCAGTAAGGGGTTAGTTTTATTAAATCATGTTAATGCGGCCAGATAGCAGTTAGCACGTGCTAACAGAACGCATGCAAAATGCAGAAGATGCATTGATTTTTCTGCTCTATCTGCAAAGTGGTGTATTATCTGCATTAGTAGGTGGGGTAAAGGTGGAGCTTGGACATATCCGCAACACGCAATTACTGCAGGCCTCAACAGCGCAGCTGCTACTAAAGCCATCTCAATGGGTGACATTAGATCAGAGGTACTCAAATCCAGTCCTGGAGGGCCGCAAACCAGTCAGGTTTTCGGGATATCCCTAATGAATATGCATGAGATATATTTGCATGCACTGCCTCCATTGCATTTGAATCTATCTCATGCATATTCATTAGGGATATCTCAAAAACCTGACTGGTTTGTGGCCCTCCAGGACTGGATTTGAGTACCTCTGCATTAGATGCATCCAGGCTGCTGTTGTACTATGCTCTCTGCAGATTTGGTGGTGTTTGCTGGGGAAGTGCTGTGCATACTCCCAACAGATAATGAGGTGTTAGCTGCAAAAGGCTAATGTGCTTTAGGAAACAGACCCCCTAAGTCAGAGGTATTCAAATCCAGTCCTGGAGGGCCGCAAACCAGTCAGGTTTTCGGGATATCCCCAATGAATATGCATGAATATATTTGCATGCACTCCCTCCATTGTATTTGAGCCTCTCTCATGCATATTCATTAGGGATATCCTGAAAACCTGACTGGTTTGCGGCCCTCCAGGACTGGATTTGAGTACCTCTGCCCTAAGTATTCAGCTTGGTGTCTGTTTTTCAACTGCATGGACTACAAGAATGGTCAAGAGTGTCGTTTTTCTCAAGTTGAACACATTTCTTTTTAAGCCTGTGTCGCACTTCAAATCTGGAACCTTGATGCTAGTCTTTTTGAGATTTGCAGCTCATTTAATTTTAGTTTTCACACTCTCTCTTCACTGTGAAGAATGCCTTATGCACTTGGCAGGTGTGTTCATTTGTGCCCATCATTTGCATAAACTATATAACAAACTGATTATATGAATAGCAGGTATTATATATGTAAACTGCACAGGTGCGGATTGGAAATAGAGACCAGCAGGAACAATTTTTTTTTTTCCCCTTGTACATCCACTTAAACTCCCATCAATGGCAGACTTGCACGTCGTTCCTCTTCTGGCAGCTGGAGCACCTCCCTACCTCCCCCCACTTGACATGTTCATCCTCAGGCAACCAGAGAATACTACATACTTTAAAAACAACCTCTTGGTATACAGGATGCCTTTGGGAAAAAGTGTACCCCATGGCTTTATGGGGATGCACATGATTTTCAATCTTGTTCTGCTCTGTCTGTTTTCACTGCATGCAGCTTAATCTTTTATCATGGGCGTAGACTGTCTGGTCTGTGATTGCATAAATTCTGGCAGATCCTTAGATGATTTGGAATGGAATCATGAGCACTACAAAACCATGCAGCTTTTGAGCTTTCTGCAAATGTCAGAAGTCCTATGGGAAAGATTCAGTGCTGCAATTACTCCATATCCAGGGACATAAGTCATTTCAAGACCTGCATTGCCATTGCCATGACGGACATTTTATTTATGAATGGTACTTGTTGTTGCATCTGTCCAATAGCAGCATCAAGCTTTCCAGTGGGATTGAGAGCAGGGATCCCTGCCTCCGTAAGATGGTATCTTCCGTCTTGTGTGTAAAACGGGGAACTTCTCTGGACTTGGGAAGGTTTGGAGAAGTGTGAGGTTAGAGAGGGGCGCTACCCTTTTTACAGAGGTGGGGGCCAGAGTGTAAATAGTCCTAGGGTGTTGATTGACCCATAGCAGCAGATAGAGGGCTGTACTATTAGGACTTCCCTGGAAGGCGGAGAGGAGCTGCCTTTTTCTTGGTTGAGAGCAAGTTTCTGCACAGGAGTAAAGAACAGTCTGAACAGATGGTGAGCTGGATGTCAGTGTTTCAACCAATTCCTAGGGCCCTGTTCAGCAAGAGGAATTTGTGACCACTCTTCTGGGAGGAAAGTAAGCACATTCGTTAGCATTTCCTTGTGTAGAGAGAAAATGTTTGGTAGGCCCAAGTATTTCTCTTGGGAAGTTTGAATAGTTGTCAGGCCTGTGATATTTTTCACGCTTCAGTGTGCTTATTACAAGAGTGTGTGAGTGGTGACTTTGGACGCCTTAGATAATTTTTTCATCTTGTACCAGTCTCTCTCCTGCTTTTTGTCTTTTTATTTTGCCCCTAATCTGTAAACCTTTTGTATGCAAATATATCACGAATATTCATTAGGGACATCCTGAAAGCTAGGCTTGATTGGTGATCCTCTAGTTCTGGACACCCCTGACGTAGACCCATGGCTGTAAGTGCTGTCCATCATAAGTTTAAAAAAAATTGAAAGGCAGGTAGATTGCTGTAGATCTAAAACTGTGGCCTTTTTAATCGCCCCTCTATTTTGGAAGTGATTCTGGTTATAGATATAAGGCTGCATTTAATTAGTTTGCATTAAATCTTGGCAGAATGTAATTTCAATAGTAAGACACTGGGGGAGGGGGGTGTGTTTTTTTTTTTTTCTCATCATGCTTTCGCTTAGTTGCTGGTCTTGATGAAAATATAGCATTTGATTTGGTTCTAACAACAAAGAAAACCCCCTTCTGGAACCCTGATGTTCTCCAGCTGCTGCCCTTTGCATGAAACGAGATGGCAAGCAGTGGCTGGCGTCATTTGGTTGGGACGGACGGGGAGAGAAAAAAAGCCCCGCCTGACCAAGGCATCATCGGGATAGCTGCAGCAGTGGCACCTGGAAGTGAATTGCTCCCTCACCTACCTGCTAGCTGTCGGTCTCAGTTCAGCAATCTAAAATATTTAGTGGCAGTTCAAGACCACAGGGTGGGCAGTGTACTTAAAAATGCAAGGTTCCGGTCCCACGCTACAGGTGAAGCAGATGCACCCTGAGGCGCTGCCGCTCCTGCGGATACTAGATAACCAGAAACAATAATGTGTACTTAGACATTCAAAGGGCCATGAAGCAGTCCTGAGCGAAACACTGGCTGCCATTGGCACTTCTATGTGCTTTGCTTGATTTCATGAAAGTTTTTAGTAGTCCTTTTTAAATTGGACTAGTGTATGACTATTGAATGTACTGGGAGTTTTATTAGACCTCCGATAGTGTGCTTGCTTGCCACTTTTGAATGGAGTGCCATAGCTCTGTTTTTTAAAGTGGTGTAAGGTCTTTCCCCCTGTTTTTTATATTCTTAATTAGAAACCAGCATGACTTAAATTTAATATCTGTATGGTGGCTGCTACTGTTTTTTGTTTTTTTTTAATGAATTATGTGCTAACATTGGATAAACCAAAATATCCATCTAGAGATTGTCCATGATGCAAAAAAACTGATTAAGTGCTGCTTTTTTTTTCAGTAGCATACAAATTGCCTAATTTTCTAAAAAAATTGCTAAAATAAACGCTAAATATACAGCTTAACTTATTTCTTAACTACTCCTCTGACTCTGATCTTTCTCCCTGTCCCCTCTTGGTTCATTGGTGTGTCAGATCCCAGTGCAACACATTCAGGAGTTGGGAGCTTTATATTCCAAGCATGGTGGTTTTTTTTTTTTCATGTGGCTGGGTTTAGCTACCCCATCATACTGCATTGATCGAAATGTTGTAGCATTAGCAAAACTGCTGCATCCGACGTCTATAATTGCTGCTCTGGGATTATGTGGCATTTCCTGCTTTCAAATGTCGTGCTGTGGCTTTGACATGTTCTGTTGGCTGGTTGCTCACCCTGAAACAGACTTGAAAGCTGGGCAACACACTGGCAGTGGGAACCCTTCATGTTGGTCAACTATAAACTAGATAACTTCTTTATGGTGCTGCATAACCTAAAACGATGAGACAGATGGAATAAGACTCTTTTTTTTCAAGGGAGATGAATGGAGGAATAACCTTTAATGGTTGAAGTAGCAGGGCTGGAACCAGGGAAGTCAGAGTTCAAAGCCCACAGACACACCTTGTGGCCTTGGGCAAGTCTCTTAACCCTCCATAACGTCGGGTACAAACTTAGATTGTAAGCTGTCTGAGAACAATGAAATATATTTAGGTACAAGAGGTTAACTCACCTACTGGAAAGGCATGAACTAAATATAAATGTGATAAATGCCCTTGTGGGGACATGCATTGTGCAGTTGCCCTCTGTGTTCATTTGGATGACATGTTAAAAATCATACCCCGGATGAATGGGGAAGCCAAAACCATGGCTATGCTGCGTCTTTTTGCAACTTGGTTGATATGCTTTTTAAAAATTGTGTATTAAACACTCCTTTTGTGTGTGATTTATTAAATCTTAATTGCAGTTACTTATACTTTTGGTTACTTCTGTATATTCCTTCTACCTTTTTAAAAGTCTTGCCGCCTCTTTTTTGTTTCATGAACATGCTTTAGGGCTGGCAGCCATGAGAGGTGCACAGGCAGACCATACATACATCAGAACAGATTCACCATGCCTTGCTGTAATTATATTGTGAAGTGCTTGGCTTCAGATGGCCATGTTAACAACTGATTAAGCAGGTACTCGAAGCAATGGGAGATAGATTTACCCAAGGTCACCTCGTGATGAGGTAGGCGGCCTTGACGTAGTTATCTTGTTCTATTCTAACAAGAAGTGTGGACTAAGGGCGCTTGGACCTAATCCACTCATGTATAGGGCCTCCCCTTGGCCCTCTGACTGTCTGTCTACCCACCGTTCTCCTTAACCTGCCACCAGCTGGAACCACAAGGCTACTACTTCTCCCTTTTTTTTTTCCTTTTCTGTTAACAGATGAAAGATGCAGAGTAATGGAAAAAGAATGTCCTCTGGCATTTATTAAGATAAATTACCATGGTGGGAGAAACTATGGCGTTGATTATCGAACCTGAGTACAGACTTGGCAACTGAGTGTGTTCAGCTTCTGTGGACTTACGTGCTTGGATGAGAACAGAGCTCGCTTGTCAGATTGAATTTTGGGATTTGACAGGATTTTTCTAGGGAGGCAGAAGCCGACTGCATGCGCCATTCCTTGAAAGTTCGAATGCTGTTACCATATAGGGGTGTTTGAAAACAAAAATACAGATACAGTATTTGTAATTTGTGGTACAACTGTGCTTCATATTTTAAGCTTATTGCATACATCCGTGGGTTTATGGTTACTGTGACAGGCTTTGTGTTGAGAGGCCTGATTTGTGAGATTTTAGGAAAATAAGCAAACTAAATACAAATATCTGTGCAGATTAAAAACTTTTTTTTTGCCTCACTGCTGATCTTAAGTACAAGATCTTGGCAGGTCTAATATACACTATTAGTAACGAGGCAATTTCTAGAAAGATGCTTTTTTTTGTTTGTTTGCAAGGGGTAACATGTAACATGTTTTTCATGTCCCACAGGGTTGTCCTGCCGCAGCCTTCAGTCCCTGATGGGGTCAAGCAGCCAGAAATGGAATAAACCCTCCGCCCCATCTTCACCTTTTTTCAAATGGGTTGATGGAGTAAATAGAGTTTGTTAGCCGAAAACTGGGGGGATGGGGTAGTATAGATTTAGCAGATGTGGCCTATTTTCAGGGATTGTCCCAGAGTTTGAGGTAGTGTCCCCGGCTCCATGGTCTAAAATCTCCTCCTGTCCCTGATTTTCAGAGGGGACAGAGCAAAAGAGATTGCTTCTGCATATCCCTCTAGTCTGAGCTGTCATCTTGATCTTGGTAGGAGGAGGTGTAAAATTCACACTTTTGAGAGAGAAGGAATTTTAGAAAGAAATAAAACAAATAAAAATAAATGCACGTGTGTGTGTGTAAAGTTCAAACATCACAATTAGACTCCTGAATGAATTAGTTGGAAAACCCTTTCAAACCTTGGCTGGTAACAACCACTCTAGATGACGCTGTTCTCCATTTTTTTTTTTACAAATATATAAATTTGAACATCAGACATCAACGGGACTTGTTTGCAAGCAAACCATTTCATTGAATTCCACATATATCAATTACCGATCTCATCCATTGAAAATGTTGTGGGGGTGGGTTTTTTTTTTTTTTTTTTTTAAATTGTCAATGACAAAAGTCTGTTCAAATCAAAGTTCAAAAATTCAGAAAAGCTTCACTTAGCTCAGCTGATGAAAGACGAGCTCTCCCAATTGTTCACATCATCCCTACATGAATTCATGTTTCAGGTTGAGGAACCTTTCATCGCAGCACTCCATTATTGGCTGGCTTCCAAACACTTCACTACTGAACTTCACTCAGACCACCACTATGAAAATCAGGAAATGACATCAGAATTTAAAGACCTGACAAAACAAACTAATCGTCAATCACAATAATATTGCCTGTTCTGTCTCATTGGGACCATGTTTCTGTTCACAGGGATCTCCGCAGTACTGACAGCCACTTGATGATTTCTTTTTCTTTGTGATGCATAAAGCCCCGTTGGCAACAATGTTCCAACGACTCATTTGCTTCAGCAAAAATGTACAGATAGTTCATTAACATGATTTTAATGCTTGGCATATTACAAGCATTGGTCAATGTGCAATACATATATAGACTTGTTCCTGTTCGGTATTCCAGTTTAGTCCTCCACAATCGGGTAGTGCTCCTCCTCCTGCAGCCTGGAGACTGGACCAATCAAATCTTCTGTAGTATATATGCAGACGGAGCTCCCAGAAGCCCCCAGTGTGTCCAGTCTCCTTGCAGCTTGAGGACGTGTGTGCCCTTTCTGGGCACACTTAGTGACACTTGAAGGAGCAACACTAGTTAGTTCTTTGGGTTTTGTTTTGGCTTTTTCATTACCATTTATTTGCTAGATAGCTGTCTCTTTAAAAAAAAAAAAAAATAAAATAAAAAAATAAAATAAAAAAAGGCATTACCACAGGGGACCTCCCGGGGGAAGCCAGTTCTGCATTGGGCTTCTGCCTTCCTTCCTGGGGATTTCTATAGCCTGGGTTGAGCTCTCCCCTAGGCTGTACGGGGAAGAGCCATACCTGGTCCAGCATTGTCTGTCACTCTGAGAAGTTGGCTGAGATCCTTTGCTGTTTCATGAGCTGGTAGGATTTGTCATTTATTTACCTTTCTCGGGTACTGCAGTTCCCTGAAAGATCTCACGCTGAAGACGGTTTTTCTTGTAGCCATCTGTTCGGCGCGGCGTATTTCGGATCTACATGCGTTGTCCTGCCGAGAACCTTTTTTGTCTTTTTCTCCGGATCGGGTGGTTCTCCGTCCGGTTCCCTCCTTTTTGCCAAAGGTGGTTTCTCCCTTTCACGTGAATCAAGCAGTGTTTCTTCCAGTTCTTCCTTTGCACTCTGTCGCGACGGCGGACAAAGGTCTTCATCGTCTCGATGTGGGTCGTGCGCTTCGTCGTCATTTGAAGGTTACCGAATCTTTTCGGAAGACTGACCGCCTATTTGTGCTTTTCGGTGGTGCACGTAAAGGGGAAGCGGCGGCTAAGGCCTCCATTGCAAGATGGCTCAAAGACGCGATCGCGTCCGCGTATCTGTTGCAGCAGCGGCCTATTCCGGAGGGGATCCGAGCACATTCCACTAGGGCGCAGGCGACCTCTTGGGCGGAGTATAGCCTAGTTCCACCAGCAGACATCTGTAAGGCAGCCACTTGGTCGTCTTTGCATGCTTTCAGTAAACACTATCGGCTGGATGTGTCAGCAGCTCGGGATTCCTGTTTTGGTTCGGCAGTTCTGCGCGCCGGATGGCAAGGTCCCGCCCGGTCTTGACTGCTCTGTTACATCCCGATTGTGGAGGACTAAACTGGAATACCGAACAGGAAATGGAAATTACACTAACCTGGTAATTGTAGTTCCTGGAGGGTCCAGTTTAGTCCTCCTTCCCTCCCGACTATCTGCTAATGTAGTGCGGCGCGCTTTTCCGAACGGTTTATAATAAGACGGTTCCTCCTTTCCGTTCGACCCTTTTTTGCGGCCGCGCTTTTTGCCATGGCTCTTCCTTTTCTTCGATTTTCAGTCAGCTCGTATAAGATTTCTCACTGTGGGCTGTATTTTTACTGCCGGAGCGTTGTTGGTAGCGCAATGCAGTGTTCTGACTTCCTCGTTTGGGGAGGGGGTTGGATATTTTCTTGGGGGGAGCGAGTTTGTTCTTTAAATATGCATTTTTTTATATTAATCTAATGTGTTGCTTCGTTAAGTATGCTTTGTTACTAGTACACTGGGGGCTTCTGGGAGCTCCGTCTGCATATATACTACAGAAGATTTGATTGGTCCAGTCTCCAGGCTGCAGGAGGAGGAGCACTACCCGATTGTGGAGGACTAAACTGGACCCTCCAGGAACTACAATTACCAGGTTAGTGTAATTTCCATTTTTTTTTAAGTTCCATCTAGTCACTGAGGATAACTTAAGACATCATCTCTACCACGTATACTAATGTTTTATAAAGAAAACAAAGAGACATTTTTACTAGCTCTAAAGCTGGGTAAATTTTCCTTGCCTCCCCCTTTTATTTTTTCCCCTCAAATATATTTAAACTCCACCCATGTGCACAGCTACTGACCAAGTACATGCTTATCATATCAGCATGAATGCTATTGCTTGGGATGCTCTGTCATAAGAGGTCCTCGAAGCGCATATATGGCCACATAAGCACATGAAAGACTGATATAGCCCCCTTAAGGACATACCTACTGCTTCAAGTAGATGCTTCCTTATAAACTACCCTCCTCTTTGATTTCATGGTTGAAGAGCTGCTTTTTTTTTTAAAAAATTGTAGTAGCTTGCTCTTTTTCTTATAACCTTCATTTTTCATGTTTGATCTATCGCTATTTCAGGCAGCTTTATGTGCGTGGACACTCTTGCCAGCCCTACGGGTAATCATCACCAAGACCAATCCAGACCTCAGCTCATTAGCTGCTGAGGTTATTACTATATGGGCTAATTACAGCAGGTGTGATCACAGGCTTAAGTTGTGCCAGTTTTTTTAACAATGTCGGTTCAGTACCATTTTCAGTGGAGGGGGTAGTCTTAGTGGTTAGAGCAGCGGCCTGGTGAACAAGAGACCAGGGTTCAATTTCCACTGGTACTCCTTGTGGCCTTTGGCGAGTCACCTTACCCTATGTTGCCTCAGAAGAAAGGCCTGGCAATCTACTTCCAGACGCACCTCGCCAGGAAAACCCAGGGGCTGCTGGGATGCATTGTATTGTATTGCAGTGAGCATGGCTTTATTAAAATTAGATATATTGCCCTTCAAACAACTATCACAATCTGTTTTAGTTTAGGTCTTCTATTTAGCAGGCTTCAACTGAACATATAACTCGCCCCGAAAACAGCCAAACTGTTCTGCTAACCAGCACTTTTGTTTTTTTGGTCTATCCCTACTCTTCCCTAAACTTGACTCATTAATAAGCATCCCAATATCTGAATATTTATCTAAATGGCCAGATATCCGTATACTTGTCTATCCATATTTTTTTGTCTGTATCTGGTTGTAAGCAAATGCATAAGTTTGCCTTTGAATATTGGACGTATAATATTCAAACTGAGCTTGCATTATTGGGTTCCATGGGACCACACTTGAAATGATTTTATTTAGGAAGATTTTTATACTGCTTGTCACTGGTCAAAGCAGTTTACAATCAACAATTTGAACTGGTTTGCAGAGAACATTTAACTATATACAGTCTAAAGGAATGCATAAGAATGTACATTTGAACAATTTAAACTAGGCTTACTGAGCACCGTTAAAGTGGCTGGATTGTTCAGAGCAAGATGGTGGCGGTAGCAGTTGCGTTGTGAGCTGAGTAATGACGAGTTGTCTGTGCAGCTTACCATGCCTTGAGAGAGGAAAGGGAAAGCTTTGTCGTTTGGTTTCCCCATCCACACTGAAAGCTTTGTTGCAGTCAACCCTGTAGTTTCCAGCCACAGTTCCCCTGTCTCAACGAGACTCCAGCTCAGTCATTCCTGGTGATGGTGGATGCCAGCCTAAATGGGGCTTCGTTGAACCCTGAAGAACAGACAGCTCTTCCACTGCTGGGTCTGGAGCTCTCTGAATGCGTGCAAGATGTCCCCAAAGGTAGTATTCATGGTGGGCTTGCGAGCATGGAACCGCCTTCAGAGTTTGTGGTGTCTGGCGAGATGTCTGTGGTTACTTCAGCCCAGAAAAATCAGAGCAGTGGTTGGAAGGCCAGCTGTTATTAAATTAGATGTGTTGTGGGATGTTATTAAGTTGGTGGACTCTTTTCCTCTGGTGAATTATGCTGCTGGTTTTAAAACGCAGTTGGATCAAGTAGTTGGAAGGACTGTATCCTGTGAAACTACAGTGGCTGACCATGCTGCTAGACTGGGGGCACTGGAAGAAGCTTTGGATAACTTACGAACTGTGAGTGCAGCTCAATTAAAAGACAAACATGTTGAGCAGGAAAGTGCTTTTTTTGAAAACAAAGTTCGGAAGAATAACTTAAGTTCTTTTTGAATTTCCCTAAATGCCTGCTTATTTCATCTGGCGATATGCTGCATAAATACTTGAGTGAAGTGTTGAAGATCACAGGGGATGCTGTACCTCCAATAGTTTGGGCATGCTATCTGTCTTTGAGCCCCCCAGCTCTAGGTTCCAAAGGGGACCCTGGGCAGTCCCAGTCTTCTTTGGGAGATAATCTGACTGCCTTTTTGGAATCTTCCTTAGAGGTGATGATAGAGAACTACATTAGTGGCATGCTTTGTCTTCGAGTTGGACAGAAATGCAGTTCTGCGTTTTGTTGTTCTGTAATATGTCAGCTGAATTCCTTGGCTCTAAGATTCATGTTTTTCCTGATATTTCATGAGATACTCAGAAAAAGCGCAGGGAGTTCCTGGATCTGAGAACTAGGGTTGGGGCCCTGGGCGCTTCTATGAAAGTGTGTGTGGCTTTTTTTTCTTTTCTCGTAAATGTATGATATTTTTTTATTTGTCTAAACAGTATATGTTCTTTGAGCCAGATCAGTTGCTTCAGTTTTTGGTGGGTAGAGAGGGTCTTATGCAAGTGGCAGAACCTATGGGAGAAGGTATAGGTTAAGGCCGTCTTAGTCTTGTTTGTAAGGGAGGGCAATTGTTAATGGTTTGGGGTTTTTTTTTTTATTGGTTAATTCCTAAAGTTTTATATTACCTGTTTTTTGCCCTTTTTTTTTTCTTAGGGGACTATACATGATTGTATTGATTTCATGATTGTAATTTCCTGTTGTATGATTTGTTTTTCTTTAATCATTCTTTGGATGTATATGAATATTGCATAAATTTAAAAAACAAAAAACAAAACAAAAACCTAGGCTTACTAAGCCATTGAACTTTATACAATGGATTTAGAGCACTTTATGTGCAAGTTGATGAATGATATAGGGCTTGAATGAGTGAGGGCACTTAATTCTCGTTTCCCCCTCCTCCTTCAATCTGGGCTAGAGTACAGAAAAATCATTTATACAATGTTAAATCTGCCCTCTGTGGTAAACAGTTTTTTTAAATCCTGGAACGTTAAAATTTGATCTTCTCTTGTAGATTTTGTATGCCTGCTTGTGTGGTTTTAAGATTTTGTCAGCTGTATTCACGCATTTTATAAATCGGAATGCTGAGCAATAGAGTACACTAGAGTTTCGTACAGCCAGGTTTTTAAGGTGGTTTGGCATGGAACATAGATTTCCCCCCCCCCCCCCTTTCCCCAAGCAAAATGCATGGTTTTAAAAGATCCTGCAGACTTTCTGGTTAATGTGACTCTAAGTGCTGAAGGCAGAGACTGCAAGTCTCCCTCTGACCATGTCCCCATGCGTGTGATCTGTTTTTGGGCTGGCGTTTTGGCTAGGATAAATAGCTTCAAAAGAACAACCTTGGTATAGTAATAACAAAGCACTATTTGCAAGTGTTCAACTGAGACCTGAGAATGAGAAAGATAAGCTTTTTCCAGCCAGCATACCCAAAGTCAACATTTTATAGAGCCTTCTGCAAAAACTGAGGTTTTGTTGCTGGATTCAAATACATACTTGCAAAGATTTTCTCTGTGAGTGAATTTTTTCTGGTTATCCTGTATTTTCTATGCTGTTTTGCATTTAACTAGCCCAGTTCGTCATTGTTCTCTCCGCTGAGGAGCGGAGAAGTGGAATAAAATCCTCTGGGTTTTCTTGGCAAGGTGCAACTGGACTGACTTCCCCACAGTGAGGTTACAAAACACATAATTACAAAATGGCAAAAAATCCTAAGATTCATAACTCTTAGATTTTTATATCGTTAATGGTTTTTCTTGGTTTGAGACTAGAATATAAATAAGCTTACTATGTTCCCTCAGCCCAAAGGAATTTCACTATTTCAATCATCTCTCATCAAGAAAACATTAAAAATCCTGAATTGCATGAAGGAGACGACTTGAAGTCCTATTCACTTTCCACATGTAGAATCTGTGTGTGTGTGTGGGGGGGGGGGGATGTGCAGGGGTGGTGCTTCGGGGGGGGGGGGGGGGGTGCTTATTGACACCGCTGCTCCCCTTCTCTAGGGCTTGCAGTGGTGGCAGTACTTTAGAAACTGTGAAGCAGCACTAAGTCGCTGGAGCAGCCTCACTGTTTCTGTTCTCGACTCTCCATCTCTTCTGCTGTTCTCCGAAGCACACTTCTGGTTTGAAGTATGTGTTGGAGGGGAAAAAGAGGCCGAGGGTTGACAGCAGAAAACTTGAGGCTGTGGTGACTTAGTGCTGTCTTGTGGTTTCTGAACTATTGCTGGTGCTGCTGCTACAAGCCCTGGAAAGGGGGGGGGGGGGGGTGGCAATAGGGGCCAGGGGGCAACAGGATGGGCCTATCCAATCCTTGCACCAACCCCGGAAATGTGGTTATGGTGGGCCAGGATTTAGTATAAGCAGCATAGGCAACTGCCTATGGCACCAAATATCCAGGCAAGAGGAGTTTGCTCCAACTTGCTTTTGGGTCCATGCACATGTACTGCTTCAGAGGTGGTGCTGTGGCACAGACACCTTTTCTCTCTTCTCTTCTGATTTTTCCAATGTTTGGGACCTCTTGACACCCACTGCCCACTCCTGCTCTCTGGGATCTGCTCTCTGGCCCTGCCTAGGGGCACCGAACTCATAAACCTGGCCCTGGGTGGGTCACAAACATGCACATAGATTCCCAATGTGAAGTGTGAGGCTGCAGATGTCCACATCTGGATTCACAGCTGTTCCCTGGCAAATTCTTTAAAAGAATGTTTTAGCCAGCCCTTTACAGGAAGGATTAAGGGGTCTATCCTGCTTCCACCTCCACATTGAAATTAAAGATAGTGGCATCTGTAGTTAACTGGTAGCATTATACATGCAGGTTTGAAAAGAATGACAGATCCACATGCGAGTACCAAACCTTACACATGTAAGTTGCTGAGCTTCTATTTCCCGCGTGTGCTCCAGCCCCATGTACCAAGAAATAGTCCTGCACTAATTTAGAACAGGCTCCATGTTTAGCAGAGCCTTTGCTATGTCAGAAGCGTGTCTCTCCATTCCAGTTTTCACATGCTATTTAAAATGTGCCTTCCTGTGTAACCACACCGCTAGCTTTAAAACCCTCCTAATTAAATAGTACTTTGAAAAAGTCTATGGTTAGGAACCTGCTTAGGAGTGAAGAGGAGTAGGTCGGAAGTCTCCCTCAGAACCTTGCAAGCAGTAGGCAACTGGAGCACATTGGGTCGGAATGATCTGCATTGCTGGTTCAGAAGTCTGCCCCATTGCTGGATTCCTGTTCTGTTTGGTCGCTCTGCTGCGACCATTATGACAGGGGGCAGTGCACTACCTAGCCCTGTGCAAGCAGTGCAGCCAAATAGGGGCAAAGGATATAGGGACACATTTCGGGCTGCTGCTGTTTTGCACTTTTTTGTTTTTTGTTTTCTCAGTGGCGGCAGCAACAGCGGAGCGGACCTGACTTCAAATAAAAAAAACCCAAAACAAAACACATGGGTCTTTCCAACTCTGTGCTTCTACGCAAGTCTGGTCCCTCCCTCTCTTCCCTGATGTAGGTTGCGTCGGAGAAAGGAAGGGACCAGGCCAGCCATTCAAATGTGGATCTTTGCAACTCCTTGTCTGAATGGCTGGCCTGGTCCATCCCTCATCTCACATGAGCCTATGTCTGAGCAGGGAAGGATCACATCCGCATACAAGTGCAGAGTCGAGACCTGCGTGGAGGGGTGGGGGGTGTTTTTTAAAAAAAAGCTTGCTCCACTGCTGCCGGCATCACAGCTGCCAAGAAAACCAAAAGTGTCTGCAGTAGGGCAGGCAGCTGTCTGGACATGGAGCATGGAGGTATGGTTGAAGTGCATGGTGGGGAGTGGGGGTTTGTCAGAGGTGCAAGAAACACAGGAAGCAATTATGGCTTGGTATGATCCTGACAGGAGTTGTCCTATTTTTCTGAAATAGCCTTTCACAGTACAAAATTTGTGTTCCAATATGTGACCATTTCTGTAATAAGCCATTAGAACTTGCTTAACAGAGTGTAGAGATCTTTTATCTGCTGGTTAGAAGTGAAGTCGGAATTCATCTAATCTCTCAATGAGGAGATTATGAGCACAATTTTTTGTAATCTTCTAAAGCAAAGAACCTGTGACATCTACTGTTTACTTAAGGCAATAGCTGTGAGAAAGCCCTCCAGTATCTCCCATCACCCAAACACTTCCTTATCTTTATATCCTCCTCTAATAAGAGGGTTTATCTTGGGGTAGAGGAAGGGAGAGTTGTGCAGCCTTGCAGCTTAAAAAGAAGCTTTGGATTTTGCATGGCATCCTTTTTCCAAACCTGAATTGAAGGCTAGTTACATCAGGTAAATACACATTTCCCTGCTGCTGAGGGCTTAGAATTGAAGCTGTAACTGTAACAATGGAGGGTGAATTTACCACTATAGGTCACAAGGAGCATTAGTGGATTGGGACCCTGTCTTTCAGTCCACCACCCCCAATAACTTTGTTACAAAACACCAGAGTCCTCATCAGATCTTTTCCTGACTACCACCACCCCTTTTTCCTAATCTGAGAAATTCCTCTGTTTCCTATTTATTTATTTAGCTGTACTTATATACTGCTTTTCACCGGATCAAAGTGGTTTACAATACACAAAACCAAGGAATTTATAATGAACAGGAAATGGTATCTCACCGGGAAAGGGGGGGGGACCCACCACCAAGGGAGGGCAAACATTTACATTTGTGAAATTGGTATGTATCCGGTCTAAGTGATACTTTTTCTCCACCTACCATACTTTCTATAGAAAACCAGCATGCATTAAAGTAGCAAATCAAATTTTTGTGTAATTTTTATTCATTGATTTATGCTTTATGCTAACTATGTCTACACCAGCAGTTCTCAACCCAGTCCTCTGGACATCTAGCCAGTCAGGTTTTTCAGGATAACCACAATAAATATACATATGAGAGATTTGCATTGCACAGATGCCTACAGGTGCTCCTTGTGGTCTTGGGCAAGCCACTTAAACCTCAATTGTCTCGGGTACAAAAACGTAGATTTGACTTGTAGAAAAGTGGTATATAAGGCTAGCCAAATAAATAACATCCGCTTATGTTCAGCTGCCTTCGTTAACATCAGCTGGACTGCTGCCATTTTCCAAGATGGTAGCGGATGAAGGTGATGCCGGAGGATTCTTCTTTGGGACCAAGTAATGTAGTGGCCCACGAAGGGGAGAAAGTTTGAAGGTGGTCTGATTGAACACCTCCCTGTAAGAGGGGTCTGGGTCAGTGGTGCTCTATCCCTGTCTTTTAACTTTTATTTTAAACATTGAGGCTCATTGAATTGGAAGCTTACATGGAAAGGAAGTAAACCTTACTGGTTTATGACAATTTCTTTTGTGTGTTTCACGGTGTTTTGCCTGTAATTAGCTTTATATTGCAAATAAAGTATTAAAAAAAAAACCTAGCATGTAAGTGAAATTGTATAAATCCTGACTTAACGTTTCTTTCCTTAGCATCCTGCTAAACCAGTCCAGACACATGGGTTATGCTCCCTTTCAGCAAGTAGAGGCAGATGTGAGGAACTTTGAATGACATAACTTGATATATCTGCTTGGTGCAAAACTGAAAGAAACCAGTACTTGCCTGCCTCCAGCAGGGGGGGGGGCGGCAAGGTGCTTGGACTGGTGCAACAGTGCAAATAAACTTGACTCTCTTCTGGTCTACAGCATGGTGCTGTTGTCATGATCAAGCAACGTTAAACCTTACAAGATTCAAAGTGCAGGTACACCTTTGTGTCCTGGAGCTTACAACCACTCTGAACAGTGCTGTTACCCATGGATTCAAAGCACTTGGTGGGGCTTGGTAAATTGGCCCAAGCCTCCTTCCCTCTTGCTGTCATAAGAACACAAAATGCCATACTGGGTCAGACCAAGGTCCATTAAGCCCAGTATCCTGTTTCTAACAGTGGCTAATCCAGGTCACAAGTACCTGTCGTGTTACCAAAAAGGTACAGGGATTCCACAGTGCTTATCCCATGGTAAGCAGTGGATTTTCCTGGTCCTCTTTAATAATTTATAGACTTTTCTGCTAGGAATTTGTTTTTTAAACCCAGCTACACTAATAGCATTTACTACATCCTCTAGTAACAAATTCCAGAGTTTGATTACTTGTTGGGTGAATTTTTTTCTCTTATTAGTCATAAATTGATTACATTGAAGTTCCATTGAATGAAGGAATAAACAACCATTCTGTTTCTGTTCTACTCCATTCATTAATTTATAGACCTCTATCATATCTCCCTTCTGCTGTTTCTTTCCAAGTTGAAGAGATTCTCCAGTATTCAGGAACTACAGATGATTTTAATGATAGTTCACAGATTACTAATAGTAGGTCTGCAATTTCATATTTCAGTTCTTTCAAAACACTTGGATGTATACCATCTGGTCCAGGTGATCTGCTACTCTTCAGTTTATCAAATAATTGTAATACATCGTCCCAGTTTATCAATTTTATTTCTTTCAGTTCTTCCAGTACATCACCTTTAAATACCATTTCAGGCATGGGTAACTTCCCTACATCTTCAGTAAAGACCAAAGCAAATAATTCATTTGGTCTCTGCACTATGGTCTTGTTCTTCCTTAGTGCCCCTTTTACTCCTCTATCATCTAATGCCCCAATTGATCACAGGTTGGGGTTTTTTTCCCCCAAAGTTTTTTTTGCCTGCCTTATCGATGCATTGCATCTAACTTGCCATGTTTGTTTGTTTCCCGTTTTTGTCATATGACTCTTTTTCCCCCATTTCCTGAAAGATGCTTTTTTGGCTATAACAACCTCTCTCTGATTTCACCTTTTAAACCATGCTGGCAGTTTTTTGGCCTCCCTTCCACTTTTCCTAGAGTGGAGTACATCTAGTCTGGGCTTCCAAGATAGCATTTTTAAACATCCATGCTTGATATAAATCTTTAACCTTTGCAGCTGCTCTTTTTTAGTTTTTTCTTAACTGTATTCTTCATTTTATCATAGTCTCCCTTTTGAAAGATAAAAGGTAGTACTATGGATTTCCTTGCCGTCTTTCCTCCATTTATTAAATCAAATGTGTTAATGCTATGATCACTATTTCCATGTGTCCCCATCACCCTATCTTTTGCACCAGATCCTGTGTTCCACTAAGGACTAGGTTCAAAATAGCAGTCATTTATTTCATCTAGAAACTTTTTTTTTTTTTTTAATATACTTTATTTGATAACCACCAACAAATTCAATATACAATGTACAAATATCCTCAGAGGGGTGTACTCTGATCCCCTCACAGAGGATAAACAAAACAGAGAACAGGTGGAAGTGTGTTTTTCCCAACAGAATCCCCCATTCCCCACCACCCACTACCCTCCCCCCTCTATCCCCTCACCCAAAGCACACCACCCTATGCCCTCTGTAAACCTCCAACAATGCTACATACACTTCACAGCGCTCACCAATCACATGACCCCTCAATTACCAACATGTAGGATCTCATTGCGACATCTAGTACTCAACTGTTGTATATAAGGCTCCCAGACACGCATAAATACTGTCCAGCGTTTGACACTGCCCCGTGCGCCCCATCTCTCTATGAGCATCATTTGATGGAAGCAATTGCGCCACTCACCAAAGGAGGGTGGACTACTTTCCCTCCAAAGACGCAAAATGGGCCCCTTCCCAACCAAGCAGGCCTTACGCACCAACAGCCGTTCACCCTCCGCCACAGGGCAGGGGGGGTCGAGCCGATCAAGCACCACAAGGGCCCCAGTCCATCTCACACGCCGCTGTAAGACGCAATTTAGAAAACCACCTATCCTAGCCCAATAGGAGCGCACTAATCTACAACCCCACCACATATGGAATAAAGTTGCCATTGGCTCTGAACATTTCGGGCAAAACCCGTCCATGGTTAATCGACTGCGGAATGCCCTCCGTGGAGAAAAATACACCCTAGTTACACATTTAAATTGTGTCTCCCTCCAACGGGCCTCCAGTGTCAACTTCACTATCCCTCGTAAGGCCTGAAGGACAGTCCTGGGGGGCACTTCCTCTCCCGATTCCTTTTCCCAAGCTACCTCAACTCCCTGATAGTCAAGGGCAATACGAAGGCCAGCCAAGCGTTTCTTAAAATCCGAGATCGTTGGGGGATTCTCCTCCCCCAGTCCAAAAAACTGCAAAATCAGCGCAGAGCGGTCAACATGTAACGCCTCGCGGGGAAGGGAAGACACATAGTGCGCGAGTTGTATATAAGCGAAGCAATGTCTAGAGGATAGATCATACTCCCTACTTAAAGCCAAAAAAGACTTGCATTGCCCGGAGGGCTCGACCACGTGCCCGACATTCTGAATACCCCGGGCGACCCACTCCCGGAAAACCTTCGTCTCCGAGCCTGGGATAAAGGTAGCATTGCCCTGTAAGGGGAGCCAGCTGGTGACCCTCCACGAGGTGTTCCAACGAAGGTTAAGGTGCTTCCAGGTTCACAGAGCAGAACCAATCAGCTCACTGCGCACGACATGGCGAGGAAGGGTACGGTGAGTCCCATGTAGAACCCCCAGCAACGTCAAGGGTGCCACAAAACACTCCTCCAGAACTCGCGGTGTATACACTTCTGTCCCTCCCAACCAGTCACCAAGGTGATGGGCCTGACAGGCCATAGCATATCCTGTAAGATCCGGGAGACCCATCCCCCCCTCACGCCAAGGCCCCACCATTCGTGCCCACGAGATGCGCGCCTTCCCTCCTTTCCATAAGAACTGTCGAAGGGCGACCTCAAATCGACGAATGTCACGTCTGAACACCCAAACTGGCAGAGTTTGGAACCAGTATAACAACCGTGGCAAAATCACCATTTGAATTGCTGCTATCTTCCCTGACAGGGATAGCGGGAGTAGTTCCCATGTTTTCAACTGCTGCTGGAGCCTCTTTAGGGACCGTTCCAAATTACGCGAATACAGCATTTGAGGATTGCGAGTCAACACTATGCCTAAGTAGATAAATTCATTGCCCGCCCACCTAAGGGGGAAATTCCCTGCCCAATTCCCACACAGCCGCGTAGATACATCCAAGGCCTCTGATTTATCTCTATTGATGCGCAGCCCCGCGAGGCTACCAAATCTCGCAAACTCCTCCAATAATTGCGGCAGTGATTGTTCCGGAGAGAGCAGATGAACCAAAATATCATCAGCAAAGGCCGAGAGTTTAAACTCCTGTGAGCCCATACGGATTCCCTGTATCCCTTTGGATGCCTCTATAGTCCGGATCAAAGGGTCCAATGACAAAACAAATAGTAGGGGGGAAAGGGGGCATCCCTGCCTTGTGCCCCGTTCCAAAAGAAAATCCTCAGATAGGATACCATTGCACAGTACCCCTGCCGTAGGCCGAACATATAAACTCCCTATCATTCTACAAAATTTATCTCCCAACCCATAACGCGGAAGAAGCTGATGGAGAAAATGCCAATCTACCCTGTCAAAGGCTTTTTCTGCATCAAAACTTATAAGCAGTGAGGGCAACCGATGAGCATGAACCCATTCTAGAGACGCTAGGATCTTACGCAAGTTACGAACCGCGTGTCTCCCCTTAACAAACCCCACTTGGGAGTCATGAACTAAATGGCCTATGACCATTGCCAGCCGTGTCGTCAAAACCTTTGCGTTTAATTTAATATCGAAATTAAGCAGGGAAATAGGGCGATAGGACCCTACCAGCAAGGGGTCCTTACCCGGCTTAGGGATCAGCGTAAGGTGGGCATGATTATTTCCCCAGCGGAAGGCCCCTCTTTCCGCCCTCCCATTAAAAACCTCCGCAAGTAAGGGGCTCACTGGTTCATCAAGAAGTTTATAGACGAGCGGTTTATCTGGGGGTTGAGGCGTCCACGGGTGGCGGCAAGGACGCTGCAAGTATCGGTACGGGAAGGAGGGATGGGGGTTCCCAATTTCCGACTATATTATGTGGCAGCACAATTGAGAGCAGTCTACGCGTGGTTGCGGGAACCCCAGAAGCAGTAGGTTCAGCTGGAAATGGCCGAATTCCGGCCGGGTGCACTTGAACGGATAGTATGGGAGGGGAAAGGAGAGAAGGGGAGGAATCCCATTGTGGGGCATACTTTGCAAGTGTGGCAGCAGTACAGGAAGCGGCTGGTGGGCGACAAACGATGGTCGGCCACCATGTCACTACAAGCATGCTGTGCGGAGAGCGGGGGACCGGGAGCCACAGTGCTCCGTTAAATGGGCGGCGTTAGGATTGTCCCAGGTGTCCCAGATTGTGGTAGGAAGACACTGTAGAGGCTTTGAGGGGGTCTGGGACCTTTATCGTTTGGGGGAGGTAGATAGATTCGCGTATAGGCAGCTATGCTCGGTAGTGAGTACAAAGGGAAGGGAGCAAGGGGGATGGGGGGGAGGTGAATGGTTTGAGGGTGCCTGCCTGGGATCCCTGGGACGTCAGGGGATGCTCTCCAGGATTTATAGAGGGTTGACAGCGAGGGGGGAAGGCAAGTTGAAATACATGGAAGCGTGGGAGAAGGATTTAGGGGTAAGCTGGGGGGTGGAGGAGTGGGAGACAGTGGCACTAGGAATAGCACGATTCTCCATTGCCACGACACTGCGAGAGAATGGGTTTAAGGTGCTGAGTCGCTGGTATCTCACACCGGAGCGGTTGTGTAAAGCGGGGGTGTTGCAAACGGATGACTGCTGGCGAAAGTGTGTGGAGCGCGGCTCCTGGCTGCATATGTGGTGGACGTGCCCGGTAGTGAGAGAGTACTGGCACCGTATAGGGGAAAACATCAACAAAATGATGGGGGCGAACCTCGAGCTTGGCCCTGAGATGTGTCTCCTGCATAGACCAGATGGAAAATGGGAGGGGGATTGGAAAATTATTTGGTATTGTGTCACAGCGGCCCGCTGCGAAATTGCATGGTATTGGAATAGACCAGCTCTACCCTCCATGGCGAGCTATGCACGCAGGGTGTCACATCTTTATGCCATGTATAAATTGACCGGGGAGCGGGGAGGGAGAGGGGAGCAAATGGAGAAGCGGTGGGCAGGGGTTTGGAGGTGGTTGAGGGAAGAGGGGTGGAAATAGAGAGGGGGTGGGGGGATGGCAGATAGGAGGAGAAATGATCAGTGAAAGCTGACTATTGAGAGGGCCGCATAGGCGGTACGCTGTTGGGCCCTCTCAGTTGGTCACTACATAGCTTGAGCTAGAGCATTGGGGGAGGGGAGGAGGGGGGAGATTGGGTTGGGTGGGGGGGGGGTCAGGGATGGGATTCAGGTAATAGGGACTGTGTGTTAGTTGAAGGGTTGTCTCTTATGTTGTTGTTTGCTGAATCCTTGATGCCTTGGAGCTGTCGAGTACATGCTAATGTAACTGTTACAAAAGTTAATAAAAATTTAAATAAAAAAAAAAAAAAAGAAGTTTATAGAACTCCGCCCCCAGGCCATCCGGCCCCGGTGATTTATTACCATTAGCTGTGGAAATCACGGAGGATATCTCCTGCGTGGTGATAGGTTGCTCTAAAAGCTCACTCTGTTCCGCAGTAAGCCGTGGCAGGCACAACGATTTCAAATACTCATCGAGCTCTACCATAGACGGGGGTTGCGCCTTATATAAATCTTGAAAAAAGTTTCGAAAGGCCCGGGCAATTTCAACGGAGTCTTTCAATAGTCGTCCCTGCCCATCCCTGATGGCCGTCACTAAGGGGGACCCCCGTTGCCCCTTCAAACAGCACGCCAGTAGCTTCCCCGGCTTATTCCCAAAGCAATGTAGATGATATTTATAATAAAGGACGGACTTCTTGGCTCTTTGATGTAGTAATTCATTAAGATCCACCTGAGCTTCCCAAAGCCTTTTCTTATTCGCAGTTGTCGGGTGATGAGCACACAACCTTCGCAGACGGGTAGTCAGACGCTCCAAGCCAATCACTCGCTCTGCTATCAGCTGGCGCTTCCTGGCAGCAAACCCAATAATGTCACCCCATAACACCACTTTTGCTGTTTCCCACACCAATTCCGGGTCCTAACTATGGCACTGGTGGTCACTCATAAACTCCTGCAAGCGCTGCTTCAAAAAATGTTGAAATTTAACATCTTGGCACAGCCCCAAGGGTAGTCTCCAGAGTCTCGTCCGGGTCTGTACTGCCCTCCAATGCAACTCCATCCCGACCAACGCGTGGTCTGAGATTTCCAATGGGCCGATCTGCACCTCCCCCACATTAGCAAACAAGGCCCCTGACACTAGGAAATAGTCAATTCGAGCGCTAGACCCGTGGGCCCGGGACTGGTGGGTAAAATCCCTCTCGGAAGAATGCAGCAAGCGCCATAGGTCCACCAGTCCGAGTCTGCCACGAAAATGCTGTAACACCCGCGCCAACGGAATCCCCTCTCTCGCCTCCCCCCCTCTAGAGGTGTCGAGGTCGACATCCAGAACCCCGTTAAAATCTCCCCCCAAGAGTAGTGGGAATTCAGGAAGCTGTTCAATTTTAGAGGCAAGACCATTATAAAAGTCAGGCTCCATCACATTAGGACCATATAGATTTCCAATAATCACCAGCCTCCCTTCCAGTCTACCAGCCAGCAAAAGAAAGCGCCCATCCTCCGACGCCACTATCTTTTCCATAGCAAAGCGCACCCGCTTATGAATCAAAATTGCTACACCCCCCTTTTTTCCTCATGCCGGGGATCCCCAAACCTGCCCCACCCAGCCCCGACAAAGTTTATTATGTTCTGCCTCTGACTGGTGGGTTTCCTGTAGGAGGGCCACATCACATTGCTCTCTGGTCAAGGCCTGCAAGATTTTATACCGCTTAATTGGGGTCCCCAATCCACAGACATTCCAGGTAATAACCTTCAGGGACATGGGGCAGTGTCAAAAGCTATCCAGGAAACGAAACCTAATCCCAATAAGGGAGCTCCCCCAGCCTGGAACTCCCCCCCCCCCCCCCCAGCAAACATCTGAACTGTACAGAGCTGTATCTCATGAAACCATAAGGTGTGTGCTTTCCCCTCCCTGCGCCTCCCCCCCCCCAACTATCCCCACCCTGTCCTCCTTCTATTCGACTATCAAGTCCACCCAAGTTGGACAACTTCCCTATGACCATCGGGATTGCCCCACATACCCCCCAACTGTACAGTGAGCCTAACTCATTGATAACAGATATCTTCCTTCCTAAGTCCTATGTGGTGGGTCAAGGCTGTGCCCTAAGCACCTCCTCCTTGCTCCCCGCAAAATTAACTCTATGTGACCCTTTAATCTGTCTGGCGAAATCAAAACTAAGAAAGCTAAGAGGAGAAAAAAAACCTAAGAAAACACCCCCCTCTATCTATTAAACCCAGATGAACTGTTCTCCCAATATCCATTAACTATCCGCCCCCCTCCATATTAGAATCCCCACAACGGGGCTCTTCCCCGGGGAACCCCAGATTATCCACCATCCATTCTTTATGACCACAAGGTCCACTTCTTCTGATGTCCCGACCCAGTTATCCCCTTAGGGGGACCCACCCAGCGCCCTCCTTTGGTCACGGGGAGACAGAGTCCTGGCGAAGGCTGCGGAGTTCCAGTGTTAGACCCGACTCCACCGGAGCTGCCTGCACGAGGACTGTCCAATCACAGGGTTGTGGTCCGTGTGATACTTCTCTCTGTATAATCGAGAGATCAATCTACCAGCCTGCCCCCCACCACCTCGCTATCCGGGTCGTAATTAAAATTAAAATAACTTAAAAGCGGGGTTCAGGGCCAGCACGTAGCTCAATTAGCCCTTCACTACTCCCAACGATAGAGAGAGGAAGGGGAAGGAAAGAACAACGAACTATATATAGAAAAAAAGAAAAAAAAAAAAGAAATAAATAAATAAAAGAAAAGAAGAATAAAAGAAAAGAACCCCTCCGTACAAAATCAACCATCCGCCCGCCCAACTACACATTCTCTCACCCCAAATAGCACCCACAATTATCAATGAAACTACCCCTACATTACAACCCATAGGGTAAAGCAAAGATGGCAACAATGAAACAGTAAAAACATGAAACTTTCACACAAAAGAGCAGCTCAACACTATCCAAATGTAGCTGGCCACAGTTTAGACAGAACAGAAAGTACAACAATATAACCACTGGAGCCAGGATTAGCACAACCGCTACAGTTCAGACCCCAAGCAGGCCTCGAGCCTCTCTCCTTCGGCAAAATAGCAATTCTCCATTCATATGCATGGCGCAAGTTTCACGGGGGAGAAGCAGGTTGAGAAGATACAGTTCCCAGCAGAGATGCAGCCTCCACCGGCGTTGTCAGGTAGCGTGTCTGCCCATTTGTCTCTACTCTGACGAGCCTGGTAAAGCAGTGAGAATCGCACACCTTGGTTTCGGAGCTGTGTGCAGACCTCGGAGAAGGCCCGCCGCTGCTGGCTCACTAACGCTGAATAGTGCTGGAACACAAGAATTTGTGGTGAGTCCTGTTGCTGCATGTTTTGGCCGCGAGCCGTACTCAGTACCATTTCTTTTTGTCGGTAGTCCAGGAATCGAGCTATAACTGCTCTCGGACGCCGCAGATGTTCCCGCCGCTGGCCCAGCCGGTGGACCCGTTCCAACTTCACAGGATCCTCGTTTTTGCCTTGTAGCAGTTTCTCTATCCAGGACTGCAGGTATGCAAACAGTGCGCCATCAGCCACGCTCTCCGGAATTCCAATAAACCTTAGGTTCTTTCGTTGCCCGCGGTTTTCGAGCTCGTCCAGTTTGTCGCCCTGTTGTTTGACTATGTTCTCCAGGGCCACAACTTTAGTTTCCAGGGAGTGCCGGGCGTCTTCGATGTCCGAGACCCGGGCCTCGACCTGGTCCATTCGCCCTGTAAAATCAGTGAGGTTTTGGCTGACATTCTGGATCCGATCTACCAACTCCTGGAAGCGAGTATCCAAAGCCTGGACCACTGCAGCGCTCACTTCCTTCACCAGATCTGTGGAACCACTAGGTTTCGGGCTGGCTGGTGTTCCCTCTGCCATTTTGCCCTCCGTGGCCCTCAACTTCTCCTTTCTTGGCGGTTTCACTGCCATCGGGCTCTCCGTGCCATTAAGAGACTGCTCCCAGCGTCAAAGATCCCCCGTATCTTAGATGAGAGAAATATGGGATTGGTGCCCACTTTTGTAGATATTAATAGCCGTTTTGCGGGGCAAATTACCCGGAGCTGATCGTAGGCGATCCGATCAGCTCATTGCCCAACCGGAAGTCCTAGAAACTTTATTTTGCTAGCATGTTCTGCTGTGACATTGACCCAGTCAATACTGGGGTAATTGAAATAGCCAATTACTGTTTGTTTTTGTAACTTTTAGCATTTAATCATCCATCTGTTCTTTCTGGCCAGGCAGTCAGTAGTATAACCCCCACTATCATTGCCTTCCCTTTTTTCATGGAATTTTTATCCATAGAGATTCTAGATTGTATTTTTGTTTCCTGCAAAACTTTAATGCTGTGTGATTTAATGCCCTCTAACAGAGCACAACTCCTACACCAATTTGATCTGTGCTATCATTGTGATATAATTTGTACCCATGTATCAGTGTCCCATTGTACCCAGATATCGGTGTCCTTCCACCAGGTCTCTGATGCTGATGATATCTAACCTTTCATTTAGTTCTATATATTGTAACTCTCCTCCCATATTTTTTTTTTTTTTTTTTAGGCTTTTACAATTTGCATGCGGGCATTTTATAGGTTACATAGTATATGACAGCAGATAAAGACCATCGTGGTCCATGTAGTCAGCCCAGCAAAGTGGCAAGAATAGGTGCACCTGCCGCTCCGTGCAGGTCACCCCTATTTGTTGAGATAGCAGAGACAATTAAGGTTATTTTGATTTGTATCCTGTCCCCCTATAAAGGGATCCACTGTTTGTCCCATGAATTCTGAATTTGTCCCTACCACTTCCATCAGGAGGGCATTCCAAGCATCCAATACCCTTTCAGTGAAAAAAGTATTTCCTGACATGCTTTTATGCCCTCTAGATTTACAGCTTCCCCTTTGAAAAAGGTTGGTTTTGTTCATTAATACCCTTTAAGTATTCTAAACAGCTGTATCATATCTTCCCTCTCCCTCTTGAGAATAAATATTTAGGCCTTCAAGTCTCATCTTATGTCTTCTGGCTCAGGCTTCATATCATTTTGGTCGCCTTTTTCTGAATCATTTCAAGTCTCTTTATATCCTTTAAGATATGGTCTCCAAAACTGAACACAGTACTTCAAGTGAAGCCTCACTAACAACTTGTACATGGGCATTAATACCACCTCCTTTCTGCAGGTTATTCCTCTTTGCACGCAACCCAGCATACTTCTGGCTTTGGCCACCACCTTGTCATGTTTCGCCACTTTGAGATCCTCAATCACTCAAAGGTCCTTCTGGTCCATGCATACCCCCTAGTACATGCAGTTCACTTGGATTTCTGCATTCCAAGTGCATGACTCTGCCCTTCACATTAAATTGTAACTGCCAAGCATTAGACCATTCTGCCAGCTTTTGTAGATCTTTCCTCATGTTTTCCACTCCATCAGAGTCCACTGTGTTGCAAATTTTTGTTTCCTCTGCAAAAAGGCAGATTTTTTTTTCCTTTCAACCCTTCAGCTTTTTCGCATACAAATACATTGAACAGTACTGGTCCCAGGATCGATCCATGAGGCACACCACTACTTGCCTTCCTTTCTTCTGAATGAGTTCTGTTTGCCATCACCGTCGTTTGTCAGTCAACCAATTTCTGTTCCAGTTCACCACCTTGAGACCCATCCCCAGGTTGCTCAGTTCATTGATAAGCTTCCTACAAGGAACAGTATAAAAGGCTTTGCTGAAATCTAGGTAGATCACATCCATTGCATGCCCTTGATCTAGTTTTCTGGTCACGTGGTCAAAGAAATCAGTCAAATTTGTTTTGGCATGATCATCCTTTCCACGATCTGAGGCAACAGCAGGTTTTACCAAACTATTAGTTTCTAGAAAGGACCACTATTCTCTCTTTCAGGAGTGCCTCCATTACTTTTCCTGCCACCAAGGATAAGGCTTACCAGCCTAGTTTCACCTCTTCCCTATCAGCCCTTCTCCAGTCCTGCAGAACCTCTTCTGTCTCCAAAGATCTATTAAAAACATTC
The DNA here is from genome assembly GCA_033557465.1 of Ichthyophis bannanicus. Lineage (NCBI taxonomy): Eukaryota > Metazoa > Chordata > Amphibia > Gymnophiona > Ichthyophiidae > Ichthyophis > Ichthyophis bannanicus. The sequence goes on along the minus strand of CM066035.1, from coordinate 404,950,137 downwards.
TTTAAAGGCTCTGACAGAACCTCTGAGATCTTTCAGTATCCTGGGATGTATCCCATCTGATCCCATGGCCTTGTCCACTTTCAATTTTTCAAACTGTTCAAACACGTATTTACTTCATTCCCATGTATATATTTGTCAATCATACGTGTTCCTTCTCCAGGATATTCTTTGCTACATACTTCTGTTCTCTATTCACTATTCTTGCTTTTTCAATGTCACTTTCCGCGAATCCGTTCTGGACACTTGAGTATTGCAGTTCCATCTTTGAACTTCCTCTTCTCCCAGATATACCTGAAAAAATTTGTCTCCATGCTTCACATCTTTAGCCGTTATTTCTTCTGCCTTTGCTTTTGCTATCCTTATTTCTCTCTCAGCTTTATATACTGTATTCTGTGATCTTCTGAATTTTGTGAAAGCTGTGTGTTTTGCCTTTATTTGTGCAGCCACTTCTTTGGAGAACCACATAGGCTTCCTTTTTTCTTTTTTTATTTACTTTCCTTACATATATGTCCGTTGCCCCTTTTTTTTTTTTTTTTAGAATTTTATTTATATTTTCCAAATAAACAAATAGCAACAAGAAACAAAACATACCAATCCCCACCCCACCCCACGCACCTCCCCCCTCCCCCCTCCCCACCCATAAAGCTGTAGCGTAGTCACCCTTCCCATCAGCAGTAAAGTAGCATGCTAAAAAACAGAGAGTAGGGGTGAACTATGAAGACTGAGCAACTATGACGCAACAAGAATATCATCATATGAACAACGAGCTGCATTACAATACTGTGTGAGAGATTGCCATTTCCTCCAGTATCCAGGTCCAAGCCGAGTCCCCTTACGAGGCATCATTTCATATTTACTATACAGACACACACAATTCCACCAGACCTGGTACTGGAGGTCAGAGAGCACTTTCCAATTGCGCACTCTACAGCAGATGGCAATCCCCAGAAGAAAATCTAAGAGGAAAGAGTCCTGCCGCCTCAAAGGAATCCCAGATCCAGACCGAAAGACCAGGATCTGCCAGGTGAGAGGGGTATCAATACGGAGAATGCCCTGAATGCAATTCCAGATTTGTGTCCAGTATTGAGAAAGAGAAGGACAGTCAAACATCATGTGTCGCAAAGTACCCACCGCCTTCTTACATAGCCAGCAAATATCGCTAACAGAGGGAGCCCACTTGGTCAGCTTGACAGGAGTAATAAAGGCCCTATGAGCGAAGAAAAACAAAGTCTGGGTAATGGAGGCCGATCTGGTAACCCGAGTCTGTCGGGTCCAGAAAGCCGACCACTGCTGCGCAGAGAGAGTAAGCCCTGACTCATATTCCCACGGGCGTTGAGAGCTCTGCGAGTCCTGGGAGCCGCACCGCACTAAGAGTTTATACAGAGAGGAAGCAACACCAGGTGCGGACCAAGCTCGGGTAAGATCCGCCAGGAGTGTCCCATCTGCACTAGAGAATCTCCTGCCCCCTAACGCTGCCTCTACACAGTGCTTTAACTGGCACCACTGGAAAAAAAGAGAGCCCGGGAGTCGAAATTCCCTCTGCAGTTCCCCAAAGTCTCGCCACTCCTCAGCACGGCGCAATTGACCCAGCGTCCAGATATGCCTATTATACCAGGGACGCCAGGCAAAGGTCCTTTTCTGGATTTTGAATAGAGGGTTGTGCCAAAGCGGGAGGTCTAGGGAGAAGCGCTCTTCGAGGGGCACAGAGGTTAGAAGATCCTGGAAAGCCCTTTGAGTGTCAATCAGGAGAGAGGGCCAGCGGGGGGACGAAGGAAAAAGCATACCGTGTGCGAGTCTTAAAGGGAAGGGCTCCATTATACGCCGCTCCACATCCAACCATATCGGGCTGAGCTCCGTCACCTCGTCCCGCCATCTGCCCCCCTGCTTGAGGAGAAAGGCCCTGTGATACAGTCGAAAATCAGGAAAACTCACCCCTCCCTCCTCTTTGACCCTCTTCAACTTGGCCAGTGCAATCCGCGGGGGCCGATCGTGCCAAAGGTAACGCACAAGAATCGACTCAACCCGCTTGTACACCGAAGGTGAAAGCAGAAGGGGAAGCATTTCCAAGACATAATTGAGTTTGGGGGCGATGGTCATTTTATAGATTCTAAGCGGCCCCACCAGGAGAGGTTTAACGGGGACCATCGGGCCGTCAAGGAGGTAGCCAAAGATATAAGGCGCTCCGTATTATAACGCAGCGTCTCCTCTATGGGGTAGGAGTAATAGGCCCCCAGATATTTTACCACGCCCGCCTCCCAGACAAAAGGGAATTGTGCAATATCCTCTTTAAACACCCGAGCGTTTAGAGGGAAGGCAACTGATTTCGTCCAATTGATCTTGTAGCCGGATAAGGCAGCATAGTCATCGATCTGTTTCAGAACACAGGGGACCGAGGGCGGAGTGGTGAAAAGTAGCAAATCATCAGCGTAAGCCGATAGTTTAAGTTCAGCGCCACGTATGTTAACACCGTGAATCTTAGGATTCTGCCGGATAAGTAGAGCAAGAGGCTCCAACGCAAGGTTGAAAAGAATCGGGGAGAGGGGACAGCCCTGCCGTGTCCCGCGATGCAGCCTAAAAGCTAAGGACTGAGCACCATTGACACAGATGCGGGCATTGGGATTAACATATAACAAGCCAATACTCTTGAGAAAAGCCTCCCCCAACCCGAACCAGCGGAGGGCATGAAAGAGAAAAGACCATTCAAGGCGATCAAACGCCTTTTCAGCATCAAGGGATAGGCCTAGCACAGGGGTCTCCAAGGAAGCGGCCTCCGTCAAGACATGACAAAGGAGACGGGCATTATCCGCCGTGGACCGACCGCCTACAAAGCCGCACTGATCTGGGTGAATCAACCGCGGGAGTACTGAAGATAAAACGTGTCGCAAGGATAGAAGCATAGATCTTATAATCCGCGTTTAGTAAGGATATGGGTCGGTAGTTGCCTACCTCAAGGGGATCCCGCCCAGGCTTCTCGATCACCACAATACTGGCAGACGCGAACGAGCCTATTTGGGGGCATTCCAGCAACAGCACTTGATAGTATTGCAACAAGAAGGGGCTAAGGTCTTTACTGAATACCTTAAAAAACTCAGGTGGAAGGCCATCCGGACCCGCCGCCTTCCCAGAAGAGAGGGAAGCAATCGCTGCAGCCAGTTCCGTTAAGGTTATAGGAAGATCAAGGGGGGCTAACAAACACGGATCAATTTCCGGCTTCCGGACCCGTTCTAAAAGCCGTGTAAAGGCCTCAAGAGAGCAGTCGCCCTCCGACGAGTAGAGGTGGGCATAGAAGTCCCTGAATACCGCTAAAATCTCGGGGTCGGTAACCATCACAGCCCCTCGCTGAGGGTCTCTAAGAGCAGCAACCCGCCCTCGCTCCTTCCGTGCATTCAACTGACTGGCCAACAATGTGCTGGCTCTATTGCTCTCCCGATAGTAGAGCCCCTCCTGTGAGCGGATACTTTTGACGGCCTCGGTGGTAAGAATCTGGTTATAACGGAAGCGCAGGCGCTGCAGACGGATTAGCACGCAGGGATCGGTGCGGCGGACCAGCAGCCGCTCCCCCGCCTTAATCTGCGTCTCCAAAACCCATAATTGTTCCCTATGCAGTTTCGCCTGCCCAATACTAAAACTGGTAATGATTGCTCTAATATAAGCTTTGAATCCTTCCCACCTGGCCCATCCTGAGGTTAAGTGAGGGGGGTTGAGGTCAAAATAAGTGAGAATTGCTGCACGTATCTGCTGCTGGAACTCTACGTTCTGTAACCAGCTTCGGTCAAAGCTCCAGTGAGCCGAAGCAGCTCGAGGCCCGATACCCTCTAAAGTCACTGATACTGCAGCATGATCTGACACACTGGTGGAAAGAATGGCAGCCTCTGTAAGAAAGGAGACCAGGGACTTGGAGACCAGAAGGAAGTCAATGCGGGACAGCGACTGGTGGGGGGACGAATAGAAGGTAAATTCTTGCGCCGCCGGGTGGCACAGTCTCCACACATCCACCAAGCCAGCATCGTGAATTAGGGAACGGAAAATCCCCAGAGCCCGGCCACTGTCAGAGGCCCTGGGGGGCTTCCTGTCCACCAGCGCATCCAGAACTAGGTTGAAGTCACCCCCTAAGACCATTGGCGTATGGGAGGGGGTGTAAGTCAGCTCAGCTAGTCTACTGAAAAAGTCAGGACAATCTTTGTTAGGGGCGTAAACACTTAGCAACATGAGCTCAAGAGAACCGACCTTCACAAAGGCCTGAACCCATCTGCCCTCCTCATCCTGTCGGGAGCGAGTCACTTGTATATTGAGCGACTTGCGAGCCAGGATGGCCACCCCGTTGTGTTTGCCCAAAGCTGGGGAAAAGGCAAGCAGAGAGAAGGGGCGGATATTCAATTTCAGGGATTCCTTTGCGTTTAAATGCGTCTCCTGCAACATTAAGATATCACTCTGAAGTTGCCTGCCATATAGGAGAATTTTCTTGCGCTTAATGGGGTTATTCACCCCATTAACATTCAGCGAATGAATGCGTAAAGACACCATATGGCAGGCATACACACAGAAATGTCTGACCGCAGTGCACGCAGGACTCCCCCTGTAATCATACAATTGACAGTGCAGCATAACATATCAGCAGTCAGAAGGGTAACATATGACAGAAAAAAAACAGTGCCATACAGAGGACTAATACAGCTACAGCTTTCACAATCCCGGGGGGGGGGGGACTCCACCGTTCTGAACGGGTGAGCCCAACACTAAAGCGGGAAGACACATCCAGAGAAGAACAGCAGTCACACAGGCCTGCGCCGGCCAATCCACCATTGCCCAAGCACCCCATCTATTCTGGGGATAGCCAGGGTCGATCAGTATACAGCTGCAAATCAGATGAAACGTGTCAGGACAGACTTAGGAGTTCATAAGTTCAGCTTCCTTTCCCTCAATGTAAAGCCCCAGGGCATTCGGGTCGTCAAATGTTTTTGTAACGTTATGCAAAGTTACCCGCATCCGAGCAGGCTGAAGAAGGCCAAAACGCGCCTGTAGGCGTTGCAAGCGCGGACGTAAGTCGAGGAAACGCTTCCGCTTCTCCACAGTGATTTTTGCAAAGTCAGGGAAAAACATGAGCCGGTGACCCTCAAAAACTACCGGCGACCGGATCTTTGCAGCCTCCAATATTTTTATAGCGTGCTGATGCCGCAGGGCCTTGAAAATAATAGGCCGGGGTCGCTTACTTTGAGGGAGTGCTTGAGAGGGGACTCGGTGCGCTCTTTCCACCTCAAAGGGAGATTCAAAGGATAATTGCAATGTAGTAGAGAGGAGCTTAGAGAGAAAACCAAACATATCCTGCCCCTCAGCTCCCTCTGGGACTCCCACCACGCGGACATTATTCCGTCTGGCCCTGTTGTTAATGTCCTCCATCTCCTTTTGTAATTGCGCAATTTGGCGGGAGTGCTGATCCAGCAGTTTCAGTCGTTCCTCGTGCACTTGCACCCGCTGCTCCGTGCGCTCCTGTCGAACTGCAAGGGCCCCGAACTGCTCCTTCAGTTGTAACATGTCTTCCTGCACACACTGGAGCGTGGTACTATTCGCCGTCACAATGGATTTGACAGCCCGGATCTCCTGCAAGAGCTCCTGGAGCGCCGCCGGGTTCTCCCGCTCCGCCGCCATTTTGTGCGGGGACGGGGGCTCCGTTTTCGACCGCTTGTTTCCTGAGCCGGACCCCGGTGAGAAGTCCAAGCGGACAGGCTTCGAGTTTGCCATGCCGCTATATTGTGCAGTAATTTTGAAGGGATCGCGAGCTCAACTGCCGGCGCAGGCACAGGATTGAGAGACCAACTCCGGGAGCTCACGCTTCACGCGTCCATTTCCCTTCGCGCTAGGCTCCGCCTCCCCGTTGCCCCTTTTATTGCCTCTTAGTTTAGCCCACAGCAATTCCACTTCCCTTATCTCCTCCCACCTTGCCAACTTCTCCTTCAGGCACTTTGCCATTCTACTGAGGTCAGCATTTTTGAAGTCTAGGACTTTGCTGTGATTGGACTCTGTATTGGCTTTTACCTCGAGCCACACTGTGATGTTTGCTGCTGTTCACATAGTGTGTCAAATGTCCGGATAGGCGCCTATCTCCATCGGTGAGTACTAAATCCAGCATTGAACTTTCCCTGGTTAGTTCCATCACCCTTTGTTAGAGAAATGCTTCTTGGAAGGCATCCACAATCTTTACTACTTTCCAGATTTGCAGAATCTACATCCAATAGATCAGTCACCCAATATGATCGCATCTTTCTTCATGGTTACCTCTTGCAATATCAATGATAGTCTTTATCCATTTCTTCCATTTGAGTTCGAGGCCTGTAGACTTCACTATTGTGGATGATTACGCCAGCACTGCTTCTTTCCCCATATCCCCTGCGTTTTAACAGCTTTTATATTGCTTTAATATTTAATATTGAGATGTCTGTCTGTCTCCATAGAAGAAACAACAAGCAGTCAAGAAATCAGATGACGCATGTCTCTTGGGAGAATGGCTGTGAAGGGCCTAGACAAGATTTTCAAGAACAGATGTCTCTCTCCATACAAAGATTCGACTTGTCCAAGCCATGGTATTTTCAATAACATCATACGAATGCAAAAGTTGGACAGTGAAAAAGGTAGACAGGAAGAAAATTGATGCCTTTGAATTATGGTGCTGACAATGAATACTTAGACTTTCATACTTTGGACACATCATGCGAAGAGAGAGATTGTTAGACATAATGCATGGCAAGGTAGAAGATCAACGCAAGAGAGGAAGGTCGCCAATGAGATGGATCGATACGATAGCTGCAGCTATGGGTGCCACACTATCAACAATGAGCTACCTTGCTGACGACTGAACGCAGTTAGATCAACTATCTGGAGGGTTGCCATGAGTTGACACAGATTCGACAGCACTTAACAACAATAACAATATGGGGCTGCTCCTACTCCTCCTTTTCTGCCTTTCTAAATTATAGCTAGTCAAATCTCCTATTGTGTGACTTGTTAAACCATGTTTCAGTAATGGCTTCAATGTGCAAATCCGTTTCCACCATTAGGGCTTACAGGTCAGGAACTCTGTTGGTTGGGCTTCGAGCATTTGTGCACATTGCTTTCCATCAATTGTTTTAGCTTGCATGGATTTTATTCTGCACTCCTCTTCCCGCTTGCTATTGATGTGTGAGTTAATATGATGACTGTTTCCAATGTTATGCTTTTGCTGGGAGTTACGTCCTGAACTACTTGTCTTTCAATCTGTCACCCCCTTTACCTAGTTTTAATGCTTGTCCACCTTTTTGCCTGAATATTTTTACTTGGGATCCGTTTTCCTGCCACAGAGATGCAGTCCAACACAGTATAGTCTCTTGTTCCATCTATTTCCAAAGTTATTTATATATCTAAATCCTTTTTGTTTAAATCAGGTTAGGAGCCACATATTAAAATTAATAATGTGATCCTAGTGGCCTCAGACCGGCACCTCAGACCATGGTATGTGCATTTCTTAATCCAGGGGACGTGGCCCCTTGTTGCTTCAAGTCCTATTATGGTGGGGACTTCTGGTAATGGATGTCCTGGTCCCTTCTCGCTTATGGCCTGGCCCTTCTGGGGTGTAGGATCTCCAAGAAGGGCTGATGTGGCACAGTAAGGGCCTCCCTGGTGGTCCTCTACATCTTGAGCTTATGTCAGTTCTTTTGACAGTCTGACTTCAACCAGAACTTGACTCCGAACACTAAAGGTTCAGATAGAGGCCCTTTTGTGCTACAGGGATTGCATCCAATGAATTTTGTTTATGGTGCACTTTGATATTGCCCACTTAAGAGTGAAACAGTTCTGTGTGTGTGTGTGTGTGTGTGTGTATATATGGATGTGCCTTAGCAGCCCTTTTGGAGGTGGAGAGCATTGGCCCTTCCTTGGGCCCATGCATAAGGCCTCCCTTAAGGATTGGACACCAATGGTGGTTTCCTTGGAGGTTCTAGTGTCTGTCAGATGGATGTCCAAGCTGGAGGGAGCTTTTCCTGGCCTTCTCAAAGGCTTCTGATGCTTTGTGGTCTATGCAAACTTTTTCTCAAAGGTGCTGCTCCCTCCCCCTCCCTTTCATCTTGACCATACTATTGTTCTGCCTGCATTTTTCAGAGGATGATTCTCAGAAGGCTCTCTCGCTGCCTCTGCAGGACATTTGCCATGTATCCGAGTGAAACCCTCCAATCATCATTGATACCTTCTGCTGGTTGGATGATCTTGTGTCCTCATCCACGATCTGAAGAAAGGCCATATCCTCTGTCTGCTGGCATAAGGAGTCCATTGGGTGGAATGTACATTCTAGTTGGTAAGCATGTGCCAGTGCGTCAGCTCACAGCACAGGCCTCCGAAGTGAAAGCCATTTTGGTGTCTCCAAAGGACATCCATAAAGTGGTTTCCTGGTCTTTGAATGCTTTTGTAGAGCCCCATAGATGCTCAGGGGGCTTGGTACAGATGGTGCCTGGTTCCGGACGACTCTGTCAATCATCTTGGCTGTACCCTTGTTCCTGACTGCTTGGGTGCATCTCGCTCATCTGGACTGGTCTAGCAGAAGGCTGGATGCATTTTTACATACTTTATTTTCCTTGAATTCTGCTAGCCTAGTCCAGTCCAGGGCCCACCCTAGAAGACCTTTTTAAAAACATTTTTTTCTTCTGCATGTTTGGGAGACCAGCTACCATAAAAGGCCTAGTCAGTCCTGTGGTCTGACATCCATTTTATTTTAGTAAGTGTCAAATACTTGTACACAGTATGTGGCAAAGTTGTTTTTGGTGGCTAATGTTTTCAGAGTTCTTAAGTCTTACTGCTTGGGAAGTTTCATGCAGACTACTGTGTTGCACCAGAGGATGTATCAACTGATGACATCACTGAAAGTTGCTGAAGTCTGCCTGCACCTGCTGGCAAGGGAGAATAACCCACACATCTGGACTAGTCTGGCAGGATTAAAGGAAAGCAAATGATAGCCTCATGTACAGGAGACACATTACATATCTGCTTTTATGTAGAGAGTCAATCATACTGTGGATGAGAACCTTTTATTGGATTAAAAATAAAATACATTTGTGTCTAGCATTCAAGAGCTATACTCTTAAGTGGATTGAAAAGTGTGGGAACTCTTTGCAATTCCCTTATAATTAGCAAAGTACAAGAAGGCAGCCATAGTTGTGATTTTTCATTATTGCCCAGCTTGTTTTGAGAGGCATCTTGACATGCATCTAAACTAATTTATAGAGAAGATAGATCAAGTGGATAAGTGGAGCAAGTCTTTAAAGTTCATTGCTGATTGTCTTGACTTGGCCTTAAACTAAAGGGCTCTTTTACTAAAGAGTTGCAAACAAAATTGAGGCGAATTTTAAGTGCAAAGCCACAGTGTTAGCTGTTGGGGGTAATGAACAGCATTTTCCCAGCAGTTAATGTGTGGAGTAGTGCAGTAACACGGGACATGATTACCATGGGTACACTTGAGGTTAAGGTAATTGCACCTAAGCAAACTGCAGGAGTCGCAGGTAGCAAGTAGTGTTTACCCTGTGCTGACTGTGCAGTGCTCATCACAGCTACTCTGACCCCTCATCCACCCCTTTACTGTTTAACTGCACGATGAACAGTTGGGTTAGAAATCTGCCTGTTCCTAACTGTAGTGGACCTGTAACAAATTACCATGGGTTACACCGTGCAATTACCACATGCTGAAACCCCCACTAAATGGTGAGGGGTCTTACTGTACATGTGCACTAGGTGCAAGGACCTCTTTGCTCTCAGGGAAGGAGTCTGGAAGCTAGAGTAGTGGTCTTGGAGCTCAGGATAGATAGATGAAACCCACAGGGATGTAGTACTGAAGTCCCACCTCCAGTCTGGCAGCCTCTGTTGCCATGGAGGAGAGAGGTCATGTGAAAGGAGAGCATTACCTTGGTGTGGCAAGAAGTGATCCTGTAGCTAGGACCCATCTCCAGATGATGTAAAAACCCTTTTGCACCAAGGTGGTTTTTTCATGACCATGTGCCCATCAGGGGAAGGGTTAGGACAGCTGTTTTAGTTGGTGATTAGATCATTAGACATGTAGATATCTGGGTGGCTGGATGTGAGGATTGCCTGGTAACATGCCTGCCTGGTGTGAAGATAGCAGACAGTGCCACCACTACTTATTTGTAACATGTTACAAGGTACACACAACACTGTACAGGCACATGTAAAAGACGGTCCCTGCTCATCATATCTTAGTCTAGTCAAGACAGAAAACACAACAGATGAGGATAAGGATATATCAAGGGAAAATGGTAAGGAAACACATAGACTAAGTGGATCAGGATCCAAAAGTAGCCTTAAAGAGGTGAGTGTTCAGTCTAGATTTGAAAAGGGCCAGAGATGAATCCTGATGCATAGACTTGGGTAGTTTGTTGCAGGAATAAGGAGCAGCAAGTTGGAAGGATCGAAGTCTGGAGTTGGCAGTAGAAGAGAAGGGCACGGCTAGAAGAGATCTACCAGACAAATGGCATTCCTGAGTACGGGTGTAGGGAGAGATAAGAGGGCACACAGTGAGGAGCAGAAGAATGCGTGCACTTATAAGTCAGTAGGAGAAGTTTGAACTAGATACAGAAATGAATAGGGAACCAGTGAAGTAACTTGAGAAGAGGGGTTATAGGAGCGTATCGAGGATGGTGGAAGATTAACCATGCAGCAGAGTTTAGTACTACTACTACTGAACACTTGTATAGCCTACAAGATGTATGCAGTGCTGCACAGGCACATGTAAGAGACTGTCCCTGCTCATTAGAATTACAAACTAGTCAAGACAGACAACACTGTAGATATGGGATACAACTAGGGGGAATGGTAAGGAAATGCAAAGAAGATCAGATGAGTCAAGATCCAAAAACGGCGGCAGAGAGGTGAGTTTTCAGCCTGGATTTGAAAAGTCCTAGAGAAGACACCTGATGTACAGACTCGGGTAGTTTGTTCCAGGCATAAGGAGCAGCAAGGTGAAAGGTGTGAAGTCTGGAGTTACTGTAGCAATAGAAGAGGAGGACACAAGCAATTTGCCAGAAGAGTGGAGTTCCCAAGTAGGGGTGTAGAAAGAGATAAGAGGAAAGGTAGTGAGGAGCTGCACGTATAGGTCTGCAGGAAAAGTTTGAAGTGGATGTGGAAACTGATTTGGAGCCAACAAGATGACTCAAAGAGGAGTAATATGACCATGATTAGGCTGGTGGAAGATTAGCCACACAGTAGATTGTTGAACAGATTGAAGGAAAGAGGGGATGATTCAGAGAGACCAGCAAGGAGTAGGTTACAATAGTTTAGACAGGAAGTGACTAAGGAGTGAATAAGAGACTTTAATAGTGTATTCAGAAAGGAATGGGCAAATTTTGTTGATGTAGAGGAAAAAAAGCAGCAGGTTTTAGCTATGATTTTGAATGTGTGGAGAAGGAGAGAGCGAGGTCAAAGAGGACCTAAAGGTTGTGAGCTGAGGCGGTAGGGAGGAGAAGTTATCCACAGAGACAGAGATGAGGAAGTAGAGGGTTTAGAGAGAAAAATAAGAAGCTCAGTTTTGCCCATCTTCAATTTCAAGCAGCTATGAGACATTCAAGCAGCAAGATCAGAAAGGCGGGCAGAGATCTGGGTCTGGATTACCAGAGAGACTTCAGGTATAGAGAGGGTAGATCTGGGAGTCAGCGTAAAGATAGTACTGAAAGCCATAGGAAGAGATGAGTGCAACAAGGAACTGGGTATAGAGAGAAGGAATGGACACAAGACAGATCCTTGGGGTACACCAACTGAGAGCAGGGTAATAGTAGAGGAGGATCCACTGGAACAGAGTGATAAGTAAGAAGAGAACCAAAATAGCTCGGAGCCCTTTAAAACAAAGTGAGGACAAAGTATCAAGGAGAAGGTTGTGTGGTCAACAGTGTCAAAAGCAGCAGAAAGGTCAAAAAGGATGAGGATTGAGTTAAAGCCCTTGGGTTTTGCCAAGAACAGATCACTGGACACTTTGACACAAGCTGTTTCAGTACAATGTAAAGGACGAAAGTCAGATTGTAGAGGATCCAAAAGGGCTTGAGAGGAGAGAAAGTTGAGGCAATGGCAGTGAGCTGCACTTTCAAGTAGTTTTAGAAATGAATGGGAGGAGGGAAATGGGTTAATAGTGAGAAAGATGGGTAGGGTGTAGTGGGGGTTTCTTAAGGAGAGGAGTGACCACAACATGCTTGATTGAAGGCTGCAGGGAAAGTTGCAGTGGAGAGTGATAGGTTGAGAATTTGAGAGATGGAAGGGACTATGGTGGAGGAGATGGAGCTAAGGAGACAGTTGGGAATAGGATCAGAGGCGCAGGTAGTGAGTTTGAATGAGGCAAGCAGGAGAGTGGCTTCCCCCTCAGAGATCATAGAAAAGGAAGAAAGGGTAGCGGAGGCAAGAGGGGGAAATTGGAAGCGAAGAGGGGAAGTAGCTAACATTGTGGGGAATTGGAGTGTGATCTTGTGGATTTTGATATGGAAGTAGTCAGCCAGGGTTTGGGCAGAAAGGGAGGGGAGGTGTTAGAGGCAGAAGCATCTTGAGGAGAGAGTTAGTGAGGGTAAGAGGCAAGAGTTAGTCAGATGGACACAAGTCTTGTTTCTCGAGTGCTATGGCTGATTGGAAAGAGAAGCATGAATTTGAAGTGTAGAAAGTCTGCAAGGGTGTGGGATTTGATCCAAGCATGCTCAGCTGAGCAGGTGCAGGAATGTAGATAGGTAATGGAAGACAGCCAGGGTTGAGGAACATTATGCCTCATAGGATATGGGATGGGTGGAGCAAGAGCATCTAGAGCAGAGGAGAGTGCTGCATTATAGGAAGCTACTGCCTCATCAACAGACTCGGATGACATAGTGGAGGAAAGAGGTGGTGAGACACTGGAGGAGAGAGCCAGTGGGTCAATAGCATGATTTCTAAAGAGGTTGGAGGAGACAGGGTGAGGTTGAGGCAGTGAGTGATTGAGTGAAGCTTAGCAGGTGATGGCCCAATAAGGGACGAAGTGAGGTACAGAAGTTTGAGGGTAAGCTATTGGAGAAGAATATTAGGTTGAAGCAGTGGCCTTGCTGATGAGCAGGGACAGTAGAGCAAAGCTGAATGATAACCCCTCTGACCCTTATGCTTTAAAGCTCCTCTCCTTTAGCTTATCAACATGAATGTTAAAATTCCTGAGAATAAGGAAGGGGGAAGAGGAATCTAGAAAGAGAGCCATGAGTCAGAAAGGTAGAGGTGGACTTGTCAGGGGGTCGATAACAGCTAATCGGAGAGGTAGTGGAGCGAAAAACTGGATGGAGTGGACTTCAAAGGCGGGAAAGGAGTGAGTGAGGCAGGAGGAGGGGTTGAAATTGACAGGAAGGAGAGAGTAGAAACTCAACCTCCTCACCTCAGACTGCCTAGCAACTGCCCTGCTCACCGGCATTTAAACCGCCGCTCCGGAGGCGGGCCCGCGCCAGAGGGCCTCGCCAGAGGGCCCTTTGGTTGTGGCCCTTAGGCGGGGTCCGTGGCGAATGATTAAAATCATACAGAAATTGTGAGTCTATTTGTCATGCCTGTAGTTTGTGAAGGTAGTCTGCTGTTCTGTTTTCTCCTATCTGTGCTATCGCTTTGTCTATCTGTTTCTCCTACTCTGTCCTATCTTATTAATGGCGTTCTTTTCTTATTTTCCATAACATAAATGTAGGATTGCAAACCGCTCTGATGCTTCTTGGCCTGAGCAGTATATCAAATGTAATAAACATAAACATAAACATGTGGGAGAATTGATAGCTGTCATGACAAGAGAGCTGCAACTGAAGCAGAGTCCTCAGTGAGGAGCTGTCTTCGTTAGAGCAAGGAGATGAGAGCATTAGAGAGAGATCATGAGTAAAGGCAAGTTTATTTGATAGAGTATGCATTCCACAGGGCACATGAAAGAGGGAGAGGAGGGGGAAAGGATAGGGTTATGAATAGCAGCAGAGCTGTTGCATGAGGATCTGTTCTGGGAGTGCGACGAGTCTAGTGGGGCCAGGGTTGGGGTTGCTATCTCCAGAAGAGAGGAGGAGTAGAAGAGTGCGGGGCAGAGGAGAGACTGCACAGCGGTAATGAGGGTGAGGTGGTTTGAGGGAGGAGATGGCTGAATGAGAGGGAGAAGGTGGTAAAGCTCAAGAGCTGATAGGGTAGATAAGATGGTGGGGGAAGTGAGGATGGTAAAGGGGCGATAAGGGGGAGGGGTTTGAAAGTGGTGGTAGGAAGGGAAGACAATAAGGGAGTATGAGCACTAAGTGTGTGTTTGAACCATAAAGAGAGATGGAGAGGAGCAGAAAAGTTGGAAGAAATAAAAGGATAGCTGGTAGAGATTGCAGGGGATAATGAGCAAAACAACCTAAACTATGGTTACACCATGTGAGGTTCCAGTGAAAGGATTTAGGTGTCATTGTGATAATACGTTAAAAACCCTCCACCCAGTGTGAAGCAGCGGCCAAGAAAGCAAATAAAATGCTAGGAATCATAAGGAAAGGAATGAAGAATAAAACAAAGGATATTATAATCCCTCTATTGTTCCATGGTGCAACCGCACTTTTGATAGTGTGTGCAATTCTGCTCACCACATCTTAAAGATACAGTGGAATTAGAAAAGGTACAGAAAAGAGCCACCAAAATGGTAAAGGGGATAGAAGGATACCCTATGAGGAAAGGCTTAAAGATTTGGGCTATTCACTTGGGGGGGAGGGGGGGAAGATGACTGAGGGGAGATATAATAGTCTATAAATTAATGAATGGAATGGAATGGGTGAAAGCTCACCGTGTTCAGTTTTGGAGACCGTATCTTGCAAAGGATATAAAAAGACTGGAAACTATTCAGAGGAAGGCGACCAAAATGATTTGGAGCCTGCGTCAGAAGCCTTATAAGAAGAGACTTGAAGACCTAAATATCTACACTCTGGAGGAGAGGAGGGACAGGGGAGATATGATTCAGACCTTTAAATACTTAGAGAAATAATGAACAAACAAACCTCTTCCAAAGACGGGGAAGCTGTAAAACTAGAGGGCGTAACATGAAGCTGCAAGGTGGTAAATTGAAAGGCAATGTCAAGAAATACTTTTTCACTGAAAGGGTGGTGGATGCTTGGAATGCCCTCCCGATGGAAGTGGTGGGGGCAAATACAGTGACAGAATTCAAAATGGCATGGGACAGACACAGTGGATCCCTTTACAGCAACAGGATAAAATCAAAATAAACTGAACTAACTAATTCCTCAACATACAGGGGTGTCCTACATGGAGCGGTGGGTTCACCCCTAAAACAGACATGGGGAGGGGTGGCCTGCACGGAGCAGCAGGTGAACCTACTCTTGCCATCTTACTGGGCAGACTAGATGGACCATACTGGTCTTTATCTGTCATTTACTATGTTACTATGAATGTAGATTGGTGGTTTACTCCATCAAAAACTGGAAAGACTAAGGGGCACGGAATGAAGCTACAATGTAACCCATTTAAGAGAGAATATTTTTCACTCAACACACAATCAAACTCTGCAATTCATTTCTGGAGGATGTAGTAAAAGCTGTCAGTGTAGCTGGGTTTAAAACTGATTTGGACACGTTCATGGAGGACATGTCCATAAACCATTAAAAACCACCTGGGAAATCCACTGCTCACTCTAGGACAAGAATTTTATAACCTCCTTGTAACCTTTTTGGGAACCTGCCAGATACTTGTGACCTGGATTAGCCACTGTTGGAAACAGGATACTGGGCGTGATGGGCCTTGGTCTGACCCAGTTTGGCATTTCTTATGTTTTTATGTAGTAAAAGAGCCCTTAAAGCAAAGCTCACTGTATTTTGCAGAATATTGGCTACCCAATTGCAAATGATGGCTAGAGAGTGTTTATTCCTGTTTGCTGGTGAGGGCAAGTTCTGGAAAACGTAAGATTCTATGAGTTGGTGTGCTTGCAGATTTAACACTTAGTTTCCCCTATTACACTCCCAGCCATATTTTAAACAAAGCATAGCGGAGAGACTGAATGAATTCTTTGCTTCGGTCTTTACTGAGGAAGATGTAGGGATGTTACCCACGACTGAAGTGGTATTTAAAGGTGTGGAAGAATTGAAGGAAATATCGATACATCGGGAAGATGTCCTACAACTATTAGATAAACTGAAGAGTAGCAAATCACCTGGGCCGGATGGTATACATCCAAGGGTGTTGAAAGAACTGAAATTTGAGATTGCAGACCTGCTATCAGTAATCTGTGAACTATCATTAAAATCACCTCTAATACCTGAGGATTGGAGGATCGCCAATGTAACACCAATTTTTAAAAAGGGTTCGAGGGGTGATCCGGGAAACTACAGACCGGTGAGCCTGACATCAGTACCGGGAAAAATGGTAGAAACCATCATAAAGAATAAAATTACTCAGCATATAGATAGTCATGACCTAATGGGAGACAGCCAACATGGCTTTAGACAAGGAAGATCTTGTCTTACTAATCTGTTATGTTTTTTTGAAGGAGTGAATAAACAGGTGGACAAAGGTGAGTCGGTTGATATTGTGTATCTGGACTTTCAGAAAGCCTTTGACAAGGTCCCTCATGAGAGACTTTTGGCAAAACTAAAGAGTCATGGGATAGGAGGCAGTGTACTACTGTGGATCAGGAACTGGTTAAAAGATAGAAAGCAGAGGGTAGGGCTAAATGGCCAATTTTCCCAATGGAGAAAGGTGAATAGTGGTGTACCCCAGGGATCTGTGCTGGGTCCGCTGCTTTTTGACATATTCATAAATGACCTGGAAAGTGGAATAACGAGTGAGGTTATCAAATTTGCTGATGACACAAAACTATTTAAAGTTGTTAAAACCCAGGAGGATTGTGGAAAATTGCAAGAGGATCTTGATAAATTGGAAGACTGGGCATCAAAATGGCAGATGAAATTTAATGTGGAGAAGTGCAAGGTTATGCACCTAGGGAAGAACAACCCAAACTATGGTTACACGATGCAAGGTTCCACATTAGGAACCACCACCCAAGAAAAAGATTTAGGCGTCCTTGTGGATACCATGTTAAAACCCTCGGCCCAGTGTGCAGCGGCGGCCAAGAGAGCAAATAGAATGCTAGGTATGATAAGGAAAGGAATGGAAAATAAAACAAAAGATATTATAATGCCTCTATATCGTTCCATGGTGAGACCGCACCTTGAATATTGTGTGCAATTCTGGTCGCCATATCTTAAAAAGGATATAGCAATTTTAGAAAAGGTTCAGAGAAGAGCCACCAAAATGGTAAAAGGGATGGAAGGCTACTCCTATGAAGAAAGGCTAAAAAGGTTGGGGCTCTTTAACCTGGAAAAGAGACGGCTGAGGGGAGATATGATAGAAGTCTATAAATTAATGAACGGAGTGGAACGGGTAAACGTAGATCGATTGTTTACCTTAGCAGAATATAGAAAGACTAGGGGACATGCAATGAAGCTACAGGGTAAACTATTTAAGACTAATAAAAGAAAATATTTTTTCACTCAACGTGTAATCAAACTCTGGAATTTGTTACCGGAGGATGTAGTAAAGGCTGTTAGTGTAGCTGGGTTTAAAAATGGTTTGGACAAGTTCCTGGAGGAAAGGTCCATAAACCATTATTAAGAAGGGACCCAGGATATCAATGCTTGAACCAATACAAGCATTGTGGAACCTGTGTCCCTTGGGGAAACTGCTAGGTACGTATGACCTAGATTGGCCACTGTTGGAAACAGAATACTGGGCTTGATGGACCTTGGTCTGACCCAGTATGGCATATCTTATGTTCTTATGTTCATATTTTAGAAGTAGTGATGTGGTTAAAAACTCTAGAGAATTGGTGCCTCATTTGGTGAAGCATACCTTTTTCATGATCAAAAATGGTTGAATTCATGCTTGCACGTCCTGCAAAATTGCTATTTACATTTTGTTTTCTTGAGTTCTTCAATGTATGGAGTATTTTTTTTTTTTCTTCCATGACGTGGAAAGTCTCCAGTCTTTTAGAATGTGCCCCTTTTGTTCAGACGTTTATTGGAAAAACTAGTGGTTGATCTGAGCTGCTGTGTGGTTATTTTTAGAGCTGCCTGTGCAGTGAGAGATGCATCTCACTGTTTAGCATCAAAGGGTAGCAATGAAGATGGATTTTCGTAGGCTCTTCAGCAGGGATCCAGGGGAAAATTGTACTACAATCTATGAATTAACAAGATGACTTATTTGAGACATGGGAAAATTGTTTAAACCTGAATGTAATTTCTTATGAATCGTTTGTTTTTGGAAAAACTATACCCTAACCGTTATTCTTTTCTGGGATTCAAAAAGTGGAGTTTATGGTATGTGTGGTGGCTTATTTGTGTTTAGCATTATTCAAAGTAGGAACCTGATTGGGGAACCTGGGATAGTCCTTCATCCTGGTTATTTTTTGGCTCATTTGAAAATTTGATTACCTGATTGTGTGTTTTTTTTTTGGTTTGTTTTTTTTTTTGTTTTTTTTTTTGTTTTTTTACACAAACAGCATAAAGGACAGCATTTTTTTTTGTTGAAAAATGAATCATTTTTTGCATGATAGCATAAGAGGTGGCTGTTTTTCTATAGTATGTTTTGCATACACAATTGAGACTATGGTTTGTTTTTTACTTTCATTTAATCCAAGTAACTAGATTTGTTTTTTTTGACTGCCACATTCTATATAGAAACATAACAGCAGAAAAAGACCACATTTCCTATCTAGTCTGACCTTCTATATCAACCACTACAATAGTCCCCTTTTTTTCTTTAGAGATCCTCTGTTTGTACCATGCTTTTTTGAATTCAGATACTGTCCTCATCTCTACCACCTCCACTGGGAGACTATTCCATGCATCTACCACTCTTTCCGTAAAGAAATATTTCTGCATAGACTCAGGAGTAATATCACCTTTCACCCTCATCCTATGTCCCCTTGCAACAGAGCTCTTTCAATCGAAAGAGGCTCTCCTCCTGTGCATTTATGCAACGGAAGTATTTAAACGTCTCGATCATATAACCTCTAATCCTCTAAGGTATACATATTAAGATCTTTAAGTCTGTCCTCCTATGCTTTATAATGAAGACTACTAACCATTTTAATAGCCACTCTCTGTACCGACTCTATCCTGTTTATATCCTTTTGAAGGTGCGGTCTCCATCATTGCACCCAATACTCCAAATGAGGTTGCACCAAAGACTATCACCTCCTTTCTTCTGCTAGCCATTCCTCTCCCTATGCACCCAAGCATCCTCCTAGCTTTTGCCATCGTGTTTTCTAGCTGTTTAGCTACTTTAAGATTATCAGACACAATCACACCCAGGTCCCGCTCTTTTGTGGACAGAAGCACTTCACCCCCTATACTGTATCGCTCCCTTGGATTGCTGCAGCCCAAATGCATGACCTTGCATTTTTTTACATTAAATTTCAGCTGCCAAATTCTAGACCATTCTTCAAGCTTAGCTAGATCCATCATGTTATCTACACCTTCCTGGGTGTCTACTCTATTGCAGAGTTTGGTATCATCCCCAAAGAGGCAAACCTTACCCGACAGCCCTTCCGCTATATCACTAACAAAGATGTTAAAAATAATCGGACCAAGGACAGATCCCTGGGGCACACCACTGGTAACCACCTCCTCCTCAGTGAGCTCCATTTACCTGTACCCTTTGTTGCCTAAATCCAAATTTGAAGTGTTCTGGCTCCATTTTTTTTCTGTAGCACGTATAAGAGAATATTTTGAAGCAGAAAGAAAAACGCAACACCTGGCTAAAAGAAGCACTGGCAGTGTTTTCCCTGCCCTTGAAGGGGTCTCCAACAGAATGTGTGGGAAGAGTTGGAAGAGAATTCCTGTGTCCTCTTATTATTTTTATATTCTTACACTGTTCTACCCATATCCCTTTTGGTGGCTTCCCAGGGGTGCAGTCTTGTCATACAGAAATGTTCTTGAGGTACTGCTGTCTGGCATGTATTCTCTCATATTGGTTTTGATTGTTTAGTCTCTTATTTAAACACAAGATGCTACAAATTCAAATTTTGTGATTATATAGCACTGTGTGAACTTGCTTGTTTATAAATTGCTTAATGTTTAGGCTTGCTTCCCCCCCCCCCCCCGTGATTACATAATCTGGATATTTGTAATACTTTATGGTACAGTATTTTTCCTTGTCTCTGCCAAGACCTGCCAATCAGTTTAAAATCTTAAAGCTTATAAAGACTCTTAATTTGGAATATAATTGCAGTATTTAAATCTGTTAACAGTAAATGCTGCTCTCGCGGCGATTGTTGCACTCTTATGAAATTGGGGTTAGTTATCTTTAAGTGAGTGACAGTCTGGTTGTCAGCCTGACCTTTGTGTCAATTAGCAGGCGCAGCCCTTGGTGTGTGACATGGGCAGGCACAGTCCCAACTAAGAGCAATTAATATTCTCGTAATAAGGAGGCTCTTCTAGAGTGGGTTTGTGGCCTATAAACTTTACTATCACATAGTAGATAGTGACAACTTATGGTCCCATTCACTACATGATTTTCTTTTTAATTTGATTTATCCTTGAGGGGATTTTAACATTTTAAACACCAAATCAATACAGTGATATTCCAAAATGTGAAACCAAAATGATTGTGCATCCTGTCTAAAGATCTATATTTTTTTAATCTTTTTCCCTAATACCTTATGACCATGGGTGTGAGAAGTTCTTAAAACCTGTTCTCTCCATTGGTCAAAAACCTCTATATTTAAAAAAGAAAAATTGTACCACATACATTTCAAAATGCAAGCAGGATTTTTCTGTGGGGGGGGGGTGTGTGTTTTGTTTTTTCCCCCTAAATTTCAGCATACCAAAATTGTAATGTTTGCATAAAAATTAATTAGAGCAAAACTGTCTTAATTGCGACTTTCCTGTTTCAAGCTTTTGTGGTTGTGTGGTGGGTTGTGTTTTTTGTAATTTTAGTTTTTATCCCAGTTTCAAAAAAAAATACAGCAATCAAACGACAATCGTAATTGCCAACCACTTACACAACTCCATAGATCATGTGGTTTCCACTTATACAATCAAACTTTAAACCCCTTAAAGTAAACCCCCATAATGGACCTCCTCTGCCCAGGTCAAAATCTACCTTCTATTCCCCCCTTAAATATATCATAAGCAGCTAAGCCCCTGTGACCCTTGTTTACAAACATGAGCTATACAGTTTATTCAGAACAGATATGAATGCACAAACAAGTGCCTCAAAATTCCTGACCCATATTCTCCCCTCATCCATCTTACAGAGCTTCCCTTCACATACATTTTGGGGAATATAAATTACAATACAAATACGAACACAGATTTACTGTACCCCAGCACTCTGGCCACCGGGTGCACCAACTGGTTGCCCTGAGCATTGGTGAGATGCACACCCCTCCATCTCTGATTCCATTGCCAAGAAAAGCATCTCTCGAGGGATATCGGTTCGCTGCTATCTCACACATACAGAAGATATGATCCAGTCTGCGAATCACTAGGGCTCTGCGTAATCATTCCTCCACCACCTCATCCGTTCCATTCAGGTTGCAATCGCACAGAATCCCTGAAACTTCCCCAGGTCGTCGTCCTGAACCTTATTTAATAGCCCCCCAGCTGGATGAAATCTCATATAGACATTGGTGATTTCTGCAAATAACCGCTCCATTTCTCCCCAGAGCTGTTGCACCCTAGGATAGTCCCACAGTAAATGCTTCAAATCCCCTCTTCCTCCACAGCCCTTCCAGCAGGCCTCCCTATGCTGCTTAGTACTCCAGATGAAGGAGAATGTGGGAAGAAAAAGCTAAAAGTGAACAGCGGGAAGCCCCGGAGCCGAGAGGAGTGTGACCTCCCCAGCTCACCACATCATGTAACATCCCCCCTCCCCTCCCCCCCATACTTAACTGCATGCAGTTTAACCGGGGTCCAATACACAAATCTTTTGAACTATTTTCTGACAAAGTTGTGACGGGCACCAACTTCTTAGTAGTTTCATAAATATTCCTCCACCGCTGGTCATCCCAGGGGCCGGGCACCCTTACTTTGATAGGGTAGGGGATATTCCTCCAGTCCCTACAGACTACCATACAGGGCAGGCAAGAACCCCCGCCTCCTCCCTCATTGCCATTAACCTCTCAGAGTAGGCTCTTCCTTCCTTTAAATCACTTTGTACCCATTTTTGTTTTGGATAATGAACCAGAAGAAGCAGAAACTTCTCCTGTAATACTGAAAACGGCATTCTTAGCCCCTATATCAACTACATGTCCTAGCCAAGCTAGTCCCCGCTGTGCTCACTGCCTGAAAACGCCACTCTGTAGCCCTGTTTGAAAATTCCCCCCCAGCCCCCCAATAAATGCTTGCCTTGAGTAGCTCTTACCTCCACGTAGGCACTCTGTTTTTTTTTAATCCACACATGCAGTGTACGCTGTCAGAGGATTTCCTCTCCCTATTCTATTCTCTCTTCTCCCACATCCCAAACCCCCCTTTCCAGCATACCCCCAATCTTGCTCCATCTGTACCCATTGCGAGACCTTCCCCCTCCTCTCCATGCAAATAAAGCCCGCCGCTGGTCTGCTTCGTGGTGTACCTCGAAGCATGGAACCCCCAAACTACCCTTCTGATGTTTCCGAAACATGATCTTCCCTGCCACCCCCCAAATAAACTCCACAGCCATCCTCTGCTGTTTCTTTGTCTGTCTTTGGTCTTATCCTGGGTGCTGTTTCTCTTCATGTCCCTACCACATGCAGTACCATTCATGTGTATTACAGCAATCCCTCCCTAGCCACAATAGGAATAGGCCTTTCCACTTACATCAATCCCATCTTATGGCTTCCAAGAGCGTGTCGTAGTTCCACCTGATCAAATGCTGTAGAGTTGCCCATATGTACCCCCTTGTACTGGAAAGTTTGTTTTACCCAGTTAAAAGGGAATTGTGACTGGAGTCTGTCTTCCGGGTCCTGTGACAAATTAAAGCCCATTATCTGTTTTTATCTAAATTTTATATCCAGAGACTGTACTGTGGAGCCCAGTTTCCCTCATCAATACTGGCAAGGAGGTCAATTGCTCCCTTATGGTGAAAAGTACATCAGTAAAAAGTGCAATTTGAGACATCTTCCCCCTTCCCCACCCCCCATCTGCAGCCCCTGGATTATAAAAAAAAAAATATATATAATGCCTCTGTATCCGTTCCATAGTGCGACTGTACCATGAATATTGTGTGCAATTCTGGTCACTGTACCTTTAAAAAGGATATAGCAGAATCAGAAAAGGTACAGCGAAGAGCCACCAAAATGATAAAGGGGATGGAAGGATACCTCTATGTTGTTCTTAAGTGCCGTCGCGTCGGAGTCGACTCATGGCGACCCTCTGGATAGCTATCCTAAATTGTGTTCGGAAGAGAGGCTTAAAAGATTAGGGCCCTTCAACCTCGGTGTCAGCTGAGGGGGGAAATATGATAGAGGTCTATAAGTTACGTTTACCCGTTCCACTCCATTCATTAGATCAGTTTATGCCATCAAAAAGTAGAAAGACTAGGGGACATGCAATGAAGCTACAGTGTAACCCATTTAAGACTAAAAGAGAAAATATCTCCAGGAACAAGCAGGAATGTAGTCTTCACATATGGGTATCGCTGGTACTGATGGAGCCTGCGCCTGAATGCTCCCCAACGTCCAATAGGAAAGCTTTTGGGAGCATCCCACAGTGCCTGCGTGCTGCCTTCCTGCCTTTCCAACTCTCCTTCGTCAATTCTTCATTTTCCACAGAGCCGACAGGACGTATCCCTGTCACCGCAGAAAAACTATTTGTTTTGTTGTAGTCGCGTCTGCCTTCATTCGACGCCTACCGTTACCGCCAGTTCCCTTTTCTTTCACTTAAAAAAACAACCCCCCCCCAAAAAAAACACTAGCTTCTAAAATCTTTTTTTAGGCACCTTTCCCCTATCGGGGTTAGGCGCCATTTTGGGCACTAGGCCCATTTTCCTCAGACATAGAAAAACCAGCTAGTGGTTTTAAAAAATGTTCTAAATGTGGCGATACCATATCTGTCACAGACACCATGAATGGTGTCTTAAATGTTTAGGTCATGACCATTCTCCATCGGAGTGTCTTTCCTGCAGAAAGATGACCAAAAGGGGCCTGGAGAATAGAGCTGCAAAACTCTGTACCCTTTTTTGCTGCTGATACGATGTCCATTGCATCGACGTCTTCCAGGGCTTCATCTTCCTCCCATGGATCTCAGGTAACTAAACCTAAGTCTTTTAAGACTGGCCGGTCCTCAAAGGGTAGATCTCCTTCCAAGCATCGAGATGCCATTGGCGTTGCCCTTGAGGAAAGTTCACCAGCAAAACAGTCCCGGCAGGACACCTCGGACTCCAAAGCATTAATGGGACTCCAGAATGTTCCAGAGGATTCAACCTCTGCAGAACTACTGGTGCCATGTTAGGGGGTCGTAGCCACTTCCACCAGTACAGACACCCCGGCATTGGCAAGAGCAGTGAATCGGAGATTCCTCGCTATCAAACTCAGTCTAGCGGCTTTCTTAGCAGCTTCGGTTCCTCTAAGACTGCTACAGACGGTTCCACAGGAATTGGTACCGACATTGGTGCCGGTACTGAGTGCAACTGCCTCGGCTGGTATGCTTCCGCCCATGCCGAGCCTCGAGTCCATCTCAGGCATCGAAGGGCTGGTACCAAGACACCCCAATACCGGTACCGAGCGTTACACGAACACCGATCACCGAGATACTTTGAATCTTCCAATTCAGATGATTCTGATGACTCTGCCGGTACCAGAGCAAACCTTCCAGAGGATCCATCTCCTTCTCAACACAATGTTTCTTCCAGAAGACATGTCCTTCCAGGATTTCATACGTGATGTACTCCCAGGAGACTCTGTTGAAAGCTTTTTCAGCATCTAGACTGACAAAGAGTAGAGGGATTCCTTGTTGCACATACTTTTCCATCCCCAAAAGTATCTTAATTATGTTCTTAGAAGCTTCACTGCCCCTCCCAAAGCCAGCTTGATGGTCCCCTACTAACTGTGGTAGAAGAGCCTGCAGCCTCTCCGCCAGCACAGATGCCAAGATCTTCATGTCGAAGTTAATCAAAGAGATCGGCCTATATGCAGCTGGATCCACCGGGTCCTTCCCTGGCTTATATATAAGAGAGATAGAGGCTGTCTGCATATCTCTGGGAAAAACCCCCACTTCTAAGGCCTCCGCGTATAGGGCCGCCAAGGTCGGAGTCAGCTGGGATTCTAGCACCTTATAGAATTCAGATCCATACCCATCTGGTCCTGGCGTCTTGTGCGGTTTTCCTCGCCTAATAATCTTTTGGATCTCCCCCCCCAGAAATGGGTTTATGCAACTCCCCTAGGTCTTGCGGGGAGAGATGCGGAAAAGTGATTTTATCCAAGAACACCCTCTCCTGGGTTCGGCTCTCCTCCTCTG
This sequence comes from Ichthyophis bannanicus, assembly GCA_033557465.1. Classification (NCBI taxonomy): domain Eukaryota; kingdom Metazoa; phylum Chordata; class Amphibia; order Gymnophiona; family Ichthyophiidae; genus Ichthyophis; species Ichthyophis bannanicus. The sequence goes on along the minus strand of CM066035.1, from coordinate 404,924,683 downwards.
GGGTATACAAAGCCTCATAAAACTGCCGAAAGACCGCTGCCACCCGCTTTGATTCACTGTTTCTGCCCCTCGTTATCCCTAATGACTGTTATTGCCCTCACATCTCCTCCATCTTTCACTAGCCACGCTAAAAGCTTACCCGACCGATTGCCATAGCCGAATAGCTGATGACGATAGAGCGGTGCATGCAATGCACTATTATCTTGAAGCAAGGCGTTAAGTTTTCTCTGCATTCCCAAGTACAGCGGCAGCTTAGTCCCACTAACATCTCCTATTGCCTCTCCCTTCAACCTCGCCAGCTCTTGCGTTGATTTAAGAATCTCCTCATCTAATTTCCTCTGCTCCCTGGCCATGTAAGCAATGATGTGTCCCCGCAATACCGCTTTCCCGGCTTCCCATAACACAGCTACTGAATCACAACTGGCTTCGTTAAACTCAAACTCCTGCCACTTCTGTACCAGATAACGTTGAAACTCCTTATCTTGCCACTTGTGCCTGGGGAAAGACCATCTACCTCCACTGACACCTGCACTCTGCCAATCCATCCACACCATCGTGTGATCGGAGACCAAGACGGGCCCAATCTCTGCCTTCAATACCCTCCCAAAATCCCTTTCAGAGACTAAGATATAATCCAAGCGGGACCAAGTCTGGTGAGCATGCGACAGATGCATGTAGTCTCTCTTCCCTTTATGGAGTATTCTCCAAACGTCCACTAAGTTCCCCCTTTGACACAAATAACTCACCCCCTTCCGCTTCCATCCCATTCCTTCCTTTGGGTTAGATTTATCTAATTCCGGATCATGAGGGCAGTTAAAGTCCTCTGCTAATATTACTGGGATTTTTGGGGCAGCCTCCACTTTCTGCATCAAACGCCGGAAAAAAGCATGGTCATATACGTTTGGGGCATATACATTTCCTAGTAACATCTCTGCCCCATTTAGCTTAACATGCAAGAACAAAAACCTCCCCTGCGGGTCCTCCTCCACCCCTAAAATTTCCGCTTGCACCCCTTTTCGGATCAGGATCGCTACCCCCCATTTTTTTACACCAGCTGATGCTGCATAAACCTGTTCCACCCAATCCCTCTTCAATTTAGCATGTCCCACAACATTCAAATGTGTTTCCTGCAACAGAGCCACCTGGGCCTTCGCTTTCTTCAAAGCCTGTAGCACCTTGGTTCCCTTGACCGGAGTGTTTAGGCCGCCTACATTTCAGGAAACAATGCGTAGGTTCGACATGAGAATGTAGGAAGTACGGCATTCCGCTACAGGTTTGTGCTAGAGGTATTGAAGAATTTCATATTCCCTTGTGTCTCTGGCCAACATACTAGGGGCCGCCCAGCCTCGGCCCCCAGCCTCCTTCCCTGCCTGAACAAGTCCCCGTGGTTCAACGCCCTCCCTGAGCAATCCTGCATGGTGCCTATTGCCCTCTTCTTCCCCCCCTTCCCATCCACCTGCATCCTCTTCCCCCCCCCCCCCATAACACTCTTATCCCCTTAAAAGACTTTGAATTCTACCCCCCGCCTAGTCCGGCCAAGGCTACCTTCCGAACCGGACACTGCAGGGCCGCCCCAGCCTCCCCTCCAACTATGAAACTGGTTCAATCCCCCATGCAGGGTCATTACGCTGAGAGAACCTTCCCTCCCCGCCAGTGGCCCGGGGTATGGTATCTGGGAACAGAACAAAACAGTATTAAACAGTCATATAACGATGTCCCCTCAGCTCATGCTTCCCCGCCATTCAACATACAAAAGCATTAAACTTGCAAAAACGAACTTCACACAAGTCTTCACATACTCAAACACTTCGCTCAAGTCCAACTCTATTCTCAGCCACCACCAGTCTCTGTTTTCCTTCCGCCACCTCTCATCCAGTCTCGGACATCTCCAACACTTCCGCAGTCAGCCTGCCATTATCCAATCAAGTGTCCACTCGCTGTGCCGATACAGTTGTCTCCAGACCCGCCACAAAGGTCTTCGCTGCACCTGTCGATTCGAATACATGCTGCCGGCCCAGATACATTACCCAGAGCACAGCCGGGAATGCTTAGGTGAAGCGCATGTTCTTCTGAACCAGCTCTGCACAGATCGGAGAAAAGGCTTAGCGCTTCGCTGCCACCAGTGCTGAATAGTCCTGAAAAATCAGCAATTTTTGGTTCTCCAAAGTTAAGTCCCGTTTCTTGCGATAGGCTTGCATTAATTGAGTCTTATGTTGAAAATTTAAGAGCTTCAGTATCACCACTCTAAGCTTTTGCCCTGCCGCCATTTTGGCCCCAAATCGGTGGGCCCGCTCCACCCTGAGCTCGCCAATCAAAGCGTCCAAGCCCAGCTCCTTCGGGAGCCACTTCTCAGTCAGCGGTATCAACATTTGATCGGTAGTCGACTCTGGCACCCCGACCAGGCGCAAGTTGTTTCTGCGTGACCGATTCTCGAGGTCATCCACCTTGGCCAACAAGGCCTCTATTTTTGTGCTCTGCGCCTCGTGCTCCTTCGTTCGCCGCCCTTCCTCATCTTCAATCAACGCCACTCTTTGCTCCAATTAATCTATTCTGTGACCCATCTCCACCATCACCGCTCCCATCGACTCCAGTTTTGCTAAAATCTGGTCGAATTTCGGGTCTAGCAACTTTACAACTTCTCGTGCAAGCTCCTCCGTTGCAGAGTCCACACTCTCCGCACCCGGAGATGCAGGCTGTGTCTCAGCAGGCATTGCGGCACTAGTTTTCCCACCTTTCTCCCGATCCTTTCGAGCTGGTAGTGGCATTGTGCTCGCGTTTTCCACTTGCCCACTCTCTCTGCACCTGCCTTTGTCTTCTCCCTTCGAGCCACCAATGTGGGAGGACTGAGAATATGGATTTTTAATGATGAAACCTGAGGCGGCCCCGGAGCGAGCAAAGAGACGTCTTCACTCGCTCATGTGTCACCGGAAGTCTCCTCGCCTTTTCATTTAAACCAATCTGTTTACCTTCCTGTATTCTTTCCTAGGCCTCTTGCCTCTAGTGCAGAAAGGAACCTTCATACCTTGGATTTTAAGAGAGCCTTAGCGTTTTACCTTCAAAGAACTAAGCAACACAGAAAATCTCAGCTTTTCGTTGCTTTTGATTCTAGTCATTTGGGACTTCCAGTTTCCAAAAGAACTCTCTAGATGGATTGCGAATTGCATATCCTTTGCATACGAGAGCAAAGGACTTTCTCTCGAAGGTCATGTCACAGCTCACAATGTGAGAGCAATGGCAACCTCTGTGGCTAATCTTCATTCTGTGTCCATTGACGACATCTGTAGAGCAGACACCTGGGCTTCAGTACACACCTTTTACAGCCCATTATTGTTTAGACAAGGATGCCTGTTGGGATGCCTCGTTTGGACAGGCTGTTCTACAGTATCTCTTTCAGACTTAGTACAACTCCTACCCACCGTCCTGGGGTTTTCGATGCCAGAGAGCCATGGGAGGAAGAATGACCCATCTCACCAGAGACTCACAGCTTGCTAGGGTCATCCTCCTGGCATCTCTCACCTGGGGAGTCCCCATATGTGAAGACTACATTCCTGCTTATTCCTGGAGATAGTGTAGTTACTCACCTGTAACAGGTGATCTCCAGGAACAGCAGGAATTAAGTCTTCACTGCCCACCACCTCCCCTAGGAGTTATCTCTCTATCTCTCTATCTCTTTTTGTCTCAGCTATAAACTCAACTGATGGAGAGTTGGAAAGGCGAGAAGGCAGCGCGCAGGTGCTGTGGGATGCTCCCAAAAGCTTTCCTATTGGACGCTGGGAAGCATTCCTGCGCAGGCTCTGTCGGTACCATATGTGAAGATTTAATTCCTGTTGTTCCCGGAGATCACCTGTTACAGGTGAGTAACTACGCTTTCACTCAATGCGTAATCAAACGAATTCATTACCGGAGTATGTAGTTAAAGCTGTTAGTGTAGCTGGTTTTAAAAAAGGTTTGGACAAGTTCTTGGACGAAAGGCCCATAAACCATTATTAAAGGGAACATGGGAAATCCACTGCTGGCCCCAATACAAGCATTGGGGAAGCTCTGTCTCTTTTTGGGAAACTGCTAGGTACTTATGATCTTGATTGGCCACTTTTGGGGGGAAAAAGGATAATGGGCTTGATGGACCTTGGTCTGACCCAGTATGGCATTTCTTATGTTCTTATATCCCCCTGTGCCTAAATTCTAGCTGTTAATGGCTCAGTTGCCAGTACAAGCAGTGGTGAGAGTGGGCATCCCTGTCTCGTACCTCTCCCCAGCTTTAAGGCCTCAGAGTACTCTCCATGGATTCTAATCCTCACTATAGGAGCTGCATAGAGCACCCGGATCCATATGCTGAAGACAGACAAGTATACGAGTACACGCCAAACTATTGAACTAGGAGCTGCACAAGCTCTGCTATCCTAACAAGTCACTTTCCCATGTCTCAATACCCAGGTCCCCTACAGTCACACATGGGTTTGGAAATGGAGGGAGGGGCTATGAGGCAGTTTTCAATTTGTGTTTTAGTTTAATGATGTCAAAGCACAGTTTGAGTATGATGCAGCAATAAAGTTACCAGATGTCCCTGATGTATGTGTGTGTGTGTGGTGGGGTTTTTTGGGTGGGGGAGGGGGACTGTCCAACTCTTGCCTCTTGCAAACTCCTGTCCCCAATTCCAGCAATGGTGGCAGAGGTGGAATGCTGGGGGGAGGGGGGGGGGGGCAAAACAAGCGTTTAAATGCTCTGTGCGGCAGGTGCCTTGGTGCTTTTAAGTGCATGTGTGGGCTCAAGGCTGCTGTATCCCGCCCCCTCCAACAGGAAGTTTGTGTTGTGTGTGCATGCATGTACAAAGGCCCTCACTTTGCGCACTGGTGGCTTAAAGCAGAAAAGCAACAGAGTACAGAGGTGGAGGCAGCAGATAAGGGGACGGAGGCATAGCAAGAGGAAGGAAGAAATGCTTGATTTGGCCTTCAAGGGAAAGGGGAGGTAAGGAACTTATGGGAAGGAGAGATGCTTGACATTTGGGGGGTAGGGAAGAGGAGACTGCACACCTGGAAAGTAGAGAATGAAAAATGCTGGACTAGAAGGGGGGAGGGTGGGGGAAGGGAATAGAAGGTGAAATTCTGAACATGGAGCAGAGGGAGGGGGAGAGATGCTGACACAGAGTAGGGAAGCAAGATGGAGATTTCGCACTACAGGGGAAATGCAGGATAAGGGGAATGGTAGGGCTGAGGTGAGGGAGATGGAAAGCCATAGGTAGATGCAGTAAAAAGGGGGGGGGGGGGGGAGAAATGAGGAAGAATGAATGATCTGGAGGGAAATTCTGATAGAGAAGCTAAAAGATAAATGTCAGATCGATGTAGGGGAGGATGTGAAGACAGGAGGCGAGAACAAAAATGACAAATGGACAGGAACAGCATTAAGAGAAGATAGACAAAAGCCAAAACTAGAGACGAAGAAAGATTAGAGAAATGGCCAGACAACAAATATAGTCGATTTTTTTTTTTTTTCAGTTTTAGTGTTTGGAATGTGTCCCTTCTTTTTTTTAAATGTGTATTTTTAGATTTTGCACAGTATAGGGGGAAAATAGAAAACATCGCTGTCTGTTTCTCCGGTGATTCGTCTGCTCAGAAGTGATATTGTTGCAGTCACGAGATGTGCAATAGTGGAATGAAGGGGCCCCTCTTCCTCACTTTGCGTGTCATAGATTTGCCTCTAAAGAAATATGATAACCTTATGCAGCAAGGTCCCTTCTTAGATGTAGTTTAATAATGTGCTTCATTCTTGCCTAGCTAATGTATGATAATGGGGAAATGTTAAACTGAAGGTGATCTTGGTTTTTGCTGTTCAACTCTTAAATTTGTAAATTTTATTGATGCATGGTTTAACATGTCTGGCTCAAAGTACTTGGCTTCATAAACATTCTTCTTTTACCTCTGGGGGGGGGGGGGAAAGCTTAAGTAAATTCTTTCACGGTAATTTTGATTCTGCCCACCTCTTGCTTGTTGGGTAATAACCGTGTGTGTACTGAGTTTGTAAACCACAGTTGGTGTGTTCTCCTGCAAGCATGTTGAAATGTTTTAGCCAGATGAAACTGAGCTGAGACAGGCTGTAGCTTGGGTGCCTCAAAGCTAATAATTTACTAATTGTTGGGCTCAGGCGCACAGAGTAATGAAAATGACATTCCAGCTGGTAAAATAGGTCTCCCACTATGTCCCAATGTAAAACGCTGTATTTGAAGAGTGCTATTCATAGGACCAGAGCTCCTCCACCTAGTGCGTGTAGAGCGCTCTCGCTCGTTCAGCAATTTAATAAAACACATTTCTTTCTGCATAACATCAGCAAAATTCATCCTTTTCTTGCTGAACACACGAAGACCCTGATCCCACTCTTGCGTCACCTTCTGTTTAGACTCTTGCTATCTACTCCTTGCTGCTCTCAGATTAAATCCTTTTTCTCCCCTTCAATCTGTTCAGAACTCTGCTGCCTAGCTAATCTTCACTAAGCGTCACTATGCTCACGCAAACCCTCTTCAGTCACTTCACTGGCTTCCTATCCGCTTCAGCATATAGTACAAACCTCTACTACTGACTTACAAGCGTATTCATTTTGTAGTTCGTCGCTACCTCTCATTTTTTTTGTCACCCTATACACACCACCTCAGACACTACTCATCAGTAAATCATTTTTACCTGCGTCCTTCTGTTTTGCTGCCAACTTCATTAGCACCTTGCTGGGCTGTGTGCCTGGAATACACTACCTGAGGCTGGTACAACAGGCTCCATCTCTGGCCCTATTCAAATCCAGGCTGAAGATCCACCTTTTATGAGGCTGCCTTTGGATCAGGGCATAGCTAAACCCTGATTTTGTTTTTATTTGGGGGGGGGGGGAGCATATTAAAACAGGTTATGCATGCTATGGCAACAAAGCAGGGGAAATCTGCAAGAGAGGCCTTATGTGAAGTGTAAAGTCCTGAGCCCCTCAAAGTCCACCTATGGCTAGACACCTGCTTTGGATCATGACCCTTTGTTCTCCTGTTTATGTGCCTGTGTATAGCATTTTGTGTCAAATCACTTTCCTTAAGACAGCTTTTCTCAAGCTGGTCCTGGTATATCCCCTAGTCATTCTGGAGGTTAGGATACCCACAATGAATATGCATATGAGAGATTTGCATGTACCGCCTCTATTGCATGGGGGGGTGGTGTGGGGTTGGGGGTTTTTTTTTGTACATTGTGGATCTTCTAAAAGCCAGACTGCTGGGGAGGGGTGGGGGGAGGTGAGGGCGGGTTTACACCCAGGACCAGCTTGAGAAATGCCGCCCTAAAGAATTAATGTAGTGTCCTGTTTGTCCTGGTTTTTTTTTCTGACTTGAATAGATAGTCCCCTGCTCCATAGAGCTTACAATTTTACATGTATGTGTACAATGCTACATATGCCTTGTAATGCTATGCAAATGCTTAGTAGTAGAGTTCATTTCTTAACAGTGATTACTGCAGGAGTTGTGCTGTGACTCTTTGTAAGTTAGGCTACAAGTAGGTACTGCCTAGCCTCCTCTGTCTAGGTGACCTATTACAAAATTACGTTTTGTAGTATATTCCATATACAGAGTAAATTTAAGGATAAATACACAGATGCATCATTTCATAGCCACACTTTACTGTGTTTGTTTCATTTACGAGTGTTCACATGCTGTGATAGGCATGCATGCTCAACACAGCACAATTTTGCATTACCGGCTTAGTGCGTGACAGAGGGAAATGGGCAGGGTAAGGACGTAGCATAGGGAGTTGCCCATGTTTAGTGTGGACATCGACAGTGCATGTTCACGATCAGTGGGTGACATTAAGTCCATCTGTGTTGCCACTATGTTGCATTATGGTCTACACATTTCCCATTAGCCCCTGCGGGCTTAACAGAGACGCGAGGGAGACGCTCTCCCTCGCGAATCTGAAAGCCCTTGCAGAGGGGGCCCCGCGGGACATTGCATTCTGCCGCGGTAGCGGCAGCAGCCAGAGCCAGCTTTTTTTTTTTTTAAATTTGCCAGGGGGGGGGGGCCTTCGAATGGGCTGGGGGGGGGGGGTTAGGACTTCTAATGGGCTAGGGGGGGGGGGGTTTAGGACTTCAAATGGGCGGGGGGGGGGGTAGGACTTCTAATGGGCTAGGGGGGGTTAGGACTGCTAATGGGCTGGGGGGGGTAGGACTGCTACTGGGCTGTGGGCTGAGGGGGGCTGTCTGGAAATGGGGTGATGGGGGTTAGGACTGGTAATGGGCGGGCGGGCGGTAGGACTGCTAATGGGCTGGGGGGGGTAGGACTGCTAATGGGCTGTGGGCTGATGGGGGCTGTCTGGAAATGGGGTGATGGGGGTTAGGACTGGTAATGGGCGGGCGGGCGGTAGGACTGCTAATGGGCTGGGGGGGTAGGACTGCTAATGGGCTGTGGGCTGATGGGGGCTGTCTGGAAATGGGGTGATGGGGGGTTAGGACTGGTAATGGGCTATGGGGGGGTTAGGACTGGTAATGGGCTGTTGGCTGATGGGGGCTGTCTGGTAATGGGGTGATGGGGGGTTAGGACTGGTAATGGGCTATGGGGGGGGGGTTAGGACTGCTAATGGGCTGGGGGGGGTTAGGACTGGTAATGGGCTGTGGGCTGATGGGGGCTGTCTGGAAATGGGGTGATGAGGGGTTAGGACTGGTAATGGGCTATGGGGGGGTTAGGACTGGTAATGGGCTTTGGGCTGATGGGGGCTGTCTGGAAATGGGGTGATGGGGGGTTAGGACTGGTAATGGGTTATAGGGGTGGCTTAAACTGAAAATGGGGTGATGGGGGTTTAGGACTGGAAGTGGGTTGATGGGGGGGGCTAGGACTGGTATTGGGTTGGGGGGTTGCTAGGACTGGAAATGGGCTGATGGGGGGCTAGGACTGGAAATGGGCTGATGCAGGGACTAGAAGGGAATGGATGCTGGGTGAGGCTGGAACTAGAAGGGAGCTGATGTTGGGGGAGGATTAGAATGGGATGGGGCTGGGAGAGTAAAATGGAGAGGGGAAAAATATTTTGTGTGGGAGGGATAAAAAATCTACAATTGGCCGGGTATTGGGAGAGTAAGTGGGGATTGAGGATGGAGGGGTAAAATTTGAGTGGATGAAATAGGAATGAGGAAAGAGCAAAAGGAGAAAGATTAGTATGTTAAAGCGGATGTAGAGAGAGAGAATGGAAAAAAAAAACTAGAAGAGAGAAGAAAGGACAAATGGACAGCAGATGATGGAGAGTTAGCAGAAAACATGAAGAAACCAGAAGAAAGTGGAAGGAGCAATTGCAACTGTGTAACTGAGCTGAGGTATTCTGTTTATGTAATTCCTTTTTGACATTGCCACTTGTTCTCTTTCCCCAGTAGGTCATGTATTGTTGTTCTCTGAAATGTATTGGTTTAATATTTGCAGTGTTGCCTTTTGATAGGTATGGTATGGTGCTTTGTGAGTCCTGGTAGGATACGGCGGGTTTGCTATTGGTTCTAAATGGGCAGTGTTTGTAGTAGTTCCTAATGTGCCTGGCGGTTGGCACTGGATTATAGTAATGTAGAAATCTTTTAGTCTGTCTTTATCCATACACTCATTAAGAGACATGTTTACTAAAAGTTAGTGTATGTTAGCATTATGCAAATATTTATGCAAATTGACGTGCTGGCACTTTGAGGAAATTCTTTGGTTTTGTGCGGCAGTTTGGGCACTCGGGCTCAAAAAGGTTAGCCATCACTGCTCTAGGTGAATCTCATCCCTTGTGCCCCCCTGCTCCATGGTGCCCATTGCTGCTGTTGGTGCCCCTTTCAAGACCAGCAGCAGCAATGGCTGCAAACTGCCCTGCAGTGCTTACCTTACAACTTCAGTGCCGTGGGGCCATTTGCTTCTGCCCCCTCAGATCATCTGTTGCTGACTTCTGTCTGCAAACAGGAAGTTGGCATTGGGCGTTGGATGGTGCAGAAGAAAATAGTCCCATGGTGAAAGTTGTAAGGTAAGCGCCACAGGGCTGTTTGCGGCCATTGTCACCAGTGTAGCATCTGAGAGGGGTACCAGCGGCAGCAATGGGTGTCCCTGGAGGGGCCAGCGCTCTAGGTGACCACCTAGTTCCACTAATGGTAGTGCTGACCCTGACTCTATACCCCTAGGAGTTTTACAGCCCCTCGCTTAATTGTAGGGGCTTTATTTCTCAAAGCTTGTACATCAGTCAGGAAGCTAGAAATGTTCTCTGTGCGACGTGTGGACTTGATGCTCCCCCTCCTATTCAGCCATGTGCAGGAACTCTCTCTTGTGGAGCTTTCTGAAGCTCCAGTGATCACATCAGCACCCCTTCTATGCTTGTGCGAGCAGTACAGCCACACAGGTCACAGCCCTTTAGTATGGCCCTGAGAGCAATGCAGGGGAAAAGTGCAGCTAGGTGAGGTGAACTGCAAGGAATGTGGACACTACCCCCCATCTGGTCAGGATTACATACATCAATGTGTATAAAGAGTCTATCGGTAGAGGAGCGGTTTAATCCAGTGGTCCTCATCCTAGTCCTCGGGGCACACCAGACAGTGAGGTTTACAGGATATCCCCAGTAAATATACATTTGAGAGATTTTTGCATACCAAGGAGGTGGGGCATGCATATTTATCTAAAAAGGCCCTGAAGTCGGAATACCCAGAGTATACAATGGTGCAGGGAAGAGGTTTTACACTTTGTTAGGGCCTAGGCAGCATTTTGAGGAGGGGGAATCCCATTCCAAAGTTTGGGCTTTGTTTTAACTAGGATTGAACCCAGCTGCTGAAGCTAATATTTTTTAAAGGCGAGAGCAAGCAGGATGACTTGTGCGGGTGGGGGTTGGGTGGTATGGGCAGGATGGTTGGAAGAGTGGAATGGGCTTATTGGAGGGATGTGGTTGACTGTGTACTGTTGGAATATGCTATACTTTTATTAGGAAGGGCCAGTGCTAGGCTGCCTGGTATGCTCCTGCAACCTATAGATTGGCAACTCCCCCTCCATTACTATTAATGATAGGTTGTACTCGTCCTTTCCCAAAACTCCTTTGTGAACTCTGTTCATATGATGCTGATATTTCTCCTTTATAATCAAATGTTCTAACAAGAAAATTGCAGTGAAGAGGCAAATGCACAGCTGGAATAAAAAGTACTAAGGATTAAATATTTAACATTGTATAAATAGGCTGTGATAGCAAAGGGTTAATGCGATCAAAGCAAACACAATCAAGCTGATGACTACAGTCCTGACAGTCGACGGTGGTGGAATCAATGTGAGAAACACCACTTGGTTGGATTTTGATTTCTCTGAGAGCACTGTTTTGTTGTTGCAACTGTGAAACATACAGAAAATTTGCTAGCATTGCAGCCAGGCTGGACAAAATTTGCAAGATCACTCTATTGCCTTACATGAGAGCCAATGGCACTGCTCCTTGTACAAGGAGTGGATTGGCAGTGAGGCCAACTACAAGCTTCAGGCCCTGTGTTCTGGTGCATGTGTCTCTGACTCGGACTGACCAACTTCCTGCAGCGGAAGCTCCTCTTTCTCCCCCCCCCCCCTGTGGCGGACAGGCTGGCTGGGACATAAAGGTAAGTATCACCCTAGCAGTGCCATGAGAGGGAAGGAGGGAGGCCTGGCATCTTCGGTGTCCTGCAGCAAAGTTGAAACAATTTGAAGTATGAAACGATGGCATGTTTCCCTCATTCACAGGATCGGACTTTTGGGGGCTTCATCTGTGTGTGTCTTAGGAAGTGTTGGGTGTGTGTTTGTCTCGGTGCACAATTGTGTATGAATTTGATACCTGTGTGTGTGTCACTTTGTGTCATGGAGACTTCCAGAGGCTACGCGCACACATGCATGTGTGCCATGGGGACTGTCTGGAGCTACATACACGTGTGTGAATGTATGTATTTGTGTCATGGGGCCTGTTGGGGGCTATGTGCGTGTCTGTGCCATGGAAAGTGTCAGGGGCTGCATGCGTGTCTGCCATGAGTGTCGGGGTGGGGTTGTGTGTGCATGTGAAACAGCACACGCATGGTGTGACACAGTGATACATATATTTCCCCCTCCTTCATTTGCAGTCATACATATGTGTGTGTGTGTGTGGAGGAAGAGCTCAGAGAGATGATAGCGTGTCTTGTTATGGTAGTAGAAGCTGCATGAGGAATCTTTGTCTCGCTCTTCAGGTAATGGGCGGGTATGACGGGTGTGGTGCCTGTGTGTGGTGCAGTGTGGGGGTAGAATGCCTGACTCTGTGTGGGTAGTGCGGGGGTGGGGGTTCCTGAGCATATGCATGCTGCATGGGTCAGGTGTCTTTTTGTATGTGCATGCATGCTGTGGGGATGGGGTGCCTCTGCATGGTTGTATAGTCTGGGGAACAAGTGGCTGTGTATGTGGTGCAGGGGTAGGGTGCCTGGGTGTCTTCAGATGGGGGTGGAGGCAGTGCCTTTAGAGTATATTGTTCCCTTTTCTTTCCTCTCGTCAACCTCCAACCCTTGCAATCTTATATCCCCTTCCTGTAGACCCTCTCCTGCTGCCTTTCCCCAACTCTGTTCCCTTCCCAGCCTGAGTCCTGTTCTCCCTCTCTCCCTCCCTTTTGCTCACCATGCCCTTCCTCTTATCTATCTTTGCCAAACCCACTGACCCTTTAAATTTGTCCCTCCTACCTCCTGTGCATCTCTGGCCCCAGCAACTCTCCAATGACCTTCCTCTCTTGTTCAGCCTGTGGAACTGGCTGTTCCCACAGGCACTGAAGAGGCCGTGATCATGTAGAGCAGTGTATTGGTGTTCTGCTCGTCAGTCCATGGCTGAGCTACTGGCGGTGATTGCAGCCACCTTCAGCATCTGCAGGAGTAGTCTGAACTGCAGGCTGAAGAAGGCCATCATCATGGAGAGCAGCACCATGGTGTTCAGTACACACTGGAACAGCCTGTCCCATGGACCGACGAGCAGAACACATACACTGCTCTCCTCAATTGCAGCTGCCTTCAGCTCGCAGGACAGGCTGCTTCTGCAGGTATTGACGAGGGCTGCGATTGTAGCCAGCAGTGTACTGGTGTTCTTTGTCAGCTTGTGGGATGGCTGTTCCTATGGGTACTGAACACCAGTGCAGTGCCCTCAAACACCAGAACACCCTCCTGCCATGCTTACCCTGCTTACCATGTAATGCCGACCCTGTTACTAGGTATGATGGCCAGTGGGAGGCAGCCCACATTTGCTGTTGAAGTGGAAGGAAATAGGCTGGCTATTGATCTGATTGATATTGCACCATGTTCTGTTGAAGTCTGTATTGACTATCCTTTGAGTGCATAGAACCCCACCACAGGAATGTTTTGTCATGTCTAACAGACTTTAACTAAAAATAAAAAAGAGAGCCATGGATAGTTGCTGTGGAGCAGATGGTTTGGAGTGAGGTATCTTTGAAGATGCTGGTAAGATGGGGATGTTTAGACTATCCAATAGAGCAGTAGTGCTCAACCCTCTCCTAGAGGCACACCTATCCAGTCTAGTTATCAGGCTATCCACAATGAATATGCATGGGATAGTTGCATACTAGAGACCTTCAGTAAATGCAAACTTATCTCACGTTGCGGCTGTCCTGAAAACCTGACTGGCTAGTTGTGCCTCCAGGAGACGGTGGTGGACCGAAGAGATACAGGTTTCTTTAAATAGCAAACCTAAGCAGAATTTGTAATAGTTTATCTACAGTATATCTAGGTAGGTTGCAAATACAAATGAAAAATCTGTTTCTGATTGTGTGAGAATGCGAGAAGCCTTTAAGAAATGATTGCATTTAGTGCTATGCATTTTAAGAGATTTGCATCTTGCCTTGTGGAAGGAGGATAACAGGTCTGCAAAAAAATTTTTTCGAGAGCTGTTTTGGTTATTCCACGTAATCTTTGTTTTTTGGTGCGCTGAATCCGAAAATGACCTCCATTTTGTCATAGGACATCACGTTTCCTGACAATTTAGGTAACTATGTTAAATAAGGCAATACCTCAAAATAAATGGAAATAGACTTATAAAATTAAAGTTTTATTACAATATTTTCATGAAAATCCTTTTTTGAACTGAAATGAGCTCACCTACACACACTAAACTCGATTCTTCTTCCTTGTGAGGCTCCTCTTGGTTCATTTACGCTTGTGAGTAGCATCTGGAAAGTGTCTCTGAAGCATCCAACAGTAATTTGCCATCATTGTAATGCTCCATTTTCCCTGGTATCTCCTTTCCATCTCTTTAATGTCTTGGCGGAATCGTTCACCTTGTTCCTCACTCACAGCTCCCAAATTTTCAGGAAAGTAGTCAAGGTCGGACTGGAGGAAATGCACTATCAAACTCATCAGGCAACCTAAAGCTTGAAATGCTTTCAGCATTCGTCCGACCTTTTTGTAGTGAGGATCTTTGTTATTGCCTAAATATTTCTGTACGACTTCTTTAACCATTTCTCGAAAATTCTGACTAAATATTCCTATCAAATGGTATATAATACATGACCATAGCAGAAGGAAAATCACTATTGAACATATTGAATAAGATGGGTACAATTTTCCTGAAATATGCAAAAATTAACCTGGCTGCAGAATGTGGATTAAAAATTTTAAAGTAGGTCTTCAAAGGGTTAAATGCAATCAACCCTTCTTTTTGAGGATCCATCATGGTATTGACAAACTCTTGATCAACTATAAGCCTTCTAATGTCTGGTCCGACAACACACCTTCCTTCAATTTTGCCTCCGACAGGCCTGGAAACTTGGTGATCAAGTATTTGAAGCATTCTCCATCTCTTGGAAGTGATTTTACGAATTGCTTCATCAATCCCAATTTTATGTGGAGAGGTGGTAGAAGAACTTTATGGGAAGGTACCAAAGTTTCTCGGAGGACATTTTTTTCACCGACTTTTGGCACCCTTGGCTGCCAACTCTTCTTGGTCCAGTGATTTTTTTCTGTCTCGACTGTCCCATAGAGACAGAAAACAAGGCTATTTGGTATACCCAGCTTGTTGCTCAAGCAGCATGCACAAGACCTTCAAGTCCCCACACACTTGCCAACCATGGCCTTCATATTTAAGTTTAAGAAGAACCAATTCCAAGTTCTCATAGGTTTCCTTCAAGTGTACGGAATGACCTAAAAGTATGGAAGCGTAAAAACCGTTGTGGAGTAAAACTGCTTTGAGACTTCTTTTTGAAGAATCTATAAAAAGACGCCATTGCTCTGAATCATATTGGATTTTAAATTGACCCATCAGACCTTCGACATCGATGCAATAAACCAACTTGTCTTCCTGGGCGAAGTAAGGAATGAACTCCTTTTCACGATGTCTGAACCATGAAGATGACACTCCTGGCAACAATAAATTCCTGCTTTTCAGCCTTGATCCGAGTAACACAGCGGCATCTTTGGGAAGATTCAAGTCTCTTACCAAATCATTCATCTCCTCCTGAGAAAACAATTTTGGTCTTGTATCATCTTCAAAGTCAGAACTTGATTCGTCATCTGGTTCAGGTATGACTTCACCTTCATCGAAGCTAGGTATCTCTTCCAAGGTAGCAGGGGGCTTGGGTACTGGTATATCTGTGCCATGGGGGATGGGACGAATTGCCGAGTGAAGATTGGGGTATGAAATGGAATGCTTCCATTTGGAATTAAACCCTTTCACATCGCATGAACAAAAGTAACAGTCGTGTCTATGGTTCTTTTGCTCTCGCCATACCATAGGAATCCAATAATGGAAAGATTATTTCTTATCCTTGAACCAGTTTCGGAGGTCCTCAACACACCGTTTTGCACACTTTGAGTCACCCAAAGTATGCAAAGTATACTTTTTTCACAAAGTCTAATATTCTGCTGTTGCTTCAACACTGTACGTATATTCACCACAGAAGAAACAGAAACTGTCTGGCGAATTAATACACTTTCGTGGAGCCATAACGGTTGAAGAATGATGAGCTAACATGAATTGCGATGAAAAAGTGTGAACAGCCTAGAACCAAGAACCTGATGATGATTCATGCACAAGTGTGGCATGCAGGAGAGAGCAGCTCTGTGTCTGTACACGAGACGTCACATTGCTGGCCACGCCCCCCCCTGCACTGACCGGAGCTGCTGCTATCTGCCCTGTGTCTCCCTCCCACTGGATTCTTCAGGAAAGATTAACCCCTTCTACCATTAGAAGCATGGACTTAAAACTTGCTTAGCTTATGTATATATTGCTGACCATCAGATTTACAGTGCTATATTTTTTTTTACATAACTCTGACAACCCCTTTAAGTTTTTTTGGCATTTTATATCCTAAATACAGTTATGTGAATTAATAGTAATTTGAATTAATAGTAATTTGAAAAAATTTGATAAATTTGAAGACAATTTTGCATGTTGTGGCAAATCTTGACGTCTAGGAGTTTTTTCAACATTGATTATTTTCATCTAATTTCCATGTATTTTGGTGTGCTGAAAACAAATAAAAACAGCTTTTTAGTCGCAGACCTGTGTAATAAATGGGACATCGACAGTGGGGTACAAATTTTATATCAAAATGATGAAGTGGATTAGATTGGTGAAGGAGTGGCTCTATATACTAAGGGTGACTGACAAACAGGATAAAAACCCTGCAGGAGGCAAAATACCCCATGGAATCTTTGATTCGGACGCCCATGTGTGATGGGGAAGAGTATACCAGTGGGGGATACGTTACTCGGGGCTGTACCGAGCAAGAATCATGCTCTGTGCGACTTGCACATCTGGTGCATGTGCCCCCTCCTCCCCATACCTCTGTCCAGCTGCTGCCTGCTCCTGCCACCCTCTGTTTTCTCCACGACAGTGCTAGCAGCAGGCAAAGAGCAGGCAGCGCTGGACAGATATGGGGAATAGGGGGGTGAAAGTCGCTGTTGGCAGCAGTAGATCTAGATTCGATCCCTCCCTGCTCTGACGTCGCGTCAGAGCAGGGAGGGATTGGACCTGCAGAAAGACCCTGAAAAGGCTCAAGGGGGGGCATTTCGACTACCTGCTGTTGCCTCACTGCCGCTGAGAGAACAAAAAATGGCTGGGCAACAGCAGGCAGTCAGAACGCGCCTCCTAAGCCTTTGTGCTCCATGTGGCTGCACTGCTCGCACAGAGCTAGGTACGGTACTGACCTTCCTGTCTGCCTAGCTAGAATGAAGAGAGACAATGACATGCTAACAAATTTTAGGAAAGCAACTAAAATCAGCAAGACAAAAATAAGATTGTTACTCCAATACGGATTTGCATAAATGCTACCTCATCAGAGGAGAGTGAAAAATGGCCACCATTTCTGTTACAATCCCAGGACGTGCTTTACAGAATATTCCCAGAAGGCCTGGAGAAGTGTTTTACTTGCATCCTGTGCATGCTTTCTGGGGAGGAAGGACTTCAGGATAGATGGTCAAAAAGGGATAGCGGGAAATAGAGTATCTCTAATTTTCACCTTTTGGTGAGCAAGCTGTGATTTGATGCTTTGGCTGTTGAGGTTGTTGGAGCTCTTCACTGCCTTTTAATTTTTTTTTTTTAAATGATTAGGCTTGTCCATGTAGATTGGCCCCATGGTCTTTCCCCTTTGGCCTGAGCATGCCCTTGCACCATAACATCCCTGGCTGATGCTTTGGAAACTAATCTGGTATAGAGTTGTCGCTAGACCTTATTTATGGGGAGGTACAAGTGATTTTGTGGCATCTCATTAGATTGCCTGTATGAACAGATTCAAATTTCAGCCAATTAGTCTATTGCCATGTAAACTTGCTCATTTTGTGGTTTAATGAAACTTTCAATAATTTTTATAGCAGGCAGCAATTAAGTTGAGGAAATAACCTAAAGCCATACGTAGGAAGAACTCATCGATGTCATAAGAGACATTAACACTTACTACATCACCTCTAGATCCATGCCCTTTATGGATAAAAATTCTTAGAAATGAAGTTGCTTTGATATTACAGAAAAGGAATGGAGTAGCCTAGTGGTTAGAGCAACTGTCTAGTGCTTAGAAGATCTAGGGTTTGATTCCCACTAGCACTCCTTGTGACCTTGGACAAGCCACTTTACCCTCCATTGCTGTGGAAGTAAAGGCCTGGCAATCTACTTCCGGTGATATATTGCCAAGAAAACCCATAGGCAGCTGGGTCACCAGGAGTCAGCACTGATTGGACAGCAGTTTACAACTTTCTGTAATTTATTATTTTTTTTTTACATGCATCACTAGCACAAGGATACTTACCACCTGTGCTAAAACAAACCTTGATTAGACCTATACAAAAAAAACCCCTCTTGACTAATCTTCCCCAAGTTCCTACAGACCTATATCAAGCATCCCATTTATAGCAAAAATAACTGAAATAAATCGTACTATGCCAGCTTCAAGACCACACACTCGCTTGCCTCTTGACCTCCAACAACACAGATTCAGACCCGATCATGGCATAGACACTCTGCTCATATCCCTTTTTGACAGCCTAATAAGGAATAGAAAAGTCACAACAAGGATTTATAATGGTCTTCCTTGATATAACTACTGCATTTGAGTCAATTCTCTACCCAATACTCCTGACAAGACTAAAGGAAAAAGGTCTAGATGATACTATGCTAGTTTAGTTTCCATACTACCTATCTGACCGTCAACAAGTTAGTTGGAGTCACATCTTCCGAAGGGATGGGCTTCACCTTAACCGGGATGGAACCAGGCTGCTGGCATTAACCTTTAAAAAGGAGATAGAGCAGCTTTTAAACTAGATAATAGGGGAAAGCTGACAGTCGCCCAAGAGCAGATGGTTCGGAAGAATGTATCCTTGAAGGATACTACCAAAAGCAGAGAGGTTCCAAAAAAGAGTAAAGTAGCCCAAATGCCCTCGAATATGGAGCAGACAGAGCTTAAAGATCCCAAATTACCCATGTCTACCAATAGCCAAATTAATATGAATAAAATACAGTCTCTAAAATGCTTGTATGCAAATGCTAAAAGTCTAAAAAATAAGATGGGAGAGTTAGTATATATAGCACTAAATGAGAGGTTAGATGTGATTGGAATATCAGAGACATGGCGGAAGGAGGACAACCAGTGGGGCACTGATACCTGGGTACAAACTATATTGTAATGATAGAGCGGATCAAATTGGTGGAGGGGTTGCGCTCTGTTAGAGAGGGCATTGAGTCAGAAAGGATTAAAGTTTTGCAGGAAAAAAATTTGCTGTAGAATCTCTATGGATTGAAATTCCATGTAAAAAGGGGAAGGCGATGGCGGTGGGGGTGTACTATCGACCGCCTGGCCAGAATGAACAAATGGATGATGAAATGCTCAAAGAAATCAAGGAAGCTAACAAGTTACAGTGCGGTAATAATAATGGGCGATTTCCATTACCCCGGTATCGACTGGGTCAGTGTCACGGCAGTACATGCTAGGGAGATAAAGTTCTTAGATGACATAAATGACTGCTTCTTGGAGCAGCTGGTCCATGAACCGACGAGAGGGGAAGCCATATTAGACCTAGTCCTTAGTGGAACACCAGATCTAGTGCAAGAGATAAGGGTGTTGGGGCCACTTGGCAATAGTGATCATAGCATGATCGCCTTTGATTTAATTAGTGGAGGAGGAATAGTAAGGAAATCCACAGTACTACCTTTTAACTTTCGAAAGGGAGACTATGATAAAATGCGGAAATAGTTAAGAAAAAACTAAAAGGAGCAGTTGCAAAGGTTAAAGACTTACATCAAGCTTAGGTGTTGTTGAAAAATACTATCTTGGAAGCCCAGACCAGCTGTATTCCACGCTTTAAGAAAAGTGGAAGGAAGTCCAAAAAACTGCCATCATGGTTTAAAGGTGAGGTCAGAGAGGCTGTTGCCAAGAAAGCATCTTTCAGGAAATGGAAAGAAGAGCCAAATGATGAAACCTGGAAACAGCACAAGCACTGGCAGGTCAAATGCAAGGCATTGATAAAGAAGGCAAAGAGAGAATTTGAGAAGAAGCTTGCTGCGGAAGTAAAAACACGAAATAAAGATTTTTTTTCAAGTACATTCATAGCAAAAAACCTGTGAGAGAGTCAGTTGGACCATTAGATGACAGAGGAGTTAAAGGGGCACTAAGAGGCGACAAGGCGATAGCGGAGAGACTGAATTCTTTGCTTCGGTCTTTACTGAGGAAGATGTAGGGATGTTACCCATGACTGAAGTGGTATTTAAAGGTGCGGAAGAATTGAAGGAAATATCGATACATCGGGAAGATGTATTACAACTATTAGATAAACTGAAGAGTAGAAAATCACCTGGGCCGGATGGTATACATCCAAGGGTGTTGAAAGAACTGAAATATGAGATTGCAGACCTGCTATTAGTAATCTGTGAACTATCATTAAAATCATCTCTAATACCTGAAGATTGGTGGATCGCCAATGTAACACCAATTTTTAAGAAGGGTTCGAGGGGTGATCTGGGAAACTACAGACCGGTGAGCCTCACGTCAGTACCGGGAGAAATGGTAGAAACCAACATAAAGAATAAAATTACTCAGCATGTAGATAGTCATGGCCTAATGGGAGACAGCCAACATGGCTTTAGACAAGGAAGCTCTTGTCTTACTAATCTGTTATGTTTTTTTGAAAGTGTGAACAAAAGGTGGACAAAGGTGAGTCGGTTGATATAGTGTATCTGGACTTTCAGAAAGCCTTTGACAAGGTCCCTCATCAGAGACTTTTGGCAAAACTAAAGAGTCATGGGATAGGAGGCAGTGTACTACTGTGGATCAAGAACTGGTTAAAAGATAGAAAGCAGAGGGTTGGGCTAAATGGCCCATTTTCCCAATGGAGAAAGGTGAATAGTGGTGTACCCCAGGGATCTGTGCTGGGTCCGCTGCTTTTTGACATATTCATAAATGACCTGGAAAGTGGAATAACGAGTGAGGTTATCAAATTTGCAGATGACACAAAACTATTTAAAGTTGTTAAAACCCAAGAGGATTGTGGAAAATTGCAAGAGGATCTTGATAAATTGGAAGACTGGGCATCAAAATGGCAGATGAAATTTAATGTAGACAAGTGCAAAGTTAGGCAACTAGGGAAGAACAACCCAAACAATGGTTACACGATGCAAGGTTCCACATTAGGAACCACCACCCAGGAAAAAGATTTAGGTGTCATTGTGGATAACATGTTAAAACCCTCGGCCCAGTGTGCAGCGACAGCCAAGAGAGCAAACAGAATGCTAGGTATCATAAGGAAAGGAATGGAAAATAAAACAAAAGATATTATAATGCCTCTATACCGTTCCATGGTGAGACCGCACCTTGAATATTGTGTGCAATTCTGGTCGCTGTATCTTAAAAAGGATATAGCGTTATTAGAAAAGGTTCAGAGAAGAGCCACCAAAATGGTAAAGGGGATGGAAGGATACTCCTATGAAGAAAGGCTAAAAAGGTTAGGGCTCTTTAACCTGGAAAAGAGACGGCTGAGGGGAGATATGATAGAAGTCTATAAATTAATGAAGGGAGTGGAATGGGTAAACGTAGTTCGACTGTTTACGTTATCAGAATATAGGAAGACTAGGGGACATGCAATGAAGCTACAGGATAAACTATTTAAGACTAATAAAAGAAAATATTTTTTTACTCAACCTGTAATCAAACTCTGGAATTTGTTACCCGAGGATGTAGTAAAGGCTGTTAGTGTAGCTGGGTTTAAAAAAGGTTTGGACAAGTTCCTGGAGGAAAGGTCCATAAACCATTATTAAGAAGGGACCCAGGATATCAATGCTTGACCTAGTACAAGCATTGCAGAACCTGTCTTTTGGGGAAACTGCTAGGTATGTATGACCTAGATTGGCCACTGTTGGAAACAGGATACTGGGCTTGATGGACCTTGGTCTGACCCAGTATGGCATATCTTATGTTCTTATCTATCTAACCCAAGGGTGGCCAACTCCGGCCCTGGCGCTCCACAATCCATCCTGGTTTTCATGATGATTCACTCACTCCCAATATTCTCTAAAAAATCATCAGGTTCACTCCAACAAGGATACATGCCGCAACCTCTAAAGCATGCAATGATATGACCAATACTTAAAAGTAGCAATCTGATCCCCTCCGAACCAAAATCATACCGTCCCATCTGAAGCTTGCCATTCCTTACAAAAATCGTGGAGAAGGCAGTGCAAAGGCAACTTCAGGACCATATTGATATAAATGCCCCACTGGACATACCTCAGCATGGATTTAAGCCCCAACACGGCATGGAAACACTACTCACTTCCTCCTTTGACCATCTCCTAAGAGGCATGGACAACATAAACGGCTTCCTGCTAGTGTTCATGGACATCTCGGTGGCCTTCGACACTGTGTCCCACACCAAGCTATTGCAACGCTTACAACACGTAGGACTATGCAAGAACACCCTGAAGTGGTTTACATCGTACTTGGAAGGGCGAACACAAGTCAAATGTGATCAAAAGAAATCACTACAATTCCCTGTCACGCAGGGAATACCTCAGGGCTCAGCTCTATCATCAATGCTCTTTAACATTTACATACAGCCCATATGCAACATAATCAAGCACCACAAACTTCACTATCACATTTATGCTGACGACAACATGGTGTACGCTCCAATCAACCTGCAAGCACTAAACACCACAACAATAACCAAATGCCTCAAAGAAATGAATGATTGGCTCATAGCCAACAACCTAACGGTCAACTATGATAAAACCGAGGCAATGTTCGTCACCAGGAACCCCACTTTCATACCTCCACAAACTATCAGTATCCTAGACAAACAAATAGTAGTCAAAGAAGAAGTTAAGTATCTGGGCATCACACTAGACAGAGCTCTGAACCTGAAATCCCACATCACCAAAACCGCAAACAAGGCCTGTCAACGATTGAAAACAATCAGACAAATCAAACCAATTTATTTATTTTATTTATTTATTTATTTATTGACAATTCTTATATACCGCACTATTAGACATCAGCGCGGTTTACATTAAACAGGAAACATCCAACAGTTTACATCTGTCTGGTCATTACATTTAACAGGAGGTATAACTTGGCGAAATAGGGGAAACTAAATACAACTAACCAATGCTTCATCAGGACCACTTTCGCACAGTGTGCCAAGCACTCATTACACCACTACTTGATTATGGAAACTCACTATATCAAGGCCTTCCTCAGCAGACTCTCCACCCACTACAGATGATACAAAACACCACAGCACACATTATTACAGACACACCAAGGAACGAGCACATCACTCCCGTCCTACAACAACTGCACTGGCTCCTAATGGTGGCAAGAGCCAAATACAAAACAATGATCATCTTCAAAGTCATTCACCATCTCTCAGCAGATGTACTCCAAAACGTCATAACAAGGGAGCCCCCCCCCCGCCACCACCAGCAGCTCTCCCCTTCCCGGGGATCGAGCCACAAGCAGCAGCGGGAGGAGCCTGCCGACCACCGCGGCCCAATCGGGGCACAGCAGCCTGCATTTAAACTTCGCGCCAGCAGGCACGCCCGCGACTGGCGGGCCCGCGCCTGAGGGCCTCGCCAGAGGGCCCTTTGGCGTGGCCCTTAGGTGGTGCACAATAGGCGGCACGACAGAATCCTCACCAGTGACCCGACTGCCTGACGCCTGCTTCACTCGGCCCCTGCCGCCTGACCAAGAAACCAACGTTCTACCAACAGCTGAACTGTAAGAATGGGCGTTTTGCTTAATAGCTTCGTCTAATGTTAGGCCACATTAATGTACAAAGCAACCTGATAGCATCTTAGTGTATTAGGTACCATCTCAGCATTGCAGTTTTGCCAATTGAATGTTCAATATAATCTGCTAGTTTCGCACCTTAGTACGGTGTTCACCACAATACTTCACTCTCTCTGTAAAGATTGTCAATATCTTGCATATGAAACTGTACCTGCTCAATTTTGCACTCTCATATAATTCTCCTCTGTACTGCACCTCATAACAGTGGTGTACTACCCTATTATTGCACTGCCCCACCTCCTAGCTACAGTGTCTCTCACACAATCCAAACCCTCAGAATGGCCCTCCGGGTCGTTGTCACTCTTAGCCTCTACCTTCTCACCCACTGGCTTGGAACCTCCCAGGCCCTTTACACGCCACATGGCAGGATTTCAATCCTGAATAGCCATGGAAAAAGATGGAATAGTCCCCCTTACTCCATACCAGGAAGTGACGCTTACACGCGCCACTCCCACCTGATACATGTAGCACTCCAGCTATCCAAGACACCCAGCCAGGAAAAACTTTTGAGATGCCTACCCCTAAAATGTGCCATCATCAACGCACGTTCCATCCGCAAAAAATGGCCTGTTGTCCTTGACACAATCTCCTTCTACGACCTTGAGATCCTCATGATCACCGAAACGTGGCTATCACCAGAAGACAACGTTGTCCTCAATCAACTACTTCCCCCCAATTTCTCCATACATACGAGACATAGAGAAAACAAAAAAGGAGGGGTGCTCATAATCTCTAAATCAGACCTCAACTTCCACATTGTGGACTCTTCTAGCACAAACAGCCTGGACACCCTCTCTGTTGCTAACCAACAATGCTCCCTTACCCTGTTATATAGAACACCATCTACTTCTCCAGTTGATCTTCCAGCCATTATTGACCTTGCAGCTAACACCAGCACTCCTAACAAACCAAATTGGATAATGGGAGATTTTAATCTCCCATCTTTACCCCAAAACCACGCAAATGCATTCCTTGATGCAATGGAAGACCTGGGTCTCAAACAAATCATAAATGAACCCACACATACGAAAGGGAACATTCTTGACTTGGTATTTGTGGCACATCCAGTCATGGTCAAAAACCACAATCCGCCAATATCAGTCGTGGATGTACCCTGGTCCGACCACAAATTGATCATTATCCAAATTCCCAGCAACAATGACCAGCTGAACAGAAGCCGACCCATGAACATCACCTCTCGAACTGCCACTAGATGCTTTCGCCCCTTCGATAGGGAACACATCCTTTCGGTCACTCCATCACTCATCATCAAAACCACACCGGACCTTGATGAACTAATCTCTTGCTGGAACTCCAGCCTGCTTGCCATCTCACAACACTCGAACCCCAAGAATACAGCAAGTTCAAAAAGAAGATCCACCCCATGGTTCTCCCCTGAGCTCTGAGAGTCTCTCACGCAACTACGTAGACTTGAACGCCGATGGCGCTGATCGCGCTCAACTGAAGACCAGACCGCATACCAAACCCACCTTGCAATACATCGAGAAACAATCACTACCAAAATGAAACAATATCACACTGACACCCTAAAGAGGTCTCTAAATAAACCACGTGACCTCTTCAATTTGGTCAAATCCCTCTCAAAGGAACCATTGCCCGAACAACACAGCGAGATTCACCCACAAGAATTCACTGATTATCTGCAATCCAAGATTGTACAAACCAACAAGGTGTCAGCAGTCCAATATCAAGAACCAACGGACCTTTCTCCACTTAACATTTTTTCCACACCATCCAATAAATGTATTGAGAACACCATAGCATCACTCAACACTTCCACTGCACAGACTGATCCATGTCCAGCTTTTTGGATCAAGGAGCTACGTGATGTGTTCAGCCCGGTCATCGCAAATATAATGAAACACTCCTTTACAACAGGTTATTTTCCCTCTTCACTCAAGCATACTTCCATTAGGCCACTACTGAAAAACCCCAAACTTGACCCCCAAAGAGTTGACTCCTATCGACCAATAGCTAGCATCCCCCTCTTAGCCAAAATAATTGAGAAAGAAGCACAACGGCAAATTCAAGATCATATAGACGCTGTTGCTCCCTTAGACAGCTGCCAACATGGGTTCAGAGAACATCATGGGGTCGAGACACTCCTTACTGGTCTATTCAACGATATCATCACAGGAATTGACAACATCCGTCAAGGTTTTGTGCTCATCTTCCTAGACATCGCCGCGGCGTTCGACTCCGTGAGTCACGAAATCCTCCTCGGAAGACTCAAAGAGAAGGGTGTCTGCAACAATGCACTAAGATGGTGTAAGTCTTATCTGGACGATAGATGGCAGTATGTGAAGTCTGGATCAGAAGAGTCAAGCCACTTCCATCAAAAGCAAGGGGTACCCCAAGGATCCTCGTTATCCTCATTACTATTCAATATCTACATGCAGACCATCTGCAATATCATAAGATCGTTCAACGTAAATTGCATGATATATGCAGATGACATTCTCTTATACATGCCTTTCTCCACAACTCACATGGACCTGACCCCATTCACAGATTGTTTCAATGCAGTCTCAACATGGCTCCAGACACAGAACCTACGCATCCAACATAAAAAAACAGAGGTCCTTTTCATCACCAGAGACTACAACTTTACTCCTCCGTCCCACGTCAGCGTCAAGGAAGCTGATTTGCAAACTAAAGATGCAATAAAATACCTGGGAATTACTCTGGACCAACATCTAGACATGAAACGCCACATAAGCAACATAGTCAAAGCCATCTATTTCAAAATACGCTCACTCAAACACCTACGCTCCCTGCTGGACCCAGAAGATTTCCGAACCATATACCAAGCGCTGATCCTGCTGCATTTTGACTTTGCAAATGCCATCTTACAAGGTCTCCCCCAATCCACACTAACCCCCTTACAGTTGGCCATGAATGCCGCAGCTAGGGTCCTTTACGGAGCATCCAGAAACGACCACGTGACTCCTATTCTCAAACAGCTGCACTGGCTACCGATCCATGGGAGAATCACCTTCACCTTCAAATCACTTCTATTAGCATTCAAGGCAATCAAGTGTACTTCATCCTTCTCACTCGCGCATCTTATCCACATGGTCCCCCCCAACAGATCCAGAAGAACAACAGCTGTAAACTTGCTTGCAATACCAAAGGCTTCGACAAGTCCATCACAAAAACCACAAACGGGGCATTCAGTTTTTACGTCCCCAAATGTTGGAATGCTTTACCCCCCGACATTAGGGCCATTAGCAATCTATATCAGTTCAGGAAGGCTCTCAAAACCCACCTTTTCCTCCAATACTTCCCAGACAGCAATTGAACTAGATATCCCTCCCAAGAAATGACCCAATCTAGAAAGGCCCTTACAATTTTTATCTGCAGTGTAGATAGCTTATGTATATAGTTAACCCGGTTATCCAAGTTTGTACTCCTGTTCATTGTAAAAACCTGACTGTTGTCGTTATGGTCGTTATGTTATGATGTAAACCGCGCTGATCCTAAATAGCGCGGTATATAAGAAACTGTAATAAATAAAATAAATAAATAAGGGATATCAGCAACAGACCAAGAAGATCCAATAATGATAACATGATTGGCACACCTGCAGGCTATCACAAAACCAAACAACTTCAAAAAAGATCACCATCACTACTGGCATCCACACTATGGAACTCCCTCCCGACAAGCCTGAGGGCATTAGATGACCTCACAGACACAGACTTCCGCAAAGACCTCAAAACATTTTTATTTATAGAAACATATGAACATCCAGGCAACATCCCAAACCCATTCTGAAACACTACTTCCGCTGCCAACTAAGCATGCACCCATCCTCCCCACACATGCAAGTTTATCATACCACGTTATTAAATACCCTCATGTTAAATGTTACCTTCAATTGTACTGTCTATATGCTGATAAGTAACTGTACTGTCTAAATTACATTTAACATTAGGGTATGTGTAGACACCCTCCAATTGTGATGTGACGTGACCACCTTGATTGAAGGATAAGGTGGCATATAAATCTGTCAAAATAAATAAATAAATAAATTGACCCAGTTAACGCCTGTCTCTCTGCTGTAGCTTCCTGGTTCTCTGATAATTTTCTACATGTTAATCTCTCAAAAGCTTCGGCTATTTGGTTCTCTGCTGGTAAACCTATCCCCTCTCTTGTCCTGTTTCTCTCATCTGCTCCGCTTCCTATTGTCACTTCACTATGCTATCTTGGTGTTACTCTTTACTCGGCCTTGACTTTTAAGGATCACATTTCCTCGATCATCCAGCATTCTTTTTACACCGTAAGGCAACTTCGTGCGGTCCGCCTCTTTCTTTCCACGTCGTCTTTAACCACAGGGTGTTGGGACCACTTGGCAATAGTGATCATAGCATGATCGTGCTTTATTTAATTAGTGGAGGAGGGATAGTAAAGAAATCCACAGTACTATCTTTTAACTTTCGAAAGAGAGACTTTGATAAAATGAGGAATATAGTTAAGAAAAAACTAAAAGGAGTGGTTGCAAAGGTTAGACTTACATCAAGCTTGGGTGTTTAAAAATACTATCCTGGAAGCCCAGACCATCTGTACGAGGTATTCCACGCATTAAGAAAAGTGGAAGAAAGTCCAAAAAACTGCCAGCATGGTTTAAAGATGAGGTCAGAGAGGCTGTTGCTGCCAAAAAAGCATCTTTCAGGAAATGGAAAAAAGAGCCAAACGACGAAACCTGGAAACAGCAAGTTCTCTCTCAAATTCTTGCTTTGCCTGCCTTATCAATGCTTTACATTTAACTTGCCAATGCTTGTGCTATGGAAGAAAAAACATGAAATAAAGACTTTTTCAAGTACATTTGTAGCAAAAGGCCTGTGAGTCAATTGCAACATTAGATTATAGAGGGATAAAAGGTCAGTATAGCGGAGAGACTGAATGAATTTTTTGTTTCGGTCTTTACTGAGGAAGATGTAGGGATGTTACCCAAGACTGAAGTGGTATTTAAAGGTGATACTGCAGAGGAATTGAGAGAAATATCGCTACACCGGGAAGATGTATTACAACTATTTGATAAACTGAATAGTAGCAAATCACCTGGACTGGATGGTATACATCCAAGAGTGTTGAAAGAACTGAAATATGAGATTGCAGACCTGCTATTAGTAATCTGTGAACTTTTATTAAAATCATCTGTAGTACTTGAGGATTGGAGGATCGCCAATGTAACGCCAATTTTTAAAAAGGTTTCGAGGGGTGATCCGGTAAATTACAGACCAGTGAGCCTGACGTCAGTACCAGGGAAAATGGTAGAAACCATCATAAAGAACAAAATTACACAGCATGTAGATAGTCATGGCCTAATGGGAGACAGCCAACATGGCTTTAGACAAGGAAGATCTTGTCTTACTAATCTGATATGTTTTTTTGAAGGTGTGAATAAACAGGTAGACAAAGGAGATGTCGGTTGATATAGTGTATCTGGACTTTCAGAAAGCCTTTGACAAGGTCCCTCATCAGAGACTTTTGGCAAAACTAAAAATTCATGGGATAGGAGGCAGTGTACTATTGTGGATCGGGAACTGGTTAAAAGATAGAAAGCAGAGGGTAGGGCTAAATGGCCAATTTTCCCAATGGAAAAAGGTGAATAGTGGAGTTCCCCAGGGATCTGTACTGGGTCCGCTACTTTTTGACATATTCATAAATGACCTGAAAAAGGGAATAACTAGTGAGGTTATGAAATTTGCAGACGACACAAAACTGTTTAAAGTTGTTAAAACACAAGAGGATTATGGAAAATTGCAAGAGGATCTTGATAGATTGGAAGAGTGGGCATCCAAATGGCAGATGAAATTTAATGTGGACAAGTGCAAAGTTATGCACCTAGGAAAGAACAACCCACACTATGGTTACACAATGCAAGGTTACACATTGGGAACCACCACCCAGGAGAAAGCTTTAGGAGTCATTGTGGATAACCTGTTAAAACCCTCTGCCCGGTGTGCAGCGGCGGCCAAGAAAGCAAATAGAATGCTAGGTATCATAAGGAAAGGAATGGAAAATAAAACAAAGGATATTATAATGCCTCTGTATCACTCCATGGTATGACCACACTTTGAATATTGTGTGCAATTCTGGTTGCCGTATCTTAAAAAGGATATAGCGTTATTAGAAAAGGTACAAAGAGCCACCAAAATGGTAAAGGGGATTGAAGGCTACTCCTATGAAGAGAGGCTACAAAGCTTAGGGCTCTTCAATCTGGAAAAGAGATGGCTGAGGGGAGAGATGATAGTGGTCTATAAATTGACTGGAGTGGAACAGGTAAACGTAGATCGATTGTTTATGCTATCGGAATATAGAAAGACTAGGACATGTAATGAAGCTACAGGATCAACTATTTAAGACAAATAAGAGAAACTTTTTCATTCAACATATAATCAAACTCTGGAATTTGTTACTGGAGGATGTAGTAAAAGTGTAGCTGGGTTTAAAAAAGGTTTGGACAAGTTCTGGAGGAAAGGTCCATAAATCATTATTAAAAAGGGACCCAGGATATCCATGCTTGACACAATACAAGCATTGTGGAACCTGTCTCTTGGGGATACTGCTAGGTGCGTATGACCTAGATTGGTCTGACCCAGTATGGCATATCTTATGTTCACATTGCTTCTCTTGTTATCCCACGTTTTAGATTATTGTAACGCGTCCCTAGCTGGTCTCCCCTCTTCCCAACTGTGTAGGCTCCAACTGGTACGCCACACTGCCGCCCGCATTCTGACTCACACCTCACGGTTTGATCACGTCACCCCCCTTCTCATCCATTTGCACTGGCTTCCCATTCCCTTCCGGATTCAATATAAGATTCTCATTTTCGTACACAAATCACTTCACACTGGTATCCCTCTCTACCTCTCTGATCTAGTTCATTTCCATTGTCCCTCTAGAATTCTCAGATCAATTCACACCAATCGATTATCTCTTCCCTCCCCTTCCCAGGCCCATCTGGAATCCACACGCTCTTCTGCCTTTTTCTTTCTGGGTCCCCGCTTATGGAACTCTGTCACCTACGCTTTGTCTCGAGCTCTCTTTCTACCTTTAAAGCTAGACTTAAGACACATCTGTTTTTGCATGGCTTTTGATCTTCCTACCCCCACCCCCCCGTTGAAATTTAGTTCTGTCTGTTTTGCTCCTGGCTGTCCCCCCCCCCCCTTTTTTTCTTTCTCCCTTTTCTCTCTCTCTTTCCTACTTATTTTATGGTGGTCTCTTCCTTTCTTTTCGGTAGTGCTTTTATGATTTTATTGTAAACGGCTATATGCCTATGGTTTCGGCGATATATTAAGTTTTTAAATAAAGATAAAGATGTCCCTAATGAATATTCATGAGAGATTTGCATCCACTGCCTCCCATTGTATGCAAATATCTCACGAATTTTCATTAGGGACATCATGAAAACCAGGTTGGATTGTGGTGCACCAGGACTGGAGTTGGCCACCCCTGATCTAACCATTTAATCTGACAAGGCATCCACCAGGATTTCACACTATCCTCTGTTCTCCAACATATGTATTCAACCCATTTGTGCAACACTCAGTATATTCAAAATTCATTATCACCTATATGCTGATGACATAATATTTTATTCCCCATTCAATACATGAGCTCCTGACTTCTCACTTGTGTCAGATTTTCACAGCCATCACTGAAAACTTTGCCCGGATAAACTTAACAGTAAACAGCAAAACAGTAGTGCTCCTTGCAACAAGAGGCCCCTCTTTCATATCTCCTGGTAAGATAAAATTGCAGGACTCTGAGATTACAGTGAAAAATTAAATTAAATATCTAGGCATAACGTTGGATCAAAACCTTAATGCCTTCTCACATAAAGAAACAGTAAATGCAGCATACTTCAGGATGAAATCACTCCAAAACGTACCTCCACTATTGGAGTACAATGATTTCAGAACAATATTTCAAGCCATCGTCACACTATTCTCAGATTATGGTAACATCCTCTACCAAGACCTTCCAAAGCAGACTCTGTATCACCTTCAAATGGTGCAAAACATTGCTGCCAGAATTACTGGAACCAATCGATTTCAACACATCGCTCCAACCCTCAAAAGCCTTCATTGTATACCAATAGCATTGAGAGTAAAGCACAGTCGTACTACCATATTTAAGATTATCCACAGACAGCCCCCTGCCTCAATACCTTTTATCAATGGTGCACCTGAAACTAAATTACAAAGAAGTGTAAATCAGAATCATCTTGTAATTCTGTGTCAAAAGATCAATTGTACACAGCAAACCAACAACCTTCATGGCCTTTGCTCCTTCAATGTGGAACCCTTTTCTAGAGCCCATTAGATCAGCTCAAATTTTACAGGATCTTAGAAAGAAGCTAAATACTCATCTCTTCATTGAATATTATAGGTCGTCTGAGATCACCTAACAATACAGACCCTGGAACTCCTTCAACCATTTGTATTCTAATAAGATTTCCTCCCCACTTTTGATCCTAGTTACCTGTACTCCCTCCTATCTTCAAAGTTTTATGTATCCCCTGACTCTAGTTTCCAGAGTCAGCTCTTTACTGTTCATTGTAAACCACTTTGATTTTAAGAGAATAGTATATAAAGCCTGTTAAATGCATCTGTTGCACTTTATTGCAAAATCCTTTCTGACATGTCATGCCAGTTACAATAGCCATGCTGAGCATGTATGTGTTGGAGTGTCAACCTTTTTAGAAATTCCACTAATTTTAGAGGTTTTTCAAGAAAACAGGATTTCATGTTATGCTACATCCTAGTTGCAAAATTCTTGTTTGCTTGTCATTAGTTATCTTTGTCTTATAGTTTAGGATCTGATGCATTAAGCCTTATTTGTTCCAGCATGCCTTGTATAGAATGGAAAAATCTAAAAGATGGTTTTATAAAAAGCTGATATACTGTAGTGTGTTTCTAGTACACAGTACACAAAGGCAATAATATAGCAGTAGTCAACAGACAGTGGGTCGGTACTCCAAATGGGGTCACATCAGTGGGTGGGGGTCTCAGAAGCAATGCTGTTTCCCCCTCCCACTGGTCCTCTACCAACATGGGGCCTGCGAGTTGGTGAGCATTCGCAGACTGTCCCCTTCCTCTTGTTAAACTGGAAACCCATCCCGAATATTGGGGTCTGTGAGACATTGACATGCAGAGCCCTGTGCTGACTGCTGCTACGTTGTCGCTATGGCCGCTGCCATCTTTACGCTACAGGAAGTGGGGGTCCGTTATTATCCAGGGTCACTCGAACATTTAAATGTTAAAATGAGGTCAATTTGAATACGTTTGGGTGGCATTGCAATAACATATGCCCTACTGAGTTCAATCCAAAGGTCCATTGAGCCCAGCACCCTTTCAACAGTAGCCAATTCGGGTCACAAGTACTTGGTAGGATATATTCTTTGCTACACGCTTCCAAGGACAAGCGGTGACTTTTCCCACGTTTATATAGCTTTTTGTTTTCTCAAGGCATTAGCTGGGTTTAAAAAAGGCTTAGACTTAACTCCTGGCAACAAATTTCATCACAACTTACTTTTGCATTCATTTGAAAAATACGAATTTTTGTTTTAAACGTGCAACAGTTGGAGTCTTCTGTGAAGTTCAAACTACAAATGGAAAAGAAAATATTCTCTGTGGTACCTTGGAATAACTTGGTGGGCACAATGTCCCAAGGCAGGGATGGGGGAATGTTAAAAATTCTCAGATGCCAGCAGAGCTCATGACCATTATCCAGGGACGACCTAACTGAAACACCATAAATACTGCCTTACTTTTTAAAAATAAGCCAGTACCTTGAAAAAGTTTGGGGTTTTATCCCTTCTAAAGAATTGTTTCCTTTTGATATTGATACTAATGCAGACTGATTTCCTTATGTAAGATATGCTGACTAATTTTTTTCTTATAAAATAGTTTAAGTGCTATTACAATATTATCAGTTGTATTTTGAAGGGTTTTTTAAATTTTCATCTCTGCAGGCCCCAAATCGGTGGTTCTTGCAAATTAATATTTCTTGCATTTATTTCAGACACTAGTATTCATTCCTTTCAAAAGCTCTGAGGGAAAAGGCATCCAGATCTGCTCCCTGAACTCCCTGTGCCTTTTCTCAGTCAGACAAAAAAACTGTGCATACATTTGTGTGACCAATGTAAATAAATGTGGTGAGGCTGGAAAATGGTCACAAGCATCTACTACACATGCTCAACCCTGAGGGAAGCAAGAGATCAAATCCCACAGCTGCTCCTTGTGATCCTGGGCAGGTCTCTTAACCCTCTATTACCTCATGTACCAACTTAGATGGTAAGAGCTCTGGGTATCGGAAAATGCCTATTGCTGGGCCGGTGCTACCGTTAGGCTACCATCTTGTTTACCTAGAGTGCCAACCTTCTGGGGTTGTCCATTTTTGCCATTGCAGGCCCTTTAGGCATTGGGGGAAGGGGGCTGGAGTAGGATAGTAGGCCTACCTAGGGGCCTCTGATCCTTGCACCAGCCCTGCCTACCTTATGCAATTTGTCTCTCACCTTGACCAACTACTGGAAAGGTGTGAGCTAAATATAAAAATAAATGAGAAACAATATTTTAAGGGATTCCTCAGTTGACAGGGAATTGTATTTAGCCCTACCTTTCTCAGATGTTCGAGGTGAATTACAATCAGACAATAGCTATTTCCCTATCCCTAGAGGGCTTACAATTTGTACCTGAGGTAATGGAGGGTTAAGTGATTTGTGCAAGGTCACAAGGAGCAGTAGTGGTATTTGAACCCTGCTATGCCACTCGATGAAAAAAACTCATTTTAAATTGTAGTTCGTGTATTAAGACCTGCTGAGATGTTTTGATGAAATACCAAGAGTAGACTCTAAAAAAAACCTCAAAATAGATCCTTTTTAGAAGACTTGCATTGCGTTTGCATATGTAAATGTCCTTATGTATAAATAGTTTTAGCAAAACCACTACTTGTGTTGATCTGCAGCATGTGTTTGTTTTTAAGGAAACAGGGTCTGAGTGAGCTGCAATGATGTGTGTATTATGGCAATACATGTGTCCTTGAAGAAAATCTAAACTTCGACACTTGCAGCTGTTTTGAAGCACTCGGAAGTGTCAGCTAAGTGCTTGCCTGGAACTGGAGATCTGCAGTATTGTTAGAGGGGGCAATTATGGTTATCTTGCTAGTTTTAAAACCACCTTTTTAAAAAAAAAATTAGGTCAATATTTCAAACATCACAATTGGCATTTAAATAAAATCTGTATATTAGCAAGAGGCGGTGAATATCCATACAATGCTGTCAGTATCGCTATTATCCGGATGGACACGACCAGCAGTTCGGATCTGGATAGGAAACCCTGCAATCTGGGTAAGTGGTTTTGCATATCGTGGTCAGTGCTTTAACTTGGCTTCCTAATTGGTTCCCCTTGGATGCCTAGTTTTACTAAATCCCGTCTTTGTGTATAAGTTGCTTAATTGGCACCTACACATTTGAAACCTTGGTTTGAGTGATGCCATGGTTTAATAATGTTTTTACATGTTCCTTTGACAAATGGCTATTTTACTGTAGAAGCTACACATTGTATATGCATTTTGTCCTTTTTATGTGTATTTTTACAAAAGGCTCGGTGTTCTGAGCGCTGATTAGACATGCATAACTTAGGAGTATTATACAGATTTGGACATCCTTTTCCCTACCTTAATGACCAATGTAAAATCAGCCTTTACAGTTCCCAAAAATGCAGCACAAATGGTTTTTTTTGGAGTATGACTGACACTGACCGACAGAGTAAATTATATACGACTACTGCTGTGTTGCTCTTTTAATTGGTTGCATATGTAGAGGAAGACCTGTAAAGAGGTTTGCTTTGGAGCTGTATTTTGTTTCAATAGAATTGAACTGAATTGACAATTTTAAGGTTTAATGCAAGGGAATATTTTAATTCTATAACAGCAGAGGTCAGGAGACTACTGTAAATGTACAGATCATTCACATGCAAGATATGTACTTGGCGGAAGCAGGAAACTTCCTTTGCCTTTCCACAGCAGACTAGGTAGTCGCTGTTGCAAGCCGAGTGTTTACAAAGGAAACATGGGTTGTTAACTTTTTCAAGCCATTTCATTTCTTCTTCGTAGGTTTGAATTCAGTGCGTTTAAAAAAAAAAAAAAAAAAAAAAAAAAATGACAAGCAAAGAGTGGTCTGATTTCTACAAGGTTCTTACACTATGCTTCGGGTGGTAGTTAAATGATTCTTGTGAACCTTTCTTGAAGTGATGGTAATGTAAACAGGGGGGAACATGTTTGCACCACACCATATTGTCAAAGCAGCCAAACCAACTAGATTAAGGCAAAAGAAATGAGCACCAATGTGTGTGTGTGTTTTTTTAAGTGTAAGAAATAAAGGGTGTGCTTATTTTTAAAAACTCCTAATTTCGGATCTTCTTGCTGTCTATCCTTCAGTTTGTGTTGACTTTGCTTGTATGTATCCATGTGGTTCCGCATGTGGCTCAGAGTAGCCCTGGTTCACGTACTGTAGCTTAATGGGGGGGGGGGGGGGGAGCCAGGAGGGACGGACAGACAGACAGACAATGTTATATCTAGAATTCATTTGGCTGCAGGTAATCTTTAGTATTAATCGCAATTCTGCCAGATATAAGGCCAAGTTAGCCTTTAACTACAGTCTTTTTAAACATTGGTGGTTTAGATAGGGAAAAGGATGTCCAAGTCTGTAAAATACCCTAGAGTTCTGCATGTCCAAACAGCTCACTGAACTCTGAGCTTTTTTGAGTTGGTTTGTAAAACCATAAAGGACCTTCCCCCTCCCCCATGCCATATACAGTATGTGGTCTATGTCCCATAAACAGTCACTGATGTTTTAAGCAGCAGCTAGAGCTGCATTGGTTTATCTTGCTCATATTTTAAGAAGTGGTAAAGAGAGATCCCTCTATGCATATAAGATTTTCCCGATTTCACTCTACTACACACTGCTATCTTAAGTAGAAAATGCTCATAAAAAACGAGTTACATAAGTAGAACCAATGGTCCTAGAGCATTGCTATCCTCAGTCTGAGACCATTGTTTCTACTTATGTAACTCGTTTTTTACGAGCATTTTCTACTTAAGATAGCAGTGTGTAGTAGAGTGAAATCGGGAAAATCTTATATGCATAGAGGGATATATCTTTACCATATCATCAGCTAACAACCCTCTGAGAGCAGACCAACAGACATATTTTAAGAAGGCCACTGTAGCAATAATCATGTGTCTTTTGCAGCACTTGAAGTGATTAATACTTGTTTTTATAGCACTATTAGATGTACACTGCTGTACAGTAGTGACAAGTATTGAGAGAGAATGTCTCCTTCCAAAAGAGCTTCCACTCTTAAGTGGGTACCTGAGGCAGTGAAAGATGACTTGCCTAAAGTCAAAAGGAGTATCTGGCAGAAGCAAGAATCAAGTTTGGCTTCCTTGGTTCTCAACTGATTGCTTTAGACCATTTCTTTTCAGGCTCTTGCTACCTGAACTGGTTCTGATTTTGGCACGTGCCTCTCCTGTATTCATCAGTTTGGTTGAAGCTGGGATCTGCGCTTGCAACGGCACTAAAGTAGCAAGAGATTGCAACCCTGCCATGAGTTTCAGTACTGCCAGGATGCTGATGGGTAAATGCACCCACCTCGCTGCTATATCAGAAATAAGATGCAAGCTACAGTATTAATTAGCTGGCCATTCCTGTAATCTCATACAGTTTTGGGATTGTAGGCTAGCCTCTTAAAGATCTTGAAAAACTGGATGTAGGAAGAAGAAAAATCTAGGCCCATATGAGGTTTCTTATAAATTATGCTGAGACTGTGTGGACATTCCTAGAGCTAAAGGAGGACTGGGCCTCAAAGAAAGAAATTATAAATACAGAGCTATTATCAGGACTCCAAACCTATTTGACAGTGTCATTGGTTCATATTTCAATATTTTTTACATATTTGGAAAGTGAACGTCCAGAATCTCTCTCTCTCCCCTTATCAATCTTGGACAAGCATTCTGATGATTAGAAAGAATGAGTGAGAATCCATAAGCATACACAGGGAAGGAAGCAAACGGAATTTGCTAAATGAGAAAACTCTTCAAAGAATTAGATCTGGAAATAAGGACAGACAAGTGGCAAATCCACAAACGTAGTGGGAAATACAAAGTGTGTGTTCAAGAACCCTTTGGTTTCAGTTCACGTCTCCAAAGCCATAAACACATGAATGGTTAAGATCAATAAAGGATGAACGGTTGGTTAGATGCAGCCCAGGACAGCGTATTACAGATGAGATGGTTTACAGCAAGCTTAGAAAAAACTGGCACAATAGACAGACATATGTAGATTCTGTAAGAGATCTGGAAACACTGACTCTCCACATAGCGGCTGCGAAGTTCTGATGGCAGAAAATTTCTATATAAAAAGGCACAAAGCATGTCTCATCCATTGTAAACTACGCTACGTTGCTGTACTGAAAAATCATTTGGATCATGACCCTAGGAAATATGGCAAAGTGATTATGATGGGATGCTCCCATTCTGATTGGTTAAAAAGCTAGATGTTAGGAAGCCAGACATCAGGACCCTTACCAAGCTAGAAATGTGCCCTGTGCGACTAATGAATCTGGTACCCCCCTTCCACCCAGTCACATTCAGTAACGCTCTTTTTGATCTTCCCGGAATCCTAGTGATGACATTGGTGTCCCCTTCTGTGCTTGTGCCCTGTGCAGCCGCTTTTCTTATACAGTCCTTGGTATGGCAATGCCAGACATAATGGTAAAGGAGAACGCTAGAATGGCATGGATTAGAGATGTCTGGTTTCAAGCAACTATCCTGTGAAGGAGACGACGATCCTTGAATGCATCAAAGACAAAGAAAATGGCAGAAAGATACCAAATTTTCCCATGGTGTTGGGTGCTATTGGGAGGTAGTTGAAGTAGGAGGAAACTTCAACACAGTTGAGCAGTAACTTCTCAGGAACGAAATATATTTCAGAAGCAAAACAACTTTATGTACCACCTGACTAATGTAATTAAATATATTAAAAAAAAGGGGAATTGCATTTGAACTGCTTGATCTTCAAATATTAGGCTCAGTATGATAGGTGAGCCTTAGATAAATGATCAGGCATGGAATGCTATTTCTTAACACACCCTGGGTGTGTTTTTCAGGCACATTGCCAAAGGCTGACTTGAGCACCAGAGAGGTTTTGCAATTGCCAAGGAAACATTCACTGGTATCTTAGAGGATAATCAAGTTGAGTTTTTTATTAAGCATCGGGGTGCAGCATCCACCCTGTGGGGACTAGTTTGTGTGTGTTTTCTCAGCCGGATAAAATCACCTACATGTTATGCTTTGCAGAGCGTGCATGCAGAACAAACGCCAAAGGTAGCCAAGGATGGGAGGTGCGTTGGTATGTAGTTGAGGTATGCTTCCTGTCGCTGCTTTCTTCCCTTTGTATAGCTGTTTTGCTTCCATTTATCTGTAAGGAAGTCCCTCTTCTTTTTTATATATTGCCAGCATCTTCCTCATCAAAAAGTTAAGTCCTAGGGCTCTGCAGAGGTGTGGGAAGATGTTCTGTCTGTCTCCAAGGCCTTTATGTGGGCACACTGAGTTGGAGATTGACATGCTACACCATGACTTCCTTACCTCCACTTTCTGCCTCCACAAATGAAATTTATAGCACACTTACTAGAAACAATTTGAAATATGATAAATTTTATAGCAGTTGGATTTGTCAAATGTAATACTGAGCAGCCTTAATATATTGCTTTCTCCGAGAACAAGCAGGAAGTCAGTCCTCACATATAGGTGTTGTCTGTGCTGATGGAGCCCTGTGTGGAAGCATCTCCCCAGTTTTCAAAAAAAGCCTTTGGGTGATGCACCATGCATGCGTGGTCCCCTTCCCACACAAGAGTGCCACTTTGTTCAGTTCAGTTTTTTCTGCGGAGCCCACAGGACGTATGTCTGAATCTCCCAGAAAAAGCAGTTAAATTTTATCCTATAGTGTGGTGGTTTTCTCTGGCTGTGGCTAGTTCCTTTCCCGCCTCAGCCGCTTGCCTCTGTATTGCATCTCAGACCATCTTCCCCCCCCCCTTTCCTAGTTAAGTTCCTTTTCCCGGTGTGGCTTCATGCCTTTCTTTTCTGCTGGCTGGCAGTTCCTCTGGTCTTTGACCTCGCCGGGGCACTCCCCCCCTCCCCTCCATGGCCAATAGCTTCAAGAAATGTGATTGGTGCTCTAAAAATATGTCCCTCACTGACACACATGATTACTGCCTCTTCAGATCACTCTGCCCCAGATTCCCCAGTGACCCCATGATCCAGGACCCTATCCGAGACCCCGGAGTTGTGTAGTGACCCCATGGCAACTGACAGGGTACACTGGTCCACCGACAGGGTTTCTCCAGACCGGGAATGTAAGAGGAAGAAGAAATCCTCAAGGACCTCTTCGTGGGACTCTGTGAAAGTGGACAAGCCCTATACCAGATTCCTCAGCCTCTGAAGAAGGCCTAAAATGTTGGAGCAGGAGCGGTCATTCAAGGGTCCCAGGAAGGAATTGTTGGCCCCCCAGCATTCAGCCTCGTACCTCTGAGGCCATCTTAGTCAAGGACTCTCCCCCTCCTTGCTGGTGCCAGACTCGGCTATCTTTCACATCCAGTTATCTTAACACTGTTGCAACAAGGTTTCAGACTTTTACAAAAGTCTGAGACCTTGTTGCAACAGTGTTAAGATAACTGGATCTGAAAGTTTGAACTCTTGGTTAAGAGATAGAGCTGTAAATTGTTTAGCTATTACTGCACAGTAATTTTAAGCTCTAAAAGGTGACTACATATGTTTTGTTTGATAGACTCGGCTATCTGGCATCCGTGTCAGACTGAGGTACTACCTAGACTAGAGTCCAGGATGGAGTCCCTGGAGCACAGCCTGACTGCCTTCCTGGAGACACAACGGGTGCATTTGTCCAGCCCAGACCACTGGGACCTTGACTTCAAAGCTTCCCCAGTTGTTGAGCCGATCCTCATAAGCCTACAGCCTCAAGTGGATCCTTGACAGCGGTTTCTATCACTGTCCCATTCTTCAGTCCATCGCTCATCTTCAACCAGTGCTTGTGGATCTGGCCTCGCAGCTCCAAAGGCCCATGGACCACCGGCCCTGGGCCCACCTCTGGCCAGAGTCCACCACAATACTTCGATTGGGAGTCCAAGGACGAGACAATCCCCAGATACACTCATGCATTGTGGTGTGCTGTTGAACCCATGTCCACCCAAGGACAGGCACTGGTCACTGCCCAAGGACACAGCATTCCTCACATTTTGTGCAGGACATGTCAAAAGGCATTGGAATGCCCCACAGACTCAGAGGACCCTCTCACAGAGGAGCTCAAGATCCTCCAATATGAGTCCCTGCCAAAGGAGTCGCTCACTGTCCTTCCTGGCCATTCTGGAAAGACTACTGAGTCACTGGCCTCGGTGCCCATAGTCAGCTGTTGACTCAACTCCATTAGCCAAGTCTGCAGTGGCCCAGGCTTTAGGAAGACTCGTCTTCATGGTAGTGGAATCTAAGCCAGAAGACTCACTCATTGGTACCCTGAGCAGGGAGGCCAGGACCCTTGACACCCTTGGCAGAAAATGCTACCAGGGCTTGATGCTGGCCTGTTGGATCCAGGCATACCAACTATATATGGGTATGTACCGGAGGGACCTGGGGAAGGAGCTCGCTGAGGTCTCTGCCATCCTTTCCGAGGAACCCCTTCAATGGTTCCAGAACTTGATCAAAGGCATCTGTGACTACTCTGTTTTTGTCTTGAGTAGACTACAGTGGCTTAGACTCTACAGCCTGGGTGGCCACAGCAGGCATTGGCACCTGATGCCAGGCCTGGCTCAAGTCCATGGACTTGAAGCAGTGGGTCCAAGACTAACTTGTCAATGTCTCATGCCAAGGGGAGAATTTCTTTGGTAAGTCCATGTCCGACAAGGCTGCGGAGCTTGATTCTAAGTTCCTGACAAGAACTTGACTTTCTAAGACCACCACTCTGCCCAAGCAGAAGGTCTGGGGGGAGGAGGGAGCCACCCTACCCTACCCTACCCAACCCAAGGAAGGGACAGGCCTACCAAGGCTATCAGCAGGGGCAGCATGCCAAGAGGGGCACAAAGGGTCCCCACAAGCAGTGGATTCCCAAGGCCTTGACACCAGCTCTGGCCCCATCTGGGGGGAGTTTTTGACTCCTTGGGCATAGCCCCTCTACCCTCAGGAGGTCAGCTGCCCACAGGGCCTGATCCACTTCTCCCACTGGTGGCCAAATATCACCACCTATGCCTTTGCCCTCCAGATGATCATGGAGGGTTACCTCTTCCACCTGGACCAGATGCCCCCCTCTTTCTTTCCAGGGCTCTCCACCAGAACCAGCTATGGAAGAAGCTCACAGGTCTACTCAAGGACAGGGCCATGGAACTGCCAAAAGGGCAATGGGTTCAACTCCTGGTACTTCCTCATGCCGAAAAGAACCGGAGTCTTTGGGCCCATCATAGACCTGTGGAATCTGAAAAAGTTCCTGGTGTGGGAGAAGTTCAGGATGCTCTCTTGGAATATTGCTGCCCTACCTCTAGCAGGGAGACTGACTGACTATGCTCCTTGGATCTAAAGGCTGCTTACACCCCTATCCTCATCCACCCCAGTCAGACAGTACCTAAGATTCATGGTGTAGGGTGACCACTACCAGTACAGGGTGCTACTCTTTCAGCTGGTCTCTGCAGTTAGGGTTTTGCACTTAACCACCACCACCACCAGGCATTTTGGTGAAAACCCTATCTCTGCCTCTAAGGGGCCTTCATCTTCCCCCTATCTGGATGACTGGTTCATAAAAGGAGAAACAGCCCTGAGGTACAACAGGTCTCACCATCAGTGTCCTGGAACAACTGGGCTTTGTAATAAACTACCTCAAGTCTCCTCTCACCTCTACACAAAGCTTGGAGTTCATAGGAGCTCAGTTGGATACTACCAGACTAAGACCTCCCCCCACCCCCCTAGAAAGGGCAAGTCGCCTTGAGGCTCTGGCTGCAGACGTACAGTGCCAACGCTTAGTGGCAGCTTGCTCCATGCTCCGCTTCCTCCGCCACACAAAATCTAGGGTGCATATTACACTGGACGCCCGCCTCCACATGAGGGTGTTTCTGATCCCAGTGGACAAGGGCCACAGACCACCTCAGGGACAAAGTGCACTGGTGGAGTCACTTAACTAGTGACACAGCATCTAGGACAAGCATGCCCTTCTAGACCTCCCCATCCCACACCAGGTCCTCACCACGAGCGCCTCTTGGCTGGGTTGGCAAGCTCACTGAAGAGGTCTTCACATGCAGGGCACCTGGTGTAGGGCAGAAAGCCAACAGCAGATCAACCTCTTGGAGCTCAATGCCATATTTTTGGCCCTCCAAGCCCTCCACTATTGCCTACAGCACTAGCCGGTACTGGTCCTGATGAACAACCAGGTTGCCATGTTCTACCTGAACAAGTGGGGGGGGGAGGGGGTACAAGGTTGTACACCTTCTGCCAGGAGGCAATAGCACTCTGCTCATAAGCGATCAGTTAGAATGCTCCTGAATGTGATTTGCCTGCTGCCAGGTTAGGACAATACCCTTGCAGACAGGTTAAGCAGGGCCCTCCAGCTGCACAAATGGCAGCTAGACCCCCATGGTAGCCCAATGCTGTTTCAGCTCTGGGGGACATATCAGAAGGACCTCTTTGCCAGTCCGGCCAATGCTTGTTGACACGATTTCTCTTCCCGCCAGCCTCACCCTGCCCAGGAGGCAGCAGATGCCTCCCTTATTCCATGGTCAGAGGATCTCCTATACGTCTTCCCACCCACACCATTAGT
This sequence comes from Ichthyophis bannanicus, assembly GCA_033557465.1. Lineage (NCBI taxonomy): Eukaryota > Metazoa > Chordata > Amphibia > Gymnophiona > Ichthyophiidae > Ichthyophis > Ichthyophis bannanicus. The sequence goes on along the minus strand of CM066035.1, from coordinate 404,881,036 downwards.
CGCCAAGATCCTTTTCAAGGTTGTTTGTGCCAAAGTGTCACTAATTCTGTGGCTCCCCCCCCCCAGTGGCCCAGGCAGCCATGGTTCCCCATTGCTGCTTTGCTTAGCGACAGAGCCCCCCAGTTCCTCTTCGGAACTCTCCAGGGCTACTTAAGCAGGAGGACGGCTCTCTCCTCCACCCAAATCTGGGGTCTCTGGTACTAAAAGCTTGGCTGCTGAACGGGTAGCCTTGGCCCCCTTCAACCTTTCAGGGGAAGGTAGAGGAGGTCATCCTGGCCTCTTGCAAGGCCCTCCATATGGTACAGTTTCTCCCATATGGTGTTTGGAGAGATGAGTCAACTCATTCTGTACGGTGCAGATGGTGCTACAACCTGCTTCATCTTTCGCAGGCTGGACTCGAGACCAACTCAGGGTGCACCTGAGTGTGCACTCGGCGCACCACTACCCTCTTGAGGGCAAGCCTCTTTTGGCGCAGTCCCTCATCCTGCTACTCTCAAGGCCCCCAATCCATCCATCCCCAGCGGAGTGAGATCTCAGTGTGGTGCTAGTGTGACTCGGCTGCCATTCGAGCTCCTGGCTGGCTGCGATTTGCAGTACCTCTCCTGGAAGATCGCCTTCCTGGTAGTGCTCACCTCTGCTCACAGAGTCAGTGAGCTTCATGCCCTAGTGGCTGAGCCATCCTATACCAGGTTCTACAAGAATAGGGTCATGCTATGCACGCACCCCAAATTCCATCCGAAGGTGGTGTCTTTGTTTCACCTCAATCAAGAGATGATGCTCCCTACCTTCTTTCCACAACCTCATGCCAACAGGGCAGAGACAGTCCTTCATACTCTAGACTGTAAGAGGGCCCTGTCCTTTTTACTTGGTGTAGCCAGGGCCACCGCAAAGCCTCCCAACTTCATCTTATATGGTGCCTGTTGGCTGTGGAGGCATTGACCAAGCAGATCTTGTCTACTTGGGTGGTGGTCTGCATCGCCCTTGCCTACGAACAGGCTGGGGTCCAGCTGGAGCACCGCATCACATCACACGATGTCCAGGCCATGGCGAACTTGCACTCTGTCCCAATGGTAGACATCTGCTGGGCCGCCACCTGGTCTTCAGTCCACACCTTTGCAGCTCACTACTGCCTGGAGAGGAAATCCGATGGGACAGCACCTTCGGCCAGGCTGTACACTGTAATCTCTTTGGGGTCTAGGCAACACCTACTCTGACTCTTCTGTGTTCGGGCTACAGGAGTGAGGGTTCGCACTGGGGTCCTTCTAGAGTTTGTCCTTCAGACTCACTCGCTGCTGCTCACAGCTTTCCATGGTTTTCTGCAGGTTCTTGGTTGCTTGTAGCTAGGGAGTCCCATATGTGAGGACTGGCTTTCTGCTTGTTCATGTAGTTATTCACCTGTAACAGGTGTCTTCTGGGGACAGCAGGAAATCAGTCCTCACAACCCTCCCCTCACTCCCAAAAAGTTGCCTTAGATAAGACAGCAAAAAATGGTAAACTGTTATTGATGGAACAAGATGGCACTCTTGGGTGGGAAGAGGACCATTTATGCATGGTGCACCTCCCAAAGGTTTTCTTTGAAAGCTGGGGAGATGCTTCCGTGCAGCGCCCCGTCTATGCTGATATCACCCATATGTGAGGACTAATTCCTGCTGTCCCCAGAGAACACCTGTTACAGGTGAGTAACTATGGTTTTGCTAGTGAATCAATTACATCTCCGGTTCTCCCAATTTCTTTTACCAGGAGTAATGACCGTGCATTCGATGCATGTTACTGTCACTACTCACAACTAAGGTCCCTCTGGTCTAGGCTATGACATGGGTCCTTCACATCCATCAACAGCTTCAGACAATATCCGGCACTTGTCCACTACACAAACCCGCTTCTCATGTTGCTGCACTTTGGGTACAGGACCATCAGAATTGCTCTTTTCTTTGGACCCCAGCTGAGTTAGCTCCTGCATGTCTCTCCCCTCCTCCTTGCTACCTTAAGGTTACTGTTTTTGGTTTTTTTTTTTGCAGGTAAATCTGGGACACTTATCCAAAGTGTGTGAGCAAGGAGGGGGGTGGGTGTGAGAAGGCAGGACACTTTGGTTCCAGGTTTGAACAACAAGGTATTAAGGAGGCAAGAGGCGTCATTACCTTACTCCTCCATCCTGAAATCCATCCCACGACAGCAACAATATCACTTCCAAGCCGACAAATTGAGGGTGACACATTTCCTCCATACTGTGCAAAATATAAAGATAATGTATGCAAATTCTAAAAACTAACATTCAAATCACTAAATTGAAAATAAATTTGTTTTTCAATCCCCCCCTCTTTCTGACATCGGGGACAGGAAGCTGCCAAACAGGTGGGAGTCAGAGGCAATCCCCAAAAATCGGAGACATCTGGCAACCTTATGCTACAGGGTTTAAGGCAGCTTACTACTCAAGTGCCTTCCATCAGTGTCTGGGCCACAGGAACAACTGGGGAAAATCTTCAGTTGGGGTCTCCCTCCTTTCACTTTACTTTTCATTCATTCAAGGCCCAGATCGGCACCAGGCGATCCCACTGACTCCAGAGCCATTTGCTTCTGGTAGTCAGCGTGATAAAGGAGTGACCAAGACAAAGGTATAGCACGGACTTCCCCTCCACTAGGCAGTCGCCCTCTTTTTGTTTGCCACCTGAGTAGATTAGCCCCTAAGGCCTACTGTTCACATGGTCTTCTTTTGGTAGATAGAATAAATGGCAAAAGTCCCTTTTTGTCAAACCTAGGCATGACCTTCAGGGACCTTCAAATGCCCTTCCTGGTCTCCTAGGGGCATACGTTTATTCTTATGCTGCTTTTTGGGGATACTAACTCCCACCTGAAAGGGCACAATAGGTAATAAAAACCTACAGCTGCTAAGGACTTGGTGACACCTGGATCATATACCTATACTGGAGCCCCCTACTGGGGAAAATACCGTGCTGTAAAGCATACAGTAAATGTTCTTTGCAGCACTTCATACTCACTGAAAACATAGCAAAGTGAGTTGTAGGTTCAGGCAGCATGCTACTTAACGGAAAAGGCTGATAGCTAAAACTGCTATGTTGGTGCTATGATGTGGTGTCTGGTTTATTTTGTTTTGGAATGCTCTCCTTTTAGCAAAGCTTTCAAAATGACATGGTGAACATGCCGTTTTTTAAATGTTCTTTGGCTAGTTTTATTCATATGTCCTGAAAATTTTACCTTCAAAGCAGTGGATAGTAAGATGGTAATGATGGCTGACGATCAATTGGCACAGTCATCTTAATCTCTTGTTCTCTGCTACTTTGGGTAGACTATTTACAAGCAGTTAACCCCATTCTGATGAATGTCAATCAGCAGGGTATACAAATGTATAGCAAAACCTACAGTATTGCAGAGGTAGTACCCATCCTTTCCAACCCCCCTTCACAAGAAACCCTCAAACAAAACAATCTTCAATGCTTTCCAGAAGGCCAGGAGGTTACCCAGGGTGTGCACTCTGGAGGCAGGGCATTCCAGAGCTCCATTACTGCTCCCTGAAAAACATGGGCCCACCCCCACACGGTCCCAACCATCTCCATACCAGAAGTCTCCAATAGCCAGCCCTGGGAGGACAGCAGCACCCTCCAGGGCTCATACCAACTTAGACAGTTCTGTAGATACACTGGACACTCCTCATGAAGGATGTTAAAGGATATGACTAACACCTTAAAGACATTAGCTCCATGTCTCAGCTTTGCTCATCTGTTTTGCCCAAATAAATTAAAATCCTTTGCAGTGCTGGCCACTGCTGCCACCACTGTCTCTGCTAGACTGTTTTGGGCATTGTCATCCTAGGTGTTTAAACGTTCTGTATGCAATCTAGCATCCAGGCCCGCTCATCTTCTACCACCAAGCTTTCTAATCGCCGAAGGGCCATCAAAAACAGTAAGGCTGCTGCTGAAGACACCCAACCACACTAACTGTTGTACAGGTTGTACAGCTTCTGTTTGAAAGAGTAGGTAAGTCATGATATGCAGAATTTACTCTTTCCAAGAGGAGGCTCTGTTGCATCCAACACATTTAGACTTTCTTACTACATGGTCTGCTGGCCAGGTTGGCACCATTGATCAGCAGGGAGTTTTTCCAGTTGGTTGATGTGGAGGTATAGCAGACTATTCTCTAAAGTTCCTTAGAACTTCGTCTTTCACAGACCTTTTCATAAAGGCTGCTGCGATTTCTGCTCCCAGTTGTATATGAGACAAAGATTAGATTACAGTTTCTGTTAGTTCATAGCATTTCTAGTAATTTGAGAGGGATTACGATTGATCCTATATATATTAATCCAGTTTTAGCTTGCATCCTTTCCCCTTTATGAGAGGACCTACCAAGAAACCTTCAAAATGTCTCGATTTTACCATGTGAGACTGAAATCCCATTTGCCATATGATAGCTACAGCCTGTACCCTCTCAACCTGTACTTTACCTCTTCCCCTCACTACTGCTTTGGTAGTGTGGTGAGACACCATCTCTTGTGGATGAAAAAGAAGTTCTTTCATAATTGAAATATTTAGAGTCTTAATGTCAACATACCCCTTTTGAAAAAGAGAAATAAGCACTTCAGTTTCGTTTACTAGATGAAGCAATATGAACTCTTACAGTCTTCTGAAAGACATTTTTGTATCCATAGTGAAGTTTTTGTCTGCTTTTGAATGAGTTGTTAGGCAGGCATCTAGCCTGTTCAATATCTCCTGCATTCCAGAAGGTAATGGCTCATGGAAACCAGTATGACTTACAAATAATGATTCTGGCATCTGGCCTTTGAAACACATGTTTAGAATTTTTGTTTTTGATTTTCTTGGGTCTGTAAAACTGGCCAAGACCAATACTGATAAGCCTTGGCATTCTTTTTTTAAGTTGCTGACTTCGTGTTTCTGCTGAGGTTCTTTAAAGTCGTCAACATGTTTTTGAAAAATGTCATTAAAAGTAGGCTTATCAGTCTTGGCCTTGCCCAGCTTTTGCAAACCAAAGAAAATCAAAACCATTAATCCTAACGTATGTTTCAGGGAGCCAAACGCCAGATGCCTGAAAGATTAACTCCTGCTGTCTTTCCATGACCCACTAGCTTTTGGAAAAGAACTGAAGAAGTCTGGAAAGATTTTGGAGTCTTTGTTTTGGCTTTAAAAACCCCCCAAAATGTTTCAGCACTGATATCCGTATTTGTCTGAAAGAATGGGTTGGAGGTGAATGGGCACTTGCCATAGTGGAAAGAGATCCTGTGCTGCTCTCTGCAATATACAGCAGCTTATATAAGGGGAAGAGAATACCACTTTCCTTTCCTGGATTCATGTTTCAAGGTAGCACCTCGGTGGCTCCCTGAGTGCACGGACTTGTTTATGATGAACCTCCTACTGCAGAATGCTCTCCTAGGACAGACCTAGGGAAGCGAAATGAGCGTGTATAATAGGGGATATTCAGGCTTACCACAAAGTCAGGAGCCATCGACCCGTGGTGACTCAAATATTTAAAAAAAAAAAAAATCTATTTGTGTGTCCCAATATCATTCTGGGAGGAATAATGCAGACAGTAATCCATGATTTAAGTTTAATTAAAATCTTGTGAGGGAGGGCCTAGCAGCCTGAATGGCGGGGGTGGTGGAAGTGTGAAAGACTGGCTGTTCTGCCTAAGGTATTGAATGTCCTTGTACTGGCTCTTTCAGGGAACCATCTACTGCAGGCTTGTTTATGTTCAGTGCTTGAGGGGGCTGCAAATGGACCAGACTTTCAGGTTACCTCAAATGAATATACATAAGGAGAAATTTGCATACAGTGAGGTAGTGGACATGCAGATCTCTGAAAATCTGCTCCGTTTGTGGTCCTCAAGGACTGAACTCGGAGAAGCTTGATCTAGTGGGATTGTCAATGATAGTCTGAACATCCAGGCTTGCTGATGACTAACTTGGTAGTCAAGCTTTCTGGTTCTTGCTATAAAGCCCACAGGTTAAGGTACATATGGGTTTTGAGATCTAGATCTTCTACAGTGTGTGTATTGGAAAACTTGTCTTAGTACTGTCACTATGTGCTTTCTGTGCATCTAGGTGATATTTGCTTCCCAGCGCTCTGCCATCCCCTTTGCTGCCTCTGAGGATTGATATAATGATGCTCACTGCTTTTACAGGGTCCCTGCTTGAGTGTGCTTGATGGACTGCTTAAAATCTTTCAAAACCTCGCCCCCCCCCCCCGCAACTGTTTTGTACCCCTTTTTCAAGTGAAATTCTATCGGCTGTAGTCTGTGGGATGGATAAGGTCGCTATGGAGGCAGAAGATGTATGCTGAGGGTATAAAAGGCTGATTGAAGCGCAGCATCCTAGCGATTCCATGTCACAATACTCGGCTAAGAACCGTATGGAAGACGTGTCCTGACAGAATGAGGGTAGTTCTTAGAAAGCTTTCCCTGTGTAAAGCCTGCTTTTCACACACAGAAAAGGACTGCTGGTAGAATTGTGTGAACGCATGTGTGTGTGTGTAAAGTAGGTGCACAAAGTTGTGTGGTGTGTTTTTTAATGCAGTTTGTGATGAGCATGCCCAGGGGTGTAGTTTGTGAGGAGCAGAAGCCAGTGTTGCAATATACCTGGTTGTGTTATAAAATATGCTGGTCCACACATGGTAGGAGTCGCTCTCGCTCTCTGGAGCAGGTGCAAACTTCTGCATGGGCGCTTGTCTGGTATTGGGGCTGGTTCTGGGAGCATATTTTATAAATGCACAGATGCCAATGTTGCTCTTTCTAAAATAGCCTTATAATAGGCACCTTTTTGGATTTACACATTGTGGATAAGACCGATTTTATTTGTTTAAAATTCATTGTTCATGGTGGGTCACAACTCTGTATATTGCAATACGATAAAATAATCCTATAAGATTGTCACACTAGTAAGCTACACATGAAACTAAACTTAACTAAATTTATAACTAAAAAGATATATCATTTTAAGAGCTATAAAACATATTCAATTAATAGAAGAGCAATCACATTGTTAGTCTGTAAGCCAAAGTAGTATAACCTCATAAAACCTATTTTGGAAGCAGTTGTGGTGTTGCCCTGTTGCATATAGATAGTAATGGCATAAAGGGACAGCCAACATGGACTTGGCCAATGGAATCTTGCCTCACCAATCTGCTAAAATGTTTTGAAAGTGTTTAAAGGTGCATAAAAGACAAGCCGGTTGATTTGTGTATTGGGAATTTCAGACATTCTTCAACAAAACACTTCATGAAAGACTCCTGAGGAAATTAAAAAGTCAAACAGACAATGCCCCACTGCAGATTGGAAGCTCATTTTAAAAGAAAATAAAGGGGAGCGTGTGAGGAGAGGAGGCTTGCTGTACACCGCGTTGAGTGTTCCTTCTGGCAGCCCGGAGCACCCGGTCCATCTGCGGCGCCTGGCCCTGACATCATCCAGGGGGCCTTAAAAGGAGTTCTTCAGCTGGTGGGAGCATGTGAGGAGAGGAAGGCTTGCTGTTCACCGCTGTGCACCGCGTTGAGTGTTCTTTCTGGCAGACCGAAGCACCCAGTCCATCTGTGCGGCGCCTGGCCCTGACGTCATCCAGGAGGCCTTAAAAGTTCGACCGCTACGCGGTACGCGGTAGCGGTCGCGTTCTAAAGGGGCGCGTTATTAAGGGGCTGGTTAAAGCTCCTTATGCGCTCCTTTGGTGCTCAAGGAGCTGGAACTTGGTGTTGCAGGATGGGTAAACGTAGAAAACGACATCAAAACGTGAGTACTGTAAATCCTACCAAAGTTGTCAAGGTCTCTGGTCCTATGGATCAGCATTTAGTTGCCGCGGAAAGTAAGGAGGCTCAGGTGGTAGTTGCATCCAAGGTCCAGCTCCCAAGTGATAGCTCCTCGATATCCTTGGGGGTTAGTATCTCTTCCCCTTCTGTAAATAATCATACGGTCCCAGCTACCTCCTCTCTATTAATGGAGGTTTTGCCTCAGCAGTTGGATCATTTATCATCATCTCCTTCTGGGTCGTCTTTGGACTCCAGGACTGTTCCTTTGCCTCGGGTCCTGCAGGTCCTGGAGGGGTTTGCTTTGGCACATCGGGATGGTATATCGTCTATTCCTGTGGATTCTCAAGATATCTCCCTCTCAGATGTGTGGCGTGTCCTTTCTAGAATTGAGTCTTCACTTCGGTTGTGTCTCAATTTTCAGATTTTTCAAGAGACTCGGTGGCAAAATTAGCCCAGCATGACTCTGATTGTTGCATTGGATAAAAAATGCCAGAAATTGGAAGCTCATTGTAATGTGTTGCAAAATTCTTCAATGTCTTTTATAAAGGATAGTATCATTCTACACACTCGGCAAGAAATATTAGAGAATGGCTTGAGAGCTTCAAATGTGAGATGTTTAAATTTTCCTTATACACGTTTTTTGTCTCCTCAAATTGTATTTGATGTAGATTTTAGGATATTGAGAAGATACTAAGCCGCATGTAACAAAAATGTTTTATATTCCTTGTAAAGGGGCGACTCCAGATGAGGTGCTTCCTGGAACATCCCCCATTGTATCTGAGGATTCTTTGGACGTTTTTGCGTTCATTGAATCCTCTCGAGATATAATCTCAACTAGGGCTACGCTTCTGGTATCATTTGCCTCTGAAGCTGATAAAAATGCTGTAATACGGCTATACTTTACAAAGAGGCTGCTTTCTGCGGGGAGAAAATTAATGTTTCCCGATGTCTCCAGGAAGACTCAACTTCGTCGCAGGGATTTTTTATTGTTAAGGTCCCGCGTCCTAACTATTGATGCCACATTTTTCCTTAAATTTCCTTGTAAATGTTTAGTTACTTTTAAAGGCACCAAGTATGTTTTCCTAGAGACATCGGCATTGGAAACTTTTCTTCACAGGTACGATAACTAGTTTTTGATAAATTTGCTTGACATCAGATGGAAAAAAGTCTATGAATCGGTCAGCATTTCCTTTTCTTGCATTTTTTCCTTGTATATTTCTTTATGGTGTAAGTTTATTCTTCAAAATATTATCTCTGGGCAATATGACCTCAGATGGCTCAAACCCACATTTAGTGAAAAATCACCATAGGGTTTTGGCAGACGCTCACATCACCGGTCAAAAGCCTCCTACACATTCACCACCTTTATTCAAAAATTGACCAAAAACTTTTTTTTTTTCTTTTCACAGACAACCACCACTTCACCGTTGGGAAAAATGATAAGTTTTAAACCACCAACTAACAGCTCTACATCCACACTATCATTCACACACAATCATTCCAGTCATAAATAAAGCGTCTAAAAATAAGTCAGCTTATCAAACGGAGCTGAACACAGCCGGAGCAATCCAAATATCACCTGTAAATGAATAACGAAAGGTGAAACATCTAACGTAGCAATACTAGCTTAGTACTTTCGAAACTTATCTTAAAGCAGGAGTCTTGCAACCAGCTGGGTCCTCAGCCCTCGAAGTTGATTCGCAACACAATAGGTCAGCCCAACCTCCAACGCGGGGAATATTGATATCGGCTGTAATTGCCACTACATTTCATTACCAAAACATACCAAGCCCTACAAAAGCTTTCGTTTCGCCATTATATGGCTTCATCAGAGGCTTTGTCATACAGATGTAGCTCTCTGCAAAAATTACTCAAACTACCCCGTTTACAGGTGATATTTGGATTGCTCCGGCTGTGTTCAGCTCCGTTTGATAAGCTGACTTATTTTTAGACGCTTTATTTATGACTGGAATGATTTGTGTGAATGATAGTGTGGATGTAGAGCTGTTAGTTGGTGGTTTAAAACTTATTAATCATTTTTCCCAACGGTGAAGTGGTGGTTGTCTGTGAAAAGAAAAAAAAAAAAGATTTTGGTCAATTTTTGAATAAAGGTGGTGAATGTGTAGGAGGCTTTTGACCGGTGATGTGAGCGTCTGCCAAAACCCTATGGTGATTTTTCACTAAATGTGGGTTTGAGCCATCTGAGGTCATATTGCCCAGAGATAATATTTTGAAGTAGATATTATGTTGGACTATTTATGTGTGTTTTGAATTTATAGTTGAGAGCAGCTTTTGTATTGAGTACCCTCTTCTGCTCTTTACAGCTGTTTCTGTGTGTAAGTTTATTCTTACCATGTTTTCTTTCCAGAGTTTGCTCCTTATAATGTGGACTGTATTTTTGTTTACCTTCCTTGATTTTCAATGCTTAACTATGGAATGTTTATTTCTTGAATTAACTGAATAAAAGAAAGTTGAAAATTCAAAAAAAAAAAGGAAAATGAAGTATGGCAAATTGTTTTTTTTTTTTGTTTCATTTTTCATTTAAATGGAGGACTGATGTTTATCATATTTTATAACTGATCTGGAAGTAGGAGTGTGAAGTAATCAAGTTTTACAGATGACACAATTATTCAAAGTTGTGAAATTGCAAGTGGATTGTGAGAAATTACAAGATGACTGGGTACCTGACCATATAAATTTAATGTAGACAAGTTTAAAGTGATGCTGTTAGGAATGAATAGTCCAAATTATAAGCATGTGGTGCTAGGCTCCACATTGAGAGTTGCTGCCCAGGGAGACAGTCTAGGTGTCATGGTGGGCAATTCTTAGTGTGCGGCAGCGGCCAAAAAATCAAACAATGTTAGGAAATATTAGGGAAGGAATGGTGAACACACTATCAATACCTCCTGTATTGCTCCCTAGCACACACCTTGAGTATTGTGTGCAGTTCTGGTCTCTGCATTAAAAAAATAATAATAAAATAAATGGCAGAATTAGAAATGGTACAGAGAAGGGCTTCCAAAATGATAGAGGATGGAGTGAGACCCTTTATGAGGAAATTCTAGATAGGTTAGGACTGTTTAGCTTTAAAAAGAGAGCTGAGGGGGAGATATGAGAGGTTTATAAGATCATGAGGAGTGAAACGGGTAAATGTGAATCAGTTTTTCACTTTCAAAAAGTATGAAGATTAGGGGACACACTTAAATCTGAGAAAATATTTTCTCTGTCCACAGTTAAGCTTTAGAATTTGCTGCTGGAAGAAGTGGTAAAAGTGGCTGGGATAGCTGTGCTTAGGCAGGTTCCTGGAGGGAAAGTCCATAAATGGTTAAAAAGATAGAGTTGGGAATCTGCTTTTGGCATCCTGCCATGTAATTGTCATGTCGACTGGCTGCTGTAAACTGGATAGTAGACTTGATGGACCCACCTAGATTTGACCCAGTATGGCAGTTCTTATGTCTGTGTGGGAGCAGACAGGGCGGGCCCAAGGGGCTCTACCACCCTAGGCAGAAGCTGCAGCCATGCCATGCCAATGATATGTATAACTGTAATTGTGCCGTTTTTAATCACCCCCCTTATCTTGTCCCCTCTCCCGTGTCTTGTACAATAAGCTGTAATTCTTACTGGTGTTTAAACAGTAATTTATTTGCCAATCAATTGTATAACTGTAATCTTCTCGTTGTTTATCCTTCCCTTGTCTATTCCCCTCTCCCTGTCTTGTACAACGATGGACCGCTTCTGATCGCTGGAAGGAGCAGTGTATAAATGTATGCCAAATAAATAAAAATAAAATATGGTCCCTCCCCATGCCGAATCATGCTCCACCACCCCCCATATGCTGAGCTGTGGGGGTTGGGGGGGGGGGTATGGCTCGGCGGCAGGCCATGTGCTTCGTCACACATGGCCTGCTGCTTCTGACCCTCCTCAGACATAACTTCAGGGCTTCAGAAGTGGCAAGCCATGTGTGCCGAAGCACATGGCTTGTCGCAGAGTCTAGCCATTGCCTCTGCTGCTGGAATCAGTGGCAGTGGGGGATGGCTCAGCATGGGGAGGGGGGGGGGGGTAGAGCAGTGTGGCTTGGCGCAGGGGGGCAGCAGGCCATGTGTGCCTAATCACATGGCCTGCTGCCCACAGTGATCTGCTTCCCTAGGCAGCTGCCTAGCCTGCCTAGTGGACGGGCTCGCCCTGGGAGCAGATAGGGCAACGTTTCTGATGCTATTGAGTTACCTGATAAACATAAATTGGGGCCATCCTAGCACTTGGGAAATGTTATTCTTCCTCATGTTCATAAAAAGGTGCATTGAACCATCTGTGTTTGGTGTAATTCCAAACCTTTTGTAGCAGACCCAGCTCCATACTGAGCAGTGATCATAGAGATGGGTTTTACATACATTGTTTGCTTGTAAGGGCTGCAGTACATACTTGGTAGTTTCTATAGCATGGTGTAATGACTGTAAATGTTAGTTTTGCACATATTGTGACAGACATGAACCTCTCTCCATAAGCTGGAGTATGTTGGATAAGTGTTGTCAAGTCTGTCGAATCATGGTGACCCTTTGGATAGTTGTCCTAAATTGTGTTCGGTCTTCAGTCAGGCGGCTCATTTTGACAGACTGGCACCGGTAGCTGCTGCTGTTTGTATCAATCTATCTCATTGCTGGCCTGCCTTATTTTGCATTGACCTTCTACCTTGCCAAGCGTGATGTCTTTCTCTAATGATCTTGCTCTTCACATGATATGTCCAAAGTATGAAAGTTGAAATCTTGTCATCTGAGCTTCTAAAGAAAGCTTAGGTTTGATCGTCTTTAAAACTGACTGGTTTGTTCTTTGGGCAGTCCCTGGTATACACAGTATTCATTGCCAGCACCATAATTCAAAGGCATCAATTTTCTTCCTATCTCTTTCACTGTCCAACTTTCACATCCATATGACGTTATTGAAAATGCCATGGCTTGAACAAGTCTAATCTTTGTATGGACAGAGACTACCCTGCTGGTCCCTGGGGTACTCCACTATTCACCTTTCTCCATAGGGAAAATTGGCCATTACGTCTTACCCTCTGCTTTCTATCTTTAACTAGTTCCTGATCCAGAATAGTACACTGCCTCCTATCCCATGATTTTTTAACTTCGCCAAAAGTCTCTCATGAGGGTTCTTGTCAGAGGCTTTTTGAAAATCCAGATACACTATATCGACTGGCTCACCTTTGTCTACCTGTTTGTTCACACCTTCAAAAAAACCCAAAACAGATTAGTAAGACAAGACCTTCCTTGGCTAAAGCCATGTTGGTTTTCTCCCATTAAACCATGACTATCTGCATGTTCAGTAATTTTGTTCTTTGTAATAGTTTCTACCATTTTCCCCTATACTGATGTCAGGATCACCCCTGGAACCTTTTAAAAATTGGCATCATATCGGCCATTCGCCAGTCTTCAGGTACTACAGATGACTTTGCAGACCTACTATTATAATCTGTGAACTATCAATCTCATATTTCAGTTCTTTCAACAGCCTCTGGTGTATAACATCCAGTCCAGGTTATTTGCTACTGTTTAGTTTAGTAAATAGTTGCAATATCTTCCTGGTTTATCGATTATTTCTTTCAGTTCTTCCAGTGTATCACCTTTAAATACATTTCAGTCACGGGTGACTTCCCTACATCTTCAGTAAAGATCGAAGCAAAGAATTCATTCAGTCTCTCTACTATGCCTTGCCTCATCTTAGTGCTCCCTTTACCCCCCTATCATCTAATGGTCGAACTGACACACTGAAATTTTTTTGCTACAAATATACTTGGGGGAAAAAGTCTTTTTTTTTGCTTCTGCAGCAAGCTTCTCAAATTATCTTTGCCTGCCTTATCAATGCCTTGCATCTAACTTGCCAGTGCTTATGTTTCCAGTTTTCATCATTTTGGCTCCTTTTTTTCCATTTCCTGAAAGATGCTCTTTTGGCTACAACAGCCTCTGACCTCACCTTTAAACAATGTTGGCAGTGTTTTGGACTTCTTGCACCTTAAAGCGTGGAATACAGCTGGTCTGAGCTATTAAGATAGTATTTTTAAACAATGCCCATGCTTGATATAAAACTTTAACCTTTGCAGTTGCTCCTTTTATCCTTACCTAAAGGTAGTCTTAGTCTCAAATCAGTTAGCCCCTGGAGACTATTTGAGGCCCCTTCTTCAATAAGCTTGAACAGCAGCTCCCAAAACAGCTCATGGGCTGTTTTCAGTCTCTGCTAGCTGCTTGGTAACCTCCTTTACTGCCTACAAAAGCACTTAAGGGCCCCAGACCCCTGCAAAAGGGGCAAGGTCCTTGCTTCACCCTCATATTCATCTATTCAACCTTATCCCCTATGGGGGAGGGGGGAGGGCATTGGCCAAGAGATCCTTTTCTCTAGAAAATAAGTGAGGAGGACAGGGTGATTCCTTAGTGGAAGGCTAGGATCTCTATAATCTGTCTCTTGCAGAAGGATCCTTCTTGGGACCCTCAGGACATTATGGTGCCTTTTTTTTTTGTAGTCTATAGTCAATTGTGGAGTGGAGGAGTAGCCTAGTGGTTAGAACACTGGCTTGGTAACCAAGCAACCAGGGTATGATTCCCACTAGCACTCCTTGTGGCCTTGGGCAAGTCACTTAACCCTCCATTGCCGGACCTTTCTTTCGAGGCAATCTACTTCCAGTCACCGGGAGTCAGCAACGACTTGAAGGCACACATTGCATTGCATTGCACTGCAGAGTCAATTGTAGAGTCTGTGTGTGTTATCGGGTGGGCTTCCCTTTTCTGGAGGATATCTAGCATCCTGCATTCACTCTTATATCCAATCCTCTGCAGCAGCTTTTGGGGTATTGAGGAGAAAAAGGCCCAAATTGGGCGCAAAGGTCTCTTCTTGGCTGTATCCTCTGCCCCGGGGCAATTTTGGATAAGCTTTTTGGGCTCCCTAAGGTAGGAACCTAGGTCCCGGCTGTGGCAAATCACACTAACATCCCTATTGATGGCAGTGCCACACTAGAGTCTGAGATTCAGGCAGGTGTTTTATTTATTTATTAACATTTCTTATATACCGCACTATTAGACATCAGCGCGGTTTACATGGAACAGAAACATCCGACAAATTGCATATGTCTGGTCATTACAATTAACAGGATATGGAACTTGGATAACAGGGTAAACTATATACATAAGAAGTGTAACGAGAAAAGGATACTGTTTGGTGTTTTACATTGTTGGGGACACATGTTGCGAGGGCTTGACTGGTTGACTACTACTGCTGAAGTTCTCGTTTTGGAAATCCTTGAGAATTTGATCACTAAGCACGTTTCTTTCCTCAGACAGGACCCCAAGTTTCTCTGCAGTCTTACAGTGGTTCTTTATTTATTTAACCATTTTTATATACCGTTTTTCTACAAATCAAGATGGTTTACATAAAACATTTCGTGGCAGTATGTTTCAACTGTTTACATAGAACAAGTTAACAGGGATAAATAGGTAAACAATATAATCTAATTAAATGAACAATGAACAACTATTTACAAAGGTATATACAGAGATATCACATGGCTGCATAATAGATAATTGAGAGGGTAGGGGTGGGAAGTGGATGTAAAAGGTAGGTTCTAAGGTGGTAGGGAGAAATGTTCAAGGAAAAGATGAGTTTTTAACTGCTTTCGGAACTCAGAATGGTTTTGACATTTTCGCAGCTCGTGAGGAAGGGTATTCCATAAAGACGGAGCATAGAGGGAGCATAGAGGGAGAAAGCCCTGTTACAGGTAAATTGTTTGGAATGTCTTTTAGTTGAAGGGATGGTCAGTTGGTTTTTGGTATTGGAGCGGCGTGTTCTTGTCTTATTGAGGAAGGAAAGGAGTGGGGAGAGGCATGGAGCTGACTCGCTGGAGATGATTTTATGTGTAAGGGTAAGCACTTTGAATTTAACTCTGTATTGAATGGGGAGCCAGTGGAGATCATATAGAACTGGTGTGATGTGTGATCATCTGGGGTTGTTGGTTATGAGCTGCGCTATCGTGTTCTGGGCTAGTTGGAGCAGTTGTATGGTGGTGTTGGGAAGGCCGTGGTAGATGAGGTTACAATAATCAAGAGAATGGATTGTGAGGGCCTGACAGACAGAACGGAAAGAGTCAGGGCTTAAGAGGTTTGAGGTTCCAGAGGGTACGTAGCTTTGCATATATTGTATTGGTGGTTCTCTTTATTTGCTCAGTGAGGGAGAGGTTCTGATCAAGGATAATACCAAGATATTTCACTTGGTTTTTTATAGTGAGTGTGAGATCGCCAATAGTAATGGTTGGAGGTGGGGTGTATGAGGTATTGGAAAATACCTGAAGAACCTCAGTTTTGGATTGATTAATTAGGAGGTTGTGCTGGGAGAGCCAAGATTTAGGCTGGTTAGGCATTCACTTAGTTTAGTAAAGTTAGGGTTAGTAAGGTTAAATGGGATGAAGCACATCATGTCATCCGCATATAATTGGTACTGACTGCCATAGCTTTGAAAGATCTTGCAGACAGGTTGAAGGAAAATATTGAATAGAAGAGCAGATAGACTAGATCCTTGGGGGACACCTTGTTTTAGGGTAAATGGAAGGGAGGTATCATTTCCAATACGGACCTGTTCTGTCGTCTAAGTAGGATCGGAACCAGTTTAGGGTTGTGCCTCTCAGTCCTATTTCGTGGAGTCTGCTTAGGAGTTGATGGTGAGGAAGGGAGTCAAAAGCAGCGGATAAGTCAAGGAAAAGGAGCAGGCATCCTTGGGTAGGATTCTGGGTGTGCAGGTATAAGGAATCTAGTAGAGAGGTAAGAAGGGTTTCAACTCCATGGTTCGTTCTGAAACCATGTTGGAATAAATCTAGGGGAGAGTGATCATCAATATAGTTCTGAAGTTGGGTCTAAACTAGCTTCTCGGTTATCTTTGCTAAGAAAGGGTTGCTAGAAATGGGTCTGTAGGAGGTGGGGGAGGTGGGGTCAAGTTTTGTTCCTTTTAGGATTGGACGGATAGTGGCACACTTAAGTGGAGGTGGTACAGATCCTGTCTGGAGGGAGGTTTGTACAATATACAGGATGTAGGGGCTGAGAGAACTTCTGGTGAATTTGATCCAAGGGACAGGGCAAGGGTCAAGGGCAGAGGTTGAGGCATTTAAATCTTTTATGACATTAGCAGGGCCGGATTTACCTATACGCCATGTATGCCATGGCGTAGGGCCCACAGCCGGCAGGGGCCCACAAAAAAAGAACCAGGTAATTTTTTTTAAACAGAATTTAAAAAAAAAAAAACTGGTGGCTGCCGCCGCGGGGCCCCCTCTGCTGCCGCGGGGGCCCGTCTACAAGCTGAAGCCGTCCCGTCGGGTCGGGTCTCTCCCTCCCTCCCTCCCTCTCTCCCTCCCTCGCTGCAGGCTGCGAGAGACGCGAAGATAGAGCGTCTCCTCGCGTCTGTGTTAAGCCCGCAGGGGGCTGATGGGATTTCCCATCAGCCCCTGCGGGCTTAACACAGACGCGAGGAGATGCTCTCCCTTCGCGTCTCTCGCAGCCTGCAGCGAGGGAGGGAGGGAGAGAGACCCGACCCGACCCGACGGCTTCAGCTTGTAGACGGGGCCCCCGCGGCAGCAGAGGGGGCCCCGCGGCGGCAGCCACCAGGTTTTTTTTTTTAAAATTAAATTTTACTTTAGGCCGGGGGGGAGGGTAGGACTGGTAATGGGCTATGGGGGGGGGTAGGACTGGTAATGGGCTATTGGGGGGGCTGTGGCTGGTAATGGGCTATGGTGGGGGGGGGTAGGACTGGTAATGGGCTATTGGGGGCTGGGGCTGGAAATGGGCTGGGCTGGGCTGGGGGGGGGGTTAAGGCTAGAGGTGGGCTGATGGGGTTAGGACTGGTAATGGACTGGGGGCTGTTGGGGGGGCTTAGAACTGGCAATGGGCTTTGGGGGGGGTTAAGACTGGTAATAGGCTGTGGGCTGATGGGGGCTGTCTGGTAATGGGCTATGGGGGGGGGGGCTAGGACTGGAAATGGGCTGGGGGGTTAAGACTGGAGGTGGGCTGATGGGGTTAGGACTGGTAATGGGCTGTTGGGGGGGGGTTAGAACTGGTAATGGGCTTTGGGGGGGGGGTTAAGACTGGTAATGGGCTGTGGGCTGATGGGGGTTGTCTGGTAATGGGCTATGGGGGGCTAGGACTGGAAATGGGCTGGGGGGTTAAAACTGGAGGTGGGATGATGGGGTTAGGACTGGTAATGGGCTGTGGGCTGATGGGGGGGGGGGTAGGACTGGCAATGGGCTATGGGGGGCTGACTGGAAATGGGTTGATGGGGTTAGGACTGGAAGTGGGCTGATGGGGGGTTAGGACTGGTAATGGGTTATAGGGGGTGCTTAAACTGAAAATGGGGTGATGGGGGTTAAGGACTGTAAGTGGGGTGATGGGGGGGCTAGGACTGGTATTGGGTTGGGGGGTTGCTAGGACTGGAAATGGGCTGATGGATGGCTAGGACTGGAAATGGGCTGATGCAGGGACTAGAAGGGAATGGATGCTGGGTGAGGCTGGAACTAGAAGGGAGCTGATGTTGGGGGAGGATTAGAATGGGATGGGGCTGGAAGAGTAAAATGGAGAAGGGAAAAATATTTTGTGTGGGAGGGATAAAAAATCTACAATTGGCCGGGTATTGGGAGAGTAAGTGGGGATTGAGGATGGAGGGGTAAAATTTGAGTGGATGAAATAGGAATGAGGAAAGAGCAAAAGGAGAAAGATTAGTATGTTAAAGCAGATGTAGAGAGAGAATGGAAAAAAATCTAGAAGAGAGAAGAAAGGACAAATGGACAGCAGACGATGGAGAGTTAGCAGAAGACACGAAGAAACCAGAAGAAAGTGGCTGGAGCAATTGCAGCTGAAAAAAATGCACAAAAGGTAGAAAAATATCTCTTTATTTTGAATTTATTAATTGGAATATGTCAGCTCTGGTAAATGTGCATCATTAACATCTGCGCTTTGTTTAGTACAAGAGCAAATTAATGTATAGTTTTATTTCTACAGTGTTGTACATTCCAAGTTTGGCTTTTGGGATTCCCAGTTTAATTATTGTCTTCCTATTTCTAAATTGTGATTCCTTGTTTGGTGATGGTCTATGTTCTGCATGTGTAACTGAGCTGAGGTGTTCTGTTTATATAATTCCTATTTGACATTGCCACTTGTTCTCTTTCCCCAGTAGGTCATGTATTGTTGTTCTCTGAAATGTATTGGTTTAATATTTGCAGTGTTGCCTTTTGATTGGTAGAGTATGGTGCTTTGTGAGTCCTGGTAGTGCTGTTAGGATACGGCGGGTTTACTATGGGCAGTGTTTGTAGTAGTTCCTAATGTGTCTGGCAGTTGGCACTGGATTATAGTAATGTAGAAATCTTTTAGTCTTTCTTTATCCATACACTCATTAAGAGGCACGTTTACTAAAAGTTAGTATATGGTAACATTATGCAAATATTTATGCAAATGAGGCCCCTTATGCAAATGAGGTCTGCACCCCCCTTGGGCCGCCCTTGCTGGGGGCCCACAATTTTTGTTGGCGTAGGGCCTCACTCAAGGTAAATCCGGCCCTGGACATTAGATACGTTATCCAGTGTAAGGGGATCAAATTCATTCCATAAATTTAAGGGGGTTGGTTCATGTGGTTGAGTGCAGTAGTCAGCAATAGGTTGGGGGATATTGGTTAATGAGGGCGGGGGGAATTTAGAGATCAGGTGGTTAGCTATAGATTGTGCAGATATTTTTGGTGGCTGGTCCTGCTGTGAGGGTTCATTTATTAAGGATTTGGCAATGGAGAAAAGCTCTCTAGGTTTATTAAGTGACCGTTGGATCATGTTTTCATTATTCTCTTTTTTGGTTGAGGGTTTCAGAGCAGTAGGTTTGGAGTTTAATTTTGTAAGCAATGTGTGCATTAGGGTCATGAGAGCATCTCCATATGCGTTCAAGACGTCTAAGCTCCCTTTTGAGGGTTCTTAGTTTTGTGGAGAACCAGGGGGCTCTTTTGCGGTGCTTTTGAGGAAATTGTTTAGGTGGGAGTAGAGAGGCTGCAGATAGGATTTCGTTCCATTTAGAGATGTGGGACTCTTGGTTCAGTCTCTTACTATTTAGTAGGTCAAGAGAAGGGATTGTTTGCTCTAGAAAGTTGGCTGCATTGAGTTGTTTAAATTTATGGGTATGTTGAGGATGGGTAGGAGGTTGACTTCTGTGAGTGGAGTAAGGAAAGGAGAAGACGATGAGAGCATGATCAGACCAGGGTATGGGTTGAATAGTGTGTAGGACCTGATCAGCGAATAGAGATTGTTGTGGGATAAATATTAGGTCAAGGATGTTTCCTTTGGAGTGTGTAGGTTCAAGAATTTGGGTGAAGTGGAGGGCGTTCATAGCTTGGAGGAAGGTAGAGGATTGTATAGGAGTTGTGGAGTGTAGGTTTAAATCACCTAAGATTATAAGGGGTCGTAAGGCAGGTTGGGGGGAGCAGGCTGTGTCTAGGATCATGGATAAATCAGTTGAGTCTGTCTGGGGTGCTCGGTATAAGAGGTGTAGAGATTGAGTTGAGTTGGAAACTGTAATGGAGTCCATGCCTAAGGTAGAGGTGGATTCAGTAGTAGAGAATTGTAAGTTGGATCTAGCTATAATAGCTACACCCCCTCCTCTGCCATTTGTCCTGTTGCATATATTGATTGAGTATGCTTTGGGGCATAATTGGTTTATTAGGACCATGTCAGAGTCTTGAAACCAGGTTTCGGTGAGGCAAAATATATCAAGGTCATAATCGGTTATAAGGTCAGCAAGTAAGGGAATTTTTATTTCTGGCTGGGTGAACATTGAGTAGGGTGCATTTGAGGGGGGGATGGGGAGGTCAGATGGAGAGTTGGGTTTAAGGTTGGGATTTATACTAATAGGTTTGAGTTTAGAAGTGCGGTAGTGGGGGTTATGATGGGCGTGGGAGAGATGAGGTGGGATGTATAGGTGACTGGGAGAGTAGATTATTGGAATGGGGGCACTATGGGTAAGAGTTAGTGCATAAGGGAATGTAATCAAGGAGATGAATAGTATAATGAGGGCATACCTCAGGGTGAAAGAGCAAGAATTAAGGGGGGCCATTCTTGGATAGGTTAGGAGTATGGCGGCAATAAGGATATGGAAAGGGATACTGTATGAGAGCGGGTGAATGGCAGGGACAGGGTCTGGCTGGGGTTAGTATCTGTACAGAGGGTTGAAATAAGCAACAGTGTATATCACAGTAGCAAGGGTACTTTTGAATATAAGCAGCAGAGAGTGTCACAGTAATTAGATACTTTTGTAGCACAAGTTGACAGTATAGCATTAGGCAGTTGTATATATTGACATGAGGGAAACTACAGATTAGTTTGGAACATAAGGCAACAATGTGTATTACTGGTAACAAGATGAAACAGAGTTGCTTACGTTTGTAGCTGGAAGAGAGTTCATAGCAAGTATTAGTTCATGTCGTTGCTGTAGGTCTCTGAGTCTCAAGTTGCTGGAGCTTGCGTTAGCTGGATCTCGTGCAGGGTGGTCGGTCGGAGAGACTTCAGGTCGTGGTGATCTGGAGTAAATGTGTTTTATGGAGGTTTTGTATAGGACCTCGCCTAAGGGCCGCACCAAAGGGCCCTCTGGCGGGGCCCGACAGGCGCGGGGGTGCGCCGGAGGGTGCCTTTAAGTAGGGCTCTTGCCGTGCCCCGATTGGGCAGGAGAAGGCTGCACGGGCCGGTTGGAGCTGGCTGCTGCTGGTCTGAAGAGGGGCTGCTGTGCACGATGGCGCCATACTCAAGTATTAAACTTCTAGGCTACCAGCTCAGCAAATATGCCTGAAGCAACATGCAATTAGAAAAACATCTCATTTCATTGTATTACTGTTTTGTCTGTTTTTTGGCTTTTTTTTCCAGTGAGGTTGAAATGATGCTGAAGCAGTTTTTAGGCTAACTTCTCCAATTTTTGGGCTAATGTGTAGGATACCAAAATATGCCTGGCTTTTTGAAGTAGAATGCATATTGCCCAAACCAAAATAAGCTGCTTAATTTTTTGGGCGTAATTAGAATTAAGCATTTTGTTTGGAAGCCTTGCTTACATCTGCTGGCTTGCTGCAGTTTCCATTGATTTTAGATTATCTTGTACTATGAATGTTTATTTCATTTGATATACTGTTCTTTGTACACTGCCCTGATGTTATAATCGCAAAATATACAAAAAGAACAGAGGCCGGAAAAGGAACTACAATGTGTTATAGGAAAGAAAAAAGATCAATCAAGCAGACAAGATAAGAGAAGCAGACAACATAGATGAACCAAGTCACACAGTAGGAGTCGGGTGGTTGAAGGCAAAGGAAAACATGGGTTTTGAGGAGTGATTTGAGTTTAGTCTAGTTCTGCTCTACTCTAAAAGGGGTAGGAAGAGAATTCCATAGGGCCGGTCCAAGGAAAAGAAAGCAGAATGGCGAGTGGACCGCAGATGGGCGCGGGATGGTGAGGGAAGGTAAAGGCGGTTGATATGCGCTGAACGAAGGTGGCGGCTAGGAGTGTGAAATTGGAGGTGGTCTGCCAGGTATTACGGTGTGTTATAGCTTGGTGAACTATAGTAAGGACTTTGTAAAGGATGCGGCATTCTAAAGGGAGCCAGTGGAATTGAGGGAGAAAGAGGAGAGACGTTCTCGGTGAGTGGAGTGGGTAATGGTACAAGCTGCTGTATTTTGAACAAGCTGGAGTCTGGAGCTGAGTGAGAAATACTAGGGTGAGCAGATTTGCAAAAATCTAAATGGGACATAAGCAAAGATAGCATCTTGTACATCTTGGCTTTTCATTTCTATGTTTTGGTTCAAATTTTTCTCTGGACAACTTGTGGAATCGCTCTGCATGAATCGCCACCCTTATATTCAGAGCAAGAGATCACGTTCTTGGCTTAGTCGGCATCTTGCTTTCTGCAGGTGATAGTGTAATAATGTGAGGCTGAAATCATATATATATAATATAAATAATCTTATGCATGATCAATGTGTCTGGGGCTTAAAGCTGTTTGTAATGGGTAGTCTGTATATGAAATGTCATGTCACCTATGAGTTAAAGTGCATTTCCTTTTATGTTTTAAAAAGCATTTGATGTATTTCCAATTCATTTTAGGGAAAGTTGAGAGCTTTAGATTTGCATTTCATCTGCCTCCCTTTTGCCTTAGACATCTGGTATGGTTTTACATCCTTGTCCTTCGTTCCTTTAAAAAAAAATTAACTTTGCTGGATGAGCTGTCAAAATTTTTTTTTTTTTTTATCTAGTATGTCAGCACCCTCTTTTGACTGTTGGTGCTGTATATTTTGCTGATGTGGTAGGTTAAATAGCATGTAAGTTAATATGACAGAGCAGTTGGTAATTGCAGCTTGAACGGTAGAATATAGCATATGCCTGAAGGTTTTTTTGCAATTTTCATGCCCTTTTTATATCTTGAAAGAGGATGAGTGTTAGAATTGTGAGTTCATTCTAGATCTGGAGTTTAGGGCAAATGTCTGAGAGCGCTTTTGCTGTTTCGGAGAGCTTAAGTGTTGTCACTCTCTAGTAAACTAAGAAAAATATAAATAAGAGCAGGGTACTGGCTAGGGGTGGGCAGACCAAACAACTTTGTGCTATCTTAAAATTAAATTTTCCCAATTTTCAGGCATTTGAGTCTGTGATACATTTTTGTTTTTTAGGTCCATGTTTGTATGTGTACTAGAACATTTTAAGTGTAGAAATCAATTGCATGCACATTTAATTTGTAGATGCAGATGTGTGCAAGAGATTTTGCACATAGCTTAAATTTTTAGGCACCAAAATGAACTGAATGCACATTTCTAGCATTGGCTACTCTTGCAATAGGTACCCTGATAGCATCTACAGTGTTTCAACAACCTTTAATTGAGGTTTAATGTTAATCTCCGTCCAAACGTCAGCACGTTAACTCGTATTCGATGAGTTGGTGCATATATAGGAATAGTTGAGCAGTTGATAACTCTTTGTATCCAAAAAGAAAATATACGTTTTGATTGCTAGCATGGAGGACTAGAATAGGTCCTAGGATGATGAACCAAATTTATTTATTTTATTTATATTTTATATAGTTCAAAACAATTCCAGGAATACAATTCCAACAAGAAATTCAATAACATAGAGAGATACAATCATTATCTCTATAAAAAAATTAATGAAAAGAAAAAAACCCCACCAAGTAAAATAGACCACAAAACACCCCACAATAAGATCCAAGAGAAGAAATCATTCTTAGGAGAACCTAAGATACATAACAAAATAATCACAGGAGCAATGATGTTATAACATGGCAGCCGATATGGGGCTCCCCTCTATCCCTCCCTCTTCCCTACTTTGTATAAATTGTAACAATTGCTGGGACTCAAAACGAATATTGTTTAGCCCAATATCACACATTTACATGGATATCTTAACTTAAATTGAGCTCCCAGAGAGAGAATTCTCTGGCGTAAAGCCAAAAAATCCCTCCTCCTTTTCTGGGTGTCTCAAGCAAGATCAGGAAAAAATATGTATTTCTGAACTCATAAATTGAGATACAGATATTTTAGAGAAATATAATTTAAGTACAGTATTCCTATCTTATTCAAAGGCAAAATTAACCACCAAAGTAGCCCGACTAGTCACCACCTCTAGAGAACTCTCAAGAAATTCAGACGAGTCCATTTGAGGAGAATCCGTTCCCGCAGCAGGACCTTGCTGCCCAACCGAATCCACAAAAGAAATAGACACATATTGAGCCCTCACCAGGGGTGGTGGTAACCCGGCGGGCATTTTTAAAACATCCACAAAGTACTTACGGACCAAGTCCAGAGGTGCAATCAAAGGTGATCTCGGGAAATTCAGGAATCTCAAATTATTCCTCCTTAGTTTATCGAGAAATTCTATTTTTCTTGCCTGGATCAGCTGATCCTTTGAATTAACAGCACCTAAGGCCTGCAGATCCTCCACCTTAGCTTCCACTTGAGAAATTCTTGTAGCTTGGATTACCACCTCTGAATCCGTAGAAGAACACTGAGCTTTCACCACAGAAAGTTCCTGAGAAACTACACCCACAAAGGGTAAAAGGGACTGCTAAAGGGTAGAGAGCTTCCCACAAGCTATCTAATGTAACTTGCGCCGGTTTTTCCACAATCCCAGGAAGCCGGAATGCCAAAGTACTGGGGGAGCTACCACCACCAAGCTCAACCCCAGGGGCGCTGCCGGAGGGAGACACTCCAACTTGACCTCCCACCACAGCAACAGTTGACTGATCCTTCACGAGGAAGCCCTCAGCAGACAGACGGCTCACACACCGGAGAGACATTGCTTGGCTGCTGCCTCTCGAGGAGGCGTCCAGGTTGAGCTGGGGACGCCTGTACAGGGCTCAAAGAAACCCCTTCCATGCTCAAATCCACCTGCACCAGCGGCGAATCTCTTGAAGCCACGCTGCCAGGGGGGGTACAGAGACCGGCTATAGACATCTGAACGAGCTGATCTGCCGGAGAAGATGACCCCGAGGGCTTCTGGGCATGCTGTTTTCTTTTCCTCCCCATTAGAGCGAAAGTTCAGGTGCCGGCGTCAGACCCACACTCTCGGCGTCCTACTCCATCGCCATCTTGGATCCCGAACCAAATCTATTTTTGAATCGTTAAGAGTTTAGTTTCCTGGCTGTTCCAGTGGCTCCATGGTGTTTCTCTCCAGTCTTTCTGGGGTTGGTCGGGGATGGAGATGCTCCTCCTCCTCATGTGGGAGAATGTCATGGCAATGAGGCGGGGTCCCAGAAAAAAAACATGGTGTATGACTTTTGGCGTGACGTTCATTACTGTAATGGATAGATTAGGAGCAGAGGGAAGATGAGCCTGCTAAAATAAGAGAAAAATCCCCAGATCGTTCGGAATGAAGACGCACAATGCCGGGGCCCAGGTTCAGAACCAGTGCTGGGAAATGAATAGGTGGTATGCCAGATCAAAACACCCCACTAAGATCCTCCAGACGGTGCTTTGAAAGGCTGCCAATGGGGGACTTGAATGCAGTGAAGGCATGGTATGTAAATATCTCATTCACACATTCATTGGATATCTTGACATCCTGACCACCTTTGAGGTCTCTGAAGACAGGTGTGGAGCCATTGTTGTAGACCATATCACCTTCCTGGTTACACTTGCCCTGAAATATATAAACAGGATACAATTCTGTTGGCTTTAAAAGCCCGTTGGCAGGTTATGAATCACACAGGCAGTCCCAGGGAAAGCTGTGGAATGGCTTGTGAGTTGTGGCAGAAGTGCATGTGGATTCTTAAGTAATGGAACACTCTTGATACTAATCATGCTGTGCTAGGAATGTCTTATTTTTATGGGAGGGGGCCTAAAAGTTAACATGGACCCTAAGCATAAAGGTAGCTATATATATAATTATCTGTGACATACGTTGCACGTGGAAATTTTGCTGATGGTTCCCCATTACTGTGGTGGCAGTGCTGACCCCGCATGCGCGCATACTTGTAAAACTTTAACTTTTTTGCCGGGGTGCTTCTGCTCCAGGCCTAGTGGCTGTTCCTTCCCAGGCCCAAGTCTCGCCATGTGGCTGTTATCACAAGACATCAGGAGGTGGCAGCGCTGGACCTTGAGCAGAGGCAGCATACGGGAGGGGTGGGGTTAGTACACGAATGGATGTGGACCGATGTGCCCTCAATGCCATAGCGTCATGTGGGCTCCCTTCTGCAGGGGCTGCTTGGGTGGAATTTACGCCACTGACCCTTAGAAGGTGCACTGAAAGGCATTACACATCACATTTTTCTCTAACAGCTGCCATGCATTGTGGGTGACACTTCTACAATACTGTAGCCTCAGTTACTTCAAGCACTTAACCTTGCTAAACCACATTCAGACGTCTGGAAACAGCTTAGCTTTATATTGACACAGGTCTGAAGAACAGGGCGGTAACAAGCCATAAATGCGCCCTGTGTGACTTGCAAACCTGGCACCCCCCTCCCCCATGACATCAGACTTTTGTCATTTGCCCCATCCCCCTATGCCCAGCATAGCCCATCTGCCCCTACCTCCCCCCCCCCCCCCCCGCTCCTAATGTCCAGCATCTCTCCATCTTACCCCGGCTCCAACCCCAAGCTGCCTGCCTGGCCTACTCTTGACTCACTGTTGCTGTTCTTGTTCCAGTGATGGCAGAC
Organism: Ichthyophis bannanicus; assembly: GCA_033557465.1. NCBI lineage: Eukaryota > Metazoa > Chordata > Amphibia > Gymnophiona > Ichthyophiidae > Ichthyophis > Ichthyophis bannanicus. Next base: position 404,854,080 of record CM066035.1, on the reverse strand, counting down.
CTCCAATTTTGCACTTGCACGGCTGGTCTGGTCATTCCCTCCTCTGACACAAGCCTACGTCTGAGTGAGGGATCAGACCAGCCACCCAAACGTGGAGTTGGAAAGACGCTTTTTAAAATTGGAGACCCGGTGCTACCAAGGGAACAGAAAAATCGGTGTCGAGGGGGGGGGGAGCCAAGGCCAGTGGTCAGCATCCCTAAATGCACCCCTGTTTTATTTGCGCCCATTGTGGCTGCTCTGCTTGAACAGGCCTAGGAATGATGATGCTTCAGAGGCACTGCCCCATTGCTTTAATTTTAGCTTGAACAGACAAGTCTAGGTGTTGCGATGTTTTGTATTTATAGCAAAGTGTTGATGGTATGTTAAATTATAGTAATTATTTTGTCATATACTTCAGTTGTTTTTATGACTAGACACCTTATGAATAAAACAGGTAAATATTTTGAAGTCATCTATTTTTTTTTTGTACTTCATAACTACACAAGAGGAAGAATATTTAAAAAGCAAAGAAAACATAAGTATCAGATCCAATCAATTATATAATATAAACATACATTAATATTTGCTCTAAGTCTCCTTTCCGCAACACTCAAAGCAGAGAGCATAAGTATTAGAGTACAGTCGTAATCCTATAACGGCCTGGTAAGAGCAGTGGTTAATCGGGATTCCTGGGAGTTAGTCCAGGACTCTGAGGCATGCTGCAAGTTGGGGGGAGAGTTAGGTGGCTGGGGGGAGTTCAGCATTCTCAGACAGTGGACATTCTGATCCAATAGCTAATAGGGAAATACATTTTTGTTCCATTTCAGAAGTATGCAATAGCAGCCAAGCATACAATGTTCCGGTCCCATTTAGACCTTGGAGCGCTGCTTAGAGTAAAGGGGGTGCCAAAGTGGACCTAAAGGTCAGGAGGCAAACTAGGGGGAGCTTTTTTTTAAAAGTTAGGAACATGGGTTTAATAGGCAGGGTGGGGCTGGTTTTAAAGTAAAAGCATATCCCTAGTTTTAGGGCCTGAATTGGAGGGTGGAGAGGCGAGGCCCAGAGCAGGACTGAGCCATACTGGTATTAGGCGCCTCAGGAAATGGGCGTGGATCAGTGCAGCAGCTGCAAGCATGTAGGACCGGAGTGGGGACCATGTTATCAATTTGGCACAATAGAATTGCAGGGATAGAAGCTGTGTGCAAAAGTGGACCAGGGCTGGCCCAACCATTGGGCAAGACCAGGCAACTGCCTAGGGCGGCCACTTCTGAGGTGCAGCAGAGAGCAGCATTGGCGCCATCAGGGCGTTTTATATGCAGGGAGAGCAGGGAGACATGCAAAGCAACATTTTTAATATTGAAAAAATATGATCTCCTCTAATTGTGGATTTGTACAGGACTGTTGTGGAAAGGGGGGGGTGTTGGGATGATCATGACTGAGTTTAATGATTAAAATTTGGTGTGGGAGCATAAAGGATGAAGTTCATCTTGGACACCTCATAGTCTTGCACCATCCCTCAGGTCATGCTCATCAGATGTACTATTTGACACACCTTTGTGGGTCTGATCTGCTTAGCTGGATCTGTAGATGCTGGCCCAGTGGGCTTCTCCAGGAGTGGGCTACTTCTGTTGCCTCTTCGTTTCCTGGATCTTGACTTTGTGCTGTGCAGCTCCATGGTTCTATCTGTGAGCCCCTAGCCTCTGTTCCACCAGGGTTATAGGTTCAATTCCTGGAAGGTTTGACACCATAAAGCTGTGAGGCAAATAGATAGCAGTTTGACCCTTGTGCAGCTCTGTTCATAACAGGTGCCGCTTAGCCATTTAATTTAAATTAATTGCTTTAGGTGCTCGTATAGTTCCCCTTTCAACAACTTTTGCGTATGTTGGGCGAAATTCTCTTCTCTCTATGGCTGAGCTTATATATTTAGGGAGGTCTCCAGCAGAAGCACAAGTTTTCTGCTTGTAGACTCTTTCCATACCACAGCAAAACTTGAAGGACTAAAACAGCAAAGCCTTCATGAAAAGGCAGCACTGCAAATATTGGGTCCTACAGCCCCTAGTATATCTGTTCTGTTATTGCAGTAGCAAGTCAAACCTACACAAAAATTGCACATGGGCAGACTTTTTTGCCTAACGCAAAATTAGTTACTACAAACGAGAAGCATAAATACGCAGATGAACTAAGAGAAACACTAATGGAGATGTTTTCCTAAAGTGCGTTCATGGTCATTTTTGGCACTAATGCATGAAATAGTGCCATGGTAACAGCTAACGCAATTGAAATTCAGCTATTTGAGGTGAGAGGTGTTTTTCCTCTACACTGAGCTGGCCATTCCGACAAAAAAATTGTTCTGATAAATAGGTTATTATTAGCACTGGGTTCAGTGTTTGTGTTGATGAATAGTGACCTGGTGTAGGGTTTTTGTGGTGGTTTTGGCAAATTGTGCGATCATGGCAGCAGATAATGTCACTTAAAGAGATGATGCCATATTTTTTTCGTGCTGGATGTGGGAGCAGGAGGGGACTACTGCTGTGGTCAGGATTTTTTTGGTTTTTTTTAAGGTAGTGGTACTGGTACCCTGGATCGGCAGGGATGCTGGGATTGCGGGTCAGCATTGTAAGCACTGGTTCTGTGTGGTATTTGCAGGGCTGCTGCTGGTCACTACCCTCTGCAGAAACCACACAGGTTTTGCAGCTACCGAATGACATTTTGACATATGCCACATGGTAAGTGCAAAATGGCTTACTGCTCCTTAATAGACATGCCCCTAAAAACCAGACTTAGTAGTGCGATTTAATTATAATTTTCTATCCAGAATTTTTCCTGGTTTGCTTGTATCTTTTCTGGCTTCCTGCATTTTGATAGGGAGTTTTCTAGTGCCTGCATAAAATACAAAGCTATAAGAAAGGCACATTTCTAAAGTTTGACACATCCCATTTACTAAAATCTCTAACGTGGTTTCTTTTTTGTTCTTTTTAAAACATTTTTTGTCTAATTTTATTTTTCTGTCATTTTCCCTTTCTCTTCTATCTGACAATGATCCTTGCCTTTTGACTTATCACCTGCCCTCCTCCTCCTCAGGCGCAGTAGACCCTGCTGCAGTAGTGTCCTGTCTGTAAATGGTCTTTGTATAGGGAAAATGCAAATGAAAGCTAGTATCGGCAGAGAGATGGAAACTGAGTGGGAGATGACACAGCAGCTGCACGAAACAAGCCGTATCGGCACTCTGGTCAAACAATTTAGAGTTTGTGCCGTCTTCCACACACCACCGATCTAACAGTTCAGAAAGGTTGCAGGTCAGCAGTTTTGCGGAAAATGAGCACTACTGCTTCTAAAGAGTGAGTGTGTGGGTTTTTAAAAAAAATTATGACCACTTGGAGTATGTTGCAATAATCCTGGAAGGTGACCTTTGTTTTAGATATGGTCCTGTTGGAGTGGTCACACTAGTCCCGTGCTGCAGCCGTGCTCGGAGTTGGAAGTTTTGAAAGTATTGTGGACGTGCATGTGTTTGCTCAGGCCTCGCCCATATCCAGGTATGCATTTGCAAGGTTCATCCACCAAGAAACGAATGGATTCAAGAGCATAACGCTCCCTAGAGAGTAAACTATACGTCAGTGCTTGTGAGGCTTTTTTTTTTCTTCACTTAACAATTTGGCATAAAGCAAGGAATGCTGCTGAACCTGGTTATTGCTGTAACTTGGAGTTAAAACTGAAGCCAGAGTGAGTAGGTAGGGGCAGGTATTCCACACCTCGTATTGCTTGAGTCAGTATTGGGTTGTTTGGGGAAGGGGGAAGAGGAATAAGGCTGAAGGCCCTTCCTCTTGTAGTTTCCTTCCTTATTCTTATAGTCTGACTCTCTCAAGTTGTGCAGTCTGCATTGCTGTTCAAGACTAACCGATACTTGGTGAAATTCTGGAGAAGGTTTACTGCCCTTGCTCCTGCTAAACCAACTCTCCACCCCAACAGGACCTTGCCGCCTCGGTCATAAACATTTGGCCCCTCAGATGCAGCTCTACCCAGACCAAACATGAATCCAGCTCGCGTGCTCTCTTCCTGCCACCTATAATTTCCTCAAGCCATTCCCATCAGACACCTTCACAACCTCCTATCCTGTCCTTAAGCCTCTAGAGTAGGTAGCAGGAGTGCACCTCCTTTAGGGATGTGCACAAGCCAGAAAAAAAACTGTTTTTGGTGGCTTCCCCCCCCCCCATGAATTTTTCCAGATTTTTCAAGGTGTTTTGGTTAATTTCACACATTCTTCTTTTTAATAGGGAATTCTTAGTGTATGCTAAATGGATTGCACATACACTAATGCACACTTACTCTCCTTTTCCTGCGCCTTTCGATTACGCGGGCAGATGTCGCATTTGCTGCTCTGCCCTTCACCATGTGGGGATGGTGCACATACGTCCTTTCCTGGACTCTCGGCCTTGCCTCTTCATGAACAGTAATCTAGCAAGTCCACCAAGAAGTGCACGCACACTTGCAAAACAGCAAAGGGGAGACCACAAGGGGCGAGGTGTAAAAAGTCCTTTATTCAGCAAAGCCCCAACATGGCTGTGTTTCAGCAAATGCCATTTTCAGGGGGAACCTCAAAAAAATCAGCAAACATTAAATTAACACACATACAATAAAAATGCAATATATTGCATTTTTATTGTATCTATGTATTCATTTTTGTTTGTTAATTTAATGTTTGATTTTTTTTTTTTTATTTGAAGTTCCCCCTGATGGAGGCATTTGCCAAAACATAGCCGTGTTGGGGTTTCTCTAAATAAAGGACTTTTTTACACCTCTCCCCTAGTCTCCCCGGTCATCTGAGTGCAGAGATGAGGGAGAACACTAGGGGAGTCCGCACTGTTCTCACATTGCAGTGACGACCTCCGTGGAGCTGGGAAAAACGATCAGCCTCTTTACCTCTTCCACTTCCACTGCTAGGACGTGGGCGGTCTGCACATGCTTGCAGCTGCCCTACTGCTGTTAAAGATATATGAATAGATGGGCCTTAGTGATGGCTTTCTTCAGTGCAGGTACGTATAAAAAAGCTGTAATCAAATCCGTGTCTACAACAAGCAGATCATAGGAAAAAAATCTCATCCTTTAGACGTGTGGGATCTAGCCAGCTCTTCATTTTGTAGATCACTCTCCTCTATTTTCTGAATCTCGTTAGTGGCTCCTTAGGGATCCGTTACAACAAACGTTATTCCAGAACAGATGTCCTCTTTCCCTAGCCCAGGGGAAATCTCTCATTGTGGCTATCCTGAAAACGTGACCAGCTAGGTGTGCCCTGAAGACTGGGCTGAGAACCACTGCCCTAGCCCAAGATCTACTTGCCTCTTGAGACTTGCTCCTTGCAGCCCTCGCATCCTCCTTCCCCCAAAGGAAGGGGAGAAAGAAAGAGAGGATTCGGCTGCTGCCTTTATTAAAGGATAAAGATTAGTAGGCGTGTTTCTGGGATGGTGCCAGAAGATCCTCCTGCTGCTGCTAGCAGAGACTGCTAAAACTCTAAAGCCATTACTAGTAGGGGGTTGTCATCTCAGTCCTCAATGAATATGCATGAGACAGAGACGGAGGCAGTGCATGTAAATCTCTCGTGCATATTTGTGTATAGTCTACATACAACATGACTGGCCAGGCAGTCCCTGTTGACTGGGTTGAGAACCTCTGGATTAGAGCATACAGTTAAGTGAAACCTTTTGGATTGAGCAGACAGATGCAGAAGAAAAATAAGTAATAAACCTCTCAATTAGTCTTTAAAGGAGTTGAAAGCTGATGACAGAGTGGTGTCTGATTCAGTTTCTTTCTCAGTTGCTCCTGAGGTTCATGCATTCTTGCTTTCTATGTGTAAAATGTCACGTGCCTTTTTTTAATTAGGCATAAGACGTAGGAAATGCTAGTGGGATTCTCTGGAAACGCACATAGTTGTATGGATGTGCCAGAGAGGGGTTTGGTAATTCCTTCCTTCTGATCAGTCTAGTGAGGAACTGCTCACAGATCTTTGACATCTGAGTTACGTTGAGCTAGCTGCCCTGACGACCAGCATCAATCCATTTCATTAGATATAGATAACACAGGTACACTACCAAAAAACTGCCTCCAGTTTTGCAACTGATTCCTATAGATTTTGGGGTGCTGAATCCAGGAAAAATAGCCAAAATGTTCCATCACGTCACGTTTTCTTGCAAAATTAGATTTCTTACCCATATAAGGAATGTTCACATAATTTCTTTTTAGCCGACTGCAGTTTATTTTCTTGGCCCAAAATAGAGGTTGTAATGGTTAACTAACTAGAAACACTCCCTCATGATATTTTAGAGTGTTTTGTATTCATTTTATACATTAACAGGACAATTGGGAGACGGGGGGCTAAATCCAGTACTCGCGCTGGCGCATGTTCTTTCCTGTTCGCCTCGCCTCGTTCGCTCGCTCAAACACGGTGGTTGCGACATGAACGTTCCTGTCAAATTTCAGTTTCTTGCAAGTTCATTATTACCTTTTGTTTGCTCAGTCGTAATCCAGCTTTATTCCGAAGTGGTTCACTACAGTTGTAGTTTGCAGTGCTGTGTATTTGTGATGGCTCACAGAGCCAGAGGTTGCGTCAACTCTCCGGACAGTTTTTGTTTTATTTGTGGGGATATACCATGAAAAAGCGGCAGAGGAACATTTCTGCATTTATTAAAAAAGTATATTTCGCCTATTTCGGTTTGAAGTTAGGCGATCAAGACAAACCGTGGGCTCCTCACAAAGTGTGCAAGACATGTGAGGAAGATCTACGCTTATGGATGAAAAGTAAAAAACAAGCATTTTGTTTCAGAATACCTATGATGTGGCGTGAACAAAGAGACCACAGCAGTGACTGCTATTTTTGCTCTTGCATTGTGAAAGGATACAACTTAAAAAATAAGAACGTAATAAGTTACCCCAACCTTCCCTCAGCAATTAGGCCTATGCCTCATAGCAACGAAGTACCTGTGCCTGAACCACCAAAATCTTTGGATCATATTTGTGTGGACGGTTCTGATCATGATGAGACTCATCAGATGGCTTTTCCCGATGAGTCCAGTACTTCCGAGTTTGAAACTGAACCAGATCCGAAACCTGAACTTTTCTCTCAAGCTGAATTGAATGATTTAGTCCGGGATTTAGGACTCCCAAAAGATGCTGCCCAACTGCTAGGTTCTCGGCTTAAAACAGAAAAATCTATTGTCACCAGGAACAACTTTTTATTGGTACCGCAACCGTGAGACACAATTTTTGAAGTATTTCAGCAAAGAGGAAGATTTGGTATTTTGCAACGATATATACGGAGTGATGGAAAAGTTTAAACTCAAGTATGATCCTGCTGAATGGCGGCTGTTCATTGATTCGTCAAAAGACAGCATAAAAGGTGTTCTTCTTCATAATGGCAACACATTCGCTTCAGTTCCTATTGCTCACTCTGTTATTCTCCAAGAAAAATACGAGAATTTGGCCCTGATTCTTCAGAAGATTCATTATGATGAGCATAAGTGGATGATTTGTGGAGACTTTAAAATTCTATCCATGCTATTAGGGCAGCAATCCGGTTTCACCAAATATCCCTGCTTCCTTTGCTTGTGGGATAGCCGGGCCCGCGACCTACACTGGGGGAAAAAAGACTGGCCAATTCGGGAGTATTTGAGACCCGGTGAGAAAAATGTTCTTCATGAGAGCTTGGTACCTCGTGATAAAATTCTATTACCACCTCTCCACATTAAGTTTGGTCTCATTAAGCAATTCATCAAGTCCCTTCCAAAAGATGGTGAGTGCTTTCGGTACCTTTGCTCAAAGTTCCCCCGACTTTCTGAAGCAAAGCTAAAGGAAGGAGTGTTTGTTGGCCCTGATATAAGGAAACTCATTTCAGATGGAGCATTCGCTGAAACGATGTCTGAGAAGGAAAAAGAAGCCTGGGATTCCTTCAAGGATGTTGTTCTCAAATTCTTGGGGAACAGGCGGGATGAGAACTATAAGGATATTGTTGCCAGGATGCTCAATGCCTTCAAAGAACAAGGCTGTAACATGAGCCTGAAAGTCCATTTCTTGCACTCCCATGTGAACTACTTTCCCAAAAACTTGGGGGCGTACAGTGAAGAACAAGGTGAAAGGTTTCACCAGGACATCAAGGACGCACAGAGAAGGTACCAAGGAAGATGGAACACCACTATGATGGCTGATTTCTGCTGGTTGCTGCTGCGGGAAACCCCAGATGAAAAATACGCCAAGCAGCGCACCAAGAGAAGCATTCGGGGGAAGAAGAAACGGGCCCAACAGGAGATTGATTGACCTAAGAATGACTTTAAAATCTAAACTGTGACAAATATCGTGTTTTTACTAAACTTTGAAATAAAAATTTGCTAGTTATTACCATTTATTAGAATTTTATTTTCACACCATCGGGTGTTTGTCTTCATGTATTGCAATGGTGTGGTTTGCGTTTTCTATTCTTACATACATACCTGTACAACATTTTTTGCACATTTCTTTGCTTTGCTTTGTGTCTAACCTCGCTCTTATATGCTCAATGTTTGTGCACATGTATGTGGCTGTTTTAAGTGCAGACAATTTTGCTACCATCACAGTGTGTTTTGTTGACATTACTCTATTCTTATGTGCTGCCTTGTTACAATTTTCTTTATTCTTATTTGATTAACTACTAAACAATTAGTATAAAGAATTCATCCAAGAAACTTTTATCTCGATCGCACTCAATCTGAAACGTTCACCTCAAACTGCTAACCCAATGTAGCAAAAAATCTGTACGTGATGGAGCAAATTGGTTACTAGATTTGGATTCAGCGCACCAAAAAACGTAAAAATCAATCGAAACATTAGAGGCAGTTTAAAAAAAAATTTTTTTAGTGTACCTGTGTAATTGTTGCAGCCCTTTTCCACTTTCTTTCACTGCAGTTGATGTTCCTCATTCCAGTCTGAAGACTGTTTTATGTGAATCGCCTGGAACTTTTTTTTTGTCTGGAATTAACTTTTAACGCCTGTTCTGCATATTTGATGCTGCTGTTTTTAGTAAAATGTGGTGGTGCTTCTGTGATGGATGGAGATATTTGACGTTTTCCTTACTTTCCAGACTGTGTTAAAATTCTGAGACACCAACAATACAAATAGTGACAATTATAGGATTCCAAATTAATGCAAATCAAGCCGTTTGCTATAATAATTCTTTGTGCTATAAGTTGTAATACACATTTTGCAGACCAACAAAATACTGATAAAGCATCTCTCACAATTGTAATAGTAAACAAATAACTTAACCTCTATGCCCAATGTAATAGTAACTTATAGGCATATGCATTAGTTTTTGTCCAAATGAGAAAACTGATGAAAATTACGATTTTTGATTTGTTCTGGTATCTGACTGTATGCTTGGAAAACTTTCACGATTCGCCATTCGTGTACTTTATCGTGTGTGCACCCAGATGAACTGAAGCCAATCTGGAAGGACGGAATTCAAGGAGTAGTCACCAACAGCCAATACAAGGCACCTGAACCAATCCTGCTTCAAATGACAGGCAGTCTGGTGTGATAAGGAAGCTTATCAAAGCTCAGGAAGGGGCTATAGAAAAGGTGAAGTGTCTCTGAACAAGCAACCTGTCAGTGCTGGTAGAAATGAGAAAACAGAATTTTGCCATAAGACTACCAGTCCCAGAATGCACCAGGTTTCCAACAGCCATGAGAGAAGCTGAAGTGAGAAAACGTGTGTTCAATCAAAAGGGCTATGAGGTAATCCCTAAGCACTCATCTCAAAGGGCAGGGCCTGATTCAGCACAGCTGCGCTGTGTTAGGGAGGAGCACTCATCAAGGCAGAATAAGAGTAGAGTTTATTCTACAGATGACCATCTTCATGATCACCTTGGATATCCAGAGAATTGTCCTCAGTATCCTGAGAATCAGCTTGAGTTTGATCATCAGTTTCATCTGAAGGATCATCAGAAGCAGAAGCCAAACCGGACGGACAGAGAGGGAAAGAGACCCTTTGGAAGAAGGAAGAGAAAAGCCTTTGAGAGGGCTAGAAGAGTCCAAAGCAGTACGTATACTGGGAGGTATTCCAAGGGCCAGCATACACCATTGGACTGGGGAAAGCCAGAGGAATGGTGCTGCAGAGCTAGGAATCACCAGAGGCTACGTGTGAGGGAGACGGCTGCACGTGGAAGGGACCCTAAGACCTGTGCCAGAAGGTATGTGAAGAGAGATCCAGTGTCCAGGGATCTGGATTGGAAGGCTGGACATAAGAACTGGACTACATACTGGCCAGGCTATATAGAGAGGAACTCTAGCAGCAATGGAAGCTCAGGTATGAACACTGATCTATGCCCTAGCTATAACCTTGAAAGACAGCAGGGAAACAAGTATTCTCCTGAAAATGCTCCATTGAGAGATTCATCTGTGCCAATCCATGATATTGAACCCATGCTTGTTGAACAAGGGGGAATAATAGCAGATGAGGATCCTGTTTATATGGACTGCTCTCTATCTAAACTCCGTTGGTAACTTTCTGTTATAAAGTACAGCAACCATCACAAAGAAATACAAATTTGTTCTTTAATCTACTCAGAAAAGCTCCTGAAGCAGGATTTGACCCACACAGTGGAAGGCAAGCCAGCTAAGGGGTTTCAGCTGGTAACTGCTAGCAATTAAGCCTTACCTAATTGCTTGTGAGCTAGGAGAGAATCACTTCTGTATCTATGTGGGAAGTAATCAGAAGTTAACCTGAAAAGAACAGTTTGTTTCTTGCTTTGTGGCTTTTCATTTGTTGTTTTCCTGATTTTAACTTTGTTTTTCCAAGTTAACACTGAAAGCAAGTAACCTAATTTATGTGCTACCAAGCATATCTGTGTTGGGAGAAATAACCCCATAAATAAATATCTTATTGGCTTTACCCAAGAGCACAACTAAATTATTGTCAGCAGCTGTGTCTGGTGTGAATGAACTACATTGCCCACAATACCTTGCAAATCATATAGAAATATGCACTTGCCAAGAGTGTGAAGATTCTCACCCAGGCAGCCGTCTGACATCTGGAAAAAGCTCCCCGTCTGACTTCTCCAAATCCCATGGCTGCGGTCACTGCACGACTGTAACACACAGCTAACAACACAAACGGCAGAGAACCATTTTGGCTCTGATTTTTCAGGGGTAAAGAGAATGCTGATGGTGGGCTTCACTGTGGCTGGGGAAGGACTGCAAAGAGGAAAATGTACCAGCCTGACTAGTGACCCTGACTTAGGGCTTCAAGCCTGACTTGTGCCAGATGTCTCTTTGCTTTGTTAACGTACAAAAATAACACTTTGAAGCTATTTTCCTTTTTGCTATGCAGAGCGCAACACACTAAGAGCATCAAAGAAAATTGCCTTTGCACGTTGAGACAGGTCTGTGGCAGACGTTACTGAATCAGTCCTTGACAAACTTTCTTGAAATCTAGGAGCCGGCTTAAATATTTGGGAACTGGCTGTCAAAACCACTGTCGCAGTAGCCCCTCCCCCCATGGGTGCATTGCACCTTCTTTTTTAAAAATCTGGTTTCCTGTTTTTCCATCTTCTGTGGGAAAAGAGCTGCTTAAATTTGGCCTTTAATGTGTCATTACACAGTGCCAATAGAAGGCAATGGCTCTCCTCCTCCCACCAACCTCAATGAATAGGTTGCCAACAGCATATTGGTGACCCTTTTAAAGGAACTTGAGCTACATGCTTCAGAAGATTATTTTGCTAATTTTGCAGTTTCAAGTCTCGTGAGACTTGAAACAGTGAGATCGGCCTGAACTTCCGCCACCCTACAGCTTCAGCTCTTTGCAGAGAGCTGATTGCGGTGGAGTGATGACATTAACTCTTAGGGCCTTAAAATACTGGCTGTTGGGGTACAATTTGTAGATACCATGGTATCTGGTACCTGGGATTTGGTGTGCCCTGCTGTATCAATCTATATATCTATATATATATCTATATATATCAATCTATATATTCCATTTTATATCTATGTAAATAGTTCCCCCATGTTTTTTTCCAAGTTGATTCTCCTGTTATATGTAACACCAAACAACCTGTCGTTCTGGTCTTTTGTGTTATCTGTAAACCGCGCTGATGCCGTATAGTGCAGTATATAAAAAATTGTAATAAAATAAATAATAAATAAATTGCAGAACCATAACATACAGTATAATAATTCTTGCAACACTTATTCATGTAGTGTCTGTGACAGCACGTATGAAATTAGAGCGAGGTGCCCTGTACCCTCCCATCCTATGTATTCCATTCCATTGTTCATAGAATGCAAAATGCATAGTGAAATGTTTTAAAAAACTTAAAAGTAAAAAGCTGCAATGCAGGAAAGTCCATGAGAATCCAATTTTATTGGAGCATTATATCTCCTTTTCCTCCCCCCCTCCCCAGTCCTTTCAAGAGTGTCAGCAGATCCATCCAGCCTTAGTGGGCACTGCATGGCCAAGTGGAATATGAGTAGTAATAGCGCAAGTGAACAGAAAGACAAGACATTCCCAGAGTATGGCTATGGGCTCCTTATCAGCAACCCAAGCTAAACAGAGTTGTCCTTCCCTACTGTTCCACAGCTATACTGGAAACTGTAGCTTTTACTCTCCTTGTATCTGGTGTGTCCTCCACAGGAGCAAAGGGAGAAGGGGATGGTGCAGGATATATCTATCTGTTTTATAAAAAACAGCAGGTTGAATGCAAATCAGCCTCATTGAGGGTGCCCTGTATTCTCTGTTAAAGTATGAGGCAATGTTCTTGGAAGATACAGAATCTGAGGGATCCATGTGGGTGGGATTTACATCTGAATCAGATACTGAAAGCACATTGGCTGAAGAGGCTCTTCGTATGCCAACTGTTAAGGAGGTAGAGAGTGATCTGTCAGTGCAAAGCCAGGAGCACTACACAGGTAGAGGGGACAGTAGAGAATGGAAAGAATGCTGCTGGCCTTTCATCCTCTTCCACCCCCAGCTTACAGGTCCAGCAACTGCTTAGACAGCAGAAGTCCCTCCCCCCCTCCCCCTCCCCCCAGGAAATACTGAGAGAAATCTTGTGAAACGTCACATATGTGGAAGTGTTTTTAAGTGTTTGACAACCCAAAGTATGCCGAATGAAATTACTGTAAGCGGCACATTAGCAGAAGGAAACTGAGTCATCTTGCAGACTTTGGCACGCTGCATCATTTGGAAAAACGGTGCACTTTTCAGCTTGATACAAAAGAGGGGGGCTGATCCATGGCTGGGGGAAGCCATACAGAAGTGAAAATAGCAGTGGTGAGAGAGGTTCAGGAAAAGCAAAATCCCTATTCCAAGCAGAGTCCGTATTCTCTTCAAGCAGTTGGATGGCATGGTAGGAAGCCTCACATGCATCAAAACAAGGCACCGTGGAAGATGTGAAGTGTTCTTAGTTAACGTTTGTCACACGACTGGTGGCAGATGGTATTGAGGCTGGGGACCCAGTGTATCAGGGAAATAACCCTGGGCGACCATCTCCTGAAGATGGTTGAGAAAGTGGGACTTGATAGGCTGCAGGACAACATTTTAGTAAGCAAGTAATCCCCAGCCAGTATAACCAGTTGTGTTACCAGCTGCAGGCAGAGCTGGCAATAGTTAAGGTTAATACTAACTTGCATTTCACCACTGATATCTGGACTAGTTAGAATGCTAAACACGCCTACCTCTCCCTCGCTACACAATGGTGGCAGCCAGCCATGGCAGGGACAGGCTGAAGATCTAACAGAGCACAACAGCAGGAGGATATTGTTGGACACTGCTGCATCCATGTATGGATGACAACCATACATGGATCCATATCTTAGCAGAATTAAGGGCAATGCTGCAGGACTGGCACATAAAGCATAAACCGAGCACTGTGCATCTAGGTTTCATTGTAATGGATGGTGGGACGAATATGGTCAAGGCAGTGAAAAAGGAGGTTTTTCATGGGGTCAAGTGCTTTGCAGACTTGGCTGCCACTTGCCCTGCTGCCTAGGCATAGGGAGCACTTGACAACCAGGTGCAACATGTGTTGAAGTGCTAGATAATAGCAGGGCATTTTTACCAGTATGTGAAGGGTGGGCATGAGCTATGTGAGAAACATGAAGCAATGGGCAGTTGAGCGTCAGTTCAAGCAGGATGTTAGCACCAGGTGGAATTCCATTTGACATGCTGGAGAGATTAGTGGAGCAATAGGCAGCCCTTCATCTGATGTCATTGGAGACTGTGATAGGCATCAACAGATCCCTGGGTCACACTGGGCAAATATCACACTGGTGATGGAAGTTCTAAAACCCTTAAGGATGCCATAGAGGAAGAGTTCCACAAGGGCTATCCTGAGCCTTCTCATCCTGGTGAATATTTTACAGGCAAAGTTAGAGGGTTTTTGGCAGTGATCGGGATTCAGAGCCGAGGGTTTGGTGATGGTGGACTTGAATGATCAAGTAGGGGAAAGAATGAACCCTTTTGAGTAGGAGGATGCTTTTATGTGCTAACTGGTCTCCATGACCCATGAAAGAAAATAACTTCTGCTCTGCATTGCAGTTCACAAACTTGCTGGAAAGAAAAGCTAGTGACTGAAGTGCAGGAGATGGGGAAGATGACTAACCATCTTGTCATCTACAACTCCCACCCTCTCTGTCACTGGGCTTTAAATGCCTATGGCTCATGCACTCCAGCCCGGGACAGTCTTTGAACAAAGCTCTAGCTACAATGCCAGGCTACAGAGAGAAGCCTACCCCATGCCAGGTTCCTGTATAATTTTCAGCAACAAGCTACCTTTCAGAGCCTATCGAGGCCATGCATACAGATCCCTTTGGAATATTGGGCATACAAGTCGACACTCTGGCCAGACTTAGCCAAGGTTGCGTAGCATTTTATGTCCTGCCCAGTGAACATATGTTCTCCATGGCAAGGCATGTTGTGGCTCCCCATCATTCCTGCTAGCACCAGACTTGGTGAAAGTTAGTCTTTCCGAGGACTCTCCTCCCGTTTGCATGGTTTCCCTTCATTGACCTGCAATGGGGAGGAGGAAAGAGTGTAGAGCTATACTGAGGGGAGCTGACCATGTACTTTTGTTTTCAATGTCTACTAGCTTAGTGTTTTGACAGTCTGCAATGTAGTCAGGGCTGGCGCTACCATTAGGCAAACTTAGGTGGTCGCCTAGAACACTGGCCCACTGGAGGCACTCATTGCCACTGTTGCTCCTCTTGGGACAAGCAATAGTGGCAATGGCCTCAAACAGTCCCATGGTGCTTACCTCTAAACTTCAGCGTCATGGGGCTGTTTGCTTCCGCCTCTTCTCTGACGCCCAATGTGACTTCCTGCTGCAAACAGGAAGTCCAATATCAGGTGTCAGAGGAGGTGGAAGCAAACGGCCCCACATCACTGAAGCTTAAAGATAAGCAGCGTGAGACTATTTGCAACCATTGCTGCTGCTGCATGACGAGGTGGCAAAGGGTGCTGGAAGGGGGCACAAGGGATGTGGTTCGACTAGGGCACTTCATCTCCTTGCGCCGGCCCTGAATGTAATTTCTCTGGGATGGTGCCCATTTTCGGTAGCTGCCTTTTAGCTCCCCATGACCAAAAGAAAAAAGGGGGGGGGGGAGGGTGAAAACCAAAACGGGAAACAGAGGAAAAAAACTGAAAAATTCCCTCTGCTGCTGGTGCCTGTCTTGCTGTCCGAAATGACCTGCCTCTTTGCCAGTTCATCCTGCTCTTAAGAGTCGAACCACAGCCATATTGCAGTGGTTGCAAATCCCACTCCTGGCTGTGTAGTCATTCTAGTCTACCATGTTTCCAATGGGTTTATTTAGGCTCACATGACAAAACTAAACAGAGAAGCCAAAAGAGAGACCTCCTTTCCCCTTGCCTATCTCTGTGCTTCTGCTTGCATCACTGCTGCCCTTCAACCTTTTCCTGCTGCTTTGGATGCTTCATACCACCTTTCTTGCTGTGTTGCTTTGCAATTAGTATGTGCCGACGTTTTCTGGGCTACTTCTCCTCTTCGTTCTGCTTTGCACCTTTGTTGGGAGCCTTAGGCTTGTCACGGTATGAATTTCACCTTCCTGAAATGCCATGTCAGTTTATCATCGTCCTTCTAGCAACATTGTGCTTTGGCTTTGGCTTTTTCTAGGCCACTCCTCCTCATTTGCATCTTTTTGGACCCCTTTGACTTGTTATGCACCCCTGTTCTGTTGACTTTTGACATGCAGTTCTAACAATCTGAGACCAGGAGAATCTGAACCCTGTGTGGTAGGGGGGACATGGGGACACAGATTTTTATCACCATTGACTAGTCTCGAGCGCTCTCTTCAAAGTCCTTTTCAAATTTGTTATTGTACTTGTTTGGAGGTTCTACACTTGGCCAAAGAAAAGTATTTCAGAAGGGATGAGCATGGAGCGCTGGCAGAGGAAGGACATCTGCCTAGCTAGCCTGGTAGTTTATCATGGGGTGACAGACTGCCCTCACACTAACCATCCTTTTAATTACTTCTGCCACAACTATTTGCCTGTCTTGTTGCTGTGTTGGTCTTCCTCAGCTCTTTCAGAGCCTGTGCTGCAGCCCCACTTCCACTGCTTTTGGGACCTTCACAATGGTGCATTCTCCGATTCTTCTTGACATACCTCCAGTATGCTGCTTCCACGCTGGTGGGATCTCCTCTCTATTTAAAATTCCTTTACTGGTACCAAAATCCTCAGTGCACAACAGGTACACAACTTAGCTGAACTCTCCCCATTCTTGTGGCCTGGACTCCTGCCACTTTTGCTGTTGGGTTGATTGCCTGAAGGGTCCTAAAACACTAGAGGGGAATGTGCTATGCTGGTATAACTTGATGCTTTAGGGTCAGTCTGGGGACTCTGCTCATCTCCTTGCCATTTTACTCCCCTTGAAGTTTCCTTGGTGTGCTTACAGCAATTGTTCTGCTTTGCCCTCTTCCACCATTTTGAGATGTTCATTTTATTTTTATTTAACAGGTTTTATATACAGCTTTATCATTTCAATCAAAGCGGTTTACATTGAAACTTAAACTTGGTAATGTACATTAAACAGGGACATTGATAACTTGGATTTTTCTGAGGCAATGAAGGGTTAAGTGACTTGCCCAAGGCCACAAGGTGTGCTAGTGGGAATCAAACCCTGGTCTCTGGGTTCCCAAGCCAGTGTTCTTAACCATTAGGCTACTCCTCCACTCCTCCACTCATTAGGCTACTCCACTCAACTTATTGCGCTTTGCTTCTCCTTTCGTGCCTCTGAGGGGGTTTGTGACACTCCCGATGACTTGCAGTGCAGTTAGATACTTGCCATCAAGTTTCAAGCAGGTTTTCCATTAGGTTTGATTTAAAATTAAACTACTACATTGCAAAACAACTTTTCCTATAGACTTTAACGGGAATGAATTGGATAAATGAATGTTCATTTCCAAAGACTAACAGAACAGGTGATGAAGCAAAATGAGCACGTACATGTCTAGCAATTATGAATGGGCCACTTTTTTTCCTACTCCCTCCCTCCTTCCCTCTTTCACCCCCCCTCCTCATTTCCTCTTACTCAGATCTTTTGGGTTATCTGTTCCCACATAACCGCTTTTCAGGGTGAGATCATGGTTTACTTCCCTATTCTCCTCTTCTCTGATGGGGCCAAGCAAAGCTAGAACTATAAAACTACAGGGCCTACCAAATATTGAGCCTGGAATGATCCACTCTCTGTGATCTAGCTGCTAAGATACTGCCACCATCTTCCAAAAATTAGCTGCAGGACATGCAGTTCATTTCAGTTAGACCAGGTTACCAATCCCTCTCCTGTCCCTCGAATTCAAGATTGTCTATACACTGGTATAGGTGTGTTGTGAGTCTGAGTAGTACTGGTTTGTGATTGTAAAATACAAAGAATAGCAACGTTTTAAGGTAGATGACTGGTATACAATGAAGGGTAAGCAATTTACTGATTTTTGTTTGTTGCATCTTCTGATATTCTGCTAGCTACTCTTACAGGAAATGATGATGAAACTTGATTTCTCTTGCAGGGAGTAACGGGGAAGAGCTTTGGAAATGAGGATTTTCGTTCAGCTTTAGAAAATGGAGTTCTGTTGAGTGAGTAAGTAATGCATACCAAAAGAATTAAGCTATGTACTATAAATAGGCTGATCACACTTTGCTAAGAAAACCCAAGGGCTGGATTGCCAGGAGTCTGCATTAACTCGATGGCACACATTGCATTGTATTTTTGGTTACTGTTGTAAAAACACTGCATACAGATTCAAACCTGTCGGGTCAATGTTTGCACTGAAAAGTTGCGATTCTGCATAGCAAAGGGCCTAATTGCACATTTTCTCCAATATTTGATGTGTCTTTTATAAAGCTCAAGAGGAGGGGTCTGTTTTGCTTCTGGCCAAACAGCTGCAAGGGGACAAGGGAGAGGGGGGGGTGTGGTGGTGGTAATGGATTGCTTGGCGACATTTTTGCAGCTCCCAAATGCTTCCCGTAAGTAAGACGAGTCTGAGGCTGCACATACATGACACACTGATTCCTTCTAGCCATTGTCCCCTATCAACCCCATAATGCCAAGTTGGCACAAAAATTGTAAAACTCTCCCAGAACATGCCATGCTGTATGTAACAGAAGAATCCCAGCAATCCTGCCTGTAAATCTAGGTTCATTATCTGCTCATAGATTCACCACTTTGAAACTAAAGAAAAAATTACTATAATACCATTTAGCTAACTAGCACTAGGTACAAAGGTCTCAGTAAAAAACACGCAGCTGTTCGTAAGGTCTTTGGAATCATCACCATTACTCCTGCTGCTGTTCACATCAATGACCCTTTTTTTGTACCTTTTTTTTTAGCTGTTTACTGTTTTTCTTTATTTCTTCATTTTTGTATCCTTTTATTGTTTTTCTTATTTTCTTAAAATTATCTGAAACACCTATTTGAGGAGGTGTTTCAGATAATTTTAAGAAAATAAGAAAAATAAAAATAAAAGGGCACAAAAATGAAGAAATAAAGAAAAACAGTAAATAACAGCTAAAAAAAAGGTACAAAAAAAGGGTCGTTGATGTGAACAGCAGCAAGAGTAATGGTGATGATTCCAAAGACCTTACGAACAGTTGCGTGTTTTTTACTGAGACCTTTGTACCTAGTGCTAGTTAGCTAAATGGTATTATAGTAATTTTTTCTTTAGTTTCAAAGTGGTGAATCTATGAGCAGATAACGAGTCTATACCATATCAGTAGTGATTGCTCAGTTAATTGACCAAATATAGTAGTTGTAAATGAGTGGAGGAGTAGCCTAGTGGTTAGAGCACTGGCTTGGTAACCAAGCAACCAGGGTTCAATTCCCACTAGCACTCCTTGTGGCCTTGGGCAAGCCACTTAACCCTCCACTGCCTCGGAAGAAAGGCCTGGCAATCTACTTCCAGTGACACTGCCAAGAAAACCCAGGAGCTTCTGGGTCGCCAGGAGTCAGGACTGACTCAAAGGCACACACTGCTGCAAATCTAGGTTGGCAAGCATCCGGAGATGTGCTTTTCTCACAAAGTTGTTTTTCATTACCATAGTCTAACTTTTTTTTTTATATGACTTGTTTTTATATCTGGTCAATTAACGACCATTTTAAAATGATTTTAGTTTTTCTCTTATGTCTACGTTTTTAAATATAAAACCAGAATAGCTATTCATAAATGGTACCCCATGACGACAAAACTGCATGAGTTTTTCTGGGAGTACTGCAGATGTATGTTCGCCTCTGAGTGCTGGGTTGCTTTTGTGGCTGTTTGGAACAACTAATAAGCCTCTTCTTCTGCTGTAAATTTCAATACTCTGTTCAACATTTTTGTCTTGCAAGCTTTTCCTTTGTCGTGGATTTCTTTTGTGCTGAGCTTTTTCTCCTCCACTGGGCTGGTTTGTACAATACTTTAATAATCTTACAAGAAATGCTTTCTGGTTCTGTGAATTGATGCTGTGTGCTGTTGTCGACTACTGGGAAGTCTTGGCGTGGCGTTCTGTGGAAAGAAAAGCTTCCTTAAGAGACAAATCAATATAAATACAGAGTGACGATACACAGCCTTTGTCGTTCAGTGGCAAGCCAAGTCTTAAAACAGCACATTCTGTTACTTAACCTTGAAAGTCTGACCTGAGTGACTTTTTTTTTTTTTTTTGCTTTATTCTCATTCTGTTAAATGTCATGCCCCTGACGCTGGATACTTGACTGCTGTTGCTCCTATAGCTCCCCTTTTCTGCACTTGAGGTGCTGACCTTAAACAAAGAAAAGGAAATGGCGTTGACTGTTTTTGTTTCAAGCTCCTTTTATCATTCTGATTTGTTGAGGAAAGGATAGCGACTACAGTGTGTAAAAGTCTCTATGCAGGTTCCAAATGTTAAAACGGCTCAGCAGCAAATAGTACAGCAGTGCCTCTGATCCTTATCAGAGCCTCATGCAGTCAATGTGTCCATGATACCTAGACAGGTAGTTGAGGTGGCAACGGGAACTGGGGATAAGGAGGGCAGCAAGCTGGGTATGGAAGCCAAAGTGATGCTGTTGAGCATCATGCCTGCCACATCACGGCCCCCCTTCCTGGTCTTTAAATTGACTAAGAAACTGTATAAGGGAATCCAAAGGCCTTCTATATATAAAGAACGCCCTCCCCCTAAGCCACTTTTATCCACCCAGTAAAACTATCATTATAACTGATAGCCCATTCTTCTCTATGAACGTGAAGTCTGGATTGGAATCTGGATTCTCTACAAGATTGGACAATATCTATAGAGACCCTGCACTTCCTGTTCTGTAACACACATACCCCACATTCCCCCAAAATGGAACAGACAGATTTTTAACTTGCAATTTACTGTATCAAAACCCCCCGAAACATTCAAACTCTATCACTTCAAGAAGATGCTTTGTAATTTAACATAAAACCTGAAAAAGATACTTGGGAAACCATATATAGCAAGTTTACTATATAACAACCCATTTTGTGAAAAGACAACACTACAAACAGTACACCAGAGCCTACAGCACCAATACACCTATTGCGAAAATGTAACACACAGATCATAAGAACACACATGCCATACCTGCTCAAATCCCTCACAGAAACTACACACTAGCCAAATGCTTCACTTCTGTCATGCATACAGAACATGGACAGACCCTCGCCTAATATAGAATTAAGGACCACATATTAGAAACATCAGATGTTACGCAAGTTCTATGGCACACATATCCTTTGAGAGGCTTTAGGTATCATAAGGAAAGGAATGGAAAATAAAACAAAAGATATTATAATGCCTCTATATCGTTCCATGGTGAGACCGCACCTGGAATATTGTGTGCAATTCTGGTCGCCGTATCTTAAAAAGGATATAGCGATTTCAGAAAAGGTTCAGAGAAGAGCCACCAAAATGGTAAAGGGGATGGAAGGATGCTCCTATGAAGAAAGGCTAAAAAGGTTATGGCTCTTTAACCTGGAAAAGAGACGGCTGAGGGGTGATATGATAGAAGTCTATAAATTAATGAACGGAGATCGATTGTTTACCTTATCAGAATATAGAAAGTCTAGGGGACATGCAATGAAGCTACAGGGTAAACTATTTAAAACTAATAAAAGAAAATATTTTTTCACTCAACGTGTAATCAAACTCTGGAATTTGTTACCGGAGGATGTAGTAAAGGTTGTTAGTGTAGCTGGGTTTAAAAAAGGTTTGGACAAGTTCCTGAAGGAAAGGTCTATAAACCATTATTAAGAAGGGACCCAGGATATCAATGCTTGAACCAATACAAGCATTGTGGAACCTGTGTCTCTTGGGGAAACTGCTAGGTACGTATGACCTAGATTGGCCACTGTTGGAAACAGAATACTGGGCTTGATGGACCTTGGTCTGACCCAGTATGGCATATCTTATGTTCTTATGTTCTTATCCTGCTAGATCAGTCCAGATGAGTGGGATATGCTCCCTTGCCAACTTGTGGAGGCAGACTTGAGCAACTTTCAATGATATCATCACTTGGTATATCTACTGGTGTAGTACTGAGAGAAGCCAGTATTTGTCTGCCTCCAGCAGGTGGCAAGATGTTATGTTTGTTTCATTTGATATACCGCCCTTCAGGGGAGACAGAGCGGTTTACAATTTCCAAAAACAATTCAAAGAAGGCACGGGGCCAGAAAGGAGGAAAAGGAAGTTACAATTAATGATAAGAAAGCAAGAGAAAAGGAGACAATACAGGACTTAGGGGTCAGGGTTCACACAGAAGGGGGAGGGAAGGTCAAAGGCCAGGGAGAAGAGGTGGGTCTTCAAGTCGCGCTTAAAGGTAGGGTGATGGGGCTTGAGTGGGAGGGAGGTGGGAAGTGAGTTCCAGAGGGCAGGGCCTGCGAAGAAGGCTGAGGAGCGGGTAGACTGAAGGTGAGCAGGGGAGGGGGAAGGGAGATTGAGGCGGTTGAGATGGAATGATCGAGGAGTGTGGAAGGTGATAAGATCTGCCAAGTATTGTGGGGTGCTGGTGTGGAGAACCCGTTGGATGAGAGTGAGCAGCTTAAAACGGGAGCAGAAGGGTACAGGTAGCCAGTGGAGCTGAAGAAGTAGAGGTGACACATGATCTCGTTGGGAAGAGTGGGTGATAATGCGGGCAGTAGTATTTTGGATTCTTTGTAATCTGTTGAGTTGGGATTTGGGGAGACCGGTGAAGACAGAATTAGAGAAATCAACGCGTGACATGATTAAGGACAGAAGCAGTGTGATAAGGGCAGGTGGGGTGAGAAAAGGGCGAATCGCATGGATTTGGCGAAGGAAAAAGGAGGTCTTCGTGATATGGGAAATGTGAGCTTGAAAAGAGAGGTCAGAGTCAAAGAGCACACCTAGATAGCAAAAAGTGGAAACCAAGGGTATGGGAGAGTCTGAGAAAGATGGAGCGAGCAAAGGGGGTGGGCTACCGTGGGAGAACCAGATTGCGATGGTCTTGGTGAGGTTGAGGTGAAGACAGTTCTGGGTTAGCCAGTTAGCAACAATGGAAAGACAAGAATTGAGTGAGGAAAGATCCGGGTGAGAGGGGGAAGTGTGATGAAGGAGAACTGTCGTCTGCATAGTAGAAAGCAGAAATCCCAGTTTGTTGTATCAATAAGGCGAGAGGGGCAAGAAAAAGATTGAATAGGAGAGAAGCAAGTACAGAACCTTGGGGAACCCCACAGGATAGAGGAAAGGGGTCTGAAGAAGGGACAGAGGCAGAGGAGGAGAGTACAGCACAGGACCGGGAAGAGAGGAAAGAGTGAAACCAGCGATAGACAGTGCTACAAAGGCCCGCTTCGCGCAGGCGAAGGAGGAGGGAGTGATCGACTAGGTCGAAGGCAGCAGATAGATCCAAAGCTACCGCCACTGGGATGTCACCGTGATCATGAGCCACATGCAGTGAATTGGTGAAAGCAAGCAGAACGGTTTCAACACTGTGACCTTGACGGAATCCAGACTGACGAGGGTGGAGGAAGATAGTAGAGAAAGTTGTGCAAAAACAATTTTTTCTAGACGTTTAGAGAGGAAGGGGAGATTGGAGACTGGGCGGTAGTGGGATGGAATCAGAGAGTCAAGAGGGTTTTTTGAGGATGGGGCAGATTAGGCATGCTTCCAGGAGTGGGGAAAGGTCCCCGTGGTGAGGCTTGTGTTGAGCATAGTGAGGAGAGGGGGAAGGAGTGCTAGGGAGGGAATGAGCAACCAGGAGGAAGGGATGGGGTCGAGAGAGCAGAATGTCTTATTGGAGGAAGAGATGAGCTGATGGATTTCGGGAGCGGTAGTTAGGGAGAAGGAAGCCCATGTGTGTGAGAGGCGAGAGGAAGGAGGGGGAGAAGTGACGGGGGGGGGGGAGGAGAGAAAATAGGGGGGTGACAGGAAGGGAGAGATGCTCTTAGGGAAGAGATCTTATCACTGAAGAACGAGGCGAGAAGTGGAGGAGCGGGAGAAGGCTGGACGGACGCAGCAGAAGTAGCAGGATGAAGGGAAGTGAGGGAATTGAGTGTAGAGTAGAGGTGACGAGTCTGGTTGGGGGCGTTGGAAATGGCATTGGAGAAATAAGCTCGTTTGGCAAGGTGTACTTTGGAGCGATAATGAGTAATGTGCTTTGAAGGATGACAGAGTGGCTGGAGAGGGGGCTTTCCACCATAGATGTTCGGCTCTGCGAAGGTGAGTGCGGAGCAAATGAAGGCCACTGTGGAACCAGGGTTGCGTAGGGCAACGTCTTGGGGGGCGGGGCCGAAGAGGAGCTAAGTGATTAAGGGTAGCAGAGAGTGTGGAGGACCAGAGAGAGGCCTGAGAGTTGGGGGAGAGGGCAGGGAAATTAGTAGGGAGAAGTTCGGTTGTGGGGGGGGGGGGAAATGCTGGATAGTGAGTGGGGTAATGAGACGAGAATATCGCGGGCGGGGAGATGCTGAAGGGGTGGAGGGTGAGGATAATGCCTCCGAGTGAGAGCAAGAGATGGAGAGACAAAAATGGTCAGTCCAGGGGAGATGAAGAGAGGATAGATTATGAAGTAGTAGGGGGAGGAGGAAGAGGTCAAAAGGAGGTCGAGTGTGTGACCAGCTGAATGAGTAGGAAAAGGGACGTGTTGCAAGAGGGACAGGTCATTAAGAAGAGAGGCAAAAGCACGATCCCTGGAGGAAGCGGGGGGATTGAGATGCAAATTAAAGTCACCTGCAATGAGTAGTTGAGGGAAAGCAAGGGGAGAGATCAGTAATAGTAATAGTAAAATGCTTGGACTGGTACAGGCATGACGCCCTCCTGGCCCACATTGCTGTTGCTGTGGTCATTGTGAGAGTCCAGTAGGGCCCATAATTGCTTAGAGCTCAGGTACATCCCTCTCTCCTGGAGCAGTCAGTCACCCTGTATCTAACATGGTTTCTTGCAGAGGAGAGCAGGGCCACTTGGGATTCCTGAGGTGGGCTGGTAAGTCAGGCCCAAGCTCTGCTTTCCCTGTCCTTGATCTGCATGCCTTATATTTTTTTCCTCATTGACTTCAATGGGCTATCTTTGGCTCTCTGGCATTCTCAAATAAAGCAGCTACAAAAAAAAAGTGCATATGTAATAGTAGTTGGGCCTCCCAGGTCTGTATGGGCATCATGAGCCTCTCTGCTTTGGTTTCCCCAGCCAGTCTTACAGGTCTTGGGATTCCTTTTTCGTGTCTTTCACTACGGCCCTGCTATTTTTTCTCGCTGTGTTAACTTTGCTGCTGCTGTGTTCAGTTGTGTGTACCTTGCAACCTATAACTCCCAGTATGTGTGTTTTGTGGCTATTTTTCACCTTGATTGTGGTTCGGATGTACGGGGCACTTTTATTTTTCTCTTAAGCATTGTGGCATTCCTATGGTGAGCCCAGGGACGGATTGTTGCTACTCTTACTTCTCCCCCTCCCCCCACTGGTGGGCCTAGCGGCTATTGGAGATAACTGCTTGATCGTGGTGGAGATCGAGCCTGGCAGGTTAGCCCTGGCTACAAGCCCACTGTGGCCCAGGGGCCCTCTTCTTCAATTAGCTTGTGTTGCAGCTCCTGGAACAGCTCATAGGCCTCTCTTTTGGGGGAATCTGTAGCCCATGAATGCCTTTTTGTCTGGGGCAGCCCCCACTTCACCCTTGTGATCATCTGTTCCTCTGGGAGCACAACCTTCTTCCCTATGAGGGTTTGTATGAAGCGTTTGAGAATTCTTTTTGTCAGAAAGTGAGGACTGGTATTGCTTGGCGAAAGTCTAGGGTTTTTGAGATTCACCTGTTCGTTTGATGGGTTCTCTTTATGCCCTTTCAGGATGCTATGGTATATCGTATGTAGTGGAGCCTGCTCCTAGGTGACGTTTTCAGGTGGGTGCCATTCTCCTGGAGCATTTCTGGTGTCCTGCATTCATTTCTCCAGCTAATCTTGAGCAGCAGCGTATATGGTCTAAAAGAAAACATCTGAGATGAACCCTATGAGTCCTAAGGTCCTTTCTCTGCTGTACCCTCTGCCCTAGGGTGAGTGGGATCAACGTTTTGGTTCCCTTGAGTGGGAGCCCTGGTTACAGCTATGCAGGGCCAGCCTGTCCACTAGATGAACAAGGCAGTCTCCTAGGGCAGCAGATCCTGGTGAGTGGCTCAGTCCTAGACAGTTCCGATGTGCCATCCCCACTACACTGCATGCAGTTATGCCACCCCTGACTTCTAGCCTCTCACAGACGGTTGATGGGCAGCATGGCGATCACCTCCGAAGCCATGAAAGTCTTTAAAGCATGCACTTGCATCCTGTTGCTCCTGTCTCCCTCCAACAAGAAGTCAGAGAGAGCAGGAGCGGTAGGCCAAGAGTGTGTGCATGCACTTTAAGGCATTCCACAGCTTCAGAGGTGATCGCCGTGCTGCCCATCAACCCCAGGTGAGAGGCTGGATGTCGGAGGTGGCTCAGTGGCAGGCGGCACATCAGGCCTGCCTAGGGTGGCAAGAACCCTTCGGCCGCCCCTGCAGCTATGGCAATGCACTTGTCCATCCCTGTGGTGAAAAACCAGTGCTTGAGGAGCCTCTCTAGGAATGTCTGTGCAGGTGCAGCCTAAGCTCTCACGTACTGCTGTGTGCGAGTCTGGTGTTAAGTGCTTTTGTGATGCTTCTGGCCACTGCCTGACAGCTCAGTGGCTGCAAGATTTGAAGAGTTCAGTTTTTAGTTTTTCTAAATTTGATATACTGCTTTTGAGTCTGGGGATTTTCAAAGGGGATTGTCATGAAAATTAAAAAAAAAAAAAAAAAAAAAAAAAGCCAGAAGAGTTATAATTGCCATAGAAATGGGAGAGGAAAGTCACAAAGAAAAGCAGATTGTGTGAGGGGTGTGTGTGTGTGTGTGTGTGTGTGTGTGTGTGTGTTTTTTTTTTTTATAAAAGGAGCGGTTAAGGAAGATAATCTGAGGTGTATCCAACTCCCCCGCCAAGGGGCAGAGTGAAAAAAAATGAGGGAGTTCCACAGAAGGGGACCAAAACAGGAGTTTCTGTAGTGGTGTCTAGAAAACAGTTATAAGCAGTTGATAAGATTAACATGGTCTGAATGGATTAGTCTGCAGAGCTGTACGGAGTAAGAAGATCGGAAAGATAGTCCTACACATTAACACGCCACTCTATGAATGAGACGTTTTGTATTGAATCCTAAAAGAAATTGGAAGCCAGTTTAAGGATTTGAGTAGAGAGTAATGTGGTCAAATTTCTTAGTGTTTGACAAAAGATGACCTGTGGAATTTTGAAGAGCCTGAACACTGTGTAATGCAGTGTGTTTAACCATGGTAAAGGGAATTACGGTAATCAAGGCGATTTAAGAATAAGCGCAAAAGTGATTAGTCTTGAGAAATTATATCCAGAAAACGGTTTGACAGAATGTATTAGTCTAATCATGGCTGCTTCAACCCCTTATGGGGCCCCGGACAAACATATTTGTGAAGGGCCCCTCCTCTCGCCACCGCTGCTGCCCCTCTCCAGAGCTGTGGTGCCTTTTTAAATGTATTGCTGCTGCATAACCTGGATAGGTAAGGCAGTGGGGGCAGGGGCAGGAGCAGGGCGGTGCTGGGAAGGAGGTTCACCTAGGGCGCCTCCTACCCTTGCACTGGCCCTGAACAGGGTCGCTTTTATCTATGGGCAGTTGGGCCCCTGTTGTGCAAGGACCTGGAGCTGCTGCTCCTTTTTGCCCATAGGTTAAAGTGGCCCTGGGCCTAAGAAAAAAATAAGGTAGACTTGACAATAGCAGAAATCTGTGAATCAAAAGTAAGAGAGGAATCCAATTTGTAGCCTAGGTGGCTGGTTCCTTCTAAGACTCGATCAGACTCTAAGTGCATGGCAGTGGGGGTAATAGCCAGATGATAGCTCTGGCTCTGTACTTCAGAGTTTGCTCACCTGCAGCTTAAAGTAACAAACTCCCTTTTGGGCCTGTTGCTTTTTCACGTGGGCCTGATGAAATAAAGCCCGGGGGGGGGGGGGGTGCACACCCAGAGATTCATGAAATCTGGCTTAGAGAGGCCAGGAGAACTGCTTGTAGTGACATGCATAGAGCCCTCTAACTTTCGAGAGTTCATATAGGGAACTGTTAGGCCTTTTGGTTGTAGCTCAAGGAAGAGCAATCCTTTCAGTTTTGTGTGTGCTTGAATCACCACCACTATAACTTCATTGAAGCCAGTGACTCTCTCGCTAGTTTAACAGTCCCTATCAAGAGACAGCGAGTTGGGGTATGAATCCAGTGGTTTCTTTCTAAAGGGACCCATATCACTTAAGACCAGTGGATCCTTGAGGTTCTCAGTCAAGGCTGAAATCCCCAGCAAGGCACCTGCCTTCTAAACCTAAGGTCCACTGGTTCAGACCATCCTTTGATATAAAAACAAACTATATATAGTAACATAGAAAAAGGAAGCTTCCTTTTTGGCTGTCCTGGACCTAACTGTCCCTTTTCTCTGTATGAAAACTATCGGGTCTGTCATTGTGTCATTTAGTCGGAGTTGGGGAGGGGGGTTCTCTCCTCCCTAAACCTTACCAAAGTGTGGTGTGGTGTGTGTTTTTTTTCTTCCTCATCACCATTTGGAAGCAGCTTCAGTAGTTTCTCTGCTGCTGTGTTCCGGGCTGCCTTTTCCAGTTGCAGGTCCTGCCCTTTGACGTGGCCTAAGCTTCCCAAATCTGTTCCAAAATAATGATGCTGGTAGCAGCGTTTCTGTGAAAGAAAAGTCGGTTCACTCAACTGGCCATCTGGCTGATCCAGTCTGTGTCTCTGGAAGAGTCCAGACACAACAGAAACTTGCTGATTTACTGTCTGGAAAGACTGGAATTGGAGATGAGCCATCTCAAGAGCATTCTTTCTGTCCTGGGACTTACAATACTGGGGTGTTTGGATCCATTCTCTCTTGGGGTCCCTTAAGCTTCAGAGTCACTTCTATGGCTTTTGCGCTTAGTCAGCTCCATGTTCCTGGGACCACCTCCAGTTCCTTGAATCCATGGCATTGACCTTGGAAATGGCTCCTTGAACCAGGGCACTCTTGCACCTGCTGCAGACGTACCTGCTGTCCCCTCTGATCTGCCTATCTCCAGGTGTTTGACCAGATCCTTCCTCTCCCTTGAGAGATCAAGTAGTTGAGATGGTTGCAGTTCTGCCACCTGATGGCTGGGATGCTACTCTGGTTCACTCATGATGCTTAGGGAGTGATCCACCTGGAGTGGGTTAAGAATGTGGGTAGTCAGACAGTTCCATGGTGGTGGTGGTTGTTAAAAATTGTGATACAGCTTGCAGTGCTGAAGTGGTTCTTGAGGTCACAGAGCTGTGATGAACAGAGGAGCATCAGATTGCCCTGTCCACAATGCATATTGCAAGTGTGGACAATATACCTGCCAGCATCCTGAGTTAGAACTCGATGGTTCTGGGCAAGCTGCTCAGCCCTCACACATGCAACCTCATAGTGCAGAGATGGGGCCTTCCAGTATTTTGGCATTCTGAGGGGCCATCAATTAAAATGTGGGGAATCTGTTCAGCTGAAAAGTATCTGGATGTCCTGCTTCAGGGGTGGTCTCAGGAGGGAATGTTGTATGTCTCCCTCCCCAGCCCTTGATGAGCTGCCATCTGTGCAGGGTTCAGACCCTCTCAGGCCTGGTGTTCCTAATGATCAGACATTGGCCTTAGAGGCCATGGTATGTGGATCTCTTGATCTGGTTGATGGGGGGGGGGGGCCCGGGGCCCTCCATCTACTTCAAGAGAAGAGTCTTCTGTGGCAGAGACACCAGATATTGGAGGATTGCAGTCCTTCCTCACTTATGGGCTGGCCCCTGAGAGGCATAGGCTTTCCAAGAAGGGCTACTCTGGACAGATGTTAGACACCCTGCTTAAGGCCCAGGTGAGCTGCTTCTAGCTTATGTGAGTCTGGCATGCTTCTTGATTCATGGAGCCTTCTATCGCTCCCAACTCCATTCCGCTAAACGTGACTTTTTCTCTGATACTATCTCACGTGCTCCCAACCAAACCCGACATCTCTATTCCACTCTTTGCTCCATTATTTCTCTACATGCACCTTCACCAACCCCTGTCATCCAGTCCTCTCCTTCTCCTACACAGCTAGCTTCTTTCTTTATCTCTAAGGTTGTCTCACTGAGAGACTCATTACCTTCATGTCCTGCTCCTATCACTCCCCCCCCCCCCCGTTCCTTCGCCTCCGCCTGTCTCCCAACTCTCTCACTTCTGGGCTACCTTCTCGCCCATCACTGCACCTGAACTTCATCACCTTATCTCCTCCTCTAGGAAGACCTCCTGTCTGCTGGATCCTATCCCCTCTTCTTGGCTCATCACCTCCTCTTTGGGCGTCTTCCCTTATATTCTCGCCATGTTTAATTCTAGTCTTTCCACAGGGATATTTCCTAGCTCTTGGAAGCACGCGTTGGTTCGTCCTATCTTAAAGAATCCCTCCCTTGATCCCTCACTCCCTTCTAACTATCGCCCCGTTTCCAACCTTCCTTTCTTGTCTAAGCTTCTGGAGAAGTTTGTTTTTGCACAACTTTCTCATCACTTAGATTCCACCAATTTTCTTCACCCCCGTCAATCAGGTTTCTGTTCTGGGCATAGCATGTGATAAGGAAGCTTATCATAGCTCAGGAAGGGGCTACAGAAAAGGTGAAGTGTCTCTGAACAAGCAACCTGTCAGTGCTGGTAGAAATGAGAAAACAGAATTTTGCCATAAAAGACTACCAGTCCCAGAATGCACCAGGTTTCCAACAGCCATGAGAGGAGCTGAAGTGAGAAAACGTGTGTTCAATCAAGAGGGCTATGAGGTAATCCCTAAGCACTCATCTCAAAGGGCAGGGCCTGATTCAGCACAGCTGCGCTGTGTTAAGGAGGAGCACTTATCTAGGCAGAATAAGAGTAGAGTTTATTCTACAGATGACCATCTTCATGATCACCTTGGATATCCAGAGAATGGTCCTCATTATCCTGAGAATCAGCTGGAGCTTGATCATCAGTTTCATCTGAAGGATCAGCAGAAGCAGAAGCCAAACCAGACGGACAGAGAGAAAAAGAAACCCTCTGGAAGAAGGAAGAGAAAAGCCTTTGAGAGGTCTAGAAGAGTCCAAAGCAGTATGTATACTGGGAGGTATTCCAAGGGCCAGCATACACCATTGGACTGGGGAAAGCCAGAGGAATGGTGCTGCAGAGCTAGGAATCACCAGAGGCTACCTGTGAGGGAGACGGCTGCACGTGGAAGGGACCCTAAGACCTGTGCCAGAAGGTATGTGAAGAGAGATCCAGTGTCCAGGGATCTGGATTGGAAGGCTGGACATAAGAACTGAACTACATACTGGCCAGGCTATATAGAGAGGAACTCTAGCAGCAATGGAAGCTCAGGTATGAACACTGATCTATGCCCTAGCTATAACCTTGAAAGACAGCAGGGAAACAAGTATTCTCCTGAAAATGCTCCATTGAGAGATTCATCTGTGCCAATCCATGATATTGAACCCATGCTTGTTGAACAAAGGGGAATAATAGCAGCTGAGGATCCTGTTTATATGGACTGTTCTCTATGCAAACTCCGTTGGTAACTTTGTTATAAAGTACAGCAACCATCACAAAGAAATACAAATTTGTTCTTTAATCTTCTCAGAAAAGCTCCTGAAGCAGGATTTGACCCACACAGTAGAAAGCAAGCCAGCTAAGGGGTTTCACCTGGATAACTGCTAGCAATTAAGCCTTACCTAATTGCTTGTGAGCTAGGAGAGAATCACTTCTGTATCTATGTGGGAAGTAATCAGAAATTAACCTGAAAAGAACAGTTTGTTTCTTGCTTTGTGGCTTTTCATTTGTTGTTTTCCTGATTTTGACTTTGTTTTTCCAAGTTAACACTGAAAGCAAGTAACCTAATTTATGTGCTACCAAGCATTTCTGTGTTGGGAGAAATAACCCCATAAATAAATATCTTATTGGCTTTACCCAAGAGCACAACTAAATTATTGTCAGCAGCTGTGTCTGGTGTGAATGAACTACATTGCCCACAATACCTTGCAAATCATATGGAAATATGCACTTGCCAAGGGTGTGAAGATTCTCACCCAGGCAGCCGTCTGACAAGCGTCGATACTGTTCTCCTAGCTTTCACTAATGCACTGCATGTAGCCCACGATCGTGGTGATATTTCGGTGGCGGTTGCTTTGGATCTTTCAGCTGCTTTTGACTTAGTTGATCACTCTCTTCTTCATCGTCTTCGGGAAGCCGGTCTCTGTAGCACTGTTCACCACTGGTTTCACTCTTTTCTCTCCTCCCATTCCTGTGCAGTTCTTTCTTCCTCACCTGCTTTTCCTTCCTCCGATTCACAGCGCCTCTCCTGTGGGGTTCCACAGGGTTCTGTTCTCGTCCCCCTTCTTTTCAACCTCTTTCTGGCCCCTCTTGCTCTTCTCATACAGCAGTCAGGTATCTCAGCTTTCTTTTATATTCACCACACTTCTCCTTCCTGTCCTGATCTTACCCCTTTGAACTCTTGTCTCTCCTCTGTTGCAAACTGGCTCACTACTAACTGTCTTCATCTCAACTTTACTAAGACTCTTGCTATCTGGTTTACGCATGGTGACCCTTCTCCCTCTCTAGCCCCTTCTTTCTCTGATTCCTCGGTCCCACTGGTCTCCACCTTTCAGTATCTAGGTGTCCACTTTGATTCAGATCTCTCTTTTCGTTCCCATATCTCTCACATTACCAAAACTTCCTTCTTTTTTCTTCATCAAATTCGTTCATTCCGTCCCTTTCTCTCTTCCTCTGCTCTGACCACACTGGTGTTATCTTTAGTCATGTCACGGGTAGATTTCTCCAACTCACTGTTCCTTGGTCTTCCCAAAAATCAAGTAGTTAGGCTCCAAAGGATACAGAATACTGCTGCGCGTCTTGTCACACACTCCACTCTTCGGGATCATGTCACTCCTTTACTCTTCCGTCTTCATTGGTTGCCAGTTTCGTTTCGTTTTCAATTTAAGCTACTGACCCTGTTACACAGTCTATCACACCAGCACTCCACCGTATCTGATTGATCTCCTTTCTTTTCATTCCCCTCGATATATACCCCGCTCTTTCCACCTTAACCGTCTTGCCCTTCCTTCCCCTTCCCATGCCCGTCTGCAGCTCACCCGTCTTTCTGCATTTTATTTCGCTGGTCCTCATTGGAATCCTCTCCCCTCCTCTCTCCGTCTGGAATCACAATATGCCACTTTTAAACAAAACCTCAAAACCCATCTGTTCTCCCTAGCATTCAACATCCCTTCTCCTTTTGTATGAGTTCACCCTTTGTATATTTTTATTTGCCTCTTGTATCTTGTCCTGTCTCTCTTATACTCTTATCTTCTGTCCTTTATAATTTTGTACATTTCCTTTCTTTTACCGGCTTCGGACAAAATTTTATGTATTTTATTATTGTAGACCGCCTTGATTGATATAGAAAGGCGGTTTTTATCAAATGATTAAACCTTAAACCTTAAAGTGGACATGGTCACTCTTTTTTTTTTTTCTTTTTTTTTTTCCCCCCCCCCTCCCCTCTTGCAGTCCAGCCTGGACCAGGGTTTGGCCTGAACTCTCAAGGTTCAGATGGTGGTCCTGATGTGCTACTGGGGTCACCTCCAAGGAATTCATTGTCTCCTGTTTCCGCAAGGAAGTGAAGGAGTTGTCTGCCTGTGTGCTCATTGAAGTCTCTTGTATTGATGGCGCTGAAAGAGCCTGTTTTTTCAGCCCATTTGTAATGCCTCTGTCTAGGATTTAACCATTAAGATGGTTTTACTATTGACTATAGTGTCCGCCTGATAGGTATCAGAGCTGCATGCCTGTTCTTGCAGGGAGCTCTTCATGGTCATCTTGACAGCTGTTCTCCCCTTTTGAACTTAACCATCCTTCTCCATAAGGTGCTGTACTCCTTTTATCTTGACCAGACTGTCATTCTGCCTTCCTTCTCAAAGGAGAGGTTCCTGGTGGACATGCAGAAGGTATTGATCACATTACTGGAAAATGCTAACTTCAGTTGCCTGTTTTGCTCCCCCCCCCCCAGAGGTCTGAGGAAGGGACTGGCAGTGGCCAAGTCCTCAGTTGTCCACTGGATTTAGGCCATTGGGTTAGCACACATTCTGGCTGGTAAGCTTATATCGGAGGGAGTTGCAGCTCTGTTAGGTCATAGGCTGCCTCCTGGGTGAAGTACGCCTTGGTGCCTCCAGAGGATGTTTGTAAGGTGGCTATCCAGTCTTCACTGAGCATCCATGTGAAACACTACAGTTTTCTTGCAGGGGTTGGTACGGTATGAGATGCACTTTTTGTAGGGTAGTTCTGTTTAGAGTGTAGTCTTATTCCCAGCCTGAGTCCTGACTGCTTAGGTACTGTACATCCAACTCCATCTGGAGTGGTCTAGCAGGATGAGAAGAGGATAAAGTTTTACATACCTGAATTCTCTTTCCTTGAATTCTGCTAAACCAGGCCAACCCCCCCCCCCCCCAAAAAAAAAAAAGATTACTCCTATAGGTTTGGGAGCCCTGCTGCCTTTTGATTGCTGTCTGTCCCAGTGTTTGATGCAGTTATTTGCAGTAAGACCAAAATTGTTCCAGATGGGGGTCTACCAGGGGTCCTTCTGGAGATCCTCCTTTGAGAAGGAGGCAGAATGACAGTCTGATCAAGATGAAAGGAATACAGCACCTTATGGAGAAGGATGATTCAGTTTGCAAGGGGACAGCAGCTGTCAAGATGACCATGAAGAGCTCCCTATAAGAACAGGTATGCAGCGTTAACCAAAAATTGCAATAATCTTTTATGAATCTTTTCAGAGTGTTCAGTCTTGCTTGCTGCTTGGGAAGTTTCATACTAGCTTCTCTGTTCTATACCAGTACATGAGACTGAAGTTTACCTCCACCTGTTGGCAAGAGAACATAACCCATTCATTTGACCTAGTCTAGCAGGATTCAAGGAAAGAAAATATGTAAAGTTTCTTACATCTTTCAGGTTCACTGAGATTTTGTTTACTGAAAATGATATAGGAATCTAAAGACCAAAGTGAAGAATTCATTGTGTCTGATATGGCCTTGTCCTCCCTTAGTACCCTTTTTACTCCTCTATCATCTAATGTTCCAGCTGACTCCCCAGCTGATCTAGTAGGCACTGGCTCCTTTTTTCCAGTTGTTGAATGCAGCCTTCCACTGCCTCCATTCTCTTTCTGTACTGTGATCTTTTCTCCGTATGCTGTATTTGTGTTGCTTGGGCCTTTAAGCTCTCCTAAACTTCATCAATTGATGGCTGCAATTTAGAAAGCTTATCAAGTGCCACTGTGATTTTATAGCTTCTTGAATCGCTTCCTGTGGTACTGTAATTACAGCCTGTGTCAAGTCTGATCGCTGTCTTGTTTTCAGAGCCCCTGTTTTTACCTTGAGGTGCATGTGGTGTTTTAGTCGCATAATGCAACTGCATGTTCCTTTCCCGCTTATCACATCTTCCCAGAAGCTTGCCGGAGACTGTGATGTTCAGGTTAAATGCTTATTTTCGCTCAGGGTTGATTCAAGATCAGCTTTTTAGGGTTTAGCTTTGGGAAGTAGTCTGCAGGGCATTTGCTCATCATATGACTCTGATCCATCCAATTTCATTTAAACTTTGTGCGACAGAGACTAGAGTGCTCTTTGGGCCAGGTGTGTAGCTTTCATGTGTCTTTGGTGTCCAAAACACTTTGAATCTTGCTTTATAAATCTGAGTTTTGGGGGTAGACTACAAAACTATTCATCAGGTACTGGCATGATTTCTGAAGCAAAGGGCCAGGTATTTATAACCATTTATCTGGCTGGCAGCACCTGCTAACTTGATAAATGGTGCTGGCCCGTATCCAGATAATGCCACGGACAACCAGCACAGACCACCTGGCACAATTCAGATAGAGCTGAGGTGAAGTTGGGGATGGAGTGGCAAATTATCCAAATAGTTCTGGATAGCCGCAATTTTCAGGGCCGCTAATCTACATAGCTTAGGACCATAGAATAAAACTGTCCTAAGTTTAATGCATATTGCTATCCAGATAACGGTGTTGAAAATGGCCATTATCCCATGGCAGCGGTAGCCTCTGGCATATCTAGATATTCATCGCTTTTATCTGGCTATTGGCTGGCATTGAATATCTTGGTATATTTTTAAATGTTGCTTTTGGAATTGAAAAGGAATGCTAACCATAGAGTTTAAATATCAGCCTGAAGGTCTTGGGGGGGGGGGAGTGGTGGCTAGTGTAGTTAAAGCAGCTGACCATTGCCTCTTTAATCTATGTCTGGATACTCAAAGCCGGAGACATATCCAGTCAGCAGCACTGAATATTTGGTTTGGCCGGATAGCGTTTCAGCTAGCCATCTAGTGTCAATATTCAGCTGCTGACTGCATAGCTGAACCACCTAACATTAGGACAGCCTTTTCTCAGTCCTAAATGTAAGCATTTTAGTTAGCCAGCTAGTGGCTCAATATCGCTGCTCACCGGCTATCTAATTTTGCCACCCCTTGCAACACCCTGATGCTAGCCGGTTAACACCGGGGCATTTCGACGGGCTAGGGGTGGCATACCAGGACCGGCTTGAGAAATGCTGAATTATCAATATCTTAGGGGTGGCAGGAGGAGTGGAGGAGTAGCCTAGTGGTTAGAGCAATAGCCTGCAATCCAAGAGATCTGGGTTTGATTCCCACTGTCTCACTGGCATTCCTTGTGGTCTTGGGCACGTCACTTTGCCAGGCATTTTCTTCCAAGGCAATGGAGAGTAATCTACTTCTGGTGATACCTTGCCAAGTCGCCAGGAGTCAGCATTGACTTGATGCCAGTTTAAAAAAAAAAATTAAACCTTCAGGCCACTTTTTTTTTTCTTATTTTCTTGGGGGGAGGGGGCCAGCAAGGGCTGAAGTTTCACCCAGTTTGCTGCTTAATGTTGCATTGGTTTTGTGCTAGCGATTTCACTCTCCATATTGTATGACATGACATTAGTCTAATTGTGATCTGTTGTTTCCTTTTCTCTTTAGTTTGATCAATAAAATAAAACCTGGCATTATTAAGAAGATCAATCGCTTATCTACACCAATAGCTGGTTTGGTGAGTAAAAATATTTTGAACCTTTTTTTTTCTTGCTTACTATTTTATATTACAAATCTTGGTGCCAGAGAAATAAACATATTGATTAGCATTTCAATTTGGTTTTGTAACCAAGGCACATTTAGGTCCATGTTTACTAAATGTTAGCGTGCGCTATCCTGTTTTATTCCTGTGGACATTGTGCTACGTGCATGCTAACATTTAGTAAACATGGCTCTTTGTATGACTAGATAATGCACCCGTTATCCTGCTATCATATAGTCTTGATTTGCCCTTATACTGAAAGCTAAACACCATTCCCCAATCTCTCTCCTGGTTTTGTCTGGAGTTTAATGAAATTCTGTTGTAGTTGGTCACGTCACAACTGCATTGGGCTTCCAAGGAGGAGTTAGGGTAACCTACATGAAGGGGCAACAGTTAAACTCAAATGTTAACGGCTGGGTGTTTTAAAATAGCTTTGCTAGTTGTAGCTTTGTTGATTACTAGACACATTAAGAAAAAGAGCAACAGCACAGTGATGATCGCGAAGAAACATATTCCTGTCAGTGTCCAGATTAATGAAGCTATTGGGGCAGATAGGAAAGGGAAGGATTGGATGTAAGGCAAAAGAAAAAAATGGCTGAAAGCATGAAGTGGCTGCTCGTGAATAGGGAGGAATGCAAATGGTATGACCGGTAGAGCAGAGTGAGTGTCTGCATAGGAAGACGTAAAGGATGATCAGTAGGGAGGAGTGAAGTTCTGGATGCACTGAAACGACCAGAAGAATTTCACACTGCCCAGACACTTAACAGGGTGACCTAAGAAGAATGAGGAGTCTGTTAGAGAGTGCATGTAACAAAGATCCTCGGGGAAATGTCAGGATTTGAGGGAAGTGGGTGAGAAAGCCAGCAGTCTGTTGCAATCTGAGTTTGTAAAGATGATAGGACTCAAAATATTGACAGACTAAGAGTGAAGAGGAAAACGCAAGGAAGGCTCGCATTTGGTGTCAGTGATTTTTAAATTTGAAAGTCAGCCTCAACTTTGTACAAGCAAAAGCTTATCAGATGGTGACAAATGCTTGTATTGCCTTCCTTCTCCCCCCCCCCCCCCAATAATGGCTGGACCTAGCTCCCTTAAACTTTGTATGGTGGTGTAGGCCCTTGGTGGGGGGGAGGGGGGGGCGGGGGCAGAAAATGTCAGATTTTCAGCCTTTCCAAGGTTGAGTGATATGGCCGTAGGCAGGACCGTACCTAGCCCTGTGCGAGCGGTGCAGCCGCACAGGGCGCAAAGGCTTAAGGGGCACATTTCAGCTGTCTGCCGTTGCCTGACGCCACCACTTTTTCTTCTCTCAGCGGCAACAGGCAACGGCAGACAGCCAAAATGCGCCCCTTAAGCCTTCTCGTGGCACGCTAAGCAGGTCTTGTCCCTCTGGAAGGGACCAGACCTGCTTAGCGTGCCAGTGACTTGCACATCGGGTGTGTGCCTCTTCTCTCCCGCCTCCATAAAGTGGCTAGATGGAGGTGCGGGGGGGGGGGGGGGGGGCACAAGCCCGATGTGCAAGTTGCACAGGGCGCATTTCACGATCGGTACGTCCCTGGCCATATGGATAGTGTTGGTGGGTGGTAAA
Organism: Ichthyophis bannanicus; assembly: GCA_033557465.1. Lineage (NCBI taxonomy): Eukaryota > Metazoa > Chordata > Amphibia > Gymnophiona > Ichthyophiidae > Ichthyophis > Ichthyophis bannanicus. The sequence continues at coordinate 404,815,436 of CM066035.1, read as the reverse complement.
GTCAGAAATTTATTGGCATGGGAAAGTTGAACTTATCAAGGATGATGTACACTTTCTATTTTGTTTTTTAAACCAAATAGTTGCTTATGTTCTTGGGAAGAAAAGTAGCCATGTGGTTAGAGCATAGATTGGGAGAGACAGCTTAAGACGTGAGCTTGATTCTGTTCTGCCATTAAATTTGTGACTCGGGGGTAGTTGCACTATCTCCCTATGCCTCCGGGATGCCATTGAAATCAGCTGGTCAACAAAGGTGTCCTTTCTAGCCTTGAGGGACCCCCTCATCAAGACAGTGGGGAGCAAAGCAGCATTAAAACCAGAGCTTCCAATCGGTGGCCCTTTTTATAAGAGAATTCATTCACTACGGTTGTAAAAATGTATTTGGATCAAATGAACTGTGTGTGGGTTGTTCTTTTTCCCCTTTGGCATACTTTACTTGTCCATCAAACTTTAAGGCCTGGACTTTAAATAGACATTCTTAAAGAATAAATTTAACTCTCGCTGCTCATGCCTACTTAACCCCATATATTTTCCTTTGTCATGCATTGTGTCGTTTAACATCAGTAGGGATGGTCCTTTAAAGGTGGGCACCGATAAAGATCTTTAGATTCAGACTCTGAACAGGAGGAATGCAGTGTTAGGGCATTGCTCAGGGATTTGGTTTTAGGTACTTGTAGGTCTCTTTACCAATGCTTCCCAACTCTGGACTAAAGCACACCTATCCATTCAGGTTTTCTAGATATCCATATTCAAGCAGCCATAAAAAATGGCAAATAGATTATGGCCTATCCAGTCTGCCCATCCATAAGAATCAAGTTCTACATTCCCCCCCCGAGATCCTCTGTACTTGTCCCATGCTTGCTTGAATTCAATTTCCGTTCTCATTTCTGTCGTCTCCACTAGGAGGCTGTTGCATGTTTCCATCATCTTTTCTGGAAAAAAAAATATTTCCTTAGATAATTCCTGTGTCTATTGCCTTTGCTTTTTCACCTTCATCCTATGACCCCTCGTTCCAGAGCTTCATTTTAACTGGAAGAGGGCCACCTTGTTTGCATTTATACCATGGAGGTATTTAAAATCTCTATTATAATCACACTTCTCCCACCTTTCCTGCAAAATATATAGATCTTTGTCTAGTTCCATATGCTTTATGACAAAGACCACGTACCACTCTCCATCCTGCTTATCTTTCTGGAAATGCATGCAGTACTCAAAATGAGGTTTCACTAGAGACTTAAACAAAAGCAGCATTGCTGCCGCCTTTTTTCTTGCTGGCAATACCCTTCTGACTTTTGCCATCACCTTTCTACCTGTTTGGCCACTTTAAGATTGATATGATCACCCTGCTGAAGTACTTTACACCCATACTATACTACTTTGAGATTTTGCAGCCCGAATGCATGACCTTGCATTTTTTTTAGCATTAAATCTTAGATGCCAAATTCTCGACCATTCTTCAAGCCTTGTAAGATCCCTCCTTGTCTTATCCATACCTTCCAGTGTGTCTACCCTGTTGCAGATTTTATCATCCACAAGGAGGCATAACTTTCCTGACAGACCTACGATATCACAAAAATGTTAACGAGACCAAGGACCATTCCTTGTGGTAAGTCATTGGTAAAGCTGCTGTCTTCAGAGTGAACTCCATTTTCTACTACCTTTTTGGGCATCTCCCACTCAACCTGTTTCTTACCTGATCAGTCGCTTCAGGGTACGTGCATGAGAATGGGTGTGCATACACTGGAGAACCCACTCTAAGCAAATATAGCCACCTTTTTTTGAAAAGGTTTCTTCTACCAATTAACGGGTAGATGGATGAGGTCTTCAGAGTACTCCATTGCTTAAGAATTGGCTATCTGCAAACAGATTGTGTTTAAATGTTAGTAAGACTAGCCTTATCTATCTTGGCACAAGGCCAACAATATTTCCTTCCAGTCATTTATCAATCGACCAGTAGAAGATCTTGGTGGAAGCAATAACTAATGACTTCTTATTGATGAATGAGCAAATAAGTGAAGTAGTATTGAAGGTCATGTTGAAATTATGGATGATATGGCAGTTTAAGCCTTATTTTATTGTTAGGACGTTCTTAGAGTAGTCCATGTTCTAGTGACACCCATTATGGATTACTGTAATTTGTGTCAGACTAACAAAGAAATCTATTTAAATCACTTCAGGTAGTATAAACTGACAGCCTGGGTGCTGACAGGCAAAAAAAGGTTTAACCATATTACGCCTGTTTGATTTGCATTGGCTCCCTGTATATTGGAGACGGTTCAAGGTGTTAATGTTGATTCATAAGGCATTCAGAAAGAGGCTTAAAGTACATTTGTTCAGGCTGGCATTTCTGGGCTTCTGCAGCAGTAACATTTTTGTGTCGCAGGAGTTGGCAGGTGCAGGTCCAGGCACTGTTATGGAGTATTGAAGAGGCTTTGTTGTGTGTTTTGTATTTTTGATTTTATATATTTTGATTTTCTACATTTCTTATCTAAGGTACAAAATTACATGCATAAATACAATAAGATTTTGGGGTCATGTGATGTAGTGAGCTGGGTAGCTGCCTTTTTGCCTGTTTCCGGGGCTTACCACCTAATTCCTTTTCTATTTCTTTTGCCATTCACCTGATTCTGTACCCCACTGGCTTGATTTGTAGACTTCGTCTACCTGCACTGGAGTGGGCTGTTACACCTACTAGCCACCTGATGGCCGCTAAATCGGTGTGTAAAGACAAGCCGTGCTGCCGATACCAAAATGGCTGACTCGTCTCTAGCTAGCCCACATGCAGCTGCTTCTGCTGGCATGGTGGAGGAGGTTACCAATGCAGTTGTGGTGGCGGAGGGGATATTTCAGGTGCTCTCTGAATAGTTGACTCGGGTCAGCCAGGCGGTTAGTGATTTCGGCAGCTGCATTGATCAGGCTGAATGCAGGATATTGGATGTGGAAGATAACCAACAATCCCAAGTGCATACTTTACAAAGACTGGAAGAGCTCGTAAAACAGGGAGAGAAATTAGAGGACCTGGAAAATAGAGGCCAGCAAAAAAACCTTAGATTTGTGGGTATAGCTGAGTTCATAGAGTCTGAACTATGGGGCTATTTGAAAAACTGGCTGCCCCTGAATCTCACCTTGAATACCTCCGTGGGGCCTATCATCATTGAGAGAGCCCGCTGGCTGGGTCCTCACTGAGAAGGGACTGACCGCCCACAGGTGGTAATTGCCAGATTCCTCAACTTTGTGCAAAAAGAAGCAGTCCTGCGTATGGCAAGGAGGCAACGAAATTGACCCCAAGGCAGCAGAAAAGTGCTAGTCTTCCAGGATTACTCTCCACTTGTTAGCCGGTGCCAGCAGGAATTTGCAGAAGTGTGTGGTGCATTGGTGGCAAAGGGGCTTTGCTTTGCTCTTATAGCCAGCGCGGCTGTGGCTTGGATATCCTAACTGGCACAGATTCTCCATGTTCCCTGCGAAGTCTCAATCCTTTTTGAACAATCTACCTGCCTGATGAACGCGTCATCTTGTATACTACTGTGTACACTACTGGACTGTTGTCAATGGATAGGACTCGTGGTACAAAAAAGCATTGGTTTGTTGGCCCCGTGAGCTACTGCCATGGGCCCTTTGTCTCTCTGCACACGGATCTATGATGAATGCAGTGTTCTTATTCCATCGGCCCACCTAAGCCTTGTTGAATTATGCCTGTGGTGTCTGCTCTATGGCGGGTTTGGGTGCCTATTCCTTCCTGCCCTTGCTTTAAGGTGGATCCTGCAACCATGGCGTGAAGTTAGAGGAGCTCTGAACTTTGATGGAAACCTATTTGCCCACGCTTTTTGTTTTAACTTGGTTTATGACTTTCATTTCTGTTTTATTTTATATTCAGATTGGATATGCTTGCATTGTAACTCTGTTCCTCATGTTCTTGCCCTTGTACTGTAGCACCTCGTTCTAACCTTTGCTCTCTTCTCCAGTGCCAGTCTCTTATTTACTCTCGCATATTCTCTCTACCTATATTTTTATTTATTTATCTTTATTTTTGCCCTCACTGATCACCCATCTCTTTGTTTTTTTTTAAATCTTTTTATCTTGTGCTATTTTTCCCTCCTTTTTTTCTTATTCTAATTTCTCTTATCCCTCCTCCATTATATCATTTTTGTTTATTTCTTGTTTTTATGAATGCCCACTTTATCAGTTTATCAAGTATTTCCTGTTTATCTTGCTTTCTAGTTTGGTATTTTGGGTTCCGAGCTATTTAGTTTTGTTACTCTTTTTGCTGTCCTCCATTATTTATGCCCCCTTCTCTTTAATTTCTGTGGCTCTCCCGTTGTATCTATGCATGCCTCTGGAATCCCCGTGTGTTTGTTTTCATGCCCTTCCTACGGGATGGGCTCACGCCTATTTATAGGGGGGGGGCCTGAATTATTGGGAAGTGGTTGGGAACATGTAGTGTTGCCTGTGGGAGAAGGAGGGCAGAAACAGTTGGAGGGCAGTTGGGGAAGGAAGGCTGTAGGTATGCATGGGGTAATGTATGGTTGAGGACGAGTATGTGGACAAGGGTGGATTGTTAGGGACAGAGATCCTTTGGGGGGGTGCTTATTGCAAGAAAGGGGGGTATGTAGTACTATATGGATGGGACTCTGTGCCTGATGGACAATTTTTGTGGATTGGACCATCTGAGAGGGGGGAGGGTTGGTGGGGATTAGGAGCTACCACATCTGTGTGCTCCGTGGAATGTTTTCAACACCTGCTGCGGTTTGATATAGAGGGTCTGCTGTTCTAATGGACTGATTAATCTATGCTGCCAATGTTGAAGAGGGAAAGATTTGTGTGTGTTGGGGTATGTGAATATGGGAGGGAGGGGATTTGTTCATAAGCTGGCTGTAGGTGTGGGGTAACGTGTGAGTGAAGAAGGGGTAGGGTTGTATTCTGTTGGACCTCCATGGTGGACTCCATAGAGGAGGGTTTGTGGGTGATGAAGGAATGTAAGAAAGTGGGGGACAGGGGAGTACAACGGTCCTTTTTTTTTTTTATGGGGTCTGTCTTGAGTTTGGGAGGGGGAGTGACCCCTGATTGATGTACATCAGGTTGAAATACAGCTTAATGGAGCCAATGTGTGGAGCATGGTGTTTCATGTTGATGGGGGGGGGGGCCCTGGGCTGGGGGGGCTTATCCCGCTTTGGAGAAGCATGGCTACTCCATTTTGGTGGTGTCACCTATGGCCGGTTGATTATGAGTAAAGTTGCGTTTTGTGTCTTGGAATGTCTATGGCCTGGGTGGTCCTATCAAACACCATAAGGTATTGTGGATACTTCGGGATAAAAGTATGGATTTTGCTTTCTTACAGGAAAAAGGGAAAAAGGTGGGGGGAATCTGTCATCTTCCTAAGCAAGCAGGGTTTGTAGCAGAGCGGACCATCTCGGACCCTGGACGCAGATATGTTATCGTTATTGGTACATTGGGGGTCAACGTGTGACCATGCAAATATATACATACCTAACACATATGAATCTCATTTCTACAAGCAGCTAGGCAAGTGCCTTGCAGATGTGGTTCTGTCCCACTCATCGTCGGTGATTTCAACTGTCATGGAGGACTCTATGGATTGTTTGCGACAGGGGCGCCGGACAGTGGACTGGAAGGCACAGTGGTTGTATGGTGTATGTGATGGCTGTGACCTTGTGGACTATTGGAGGGCTTTATATCATTTGAATAGTGATTACACTCATATCTTCCGAGTTCATGATGCAGATTCTCGGCTAGACATATTTTTAGGGGGGGTCTGTTGTTTGGCTAGGTGATTCAAGCTGATATTGGCATTTTTCTGCAGGCATAATGGGAGAATTACGTTAAGGCTAATGCACACCGGTATAACCCCACATTATTTTTGGACGCTACCAAGACCATGATGAGCGGCCATATTATTGGGTATGTGGCCAATAAGCATAAGATGTACCACAGGTGTCTACTCCAGCTCAAAAAAGAGCTATGTATCGCCCACCGAAAGTTCGCAGCTCACCCCACACCTAACCAGAAGACTACCATGTGCATGCTTCAGATGGAGGTTAACTCTTTCGCAAGAGTGGGTCACTGATTCTATTTGTTTATCAATGTAAACATAAATTTGGGAATAAGGCAGGGCAACTCCTCTCTAGCTTGCTCAAGATGAGTGGGAGGCAATATCACATAAGGGCTTTGCGAGATATGGGGGACAGCTTCAGAGCACGCAATCTCAAATCGAAGAGGTATTGTCTAAATTTAATCAAATGCTCCACGAGGCGGAGCCTGATGACCCGGAGGCAGCTTTGGAGTTTCTGACTCAGGTTCCCCTGCCCCATCTGACACATCAATGACGAGAGGTTCATAAGGTCTCGATTGCTTCTCTGGAAGTGGTGAGAGATTAAGACACTGCATTCATGCCCTGCACTGGGACCTGATGGGTACCGTGGAGAGAATTTTATAAATTTATGTCTACCCGAGTGGCATGTGTGTTGGCTGCTTATTATTCAACTTGGTGACTAAACGTTTCCCATATGAGGTGAAAAGGGCAATTATTATGGTCCCTTCCTAAGAGACCCTTTGTTACCTAGCTCATATTGACCCATATCAAATTAAATGTGGACGTAAAATTATTGGCTAAGATAATGCAGAGCGCTTAGCACAATTCATGCCTCAGCTGCTCCATGAGGATAAAATTGACTTTGTGCGTGGTTGGTATGTGATCAAAAATCATTCAGATCATCTCAGTCCACATGGGGATGGATGCTGGTGTTCCTGCTCTTATGATCAGCTTTGATGCTGAAAAGGTGTTTGGAGATATAGATATATAGCTATAGATAAAAAAATATGTTGCTGGAGAATATGGGAATAAGGAGTTTCTTCTTGGATATCATGCAACTTCTCTACTTGGATCAGAGGGGAGAGGTTCTTGTGAATAATTCTCTGAAAGCTGATTTTCCACTTCGGCAGGGAACCAGACAGGGATGCCCTTTGTCTCCCCTTTTCATTGCTGACATTAGAACCTTTGTTAGCACACATTCAGATGCATCCCCAACTGGTAGGGGCCCGACTAGGGAAGGAGAAGTTTAATGTGTCTGCTTTTGCTGCTGATATTCTTTGTATATTTAAGTCATCCTCAGGACGCTTTCTCACCTCTTTTAGAAGCTTTTGCGGAGTTTGAGGCGTCTTCTGCCTCAAATTGAACTTTGATAAATCTGAGGCTCTGGCCTTACAGTTGACAGTTTGGATCAGGTGGACTGGTGCCTTTTCTCTTAAATGGACAACTGGGTCTTAAATATCTGGGTATTCAGTATGCTGTGGATTCGAGAAGGCTTTACGATGCGAATGTTAAACTATTACTGTCACATACACCACCTTGACTCACCCAGTGGCGAGAACTCCCTCTGTCTCTGGGTGGGCAAAGTTCTCTACTTAAGTTGATGCTATTTCCCAGATGGCTATATATTTTACAAATCCTTCCTAATTTGCTTTCCCGCAGAGTCCTGCATTTATTAGAGCGTGCACTTACTACCTTCTTATGGAGGGGGAAAAGGCCTCGAATATGGCTTTGTGTTCTGCAGCAGCCATGGGCCCAGAGAGGGATGAGGGTATCGGACCTCCGCTGCTATAATGTGACTTGTCTGAGAGATGTGTGAGATTAGATTAGTGCAATGTCAGATTACACCCCTATTTGGCCATAACAGGAGGTGGCATCTCCTTTGGCACTCTGCTATGTACTCCATGCTCCCTCTACATTTCTCCCTCGACAGCATCACTCACAGGTTATTTTTACGGCAATGCAATGAGTTTAGCATATGGCATGCCATCGCTATTAAGTTAACCCTAGTGCTACTCCCTTTCTTACTTATGGAAAAGTTGACTTTTGGCCCATATGGAAGGGATAGCTTATCGGCAATGAGAATAGTTAGGCATACTGGGCATAGAAGATGTGGTTGATTCAGAGGGTGACTCCCAGCCTTCTCAGAATTGCAGGATTGATTTGGGTGATGCATCAGAAGAATTGAAAGAAATATTGATAAACAGGGAGGATATACGAGGTGTGACAAAGTGGCAGCCACACCCATGACTCAATGCCAATTGGCTAACTGCTTATGCCATTGTGTTGTGCAACATCTTGCCACTATTCTGCTATATTTTTCATCTCTCACTCTGTTTATCTTCAGGAACAAGCAGGAATGCAGTCTTCACATATGGGTATCATTGGTACCGACGGAGCCTGTGCGGGAACGCTCCCCAGCGTCCAATAGGAAAGCTTTTGGGAGCATCCCACAGCACCTGCATGCTGCCTTCCCACCTTTTCAACTGTCCTCCAGTTCTTCGTTTTCCACAGAGCCGACAGGTCACATACCCTGTCACCGCAGAAAAATTTTGTCTTTAATCTTTGTTTTTGTGGTCGCGTCTGCCTTCCTTCGATGCCATACTGGTACCGCCGGTTCTTTCTTCTTTAAATTTTTTTTTTTTTTTTTAATAGTTTGAGGTGTTTTGACTTTAGAAATTTTTTTCATTGGTGCTAGGCGCCATTTTGGGCACTAGGCCAAATCTTTTCCTTAAAAATGGGAAAAAGCCTACTTCAGGTTTTAAGAAATGTTCTAAATGTGGTGGTACCATTTCAGTCAGATACCCATGATTGGCATCTCATATGTTTAGGTCAGGGGTTCTCAACCCTGTCCTCGGGACCCACCTAGCCAGTCGGGTTTTCAGGTTAACCACAAAATATGCATGGGAGATCTGCATATAATGGAGGCAGTGTATGCAAATCTCTCTCATACATATTCAATGTGGTTATCCTGAAAATCCGACTGTCAAGTTGGGTCCCGAGGACAGGGTTGAGAACCCCTGGTTTAGGTCCTGACCACTCTATTTCAGAGTGCCTCTCCTGTGGAATGATATCGAAAAGGGGCCGGCAGAACCAAGCTGCTAAACTTAGCACCCTTTTTTCCTCAGACGTGGCATCTATTGCATCGACTTCCTCCAGGGCCTCATCTTCCTTCCATGGATCTCAGGTAACTAAACATAAATCTAGCCGGTCCTCAAAAGGTAGATCTCCTTAGTATCGAGATGCTCCTGGCGTTGCCCTTGAGGAATTTTCACCGGCAAAACTGCCCTGGCGGGAGGCTTCAGCTTTCAAAGCACTAACGGGGCTCCAGGATGTTCTCGAGGCCTCAACCTCGGCAGAGCTACTGGTGCCATGCTCTGGGGTTCCGGCTGCCTCTACCGGTACTGACACCCAAGCATCAGCAGCGTTGATAGACCAGAGATTCCTTGCTATCAAACGCAGTCCAGAAGCTCTTCTCACTGCTTCGGTACTGTTGAAACTGCTTCAGACACCTCAACCGATACTGACACCGGTACCAGAACCGGTACCGACTGCATTGACATCGGCGGGTATGCCACCCATACCGAGACATGCGTCTGTCTCCGGCATCGACAGATCGGTACCGGAACAACCCGATACCAACTTCTATTGATACCGGTACCGTGCTTTGCACGATCACCGGGATCGGAGGTATTTTGAATCCTCTGAGTCTGAAGACTCCGAAGATTCTGCTAATATGAGAGTGCTTCTCCCCGAGGATTCTTCTTCTCCTCAGCGCAGAATGTCTCCGCCAGACGATATGTCCTTTCAGGACTTTATCTGTGATGTGGCCCGAGGCCTTTCCATCACAGTAGCTCCTGAAAAAGAGCGTAGGGCAAAGGAGTTGGAAATTCTCCAATACCCTAAGGCTCCCAAAGAGGCAGCTACTCTGCCTATTCATGAGATCTTACATGATCAATACTGCTTTTAAATAGCTCTCTGTAAATAGTAAACGACTGTTGTAAATAGTTCTCTGTAAATAGTTAAATTGTTAAATAGTTAAACATGTTCCATGTATCATAGTTATTTTTGTGCCAAAATGTTCTATGTAATTCAATGTTCAATGGTTTTAACTTGTTCTCTGTAAACCGCCCCTGATCTCTGGAAGGGGCGGTATAGAAAAGCGCACAAATAAATAAAATAAATAAATGATCTTATGCTAAGGATGTGGGAAACACCTTTAACCACATCTCCTCATTCTCGAAGACTCGATACCATGTATCGAGTTCCACTTTGTCCTGGCTTTCAAAAAACTCAATTACCACACCATTCAATGGTGGTGTAATCAGCCATGAGAAGGATGAAAAGTGCAGAGACATGCATCCAATCCTCCAGGTCGTGAATGTAGGACTCTCGATGCCTTTGGGCATCGTTGCTTCCAGGCTCTCAGCTAGGATCAGTTCCTATATCTTGTATATGGGAATGTTCCTTAAAGAGGTCACAGGAGACTTGGAGCTTATGAGCCCCCTCCTTCCTGATGAGAAAAGGCAAGACTATCTTACTGTAGTCAAACATGCTCAGGATGTTTCCAAGTTTGTAAATGGTCAGCCTTTGACTGTTTTGAGTGCATAAGCAGAACCTCTGCTATTGCCAATGGTGCATGTCGGATTGCCTGGCTTCAGGCATCTGACTTGGAAATTTGGGTACTGGATAAATTAGGAAACATTCCTTGCACAGGAGAATATCTCTTTGGCAAGAATTGGCAGGAGAATGCTAATGAGAGAGATGCTGACAATATCACTTTGGATAGATTGTCCAAATCTACAGCCGATCCTGCAAGGAAAAGATCCTCTAAGAAACCGTTTTTCACTAAGAAAAAAGTTTTATCCTTCCTATACCCAACAGGGACACCGTCCAGGTCAGACTGCCCAAAAGGGACAGCAGCAACAACCTAGACAACAAAAGAAGCCAAAAGCTGCAAAACCTCAGCAGGCTCAGCCTCGTCAGGGGCTTTGACTCCTTTTTAGAGAACTTTGCCTTCCTGCCCCTGAACAGTCCAGAACCCTTGACCATCCCATGCAGGTTATGTCATTTTGCCCACAGATGGTACCAAATAACAGCAGAAAATTGGACTCTGTCCATTGCACGAGAGGGGTACAAGCTTCACTTTCACAGCATGTCCCCTCCTACAATTGTAAGAGTTCAATTCTCAGACCTCTCTCGACAGTCTCTTAGGTCAAGAAGTCACAATGCTCCTTGCTCAAGGAGCAATAGAGGAAGTACCCATTCCCCATCAGGGTACAGGGTTCTACTCCCCCTATTTCCTTATTCCAAAGAAAATGAGGAGGACACAGACCTATTTTAGACCTCAGAGAATTGAACAAATTTGTTCCAAGAGAAGTTCAAAATGGTCTCTCTAGGAACTCTGCTGCCATACCTTCAAAGTCAGGATTGGCTTTGTTCTGTAGATCTCAAGGATGCGTATACTCGTTCTCATCCATCCAAATCACAGAAGATTCCTCTGATTCCTGTTTCAAGGAAAGCACTACCAGTACAAGGATCTTCCCTTTGGCCTGGCTTCTGCGCCAAGAGTGTTCGCAAAATGCATGGCTGTGGTAGCAGCATTTCTCCGCACTCTGGGAATATTTGTCTTCCCTTACTTAGACGACTGGTTCATTCGAGCCCCTACAGTGCCAGAAGCCAGCTCTGCTCTGTTTTGCACAATGCAAATCCTTCAGTATTTGGGACTGGTCATAAACCCCCCCAAAATCCAATCTTGCTCCCACTCAGTTCCTAGAGTTCATAGGAGCTCATCTGGATACCAGACAGACACAGGCTTTCCCTCCGCAGTCCTGCTGTCTTCGCATAGTACAACTAGCTTCCCAAGCAGCGCTCAAACCTTCTCGCTGCTCGGGAAATGCTACAATTGCTAGGCCACATGGCATCCACCGTGCATGTGGTTCCTTATGCTTGCCTCCATATGCGAGCAGCCCAGTGGACTTTATCAACTCAGTGGACACAGGCCTCAGGCTGCCTGTCGGACAAAATAACAAACTCAAACCATCTTATTTCGTCCCTCCAATGGTGGCAATCACCCAGAAACCTTCTGGTGGGGTCTTCTTTCCAGAAACCCCTATCCCAAGCTACCCTAACAGATGCATCACAGGTGGGATGGGGAGCCCACCTGCACGATCTCTCTACCCCAGGGTACCTGGACTCCACAGGAGGCCTGTCTTCACATCAACCTCCTGGAGCTCAGGGCAATATTCTTTGCTCTTCAAGTATTTCACGCCCAGCTCAGCTACAAGACAGTCCTAGTTCAAACAGACAATCAGATAGCCATGCTCTATGTGAACAAGCAGGGCAGAAAGGCTCTGTCGTTATGCAACGAAGCTTTGTGACTATGGACCTTTGCCAGAGAGCATCAGATTCATCTCCTTGTGATGTATCTTCCAGGCATTCAAAACACTTGGGCAGACAAACTGTCGAGTTCAGCTTCCACACGAATGGTCTCTCCATGCAGACCAGGTTGCCCAAATATTTCAGATTTGGGGAACCCCGGACATAGACCTCTTTGCAAGTCCGCTGAATGCCAAACTTCCCAGGTTCTGTTCCAGAATTCCGGCTCGATGTTCTCAGGCAAGGGACGCCTTCCTCCTTCATTGGGGTCAGAACTTCCTATATGCCTTCCCACCCATTCCCCTCATCCCCAAAACCCTATTCAAGCTTCAGAGACAGAGATCATATGATCCTTATAGCTCCACGTTGGCCATGGCAAATGTGATAACCTCTGCTCCTACATCTCTCTCAAGCTCCGCCTCTGGAGTTGGGATCCACTTCAGATCTTCTCTCCGAAGAGGACGGGATGCTCGGGCATCCAAATCACCAGTCTCTGCATCTCAGGGCCTGGTTGCTGAAAGCCTAGAACTTCAGGATATTAACCTTTCCCCAACAGGTAAAGGATATCCTTCATGCTTCTAGGAAACCCTCCACAAGACGCTCCTATGCCTTTAAGTGGAAAAGGTTTACCATATGGTGCTAGCAGAAGGGTCTTAACCCTTTTACGATACCTTTGGAATTGATACTGGAGTATCTCCTTTGTCAAATGCGGGTCTCAAGACAAATTTAGTAAGAATCCATCTTAGTGCTCTTGCTGCTTCTTACAAGCCTCTAAGTGGACAACCTATTTCCTCTCATCCTTTCATAGCAAGATTTGAGAGGCCTTCTTTTAATAAAGCCTCCCATTAAGCCACCACCTTGGCATGGGACTTAAATCTGGTGCTCGGGCAGCTCATGAAACCGCCCTTTGAACCATTAGCCACTACATCTTTGAAATTCCTTTCCTGGAAAGTCATCTTCCTCATTGCAATCACATCAGTATGTCGCATCAGTGAATTGCAAGCGTTAGTGGCTGATCCTCCTTATACAAGGTTCCACCATGATAAAGTAGTTCTTAAGACTCATCCACACTTTATGCCAAAGGCGGTTTCCCCTTTCCATTTAAACCAAGCAGTTTACCTTCCTGTATTCTTTCCGAGGCCTCATGCCTCCAGTGCAGAAAGGAACCTTCATACCTTGGACTGTAAAAGAGCTTTGACCTTTTACTTGCAAAGGACACAGCAACATAGAAAATCTTCTCAACTCTTTGTTGCTTTTGATCCTAGTCATTTGGGACTTCCAGTTTCCAAAATAACTCTATCTAACTGGATTGCTCAGTGCATATCCTTTGCCTATGAGAGTAAGAACTTTCCTCTTGAAGGCCATGCCACAGCTCACAATGTGAGTCATGGCAGCCTCAATGGCTCATCTTCACTCTGTGTCTATCGATGACATCTGTTGAGCAGCTACTTGGGCTTCGGTACATACCTTCACAGCCCACTACTGCTTAGAAAAGGACTCCCACCGGGATGCCTTGTTTGGCCAGGCTGTTCTTCAACACCTTTTTCAGACTTCATCAACTCCTACCCACCGTCCCTGGTAGGATGATAGAAATCCATGTGGAGGGAGGGAGGGAGTATGGCCCTTTCACAATGGCTGACAACTTCCTGGGGCCATCTCCCTGGCACCTGCAGCTAGGGAGTCCCCATATGTGAAGACTACATTCCTGCTTGTTCCTGGAGATAGCATAGTTACTCACCTGTCACAGATGATCTCCGGGAATAGCAGGAATTTAGTCTTCACAACCTGCCCACCCCCTAGGAGCGCTCTCGCTCTCTGCTATAAACTCAACTGGAGAGGGACAATTGGGAAGGCAGCACGCAGGCACTGTGGGATGCTCCCTAAGGTTTTCCTGGGGAGCGTTCTTGCGCAGGCTCTGTCGGTACCAAAGATACCCATATGTGAAGACTAAATTCCTGCTGTTCCCAGAGATCACCTGTTATAGGTGAGTAACTACACTTCTTTTTCAGTTTGTGTTTTTGTAGCAAACTGGTCCATTGCTTTGTCATGCAACTGGAGGTGGCAGAAATATGGAGCAAAGAATCAACATATTTCTGGTTAAGTTCCAGAAGGGCCCAACTGAGTGTCTTGCATCGTCTCCATAAGACTTTTGGAGACGTTGAATGTCAAGGCCACAAGTCTTCGCATGGCACAAATTCTTCAAGACTGGCCACGAGGAGGTGGAGGATGACCAAGTCAGGCTGGCATTCCACAACAAAAACGGCTGAGAACATCGACAGAGTGAATCAGCTGTTGCGGAGTGATCATAAATTGATGGTGTGGATGATAGCTGGGGAGCTCAGCCTGAACAGGGAGTCAGTGCGGATCATCACAGTGCAGGAGCTGGGGATGCGGAAGGTGTGTGTCAAGATGGTGCCTAAGGTTTTATCGGACGACCTGAAGGAACACCGGGTCAATGTTTTTTGAGACTTGCTAGAGAAGATCGGAGAAGATCCAGAGTTCATTGGTCAAGTCATCACAGGAGACAAGACTTGGGTCTTCCAGTGTGACCCTGAAAGCAAGAGACACAGCCTGCAGTGGAAGATTCGATTGTCACCCAGACCCAAGAAGGTGCGCATGTCCAAATTAAGGATCAAGGTCATGCTGATTGCATTCTTTGATCAGAAGGGAGTAGTCCATCCATGAATTTGTGCCTGAGGGTCAGACAACCAGCACTTCTACCAGCAGGTCCTCAATCGTCTCCATGACTGGGTTTGGCACAGCAGGCAGGATCTGTGGACAAAAGTTGTGGCTGGTCCAGCACAATGTGCCCGTACACACCGTGCTCAGTGTGAGGCATTTCTTAGCCAAAAAACAGATCACAGATCGACCACTCTCCTTATTCCCCAGATCTTGCACCGTGCAACTTCTGGCTCTTCCCCAGGCTGAAGACTGTGCTCAAAGGAACTCATTTTGCCTCTGTAGAAGAGATCAAGGCCACCGTGATGAGGGAGCTGAGGGACCTCAAGGAGGAGGACTTTACCGAGTGCTTCTGTACGTGGCAGAAGTGCATTAAATCTTTGGGGGATTACTTTGAAGGGGACAATGTGTGATTTCTCTGTAGATTTTGTAATAAAACATGTATGGGACAGTCTTGGTTTTTCTTTTGTCACATCTCGTATTACAACTATTTGATAAACTAAGCAGTAACAAATCATCTGGACTGGATGGTGTATGCCTGAGGGTGTTGAAAACTGAAATATGAGAGAGTTCACAGATTACAAATAGTAGGTCTGCAGTCTTTAAAATCATCTGTAGTAAATGAAGATTGGCAAATGGCCAATGTAACACCAATTTTTAAAAAGGGTTGGGGGTTAAGCCTGATGACAATACAGGGCAAGATGGTATAAACCATCATAAAGAACAAAATTACTGAACATATAGATTGCCATGGTTAAATGAGAGAAAGCCAACATGGTTTTAGCCAAGGAAGATCTTGTCTTACTAATCTGTTATATTTTTCTGAATGTGCAAATTAACGGACAAAGGTGAGCCGGTCAATATAGTGTATCTGGATTTTCAAAAAGCCTTTGACAAGGTCCCCCATGAGAGACTCTTGGTGAACTTAGTCATGGGTTAGGAGGCAGTGTACTATTGTAGAACAGGAACTGGCAAAAGAATAGAAAGAGGGTAGGGCTGAATGGCAAATTTTCCCAATAGAGAAAAGTTTATAGTGGAGTACACCAGGGATCTGTGCTGGATCCACTGCTGTTTAACACATTCGTAAATTATCTGGAATGGGGATGAGTGAGGTAATCAAACTTGCAGATACACAATTTTTCAAAGTTAAAAACCCAAGGGAATTGTGAAATTGCGAGGGGACCTTGATAAATTGGAAGACTGGATGTTCAAATTGCAGATGACATTTAATGTGGACAAGTGCAAAGTTATGCATCTAGGAAAGAACAACCCTGTCTATGGTTACATGATCCAAGGTTCTACATTTGGAACCACCACCCAGGAAAAAGATTTAGGTGTCATTATGGATAACATGTTGAACCCCTCCGCCCACAGTGCAGTGTCGCCCAAGAAGGCAAATAGAATGCTAGGAATCATAAGGAAAGGAATGGAGAATAAAACGATGGATATTACAATGCCTCTGTATCGTTCCATGGTGTGACCATACCTTGCATATTGTGGAATTAGAAAAGGTATAGAGAAGAGCCACCAAAATGGTAAAGGGGATGGAAGGATACTCCGAGGAGAGGCTTAAAAGATTAGGGCTCTTCAACCTGGAAAAGAGACTGCTGACGGGAGATATGATAGAGGTCTATAAATTAATGAATAGCGTGGAATGGGTAAATATAGATTAATACTTTACATCATCAAAAAGTAGAAAGACTAGGACATGCAATGAAGCTACAGTGTAACCCATTTAAGACTAATAAGAGTGCTTTTTCACTGGAATTCATTACAGGAGGATGTAGTAAAAGCTGTTAGTGTAGCTGGGTTTAAAAAAGGTTTGGACAAGTTCCTGGAGGAAAGGTCCATAAACCATTATTAAGAAGGGACCCAGGATATCAATGCTTGACCCAGTACAAGCATTGTGGAACCTGTGTCTTTTGGGGAAACTGCTAGGTACTTGTGACCTAGATTGGCCACTGTTGGAAACAGGATACTGGGCTTGATGGATCTTGGTGTGACCCAGTATGGAATTCTTATGTTCTTATGACTCCCTTCTGGTGACTTTTTTCGATATCTCCAGCTCCGCAGTTACCTTTGCACCTTTTTGGCACAGGATATTCATGGTCTGGTGTGCTCAAGGGTGGCAGAGATTTTATATTCTGGTAATATGACCTGGGCACAGATTACAGCTTTGCAACAGGGAATACTTGGAGATGGCGGCTCTGCCAGCAGAAGGGTTGCTTGCTTGGGGCATGGACACAAAATCTTGTTGCCATAATGGGGACAGATTTTGTGGAGGCTTTCAAGTCCATCCCAGATGCCAGCAGCTGCATGGAATTCCAAGACAAGCAGTAGGGGGATACATCGCCAGGTGCATTATGCAGCACATAGGGCATTCCGGGCAGGGTACGTTGTGACGCCAAATTGTCCTCGAGGTTGTCTGCGAGCTACCTTGGGAAATACGTTTTGGAGCTGCTCCCTTTCCATACAGTACTGGGAAATATTCACAACTATTTGGTATCTCTCATGGACTTGCAGATACCAACTGAGCTATGGGTGACTATTCTGTGATTGGTCTTGAGTATTGAGGGATTGTGTCAGGATGGGCTGTACATGGTTGCTTGCATGCCGCCGCCGCCTTCATTGTTGGCTATCTTTGGGTACCACATTTAGTGCATGGAGGAGGGAATTGCATGCATTATGATCTTAGAACATGTGGGGGCTCGGAGTGGGGGACATATGTGCGATACTTTCTTTGCTGAATGGGACCCTTATGTCCAGTTGCTGGCTTCGTGTGACTGGGATCCTATCATGAATGTTCTTTGAATCTCTGCTGTTGGTTGTCCATCCTCTTGGGGTGGGGTTGCCCCCTTCTGCAGACTCTGGAAGTGAGAATGGGGAAAGAGTGGAGGACATGTGAACAGGATATATATGGGTGATATAGTAGCTACTTGATTGCAAGAATTGTGCTAATCGGTCCTGTTAAGGCTGTGCTTTGACACACTCACTAGTTTCTATAATCTAGAAGGTGGCTTTGTGGAGTGGAAGGGGGTTTGGATAACAGGTGTTCCAGCCTCCCCCATTGGCTGTTTGGATTGCCGGGGGTTGAGAAATGACAGCGTATCTTTGATTTATGCACTGGTGTATGGCTGTCCTCTCCTTATGCAGGGACCGCAGGTCTGTGAACATTTTGGTTACATATGTTCTTTGTTTTTGCTATTTATGCTTGCTCTACACCCTGTTCAGTCTGTGTATTCAATAAAAACGTTCTTTGACTAAAATAAGATTTCACCTAAAGTGTTTACAGTCGGGATGTGTATTACAGTTCTGAGAGAGGGCATACCCTGAAATTATGTTTTCCTGTTTGTAAATAGTATGCGCTTTTGATCATTATAGTATGTAGTATTTATCAGCAGGTGTAGTGTTGAAGAATATGGTGTGCTATTGAAGACCTTGTCCCACCAAAATAAGAAAAAACCTAAAATGAATGATGACACTGGAAACTAAATAAAATTAAAAGGTTTAGCCTGCACATCCCTAATATACAATAAGTTAGATTTGAAATAAACAATTTAAATTATGATAAAATAAGTATCATTACAACATTGGCAATTAGACATGCAGGGAGGGATTTAGCAGCAGTTATTAGTAATGCAAATGAGGATGACAATTCCTGAGTCCTGAAATATGAAGCTGATGGATGAACACAGGGAGAGGTGGAAGTGTTCTGCCATTGAGATCATTCTATTCTCTAGAATTAAGCATTCGACAAACAATTTCTACTTTCAGTAGGAGCTGAATGCATTGAAATGGATGCTAATTTCTCATGTTAGCTAGATCTGCAATGCATGGAAAATGCATTTAGTTGCTATGTAGTAACCATCCTTTTTAAAATGTGCTGAAAGGTTATGCTAGAACAGAGTTTATAGCATTGTTTTCTATTAACAGTTTTTTCCCTTGTTATAGAAGGCTAGAAGTATTTTCCATTTATTATATATATAAATGTGTGGTGTGTTTGAAAACCTGCTCATCACCATTCCTCTAAACTAATATCTGATCTTCCCCAGAGTCTGTTTCCACAGCTGTGCATCACCCTGGACAGCTTGGGAACTTCCACCATGTTTGATCAAAAAGCTGAAAAACTACTCTTGGGGAGTGGAACTAGTGGTAGTGAGGAGGCACCATACAGAGGGTGCTCTTTAATTCTGCAGTCAGATCTTCAGGGAACCTGTAATCCAAACCAATCTAAAGGAATCTGCTAAAATTCCTTGATCCTGTAATTGCCATCAAGAGTGTGGTTAGGGAGTTGTTTTTTTTAAACTTCTCTTTGAACAGCACTTGGGGAAAGAGCCTTAAATACTGTTGGTTTATGTAAGTATGAGTTCCATATACATATTTTTTCTAATTAACAAAATACTTAGGTTTGGGTTTATGCATTTCCAAAATTTCATTTGGTCTAATGGACATTTACCTCCAGAAAGCTAGTCCAGAATGTATTAAGCTAGTCCAATAAAGATTGGCTAACATTTTATATATAATTTGACTTGATTTCAAACAGTTGGGTAATAAATTCCTGCCCTCCATTCTCCCACCATTTTTATTACTCAAACCTCTTGCCACATTAAATCTTTTCAGGAGGCTGGGTAAAAATAAAATAGTCTAGATCTAGGGAATGCCACCTTAAATTGAGCCCTGGGAGGGAGCTGGCTTTTAACCTACTTGACAGCAGGGACTAGTGTGCAGGGCCAGAAATGAAAAATGCGTTAGCTTTGGTGTCTTCGGATCAGGATCCCCCAGATCTAGCTCGATTCTTTCAGTGCTGGAATAGAAATTTGTCAAAAACTACACACTAGCACCACAGGAGGTTTTTCCGGCTGCAGAGCAGTGACCAACTGTTTTCTTCCTCTGTCCATTACAGAGATCTGGGATATCTGGATCCAGGCGCACATCTTTCTAATCTGAAATGCAGGCATGGATCCTTAGTTACTGAAGGAATAAAGAAAACAGACTCTGTGCTCTGCAGCAGGAAGAACCTCTGGCGGTACTTGTGTGCGGCGCCGTCCTAGTTTGTATTCCAGCACTGAAAGAACAAAGTTAGATCTGGGGGATTTAAATCTGGATCTGCCTGATCCAGGGGTCCAACAAAAAAGCAGGAAACCACGTAAAATACAGGTAACACAGTCCAAATGTGGAGAGAGGACAACTGCTTTTATTAAATTGTATACAGGGGATATTAGCCAAGCCGACCCGACACAGGCCGTGTTTCAGTTATGCCTTCATCAGGTGGTATTCCTTAGACACTGGAGGATCTGACTTTTACCCAGACCTTTTTTCAGCTTTCAATTTTCTTCCTGTATATCTTCTTCGCTGTCCAGCTTTCGCATCCATATAATATTGAAAATACCATGACTTGAAGAAGTCTAATCTTTGCATGGAGAGAGACATCTCTGCTCTTGAGAATCTTGTCTAGGTCCTTCATAGCCATACAGCCAAGAGCAGTGCGTTCTGATTTCTTGACTGCTGCTTGTTTCTTTGATAGTTGATCCAAGTAGGCTAAAGTTGTTCAGTATTTCAATTTCTTCTCCAACGATGAACTTATTGATTTTTGCCAGTTGTCAGGATCTTTGTCGTCTTTACATTAAGGTGCAGGCCATTTTAAGACTACATGCCTTGATCATGAGAAGCAAATGTTTCACATCTTATTTAACTAAGCTTATATACCGCTTTTCTACCAGTCAAAGCAGTGTACATTCAGGTATTGTATATTGAAAAGCACCCTGTGTGACTCGTAAACCTAGTGATCCTCAAAACTCTTCCATGTACAGAAAATTGTTCTTAATGGGCTATCTGGGAGCCCAGTGACTTTCAGCCAGTAATGTGGAATCCTCAGCACAGCGAAGGTTGTTGAGTCTTCCAGCAATCTTCACGCCTCTGGTCTTCATACAGTCTTGCATCTGATTTTTTTTTTCTTTCCTTCCCTGCATATAAATTACAGGTAGGGGGAAAGAATGCAGCCTTGTCGTACACATTTGATGATTTTTAAATAAAATCCTAATCTCATGCCCAGATGACGCTTGAGCTGTTTATAAATAAATGGAAAGCAGTGTATTTGATTTGTTTCATATATTATTTATTTATTTATTTATATTCTCTTATATACCGCGCTATTCTGCATCAGTGCGGTTTACATTGAACAAACTGAAATTACATTGAACAGGGCATTATAACTTGGAGATAACTATTTTACAGGGACCATGGGCTATGGAGGGTTAAGTGGCTTGCCCAAGACCACAAGGAGCACCTGTGGGACTAGAAACCCCAGTCCTTCTGGCCCAAGGATGCTGTCCTCTAGTGGGATTTGAACCCCTGACCTTCCAGCCTGAGGTACCTTGCCCCAACCACTAGGCCACTCCTCCACTCCATTCTACTAGTTAGTTCAAAAGAACTAACCACAACCACAGTATGTTGTTCGACGTGTTTTGATGGATTTTCAGTAAGATGTTTCTCTACTCGGTTGCATTCTGAAACCTGCTGTATTCCACCCACCAGACAATTACAAAAGGCAAGCTCTTAAGGTTGAGAGGATCCCAGTTTGAGAGCAATATCATGACCTTAGCATATGCTGAGGAGGATGAAGTGGCTTCTCTATATAGTAGTCCTTTTTTTGCCCCTCTCCAATATATAGAGTTAGAAGGCCGTGCACATAACAAAATTATTCTGACAGGTCGGTTTGTTTACGCTTTGCTAGTAGGATGGTGAGTAAGACGGATGTCCAATAATCCATCTCTCTGGCCATACTGAGGTGTAAGGATAGAAACAGGCAGGTGAAGAGGGGGGACACAATTGTACTTGGGTCTGAAGAGGAGGAACTCCAAAACTCCAAAATACATTGAGGAATAAGTGAAACAAATTGCTAGGGTTGTTTATATACCTTTTGATTTAGCTTACTAATTTATTTTCAGCCTATCATAAATTTTAAGTGGATTACAAAAAACAGAAGAAATGTTACATTGTCGTCTAGTGGTGATGTATTGTTTTATGTAATCTTAAAAAGAAGGCTGAATGAATAATCCATCTGAAAACACAGGAAAACTAAGGGGTTTATTTTTGTTTGTTTTTTAAACCATATTTTATTAAACTTTGTGAAAGACAGGGAAACAGTTTACATCCACAACAAGGACATTTCCAATACCCCCTAAATCCCCAGAGCTATGGTTACCATAGGTTATTTCCCCCTTAGGTTACTTTCTTTATTCCTCCCCAATTATACCATGCCCTTTAGCCCCCTCCCTCTTGTCCCCTTCCACTGCTCTTCTTTTAACGCTCCTCCTTTCCCCCCATTCCCTTCCATTCCCCTCCCCTCCACCATGTCCACCCATTATCCAACAAGTCTTATCAATTTACAACCCACAATGTACAACTTACAACAACTTTCAACTTTGTGCCAGTGCATCCTCCGACCCAGCAGTATGCCCTTGTCTCTTGCTTTCCCCTCCCCCCTGTCCTTTCAAATACAGGTCCCAGATTTTATGAAATATCCATTCCTTTCCCCTCAACCTATACGTTAGCCGGTCAAATTTGACTGCCTCCTCAATTTTCCGATACCAGTCCTCTTCTGTAGGTCCCCCCTGACTACCACTTCCAGGCAGTTGCCACTCTCGCTGCCAGTTTAAGCTTCTCTTCTAGCACCCTTTCCCATTTTCCAGCTCCCTCCTGTTCCCCACCCCCCAGTAAAAAGTCCCTCTGACCCCCGAGGTGGTGAGCTTGCCCCTTGCCCTCCCTCTGTCCTCCTTTTACGCCCTCCTGCACCACCCTCCAATACCGCTGGAGTACCTGACACCCCCACCACATGTAGAAAAAATTCCCTACTTCTCCACATCCTCTCCAACACTGCTGATTGTTGCCACCCTGCAAGAGACAACTGGCTCGGGGTGACGTATGCCCCATGGACAATTTGTAGCTGCGTCTGTCTCCAAGATGTCACCGCTGTGACCGTGTATATAGCTGTGTGGATCTTTCTCCACCTATTATCGTCCAGCTCCTCTCCCAGCCACTTATGCCACTTATCCCTTTGGGCCTGCTTATCTCTATCTTCCTCCTCGCTCAGCATAACCTTATATATTTTTGATATAATACCCCTCTCCTTGTAACCTTGGTATAATGCTAATTCCATGGGTGTACCGGGCCGGTTTATTAACCTTTTATTCTCCCCCATGTTAATAAAATGCCTGATTTGGAAATATTGATAAAAAGAGATTTTCCCCTGGACTCTTCTTTCCAGCTCACTATGTGCACAGACCCACCCCTCTGTCTACAGAATCCGCAAACATTTCTAATCTCCCTTCTCCCGGTCGCCTGCCCCTCTGGAGCCAATCCATGTTTTCGAAAGGGAAGTAGTCCCTCACCCTGGACTATGATGACAGTGGGCTTGGAAACCATCCCTTTTCTTTCCCCTGTTTACTAATCCCCAATATAGCCGCAATTAAGGAGTGCTCCTTCCCCTGCATCCCTGTCTGCTTGTTTCCCCCCTTCCCCCAGCCAGTGAGATAGGGACTGGGATCCCATTATTATTCTTTCCAGTTCCACCCACGCCGCTTCTTTCCCTCTGTGGTAATGATCTCTCCCTGCTCTTATTACCACAGGCCTGATAGTACCACTTCAAGGAGGGGAACCAAACCCCTCCCTGGGCTTTAGACAACAAGAGCTTGCTCAGTTTGATCTTTGCCCTTTTCCCTCCCCACACAAATCTCACCAGTTTTGCCTCCCATGTTCTAATGGTACTCCCTGGGATCCTAATGGGCAGCTGTGAGAACAGAAACAAAAATTTCGGGACAACGCTCATCTTAACTACCTCTATCCGGCCCATCCAGCTCAGTTGCAATGATTTCCAACCCTCCAGCTGTGCACCGACTTGGCCCACTAATGGCTTGTAGTTGAGCTTATATAGTTTCCCAGGGTCCTCCGAGATTCGGACCCCTAAGTAGTTGATACTCCCTGAAGTCCACTTGAAAGGGAAATTCTCAACCTCCTCTCTCTTTAACCCCCCACCAACGCCATGGCTTCCGTTTTCGCCATATTCACCTTGAATCCTGACACTGCCGAGAACTTTTTCAGCTCTTCTACTAACACCAGAAGTGATTCCTCCGGCTTAGTCATAAATATCAGTGTGTCACTGGCATACAACAGTATCTTATGCTCACTATGCCCTACATTTACCCATCTAATTTTCTGTTGTGCCCTTATTCGTCTTGTTAGCGCCTCGATCAATATCACTAATAGCAGAGGCGACAGGGGACATCCCTGTTTCATTCCCCTTTGTAGGTCAAACCACTCTGAACACTGGCCATTCACCAGTATCCGTGCTACCGGTTGTCTATATAGTGCCCTCACCCCCTGTAGATATCCTTCTCCTAATCCCATTCTTTCCATTACCTCAAACAAAAACTCCCACTCCACCCTGTCAAAAGCTTTTTCGGCGTCAAGTGCTACACGTACCGTGGGTATCTGTTCCGCTCTGACATAATGGAGAAGCCCCACCACTCTCCTTACATTATCTGTTATTACCCTCCCCTTAATGAATCCTTTTTGGTCAGGGTAGATTAAATCTGGCAAAATCCCCTCCAGCATACTCGACAAGATTTTCGCATATAGTTTTGCATCGCTATTAATCAGCGCTATTGGCCTATAGTTTTCACACCTATCCGGGGGCCTTCCTTCTTTAGGGAGTACTACAATATTGGCCTGCGCCATCGCATTAGGCATTCCCCCCCCCCCACATGAAACCAGTAAAAAGCCTGGCCAGGAACGGAGCAACCTCCTTCCGCATCATGTGGTAGTACTCTGCTTGGAATCCATCCTCCCCTGCTGCTTTACCCTTCGGGAGCTTCTTAATTTCCCTAGATATCTCCTCTGCCACAATGGGCTGCCCTAGCCACCATGCCGTGTCCTCCCCTACCCTCGGGATTTTGATCCTATCTAAGTATTCCTCTATCTTCTCCCGGCTAATCCCTTCTTGTCCTGTATACAGCAACTCATAAAATTGCCGAAATTCCTTACATATGCCTTGGTCTTCAACCACTTTCTCTCCCCGCCTCTTTGTATTTCCGTCACAATCCTAATTTCTCTCCTTTTTTTTTTTTTATCTGCTGCACCAGCAGCTTACCTGCCTTGTTCCCTCCCTCCATAAAATTCCTCTTGGATGCCCTCATCAACTTTTCCAACTCCTCCATATCTAAGGCATTGATTTTTGCTCTAATACGGGTTACCCGTACGACTGTTCTCCCTGCGCCTCTTTCAATTCCTTCATCAGCTTCCGTCTCGTCTCCTCTCTCTCTCTCTCTCTCTCCTTTTTTCTTTTGGCTCCCTAGTTGTATCATTATCCCTCTCATGTATGCCTTCCCACTATCCCAGACCGTGGCATCCGATACCTCCCCATTATCATTCCAAGCCAGGTATTCCTTCCACGCCTTCCTAATCTTAACCTTCCCCTCCTCTGACTGGATCAAGGCTATGTTTCCCCGCCATGCCCCCCTTCTCCCTCCCTACTCTTTCCCTTTCGGGCACCAATCTCCTGTGATCATCCCATGGTCTGACAACTGAATAGAATATACTTTTATATTTACCAGCACTCCCAATTGTCTTTTCTTCACTAGAAACATATCTATCCTAAGGCCTGACGTCACCTGCCATAGATTTGGCGTTTTTTGAAGAAGAAAGGAATGGTCACACTACTTTCTCACTGATACACTTGAAGCAGGAGCCTGGTGCTTCGAAACGTGCACGTCGTGCTTGAGCAGATAAGTGTGGGAAATTTCCCATCAGCCCCTGCGGGCTTAACAGAGACGCGAGGGAGACACTCTCCCTTCGTGACTCTCAAAGCCGGCATGGAGGGGCTCAGCCGTCATGGAGGGAGGGAGGGATTCAGCCGGGCAGAGGGGGCCCCGCGGGAGAGTCCATTCTGCCGCAGCGGTAGCGGTAGCAGCCAGCGTTTTTTTTTTTTAAATTTAATTTTACTTGAGCCGATGGGAGGGGGGGGGGTTAGGACTGGTAATGGGCTATGGGGGGGCTCGGACTGGAAATGGGCTGGGGGGCTTAAGACTGGAGGTGGGCTGATGGGGTTAGGACTGGTAATGGGCTGTTGGGGGGGGGTTAGAACTGGTAATGGGCTGTGGGCTGATGGGGACTGTCTGGTAATGGGCTATGGTA
Source organism: Ichthyophis bannanicus (assembly GCA_033557465.1). Taxonomy (NCBI): domain Eukaryota; kingdom Metazoa; phylum Chordata; class Amphibia; order Gymnophiona; family Ichthyophiidae; genus Ichthyophis; species Ichthyophis bannanicus. The sequence continues at coordinate 404,789,368 of CM066035.1, read as the reverse complement.
GAGGCTAGGACTGGAAATGGGCTGGGGGGCTTAAGACTGGAGGTGGGCTGATGGGGTTAGGACTGGTAATGGGCTGTGGGCTGATGGGGGTTAGGACTGGTAATGGGCTATGGGGGGGTTAGGACTGATAATGGGCTATGGTGGGGCTAGGACAGGAAATGGGCTGATGGGGAGGGTTTAGGACGAGGTGGGCTGATGGGGTTAGGACTGGTAATGGGCTGTGGGCTGTTGGGGGGGTTTAGAACTGGTAATGGGCTATTGGGGGGTTAAGACTGGTAATGGGCTGTGGGCTGATGGGAGCTGTCTGGTAATGGACTGTGTGGGGGGGGGTTAGGACTGATAATGGGCTATGGGGGGGCTAGGACAGGAAATGGGCTGATGGCGAGGGGTTAGGACTTGAGGTGGGCTGATGGGGTTAGGACTGGTAATAGGCTGTGGGCTGATGGGGGAGGGGGTTAGGACTGGCTATGGACTATGGGGGGTTAGGACTGGTAATGGGTTATAGGGGGGGGGCTTAAACTGAAAATGGGGTGATAGGGGGTTAGGACTGGAAGTGGGTTGATGGGGGGGCTAGGACTGGTATTGGGTTGGGGGGTTGCTAGGACTGGAAATGGGCTGATGCAGGGACTAGAAGGGAATGGATGCTGGGTGAGGCTGGAACTAGAAGGGAGCTGATGTTGGGGGAGGTTTAGAATGGGATGGGGCTGGAAGAGTAAAATGGAGAAGGGAAAAATCTACAATTGGCCGGGTATTGGGAGAGTAAGTGGGGATTGAGGATGGAGGGGTAAAATTTGAGTGGATGAAATAGGAATGAGGAAAAAGCAAAAGGAGAAAGATTAGTATGTTAAAGCAGATGTAGAGAGAGAATGGAAAAAAACTAGAAGAGAGAAGAAAGGACAAATGGACAGCAGACGATGGAGAGTTAGCAGAAGACACGAAGAAACCAGAAGAAAGTGGCTGGAGCAATTGCAGCTGAAAAAAAATGCACAAAAGGTAGAAAAATATCTCTTTATTTTGAATTTGTTAATTGGAATATGTCAGCTCTGGTAAATGTGCATCATTAACGTCTGCGCTTTGTTTAGTACAAGAGCAAATTAATGTATAGTTTTATTTCTACAGTGTTGTACATTCCAAGTTTGGCTTTTGGGATTCCCAGTTTAATTATTGTCTTCCTGTTTCTAAATTGTGATTACTTGTTTGGTGGTGATCTATGTTCTGCATGTGTAACTGAGCTGAGGTGTTCTGTTTATATAATTCCTATTTGACATTGCCACTTGTTCTCTTTCCCCAGTAGGTCATGTATTCTTGTTCTCTGAAATGTATTGGTTTAATATTTGCAGTGTTGCCTTTTGATTGGTAGAGTATGGTGCTTTGTGAGTCCTGGTAGTGCTGTTAGGATACGTCGGGTTTGCTATGGGTTCTAAATGGGCAGTGTTTGTAGTAGCTCCTAATGTGTCTGGCAGTTGGCACTGGATTATAGTAATGTAGGAATCTTTTAGTCTTTCTTTATCCATACACTCATTAAGAGGCACGTTTACTAAAAGTTAGTGTATGGTAACATTATGCAAATATTTATGCAAATGAGGCCCCGCACCCCCCTTGGGCCGCCCATGCCTAGAACGATATGGACAGAAGCAAAATAAGAGTGGGGAAAAATGGCTCGGCTGAGACCATGAGAATAGTTTCAAAAGTAAAGAAGGAAAGAAATAGTCGAGTAGTCATATCTGTAATAATGAGAGAAGAAAGTACTTCAGACTTGATAGAATTTAGCCTTAGGAAATATGAGCATAGTCAGCAGTTAACTATAGATAAAAACATTGATAAGAAATGGAGGCAAAGGTTTAAAGACAAGAAAACCAGAGTACAAGTCTGTAAGAATAGACTGAGGCAAGGGTTAGGTGAGGTGCTTGAGAGAGACATGAGAAATGGTTAGAAATTAGAATCTGAAAGAGTGATTCAGAAAGCCCAAGAACATTTTGTTCCCTCTGCCACCTTATCAAATAGCATTTAGTTAACTTGAGAAGCTAACAAGGTTGAGTAGGGTCATTTGTCAATATAAACATACATATACATTTTAAAATGCTTAAAAGTCAAGCTGGTAACTGAAGTGGACTTTTAACATTCAACTTTGATTTTCTTTATTACCATAATATTCTGTCTACTCTCTACTTTTTATGTATCATTTCATAATTTATTTTTCTGGTTCTTTTTCCTGGTTTACATTTCCTTTTGTCTTCCTTCCTCGCATTAATTGCCAATTATCTTTCTCTCAGCTCGGCATTCTTCCATTTTGTTCCTCTAAATACCTACCCTACTTCTCTCTCTTCTAAGTTCTTGCTTCTTCTGTATCTGCTCCATTGTTCCGTCTTTATCTCGTTCAGTCTTCTGCTCGATTACACCTGCTCTTTATATCCTGTGTCTTTCATCTGCCTCTAGAGATGCAAGAATGTCTAGAAGCTAAACTTAGGGTGCATGTGTACCAGGTTCCGTAATTCCCTGATTTGTGGACTAAGTAGGGTGGCACTGCCTTTTTCTATAGTCCTCCCTGGGATAAACTTTAGGTAGTTGTGAACTGAGACTTGTGGTGGTGCAGCCCAGTTAGGGTTTGTTAGCATTGAGTTGCAAGTATATATCAGTAGGAGTTAATGTGATTGAACAGTCTTCCAGAAATTTATTTATTTAAACAGATCTCTATACCGCCTTTTCCTACAATCAAGGCGGTCTACAAATGTATAAAATTTGAAAAGGTCACCCTTAAGTTTGTATCATACTGTGTTTCCTTATGGTGGCAGATCCAGGCATGTCTGTGGAAGATCTTGGGGTGAGGCATGGTGATATGTCTCAGGGTGACATTGGGTAGATAGTATGAACTGTATGAATGTTTGTGTGTGTGGGGAGTGGGGGGATGTTTCCTTGGTCCACGTTCTCTTTTCCCCTTCTAATCATTGCCTTACTGTCATGGTACTGCACCATTTCTTTGGTTGTTGGGAGCCAGGCTGCCATCTGCTTCCATCAGCTGGTTTCTGGCTTCTTTGGAGATGGGGCTTGGCTTTCCTACCATCCCACTGGAAGCTGCCCCTTCTCTGCTGCACAACTCTCCATACCTGTTTCTTGCATATGTGTAGATGGACAAACAGATGGTCTGATGGACTGGCTGACCCTAGACAATGGATGCTGTTGATCTTTTTGTGAATGTGCCTAATTAATCCCCCTTTGAACCCGGTTATACTATGTGTATGTCCTGTATCTGAATTCCACAAGGTAATTCAGTTGTGTGAAAAATAACCCCGTTTTGTTAATGGTTAAACCTGTCTCCTGGTGGCTTTCTGTACCACCTTGTATTGCGAGACGTGAAAAGAATTCCTCCTAGATGATTATAGCACTACATCAGATCTGGACAGCCTAAATAGAGACTGCTGTATAATCTGGCATTTTCAAGGGCTTCAGGAAAGTTGTTTGTAAGGTGTGTTTTCTTTTTTAGGTTGTTTTTTTTTTCCCTTCAGTTTCTGCAAGACTTATGAATGAAAGTGCTTTGCTTACTACACTTTCCCCAGCTTGCTTTCTTTTCCTTTTATTTAATCTCTTGTGTTAACAACCTCTGGAATGCACAACAGCTTGTCTAGTGAAACTGACAGCCCAAGGAACCAAATTATCCCCTTATTGTTTATCATCCTGTCTTGAGTGACATCTGTTAAGCACCATTCCATCCTGCGTTGGTACAAGTCTTTTTCTCTGTAATGTATCGCTGTGCTCCGTTTTGAGAGGGTAGGTAAGAGGGTAATTCATTACAGATGGTGCCTTTTTGGTTGGTTGGTTTATGCTTTTGCTGTCGCTTTGTATGCACAACATGTTTTGGTTGGTTGTGTTGGAAAGGATTGGAACCAACAACTCCATGAAGTCGCAATTAACGCACAGTGAGTGCCTTATTCTATTTAATCCTAATCCGTGTGCTAACTGGTGTTCCTCTTTAATAGTGTGCTCTTAACTCTGAATGGAGTACAACTAAATGGATTAATTAAGGGTTAAAAAGCGGATTACAGCCAGGGCTGAGGAATGTGCAAGTTGTGGTGAAGAGAGCAGATTTTTCCTCAGGTGTGAAGAAATGCAGTAGACTGGGATTTGTTGAGGGGTGTTTTTAATGACTCTGAAGTAGTTTGTGTTGGCATAGGAAACTTTTGAAATGTATTTTCCCAATGTGCTTCCTTTTAAAATGTGACCTTATCTGGGCCTTTTCGTGCCTCCCTTCTTTGAACAGGTTAGTACAAAAATGTTTTAATAACAAATTATTTTGGGCTGTATATCTTCACATATAGAAGCCTATGTAGTAAGATGGTTTTGTTGCTGAAAATTGTGGTGGTCTGATGTGGCTTAATTGAGATGTCAACAGCAGCATTGCTGGACTAGTCTGACCACACAGGGTGCACTGGCTTCCATTCAGAATGTTGAAAGTAGGGTACCCAGCTAACCGGTTTTGGGCCAGCCCGGCCAGTTTAACAAGCTGCAGGATGCTAAAACTGGCCAATGAAGGGCTGGTTTAGTGCAGATTTGCCAGCCTTGGCTCCCCCCCCCCTCCATTGTTGCCTGCCCCTACCCACGCTGCTGCTGCTGCTTTTCCTTTTCTGGGGACTGCAGACCTCCAATGAAAACAAATACAAATAAAAAATGGATCTTTGTGATTCCAAGCTTGCAAGGCTGGACTGGTTCCTCCCTCCTCTGACGTATGCTAGTGTTGGAGGACGTGGGACCAGACCATCCTTCCAAGTGTGGAGTCAAAGATCTGCACGCTTTAAGTTGGAGGTCTGCCGCTGCCAGAACAAGAGAAGTAGCAGTGCTGGTGGGGCCGGGGGCAAGCATATTTTAAGGGTCGGAGGCCTGGCAGATATTAAGCATAAAGGAGGGGCAGAGTCAAGTGCTGGATAGGAAGGGCAGAAAATAGATGCTGGACACAAAGGAAGGGGTGGAGGGATACAGAGCAGATATAGGTTAGGACCATAAGGGGATAGAGGGCAGATTATGAATAATGGGGGTTAGATGTTGGACATAGGAGGGGAACAGAGGCTGGCTGGACACTGTGGGAACATAAGGTTGTGGAGAGCAGATTGATATTGGGTGGAAAGATAAAGGGATGAAGGGCAGCTGCTGGACTTGGGCTTGGGGCATAGGAAGATGGTGAACACATGGTGGACATGGGGGTGGAGAGTAGAGGCCGGATGCGGGGTAAGGATCATAGGGGATGGAGGGCACATGTTCGACCCAAGGTAAGGGCATGAGACAAAGGGCAAGTGCTGGACGCAGGGAGTGGGGGGATAAAGGGCAGGTGCTGGATGCAGGAAGGGGGAAGCAGGACTGGGAGAAGAGGGGTTGATCAGTGGACAAGAGGAGTGGGGGGGGGGGGGCAGTTAGTGAAAGATTAGGAAATAGTCTGGGGAAGGAGAGACAGCTGGAAAATGGGAGCGTTGGGATGAGGGAACTAGATCCAGTAAAAAGTGAAATTGAGGCATGGTTTGTAAGAAGGTGTGAAATCTGGATAGAGAAGCAGAAAAATACATGGAAGAAAACTGAAAAGAAATCGGTGTTAAAAACTGATACATTGAAGGAAGTGAAGACAGGAGGAGAGAAGAAATGGCAAATGGAGAGATGACCATGAAGAGAGCTAAGAGAAGACAGGGAAAATAAAAACCAGAGACTGGAACCAACACAATTAGAAAAATAAAATGACCCTAACAACAAAGGCAGAAAATTCTATTTTCTGTTTGGTTAACTGGAAATTGTCAGTCTTCGGAAAGTACATCTGCCAGGAGTCAGGATTGGTGTTGGACATGGCTGGGGCCTAGCCTAAGGCAAAAATCTGAAGAAGGGACCTAGGCCCGCTAGCAAGCTGTGCCTTTGTCAGTCTTGCACAGATCTGAGCCCCCCCCCCCCCCCTGGCTTGGGGGACCCAGGACAATAGTCCTGGTTGCTTCCCTCCTAATGCCAATCCTGGCATCTGCTCTTTTGTTTTGTACGTGACGGGGGGAAATGCATTTCTTTCTGTTTCTCTGGTGTTGCACTGCATGCAGCATCTGGCTTTCTGAGGTTTTAGTTTATTTTCTACATATTTCTATTTTCACTTAGGGCCTTCACCAATAAGTGACCACAATCTGTGTGTGTGTGCGACCAAGACTAGATATCCTGTTAGTATGGCATTTCTGTTTAAGAATATATAGTAATCTGACTTGTTCAGCTTTCCGAATAGGTTTATTGATATTTTAGGGCCTACTGCAATATTTATGGTGCTTCCTTTTTCTAGATAGGGTCCTTGTGTGCATTTTATAAGTTAGCACTGGCATGGTAGATTTTCTCTTGATCCCAAATGACTCTTTTGTATTAATTCTAGGACTGGCCCAACCACCAGGCAACCTAGGTGGTTGCTTCTGGAGGTCGGCAAAGAGTAGGGCATTCATAGAAACATAGAAACATGACTGCAGAAAAAGACCACATGGCCTATCTAATCTGCATTTCCATATCCACTGCAATAGTCCCCTTTTTTCCTTTAGAGATCTTCTGTCAGTCCAATGCTCTTCTGAAATCAGCTACTGTCCTTGTCTCTACTACCTCCACTGGGAGACTATTCCACACATTTACCACTCTTTCCGAAAGGAGTAGCTAATGGTTAGAGCACTGGCTTGGGAACCAAGAGACCAGGATTCGATTCCTAATAGCATTCCTTGTGACCTTGGGCAAGTTACGTAACCCTCCATTGACTCAGAAAAATCCAAGTTATCAATGCCCCCGATTATTTTATAACTTAAATTTGGTAATGTATATTAAACTGCTTTGATTTGAAATGATAAAGCGGTATAAAAAAAACCTGTTAAATATTACTCCTGAGTCTATCCCCTTTCATCTTCATTCTATGTCCCCCCCCCCCCTCGTAGCAGAGCTTGCTTTCAATCGAAAGAGGCTCTTCTCTTGTGCATTTATGCCACAGACGTATTTAAATGTCTATCATATCTCCCCTATCCTGCCTTTCCTCTAAAGTATACATGTTAAGATCCTTAAGTCTGTCCTCATTGCTTTATAACGAAGACCATTAACCATTTTAGTAGCCATCCTCTGCACCAACTCCAACCTGTTTATATCCTTTTTGAGGGTGTGTCCTCCAGAAGAGCACACAATACTCCAAATGAGTTCGCACCAGAGATAGAGGAGATATGATTGAGACATTTAAATACCTCTGTGGCATAAATGCACAGGGGGAGAGCCTCTTTTGATGGAAAGCAAGCTCTGCTACAAGGGGACATAGGAGGAAGGTGAAAGGGAATACTCAGGAGTAATAGGCAGAAATATTTCTTTACGGAAAGAGTGGTAGAACCGTGGAATAGTCTCCCAGTGGAGGTGGTAGAGATAAGGACAGTGTCTGAATTCAAAAAAAGCATGGGAAAAACACAGAGGATCTCTAAAGGAAAAAAGGGGACTGTTGTAATGGTTGATATGGATGGACAGACTAGATAGGGCATGTGTTGTTTTTTTTTCTGCCTTCATGTTTGTTTCCAAATATAAATGCCTGTCTTCCCCTCTCTGTGGTCTCTTGTACCTTATGAAGGCCTCCCTCTCTTTGCTTCATCTTTTCAGCTATTTCTTTTAAGAACCATAGTGGCCTCCTTTTCCTTACATTTATTTACCTTTCTAACAAAAATGTTGCCCTTAAAATATCCCCTTTCAGATTTGCCCATTGCTTTTCTACAACCCCCAGCTGTTCCCATCCTATTAATGATTCCTTGAGGTGTATTGTCCCATCTTGGTAAAGTTAGTTTTCCTAAAGTTTAAGACCCTCGCTTTTGAATGGATTTTATCTGCCCTAGTCCTAATGCTGAACCACACCATCTGATGATCACTGGATGCAAGATGTCCCACTATAACATCAGAAACACTTAACCCACAGTGCCTCCTTGCTCCCTTTTAAGCCCTGTAATTTTATAGCTTTAATATTTTTTATATATAGTGCCACTTCTCCTCCCCTTCTTCCTACCCTGTTCTTCCTGAATAAACTATTGCCCAGTATAATTACATTACAGTCATGGTTGTCCCTGAACCATGTCTCTAACTGCCACTAAATCCAAGTCAGCCTCTTCCACTAAAGCCTCAACATCTGGGATCTTATTTCTCATGCTACAGGCATTTATACACACCACTTTTCAGATGTTGCCCCTTTTAGCCATTTCTACAGAGGTATTTCATCTTTCACTTATCTCACTTATGTGGGTTTTCTTCACCCATCCCCAATGAATCTAGTTTAAAGCTCTCTTCAGTAGGTTAGCCAGTCTGCTGCTAAAGACACTTTGACCTCTCTTGGACAGATGGACATCATTCAAAGCTAAACAATAAATTCTGACAACTAGGGGGGACATACGGGTTAAGATTTTCTTAGGGTGCCGACACTTTGAATCAACTCTGGGTCTGGCCCTGATTAATTCACAATATGCTTGGTATTGAGAGGGATTATTTTTTTTGTATAAATTCTATCGGGAAGGTTCTAGCTCTGCTCTGCACAGATTGTTGGGGAAGGACCAGGGGGCGGGGTTCAGTGGATGCAGAATATATATTTTTGGATTTAATGCCATATGGGGAAGCATATGTGTTGGAGGGGCCTCAGAAGGCAACTGTAGCCGAATAGGTGCTAAAGAATCCAACCTCTTGTACTCCTCCCCCGCCCCCCCTTATATAGACTACATACGCTAAAGCCTGCATCATTGCCCACTGCAGTTATATTTTTGTGGACAGGGCAGAGGCAGAGCATGTCTAGTCACAGGTGGTGGGTTTTTCTCTTTCAAAAAGTTGGCAACCCTAGTTCAAAGTGGCTGACAACATCACAACCTTCGTTTATTACATTTGATATACCGCTCAAGCCAAAGCATCAGAGCGGTTTACAATATTACAAAAGTTACAGAAAATATGAAAAGAACGCCATTAATTAGATAGGACAGAATAAGAGATACAGTGATAGTTAAAGGAATAGAGGAGACAAGAAGAAATGCTCCACATAGCATTCGAAGAGGAAGATATCATACCACCAGGTGTTTAAGCTCCCACTTACAACCTCCGCTGTCGACATCACCCCTCCACCGCTCCGATTTCCACAGCAAGCAGAACCAAATGCAGCAGCATTTTAAACGGCCCCGCACGGTCCTACGCCTAAGGGCCATGCCAAAGGGCCCTCTGGCGAGGGCCCGCAAGGCGTTGGCGTGCCAGTGGAAGTGACGGTTTTAAAGCCGTTAAAGGCTACTGGTATGGGCAGGCTGAAAGGAAAGAGGTGGAGCTCCCACTCACACACCTCCGATGCTGGCTGGCTGCTGCTCTCCCCGTCTCTTTCTGCAAAAATGTGAGACTACTGGTGCCCTATAGGGACAAATTCAAAATTTTGATTTTCAAGATCTTCGGAGGAAATGAGTTCACATAAATAGATTATTCCTCTATGCAAGCTTTGAGGCCTCTAAGATCCTCCTGTGGAGTATTCCTGATTGATATCTGTCCTTTAATTAGGTGTTACACACACTTTTTCTTCTTCTGGCAGGACTGCTAAATAAGCATGTCGTATATTCAATGCTATAGCTGTGGTACTTTCATTCTGAGAAGAATCATTTGGAACCTTAGAACTTGCCCTATATGCCTCAAGTTAGCTGTCATGCATAAAGAATTAACTCTACTAAGGGAAGAATTAGCTGCAATTAAACACATCTCTTCTAGGGTACAAACTGAACAAAATCCACCACTGTTCCCACAAAGAATCAAACAGCCCAGGAACAAATGGATCACAGTGGGGCCTAATAGGTTCCGACCTGTAACACAGACATACCCCATACATCAAGAGAGCCCTGCTTAATGCCTTCTCTGCCTTGGATAATGAAGGTGCCCGATCCGTGGAAACTGAAGTGCCATTAAATGAGTCTATGTCCAATCTACTGATAATGCACCAAATATGATGAAAGAATCACAGAACAGAAAACTACCACTACTTGGAGTTTTCTATCAGAGGCACCAACTTGGGAACACAGTTGAAAGGCGAGAAGACGGTCAAATGTCTTCAGTCAGCAGGAATACAAACCAAATTGTTGGTGTAGTTAGTGCAGAAAGTGAGCACTCCAAAATTTATGTTGATATCCACTTCGGTACAAATGACCTGGCTAGAAACAGTGCCTCTACTGTTCAAAGGGACTTCCAGACTCTGGGAGAGAAACTCAAGCCCATTGTTAAAACTGTTGCATTCTCAGAAGCTCTACCTGTTCATGGTAAGGGGCAGAAAGGCTGCATCGCATAAGCAACTTTACCAAATGGCTCCAAACTGGTGCAAACTGGTGCAAACAAGAAGGATTCAGATTTATAGGCAGCTGGGGAAACAGATCAACAAGAGGCTATACTGTGCTGGACTACATCTCTCCGTAGCAGGGAAACGGGATCCTAAGTGAAAAATTCAAGCAGTATGTGGACAGGCATTTAAACTAGAGAAAGGGAGTGATGGATGGAGAAGGACAATTTCAGTATGTCGCTCCCAGCAAAAGCATAATAACATTGGAAACGGCCGCGCTTTTAAACCACACATCAATGGCAAGTGGGAAGAGGCGTGTAAAATAAAATCCAGGCAAATTAGTCAACAAATGCTGGAAAGCAATGAGCACAAATGATCAAAACCTAGCCAGCAATGTTCCTGACCTGGAAGCCCTAATGGTGGAAATGGACTTGGACGTTGTGGCCATTACAGACACATGATTTGAGTCGCATGAATGGGATATAGCTATAGCAGGCTATGATCTATTTAGAAGAGAGAGGGTAGAAAAGGAGTAGCCCTATATGTCAAAAGCAGTATTAAAGCTGCTGAAATGCAGGAGATGTGGGGAAAAGAAGCGCCGTGAATTGTGTTGGAAAGAGGAGATGGCACTGTCATCCATACTGGTGTAGTCTGCAGGCCTACAACTCAAACCAAATGGATAGCAAATTGATTATTGATATTGCAAAGATAGCCACGAAGGGGGAAGTGATCATATTGGGTGATTTTTAATCTACCCGATGTGGATTGGAGTATTCCTTCTGCAAACCTGGAAAAAAGTTAAAAAATAAATTAAATAAATAAATAAAAAATTGTGGATGCCTTCTAAGATGTGTTACTTAGACAAATGGTGATGAAAACGACCAAGGAAAGCTTGATGCCAGATTTAGTGCTCACCAATGGAGATAGCATGTTGAATATCTGGGTGGGTGCCCATGTGAGCAGCAGTGATCATCACACGGTGTGGTTTGAGATAAAAGCCAAGGTGGCATCCAATCACAGCAAGCTCAAAATCTTAGACTTCAAAAATACCGACTTCAGTAAAATGGCCAAGGAGCTGGCAGGGTGGGAGGGGATAAGGGAAGTGAAATTGCAATGGGCTAAACTAAATGAGGCAATAAAAGGGGCAACAGATGCATAGCTTTTCTTTTCCTCTTGTTTTTATTTACTTTCCTTACATATTTGGTTCTCCAAAGTGGCTGCACAAATGCAAAAAACACAGCTTTCACAAAATTCAGAAGTTTGCAAACAGAGGAACACAGAAAAGAATACAGGGTCAAACCAAGACAAAAGGCATAAGGATAGCAAAATCAAAGGCTGAAGAAAAGATGGCTAAAGATGTGAAGTGTGATAACTTTTTTTTCAGGTATATTCGGGAGAGGAGGAAAATCAGAGGTGGAATTGCAGGACTCAGAAGTGCTGGGAAGGGATTTGTGGATAGTGACATTGAAAAAGCAAAAATGCTAAATCATTTTACTAAAGAAAATCCTGGAGAAGGACTGCCTTTGATTGACAAATATACAAATGGGAATGGAGTAGATACCACACCATTCAAAGAAGATGATGCATTCGAGCAGCTTGCAAAACAAAGTGGACAAAGGCATGGGACCGGATGAGAGATACCCAAGGATACTGAAAGAGCTCAGAGAGATTCTTTCAGGGCCGTTAAAGGTGGTTTTTAATAGATCCTTGGAGACAGGAGAACTTCCATAGGACTGGAGAAGGGCTGATGTGGTACCTCTTCACAAAAGTGGTAATAGGGAAGAAGTGACAAACTACAGACCAAGTAAGCCTTACCTCGGTAGCAGGAAAAGTAATGGAGGATCTCATGAAAGAGTGAATAGTAGATTTTCTTGAAACCAACAGGTTGCATGATCTGAGGCAACATGGTTTTATCAAAGGATGATCTTGTCAAACAAATCTCAGTTCTTTGACTGGGTGACCGGCACTGTTCCCTCTAAGCTGTGCGCGTGTGCGTGCGCGCACACACCTCACCGAGCGAGCGCACATACTTTACAACAGAGCGCACAAAAATTACGGCTCTGATTCTGATAGAAAACAACACAGACATCTTAAAATTTAAAAGTTATGATTGTAATTACTAGAAATTTCCCGCTTCATTTAGTAATCGTCTATTTTCATTTAATTTGATTAAAATCAATGTGGTGTGCATACTGTATTCTGACATGTAGTCAAATTTTAAAGTATATAACTCCGAGTGTCGTTATGTGGCGCACAAAAATGTAACCTTCCTTCAAAAGCTGCACACAGCTGATATTTTATGCGCACACAGCCTACAGAAAATTAGAGGGAACATTGGTAACCGGAGAATTAGATCAAGGGCATGCAATGGATGTAATCTACCTAGATTTCAGCAAAGCCTTTGATACTGTTCCTCATAGGAGGCTTATCAATAAACATAAACTAAGCTTGGGAATGGGTTCCAAGGTGGTAAACTGGATCAGAAAATTGTTGACTGACTACAGAAGGTGACGGTATACGGAACTCACTCGGATGAAAGGAAGGTGATAAGCAGTGTGCCTCAGGGTTCGGTCCTGGGACTGGTACTGTTCAATGTATTAGTGATATTGCTGAAGGACTGAATGGAAAAAGCATCTTTTTGCAGATTACATGAAAATTTGCAACAGAGTGGACTCCCCTGAGGGGAGTGGATAACATGAGGAAAGATCTATAAAAGCTGGAAAAATGGTCTAATGCTTGGCAGTTAAGATTTAATGTGAAGAAGTGCAGTGTCATGCACTTGGGAAGCAAAAATCCAAGGGAACTGCATGCGATGGGGGGGGGGGGGGGGGGTGAGAAGTTGGTGTGCATGGACCAGGAGAAGGACCTCAGAGTAATTTTCTGAGGATCTCAAGGTGGTGAAACAATGTGACAAGGTGGTGGCAAAAGCCAGAAGGATGTGGGTTGCATACAAAGAAGAATTACCAGCAGAGGTACTATTGCCACTGTACAAGTCGCTGGTGAGGCTTCACTTGGAATATTGTGTTCAGTTTTGGAGATCATATCTCGCAAAGGATATAAAGAGACTGGAAATGGTTCAGAGGAAGGCGACCAAAATGATTTGGAGCCTGTGTCAGACTTATGAGAAGAGACTTGAAGACCCAAATATTTACACGCTAGAGGAGAGATGAGACAGAGGAGATATGATTCAGACCCTTAAATACTTGGGGGTATGTTTACTAATTGGTGGTAATGGCTTCCTTGCGATAACGGAGCCTCGGCCCCATTAACCTCAGTGGGGCCGCAGCTCTGATATCGCACTGACAGAGCACGTGCGGAGCATTTCCCCAGCTTTCAAAGAAAGCCTTTGGGAATGCTACCGTGCATGCATGGTCCCCTTCCCGCCCAAGGATGCCATATTGCTCAGTCTCCTTTTTTCCACGGAGCCCAACAGATGCAGGCCTCTACTCTCCTGGAAAAAGTTTTTATTCCTTCCCTTTGTCTGGTTTGCATACGGTTCCCTTCCTGCCTCGAGGCTGCACCACTAGTGCTGATCTCGGCTACCTTTTTTCGATTTTCCTCGAGGTCCTACCTCAACCTGGTGGTCCTCAATCCCGGCCGGGTGTGCTTCCACCATGGCACTTGGTGGGTTCAAGAAATGTGACCACTGCAGTCAGACTGTCACTTATACTCATGACTGCTGCATCCATTGCTTGGGCCCGGACCATGACAGTTCTGCCTGTGACCGGTGCCAGGCTATGACCCCTAAATCCAACAGGAGGCAGTCTGAGTTGCAGGGGAAGCTTTTTCCCAAGGTCTGACTCTGCCCCAGCTTCCCCGTCACCGAGCCCCAAAGCCAGCCCTTTCAGAGAGGTCTGGGCGTCCTCGAAGTCCCATGGCAGTGGCTCCTCCGCTGCAGCCCTGAACCCTCCCAAAAAAAGAAGGTCCCGAAGAAGGTGCCTCTGATCAAACCTGGCAGGGTCCCTCGATGGGACTCAGGCAACTCAGAGCAGCCCCCTCAAAGTCTCGAGACAAGAGTCCTCGGCCAGTGGAGACCACGCCAGGACCTGTGAACCTATAGTCCTCAAGGATGCATTCTCTGGAGTGCTGGCATCAGACTTGAGGCCTTCGGTGTCCATGCCGAGTGTTGCACAGCCATCTGGCCTTGAGTCACACATGGTGGCCATGGAGAGGTGTCTCTCCTCTATCTTGGCCTTGCAGCAGGTATTGATGTCGGGTTCCCCCAGCATCATTGGCCCTGACACTGGGCCCCCTGGCCTCAGGGGAGCCTCTGGGCATCTAACTTAGCACAGAGCACCATAGCCCTCATATAAATCCTTGGCATCTTTTGAGGTCTCGATCACGCTCCTCGGGGTTCCAGTCCTCTCCAGCGAGTTTTTGGTAGTCCAACCCCAGGTCCTCTGGGGGGGCCTGATTCCTCGGAGCCAAGCACAGGGTTGACTCCTTGATGCCCTCGGGTTCTGACTGGAGACAGAGGATGAGGCCTCCCCGGAGGCCTCCCGACACCAGGACATCCACTCCGAGCCATCTCCTCCAGAGCCTCAGCATCACTCCCTACCTGAAGACGTGGCCGTTCATGACTTCATTTGCAACATGGCATGGGCTTTCTCGATCCAGACTGAATTGGAGGAGGGATCTGCATACTGAGGTGCTCGAGATACAATAAGAGTCCCCTCCCAAGGAGATTCTTACGGTGCCAGTTCCACCCATCCTCAGGAGATTGCTTCTCCTGACGTGGGAGTCCCCGACCTCTCTGCCGGTGGTCAATTGGCACCTGGATGCCGTCTATCGCATCCACAAGCCACAACTCAATGGTGGTTGAGTCCTCCATGCAAAAGCTGAAGAGCCAAAAGACCTACTCTTCAGTTCCCCACTGGCAGGGAACCCGGGCCCTCAACGCCATGGGGCGCAAATGCTACCAGGACACCATGCTTGGGTGCCGAATACAGGCATACAAATTGTACATTGGAATGTACCTTAAGTGCCTGATACAGGAACTCTCGGGTTCTCGGTGGACCTCGCCAGGGAACCTCTGCAAAGAATCCAGTCCCTAGCAGCAGGCATCCGGGACTGTTCCAAATTCCTCTCCCCGGCTGCCTACAACAGGTTCAAATCTGCGGCCAGGGTTGCAGCCACCAGCATCGGCACCAGGAATAGTTACAGACCTTAGACCTGGAGCAGTGGGTATAGAAGAAGCTCCTGGATGTCACCTGCAATAGTGAGAGCCTATTCAGGAAACCAATGTCTGATAAGGCTGCGGAGATTGAGGCTGAGGTAGTGACCCAGCCGAGGCTGTCCAAAAAGACCTCTGCTCTCCCAAGGAAAGAATCCTTGGGGGGGGGGGGTGGGGGGGAGCCATTTTTCCCAAAGAAAAAGGGCTTCTCCCAGGCTGGCAACTGCCAGCCTTATTGGGGCAGCTTCACCAGTCCTCACAGACAAAAGGCCAGGGACATGGGCCTAGGAAGCCCAAGGCTTCCAAGACCCAGACACCAGCTCCCACCCAACTGGGGGGAAGCTTTTGGCTCCCTGGGCTGGGTCTCCCCTCCCCCGGAAGGCCCACCTCAGCCCACAGATGGGCCAGCATCACCACAGACCAGTGGGTTCTGTGGGTGGTGCAAGAGGGGTATTTCTTCCATCCACAGCAGACCCCTCCAGAAATTTTACTAGGAAAGCTACCACAGCCTCTTCTCCACCAGGCCTTGCTCGCCACAGAACTTGCAGGCTTGCTCAGAGACAGAGTGGTGGAACTGGTACCCCATCATCTCTGGGGAAAGGGGTTCTACTCAAGGTATTTCTTGTCCCAAAAAGAACAGGGGGACTTTGGCCCATCATGGACCTGCACAACTTGAACAAGTTCCTGGTGAGAGAGAAGTTCAAGATACTCTCCCTTGGGACACTGATGCCTGCATCCGCAAGGGAGACAGGCTTTGCTCCTTGGATCTCAAGGATGCTTAAACCCATATCCTGATCCACTCCTCCCACAGGCATTACCTGAGATTTGTGGTTGGGGGGGGGGGGGGGCAGCACTACCAGTACAGGGTGCTGCCGTTTGGACTCGCCTCCTCTCCAAGGGTCTTTACAAAAAGCCTGGCAGTCGTAGCCGCCCATGTGCACCTCCAGAGGACCCACATCTTCCCTTACCTATACGACTGGCTCATCAGAGGTAGCACACCTCTCGAGGCCAGGCAGGCCACAAGGCTCACTATCCACACCCTGCAACAGTTGAGGTTCATCAACTACCCCAAGTCCAGTCTCTTCCCAGCCCAAGACTTGGAATTCATAGGGGCCCAGCTGGACACTCAGCGGGTCAGGGCCTTCCTCCCCATGGAAAGAGCCCACTGCCTGATGCTGCTGACAAGGGACATGCAGAGCCTCCAGTTCAGTGCCAGCTCACCTACTCCTCCGCCTGCTAGGCCACATGGCCTCGACAGTTCATGTTATGCCTCTGGCCCGCCTGCATATGCGGGCAGCCAGTGATACCTCCATTCCCAGTGGTCACAGGCAACAGGCAGGCTGAGGGACAGAGTGAAGGTCACCCTCCAGCTAGCGGCCTCTCTCACTTGGTGGCAGTCCCTACATCACCTTGGGGCAGGGAAGACCTTCCAGGCACTGACTCCTCAGAGGGTCCTGATGACAGACGCCTCCCTTGTAGACTGGAGTGCACATTGTGAGGGCCAGTGCACCCAAGACACCTGGTCCCCCAGAGAAATCCCTCCTGCAAATTAATCTCCTCCAGCTCAGAGCCATCTTCCTGGCCCTTCAGACCTTCTGCCACCTCCTGAGCAATCTCCCAGTCCTCATACAGACAATCAGGTTGCCATCTTCTGTGTGAACAAACGGGGGGGTACGGGCTCATATTTCCTCTGTCAGGAGGCAGTGGCCCTCCACTCCTTTGTGGTGGACAACTGCCTGGCAGACAACCTCAACTGGGTCCTTTGGCCTCATCTTTATCTTTATTCATGTGCTTGATATACCACCCAGGCACGGGTGTCAGGGCAGTGTACAAAATATCAATACAGGCTGCAGGAGAAGACAAAAGAACGCCAATGTACGACAGGACAGAGACAGATGAATAAACAGAATGAGACACAAGCTCTGGATGTACAGGGGGAGGAGGTCTATGCTGGGGGGGGGGGGAAATTCCCCCCGACACCTGATATCCAAGTGCCTTTTCAAAATCCAGAGCAAACACGCCTCAGTGATCCTGATTGTGCCCAGGTGGTCCAGGCAGCCATGGTTCCTTGTACTGCTCTTCCTGTCAGTGGCAACCCCAGTACCACTGCGCCAGGACCTAGACCACCTATCCCAAGAGGGAGGTTCCCTTTAACCACAACCTGGTCATAAGATCATAAGATATGCCATACTGGGTCAGACCAAGGTCCATCAAGCCCAGTATCCTGTTTCCAACAGTGGCTAATCTAGGTCATATGTACCTAGCAGTTTCCCCAAGGGACACAGGTTCCACAGTGCTTGTATTGGGTCAAGCATTGATATCCTGGGTCCCTTCTTAATAATGGTATATGGACCTTTCCTCCAGGAACTTGTCCAAACCTTTTTTAAACCCAGCTACACTAACAGCCTTTACTACATCCTCCGGTAACAAATTCCAGAGTTTCATTACACGTTGAGTGAAAAAAATATTTTCTTTTATTAGTCTTAAATAGTTTACCCTATAGCTTCATTGCATGTCCCCTAGTCTTTCTATATTCTGATAAGGTAAACAATCGATCTACATTTACCCGTTCCACTCTGTTCATTAATTTATAGACTTCTATCATATCTCCCCTCAGCCGTCTCTTTTCCAGGTTAAAGAGCCCTAACCTTTTTAGCCTTTCTTCATAGGAGAATCCTTCCATCCCCTTTACCATTTTGGTGGCTCTTCTCTGAACCTTTTCTAATAACACTATATCCTTTTTAAGATACGGCGACCAGAATTGCACACAATATTCAAGATGCGGTCTCACCATGGAATGATATAGAGGCATTATAATATCTTTTGTTTTATTTTCCATTCCTTTCCTTATCATACCTAGCATTCTATTTGCTCTCTTGGCCGCCGCTGCACACTGGGCGGAGGGTTTTAACATGGTATCCACAATGACGCCTAAATCTTTTTCCTGGGTGGTGGTTCCTAATGTGGAACCTTGCATCGTGTAACCATAGTTTGGGTTGTTCTTCCCTAGGTGCATAACCTTGCACTTGTCCACATTAAATTTCATCTGCCATTTTGATGCCCAGTCTTCCAATTTATCAAGATGCTCTTGCAATTTTCCACAATCCTCTTGGGTATTAACAACCTTAAATAGTTTTTGTGTCATCTGCAAATTTGATAACCTCACTCGTTATTCCACTTTCCAGGTCATTTATGAATATGTCAAAAAGCAGCGGACCCAGCACAGATCCCTGGGGTACACCACTATTCACCTTTCTCCATTGGGAAAATTGGCCATTTAGCCCTACCCTCTGCTTTCTATCTTTTAACCAGTTCCTGATCCACAATAGTACACTGCCCCTATCCCATGAATCTTTTAGTTTTGCCAAAAATCTCTGAGGGACCTTGTCAAAGGCTTTCTGAAAGTCCAGATACACAATATCAACTGACTCACCTTTGTCCACCTGATTATTCACTCCTTCAAAAAAACATAACAGATTAGTAAGACAAGATCTTCCTTGTCTAAACCTATGTTGGCTGTCTCCCATTAGGACATGCTGAGTAATTTTATTCTTTATGATGGTTTCTACCATTTTTCCTGGTACTGATGTCAGGCTCACCGGTCTGTAGTTTCCTGGATCACCCCTGGAACCCTTTTTAAAAATTGGTGTTACATTGGCGATCCTCCAATCTTCAGGTATTAGAGCTGATTTTAATGATAGTTCACAGATTACTGATAGCAGGTCTGCAATCTCATATTTCAGTTCTTTCAACACCCTTGGATGTATACCATCCGGCCCAGGTGATTTGCTACTCTTCAGTTTATCTAATAGGTGTAATACATCTTCCCGATGTATCGATATTTCCTTCAATTCTTCCGCACCTTTAAATACCACTTCAGTCATGGGTAACATCCCTACATCTTCCTCAGTAAAGACCGAAGCAAAGAATTCATTCAGTCTCTCCGCTATCGCCTTGTCGCCTCTTAGTGCTCCTTCAACCCCTTTATCATCTAATGGACCAACTGACTCTCTCACAGGTTTTTTGCTACGAATGTACTTGAAAAGGTCTTTACTTCACGTTTTTGCTTCCACAGCAAGCTTCTTCTCAAATTCTCCCTTTGCCTGCCTTATCAATGATTTGCATTTGACTTGCCAGTGCTTGTGCTGATTCCAGGTTTCGTCGTTTGGCTCTTTTTTTCCATTTCCTGAAAGATGCTTTTTTGGCAACAGCCTCTCTGACCTCACCTTTAAACCATGCTGACAGTTTTTTGGACTTCCTTCCACTTTTCTTAAAACGTGGAATACAGCTGGTCTGGGCTT
The DNA here is from genome assembly GCA_033557465.1 of Ichthyophis bannanicus. Taxonomy (NCBI): domain Eukaryota; kingdom Metazoa; phylum Chordata; class Amphibia; order Gymnophiona; family Ichthyophiidae; genus Ichthyophis; species Ichthyophis bannanicus. The sequence goes on along the minus strand of CM066035.1, from coordinate 404,769,609 downwards.
CCAAGATAGCATTTTTCAACAGCCAAGCCTGATGTACGTCTTTAACCTTTGCAACTGCTCCTTTTAGTTTTTTCTTAACTGTTTTCCTCATTTTATCATAGTCTCCCTTTCGACAGTTAAAAGGTAGTACTGTGGATTTTCTTACTATCCCTCCTCCACTAATTAAATCAAAGGCGATCATGCTATGATCACTATTGCCAAGTGGCCCCAACAACCTTATCTCTTGCACTAGATCTGGTGTTCCACTAAGGACTAGGTCTAATATGGCTTCCCCTCTGGTCGGTTCATGAACCAGCTGCTCCAAGAAGCAGTCATTTATTTCATCTAGGAACTTTATCTCCCTAGCATGTCCTGACGTGACACTGACCCAGTCGATACTGGGGTAGTTGAAATCACCCATTATTATTACTGCGCTGTAACTTTTGTTAGCTTCCTTGATTTCTTTGAGAATTTCATCATCCATTTGGTCATTCTGGCCAGGCGCTCGATAGTACACCCCCACTGCCATTGCCTTCCCCCTTTTACATGGAATTTCAATCCATATAGATTCTACAGAAGATTTTGCTTCCTGCAAAACTTTAATCCTTTCTGACTCAATGCCCTCTCTAACATAGAGAGCAACCCCTCCACCAATTTGATCAGCTCTATCATTTCGATATAGTTTGTACCCAGGTATCAGTGTCCCACTGGTTGTCCTCCTTCCACCATGTCTCTGATATTCCAATCATATCTAACTTTTCATTTAGTGCTATATATTCTAACTCTCCCATCTTATTTTTTAGACTTCTAGCATTTGCATACAAGCATTTTAGAGAATGTATTTTATTCATATTAATTTGGCTATTGTTAGACATGGGTAATTTGGGATCTTTAAGCTCTGTCTGCTCCATACTTGAGGGCATTTGCGCTACTTTACTCTTTTGTGGAACCTCTCTGCTTTTGGTAGTATCCTTCAAAGATACATTCTTCCGAACCATCCGCTCAACTGTCGACTTTCCCCTAATATCTAGTTTAAAAGCTGCTCTATCTCCTTTTTAAAGGTTAATACCAGCAGCCTGGTTCCATCCCGGTTAAGGTGAAGCCCATCCCTTCGGAAGAGCCCCTCCTTTCCCCAGAATGTTCCCCAATTCCTAACAAATCCAAAACCCTCATCACTGCACCATTGTCTCATCCACGCATTGAGACTCCGGAGCTCTGCCTGCTTTTTGGGTCCTGCGCGTGGAACAGGGAGCATTTTGGAGAATGCTACCCTGAAAGTTCTGGATTTCAACTTCCTACCTAAAAACCTAAATTTAGCCTCCTGAACCTCCCTACCACATTTTCCTATGTCATTGGTACCGACATGTACCAAGACAGCAGACTCCTCCCCAGCACTATCTAAGACCTTATCTAGGTGTCGCGTGAGGTCTGCTACCTTCGCACCAGGCAGGCATGTTACTAGGCGATCATCACATCCACCAGCCATCCAGCTATCTACATGCCTAATGATCGAATCAGCAACTATAACGGCTGTCCTAACCCTTCCCTCATGGGCACATGGCCCTGGAGAAAGTTCCTCGGTGCGAGAAGGTTTTACATCACCTGGAGGACAGGTCCTAGTTACAGGATCACTTCCTGCCACACCAGGGTAGGGTTGCCAACTTTTTCACCGAGAAAAACCCGACACCTGTGGCTCGCCATGCTCCACCCATTCTCCTCCCCCAGCCCCGCCCCTGCCCCGCCCCCAGCCCCACCCACAAAAATTACCAAGGATTCACTCACACACCCCCTCAGTGCTGGTTCACTCACTCGCCCCCCCTCCCTGCTGGTTCACTCACTCACTCGCCCCCCCTCCCTGCTGGTTCACTCACTCACTCGCCCCCCCTCCCTGCTGGATCACTCACTCACCCCCTCCCCTCCCCTCCCTGCTGGTTCACTTACCCACCCCCGTGTCACTCACTCACCCCCCCTTGCTGGTTCACTCACACCATCACCCCCCCTCCCCTCCCCTCCCTGCTGTTTCACCTACCCACTGCTGTGTCACTCACTCACCCCCCCCCCCTTGCTGGTTCACTCACACCATCACCCCCCCTCCCCTGCTGGTTCACTCACACCAACCCCGCTCCCCTGCTGGTTCACACCAACCCCCCTCCCATGCTGATTCACTCACCCCCCCTCCACTGCTGGTTCACTCACACCACCCCCCCTTCCACTGCTGGTTCACTCACCCACCCCCCTGTCACTCACTCACTCACCCCCTCCTGCTGGGTCACTCACACCAAACCCCCCCCCTCCCCTCCCCTCCCCTCCCCTCCCCTCCCTCCCTCCCTCCTGCTGGTTTAATCATACCATCAACCCCCCCCCCCTTGCTGGTTCACTCACATCCCTGCCCTGCCCTGCCCTGCCCAAGCCGCTGCTTCTGCTTTGTACAGAGCAGCGGCTGCACTACACTTACTTTGAAAAGTAAAGACACTGTGTGAGCAGCCCTCCGGTCATCGCAGAGCCCGAGGAAGTGATGTCATGGGGGCGGGCTCCTCCCAGGCTGTCTTTAGCTGCAATAAAGTTAATTTGAAAGGAAAGACAGCCTGTGAGGAACCCGCCCCCATGACATCACTTCCTCGGGCTCTGCCATGACCGGAGGGCTCCTCATACAGTTTCTTTACTTTTCAAAGTAAGTGTAGTGCAGCCGCTGCTCTGTACAAAGCAGAAGCAGCGGCTGCACGATTATGGGGAATCGCGTTCGCGTTCGCATTAGCGCCGCGGACATCGGGAGGAAAGCCGGTTTTTTGCTCTGGCCGCTCCCGATCTTGCGGCCAGAGCAAAAAATCGGCTTTTCAACGGCCGGTTTGACATCTGTGCCGGCAGCCGGCCTGGCCATGGAAAAACCGGCCAGGCCGGCTGAAAACCGGCCGGTTGGCAACCCTACACCAGGGTGATGCTCTCCTGTCACGTGACCTCTCTCATTCATGGTAACAGGGATGCTGCCAGACTGGTGGTGGGACTTCAGGACTATATCCCTGTAGGTCTCGTCTATGTACCTCTGTCTTATGCTTTCCAAGTCTGCTACTTTAGCCTCTAGGGAACGGACTCGTTCCCTGAGAGCAAAGAGCTCCTTGCACCTAGTGCACACGTAAGACCTCTCACCAACTGGGAGAAAATCATACATGTGACACTCAATGCAAAAGACTGGAAAGCCCCCATCCCGCTGCTGGACTGTTGTCTGCATCTTAGTTTTAAGTTTGTGTTTAGATCTAAGTTCTTTACTTACTAAGGGTTGCTATGGATATTTATACTAATAAAACTGTACCTAATACGTGTAATATACATTGTTCACCTGAAGTTTAACTAATCTCAGGTCCTTAGTGTATGACTGATTTGGGTAATGAGCTTCACCTGAGAGCACCTCCTGTCTTTTAAGATGTGTAAGTACCTATAAAGCTACGATTATCCCAGGAGTGGGTGGGTGTAGGGAGGGAGGGAAATAACACTTAATAAAAGGGGGCTGCTACACAGTACCCTGTCTTGTGCTGTTGAGGTAAGCTATGTTCTGATTTGATTTAAATTATAGCTCTTAGCTGCTGCTAGGCTCTAACTTTTTATGAAATTTAAACTACAAGCTCTCTGCTGGGTTCTAAATTTAACCAGGAAGCTCTCTTCTGTGTTTTAAATTTAAGCTAAAAGTACTTTGCTGTTACTAGGCCCTGAGTGACTATTAAATGTAAACTACAAGCTCTCTGCTGGGTTCCAAATATAACCAGAAAGCTCTCTTCCCTAATGCTGACAGCATGGCTGCTGAAAGGGTAACACTGGTTCCTTTCAACCTCTCAGGTGAAGTTGAGGAAATCCTCCTGGCCTCCCAAAAGCCATTCACCAGAAGGGCTTACACCTTCAAGTGTAGGAGGTTCTCCGTCTGGTGTGCAGAAAGGAATGAGAACCCATTCTCCCATCAGGTACAGCTTGTGCTGCAGTACCTGCTGCACCACTCACACTCAAGCTTGAACTCTACTGTAACTTGGTGAGGGTGTATCTCAGTGCCATAGTGGCTAACCATCACCCTATAGAGGGGAAGCCCCTCCCAAGCCAGCCTCTGGTCTCTAAATTCCTGAGGGACCTCCTTCTCTCCAAGCCCCCTCTCTGCTCTCTGGCAGCAGAATGGGACCTCAATGTGGTGCTCTCCCAGCTGACTAGGCCACCCTTCAAGCCGTTGGCCACCTGCCACTTGAGATTTCTCCTGGAAGGTGGCGTTCTTGATGGCATTAATATCCACTCGCAGAGTAAGTGAGCTGCAGGCCCTGATGTGGACCTGCCCTATACCAGGTTTTATATGAACAGGATGGTGGTGCGCATGCACCCCAAATTCCTCCCAAAGGTGGTGTCCGCTTTTCACCTCAATCAGGAGGTAGTTCTAATCACTTTCCCACGGTCGTACGCCTGCAGGGAGGAGGTCGTCTTGCATACCCTTATCCTTTTATTTAGAGGACCAAGGTCCATCGACAAGCTCCTCAGCTTTTTCTCTCCTTTGACCCCTGCAGACTGAATGCTGTCCACCTGGGTGGCGGACTGCATTGCCCTTATTAGCGAGATGGCCTCTCTGGAGCACCGGATCACTGCTCATCACGTGAGGGCTATGGCCACATTGGTGGCCAACCATATGTGAGACGATACAAAACTGAAGTAGGTCTTCACAGAGCAAGTTCAAATTATATTATCTAGAAATAGCTCCAAACAGTATTTAAGTGGACATGAATCTTTCATATAAAGAACAGTAGAGAATGGTCAATTAATTTAATACTTTGAACCATTAACATCAAGGTGTCCAGAAAGTTTCAGACCTCATAGCGCTTCAAAGCAGAATATTCACTGCCTGTTCTTTGTCTAGTGCTTGTTAGCATCAATGACTGTTATGGGATTTTTTAATATAATTATCACCAATTCTCCACCTTCGTGTCGAAATCTACTGAATTAAAACAATTTCTTATCTTGCTTGTTTTCCTCAACACCTTCCTTTGGTGCCTCTCTCGCGTTTCACTCCCATAGGGGGTTTCTTCAGGAGGGTCTAAAAATTTTTAAAAAAAAATTATCAGTAATGACTTCGTAAATCTACAAACTGATATCCACAGTGATATAATGTTACTTTGTTTATACATTTTTTTGTGGTTTCACAAGCTGTAAGAATGTTACCTCAGAAAGGCAGCCCGGCAGCCCGGCAGTCCTGCGGTCGCCGATACGAAGAAGAGACGAAGATAGTGAGAGAGGACTCAAAAAATGCGGGAAATGCAATATATGTGAGATTACCGATGAGGTGAAGGACTTTGTATATCATGATAAAACGTATACATTAAAGCAAGCAACATCATGTGATAGTACTTTTGTAGTTTATGCTATTAAATGTCCTTGTAATCAACTTTACATAGGTAAAACTACCCGTCCATTAAAGATTTGATTGTCCGAGCATAAAAGCCGTTTACGATGTCAGACATTGACAGCACCTCTAGTTCAACATTGTGTGGATCTAGGACATAAGTTTGAAGAACTACGGAGCTTTTGTATTGAACATGTCCAGACCTCAATGAGAGGAAAAACCTTGGAACAGACCCTCCTAATACATGAACAATGGTGGATTTTTAATCTAAACACTTTAATACCTTATGGTCTAAATTCTTCTATTGACTGGAGCGTTTGCCTTTAAGAAAATAGAAGGTGATTGAATTGACGTATAGATAGTCGTAATGCACAAGCAACCTTTAAAGTCCGGCTCCTCTAGTTAGTCCGCATGCGCGGCGTTTTTTTCAAAAGCTTGGAGCCCAGAGATGAGTAATACCTAGAGGAACGCGGGCAGCATTTTAGATAGTAAGTAATTCAGCTGTTTGCTTTTTGAGGTAACATTCTTACAGCTTGTGAAACCACAAAAAAATGTATAAACAAAGTAGCATTATATCACTGTGGATATCAGTTTGTAGATTTACGAAGTCATTACTGATAATTTTTTAAAAAACGTTTTAGACCCTCCTGAAGAAACCCCCTATGGGAGTGAAACGCAAGAGAGGCGCCAAAGGGAGGCGTTGAGGAAAACAACCAAGATAAGAAATTGTTTTAATTCAGTAGATTTCAACATGAAGGTGGTGGAGAATTTGTGATAATTATATTAAATCCCAGAACAGTCATTGATGCTAACAAGCGCTAGACAAAGAACAGGCAGTGAATATTCTGCTTTGAAGCGCTATGAGGTCTGAGACTTTCTGGACACCTTGATGTTAATGGTTCAAAGTATTAAATTAATTGACCATTCTCTACCGTTCTTTATATGAAAGATTCATGTACACTTGAATACTGTTTGTTTGGAGCTATTTCTAGATAATACAACCATATGTGAGGACTGATTCCTGCTGTCCAAGGTGAACACCTGTTACAGGTGAGTTAACCACTCTTTATCTGCCATCATATACTATGTTACTATAAACTGTTCTCGCACCAAAGGAAATCATATGATGTGTAATGTGACATCCACCAATGAGCCTTCTCAGGAGAAGCATCCCCCCTCCCCCCCATACAGGAGGACTAAGCCTAGATGCCTAATTGAAGTCATCTGCTTTAAGAAGCAGCTGAAAGCCTGGCTGTTTGCCTGGGATTTTAATGGATGAGGCAACTGATTAGCCATTCAGTCAAACCATAAGGACTAGTTTGTCTCATGCCCTCTAAGACTTGGTTGCACATGCCTTATTTGACTGTGCATACAATTGTCCTGTCTACCTACTTACTTATCCCATTGTCTAGCTACGATATTGTCTATCTCCCAAATGCAAGTCTCCTTTGCTACCTATTGACATGTTTCATTTGTATTGCGTTGACACTCTTAAAAAGTGAATGTTCTATTACGCTGTTTTAATATGTAGGATATTGACACCATATCATTGCTATTACTATGGTTTAATTTAAAATAGGCCATACTGGGTCAGAGCAATGGTCCATCAAATCCAATATCCAACAGCAACCAGTCGGGTCACAAGTACCCATTGGGTTCACAAAAAGGTACACAGATTCTGGGCTGCTTATCCTGGGATAGGCAGTGGATTTCCTTGGTTCTCTTTTTAATAATGGTTTATTGACTTTCCTCCAGGAACTTATTCAACTCTCTTAAATCCAGTTACCAGAGGATGTAAAAAGCTATTAGTGTAATAAAGTACAGAGATGGATTACACATTGAATGAAACATTTTCTCCAATTAGTTTTGAATGTGCTACATTGTAGATTCATTCTGTGTCCCCTAGCCTTTCTACATTTTGAAGGAATAAACATCTGATTTGCATTTTACTTGTTCCACTCCATTATTTTATAGACCTCTATCAGATCTCCCCTCAGCCGTTTTCTTTCAAAGTTGAAGAGTCTTAACCTTTATAAGCCTTTCGTTGTAGGTATCCTTCCATCCCCTTTATCATTTTGATGACTGTTCTTTGTACTTTCTCTAACTCTGTCCTTTTTAAGGTATGGTGCACACAATATTTAAGGTGTGGTCGCACTATGGAGTGTTACAGAAGCATTCGTATAATATCCTTAGTTTTAGTTTCCATTCCTTTCCTTATAATTCCTAGCATTCTATTTGCTTTCTTGGTTGACGGGTTGACGCTGCACATTGGGCAGAGGGTTTCAATGTATTATCCACAAAGTTGCCCAAATCCTTTTCTTGGGTAGTGGTTCCTAATGTGGAACCTTACATCGTGTAACCATAGTTTGGGTTCTTCCCTAAGTGCTTAATTTTGTAATTTAATGTGGTAAAAGTGCATCTGCCATTTGGATGCCCAATCGCCCAAATTATCAAGGTTTTCTTGCAATTTTTCACAATCCTCTTGTTTTAATATCTTTGAACAAACTTGCAGATGAAACAAAATTTAATCATCTCACTCGTTCCCGTTTCCAGGGCGTTCATCCATCCTAAAAAGCAGCAGACCCAGCATGGATCCCTGGGGTACTTCACTATTCACGTTCCTCTATTCAGAATATTGGCCATTTAGCCCTACTGTTTTCTATCTTTTAACTTGTTCCTAATCCACAATAGTACGCTGCCTCCTATCCCATGACTTTTTAATTTCCCCAAGAGTGTCTCTAATTGCGTATTATGCTGATATTTGGTCTTTTTATGATGCTGTTACTATGGTGTAAGCTGCCTACATCTAGCTACGACTGCTGAACATGTAGATGATGGTTAAACCTAAATAAACAAAAATACCATTGCATAGGTGCAACTTTTCTATTAAGCACTCCAGGCAATTGCTTAGAAATGCCAAAAGTAGGGGGGAGAGAAAAGCTTGGCGCTCCCCTGTGCACTTCAGCAAAACTGCTTCTGGTGCCCTGCCCACCACCATAGCTCCAGAACCTGCAGTCTTGACTTTTTTTCCCTGGCACCTCGTCAGCTGTCCTGCTCTGCCTACTCGTTGGGACAGGCAACAAATGCTTCATGGCTAGCTACTGCTGTCACTGCAGTGATTGCTACTAATTACTGTTACCCATTTTGGAGTTGGCTCTGTGGTATCTTTTGTAAATCTCCCTGAGCCTACTTCCCTTACCTCAGCCCGGCTCGATGCCCTCAAGGACTATATCTCCCTTGTCCATCCCAGCACCAGAATTGCAATAAGCTACTTACAAGGGCAGGAGCTATGGCTGCACAGGGTGGGAAGGGAGAGGTGTGGGATGCTTTCCTAGAGCTACTGCAGCCACGGGAGGAGAGGCTATGTGGTAAGAAGAGTGCAGAAGGTTCAGCTAGTGCAGCTAACACCCCTGGCCCCCTAGTCCTCCGGCTGTATCTGTTAGATCCCTTTAATTGGGAGAGTGTACTATGCATCAACCCTTTTGCATGTTTTGACAACTGTTTCAATATGAATATAGCAAATAAAAGAAGTGAATTTGGATTGTGTTGTGTTGATGTGTAGAAAGTATTTTTGGGGCAGAGGATATGTGAGGAAAGGGAGCAGCAGACTAGAGGATATTTCTTTGTCATAACAGTCTGATTCATGCTGGTGGGAAAAGATTCACCGGAAGGACTGGGCAGTCTCATGTAACTCCCTTTAGTTGACAGTAAAGGGGGCTGAATGCAGTCACGTGCATTGTCTGATTATACCCCTCAGCCTGTTTGCATCACTGGATTGGAAATATGTAATGAGATTTGCTTGCACTGTAACACAAAAGGCAACTGGCTGGCTCAGGATATTTAAAAATTTGTTTTCATACAAATGTAATCTGAAATTGCGGGAAAGGGAAGAGGGTTGGCACATTTTTTTCAGATTCAGTAGTCTTCTCCCCCCCAAGTGTGCTGTTGAGAACTTGAACTAATTACTCTGTGGTTGGTTTGTTTTTTTTTGTTTTGTTTTTTTAGTGCCATCAAGTCAGTGTTGACTCAGTGACCCAGCTACCTCTGGGTTTTCTTGGCAATGTATCACTGGAAGTAGATTGCCAGCCTTTTCTTCCGAGGCTATGGAGGGTAAAGTGACTTGCCCAAAGTCACAAGGAGTGCTAGTGGGAATCAAACCCTTGATCTTTTGGGTACTAGGCAGTTGCTCTAACCACTAGGATACTCCTCCACTCCTAATCCTAATCAATCTGGTAGGGACTGGTGATATCGCACCCACGGACCTCTCTGAATGGTGCTGTTTCCTGCTATAGAAAACAGGTGTTAGATTGTGTAGTCATGCAAATTTCTCAGTCTATTTTAATGGAGGCCTTACTATAAATGAATCTGTAATCTTGTAATTTATCTCCTAGCTGCATAGCCACAAATCCTAAAATAGAGAGAAATGGTATCATGTTTCTGCTGACTGCCAGGGGCTTTTTGAATGTTTGGGTCAGGAATTGGCAACTCACACCGCCCCCTCCCCCATTACAACCAAGGACCAATTTGGCATCTAAATTTCCATGACTCCTCTCCCCTCTTTATTTATCCTCGACCCACCAGATCGTATACCAGCTGCATGTTTCTTCCAGGCTATCCTGAAAACCTGAGAACTTTGGGGTTTTGCTTGGCTTAAAGTTAGGGAGAGGGCTTCACTCACTTTTATAGTGTTCATACTAGTGTCAGCATTGCAAAATGAACATGTGCCTATGAGTCAGTGCTGACTCTCTGACCCAGCAGGTCCTGAGTTTTCTTGGCAACGTGACGAAGTAGATTGCAAGGCCTTTTTTCCAAGGCAGTGGAGAGTTAAGTGACTTGCCCCAAGGCCACAAAGATGTTAGTGGGAATTGAACCCTGGTGTCTTGAATTACCAAGCCAGTGCTGTAACCACTAGGCTACTCCTTACACTTTCTTTTCCAAGTCTGTCTAGCTCTTCTATTGCATGTTGTCATACTGGGTCAGACCAAGGTCCATCAAGCCCAGTATCCTGTTTCCAACAGTGGCCAATCTAGGTCATACGTACCTAGCAGTTTCCCCAAAAGACACAGGTTCCGCAATGCTTGTACTGGGTCAAGCATTGATATCCTGGGTCCCTTCTTAATAATGGTTTATGGACCTTTCCTCCAGGAACTTGTCCAAACCTTTTTTTAAACCCAGCTACACTAACAGCCTTTACTACATCCTCCGGTAACAAATTCCAGAGTTTGATTACACGTTGAGTGAAAAAATATTTTCTTTAATTAGTCTTAAATAGTTTACCCTGTAGCTTCATTGCATGTCCCCTAGTCTTTCTATATTCTTATAATGTAAACAATCGATCTACGTTTACCCGTTCCACTCCGTTCATTAATTTATAGACTTCTAGCTTATCTCCCCTCAGCCGTCTCTTTTCCAGGTTAAAGAGCCCACTCTTTTTTTTTTTTTTTCTTACCTTCTTTTCTTTTTCTCACCCATTTTATATTCATCAGGTAAGATGAGAGGAGTACTGGACTGCCATTCGGCTCCCATTGGTTGCACAGGGACTCTGCTTTTCCAGCCATGGTGCCCTTCAGATCTAGATTTGGGCACAGGACCTAGGACTAGGATGCTAAATACTGGGGCTAAATGGGACATCAGTTCTACTTTAACACTCTGCTCTATATTCTCGGGGATACAAGCTTCCCCTCCCCACTGCTCTCTGGTCTTGCCTGTAGGCACCTACATTTTAAATCAGGGCGGGTGGGTGTTTTCGTGCATGACACAATCATCTTTGGAAGAGAAAGATCTCACCATATCCCACATAGGGGTTCTGTGGCAGATCTAGGTCACGAGAGTGCAGTGATCCCCAAGATTAAGGCAATCATATCCTCCAACTCTAATTTTTAGCTGCTTTGGTTTCTAATGGTACCTTGATTCTTGGTTGCATCTTTGCTTAATTATATCCCTTGTGACCACAAAAGAAGTTTCTCATTTGGAAATTTAAAATAAAAGCTGTAAGAGGTTTCTGAAAATCATGTTTTTTTCTATGAAACATCAATAAAACCTATATATTACCCCACCTTCCCACTCGTCTCTAAATCACACTGGTTCCAATCTACACACACCTACTTCCACTTTAAAGCTTGGTTTTCGGAAAGTTGCTAGTTTGCCACAGCCTCTCCAAAAGCCATTTTAGTTCCTGACATATTGGCAGCATTGCTCTGAAAATATTCAGCTGCCTCGATCTAACCTCATCTTTCCCTCCTTAGAGACAATTAACTCCAACTATGTATTAGCTCAGACATTTCCCCACAAAGTCAGGGTAGCTTGACAGTTGGGAGAACTTTTCATGCTTAGCTTTTCGTATTAAAGTGGCTTTTAGGAACGTGGCACAGAAAATAATATAATTTAAAAGGAACTTTACAAATAGGCACATTCTGCTGAATGGGTGGTTGAGGAGTGTATACGTAGTGCAAAAAATGTGAGGATGTAGACAGAATTTCTCCTTCCTTACGCCCCCGCCCCCAAATCCCTTACTCTTCCCATTGCTGCCGGGGATGCATCTGAAATAAGTACTGTAGATTCAGCATGGCGCTGCGCCTTAAAGCAGGGCTTCTCAACAGAGTCCCTGGGACATGCCTAGCTAAGTCATGTTTTCAGGATAACCACCATAAATTATGCATGAGAGATTTGCATACAGTAGAGAGAATGCATGCAAATCTCTCATATGCATATTCATTGTCGTCCTGAAAACCTGACTGTCTAGGTATGTCCCAAGGGTTGGGTTGTGAACTACTGTCCTAAAGCATTCACACAAGCTCAAAGGCTTGTCTGTTCTCTCCTACTTAAACTTCCTATTGGAGGCGTGGGACAGGGCGGGCCCAGCACACATGGGAATGCTCTAAGGCCTGCTGCTGTACTAAATTTATTATAGGATAGTGCAGCCGCTCCTCGGGCACAGAATGTAGACAGGGTAATGGCAGTAGAGTTAAGAGAAGGGGGGGGGGGGGAGGGAGATGATGGATAGTGGAGGAAGTGAGGGAAATTTACCTCTAGTTAAAACAACTCTAGGGAATCCATGCTTGTATCTCAGCCTGTGTGTCTGACATTGCTGCCTGGATGTCTCGTCATTGTGTGAAATTGAACATGGTCAAAATGGAATGCCTTCACCCCTCCCCCCTCTTTCCTTATGTGGATAACATATTATCTTCCCTGTTTCCTCAGCTCACAACTTTGGTTATCTTTTGATTTTTTTTCTTTCTCTGTACACATTGGACAGATAGCTAAAACTTATTTCTTTGTAACATTAGCAAAGAACATAAGATATGCCATACTGGATCAGACCAAGGTCCATCAAGCCCAGTATCCTGTTTCCAACAGTGGCCAATCTAGGTCATACAAACCTAGCAGTATCCCCAAGAGACACAGGTTCCACAATGCTTGTATTGGGTCAAGCATTGATATCCTGGGTCTCTTTTTAATAATGGTTTATGGACCTTTCCTCCAGGAACTTGTCCAAACATTTTTTAAACCCAGCTACACTAACAGCTCTTACTACATCCTCAGGCAACAAATTCCAAAGTTTGATTACACGTTGAGTGAAAAAATATTTTCTCTTATTTGTCTTAAATAGATCACCTTGTAGCTTCATTACATGTCCTCTAGTCTTTCTATATTCTGATAACATAAACAATCGATCTACGTTTACCCGTTCCACTCCATTCATTAATTTATAGACCTCTATCATATCTCCCCTCAGCTGTCTCTTTTCCAGGCTGAAGAGCCCCAACCTTTGTAGCCTTTCTTCATAGGAGTAGCCTTCCATCCCCTTTACCATTTTGGTGGCTGTTTTCTGTACCTTTTTGTAATAACGCTATATCCTTTTTAAGATACGGCGACCAGAATTGCACACAATATTCAAGGTGCGGTCGTACCATGGAACGATACAGAGGCATTATAATATCCTTTGTTTTATTTTCCATTCCTTTCCTTATGATACCTAGCATTCTATTTGCTCTCTTGGCTGCTGCTGCACACTGGGCCGAGGGTTTTAACATGGTATCCATGATGACTCCTAAATCTTTTTCCTGGGTGGTGGTTCCCAATGTGGAACCTTGCATCGTGTAACCATAGTTTGGGTTGTTCTTCCCTAGGTGCATAACTTTGCACTTGTCCACATTAAATTTCACCTGCCATTTGGATGCCCAGTCTTCCAATTTATCCAGATCCTCCTGCAGTTTTGCACAGTCCTCTTGGGTTTTAACAACTTTAAACAGTTTTGTGTCTTCTGCAAATTTGATAACCTCACTAGTTATTCCCTTTTCCAGGTCATTTATGAATATGTCAAAAAGTAGCGGACCCAGTACAGATCCCTGGGGTACTCCACTATTCACCTTTCTCCATTGGGAAAATTGGCCATTTAGCCCTACCCTCTGCTTTCTATCTTTTAACCAGTTCCTGATCCACAACAGTACACTGCCTCCTATCCCATGACTTTTTAGTTTTGCCAAAAGTCTCTGATGAGGGACCTTGTCAAAATGTGTCCCTTCCTTTCTAAATATACTACCAAGGCCCTTATCTACTCTAGTTTATTTATTTATTTAAAGTCTCTTTTATACCACGCTATTCAGCATCAGCGCGGTTTACAATAAACAATGAACATACACATTGTACATAGTTGCAACCTGTTCCTTTCTGGTCTTCCCCAGAATCATCTCTCCCTTTCAATTCATTCACACTTCAGCCACATGGTAAATCTTCAGCTAGTGTTGCTATGTTCATGTAACCCTTTCTTCTCAAGCCACTTCATTGACTCTCTAATCATTTCCACCTACAGTTCAACCTTCTACTGATCTAAAAGTGCATTCATTCTGTGGCTGAGCATTGCCTCTCCTCTAATCTCTCGCCACACTTCCTCAATAACTCCACTCAACAAACAAATCCTTTTTATCTGTGCCTTTCCCTTCCATTACCTACTACTATTACTTATATTTCTTATTTGTATTGCACTACAAGGTGTACACAGCACTACCCAGAGACATGTAAGAAATGGACCCTGCTCATAAAAGCTTACAATCTAGTCAAGACAGACATCATTACTGAGGACTAGGATAATAATCTATCGGCACCTCTTGTCAAGATCATATTACTCCCATCCTACAGTGCCTCCACTGGTTACAGATTGCTGCAAGAATCCGATTCAAAGCACTTTTACATTAAAGGTCCTGCTTGCAGTCCTTGATCTTCAGACCCAGAAAAGAGGCCCCCGATGATACCTCACCAACAACCACCTCTCCATCTCCATTCTGAAGACCAAGTCCAAATAGTCTGTCTGCAACCAAGCATTCTCACTCTTTGCACCCACCCTATGGATTTCCTTACCCTCAAACCTCGGAGCATGTTCTGATCTGGGTATCTTCAGGAAGAGTCTAAAAACATATCTTTCAGGTCCACTTCAACACGTACCCAGTCTCAGGGAGAGAACCTACAGCAATCACGATCCCTCTTCACCAGTTCTCACATACAGGCTTTACACATGGCTATTGCATGTTGTTCCTACTTATGTGTACATAGGTCATAAACTTTTAAAACTTTTAAAAACATTTTTGTTTAAGGAGCACTTTGGTGAACTAATCACTTAGTTCTAAATTCACCGAGTAAAGCAATAATCCTGCTCACGGTTGAAGATGCTTTCAAGTTCATCGTACGTAAACAACATGATTAGTGTTCTGTACATAGTTATTGCTTAAATCGACCAACTGCTGTTTTAAGTTATTCTTCCCCTAATCCCCATCACTCCTCATTGACAATGTTACGTGTATTTTTTGTTAAATGTACTGTTCAATTCTTTGAGTTCATTGTAAACCGCTTTGATTCACGAAAGGTGGCAAATAAGCACAAATGAATAAATAAATGAACATGTTTGAGCTGTTTTATCACACTGTTCATTATTATTTACTTCCATGTTTCGGTCCATGTTCTATGTATGATCACCAGGCTGCACTCGATGTCCTGGTGTGCTATTGTTTGTATGCTGCTTTGATTTGTAGAAAAGCGGTATAGAAATAAACTTAAATATCTAGGGGAATGGTAAGGAAACACATAGGTGAGCAGTATACTAGGGAAATCAGGATCTAAAAGCAGTCTCAAAGAATGAGTTTCTAGCCTGGATTTGAACAGGGCCATAGATGGAGCCTGGCATACTGATTCAGGTAGTTTCTTACAGGCATATGGAGCAGCAAGGTAGAAAAATTGAATTCTGGAGTTGACAAAGGAAGAGAAGGGCACAGATAGAAGAGATCTGTCAGAAGAGTGGAATTCTTGAGGATGGGTGTACGGAGAGAGAAGAGAGTAAGGAGGAGCAGGCGAATGAAGGCACTTATACTGTAGGATAGTAGTATAAGTTTGATCCGGATGCAGAAACTGATAGGAAGCTAATGAAGTGACTTGAGAAGAGGGGTTACATGAGCATAGCGACACTGGTGGAAGAATAGCCGTGCAGCTGAGCTTTGAACAGATTGAACTGAGGAGAGAAGATTCAGAGGAAGACCAGCAAAGAGGAGGTTGCTAGACGGAAGGTGACTAGAGAATGGATAAGGGTCTAGTAGTGTGTTCAGAAAGGAAGGGATGCATTTTGTCAATATTACAGAGAAAGAGACAGCAGGTTTTAGCTATATGTTGGATGTGTGTGGAGGAGGAAGCGGAGGAGTCAAAGATTATCTCGAGGTTGTGAGCCGAGGAAACAAGGAGGAGTAGTTATTCACAGAAATAGAGAGGGGGAGGTGGGCTTAGGGGGAAGATAAGGAGCTCGTTTTTGCCCATGTTCAATTTCAAATGGCGGTGAGGCATCCAGGCACTAATGTCAGATAAGCAGGCAGAGATCCGTGCCAGGATTCCTGGGGAGATCTCAGGTGCAGAGAGGTAGATTTGAGCGCCATCAGCATAGAAATGGCACTGAAAACAATGGGAAGAGATGAGTGCACCAAGGGACTGAGTATAGAGAAAAAAGGAGAGGTCCCAAGACAGTTCTGGGGTACACCAACTGAAAAGGGGATAGCAGTAGAGGAGGATCCACCAGAACATACACCAAAAGTGCTGTGGGACATAGAAAACCAGGACAGAATTCCTAAATCCAGGTGAGGACAGGGTATCAAGGAAAAGGTGGTGTTGAACAGTGTTAAAAGCAGCAGAAAGGTCAAGAAGGATGAAGGTTGCATAAAGGCCCTTGGATTTTGCAAGGAACAAATTGCTGGAGATTTTGGCAAGAGCAGTCTCAGTAGAATGTAGAAGGTGAAAGCCAGATTGAAGTGGATCCAGAATGGACTGAGAAGAGAGAACGTCAAGACAGTAGTGGTGAACCGCATGTTCAAGTAGTTTAGAAATAGTGGACGAGAGAGTTGGGTCAATAATTAGGACAGGTAGGATGAAGGAATGGTTTCTTGAGAGGTGTGACCACAGCATGTATGAAGGTTGCAGGAACAGTTATGGTTGAGGATATGACAAATGGAAGGGACAACAGTCGCAGAGATGGAGTTTAGTAGATGGGTTTGAATGGGATCAGAGGGGCAGGTAGTTCAGTAAGTTTAGAGGAGGAGAGAGAGATGGTTTCTTCAGTGATTTTAGAAAAGGAGGAAAGGGCAACCAGTTGGGGGAAGGATTAGAGAATGAAGGGGAGATGGGGATGCCTCGGGGGGGGGGGGGGCCCTCGAGTAATCTTGTGGACTTTGTTATGGAGGTAGTCAGTCAAAGTCTGGGCAGAAAGGGAAGGAGGGGTTAGAGGCAGAGCCACTTTGAGGAGGGAGAGTTGAGTTGTAAAGATGGTTAGAGGCAAGAGAGTTAGTCAGATGGACATAGTACTCTTGCTTGGCAAGTGCTATGGCAGACTGGAAAGAGGTTAGTATGAATTTGAAATGTAGAAATTCCGCAAGGTTATGGGATTTGAGCCAAAAGTGCTCAGTTGAGTGGGCACAGGAACATAGCGGGTTTTAGAGGACAGCCAGGGCTAAGGTGCAGTACACCTCAAAGGACGTGAAATAGGAGGAACAAGAGCAGAGAATTCAGTGTTGTGTTATAGGAAGATATGGCTACCTCAACTGACTTAGATGACATAGTGGAGCATGGCACTTGAAAGAGTTGATGGGTCAATAGCATAAAGATTCCTAGAGATATTGGAGGGGATTGGGCAACTGTGAAGTGGGAGGTGATGAAGAGAAGCTTAGCAGGTGATGGTCAGATAAGGGAAAAACTGAACTGCAGAAATATGAGAGCAAGCAGTTAGAGATGAAGACAAGGTCAAGGCAGTGGCCTAGACGTTGAATAGGGGCAGTAAAGCATAGTTGTAGATTGAATGAGGTGGTAAGGGAGAGGAGCTTTGAGGCATGAGGGTCAGAGGGGTTATCAATATGAATGTTAAAAGCCCCAAGAATAAGTTAGGGGGAAGAAACAGCCAGAAAGCGAAAGCCATGAAGTTAGTCAGTGAGAAAGGTAGAGGTGGACTTATCAGGGGTCCAATAACCCAGAGAGGCAGTGAAGAGGCGGATGGCGTGAACTTTAAAGGAAGGGAAGGAATGAACCTGAGGCAAGAGAAGAGGTTGAAATTGGCAGGAATGAAATAGTAGAAGCCCACTATCCAGGTCCATTTTAAGACTGTTCCTTATCTTGAGAAGCAAATGTTTCAGATTGTCTTCACTTTCAGCCAGTAAAATGGTATCAGCATAGCGAGACTTCCACCATTCTTCACACCTCAGTTATCTTCATACAGTCCTGCTTCTTTTATTTGTTCTGCATATAGATTAAACACATAGGGGGAAAGTATGCAACCTTGTACACCTTTCCTGAATTTTAAACCATTGTTTCTCCTTGTTCTGTCTGAACTTGTTGCTTCTTGGTCAATGTAAAGGTGTGCAAGAGAAACTCAGGTGTTGGGGTATACCCATGCTTCTTAATGTGGCTCAGAGTTTCTCGTGGTTAACACAGTCAAAAGCCTTGCTGTAGTCAATAAGACACAGATATCCTTTTGGTATTTAGTCTTTTCAAGGATCCATCTTGCATCCATGATTCTCATTTCTCATTGTTTCCTGAATCTTTCTCGTTCCAGGTATGGTTGTAGTCTCTGCTGAATAATCTTGAATAGAATCTTGCTGGGATGTGGGATCAGAGCAATTGTGTGATAATTTCTAGAGTCAATTGGATCACCTTTTTTTAGAATTGGTATAAACAGATCTTTTCAAGTCAGTTGGCCATGATGTCTTCCAAATTTCCTGGCAGAGTCTTGTACGTATGGTAACAGTTGCATCCGATTGCTGTAATACTTCAATGGGAATGCCATTAATGCCAGGTGCTTTGTTCTTTGAGGCTTTCAGTACTGCTTCGACTTCTTCTTTCATCACCAATGGTTTCTGATCATAAGGTACCGGTTGAAACGGCTGTTGGTCCACTTGATCTTTATCGTATAATGACTGTATATTCTTTCCACCTTTTCTTAATCTTCTCAATATCAATCAACATGGATCCTTGAGCATCTTGTAACATTCCAATTAGAGGCTAGAGTTTTTAATTTCGTAGCTTTCGGAAAGCCAATTTTGTTCTTCCTCTAATAGTTTGATTCTATTTCCTTGTATGCATCATTGTAGTACTTCTCCTTGTCTTGTCTTGCTGCGTGTTGGAAATCTCTTCATTTCTGGGCAACTTTCAGTTTCTTCAGTCATTCATTTTGGCCGTTTTTTACTTTTTTACCTTTTTGTAGGGAATTCTCACTTTCTTCCAACACAACCTTCTTGATATCATTCCATAACTCTTCTGGAGCTCTGTTTGTATCTAAAGCAGCAAATCAATTTTGCAGGCAGTTTTTAAATTCTGGTGGTATATTCTCAAGGTCATATTTTGTTGCATTCATGAGTGGCTTGCTCTTTTTCAGCTTTAGCTTGAGTTTGCATACTAGTAGTTGGTGATCTGTACCACAGTCTGCTGCAGGTTTTTTTTTTTGTTATAGCGCTTTTCCATCGTTGACTTCCACAGAATCCATTGGGTGAAGTCCATGTGTACAGTTACTGCTTGTGTTGCTGAAAAGAAGGTGTTCGAGATGAATAGACCGTTGGTCTTACAGAAATCTTTCTCCAACTTCATTTCTGTTGCCAAGTCCATATTTTCCAACCACTTTGCTGCTGCCTTTGTTACCAACTTTTGCATTCCAGTCGCCCATAACTATCGGGACATCCTGTTTATATGTTCTGTCAATTTCAGCTTGTACTTATTCGTAGAACTCAACTTCGTCCTCTTCTGCAGTTGTTGGGCCATATACTTGAATTATAGTTGTGATGATGGGCATTCCTTGTAGATGAATAGAAATTAAGTGTTCACTGATTCCATTGTATTTCATTACAGTTCTTGCAAGTTCTGTCGTAATTATAAACACAATGCCATTTCTTCTTTGTCTTTCATTTCCAGCATGGTAGACCATGTGATCATTAGTTGCAAAGTGCCCGATGCCAGTCCATTTCAGTACTTTGACACCCAAGAGATAGATGTACACACAGGGGCGGCCCAAGGGGGGTGCGGGGCCATGTGCAGAGACTCGGTGCGGGGCCTCATTTGCATAAGGGGCCTCATTTGCATAAATATTTGCATGATGTTACCATATACTAACTTTTAGTAAACATGCCTCTTAATGAGTGTATGGATAAGGAAAGACTAAAAGATTTCTACATTACTATAATCCAGTGCCAACCGCCAGACACATTAGGAACTACTACAAACACTGCCCATTTAGAACCCATAGCAAACCCGCCATATCCTAACAGCACTACCAGGACTCTCAAAGCACCATACCCTACCTATCAAAAGGAAACATGCAAATATTAAACCAATACATTTCGGAGAACAACAATACATGACCTACTGGGTAAAGAGAACAAGTGGCAATGGAAAATAGGAATTATATAAACACAACACCTCAGCTCAGTTACACATGCAGAACATAGACCATCACCAAACAAGTAATCACAATTTAGAAACAGGAAGACAATAATTAAACTGGGAATCCCAAAAGCCAAACTTGGAACGTACAACACTGTAGAAATAAAAGTATACATTAATTTGCTCTTTATTTATTTTATTTATTTATCTATTTCTTCTATACCGCCCCTTCCAGAGATCAGGGGCGGTTTACATGGAACAAGTAAACAAATTTGTATACTAATGTATACATTACATGGAACAGAGATTTTTTAACTTTATACAGATAATAGTTATTAACAGAGATTTATAACATTGTAACTTTATACAAATAACTGTGCATTAATTGTCGAAACTATTTACATTTTATATACATTAATAAGTTTCTGTAGCGTAGTGTTGATCAGAGTTTTTCTACCTTTTTATAGGTAGAAAAACTTGTACTAAACAAAGTGAGACGTTAATGATGCACATTTACCAGAGCTGACATATTCCAATTAATAAATTCAAAATAAAGAGAGATTTTTCTACATTTCGTGCATTTTTTTTCAGCCACTTTCTTCTGGTTTCTTCGTATCTTCTGCTAACTCTCCATCGTCTGCTGTCCATTTGTCCTTTCTTCTCTCTTCTAGTTTTTTCCATTCTCTCTCTACATCTGCTTTAACATACTAATCTTTCTCCTTTTGCTCTTTCCTCATTCCTATTTCATCCACTCAAATTTTACCTCTCCATCCTCAATCCCCACTTACTCTCCCAATACCCGGCCAATTGTAGATTTTTTATCCCTCCCACACAAAATATTTTTCCCCTCTCCATTTTACTCTCCCAGCCCCATCCCATTCTAATCCTCCCCCAACATCAGCTCCCTTCTAGTTCCAGCCTCACCCAGCATCCATTCCCTTCTAGTCCCTGCATCAGCCCATTTCCAGTCCTAGCCCCCCATCAGCCCATTTCCAGTCCTAGCAACCTCCCAACCCAATACCAGTCCTAGCCCCCCCATCAACCCACTTCCAGTCCTAACCCCCATCACCCCATTTTCAGTTTAAGCCCCCCTATAACCCATTACCAGTCCTAACCCCCCATCAGCCCACTTCCAGTCCTAACCCCATCAACCCATTTCCAGTCAGCCCCCCATAGCCCATTGCCAGTCCTAACCCCCCCATCAGCCCACAGTCCATTACCAGTCTTAACCCCATCAGCCCACCTCAAGTCCTAACCACTCCCCATCAGCCCATTTCCTGTCCTACCCCCCATAGCCCATTACCAGTCCTAACCCCATCAGCCCACAGCCCATTACCAGTCCTAACCCCATCAGCCCACCTCATATCCTAACCCCTCCCCATCAGCCCATTTCCTGTCCTAGCCCCCCCATAGCCCATTACCAGTCCTAACCCCCCATCAGCCCACAGCCCATTACCAGTCCTAACCCCAACAGCCCACCTCCAGTCTTAACCCCCCCAGCCCATTTCCAGTCCTAGTGCCCAAATAGCCCATTACCAGTCCTAACCCCCCCCCCCCCATCGGCTCAAGTAAAATTTAAAAAAAAAAAAAAAAAAGCTGGCTGCTACCGCTGCCGCCGCGGCAGAATGGAGTGTCCCGCGGGGCCCCCTCTGCCCGGCTGAGTCCCTCCCTCCCTCTGCAACGGCTGAGCCCCTCTGCCGGCTTTCAGATTCACGAAGGGAGAGTCTCTCTCGCGTCTCTGTTAAGCCTGCAGGGGCAGATGGGAAATTTCCCATCAGCCCCTGCGGGCTTAACAGAGACGCGAGGGAGACACTCTCCCTTCGCGAAACTTAAAGCCGGCACAGAGGGGCTCAGCCGTCACAGAGGGAGGGTGGGAGGTGCTCAGCCGGGCAGAGGGACCCCGCGGGACACTCCATTCTGCTGCTGCGGCAGCAGCCAGCTTTTTTTTTTTAAATTTAATTTTGAAAAAAAGCAGAATGTTCTTTGCGCGGGGCCCCCTGAAACGCGGAGCCCTGTGCAAAAAACATTCTTGCTCAATGGACGGGCCGGCCCTGTGTACACATTCCATTTCATTCTTGACCACCTCCAACTTTCCTTGGTTTATGCTTTGTATTTTCCATGTCCCAATATGTAAGAGATCTTTGCAGCTTCTAACTCTCATTTCATGAACAACTACATCAGTAGTCAAGACATCCCGAGGGCTTTGATCCAACCACATCATAAATGCTGGCTTTACTCTGAAAAGTCTTCAGCCCCTCCCCAGTAGCCAGTTGAGTGCCTTCTGATCTGGGGGTCTCATCTTCCGGCACTATATTGCAATTTGTTGTGGCTATCCATTGGGCTTTTGTGGCAAGATACAGAAGTAGATTGCCAGCCTTTCTTCTGTGCAGTTTAATTCTAGTGGTGGTACCACTGTCACAGAGATGTGATCCTCTTCCGCCAACACCATCTCAATCTGCTTTTGCCAGGTGAGTGGTTTGTCTTGGACTGGCACATCAGCTGAAACCTGTCCATCTTGGAAGACCCTGCCAGTAGCTAAGCTACTGATAGTTTAGCCCTCAGCATCACTGATGCACACAAGCCCTCACAGCATGTCAAGCTGCAAACCAAGTGAGGGGATTCCATCTCCGCTCCTATTCAAATCCAAGCTAAAAAACCCACTTCTTTGAAGACTGATTTTAGATCTTTATTCCCTTATTCTCCTTTAGCTTTATCCTAGGCTCCCTCTTTGTTGTATTTGTTAGTCTTGTGTAGATTGTAAGCTCTTTTGAGCAGGGACTCTCTCATAATCATAGTAGGGGCAATGCTGGAAATTGCAAAGGGGGGGGGGTGGTGTGAAGTCAGGGAAGGAAATGCTGTCATGCTCCACCACTCCAGGAAGCACTCTTGTTTCTACTGGCAGTGGTTGAGTTTCCACCACCCCCTCCCCCCCACCACAGGTTCTCCAATCAGCAGTTCTTTCAATACACGTGTGGATGGACAAACTTGTCTCAGTAGGTGATGTTGGTCTAGCAGAATGCGCCTAACTATAGTCTAACAGTTTGTCTTAAGCTTTGATACTGATGTTTGGGACACCGTTAGTATGGTGTTGACATGAAATCATTCATGACCCTAAAGAGGGAGAAGGAAGTCTTCCACAGAATAGTTCAATGGAGGTAGCAGAGTGTTTGTTCAACCCCTTAGACGTCTTTTGTTTGTCATCTTTGGTAATGTATTATACATTTTTGTGGTTTTTTTTTTAAATTTTCATGTTTTTATTTTTAATCTGTTTTATGATTATTCATATTTTTTTATGTTTGTCTTTAGACCCCCTGAAGAAGGCCTAGGGCTGAAACTTAAAGTTGGGTCCACAATAAAAGCTTTTTGGATAATTTCTTGTGTTTGGCCGTGGTTTGTCCTCCATCATTCATGACCCTTCCAATTGTCTCATTCTATCTTTGGCCTGTGGTCTGTAGTGTGCATAACAGTGCTAAAATCAAGCAATATTGCATTTCTGTGGAAAAGTTGCAGAGATTAAGATGGCTTGGAAGAAACAAAGCATCAAACATTTTACCAAAAAACTCCATTTTTATTTACACTTCTAAGTTCAGAAAGTACTTTTGTATTTTAAACACAAATTGCCAACACCATAACTCCAGTGGGGTATTCCTTTTTTACTTTTTAATAAATGTTTGTTTTGGATTTTTTAGTTTCAAGTGTTCCCTCCCCCCCCCCCCGTGGCTGACGCAGCAAGACTTCAGCACAGTCATTTTATATTCCTTCTGTTCTCCAAGTTGGTTGAGGTGATGCAAGGTAGTGTTCATGGTCTGGTGGAGGAGGAGTCTAAGGTATGTACCAGCAGGACGTTTTGGAGAAGGTATGTGGAGATACAGTATTACAGTGCAGAAATAAGAAACACACACACTCTAATACTACCATGCAAAAAATGCTAAATTGGAGAAAAATAGATCAGCCTTGAGACGGCAGTCTCCTGGGCAATAACCAAATGCCCCGAGACAGAGTCACATACCTTTAACATGGGCAGGTAAAAAACACAGACACTGATCTATACTCAAATACAGTTACTCCCCAAACTTCATTATACTTGCTGTTACTTTGATACTCAAACAGGCAAATGCCTACAATTAAACAACCAGCAGGATGCTAGTGTAGGAAGAGGGGGAGCCAATGTGGAGAATGTTGAGGGGTACAAATGGATTAAGAGAATCAAGACTGAATGAATTGATTATCCAACAGATTTCTGATGCATAAAGGGAAAAAGTGTGCAAAAGAGCAGCACATCCCATATTATTGACCCTAAGACTCTTACTGTTTGCTACACTCCATGCAAGATAGATTGTGTTTAAGGTAAAACACATCAAGATCGATCTGAAACTAAACCATGCAGCAAGGAATGATGACAAACAGAAGAATACCTACCATTCCATTCCACTTACTTCTGAAATGTGAAGCTTCCCTAAGATTTATGACTCATCATGACTATCACATACTTAAAGATTTGTTATCCAGAAAGCCTCCATCAAAAAAAAGATGTCACATGACAAAGTGGTGCCCCCTTCGCTTTTGGGCCCCCTCTCTAGCTTGGCATCCAGCCTTTGCAACAACCCTAATCACCAATAGACTCAGCAGGTTTTGGGTATTAGGGAAGCCCATTAAACTTTCCTTGTTAAGTTGTGTTTATTGCTCTCAATACTTCAATGGCTTTTTGTAAGAGAGGTATTGCCCTTCTAATAAACGCTTAGTGATCAGAAAAATGTTAGATAACCCAATAAAAAAACATTTTGCAACACTCCCGCCACAAAATCTCATTCCAGCCTATCCAATTAGACAAGGCTCTTTGTAACGGCATCATCCTACATTGCAGCCTCTGCTCACAATGCCGACGATGCTAACAGATGTACGGATGTGGAGAGAAATCTTCAGGGCACCGCCGTGTCCTAGAATAGGTATAGCTATAGCTATTCACAGTAATACTTTAGTCTGAACTGACTTCTGATGGGCTATGCATCATGAGCCTTCATTGCTGTTACTCTGGGTTGCTTTGATTTTCTGTACCTATTTGCTGAATTTCAGCGACGGGGGACAAACCCTCCTCAAACTGTTGTGCATCCATCCTTATACTCTGGCCAGTAGAAGTAACCACTGAGTGGTGATGGTACTCTGCATTTTTCCTCGCACAACACTTTCATTAATATGAGGACCATGGGTCAGTTTTAGCAGACAATAAAAACGGTGCTGGTACTATGTTTCTCCCCCTCCCCCCCCCCCCCCCCCTCCAATAAGCAGGTGCAACTGTAATTATACAGATGAGATCTAATACAGGTGCAACTGTAATTATACAGATGAGCTCATGCAGGGCTGGTGCAAGAATGAGGTGCCCTAGGTGAACCCTCAATCCTGCCAGCCCCCCCCCCCCTTGCCGCCACTGCCATTTAAACAGCAATGCAGCACTTACCTGAACTCTGGCACTGTAGTGCTTTTTGTTCTGTGACCTGCCGCTTCCACCCCCTCCAACACGGACTTCCTGTTTGCATGGGGGTGGAAGTGGCTGGTCACAGCAGAAAGAGCAACATGGTGCTGGAGAGTTTGGGTAAACTGCTTTAATGGCAGACCCTGGAGAGGGGTGGGGGCGGCGGCAGCAGCAGCAGCAATGGGCACTCTGGGAATGTTAGCGCTCTAGGTGACCACCTAGTAAACCTATTGTGTTCTGCCATCCCAGCTCTCATGTGCAACCTTTGTCAATCTCACTTTTTATTATTTCAAAACTTGAAGTTGATTTAACTATTTTGGTATTCACTTTAGACACTCGAGTGTAACATACACTAGCTAAGTGCACTTAAATGCTTTTTAACCTTGTGTGGATCTAGTACACCTCCGTGCACTGGATTCCAATAAATTCTCATTAGGACATGACGGTTGCACAAAAGTGTTCTGTTCCAAATGTAACTGGAATAGCAAGTTAGAAGGAAAATGTAAAACATCTTAAGCATAACTTAACAAGCTATGTGGTATTGATGGTGTGTTACCTAATAAGGTCATGTCACCTGAAGGTCTGCATTTTCTTAATCCAGTCTGAAGTGGAAAACCCCACATGAATGGAGGACATTGCACACATGCATACCAGAATATTGATTTACTGAGTTGCTAAGTAAATAGTGCATGTTGATTTCAACATTGCTTATTTTTTTCTCACTGAGTATGCTTCCATTTGTAAGCGTTAAAAACTTGTATACAGACTGATTGACTGCAACACTGGATTAAAGTGCCTTTATTGGCATGGAGGATATTGGGAGATGACTATTAAGAGAAAAACACATGCTCCAATTGCTTATTGTATCTTTGGAACAATTAGATTCTTTTAATTCCAGAGCTAGTACTGGAATCCTGGTGCCATGAGTCGTCTTGTGCAACAACCTGGGGCTTGATACTCCATCCTCTGCCTGTTTTAGTGTTGCAGGGCTCTATCTGTAGCCTGTTTAAGCCACTAGAGCCCTGTTGTGGCTCCAGTGTTTAACATGCCCTCGATGAGAACATAGCCATATGTGATCCTTCAGCCTTCTAAATACTACCTGCAGAATATATTTCTTTATTTTCTATTTTATTGGTTATAAAATATTATAGAAATGAGCTCTGCTGTCAAATTGGCATTATGTTTTTTTTGTAAATTGAAGAATCTTTGGATCAGTTACACTAAACCAACCACTCCTAAGAAAATCTGGGACAAATTCAGCACCCCATCCACAGAGCAGCTCTCACACATTATCACGTCGCTCAACCCCAGCACTGTACCAACAGACCCATGCCCAGTGGCATGGATTAAAGCAGTGAAGGGAGACTTCATCCACACCATACACAAAATGGTGCACAGCTCACTGTCCCGAGGTATCATGCCAAACCTCCTAAAGATAGCTACAATACGACCTATCCCAAAGAAATCCACACTAGACAAGAGCAACCCAGCTGCTTACAGGCCCATATCAAGCATACCGCTGCTAGCAAAAATTATAGAAAGTGATACAACACCAGCTACAAGACCACATTGACAACTATGCACTACTCAACATCAACCAACATGGATTCTGCCCAAGCCACGGCATCGAAACGCTCGTTACACCTCTTTGACAACATTATCCAAACTATCGACAACATCAAGAAAGGCATCTTAATGATGATCATAGACATATCATTGGCCTTTGACATAGTGGACCACAATACTCTACTGACAAGACTACAGGAAATTGGCCTACACAGCAACACCCTGAAATGGTTCTCATCATATCTCACGGACAGACAGATCCAGGTCAAGAGCGGCCCCATCACCTCCCGACCTCTTAAAATCAAGCCCTATCAGTGCTGATAGGGCTGATCCTTGTGCGCTACTATTTTAATCTCTACGTACAACCGATCTGCAACATCATTAAAGAACACAACATACAGTACACAATCTATGCAGATGACGACATGATATACACACCAATCAACCTGGACAGC
Organism: Ichthyophis bannanicus; assembly: GCA_033557465.1. Lineage (NCBI taxonomy): Eukaryota > Metazoa > Chordata > Amphibia > Gymnophiona > Ichthyophiidae > Ichthyophis > Ichthyophis bannanicus. The sequence goes on along the minus strand of CM066035.1, from coordinate 404,741,888 downwards.
CCAGAATACAACGGAATAATAGACTGTCTTCAACATATGACAAGCTGGTTTCAAGACAACAACCTGACAGTCAATTACAACAAGACTGAGCTCTAGTTATCACCAGAAACACTACCTTCACCCCACCACACACCATTACGATGAACAACATTACAATACCAAGAAAGACTGAAGTAAAGTACCTTGAAGTGACCCTCGACAAGGAACTAAACTTAGTCACACATCAGTAAAACCACCAAGAACGCATACATCAAAATGAGAACCATCCGGTTAAAACCCCTCCTCTCTCAGGTTCATTTCCGCACTGTTTGTCAAGCACTAGTCACTTCAATCCTAGACTTCTGCAATCCAATCTACCTTAGCCTAACAAAACATGCTCTCCGGCCTCTACAGATGGCCCAAAACACAGCAGCCCACATAATAGACGGATCAACAAAGCAGGACCACATCACCCCCATTCTCAAACACCTCCACTGGCTCCCAATCAGCTCCCGCATCAAATACAAAACAATCCTAAACATCATTAAAATCAAACATAGGATCTCAGCCATCAGCCTCCAACCACTCATAACACCAGACATAAGTAACGGACCATGAAGGAGAGCAACATCCGATTTCATCAGAACCCCAAAAGACTTCACCTAGGTACTCCAAGACACCTCGAGAAGAGTACTATCACTGGCAGCACCAGCACTCTGGAACTCTCTCCTGGACGACCTACGATCAACAAAGGACAACAACTTCAGGAAAAAGCTCAGGATGACGCTTTCGTTGAGCACTTCAGTGACGTGACATAGTTCCCCTTCAGCTCTTGACAGTCAAAATTCCCCCACCCTTCCCCATGTACATATCTCAATGTAATTAGCTCACCCTGTAAATAGTTCACCACTAATCATCACCACACATGCACATCCACTCTCTTTGATGCCACTGCATGCTCACAATATGACTCCCCAATATGATTGTTTGCTGTGTAAACCACTTTGATTACAGGAGAAGGCGGTATATAAATACTCTTAAACAAATAAAAATAAATAGAACAAAATAGTTTTTTTTGTAGGCATTTTAACTACTTCCAGTATATGAGGATGATAATGGAGTTGAATAAGAGTTTTAAAAAAATATCCTAATCCAGTCAGCATATATAGCTCTGTGGACCCCTTTAACAAGGCAATATTATACAGGCTGCTGCTTTAATGATTTATGGACTGTTCGGTTAGCAGCTGAAATAACGTTAATGGGCTGGTTGGTGTGTCCATCTTCCCAGATACGTTCCCTAACCCATAGGAGGATACGTAACACTGAGAACACACTGAGGAAATGGAGCCCTCTTGGAGCCATTTCAACCAGTTGAAACGAGAGCAAACCATACCCTCTGGGTGAAAAGGGAATTAGTAGTTCCCCTCATGTAGTAAGAGCCCCGGTGTCTTGCTAACCTCTCTTGTTCTTCTCCATCAATGCCACATTTATACCTAATGTTCACTGAACACTTTTATTTTATTTGCAAAGAAATGCTCTTGTTGGGGAATGGGCCATAACCAAGGTGTACCCCTAACACGCTATTGGAATTTTCCACATTATCTTCTATGGCAAAAACCTTGTAAGCCTTCTATATTTGACCACACTGTCCATGAAACCAATCAAATTCTTTCCTTTTGAAAATATAACAGTATACATCAGTAAGATCAAAACAGGGTGCAAGACTCAAAGAATGATCACATCCAGGCAATACAATTAGCAGCTGGTTTCATGCTTAAATGATGAGCATAGGGGAGCACCTATGAAAGGATAAATATCCTACCACCTAGGATAGAGGTAGTTATGATATGCATCACTCACATGGTTCTCTCTTATGCAAAGAAGGCAATGAGGTGTCTGAACAGAAGTCCAGAATTCAGATCCAGGATGCTCTGGAAAGATGTAACACTGTCCTCAAAGTGGAATACACTTAAAAAATCACCATTGAAGTCCACCAGTATATCGCTGTATGATGAGACTATCCTTCTATTGACCCATAGTCACAAGTTCCTCCCACCGGATCGTAGGTCCTTGGTACACAAATACCACAAAATCATACCCATATGGACAGTTATCACAATGACAATTTCTTTCTCCGTGAACACGCTTCTATACAATTTCTTGGGCTGAAACTGTGCACACTCGGGCTTTGACAGTATCACTAATACTGAGATCACCCATTGATTCATACAATGAAAGTTCTCTCAATTTTATATCAAAGTATCTTTTTGGACGATACTTATTTTTCTGACCCTGGAAGGTAATATGAAAAGAAAAATGAATTGTTAGAGGATGTTATTCTCCGGGTTAGATTTTTTATTTTGAAAGATGTAAAAATGCTAACATATGGAAAGCAGTGTGTATAAATGCCCGTAGCATGGGAAATAAGATCCCTGATGTTGCTTTGGCAGGAGTGGCTGACTTGGATTTAGTTGCAGTTACAGAAACATGGTTCACAGAAAACCATGATTGGGATGTAACTATACCTGGCTATACTTTATTCAGAAAGGACAGGGTAGGAAGAAGGGGAGGAGGAGTGGCACTATATGTAAAAACTACTAGTAAAGCTTTGGAATTACAGAGCTTAAAAGGGAGAGAGGAGGCATTGTGGGTTAAACTAGAAAGAGGGAAAGAGAAATCAATTAGCATTGGTGTGATATACAGACCTCCCTCACAAGAGGAAGAGGTGGACAGAGTTAATTGAAGACATACGCAGCATTGCTAGGAAAGGGGAAGTGCTACTGATAGGAGATTTCAGTATGCCAGATGTTGATTGGCAAATTCCTGCTGCAGTATCATCTAGAAGTAAGGAGATCCTGGATTCTCTACAGGGAGAACTATTCAGGCAATTGGTAACAGACCCCACACGTGAAAGGGCCATACTGGACTTGGTGCTTACCAATGGTGAAAGTGTTTCTGATGTTGTAGTGGGAGATCATTTTGCATCCAGTGATCACCAGATGGTGTGGTTCAGTATTAGGACTAGGCATGTTAGAATCCATTCAAAGGTGAGGATCTTAGACTTTAGGAAGACTAACTTTGCGAAGATGGGCCAATACCTCAGGGAGTTGTTAGCGGGATGGGAACAGCTGGGGGATGGAGGAAAACAGTGGGCAATACTGAAATGGGATATTTTAAGGGCAACCAACCTTTTTGTTAAAATGGTAAATAAAGGTAAAAGGAAAAGGAGACCGCTATGGCTTTCGAAAGAAGTAGCTGAAAAAGTGAAGAAAGAGGGAGGCCTTCATGAAATATAAGAGATCACAGAGAGAGGAAGACAGGCATCTGTATTTGGAAAAACTTAGAGAAGCTAGCAAAGTAGTCAGGAAGGCAAAGATTCAAAAGGAGGAGGAAATAGCCAATGCAATAAAATGGGGGGGATAAGACATTTTTCAGATATTAGTGAGAAGAGGAAGGGCAAAAGTGGTATTCTCAGACTCAAGAGTGCAGAGGAGGAATATGTAGAAGCTGATACGGATAAAGCGGAATTGCTTAACAAATATTTCTGTTATGTGTTCACAGATGAAGAACCAGGAGCAGGGCCTCAGAAAACACCAACAAACAGGAAAAGAAGCGAGGGACATCTTGAACAATTTTCAGAAGACTGTTCGTGAGAAACTAGCTCAACTTAAAGCAGACAAAAGTGATGGCAACGGATGGGATACACCCTAGAATACTGGGGGAACTTGGGGGCATTCTAGCAGCTCCACTGACTGACTTTTTCAATGCCTCGTTGGAGTCGGGAGTAGTGCCAAAGGACTGGAGAGAGGCTCATGTGGTGCCTTTACACAAAAGTGGAAGTAAGGATGTTCAAAACTATAGGCCGGTTTAACTTCGGTGGTGAGTAAATTATTGGAAATGCTGCTGAAAGAGAAAGTAGTGAGGTTTCTGGAGTCCAGCAGATTACAGGATCCAAGGCAGCATGGATTCACCAGAGGCAGGTCTTGTCAGACAAATCTGATTGATTGATTTCTTTGACTGGGTGACCAGGGAGTTGGACCGAGGGAGAGCCCTATCTGTGGTGTATTTAGATTTCAGTAAAGCCTTTGATACTGTTCCTCACAGGCGACCTATAAACAAACTGAGCACCCTAGAGTTGGACCCTAAAGTTATGGCTTGGGTTAGAAATTGGTTGGGTGGGAGGCGACAAAGAGTATAGGTAAACGGAGCTCACTCTGAGGAGAAGGAGGTTACCAGTGGTGTGCCCCAGGGATCTGTCCTTGGTCCGATTCTTTTTAACATCTTTGTTAGTGATATAGTGGAAGGGCTGTCGGGTAAGGTTTGCCTCTTGGCGGATGATACCAAAATTTGCAATAGAGTAGACACCCAGGAAGGTGTAGATAACATGAGGAGGGATCTAGCTAAGCTTGAAGAATGGTCTAGAATTTGGCAGCTGGGATTTAATGTTAAAAAATGTAAGGTCATGCATTTGGGCTGCAGCAATCCAAGGGAGCAATATAGTATAGGGGGTGAAGAACTTTTGTCCACTAAAGAAGAGTGGGACCTAGGCGTGGTTGTGTCTGATGATCTTAAAGTAGCTAAACAGGTAGAAAAGGCGATGGCAAAAGCTAGAAGGATGCTTGGGTGCATACGAAGAGGAATGGCTAGCAGAAAAAAGGACGTGATGATAATGCCTCTGTATTTGGTGCGACCTCATTTGGCGTATAGTGTGCAATTCTGGAGACCGCACCTTCAAAAGGACGTGAACAGGATGGAGTCGGTGCAGAGGGTGGCTACTAAAATGATTAGTGCTCCTCATTATAAAGCATATGAAGACAGACTTAAGGATCTTAATATGTACAGCTTAGAGGAAAGGCGGGATAGAGGTGATATAATTGAGATGTTTAAATACCTTCGTGGCATAAATGTTCAGGGAGAGAGCCTCTTTCAATTGAAAGCAAGCTCTCCTATGAGGGGACATGGAATGAGGGTGAAGGGAGATAGATTCAGGAGTGATATGTACCGAGGCCAGCCCCGGCGCCGACTTTTTCTGGCATTGACAGATCGGTACTGGACCAACTTGGTACCAACTTCGATCGATACCAAGACTGTGCTTTGCATGAACATCGGGATCAGAGATACTTCGAATCCTCCGATTCCGATGACTCTGATAATTCAGCCGGTACCATTGTTTCTCCCGGAAGGCGACTTTTCTCCCCAACGCAGAATGTCTCCTCCAGAAGATATGTCTTTTCAGGATTTTATTCGTGATGTGGCCTGAGGCCTTTCAATCACGGTAGCTCCTGAAAAAGAACCTAGAGCAAAGGAATTGGAAATTCTCCAATACCCTAAGGCTCCCAAGGAGGCAGCCACTCTGCCCATTCATGAAATTCTTCATGATTTGATGCTCAGAATGTGGGAGACACCTTTGACCACATCTCCTCATTCTAGGAGACTCGATAACATGTATCGAGTTCCACCATGTCCTGGTTTTCAAAAGACTCAGCTGCCACACCATTCAATGGTAGTGGAGTCAGCCATGCATAGGATGAAAAAGTGCAAGAAGACATACATCCAATCCTCCAGTTCGTGAATGCAGGACTCTTGATGCTTTTGGGTGTCACATTTCAGGCTTCCATGCTTTCAGCTAGGATCAGCTCATATATTTTATATATGGGAATGTTCCTCAGAGGTCACAGGTGATTTGGAGCTTATGAGCCCCCTTCTCCCTGATGACAAATGACAAGACTTTTTCTTACTCTTGTCAAGCATGCTCAAGACGTCTCCAAGTTTGTAAATTGTGCAGCCTTTGACTACTTTGAATGCATCAGCAGAACCTCTGCTATTGCCATTGGTGCATGTCGAATTGCCTGGCTTCAGGCATCAGATTTGGGTACAGGATAAATTGGGAACCATTCCTTGCACAGGAGAAAGCCTATTTGGCAAGAATTGGCAGGAAAAGGCTAATGACATAGATGCTGACAATATCACTTTAGATAGATTGTCAAAATCTACAGCTACTCCAGCCAAAAAAACCCTACAAAAAACCCTTTTTCAGCAAAAAGAGGAAGTTTTATCTGTCCTATACCCAGCAAGGGCAAGCTCAAGGTCAAGTTGCCCAGAAAGGTCAACAACAACAATCCAGACAAAAGAAGCCAAAAGGCCTTAGAGCTCAACCAGCTCCACAGGCCCAGCCCCCTCAAGGGCTTTGACTCCCTCATTGAGAACTTAGCCTTCCTGCCTCTGAAAGGTCCAGAACCCCTAAACATTCCAGGCAGGTTGTGTCATTTTGCCAACAGATGGCTCCAAATAACAGCAGGAAATTGGACAATAGGGGTACAAGCTTCATTTTTACAGTATGCCCCCTCCTACAATCGTAAGACAGTTCAATTCCCAAACCTCTACAATCTACTGGATCGAAAGGTCTCAACACTCCTTGCTCAAGGAACAATAGAGGAGGTGCCCATTCTTCAACAGGGTACAGGGTTCTACTCCCCCTATTTTCTTATTCCAAAGAAAACAGGAGGACACAGACCCATTCTAGACCTCAGAGAATTGAACAAATATCTGTTCCGAGAAAAGTTCAAAATGATTTCTCTGGGAACTCTAATGCCATACCTTCAAAGTCAGGATTGGCTTTGTTCTCGAGATCTAAAGGATGGATATACTCACGTTCTGATCCATCCAGATCACAGGAAATTCTTACGATTCCTTTTCAAGGGAAAACATTTCCAATACAGGGTTCTTCCCTTTGGTTTGGCTTCGGCACCAAGAGTATTCATGAAATGCATGGCAGTAGTACCGTGTTTCCCCGAAAATAAGCCCTACCCCGAAAATAAGCCCTAGCAAGTTTTTCAGTGATTTCTGTAATATAAGCCCTACCCTGAAACTAAGACCTAGTGCAGATCATCGACGGATGGACAGATTCGGTACCTGGGGGGGGGGGGGGGTCCTCACCAGGGAGGAGCTTTCCTCCTGCTCCACTCCCCGACGCGATCAGCTCTGCCGGTGCTGTGCTGCGCTGCGGGCCTCTTCATTCCAAGGGGCTGTATTTCCTTTTTTGCTGCTGATTGGCTTTGGTGGGAGGACCGGGGAGGAGCTTTCCTCCTGCTCCACTCCCCGACGCCGATCAGCTGCCGGTGCTGTCTCTGCGCTGCGGGCCTCTTCCTTCTCTCCAAGGGGCTGTCGCTGCCCGCATCCACTGCTTCCCTGTGTGCTCTGTGGTAACACTTCACTGATTGGCTGACTGTCAGGAGATGGCAGCCAATCAGCAAGTGCTACCGGTATCAGTAAAAAAATAAGCCCTACCCCGAAAATAAGCCCTAGTGCTATTTTTGGAGCAAAAATAAATATAAGACCCGGTCTTATTTTCGGGGAAACACGGGTAGCTGCATTTCTGCGAGCCCTAGGGATATTCATCTTCCCTTACTTAGATGACTGGCTTATTCGAGCCCCCATGGTTCCAGAAGCCAGCTCTGCACTGTTTCGCAGAATGCAGATCCTTCCATACTTGGAATTGGTCATAAACCTCACAAAATCCCAACTTCCTCCGTCTCAGTCTCTGGAGTTCATAGGAGCTCGTTTAGATACCAGACAGTCGAGGGCTTTTCTCCCACAACCCCGCTGTCTTTGCATAGTGCAGCTAGCTTCTCAAGCAGTGGTGAAGCCCTCCCTAACTGCTCGACAACTACTACAACTATTTGGACATATGGCATCCACGGTTCATGTGGTTCCCTATGCTTGCCTTCATATGCGAGCAGCCTAGTGGACCCTATCCACACAGTGGACATAGGACATCTGTCGGACAAGATATCAAACTCACGACTGATTTTGTCCCTCCAATGGTGGCAATCACTGGAAAATCTTCTAGTGGGGTCTATTTTCCAGCAACCCCTATTCCAGGCCACCCTAACAGATGCATCACAGGTGGGATGGGGAGCACACCTGCATCATCTCTCTACCCAGGGTATCTGGACTCCACAGAAGGCTTGTCTTCACATAAACCACCTGGAACTCAGAGCAATCTATCTAGCTCTTCGAGTATTCCATGCCCAGCTCAGCTACAAGACAGTCCTAGTCCAAACGGACAATCAAGTAGCTATGTTCTACGTGAACAAGCAGGGGGGAACAGGCTCCCTGTCATTATGCAATGAAGCTTTACGACTATGGGCCCTCACCAGAGAGCATCAAATTTACCTTCTCATGGGTATATCTTCGAGACATTCAAAACCTTTGGGCAGACAAACTCAGCCGAGCACTGCTGCCTCACAAATGGTCTCTCCACCTAGACCAGGTGGCCAAGATATTTCAGATCTGTGGAACCCCAGACATAGACCTATTTGCAAGTCCACTGAATGCCAAACTTCCCTGGTTCTGTTCCAGAATTTTGGCTCAAAATTGCCAGGGAAGGGACGCCTTCCTTCTTCACTGGGGTCATGACTTCCTCTATGCCTTCCCACCCTTTCCCTCATCCCCAAAACACTCCAAGTTTCTGAGAGATAGAGATCTTATGATCCTCATAGTGCCACTGTGGCCACGCCAAACGTGGTATCCCCTATTTCTACATCTCTCTCAAACTGCACCTCTGGAGTTAAGCTATGCTCCAGATCTCCTCTCCCAAGAGAACGGGATGCTGTGGCCCCCCGAATCCCCAGTCCCTACATCTCGGGGCCTGGTTGCTGAAAGCTTAGACCTTCAGGATCTCACCCTTTCCCAACAGGTAAAGGATATCCTTCAGGCTTCTAGAAAATCTTCCACAAGACGCTCTTACACCTTCAAGTGGAAATGTTTTACTATATAGTGTTCACAGAAGGGGTTAAACCCCCTTATGGTACCTTTGGAATCGATACTAGAATATCTACTTCATTTATCAAATTCTGGTCTAAAGACCAATTCAGTAAGAGTCCATCTAAGTGCTTCCTATAAGCCTCTAAATGGACAACCAATTTCCTCTTATCCACTCATATCAAGATTTATGAGAGATCTTCTATTAACAAAGCCTCCCATCAGGCCACCACCGGTGGCATGGGATTTAAACCTAGTTCTCTAGCAGCTCATAAAACCACCTTTTGAACCTTTAGCCACTACAACTCTAAAGCTTTTGTCCTGGAAGGTCATCTTCCTAATTGCAATCACCTCTGCACGTCGCATTAGTGAATTGCAAGCTTTAGTGGCTGATCCTCCTTATAAGTTTCACCATGATAAGGTTGTTCTTAGAACTCATCCACACTTTATGCCAAAGGTGGTTTCACTTTTTCATTTAAATCAATTTATCTTCCTGTATTCTTTCCGAGGCCTCATGCCTCTAATGCAGAGAAGAACCTTCACACTTTGGATTGTAAAAGAGCCTTGGCTTTTTACCTACAAAGAACACAGCAACATAGAAAGTCTTCTCAACTTTTTATTGCTTTTGATTCTAGTCATTTGGGACGTTCAGTCTCCAAGAGAACTCTGTCCAAATGGATTGCACAATGCATATCCTTTGCTTATGAGAGTAAGTGTCTTCCTCTTCAGGGCCATGTCACAGCTCATAATGTGAGAGCCATGGCAGCCTCTATGGCTAACCTTCACTCTGTGTCTATTGATGACATTTGTTGAGCAGCCACCTGGGCTTCAGTACACACCTTTACAGCCTACTACTGCCTAGATAAAGCCTCCCGTCGGGATGCCTTCTTTAGCCAAGCTGTTCTTCAAAATCTTTCAGACCTAATTCAACTTCTACCCACCAACCCTGGTAGGATGCCAGAGATCCATGGGAGGAAGCATGGCCCACCTTACTATAGGTGGCAGCTTCCTGGGGCTATCTCCCTGGCATCTTCAGCTAGGTTGTTCCCCCATATGTGAAGACTACATTCCTGCTTGTTCCTGGAGATAGCATAGTTACTCACATGTATCAGGTGATCTCTGGGAACAGCAGGCATTTAGTCTTCACAACCCACCCACCTCCCCTAGGAGTTGTCTGTCTATCTCTGTCTCTTTCCTCTCTCCCTCTATCCTTTCACTCAGCTACAAACTTAACTGAAGAGGGACAGTTGGGAAGGCAGCGTGCATGTGCTGAGGGATGCTGCCAAAAGCGTTCCTGTTGGATGCTGGGGAGTGTTCCCACACAGGCTCCGTCGGTACAGACGATACCCATATGCGAAGACTAAATTCCTGCTGTTCCTGGAGATCACCTGTTACAGGTGAGTAACTACGCTTTATTGCTTGAGTTTTCCCTTTGGGGGCTGTCAGCTAAATGCCTTAACATAGGTTTTCAAGTCCTCCTTCCCCTCCCTTAAACATTTAAGTCCCCCCCTTCTTCAGGCCTTCTACTGTTCTTCAAGGAGCCAAATCATCATGTTCAGGGATTTGCTTTCTTTCTATTGTTAGGGTAAGGGGAATCCCCTCAATCTTTAAAGAATGTAAACAATGCGATGGAAAAATATCCTTATTTTCCTTCTTGGGTGTCACTACTTCGTTTGCTTTTGGATCCGAATACCCTTATTTTCCTATTCACCACCTATGTCTATCTTTACCATTCCCCCTAGATTTACCTTTGTCCTCAGTTTATTGCGTCTGTCTTGATTAGATTGCAAGCTCTGAGCAGCGACTTTTATGTGTATATGTACAGCGCTGTGTTCGCCTTGTAGTGCTATACAAATAAGTAGTAATACAAGAAAAGTAAATGAAAAGTTTGCATTTGCCTTGTCTGCAATGGTGTTAAGCTATCTGTTAGAATTTGTCATGGCTTAAATGTCTGGTTGGGTGGTTATGGTAGCCGTGGTGCGAGGTTGAGTGGGTAGGGTGAAGGGCTTGTGTTAAGACATGTAGGTCTAGGGCAGAAACTGGGGTGGGGGCCCAAAACTTGCCAACAGATTGTGTCGTCCTGCTTCAGGCAGGGATGGGGACCAGTGCAATTATCCTGGTTTCAACCCCTGCCTAACACAGGCTGTTTTAATATGAGGAAACTTCTTAACTAAACCTTATTGGGTTTCTATGCATGCACCACATGGATACATGTAACATGACTACGGGAAAGAGAGACCCATAGAGTAGAGGGGACTTTTTCTTGTTCTGTCTGTAGTGTAAGTGCTACCTTGTTTATCTTTTTAATTTTGTGCTAACCTATTTCAGACATGCTGCTGCACTGAAAATGCAATCACGCCGTCAGAGGAGACGTGTTTCTGAGAGTAAGAGAAGACGTCTTGCTGGCAAGGCGGAAGACAGACTGGCTAGCTAGGGGCAGGCCTAGAGGTGGGGCTACTGGCCAAGCCCAGAAGGCAAAAAAAAAAAAAGCCTTCTGGGCTACTGAGAGTACTTCTGTCTATGGCGCTGTTGGATAACATCAACACTTGTGGCTGACTCATCCTGCTTGTCCTGGGAGAAGAGTCTTACTAGGTTTTTGTCTACCTGATATTTCATGCAGAGGTTTTATGGAGGTTTTATGGAGGATATCTGCGATAATGGCATGAGATCAATTTGTGCTCCAATCATCTGAGCTATTAATATTTTTACAGTTTATCAAATCTCGGTGGCGGGATGTTAATGTTTATGCCAAAAGTTGAGAGTGCCAACTGGACTAGGGCCCTAATGAATTAGGGATTCACTTAAGTTTTCAATTATTTAGTAGTTCATGCCATTCCGTAGTTGGGTGTTTGCGTTTTCCATGCCACTTCTCTATGGCAGTACTGGGTGGGAGGCGACAAAGAGTACAGGTAAATGGAGCTCACTCTGAGGAGAAGGAGGTTACCAGTGGTGTGCCCCAGGGATCTGTCCTTGGTCCGATTCTTTTTAACATCTTTGTTAGTGATATAGCGGAAGGGTTTTTGGGTAAGGTTTGCCTCTTTGCGGATGATGCCAAAGTCTGCAATAGAGTAGACACCCAGGAAGGTGTAGATAACATGAGGAGGGATCTAGCTAAGCTTGAAGAATGATCTAGAATTTGGCAGCTGGGATTTAATGTTAAAAATGTAAGGTCATGCATTTGGGCTGCAGCAATCCAAGGGAGCAGTATAGTATAGGGGGTGAAGAACTTTTGTCCACTAAAGAAGAGCGGGACCTAGGTGTGGTTGTGTCTGATCTTAAAGTAGCTAAACAGGTAGAAAAGGAGATAGCAACAGTTAGAAGGATGTTTGGGTGCATACGGAGAGGAATGGCTAGCAGAAAAAAGGAGGTGAAAATATAGTGTGCAATTCTGGAGACCGCACCTTCAAAAGGATGTGAACAGGATGGAGTTGGTGCAGAGGGTGGCTACTAAAATGATTAGTGGTCTTCATTATAAAGCATATGAGGACAGACTTAAGGATCTTAATATGTACACCTTAGAGGAAAGGCGGGATAGAGGTGATATGATTGAGATGTTTAATTACTTCAGTGGCATAAATGTTCAGGGAGAGAGCCTCTTTCAATTGAAAGCAAGTTCTGCTACGAGGGGACATGGGATGAGGATGAAGGGAGATAGATTCAGGAGTGATATGCGGAAATATTTCTTTATGGAAAAAGTAGTGGATCCATGGAATAGTCTCCCAGTGGAGGTGGTAGAGATGAAAACGGTAACTGAATTCAAAAAAGCATGGGACCAACACAGAGGATCTCTAAAGATAAAAAGGGGACTGTTGTAGTTGATATGGAAGGACAGACTAGATAGGCCATGTGGTCTCTTTCTGTCATACTCCTATATTTCTGTTACTTTTCAACAATCAAAAAGTCAAAACATGATATGTGACCCGTGAGTCCGTTTACAAAGAAAATAACTTTTGATAAATATTTTACTGTCGGGATCCGCCGACCTGAGACGGGGAGAGGAAAAGCTCCCCTCTCCATGTCGGCAGAAGCCTTTTTTTCTTTTAAATTAAGAAACACATTTTTTACAAATAGTGAGAACCACTTATCTGAAAGGAACCAAATTCAATCAGCAAAAGGGGCAGCAAGATTTCAGACAGCCAGCGACATGCATGTTTCGAGCCCGAAAGGGCCCTGTGTCAAGCGGATTCCATGAGTTTACGCGCCCTTGAAAAAAACGCCAGACTCAACAGGTGATTTATAAAACCGCTAAACTGCTGAGTGGCTGCTGAGCAGAAGCGTCACCAAAAAAGGAGGAGGAGCCTAAACAGCCCATCATCAGGGAACCCCGAGAAGGGGAACACCAGAAAAAGGACAAATTACGATCCAGCTGTAACTTGATTCTTAACTCAAAGCAAACTCCACCAGTCATATTCCAAGTTAAGTCCAGTAGGAAGCACAGTTTTCAATTGGAAGATCCAACGCTGTTCACGACGTTGGAGCACTTGTTCCCGATCGCCTCCCCGTGGATCCAAAGAAATTGAATCTATTACTCGCCAGCGGAGGTCCCCAAACGTATGTTGATGTGATAGGCAGTGCTCCACCAACGGAGCCGAAAGGGTCTTGGTGGCCAATCGGGAAGCATGTTCGCCCAGACAAATCCTAACTGGGTGAATGGTCCTGCCGATGTAAGACAGATTGCAGGGACAGGTAATTATATAGACCACAAAAGGGGTTAGACAAGTGGAATGACCTGTAAATGAAAAAGATCTGCCCGAAAGGAAATGTGTCCATTGGACCCCTTCTTCGGTGGTGGCACAAAATCTGCAGTTTTTGCAAGACCAATGACCTAAGCGGCGTTCATCAAGCACAGGAGGGATGGGTGGAAGAGCCGCTTGAACCAAGCGATCTCGGATATTCCTACCTCTGGTATAAGCCAAACGAAGGGGCTTTTGGAAACAAGCATGTACACGTAAAACACCCCAATGTTTCTTCAAAAGAGCTGTAAACCGGGAGGTATATTGTGTAAAAGGGAGGACTCCCGTCACTTTATCTGTATCATCGTTTTAAGGAGTATCACAAGGGGGTGTAGAAGAAAACCCAGAAGGAGACTCAAAACCCCCCAAAAGCCACTCTCTGTGAGAAAATCGGGCACGTGTGTATGCCCGACGGATCACCGTTATAGGATAACCACGGTCCAAAAGACGCACACGCAAATCCCGTGCTTGAGCCTTAAACTCCTGTAGAGAAGAACAAATTTGATGCAACCGTAAGAACTGGCCAAACGGAAGGCCCCTACGGAGGGGGGAAGGGTGATGGCTATGAAAACGAAGAAGATTGTTGCGATGACTCAGTTTCCGAAACAGGGAGGTGGTTAAAGTACCACCCTGCTTTTGAACCAAGACATCTAAAAACTCAATTTTCTGAGTATCAGCATGTAACGTAAAGTGGATGTTGGGTTTAATGTCATTCAACCAATCCACAAAATGGGATAACTGGTCCATAGTGGAGGACCAAAGCAAGAAGATATCGTCCAGAAACCGGAGCCATAAACGAACATGTTAAAACGCTGGGGCCAAATAGATGAACCGCTCTTCCATGTCAGCCAAATATAATGTAGCTATCGAGGGGGCTACCGTAGCACCCATCGCCACCCCATGACATTGATAGAACTGGCCCTGAAAAACAAAATAATTTTTCGTTAACACCAGCCGAGTTAAGTCCAGAAGAAAAGATTTAGGAATCCGAGAGGGTGCTGTGGTGAAGGCCGATTCTAGCAAGGATAAAGCCTCCTCCTGATGGATGTTTGTGTATAGCGCAACCACATCCAGTGTCACCAAAAGGTAGTCATCCAGAGACTCTGAAACCTCAGACAGGAGAGCCGCTTAGGTCATTGGTTTTGCAAAAACTGCAGATTTTGTGCCACCACCGAAGAAGGGGTCCAATGGACACATTTGCTTTCGGGCAGATCTTTTTCGTTTACAGGTCATTCCACTTGTCTAACCCCTTTTGTGGTCTATATGATTACCTGTCCCTGCAATCTGTCTTACATCGGCAGGACCATTCGCCCGGTTAGGATTCGTCTGGGCAAACATGCTTCCCGATTGGCCACCAAGACCCTTTCGGCTCCGTTGGTGGAGCACTGCCTATCACAGCAACATACGTTTGGGGACCTCCGCTGGCGAGTAATAGATTCAATTTCTTTGGATCCAAGGGGAGGCGATCGGGAACAAGTGCTCCAACGTCGTGAACAGCGTTGGATCTTTCAATTGAAAACTGTGCTTCCTACTGGACTTAACTTGGAATATGACTGGTGGAGTTTGCTTTGAGTTAAGAATCAAGTTACAGCTGGATCGTAATTTGTCCTTTTTCTGGTGTTCCCCTTCTCGGGGTTCCCTGATGATGGGCTGTTTAGGCTCCTTCTCCTTTTTTGGTGATGCTTCTGCTCAGCAGCCACTCAGCGGTTTAGTGGTTTTATAAATCACCTGTTGAGTCTGGCGTTTTTTTTCAAGGGCGCGTAAACTCATGGAATCTGCTTGACACAGGGCCCTTTCGGGCTCGAAACATGCATGTCGCTGGCTGTCTGAAATCTTGCTGCCCCTTTTGCTGATTGAATTTGGTTCCTTTCAGATAAGTGGTTCTCACTATTTGTAAAAAAATTGTTTCTTAATTTAAAAGAAAAAAAGGCTTCTGCCGACATGGAGAGGGGAGCTTTTCCTCTCCCCGTCTCAGGTCGGCGGATCCCGACAGTAAAATATTTATCAAAAGTTATTTTCTTTGTAAACGGACTCACGGGTCACATATCATGTTTTGACTTTTTGATTGTTGCATTTTTGTGGGTCATCACATTTTTGGAGGTTCTGTTACTTTTCAGCCTTTATTTTGTGGCGCACACTTTGAGTTCATTCAGTCCTCATGGCGCACCAATCTGTTTTTCATGAATCCCCTCTGTCCCTCCCACAAGGAAAGAGAGCAATACTTTTATCCTGTGTGGATCTCGTTCTGCTGGATTCAGTCTGATGTGTGAATATGTGCACTTTCCTCCTACCAGAGGGTACGAGGAGAGGGAGTAAGGCTACCTAACTTCTTGTGAGTGAATTCTCTGCAGTGCTAGTGTTAAGCAGGCAGTTGAGTTTAGAAAGCAACGGCTTTTCCCGGGGGCACTGTCCAATAGAAATGGGGTAACACCCTCATGAGCCCATGCCTAACCATGCCCTATTTGTCACCCAAAGGCACATTAATGACTCCAAAGGCACACTTGGTTGAGAAGCACTGCTCTATGGGAATCCTCATTTAAGTCTCTCTAGAACAGGGGTTCTCAACCCTATCCTCGGGACCCACCTAGCCAGTCGGGTTTTCAGGATAATCACAATTAGGAGAGATTGCATACACTGCCTCCATTATATGCAGATCTCTCCCATGCATATTCATTGTGGTTATCCTGAAAACCCGACTGGCTAGGTGGGTCCCGAGGATAGGGTTGAGAACCCCTGCTCTAGAACATCTCCATTTGAGCTTTAGTTGGTGGTGTGTTAACTGTCAGAATTGTCTTGGTTCTGTCTTTGGGTATCTCCTTTTTTTTCTCTTAATATCTCTGCAACTTCAGTGCATCTGCTGGTTTTCAATTTGTTTTAGGTTATGAATTCTAGAAATTCTTCTGCTTGGTGCAGCATGCTCCAACTTGAGGTTTTCAATATTTCATGGAGTGGCATCAGTTCATTGAGAAACTCATCAGTTACACATCTGCATGCAATTTTATTTTTTCTGTTTTTCCAGAGGCGTTCTCTTCTACTTCTGGCCTTTGGCCTCATTGGTTGAACTCTGTCAGTAATGATTTTCACTGCAGTATTATACCCAGTTTATTGAGAGCCTTATTTTTTTATTTATTTTATTTATTTAATGTTCTTATATACCGCGCTCTTTCTCATCAGCGCGGTTTACAGTAAACATAAAGTGCTCACAGATAGCAACATGCTGTCGTGAGCTTACATGTAACAGGAGATCTAACAGGATTCAACTTAGGAAAACTTTGTACATCTTAATTATACAACTATATACAATGGTAGATTTCTTGTTATACAGAAGAGATGGATCAGATCAATTTTGGTTTATAAAGGGGGCTTAGGAAAAGTTGAGAGGGTAGGAGATGGTAACTGGTGTTGGGAGAAGTGTAAGAGGAACAGGTGGTGTTTTATAGCTTTTCTAAATTGCTTGAGGTCCTTGATTGCTCTTATGGAGGGAGGAAGATTGTTCCAGCATCTAGGAGCGAAGTATGAGAATGCTCTTTCCGTGGTTGCATTTGAACGCTTTGTGGAGTCGGTTGGGATGGTTAGGGTATTGGCCGCTACTGATCTCCTGGATCTGGTATTAGGGGTGTGAGTGAGGAGTGTGCAGATTGCTGGGGGCGCTAAGTTATTGATGGCCTTAAATGTTGTAAGTAGTGCTTTGTATGTAATTCTGTAAGGTATTGGGAGCCAGTGTAATTCCTTTAATATGGGGGTTATATGATCACTCCTTGAGGCCCCATGGAGGATGCGAGCAGCGGTGTTCATTGCTAGTTGAAGTGTGTTTAGGGTGCTTTTTGGGAGGCCGTGGAGAACTATGTTTGCGTAGTCAAAGTGGGGAGTGACTATCGCTTGAAAGATGGTGCGGAAATTGTCGGGATCGAGCATGTTTTTGAGGTGTCGGAGGGTCCTAATCTTAAAGTAGATGGTTTTTACTGTTCGGTTTATGTGCTCTTTGAAGTTTAGGCGATGGTCCAGAGTTAGACCTAGATATTTTATGGTGGTTTTGACTGGAAGTTCGGCTTCCCGTACTTTTAGGGTAGGTGGGGGTGAAAATTCCTTATTCTTGGTGATTAAAACTTCGGGTTTTTTGAAGTTTATTCTCATGTTCTGTGTGAGAAGCCAGTCTGCTATTGCATCGAAACATTCTACTAGAACCGTGAAATCTGGCAGAGTGATGTTGATTGGTGTGAAAATCAGCACGTCATCTGCATAGATTAGAGAGGATACTCCGAATGAACGTGTGATCTCACATAACGGCTGCATATAAATATTAAATAGTAGCGCTGAGAGGGAGGATCCTTGGGGACTCCTTGTTTCAACTGGAATGGTTCTGAGGTGTTTGATCCCATACTAACATGTTGCCAGCGCTCTTCCAGGTACGATTTACACCAATCCAGTGCTAACCCCTGGATCCCTTTGCATTGTAGTTGGGTTAGGAGTTTGTTATGGTCCACTGAATCAAATGCTGCGGAGATGTCTAGGAATATTAATGCAAATCCATTTTTGATGCTGTCTATTCCAGTGATGAGTGTTGGTTAATGAGGTCAGCAGTGTTTTGACTCCATGAGTTTCTCTGAAGCCATGTTGACTGGGGTCTAGTGGAGATGTGTCTATATGTTGTTGGATCTGAATTTGTGTTATCTTCTCAATTATTTTAGCTAGAAAGGGGATGCTGGCAATTGGACGATAGGATTCTTCCTTTGTTGAGTCTAGTTGGTTGTTTTTTAGAAGAGGTCTTATGGAGGTCTGCTTGAGAGCTGATGGGAAAGTTCCTGTTGAGAATGATTGGTTTATGATTTTCGATATGCACGGGCTGAGTTCAGATCTCATTGCTTTTATCCAGTGTGCTGGACATGGGTCATTTGCTGCCGTAGTTGTGTTTATTCTGGTGACAATGTCTTCAACATGTTTTGTGGAGGGGGGTACGAACTTGCAGAGTGGGTTCTCATGTACATGAATTTGGGAAGGTATCAGGGGGGAGGCTATTGATGTTTTGATGGCTTTTGATTGGATGTAGTTGGCGTACTTTTGGGGGTGTATGGATTCTTGCTGTGGCGGGGATGGTTCTGTGGTTAGTACTCTTACGAGGTTAAAGAGCTCTCGTGGCTTGTTTAGAGAACGGTTGAGGAGTTCCGAGTGATAGGCTTTTCTGCTGTACCAGACCGCTTCACGGTGGGGTTTTAGATGGGTTAGGTATGATGCTTGATCAGAGGAGTTCTGGGATTTACGCCATCTTCTCTCTAGCTTTCTCAAAAGTGTGAGGGATTTCTTTAGCTCTGGGGTGAACCATGGTGCCGATGGTTTTTTATCCAAAAGGTTATCCGGTGTCGGGTGGCTATTAGCTGTAGATAGTTCCGAGTATTCCTTGAGGGTGTTCCAGTTGTCAACCATGTCATTGATGTTGTCCAATGGTTGGGTCAATTTTGGGAGGGCGATGTTCATGATTTTTTCTTTGTCAAATGGTTTGAATCGTCTGTGGTTTGCTGGAGCACGTTTCATAGTGTGGCTGGCTGATTTTAGCTGTACTGGCATCTTGAATGATAGGAGGCTATGGTCGGACCAGGGAACTGGGGTGATTGAAAGATCAAAATTGTAGTTGGAGTCTGAGTAAGTGGGTGGGGTGAAGATGAGGTCAAGAACATTTCCGCGTTGATGAGTGGGGTTGTTTATTATTTGTACATAATTGAGGTTGGACATTGCATCGAGGAAGGTGCAGGCCACAATGGGCTGGAGTGAGGCGAGATTAGTCACCTAGTAGCCAGTTCGGTTTGTCTGGATTTTTTGGATTGCAGGCTAGGTCAATGATGGTCGATAGTTCTTCGGATGAGGTATTTGGTGGCCTATAGATCAGGTTGATCGTGTTATAGTTATTGTAGATAGTAATGGAATCGAGTTGTGATGTGCTGCAGGTTTGTATTCGGTATTGTAGTTCGGTTTTTGCTATGATGAGTACTCCGCCGCCTCTTTTGCTAGATCTGTTACTTGTGTAGCTGGAGTAGGCTGGAGGTGTGAGCTGGTTTAGTATGACTGTATCAGCATCAGAGAGCCAGGATTCGGTGACCAATAATATATCTAGGTTGAGGTTGGTTATGAGGTCGGTGATGGCAGGCCATTTCTTGCGGGTGGATCGAGCATTGATAAGGGCACATCTGAGTTCTTTTTGAGTATCTAATCTGTTGCGTTTTGTGTTGGTTGCGTGCTCTAATGCTATGTGAAGTATGTGAGACTGTCTTTTGTAATGGGGGTTTTGTGGTGGTTTAAAATGGTTGTTATAGTGTTTTCTATTTCTATTGTGGAGTAAGGTGATATGGTTGTTGCCATGGGTAAGTGCATTAGTTTCGTTGAAGGTGTTAGAGTAGATAGAAGCTTAGGAGGGCTAGTAGTGAGCAGGTCATGGTATTTGCCTTGTGAGTTCAAGTATTAGTTTAGACAGAATTTCAAATGAATCAGTGAGCAGGTTGTTACTAAGTTTCAACAGGACTAATGTTTTTTGGCTTTAGGTATCAAATTCAACTTTAGTAAGTAGTGTCTCTCTCCTGCAAACCAGCATACGCATCTCTGTCTAGCTCGATGGTCGTCATCTCACTTCCTGATTTTTCTCCTGCCATTCCTCTTCATTTAGTTTCCTGGCCTGTTCATCTTTAATCTTGTTCTCCTGCGTCACTCTTCTCGCACTGGTAGCTCATCTGTTACCCCTTCTGATTGCTTTCGCTACTTTGGCATCTTCTTCCTGGTGCTCCTTTTGGGAATCCCCTTTTTCTACAGAAGCCTTCGATTAAGATCTTACCATTGGTGGAGGTCTTTGCTAATCCCAAAAAGTAAAGACATTTTAGGTTTGCATCAGTTGATTTTTGTAAGGAAAAGCCTGGAGGTCAGTTAGACAGGAGAATAAAAGTTTTAAAGGGGTCGTGATGCGATTGTGCATCAGCTTGTATCTGTCATTGCCAGGTGTTTGTATGCCTTGGATTGGCATATGATGTATTCCACCTCTTCCTCCGAGATGGGTCTATTTAACAGGGCCGTCTGATCTGCCATTAACCTGGGGAGCTCCACCCCTTCCAGAACTGTGATATCCCCCAATCTCAGGCCATCGCCGGGGGCATAGTAAGGTCTGGTAGAATTCTGTAAATACTAGTATGTGAGTGTCCTCTCACAATATTACCATCCTCGGAGAGCGCAGACACTCTCCTAGAACCCAGCATGCGTTTAAGCATAGACATAAGGCGTCCCACTTGGTTTCCATAAAGAATGGAGTTCATAGTGGTGGTATATCATGGGTTTATAAGCCTGGCGGTGCAGCAAAGTATTTAATTCTATTTGAAGAGCCACCAATTCTTGTTTTGCAGAGATATACCAGTGGCCCAGGAGTCGCCTGGTCTCCCTGATTTGCTGGGACAGCCAGAGAATTTGCAAGTCAATCTTACGGCAGCTATATTCAAAACTCATAATTTTCCCCATGGGTGACAGCCTTGGCTGTCTCCCAAAACAGCAAAGGATTGTCCATGTGAGCCATGTTGGTGGCATACATGTCCCATCTTTCCTGCAAAAGCACAGGAAAGACAGGTCTCAGTAAAGATGGACCGGGAAGTGCTATCATCCGCCCAAATGTATCCTTGGGTTGCCAAGATCCACCTACACCAGCACATGATGAGAGATCACTATAGCCTCAATGCCTGTTCAGGTTGCCTGGGTTAAAGAGGCGGACGGAAGCAGAAGTGCTCAATCTCCCCCCCCCCTCCCGCCGTCTGGAATCAGACTGTCCAGGAGCACTCTGTAGGGCCTTATCCATGATTAGATTCAGAACACAATTAAAATCTCCTCCCAGCAGGAGGGAATATCGCGGGTAGTTCAGTACCTTACCCAGGTCCACAAAAAATGAGCAGTTAGCAGTGTTGGGACCATAGATGTTACAAAAAGTACAATTGGCATTTGCCAGTCTCCCTGACACTCGCAAAGTACTCCTTAGAATCAGCCACCTGGCTGTCTGCCGTGAAATCTAGCCCCTTACATATAAGGATTACTTCACCCATCCTTCAAGAACATGCTGCAGCCCCAATTGTTTGCCCACCCACCAGCGCTGCAATTTAGCATGTTCCGTAGCATCCATGTGTCTTTTTCTTGTAAGACTACCACATCTGCCCATAGATCTCTCGGCCTCTTCAATACCTTGTAGTGCTTTATGGGGCAGCCCAGCCGCCAACATTTCATGTTAAACATCTGACAGAGGAATACCTGTTCATAGTGTCGAGAGAATTTCCAGTTAACATTATACCACCAGCCAGGCAGTAGGGCACCCCCCAGCCTAGGCACCCCACTGGAGAGGGATCTTAGTACACCCCTACCTGTCTCAGCCATTTCAATGACAACCCTATTCACATCCATTCCATCTCATTTTCCCATTCCCCTGTCCCTCCCCCTTCCTCTCCCCATATTGTATCAACCGCTCCCCGAGGGAGCCCATCTTTGAGGTCATTGTGGTATTGGGGGTCTTTCTTTCCCTTCGCATAGAACCTAACCGTACTAGCCACCACTAAATGGCATGTGCCCTGCAATTCCACAGAGCTACTCTCATGCAGCCCACTATGACCGGGGCAATATGGACCTACTAAAGCCACACCCATGTATCCAGTACTTTGCCCCCTCTCAGCTCTACACATTCACTTAATAACATCATTCTCCTAGCACTCAACTCTTCCCCACACATACAGATCCCTTTACCCGCAATTCCTAGTCCCCTACGGTGTTCCTACCCAATTCCAGAGTGTCTGCCCTTTATCTACCTCCCCCCCCATGGAATGTCCACCCTTTAGCCTCCCCAATTGTCCCCTATTATTGCATCACCCAGCCAGTTGAGTAATTAAAGTAAAGCTAAAATTAAAGTTCGTGAGGTCTAAAACATACTTTGGGGAGCATACCCAACACTATTTTCCCCACTACCGAGAAGAAACCAGAGGGAGCATTAAGGGCCAGTCTAGTTGATACTGAAGTAGGGACCCCTTGCACATGATTTCACAGCTTGCAAACACTGCCGCTCCCCTAGACATAGCTACCATGATCTGGGCATGCACTCTTTACAGCCACAGAGTGACAGAGGCACTGCAGAGGTCTACAGAGACAATAAAGAGACTAACATAAGACTGTAGGAAACGTCTGTAGTAAGAGAAGACTATTAAGAAGAGAGGCCTGACGCACAGTATGGGCTAATAGCAAGTAGATGAACTGTGAGAGGGAGATGCCAGTTTCCTACCACCAGGAAGTTGCTGGCGGGCCACCGGTAGCAACGTGATATAGCATTGATGCGTATAAGGGGGAAAAACTATACACAGTTGCATAAACTAAAGCTGGTCGACCATGATGGGAGTCCGAGAAGGAGGAGGGAATTTGAAGTCCCCTATCCACTAAGCACAGACAGGCTGCATATGTTAACCTGCCGCGCAATGTATTAACACTAATTTTTTTTTTTTAGTACTGTCAAGTCAGTGTGGACTCCTGGTGACCCAGCTTACCTCTAGGTTTTCTTGGAAATGTATCACCGGAAGTAGATTGCCAGGCCTTTTTTCCAAGGCAATGGAGGGTAAAGTGACTTGCCCAAGGTCACGAGGAGTGCCAATGGGAATTGAACCCTTGATCTTCTGGGTACTAGGTAGTTGCTCAAACCACTAGGTGGCTACCCCACTCCAACCTTTAAATATGTGCAGTCGAAACACAGTACAAAATACAAGCTATCACATTTAACACATTAACACAACATGCAGTATTGAGCGGAGTCCAAACCAAACCAAACACAAGATCCCAATGAGTGCCCAGAGATGGCACCAACACATTGGTTCAGGGCCTCAACTCCTGGAATACCAGAGCCCAGCAGGCTTGCAGATGTTTTCAGCCCAGGATATAAGGGTTAAGCCAGTAATGTCTTAAAGCGACAAACTTCACCGAGTCTGAGAAAAAAAACTTCTGCTGTCCTTGATAGTCCACTTGTGTAAAAGTGAGACATGCAGGACCCGGACAGCAAGTTGCTTGCAGGTCTCCACAAACTCCTGTCGTTTCTTGCTCACAACCATGGAGTAGTCCTGGAAGAGAAGGCACAGTTGGGGGCTCCACATTTCTATGTTCTCATTACCCGCAACACCACCTCTTTTTGAGCATAATTCAAGAATTGGGCAATAACCACTCGGGCCCGTGCCTCACCTTCTCTCCTGGGGCCCAGGTGGTGTGCTCGCTCCAGCACTATTTTTCCCACACAGCTGTCCAAATTCAGGTTGTGAAAACCAGGACTCAAAGAACCCCCGTAGCTCGTTATCAGCAACATTCTCTGCTATGTTTGATATATGGAGGTGGTTCTTTCACCCACGATTTTCCAAATTGTCGGACTTTTCCCCATATTGGCAATGCTGATCTTCCATGTGCTTCAGAGCACCGGCCTGTGCGAGCTGTTCATCCTCTGTTGTGGAAACACTGTGCTCGACTTGATCCAGATGGGTGTTGAGGTCTGAGCAACCTGCGTTGAAATGTCCTGGAAGTGTCCCTCCAGGGCCTTAACCCCCCACTGCTGAAATCTCATTAATCATAGTGAGAAGTTGATCAGCTTGGGGGCTTGGTGGGCTGGAATCTGCCATCTTTGGATCCCCAGGCCGAATCCTCTCCTTCCTTACCACCTTGGATGCCATAGATTATGGAGGAAAGGTAGGTGGACAGAAATTTATAGGCAGTGCCTGCCGGCAGAACCTTTTTCTTTTTGGAGGTTCCAGGTGGAAGATGGCTGTAATTAAAACGACTTAAAGGCAGGGAACCCCAGAGCCGAGATAGACGACCACCCCGGTTCACCGCATCATGTTACCACCTGTCCTGATTTTAATGCATCATAGAACTTGATTAGCTAATATTTTATGAATGTCTAATGGTTGTAGTTTTTCTTTATTCTGATATTGAATAACATATGAATGCATGCATAGTTTGACCAGGATTCTAAGGATAAATGGTGGTCTGGTCACTAGGGCCAGCTCTAGGATTCAGTGCCTTATGTAAAGGCTGAAATTGGCAATATGCCCCCCCCTCCCATTTCTCTCATGCCACCAGGGATCTCTTACCTGCCCTGCTTCTCCAATTCAATTGCAAATATAGATGTTCACCATCCCTAGGCCATCATCTTTCCCCTCTAAGGCTTAGCCTTCTCTGTTCAGTATTTGGGGAAGTGTTGTATTCGTGTGTAGGTGATGTGGTGATGGAGGAGCAGCTTGACAGTACATTCACAGGTTCTATGGCAATGCTCTGGAGTGGGCAAAGGGGTGAGAAGTCCATGCATACATGCATTGGGTCACATTTTGTTTGCACTGTGTATGGCCTGCCTTGGATTTCCTGTACATTGTCTGAGGTTCTCAAATGTGCATTGCAGGATTCTGAAGCAAACAAATCAGCCCCATATATCTAAAAAGAAAAATAAGTCTTTCCAGCTATCTGGCTCCCTTGCCCTCCCCCCTGGGGGAAAAAGCCACATAGTCTGGCTCTCAACCCAGTCATCCAGGGCTGGCGCCTGAATTAGATGGTCACCTAGTGTGCCAAAATTCTGGTGGCTGCAAATGGGCAGCAGCAGCAGGCTAGCAACTCAGCCCCCAGCTCTGTCACTTGCAAGAGGAAAGGTGCGTAAGAGCATATCCATTTCCTTTGCAGATATGGGTGAACTGGGAACAGCCATACAGGCAAACATCCCAGCAGTTCAACCTCCCACCCAGCATGAGAGGGGGCACTGGAGAGTGCATCAGTTTCCTCTGATGCATGGTGTCAGTCTCATGGATCTTCTCATGAGACTGGCACTGTACCACAGATGAAACGGAGGTGCTCTTCATTGCCCTGTCTCATACTGGCTGAGGTACAGGAGGGTGAACTGCTGGTATGGTTGCTAATGCAGCTCTCTGTGCACTAGAGGAAACTACTGCACCCTTAAGCACCTTTCCACCTGCCAGCAATGGAAAAGGGGGCTGAACTGCATGCCATTGTGGTCAGTAGGTCGGGGGGGGGGGGGCACAGAAGGGTAGTTTGCTTAGGTGCCTGATAACCTTGCACCACCTCTGTTGTCATCTCCAAATACTCCTCAGGCTCTCTCCAGCATCCCTTCTCATAACTATTCCATTTCCCATCTTTTCCAGTCACTAGTTTCATGAATGGTCTCTTCTCCCCCTCACCACTCATTCTCTTCCTCATTGCCATCTTCTAGGTATTTATTCTGTCTCATGTTCCTTTGATCTCTCCATCTTCAGTCATGTCTTCATGTCCCCCATCCCACCTGTTTGTCCATTGTCCTTTCTAGTTCTCAGTCTCTCATATACCTCTTGCCTATCTACCAGGTTTCCATCTCCCACTCGCTCCCTTCTTGTCTCGCTCTCCTTCACGCCCTAGACTCTTGTTTCCTCTGCCTTGTACTAGTCTCCTCAATGACTCTCCTGTACTTTCTCACATCTCCTCCTTACCAAGCTCTTTCCTGTGTAGCCTCTCCATAACTCCTTTCTCTTTGCTCTCTTCTCCTGGTCTCCTCAACTGTTCTTTTTTAGGGTCCTTTTGGTGGACAACCCCGCTTCTCTTTCTTCATAGATACTGGGCTGGATACAATACCTCAATCTTCTGCCTCTTCTACAAGAGACTATTAACAGGATGTAAGTCCCAAAAATCAGTTCTTCCTGCTAACATCTATTAACTGGATATGTTTTCAGAACCTAGATAATCTATACTACTCCCTAAATTGTCATTAAATATTCGATACTCTATATAGGATTCTATTTCTTTCCCCCTAAATTGTACTTCAAATTCTCGACTTCCTATAATGTTCAAAGGAATTTCTTTACGTCACAACTTGTACATAGTTAAACTGTAATGGAAATGTCTTGTGGATTGCTTAACATTACATCTTTGTTAAACTGTAAACCTCTCAGACCTGTGGAATAGTGAAATAAAAATTTCAAGCCTGAAAATTGCCTTCCACTAAGTGGCTAAGAGAAAGCTCCTAGGTTTCACAGCATGTGTACTTGTAGGAATAGGGATAAAGGAGTAGGCCAGAAAGCCATAGGCTGCAGGGAGAAGGGAGAGTTAGGAGAGCATAAGAACATAAGAAATGTTATACTAGGTCAGACCAAGGTCCGTCTAGCCCTGTATCCTGTTGTCAACAGTGGCCAATCTAGGACAGAAGTACCTGGCAGGTTCCACAATGCTTGTCCCAGGGTAAGCAGTGGATTTCCCGGGTCCTCTCTAATAAGGGTTTATGAACCTTTCAATTAAGAACTTGTCCAAATGGAGGAGCAGCAGTTGTTTGGCCCCATGGCCCTGTTGGCAGTGGGTTGGTGGCTTGCCTTCTGTCCAGTGGATGAATGAAAGGGGTCACTGGTGCCCCCTAGTGCCTGGCACCTTATACAACTGCATAAGTAATAAAAGGTCGAAATCTGGCCTGCAAGTTAGCAGCAGTAATCGGGCATTTCTGGATGGTTTGTTGGCGGCATGGGGGTTTTCCCCTTTTGCCTGCCTCATCCTTGGGGCTGTGAATAGGTCTCTTGTCTGTTCTGCTCTAAGGAGCCATGAGAAGGCTGCAGACTGCCATAGCACTGAGGGAGAAGGAGTTTGCATAGAGATGGGAGGAGTATGAATTTCTAACTCAGGACCTTGATGAAGGGGGGGGGGGGGGTCAGCATTTTATTGTGGGCGGAACAGGGAGATGAGGAAGAAATTCTGGGTTTAAAACTGCCGAGCTTGCTCCAGTAGGAAGTATTTTGAAGTTACATGAGTGGTAGTGCTCTGGCCTGGGCTAGGAGTGTTTGCATTCAGGTCTGAAGGTTCTGGGAGACAAAAGGTGCCTGCATTTTGGTGATAGAGTGAGTGACATGGAAAGATATTTTGGAATATTTTATAATGGTGACTATATGTGCTTCAAGACCTAGTTGTGCCAGATTAGACACTAATGGGCCCGATTCCCGTCCCGGATGTAGATCCCCTCTGTGCTCCGGTTTGAACTGGACGCACAGAGGGGATCGTGATTCTGATCCCGTGGGGCATGTCTAGTCCCGCGGAATCAGAATCACGAACAGTCCTGCATGTGCAGGCTGGGACTGCGATTCAGTCCAGCCTGCACATGCAGGACTATCACCGGCTAACTCAGTCAGGGCTTTTAAATGAAGCCATGGCGGCATGTTACCATGGCACCTTGGCTCCATTTGAAAGCTGCAATGCCTGCTACCAGCAAAAAAAGTTTATTCCCCCCACAACCCGAAACCCAATCTGGCCTCCTAAGGCCAGGGTTGAGTTGTGGGGAATAACTCTGGGGCCCCCCCCCCCCTGCCTCATCTGCGCCCCGGGCTGTCAAAAAAAAAAAATTTAAAAAAGTCCAGGAAAGTTATTCCACCTTTGAGGTGGAATAACTTCCCTGGACATTTCGTTGGACCTGGACGTACAGGGCCAACATTAGAATCGGCCCTGTATGTCCATGGCTGGTGACTGCCCCCTGCCTGCCCAGACTCCACCCCCAGACCGCCCCTTCCCTGCCCCTGTCTAACTTCCCTGCACAACCAGCGGGAAAGTTAGTTGGGGGCAGGCAAGGGCACAAATAGTGGGGATGGACATCCCCGCTATTCATAGCACAGAATAACCCCCTATGCCTAGCAGAGGTGGGGTGGGTAGAAGCAAGAGATATACGCTGTGCTTTTTGGGGTGCCTGCAATAGTGAAAGGGTATTTCCCCAAGCTAACCAGCCCTGTGTGGGAAATAAGATGCATAGACGGTACTACTTGTGTTATGTAGAGCACAGGATGGCTGTTAGTGCATTATTCCATGTCCATTATGTGTATGATCACTTTAGTGCATTGGCAGTAAATTTTTTATATAAATGCTATATGCTGATTTTTAACACACATTTTAAAGTGCACTTTGCTTAATACAGCTTGTCTTAGAAACTAGAGGGCTTATGTACTCGATGTAGAGAAAAAAGGCTAGAGAATGCTCAACTAACAAAATAAAAAAGCCTTTAGGCACATCTTCACACCATACCTTTTCAGTTGGCATGGACGAACAGCCTAGTGGTTAGAGCAGTGGACTATCAGGGAAACCAAAGTTCAAATAGCCATGGATACTCCCCATGGCCTTGGGCACATCGCTTAACGTTCCATTGCTTATGGTGCTAATGTAGATTATAAACCCTCCCGGGCAGAGAAATACTTACTGTACCTGAATGTAACGCTCCTTGAATTACTGCCAAAAAGACAAGCTAAATCCAAATAAAAATAAATTTGATCCCTAATTTAAATCTTAAAACATATATTTTCGAACATTTGTAGTCACCAGCAGACTAACATTGCGTGTATTTTATATAGACTGTTGTAGGTGAGATGCTTTTTTTTTTTTTTAAGGACTGTTGGTGAGTAAACAGTGTGACAGCCTTTGCCTCTGAGCTAAGGACATAGATTCTTGGGAATCCTTCTATCTGGTGTCACTAGGTGTGTCGGGGGTGGGGAAAGCAGGAGGGAGCCATGACCAGATAGCAAGAATCTAAGGGGCATGACATAAAGGTGACTAGGTCTGCGGTTTTTCTCTTGCATCCAGGTGGTGTTTAACTAGTTTATTCATTAGACAAGAAATTAAATGCAAAAATTTATTGAACAGGGAGGACAATAGTATGTTTGGCTTTATCAAATTTGAAAAGCTACAACAGATGTTAGTGCTAAAAAGCAGCACCTCCTCCCCTGCCACAAAAAAATAACCCTTTTGATCAACGGACAGTCTAAGCAACTTTCTAGGTTTTAACCTTTTGTTGCCCCACTGTTTTGATAGGAATTTTAAAACTTCTGCCCATTAAAAACCCAAGCGTGACGTTATCATGGAGATGGGATTACTTTTGTTGGTTGCAGTGGAAACTTTGTGGTGCAAAGATCTTGAAACCTTAAAATCAGTCCTCCTCCTTTATATCTATTTTAATTCAGCTGCTGTGTTTCAACTTGTGATGTCGGTGTGTCAAAGCTGTGTCCTAGTCATCTTGAAACTTAATGACAGGATCTCAGGGACTCTCTCTCCCACTCTGTAGGGTGAACCTCAGAAATACATAGCATTAAGTCACAGAAAGCAGATGCTTCCCACCCAGTTTGATTAGGCACTCCCTGCAAGCAAACTCGAACATGCTTTTCCTTTAAAGTGAACAACATTGCCCAAAATCGGTACAAAAAGCCCAGGGTCATAGTTGTGACACATTTGTGTTTTCCTCAGTACAAGAGAATGAATTTTTATTTATTTCTCCCATGTTGAATTGCTTACAGAGACGGTGGCTTCTTGGGACTTCCATTTGTAAATTGTGGTCCTTTATAACTGGTGAAGGCTGGTCACCTCGGTCATACGCAGGAGGATTTTGCTGGGCATACAGTTTGTATAGGGATCTAGAGCAATAGGACTTATTCAGGTTTTCCAGTAGGAGGTGCACTGGTGTTCTGAAAATTTAGTTCTGACAATTCAAAGGTAGAGTTCTTGCTATTTGTGTCATGAGTTAGTGTTTTTTTTGTATGGAAGGTTTGCTGTGTAGGTTCTGGGTAACTTTTATTTGCAGACTTTTGTGTTAATTCACAACATGTCTTGGTGGTGGTGGTGTTTCTGAGGTGATACCAGAACTTGAATATATATTTTTGCATGGCAAGCTATAAAGGAAAACCTCTTCCAAAATAGTGAAGTTTTTTTAACCTATCAACAGTAAGTTAAATGGTTGAATATTAGACAAACAGTAATCGAAAACCATTTGTCCCCGATTTCTCGCTGATGTGGGGCTGGGACTGTCCAGTAAGCGGGCCGCCTAGGGTTGCAGACCTGTGGGTGACATGGTGCCTATGGCAGGCCATGTGCTCCAGCCCGCAAGGCCTGCTGCTTCTGAGCCCCCTCCACTGCTAAGCTGAGCCTTGCTGATGGACTCGGTAGTGGTACAGTGCAGCTCAGAAGGGGGGTGGCAGAAACCCTTTGACCAGCCTTTCACTGATGACTAAGCAAAGGCTAAAATTTATATGACGAGATAACTTTGATTTCAGTAATAGTTAATAAAAAGGTAAAATTTGGTAATGCAAGATAAATCTAAGCTATTACTTTAACAACATTAAATGATATCGGGACTTTTTTCCCTTAAGCTGCCGATTGTAGTGTTCAGCATCTCTTGCAAGTGAACATGGTGTATCGCAACAGAAGCTTGAGAAGCTCTAGAATGTCATCTTGCGCTCTGTCACAGCAGGCCACTCCAGTACTGGGAAAATGTGTGTAAGAGTTTAGGTGGAACAAGGAGGCAGAAAGTCAGAGGACACATTAGTCATTAGAAAAATAAATGTAATCCTAAAACTTCCCTCGTTCTGTCTCTTTAATTTTCCTTGCCCTGGCATTGCTACAGCGGTCAATGTGTGGCAGGTGCAGCGATCGAATGCTCAGGTGCCCGAGTTCTTAGAATTCTGAAGTATCAGAACTCAGCTTTGTTTTATCCCTTGTTCCTTTGTTGAGGGGGGGGGGGGGGGGAGGAGGTTCTTTCAACCGAGAGCCTGCTAAGCGGCCAAACCCAGATTCCAGGTGCCGTGTTCCACTTTCAGTCTGTAGCTGTAATCATAGAAACAGAACGTTCCTCCTCTTTCCGAGCCTGCACTGCCAACAGTTTCTGGGTGGGTCAACGTCAGTGGCTGCTGTTATTTTTAAAGACACAAGAGGTGAGGTTTGCCTGTGAAGTCAGGAAGAGGGCGTTTGTATTTGCAGAGCTGACACTTCAGCCTACTGGCTAGGCAGTCGCCCTATACCAGGTAATCTTTCAGTGCTAGGAACAGATCTGAGCCAGCCCTTGCTCATTTATGAAATATTACTGGTATTTATGATATGGATGATTGCTATGGCTATTTTTTTCTTTTTATTCAAAGGTTGAACTTTGGAGCTTGGGACTTTTGATAAACGAGTCGTTCTCTGCTGCTTAACCAAGCTGCCGCTTTTCTGCTTTTTCCCCCCCGCAGGATAATATAAATGTTTTTCTGAAAGCTTGTGGAAAACTTGGATTGAAAGACGCGCAGCTTTTTCATCCTGGGGACCTTCAGGACTTGTCAAGTCGAGTTACTGTCAAGTAAGTTGTGCAGAGTGTGTAAGGACAGTAAAAAAATATTTACCCTGTGACTTGCAGTGGCTTGAAATCGGACACTGTAAAGAATGCACTAGAAAACAAAGTGTGCTTGGAAACGTTTTTTGGAGTGGAAAGTGTGAATGAGCTTCAGCCACTTTCACCTTTTCTCCAAGTTTCAGTGGGTACAACAGGTGTGCTATGCTTTTAGATTGTGGATTAATGCTATGCTTCTCACTGAGCTGTAGAAAACATAATGGTCGCTGCTAGATGTATTCGGGTTTGCAACAGAATCTTCCTCGTTGCCGGGCATATCAGACAGGTGCTTGTGTGGTGCACAGAAGGAAATAAAATGTTATATTTTCTAATTTTAAATATAACTCCAGGGGTGTAATGTGAATTTTGTGTTTTTCTAAGTGTTGGAGTGCAGTGGTTCTTACTGAGTGGGTGCTGCTCCCCCCACCCCTCCCCTCTCCTCTGCCCAGTACCTGTATTATGTAAAAACAGCCTTCTGAGTTTACTTCAGTTTCTAAGTATTTGCCTTTGGAAGTAGTTTCTTTTTTTAAAAGTCAAAAGGTGACCCACTTGTTACATAAATTGCTTTTATTTTTTTTAAGTTGACTATTGTCTTCCTGTGTGTGTATAAAATGACCCTGCATAATTTTTGAAGGCAATTTTACCAAGGAAAGGAGTCATCTGAAGCCCTGTCTGCTCATTTTTGTCATTAAGAATTGTTTCACAGTGGTAGTATAAAGAGGTCATCTGTCTTTCTCTAGTGGTTTGTTAGCGGAACTGAGCATTCTCACACACTGCCAAACTCCCCCCCCCCCCCCTCTTATTCATCAAATGAGGGGAAACAGTCAGGCCCTTAGTTTGCTGTCAGGAATGCAGTGGTTAACTGTTTTGATGAGAACGTAATCCTGCAACAGGTATTTTTTGTTGGGATATTCTGTTTTATTTTAATGACTAACACTTAAGGAAGTAACTTTCTAAATATTTTCCATAGGTAAAATGCTTTAAACCCGCAGAAAGTGGTGCTTATAAAATTGATCAGAGAGGGAGTATGTGGCTTTGTGATATCAACGCACAGTGCATACTTTTACATGAAAAACAGGTGTGCTGGGGTGGAGTTGCAAGATATGAATGTATGTTGTGTAGACAGGTGTATGCGTGCAGACTGAGGAGGATCATTAATGCCTAGTTTAAAACAGGTATAAATGTTTGCATCTGCTTTTTGGGCAGCTGTTGTAAAGGCAAATTAGTGTGTATATTGGCTTAATAAAATAGCAGCACTACACACACTAGTTGCCCTCTTACCCTTCAAGTGCTCTATAGTGTTAATGGTCAAGAGATGAAAACACTGTACTTTTTGAGGATTGCCCTAAGGTACAAAGAACATAAGATGTTGCCATGGGTCAGAGCAAAAGTCCAACAGTGGCTAATCCAGGTCACAGTACCCAGAAGAATCTCATGGAGATAAACTCTATTGCTCGTACCCAGTGATTCACAATGGCTTTCTCAAGTTTACTTGACTTGAATTTTTTTTTTTTCATCCAGAAAATCGAAACCTTTTCTAAACCCAGCCGGGCTAACTCCTTTGACCACATTTCCAGCAGCACATTCCACAGCTTAAATGTAGATTTTATGGTGGAAGGAGGGAACCCTTGCTTTGATTTGGTTTTAAATGTTAACCTTTTAGTTTCATGGAGTTGTCCCCAGTTCTTAGTGCTATTTGAAAGGGTGAACAACTGTTCCCCATTTACCTGTTCCAGTCCACTTAATATCCTTTCTCCTCTCAGCAGTCTCCAAGCTGTAGATTCCTTTAGTGCCATCAAGTCAATACTGACTCCTGGAGACCCAGAAGCCCCTGGGTTTTCTTGGTGAGGTATGACCGGAAGTAGATTGCCAAGTCTTTTCTTCCGAGGCAGTACAAAGTAAAGTGAGTTGCCCAAGGTCACAAAGAGTGCCAGTGGGAATTGAACCCTAATCTTTTGGGTACTAGGTTGTTGCTATAACCAGTAGACTACTCCTTCATATGTAGATTTCTTTAGCCTTTTTTTCATATTGGGGGGAGGGGGGAGTTCATCCTTATTTTGTTAGCTCTTCTTTTTACCGTTTCTAGTTGTGCCATACTTTTTTAGATGGGGTGATCAGGACTACATATAGTACTCAAGGTGCAATCATGCTAAATATCATTCTTCAGTCCTTTTCCTAGTAGCAACTTTTATTTTTTTACTTTTTTGACTACTGTGTATTTATCCACTATGACTCCAACATCCTTTTCCTGCTTGGGTGACTCCTAATATGGAGCCAGACGACATGTACCTATAGTTAGTAGTTTTCCCTCGGTATATCACTTTGCACTTGCCTAGCCCACTTCCTAGCAGATTCTGTTTTGAAAGTGCTTGAAAAAGTATTTTGTTACTGTGGTGACTTCTTTTCAAACTTTCTTCTGACTTTCCTTACCAAAGCTGTATTTCTAAATTGCTATTGTTGATGCTCATTTTTAGTTTCTTAATTTGGATCCAGTTTCTATTTTTGGAAGGTGACGTTTTGATTTTAATAGCCTCTTACCTCATGCTGCCAGTATTTTGGTCTCCTGTTAACCTTTTCTAGTGCATGGAATACATTTTGGTCTGGGTTTCTTGGTGTCATAGTAATATAGTAACATAGTAAATGACGGCAGATAAGGACCAGTATGGTCCATCTAGTCTGCCCAGCAATATGGCAGGAGTAGGTGCACCCCTTCCCATGTCTTTTAGGGAGTAGGTGCACCCCTACCCATGTCTTTGCTTAGTGGTGCACCCACCAAGAGCAGGTGCACCCCTCCCCATGTGTTCACCCCTCCCCATATCTTTGTTAATTTGTTTAGTGATGAACCCACTGCTCCTCCCCCCCATCACTCCATGTGGGACACCCCTATTTGTTGAGAAATTAGATGGTTCAGTTTATTTTGATTTAATCTTGTTGCTGTAAAGTGATCCACTGTGTCTGTCCCAGGACACTTTGAATTCCGTCACTGTGTTTGCCCCCACCACTTCCATTGGGAGGGCATTCCAAGCATCCACCACCCTTTCAGTAAAAAAGTATTTCCTGACATTGCCTTTCAATTTACCACCTTGCAGCTTCATGTCATGCCCTCTAGTTTTACAGCTTCCCCGTCTCTGGAAGAGGTTTGTTCATTATTTCTCTTTAAGTATTTAAAGGTCTGAATCATATCTCCCCTATCCCTCCTCTCCTCCAAAGTGTACATATTTAGGTCTTCAAGTCTCTCCTCATAAGGCTTCTGGCGCAGGCTCCAAATCATTTTGGTCACCTTCCTCTGAACAGCTTCCACTCTTTTTGCATCCTTTGCAAGATACGGTCTCCAAAACTGAATACAGTGTTCCAAGTGAGGCCTCACCAGTGACTTGTACAGTGGCATAAGTACCTCTTCCTTTCTGCTGGTAATTCCTCTTCGAAAGCAGCCCAACATCCTCCTGGCTTTTGCCACTGCCTTGTTGCACTGTTTTGCCACCTTGAGACCTACAGAAATAATCACACCGAGGTCTTTCTCCTGCTCCGTGCACACCAACCTGTCGTGGAAATGTAACTTTTGGAGTCCATTTAATTTCTTTTGTTGTAATTTATTCATTTTATCATATTCCCCCTTTTTTAAGTTTAAGGAAAACTACTGCAGTTGTATTTCTGTCCCCAATCTGTTTATTTAGGTTCCAGGGCTTCCGACTCAGTTATAACTGGAAAACCCTCATAAAACACCCCTGATTTGGAACTGGGTTTTCTGATTATAACCAAAATAACCCTGAAAATTGTGCTCGTCCAAGGCAATTGAATACAATCATCAGACTGTTATATTGACCAGTGAACACCTGCACAGGCTAGTCAAAGACAGTATCCATATCAGCAGTTACAGAAAGCAGAAGCCTATTTGTGTTTACATGGGCCAAAGAGGTGCCATTTCCTTCTCTGCTGCTTTAAATCAGAGGAGGCGTGCACAGGGAGATGGGGGTGGGGAGGGCTAGAGAGAGAGAGAGAGAGAGAGAGCTTGCTCAGTGGAGAAGGATGGGGAAAGGGTGTTGAGAAATAATTTGTTCCAGAAAAGGTGGGTGTTGAGTGCTGGGGTTAAGAGTAGATGGATTTGAAAATATTTAATGTAGAAATAAAATAATGGCAATGTGCCTAAAACATTGTGATGTGTAAACACTGGTATAGCTTTCGAAAGCACCTGATTATGCTTGAAAATAACACGTAGATTTATGACTTATAAACTCTTGGAATCAGTTATACTTACTAGATCTGACTGTAGTGTTGGCAGTATTGTCATGGTTCTCAGTCAGGGTTACCTCTTGCAGCAGGTTCTCTGTTGCAGTGAAGACTCAATCTAGAGTAGTTCAGCTTCTCAGTTCTGGGCCTAGCTGCTCCATGAAGCAGTTTGGATGATTTGGCTTGCGCTCCACTTCCCACCAGGGCTATGGCATGTTAGAGGTGATACCGCTCACACTGAATTAACATGAAACTGTGGTGGCTGCTGCTGAAGTGGTCACAGGCTCTACCTCTTTTTTTTGTAGTGCAGATGTTGTCACCCACCAACATTTTTATAATGATGTGGATTGGATAACTGCTGGTGAAT
This sequence comes from Ichthyophis bannanicus, assembly GCA_033557465.1. Taxonomy (NCBI): domain Eukaryota; kingdom Metazoa; phylum Chordata; class Amphibia; order Gymnophiona; family Ichthyophiidae; genus Ichthyophis; species Ichthyophis bannanicus. The sequence continues at coordinate 404,705,668 of CM066035.1, read as the reverse complement.
TTCTGCATCATATTTGTTCTAGCCCATGACAATTGCCTCTCCTTTATCTGTCCATTTAATAACCTGCAAATCATCTTGTAATTCTCGCAAGGCCAACCACTCTTCCTTGAATATGTTTTTGTGGAAAAAACGCTCCCACTGTTCTAATAACTCCAGATCATGCAAAACTAAGTTCTGAAATGTCACAACTCTGGATCTAAAGGTCCAGGTGTAAGGCAGATGCAGAAATTTGCTGGAACACAGAGACCAGAGTTTGATTCCCACTAGCACTCCTTGTGGTTTGGGCAGTCACTTAACCCTCCATTGCTCAGAAAAATCCAAGTTATTAATGTCCCTTTTTGTTGTACATTACTAAGCTTAAGTTACGATGTAAACCGCTTTGATTGAAATGATAAAGCGGTATATAAAACCTGTTAAATTCTTCACATTATAAAAAGTTGGTGGGTGACCCAACGTCTGCATTACAAAAATAGATGGTCTGTGACCACTATAGCCTATAATTTAGGTTTTCTGGAACAGATCCAAGATGGCGTCTCGCAGAGACAGTCGTACCTGAACGTGCTCTCTTCATGCCGTGTCGGAGGAAAGTTAGGTTTGGGAAAGTACCCCAGACCTCCCTGCCAGCTTCCCCCATCTTACCTTTTGTAGGTCCTTTGGACTCCTTTGTACTCCTTTGTACGTTGGGAAGCTCAGCCACAGTTGGAGGTGAGAAGTCCGGCTGAGAGTTTGCTGGAGCCAGTGAGCTCAGTGTCTCCTTCGGGCAGTGATCTAACGCCCCCGAATGTATGGAGACCTCTGAAGCAAGCGTGTACAGGGGTGCATTCAGAGAGTGTGGAAGTGGAGGAGTTTCCTTATGGTGAGCCTGCTGTTTCGCTAGGGCCAACTCTGCACGCGACCGTGAGTGGTGTGGTTCCCTTCCGAGTTTCTTCCCCTGAGACGCTCGGAAGTGCAGCTGTTGGCAGACGAAGCAAAGGGAGCAGCTTCTTTTTCAGTACCAGCCCCCACTATGGCAGTTGCGGTTGAGGCGTCACCCTTTTCCTTCGATTTGCAGCGACCGGAGCACTTTACCCTGGAGGCAATATGGTCTGCTATCAAGCAGTTAGTGGAGGCTGCTATTCCTCAAGTTCAACTTTTGCAAACCTAGGTGGTACACAGTGAGAAGAACTGTTCTCTGAACCTTGAGTCTATTGAATCTCTTAAATCTACGGTTTCTGATTTTTCACTACGAACTGACCGTTTGGACTCTCAGGCTGAGGCATTGATGAAAGATTTTGGGAATATGAGTCATATGGAATATTTGGACAGTCATTCAAGGTTGACCAACTTACGTATCATTAAGTTTCCAAAAGTGGCTAGTATTTCCACTAAAGAAATATTTAAAGCTTATCTGGTAGAGGTGCTCGGGTTTCTCCTGAGCTCTGTCCACCTTTGGTTAAGATATATTATATTCCTGCTGGTCAAAAGGTTTCTTCTAATGTTGAATTACCTGGGTTACAAATGGTGGTTGTTTTGAATGTTACTACTTTGTTAGAGACTTCAGATAGGGATATAGCTTCTCCTGCTACATGTTTAATAACTTTTGCCTTGGCATCAGATAGGGAATGGCTTCTTAAAATGTTTTTTAAGAGGACTGTATCCTTCCAGGGTTGCCTGGTTCGCATATTTCCTGATTTAGCTAGAGAAACCCAAAGATGCAGGAAAGAATTTTTGATACTGTGCCCGAGGGTTTCTCATTTGGGTGGGCTCTTCTTTTTAAAATATCCCTGTAAAATGTATTGTAAAATTGGAAGGTATTTCCTATATTCTTTTTTCCATCTCAATTTCCTTTTTGAATGTGTCCGTGGGGTTGTCTGTGGTGGGTCTGTCACCTGTTCTACTCCGTCTTGATTGGGATTATGGCTGATATTTGTCTCTGTATATTTCCTATAAGAGTTCAATGTTGAAATATTTTCCTATTTTTGGATCTCTTATTGTGGGCTAGAGCGGGAATATCAGGTTAATAATGTATGTTCTGAATTTTTTCCCCTTTTTCTTTGTTTACTCTTACTGATTTCCCGATTTCCTGTGCAAATGATTATATCCTTGTTATAATTTGTATATTCTATAAATATAAAATTTAAAAAAAATAGGTTTTCTGACAAGTAAAAAAGCGGGAGTTTCTGAATCCAGTGGTGTCCCAAGGTACCGGTCTTATATATTTTACTTAAGATCCACAAGACCCTACATTGCCTGCCTTTGAGACTTATTTTATCAAGCAATGAATCATTGTTGGAATTTGTTGGAAAGTATTTAGATGAATATCTATAGTATGAAATTCTACAAATGTTTTGTTAGAAATACAACCCACTTCCTGCTACTTTTGGGCACAGTGTCTAGTGTCGAAAAGGTAAACTGGTTGGTCACCCTGGATGTTAGCTAATTCCCTGTACACTTCTATCGCTCAAGATGAGACCTTACAAGTTGTTTTTTGCAGGTGGTTTGGAGTAGGCAACCACAGCCTCATCGGGTACAGACTGATTTTCTGGTAAATTTGGCTGAGTTGGCCCTCGAGAAATTATTTTTTATGCCAACAAAACTTTGATTTACAGATTTCAGGAACAGCCATGGGGGCAACTTTTGCCTCTGTTAGCTAATCTGTATATGCAAGTCTTTTGAAGAGTTATGGGTTTATGGCTCTCCCTATACTGCATATATCTTGGAATGGTGATGTTATATAGATAACATTTTATTTTTCTATGGGGAGGGTCTAAGGACCATCTACAGCAATTTGTAGTGTATCTGAATAACTGTAACCCAGCTATTCAATTTGATATGAATTATGATCAGTCAGTGATTACCTTTTTCGATGTTTGAATTTGTAAAGGGATTGGTTTTGAGGCAACTGTCTCTACTATAAACAGACCAGAACACCTTTTTGAAATACATTAGTTTTTACCCTGTACATTTACGTGATTGCGCAAAAATTTAGAATACGGGAGTCTATCAGTGTATCTGCTCCTCTACAACTGAATATTGTGCACAGGCAGCTACTCTGACAGATGTTTCAGGATAGGAGCTATTTCACAAGGGTCCTGTCTAAGACCTATAAGAGCCCACAATTACCATCGTGAGTGGCTACTGGCACAACCCACCAAGTGTAACTACTGAGGAGATTAGTTACTTGCATTTTACAATACTCGGCATTATCTGCACGCATTGCTTCTATTTTTAAGCAGCACTGGGAAGTCCTTAAAGTCCATTCTTGTCTTTTTTGAAAGAGGTTAGGAATAGCATTTAGTAGAGGAAAAAAATCGACGTGACTTTTTGTGCCATGCAATGGCGTGGGTACGGTGAGATGCTTGCCCTGCAGGTCGTCATAAATGCGCAAGCTGTCAAATTTGTGAAATTACTGAAGGTGAAGAATTTGTGTTCAGGGAAGGCAATTAAACTTAAGCACGCGCATCTTTTGTGATGCATGCAATTACATGCCCGAAAGTTTACATGGGGAAGATTAATCGTCCGCTGCGTATGCGACTAACGGAGCATAAATACCGTATCCGTAAAAGAGTTGAAACTCCATTAGTTCAACACTGTGTTCATCATGCTTTTTTGGACTTGTGCTGTATGGTGATCAATATCATTCAGAAGGACATCCAAGGGGGTGACTGCAGGAGATTAGTACAACGAGAATGGTGGATTTACACATTGAACGCTCTTCAGCCTAACGGCCTTAACAGTTTGATAGAATGGGAAGTGTTTTGGAATGAACCTTTGGATGTTTTTACTTTTTGAGGGAGCCCCTCCTCCTGTAAGCCTATTGACTTTCTTTCAGTGTGCTTGTTTAAATGAGTAAGAGATCAGGCTTGTAAATTTGTCTCTTCTACTCATGTCCTAGAATTTTTTCCCCCTCCTTGTACACTGCCTCACTGTGGTTGAAATGCTCCAAAATCACAGAAAAATTGTTCTTAAAGCTGGTTTCTGTTTTGCAAAGTTTTGAGCTGTGTATATGGTAAATATCTAAAAATATTTAGTCAATGATTACTCTTGTTCCATTCTGCCAAAAAGATATTTGGTAAACTCTATGTAATTCCATCTGTGGAGGTTTTGTGCTGCTTCTTACCACATATTCTAAAGTTTGCAGAATGGGTGTCTGGATTCTTAGTTTGCTTTGAGTGCTGTTGCCTTGCCTCCTTGCTGCCTCCACTACCGTGCACTGTCTTCGCACTGTTTAAGGACACTTTGGCTGGATTGCAAATCCAATTTGGCAGGAATTCCAGAAGAGCTGTAAGAAAAACAGGGCTTTGCCCAAGAGTACCCAAAAAATGGTGGTGATTCAGAATTTACAAAGCTTTGAACTTCGTAACGAGCTCTCACCAGTCTTGAGATGGACTGGAATAAGAACTGTTGTATTGAGGTAGCTGTCAAACAGTGTCCATTTGTGCTTTTTTGCTATTACTTGTATATACTCTTAGTTGTATAATCAGCTTGTTGCTCTGTTGTATGGCATATATGTAGCATGTTGCTTGATTTGCCTTTCGGTAGAATGACGAGAGTAGTATTTATTTGGCACTATGTTGCATTACTACTGCACTTGATCATGGTTATGAATGAAAGATTTCTGTAATGGATAGCTTTATTTACCCATACACAAGAAAATAAACTAGTCTGCTTCTGTATTTTGTTGATACTCCATTGGTAACATTTTGCTTAGTTTAGAATTCATCATAATGTTAATCCTTTGCCTTTTGGGCTTTAGTTAATGTTGACATATCAGCTTAAGGATCCAAAAACAAAAGCACTCGTGGAGCACAAGGCACACAAGTTTGGAGTGAGGTGATTTACAAGGAAACAAACTTTATTGGAATATTAATATTTGTGCATGAGGGGCTCCATACTCGTACAAAATCGGTTTTTGCATTGGACATAAGGTGGTATCTCACCAAGCTGCCATTGGGGAGCTTTTAAATCTGTACTAGACGGTCTCTCACTCTGTTTGCATTTTTAGCCTTTAACATCTCCAAGTTTCACAACTTTTCTATGGTTTTCATGCTGAAATCGTTTGTATATTATATACACGACTGTGTTAACAGTGCTGCCATGGGGAAGACCCTTAATTATGAATATAAAACAAAACTAACCAGATAGGGATATTGGCCATACCCTATAGGCACTTTTGTATCTGCCCTACTGTGTATAATTTTGTTTCTTTACTTAAAAGGTGCCAGTTTTCTTTTAGTAGTGATTTCTTATTTTTGCGCTTTTTAGTTATATGTCCTCCTTCCATGGGCTCACCTCCATCTGGATGCCCAAATGACCTGTTTATATATAGAGATGACTTCATTATAGTCCATAAAAAAATTGATTATATCAGCGCTGCTCCTTTAGACAAAAGCGCCCTTCAGTAGTGGTTTGCCAACATTTAGCCTTTCATTGTCTAGATGCTAATACTGACAATTTGATGATTTCTTTGGCCCCAATATATACTCCAGAATGCACCCAGATGGCACTTCCCTGGGTCCTAGTTCCTTCTGCAGCCTTACTGTCTATTCTGTTTTGGTCCCATTAGGAAAACTGTTGGATTGTTTTTGTGCTCTGAGCGGTATAAAAATAAGTTCAAATAAATAAATAAATAAATTGTGAGTTAATGTGTAAGGGTATTCCTCTAAGAACTTCCTGACATTTATAATATGGACTAGTTAACACTTTACATGTGCCCCTTTGTTTTCTTAGGTTTATAGTTTGAGTTATGGTCCTAATGTATTTACCTTATCCTTATTTTGGTTTTTGTTTTATATCAAAAATGGTTTTTTAACATTTTTTTTATTGCTTCATAATACAGTTTTACATTTAGTAGAGCCTTTTAATGTTTTCTCTGTTTTAAGCTAAAACTAAACAAGGAGATAGAGAGATATATGACAGAGAAAACATTAAAAGGCTCTACTAAATGTAAAATTGCATTATGAAACTAAATTTTGTTTTTAAAAACCATTTTCGATGTAAAACAAATAACTTATTTTACTACACATTCTGTTTTTTTGTTTATTTGTTTTTTAATCATTGATTTAGTGATAATTTATTTTTCATTGTATGTTTATTTTATCTTTTTATGTGTGACTTATGTTCAAGGTCACTACCCCTGATAGAGACTTAGCTGAAACACAGCCATGTTGGTTATTTTGTGTGTTAGTATATTACGATAGTTTGTTTCCTTGTGAATCGCCTCACTCCAGACTTGTGTGCCTTGATATCAGCTTAAGAGTACAGCCTTTCATCTATCAGACCTTTTCAGGCATGTAAACGTTCTCCTCTTTTGATACCAGGGAGTTGTATCCTGGTTTTGGTATGTGCTGCTTTTAACGTGGTGACAGAGAGCAAAGTCTGAGAGGTCTTCTTTTTTTAGTTCATTTCACTCTATTAAAATTCTAACTGAAAAGAATCACCTCTAACTTGGATAATTACGTAGTGTCATCTATGTACACCACATTGAACAAAGATTTAAACTGACCACTGCTTTCTCATTGATAATGTGATCTAAACTTTGCGTAAAGGGGAGGGGGGCGCGGACGGGCTAGCATACAATGAAAGGTGAGCAGGTGAATCAAATCTATCTTGGGATCCCAGAATTGTGTTCACCTCTGCTTTATACGGCAAGTCTGAAATGTTGGTGTGAGCATATCTGTCCTTTGTTCTAGTGCATCATTAAGTACGGAGATGGCATTGGTACTTCTGTCTCCATAAGTGTATGAGAATAGGAAGGTGCTTCGTATTTTAAGGTGGTTCTTGGAGATCATTGGGGATATTGGTTGGGAAACCTAGTGAAATAGTACTGAGAGAATGGCAGACAATGCACTTTGGCTTCCGGTGCTGCATGTGCGTTTATCTTTCAGTGCAGGACATCGACACATTAAACAAATTCTCTTTGCAGCGTACGCAGCAGAAGAGAATTGCGTTTGTAGTGGTGCATTTTGTGTGGATAGTGAGCATATTCTTTCTCGACATAGATGTATTCCTGAAGAAACTATTGCCATGTTAGAGTATCAGTGACAGGTTATCCAGTTGTTACTGTCAATCACCTGCCCTCGCCCTTTTCTTTAGTACTTCAGTGTAGGTCAAGCGTGTTTCTGTAGCATTGAGTGCAGTACTTTTCACTGCTCTTATGACATAACAGACTGCAGAACTAGATAAGGCAATCTTTAGTTTCAATAGCATTTTGGACTTTAGCTTTTTGATGTTAGCAGGGATGGTGTGTTACATTCCAGATCGAGCTAATTGTGATTCTTCTGAAGCTTGGGTGTAAGTCGAGCCTAACAACTTGCAGTTGTCAGCGCTCTGTTACTATTTTAAACTGAGCCACTTCCAGCCACACCTCCCAATCGTGCCTGACAATGGAGTTTATCCTCCGGAGGAAAAACAGTATGGCCACTTCAGATTTCCAAATTTGATCCACTCCCATGCTTTGTTAGGACACTCTACCAACGAACAGAGGCAGAGGTGGGTAGGCCATGTGCCTCCCTCAAACGGACAATGATTTAGCTGAGAGGAAATGTGTATGTAGAGTAGGGTGTTTAGAGCTGAGCAGTTGGTGTGGATGTGGAGAATGACTAGACTGTGGTGGTTTTCTGCTCTCATGTTGTTTATTTCTAGGGTAAGTTATTTTAGCGTTAGTATAGTTAAGATTGTGCTACAGCTTTATTTAGGAAGCAGAAAAGGAGCAAGGTGTTTATCCTGCTAAAACTGGTTGCTTAAAAGACAAGTGCTATCTTAGTCCTTGGAAGCTTTTTTAAAACTTATACATCCCTTTTCTTTAACAGCAACCATGTAATAATCCACCACAGAAAACTGCCCCACAATGATGGTAGAGACTGTTACACTGCCTCTCTTCTGCCAGTAGGTTGTTTAAAAAAAAAATCCACTTAAGGAACCAGTAAAAGAGCAAGCTGGTTCCTTTCTCTATATATTTTTAAATACAGCTTCCCTTGCCCTTCACTTTTCTTTTTTTTGGAGGTGTCAAAAGAAGATCACAGGAAGATATAATTGTGCTGGAGGTTAAATTGAAAGTAGGCTGTAAATCTGGACTCCTGTATTGGGCTAACAAAACTTACCATAGTATTGCTGACAACATCCTAGCTTGTCTATACTGATTCTAGTGTACTCGAAATGAGCAATCATGAAGCTATGATCGGATAATTTTCTTGAGAGCAGACTGGTCCTTGTCTAGCTTTATTATTTCTTCAGAAAGTAAGAGCTTTTTGAAATATACCAGGGGAGCTTTATAGCCAGGTATCTATTTGAAGTGTGCAAGGTCAGTGTGCTTCAGTGTGAATTTAACAGAATTCAGAAGAGCTAAATATCACCTGGGTTCCCATAAAACACAAGTGATGCCTTTTGACATTTATTGGGTGAATTCTCAAATACGCATCAAACCTTAGGCGATGTAAGCTTGCCTTAACCCTTTCCAGGCTGAGCCCAAAACTCTCGGGATCCAAAATTCTGACTAAATCTTCCTATCCAATGGTATATAATACATGACCATAGCAGAAGGAAAATCACTATTAGAACATATTGAATAAGATGGGTGCAATTTTCTTGAAATATGCAAAAATTAACCCGGCTGCAGAATGTGGATTAAAAATTTAAAGTAGGCCTTCAAAGGGTTAAGTATTGCTTTCAAATTTGACATTTGAATTGACCAGGTCCAAAATTTTGTTATCAGAGGTCTTTATTGGAGGAAAACAAACTTTGAAATGAACTAGATAGAAGAGCTTGCCAAGATTCGGCCTCACAGGACATAACCTACCAACCCCCCCCCCCCCCCAATTGATTATGGTATTGATTAGGGCCTGGCCCTTGTTTGAAATATTCTGGCAATGCAGTAGTAATATAATACAATTATGTAGAATTATATATTTCCACTGTTCTAAAAACAAACACATCCCTGTTTAAGCAGACTGAGTAATAGGTAGATGGCAGAAGATGTAGCTCCAATTAGCACACAACTACGCTGAATTGATTTTTGGAATTTCTACTTGCTAAAGTGTTCTCCAAATAACCTTAGAAAGCAAACGGTTATTTTAAGAGAGATGCTGAATTAGGTAAGAGGTCTGTCTTGTTTCTGGCCTTCACTGAATGAACTTCCACTGAACCAGCATAAATGTTTGTCTTAGTACCTTTAAATTGACTGTTAATGAATATCTGATGAGTAAACATCTTTGCAAATGCTTTGACTGGCTTTTTGTATAAATATTCCATTTGGTTCCCTATTCTCTGCCTGCTTTGGGGATTAAGTTGAAAATGAGGCTGAAGTCTTCAGCTGACTTTCCTGTGCAATAATTTTAAACTAAATCCTTTGTAGAGCAGGGTTTAAATGACCAGATGAATAGCTTCATTTTGCATAGGATGTCTAGGAAGGAATTAAGATATCCAGGATGGGATGTTCCTAATTCCCAGAGTATTTTACAAAAGGCCCTGCTAAACGTATAGAGCGTTTTGTAATTTAAAAAAAAAAAAAGTAGGAGGATTCTGTGAAATGAAAAAATAGGGAAATACATGTGCATCAGGAGCAAAGTATATCAAATTTTAATAAACATAAACCATGCTATAAAATGTCACATTCAGAACGAGTGTCATTGCGACAGCTACTCTGTGTAAGTGCTGATTTTCATTATTTCCATCTATAAGTGCCTGTGATTTGTACATATGCGCAATTTTCCAAAATCTGGTTTTTATAAGTGCAGCCAATTAAAAGTGAAAGCTTGTCTTTCAGGGTTTTGACCTTAAAGGTTGTATAAAGTACTGTATAAAACACAATTGCCCATCAATCACTCATTTCAAGCCCTGGCCAAAATGAGCACGTTGCTGAAACTTATGCATGGTTGAGAGGCAGTGCAAATGTCACCATCGAAACGTTAAAAATATACATCTACTCCCATCATGAAATGAGAACTCTGCAATGTTTTTGGACCATACAACTATGCTCAAGCATCCCCCCTATGGATCTATCTCAGGGTATCTGCATGTGTAAATAGCGGTATTCTGAAATACCCCAGAAAATGTTGTCATATGTTTGGCATCTTTTCCACACATTTTTTACTCCATATCCATATTGTGAGTTATCAGCAATAAGACACAAGTAAATCGGCATCTTATAGTCCATGTAATGGTGCCAAAAATGGTCAAATAAACATTGGTACTGTTTGCCTACAAAAAGTTCCCCTAACAAAGCTAAGGCATAGAAGCCCATTGCAGAACTACCCTCCACCCATTGGCAATCCTCTTTCTGATTTCATGAGCTTTCTGCTTGTTAATTATTTACATAATTAGGAGGCTATGAGCAACTTGAAAATTTCCATTTCAAAAGCCGGATGCAAGACAACCAGACATCTTGATGAAAGAGAGGCAGGAGAACAGCATTGAAAAGCTTTAGTGCCAAGCAACTATTTTGTTCATTGAGTAGAGAGGGAGAAGATCTTAAAGTACCAAGGAATGCTGTTCCTTATCGTTCCTCCAGTTCAGTCCTCTACCTCTGGGTTGTCAATCTCCTCCTGCAGCTAGGAGACTGGTATGTCAGAATGATGACATCACTGGATATAGCCTGCTGCACTCCCATCTGCATCCCAGTGTAACCAGTCTCCTTGCAGCAGGAAGACTTGACGAGCCTTAGGGAGAGGCTCTCTGGAGGAATGGATAAGGAGCAGGGAGTTGTTGTAGAATAGTTAGGATAGTTAAGAGGGTTGGATTTGGTTGTGGCACTGTGCCTTTAAAAAAAAAAAAAAAAAAAAGGTTCACTCAGGAAGAAAGGCTTTCTTACTTGTCTGTGCCTGTACGGAGTTTTCTTCCTTGGGGGGGTTCTAGCTCAAGCCTTCGAGTTCTCCCCCCCCCCCCCGCTTGGCCCAGAGGTCTCCCCTCCCGGACCTTACGGAGGTGAGCCCTTCTTGTGGAGGTCTTGCACGGAGCGGCGGTTCTTGTGCTTCCGTGGTGCTCTGTGCCTGCTCTTCTTTGTGTTTTCCGGGCCCGGGGTTCCAGACGCTGGGCCAGCGCTCTGGAGAGTGACCACCTGCATGGGTAAGTGCTTACCCGGCGTCCGGGGGCTCGTTTTGCCTAGGCCACATAGGTGCAGAGGAGCAGGGACGCCGCGGTGCTTTTCGCGCCCTTTTTCACTGCAGCGGCTTGCACTCGCGGCCATTTTCTGAGCCGCGAGGCAGCCGCGTGGCAGCTGTTCGTCTCCCGGTTTTTGGGGTCGGGGCTTTGCTGCGCTTTTGTTTTCCTTTCTTTATTTTTATTTTTATTTTCTTTTGGTTTCTTTTGCCTTTTCCGGGTGTTTGCGTCTGTTTCCGGAGGGCTTCAATTTTTCGTTGGAGAGCTAATTGCTCAAGTAAAAAAAAAAAAAAAAAGATAAGGGAGCTACTTACATACATGAAAACAGCGTTCAAGGTAGTTTTTCACCACTTCTCCATTTCATTGACGGCCTGTCACAGCTTGCAGTCCAGGGGACGTGGGAGTTCTTCCTATGGCTGCCAGGCCTCTGTGCCTCGTCTGTGGCACTAGGAGGGGCACGGTCGCTGACACCGGCGTGTGCAGTGGCTGTGCTGCCCTGTTTTCTGCGGTGGAGCTTCAGATGGAGGCTCCGGAGTCACCAGAGATGCAGGAGGCGCCAGCAGGGGCGAAAGTGGCTTCCCCGCGGGTCTCGGCGCAAGAGCCCGATATGGAGTTTCTCCCGGGGCCCTCCGGGGACTCCGTGTCTCCTCGGGCATCAAGTCTCTGCGGCTTCAGTCCTGAGTTTGTGCTGCTGCTGCATCAGGCTTATTGCCTACGGCAGCAGGACAATAGGCCGCGCGCAGCATCTCCGGCGCCCCTGCCTCCGCTGTTAGGGGCGGAAGGCGTAGCGGGTGTGGAGTCGCCGGCGACGAAGCGGGCTCGGCTCACTGACCCGGTGGAGGACTCCTGGGTGGAATCCGCAGATCCTGTTTGGGATCCTGAGGAAGGGTCGCAGGATCTGGAGGAAGGTGAGATCCCGGAGCCCGAGGATCAAGCGAAGATCATTCGGATCTTCCACAGAGAGGAGTTGGCGGCTTTGATTTCAGAGACCTTGCAGATGTTGAACCTTGCTCCTCCAGCATCGGTGGAGGACGATGTGGAGGATCCTGTCATCCAGGCGGTTCGGCAGATGCAGGTGGTTTTTCCTGTGCACCGCGTGGTCGAGAAAATGATACAAGACGAATGGGATAAGCCGGAAGCAGGGCTTCGCGGCATTCGTACTTTGAGCCGGTTGTATCCTTTGGCGGATTTGGCTAAGGACAAGTTCCAGGCGCCACGAATAGATGCACTGGTGTCCACTGTCACGAAAAAGACCACCATTCCCGTTGAGGGCAGCGCGGCATTGAAGGATGCCCAGGACCGAAAGGTTGACGGTCTGCTTAAGCAAGCCTTTGAGGCGGATTCTATCTCTCTTCAGGCATCCATCTGTGGGGCCTGGGTAGCCAGAGCGTGTCTGCGCTGGGCCCAACGGCTGCGCCAATCTTCGCATGTAGATCTGGAGGAGGCTAAGGAGCTGGATCGCTTGGAATCCGGCACGGCCTACCTGGTGGATGTGCATTACGACTTAATTAGGGCGCTGACTAACAGTACGGGGTAGCTGGTGGCGGCTTGCCGTTCCTTATGGCTGCGCAATTGGGCCGCGGATGGCCCTTCCAAATCCCGCCTCAGCAAACTTCCCTTTAAGGGCGGCTTGCTGTTTGGGGAAGATTTGGATAAGTTGGTGAAGGATCTGGGGGAGTCTAAGACGGGTCGGCTACCCGAGGACAAGCCGAAACAGGCCAAACCTGGCCAGGGAGGTCGGGGTCAGTTTCGGGATTTTCGGAAATTTCGGCCCACTCGACCCGGTGCCTTTCAGAGAGGGCGGTTTCTCTCTAGAGGCCAAGGCTTCCGGGGATTTCGGGGGGCCAGTAGAGGTTTCTCCTCCGCCCCGGCATCTTCCTCCCGTAAGCCTCAATGAGGTGAGGCGGGTCCCGGCGGGGGAGACTCCCATCGGCGGTCGGCTGCGGGGGTTTCTTTCCGCCTGGACCCACATAACCTCCGACCAGTGGGTCTTGGAGATCATTCAACATGGTTACGTGCTGGAGCTGGCCCGGCCCGTGTGGGACTCCTTTGTCATGTCTCCTTGCCGCGGGCCTTCGAAGACAGCAGCGGTTCGCGAAACCTTGGAGCGGCTCATTCGCTTAGGAGCCGTGGTCGAGGTTCCCAAGGCCGACTACAGTATGGGTCGCTACTCCATTTATTTCGTGGTGCCCAAAAAGGGAGGCCAGTTGTGCCCCATCCTCGATCTGAAAGGAGTGAACCACTGCTTGCGGGTGCCGCACTTTCGCATGGAAACGTTGCGGTCAGTCATTGTAGCGGTCCGGCGTGGGGAATTCCTGACGTCTCTAGACTTGTTGGAGGCGTACTTGCACGTTCCCATTCGGGAAGCTCACCAGCGCTTCCTGCGGTTCGCGCTCCCCTGGGGTCACTACCAGTTTCAAGCCTTGCCATTCGGCCTGGCGACAGCGCCGCGAACCTTCACCAAAATTATGGTGGTGGTGGTGGCGGCGGCGTTGCGCAAAGAGGGTATTTTAGTCCACCCTTACCTCGACGATTGGTTGATTCGGGCCAAGTCCGCGGAGGAAAGTCTCCGGGTGACGGACAGGGTGGTGCAGTTTCTGCAAGAGCTGGGTTGGGTGGTCAACCCGGTCAAGAGCCAGCTGCAGCCCACTCAGGAGCTCGAGTACCTGGGTGTCCAGTTCGACACGTGCAGGGGACGGGTGTTCCTTCCCCGCAAGAGGGCCGAGGGTGTGCGGACCCTGGTGCGGCAGTTTCGGTTGATGTCGGCGCCCTCGGCGTGGAATTATCTCCGGGTACTGGGCACTATGGTGGCAACGTTGGAGACGGTGCCTTGGGCCCGGTTTCATATGAGACCTCTTCAGAGAGCGCTGCTTCGCCGTTGGTCGCATCAGACCGATTCGTTAAGCAAGCGTCTTCCGTGCCCGTGCTCGGTTCGGCAGTCCCTTCGGTGGTGGATTCGTCCCTTGTTGCTGGCGAGCGGTTTGCCGCTGGAACAGCCGGAATGGCTGCCGTTGCTGACGGATGCCAGTCTGGGGGGTTGGGGAGCCCACTGCGGGAGTCAGTTTGCGCAGGGCCTTTGGACACCCTTAGTCATCGTGGGCGATCAATCGCTTAGAGCTTCGGGCAGTGTTCCGGGCCCTTCAGGCATTCGAGGGCTTGGTGCGCGGTCAGCCCGTGCGCGTTCTCTCCGACAATTCGGCGACAGTGGTGTACATCAGTCGGCAGGGCGGTACCGGGAGTGCCGCAATGGAGGCCGAGGCCGACGAGTTATTCGCGTGGGTGGAGCTCCACTTGTCCGCGATATTGGCAGCGCACTTTGCCGGCAAGGACAATGTCACCGCGAACTTCCTCAGCCGAGTGCACGTGAATGCCGGGGAATGGGAGCTTCATCCCGCTGTCTTCCGCCAGATAGTCTGCCGGTGGGGGACTCCGATCATGGATCTCATGGCAACATTTCAGTCGGCCAAAGTCGCCCGCTTCTTCAGCCGAAGAAGGGAAAGGATGTCGGAGGGCATCGATGCGTTGCTTCGTCGGTGGCCATCAAACAGCCTTCTTTATGTCTTTCCACCTCGGGCGTTGATAGGCAGAGTGCTTCAGAAAATCGGGGCACATGCAGGCCGGGTGCTGTTGGTGGCACCTGATTGGCCGAGACGGCCCTGGTACGCGTACCTGATCCGTCTCTTGGACGGAGAGCCTTGGCGGCTGCCGGCGAGGGCCGATCTCCTGCGCCAGGGGCCTCTCTTCATGCCTCAGGTGGATCGGTTTTCACTTACAGTATGGCCCTTGAGAGGGCTAAGCTCACGAAGAAAGGCTACTCGTCAGCGGTGGTGGTGACTTTACTTCGGGCGCATAAGCATTCGACCTCTCTAGCGTATGTCCGGGTCTGGCGCGTGTTTGAGGATTGGTGTTCGCAGCGTCAGGTTCGACCATGCTCGGCTTCCATCCCGTTGATCTTGGAGTTTCTGCAGAATGGCTTTGACAAGGGTCTGGCAGCCAGTTCCTTGCGCGTTCAGTTGGCGGCCCTTTCCTGTTACAGGGGTAAGGTCCATGGCATGCAGTTGGGGGCCCATCCTGACATCGGGCGGTTCCTGAAAGCGGTCGCTAAGGTTCGTCCGGCGCGCAGGGTGTGCATTCCGCCGTGGGACCTGAATCTAGTTCTCACGGTTCTGACCGAACCCCCCTTTGAGCCCTTGCGCCGAGCATCCCTGAAAGATTTGACGCTCAAGACGGTGTTCCTGGTGGCGATTTGTTCTGCGCGAAGAGTGTCCGAACTGCAGGCATTGTCGTGCTGGGAGCCCTTCCTGTCCTTTTCTAGAGAAAAGGTGGTCTTGCGTCCGGTTCCTTCCTTTCTGCCTAAGGTGGTGTCTCCCTTTCATGTGAACCAGGCAGTGTGCTTGCCCGTCCTGGGGTCCTTGGGGGGCGGCGACTCCGATCGCGGTCTTCGGCGACTCGACATGAAGAGAGCCTTGCGTCAGTATTTGCGGGCCACAGAGTCCTTCCGCAAGTCCGAGTGGTTGTTTGTTTTGTATGGCGGAGCTCGCAGGGGTGAGGCGGCGGCTAAGGCGTCCATTGCCCGCTGGCTGAAAGAAGCGATTGCGTCCGCTTATTTGCTTCGGGGTCGTGTGGTGCCTCGGTAGCTGAGAGCGCATTCCACTCGGGCGCAGGCGTCATCTTGGGCGGAGCATAGCTTAGTTCTCCCGGGGGAAATTTGTAGGGCGGCGACTTGGTCATCTCTGCATACGTTCAGCAAACATTACAGGCTGGATGTTGCTGCGGCTTCGGATGCTCGTTTCGGCTCGGCTGTTTTAGCTGCCGGCTGGAAGAGTCCCTCCCATTGATTACTGCTCTGGTACATCCCAGAGGTAGAGGACTGAACTGGAGGAACGATAAGGAAATGATAATTACACTTACCTGGTAATTGTAGTTCCTTTAGTGACGACAGTTCAGTCCTCCTTCCCGCCCGGATTTTTTTCTTGGAAGTTCCAGGTTTGGTGGCGAGCCGAAGAGTGTTACAGGTGAGTCTGGAATCCTTCAATTCCTTTGGTTGTCCCCTTATGGAGGACAGGGCAGGTGGTGAGAGAGCCTTGGCGGCAAGGCGGGTATTACGTGTAGTGAAATGGATGTTGGGTTTAGCTACTTATTTGTTGCTCCTTTGAGTCTGCTTTGTTATAGTTCACACTGGGATGCAGATGGGAGTGCAGCAGGCTATATCCAGTGATGTCATCATTCTGACATACCAGTCTCCTAGCTGCAGGAGGAGATTGACAACCCAGAGGTAGAGGACTGAACTGTCGTCACTAAAGGAACTACAATTACCAGGTAAGTGTAATTATCATTTAGAGACTAACAAAATATGGCAGAAAGACACAAATATTCCCGTTGTATTGGGTGCCACAGCCTCAAAGGGAATTTTTGAGCACACCTTGTTAGTCTATACGTCCTACACAGTATGAACTCCAGGAAGCAGCTGTTTGGCACAGTGCAAACATTTGGGCCGATGCAGAAAACTAGCGTGGCCTTTAAGCACAGAATGCCACTTTTAGGTACAATTACCACCATAGTCTAATGCTGAAAAGAGATGGACACATATGTAAAAAGCAAAGGAAATACTAACATGCGCATAATATCAGGGATATTTAATTATATGCAAATGAGCTGTGCATATTAAAATGGCATGCTAATATTGTCTGCGCGGGATACAGAGAGATGTGTAAAGGCCTTGGCGCCGATATCTCTATGCCTGGTCTTGAGGTGGCTTAAATGTTAAGCACATGCCCCTGACAGCATTTTAATGGCATTGGGGGTTTTCCCTGATGCCTGGATCATCTGAAGGGAACTGTCAAACCTCCCCTCAGATGATCCAGGCATTGAAGAAAGCCCCCGGTGCCATCAATATACTATCGGGGAGCTAGTACTCGCAACAGAAAGCAAATCCCTGGTGACCCAGTGGCCCTGAACCTCCCTCCTGGTATCTTCACAGAGGAATGGGAGCACTGCCCGTGCACTCCTGCTCCTTCGTCACCATCTTGAAAAATGGTAGCACCTGGCTCCCCATGCAGTGCATCCTGGGTTAGGTCAGACTGCCATATAAGGCCTTTTCTACCTTTATGGCAGTCTGATCCCAGGATGCACCATGTAGGGCCAGATGCCATCATAAGATGGTAGCGTAGGAGTGGGAGCACATGCAAAGGTGGGGGGGGGGGTTTGGGGGCCACTAGGGTGGGTGCTGGGATCAGGGCTGCTGGGCTACAGGCCCCCGACAGTATTTTGATGGCATCGGGGACTTTCCCTAATGCCTGGATCATCTGAGGGAAAGTTTCACACTTCACCTCAGAAGATCCAGGCATCAGGGAAAGCCCCTAATACCATCAAAATACGGTCAGGGTGCATATGCAAATTAGCCACATGGTGCCCCTGTTTCACTGGAAGAGCATGCCAAACTTACATTGGCTTCTGTGTGCATATTTGGCTTGCTTGCCAAGTTTAACACGTGGCTAGCGTTTGGCTAATTTGCATATGAGCCCCTTTCTGCATGCCCACGCTGAAGTTGCATGCTATCAGTATACTGCAAAGAGGCGCCTAGAACTGATAAAGCACAATTTCGGTGCCGGCTTTCTGCATCACCCTGATTGAGCATTAACAGGAAATTTGAGAGACAAAGATTATGCTCTGTGTACTCTAGCTTAGACTTGAGGGTGATGACTGTCATAGTGTATGCAAAACTATCCCATTTGGAGAGGTTGCCCTGAAGGACACTCCAAATAGCCTGTTTTTTTTTTTAATGCTGCTTCAAGAGCCGTTTGCCTAGTGGATTTCAATACATGTAATTACCAGGGAAGGTGACTGAAAAAAAATTGTATCTGTAGCCAATTCGGCAAAGATAATCAGCTCAGTTGCCGACTTGGCAGCTTCCTTAATGTCATACAGTACCTATGTAATCATACCTTCTCTCATGATACTGTTTAAAAGCATCCAATTTCCTTTTGAGTTGCTTTAACATTACAACTGTAGCTATTTTCTTACACTTTTTTTGCGGGCATGCTTAATGCTCAACGAAGAAAAGAATGGTTCAGAGGCAGTATAGAAAGGATAGGCAGAAGGTAAATTTAGGCTCACTTTTGTTTAGTTTAAGTGTATGCTATTTAATTTTAGCTTGCATTAACGTTAAATAAAGTGATGAGAAAAAGAATGATGACATGGAAATGCAGTATGTACCCCGGATATGGATTATTGTGTGTGTCCATGTTTATATCGTACATCTTTAGTACCATCCCTCTTATAGTCACCATCTCACATATACACTCAAACCCAACTAACTATACTAATCCATCCTTCTCGAGAGTTAAATGAGAAGCGCTGTATATTGCTATATATCCAGCAGCTGCAGAAGTGGAACAGACCTAAAGAATTTTTTATGCTGTTAGTTTTATCCAGGATTATATAATAATCTTCCTGCCTTGCGCTCTTCTAATGGGTTAGAAAGGCATTTCGTTTACTTGAGATTTTTGGTATGGGGGAGGTGGGGGTCTTGTCTGGCAGAGAGGGATTAGTGGGCTAGGGAAGGGGGGAGTGGTTGGGGGCTTCTGGCTGTTGTGGGGATGGGAGGTTGACACTGTTTCGCAAAAGCCTCTTTACTAGCACTTGTGTGTGCCTCGGTGCCTGTGTAAAAGCCAGCGTGGCATTTTCTTTTTCATATACAGTACACACACATTCCCTAAGCAAGGTGGGGAATACACATGTAAGTATTTGGCCTTCTCAGACATGCCCTCACAAAATGTGAGTGGTGTAGAGCACTGCGTGTAAATAATGGCTTTTGAAAAGAGCAGTTTACACATGAGGACTAGAGAAAGGCACATGTCCCTTTATACAAAAGCAGAAGTAAGGATGAGGTTGAGAATTACAGGCCGGATAGTCTGACCTCTGTGATGAGTAAATTAATAGAAACATTGCTGAAACAGGATTGTGAAGTTTCTGGAGTTCAATGGAATACAGAATCCAAGGAAGCATTGGTTTACCAGAAGTAGGTCTTGTCAGACAAATCAGATTTTTTTTTTTTGACTGTGTGACCAGAGTGTTAGATCGAGGGAGAGCCCTTGATGTGGTGTACTTAGGTTTCAGTAAAGCCTTTGACACCGTTCCGCACAGGCGACTTATAAACAAACTGAACACCCTAGGAATGGATCCTAAGGTGACTGACTGGGTTAGAAATTGGTTGAGTGTGAGGCGACAGTGAAAGGATAAATAGAGCTCACTCTGAGGAGAAGTTTGTTTCCAGTGGTGTGACACAAGGATCTGTCCTTGGTCTGATTTTTAACATCTTTGTTAGTGATATTGAGCAAGGACTGTCGGGTCAAGTTTGCTTCTTTAAGGATGATACCAAAATCTGCAATAGAATAGACACCCAGGAAGGAGTAGCTAACATGAGTAGGGATCTAACTAAGTTTGAAGAATGGTCTAAAATTTGGCAGCTGAGGCTTAATGCTATAAAATAGAGGGTCATGCATTTGGGTTGCAAAAATCCAAGGGAGCGGTACAGTATAGGAGATGAAGTACTTCTGTCCATGAAAGAAGAGTGGGACCTGGCTGTGATTGTTTCTGATTATCTTAAAGTGGCTAATACCCTCCATTGCCTTGGAAGAAAAGGCATCGCAATCTACTTCCAGTCATATCTTGCCAAGAAAACCCAGATGCTGTTGGGTTACCAGGAGTCAGCCTTGACTTGAAGGCACTTAAAAATAAAATAAAATAAAAAAAAACAACAAAACACCTCTGTCTGGAGCGACCTCATTTGGAATATTGTGTGCAATTCTGGAGACCATACCTTCAAAAGGCTATAAACAGGGTAGCTACTAAAATAGTCATGTGTCTTCATTATAAATGCATGCTCCTTCCCTAGCACCTTTAATGTGCGTAAAGTAAAAGCACAGTTAACGCATGCTTGCGGGCCGATGTAGTCTTAGCACATGCTCTTGTGATATCCTAATTCTCTGTTTTTCAGGAAATGTTTGACCTGTGGCAAGTGAGGAGCCTCATTCTTGGATTCTGGACTCTACCTTTCCTGCATGGCAGTTTCAGAGACACTCCCTGGAGGGATGCCTTTCCCCTTGATGTGGATGTGGTTAGTCTGCCCTCACCTGCCTCAAGGCAGGAAGTATCTGATGGTGCTATGGGTAAAGATATTCAGCTAGCTAGAGGCTCTGGAGACCATGCTGTGAGCCACTCTTCATCCTCTAGGGGGTCTCTGGCAGCTGTGCTCCCAGATGTTGGGGAGCTTTATTTGACAGTTTCTAGATGCTGGTTTGTCCTTCCTGGAATTCTTTTCCTTTTTACAACAGACATGGTACTTCTGATGTGGTCATTCAGACCCTGCTGCCTCTGGTTGCCCCTGGATATGGTCTAATCCCGGGTAGGCTGAAAGTCATAGACCTATTTCATTACCTCTGACTGAGCATACCTGGTGAGGGATGCTCCCTGGAGATGTTGACTATACCTCCTAGTTCAGATGGCTTGGTACTAGGCTCTGATGTAAATGAGAGTGCTCTTACCTTCAGAAGATTCTGCTGAGGCTGGTGTGTGTGATCTGCCTATTTCTAAAGGAGGAGCTAGTGGCGTTGATTTACAGGGTCTCATCCACTTTGAACTTGATGGATGCTTCCGGCATGGAGCAAGATTCGAAGGCACACTTGCTTCTTCAAGGGGTGTTGAAATCCAGTACGTCTCCCCCAACTCCCTACCTAAAGGGAGATTTATGCTCTCCTGGAGGAGCATGTTGAATGGTTTGACATTCCCAAGGTGAATGCACAGGTCACAGCAGTTACCAGATGGACCACCATTCCTGTGGAAGGCTGATCAACCTTAAAGGATATCCTGAACCACAAGGTGGATTTCTTGCTGAAAAGCCAGTTTGCCGTAGTGGTAGCTATTCTACAACTGGCAATATGTACCAGCCTGATATCTCGAGCCCTGCTCCAGTGAATTCAGTCTCTTCTGCTTGATAGTGCTACCCCTCTTTTGGAGTCTGCTACAGCCGCCTTTTCTGATGTCTTTTATGATCTGGTACATTTTGGTGACCTGGAATGGTGCCCTGATGACTCATGGTGCTGAATTTTATTCTGGCATTGGGCAGTGGTCACCTCCTTCAAAGCATGGTTGGCTGAACTGGCCTCTAAGGGGAAGTGTCTGTTTTGAACAGATTTGGAGAAGCTGGTGATGGATCTAGGTGAGACAAAAATCTTACTGCTTACCAGAAGACAGGTCCAAGGGGTGTGTGAAGCAGGCTGGTGCTCCTTTCTAGTCAGCCTCCACCTGACCACCAAGGGCACACTAGCTGGATTCGTGGGAGTCTCAGGACTGTTGTCATTACTGGCCTGGAAAACCTTTCTTCTTCTCTGCTTCAGGGCCTTGGGCTTGTTCTCTGTCCTATCATGGAGAACGTTTGCCCAGGGACTCTGTCCCCTCTAGATGAGGATCCTCCTGGACTGTGCAGTGAAGGTTTAGGGGCCCATTCCCTGGTTCTGTCAGTGGGTGGCAGGCTTTCCCTTTTTTTCCCCAGAATAGGCCTGAATTACCAAGGATCACTGGATGCTAGACATCATTCAGTTTGGCTATGACTGGAATACAAATAGCCCATTCCTGTTGCCTTCATTTCCCCTTGTGTGTCTGCAATCAAAGGTGCCGTTGTGCGGACACCTTGGATAAGTTACTGCACTTAAAGGTGACAGTGCCTATCCCCCCAGATGCGCTGGGCAAACGCAAGACTGTTCCTTCTGACCCATTCTGGACCTCAAGGGGTCAACGAGCGCTTTCACGCCTGCACTTCTGGATGAAAACAGAGGCATATTTTTATATCTTGATCCAGGCAGATCAACAGAAGTATCTGCATTTTGCCATGCTTGGCTCACTATCCCTTTTGGGCTATCTACTGCCCCCAAGAACATTCTCCAAGGTCATGTGGCGGCTGCTGCGGCACCAAGGGATCTGTGTTCATCCCTATCTGGATGACTGGCTTATTTGAGCCCATTCCCTGTCAGTGTCTCAGGTGGCGTCCCAAGTAGTGTACTCTTTTGGAAAGCCTTGGCTGGGTGATCAACTGGAAAGAGCCAACTTTTGCCTTCCTGGTTCCTTGGAGTTTATGCGTGCACGTTTTGACACTCAAGTAGACAGTTTTCCTGCCAGAATATAAAGTCTGAAAACTGTGGAAATACCTGGCACAGTTCTGTGCACAGCAGGGTGCCAGAGTCTGGGATTATCTTCAGCTCAGACTGATGGTGGCGACCATAGAGTGTGCCATGGGCATATGCTTACATGCAACTGCTCCAGCGGTCCTTGTTGACTTGATGATCCTCAAGTTCTCAGGAGGACTTTTGATATCATTGATGAAGGCCAGCCTACAGTAGTGGTGGCAGCAGTCCTGTCATATGAAGAAGGGGGTACCACTGGACAATTTCTACTGCTGACTATGCATGTCAGTACTTGGACTGGGGAGCCCATTGCCAAGACTGTGCAGCCCAGGGCCATTGGAACTGCAGGGAAGCAGTGTGGTCCATCAACCACATCAAGGTGAGGGTCATCAGGTGGGTGGTTCTGCATTTCCGGCACCTGTTCAAGGGCCGGGCAGTTTGAGTGTTTTCAGGCAATACCACTGCTGTGGCTTATGTCAATCGGCAGGGCAGCAGGAGTGCTGGGGTGGTTATAGAGATGGATCTCCTTTTTGCCTGGGTGGAGAAGAACCTCCAAGTTTTGTTGGCCCAGCACATTGCCGGGGTGGGCAGTGTGGAGGTGGACTTCTTCAGCTGGCACTCTGAATCCTGGAGAATGGGAGTTGAGTAAGGAGGTGTTTCAGTTGATTCTGCGCCACTGGGGTCTCCCCAAAATGCATTTGATGGTAATCTGCTCGAAAGTTAAAGCTTGCCACTTCTGTATTCACCACATGGAGATGGGGTCAGAGGGCATTGATGGCCTGACCCAGCCTTGGTCAAGCCAGCAGCTGCTGTATGTTTCCTCCATGGCCCCTGGTGTTTCGCTTTACATAAAAATATTTAACTATGTCCAATCCTGAACCCTAAATTTATGATGCAAGTTGTAAATAGTTTCTATGCTTATATTGTTTTTTGTAAATAGTTGCAATTCTGCAAAACGTTCTATGTATGTTTCCTTTGTTCCATGTAAACCGCCCCTGATCTTGGAAAGGGGCGGTGTATATAAAAGTTTCCAAATAAATAAATGTGATTTGGCATATAGTGCGCCATCCAGGCTGGATTGTTCTTAACCATAACTTTCTGCCTGCTGGGTGCTTTGTCATTGTAAACAAGCATAGCAAACAAGCACAACAAACTGTTTTGGAAAGAGCATTGGTGCATGGTCTCTGGTTAGTCTGGTCATTGCAGTGACCTTTCTTAAGTGTTGGCAGGGGAAAGGGGAGAAACTTTTCTAGGTAGTTATGAATGAAGCACATGGTGTGAGATCCCAGTCGTGTGTGTTTTAAGAATCTTTGAAGAACAGTAAAGGCTATAGGAATGGACCTTTTTTTTTTTTTTTTTTTTTTTTTTTTTTTTTACATATGATTGGGTGTGGTATGATTTTAGGGTTCCTTCTCATCTGAAAGCCTCTAATGTGGTCATTCATAGATTATATTTAGACATAGTAAACTGTGTAGAATGTGTGTGAAATCTGTGTGCTAGAGGGTTTTTTTTTTTGAGGGTCAGTTTTTGTGTGGAAGCTTTCTAGTGGTACTACAGCTTGTTAGCATCAGCAAATCTGTAATTTTTATTTTGAGTTTAGAGCACAGTTTCTCTAGATATCATAGCTCGGTGGCTCTTTCTATACTGCTTAGTTCTCTGGTATTTGAGTAATGCATTCGTAACTTTTAATTAAAAAAACAGCTCTGTAATTCTTTGATGCCCTTCCCATAGACGTTAGCTATGTAAAAGCAAAGGCAAGCGTTATTTATACCATTGCCATTTCGGGATTTGTTAGTCATAAACCCCCGGTTTCCAATGAACATAGGATGTGTTCTTTATTACCACATGCCCAGTTTTAAATTTAATATCGTTAATGGTTCAATGACTGTTTGCAGACTTGTTCCCAGGGATGAGCGCATGTACTAGAGTGGCGAATGTTCGCTCATGCAGGGTTCTTGCAAAGATTTTCAGTCTCATTGCCCATAGCACTGTTAACTTTAAGCTTACTAATAATGATCGCCCTAACGCCACCTCTCCCAAAACAAGCCTATAAAATTGAATCCTTGTAAATCCTACTTTTAAATATTAAATAGTGAGTGGTATGTATATGTGCGTACTCATGCTTGTGTGTCTAGATAAATACACCCATAGATGATCCAGGTGTCATTAGGTCCCTAGCAATAGAAGGTGATTTTTCTTCCCTGTGCTGCCCATTCAGAGGTAGACCTGGCTCGGTAGCAGCAGCGTAATGGAATTTGTGTTTCTAGGAATTTTCTAGCTGCCTTCCTTGAAAGGGAAAACCAGGGGAGGATATAGGAGGTCCCAAAAGTTATAAAGCTAGTTTGAGACAAAAATGGTTTTGCCTTTTTCCGGCCTCCCAGGAGATTCTGGACTGGAGTACTAAACCGGCAGGCAAATGGAGAGGGAAGACTCAAAGAAAGGAAAGAAATTTCTTTGCCTTGTTTCTGCCAGCCAGCAACAAGCACAGACCAGCAGCTAGAGGTCTCGTTCTTGTCAGATCTGTGCTCTGCAGCTCCATCCAGATTTCAGACAGCAAGGAAAAAAGCAGCTTTCTAAATAAATGCAATCTCGGGATAGAGGAACCAGAGGTCTCACCCAAGTGTATTCTTGCCTCCCATAAATAAGTGGAGGGCTCAACAGTCAGGAGCCCAGAACTTTGTGGAGAGGTGGACTCTAAAGAGCTAATCTAGCCAGGGAACAAAAAAGACGACTTCTCAAATACCCAGCACCCGAAGATTAGTTTGATGGAGACTGAGGCAGTCTGGTTGATATTGGTGCAAGAGGTAGCCAAAAGACTATAAAAGTTAATAAGGAGCCTGCATGTGTGTCAGTATCCTGAACAGAGTAGCTACAACTAGATACCTCTGTTGGGTGGAGCAGTGAAAATGAACCAGGAGAGGATGAACACAGGAGAAGGGATCTCTTCATATCCAGGGGAAAAATAATTTTTCTAATTGGATGTGATGGTGTGAGTGAAACATAGAAACATAGAAATATGACACAAAAAGACCACATGGCCTATCTAGTCTGTCCTTCCATATCAACAACTACTACAACAGTCCCCTTTTTTCCATTAGAGATCCTCTGTGTTTGTCCCATGCTTTTTTGAATTCAAATACTGTCCCCATCTCTACCACCTCCACTGGGAGACTATTCCATGGATCCACCACTCTTTCTGTAAAGAAATATTTCCGCATATCAGTCCTGAATCTATCCCCTTTCACCCTCGTCCCATGTCCCCTGTCACAAGCACAACGCCAAAACCACTAGTCTCTAGTTGTTGAGGGCGTGGTGGTTGATGTATCCTTCCTCTATCAGCTATATTTATGCTTCAAGTAAAAAGGATTGTAGCTGAGGCAAACCGAGGGTAAGGCTTATGACAGATAAAGTTTATTTTAAACACAGATCAGGTTCAAGGTTCCAGTAACAGGATAAATTATAGGCTTTTGCTTAAGGTTCAGCAAACTGGTGGCAAAAACAAACAGAACTCAACACTGGCTTTTCAAAGTCCTCTTAAATGTAGAAGCTTAGCCTTTTCACAGATAAGTGTGCCACTTTTCTTATAGTCCTTTGTTGATCATAGCACAAAGAAAACAAGGTTAATTCTCCTATGGCAGCTTATCTTCACTCAGCCTCAATTCTCTGGGCTGCAGTTCCAAGTGGATATGAAATAAGCATTCAAAATGTCCTCAAAACTCTTAGCAGGCTTTTCATATAAAACAGGAGCAATGCACAAACTCTTAAAGCAGCCAATTAGCTTTCTTGCTGTTGCAGAGTTCTAACACAGCTGATAATCAGGCATGGAACGCAGCTTCCTTTACAAGCTTATGTGGCAGTAAATTCCCTTTCCAAAACACACAGGAATTTACCTCCTTACTGCTAATGCCTTAAGATTACCTTTGCAAGAGGAACAAATCTTTCAAGGCTGGCTTTTCTTCAACACTTCAATACTAAAGCTTGACATAAAGAACAATCCATACACATATCTTCTTCCCCCACCTCTGGCTCTGGTTCTCCCAATTGCATGGGCTCTGACTCACTCACTTGATCAGACTGCTCAGCTGACAATCTCTCTGGTGGTCTGAAAGCTTCTCCAATTCCTGGCTTCCACCCCTGTTGCCAACCTGATTCAGGGAAAATGGCTCTCTCAGCTCTGGGTAGCTCAGCCCTTCTCCAGGAGTTAGCACCTGCTCTGGCTTCTCCAACATGCCATCATCCTTGCTGCTCTGGACTCTATTCCTCTCCCCATCTGCTTCTTCTTTCTCTGCTGCTCCTCTGGCTTCCTCTGCTGCTCTTCTGGCTTCCTCTCCTGCTGCTCCTCTCTCCATAATCTAACCAGGGTTTATACTCACTGGGATCCAACCCCACCTCTTTCTCTCCCAGGTGTTTGTAATCTCCCTGCCTTCTGAACTTAGAATAATCAGTGCACTTGTTAGAGTAAGGGCTTTGGTCCTCGTGCTTGCAATCTCCCCCTCTTACTCTATCAAGCATTTCCTGGAACCTATTCCAGCTGGGGTTTTTCTGCTTTTGAAACGTTGCTCTGGTCTTCTGACCCTGCACACCTAACAGAGGCCCCTTGATTAATGTGAATTCCTTATGCTTTTCACCTCCCCCATGCTCTGGATGGCTGACCTTGCCACACGCCTCATAGCAGAGCTTGCTTTTAATTGAAAGAGGCTCTCCCCCTGAACATTTATGCCACGGAGGTATTTAAACATCTGTCATATCACCTCTATCCCGCCTTTCCTCTAAGGTGTACGTATTAAGATCCTTAAATCTGTCCTCATATGCTTTCTAATGAAGACCACTAACCATTTTAGTAGCTACCCTCTGTACTGACTCATCCTGTTTATATGCTTTTGAAGGTGCAGTCTCCAGAATTGCACACTATACTCCAAATGAGGTCGCACCAAAGACTTATACAGAGGCACTATCACCTCCTTTTTTCATGTTATCTACACCTTCCTGGGTGGCTACTTCATTGCAGATTTTGGTATCATCCACAAAGAGGCAAACCTTACCTGACAGCCCTTCCGCTATATCACTAACAAAGATGTTAAAAAGAATCGGACCAAGGACAGATCCCTGGGGCACTCCATTGGAAACATCCTTCTCCTCAGAGTGACCTTCATTTACCTGTACTCTGTCACCTCCCACCCAACCAATTTCTAACCCAATCAGTAACTTTAGGGTCCATCCCTGGGGTGCTCAGTTTGTTTATAAGTCGCCTGTGAGGAACAGTGTCAAAGACTTTACTGAAATCTAAATACACCACATCTAGGGCTCTCCCTCGGTCCAACTCCCTGGTCACCCAGTCAAAGAGATCATTCAGATTTGTCTGACAAGACCTGCCTCTGGTGAATCCATGCTGCCTCGGATCCTGTAATCCGCTGGACTCCAGAAACCTCACTATTTTCTCTTTCAGCAGCGTTTCCAGTAATTGACTCACCACCGAAGTTAAACTAACCAGCCCTTTAGTTTTCAACCACATCCTTACTTCTGCTTTTGTGTAAAGGCACCACATGAGCCTCTCTCCAGTCCTTTGGCACCACTCCTGACTCCAAAGAGGCATTGAAAAGGTCAGTCAGTGGAGCTGCTAGAATGTCCCCAAGTTCCCTCCATATTCTAGGGTGTATCCCATCTGGTCCGATCACTTTGTCTACTTTAAGTTGAGCTAGTTTCTCACGAACAGTCTTCTGAAAATTGTTCAAGATGTCCTTTGCTTCTTTTCCTGTTTGTGGGTGTTTTCTGAGGTCCTGCTCCTGGTTCTTCATCTGTGAACACAGAGCAGAAATATTTGTTAAGCAATTCCGCTTTTTCCTCATCAGCTTCTACATATTCCTCCCCTTCACCCTTGAGTCTGACAATACCGCTTTTGCCCTTCCTCTTCTCACTAACATATCTGAAAAATGTCTTATCCCCCCTTTTTATTACATTGGCTATTTCCTCCTCTCTTTAAATCTTTGCTTTCCTGACTACTTTGCTAGCTTCTCTAAATTTTTCCAAATATACTGTAGATGCCTGTCTTCCTCTCTGTGATCTCTTGTATTTCATGAAGGTCTTCCTCTTTTTCTTTACCTTTTCAGCTACTTCTTTCGAGAGCCATAGCAGTCTCCTTTTCCTTTTACCTTTATTTACCATTTTAACACAAAGGTTGGTTGCCCTTAAAAATATCCCCTTTAGTTTTGCCCACTTTTTCTACATCCCCCAGCTGTTCCCATCCTGCTAAGAACTCCCTGAGGTATTGGCCCATCTTGGCAAAGTTAGTCTTCCTAAAGTCTAAGACCCTCATCTTTGAATGGATTCTAACAGCCCTAGTCCTGAACCGCACCATCTGGTGATCCCTGGATGTGAAATGATCTTCCACTATAACATCAGAAACACTTTCACCATTGGTAAGCACCAAGTCCAGTATGGCCCTTTCACATGTGGGCTCTGTTACCAATTGCCTGAATAGGTCTCCCTATAGAGAATCCAGGATCTCTTTACTTCTAGGTGATACTGCAGCAGGAATGTGCCAATCAACATCTGGCATATTGAAATCCCCTATCAGCAGCACTTCCCCTTTCGTAGCAATGTTGCGTATGTCTTCAATTAACTCTTTCCACCTCTTCCTTTTGTGAGGGAGGTCTGTATATCACGCCAATGCAAATAGGTTTCTCTGTCTTACTAGTTTAACCCATAATGCATCCTCTCTCCCTTTTAAGCTCTAATTCCAAAGCTTTAATAGTATTTTTTACATATTGTGCCGCCACTCCTTCCCTTCTTCCTACCCTGTCCTTTCTGAATAAAGTATAGCCAGGAATAGTTACATCCCAGTCATGGTTTTCTGGGAACCATGTTTCTGTAACTGCCACTAAATCAAAGTCGGCCACTCCCACCAAAGCTTCAACATCAGGGATCTTATTTCTCATGCTACAGGCATTTGTACACACTGCTTTCCATGTTACCCCTATTATCCATTTCCATAAAGGTATTTAATGTATCACTTACCTGGGGGCTTTTTTCACCCATCCCCAACGAATCTAGTTTAAAGCCCTCTTCAGTAGATTAGCCAGTACACTACTGAGGACGTGTTGACCTTTCTTGGACAGATGGATGCCATCTCTGCTCTGCAACGCTTGGAACAGCATCCCATGGTCTAGGAAACCAAAATGCTCTAGATGACATCATCCACGCAGCCGTGCATTCATCTCCAGGATGCGAGCCTCTCTGCCTTGGCCTTTACCCTCAACAGGGAGGCTTGAAGAGACCACCACCTGTGCAACTAACTGCTTCACCCTCTGTCCCAGAGCCATGAAGTCACTTTTGATACACTAAGAGGGATACCTGGCAGTATCATTTGTTCCGACATGGATTAGCAACATTGGGTAATAGTCAGTGGGCTTGATGAGTCTCGGCAAACTCTCCGTAACATCTTGGATTTTGGCACCAGACAGCATACCTCTCTGGACATCAAGTCTGGTCGGCAGATGGACGCCTCCACTACCCCTCAGAAGAGTCACCAACCACCACTACCTTTCGCTTCCTTGTGGTCACTGATTCTACAACTTTGGGGTACTTGAGCTCTGGTTCTTCCCTTTCCAGGGATGCTTTCACCTCCTCCACTTCCAGGACTGCATAATGGTTCTTCAATTCAAGGGCTGGAGAAGTTGGATTGGTGATTCTGCAGGCCCTGGTAACTTGTGTCCAACCTTTGTCAATCTGTTGGCACCCATCTTCTCTGCTGGAGAGCGTGGTTACTGCAAGAAGCATCTCATCAGTGTACTTCTCACTGTCTTGAATGCTCCTCAGCCTCGCCACCTCCTCTGAGTTTCTCCACTTGTTTCCTCAGAGGTTCAGCATGCAGGCACCCTGCACATGGAACCGGTCCTTCAGCTGGCATTGGGACCTCTGTCTGGACAGAGGCAGAAGCTGTAACAATGATACGATTTTTCCCAGCCATTGTTCTGTTCGTGGAGCTTAGGTATCTGTTAAAGCAAAAGAGAGATCTACCAAAGTACCAGCCGGTTTCCCAGCTGTCCTTTCAGAGAAAAAACAGTTAAATCTCTTAATTACATTCAAAATGTGCTGTTCCAAATCCCTGTGTTTTGTTAAATGGGGAGATGCCCTATAAAGCAAGACTGCTCACTAGGGGTGGGTGGGAGTTGGGGGGGGGGGGGTAGGGAGGGGAACTAACACCCAATTAGGTGTCAGCAGTTCCCAAGAGCTGAGAAAGTTACCAAAGCAGAGTTCTAAACCTACCCCACTAAAGAAAATATTTCTACTAAAGCACCAAAAAGAATGTAACTTTGTTTTAAAAATATACCAAAACCCTTTTAAGAGCTCCCAGTCAGAGCTAGCAATTTAATAAAAATAAACCCTCAAAATCTTACCGTTGTTTGACCTGTAGAGCCCCTGTTAGGAACAAACTACCTGGATTCTGAGGCTCACTTCCCAGTCTTGCACTTTGGATGTACTCTTGGGGTTTTAAATGCCACTTCTGTATAAGCTGCTCAGGCTCTGGAAAGCAGTCTTGTTCCTGTTCCACACCACCTGATATGGAACTGTGCACACTGTCTCACCAAACCTCTCCAATGAGCAATGGCATACTAAGAGGTTGACTAACTTCACTTTACTGGATGACATGTTGATTTCAAGAAAATCATTGCTCTGTTGCTTCAGTCATAACTGCTTAAATTTGAGGGTCTCCTCTCATCCTTCTACCTTCTTAGCTCCTTAGTTAATTTGGTACATTTGACTCTGACTTCCATTCCTCTTGAGCTCATGAACCAGGTAAACTTATTTTCACTTCTTGCTACTAATTATTTGTAAAGCGCTACAAGGTGTAC
This sequence comes from Ichthyophis bannanicus, assembly GCA_033557465.1. Taxonomy (NCBI): domain Eukaryota; kingdom Metazoa; phylum Chordata; class Amphibia; order Gymnophiona; family Ichthyophiidae; genus Ichthyophis; species Ichthyophis bannanicus. The sequence goes on along the minus strand of CM066035.1, from coordinate 404,674,563 downwards.
ACAGCACTGTAGATTAGATTGTAATGGGCAGGTACTGTCTTACATCTATATCATATTGAAAAATCACTGCAAAACTGGGGACTAGGGTATGGCAAGATACATAAGCAGTGGGCATCAGGATCCAAAAGCAGTCTCAGAGGTGGGTCTTTGGCCTGGACTTGAATAGGGCCAGAGATGGAGCCCGATGCACAGACTCAGGTAGTTTGTTCCAGGCATATGGAGCAGCAAGGTGGAATGGATGAAGTCTGACTCTGACAGATGGGCACTACCCCTATCAATGCTGTGCCAGCATGCTTAGGGTTCCACACGTACAACCACTCCCTGTGGTAATTAGCAATTCTTTTGTTTTTCTTACCATAACCTTTCAGGGTTAGGTACCTCTGAAGCTCTCCATGTACCTTTTTCTTTCCTAATTGACCTCATTTAGGAAAGACATTACGGATCTTCAGTTAATCTAAAGCTGTAACGCTTTATAAGTCTGTCCTTACTTTATCGGATACAGGGGTCGTCCATACCCCTTCTCTCCTACATGGACTATTTCTATTGTCAGTCCAAATCGGTCACTTATTTTTCCTTTTGGTCCTAGGATTGTACTGTTCTTCGGCCAAAAGAGCTTAAGCTTTGTCTAATAGTACGTTCTGCGTTTCCCGCTGAAGCCCTACCTCATTGTACTACCCCAGTTTCCCTTGGGGCTATTTCTCACCCTGAAGGGTTCTGATCGCCACTTGTTTTTCCTACAGTTTATTACCTCTACTTCACAGTGAGGTACTCCTTGAGGATCTTCTACTGGCTCTTCTAACAGATCCATATGAACCTCAATAGACTTTTTACAATACCACCAAGGGAGGTCCATATTAGAATATTACACTCAATATTTTTGCTACTAAATGTCATCTATACAGGGTCTTCCTCTATAGAAGTCCTGTTCTAGTCCAGCTGTTCCACAGTCCTGTTCTAGTCCAGCTGTTCCACAGCACCTTTCTGTAATTCAACTCCTACCCTCCATCTCCAGGATGCCTGCGGTTCTGAGGAGTAGCATGGCTCATTCTAGATTCGCAACATGCTAGGACTCCCTCTGGGCATCTTAGCTTGGGGAGTCCCCATATGTGAAGACTCATTCCTGCTTGTTCCTGGAGATAGCACAGTTACTTACCTGTAACAGGTGATCTCTGGGAACAGCAGGAATAAGTCTTCACAACCCACTCACCTCCCCTAGGAGTTGCATTTCTCTATCTCTATCTTTCCCTTTCTCTCTCTCTCTCTTGGTCTCAGCTTTAAAACTTAACTGAGGAGAGGCAGTTGGGAAAGGCGGGAAGGCAGCATGCAGGCGTGTTGGGATGCTCCCAAAAGCGTTCTGATTGGATGCTGGGGAGCGTTCCTGCGCAGACTCAGTCGGTACCGACGTACCCATATGTGAAGACTTATTCCTGCTGTTCCCAGAGATCACCTGTTACAGATACGTAACTGTGCTTTCTGTTAACATGGAGTTTGTATTTAGGGATCTGTACTGTAGCAATCTGAATTATTCAGCTGTCCAAAAAGGTGTTTGGATGTTCCAGGGCCCACTGTAGTATTTACAGTGATGCTGTTTTTTTGGATGACCTCCTTATGTGAGTTTTGGAAGTTGATGCTGGAATGGTACAGCAGATTTGCTCTATAGATACTCAGTGACTCTGTTGTAGGGTTTTGCATTAGTTCACAATATGCTTGGTACTGGATAATCTGTGTGGGTGTTTTTTTTTTTTTTTAAGATATTGGGTTCTGTGGGTGAATGTCCTGGTTCTGCTCTGCACCCACTCTTGAAGGGGGCTCTGTGGATGCAAAATATATGTTCAAAAAGAAAAGCAAGACAGTTTATAACAAAAAAAAAAGAATTATAATTTAATTTTATAAACTGTGCTGTGGTTCTCACTCTTTGTTCCTTGGTGTGCAAACTCTTGCATTTCCGTCATAATGTTATCGGCTTTTTTGGTTTGGTTCAGTACCTGACTGGCGTTTTGAGAGAGTCTCCCCCACTCCACTACGGGGGAGGGGGACACCGTCTCATCCCTCGCCTCAAGCGGCAGATGGTCTTGAGCCAACCCTGGTTGCTGTATTTTCATTGCCATCAACTCTGTTGTGATTTGTAAGCTGCAGGCAAGTATTAAACATTTTCTGTGTGGAGGTGTGTTCACTAAAACCATACAAGTGTGGAAAGCATGCAGAGCATGGCTCATGAAATTCTTTCCAATCCTCCTTTATATACGTCGGTCTGTATCTGCTTTGCCTGTGTATGTGGGGTGTGCGCGTGTATGTGCGTATTTGTTTTGTATGTTTTTGAGGGGTTGTTTGATGAGTATGTATTGCTGTGTGCCTGTGATTTGGAGAGGAAATGAGGGAAAGGCTGTTTGACAGGTGTAATTGCTATATTGCTGTGAATCAGTGTTAGTACGCTATAGCTGCTAGAACTGCTTTTCCTATAGAAATGCATTGAGTCATCTGTCTGCCTGTAGGAGATCGGATCCCATAGGCAGACAGGAGTCATCTTTGCTGCGCTCACAGCTGCCTTCCTCTCCTGCCCACAGGGATCCGATCTCCTGCAGGCAGACAGGAGTATGCTGTGATCGCAGCCATTCCCTCCTTTTCTGCCCTCGGGAGATCGGGTCCCTTGGAGCAGAATAGGAGGGAAGAGGGGGGGGGGGGTCTAGGGGCAGAGTTTAGGGTACAGCTTCCCCCCCCCCCACCCCCGAGAGGTGTTCCGCTATCCCTGCACTGGATTAAAGAACTGCAGATAGGTGTTAAATTTAAAAAAAATCCAGACACTTTTTAGCCATCCTTCTAGCTTCAAATGTAAAAATTTGTAGAATCCTGAAAAAGGTCAGACAGTTGTTAGTTCTAAACCCGGAGTGCAACTGATGCCCCCTAAACATTTGGCACTAGCTTGCCCAGTATCTTAATTTAGCCCTGCCCATGGCAACAGATAAGAGATGGCAGTGCATATGGCAGCTCACAGTAGAAATTACAGTAAACAAATTTAAATATGTCCATGTAAAATGCAGTGAATCACCACGAGAATTATGTATTTTAATCCCTGTGTGTGTGTGTATGTGTGCTGTTCATGAATTGTCTGTAGTGGGTGTTTTTGAAGGACATAGGCTTCGGGATGAGGGATAGTGTGCAGATTGGTGGGGCATTTGGGGGTATTTTTTGGGTGGTAGGGCAGTGTTCAGATTAGGCAGTTGAGAGGGTAGTGCTTGAAGGTGGAGCAATTGGACAGATTTGGGAGCGGGGACAGATTGTGGCATAGTGGGCAGATGCAGGGGTAGATTGCAGAGTGGTGGGGCTGTTGCGGGAGGTGGTTTATTGGTTGTCAGGTTGGAAGCAGTTGCAGGGGTGTAATTTGTGGGTGGGCAGTTCACAGGGCGATGAGATATTTGTGTAGAGAATTTTATTTCAGGATAGACGCATTTGGCAGTTGGTAGGGCACTAATGAGGGAGTACTTTTGAAGGGTAGGACAATTGAGGGGGCTTTTCTAGAAGTGGGGCAGTATATGGGGTTGGGATAGAGAACAGGTTGAAAGGAGGTTGAAAGGAGAAATCTCTAACTGCTATGTTTAAATGTATATAAGTATCTCCAGGAACAAGCAGGAATGAGTCGTCACATAAAGGGAGGAGTGGTCTAGTGGTTAGGACAAGGTACTTCAGGCCGGAGGGCTGGTGGTTCAAGTCCCACCTGGGGACAGCAATCTCAGGCCGGAGGGACTGTGATTTCTAGACCTGTAGGCACTCCTTGTGGTCTTCGGCAAGCCACTTAACCCTCCATTGCCCATGTTCCCTGTAAGTATTAGCGTATGTGTCTCATCCCCTCGTGTTAAATGTATCCCCAATTGACCGCTTTGACCCAGTGAAAAGCGGGATATAAATACAGCTAAATAAATAAATAAATATGGGTATTGTCGGTACCGATGGAGCCTGCGCGGGAACGCTCCCCAGCATCCAATAGGAAAGCTTTTGGGAGTATCCCACAGCGCCTGTGTGCTGCCTTCCCGCCTTTCCCAACCGCCTCTCTCCAGTTCTTCTTTTCCGCGGAGCCAGCAGGTCGTGTTCCTGTCACCGCAGAAGAAGTTCTTTATTTTTTCTTTATTCTTTTGTGTCGCGTCTGCCTTCTTTGACGTCGGACCGTTACCACCGATCTGTCCTTTCTTTCAAAAAAAAAAAAAGCTATATTTCTACTGTGCATTTTCAGTTTTTGGGCCCTAGGCCTAAAAATACTTTTCTCATGGAGAAGCCCGCTTCTGGGTTTAAAAAATGCACAAAATGTGGCGGTACTATTTCTGTCACAGACACCCATGACTGGTGTCTAAAGTGTTTGGGATCTGACCATTCCATCACTGATTGTGTGGCCTGTACCATGATGTCTAAGAGAGGTCGGTAGAACCAAGCAGCCAAGCTCAGTACCCTGTTTCCCTCTGATGCAGCTTCGGTAGCATTGACGTCTTCCAGGGCCTCCTCTTCCTCCCATGGATCTCAGGTAACAAGCATAAATCTGGCCGGTCCTCGAAGGGTAGATCTCCCTCTAAACATCGAGATGCCTCTGGGCTTGCCCTCGAGGATTCCGCACCGGCAAAATTACCCCGGCGGGAAGCTCCGGCTTCCAAAGCATTATCTATGGGGTCACAGGTTGACATCGATGGCTTGGCCTCGACAGATCACCTGTTGCCATGTTCTGTGGTACCGGTGGCTCCCACTGGTACCGACGTCCAGACTCTGGTGGCGTCGATGGATCAGAAGATTCTGACCATGCAGCGCACCTTAACGGCTTTCATACAGGCTGCGACGCCTCCGGTACCGCAACAATCCCCATTGCTGGTACCGGCTCTGGTACCAGCATCGCTCCCGGTACCGGTACCAATGGCATCGACACCGAAGCTTCGGTGTCGACTGCAACGGTACCCTGTCCTATGATGCCCATCGGTACCGAACCGGTACCGATTACTCCTGATGTCGATACCACTCGATACGGTTATCGGGCTTTACAGGAGCATCCAGACAGGCAATACTTCGATTCCTCTGAGGACTCTGAGTCTGAGGGGTTCTGTAGAAGCATCGATACTTCTTCCTCAGGAGTCTTCTTCACCTAAACGAAGAATGTCTCCTCCAGAAGACTTGTCTTTTCAGGACTTTGTTAGGGAAGTGGCTAGGGGCCTCTCTATCACGGTGGCCCCTGAGTCAGAACCCAGAGCCAAGGAGTTGGGTATTTTACAATATCCTAAAGCTCCTAAGGAGGCAGCTACTTTACCTGTTCATAAGATTCTGTATGATCTCATGTTGAGGATGTGGGAGACACCTCTCACCACTTCTCCTCATTCTCGCAGGTTAGACACCATGTATCGTGTCCCTCCTTGTCCTGGCTTCCACAAGACTCGGCTTCCTCACCACTCTATTGTGGTAGAGTCTGCCATGAAAAAGAGAGTGCAAAAAGACACTCATCTAATCCTCCAGGGCGTGAATGCAGGACCCTGGATGCTTTTGGCCGAAGGGTTTTCCAAGCTGCTATGCTAGCTGCTAGGATCAATTCCTATAGTCTCTATATAGGAATGTTTCTAAAAAGTCACAGATCATCTGCAGACTTTAACCCCTTTCATTTCGGAGGATAAAAGAGAGGAGTTTCTCACTTGGCTCAAGCATGCCCAAGATGTCTCCAAATTTTCCAACCGTGCAGCCTTTGACACTTTTGGGTGTGTAAACAGAGCTTCGGCTATTGCCATAGGGGCACGCAGAATTGCTTGGCTACAAGCTTTTGATTTGGAGCTCTGGGTCCAAGATCAATTAGGAAATCTCCCTTGTACAGGTGAAAACCTTTTTGGTAAGGATTGGCAAGCAAAGGCCACTCAGATGGATGCTGAAAACTCTGCTTTGGATCGACTTTCAAAGTCTACCTCTGCTCCTGTTAAGAAAAGATTGTTTAAAAAGACATCTTTTTCCAAAAAGGGAAGATACTATCCTGCTTATGGTCAGCAGCCTTCTTCTGCAGGTCGTTTTGCTGCAAAGCGTCAGCAACCACCTAAACAGGCCAAGTCAAAGGCAGCTAGACCACCTAGGGCCCAGCAGCCTCAGCCTCCTCAGGGCCTTTGGCTCACTACTAGAGAACTTAGCCTGTCTAGCTCTGGAAGGACCAGAGCCCCTTACCATCCCAGGAAGGTTGACTTACTTTGCTCCCAGATGGGAGCAAATCACAGCAGAGCAATGGACACACTCCATCATAAGGGAAGGGTACAGGCTTCATTTCTTAAGCCTTCCCCCCCCCACACCATGGTGAAACAGTTCAATTCTCCAACATCTCTCCTCAACCTTCTAGTTCAGGAGATTGCCCTCCTTCTTGCCCAAGGGGCAATAGAAGAAGTACCTCTTCAACAAGGCACAGGGTTCTACTCCCCTTATTTTCTTATTCCAAAGAAAACAGGGTGCTACAGATCCATCTTAGATCTCAGAGAATTGAACAAATTTCTATTCAAGGAGAAATTCAAAATGATTTCTCTCGGTACTCTGCTTCCATACCTTCAGAGTCAGGACTGGCTTTGTTCTCTAGATCTCAAGGATGCGTACACCCATGTCCTCATCCATCCAACTCACAGAAGGTTCCTTCGGTTCCTTTTTCAAGGAAAGCACTACCAGTACAGGGTGCTTCCTTTCAGTCTGGCCTCTGCACCAAGGGTGTTCATGAAATGCATGGCAGTAGTAGCTGCATTTCTACGCACTCTAGGAATATTTGTCTTCCCATATCTGGACGACTGGCTCATTCGAGCTCCATCTCAAGCAGAGGCCAATACTTGTCTAATCTGCACAATGCGTGTCCTTCAGTATTTGGGACTAGTAATAAACATCCCAAAATCCAGTCTCACCCCTACTCAGTCCCTCGAGTTCATAGGGGCTTTGTTGGATACCACAACTGCAAGGGCCTATCTTCCTCAGGCCCGTTGTCTACGCTTGGTGCAGTTAGCCTCCCAAATACAGTTAAAGCCCCTTTTAACTGCTCGAGAAATGTTGCAACTCTTAGGCCACATGGCATCCACTGTGCATGTGGTTCCATATGCTCGCCTTCACATGAGGGCAGCTCAATGGACTTTGTCCACCCAATGGACTCAGGCATCAGGTTGCCTGTTAGACAAAATAGCAAACTCCAGTCACCTTTTTTGGTCTCTCCAGTGGTGGAAGTCCTCTCAAAACCTGTTGCTGTGGTCCCCTTTTCAACAGTCACTTCCCCAAGCAACCCTTACAACAGATGCCTCTCCAATGGGTTTGGGAGCTCATCTGCAAGATCTCTCCACCCAGGGCATCTGGTCTCCACAGGAGACTTCACTACACATAAATCTCTCGGAACTCAGAGCAATTTTCTTAGCTCTGAGTGTTCCACTCCCTGCTTAGCTACAAGACAGTCCTCATCCACACGGACAATCAAGTAGCCATGTTCTATGTAAACAAGCAGGGGGGGACTGGCTGTCGCTTTGCAACGAAGCTTTGCGACTCTGGGCCTTCGCCAGAGAGCATCAAATTCATCTTATGGCAGTATATCTTCCAGGTGTTCAAAACTCTTGGGCAGGCAGAATCAGTCAAGTTCTGCTTCCACACGAGTGGTCCCTCCACAGGGACCAGATAGCCAGGATTTTTCGAATTTGGGGAACCCCGGACATAGACCTGTTTGCAAGTCCATGGAATGCCAAACTTCCCCGGTTCTGTTCCAGGATTCCATGTCAGGGAGTTCAGGCCAAGGATGCCTTCCTCCTTCACTGGGGTCAAGACTTCCTTTATGCCTTTTCACCCATTCCCCTAATTCCCAAAACACTGTTCAAGCTTCAGAGAGACCGAGGGTCTATGATCCTCATAGCACCACATTGGCCACGCCAAGTGTGGTACCCTCTACTTCTGCGTCTCTCTCAAGCTCCATCCCTGGAGTTGGACTCTGCCCCAGATCTTCTCTCCCAGTAAGACGGAACGTTGTGGCACCCAAACCCCCAGTCTCTCCATCTCAGGGCCTGGTTGCTGAAGGCCTAGACCTTCAAGTTTTCCATCTCTCTCAGCAAGTCAGAGATATTATTCATGCTTGTAGAAAGCCTTCCACTAGACGTTCCTATGCTTTCAAATGGAAAAGATTTACCATTTGGTGTTCTGAGAAGGGTCTTAACCCTCTAGCAATACCTGTGAATTCTTTACTAGAGTATTTTCTGTATCTTTCACATGCAGGTCTTAAAACGAATTCGGTAAGAGTCCATTTGAGTGCTATTGCAGCGTCCCTCAAGCCTCTCAATGGACAACCTGTTTCCTCTCATCCTCTTATAGCAAGATTCATGAGAGGCCTTCTTTTAACTAAACCTCCCATTAGACCACCTCCAGTGGCATGGGACTTAAATCTGGTTCTTGGCCAGCTTATGAAGCCACCCTTTGAACCTTTAGCCACCACCTCCTTGAAATTCCTTTCTTGGAAGGTTATCTTTCTCATTGCAATCACCTCAGCACGTCACATCAGTGATTTGCAAGCCTTGGTGGCCAAACCTCCTTATACAAGGTTCCATCATGATAATGTAGTCCTCAGGACCAATCCACACTTTATGCCCAAAGTGGTCTTGCCTTTTCATCTGAACCAAGAGGTATACTTACCTGTCTTTTTTCCAGGACCTCATGCATCAAGTGCAGAGAGGAATCTTCATACTTTGGATTGTAAAAGAGCTCTCGCCTTTTACTTACAAAGGACACAGCAACATAGAAAGTCTTCTCAACTCTTTGTTGCTTTTGATCCTTCCCATTTAGGACTTCCAGTTTCTAAGAGAACACTGTCCAACTGGATTGCTCAGTGTATTTCTTTCGCCTACCAGAGTAGGAACATTTCTCTGGAAGGCCATGTCACAATGTAAGGGCCATGGCAGCCTCAATGGCTCATCTGAACTCTGTGTCCATCGACCAAATCTGTCAAGCGGCCACCTGGGCCTCGGTTCATACCTTCACAACCCATTACTGTTTGGACAAGGACTCCCGCCGGGATGCCTCGTTTGGTCAGGCTGTTCTCAAACATCTGTTCCATTCCTAATCAACTCCTACCCACCTACCCTGGTTGGATGCCAGAGATCCATGGGGGGAGGTGGAGCCCTTTTCAGGGACACACAACTCTGGGGTCTCTCCTTGGCATCTGCAGCTAGGGAGTCCCCATATGTGAAGACTCATTCCTGCTTGTTCCTGGAGATAGCACAGTTACTTACCTGTAACAGGTGATCTCTGGGAACAGCAGGAATAAGTCTTCACAACCCACCCACCTTCCCTAGGAGTTGTATCTCTCTATCAATCTTTCCTTCCCTCTCTCTCTCTCTTTGTCTCAGCTTTAAAACTCAAACTGGAGAGAGGCGGTTGGGAAAGGTGGGAAGGCAGCACGCAGGCGCTGTGGGATGCTTCCAAAAGCTTTCCTATTGGACTCTGGGGAGCGTTCCCGCGCAGGCTGCGTCGGTACCGGCGATACCCATATGTGAAGACTTGATCCTGCTGTTCCCAGAGATCACCTGTTACAGGTAAGTAACTGTGCTTTATATTATAGAAGCTGGAACTCCTTCTACCATAGAAATGCATTGGGCTATTTCTTGGAGGGGCCTATTTCTCTGGCACCCCCAGTCCAATTTGGCCCATTTTCAAATTCCTTCGTACTGGCTTTTCCCACATGCTGAGTTTCATTCTGTTCTGTTTCATTTTTGGAGAGTTATTTTGCCCCCAGAAGGATGAACGACAGACATATTCTTGATCTTTTTGTATAATTCTTTCCAGCTTCTGTTGGGTTGGAAAGAATAAAATATTGCGAGAGCAACAAGCATCTCAGCAAACTCATGCAGGCTTCAACAAAGGAGGTGTTTCCATGTCACAGTTATAGTAGGATGTTTATACACAGCAACAGTCTGCTGACACTTAAAGCTAATTCCTTTTTTTTTTTTTTTTTTTTTTTTTTTTTTAATTTCCCAGGACAGGTTTTACTGCATTGCATGCATAGATTTATAACTCTTATTTCCCCAGGAACAGCAGGGACGTTAAGTTGTAGCCAGCCAGTTGGTTAGCTCTGTTACCAGGGCATGCTTGCTTGGGATGATCTTGGCTGTAAAACGTACTGTGCAGTCAGATGGGCAGTGCTTGGAAAAAATCAATCCCATTGGTACAAACTCATTTCTCTGCATCAACCAATAAAAAAAAAAAAATATCCACTAAGGTACTTCCAGTTGGAAAGCAACTGCAGTCGTTTACAAAGAAGTGTGTCTTTTTTATATGAACCTTGAACCTTTTTATTGGTTACTGTGGTTTTACGATTGGATCCCTAACGCAGGTGGTAACGTGCTGAAACATAGCTGTGTCGTCATTCAGTTATATTTCCCATATACTCTTAGGAGTCCTGCTGTAATTTCTATACTGTCTGTGTGTGCGATCCTCTCCCTTCTTGTTATCCTGCAGGTTTAATGAGCCAGGATGTCGGCATGTTCATAGTAATTTTGGAAAGTGTAGAGGTTCACGAGTTCAGCCCTTGACAGCCACAAACAGGTCAGGATTTCCCTAATGCATTTTATATATGAGAGAAATCAATACATACTACCTTGATTTTTATGCAAGTCTAAATGCATACTCTGTGAAATCCTTAAAACCTGACCTGTTTGTGGCCCTCAACAAGAACTGTACTTGTGCACCCCATAGTGGTGGTGAGATACTTATGTTCTGGGTGGAGCTCATGCTGCTTTTTGACTATAGATTCTAGTAACCGTTATGCAGTGGAGTAGCCTAGTGGTTAGAGCAACAGCCTAGAGCCAAAGAGATCAGGGTTCAATTCCCACTGGCACTCCTTGTGACCTTGGGCGCAAGTCACTTTGCCCTCCATTACCTCGGAAGAAGAGGCCTGGCAATCTACCTTGCCAAGAAAACCCAGGGGCTGCTGAGTTGCCAGGAGTCAGCACTGACTTAATGGCACTTAAAAATAAATTAAAAATAAAAATAATGAAGCACCTCGTTCAGATGAGGTTGTCCAAGTTAGCTAATGACAAGAGGGCCATTCATGCAATAGATATCCTATCCCCTTTTGCTTCACAGGCAATGCTTTGCCTAATTTGATAGTGTGAATTAATAGTTTTTATTCAGAGGTATAGATACTATACAATGCCGACCTTCCAACAGCAGCACAGTTCGGGTATGTTTGAGAACTTTTTAAAATGAGGACCATTCACCAGTTTACTTTCTTCTTGTTTGGTGTTAAGGAAAGGCTGTTCTAAATTTTTCTTGAATGAGTGTGTCAACATCCATATTCGTGGAAGGCTATTTGTGATCATAGACCATAGAACTGAAATTTCCTCCTATATATTTCTTTTAATAGAACTCCTTGTTGGTTCATCTCTGGTCCATTCCGGTATCGTCTGTCTCCAGGTCCAACAGGCAGGTGTCTGGTAGTCCTTTCAGGTCAGGCTTAGTCTGTTCTCAGAGTCTAGGAACCACACTTTATGGCCTCCCTCTAGCAGGGAGGTCTATCTCTGGGGTTCCCCTGTACATTAGGATGAGTGATCCAATAGTCCCAAAGTCCATGTTTGGTGGGATCCCTTCTTGTGCTGAGGTCTGCCCCCCTTTTCTGGGCAATGTCCCCTCCCTGGGTTCAAAGTAGCCCTCACCAGGTCAGGAATATACAATTGTCATCTTTCCAACATCCTTCCATTTAGACAAACATATACATCAAACATTAATACAATAAAGTCCCCCCCCCCAATTTAAGTCTCAGATTCAGCTGAGGTGCATCCCAGGTATTACCTGTACACCCTGCCACCTCCCATGTAGCTGCTTGTTGCTATTACCACCCTAAGTCTGGCAAGTAATCCACAGACTTAATATCTATGGGTGTCTCTTCAGGGACTAGCTGTTGCTCATTTCCCAGCTCCATCTCCTCCTCCCGCTGGAGGTCCCCTCGAACATCCTTAAGAGTCTACTTCCATGGGCCCAGGTGTTGTCGGAGAGCCGGGCCCTGTGTCTCCTGGCTGGGAAGGGAGCAGGATTCAGGCCCTTCCTTGGCCCCTGGGTTTCCTCGTCCATCCTTCTAGGAGTTCCCTCCTAGAGGGGTCCATATCTCCAGAGTCGGGACTGGCTGGGGTCCCCCAGGAGTCCTGCAGTGATGGGATGTTCACGCCACCACACTTCTACTCCTAGATGGTACACCTGGATGCCACTGGTGCCACCGCCAGGCTTAGAGGGAAGTGTTCTGGTAGGAGAAGCAGTGTGAATATTCATCCTCTGGGATCATGTTTGTCACCCAGAGAATTTTCTTAAACCAAAAAGACCAAAAAAGGGTTGCATTTCCATCTTCCACTGAAGTTGTAATGGGGAAAGGGAAACAGTTTCAGAAAGGTTTCAGTCAGTGACTGGAAATCACCTGTGCTCCTCTCCACAGCATGCCTCGCCTTGTCTCCCTGCGAGCCTCGCTGGGCAAGAGATCGGAACTAGTTTTCTGCATTGTAAGACATGGTGCTGTGACATGGGGCATGATATCAATCTCCATAGAACTTATATTCAGTATTTTCATTTAGAGAGCTAATTCTGAAGTTTTCAGATCCATATTTTTGTAGTGTTAGGGGGTCTTTAGCACATAGGATAGTAATAAAACTCTCTCTAAGCAGGTCAAATTTCATGTTTTTAAGACTCCTCTATCTCACAGTAATTGTCTTATTCTAGATACATTTCTCAAATGAAAAGGCCAGTAAAGAAAAACTGCTAAAAGTTCTTAGCTTCCAAAGAATCTAAATTGATGAGAAATTACTTTTTCAATCTTTGTTTATACAGTATGGGCCCTGGAGGTCTTGATTTATTGACCATTGCTGACCTAGGGCCTTTAAGTTTAAGGGAGATTATCTTCAATTAACCTGGGAAGTGTGGTGATCCCTAAACACACAGTCTTGGAAGTGTGTTCAATTTAAATAAATAAGGTTCTTAATCTGCAGCATTCATTTTCCTGATATGAGCCTGCTCCCTTAGCTAATTGATTAGCAGCTGTTTGTCTAGACTTCTAAAACTCATAGAATCCAGGAATCCTATTCTGTTCAGCAGGTATTGCTGAATCATGTGGCTGGACCCTATTTTTTTTCCCCAGAACCCTTTTACAATCATGTGGGGGCTCTGAAAATCTGCAGGAAGGGTGAAGTAGTGAAATAAAGATTTGGTAATGCAGCAGGCCACTGAAAGGTGTAAAGTAATAGAGCAGGGTATGGTTTGCAATAAACTGAGTATCACATTTGGAAAAACCTGATTTGGATTTTGAAGGTTTTTTTTAAATTTTTGATGGATGTATAATTAATAATTTTTTGGTCTATCTTGCTTCCTCCCCATCCCCCTTTTTTGGGGGTTTCAAGTTGATTTGAAACCGGCTGCTATTGAAGGCTATGGTACCATGAGCCTTTAGCAACTACTTGGATTTTCCCCCCTATTTTTTCATTCCCATCTAAAATCATCTCAGCCAATGCATAGACAGTCTTGGATCAGGGGCCACAAATTCCCAAACCTGTCTAATACGGGCTTGTCTATAGATGTGGCTGCAAGTCCCGTCACCTGGGGCTATGAGAAAGGGACTCTGCAGCATCCCCAGCTGGCCGGAGGAACAGAAGCTCGGCCTGGGAATCAGACCCATATCTTTGGCTTGTCGGTTCATGTGTGAGACATGCTAGAAGCAGGTACAGAGTGGAAATTGTAGCTGTTTAGCAGACCAGAATATTGTAACAAAGAAACATGGAGCAACTTTGCATGGGGGTGAGGTTGAGGTACACTCAGACATTCTAATGATCAAGTAGAAAATTGCTCATCAAGGTAAAAAGCAGGGGAATAGAAGCTGAATAATTTGAGAAAAAAAATAACCAATCTGTGGAGAGTGAAAGTTCATTATTCCTTCTCCATCTAGGCATGCTAGGGACGGTGACCATAAAAAAAAACCTATTTGGCTGCTGTTGGTAGAGAGATACTAGCTACACATTCATAGTTTTGTAACTCCTGCTCATTGGCCCATCCTATGCACCCTGGGGTGGTAGGGAGAAGGATTTCTTTGAGGTCCACAGCGTAGTTGGGAAGAATCAGTTCACTGCTTTCCTCTTGTTTCTTCATAGTACTGTAATCACATCAGTTAGGTCATACTCATTTCAACAGCCATCACGTTTGGGTGAACTTAGTACGGGTGTTCAAAGCTTAACTCTGATTTCTTTGGAGAATTGTCAAGATTGGTATATAAAGGTAAGTGGATTACCTTAGTACTTACCTAACCCTCTCTATATGCCCAGATAATTCAGGTGAAGTCCAAACTAATGGAACATAAATACTGTACCAAACTGCTTCCTATGCCCATAAGGTTTAACACACATTCTAAATAACCTTGCCCTGTCCATTTAGAGAATTTAACATCTTACATGAACAGTAGAGTTGGGAAGAGACAGGTCTTTTTGGACAGGAGGAGGGGAGGAGATTCCTCTCTTTGGTCTCCAGTTCCAGTTGTTGGTTTCTGTTGAATTCCGGCACAGTGAGCCTTTATTTACAACTATTTTGGGTTATTCCTCTATTTCTACATGACCACCCTTGGCTGGGGGGCCAGACACTACCTTCCAGAGCCCTGCAATTATTGGCCCCAAGTTTGGTTTTTAGCTGTCAACAAGCTCATTCCTTAAAAAAAATAAAATTCAGGTCAAGTTTCAAAGGAAATTATACATTTATGATGGTGATAAATGTATAACTTTCTTTTCTGTAGATCTTCAGATGTTTTACAGATGGTGCTAGGGCAAAAAATTGAGCTAACTGCCTTGACACTATCTATTCAATAAAGGAATGGAGTGAGGGTGGTATTATGCAGTTGCTATACAAATGGATGATTATGGTGGTCAATAGCAAATATGTATATTCTGAGCCTCTGACTATGGTTTAATGATGGTGGTATAAATTAAATCAATAGGCTGACCACCAAAAAAGGTACTTTCAATAAGGCTGAGGATTCACAGATATTACAAGAAATTTCTTTCGCCATTCCTAATACTTACAGAAGCTGAGTATTTGACAATAATGGCGCATACATCTCCCACCTTTCTTCGTGTACGCTGCAGGGCTAACTAATACAGCTCTGTAGCTGCTTCTCATCTTCAGCTAACCAAATCTTTGCTTGAAGGAAGTTGAATGTTGACTTTCATGTTATACATACATCTAAATTTTTGTTTTGGAAAGGCAAGGAGCAAGCGGCATGTTCTGGCTAGCAGTGTTTAACTTTAGGGCGTGCTGTGTTATGAACTTGTATAGTACTGACGACATCAGACCTTACCTTGTAAAGTGACATTAATCCATACCTTCAATGATCATGAACTGTGTTGGAGTTCTTTTGTGTAGCGCATCTTAGAAGTCATGGTGTTAAAGAAGGGGAAATCCTTTCATCTTGTTTTTAACATTTGATGGGAAAAATGTTGTAGTTGTGGCACACCTGCACTTTTCATTTTCTGATTTCATAGAAAAAAGAGAAGGATTAATTAACGTTTCCATTAAAATCCAGCACCAAAACACACACTTTGTCCTTGTGCTGGATGTTTCCACACCATATGGGGTGTACAGAAATGCCAGTCCGTCTTCAATAGTCTGTCTGTCTTGCCAAAAGTGCCCATGGTATTTTTCTTGTTCAGCAAGGTACCTGGCATGCAATGTATTCTTTTTTTCAGTAAGGTGGATGCTGTAACATGAGCTTTATGGGCTTTGTAAACACACACATTTGAATGTGAAGCCTCTCTTTTTAGTATGTTTTGTAGAAAACTTAGTAGGAAAGGGATATGTGGGTTATTTTTGTAAAGCAGCCAATAGCACAAAGGAGAATATAGGCAAAAAGATTGCCAGCCCAGATGGATTCTGCACAGCAAGAAGGGTGCATCTCTTATTTTTGCAAGACAGAAATGTGAACTTACCTTCTAAGCTCTAAAGGCAGAATGACTGACATGCTGTAAGAAGCTAGTATGCTCTAGATGAGTCTCTGCCTGTAGACAGGTTAATCAAGTAGTAGTATCCCTTGGTGGCCACGAGTTAATGTAACCATCTTTCTTGAGGGGTTAAATGTGGGCATAATGTGTTAGCTTGTGCTTAAGAATAGCACCACGTGCTGAAGTGGTGATCCCAACTTGTTTGACCTTTGCAAAGTCATGAAAACAGGTGTGCAGTAAATAGTAGATATTCTACTTCCTTCACTGCTAGTTCTTAATTGGCTGAATGCAGGTAAATATCACTGTTCTTTGGACTCATCAGATTCCCAAATGGAGAGTGCTTAACTTCTGTTTTTTCTTTAACTTCAGGGTAAAAGGGGATCGGGAGCAACTGAAGGAAATACTCCTTCACAGAAAGGGTGGTGAATGTGTAGACAAGCCTCCCAGTGGAGGAGGCAGAGATAAGAATGGTATCTGAAATCAGGAAGACGTGTGACCAGCATAGGGGGATGTCTGCTGGAGAAGAGCTCATGGAGCCGAGCAGTGGGTGTAGATGGACGGACTGGATAGGCTGGTCTTTATCTGTCTTCTCTTTTTCTGTGGAAACTCTTGCATAGGGTAACTTGCAGTCTTAGCTAAGGCTATGGAATGCAGACTAGTATCACTGTCCTCACTGTGGCTTTTTTTTTCCTTACCTGTTAGGGCACTCTTTAGATAAATAGAAAGTTGTTTTTCTATCAGTATTATCTTTGTGTTTTACTATCCTTCTTTCACACTGTACTACCACTATTTGGGGAAAGATGATTGAACTATGGATTGGATTGGGTCATCTTCCATGGCTGTGTCTTAAACAGTATCGGTCTCCTTAAAAGGTTCAGTGGTCAGTCCTGTCCCTTGTAGGGCGTATGGCTTTTTGAGTTTACAGGACTCTGATTCTATTGGTCATATGCTGGGTTTGAGCCATGTCCCTCCAGTCCTTGGCAATGTTCCCTCTAATTTTCTATAGGCTGTGTGCGCATAAAATATCAGCTGTGTGCGGCTTTTGAAGGAAGGTTAAATTTTTGTGCGCCACATAACGACACTCGGAGTTATATACTTTAAAATTTGACTACACGTCAGAATACAGTATGTACACCACATTGATTTTAATCAAATTAAATGAAAATAGACAATTATTAAATGAAGCGGGAAATTTCTAGTAATTACAATCATAACTTTTAAATTTTAAGACGTCTGTGTTTTCTATCAGAATCAGAGCCGTAATTTTTGTGCGCTCTGTTGTAAAGTATGTGCGCTCGCTCGGCGAGGTGTGTGCGCGCGCACACGCGCACAGCTTAGAGGGAACAGTGGTCCTTGGGTTAATGCAGCTGTAGCTTGTACTCTTCACCTTGGGCAGTGGCAACTCTGCAGGAGAGTTGGTTCTGGTCTTCTCCAATTAATTTGACTGCATTAGACCCAGCCATTCCTGTGAGCTCCACGTGACCTGACTCTGGGGCGTATGTTAAGATAAATCATGCGAAAGGTCAGTTTCTGTGGTTTGGTACAGTCTATTGGTTTCATTTATTAAATTTTGTTTACCTTTCTGCTGTGACCGACAGAGCAGGGCAACGGTCACATCAAGAGGCTTTTTCCAAACCTGGGAGCCTCCAAATTTGTTACATTGTATCCAGAAGTTTCTCAAATGACTTGGGGGGGGGAGGGGAAGGAAGAAGAATGAGGGTTGATGTGTTAAAATGACGATGGAGAAATTTTAGTCTCTGCCTTGGGGCCAAAAGTCCTTCTGCTGACCTCTGTATTCACCACCTGTCTTTAGCAGAATTGTGATTGATAAAAATGGATAGTCAAAGGTTTAAAAAATCTTTTTATCAAACAGATATATAAATCACAAGCTGTTTGAAATCCATTAGTTTAATTTGGTATGTATGCCATTTTTGAGCGACAAGGCACCTGGATAAAAGCACACTGATTCACCAATCCATTTCTGGCAGTGGAGAAATGATTCACGTTAACCTGAGAAGTCTGTCTCTGTAGAGGATGGGTAGAAATAATTGTTTGCATTAGTTAGGTTATGCAACCATATGCCTAAATCCTGTATATTAGTGGGCTGAAAGTAATTGAAGGCATGCTGCCTGTCGCAATGCAAACACTTCAGTCTCGGAGAGCAACCGCATCCTTAGTGGTTTGTCACTGAATAATTACACGTTGTATTCAAATGCATTTCCACAAATGTGCTCAAAGCAGAAAGCAAGCAAAAAATTAAAGTACAATTAAAGATAAAAACCTAAATGCATCAAATTGTACGTACTTAAAAAAAAAAAAAAAGAAAAGAAAAAAGAGTTTATTGGATTGGTATCAACTAAAGCTAACTCACCACTCTAAAAATTCCCACCATCAAAATTGCTGTGTTAAGACTAAAAGCAAGTCTTGATTGAAGTAGTATTACAATAAACAAAATGAAAACACGAATCCAAAAGTCATTTTAAAACACAGTACTTGGGGGAAATGCCAGAATGCCTGTTGACACTATAAATAAGACGTCGTCTTTGTCCCAGTTTGCTAGATATTACTGTTGGTGGTGTCTTACTGTGCCAATGTTCCCATGTGCATACTTTGGCATCCAGACCATAATATGAGCTAAAACTGGCAAAACCAAGTATTTTGAGCAGTAATGTATATTTCTCCCCAGCTGCAATGCATTCTCTTTTTACAGATCAAAGCTAATAGGGAAAAGAGAAGGCACCAGAAAATCTTTTCTCAAGTTGGTAAAGTTCTATTCTATAAGAACACATGCATCCCTCCAAAATGTTACATAAGAACATAAGATATGCCATACTGGGTCAGACCAAGGTCCATCAAGCCCAGTATCCTGTTTCCAGCAGTGGCCAATCTAGGTCATACGTACCTAGCAGTTCCCTCAAAAGACACAGGTTCCACAATGCTTGTATTGGGTCAAGCATTGATATCCTGGGTCCCTTCTTAATAATGGTTTATGGACATTTCCTCCAGGAACTTGTCCAAACCTTTTTTAAACCCAGCTATACTAACAGCCTTTACTACATCCTCCGGTAACAAATTCCAGAGTTTGATTACACATTGAGTGAAAAAATATATCCAGGAACAAGCAGGAATGAGTCTTCACATATGGGTATCGTCGGTACCGACGGAGCCTGCGCGGGAACGCTCCCCAGCGTCCAATAAGAAAGCTTTTGGGAGCATCCCACAGCGCCTGCGTGCTGCCTTCCCGCCTTTCCCAACCGCCTCTCTCCAGTTCTTCTTTTCCGCGGAGCCAGCAGGTCGAGTTCCTGTCACCACTGAAGTTCTTTATTTTTTCTTTATTATTTTGTCGCGTCTGCCTTCTTCGACGTCGGACCGGTACCGCCAGTCTTTCTTTTCTTTTCTTTCAAAAAAACCCAAACGCTTTATTTCTACTGTGCATTTTCAGTTTTTGGGCTCTAGGCCTAAAAATATTTTCCTCATGGAGAAGCCCGCTTCTGGGTTTAAAAAAATGCACAAAATGTGGCGGTACTATTTCTGTCACCGACACCCATGACTGGTGTCTAAAGTGTTTGGGACCTGAGCATTCCATCACGGATTGTATGTCCTGTACCATGATGTCTGAGGTCGGCAGAACCGAGCAGCCAAGCTCAGTACCCTGTTTCCCTCTGATGCAGCTTCGGTAGCATCAACGTCTTCCAGGGCCTCCTCTTCCTCCCATGGATCTCAGGTAACCAAGCATAAATTTGGCTGGTCCTCGAAGGGCAGATCTCCCTCCAAGCATCGAGATACCTCCGGGCTTGCCCTCGAGGATTCCGCACCGGCAAAATTACCCCGGCGGGAAGCTCCGGCTTCCAAAGCATTATCTATGGGGTCACAGGTTGACATCGATGGCTCGGCCTCGACAGATCACCTGTTGCCGTGTTCTGGGGTACCGGTGGCTCCCACTGGTACCGACATCCAGACTCGGGTGGCGTCGATAGATCAGAAAATTCTGACCATGCAGCGCACCTTAACGGCTTTCATACAGGCTGCGACGCCTCCGGTACCGCAACAATCCCATTGGCTTTGGTGTCGACTGCAGCGGTACCCTGTCCTATGATGCCCATCGGTACCCTGTCCTATGATGCCCATCGGTACCGAACCGGTACCAATTACTCCCGATGTCGATCCCACTCGATAAGGTTATCGGGCTTTACAGGAGCATCCAGACAGGCGATACTTTGATTCCTCTGAGGACTCTGAGTCTGAGGGTTCTGTAGAAGCATCAATACTTCTTCCTCAGGAGTCTTCACCTAAACGAAGAATGTCTCCTCCAGAAGACTTGTCTTTTCGAGACTTTGTTAGGGAAGTGGCTAGGGGCCTCTCTATCACAGTGGCCCCTGAGTCAGAACCCAGAGCCAAGGAGTTGGATATTTTACAATATCCTAAAGCTCCTAAAGAGGCAGCTACTTTACCTGTTCATGAGATTCTTTATGATCTCATGTTGAGGATGTGGGAGACACCTCTCACCACCTCTCCTCATTCTCGCAGGTTAGACACCATGTATCGTGTCCCTCCTTGTCGTGGCTTCCACAAGACTCAGCTTCCTCACCACTCTATTGTGGTAGAGTCTGCCATGAAAAAGAGAGAGTGCAAAAAAACACTTATCTAATCCTCCAGGGCGTGAATGCAGGACCCTGGATGCTTTTGGCCGAAGGGTTTTCCAAGCTGCTATGCTAGCTGCTAGGATCAATTCCTATAGTCTCTATATAGGAATGTTTCTAAAAGAAGTCGCAGATCATCTGCAGAGTTTAACCCCTTTCATTTCAGAGGTTAAAAGAGGGGTCTCTCACTTGGCTCAAGCATGCCCAAGATGTCTCCAAATTTTCCAACCGTGCAGCCTTTGACTCTTTTGAGTGTGTAAGCAGAGCTTCGGCTATTGCCATAGGGGCACGCAGAATTGCTTGGCTACAAGCTTCTGATTTGGAGCTCTGGGTCCAAGATCAATTGGGAAATCTCCCTTGTACAGGTGAAAACTTTTTTGGTAAGGATTGGCAAGCAAAGGCCACTCAGATGGATGCTGAAAACTCTGCTTTGGATCGACTTTCAAAGTTTACCTCTGCTCCTGTTAAGAAAAGATTGTTTAAAAAGACATCTTTTTCCAAAAAGGGAAGATCCTATCCTGCTTATGGTCAGCAGGCATCTTCTGCAGGTCGTTTTGCTGCGAAGCGTCAGCAACCACCTAAACAGGCCAAGTCAAAGGCAGCTAGACCTTCCACGGCCCAGCAGCCTCAGCCTCCTCAGGGCCTTTGACTTGCAACTAGAGAACTTAGCCTTTCTAGCTCTGGAAGGACCAGAGCCCCTTACCATCCCAGGAAGGTTGACTTAATTTGCTCCCAGATGGGAGCAAATCACAGCAGAGCAATGGACACTCTCCATCATAAGGGAAGGGTACAAGCTTCATTTCTTAAGCCTTCCCCCCCACACCATGGTGAAACAGTTCAATTCTCCAACATCTCTCCTCAACCTTCTAGGCCAGGAGATTGCCCTCCTTCTTGCCCAAGGGGCAATAGAAGAAGTACCTCTTCTTCAACAAGGCACAGGGTTCTACTCCCCTTATTTTCTTATTCCAAAGAAAACAGGGGGCTACAGACCCATCTTAGATCTCAGAGAATTGAGCAAATTTCTATTCAAGGAGAAATTCAAGATTTCTCTCGGTGCTCTGCTTCCATACCTTCAGAGTCAGGACTGGCTTTGTTCTCTAGATCTCAAGGATGCGTACACCCATGTCCTCATCCATCCAACTCACAGACGGTTCCTTCGGTTCCTTTTTCAAGGAAAGCACTACCAATACAGGGTGCTTCCTTTTGGTCTAGCCTCTGCACCAAGGGTGTTCACGAAATGCATGGCAGTAGTAGCTGCATTTCTACGCACTCTAGGAATATTAGTCTTCCCATATCTGGACGACTGGCTCATTCGAGCTTTATCTCAAGCAGAGGCCAAGACTTGTCTAACCTGCACAATGCGTGTTCTTCAGTATTTGGGACTAGTAATAAACATCCCAAAATCCAGTCTCACCCCTATTCAGTCCCTCGGGTTTATAGGTGCTTGGTTGGATACCATAACTGCAAGGGCCTATCTTCCTCAGGCCCGTTGCCTACGCTTGGTGCAGTTAGCCTCCCAAATACAGTTAAAGCCCCTTTTAACTGTTCGAGAAATGCTACAACTCTTAAGCCACATGGCATCCACTGTGCATGTGGTTCCATATGCTCGTCTTCACATGAGGGCAGCTCAATGGACTTTGTCCACCCAATGGACTCCGGCATCAGGTTGCCTGTCAGACAAAATAGCAAATTCCAGTCGCCTTTTTTGGTCTCTCCAGTGGTGGAAGTCCTCTCAAAACCTATTGCTGGGGTCCCCTTGTCAACAGTCATTTCCCCAAGCAACCCTTACAACAGATGCCTCTCCAAGGGGTTGGGGAGCTCATCTGCAAGATCTCACCACCCAGGGCATCTGGTCTCCACAGGAGACTTCACTACACATAAATCTCTTGGAACTCAGAGCAATTTTCTTAGCTCTCAGTGTTCCACTCCCTGCTCAGCTACAGGAAAGTCCTCATCCACACGGACAATCAAGTAGCCATGTTCTATGTAAACAAGCAGGGAGGGACTGGCTCTGTCGCTTTGCAACGAAGCTTTGCGACTGTGGGCCTTCGCCAGAGAGCATCAGATTCATCTTATGGCAGTATATCTTCCAGGCGTTCAAAACTCTTGGGCAGACAGACTCAGTCGAGTTCTGCTTCAACACGAATGGTCCCTCCACAGGGACCAGGTAGCCAGGATTTTTCGAATTTGGGGAACCCCGGACATAGACCTATTTGCAAGTCCGTGGAATGCCAAACTTCCCTGGTTCTGTTCCAGGATTCCGTGTCAGGGAGTTCAGGCCAAGGATGCCTTCCTCCTTCACTGGGGTCAAGACTTCCTTTATGCCTTTCCACCCATTCCCCTAATTCCCAAAACACTGTTCAAGCTTCAGAGAGACCGAGGTTCTGTGATCCTCATAGCACCACATTGGCCACGCCAAGTGTGGTACCCTCTATTTCTGCATCTCTCTCAAGCTCCATCCCTGGAGTTGGGCTCTGCTCCAGATCTTCTCTCCCAGGAAGACGGAACATTGTGGCACCCAAACCCCCAGTCTCTCCATCTGAGGGCTTGGTTGCTGAAGGCCTAGACCTTCAAGTTTTCCATCTCTCTTAGCAAGTCAGAGATATTATTCATGCTTCTAGAAAGCCTTCCACTAGACGTTCCTATGCTTTCAAATGGAAAAGATTTACCATTTTGGTGTTCAGAGAAGGGTCTTAACCCTCTTGCAATACCTTTGAATTCTTTACTAAAGTATCTTCTGCATCTTTCCCATGCAGGCCTCAAAATGAATTCGGTAAGAGTCCATTTGAGTGCTATTGCAGCGTCCCTCAAGCTGCTCAATGGACAGCCT
The DNA here is from genome assembly GCA_033557465.1 of Ichthyophis bannanicus. Lineage (NCBI taxonomy): Eukaryota > Metazoa > Chordata > Amphibia > Gymnophiona > Ichthyophiidae > Ichthyophis > Ichthyophis bannanicus. The sequence continues at coordinate 404,651,140 of CM066035.1, read as the reverse complement.
GTTTCCTCTCATCCTCTTATAGCAAGATTCATGAGAGGCCTTCTTTTAACTAAACCTCCCATTAGACCACCTCCAGTGGCATGGGACTTAAATCTGGTTCTTGGCCAGCTTATGAAGCCACCCTTTGAACCTTTAGTCACCACCTCCTTGAAATTTCTTTCTTGGAATGTTATCTTTCTCATTGCAGTCACCTCAGCACGTCGCATCAGTGAGTTGCAAGCCTTGGTGGCTAATCCTCCTTATACAAGGTTCCATCATGATAAGGTAGTCCTCAGGACCAATCCACACTTTATGCCCAAAGTGGTCTCGCCTTTTCATCTGAACCAGGAGGTATACTTACCTTTCTTTTTTCCAGGACCTCATGCATCAAGTGCAGAGAGGAATCTTCATACTTTGTATTGTAAAAGAGCTCTCGGCAACATAGAAAGTCTTCTCAACTCTTTCTTGCTTTTGATCCTTCCCATTTAGGACTTCCAGTTTCTAAGAGAACACTGTCCAACTGGATTGCTCAGTGTATTTCTTTCGCCTACCAAAGTAGGAACCTTTCTCTTGAAGGCCATGTCACAGCTCACAATGTGAGGGCCATGGCAGTCTCAATGGCTCACCTAAACTCTGTGTCCATCGACCAAATCTGTCGAGCGGCCACCTGGGCCTCGGTTCATAGCTTCACAGCCCATTACTGTTTGGACAAGGACTCCCGCCGGGATGCCTCGTTTGGTCAGGCTGTTCTCAAACACCTGTTACATTCCTAATCAACTCTTACCCACCTACCCTGGTTGGATGCCAGAGATCCATGGGGGGAGGTGGAGCCCTTTTCAAGGACACACAACTCTGGGGTCTCTCCCTGGCATCTGCAGCTAGGGAGTCCCCATATGTGAAGACTCATTCCTGCTTGTTCCTGGAGATAGCACAGTTACTTACCTGTAACAGGTGATCTCTGGGAACAGCAGGAATAAGTCTTCACAACCTACCCCCCTCCCCTAGGAGTTGTATCTCTCTATCTTTCCTTCCCTCTCTCTCTCTTTGTCTCAGCTTTAAAACTCGAACTGGAGAGAGGCGGTTGGGAAAGGCGGGAAGGCAGCACGCAGGCGCTGTGGGATGCTCCCAAAAGCTTTCTTATTGGACGCTGGGGAGCGTTCCCGCGCAGGCTCCGTCAGTACCGACGATACCCATATGTGAAGACTTATTCCTGCTGTTCCCAGAGATCACCTGTTACAGGTAAGTAACTGTGCTTTCTTTTATTAGTCTTAAATAGTTTACCCTATAGCTTCATTGCATGTCCCCTAGTCTTTCTATATTCTGATAACGTAAACAATCGATCTATGTTTACCCGTTCCACTCCGTTCATTAATTTATAGACTTCTATCATATCTCCCCTCAGCCGTCTCTTTTCCAGGTTGAAGAGCCCTAAACGTTTTAGCCTTTCTTCATAGGAGTATCCTTCCATCCCCTTTACCATTATGGTGGCTCTTCTTTGAACCTTTTCTAATAACTCTATATCCTTTTTAAGATACGGCGACCAGAATTGCACACAATATTCAAGGTGCGGCCTCAGCATGGAACGATATAGAGGCATTATAATATCTTTTGTTTTATTTTCCATTCTTTTCCTTATGATACCTAGCATTCTATTTGCTCTCTTGGCTGCCGCTGCACACTGGGCCGAGGGTTTTAACATGTTATCCACAATGACGCCTAAATCTTTTTCCTCGGTGGTGGTTCCTAATGTGGAACCTTGCATTGTATAACCATAGTTTGGGTTGTTCTTCCCTAGGTGCATAACTGTGCCCTTGTCCACATTAAATTTCATCTGCCATTTTGATGCCCAGTCTTCTAATTTATCAAGATCCTCTTGCAATTTTCCACAATCCTCTTGGGTTTTAACAACTTTAAATAGTTTTGTGTCATCTGCAAATTTGATAACCTCACTCGTTGTTCCACTTTCCTGGTCATTTATGAATATGTCAAAAAGCAGCGGACCCAGCACAGATCCCTGGGGTACACCACTATTCACCTTTCTCCATTGGGAAAATTGGCCATTTAGCCCAACCCTCTGCTGTCTATCTCTTAACCAGTTCTTGATCCACAGTAGTACACTGCCTCCTATCCCATGACTCTTTAGTTTTGCCAAAAGTCTCTGATGAGGAACCTTGTCAAAGGCTTTCTGAAAGTCCAGATACACTATATCAACCGACTCACCTTTGTCCACCTGTTTATTCACACTTTCAAAAAAACATAACAGATTAGTAAGACAAGATCTTCCTTGTCTAAAGCCATGTTGGCTGTCTCCCATTAGGCCATGACTATCTACATGCTGAGTAATTTTATTCTTTATGATGGTTTCTGCCATTTTTCCCGGTACTGATGTGAAGCTCACCAGTCTGTAGTTTCCCGGATCACCTCTGGAACCCTTTTTAAGAATTGGTGTTACATTGGCGATCCTCCAATCTTCAGGTATTAGAGATGATTTTAATGATAGTTCACAGATTACTAATAGCAGGTCTGCAATCTCATATTTCAGTTCTTTCAACACCCTTGGATGTATATCATCCGGCCCAGGTGATTTGCTACTCTTCAGTTTATCTAATAGTTGTAATACATATTCTCCAGGACCAAGCAGGAAGTCAGTCCTCACTTATGGGTGACGTCGGCGCCGACGGAGCCCGCGCGGAGCAATTTCCCCAGCTTTCGAAGAAAGCCTTTGGGATTGCAGCGCGCATGCGCGGTCCTCTTCCCGCCCAAGGATGCCATCTTGCTCAGTCGTCTTTTTTCCGCGGAGCCCTACAGACGTAGTTTGTTACCACCGCTGAAAAAGTTGATTAATTCTTTGTTTTCTCGGTTCATGTGTCCTTTTCCTGCCCGGCCTCGATTTTCCGTATCGAGTCCGTTCACATATTTTTTGTTTTTTGTTTTCGATTATTCTAACTGGTGTTCCCGCCACTTTTCCACCCCTGGCGGCACGGTCTTTCGACCTCGCGGGGGCCCTTTTTCCCCCGATGGCTGCCAGCAGGTTTAAGAAATGTGATCATTGTTATAAATTAATGTCTCTTACAGACACGCATAACTTCTGCCTCCGTTGCCTCAGACCCAATCATGACCCTGGGAGTTGTGGTCCGTGCGGCAAGATGTCCTCCAAGTCGCTGAGGAGTCGGCAATCTCAAAGGGACCGAATCTTCTCTGACCCCGAGTCCGGTCCGGCCCGGCCCGGACCTCGTCGGAGGCATCGACGTCTCGTGACTCCGGCCAGGAGCACCGTCGGAGTTCCTCTGAACGGGGGTCCCCTGGCCGGGAGCGTCGTCGGCAGAGGAAACTCGCGCGGGCGGCATCAGAGGACGCACCTGGTCCCTCGAGGGCCGAGTTGCATAGCCCCGCCAGCCGCCCCGAGTCCTCGGAGGCAGAGAGACTTTCCAAGCTCCCCCGCCTCGAGGTGGAGCCGCCTGGACACGTGAGTACTATTGTCCTCCTGGACTCCCCTACGGAACCGACGTCGGGCCCGACGCCGATGGGGCTCGAGTCGGTGGCTGCCGGGTCTTCTGGGTTTGTCCTCAGATTGACGACCTTGGAGCACAGTATATCTGCCTTCTTGGACCAGCAGCGGGCATGGATGACCGGCCTCGCCAGTGCATCTGCCCAGACCACTGGGACGTTGACGCCCATGTCGACCCCGGCGGCCGAGTCGATCCTCGAGCCGATGCAGGCTCGAGTCGATCCTCGGTCGAGGTCTCCCTCGGCCTCCCGTTCGGGACCGAGGTCGCCGGCGTCGGGACGAACCCTCGCCCGCACGGAGCCCCTCGATTCCTCCATGGAGGCGTCGGACTGGGACGCGGAAGGGGACGAGTCGCCCGGCTCTTTTCAGACCCGGTGCGTCCCCTCCGACTCGCCTGAGTCGGAGCCTCGAAGGCGATCCCCTCCGGAGGATACGCGCTTCTCTGATTTTGTGCGGGATATGGCCAAAGCTTTAGCTTTCCCCGCGGATCCCGCGGAGGAGCCTCGCACGGAAGAGCTCGAGGCACTCCAGTATGACTCTCCCCCGAAGGAGGCCTTTACTGTGCCGGTCCCTCCGATGCTGGAGCGGCTGCTCTTCCGCATGTGGGAAAATCCGGCCTAGACGCCGGTGTTGAGCAGACGGATCGATTCGATGTATCGAGTCCGCAAGAGCCCCGGGTTCCAGAAGGCGCAATTGCCGCACCACTCCATGGTTGTGGAATCGGCAATGCATCGGCTTAAGAGTCAAAAGATGCACTCCTCGGTGCCCCCGGGCAAGGAAGCCCGAAACCTGGATGCCCTCGGGAGGAAGTGCTTCCAGGGTTCCATGCTGGCCTGCCGAGTGCAGACATACCAGCTGTATATGGGCATGTTCCTCCGAGACCTGGCGAAAGAGCTCGCCGGGTTCTCGGCTGGTCTCTCTGCCGAACCTTTGCAGAGGTTCCAGGCCTTGTCCACTAGCATTCGTGAGTGTTCGAAGTTCATTTCTCGGGCGGCCTACGATGGCTTCGAGGCATCGGCCCGAGTGGCCGGAGCCGGCATCGGTGCCCGCCGGCAGGCCTGGCTTCAGTCATCCGACCTCGAGCCATGAGTACAGGACAAGCTAGTCGATGTCCCCTGCAGAGGTGAAAACGTCTTCGGTAAGCCCATGTCTGACAAGGTGGCAGAACTCTAGTCCGAGACTCTCACTCGGACTCGCCTGTCCCGAAAGACCTCCGCTCCGTCGCAGAAGCGGAAGGGGCCGGGGAAGAAGCCTTTTTACCCGAGGAAGGTGCTTGCCTATAAGCAACCCCACCTTCCATATCAAGCATCAGCGGCTCCCACTCAGGGCCCGCAGGCTAAGGGTCAGGGAAATGGCCCCTGTAGGCCGAGGGCCCCCAAGCCCGCTACACAGCCCCCTGCCCAGCAGGGTGGGGGCTTTTGACTATGCCAGCATAGCCTCTCCCCCCCGCGTCCTTCGCTCAGCACAGGGGGCAGGCTGATCCACTTTTCCCACAGGTGGTCGGCCATAACGTCCGATTCCTGGGTGCTGCAGGTGGTTCAGAGGGGCTACCTCTTGCATTTCCACCAGGTGCCTCCCCCCTACTTCCCAGGGAAGCCTCCAAGGCCCCCTCTGCACAGAGACTTGCTCCTTCAGGAGCTGCAGGGTCTGCTGGGGGAGCAGGCTGTGGAGCCAGTGCCCCAACATCTGTGGGGTCAAGGGTTCTACTCGAGGTACTTCCTGGTCCCAAAGAGAACAGGAGGCCTCAGACCCATTCTGGACTTACGCAACCTCAACAAGTTCCTGCAGCGGGAAAAGTTCAAGATGCTTACCCTTGGAATCCTGCTGCCCTATCTCCAGCAGGGAGATTGGCTATGCTCCTTGGATCTAAAGGATGCCTATACCCACCTCCTTATTCATCCGGACCACCGACAATATCTCAGATTTGTGGTGGCAGGGAAACATTATCAGTACCGCGTGCTGCCCTTCAGCTTGTGCTCCGCCCCCAGGGTGTTCACAAAATGCCTGGCAGTGGTGGCGGCCTTCCTGAGACTTCAAGGCCTGTTCGTTTTTCCATACCTGGACGACCGGCTCGTCCGAGCGCAGTCGGCCATAGAGGTCGCTCAGGCCACGCAGCGCACCGTGGCTCTGCTTCAGCACTTGGGCTTCGTCATAAACTTCGGGAAGTCCACGTTGAGTCCCTCTCAGGATCTCGAGTTCATAGGGGCACGGCTAGACACTCTGCGAGCTCGCGCCTTCTTGCCTCGGGAGCGAGCCGACAGGCTCATGGCTCTGGCCGGCAGGTTCCGCAGCGCGTCCCCGGTCCCGGCCAGACGGTTCCTGCAGCTGCTCGATCATATGGCCTCCACGGTCCATGTCACACTGAACGCCCGGCTGCATATGAGGCCTGTCCAGTGGTGTCTTCACACTCAATGGCATCAGGCCACAGGGAGTCTGGCGGACCTTCTACAGATCTCCGACCGCCTTGTCTCCTCTCTGCAATGGTGGCTTCACCTGCCCAACCTGGTACTGGCCATGCCCTTTCAGTCTCCCGCACCTTCCCAGGTGCTGACGACAGATGCCTCTCTCCTGGGGTGGGGAGTGCATTGCCAGGGAGCATGCACTCAGGGCCTTTGGACTCCTTGGGAGGCGGCTCAGCAGATCAACTTCCTGGAGCTGCGGGCGATCCACCTAGCTCTGCGGACCTTCTCTCACCTCACCTCGCGTCAGTCTGTATTGGTGCAGACGGACAATCAGGTGGCCATGTTCTACGTGAACAAACGGGGGGGGCACGGGCTCCCTCCTGCTCTGTCAGGAGACCCAGAGACTGTGCTCCTGGGCTGTCGACCACGACATCCTCCTCAAGGCTGTTTACCTGCCCGGGCAGGAAAACTGCCTGGCCGACAGGCTGAGCCGGGTCTTGCAGCCCCACGAGTGGAGGTTGAACCCCGGTGTTGCCCAGCAAATCTTCTGCCGGTGGGGCTCCCCCACCGTGGACCTCTTTGCCAGTCCCCTGAACCGGCAACTACCCCGGTTCTGCTCTCGGCATCCGCATCCCCTCAGAGTAGCTCCGGATGCTTTCCTCATTTCGTGGTCCACAGGCCTACTGTATGCCTTTCCTCCCACACCGCTGGTATCCCGGACGCTTTTCAAGGTTGTCCGGGACGGGGCCTACGTGATCCTGATAGCGCCCCGATGGCCGAGGCAACCCTGGTTTCCTCTGCTCCTGCAGTTAGCGGTGGACACCCCTCTTCCTCTGGGGTTTCAGCCCGATCTTCTGACCCAAGATCAAGGTACTCTCCTGCACCCCAACCTCCGGGCCTTTCACCTGATGGCCTGGCTGCTGAGAGTGTAGTCCTAGCTCCGCTCTCGCTCCCTCCAGAGGTGGAAGCTGTCGTCCTGGCATCTTGGCGACCTTCTACCCGAAAATCTTACGCCCTCAAATGGCGTCGCTTCTCGGTCTGGTGTTCTCAGCGTTCTGAGGACCCATTCGCCTGCCTAGTATCGGTGGTATTGCAATACTTGCTTCACCTCGCCGATCTCGGCCTCAAGTCCAACTCTGTCAGAGTCCACCTCGGTGCTCTCTCGGCACACCATTCACCTGTGGAGGGCCAGCCTCTTTCCTCGCACCCCTTGGTGGCGCGTTTCCTCAGGGGCCTGCTTCTGCTTAAGCCCCCGTTGCACCCTCCGGCTCCTGACTGGGATCTCAATGTGGTTTTACAAAGGCTTACTTGCCCGCCTTTTGAACCCATGGCTACCTGCCCCCTCCGTTTCCTCTCCTGGAAAACTCTCTTCTTGGTAGCCCTTACCTCCGCTAGGCGCGTTAGTGAACTACAGGCCCTAGTGTCGGAGCCCCCTTACACCAGGTTCTACAAGAATAGGGTTGTCTTACGGACGCACCCTAAGTTTCTCCCGAAGGTGGTTTCCTCTTTCCACATCAATCAAGAAGTGGTTCTTCCGACCTTCTTTCCCAGGCCGCATACCAGCAGAGCTGAGACTGTTCTGCATACCCTGGACTGTCGAAGAGCCTTGTCCTTCTACCTCGACCGTACGCGTGAGCATAGGAAAGCTGTCCAGCTTTTCATTTCCTTTGACCCCAATCGGTTGGGGGTCCCTGCCTCTAAGCGTACTCTGTCCATCTGGGTAGCTGACTGTATCGCCTGGGCGTATGAGGCAGCCGGCCTCTCCTTGGAGAGTCGAGTCACGGCGCACTGTGTCAGGGCGAAGGCGGCGTCTGTAGCCCACCTCCGCTCTGTTCCATTGGCAGACATCTGCCGGGCTGCTACTTGGTCTTCCAGCCAGACTTTTGTGGCTCATTACTGCCTGGAGAGGGAGTCCCGCAGGGATAGTGCTTTCGGACAGGCAGTCCTCGACAATTTTTTTGAGGTTTAGGCAACTCCTACCCTCCGGCCCCGGTGTTGGCTACCGGCCGGATTCATATTCAGAGAAGATTCCTTCCTTCTGTGCAGTTGAGCTGGAGGGAGCTCCTTCCAGCTTGAGGTCTCCGGTAGCCTTAAGCTAGGGAGTCCCATAAGTGAGGACTGACTTCCTGCTTGGTCCTGGAGAAAGAGTAGTTACTCACCTGTAACAGGTGTTCTCCAGGAGCAGCAGGAATCAGTCCTCACTACCCTCCCTCCTCCCCTTGGAGTTGCAGTCATTCTTATGGTTGCTGTCTTCCGCTATGTCATTCGACTGAGCAAGATGGCATCCTTGGGCGGGAAGAGGACCGCGCATGTGCACTGCAATCCCAAAGGCTTTCTTCGAAAGCTGGGGAAATTGCTCTGCGCGGGCTCCGTCGGCGCCGACATCACCCATAAGTGAGGACTGATTCCTGCTGCTCCTGGTGAACACCTGTTACAGGTGAGAACTACTCTTTCCCAATGTATCGATATTTCCTTCAATTCTTCTGCACCTTTGAATACCACTTCAGTCATGGGTAACATCCCTACATCTTCCTCAGTAAAGACTGAAGCAAAGAATTCATTGTCTCTCCGCTATTGCCTTGTTGCCTCTTAGTGCCCCTTTAACTCCTCTATCATCTAATGGACCAACTGACTCTCTCACAGGTTTTTTGCTGTGAATGTACTTGAAAAAATATTTCGCGTTTTTGCTTCCACAGCAAGCTTCTTCTCAAATTCTCTCTTTGCCTGCTTTATCAATGCCTTGCATTTGATTTGCCAGTGCTTGTGCTGTTTCCAGGTTTCGTCATTTGGCTCTTTTTTCCATTTCCTGAAAGATGCTTTTTTGACAACAGCCTCTCTGACCTCACCTTTAAACCATGCTGGCAGTTTTTTGGACTTCCTTCCACTTTTCTTAAAGCGTGGAATACAGCTGGTCTGTGCTGCCAAGATAGTATTTTGCAACAACACCCAAGCTTGATGTAAGTCTTTAACCTTTGCAACTGCTCCTTTTAGTTTTTTTTTTAACTATTTTCCTCATTTTATCATTTTATCGTGTTTGGCCAATGAGGACTGTAATGGGATAAGATGTGCCCAGAGTTCGTTCAGTGTGTGTAACCAACTGGAGTGGCTCTAACAAGAGTTTCTCTATGGGCCTCTGTTAGCTGATTTCAACCAGGTCTTCTTGACGGACTGGAAAGGGGGGCTGTTACTTCTGGAGAGAAATCTGAAATTGTGAGTATATACTTCTGGGAATTTTTCTGAAAGGAATTGTTTTTCTTTTAAAGCTAATTAATCTGTGAACCCACTATTTTTTTTGTTAAATCAGTCAGGGCCTAGTAGCAACAGTTTAAGATTCAATTTAAAAACACAGAAGAGAACTTTCTGGTTACCTTTCATACCCAGTAGACAGCTGTAGTTTAAATTTCATAGTCACTCAGGGCCTAGCATCAGCAAAGTACTTTTAGTTTCAAATTAAAACACAGAAGAGAGCTTTCTGGTTAAATTTAGAATCCAGCAGAGAGCTTGTAGTTTAAATTTCATAATAGGTTAGAGCCTAGTAGCAGCAAAGAGCTATAATTTAAATCAAATCAGAATATAGTTTTCCTCAGCAGCACAGGACAAGGTACTGTGTAGCAGCCCTTTTTTAATAAGTGTTATATCCCTCCCTCCCTCCCCACACCCACCCTCCCCTGGGAATTTCACAGCTTTATAGGTACTTGCACAACTTAAAAGACAGGAGGTGCTCTCAGGTGAAGCTCATTACCCAAATCAGTCATACACCAAGGACCTGAGATTAATTAAGCTTCAGGTGAACAAGGTATATTAAACTTCTTAGGTACAGTTTTAGTGGTATAAATATCCATTGCACCCTTTAGTACATATAGAACTTAAAGATCTAAACACAAACTTAAAACTAAGATGCAGACAGCAGTCCAGCAGCGGGATGTGGGCTTTCCAGTCTTTTGCATTGAGTGTCACATGTATGATTTTCTCCCAGCTGGTGAGAGGTCTTACGTGTGCACTAGGTGCAAGGAGCTCTCTGCTCTCAGGGAACAAGTCCGTTCTCTAGAGGCTAGAGTAGCAGACTTGGAAAACATAAGACAGACAGAGAGGTACATAGACGAGACCTACAGGGATATAGTCCTGAAGTCCCACCTCCAGTCTGGCAGCATCCCTGTTGCCATGGAGGAGAGAGGTCACGTGACAGGAGAGCATCACCCTGGTGTGGCAGGAAGTGATCCTGTAACTAGGACCTGTCCTCCAGGTGATGTAAACCCCTCTCGCACCGAGGAGGTTTCTCCAGGGCCAAGTGCCCATGCGGGAAGGGTTAGGACAGCAGTTATAGTTGGTGATTCGATCATTAGGCATGTAGATAGCTGGGTGGCTGGTGGACGTGAGGATCGCCTGGTAACATGCCTGCCTGGTGCGAAGGTAGCGGACCTCACACGCCACCTAGATAAGGTCTTAGATAGTGCTGGGGAGGAGTCTGCTGTCTTGGTACATGTTGGTACCAATGACATAGGAAAATGTGGTAGGGAGGTTCTGGAAGCTAAATTTAGGCTTTTAGGTAGGAAGTTGAAATCCAGAACTTCCAGGGTAGCGTTCTCCGAAATGCTTCCCGTTCCACGCGCAGGACCCAATAGGCAGGCAGAGCTCCGGAGTCTCAATGCGTGGATGAGACAATGGTGCAGAGATGAGGGGTTCGGATTTGTTAGGAACTGGGGAACATTCTGGGGAAAGGAGGGGCTCTTCCGAAGGGATGGGCTTCACCTTAACCGGGATGGAACCAGGCTGCTGGCATTAACCTTTAAAAAGGAGATAGAGCAGCTTTTAAACTAGATAATAGGGGAAAGCCGACAGTCGCCCAAGAGCGCATGGTTCGGAAGAATGTATCCTTGAAGGATACTACAAAAAGCAGAGAGGTTCCAAAAAAGAGTAAAGTAGCCCAAATGCCCTCGAGTATGGAGCAGACAGAACTTAAAGATCCCAAATTACCCATGTCTACCAATAGCCAAATTAATATGAATAAAATACAGTCTCTAAAATGCTTGTATGCAAATGCTAGAAGTCTACAAAACAAGATGGGAGAGTTAGAATATATAGCACTAAACGAGAGGTTAGATATGATTGGAATATCAGAGACATGGTGGAAGGAGGACAACCAGTGGGACACTGTGATACCTGGGTACAAACTATATCGAAATGATAGAGCTGATCAAATTGGTGGAGGGGTTTGCGCTCTATGTTAGAGAGGGCATTGAGTCAGAAAGGATTAAAGTTTTGCAAGAAACAAAATTTGCTGTAGAATCTCTATGGATTGAAATTCCATGTAAAAAGGGGAAGGCGATGGCAGTGGGGGTGTACTATCGTCCGCCTGGCCAGAATGAACAAATGGATGATGAAATGCTCAAAGAAATCAAGGAAGCTAGCAAAAGTTACAGTGCAGTAATAATAATGGGTGATTTCAATTACCCCGGCATCGACTGGGTCAGTGTCACAACAGGACATGCTAGGGAGATAAAGTTCCTAGATGAAATAAATGACTGCTTCTTGGAGCAGCTGGTTCATGAACCGACCAGAGGGGAAGCAATATTAGACCTAGTCCTTAGTGGAACACCAGATGTAGTGCAAGAGATAAGGGTGTTGGGGCCACTTGGCAATAGTGATCATAGCATGATCGCCTTTGATTTAATTAGTGGAGGAGGGATAGTAAGGAAATCCACAGTACTACCCTTTAACTTTCGAAAGGGAGACTATGATAGAATGAGGAAAACAGTTAAGAAAAAACTAAAAGGAGCAGTTGCAAAGGTTAAAGACGTACATCAAGCTTGGGTGTTGTTGAAAAATACTATCTTGGAAGCCCAGACCAGCTGTATTCCACGCTTTAAGAAAAGTGGAAGGAAGTCCAAAAAATTGCCAGCATGGTTTAAAGCTGAGGTCAGAGAGGCTGTTGTTGCCAAAAAAGCATCTTTCAAGAAATGGAAAAAAGAGCCAAATGATGAAACCTGGAAACAGCACAAGCACTGGCAAGTCAAATGCAAGGCATTGATAAGGCAGGCAAAGAGAGAATTTGAGAAGAAGCTTGCTGCGGAAGCAAAAACGCGAAATAAAGACCTTTTCAAGTACATTCGTAGCAAAAAACCCGTGAGAGAGTCAGTTGGTCCATTAGATGATAAAGGGGTTAAAGGAGCACTAAGAGGCGACAAGGCGATAGCGGAGAGACTGAATGAATTCTTTGCTTCGGTCTTTACTGAGGAAGATGTAGGGATGTTACCCACGACTGAAGTGGTATTTAAAGGTGTGGAAGAATTGAAGGAAATATCGATACATCGGGAAGATGTCCTACAACTATTAGATAAACTGAAGAGTAGCAAATCACCTGGGCCGGATGGTATACATCCAAGGGTGTTGAAAGAACTGAAATTTGAGATTGCAGACCTGCTATCAGTAATCTGTGAACTATCATTAAAATCATCTCTAATACCTGAGGATTGGAGGATCGCCAATGTAACACCAATTTTTAAAAAGGGTTCGAGGGGTGATCCGGGAAACTACAGACCGGTGAGCCTGACATCAGTACCGGGAAAAATGGTAGAAACCATCATAAAGAATAAAATTACTCAGCATATAGATAGTCATGACCTAATGGGAGACAGCCAACATGGCTTTAGACAAGGAAGATCTTGTCTTACTAATCTGTTATGTTTTTTTGAAGGAGTGAATAAACAGGTGGACAAAGGTGAGTCGGTTGATATTCTGTATCTGGACTTTCAGAAAGCCTTTGACAAGGTCCCTCATGAGAGACTTTTGGCAAAACTAAAGAGTCATGGGATAGGAGGCAGTGTACTACTGTGGATCAGGAACTGGTTAAAAGATAGAAAGCAGAGGGTAGGGCTAAATGGCCAATTTTCCCAATGGAGAAAGGTGAATAGTGGTGTACCCCAGGGATCTGTGCTGGGTCCGCTGCTTTTTGACATATTCATAAATGACCTGGAAAGTGGAATAACGAGTGAGGTTATCAAATTTGCTGATGACACAAAACTATTTAAAGTTGTTAAAACCCAGGAGGATTGTGGAAAATTGCAAGAGGATCTTGATAAATTGGAAGACTGGGCATCAAAATGGCAGATGAAATTTAATGTGGAGAAGTGCAAGGTTATGCACCTAGGGAAGAACAACCCAAACTATGGTTACACGATGCAAGGTTCCACATTAGGAACCACCACCCAAGAAAAAGATTTAGGCGTCCTTGTGGATACCATGTTAAAACCCTCGGCCCAGTGTGCAGCGGCGGCCAAGAGAGCAAATAGAATGCTAGGTATGATAAGGAAAGGAATGGAAAATAAAACAAAAGATATTATAATGCCTCTATATCGTTCCATGGTGAGACCGCACCTTGAATATTGTGTGCAATTCTGGTCGCCATATCTTAAAAAGGATATAGCAATTTTAGAAAAGGTTCAGAGAAGAGCCACCAAAATGGTAAAGGGGATGGAAGGCTACTCCTATGAAGAAAGGCTAAAAAGGTTGGGGCTCTTTAACCTGGAAAAGAGACGGCTGAGGGGAGATATGATAGAAGTCTATAAATTAATGAACGGAGTGGAACGGGTAAACGTAGATCGATTGTTTACCTTATCAGAATATAGAAAGACTAGGGGACATGCAATGAAGCTACAGGGTAAACTATTTAAGACTAATAAAAGAAAATATTTTTTCACTCAACGTGTAATCAAACTCTGGAATTTGTTACCGGAGGATGTAGTAAAGGCTGTTAGTGTAGCTGGGTTTAAAAAAGGTTTGGACAAGTTCCTGGAGGAAAGGTCCATAAACCATTATTAAGAAGGGACCCAGGATATCAATGCTTGAACCAATACAAGCATTGTGGAACCTGTGTCCCTTGGGGAAACTGCTAGGTACGTATGACCTAGATTGGCCACTGTTGGAAACAGAATACTGGGCTTGATGGACCTTGGTCTGACCCAGTATGGCATATCTTATGTTCTTATGTTCTTATGTTCTTATGAGGGGGATGGGTGTTGCTCAACTCTTAGTCAAGGAACGTCAAGTACAAAATGCATGGAAATGATGGTGCGAGACTACAGACCTACAAAGAGTCTTGTCAAAGTGAAGTGAAACACACATCTTTGGGATCAATTTTATGTGAAAATTATTTTTTTATACTTTCCAGCTCTCAAAACGTAAACGATAACCGAAATATACCATCTCATTTCAAAGCACACAAGGATACAATCACAATCGACCAAAGTTAAGAGCATAATCCTCCCCCCCCTCAATCATTAAATAACAATGCTTCCCTCTGTTGTAGTAAGGTTTTCAGAAAAAGGTTCCAAACAGCCAGCCAAACTTGTTTTTTCACAGTAGCAGTTACCGCAGACAGCGCCTCCATCTATACCAAAACATGCATTTGCATCCACCATAAAACAAATGTAGGAGGGTCAGTTCCCACTCATTTCAACAACATACATCTCATCGCCACCAAAAAAGCCTTCCGTGCAAGTAACTCAACCCTACTTCCCAAGAACAATTGTTCATGCAAATCCAACAAACATGCACCACCATCCACTCTCTCATTCACACTCCAAAGACAGAGGACAGAAAATTGAATATCTGCTGAAAACCATGCCACCGGGAGACATTCCCATACACAGTGAAGATAAGTTCCTTCCGTCACCTTACATGTCAGCCAACAAGCATCCTCTAATACCCCAGCTTCACAAGCCCACTGAGGATGCATATGCGAGTGGTGCATGAATTTTGAGATGTACTTCCCGCCACACCTCAGATACTCCAAAAACACACTCTAACATCATCCACATCCATTTATTTATTTAAACTTTGTTTTCATACCGCTTTTCTACCATTCAAGCCGGTTTACATTTAACAAGAACATAGCAGGGCTTTGGTGGGCCTCTGCTGCACATAGAACTAAACATCTCAAGCCGCAATTCCCCAACCTGGATCCCTACTATTTTCTCCAAATCCCTCCCTCTTTCTCCAAATCCCTTCATTGTACATCCTGCACCAACTGCCTGTACAGCCACGAAATAACCCCCATCTTCAAATCTTTCTTTAATAAAACCTTATCAAACATAACGCTGCCTGCTTTCTTTTGCTCCTCTTTAAGTTTCTACTGCAAATAATACTGCAGTTGCGGAAACCCATAGAACTGCTTTTTGCTCAACTCTGTTTCTTTTCAGTACCTCAAAACTCAATTACACCCTACCACGCTCTTGCAGCCAACCCTCCCCCTCCAAGGTGCTGAACCCTTTCCCCGACTATTCAGTAAACAGTGAGTTCCCCATTCCCAGGGGAACATCACCATTCCTGCAGATCGATAAGTGCCCCAACATCCTAACCGCCAGACCCAGTCTCTCCCAGACCCACCTCCAGACCCAATGCAGCGGTCACAGCAAGAGACTCAAGATGGTCCGTACCCAGCAGCATCAGCTGCTGTCCATGCAAAGCATAGGACAAAGGAGTAAGGAACTGCAAACTGGCTCTCCAGCCCATATCCATCATGCCCCTAGAAACGCCCAACCATTCTGGAACATAACAAAACCATGCACAAACATTATAAAGATTAGAGAGTCCTAGTCCCTCATCCACCACTGCCTTTTGCAGCAAATGTAGCAATATCAGAGGCTGGAGACCCTTCCATAGAAACATGCACACAGCACATTCCTGATGACACACATCTCCCCGCGACAGCGCTATTGGTAAACTTTGCAATTGATTTAACCAGTGTAGAAGAAGAATCTTAATGAGGTGCACACGGCCCCACAGAAAGGGCAACCCATGCCAATTTGCTAATTGTTGGGAGCCATGTTAAATGGCATTCACTTGAATTACGTGTTCTGGCTGCAAAAATAGCCTTTTATAAAATATCCAGACTTTATGGGGGTACTTTTTCCATAAGTGGATCGTCTGTGTAATAAAGGATTTTATACATACAGGTAGGCTTCTGTGGATGTGGACATGAGAACATATCGCCTCCTTTTGTGTACTCTGTCTACGACATTCCTGGAGATGGAGAATGACTGGAGCAGGGGCACGGATGTGTGCATTTTTATAAAATTCTTACCAGCCACATGCCTGCACAAAGTTAATCCTCAGCTGAAATCAGACAGCCTCATATGTTGCCTTTATAAGAGGGCTGCAACACGGGCCTATGCAAGGAGATGAGGTGCTTTGTGCACCCCCGGCTCCTGGTCCGGCCCCCATAGCTACTGCTGCTGCCCTTCTCCAGGACCTGCAGTGGTGGCAAGGGTCTCTCGCAGCCCCGCAGTGCTGACCTTGAAACTCCAGCGCTGCAAGGCTGTTTGACTTCCCCCTCCAATGCCTGATACATTTTTATGGGGGCGGTAGTGTAGGAAGAGCCTAACACACAACCACCAACAAAAAGATATGACCCAAGCAATGATCACCAGCAGCATCACCTAAATCCACTTATCCTATATCTTGTGGGAAACCGCATTTGGTACTTGACCCAGCTTCCTGCCACACTTACTGTTTTTGTATTATAACACTATATATAACCTCAGGGATTAAGGCAAACATAAATCATGAGAGAGAGAGAGAACACTAAATTTCTCTTTCACAATATGTCTACATATGAGAGCATTGAACTAGCAACTATAAAATGGCTGCTAGTGGCCTGGTGTAGGCTGGCCCTATATGTGTAATGTTAAGGTAGAAACTTAATTCTGTTTTGACTATAATTTTGCCTTTGAAGTCATATTTGCATGGCCACTAAATATTTTAAGAATTATTCATTTTAAATCCCATTGCTTCTAGTTGCTTCATGTGCCCTAGTGTTTCCTAAAGACATTCTTATGATTGAGTTTTGTGTCCTTTCCATCCCACCATACTCTGCAGTGTATAAACGAGGGTTAATAAATAAAAGCAAAACAAACATGTAAGGTGATACCTTAATGTCTTTTTGGACTAGCTTTCGGGAGCTCATACCCCATTCCTCGGGTCAGGAGAGAATGAGCAAAAGATGAGGACGTTCGATTAAAGCGAATCGTAAAAGCATTTCAGTAGTAATCTGAAGGGAAAAGATGGCTGATCGGGGAGAGGAGGAAGAGATAGATGAATGATCCAAAGAATTTATGGTTTAATGTCACAGAACTTAATAAAAGATCTGCGTTTCTTTCAGTTTTGAGGTATCTCATTTCAACTTCAGCAGTCTTTTCAATCTTGGATTGTGTTAGTGTTCTTTCAATATCTTGATTATAAGGTCGTTGATACAGTGCTGTGATCCAAGAAGTGCCCCCCACAGAGCTGTTACCTTGGCTTGCTTTGTGGCATCTGTATGCCAATTGATACAGTACTTTTAACAAATAGCCTGTCAAAAATATATTGCTTAATGCTCTTTTATTGTATCTCCTATTTTTTGTTAAGCTAAGCTTTATTTCTATACCTTTTAGTTGGACAAACATGACAATCCCACTGATTTTTTTTTTCCCACGGTGAAATTCACATGCATGAAAAATAGTCCTTCTGTAGCTTTAGAAGATAACCGCTATTCTTTTATATCAAAATATATACTGCATAAATTGTTATAATTTTAATAAAATGGTACCTCTTCCATGAACACACTTGTTTTTTTTCTAGAACCTTCTAGTTTCACGAATGTTGCTGTCATTTGGATTCATTTAACAGTGCATGCTAAGGCCATTAAAGTGCATGATTTCCTACCGGATCCCTACTGTTGTCTCCAGATCCCTCCCTCTTTGCATAAAATGTGCTTTGTGGCAAATGTGCACGTGCGTTGCAAACCTTTATGGTGGCTTAGGGTGGTGCAGTGTCCTCTCACCTGGATGCAAGTGACTGGACTTCATGACATCTTGGATTGTCCAGTCTTTCTTCTTTCTCTTTTTCCGTAAAAAGATTCCCTTTTAAAAAGGAAAGGGATTGGATTTAGCTCATGCTTTTTTCTAACGTTAGTTACATCCAGATACAGTGGATATTTTTCTGTCCGTAGGCAGTCTTACAATATAAGTTTGTATGAGGCAATGGCGAGTTAAGTGACTTGCCCAAGATCACAAGGAACAGCAGTGAGATTTGAATCTGGATTCCCCGGATCTCAGGCCGCTTCTCTAACCATTGGCGGCTCCTCTATTCTAAAGGAATAAACTTCCTCTCTTTAATAGTGAGTCGTCTTGCAGCTTAAGGCATACAATAATGTATGGAGGGATCAGCTGTATTAATGCATTTAATTGCATGCAGGTGAGAGAAAAGCGACACCATTGTTTACAAGGCCATTTACAAATGATTTTCAAATTTAGGTGACAAGATTGTGACACTTACAATGCAATGAAGTACATTTTGGAAATCTTAGATGCCATTTGTAACCTATAGGAAGTGGTTTTATGTGTAAATACATGTTTTAGTGATTTTTAGACTGGCTGGAGTACCATCTGTACAGACAATCAGCCCCTGGGAACCATGTCAAGCAACTGAATATGAACCTATTTTTGGATTGAATGGCTTAGATCAATGAACAAAGTTTATTCTTTTATTTCCATTAATATTGTTTCCCCCCCCCCTTCCAGGCGCATGCTGAGATCCCCATTAGTCCTAGTAGGTTAGTACATGTACATATGGAAAGGCCATGACAAAACCACACCCACTCTGTGCAACACTCGGTGCCACTTCCCAAAGCACAGTCCAGCTGAGCTAAGCTTGCCCAGGCTCCAGGCAAGGCCACTACCACCAACCCCATCACTTGCATTACAGAGGCACTCAAAGATAGCCGAGGTTGGAGAAGGGAGGGGAGAAAGAACCTAAAAGCAGTCACACAGTTTAGGGCCATGCTACGACCCTGGGTGGAGTGGAGGAGTAGCCTAGTGGTTAGAGCAACTGTCTAGTACCCAGAAGATCAAGGGTTTGATTCCCACTGGCACTCCTTGTGACTTTGGGCAAGTCACTTTACCCTCCATTGCCTCGGAAGAAAAAGGCTGGCAATCTACTTCCGGTGATACATTGCCAAGAAAACCCAGAGGTAGCTGGGTCGCTATGAGTCAACACTGACTTGATGGCACTAAAAAAAAAAAAAAGACACTGGGTGGAAGAGATTATATGTAGGGTCCCCAAATGGCCAGAAACTTGAGGTGTTTGGGCCCCTCCCCCCCCCCCCCCCGCACCACTATTGTCCATTTTCATGAGTTTGTGTAGGCAATTATGCCAGGCCCAAAAAGCTGGGGGTTCAGAATCCAGTCATGTCTTCAATACACTCTGCAGTTCCAAAAAGCAGGCCCGGCATACAAAAATCTTAGCTCTGCACCCTTTCACTCATAAGCTTGCTGGGTCACTAAGTAGGATCCCTGCAGTGCTAAAACACAGATTGCCTGAGCACTGATTCAAAATAACCCCGCTGCCAGAAAGTTTATATGAGTGAGCAAAGCCAAAACATATGGGCCAAGGTACTGTGCGGATCTTGGCATTTAGGACAGCCGACGCTGCCATATATGCCTGGGAGGAGGTGATGTATGCCCAAAGTAGTTTTGTAAAGAATCTCATGCAGAACTATCTCCGTGGTCAATTGTGGTACGCAGTTAAATTCCCTGGTGATGTCATCACCCAACCATCCGGTGTCCAGCTCCGCATTCCAACAATCAGCCACCAAATCATGCCATTGCACCGTCTCCAAGATTGTCAACGCCTTCTGCATTATTGCAAGAGACATACTTTCCTGGTTGTCCACCTCAAAAAAGGTGTCCAATCTCATCACAAACACAGGATCAAGATTCGGGTGGTGTGACAGACTGTAATGCTGGATCTGCCAAAATGCATTAAACACTCTGGGGGTGTCCAGAACTCACTCCAAATCCCGTAGGTCCTGAATGTTGCCCTCCTTATTTAGAAATTGAGATACATAGTCAAGGCCTTCTTTTCTCCACAACACCTTAGAGGTATCACCCACCAGAAAATCTGGATTCCAACTCGGGGCAGAAAGCTCGATTATTCAGCATTGTGTTGGAGCAGACCACATAGGGACCTCCAAGCTCTGTGAAGCGATTACACCAAGAGACTAGTCTATATCACGTGAGGGAGTCATTTCTGAGAAGCATGGAGTATGTAGCTTGGATCGTAAGCTCTGTGGAGCTCACACTCCAGTGACAACGGGTTGCAGGATGATTTCTGATATAGCCAGTCCTGAACATGGTGCAAAATGCAACTCAGATTGTAATTCTCCAAGTCTGGTATCCCCAAACCACACCCCTATCCACTCCTCCCCCTTCGTAGATATGCAAAGGCTATCCGGTGCCACTGTCCCCACCAGAGAAACAGACTGAACTGTCTTTGCTACACTGTAAGATCTCACTTCAGCAGGTGCAAAAGCAGAATCTATAACAAATATGACAAACGTGGGAATAGTCATTTTTTATAGGGCCATGCGCCTCAGCAAGGAAAGTGTTAGAGATTCCCATCGTTGTAGTTGCTCCCTGTCCCGCTGTAGCATCGGCGCAGCATTCAACTGATACAGGTGGGTCAGATTCATCGGAAGTTGCACCCCCAAATATTTAAAGGAACTGGCTGTCCATTTCAAAAGAAATGGTCCCACCCATTGAGCCAGCCAGCAAACTGGGATCCAATGGCAAAGCTTCCGACTTGTCCATATTCAGCTTTAGCCTGGAGCACTCACCAAGGCAACGGAACGTGTCAAGCAGGTTGGGCAATGAATTCTGCAGGTCACTAAGATGGACTATAATATCTGCATAAGCATCTATTTTAAAAGAAGCCCTCCCAATCTCCACGCCTGCAATGCGTGGGTCTAGGTTCCAGAAATAGTAAAAACAGAAGTGGAGACAGTGGGCAACCCTACCTGGTGCCCCTGCCCAAAGCAAAGTCCTCCGAGGTTTGGCCATTCACCACCACTGCTGCACTTGAAGCATTGTATAATAGACGAATTGCATGGAAGAAGAAACCCTCAAACTTCAACTGGTCCAAAATACAAAAAAGACCCAGTCTACCAAATCAAAAGCTTTTTCAGCATCAAAGCTCACTAAAAGAGAATCCAGTTTATGAGCCCTGCTTGCCTCCATTGAAGTCACGACACAATGTAAATTCAATACCAGGTGCCTGTCTTTAACAAATCCTACCTATCTGTCTTGAATCAGCTCCAGTATAATCAAAGTCAGCTGGTTCGCTAGAATCTTTCCCCACAATTTATTATCACAATTCAAGAGTGAGATGGGCAATACGACAGTCAGCAGAGGGTCTCTACCTGGTTTGGGTAAAACAATATGGCCTAAGTTAGTATGAAAAGGGAAGGACTAGTGCCGAATAAGCAGTGAAAAGTCATTTTACAGGGTCTAACAGGTGGTCACACAGAAGATACCATTCATTACTGAACCCATCTGGACCCAGGGTCTTAGAGCTTAGATTGTATTATAGCTCCTTCTATTTCACCCTTTGACATCAACCCAGAAAGAGGCTTTAAATGGTCCCATCGCAATGATGGCAGGGCCACCTCACCCAAAAAGTGAAGAGTTCCCATGTGGTCCTCTTCCCCCAATGAATAAAATTTTGCATAAAATTGACAAAAATGGGCAAAGATTTGACTCTATTCTGATCACCTGGCCAACTTTCTGCAAAGCCCCCCCCCCCCCATGCCCTTGCCATCGCTTAATCGGAGAGGAAGTAACCGTCCAGCCTTATTCCCATGCTGATAAATCGGAAATCGATAATACTTCATAGAATTAAATGCCCGATGGTGAAGCAAGGTGGTCAGCTCAGTCTGGGATGTGATGTTCCTATCGGCGTGCCGTCGAGTATTGTCTCCCAAGAGCCCAATGTGTTTCCCGAATTAAATATATAAAATATAGAATCCTTGCATCAATATGCTTCCAGCAACTTCTCATAGCTCAGTGTTTCCCTCAGCATAGCCACATTTGCTGTCTCCCAAAAGAGCAGTGTGTCATCAATATGGCTTGCACTATTTGAAACGTAGGTATCCCACCTCTTGCAATAACTGTAAACATGCGGGATTGTGAAACAGATGGAATGAAAAGTGCCATTTAAGTTAACAGCGCCATCCCTCCAGGCAGTCCAAGTCAATCCACGCCATGGCGTGGTCCGAAATAGCCATAGTACCAATATCCTTCACCTGGACTCTAAAGAGAACGCGAAGACATCAAAAAGTAATCAATCCAGGACGGGATCTCATGCACTCTAGAAAGATGCATAAAATCTTTTTCCTGGAAGTGCAGAGTGTGCCAGACATACTCGAGATTCAAAACACTACACAAATGGTACACCCCCTGACTGGAAGAGGTGAGCCCTGTCCCCCTAAAGGTGCCCTATGCACTCAAAAGTTTTGCAAAGGGCTCTGAAAAAAGCTGCAACAGGTGTATTTGGTCCATAAATGGTACAGAACACAAAGGGGATTCCTGCTAACTTCCCAGCCACAATCAAGTAGTGACCCTGAGGATCAACTGTCTGTGTCTCCATGATAAAGTCTAAACCTTTTGGGAATCAGTAAGGCAACCCTTCCTGTTGGGTACCTGCTGGAGTCCCAAAAGCTTGTTCCACCCACCAATGCTGAAGTTTGGTGTGCTCTTTCACATTGATGTGCATTTTTCCTGTAATATGGCAACATCTGCTTTGCAGTCACGTAGCATCTTTAAAATCTCATAACGCTTTAAGAGAGAGCCCATTTCAGACGTTCCAAGATACACATCTTATAGTTGGGTCACCCATTCCCAGCCCATTGCAGAGGAACTGCACAGAATCCCTACTCTGGTATGTGTGGAATCTCCCCCCCCCCCCCAGCCTAGGGACCACACCACACACTTTGCGGTGTTGTCTCTCCACCGACTCAATCCCAACATGTGTCCCGACACCCCACCCCACATTCCCCCCGACTTCTCCTCTGATTACTGCACCCACCACCAGTCATGCATTCTAAGCAAGAGCCATATCCCCCGCAGATACACCAACACGTACACCTCGTTCCCACCTTAGTCCACCCCTAGGTGGTAGAAGTCAGATAAGCAATACCAAGCAGAATGCCCCCCAACAAATAGATAATTCCCCCTGTCAACTTTCACACTGCAGTGTTCAAAGTTTGCTCAAAGTAGTTCTCAACCAGGATCCACAAGACTCCCAGCTTTCTAGGGCGGCATGCAAGCCTGTCCCTGTCATAGCACCCACACCCACACCCAGCCCAACTATGCAGTCGGTACCAATAACACTTCAGAATGCATGGTCCAGGCCGTCCACATATTGTTGCACTGCTGCCATTGTAGTGTAGAATTCTTGGCGGCCATTAATATCCACTCACACATGGGCAGGATACAGCAGAGTAAATTTCACCTGATGCTCATGGAGGCGGGTGCACATAGGTGCAAAATCCTTACACAATCAAGCCACCCGGGCCGAGTAGTTTTGGAAGAAAAACATCCGAGCCCCATTGTACATTGGTTGTGTGTGACGAGCAGCACACAACAGTAGTTCTTTATGCACAAAGTTCAAAATACACACCAACACTGTCCAAGGCAGGCCACCAGCCTCCTGACGAGGGCCAACACAATGCGCCCGCTCTCCCAATTTGAGCTCAAGGGGCAACCATGTTTCAAGAAAACCCCGCAATTCCGCATCTGTCAGTCTCAGGCAGGCCCACAATGCATATATTTATTTATTTTATTTATTTATTTAACAGTATTTCTAAACCGCCTTATCTTAATAATCAAGGTGGTATCACAGCAAGCAATCAGGTAAAGTGTGTGTGTTGTACATGCAGTGAGGATAAAACTTAGTTGTGTGAGGGATGTGTTGGGTGCTTGATTTGTTTGAGCTATATACAGGGTGGGCTATTTACAGTGGTGCTAGAATCATATTTTATATATATTCAGTTGTTTGGGAGGATTGGAGTGCTGTTATCCATTCTCTTAGGTTATGTGATGTGACCATAGTGCTCTATGAACAGCATGGTTTTCAGTTGTTTTCTGAAGTCTTTGAGGTCTGGAGTTGCCCTTAGATCGTCCGGTAGATTGTTCCATATTGTTGGAGCAGCCATGGAGAGAGCTCTGTCTGTTGTGTCCTTGCGTGTGTGCTTGTACTCATTTGGGGTGCTGACTCGGTTGCGTGTTTGACTTCTTCTGGGACGTGCGCTGGTTTCCGGTTGTATGAGCAGGTGGAGGCTGTTGGCTGATGTGTGTTCTTTTATCTTAAATAGGTTTATGATAGTCTTGTATCTGATGCGAGCAATGATTGGGAGCCAGTGTAAGTCCTTTAGTGTAGGTGTGATGTGCTCCTGCCTTGCGGCTCCGGATATGATTCGAGCTGCAGTGTTTTGTGCCAGCTGTAGTGGTTTGAGAGCTTGTTTTGGTAGTCCGAGGTATATCGGATTGCAGAAGTCCAGTATTGGGGTTATCAGTGCTTGACAGACTGTACGGAAGTGTTCTGGAGCGAGGAGTGGTTTGTCTCCTGATGATTCGCATCCTGTAATATGCTTTTTGGATTGTTTTGTCTATGTGTGGTTTGAGGTTGAGTTTACTGTCCAGAGTAACCCCAAGGTATCTCACCTCCGATCTTATCGGTATCGTGGTGCTTTGTATCTTTATGTTTGGTGGGTGTGTGAAGCTTTGGTTTCGAGTGATGATTAAAGCTTCAGTCTTGTTGTAGTTTATAGCTAGATTGTTGTTTTGGCACCACTTCGCCATTTGGGTAAGGCAGTCTGCTATCTTAGAGAAGTCCGGGTTTTCGATTGATATCGGGGAGTATACCATTATATTGTTTGCGTATATTGTGTATTGGATGTTGTTCTCTTTCATAATGTTGCATATTGGTTGGATGTAGATGTTAAAAAGGAGTGCTGAGAGTGCGGATCCTTGTGGTACTCCTTGTTGGACGTTTATGGGCCGGGAGGTGTCCTGTCCCACCTTGACCTGTAGCTGTCTTTCTGTTAGGTACGAGTGGAACCATTTTAGAGTGGTACCGTGTATACCAGTGTTCTTCAGTCTCTCCAGGAGTATATTGTGATCAACTGTGTCGAACGCTGAGGAGATGTCGATGAAGATCATTATAATTCCATTCCTGATGTCGTCAATTATTCTTATGATGCTGTCGAAGAGGTAGATCAGGAGAGTTTCGACTCCATGGTTGGGACGAAATCCGTGTTGGTTGTCGTCGAGAGTTCCGTGTTCGTCAATGTGTTCCTGAAGTTGTAGTTGAACCGTCTTTTCGATTATTTTTGCGAGGAAGGGTATGCTGGAGATTGGTCGGTATGCTGCTGGGTCCTTTTTGTCGAGAGAAGTTTTCTTTGTGATTGGTCTTACTGAGGCAAGCTTTAATTGCTGTGGCATGAGTCCTTGAGTGAGTGAGTTGTGTACCATTTTATGAATGTTTGGTATGAGGCTTGCTTTGGTGGCTTTGACCCATGACACTGGGCAAGGGTCTGTAGGAGCAGTGCTTGTGTTGATTGTGGAGATGATGTCTGATATCTGCTCCTTTGAGGGTGAGTGGAATGTGCCCCAGGTTTTGGGGTGGACGTTCGTTCTGTTGGTTCTACTGGGTGTTGAGCGCTCTGTGGAGTGAAATTTGTCTTTGATGTGGTCGGCGAATATCTGTGGATCCACTTGTATTTCTCTTTCTGCTGCTTGCTCTTTTGTCAGGGTTTTTACTATTTCGAAAAGTTCTCTGGGTTTGTTGATGGAAGAATTTATCAGGTTTGTGTGGAATTCTTTCTTTGATTGGTTGATGTGTTCATTGTATTGTTTTTGCTTTGTTAGGTAAAGATGTTGGTCGGAAGTAGTTTTGTTTTTTCTCCATCTCCGTTCAATTTTCCTGAGCTCCCTCTTTTCCTGTCGTATTTTTGCTGAGTACCATGGTTTGTTTTGTCTCTTGTTGTGGTGTTGTTTCTTGGTCCTGTCAACGGATGGTTTGGCGGCGTTAGCTAGGACATTGTTCCAGTTGGAAACTTGTTCCTCCAGGTCCTCTGAGTCAATGTTCAAGTGTTGTATTGTGTCCTGGATGAATTCGTCCTTGTCAAAGGACTTGAATCGTCTTTGTGTGTGTGGGAAGTTCGCTCTTTCGCTTGTCCAGTCTTCTTGTGATTGCAGATTTGTCTCGATTAAGTAATGGTCAGACCATGGTACTGGGGTGATGGTGGGTGTAGAGATTAGGTCTCTTGAAGTTAGGTAGTTTGATGCGAAGATGAGGTCTGGGGATGATCCTAGTCTGTGTGTTGGTGCATTGACTATCTGTGTGAATTGAAGTGATGACATTGCCTGAAGGAAGGCCTCTGCATCTTTTGTATTGGCGGACTTGAGGTTGAAGTCTCCGATTAGTAGTGCTGGTTTGTTGTTTGACGTTATGGCACAGGCTTCTTCGAGTATGAAGGCTAGTTCGTCGGGTGGAGCACGGGGTGCTCTGTAGGTTAGGCAGATTGCAATATTCTTGTTCTTGATGCTAATTGTGTTACACTGCTTTGTATCTGTGAGATTCAGTGTCTTGAACTTGAGTTCTGTTTTTGCTATTATTAGGACTCCTCCTCCACGCTTGTGGATGCGTGGGCAGTTGTATGCTGAGTAGTTGTTCGGTACTAGTTGGTTGAGTAGTACACTGTCGGTAGGGTTGAGCCATGTCTCTGTGATGCATATTATGTCTGGCTGTCGCTCTTCAATGTGGTCTACCAGAGTGTGTATCTTGTTGCAGATGGATCTGTCGTTTATGAGCTCAATTGATGTTTTCTTTGTGGAAGAGGTTGTTGCGACGTGTGCTTCCTTAGGGCCGGTGTTGGGGTTTGATTTGTGTCTGTTTTGTCTCTTTGTTTGGGAGGTTGCGAGTGTCTCTTTGTGTGTGTGTTGTGGACCGAGATATGGCAGTGCAGTTGGTGGGTACCATGGTGTGTTTGTTTGGGTGTAGTGGGGGTGTGTAGTTGGTGGGAGGAGTTGTGTGACTAGTAGGTATAGTGGGAGGAAGTATGTGGTGTGCATGTTTATAGCTTGTGATGTTCTGATAGGGCGACGCCTGTGTCCTTAGGTTTTCGTCTGTTGTTTGCTTTTTTGAGGAGAGCTGTACTTGTTGCAGGGGCTTGTCCTGGAGATGTGAAGTTGTATCTGTTGCGGTGCGGGAGCCTGTCCCGTGGAGGGAGCCTGTCCCTTGGATGTGAAGCTGTATCTGTTGCGGTGCGGGAGCCTGTCCCGTGGAGGGAGCCTGTCCCTTGGATGTGGAGCTGGATCTGATGCGGTGCGGGAGCCTGTCCCGTGGAGGGAGCCTGTCCCGTGGATGTGGAGCTGGATCTGTGGCGGACGCCTTGGTGCGGGAGCCTGTCCCGTGGAGGGAGCCTGTCCCGTGTGTGTGGAGCTGGATCTGTGTTGGTCGCCTTGGTGCGGGGGCCTGTCCCGTGGATGTGGAGCTGGGTCTGTCGCGGTGCGGGAGCCTGTCCCGTGGAGGGAGCCTGTCCCGTGGATGTGGAGCTGGATCTGTGGCGGTCGTCTTGGTGTGGGGGCCTGTCCCGTGGATGTGACGCTGGATCTGTCGCGGTGCGGGAGCCTGTCCCGTGGAGGGAGCCTGTCCCGTGGAGGTGGAGCCGGATCTGTGGTGGTCGCCCTGTTGCGGGGGTCTGTCCCGTGGATGTGGAGCTGGGTTTGTCGCGGTGCGGGAGCCTGTCCCGTGGAGGGAGCCTGTTTCGTGTGTGTGCAGCTGGATCTGTTGATGAACTCTTGGTCTGACCCACTATGGTACATCCCAAGTCCCTATGTTCTTATCTAGCTAAAGATGACATTGCTCTAACATAGCATCAGCACTGGCATATCTCTGGGTTTAAGGTATCAATCTGGACAAACATGGTAATACCAAATATGGCCTGTAAACGCTGGAAGCTAACAACAGTATCCAGAGGGAACTAGTCACTAGAGTGCCCAACACTGATCTTGGATTCTAGTCCCAAACATGAATTTCTACCCTTTAAATTAGTATTTTTATGAGAGGCAGGAGGATAATCCTAGCTGTAGAGAGTGGTGCTGCTGCAATCAGATGATTTAAACAGAACTATACATTCAATTATTGTTAGGAGTGCAGTTAATTCATATAAGTAATGAAGCAGTGTTGATAGTTTAAAAATCACTCAAATGAGTGTGACTTACGTGCCCCAGAGTTTCAGCTCTTTAGGCAGTTCGGCGTCTTCGGAGTTGGTATTCTGCGTTTCCACTGTGAGTTGGTGGATTGTCAGTTCCTTGATTGTACGCGAGCTCGACCCCGAGGGAGCTCAGCTGTACCAAGAGGGAGGTGTAGTCTCAGCGTCGTTTTTTTCTGTTATGTTTCTGTGACGATCTTGGGGGTGCCTTTGCCTAAGGGCCGTGCCAAAGGGCCCTCTTGCGCAGCCCTCAGGCGCGGGCCCGCAAGGCGCGGGTGCGCCTGTGGCGTTCTCCTTTTAAATGGAGAGCTGTGCCCCGATTGGGTAGAGATGCTCTGAGACACGCTGCTGGAGGGGTGGAGCCAAAAAGCAGCTTCCCCCGAAGAGCTCTTTTGTGTGCAGCAAGGTCTTTTGTAGCTGGCTTGCTCTTTTCTTGCCGCCGATCTTCTGGAGCAGGGCAGGCTCCCTTCGATGAGGCTTCGACTCGGGTAGATGGCTCAGCTCCTCCTGGAGCTAAGCAGAGCAAGAGAGGCTCCTGTGCCTGTGGCTTCTCCTTTTAAATGGAGAGCTGTGCCCCGATTGGGTAGAGATGCTCTGAGACACGCTGCTGGAGGGGTGGAGCCAAAAAGCAGCTTCCCCCGAAGAGCTCTTTTGTGTGCAGCAAGGTCTTTTGTAGCTGGCTTGCTCTTTTCTTGCCGCCGATCTTCTGGAGCAGGGCAGGCTCCCTTCGATGAGGCTTCGACTCGGGTAGATGGCTCAGCTCCTCCTGGAGCTAAGCAGAGCAGATATTGCATCTGGATCTATTTTCGTTGCCTTCTAGCTTATCTTCACAGCCAGCCATGCTTTGCTGCAGGTGCTTCAGTTCCTCTCTCAAGGCCCACATTTCATCCTCCACCACAGAGACCCGGCATGCCGCCTCAGACAAATGTCTGCCAAAAACTTCCAGGGAGCCAGCCACCTGATCCAACGTGGTGCCAATAGATTGTAACTTGCTCTCCAAAGCCATGACCACAGCTCCTGTTACCTCAGACACTAGGCAGTAGCCTGCCTTTACAGGGGAGTGGGGCAGGGTCGGCCTTGCTTATATACATACATACTGTTTCTGGCCCCAGAACACTAGCCAAGTTTGTACCTTATTTTTGCCTCAAAGTGTAGAGCTCATTGGGTTAGTTCATTTCCTGTGTGATAATGCAAGAAATTGCTAAGTTTTTGCAGCCCTGGTCTGTGTTGTGGAACGTTACTATTCTGTAAACTTCAAATCGGGGGTGAGTTGTCTCTACCGTTTTAAAGGTGCACTTCATGCTCCATGTTAAAGTGCAAGAAAAGAACAGTTTAGATTTAGCATGATTGGCTACCTTTAAAACAAACAAACAAACAAACAAACAAACAAAAAAAATGCCTGACCTTCCCAAAATAGAAATCTCTTATGACTGGCATCCGCAGTTGGTGAGGATCTTGTTTGACCAGAACTGTCATTTGCAGTCAAGTTTGCTAAAATGAACAAACACCGAAGTAATTAAAACAGCGTGTATCAAGAAGGAATGTACATCAAAAGAAGCTAGAATGTGCCAGAAAGTTATTGTCCGCACAGGCACAGCAACAAGAAGCTCATACATTAGCAGAGCAAAGAACATTTTGTGTTTTTTCTAGCACAAGTGCAGAATTTGACTCCCGGTGAATCCCCTGATATGAGGTGGATTCTGGGGTTACGTAAGCAATTTTTTGTATTTTGGGTTGAGGGCTTGGGGAAATGTGACATCTCCAGGCCCCCCTACACCTCACACACATCTTAACAGAAGGTGGCAGGCCTTTAAATTCACAGCACATGGTGATGCATAGTTAAAAGCTGAAACTCCAATAACCCTCGAATCTGCTTAGCATTTGTCACTTTATGGTACCGTCTCTTTGGAAAACATGTAAACAGTATTTACAATCTCTGCATGAGGTTTAAGTATACAGTGTCACATTTGGAATTCTTACCTGGTTCTCCGCCCCTTCCTTTATTTTATTTATTTATTTACATTCTCTTATATACCGCGCTATTCTGCATCAGTGCGGTTTACATTGAACAAACTGAAATTACATTGAACAGGGCATTATAACTTGGAGATAACTATTTTACAGGGAATATGGGCTATGGAGGGTTAAGTGGCTTGCCCAAGACCACAAGGAGCACCTGTGGGACTAGAAACCCCAGTCCTTCTGGCCCAAGGTTGCTGTCCTCTAGTGGGATTTGACCCCCTGACCTTCCAGCCTGGAGTACTTTGCCCCAACCACTAGGCCACTCCTCCACTCCTTTAGACATGTCGCTACCCTTTCAGTGCTTCATGGGGGTAGTTGGAGGATTATTTTCCCATACCACCTGGAATAGTCACTGTTTTTAACGGAAGGAATTTATTCTTGGGCAGTTGCTTTCAGTAGTCTATCAAACTACACTGGGCTTTTGGTTCCAAGCTCTTTCACAAACCTTTTCTCCATGGTGAGTTCCTTCTCTACCTTGATACCTGTTCAGTGAAATCCCTGCTTGTTTTTCTTCCCCCCCCCCCCACCCCATGGATCTCAGGGGCCTGCTCTCACAGGCTCTGCAGCTCTCTTGCCTTCAGAGCTCAGCCTGCATCAGGGGAAGAGACTGAAAAGATTAGGGACAAAAGACAAATAAAAGAAACCACCCCACTGAAACCTGGGTCTTTAACTATATGGCTCTCATAACATCCTCCCCTCCCACAACACATTCCCGGGCGGAAACCAGCTCGAATAATCTTTAATTATCCCCTCACGCTGCTTCCAGGGCATTTCCACCCCTGGAAAGGCATAAGGATAGAAAATTCACTTTCAGATACAAGGGTCGAGCGACATCTGGGCTACATACAACTTAATAGCTGGAAACCAATGAAATAATTCATAGTGTTGCAGCAAAGCTGCTGAAAAAGCTCTTATTCTATCACTCACCCACAGAAGGAAAACTCAGACAGGCTGGTATGCAAACAGGAAACTTTTAATGTGCACACAGGCCCAGACAGAGAAACCAGCAATCTCCACAAAAATTCTGAGCCCTGAGGGACGTCCTACAATGCCTTATATACAGTACAATTTTAAACTCATTCTGTAATCTCATTCGCCTCAGGTATTTTCTGTCCACCAATCAGTAGCCCCTGGGGAAGGTACATGGGTGACCTGTCCAAACCGGTATGCTCTGGTCTGCTGATTTCTGGGCAAGGGGATATATTGTGCTCAGACCTGGAGTGGGGGAAGGGTGCCTACTGAAATCCTATTGTCTTCTCTTAGCAGGCTGATCACTTATGTAAGAGCCTCACGGCTTGGGGGAAGGGTCAGGCTGATCACTTGTGTAAGAGCCTCATGGCTGCCTCAATAGCACCAAGAATGAAGTGCTCACTTCAATATACCCTTCCACATAAACTACATTTCAAATGCAGATATAACAGGCGAAGGTTGCCTGATTATTTTGGGGGGAAATTTTGGGACACATCGGAAATGTTGGGGGGTGGGGGAGGAAGGGACACTTTAGTCCCAGGTTTGAGCAACAAGGTGTGAAGTAGATGATAGGAGTCATTACCTTGTTCCCTCAATCCATCCATGATAGCAACAGTATCACTTCCAAGCCAACAAATCTATAGATAAATAGAAAACAGTGATGCATTTCCCCCATAATATGCAAAATACAAAGATATAGTATGTAAATTCTGAAAATGGACATATTCAAATCACTAAATTGAAATTTTTTTTTTTTTTTACTCTGTCTCCATTGCTAGCATCGGGGACAGGAGGCTACCAAACAGGTGGGAGTTGGACACAGCTCTAAAATTAGGAACCATTCCTGAAAATCGAGGACATCTGGTAGCCTTATAGCAGGCTGCCTACCTTATGCAGCAGGTATACGACTACATTATGTGCACAATTCCCTTTGAGAATTACTCCACAGCAAATGCCATGCACAGATACCTACTACTTAGGCCTGGAAATATGTATGCACTATTATACACACATTTTACTTGGGTGTATCCTTGGTAGTTGTAAAAGAAGAAAAATTCTACACATGCACATCTGTGTTTATGCGCATAAACGGCTTTTAAAATTGCCCATTAGTATGCTGTTGGCAGCTGTTTCAGTGCTCTCTTAATGTGAGATGGACTTTGCTGGGTCCTTGCCCATAAGAAGGAAATGTGTGTTTTTCAAGATCCTGCTGGTGGGGAACAAGTTGAGAGATTTATTTTCCCATCACTGCACGAACCATTCCACGCAGGTTTTGAGGTCCCCTAGATGTCTTTGCTTTTGAAAAATAAAGAATTCTAAATTTCAGATAAAACCAGTTTCTTAGGTCATTCAAAACAATAGACAAAAATCTGCACCATCTTTTTTTTTTTTCATTTAGATGGCTTAAGAGTGAGCACCTTCAAAATGGTTCCCACTTTCAAAAGAAAAATAGAGGTTAATTTTTGGTACAGAGTAGTTTCCAGTCCAAGAAGTCAAACCAATGTGCTAATTATCTGAGTGTTAATGTGGATTAGCTGGTGTGCATCCAGTGTCTGTCAACTGCTAATGACCCTGTGGATAATTGATAGTGACATCCATAGCTGCTCCATTGCATTGCTGGTCTTCCTCATGTGTGTTGACCAGTGGCATGTCCAGCCTCGTCGGCACTCAGGGCGGGTGCCTCCCCCTCCTGCACAGCACAGTTTGTTGCGCTCCTCAGTGGACCCGGTGTGGGTGCAGCCCCCTCACGGCTGGCACCTGGGGCAGCCTGCACCCTGGGTCTGCCACTGGTGTTGACCTTCAACCTTGCCAAGCATGACATCTTTCTCTAATCTCTCTCTCCACATGATGTGTCCAAAGTACAGTATGAAAATCAGTGTGGTCACTTTGAGCTTCTAAGGAAAGCTTAGGTGTGATCTCAAAGTACTAATTGATTTGTTGCTTGGGTGGTCCTTGGTATACACAGAATTCTTTGCCAGCACCATAATACAAAAGCATCTCTTTTAGTGCCCCTTAAATTAGAACGCACAAAATAGATTTACCATGTGTTATCTTACAAATTAATGCATGCAAAGTCTACTTCTGTGCTTGCAAATTTTTTTATTAATGAAAACCTTCTGTCTGATCTCTAACACCTTTATCTTGTGTCTACCACTATTAAACCTCTTGGTGCATGGGTCTGCAACCATGCATGCCCCCTTGTTATAGCACGGGCTCCCAGTTATGGCTTGCTTGCAATTCAGAGTCCTAATCCTTGCAAATGTTGCCCCGTGCTCTCATTCCCACCCTTCACATCCTCCAATGTGTCCGCCTGCACTCTGCTCCTCAAGGCTTCCTTGTTGTCCCTCTCCCTGCTCCACGTTTAGCATCTCTTGCAGCTCTGCGTTTGCATTGTAAGACTCCCTTTAACTCTTTAGCCATTTAAAAATTTCCTTTCCCAAGTTTAAGGTGGTTAAGATCTGGCTCTTGTGCTGGGGTCACGAGGTGATGTAACTTCTTTGCCGCCTTATTAATTCCCTCCCTTATTTGTTTTTTTTCCTCTCCTGCCCCTCCCCCCCACATATCCCTTTCCTCCTTTCTCCCAGTCTGCCATTGTGTGTGTATGTGTGTGTGTGTTGTGTTTTTTTTAATTGTAAACTGCCAAGATGACATTTTTTTGCTCGGGGTGTAGCAAGCTTGCATAAATAAAACTGAACTGAAAACAAATTGTCCAAAATGACTGACAGCAGCATTTTCACAGCATTGTCTGTGCACATCCCTATGGGGTTTCTTTGAAACACTTGTAGGCCGGGCCGGCTCAACCACTGGGCAAACTAGTTAGTCACCTGGGTGGCGGCAGCTTCTTTGGGGGGGGGGGGCGGGGGCAAAGAGCAGGGCATTCTAAGCTAAACAATAGACTGACAGCCAGAGGGAATTTTATTTATTTTATTTTTATTTATTTTAGCTGCATTTATATCCCGCTTTTCACCTGGTCAAAGCGGTTGGGGGAAATGAGGCTTAAGTTCTACCTAGGGCGCCAATACCTTGAACCAACTCTGGTACCAGCCCTGCTTGTAGGACAGCTTCTTGAGACCAAATGTGCACAACTGCAAGATTATTGGGATCAGGCATTAAATGGAACAGATGCACTTATGCTGGATTCTGTTGTCTGTAACTGGGTTCAATGTAGAAACATGCAAGTGAAGCACGATAGTTCCTAGAACAGAATCGGAATAGGGTTGGTTAATTTCTTCAGACATAAGTACTTGTAGCTGTTTCATTTGTTCATGAGGAGCAGTGTCAATGCAAAATGCCCTAGGCAGCTACCTCCACAGCCCCTGCTATCTCTTTAGGACTGGCAGGGGCGTCATAGAAAACAACCCAAACGCAGTGCGGAGAGGAGCTTCTGAACTCCTGTGCACTGCAGGTGCAGCTGGTCCCACTGTGACAGTCATAGAGAGGGCAGGTCATGGTGTCCCGGGGGCTCAGAATTTTTCCCTCCATGCTGTGCTTCTGTTTGCTTATTGCCGCTGCTGCCAGTCTCGGTGATGTAGCAGAGGCAGGTGGTCAGAGGCCACAGTGCCCTCCAGAGTTTGGTCTAGGTGACCACCTTGTTTGCCTAATGGTAGCCTCGGTCCTGTTGGAATGTCCTGTACCAATCCTCCTCATAGAGGCAGATGTTGTGTTCCTTTAATGGTTTTCACCCCTAGGCACTGCCTCTAAAAATTTCCTATCTTGCCAGATGCTACAACCCCAGTTTGTTCAAGCTTGCAGCTACCGTGGAAGGGCTTTGAAAACTGCAGGTAGGCTATGCTAACATCACAGTACCTAAGAAGAACACAGCTGACTGGGAGCTTACAAATACTTGTGCAGTGCTGACCAGTTCAGACTGCCTTTAGCTGCAGGATGTCCTCTCGAAGAGGAAACAGACGAGCCAATTAAGCAGCCAGCAGAAGGTGTTCTGCCAGTCACCTTTCCTCAGTTTTCTTTGGTCTTCTGAATATTTGAAGGAGAATTGGGGGGGGATTTCAAAGCTTTACTTTGGGTCAGCTGACTAGGCACATGCTTTATGGCAGATCTGGTCCTAGTGCTTCTAACTCCTTGTAGGCACACATCAACAATGCTCACTTCTACAGAGTGCACCCAACTGGGAAATGGGTGATTAACTCCTTTGATTTAGGACTGATCTGGGGTACATTTTATAGGGGAACTTGAGGGTCCACCAGGACTAAACTGCGAAAGTTCATAAAATCCATGTTGAGATGCAATGGTGTATAGTATCACAGTGCACCTGTTGAAGAATCTTTGTTGTGTTGCAACTTGATCCTCGAATGTACCCCCCCATCCCCCCACGCACTGCTGAAGTGTAGAAATGTGCCCCCAAAAAGCATTTTTTTGGGTGTGTTTTTTTTAATTGCTTATGGCAGCTTGGCCATGCAACATTTGTATACAAAGCAGCTTGATGACCCATGATCTGGTTCTTCCTTATGGAAAATCATTCCAGATACCACAGGACCTGTGCTGTCAAGCATATTAACTCGTCTGACACGTTTTTTTCTAATAAAATTGCTCTGCTGGTAGAACAAAGTTTCATGTGTACAATTCATAAAAAGAAGAGCTTCATTTCAAAGAATAGGTAGGGCAGGATGTTCCAGGAAGTACCTACAAACGGCAATTGTCAAAAGACCTACAGGCCATGACTAAAGACTGTCTTTAAATATATGTTTAAACTTGAGTGTTCAAATACTTCTGTTAAGTGTGCAGTTAAATCTAATGCTGGCAGAAGTAACTGTTTCTGATGAATTTGTTGCATGCAGCGTCATCAGCAGCTAACCCCCATACATTTGTGAAATGGGGGAGATGGCGTTTGAGACCAGGATACAGAGAAATCAAATGCTCCGCTTTGCGTTTGTGGTGCTTGTCCATGGCTCGTAGTAAGTTTGAGCCTGTGGGTCCTAACTCTTCCACTGTTCTCACAAGAGCCTCTCCTGATACTGTCTACTTCAAAGTCACTAAAAGCTACACACTAAGAGGAGCCTAAAGTACCAAGAAATGCAGTCAAAGACCAAGGAAACGTGGCAGAAAAATACAGAGAGATTTCCCATCGTATTGGAAGCCAGGAGCCTGATTAAGAGGAATTTCTAATCTAATTTCAAATCTTTTGATAAATTGCCTATGCAGATTACATTTTAGGAACTCCAGAAGGAAACTCTCAACTGTACAATGTACACGTTATGGTGAGTGTTAGCAGGCAATTTGAGAGACTGAGATCCTGCTTAGGGGTGAGGTTATTTGCTATCAAGCTTTGCGCAAAGCTAACCCATTTAGAGAAATTGCCCCTGAAAAAAAGCAATCTGTTCCAGAAACTGTGCCAAAAGAAGACCTCCAGAAAAGGTGGATTAAGAAATTGCAGGGGAGGGGAGCTGAAACGGGATGGTGGAAGCAGACCTGCAAGAGAAGAAAGCTAGAGTGGACCCTCGCTGAGATGGGGGAGAGGCTGTATTGGAAAAGACTGCATGGGGCAATGAGCGGGGGAGGGACAGTGCGAGTGGGATGGAGATGGACTGGGGGGAAGAACAGTGCAACGGAGATGGACAGCTGCAGAGAGAAATAGGGCAGGCGAGAGGAGAGAATATTTGGGGGATCAGACTTAGATGTTTAAGTTGTCTATGCAGCTCGGCTAGCTGTACCACTGGAGGGTAACCTCTCCTGTCTTGACTGTTGGTAGCATTTTTTGCCAAATACAGAACCCAGTTGAAAATGAGGGATTACTGCTCTATGGACTGCGCAGGTAGATGCCTGCATTACTTTTCTAAGTCCTTAAGGGGCGTGTGTGGGCTGCATTACCAGCACAGAGCTTCCGCCAAGCTTTAGCACAGTGAATGGGCCGCTGGTGCAACTCACGCCACCCACTGAGGTAACATTAGTTGCACTGTGCTAACTGCATGAGGCGCCAGGTAACTAACGCCTGTGTTAGCTATCCTGCCCCGTTCCTACTCTGATATGCCTTACCAGGGTAGCGCAGAGGTTTTAGCACGTGTGCTCCACGCTACATTTTAGCACAGCGCCAAACCACACACTAAACCCCATGCTACCCCGGTAGCACACTGCAGTAAACAGACTTTGTAAAGCAAAGAGTCCAACATTTATACACCTGTGCAGGCCAGTCATGAAGGTCAGAGAAGAATAAGGTTACCAGATGTCTCTGATTTTAAGGGACTTTCCCCTATTTTAGAGCAGTGTCCGATTCCCTCCTGCCTGCAGCCTCCTGTCCCTGATTCCAGCAATGGGAAGAGTGGGAGTAGAAAAAAAGCATTTTCAATGTAATGATTTGAATGCATCAAGTGTGGTGTGTTTTTTTTTGTTTTGTTTATTTTTTAAGAATTTACATCCTAGTATGGGGCAGCAGGAGGGGAGGAAATGCATCACTGTTTGTTTTTCTCTGTTAGTTGTCTGCTTGGAAGGGACAGTGCTGTTGTCATGGGATGGATGGGGGAGGGACAAGGTAATAACGCCTCTTCCCTCCCCCATGCCTTGCTGCTCAAACCTGGAACCAACACTCTTCATCTAAGTGTTCCAGATTTGCCGGAATAAAATCTGGTAACCTTGAAGAAATGCAATATATCGTTACATATTTATGAAACTGAGCTTACAAGTTGAAATATGCAGAGGTGCTGAGTTTTTTGGGTAAAATTAAGGCACTGTGTTCTCAGGGACATTACAAAAAGATTTGAGTAATGCATGGTTTGACAGAGCAGCACAATGTAGATCAAGTCCCTGATAGCAGAACAAGTTTGAGGCAGTCTGCTAATGTGAAGACCTGCATTATATAACAGGGACAATTACCAAGACTAAACAAAATAGTCCAGTAGTGTTGGAAGCTTATAAACAAACAGGAGTGGAAGAGTGGCCTAGTGGTTGGGGCAAGGTACTTCAGGCCAGATGGTCGGGGGGTTCAAATCCCACTAGAGGACAGCAACCTTGGGCCGGAAGGACTGGGGTTTCTAGTCCCACAGGTGCTCCTTGTGGTCTTGGGCAAGCCACTTAACCCTCCATTGCCCATGTTCCCTGTAAAATAGTTATCTCCAAGTTATAATGCCCTGCTCAATGTAACTTCAGTTTGTTCAATGTAAACCGCACTGATGCAGAATAGCGCGGTATATAAGAGAAAGTAAATAAATAAAAACCAAAAAAGTTTTCAAACATTTCCAATAGCATGGAGAAAAAACCCACTGCTTATTTCATGAAATGTTCATGAATCACTGATGCCGCAACAAAATCTTGTATGTGTCTGTCTGAAGAACACCCTTACCAGGAGAACTAGATAGGAATCCCAAATTAAGCACGTCCCACGTGCAGCAGGATACCACAATGTGCCCGCTATGCCTGGACAGATGAATATTCCGGAATCCCTGCTCATATTCCTGCTATATGAGCTAATGGAAGTTGGGCCTGCCTATCATTTCCTAGGTTAGGGAGTCTGACCTGCATTGCTTTTGAAGGAAAGAAAGACCTGGGGTCATTTTGTTCAAGCGAGTTCATGTAGCAGGAGCACACAAGGCTCAGAATGGCTTTCTAGCTCATGCAAAACGGATAACTCTGCAAATGCAGAAAAAAATATTCATAATTAAATTCATTGGGGGGGGAGATGTGCTTTAATGAGTTATTGATGGCATTATGGAATGCTTTTGTTGCATTGGATTATTTATGACAAATGGATTATAGGGACCACGTTTGGTGGCGTTTCAGGTTTACGAGAGGCAGTGGGTAACAAACCACTGACACTTAGCATGACTTATTAGAATAAGGGCAAAAAAAAAGCCACCAACTCCCATTTTTCAGGATGAGCACTTACACAAGCGTGGCACTTCTTCTTGCCATCCAACAGAACTTAGAAAGAATTATATAAAGGGATCGAGAATGTCTCTCGGGGGGGCAGAATAGCACTGAATATTTAATGGAGTCGGATGAAATTTGTCACGTGGGAAAAGCTGGTAAAAAGGCACAATTAGTTCAAAAATGGGCCAAATTGGAGGGGGGGGGGGAGGATTCCAGAAAATAAGACCCCCTAAAATAACTAGCATAATGTATTCCTATGAGAGATGGAGTTCAGCTTCTGTAGTATAGAAAAACGTAGTTAAACATAGCAGTTAAACTCTCTACACTTCCACAAACAACCCTTCACAAATGACCTGATAGGCGACAGAGTGTACAGGTAAATGGAGCTCACTCTGAGGAGAAGGATGTTACCAGTGGTGTGCCCCAGGGATCTGTCCTTGGTCTGATTCTTTTTAACATCTTTGTTAGTGATATAGCGGAAGGGCTGTCGGGTAAGGTTTGCCACTTTGCAGATACCAAAATCTGCAATAGAGTAGACACCCAGGAAGGTATAGATAACATGAGGAGGGATCTAGCTAAGCTTGAAGAATGGTCTAGAATTTGGCAACTAGGATTTAATGTTAAAAAATGTAAGGTCATGTATTTGGGCTGCAGCCATCCAAGGGAGCAATATAGTATAGGGGGTGAAGTGCTTTTGTTCACTAAAGAAGAGCGGGACCTAGGCGTGGTTGTGTCCGATGATCTTAAAGTAGCTAAACAGGTAGAAAAGGCGACAGGTAGAAGGATGCTTGGGTGCATACGGAGAGGAATGGCTAGCAGAAAAAAGGAGGTGATAGTGCCTCTGTATAAGTCTTTGGTGCGACTTCATTTAGAGTATAGTGTGCAATTCTGGAGGCCACACCTTCTAAAGGATATAAACAGGATGGAGTCAATACAGAGGGTGGCTACTAAAATGGTTAGTGGTCTTCATTATAAAGCATATGAGGACAGACTTAAGGATCTTAATATGTACACCTTAGAGGAAAGGTGGGATAAAGGTGATATGATTGAGACATTTAAATTCTTCTGAGGCATAAATGCACTGGAGGAGAGCCTCTTTCGATTGAAAGCAAGCTCTGCTATGAGGGGATATAGGATGAGGGTGAAAGGGAGGGATATAGGATGAGGGTGAAAGGGGATAGACTCAAGAGTAAAATACGGAAATATTTCTTTACGGAAAGAGTGGTAGATGCATGGAATAGTCTCCCAGTGGAGGTGGTAGAGATGAGGACGGTATCTGAATTCAAAGAACATGGGACAAACAAAGAGGATCTCTAAAGGAAAAAAGGGGACTGTTGTAGTGGTTCAAATGGAAAGACAGACTAGATAGGCCATGTGGTCTTTTCTGTCATGTTTCTATAGCCCATCAC
The DNA here is from genome assembly GCA_033557465.1 of Ichthyophis bannanicus. Classification (NCBI taxonomy): domain Eukaryota; kingdom Metazoa; phylum Chordata; class Amphibia; order Gymnophiona; family Ichthyophiidae; genus Ichthyophis; species Ichthyophis bannanicus. The sequence continues at coordinate 404,610,946 of CM066035.1, read as the reverse complement.
CTTGCCAATTGCTCCACTCAATAACCCCTCAAAGTGCCCTAACCTGAACATGCCCCACCCCTAAAAAAACCAGAACCACACACTCCCTTGCAAATGCCCCACCACCTCATCAACTGCCCCCTGCATCTGCCCCCCCACCCCAAAACCGCCCCATTTCCAAGATCTGTTACCCCAGCCCAGGGGTGGGCAAGTCCGTTCCTGGAGAACCGCAGACCAGTCAGGTTTTCTTGATGTCCCTAATGAATATTCATGGACCTATTTCCTTACAATGGAAGGCAGTGGATGCAAATAGATTCATGAATATTCATTAGGGACATCATGAAAACCTGACTGGTCTGCGTCTCTCCAGGACCGGACTTACCCACCCCTGCCCCAGCCTAAAAGCCATCCTGACAACTGCCCCACCACGTTAAAAAAAAAAAAAAAAATATCCCATCCCCAAAAACTGCACAATGCAAATTGCTTCCATTCCCCAAATTTACAACCTGCCCCACCAAGAAAATAAAATCACCGATGCAACAGCCCCCACAATCCCTATCCCCTCACCCACACCGGGGTTACAAATAATTCTCTGTGAAATTACAGACCTGTATTTTTCTTTGCTCTTATGTCTACTGTAAAAGCTGTTGTATTTCTTTTTTGTTGGCTGCTATGTGGTGGTCCAGCTAGTTTGTTGCCATGAACAGGACTATATTAAGTAACAGACGAGTTAGGAATACGTAGGGTCCAAAGTTCAGAAGTGAGCTCTCAAATGTGCTCAGCGATTGGGAAGTAAGGATTGACAAGTATGTTCACATTGAACATGGTGTCTGCCTTTTTTCATAATTCTACTGATTCTACATTATCATCCCTCTAGCTTCCAGATATTAATCTTACATTTTTCGCGGTTTAAAACCTCTATCTGAAGTTCTCTAATTCTCCTCCCTATGAGAGAGCCTGCTCTGCCTGCTTCCAACCTAACTAGCAGCAGATACTCTGGATAGGATCCTTCGAGGCAATGGGAAGGCCGTACGAGGAGAGCACTGAAATGCTGCTCTAGTCACAGGAAAGGAAGACGTGAACAGGGGGAAATTCCTGTGTTGTACAAGTTTAGATTCTGTATGCAGTGGGAGATGGAATAGACATGAAGCCCCACAAATGAATGCTTAAATGCATTTTGCTAGGAAAAGCAGTTTCAATAGTTGCAGCATATAGATTCGCGGTAACATAGCAATTACTCAGCTGTACATTAAACAGCCCATTCTCTCATTTCCTTTCCTGATCACAGATACAGAATACATATACAGAAACAAAGACACAACATTGCCTTGTGTGTTTTGTCAACCAATGGCTTTTACATCCAGGCATTTACTCAAGCTGAGCAAAATTATGCACAAATCGAGTCTCAGCATTGTGGGCGCATTGCCAGCACTTTCATTGCTACCTCTGTGGCTGGAATAATTACAGTTGTACCACAAAGTATTTTGATAGCAATCTTCAAAAAAACCTCTATTGTGTGCAACCAAGTGGCACATGGTATACCAGTGTGTCTTTGAGAGATTGCTGGAAAAGAGTTTGTTGATAGTGGATCATTATTCACACTTCTGAGAAACTGAACTGCTCCCAGACATGTCTGCTGGAGTCACTATCAAGTCTTGTGAAGTATGGTTTGGATGCTATGGCTAGCCTTACCAAGTGATCTCGGATAATGACCTTCAACTTGCATGCACTTTAAAATGTTTTTCTGCTGAGTGGGGATTTCAGCATGTTACTACATAACCAGGACACCCACAAACTAATGGCTGTAGGGGGCCTACTGGGCTACAAGGGCCACCATCTCACCCTATATGGAGGGAGTACATAGAGACCAATTTCTCAGCAATACTCCCAAAATCTTTATTGTACAGGATATCCTTTTCTCAGCATAAATTTTTAATACAGGAATTGTACTTTCAGGTACAAGGTAGCTACTGTATAGGGAATAGACAGGATAAAGTGGTATATAAATCCTTTTAAATAAATTAATTAATGTGGCAGTTCAGCACACTGTCACCTTCATGGTAGGGCTGGATAACTCCCATTTTCTCTGCTGTTACGGTCTGTGTTTTATACAGTTGTTTTTCTGAAAGGTTGGCAGAATAACAATGGTTCTTTGCAGCTGAGGTTCTAATGATACTTTTTTTTTTTTGCATAGGATTGGCAAGGTTCAAGTAGCATAAAGAACATCATGTCACCTTCCCAAGGCCAGTGCCTAGCTACATATCACTCCCTGGTTGCCCCTCATGTCTGTCTTGTTTCATTTTGTGTTATCTGGTTTCCTTAGCAAAGCACATTGGATTAGTAACAGTTTATTTCACTCTCGGGATTTATTCTCAGCAATTTATGCTTTTCCCCCGTGATTCTTCTGTTGGCCTAACTGTGGTCAAGGGTCCCAATTCCCAACATGTTCCGGCTTGGGCCCAATTCCCAACATGGCAAAGCTGAATCTGCTGTAAAAATAGCGAAGAACCTGCAAAATAGCAAAAAAGGAATGGTGAAGACCCATGGAAAAGCTACATTGCATTTGAGACCACCACCAATAGAGAGCATGGATAACAGCCCAGCCCAGCGCAGCACCTCATGTCAAGACTACCAGTAGCCAGCAGAACACTCGAGCCCTGTGTGGCACAAGGCGCATCATGAAAAACTCTGACACCAACATGTTAAGTAAAACGTGACATGTTTACAAGAGATTTGCCTGAGCTGAATATGGAGAGCCCAGTCTGCATGAAACCACAGTACCAGGAGATTGCACCTATCATTGGAGACTTGTGTGCCACACTTGTGTCTAGTGGACCTTGAAGGAACCCTTTCGCTGCAATCGTGTGAACCTGCAAGTGTCTGAGCAGTTGGCTTCGTAAGGACAGCACGCCCACAGCTTGACTGAAGAGCCAGTGTATCCTCCCTGCTCCAGTACATCCACAAGTCTGAGTATAGGTGCTATAGGGAATGACAATGACTAAAATCCCAAGCCATACCTATTAGGAGCTTGTTACCAAGTGTCAACAATGAGCCGCCTCACTGAAGACCGAACACAATTTAGGATAGCTATCCAGAGGGTTGCCATGAGTCGACTCCGACTCGACAGCACTTAACAACCAAGTATGCCTGCTTGTGTTAGATAATAGCCCACCAATGCCAAACAGAAAAGCCAAGTCTGCATCACAGTGGAAGGCTCTCAGCCACCACAGTGATTTGATCCATAGGACATTTACAATAGCAAGTCAGGCATAAGTTCAATGGAAAAAAAGCAACAAAAATAGATGTTACAGATGTTACCTGGTGATTCATTGTTATATCGGTATAAGTTAACATCTCACTCTTTAGAAGGAAGAGCAGAGAGTCTATAGCCACAGTAAAGGAGTCTTCTGTAATCGTTCTTTATTAGGGACCCAACTCAGCCAAGTTTTGACAACCATAGTATCTGCATCCAGGGGTCAGTTGTATACAAAGATAATGAAACCTATAACCAGAATGAGCAACCGTTTTACAACAGTAGTCAAATGAAAAAAAGCACCAGGGTGCTGATCGCGAAGTAAAATTTTCATTTGACTGCTGTTGTAAAATGGTTGCTCATTCTGGTTGTGTTTTATTGTTTCATATAGCAGTGACCCGGTTATACATTGGCCCCTTAAATGGGTATGGTGGCCAAAACTTGGCCGAGTCGGGTCCCTAATAAAGAGCGATGACAGAAGACTCTGATCTTGCGTTCTAACTTCTATTGGCTATTTGCAGAGATTACCATCTCTGTTTCCTACTTTCTTGCTGTTGTCACCTATGACCTGATTTCAAAGCAGGATTCCTGCGTTCGGGCTGTGCTTAATGCACCTTTATTTCTAGCTCTGAGACAAGTCCACCTGCCTGTCATTTTTGCTACTCCAAACTAACATGAACTACCCCTCTAAAACATTCCCAAAGCCAAGTGCTGGAAGAAACAGAACTCCCCTTCCAGAGAAGGTGGAGAGAGAGTATATATTGGGGGAAGGACTTGGAGAGCTTGCCACTGGCTTCTTGGTCTTAGTGATGTATACTGTCACCTCTGGTTCTCATGCTATGCCGAGTCCTTTTGTTCCACCCACATTTACCAGTTCAGATGTGCTTGGTTTCTCAGGACCCTTTTCCTGGAGGGCAAATATTACAAAGATTACCCCCCTACCCTTACTGGTAGGAGACTTAAAAATTCATTAGTGTCTTGATTATAGTTTTCTTTCATGAGACCCTCTTTATCCATTGATTGGTTGTGTTGGATTATGGTGAGAAAATAATATACTTTGACCTTGGGTGACTGAGGGTGGAAGTTCTTAGCGTGCAGTGCAAGTGACAATAAAAGTTAGACTAAGGGAACGGTTCTTTTCCTTTATTTACACAGGGATTGCACCTTCCTAATGTTAGCATGACAAATTTATGCCCCATTAGCTTTGATTCCATAGCACAAATTTCTCAATCGTAGTAAACTTTCCACGTGTAGTATGCCAGAATCAGAAAAGTAGGTGGATGGTAGGAAGTGGAAAGAGTTCAGGTTAGGAAACGTTTTGTTGCCAAGTGTTCATTAAATTGATGCTGAAGCGTCACAGTGTAGCTCGTAGCATGGAATTCCCATGTCCTAGCAACACATTCCATCTGCTCAGCACTGGCCTCTGTGTGTGTTCTTTAATATCGACAATTCAAGGGCCTTCATAGTCCCTGATTATACCACTGTGTTCATAACAAGCAAAGGAGCAGCCTGGTTACCAGTTTTGAGGGTGCAGGAATTTGTTTGCCGTGATTTAAGATAGTGAACTTGTTTGTTTGCTTCAGCAAATCATTTACCTTTTTTATACATTCCTAGCCTTGCTTTGTAGAGATAAAGGTAGTTAAGCCAAAGCTCTGTACACCCTCTGACACCAGATCTGAACAGTCAAGGCGATTATTAATGGCTATATTTAGCTAAGCATGTTAAGTGTTGAAAAGGTTACATTGTCATTGACTGTAATGAGTATGGTATGTATTTAAAAAAAAGATCTTGGAATTCCTTTATTTTCACTAAATGCAGTATAAGGTGTGGGAGTAGCGCTGAGAGGTACATATATTGTATTTAAAACTGAGACTGGCCTGGAGCCATTACTGACCCAGACTGGAATCATTTTGACAGTAGCAGAGCTTACAGTCACATTGTGGTGCTAATGCATTTGGACCCAAAGGGAATGCTGATGGTTTGTGCATCTAAACCAGTCTTCCTAGGGTAAGGTTACCAAATTTTGGACACTTATCCAAAAGTGGTGGGTGGGGGGAGAGGAAAAGTCACTTTAGTTCCAGGTTTGAGCAGCAAGGCATGGAGAATGGAAGAGGACTCGTTACCTTGTCCCCTTGCCCCATCCATCCCATGACAGCAACAATATCACTTCCAAGCAAACAAATGACGATTCATAAAGCTAAGCTCTGCTTGAATTCACCCTCCCCTATTAATTTCAGGGCCATAATGTGCAGGCTTTTTCTGTTCCAGTAAACGAAACTCATGCAGCCGTTGTGTGTTTGCTTAAGAGGTCTCCTAAAGTCAAATCTATCTAAAACAGGATATACGAATCGGCACTTTCGCTTTTGTGTTTTGTAGTGAAGCCAGTGTTGGTAAATCATTGTGCCTTTGCACCGAAGACAGTGACCTTTGTATTGCAGAACAAAGACTACAATAACCCCATTTTTCATAGTGTTCAGGCTGTGCTGACTTCTGTGCAAGTGGATTTTGGCGCTTTAATATTTTCCTTGTATCATTGAGGTGGTTAATTGTACTGAATATTTGTTTTTTGTTCTCATTGCAGGCGAGAAGAAAGTATCAGAAGATTGAAAAATGTGAGTGGTATTCTTAGATTTAGCTTACAACCTGTCAATGCCACAATTTTTATGGAGGGAAAGGCTGCAAAAGTACTCAAGCTGCTATATTCTTTGTGTAGCCTGATAGTTTGCACACCTGTCAAACGCGTATTGCCCTTGAAAAAAAAAAAAAATTACATGGAAGACAGCCCAGTCACTATTAAAAGAAGGCTGCTATCAAAATTTAGAGCCTTGAACTGCCAAGTTGGTGAGCTAAGTCTGCTTTCCAAGCTCAGTCCAGGGTTGAGCCGGACAGTGCGCATCCTCTCCAAGAGCAGAACTGGAAGTATTTTTTATACTTTAGTGTAAAAGTGATAAAAGCTACACATTTTTAATTTTTGTCTCTGTAGTGGCTGTAAAACAGTCCATACAAAAGGTAAAAGGCTTAAGGGCATCTTTTAGTAAAGTTTGCTAGCAGGGTAGTGGTGCGGGTGAGCATGTGACTTCAGCGCCGAGTTAAAAAGTAGCGCAGGGCACCCTCTAAATTTTACGCTAACCTGGTAGCATGCATCGGGGCGGGGACTGGATGGGTCATGGGCATTTCAGGCACATCAAGCTAGCAAGGGTATGCGTTGCCCATGCTAATTTCTCTTAATGCTGGTAGCGCAAGTACAACTAATGCCACATCAATGGGTGGCGTTAGTTGTACCTATGGCCCATTTGCCACCTTAAAGCTCAGCTTCTCTGAAGGGGGGCGGATGTACATGCTTCCCCCCCCTCCCCCTCGCAGTTAGCCAGAAGCACCATGCTGGTGATGCAGCCCAAACACACATTACTGGCACAGGGCTCAGTAAACACACCCCTTAATACATCTACTTTGTAGCCTCATAATGCGATTGAGCTTACAAATTTTTTTTTGTGCCATGAGATTTTGAAATATATGCCTTTAAGTTTTAAAGAACTGTTTGAGCACTTGAACTTTATGGGAACGACCTGTAACAAAATGTCTTGTTAAATGAAAATCCAACTATGATGATATGGGTATGGCACCAGGAAAGCAGGACTTGAATTATCAGTTGTGTGCATATAACTCCCTGCACCCCATACTTATTTTATAGGAATCTACTTGAGCTTTTTTCTCAAATTTTCAGGTTTTTTTTTTTTTTTCTGACTACTGAACAGGAAAGGAAATTAAAGATCTGGGGCTACATAGGTCCCCTTTCTGATGAGAAAAGAGGGAGGCTTTTCTGGGTGTGGATGAGCCCCGAACGCAACGCACAGACTTTCTTTACAGGAAGTGCTGAGTCATGCAAATGTTTTCTAGGCCGAACTCCTAATGTTTACAATTAGTCACCTGATGTGTAGGCAGATACAGCACTTGTTTCTAATGCCAACTGCAGAGCAATAGCCATGAATTTTGTAGATCCAGAAAGATGGCAAAGTTCAAGGGGGACCCCTTAAAAAAAAAAACACCCCAAAAAGCAACAAAAAAAACAAAACACAAATTTTGCTTTTGGATTTAAATGAGTAGCTTAGTGTTTCAAACCAGGAAAGCCAGGGTTCAAATCTCATTACCACTTTTGGGTAAGTCATTTTAACTTCCCTTGCCTCAGGTTCAAAGACTATGAGCCCATTTGAGCAGGAAAATGCATTCAGCTCTGAGTTAACTTGCCCTGAGTTTGGATTTATAAAAGTAAAGTAATTCTAAAATTAAAAAAAAATTGAAACCAAAATAGAATTGATCCGAGAGACTGTATTTGTTGTGCCAAGCAAATCTGCTAAGAATGGGGACTAGTCATGAGCCATGTTGAACTTGAACGTTGGACATACTCATTTTTGGTTTTTAGTAAAAAAACAAAAAAAAAAACAAAAACCCTTATTTTTGTTTACCAAACTTTCTGTTTGAGATGGTAACTGGAACAATCCAAGAGAACGTGGGATAGCATAGAAGATCCTTAATTACACAGTAGTAGTAACTGCACAGCTGGAAGTCTAAGGAACTGTACCTTTAAAACAGGAAGCATATTGGGCAGGCTAGATGGGCCTTATTTACCATGATATTGTAAGTTTCCTTCCTTTCCCATCATAATTAAACCCTTTTAGATAGTGATGGCAAAATATGGATGGACAAATATGTACCGCAGAGGAAAAGGATAAAGCAAGGATCTACAAGGCATTTGTTACTAGGGGTGTGTACAAGTAAGAAAAATTCCTTTAGGTTTTGTGTTTTTTCATGAGTATTTCTGGTGTGTCTGGTTGTGTACACTTGCTTTAATAGAAAATCTTTTATTTGCACGCAGTTGATTTAAAGTGCTATAAGGGGCCTTTTTACTAAAGCCCAGTAATCTATTAATATGTGTTTTAATGCACGGCAACTGGTAGCTGGCAATGCCAATGGGCATGCCAGTGACTACACATTAAAGTGCCTGGTATTCGCCCATGGTGTGGGGAATGGGCAGTGGGGTGGTGGAGAGCGTGTTGCTATTAGAATGAGGGCAGTTGCCCACCCGCTCATTGGCAATTAGTGCAAGGGCACCTAACACCTTCATGGGTGTCATTTGGCGTGTCCATGTTAAGTGTGCCACACATTAAGGTACTTGATCAACATGTTCCTGGCAACTAATATGCAACCATGCATCCCTCCCCCCCACAGCTAATGCAGAGACTTTTTCACATAATGTGATTTTGTAACATGTTAAGCACAAAACCTTACAGCCGTTAGTAAAGGGTCGCCAATAGATTGTGTACCTTAATTTGTCGGTTAGTGCATGTTAATGTAGCACACTAAACTTATCAAGCCAAACGTGCACTAAGGAATGAATGCATGCACCTAGCTGTTCTAAGGCTATGGTGCCCTTATTGCAATTATTTTTTGATATCTGATGTCCCCTCGTGCTACTGTCGCTGATTACTGGTTTAGTGGCATGCAGAGAGTTTGAGGAAGGGGGCGGGGGAATAGAACGAATCACCACCTTTGGTGCAGCACAGGGAAAGCAATTGCATCTATAGCTGTGATGCTGTTTAATGGTTAACGAGTGAACCTTTCGGTTGGAATTTTTATTCTAGGTTTTGATCACCTTATACTGGCTGGGTAGAAAAGCAGAAAGTACCCCATATTATAATGGTCCTTACCTGAACCTGAAAGCCTTTGAAGGACTGCTGGGACAAACACTAACCAAGGTACGGAGTAGTTGCAACTTTTGTTTTTCCCACCCTCCCCCACCTCCAAGACTTTTTCTAAATGCCAACTGGTATTTCCTCTTAACTTTAATGTATTCAAACTTTCATTTTTTTCCCACAAATGCCGAGTTAATTGTTCCTTTGAACAGCTGGATATTTTCTGCCTTTAGGTGCTTGAAGAGTCCAGCAGCTTGAAAAGAAGTGGCAGGGACAGTGGATGTGGTGACATTTGGTACACCGACAGAGAAGGCTCGTTATCGCTTTTGGCTGCTCATAGAAGAGACGACTCATTGGATAGTCTAGATTCCTTTGGGTCGAGATCTTTCACCAGCTTCTCATCGGACACAACTCTAAAGGGTAGCAGCGAAGGTATTTTTCTCCCAATCTGCACAGGATGATAAAAAGTCAAGGCTGCACTTTTCAGCTTACAGAGGACAGTTTTACTGGTCCACATGGCGTGCAAATTCCCTTTCTGTAGAGGCCATTGTGTTGATCAGATGCAGTTATATGGCCACACAGTTTAACATGTTAGGAGTGGGCTGGCTGACAGTCCTTCCATGGGCAATATACCATTGCAATGTAAAACCTCCGAGGTTGGAAAGAGATTTATTAATGTCTTCTAGAGGTCTGTATTCATTTCGTTAGTGCACCTTAAATTAAATACACGCCAAACAGATTTAATACTAATTGACTTGGAGAAATTCATTTGTCAGCTAGTATACATTAAATCAATTTGGTGTGTACTAAATATTTCCTCTTTAAAACACATGTATGACACTAACAAAAAAAACCCCCCAAACCAAAATCGGGGAAAAATGTTTTGTGGGGGGGGGGGGGGGTATTTTTTTCATGCTTGTGCACATCCTTAATACTTAAAACAAAATTCCCAAACACAGATCTGTTCTCTATACTAGATATGGAAGAGACACAAGTCCATTCTTTTTGACAAGTTTAGTTAACACTGAAAAGTACTTTATTTCTAAGGGAAATCTGTCTTGAAGCGCACAGAACGATACCCTAGACTGCTGCTTTCTTTTATTTGTCTATTTAATGACTTTGTTAAAGTAGGAGGAGGTTTTCAGGGTGTTTACTTGATTATGCACTTTGTATGTGCTACAGCGTCTTTTTGCGTGGAAATCGATTGTAGACGCTTGTTAATTTGCAGATGTGCGCACAAGTGAGCAATTGCATTTTTAATTTTTTAGGTGTCCAAGTGAGCTTGAAATGCACATCCCTAGTATTTAATTTAGACGTACAGCTTGCTGCTTTGTTACCATAAACTTCAGAGTTGATCATGAGAAGTACAAGTTGAAAAGGGCATGCTGGAAGCATTGCCAAAAGGCGTGTTCCACTGGAGTGCACGGTTGACGCGTGACTGAGCAGAAGGAGCACTTAAGACTTGCAAGAGGATTAGTGAATTTAGTGTGTCGAAAGGCACATTTTCCGTTTCTCCCCTTACAAAGTCATACATACCTGGGGTGCAGGCGTCACGAGAGAGTTTCTCCTTAGGGTAGCAGAGGCTGTGGGGCTGTATGAGGCATCTTTATGACCAATGATGTCTAAATATGTGTCCATCTTGATATGGGGGTGGGGAATCTGGGGGTGGAGGGGTGTGGCCTGCTTCCCACACCTTTGTAGTACTTCCTAATGTATGATGTTATGCTGCAGTTTGTCCTCATAGGCATAGCTTTGTCTGCGCATACACAAAGCTACGAGAACAGACGGACAGACGGATGGATCGCCGCCTTCATCATGTGATCTGTATTTCCTTTCCTGTTGCTACTGTGAAGGGCGGTATATCAAGTTTTAATAAACAACAAACATACTTCCTTATCCAAAGCTCCTTAAAATCCTCCTCATTTAACATTAGATACAAATGTACGAAACGTGTAATGCAGGTCTGTCAAGGATGCAGTGGATGTGGGAAAGGATGGGGAAAGTTAGCTCATGAATAAGAAAGTGAGGGTTTTCAGCTTAATTGTCAGATTTTATGCGCTTGGCCAGTGGCCTTAAGCTTTTTGTAAAACGCCGGATGTGTGTTCTGTAAAGTTAAGTGCCTATGGCCTGCGCGCGCATAACCTGAGACTGAGCGAAGTGCTTCTAGGAGTGGGATCACGGTCTGCGGCCCAGTCTGCAAAGGCAGCGCGTTCAGCGTAGCGAGTCATCTGGGCCATCTGTAGGGTGGCTGGTGGAGGGCAGTAGAAAGGCAGGAAAGAAAAGGAAAAGCAGGGTGGTGGTTTGGAGCCCACGCCTGCGCTTCCTGTCTGCGTCCTCATCTCCTTCAGTGCACTTCCTGTTATGGAGGGGCAGACATGCAGCGCACACATGGGCCCCAAAGATCCAGGCTGCTTGTGTCTTTCAAACTTTGTGGCGGCGGCGGCAAGGTAAGGGGAAGAAAAGAAAAGGGAGACATGTTGAACCAGAAGGGAAGACAAGCTGCTGAACTGTGGGGAAGGGAGGGTGTAGAAAAAGGGGCGCTGCTGAGTTGAGTGGGAACCGATGATTGGGGGGGGGGGGTGCTGCTGGGTTGCGAGGGGACCGACGAGGGGGAGGAGAAATGGACAGAAGACAGTGAGACTGGAGCTGCCCAAACAACAAAGGAAGAAAAAGGCATGTTTCTGAAGTTAACTGGAAATGTGCTTTGCTGATATTTGGTGTTTAGAACAAGAAGAGATTTATTTTTCCTTTGTTTCTCCAATGTTGCTGTAAAGGCCGAGTTTGGCCTTTTCGAGTTTCCCAGTTTAATGATCTTCATATTTCTATTTCAAACTTGTGGTCCCTTGTTCTATAATAGGTGAGCGTTTTTGTTTTGTGCATGTGCGACTGAGGCGTGGTATTCTGTTAGTGTAGTTTTTGCAAGAGAGATGTAGCAGTCCCGCTTATTCTGCTTTTCCCAGTAGGAGATGTATTGGTTTATTTGTAGTGCTGCCTTTTCATAGGTGAGCTTTATACTGTACAAATCCTGGCATATGATGGCTTGTTTGCTATGGGCTCCGAGTGGTCTTTTCGCCTGGCTTTATAGTACTTCCTAATGTACATGATAGTTTATTTATATACTGCCTGTCTGCGATAATGCGCTCTAGACAGTTTGCAATCATGTACTGTATATATTCCCTTGTCCCTGAAGGGCTCACAATCTACATGAGTACCTGAGGCAACAGAGGGTTAAGGAGTGCCTTTAGGACTAGAGATCCCAGTCCCTCCAGCCCAAGGTTGCTGTCTCTGAGAAGGAATCGAACCCTCAGACCTCCGGCCTGAGGTAACTTGCCCCAACCACTAGACTACTCCTCCCACTGCATTGCAGGGAAGATGTGTAGAAATCTCGTAGCCTTTCCCTAACCCCACCACACATGGCTGCATCTGACAACAGTGAACATGCAAATGTATGTTTGAAATACTTCAAGAATGATTTGTCATATGAATTTCATTTCTACTTGGCAAAAGTCCCCTTTGGACTGAAAGTAGAGGAAAGTAGGGAAGTGGCTTTAACGTTTCCATCTCGGATGGGACAGACTCCAGAACGCAAGGCAAAACTGTCTTGACTGCAAGGTCTTCTCTTTTGTGACTCTTTAGAACGCTTTACTAAAGGCCCTGCAAGATGGGCTTCCTTTGATTTCGGCTTTTGGAAACCAAGGGGTTCACTAAGGGGTTGCTGCAGAAACGCTGTGTTATGTTCCAGTGCAGCATTTTGCTTGTAATCTTTCCAGTACTAGTCCTGCTGTCCAATGCAGAAAGCAAGCTAGCATGGGAAAATCAACAAAATTGGGGGGAGGACGTGACGTCACCACCCGGGATGGCTGCCTGAAAGAGAAGCTCTCTTCTGGACGGAGAGAAAAGTAGCAAAGAGCATACGCATTGGGCCTTTCCGGAGTGCTAGAAATTTGAGAAGTGGCAGATAGAATCCCTTAGAATGTTGGTTCATAAAAAATTGGAGAAATACAGATCCTCCTATGCTCCGCTGAGATCGCAGACAGAGCGGGGAGAAGGTGGCGAGACTGAGACGAAGGAGGAACCAGAGAACGCTGAGGAGCAGTGCACAAGGAGAGATCTGTGGCGCTGGTGCAAAGAAATAAAAACGGAGGTAATCGCGTGAAAAAGGAGGTGAAAGAGATGCTGCATGAGTTTAGACTGGATTTGCAGGCCTTGGAGGAGAGAGTGGATAATCTTGAGCACGTGGAGGAGGTGGTAATGGCGGCGCAGGACACACAGCGCACGCTTGATAGCTGGCGGAAGGAGAGCGAGGACTTGAGGGATAAGATTGAAGACCTCGAACAGGTCGAGGCGATGTAATATTCGAATAAGGGGAGTCCCGGAGGAGAGCAATATAAACAAGCCCACCGCATGGTCCAGGATATATGTGAGGCCTTACTGACAGGGGAGAACCCCCGGCGTCATCTGGAGCAAAACGGGAGATTGGCCTGGACAGGGCGCATAGAGCCCTTCGGCCCCCTCTGGGGAATCGCCCCAGGGATATAATTGCCTGCCTCTCCAGCTATCAGATTAAGGAAGAAATAATGAAAGCAGTGGCAAAGAAAGGTAAACTGCACTGGCACGAGGCGACTATCGAGGTGTTTCAGGATTTAGCTCCCGTGACATTACAGCGCAGGCGGGCCATGCGCCCAGTGACACTGTACTTGCGGCAAGAAAACATTAAATATAAATGGCTGTTTCCTTTCGGGCTGCAGTTTGAGATGAGCGGAGCCCCTCAACGTGCAAAAACTTTGTCTGAAGCCTGGAGGTGTTTGGAGCAGATCGAGGCACCAAATTTGCCCCGGAATCGGATCCAGCCGGTTGCCCAGGATCGGGAGGACAGATCGGTGAACTTGGCGGAGAAACAGAAATGGCAACGGGCTCCTACAAGGGGTCGGCGGCTTAAACGCCTCTCTCGGGCTATTCCTGGAGGAGAGGAGGGAGTGCGCAATGGCTCCTTGCCGCTCTCTTGAGGCAGAGAACTGTTGAGCTTTTCTTCGGCTGGACAGACCTGGGTGCAAGAATGGGGCGGGGGGGGGGGACGACCCACGGTGGTGGGTTCTCGCTCTCTATCCCCCAAGCATGCGGGGGGTGGGGGGGGTAAAAGTGCTTAGTTTATGGTTCAATATGAATGTTACTTTAAACGTTATTCACAGTTTTATAATGTTTTGCATTATTCGTCAATGTTGTGGGTTTAAGAGATGGGGGTGAAGGGAGGGTTCTAGCAGGGGGATTAGATCTTAGAAGGGTAATAAGGATATGGTTGGGAGGTAAAGAAGTATCATGGGAGAAGGATGTTCATATATGGGTGAGACTGGGGGGGGGGCTGGCTTAGTTGGGGGGGGGGAGGGAGGTCCCGGGGGGTGGGTTTCGTCCTCAGGATAAGGAGGTGCAGGAGAGTGGCCTGCGCGGTGATTGAGGGGAAGGGAGGGGAGGGGGAAGAGAATGTAGGCGAGGGGGGGAGGAGGGAAGGGGGTAGGAGGGGGGAAGGGGGAGGAGGTCAGATATAAAGCAGCGGGAAGAGCGGATATTAAGACCAACCTAAGATGGCTGGACTTAGGGTAGGCTCCCTAAATGTCAGAGGGCTGAACACTCCACAAAAGAGGAAGGCGATGTTTAGAGAAGCCCAACGCCAGCACTGGCAGGTGATCTTCTTACAAGAAACGCATTTATTACTGAAAGATGAGCATTTGGTAAGGCACGATGCATTTGGGAATATTTGGTTTAACGCTGAAGGCACCTATAAGAAGGCAGGAGTGGCAATTATGATAAGGAGCGATGTCTCCTTTCAGGTGAGGGGGGGGGTGATAAAAGGAATAAAGGGGCGAGTTCTCTTAGTTTGGGGGGAATTGGATGGTCAGGAGGTCACCTTTCTAAATATTTACGGTCCCAACGACCTGCACACAAATTTCTGGGGGATTTTATCAAAGTGGTTGAAAAGTAGAATTCATGGGGCCTTATTAATGGGGGGCGATTTTAATGAAGTATTGGACCCCAGGAGAGATAAATCGTTGAAGGGGAATAGTGGGGGGACTAGGGGGAGAAGTCAACTGCTGGAGTTAATGAAGCAATTTAGGGTTTGTGATATTTGGCGCCAGTTTCATCCTCTGGAAGTGGATTATTCTTATTACTCTCAGGTACATCACAGTTATAGTAGGATAGATTTCTTTCTTGGGGATGAACATTGACTTCGAAGGGTTACTGGAGCAGAGATCGGGCCCATAACGTGGTCGGACCATGGTCCGGTTTGGGTGGAATTTGGGGGAGCTAGGGATAAGGAGGGCCGGACCTTTTGGCGTCTCAATGAAAGCCTTCTGCAAAATAGAGATATTAAGACATTGAGGCAGGAATTATAGAGTATTTTCAGATGAATGACACAGGAGAGGTGCCATGGGAGATTTTGTGGGATGGGTTAAAGGCAGTTTTATGGGGAAAATTGATATGTTGGGCGGTGTGGAAAAAACGGGAGAGGGAGGGACAGATGGGAGCACTAATAGGTAAGATTACTGAACTGGAACGACGCCATAAACAAGGGAGCGGTATGTGATTAAGGGCGGAATTAGAGGGGGCACGGGCAGAATTAACAACACTATGTAAAATACTCAGATAATTGTATTCTGTCTGATGTTTTCTTGTTCTATGTAAACCGCGCTGATTATGAATAGTGCGGTATATAAAAGATGTTAAATAAATAAAATTAAATTAAATAAAATTTGCAGCGTGGGCCATTGCCGCCACCACCAGTCCTCTCCAGGGCATGCAGTGGTGTCAATGCCAAAATGGCACTGCAATGCTACCAGAATTCTGATGCGGTGGTGGTGGTGGAGCATTGCTTCTACCCCTATGCAAACAGGAAGCCCTGTGTCGGGGGGGGGGGGGGGAGCAGAAACAAAGCTCCAGCAACACTACAGTGTCGGAGGCTTTTGATGAGTGCTGTGGTGCTGCTTAAAAGTCATTACTGTGCAGGTCCCCAGAGAGAGGCGGCAGCAATGAGGCCCTGGCCTCCCCCCCCGTACCATAAGTCGAGGGGCAGGAGGGACTCCCTCTGTACCACCATCTTGAAAAATGGTGGCACCCAATCCCATGCAGTGCATGCTCACTGCCATATAAGGGATGCCCTGGGCATGGGTCGACTACCATATAAGGCAAAAATTGCCTAATATGGCAGAGTAACCCCTGGGCTGCGTGCTTTTTGCTTCAGCATCACTGCCCAAAAAGTCAGCATTAAACTCGTTAGGCAAGGTTACACTAGAGCTTTAGTGCTGGGCTTTGGTTCAAGGTTTCTGCATTGGTTTCTAAGGCCTGTGACATGACTACCCTGGCAGATATCTACAAAGAATTCAGCTATGATAAGAGAGCTGGGATCAGACTTAAAATACTGTATGTAATCAACATATATATTAGTTGCACACTGTGAGGCAAGAGGCAAGTCCTAAATGAGAATAAAAAGATGCTAGCAGTTTGGCCTCTTGTTCTGCATTTGAATTTACTCTAAGGAGGTTTCTTTTCCCAGAAGATGAGGGTTATCCCACTTCACAAGCTTCAATATACAAACAGCCTTGCTTGATTTACTAAATATAATCAGATTTTAAAAACCTTTATTATATCTCACAATCTGTTTTTTAGGCTCAGATGTAGCAAACATTTTTTTACATAGACCTAAAATAGGCAAAACACTTTAGTCTATCTGTCCTAAGGAGATGAATGCCACATCAATGAGCTGTGGAAACCATTTTGTGCATGCCAGTGCACTGAGGTGTTTGTGGGTTTTGCATATTTGTTTTTACAGCATACTGGTGGTGAGATTAGCACTTTTTGTGTGCAGTCTGTGGAATGGTGAAAGAATTTTATGTATGTAACATGAGTGTGCAGAAGGACTTACACCTAATAAGATCTGATCACAGCTTTGTGGCAAATTGCTGTAAAAGATCTGCCTGGTTTTCCATCTGCAGCTTACCAGTTTCCAATAGAAGTTTCAGAGCACCTAAAAGCAAGCTATTGACGTCTTTAGTTTTTGATACCACAAAGTCTGGAGACTGCGGAGATCTCCTAATTTGCCCCTCCTTTTTATATTTTGTTTTCCCTTCCAGGTGGTGAAAGTGACACGGACTCTGAGTTATTTCACAAAATGCAGGATACGAACAAAGACGATATGTCCTATCGTAGGGTCATAGCGCTGGAACCGAAGCCGGCTGCCACATTCAATCAGTTTCTGCCAACGAAAGGTCAACAGGGAGTATATTTACCGGCGCCCCTACGAAAGAAGCGAGCAGACAGGCAGGAGGATAACCGGAGAAGCTGGGCGAGTCCAGTGTACACAGAGCCTGATGGGACATTTGCAAGGTAACACAAAGCATTCACAGCACTGTGCGCACACACCTGAAACCATCCCTGCTCAAGAGAGCTCACAACCTATGTAAGATAGACAGATACAGCAGGCAGGGGGCTAGGATAGAGCTAAGGGGAAAATAGTACAGGATGTGGGTGCTAAACGGGAGAATAAGGGAGGTCGGTAATGAGCTTGTTAGCCAGATATGTAGAATTTAACATACAACATATTTTTTTGCATAAATGCAGAATAGACAGAAGCTTGGTTTCCTGTAGGTGAATCTGAAAAACCTTTTTTAGATGGGGGAGTCTTCTTATTTTCTCTGGCAAGACTTCCTATGCTGATGCTTTGCCTCTTTCAGTAGTCAGATGGTTGATTTTGGTATAACAATTTTGGTGAAAAGAAACGATTGACTTTAAAAATGTTTCTGGTCGTTGTTCTACAGCTGATGTTACCAGATTCCTAATCTCGTTTCCAACTTCAAGAATGTTGGATTAAAATGCTTCCACTCCTGGGACAGTTAATACTTGTTCTATCTTTTGTTTTACTGTCTTAATTTTTTCAATTGGCTTTAATAGAGGCCATGGGAGTTCACTGGTTCCATATCAAAATGGCAAAGTAATGAATGACTTTGCCAAATCAGCTTCTCACCACATGGTCTCTCGTGGCTCTGATTCAGCAGAAGAGAGACACATGGACCTTGTTTTGGATGATTTAGTGACCTACAGGTCTCCAATGGGTAACAGCCCTTTGAATCCAGCTGCATGGAGTCATCTTTATATGCTGAAAGATAATCCAAAACCACCTTTCAAAGAGTTTACGTCATCTGGATCCTTAGTTGCTGCTCCAAAAGAACAGAGGAGGTCAGATGCTAACCAGGATATGAGTTACTGCTGCGTGCCCAGCCTTTAACATCTCAGTAACTGCAAATCATGCTTGTTTAATGTGTATTTCTGTATTAACAGGATCACTAATTGATTCATAGTTATATATTCTGCTTTTAAAAATCTTGAGCTGCTTTAGAGAAAAATAAGAACTAACCTAATTTTGCTTTTGAGCAAAAAAAAAGCATGTGTTCTATACTGTGTAGGGTATGTTTGCCTGCACAAGATAATTAACTGGTTGGACATTTTGAATAGTCTCCAGAGGCAGAAATTGGGAGCTAGAGTCTGCACTGGGTCAGCACCGAAAGGTTCTTTGAATGTCAGTAACTTGTATAAGGAGGATTATGCAAGATACACCCCGGTCCTCAGCAAAGATGACGTCTATGCTCACAGACTAAACCTGCCGCCGCATAGATCAAATGTTTGGTTTCGTACGTTTCGGCCCAAACATTGGACTGCAGAAGAGGAATTATGCTGGAAAAAGATCAAAAGACCTTGGTACAAGGAATTTCAAGGATTCAGGTCTGTTTCTGCAAATTGATATAAGTGCCCCATAACCTTAACCAAGCTTTCTCTGATTCTTACTTTGCATGGAATCCCTATGTCTGTCTTAGTCCTTTTGTTTCTGCCCCGACACTTTGATTTTTATCTTAGGTTTATCATAGCGCTTTAGCCTGGCCTATCCTGAAGCTGCCTACATTGGAATGTTCCAAGTGGGTGTATGTTGCTAAAACAGTATTGCACACCATCTTAGGGAGAATAAAATGATTTGCCTTTTTATTTTGGAAGTGGGGGTTGAGGAGAAGGAAGGGTGGTAGAAATTTTAGATTTTGGTGGTAGGCTACCAGCTGCATTCTGCTCATCCTCCCCTGTGCCTCTCGGGACTTTTTCTATCGGGAATTCAGTCTGATAGACCTTGTAGGGGTTTGGCGCACCAAGAACATAGGAACAGAGTCCCTGGCACAAACACACTTTTTCTAGTCAGGTGTGTGTTATCATGGTGCCATCCACACCCTGGGAGGATCATTTTCACCTAGCTCACTGGGTTAGTTCTGCTGCCAGTAGCTTTTGCTCTTAATAGCACAGAGCATGAATGCAAAGTATAAATCAATCGCAGATGGCGTCAAGGTGGTTATTTTATAAACTTAAAAGCATGCATCTAGTTCTGTGAAATAGGGCATCCCTGCCAGTATGTAGCCTGCATGCTTTGTGGACGTGTTATGCAAAGAGTTGCATAGCCTCCATTCTTTTTGTTTTATTTCCTGCTTGTACAGTGGTAGGCATTCTGAGTCTGAAGACGAAGACTTGGTGTGTGAAGGAAGCCAAGTTATTAATGGTGACCAGAGCACGAGCCATGGCCAGAGCATGGATTTCAGAAGAGATTCAGGTTACCCCAGCTCCCACGTTGAAAAATCGCCACCAAAAATGGCAAGGGAGGGAGCCACTGATGCTTCTGATCGGCCAAGGTTGATATGAGTGCATGATTTAAACGCTCGTGTCCTATGGCTTGTTGCATCATCCACCGTGTTATCTATCAGATCAGTAGAATTTAAACTTTGTGAGCCTTTGTATGTAGTCGAGCAACACTGCATAAGTGGCAAAGTCAAGGTACTTGTGACCTGGATTGGCCATGGTAGGGAACAAGACACTGGGCTTAATAGACATTTGGTCTACCCCAGTATGCCAGTTCTTAGGTGGTTTTTTAAACTAAGCATGCATTAGAACTTTGTATATTGGCCGCATCTGATATTTGTGCAGATGCATGATGTGCAATGTTAACGTACAGTAACATAAAATGCATAACATTTTTACAGGCTTATTAGTTCTACTCTATCTCCCTGTAAGCATTCTCGTCTTCTGTCTTTAATGAGGCTCTGTCTTCCCTCTTTCTTCCTCTTTCCTTTCTTCAGTCAGTTTGTGATACTGCAGGCCTTGCAAAAATTTGCTACTGATTGCCTCTCTTCCGGAACTAAATCCAAAACTGATCCTACTGCTGGTCCCAGGATTGTGAATTGTAGAAAGAATGCTGTTTCATCAGGCTATAACAAAGAGAAGAAGGTGAACGGGTACCTAAACCCAGACTTGGAAAACGATGATTTGTTTGCACGCAAAATTGGAGCTTTCCATGTTAATCAAGTCGTGGCGGTGGCTCCTCAAAGGACCCCTGAATGTCATCTAGAGAAAGACATCATATTGCAAACAAAGGATAGTGAAAGTATGATTCCAGATTTGGAGAAAGATGACATGATTGTTCGTAGAGGTCAACGACAGAGAGAGGAAGTGCCTTTATCCGGTGCGCCAGACAAATACCACCCAGTGCCTTTCCCAGAGCCATGGACCCTTCCAGAGAAAATACAGATGAAATTTCTTTGCCCAATCAAAAAAACCTTTGAATCAAGGGAGCGATGTCGTCAAGGCAGGATTATAGCACCTTCAGAGCAGCGAAAGAAAGATGACATGCTGTCTAGGAAGATTGGCACTTGGCAAGTTGCAGGTTCTGTGAAACAAGGCAGTTTCATTTCAGGTCCTTGCAGTGAGGAGGACTGGAAAAAATGGGAGGCGATCCGAGAAGCCAGCAGAGTGAGGCACAGGAAACAGCAGATGGTTGAGAGGTCAGATGATAGTGCTGCCGGGATTGTGCCTGAACTGTAGCTGAAGAGTTTGGAGATTGCATGCTCAGTGTCTTGCTGTGAGGTACAATCCATAATGCAAATGGCAGTCTGTGAAATTTGTTTCCTTAGTGTTGAAGATGCAAAAAAATGTGCAATACAATATAAGATTTCTCAATATTTTTTGCTGTCGGATGATTCCCTTATTATGTGAGCTGTTTGATATTGACTGTATCCAGGTTTCAAACAATGCAAATCATTTTGTATTTGAATGGTGCAGTGGGCTTTGTAAGACCTTAACTAGAATAGGTAAACTTATTCTGTTTTGCCTTGCACTTTCTCCCCAGTATATAGGCTTGGATAACAGCAATCTTGACCATATCCTCATAACGATTTAGTCTTTAAAAACTGGGCATATTTTCCATGCTTTTGTTTTACAAGTACAGTATTGCATATATTTTTGCTGTGTATTTGATTGTGTGATTTGTCCTAGACAGTCGAGCTTTACACAGTAATTGACTTTTTTTTACATTTTTGAGCCACAAATCCTGTGAAGAATTGATTTTGATAAGTAGGCTACAAGAGACCCCTGTGCTAAGCTGTGATAGCATGCGTTGTCTGCTGCATTAATAGCTAGTTATTAATGTGCATTAAATAGAGCATGGAGGAGGTTGAACGGAGGCTGCATCTTGGTTAATGCCAAGGTAGCTACTATCAGTTATCCGCTACCTTGGCAGATAATGCAGCACAGTTGATATCACCTGTAATAGGTGTTAACTATGCTGTATGCATAATGCAGTTCAAATATTCAAATGGTTTCTCTGCATTAACTGAATGAGAACCTGCTGGCAGAGCTCCGTGTCTCATGGCAGAGGATTTGCAATAAACGCGCATCCATTTTGTAAGTAAAATTCAGTCATAGCAAAATCTTACCATGCTTTAGTAAATAGGCCCCCCCAAATGTGTCAATTATATGTAGTCTACTAGAACACTTTAGTCTTGGTCGTGTGTTTGCCATGCATTTATTTTCATTTGCAAGCAACTCTCTCTCCGTGCATGCTATAGCTTTTGCTCCTAAGAGATTAAAGCCCTATGTATGAAGGGGGGAGGGGGAAGGAAATTTTGAATCCATTTGAATTTTTGGTTTTCTCTGGTTTCTCAGACTGCTCCAAAAGCTTTCATTTGATGATGGGTAAGTCCGTACTTAAAATGTGAAAGTGCTTCCCGCAGAGATCTGTCTTGTCATGCCGTCAAATGTGTTCTGCATGTCCTCCAGAAGCAGCGCTGGAGAAACTGGCAGCGGCCGAGTGATAACTGCGCTTGCATGTTGCTTCTGACTGCAAGGCTGTGGGCTGGTAGTCTTGTGCATCAGCATGAACGGCTGCAGCATTTCAGAGAGGAGCTGTAAATGGCTTTTAATAACATGGCATACTGTGTAGATGTAGCATAAGGACAGATTTAAGGACTACACAAAATTAGGGCAAAGAGCGGAAAAGTCTGTAAGTCGGCCTGCTAGTGCAGTTTTGAAAGGATGCATTTTTTTTTTTTTTTTTTTGCTCAGGGATTACATTTCCTGTGATGTTGCAAATGCAATGTGTGCCTTCAAGTCAATGTTGACTCCTGGCGACCCAGCAGCTCCGTGGGCTTTCTTCCTGTCACATTAGGAGGAAGAAAAAATTTGCGGAGGGAAATTCTGAAGGCAAACTGTGAAAAAAGCACTGAGGGGAGATTTGCCCCTTTTTTATTGAACAATTTCAGATCTTTAGATGTGACATGATGATGAAATAGTGTAAAATGTTCCATATGGAGTGAGATGTACTCAAAATCTGTATGAGCACGTCTACTTTTGTATTGGTTGATTTTGGCAGTCTGTATGGGATTTGACATCCTAAGAAATACAGGAAGTTTGTGCCATCAGCTTATAGGTTAGGGTGAATTTTTTGAAGGACTATCATTTTAATGCTGTTTGAGTGTGATATACTCGGACATCCATGAATGTGAAACTTAAACTGTCTTTATGTCAAAATGGTGCGAAGATTACAAATTTTGATGCGGCTTTTGGTCCTTGTGTATGTCCTTTCCTGTCTCCACCCAAAACATTACCTAGATCTCTTCAGGAGATGCCAGGCTACCCTAGGTTAGGCTAAGTCTATTCCCAAGACCAGCAATGCTTAAATATTTGCAGAAGCAAAGTAGCACCAAAGCCTAGCACACAACTGCCCTTCCCCAAGCGCCAGCTTTTCTTCACTTCTGAAGTTAATAGATTGTACTAAGCACAGTTTTGTTTGGAGCTTTAGAGGTTTTTCTCCCTCATTTGCTACACGGGATTCTAGTACAACCAACTAAATATCTATGAACTCTCAGTGCAAGGCACTTAAGCTCATAAGATTCCAGCATAGCCAGATAATTGCTATTTAAGTTTGATTTTAATTGAGCTTTCACTAGAGAAGGCAGAATTATAATTATGACTTCAGCCTACAGTTTCCCAGAAACCATATAAGATCTGAATTTGGCCACTCTTTCCAAGATGGTAGATTTATTTTCACCCCCTCCCCCCCCCCAACAGGCTTTCTGATTGCCAGCTACCAAGTGTAGCGCCATGTCAGATGACTCTCTCTTCAGGCAGGAAGGGAGGTTTCACAGCTTCAGGGACAGAAGATTAATCTCCCTCCCCCTCTCATACTTTCTAATATTAGGGCTTTCTATTTTGGCATATGTGTTTCTTCTTTCGTGATTTGTTTGAACTTAAACAGTCTAGGGAACAGTCTTGCTAAATGCACCCTATTAGTATCAGAAATACCAGCTCAAGTTTTTATTTTGAGAACGTTGCATATTTAACACTAAGTTTTCTTAAAGACTGAAAATACTTCACCAAAAAGTTATTTTGCACAAAAAACAAGTAGTAATTATTAATCTGGCTTTTCCCTTCCTATTTCTATCCAAGTATTACCCTAAATCAGGGATGGGCAATTCCGGTCCTGGAGGGCTGCAGACCAGTCAGGTTTTCATGATGTCCCTAATGAGTATTCATGAGATCTATTTGCATCCACTGCCTTCCATTGTATGGAAATAGGTCCATGAATATTCATTAGGGGCATCATGAAAATCTGACTGGTCTGCGGCCCTCCAGGACCAGAATTGCCCACCCCTGCCCTAAATGATCATCTAAGACCCACAGCAGCCATATTGCTGGAATGGATGTTTTCCCTAAAGTTGAAGTTGTTCAGTGTTTCTCATGTATATGTAAGATACAAGGCCTACAATTTCCATTCTTCTTGCTGCTAACAATGCTCTTGCCCTACAACAAACCCACATTGACATAAGCAAAGCCAGGGGTGGCCCAAGGGGGTTGTGGGGCCATGTGTAGACACTCATTGTGGGACCTCGTTTGCATAAATATTTGCATACCTCATTTATTTGGTCGATGCTTTTTAACCAAGTTAATAAAGAGTAAAGATATAAAATGAGAGAAAAATTCTGGTAGTAAAACGACATGCTTACCATATCATACCAGTACGAAGTCCAAGAACTCAAACTGCACTAGCTATAAAAGGTCAGTGCTGCAAATATTCTGGAACACTAAGACACCTCCATTTGAGAAAAAGAGAACAAGCCGGACTGTTTCGGATGCCTACACAGAAGCCCTACATGTGAAAAGAATTCCTCGCTGTGGTTACACCAAAAAAATCACACTACAGAGTAAAAACATCTAAACAAAATATGAAAGGAAAAATTCAAGAAAGCAGACTGTGAGCCAAGGAACAGTGGAGAAGGAGAAAGAGAGGCTTTCTGTCCTGTAGAGAACAAAACACAAGAAATCCAAATTCTCGAAGCTGACAAAATTAGTTTCTACCTTTGCTGCCAACCATTTTGTTTTTCCTATTAGGTCAGTCCTGGTCTCTCGAGTCTTTACAACTTCTCTTGGGTTTCTCCAAAGTCTTTTTCCAGGCTCTTATTTCTAGTTTCTTTTTCTTCACTCTCCCTGTCTTCTCCCATTCCTGCCTTATACCTCTCTGATATTGATCTGTCTTTTTCATCTTTTTTATCCATTTCTCTTAGCAGTCTTTTTATCTGTATGTAACTAGATTTCATTCTTCATCCCTCACTCTCCTCCTCTTTCCACCTTTTATCTACTTACCAGATTTCCACTTCATACAGTTACCTCCCTAGTCTTCCCATTCTCGTATGTCTCATATTCCTTTCCAGGGCCTGCTATTCCCCCTGTCTTTCAGCCACTTTCTAGCCCCTCCCCATTTCCACCCTCTGTACATTCTGCCTCCCCAGACTCATCTATCTCTGCCTCTCATCGCTTAGCTCCTTCCCCGTCACTCTCCCCTCTTCACCTCCAGTCATGGGTGTCGTCGTCTTAAAATGACTGGGGGGTGCTCAACACAACACAAATTATCCCTCCCTGGAACTAATGAAGGAACTTGATCAATATTTGGGGGTGCTTAGCTCCCACTGCACCAACAGAGCTGGCACTTTGAAGAATAAGGTCGTATATAAAACCGGTTAAATAAAATCTGTTAATTTTTGGTACCTTATTTAGCTTCCTATTCCTTGGTTTAGCTCCCCTATTTCCACCATCTCTTACCCTCGGGGTTCTCAACCCTGTCCTCGGGACCCACCTAGCCAGTCGGGTTTTCAGGATAACCACAATGAATATGTATGAGAAAGATTTGCATACACTGCCTCCATTATATGCAAATCTCCGCCATGCATATTCATTGTGGTTATCCTGAAAACCCGACCGGCTAGGTGGGTCCCGAGGACAGGGTTGAGAACCCCTGTAACCTCCTTCAAAGACCTGTCCTCATCTTTTCTTTCTCGCCCTCTTCCATAGCCTTCTGCTTCTTTCCTCTTTTCCCTAGCATTTATTGCCCCTGCCTCACCCATCCCCAGCATCCACTCCTCTGCCTCTTCTCCGATACTTCCTTCTCCCCTCCGCAGTATCCATCCACCTACCTCATCGTCTAGCATTCATTTACCCTGCCTTTCTCCATCTTAACTTCAGCATCCATTCCTCTGCCCCTCCATATAAACTTTTCCCTGCATTTACCCGTGCTTCTCCCTCCCTTACGGTATGTGTTTCACAACTCCAACATCCCCCTTATGCCATCTCTGGCCCCCTTCTGGCCTCGGCCCTTGCATTAAATCACAGCCCCAACATCTGACTTAACTCCTGGCCAGGGGTGGCCCAAGGGGGTTGCGGGGCCATTTGCGGAGACTCGGTGTGGGACCTCATTTGCATAAATTTGCATAATGCTACCATACACTCTTTTCGTAAACATGCCTCTTAATGAGTGTATGGATAAAGAAGAAAAAGATTTCTACATTACTATAATCCAGTGCCAACCGCCAGGCACATTAGGAACTACTACAAACACTGCCCACTTAAAACACCATAGCAAACCCGACGTATCATAACAGCACTACCAGGACTCACAAAGCACCATACTCTACCTATCAAAAGGCAACACTGCCAATATTAAACCAATACATTTCAGAGAATAATACATGACCTACTGGAGAAAGAACAAGTGTCAATGTCAAATAGCAATTACATACACAGAATACCTCAGCTGAGTTACACATGCAGAACATACACCATCACCAAACAAGGAATCACAATTTAGAAACAGGAAGACAATTAAACTGGGAACCACAAAAGCCAAACTTGGAATGTACAACAACACTGTAGGAATAACAACTATAAATTAATTTCCTCTTGTACTAAACAAAGCGCAGACAGTAATGATGCATATTTCCCAGAGCTGACATATTCCAGTTAATAAATTCAAAATAAAGAGATTTTTCTACCTTTTTGTGCATTTTTTTTCAGTTGCAACTGCTCCAGCCACTTTCTTATGGTTTCTTCGTGTCTTCTGCTAACTCTCCATCGTCTGTTGTCCATTTGTCCTTTCTTCTCTCTTCTAGTTTTTTTCCATTCTCTCTCTATATCTGCTTTAACATGCTAATCTTTCTCCTTTTGCTCTTTCCTCATTCCTATTTCATCCACTCAAATTTTACCCCTGCATCCTCAATCCCCACTTAGTCTCCCAATACCTGGCCAATTGTAGATTTTTCTTCCCTCTCCATTTCATTCTCCCAGCCCCATCCCATTCTAATCCTCCCCCAACATTAGCTCCCTTCTAGTTCCAGCCCCACCCAGCATCTGCTCCCTTCTAATCCCACATCAGACCATTTCCAGTCCTATCCTAGCCCCACCATCAGTCCATTTCCAGTCCTAGCAGAGTCCCTCCATCAGCCCATTTCCAATCCCAGCCCCCCATCAGCCCATTTCTAGTCCTTTTCTAGCCCCACCATCAGCCCATTTCCAATCCTAGCTCCCCTCCACTCAGCCCATTTCCAGTCCAAGCCCCCCATGAGTCTACTTCCAGTTCTAGCCCCTCCATGAGTCCATTTCAATCCAAGCCCCCACCATAGCCCATTTCCAATCTTAGCACCCCCAACAACCCATTTCCAGTCCTATCCTAGCCCCTCATCAGCCCATTTCCAGTTCTAGCTCCCTCCCTTCACAGCCCATTTCCACTCCAAGCCCCCCTCCGCATCAGCTATTTGCAGTTCAAGCCCCCCTTCCACTCAGCCCATTTACAGTCCTAGCTACCCCCCATAGCTCACTACCAGTCCTAGCCCCCCCATAGCCCACCAGTCCTAGCCCCCCATCACCCCGTTTCCAACCCTAACCCCCCATCACCCCATTTCCAGTCCTAGCCCCCTATAGCCCATTACCAGTCCTAGCCCCCCATCACCCCATTTCCAGCCCTAACCCCATCACCCCATTTCCAGTCCTAGCCCCCCTATAGCCCATTACCAGTCCTAGCCCCCCTATAGCCCACTTCCAGTCCTAACCCCCTATCAGCCTATTTCCAGTCTTAGCTCGCCCATAGCCCATTAGCAGTCCTAACCCCCCCATCAGCCCATTTCCCGTCCTAACCCCCCCATCAGCCCATTTCCAGTCTTAGCCTGCCCATAGCCCATTAGCAGTCCTAACCCCCCCATCAGCCCATAGCCATTAAGCAGTCCTAACCCCCTCCCCCCATCAGCCCAAGTAAATAAAAAAAACAAAAACAAAAACAAAACTGGCTGCTGCTGCCGCCGTGGCAGCATCAGAATCAAGTGGCCCGCTGGCCCCCCTCTACCTGGCAGAGCCCTCCCTCCTTCCATCAGTCCCCCTCCGTACCGGCTTTCAGAGCCACGAAGCGAGAGTTTCTCCCTCGGAGCTCTGTTAAGCCTGCCGGTGCTGATGGGAAACAGGCATTTACTGTTTCCCATCAGCCCCGGCGTACTTAACAGAGCCGCGAGAGGGAAACTCTCACTTCATGGCTCTGAAAGCCGGCGCGGAGAGGGACTGATGCAGGGAGGGAGGGCTCCGCCGGACAGGCAGGGGGGGGGGGCCCCATGGGACACTTGATTTTGACGCTGCCACGGCAGCAGCAGCAGCCAGGTTTTTTTTGTGTGTTTTTAATTTACCAAGGTCTTTAAATGCAGAATGTTTGCACGGGGCCCCCTGAAATGCAGGGCCCTGTGAAAACAACATTCTTGCTCAATGGATGGGCTGGCCCTGCTCCTGGCCCCACTCTCCTAGTCTTAGCATCAGACTCCTCCTCCTAGCCCCACTCCTTAGCATCTTTCCTCTTCTCCCTTCTCTAACCCTCAAGTCAGCCCTCAGCCACTTTTCTCAGTCCCATTGCCTATGTGATGCCTCACTTCCCAGTCCTTGCATTAACCCCCAGTCCCTTTCTCCCAACTCATGATTAACTCAGTCCCTATTCCCAGCACCTGTTAGCTCCCAGTCCCCACACTGTTCCCAAGCTCCAGCTCCAGTTCTTGCATTAGCACTAGCAGCTCCTCCCCTTAGCATCTACCCTTTCCTCCCAGACTCTGGTCCAGCATATCTTACCCCCCCCCCTCACATCCACAATGATGCATCCCCTTCTTTCTATCTCCCCCCCCCCCCCCCGCATCACCTCTTTATATTTCCCCTTTGGTCAGCACCTCTTCTCCCCTCAAACCTTATTTTGCCTGCAGCAGAGATTTAATTAAAAAAAAACCAAACCAAAAAAAAACAAAAAAAACTTGTGTGTTTCAATTTCTGTGCTGTTGGGGCTGGTTCGAGGAGCCTATTTTACAAAGGCACACAGGCACCTCTGTTGCCTTTTATGAACGAGGCTTAAAATAGGCACCACCTTAGACATTAAACAGAAGCACCCTGTTACAGATTTACCCTTGTTAAGTGCCTTTGAGTCAGTATCAGCTCATGGCAACCCTCTGGATAGTTGACCTAAACTAGTTACCTTTAGCTTGTTTTAAATGAAGCTATACGTTTGAACACACGTTTAGTGTAAGCCCTGCTCGGGGCCAGTGCCTGAGAAGAGGTGCCCTAGGCGAACATCATCCCTTGTGCCACCCTGCTCCCACACCCCATTACTGCTGCCCCTCTCTGGGGCCTGCAATGATCGCAATGGCCTCAAATAGCCCTGCAGCACTTGCCCCCAAATCTCCAGTGCTGCGAGGCTGTTTGACTTCCGCCCCCTCCCCCCCGATGCTGACTTCCGCCCCCCCCACTTCCTTTTCTGTGTTAGTGGAAGTGTCCACCCCATGCCATTTTTGAAGTGTAACAGTTAAGTTTACTTTGCGCAGAAATGCTCTATACTTTGATTTCATTCTCTTGCTTTATAGAGATCCTCCTTTTTAAAGGTGGTGATGCTGAAGCTTGCATTTTAATGCTCTCGCTCCGAAGCGTGTTTTGCATGTTTGCTGTGCTTCATGTAATGTCTTCTGTCAAATTTTTAGTTTAAAAGGGAGCTGGGGTTTGCATGTTTGCTAGTTTTATTTACTGAAACCACATTCAAAATCTTACTCTGTGCATGTTTTAAACATTGATTATATACTTTTTTAAACATGGTGGTCATCAGAGGATCATTCCATTATAAAGTGTTTTGATATAATTCGA
The DNA here is from genome assembly GCA_033557465.1 of Ichthyophis bannanicus. Taxonomy (NCBI): domain Eukaryota; kingdom Metazoa; phylum Chordata; class Amphibia; order Gymnophiona; family Ichthyophiidae; genus Ichthyophis; species Ichthyophis bannanicus. The sequence continues at coordinate 404,581,192 of CM066035.1, read as the reverse complement.
ATAACATAGAGGGAATAACAAGTTAAAGGGAATGCCAAAAATTACTGCATTGTCTATCTTTGCGAATATCTCAGAATCAAAACTACGAGGGTCATTTTTAAAGTAAGAACCGATTGCGCATCGTGTCTGCGCGATCTGTCAAGTGACGTCCGTTCAAGGTTAGCCACTCTTGGCCAGTCTCTCACTACGCCGCCATTACGTTTCACATCTCTGCCAGTGTTGGTTGTATGGTTATACTGCTTCGTTTGTTGCCATGTCAATCAGTAATCCCTCCGATTGTGAAGTGCGCTCGGTTATCCGTTTTTTAAATGCAAAACAAGTTTGTCCAGTTGAAATTCACCGGCAGCTTGTTGAAGTGTATGGGGAAGGTGTAATGAATGATGATTAAGGAAGGAAGGACAAATGTTCATGATGAAGAACGATCTGGACGGCCTACTGTCATGAATGAAGACCTGACACAAGAAGTTGATGAGGAAATTCGCCATTCTCCAGGACCAAGCAGGAAGTCAGTCCTCACTTATGGGTGACGTCGGCGCCGACGGAGCCCTCGCGGAGCAATTTTCCCCAGCTTTCAAAGAAAGCCTTTGGGAATTGCAGCGCGCATGCGCGGTCGTCTTCCCGCCCGAAGGTGCCATCTTAGCCAGTCTTCTTTTTTCCGCGGAGCCCTACAGACGTCCCCGTCTTGTCCCCGCGAAAAAGTTGATTTTCCTCTTTATTTTATACTTTTTTCTTTCGGTTCGACGCCGATCGTTTTCCTGCCCGGACTCGCGACGCCGGTCTCGAGTCCTCTTCCGTTTTTTTCGGTTTTTCTGACTTAGTCAGCTTTCGTTTTCGTTTTCCCTGGCAGCCCGGTCCTTTGACCTCGCAGGGGCCCTTTTTCCCCCGATGGCTGCCAGTGGCTTTAAGCGGTGTGGTCGGTGTGACCGAAATATGTCACTAACCGACACACACGACTTTTGCCTCCGCTGCCTGGGCCCGGATCATGAGGAACTGATCTGTGGGCCCTGCAGCAAACTGTCCTCGAAGGCGTTGAGAAGTCGGCGGCATCAGCGCGAGAGAATCTTCGCTGACCCCAGCCGTACCCGGACCTCGTCGGAGGCCTCCGTGTCGAAAGGCTCCAGCTCGGACCGTCGCCGGAGCTCCTCCGACCGGGGTTCTCCCTCCGGGGACCATCGTCGGAAGGAAAAACCCGCGAGGGCGGCTTCGGTGGACGCTCCTGGCTCCGCGAGGGCCAGGTCGCATAGCCCCGACAGCCGCCCCGGGTCCTTGGAGAAGGAGCACCTCCCGAAGCGACCTCGCCTGGAGTCGGAGATGCCTGCCCGGGTAAGTCCTGTAGTCCTTCTGGACTCGCCTCCGCGACAGCCGACGTCGGGCCCGACGCCGTCGGGGCCCGAGTCGGGGGCTGCTGGGTCACCTGAGCTCGGACTCAGGTTGACGGCCTTGGAGAGCAGACTGTCTGCCTTCATGGACCAGCAGCGGGCACTGCTCGCTGGCTTCGCTGGCGTCGCTGCCCCGACCGCCGGGACGTCGACGTCCAAGTCGACCCCGGAGACCGAGCCGATCCTCGAGTCGATGAGAACTCGAGTCGATCCTCGGTCGAGGTCACCCTCGGCCTCCCGTTCGGGACCGAGGTCGCCGACGCCGACTCCCTCGGCGTCGGGGCGGCTGGCGCCGCACCCTGCCCGGGCCGACCCCACCGAGTCCTCGTCGGAGTCGGTCTGGGAGCCTGAGGAGGAAGAGTCACCTGATTCTTTCCGGACTCGGTGTGTCCCATCGGACTCTCCGGAGTCCGAGCCTCGGAAGCAGTCCCCCCCGGAGGATGCCCGGTTCTCGGACTTCGTTAGGGATATGGCCAAGGCTTTGGCCTTCCCTGCGGATCCCGAGGAGGAGCCTCGAGCCGAAGAGCTCGACGCCCTCCAGTATGACTCTCCCGCGAGGGAACACTTTACTGTGCCGGTTCCTCCTATGCTGGAACGACTACTCTTCCGCATGTGGGAGAGTCCGGCCTCCTCGCCGGTCCTGAGCAAGCGGGTCGATTCTATCTATCGAGTCCGCAAGAGCCCTGGCTTTCAAAAGGCACAGCTGCCACACCATTCCATGGTAGTGGAATCGGCCATGCATCGTCTTAAGAGCCAGAAGATGCACTCCTCGGTGCCTCCTGGAAGGGAGGCCCGTAACCTGGATGGCCTTGGCAAGAAGTGCTTCCAGGGCTCTATGCTCGCCTGTCGTGTCCAGACTTACCAGCTATACATGGGCATGTATCTCCGGGATCTGGCTAAAGAGCTAGCCGGATTCTCCGCTGGTCTCTCCGAGGAGCCCTTGCGGAGGTTCCTAGCCTTGTCCACGGGTATTCGGGAATGCTCAAAGTTCATGTCCCGAGCAGCCTATGATGGCTTTGAAGCCTCGGGCTCGAGTGGCCGCAGCCGGCATCGGTGCCCGCCGACAGGCTTGGCTTCAGTCGTCCGACCTTGAGCCCTGGGTACAGGACAAGTTGGTCGATGTCCCCTGCCGAGGCGAAAACCTCTTTGGCAAGCCCATGGTGGAAAAGGCTGCACAAATTGAGACTGAGACTCTCACCAGGACCAGGCTTTCTAGGAAGACCTCCGCCCCTTCCCAGAAAAAGAAGGGCTCGGGAAAAAAGTCCTTTTACCCGAGGAAGGCAGCTGCCTACAAACAATACCCCCATTATCAGGCCCCTGCAGCTCCCCAACAGGGCCAGCAGGCCAAGGGACGGGGTAACGGGTCCCGTAGGCAGCAAGCCCCCAAGCCTGCACCACCAGCCCCTGCTCAGCAGGGTGGGGGTTTTTGACTCGCTCAGCATAGCCTCTCCCCCCCCGCTGGTTCCCCCCAGCACCGGAGGCCGGCTGGTTCACTTCGCCCACAGGTGGTCCAGCATCACCGCAGATGCCTGGGTGCTTCAGGTCGTGCGAGAGGGCTACCTTCTCCACTTCCACCAGGTCCCTCCCTCCTATTTTCCGGGAGAGCCTCCGCGCCCCCCTCTGCACAGGGAGTTGCTCCTTCAGGAGTTAGCAGGTCTTCTGCAGGAACAGGCGGTGGAACCGGTGCCACACCACCTGAGAGGTCAAGGCTTCTATTCAAGGTATTTTCTGATACCAAAGAGAACAGGAGGCCTCAGACCCATCCTGGACTTGCGCAACCTCAACAAGTTCCTTGTGCGGGAGAAGTTCAAAATGCTTACCCTTGGAATCCTTCTGCCCTACCTCCAGCAGGGAGATTGGCTATGCTCCTTGGATCTAAAGGATGCCTACACGCACATCCTCATCCACCCAAGCCACCGCCAATACCTAAGGTTTGTGGTGGCAGGAAATCATTACCAGTACAGAGTACTGCCCTTTGGCCTGTCCTCCGCACCGCGAGTCTTCACAAAATGCCTCGCGGTCGTGGCGGCCCATCTCCGGCTTCGCGGCCTCTTTGTCTTTCCGTACCTCGACGACTGGCTCATCAGAGCAGCGTCCGCTCAGGAGGTCACCCACGCCACGTGCCGCACGGTGACTCTGCTGCAGCACTTGGGCTTTGTCATAAACTTCGCAAAGTCCACTTTGCTCCCCTCACAGGATCTCGAGTTCATCGGCGCAAGGCTGCACACCCCTCAGGCGCGAGCGTACCTACCGCTCGACAGGGCTCAGCGGCTCATGGACCTAGCCGACCGCTTTCGCAGCCAGCCCCTGGTCTCCGCCAGGCGCTTCCTGAGACTGCTCGGCCATATGGCTTCCACCGTCCATGTGACCCCCAATGCCCGCCTGAATATGCGGTCTGCTCACTGGGGTCTCCGCCGGCAGTGGCGACAAGCCACAGGCGGCCTAGCAGACCTGGTGCGCGTCTCCGAGCCGCTGGTCTCGTCTATCCGGTGGTGGCTCCGGCAGCCGAACCTGGTATTAGGAATGCCTTTCCAGTCACCTCAGCCGACCCGGGTGCTGACCACCGATGCATCCCTCCTGGGCTGGGGAGCCCATTGCCAAGAGGCACGTACTCAGGGCCTCTGGACCAAGTGGGAGTCTGCTCAGCAGATCAACTTCCTGGAGCTCAGGGCGATCCGCCTAGCTCTCAAGGCCTTCTCCCACCTGACCTCCCAACAGTCCGTCCTTGTCCAGACGGACAATCAAGTTGCCATGTTCTACGTGAACAAGCAGGGGGGCACGGGCTCCTTCCTCCTCTGCCGGGAGGCACAGAAGCTCTGCTCTTGGGCCGTCAGTCACGGCATTCTCCTCAAGGCAGTTTATCTCCCGGGCCCAGAAAATTGCCTGGCGGACAAACTCAGCAGGGTCCTCCAGCCGCACGAGTGGCGTCTGGATCCCTTGATCGTTCAGAAGCTCTTCCTCAGGTGGGGCCTCCCCACGGTGGATCTCTTTGCCAGTCCTCGCAACCGGCAACTTCCTCGCTTCTGCTCTCGTCAGCCTCACCCCCTTCGGGTTGCGGCGGACGCCTTTCTGATCTCATGGTCGGGGAGCCTTCTGTACGCTTTCCCTCCCATTCCGTTAGTCTCTCGGACTCTTTTCAAGGTTCTCCGAGACAAAGCCTTCATGATCCTGGTGGCCCCTCGCTGGCCCAGGCAGCCGTGGTTTCCGCTCCTGCTGCAACTGGCGGTGGAGGATCCAATCCCTCTGGGGGCGCAACCGGATCTCCTCACCCAGGATCAGGGGTCCCTACTGCACCCCAACCTCAGGTCTCTCAACCTCATGGCCTGGCTGCTGAGAGGGTAGTCCTTGCTCCCCTTCTCCTGCCGGCGGAGGTGGAGGAGGTCGTCTTGGCTTCGCGACGGCCTTCTACCCGCAAATGCTACGCCCTTAAATGGCGTCGCTTTGCAGTCTGGTGTACCGAACAGTCTCAGGATCCCTTCTCCTGCCCGGTGTCGGTGATCTTGCAGTACTTGCTACACCTCTCTAATCTAGGACTTAAGTCCAACTCCGTCAAAGTTCACCTCAGTGCTCTTTCGGCACATCATGTGCCGGTGGACGGTAGACCTCTCTCCAGCGACCCTCTCGTAGCGAGGTTTCTCCGAGGTCTCCTTCTACTTAAACCACCTCTGCGCCCGCCAGCGCCGAACTGGGACCTGAATGTGGTTTTGCAGCGGATCACCTGTCCGCCTTTTGAACCCATGGCTACATGTTCTCTCCGTTTTCTGTCTTGGAAAACACTGTTCTTGGTAGCCCTCACTTCCGCTAGGCGCGTAAGTGAGTTGCAGGCCCTCGTGTCTGATCCCCCCTACACTAGGTTCTACAAGAATAGGGTAGTCCTACGGACTCACCCTAAGTTTCTGCCTAAAGTGGTCTCCCCTTTTCACATCAATCAGGAGGTGGTACTTCCAACCTTCTTTCCCAGACCACACTCCAGCCGAGCTGAGACGGTCCTCCATACCCTGGACTGTAGAAGGGCATTGAACTTCTACCTTGACCGTACGCGGGAGCACCGTAAAGCTGCTCAGCTTTTTGTGTCTTTTGACCCCAATAAATTGGGACTCCCGGTCTCCAAGCGTACTCTGTCCGTCTGGGTTGCGGACTGTATCTCTTGGGCTTATGGGGCAGCCGGACTCGCCTTAGAAAGTCGAGTCACGGCTCATTGTGTTCGGGCAAAGGCCACGTCAGTGGCTTACCTCCGCTCTGTTCCGCTGGCAGACATCTGCCGGGCCGCTACTTGGTCTTCGAGCCAGACTTTTGCGGTCCATTACTGTCTCGAGAGGGAGTCCCGTAGGGACAGTGCTTTCGGACAGGCAGTCCTCCGTAATCTCTTTGAGGTCTGAGCAACTCCTACCCTCCATCCCGGATGTGGGCTACCGGTGGGTGATAATTCAGCGAAGATTCTTTCCTTCTGTGCTGCTGAGCTAGAGGGAGCTCATTTTTGTGCTTAGGGTCTCCGGTAGCCTTGAGCTTGGGAGTCCCATAAGTGAGGACTGACTTCCTGCTTGGTCCTGGAGAAAGCGTAGTTACTCACCTGTAACAGGTGTTCTCCAGGAGCAGCAGGAATCAGTCCTCACTACCCTCCCTCCTCCCCTTGGAGTTGCAATCGTCTGCTTATGTTCTTTTTGCAAATTTTTATGCTGTCTTTTTTAGCTATGTCATCTGACTGGCTAAGATGGCACCTTCGGGCGGGAAGACGACCGCGCATGCTCGCTGCAATTCCCAAAGGCTTTCTTTGAAAGCTGGGGAAAATTGCTCCGCGAGGGCTCCGTCGGCGCCGACGTCACCCATAAGTGAGGACTGATTCCTGCTGCTCCTGGAGAACACCTGTTACAGGTGAGTAACTACGCTAAACAGGTGCTTCACTATAGACGAGCTGTATCAGACATTTCCACAAGTTTCAAGATCAGTAGTTTATCACATTGTTACTGACAAACTGCACTACAAAAAAATGTGTGCGAGATGGGTGCCGAAAATGCTGGATGAACTTGTTTTGCATTAAAACCGGATAACCGAGCACAATCGGAGGGATTACTGATTGACATGGCAACAAACGAAGCAGTATAACCATACAACCAACACTGGCAGAGACGTGAAATGTAATGGCGGTGTAGTGAGAGACTGGCCAAGAGTGGCTGACCTTGAATGGACGTCACTTGACAGATCGTACGGACACGATGCGCAATCGGTTCTTACTTTAAAAATGACCCTCGTATATGTACAGGATGTGTCAAAATGCTTAAAACAAGTCTGGATGAGTTTGAGTTCTAGAAAATGAAAAGATCAACGGGTGTAATGTTAAACATAGAGGATAACCTTGTTTCCCCACCTAAATGAGCAATTCCTCTAGTTATGGGGGAATCATTTCTGTGAGGAGAGTCTCCGGAGCCCAGGTTGTCCTCCCCGGGATTCTTTTCCTTTTACAGCAGGTCTGGCCAATCTGGCATGGAAAATCAGACCCTTCGGCCTCCCCCAAGTAGAGTCTCATGAGGGGCAGGCAGAGAGTGGAAGCCCTGTTCGATTGCTAGCTAAGCGCCCCTGGCAAAGGGCTCCCCCTGGAGATGGGGATCAGCTAGGTAACTTGGACTGAGATGCTTGATGGGGATGAAGTCCACCCATTTAGGACTACAGAAGCATTATTTTTAAGAAACTTTGAGGAGCATGGAGCCTTTTATAAAATACATATAGCACTGCTGAAGATGCATGTTTATTTGGCACTGTGAGGGGAGAGAGATTTAATCTATCTGTGTAAATGCACAAAAAGATTGATGATCATTGGGAGCATAGATGTTGCACATGGCAATGCATATGCTTCTGTGTGGTGCTTTTATAAACACTACTGCTATTACTACTGATCATTTGAATAGCACTACAAGGCATACACGGCGCTGTACAGACATATTTAAAGATGGTCCCTGCTCGTCAAAGCTTACAGTCTAGTTAAGACAGCACAACAGCAGAGGACAAGGATACATCTAGGGGACTGGTAAGGAAACACATTGGAGACTAAGTGGATCAGGATCCAAAAGCAGCCTCGACGAGGTAAATTTTCAGCCTGGATTTGAAAAGGGCCAGAGATGAAGCCTGACACAGAGACTCAGGTAGTTTGTTCCAGGCATGAGATGCAGCAAGCTGAAAGGAGCAAAGTCTGGAGTCAGCAGTAGAAGAGAAGGGCACAGATAGAAGTGATCTGCCAGAATAGCCATGGCACACGCATATCTCCAGGAACAAGCAGGAATAAGTCCTCACATATGGGTACGTCGGTACCGACGGAGCCCGCGCGGGAAAGCTCCCCAGCTTCCCAGAAGGAAAGCTTTTGGGGCCTCCCACTGCGCATGCGCGCTGCCTTCCCGCCTTCCTGACCAACTCTCCTCAGTTCTTCTTTTTCTGCGGAGCCAGCAGGTCGTGTTCCTGTCACCGCTGAAGAAGTTATTTTAATTTATTTCTTTGGCCGCGTGTCTGCCTTCCCCGATTCCAGACCGGTACCGCCGGTCTTTTTTCCTTTATTTCTTTAAAAAAAAAAAAAAAAATCTTATTTTTTCCCCACTTGGTGTGTTTGTTCTGTGAGGCCTCTAGGCCTTCACAAATTCTCCCTCATGGAGAAACCAGCCTCTGGTTTTAAAAAATGCACCAAGTGTAGCAGTACTATTTCAGTCACAGACACTCATGAATGGTGTCTTAAATGTTTGGGGCCTGACCATTCCATTCTGGATTGCCCATCCTGTTCTTTGATGTCTAAACGTGGCTTACAGAACCGGGCAGCCAAGTTTCACATGCTGTTTTCTACAGATACTCCAGCATCGACATGTTCCAGGTCTTCCTCTCCTGATGGATCTAAGGTAACCAAACATTCCTCTGGCAGGTCCTCAAAGGGCAAATCTCCCTCTAAGTATCGAGATACCCCTGGGCTTGACCCTGAGGACCCTGCCCCAGCCAAACAACCCCGGCTGGAAGCTCCGGCTTCCAAAGCTCCTCCTATGGGGTTACAGGTTGACATCGATGGCACGGCCTCGACCGATCACCTGTTAGACTGCTCTGGGGTACCGGCTCAATCATCCGGTACTGACATCCAGACAGTCGTGGCATCTATGGATCATACAGTTCAATCCATGCAGCAGGCCATTTTGGCTTTTATTAAGGCTGCGACGCCCTCACTCCGGTTCCGGTACCACAACCGATACCGGTACCCAGGGCATCCACATCGACCAGGATACCGATTCCGGTTCCCGGTTCCGGGGTGTTTCCCGATACCGATCCGGTTCCGGGTACCCCCGATGTCGATACCGGTCGATACGCTTATCGATCCCTGGAAGCAAACAGACGATACTTCGAGTCTTCTGATGATTCTGATTCATCAGATGACTCTGCTGAAGTATCCCTTACTCTACCTGAGGAGCCCTCTTCTCCAAAAAGGAGAATGTCTCCTCCAGAGGATTTATCCTTTCAAGACTTCATCATTGAAGTAGCTAAAGGTCTTTCTATTTCAGTATCCTCTGAAAAAGAACCTAGAGCAAAAAAGTTAGACATTTTAGGATACTCTAAGGTTCCCAAAGAGGCAGTCACCTTGCCCATCCATGAAATTCTTCAAGAACACATGATGGACTTATGGGAGACTCCTCTCACCCTATCTCCACATTCTCGTCGTCTGGACACCATGTATCGTGTCCCCCCTTCTCCTGGGTTTCAAAAAACTCAGCTCCCTCACCACTCCATCGTGGTGCAGTCAGCTATGAAAAGGATCAAGAGTACAAAAAGACACACTTCTACTCCTCCAGGAAGAGAATGTAGGACTCTTGATGCTTTTGGTAGAAAAATCTTCCAAGCAAGTATGCTTATTGGCAGAATCAATTCATACAGCCTCTATATGGGCATGTTTCTGAAGGAAATTGCATTAAAAATACGCCATTTTCTCCCCTTTATCCCAGAGGATAGAAAGGAGGAGTTCCTTCTTTTGCTGAAGCATACCCAAGATATTTCAAAGTTCTCCAACAGAGCAGCCTTTGACTCCTTTGAGGGTGCTAGCACAGCCTCAGGTATTGCCATAGCGGCTCGCAGAATTGCTTGGCTCCAGGCCTCTGACCTAGAATCCTGGGTCCAGGATGGGTTGGGAAATTTGCCCTGTACAGGTGAGAATCTGTTTGGTAAGGAGTGGCAAATCAAAGCCACTCAAATGGATGCAGAAAATGCTGCTTTAGATAGACTTTCTAAGTCTACCTCTACCCCTGTCAAGAAAAAATCTTTCAAGAAGCCTTTCTACAAGAAGGCCAGATTTGCCACAAATACTGGCCAACGATCTTCTGCAGCTCGCTTTACTCCTAAGCGTCAGCAGCCTAAACAGGCCAGGGCAAAACCTGCAGGGGCTGCTACAGCCCAGCAGTCCCAACCCCCTCAGGGTTTTTGACTTAAAACTAGAGAACTTAACCTTTCTGACTCTAAAACATCCAGAACCTCTCACCATTCCAGGAAGGTTAACTCATTTTGCTCCCAGATGGGAGCAAATCACCTCAGAACAATGGACCCTCTCTATCATCAGAGAATGCTACAAACTACATTTCTCCAACCTTCCTCCCCATACCATGGTGAGATGTTTCAATTCTCCCCCATCTCTCCTAGACCTGTTGGGTCAGGAGGTGACCACTCTTCTCGCCCAAAAGGCAATAGAAGAGGTCCCTCTTCTTCAACAGGGGTCAGGTTTTTACTCCCCTTATTTTCTCATTCCCAAGAAAACAGGGGTGTACAGACCTATTCTGGATCTCAGAGAATTGAACAAATTTCTATGCAAGGAGAAATTCAAGATGCTTTCTCTAGGTACTCTCCTTCCATACCTACAGAGTCAGGACTGGCTTTGTTCTCTAGATCTCAAGGATGCGTACACACATATACTCATCCATCCATCCCACAGAAAATTCCTACTGTTTCTGTTCCAGGGAAAACATTTCCAATACAGAGTACTTCCCTTCGGTCTAGCCTCTGCTCCAAGGGTATTTACCAAATGCATGGCAATAGTAGCTGCATTTCTACGCGCCCTGGGAATTTTTGTCTTCCCATACCTGGACGACTGGCTCATCCGAGCTCCATCTCAGTCCGAGGCTCAGACTTCCCTGGATTGCACCAGGCGCATTCTACAATATCTGGGACTTGTGATCAATCGGCCAAAGTCCCAACTCACCCCTACTCAATCCCTGGAATTCATAGGGGCCTGGTTGGATACCACCACTGCAAGGGCCTATCTGCCTCAGGCCCGTTGCCAACGGCTAGTGCACTTAGCCTCTCAGACTCAGTCCAGAAGCCACTTGACTGCCAGAGAGATGCTACAACTATTAGGCCACAGTGCATGTGGTGCCTTATGCTCGCCTACATATGAGAGCAGCTCAATGGACTTTATCCACCCAGTGGACTCAAGCATCAGGAGCTCTCTCAGACCAAATAGCAAACTCCAAACGTCTCTTTTGGTCTCTCCAATGGTGGATATCCACTCAAAATCTGTTGTTGGGGGCCCCCTTTCAACCATTGCTGCTCCAAGCAGCCCTCACAACAGATGCCTCCCAAACAGGTTGGGGAGCTCATCTTCAAGATCTCTCCACTCAGGGCACTTGGTCTCCACAGGAGACCACCCTTCATATCAACCACTTGGAACATCGAGCAATCTTTCTGGCTCTCAAAGTTTTTCATACCCTCCTCAGCAACATGACAGTCCTTATCCACACGGACAATCAAGTAGCCATGTTTTACATAAACAAACAAGGAGGGACTGGCTCTCTGTCACTTTGCAACGAAGCTCTAAGATTATGGGCCTTCGCCAGAGAGCATCAAATCCATCTCCTGGCAGTATATCTTCCAGGAATCTAAAACTCTTGGGCAGACAGACTCAGTCGAGTTCTGCTTCCACACGAATGGTCCCTGCACATGGATCAGGTACTCAGAATCTTCCAGAAATGGGGAATCCCGGACATAGACCTCTTTGCAAGTCTGTGGACTGCCAAACTTCCCCGGTTCTGTTCCAGAATTCCGTGTCAGGGAGTTCAGGCCAAGGATGCCTTCCTCCTTCATTGGGGTCAGGCCTTCCTGTATGCCTTTCCACCCATTCCTTTGATTCCCAAGACTCTGTTCAAACTTCAAAGGGATCAAGGGTCCATGATTCTCATAGCTCCACGCTGGCCACGCCAAGTGTGGTACCCTCTACTTCTGCATCTCTCCCAAGCCCCCTCCTTGAACTTGGGAGCGGCTCCAGACCTTCTGTCTCAGGAGGAGGGGACTTTGTGGCACCCAAACCCCAAGTCCCTTCACCTCAGAGCTTGGTTACTGAAGGCCTAGACCTTCAAGACTTCAATCTTTCGCAGCAAGTGAAGGATATCCTACACGCCTCTAGGAAACCTTCCACTAGGCGTTCTTACGCTTTTAAATGGAAAAGATTTTCCATTTGGTGTGCTCACAAGGGTCTTAACCCTCTAGCACTCCCGTTGAATTCTCTTTTGGAATATCTCCTGCATCTCTCCAACGCAGGACTCAAAACGAATTCAGTAAGAGTCCATTTGAGTGCTATTGCGGCATCACTTAAGCCCATCAATGGACAACCTGTTTCCTCTCATCCTCTTATTGCAAGATTCATGAGAGGCCTAACCTTAACTAAACCTCCCATTCGACCACCTCCGGTGGCATGGGACTTAAACTTGGTTCTTGGTCAGCTTATGAAGCCACCCTTTGAACCCTTAGCCACTACCTCCTTGAAATTTCTTTCCTGGAAGGTTATTTTTCTTATTGCAGTCACCTCAGCTCGCCGTATCAGTGAACTGCAAGCTCTAGTGGCTAATCCACCTTATACAAGGTTCCATCATAAGGTGGTCCTTAGGACCAATCCCCACTTTATGCCTAAAGTGGTCTCCCCTTTTCATCTTAATCAAGAGGTATATTTACCTGTCTTTTTTCCAGCTCCTCATGCATCCAGTGCAGAGAGGAACCTTCATACTCTAGACTGTAAAAGAGCTCTTGCCTTTTTCCTCCACAGGACACAGCAACATTGAAAGTCTTCTCAGCTTTTTGTTGCTTTTGATCCTTCTCATTTAGGACTTCCAGTCTCCAAAAGAACACTCTCCAATTGGATTGCTCAGTGTATCTCTTTTGCTTACCAGAGTAAGAACATTTCTCTGGAGGGCCATGTCATCGCTCACAATGTGAGGGCCATGGCCACCTCTATGGCTCATCTAAACTCTGTATCCATTGACCAGATCTGTCGAGCAGCCACCTGGGCCTCGGTTCATACCTTTACAGCCCATTACTGTTTGGACAAGGACTCCCGCCGGGATGCCTTGTTTGGTCAGGCTGTCCTCAGACACCTGTTCCATTCTTGAACAACTCCAGCCCACCTTCCCTGAATGGATGCCTGAGATCCATAGGAAGATGAGGAACCTTTCAGGGTCTCATACCCTTCAGGGGATCTCCCCGGCATCTTAACTAGGGAGTCCCCATATTTGAGGACTTATTCCTGCTTGTTTCTGGAGATAGCACAGTTACTTACCTGTAACAGGTGATCTCTGGGAACAGCAGGAATTAGTCCTCACAACCCACCCACCTCCCCTAGGAGTTGTATCTATCTCTCTCTTTCCTTTCCTCTCTCTATTGTCTCAGCTTTAAACTCGAACTGAGGAGAGTTGGTCAGGAAGGTGGGAAGGCAGCGCGCATGCGCAGTGGGAGGCCCCCAAAGCTTTCCTTCTGGGAAGCTGGGGAGCTTTCCCGCGCGGGCTCCGTCGGTACCGACGTACCCATATGTGAGGACTAATTCCTGCTGTTCCCAGAGATCACCTGTTACAGGTAAGTAACTGTGCTTTATGTGGCACACCTTAGAAATGTGCATCTACAGTGGTCAGCAATTGAAGGCACTACCTTCAGAAAGGCACACCCTGGTCCTGGGGCCGCGGATTCGGTGCTCCGAGAGCATTCCTGCACTCCACAGATCAAATGGCAAAGTAGTCATGGATTATGCATGCCACGTTGTCAGATGAGTGTTGTGGTACACATTTATTGCCATTATAAAATACAGTATATCGTGGAGGATTGCTAAGAACATGCCTGTACAGAGACTACATTGTATTCCATATGTATAAGGAACACCTTTTGTAAAATTACTTTTACGCATCTGCTAATTTACACACACGTGTGAATGGCGCTTGAGGTTTCTAAAATTTTCTCCAGTTTTTAGATGTTGGTTGATTGTGATATATATGGTTTCTTGTTTCTCTTGTATTAGTGTGTCTTGATTAGATAGTCCCTGCTTGTAGAGCCTTTGTATGTTTGTACAGTGCTGCGTATGCCTTGTAGCGCTATATAAATGATTAATAGTAGTAGTAGTTTGAACTTCAGATAAGCCTGTTAATAGCTTTCAATTAATGGACTGGCACCAAAAAACTGCAACTCGTATGGTCTCATGACACATACGGCCACTGCCTAGTTGGTAGTTTCTTCAGGGAGGCCAAAGGTTGAACGATGTATGAACTGCATGTTGGCTCTTCACAAGAAGACTGAGATGTACTCTCCTCTGCTTGTTTGCTGGGTAGTTGAGGCCAATCCCACTGCTTTCACTGTTTGGTGCAAAAGGTTGACTGCATGTCATCCCAAATAATTTTAAATTGACATTGTATTTTCAGTAATTGCAGAAATATTAGTAGTTAAGCTAAAGTGTCCACTGGATAGATTTGGGGTAACTTTTTCCTAAAACCATTTTTGACCATCTTATGTTGGTGGTCTACTCTTACGACACGTGTTTGTAATCTTGTTTCGGCTAGCAGAAGGGGGAACATCATTTCTGACTTCTTTCTTGAAGTTGAACATCTTCCATCTCGCCAAGGTCCATCTTTCTTAGATTTTTACTGGGAATAAATTACACAGTGTGGTTTAGCTGCATTAAGTCTGGGATCATGTTTCAAATTGAAAATGGATTTTTGGTGGCTATATCGATGTGTTTACCTAGTCCTTATCTTACCCTAATATGAAAAATGAGTACCCTAAAGCAAGTGAACTGCTATAATACTGCATATGAGGACTCAGATAACACATTTTAGAACCAAGGTATGGAACCAATGATCCTTCAACATGAACAGCTTCTGTGGCTGGCGTTTTTGTTTTTATCATGTTTGCTTTGTTGCTAATATAAATAGGATGTGAAGAGGTTCTAATCCTTGAACTCGCTAGTCTGTACAGTAAATATGAGCTCTTCTAAACTTATAACGCAAAAACTCAATCAAAATGGTTCCGTTAGCTTTATCTTGCAAGGCACAAGGCAGTTCTGCATGGAGATAGATGTAATACAGTCTGCTAGGTTTAGCTGCAGAGATGATCCTTGCTGAGCAGAATCCTGATTCTCTTTATATCTGACTCTGCGGTAACACTGGTGGAGATTTAGAGTTTTCTAGTTCATAGTAGTATTTATAACAGAGCAGGGGTTCGAGCAAGTTAGAATTATACCCTTTGCAGTTACCTGCAACATGGGGAACTGGTTTGTTGTGGGTCCTTTTAATCTGGGTCTGTTTCCCTCCTGCCCCCCCCTGCATAGGAGCAAGTCTGTGGAGGATGTTAACGCAGAGGAACTTCAGGCTATGCGCAAGATTCGCTTTGAAGAGCTGCAGAAAATAAAAGCTCAAATCCATGAACAGGATCAAAAATGGCAGGATGTAAGTACTGAAAGGATTTAACATGCAGAAGCGCATAGCTGGGGATGGATAAGGACCGCACCTTTGCTTAATCTACCCACTTGAGTTCTGGCTCAGTCACAGGAGCTTGACTTTTGTTGGATAGCGCATCTTCTCCAAGTCTGTTTTGATATCGCTCTCCATGGTCCTCTACTGTTCAGGGAGGTGACCATTCTTAAGACAACTTCCAGATCTCCCTCCCTTCCGTGTGTTCT
Organism: Ichthyophis bannanicus; assembly: GCA_033557465.1. Classification (NCBI taxonomy): domain Eukaryota; kingdom Metazoa; phylum Chordata; class Amphibia; order Gymnophiona; family Ichthyophiidae; genus Ichthyophis; species Ichthyophis bannanicus. Next base: position 404,565,880 of record CM066035.1, on the reverse strand, counting down.
ATCCAAACTCTCTTAACCCTTTACTTACTGCTGCCTTATATATACGTCTGCTGCTTTCACCGTATTGGCTTCTGTCTCCTTTAACTACTCCAAGCGTCTACCCTTCTCGCCTTCTGTTTCCTCCTAACCTCCCTGTCTTCAGCTTCTTATCTTTGGATTTTATTTATGTATGGCAAATTCCACCTCCCTGTTCTTTTAAAGTGTGTAAAATATTTGAATATGAGCACAAATGGCTGAAAATGTAAATGCCTGCACCAAGATTTCTAAAGAATGTGCATAGATTTATAGTAATAACTTAAACATATACTTGTCCTCCACCTATGATCCTTCCAGTGTCTGCTCGTGCACATGCCGAAAGTACACACCATTAGGCTTACATGCATACTTACAGAATCACGCCCATTTCATATTGTCCTGCTAGACCAGTCGAGACAAGTGGATTGTTTCCCTTACCAGCAGGTTGGTGGAGACAAAGAACCAATGAAAAGCCTAGGTTTCAATAAAATCACTCTTGTGCCTCTATACGTCTCGGCCACCAGAGGTCCCCTTTGTATTTTTGTCCCCAGCAGATGGTGGATGGATTTTCTCTGAAGAAAATTATGAGACTTTGAGAAGAAAAGATTGATTTGAAATGCTCCTGAGCAACAGCCTGAGGACTGATGTCACAGAAGCGAGACGTAAGAGGCGCCACTAGACTGTGTCGTCCTTGTTTGCCATAGGAGAGAAAATTGGTTCAGTTCCGTTCTCTTATTCTGGATAAGAGCCTGTTAAGCAGCTAGAAATTAGAAGGATCTGGAAGAGTACAGCTCCTATTCTGTTCCTCCTGCTCTCTCCTGAAGATTGCAGAAGGCTCTCTGAGGGAACCATCTGCCAGGCACCTCTTACGCAGTGCTTATAAGCTAGAGAAACAGTTCCTGGGCAGTAGAGCTGAGCCTGGCACGGATTTTCAGCCTGGGGCTCTAGGGGATGAGTACCAAGGGTTGACCTCATCACTGACCTTGTTGGAGAATGCAGATTCCGTCTGTCTGGGATGCAATTTGGGGTAGACTGCTGGTGACCTCTGGCACTGTGTGGGGGTTTCCCACCATTCCCTGTGCATATTAGTAGTGTTTCTACCTAATGTGCACCTAGCGGTCGCATGGTCCTAACACACCGTTCCACCCAAGCGACTCCAACACATGTTCCTTCCCCAGTGCCTGTAACACACATTGCATTAAAGAGCACAGTTAACATATGTCATGGCTTTAACACTTTCCTTAACTCTGTCTTCCAAGAAATGTTGTTTGACCTGCGGCAACTGAGGTGCCTCCTCTCTGGATTGTGGACTCTGCTCTTCTTGCATGGCAACTGTCAGACGGCTGCCTAGGGTGAGAACTTACACAATCTTGACGATGCATATATTCATATGATTCTTGCAAGGTATTGTGGGTATTGTAGTTCATTCACTCCCAAACACAGCTGATGACAATAATTTGAGTTGTGAAACCAAGTGGTAAGATCAATAAAATACTTCTTTTATTGATGGGGTTTAATTTACCCAGCACATGTATGCTTGATAGCACTATAAATGAGGTTACTTGCTTGCAGTGTTTAAAAATGGATAACAAAAAGTCACAAAGTAAACCAGAAAACAACCTTCAGCTTGTCAGGCAATTAGCTAATGTTTTCTTAGCAAATAATTACCAAATACAAAGGCACAACGAAAAGAATAAACTTTGCTGGTTAGGTTAACTTCTGCTTATTTTCCACGCTGATCTCAGCAGTGATTCTCCCTTGCTCACACACACAATCAGGTGCAGCCCTAATTACTATCCATGGACCAGCTGAAAGCCTTTAGCTGGCTGGCTGCTACTGTGTGAGCCCAAATCCTGCTTTAAGAGCTGTTTGCAGTGGAAATAAAGAACAAAGTTAGGTTTCTTTGTGATGGCTGATGTGTTTGCTCATAGAAAACTAGCAATAGCATTTAGATAAAGAACAGTCCATGTAAATAGTTTCATCTGCTGTATTTCCCCTGCATCAACAATCATAGGGTCAATATCATACATTGGCACAGATGAGTCTTTCATTAAGGCACTATCATGAGAATGCTTATTCCCTTGCTGCCATTCTCTATTATAGATAGGGTCTGGATCAGTGTTCATACCTGAGCCTCTCCTGCTATCATTATTCCTCTCTGTATAGCCTGGCCAATATGTAATCCAATTCTGATGTCCAGCCTTCCAATCTTGATCCCTGGACACTGGATCTTCTCTCACATACCTTCTGGCCTTGGTCTGAAAGTCCCTTCCACATGCAGTCTTCTCTCTTCCAGGTAGCCACTGGTGATTCCTATCTCTGCCACTCCATTCCTCTGGCTGAATCCAGTCCAATGGACTCTGCTGGCTTTTGGAATACCTCCCAGTATGAGTACTGCCTTGGAATCTCCCAGACCTTCCAATGGCCTTTCTTCTCTTCCTTCCAGAGAGTTTCCTTCTCTCTCTATCTGCTTGGCTTGGCTTCTGCTTCTCCAGGTGATACTGGTGCTTGTAGCCGTTGCTGTCTCTGTATCTCTTTCTGAAGCTGGGCTGGAGCTTGTAGCCCTTTCTGAAGCTCTCCCTGAAGCTGTTTCTTGAAGAATAAGCTCTATTCTTATCCTGTTCTAATGTGTGCTGCTCCCTAACACAGCGCAGCTGTCTTGAATCAGGCCCTGCCCTTTGAGATGAGTGCTTAGGGATTACCTCATAGCTCTCTTGATTGCACACACGTTTTTTTCCCTTCAGCCCCTCTCATGGCTGCTGGAAACCTGGTGCATTCTGGGACTGGTAGTCTTTTATGTGAAAACTCTGTTTTCTTGCTTCTACCAGAACTGACAGGTTGCTTGTTCAGAGTCACATCATCTTTTCTATAGCTCCTACCTGAGCTATGATAAGCTTCCTTATCACACAACTTCTGAGTCGTCCCTGGAGGACCTACTCCTCTTCTGTCAGCTGGGGAGATGCAGTTAGTCTGACCTTGCCTGCCTCAGGCATATGGTGCGAAGGGTAAGGATATTCAGCTGGCCAGAGGCTCCGGCAACCATACTGTGGGCCTTTCCCTGTCCTCTAGGGGATTGACAGTGACTATGCGCCCTAGTGTGGGGGAATCATTTTTGTGAGGAGTCCCTGGAGTCTGGATTGTACTCCCTGGGATTCTTTTCATTTTACAGCAGGCCTGGCCATTCTGGTATGGAAATTCAGACCCTACGGCCTCTGGTTCCCCCCCCCCCAAGCACAATCTTGTGAGAGGCAGGCAGAGAGTGGAAGCCCTGTTCAATTGATGGCTAAGTGCCCCTGGAAAAGGGCTCCCCCTGGAGATGGGTATCAGCTGGATGACTTGGATTGAGATGCTTGATGGGGATGAAATACTTTCGCCTTCAGAGGTTTGTGAGAAGGCTGTTATCTGCATGTACCAGGGGTAGGAACAGGAAGTGTGGATCCCAGGGTCTTATTCACCTTGAGCTTGGTGTATGCTCTAGACATGGAACAGGATCCCAAGAAGCATCCACTCCTGCAAGGAGTATGGGAATCTACTGCTGTCTCCCATTACCAGAGATGCTCAAGGGCCTGTTCCAGTCGGAGTGGGATTCTCCCAACTCCCCGGCTAAGTGTGTATAAGATCATGCATCCTCTTCTGGAGAAGGGGGTACATTATGTGGTTGATATTTCCAAGGTGGATACGCAGGTCATGGCAGGTTGGCCTGTGGAAGGCAGGTTGGCCTTAAAGGATACTCTGGATCGAAAGGTGGCTTCGTGTTGAATATATTCACTGCGACACTGTTCTTCATTTGCGGTATGTGCAGACCTGACATCTCAAGCTGTGCTCCAGTGGATTCAGTCTCTTCTGCTGGATTAGACCCCCTCCTTTGGAGTCTGCTACAGGCTTCCTTTCAGATGCAATGTATGACCTGATACGTTTGGCAGCCAGAGATGGTGCCTGACTGTGTCAATGGTGTTGGATTTGGCTCTGGCACTGGCACTGAGCAGTGGTTACATCTTTCAAAGCCTGGTTGGCCTACCTGACTTTTAAGGGGAAGCTTCCTTTTGGATCCAATTTGGAAATTCTGGTAAAAGACCTGGGTGAGACAAAATCTTTCTGCCTTCCGGAAGACACGTCCAAGGGGCATGTGAAGCGGACTGATGCCCCTTTCTCATCTGTCTCTGCCTGTCAACTGAGGGCATGCTGGCTGGATCCCTGGGGCTCTTGGGACTATGCATGGGCGGGCACTGCTTTTGACTTGGGAGTTTTGTGAGCTGCTATGTTTTCTTCCCGCCCAGTGGTGATGCAGCTTTGGTATATCCCATTTGTCTGGACTGGTCTAGCAAGATTATATGGAAGGTAGCATTTTACTTACCAGTTAATGTCCTTTCCTTGAGTCCTGCTAGACCAGTCCAGGGCCTGCCCCAAAACAGTTTTTGCTTTGTTTTCCTATTGTGGTTCCCATAAATGCACTATGATTTTTATATTTGGCTCTGCAAGTTCATCTTCTACTGACAACTTTGTTTCAGCTTTTCTCAACTGTTGAATACTCCATGTTGCCCACAATTGAGGTGGTGTGAGGCTTGCCATGTTTCTCCCATATGCTTTGGGTCAAATACTGAAGGGACCTCTGGTAGCTGAGTTGAACAGAGGCATGGGAGTGATGTCATTGAAACCTAGGTGTTTCATTGGTTCTTTTGTCTCCACCAATTTGCTGCTAGGGGAACAAAGCCCACTTGTCTGGACTTGTCTAGCAGGACTCACGGAAAGGACATTAACTGGTAAGTAAAATGTTAACTTAATGTGCGTAAGTCACTAAAATACTGTATACGCATGTAGATAGTGTGAAACCTTACGCAGCTCCTTTTAAAACTGCCCCCCCACCCCGTGTCCCTGTGAAGATATGGTTGCCAATACTGATCAGAATTACATCAGCCATCCTCAAGTCTTCAGGCACATCACCTGATTTCAATGAGAGGTTACAGATTTGAAACTTTTTTTTTTTTTTTTTTTTAGAAATCTGGATTGAACACTATTTGGTGCACAACTTGTTCATCTTTAGCTTGTCAGGATGCTCTTTTTACATCTTTCAGTTTCACAATTTGGTTACTGAAGGTCAGAAAGGAACCTTTGGACACAGGAAAAAAGGATGAATGCCCTTTTTAATTTTGAAATTTGCTTTTCTATAAAATAGTTTTTTGTAGTCTAGCAGTGCATCTGTTACATGTCAACGATAGGTTGTCTATACTAGAGGTAGGAGTTAAATTGCAAAAATAATGTGCCAAGTACGTTCTTGTAGACAATCGCTGGAAAATGGCAGAAACATTTATGGAAAATGTTAGGCGTTTGGAAAGCATTTCCGTCAAGTTTGTGATTCTTCAGGAATCATTTAGGAAAAAAGTTATTGTTGCCTCTTAATTATTCTTACGGCCCCTTGGTATTTTTAAGGCAGAAATGATCAGAAAGAGCTGCAAACAGTTTTTTTTTCAGAACATCCATAATGAACCAGCTCTATCTAAGATCAGAGCTCCTGTGCATTGATTGGTTATCTGGAAAAACAGACCAGTTTATCACCTTTGAAGATGAGTTGAGAGCCCATGGTAAAAAGGAGTAGCAGTGAAGTAAGGATATAGATCAAAAACATGGGCTATGAATCCGGTAAAAGAAGGAATGTAGAAATAGGATAAAATAGCTGAAATCTCAGAATTTGTTTGTGTGGATACTGGTGCCTTTAGACAAATCCATTGCAAATTTTTCATGCATTAATTGCCACTGTGCCCACAGAAATAAAAGGGCTCTAGACACTTAAACATTAATTTCATTGTTTTAAAACCTTTAGCAAACATGCCTCACACTGTTTTTAGGAATCCTGGACTAAAATAAACCGACTTCTGACCTCCAAGTTATAGTGCTCAGTTCAGGCTTTTGGTATAACTGGCACTGTGTGGACTTAATATCAGATAACCTCAGAGGGTGGTTGTGTGTCCACTAAGCAAAAGTTTTAAACCTTTTTCCTCGACATTGTTGGTTTTAGATGTCTCATTATGTATATCTGGTGACACATGGGGAAAAATACATTTAAAATAACACCAGTTACATTTTTTTTTTTTTTTAGGAAAACGTACTGTTTGTATTGGTTTTTGCTTTGAATGACACAAAGGGTTAAATCATGAGGCCTAAAAACAAGTTTGTTTTTCTGGAATGTTCCCATATAACCTGAAACCTAAAAAAAAAAGTGTGGTTTGCAAGTCATTAGTTAAGATGAAAAATAAAACGCATTGTGATAGGTTAGACCTAAGGGATGCCAAAGGTCCATTATGTTTAACCATTTCCACTTATTTTGGGTAGCTCCCTGTTTGCTTACCAGAAAAGGTGAAATGCAGTAGGTTTTCATTTGGGTTTGTAAATAACATCTCCCTGAATAAGTACTTTATAAACTAGATAAACCAACATGCTCCTTGATCAGCTTGTTCTCTAGAAATCGATCTGAGGTCAGCCCAGTGGCCGAATGACACAGCTGTAAAACAAACATACAAAGGTGTGGTTTTGGCTTCTGGATCAACTGGAGATCCTTTAAGGGACCATTCACAGCCCCTTGGAGGGGATGTTGGAGAGGGAGGGAAAAAGGAAGGAGTCAATTATTGTGCAATGGTGACACCTAGTGGTTGACGTTAGACACAAGATTGCAGGGTTTCCGAAGGAATCCTGGTGCATTTCTTTAGTTGAGGACTCATGACTGGAGTAGAACTTTTTTGGGAGGGAGGTGGGGTGTGTGGAATTTTATCAAGTAGAGGGTAATCACAAATGAAGGCTTATGGAACCCGATCCCAATCCTGGTTCCAGTAGAGCTGGAGATGCAAAGGAACAGGAAGAAACTGTTGGGTGAAAAAACCCTCATCTGACAATTAGCCCAGGTTCATAAACCTCCCACAGTTTTACCCATATTAACTTTAGTGTGCATACCAAATTACAATAGCATTTTCTACTGGGAATGAATGCACCTTTTTATTTCAGAAGTGGCTCTTCTCTTGGTTGGTATGGTTTAAGTAGTTCATCAAGAAAACCATAGCCCATATATCTAGATAAACTGTGTTTGGAAAATGGCTTCATTACGTAAATACGTACAAAACAAGGTATGATGTCCATTTTTTGCTGGACTGTTTTGGGAAGGGTGATGAGGTAATCATGATCCATTTCATTAACAATATCTGAGAGGGAGAGAGGCTAGTGACATGAGTTTTTCAAGGATTTATTTATTTAGCTATTCTATTATGCCACTTTATATAGTAGTCAAATCAGTGTACAGTAAACGTACGTCATCTTACAAGGAACCAAAAGTGATTTAACTTGATTTATAACAAACTTGAATTACATAAACTTTTAACAATTGTCTGGTTTACATTAGGATTGTTACATGTCAGGAGACAGTGGTTACATCTGGGCTTTTGTTTATATATGTGAAAATGGAAAGTGTTTCATCCCAAAGTATTCTATAAAGAGGTGCGTTTTGAGCTCCTTTCTGAAATAGGGTAACATTTTAGTTCTTAATTCAACCAGGAGTGAATTCCAGATGGAAGGAGTAGAGAGAAATTTTGGTTACATGCAGATTAATCTTTGTTTTTATGAAGTGTATGGTGAGGGTGTTTTGAGTGTTGCCCTTTCTTGTACAATTGTCTGAGGTTTTCTGTATTAGTTTGGAGGTGATCAGATAGGTTGTTCATAGTCTTGAATATGTTTAGTGCCTTGTATTTGAGAAAGTATTGCCAATGTAATTGTTTAAGTATGGGTGGTATGCGCGTCTGCAATGAGAAACCATTAATGATTTGTGCTGCAGTATTTTGTGCCATTTGTAGTGAATGCAGTGTGTGTAGTTGAGTAATTATGGCTTGACATACAGTCTGGACATCGCTGAGGTTGAACAGTGAGCGAAGATATGTTAAAATTTTCATTTTGTGGTATGCAATTGATATGGTTTCCTTGATGGGCTTTCAGGTCTAAATGTTGGTCTGCCTGTTTCTGTTCCTATTTACCTCTGTGCTATAGGTGGCATGGACTAGCCCCTCCCTCCCCCTCCCACCCTGAGGCATTCTTTGGTTCTTTTCTCTTCCTTGTGTATATGTCTGACCTCCCTGTTGGTCATCTGCTCTGCACCCTGGTTTTGTTCAGACTGTTTTGTTATCTGTGCTTGTTTAAAGTTCGGAGTTTGTATGTATACTTGTGTTTTTAATTAGGGTGTTTCTTAGTTGCTTTTTGTAATTCTGTTCAGCTTTTCTGCCATCTTCTGCTGGCTGTTTCTTGCTCCTTTTCTACTTTTTTCCTTCCCTCCCTTGCACCCAACCACCCCACAACTGTCCTGTGCTTATACAGCATAATACACTAGTGCCAAGATGGGACAATATCTGTTGTTAGTGGGATGGGAACAGCTGGAGATGTAGAAAAACAGTGGGTAAAACTGATAGGGGTATTTTAAGGGCAATAAACATTTGTTAGAAAGTGGCTATGGTTCTCAAAAGAATTAGCTGAAATGGTGAAGAAAGAGGGAGGCCTTCAGGAAATAGAAGAGATCAGAGAGAGAGGAACACAGGCATCTATAGTTGGAAAAACTTAGAAAAGCTAGCAAAGTAGTCAGGAAAGCAAAGGTACAAAAAGAAGACATAGCCAATGCAATAGAATGTGGGGATAAGAGAATTTTCAGATATGTTAGAGGAGGAAGGGTAAAAGTGGTATTGTCAGATTCAAGGGTGAAGGGGAGGAATATGCAGAAACTGATGAGGATAAAGCAGAATTGCTTAACAAATATTTCTGTTCTGTGTTCACGGATGAAGGGTCAGGAGCAGTACCTAAGAAAACACCCACAAACAGAAACAGATGTGATGTGGATCTTGAATGATTTTCAAAAGACTGTGTTCATGAGGAACTAGCTAAATTAAAAGTAGACAAAACCATGGGTCTGGATGGGAAACATCTGAGAAATACTGATGGAACTTGAGGACGTTCTAGCAGCTCCACTGTCTGACATTTTCTATGTCTCTTTGAAGTCGAGTGTGGTGCCAGAGGACTGGAGAAAGGCACATGTGGTCCCTTTACACAAAAGCAGATGCAAGGATGACATTGAGAACTGAAGGCCAGTTAGTTTAACCTCTGTGGTTAGTAAATTATTGGAAAGACAACTAAAAAGAGAATAGTGAGGTTTCTGAAGTCCAATGGATTGCAGGCTCTGAGGCAGCATGGATTCACCAGACGCAGGTCTTGTCATACAAACCTGAGTTCTTTTACTGGGTGTTGCACAGAGGGAGAGCCCTAGATGTGGTGCATTTAGATTTCAGTAAAGCCTTTGACATTGCACAGGCAAGTTGTAAACAAACTAGCATCTTAGGGATGGGACCCTAAAGTTACTGATTGGGTTAGAAATTGGTTGAGTGGGAGATGACAAAGGGTACAGGTAAGTGGAGCTCACCCTGAGTAGAAGGTTACCAGTGGTGTGCCCCAGGGATCTGTCCCTGGTCAGATTCTTTTAAATATCTTTCTTAGTGATATTGCAAAAGGGCTATTGGGTAAGATTTGCTTGTTTGTAGATACCAAAATCTGCAAAGGTAGACACCAAGGAATGAGTAGATAACATGAGGAGGGTTCTAGCTAAACTTGAAGAATGATCTAGAATTTGGCAACTAAAATTTAATGTAAAAAAATGCAGGGTCATGCATTTGGGCTGCAAAAATTCAAAGGAGCGGTACAGTGTAGGGGGTGAGTTGCTTCTGTCCACAGAAGAAGAGCAGGACTTGTGCATAATTGTATCTGATGATTTGTAAAGTAGCTAAACGGGTAGAAAAGACGTCTGTGAAAGCCAGAAGGATGCTTGGGTGTATAGGGAGAGGAATGGCCAGCAGAAAAAAGGTAATAATGCCTCTGTATAAGTCTCTGGTGCGACCTCATTTGGAGTATTGTATGCAATTCTGGAGGATATAAGCAGGTTGGAGTTGGTGCAGAGGGAGGCTACTAAAATGGTTAATGATCTTTGTTGTGAAGCACATGAGGACAGACTTAAAGATCATAATATGTATACTTTAGAGGAAAGGTGGGATAGGGGTGATAGACATTTAGATACCTCCGAGGCATAAATTCACAGGAGGGTTTCTTTCAATTGAAGGCAAGCTCTGCTATGAGGGGACATAGTATGAGTGTGAAAGCGGATAGACTCTGGTCTCTGAAATATTTCTTTACGGAAAGAGTGGTAGATTTGTGGAATAGTTTTCCAGTGGTGGACACAAGGACAGTATCTGAATTCAAAAAGCATGGGACAAACACAGAGGATCTCTAAAGGTAAAAAGAGGACTATTGTAGTTGATTCAAAAGGGCAGACTAGATAGGCCATGTGGTCTTTCTGCCGTCACGCTTCTTCTGTTAATAGTCATCTGGGACGTCTCTCCTGCCTATTCATCATTTATCTCCTCCAGCTTCTACCATCCCCTCTATCTCATTCCAGTGGCTCCACATCACTTTCTTTTCCTATTGTTGGCACTCCCTAAACTCCCTTCCTTGCAATGATCTCAGCCCCTACTCCAGAGGTACTCAAATCCAGTCCTGGAGGGCCGCAAATCAGTCAGGTTTTCGGGATATCCCTAATAAATATGCATGAGAGATTCAAATACAATGGAGGCAGTGCATGCAAATATATCTCATGCATATTCATTAGGGATATCCCGAAAACCTGACTGGTTTGCGGCCCTCCAGGACTGGATTTGAGTACCTCTGCCCTACTCCTTATCGCACCCCCCCTTACTATCCTCACATCTCCTTCCATCTTCTCTTCTATCCTATTGTATGCTCTTCAGCTTTGCCATCTTCTTCCTCTCATTCAGCTCTACCATCTTCTTCCTCTCATTCAGCTCTGAAAGAACCTCACTCTCGTTACCGCCGTACCTCCTCCTCTCTCTCCCACACTCTGCTGCTCCTTCTCTCATGGGGGGATATCAATCCCAGCCATTGCTCCCCTAGTCTTTTCCCACTCTCTAGAGAGATCCACATGCAGTCCCTCAAATCTTATCCCTCTTCTTTCCTTGTCCTCTCTCCCTTTCTCATACGCCTTGTGGAATGCACACTCCATCTCTACTAAACTCTCCTTCGTTCACAACCTCTTTATCTCTAATACACTGTCTTTTCCTTTCTAAGCACACTACAAAGACCCTCATCCGTTCTCTTGTCACCTCCTGTCTAGGCTATGCAACCTCCGCTGGTCGTCTGTTTCTATGAAAGATCAGAATATTTGGAAAATGTGTGTGTGTTTTTATTTTTACTTTTATTAAGGAAAGGTTAGGAATGCAGAGCGGAGGACCAACCAAGCTAAAATGTCCAATGGATCGATGAATAAACTAAGTTTTGGCCTGGCTTCTCCTCTGCTCTGTGTTGGTCACCTTTCCTGGGTTGGCGGAGTGGTTCCTCTACATGTTTAATTTTTATTTAGACTAGGTTTTAGGAGAAAGCATGAACGATTTAGCCTTGGCAGAGAAACGTTTTGCTGTATAAACGAAAATGGGACACCTGAGAATCAAATCGGTGTGTTTGTCCTAGTTGTATAATAGGATACTGCATGATAGTCTTATTTATTTATTTATTTAGCTGTATTTATATCCCGCTTTTCACCGGGTCAAAGCGGTCAATTGGGGGATACATTTAACATATGGGGATATGAGACACATACGCTAATACTTACAGGGAACATGGGCAATGGAGGGTTAAGTGGCTTGCCCAAGACCACAAGGAGTGCCTATAGGACTAGAAATCCCAGTCCCTCTGGCCTGAGATTGCTGTCCCCAGGTGGGACTTGAACCCCCGGCCCTCCGGCCTGAAGTACCTTGTCCTAACCACTAGACCACTCCTCCCTTTTATTTCAACAATGATGTGCAGAAAACGCCGTATACTTTTTTGTTACTGTCTTTACCTTTAGGATCTTGCAAAATGGAAAGATCGCCGAAAGAGCTTTACTTCAGATTTACAGAAGAAGAAGGAAGAGCGGGAAGATATGGAGAGGTATGCCACGGAGAGTTCAGAGCGACACACCAAGACCTTCCGTGAAATGCAGCAGGGCAGGTAGGGAAAGCACAGCCTGTATTTAAATCTGAAATTTCAACACTTCTCTGGGCCTGAAGCTTCTTTTCGACTGGTGTAAGGTTATTAAACCCAGGCTAAGAGTGTTTGACTTCACGTAAACTCCTTTACAAGGATTTAGGATATAATGATTGCTTTTTTGCCTCTTTCTAAACCATGACTTTCTTAAATGGGTGGCTGTTTACGAGCCAGTTCAACTTTTTTTCTCATCGAAAAAAAATGAAGTAGTGGAAAAGGCAGCAAAAGAGGCTCCCAAAGAGCTTTAAACTTTGATTTAGGACTATTGAGCAAAGCAGGTGATGATAAATCCTTATTCTACAAAAGAATCTAAAGTTATCTGCTCATTTGACAAATGTTTGGCTTAGCGTTTTCATTGCTGAAATTGTTACCTCTGTCTATCTTAATAATTCAAAAATCACACAAACTGTTCACAATAGATTAATTTGTAAATGTCAGTTAATTTTTTATTGTGTTTTGGCACAGACTGAAAACTGGGTATTCTGTTTCTAGGAGGGTTGTTGGGTGGAAGCGGGCCCATATTCAAATTTACTCATACTAAATGCATATGGGAATTTGTAGGAGAAGCAGGAGCAAATATTTTCAAGAATGTATTAAAGAAAAACATAATTACAGGAAACTACTTTAGAAAAATAGCACTTCATGTGCTGTGTATTGAAAAAACTTCACACGTGAACTTCAGATGAAGCGGTGACAGGTACTTAAACAGGTAACTGTGTCAGCCTTGCAAATGCAATTGAAACAAAAAGTTTTAAATGGGTCTTTTTTTGCTTTATCGATTCAGTGCTGTTTTTGTAGAGCTTAAGTAATGCTCAGGTGTTCTGTGCCTTTCACATGTTGCTCCTTCCAAAAACTTTCCTTGCAGGATTTACTGGGGTTGGGGGAGGGGGGGTGCAGAGGAGAATGTAAATATTAGGGGAAAAATAAGCCCTATGATCGAGAAACCTGCAGGGTTGCATGAAATAGCAGCATCTGTCTATAGCGCCTGCTGTGATATCTTTTAAACATCTCTAATTGTTTAGCATGATTTATAGGAGGGATAAAGTCAATTGGCTGTGAAAGCATATCATGAACTAAGATGATGGTGAGGCTGGTGGGATGACGACTTTGAAGGCATAAAAATTAATATGGAACTTTGGCATGGTCTGCGAAGTGAAATGACAAAGCCAGCTCCTCTTGTGGAGAGCAAACTGAGTGCTCTGCACAATTTTTGTTAAAGAAAGTCTCTGTCTCTTTTTGTAATGATATATTGCATATTTTAGGGAGAACAGAATGCAGGAACACCACAATGGCAGCCTTCCAAAAGAAGGATATAGGAGACCCTCTTCCATGAGTGATGATGTGTTTGCTGAAGAAGGCGAGCCTTTCTTGCCACCTGTTGAAATGGGTTACAGTGTAAATGCTCATGAAGCAGTGTCTTCCAAACAACCAAACGAAAAGACTTACACTGCAGAAGTGGGTGCTCAAAAGATGGAATCTTCCAAACGTCCAATGCAAAAGAGTTACACTGTGGAAGTCAGTACACCCTACAGCATAAAAAAGAGTGAACCAACTTATGGAGTGCTCAGTTCGCAAAAGACCACCACAACTGAAGAAATGAAAGTCCTGTCACAAGAAGAGAAACCTGCCCATTTGTTCACAAACAGCGCAATGACGGCTCAAACTAGGATGAATCGAGTTTCAGCCTCTCTCCCCAGAAGCTATCAGAAAACAGATACGTCAAGGTTAACATCTATGGTTGCACCAAGACCTTTTGGTGTCCAGTCAAAAGGAATATCGTCACTTCCTCGATCCTTTACGGTAAGAACTCATTTGTCAATATCGGACAATGCACTAAAATGTGAAGCACAGTATTTTGCAGTGGCTTTAAACTACCCACCAATCTTTGATGGACTTTTATGGCTATTAAGCTTTTAGCTTTATTTTTAGTTTTTGTGTAAAAAGTGTTGGTGATGCACGTTTATGTAATATGGTTATCCTTACTTTCTAGGTGGAAGATTCACGCAAACATAATGGAGAACTATATGGATCAAAGCAAGCTCCAAATAACTTAGCAACCACCTCGCTTCCTAAACGAGATACTTACCAGCATTATACCAGCAGCGCACAGAAAAGCGATGAAGAGGAGACTGAGGACGAAGATGAAAAGGAAGAAGAAACGCAGGCAGAGCCATCAGCCGAACCAGTGCCGTTTTTATCCCAGAACCAGGATGTAGACCACCCTCATCTGAAGTCAGCACATTACACCTCTTCTGAAGCTGTTACAATTGCATCTTCTGCCAAAGTGAGGAGCCCACCAGTATCTGAGATCACAGGGCCAGGGCCACAGGTGAGGACAGAATAGAGGGAGGAGTAACTCTGAGGTATGATTCCAGTTTTGCAGGCTATAACCTAAATTAAGTTTTGTTAGCTTAGTTGGCTACATTGTGGCTTTTGGGATACCCAAAATTAATATATATGAAATTTACATCTATTTGAGTTTGAGTTTGCAACTATTGCTCATACGTATGCATTGTAGATATGTTGAAAACCAGACTGGCCTAGTAGTTTGTGTAATAGTGGGTGGGGGGGGGGACTACCGATTTAGGCCACTTGCATGTAGAATATGTTATCTGCGTGTGTGATGTACATGATCATTAGGCACTATCCAATTAACACCAGTGCTCTTTAGTATATGTACCCAAATGTGAGGATTTTTCTTTCATTTCTCTTCACTTAGGTACAAACTCGACCCTAGGAACACACATCTCTTTAAGCAGCTTCTAGTCTTCTTTCCTCAGCACTGTTACTAATATAGGCGATCCAGTTCCGTTAATTCCGCTCTGCATTCTTCTTCTCTTCTCACAGTCCACGCTTTCATAGGTTGGCTTTGCTCTCAAGGTCTGAACCAGATTGGAATTTGGCATCTTTTGGAGTCTACAGTATAGAAGATTATCTGTAGCCATAGGCTTCTGCAATTTCTGACTGTTGGTGGCTGTGCAAAATAACTGACCTGCTTTTTGTGGCAGTTGCAGAATGAAAGTCTGGACCCAGTGGCCAGTTAAGTTCTCATTAAAAGTAAGCTAATGTGAAGAGAAACTCCTGATGGAGAAAGAGGACCAAGATGGCTGCAAGGTTTTCTTTTTGTCCAAAGGCTCTGCTGTTGTCAGAACTTTGGGAGAGCAAAAAAACTTTACCTGTAATGTTTGCTGATCAACATACTGCTGTTGACGTAACCTAAGGGTTTTCCCCTTGCAAGTGTACTAGGGAAGAGCGCATCCGTGCACTCAGGAAGAGGTGTCCCCTTGGCTCCAAGGACTGGGTTCCTCTGAAGATGCTCAACCCAGTAGAGCATCCAAGTCCATTGCAGTCGAAGTGTGGAGGCAGTGGGGACTGTCAGACAGGGCTGCAGCCATGAGCTTGAGAGAGCAAGGCCAGGACATGGGGGTGGAGGTGTTGAGTGGAATCTGAGTTTGAGCAGTGCAGAAAGAAATGTGTGAGAGATTGCATCTGGCTTCTACAAGCTTCTAGGATCTTTTCCTGAAATAACTATATCCCTAGCCCATCCTGAAAAGATCATATTGGCGTTTTCTGGCAAGTAATTACTTCACTAGCGGCTGCTGAGTTTAAAAATGGGGTGTTTTAAGTAGACCTTGGGGTCATTGAAGGTATCTGTGACTATGCTGGAGAAATCACAACTTCAGCTACAGAAATTTAATGTCATCTGGGCACTGGAGGATACCTTGGTACATAGGAAACTAGAGGTGATTGAGAACAGGATGAGACATCTGAATTTGAGAATGTTCGACTTTCCCTTTCTCCCTGTTAAGTCAGAGGAACTTGTTTAAGCATCTATCAAATACTGCTTAAAATACTATGAGAAGCTGTACCACCATTGTACGTATAATATTTATTTTCCTTGAAAGCAACCATAAGCTCCAGGGAGATGCTGAAGGTTCTTTTGTGGAACAATTCAAGGTTTCCATAGACACGACCTTACAGATAGGCCACCACCTCAGATCACCAGCATATCAGCGGGCCACACTTTGTTTCTTTAGTTTCCAAAACAGATGATAATTCGATTAATCTTTATTTTAGGTCTAGAAATGCTTTTTTTTTTATGGGTCAGAGTGTGGATTTTTTTTCTAATTCTGCAAGCAGACACAATGTGTAAGCCATTTCTGCAGATTCATCAGGATGTTTTTTGATCTAAACAATTAAGATTTTCATAAGGTTACTGTTAGACGTTGATTGTCTCTCCTGATAATTCATAGGCACTGTAGCTGCCTTTTATTTATCCTTCCTTTAATTTTCATCTTTTCGATAACTTGTATCTTTTTCTCTCCATATTGTGGGCTGAGACGTGTTCTTGGTGAATTTGCTTTGCTTTATTTGTTTATGGCCATTTCTATACCACCAAAGGGCACAACAGCCATCATAGTGGGTTAACAATCGGCTTAAATCTATTGTGGGAAAGAGGAGGGGAGAGAAGGGAGCAGGTCATGCCCATGAGTGAAAGATAAAGGGATGTTAGTCAGGAAGGGAATCTGCAGGGAAAGCCGTGTCTTCAATTGGGGAGGGACTTGGAGAAAGGTGCCCTGGAAAAGTTGTGCCTTCAAGGCTTTCTTGAATTTTAAGAAGGAAGATTCCAAGTGGAGTGCTGGGGTAAGAACTCTAAAGTTGTGAGCTCAGGTAAGCAAAAGAACAGCCTCTGGAAAATTTCAGCTGGAGGGCTGAGGGAGAAAAGAGCAAGAGGGGGAGGCCAGAGAGGAACGGAGGAGGCGAGAGAGGGACACGGAGAGGTGAGCAAGGCACAGGGCTGGTGGTAAGGTAGGCACAATGAAAAAAAAAGAAGGATCTTGTGCTGCAGGTGGTAAGAAACTGGTAGCCAGTGAAGAGAAATGAGAGGGGGATTGTTTGGCTGCACCAAAATGGAGTTTAGTTGCAACAGATTTGGATGACCAGTTTTAAGTATTTACTATATAATGTATTCCCAACTGTGTTTTATTACTTTATGCACATCATCTATTCTCCGAGTCACCATCTTGGACAGGACCCAATGATAAAAATTCAGGTCAACCTCCTTATTACAATTAGAAGCGCTACTTAGACAGTACTCAGTTATCCCCAGGTCAATCTATATATAATGGAAGGCCTGGGGTTCAATTCCCATTTGGGGACAGCAATCTCAGGCCAGAGGGACTGGGGTTTCTAGTCCTATAGGACTCCTTGTGGCCTTGGGCAAGTCACTTAACCCTCCATTGCCTCAGGTAAACAGATTGTGAGCCCTTTGGGGGCGAGGGAATGAATTGTAAACTGCTCTGATGCTCTTCAGCCTGGGCGGTATATCAAGAAATTGCATAAACACAGCATAAACATAAACACAGATTACCAGCCATTCTGATCACCATACGTGCACAGATCCCGTGTCGCAACACTGTGACCTGTGCCAGAGGTCACTCCTCAGCATGGCATATTTTAATTAGATTGCTGCTTGAATTTCTCTAGGATTGATTCATTAAGCTTTTCTCCCCCTCAGGCACAGAATGGGGGGGGTGGGGATGGCTCATAAATTAGGTCTCTAATACATTTTTTGACTTTGTTTAAAAAAAAAAAACAAATTTTAAATTTTAGTGCAATCTTTTTTTTTTTTTTTTTTTAAATTACAACAAATCCATACTGTACTCGCAGGAGTTAGGAAATCTTTTTACTGTGTTTTAACAGTGTTAATTTGGACTGTTTGATTCTCTAGTTATAGCTATGAAAATCAGGTTAACTTGTAGTGTTAAAGCCCTTTTGTGCTTCCATGCCACCACGCTGCTAGATAATTAAAGCGCATATTGTGTGCAAGCTGGTTTTATTTAGTGTTGAAGACGGTGAAACCAGACACTCAGGTGTCGTGTTCTGTTTTTCAGGAGCAGTACAGCGATATGAGAGTTAGCATCAACCAGAGACCTGGTAGCAGTCATGACTTTGGGTTTAGAACCAGCTGGAATAGCAATGGAGTTTTTGTGAACTTGGTTGAAGAAGGTGAGTTTTAGGCTTATGAAACATCTGTATTTTTAGGTATTATGACAGTATGGTGCAAGAGAATTCTGTACGCTTACATAGTGGCGGGTTATCTAAGGCCATAAGTTTCAGAAGATGCTTAATATGAAAGTATTTGCATGCTAAAAAAGTAAGTAAGCCCTTTTGTACACCTGCTCGATTTAGGGATTGATGTTTCTGTAAATGGATTAGCATTAGAGTATACCTGTCTAGCAGCCCAGACAAACAAAAGGGAACAACCTTTTCAATGCAGAGAAACTACTTTTGTGGGTTGAAACTGAATATAGCATATTGAAAATCCTGTCTCTGAAAGTGGCACCCTTTTAAGATACCAAGTTTGGTATGTTCTGAATTCAGAGATGCAATTAAAAAAAGTCATTTTCATGTTTGGGGACCTGATGTGACTAAGCTCCACAGATAAAACTGATGCAGAATGTCTGACCTGAAAGGTTTTGTCAGCAACTTCAAAACGTACTGTGGCTATTAGCACATACATGTTTGATCCTAGGGAAAAGAATAAAATTTTCCACGTTTCAAACTATAGAACAGTTTGCTATTTGCTCCATTTGAGGCTACCTAGTAATTCAGAAAAAATATCTTAGCACCATGTATTTAATAATATCCTTGGATCATATGAGTTTCAGACATGCATATCCAGTATTCTAAATGGCTTGGGAGCCTGTGGAATCCTCCTTATTACAGAATTTGAAAAAATACCATTATTTCTGTACTGAACGTTCGTGTACACAGAAAGGGGGGGGGGGAGGGCACAATATATACTGGCACTTTATTTAGTCCTTTTGCCTATTCAGGGAGCCCGGCAGACTTTTCCCAGTTGCATGTGGATGATGAAATCCTTGCTGTTAACGGCACAGCGGTTTCTCATATGGCCTACAGTCAGTGGAAGGAAGCATTGGAGAGTGCGCTGGAAACTGGAAACTTGGTAATGGATGTCAGACGATATGGAAAGAATGGTGAGTTGTTTCCCAGGGAAACCAAAGTGCATTCTTTACAGTGAATAATCTTAGCTCTGTGAGCTTTCTGGAATTGGGTGCAAGCTTTGTAGTTGTCTGCTTCCTGCAGGGACTTTTTTTTTATCATTGGACCCAAATGCTTATTTTCTAGTATATATTTTGGGTTTTATTTTCCTTTTTAAAAAATATTGCTGGGGTTTTCTTGACTTGGAGGGTGTGCTGCTTTTTTAAATAACAAATTGAGAGGTGCAGTTGTATTTTTGCATAGGTTATCTGCAGCCTAAAATATCAGAACACTGTCTGTCTGTCTTACTAACCCTCATTTTTAAAATGTAGTTGTAAGAGTTTATGATCCTGTAGTGACACAACTAGGCACGTGGCAGATACAGGATACTTTGACAGTTGAAAAAAATAATATAATTTTACTCTGTGCAAAAATTTGATTTTCCTGGCACGGCTTTTAATTAGATGAGCCCCTTTGAGGTCTGTAGCTATTGTATATAAATTTAGGCTCCTTGATGCATCCATTATGGGTGGTGGCTTTGACATTTATAACTAAGGGCCAGAGTTATTATTGTGTGTGATTTGTTAACTTGCTGTACCGCAGGTGAGCGAGTTCCACAGTAAATATACTTTTGCATTGTTGTGGTTAGGAATTTCATGTGTTCCTGGCCACAGCAATGCAAATATAGCAGGCTGCAAGTCAGGCCCACTATCCTTTTTTTTTTTAAGGGCTGGCCTGGGGCTTAAAAAAACAAACGAAAAAAACAACCCACTACCCCACACCCCTTCCTCCCTTCCCCTGCCCGCCCCCCCCCCCCCCCAGCACCTATCCAGGAGCCTTGCTGGTGGGTAAGGGGAGGGAGAAACAATTCCAGGCACTCCTGCCCCGGTGACTCCAAGAATCACAAGGCACCCTCGACATCCTAGTGCTAGTACCATGAGACCACTGCTGGGGGGGGGGGGGGGAAGGGGGTGAGTGTGCCATCTTGAGGCCAGGAGTTACAGGGGCAGAAATACCTGAGCAGTAGTTCCCTCCCCCCCTACTGGGTAGCAAGGGTGATGGGATCAGGAGTGGGGACTACCTTAATGTACCGGTGCCTTTTAGCTACTCTGTCACTTTCCATTGGGTGGATCTGGCTTATCGGACTGTGCATAAGTGGCCCAATATGCCAGGGAAAGACAATTGCTACCTAAAAAGTCACTCTTTCCATAAATAGCACACTTTGCAAGCTTACATGCAAGCTGCATCATTTTTTATAATAATGAACTACTTTGCATCTGATTTGTTAATATGCATTGTTTGCCCTTATTTCCTGTTTGGCAAATAGTGTGCATTATTTCATTGATGCTCCTTAGTAACTCTGGCCCTAAAGCTGTTGTAGGATATATTTTAATATTTGAAAAACACCTATACCCATTCTGCCTGTTTGGGGTCCCCTTGATCTTCATGCTGTCTGGCAGGTTCATGCCTTTTCATTCTAGCAGTGATACCTGCTACTCATGTCCTATGACTTAAATCTAAATCATGGGCTCATGGCCTTAGCATTCATGAGAAACTGGAGATTTCGGACTCAATATCAGAACATCTTGCAGTTTTGTATGTTCCTGTATCTGTCACATGCAGCGTGTGTGTATATATGTGGCGCAGTCCTCGTTTAACATTCCCTAAAGTTCCCTGAAATGGGTGTAGAATCTTTAAATGCGCTGTAGGGCAACTGGAAACGAGAATTTTTTTTTTTTTTTTCATGCCAACTCCTCTATTTTGGGGAGCAGAGTTAACGGAGGATTGCAGTGCATATATGACGAAGTTTGGTAACTTCTCTTGAGTCTTCTGTCTTGCATGTTTGGGGAAGGTGGTCTACTTGCAAAAGCCCTAACCATTGGTCATTCTATACTTACAATTCCCGCTTGCTTCTTCACTCTTTGTGCCGTCTCATATCGGTGTGTTTTCATTAACTTGTGTTCTTTGACATTCCTGTTGTCTACATTCATTACTTGATCCCATGTGCCAATCAGACTGGGGCAGAGACCCACCTTCCCTGCCATTTAAAAGCCATAAAACCCTGAATCTTACCAGTATGGATACCAAACTTGTAGGTTCTCCTGAAAATAAGTGGATTGATGCAAGCTCGGGAGTTTACGGTTCTACTAAGTCTTCAAACACAGCATCAAAGAGCGATTTGCCCGTCAGTCTTAAAAATGTAAGTTCTTGTTTTACTCGCTTGTTAAAATTGTAATGCTCATTTGCATGAGTAATTTTTTTTTAAAAATTTGCCGCCACACTTTCCTCATCAGCCTTGGCGACATTTCATAATGAATTGCCTTCTACAATTTTATATGGGGTCATCTTTAACAAAAACTGCCAATGTATAGTCGTAGACAGGAAATGATGCTAGTACTTTTACTAAATGGAAAAAAATATTTGGTTTACTTAGCCTCATTTTTATATTTCCATATATTGTATGGACATAGAGCTTGTAAAATATATATTGGTGTATTGTAGGTAGCATACATACTAAGATTATGGAAGTCTATTGTAATTTAAGGAAATTTTGGGTTTAGCGTGCACCTTTTTCAGGAGTAGCTCAAGGCAAAATTTAAATTTGGGTGCAGCTAGGTATTTCCTTGTCCCCAGAGGGCTTACAATCTTAAATTTGTACCTGTGGCATTGGAGAGTGAAGTGACTTGCCCAAGGTCACAGGTTCTCAACCCACTGCTCTTAACCATAAGGCAGCTACTCCACTCATTTTCTAAGGGTAAATTTAGGGTACATAACCCATGCTCAAGATAATTTTAATAGATCATCCTGTTTTAAGAAGCATTTATCTCTGATTTGTTTATATCTGATTGGAAGCTATAGTCTCAAGAGAACAGGCCAAGTTGTACTGCCATAAGTATATTGGACAATATTTATCTGCAGTTGATTGGTGAGCTCAGATCAATAGCTCTTAGTTTAAATGCAGAAATTGTTACCTGCTGCGCAGATGGTCTTGGGAGCCAAGAATGGGGTTAATTTGATAAAGTATTTTCTGTATGTAAAGCATGTTTATATGTGGAAAATAGCTATTATAACGCTACATGGGTGCATGAGCACACAAGTACGTGTGTGTATTTTTATGTAGCTCATGTATGGTTGGCCCTAGAGCCAGCATTTGGGAGGAGATGGGAAGAGTTGCGAGGTGTATGTGTATATTTGCATAGGGTCCATGCACATAGTTATACCTGCCTTAGAGCGGGCTTAGTTTGTATGAGAGCATCTGTGCATTACTGAGGTTTATTCTGGAAGATTCCTCTTTATAAAGATACATACACGTAATTCCTGCACCTCTATGCGGGACTCACAAAAAATAAATTCTAATCCCTGGTCCTCTTAACCCAGTGGATTATTCAAACGGGGATGGGATTTTTTTCAAGGCCAAAGATTGTTTTTTAATCTCCTGTAGGCTCAACAGTCCAAACTCCTTTAACTCCAGCTTGTGCAAATAGTTTTGAGGTGGACATCGGTTTTCACTTGTACAGCATAAACTACACACTGTTCTGTCCTCGTGGTGAAAACATGTGTATGGGTGATGCCTTTTTCCCAACAAATTTTAGGGTTTCCTGGTTGCTTCGTCAAACTAATGCTTAGAACTAGATATCCAATTAATTTTACACTCAAGGGGGGTTGCCCTCCCCTCTGGGATTATCTTTAAGAATTTTCTGGCTTATTTCCCAAACAATACGTCTCCCCCTGCTAGCTGGACATCAGATGGGGGAGGGGGGCCCCTAATACCTTCTTTCTCCTGTTTATGTATTGAGCCAATATCTCCTCAGCGCCATACCCTCTGCATCACAACGTCATATGGGATTGAACTCAAGCTCCATGGGAGATTCTTTCACAAGCCAAAAACATGGTCTGCTAATAAAGAACTAGCACCACAGCAACTCAAATTCCACAAGATAACCACTCCTAACATTTAGGCTTGGGCAGAACCATTGCAGCAAGTCTAGTAGGGGATGCTGTAGTGAAAGGGTTATGCCACCTCACTAGCCAAGGTGGTATGGCCTGCTGCTAGAAGCATACTGGGATAGTGAGGGTCCTGAAACATTCCTTATATGTACATGTATATGTTGCTTTTACAGAATGGGTGCATTTTTTAAATGAGTAGGTGCCATGTTATCTCGTTAGTGATCAGTCAACTTATTTAGTGGCCCCTTTGCAGGGCTGTTGGCAAGAGGTTCTAGTGCTAGATGATTCCAACACATTTTACTCTCATCCTGATTCTTTAAACTCATGTGCAAAGGCTTGTAGCCCTCCTCTTACTCTTCAAGGAGAATGATAGTAAGACTGGCAAAATATTACAAGGTGCTGGGAGTGTATGAGCCCCCTATTTTTAGAAATGTTTTATGTGGTGATTGCAGAGAAATAAGTGCCAACACAAAGTTCTGAGTGATAATTTCATTAGTTGGTGGTTGAAAAGTAGTATAGCTTTGCTGTTGATTACACTTGTGTAGTCTTAAAGCAAAAGGTGCTTTAATGTAATTTTTGTCCCGGCATCCAGAGTCATCAGTCTTTGTCCAACTTGGATGGGGAATTTTCCCTTATTTTGTATCCCCTCCATACTAGGGGTGTGTATTTTTTGAGCATACGTTTGGTTAGTTTGGGCATGCAAATCGCTTGTATATTCGTGTACCTATGAACTAATATGTATGCGTCTAGAGTTCTTGCGCACATACAAAGCAGACTTACAAAAACAAATGTCAAACTGGGAAAAAAGATGCTCATGAATCAAATAATTCCAATGAACGTGAACAAATTTTTTTTTTTTTGGCATACCATATCCCCTATCCCCAACTTAACCCGATGACTGTAGCCAATAGCCCTCAGGGGGAGGTATGCTGCACGGCTCCTTCTGGAGTCTTAAAACTGTTCACCCTATGTCTAACTATTATAGGGTAATACTATAAAGCATTTTCCACATGCAGAAAATTGCCCCTTGAAAGGGCACATGCATATCATGTGTAGACAAGAGCATGCATACTTTCATGCGTAGAGTCAGTAGGCCTTCCTGGAGGCCACAGCTGTGATGTACGCTCTACTTGATGCATACATGGGCATATTTTATAGAGTACATGAACACATTTACACCTTTGGAGCAAGTGTAATTTTGTGCGAAAGAATTTGTGCTCCGAGTCTTACTGTAGGATGCTATTTTGTAAAAGCACATGCGTATCTACTGTATGTTGCCTGCTTAAAACTGGCCCCGTTTTGGGGCATCTGTTAAACTACTCCCGGTGTAACCACTGTATAGTGAATGAGACTCCCTTCCCTCAGGGATCATGAACGCTTCCTCCACAGCATCCCCAGCCTTGGCCAGGCCCAGAGCTTAGAGTCCTGCTCTAGTAGTCAAACCCAAGCTTTCTGTATGGTATCACCCCAGTACTGCCACTCGGCTATCAGGCTTTCAACTCTTTCCTTTTAACTATGCTGCTCCTTCACATGTTTAAAATGCCATGTTTGTATGACCTGGGTACCACTTAAAGCTAAGGTTACCAGATGTCCCTGATTTTCCAAAATTGTCCTCTATTTTGAGGTAGTGTCCCAGAACCCATGGATCGAGACCTTCTCCCAACCTGTTTTTTTATTGGGGACAGAGGCAATGGACACTGCTTCTCCTGCAGCCTTCTTGATCCTTATAGGAGAAGATGTATAATTAACATGAAAAAATAGGAGGCCTGGGTCATGTGATGTGGCGCTGAGGGTGAGACGTGCAGTGGAGGCTCTCCCAGGTTCCTGAGCTCCATAGTGCTTGTAAACGGCAGTACCTACTCCAGCTAAAGTGGTCAGAGGCTGCGAGAAGGATGGCAGCGAAAGCGGAGGCAAAAAAAGCAGGCAAAAGCCAATCGACTGCTCCAAAAATGGCGAGAATGTCACGGCAACCTACGATGGCTGAGTGTCTTACGGGGTGAAATGTGGCTGGTGGAAGGCCTGTCCACGCCGGGGAGGCCAGAGACGAGCGGGAGAGAATTGAGAGGGTTGGAAACGGTACCCCCCGAAATGGCCGTGGTGCTGGCAGCTATCAAAGAAAGCAGCACTGACTTGGCTGGCAGACTGTCTAGTATACAGGAAGAACTGCAGGCTGTGCATGCGGAATTGCAGGCGACGGTGGGCAGAATTGGACAAGCCGAGCAGCGGATCTAGATATTGAGGACGAAGTGCAGATGCTCAAAAGGGATGACGCCAGCCACTCGGAGCAACTGGGAAAGTTATGGGCCAACGTAGATGATTTGGAAAATCGCTCGCGAAGATCTAACCTGAGGATCCTGGGCCTTCCTGAGGGCGAGGGAGAGTTAAATATGCCCGAACGCATGGAACACTTGCTGCAGAGCTGGTTTCAGGATCCTCCCCTCCCTGCGGGCTTGGTGGTGGAGTGGGTGCATAGAGTCCCGGGGGGTAGAGGCCTCGCACAAGATTGGCCGACGCCAGTACTAGTCAAGATTTTGAATTTTAGGCATCGGGACTGGATTTTGCAACAGGTCCGGAAGCTCAGAGCAATCTCTCATCAGAATGCGAAGGTGTGGATTTTTCCGAATTATAGTGCTGAGCTGGATAAAAAGCAGCAATCCAGAGAGGCGAAGAAGCGTTTATCCACTCACAACATACTGCAGGCCTTGCTGTACCCTGCTCGCCTGCGGGTGGACTGGAATGGGGAGCGGATCTTCTTTGAGGAGCTAAGCAAGGTAAAAGAATTCTTACGTCTACATTTTCCGGATGATCCCCGCTGTCGGGAGAGGCAGCGGTCTGCCGGAGGGAGGCTCTGGAACTTTAATGCTAAGGGCCTTATGAAGAGCTATGAGAGAAATCATCGGAGAGTAGTGGAGGCCTTCGCTCAGAGTGATG
This sequence comes from Ichthyophis bannanicus, assembly GCA_033557465.1. Lineage (NCBI taxonomy): Eukaryota > Metazoa > Chordata > Amphibia > Gymnophiona > Ichthyophiidae > Ichthyophis > Ichthyophis bannanicus. Next base: position 404,539,879 of record CM066035.1, on the reverse strand, counting down.
AAGAGGAGACAGAAAACACAATGTCTGCACAGGACTGAAATATGTAAATGTATTGTTAGATTGTGTTAGTGAGGCCATCCCTGTGTTAAAGGGGTGATGGGGAGTGGGGGTACAACCCTGGAGGGGCAGCGGGGGCTGAGGGGGGGGGCTGGGGGCTCAGGGGAGACCCTGCCAAGGATAAGTGACCCTCGTGGTAGGTTCCTGGGCCTGGAGATGGTGGGGGGAGCCACGTTCGAGCTCCTAAGCCACTGGCGGGGGATAGAACCAGCATCACCCCAGGGGGGAGGCCAGGTGAGGTGGGGAGAGCCACAGGAGACCCCCCCACTTCAGTGGGGCTGGCTCTCTGGTGCCTCCTGGAGGATGCCCCCGAGTGCGGTTCCAGGTACTTGTTGTGTTTGTTGCATTGTTTTGTTTGGGTTTTGATGTTACTGGGTTGAGAATCGTTCCGGGCACCCACACCAGATCGTGGGGGGGGGGAGCGGGGAGGGGGGGCTGTGTTTGGTAAAGGTAGCTACTGCTCAGGGCAATGAGTGTTAAGATTACTTCCTTAAATGTCCGAGGGATGCAAACACCTTGGAGGAGGAGATTGTTGCTTCAGGAACTGCCCAGTTATCTTGCAGACACTTATTTATTGCAGGAAACCCATTTGACTAAGAGGGACACAGCGAGATTAAATGTCAGATGGGCAGCGGCGCTGCTCCACTCTCCAGGGAAATCTAACAGTGCGGGAGTGGCGGTGATAATAAAGCGGGGCCTCCAGTTTCAGATACAACGTCAGTGAAGAGACGCACAGGGGAGGGGGTTGGTGGTGGAGCTGCAACTGCCAGGACTGCAGGTTTGCTTGGTTAATGTCTGTGCCCCCAATACCGGTCAGAGGCGTTTTCTGTCAGTTAATTCAGAAGCTTAGTGGCTGGACCACCTCTCCGATAATTTATGGAGGAGATTTCATTGCGCTGGTAGACCAGAATGAGGATCATTTACTGCAAAGGGGCCGAGGGAGAGGGGGGACAGACCTAAGAGCACTTTTAGGGAAGACCAAGCTGGTGGATATTTGGAGATGGAGAAACCCCGGAATGAAAGGCTTCACTTGTTTCTCAGCAGGGTGTGGTTCTTATTCTCGTATTGATCATTTCCTTGGGGAAAGATCGGCTTGCCCTCGGGTGAACCGTTGTGATATTGGCAGTGTTACGTGGTCAGACCACGCGCCAATACACCTATGGTTGAGGGTGGCTGGTGGGGTAGCGCGCGCAGGCTTGTCCTGGAGGCTAAATTTGGCACTGGTGGCGAAAGGGGGTGGGGACAGGGAGGTGCTGGCAGCTGTAAAGGAATATGTGCTTCATAATGATACTGAGGATATGTCACACTTGATCCTATGGTATGCTCTGAAGATGGTTCTGAGGGGCTTCTTCATTGAATGGGGGGCGCAGCGGAAGAAAGAAAGGGGCAAAAACAGGCAAGAGTTAGAGGAGGAAATCAAGTGCTTGGAGGTGGAGTTGGTTCAGTCTCCCTCCGAGGAGACCGCTAACTTATTGGTGGTAAAAAGGGGGGAGCTAAATAGTTTCCTGAGGGAGGAGATTGAGGTGATGGCTCGGCGGTCCAATTGTACTTATGCCAGAGGAGGGAAGATGGATCGTCTATTAGAACACCAATTGAAACAGCGGAGGGAGCAGAATGCTATCTTGCAGATTTGGGATGGACAGGGCCAGATGAGGCAGGACCAAAAAGATATTGCGGAGGTATTTGTAAGGTTTTATACAGATTTATATAAGTCGGAAGTTGGGGAGGCAGATGAGGTAGTGGAGGAGTTTCTACGGGGGAGAGTAGGCCAGGTGCTGACAGAGGAGCAGCAGCGGGTGATGGACAGCCCAGTGTCGGCAGAAGAGGTTGGATGGGCCATTCAGAGTCTGCCCCTGCATAAAGCGGCAAGACTGGATGGCTTCCTGCCTGAGTTTTATAAAGCCTATAGCGAGTGTCTGATGCCGCTTCTGTGCAAGGTTTTCAACATGGTGAGAGGTACAGGTAAAGTACCGGAGTCGTTTTTGGAAGCGTATGTAACGGTGATACATAAGAAAGGGAAGGATCCCTATCACCCAGGGTCCTATAGGCCGATCTCGGTGCTCAACACTGACGCAAAGTTGCTGGCAAAAGTTTATGCGCTCCGGTTGAATGCGCTTGTCCCGGAGCTTATTCATATAGATCAAACTGGCTTCATAGCGGGGAGAAATGGGTCTGACAATGTGCGTAGAGTGCTGGGCCTGGCGCATTACTGTGAGCAGATGAGGCATCTCCCAACTGCATTCCTTGCCTTAGATGCCGAAAAGGCCTTCGACCGGGTCGAGTGGTCCTATTTACTGAAGGTCCTAGGAGCCTTGAACTTTGGGGGGGGGAGGGTTCCTTCGGGTGATCCAAGTGCTGTACAGTCAGCCTTTGGCGAGGTTGCGGATAAATGGGCAATTGACTTTGCGTTTTGCATTGGGCAGGGGTATGCGCCAGGGCTGCCCTTTATCCCCCTTATTGTTTGCGCTGTTGCTGGAGCCATTCGCGGAGGTGATCCGGATGAACCCAGAGATTCAAGGTATAAGGGTGGGTGGAGTGGAACATAAGGTGGTGATGTATGCAGATGACACCCTTTTATTCTTATCCAGTTTGTAGTGCTCACTTGCAGCTTTTCAAGGGGAGTACCAGATGTTTGCTAGGGTATCAGGGTATAAATTGAATATCTCTAAATCAATTCTTCTCCCTTTTCATATGCCTGAGGAATTGAGGAGAGGTCTGGAGGTGGGGTACCCCTATAAGTGGGCGACGGACTCATTAGGATATTTGGGGGTGAAAATTCCAGTACAGTTGGCGCAGTTATATGAGCTACATTTTCCCCCGCTGTTGAAGAGACTCCGGGAGGAGATGCATGCCTGGTCACATTTGGCATCTTCCCTGTTGGTAAGGATCAACGTGGTAAAAATGAGTGTGCTTCTGAGACTTAAGTACCTATTGCTCATGCTGCCTTGTCGTATCCCTGATGTGTTCTTTAAAGATTTGAATAGCATGATAGCGGAGTTTATATGTAGTGGGAAGAGAGCGGCAGGAGACTTGTCGCTCCCTAATTGTAAACTGTATTACTGGGTGGCACAGGTACGGGCAGTGTACCACTGGTGGAAAGAGTCCCCACATCAACATTGGATTGCCTTGGAGGCGGCCCAGGTGTCGGTAGATCATATTGGGGCTGTGGCTTTTTCAAGAGAACTGGGTAGGCCGGAGGGGGGGGGGGGGAACGGACACATCCGATTGTAGGCGTGACAGTGGAGGTTTGGCAGAAAGTTGGCAAACGGGTGACCTTTGAGTGGGCCGCGTCAAGATTGGCGTTCTTGACGCAGGGGGATTTGTTCCCGCCCTTTGCAATGGATCCGTGTAGATTTCGCTGGCTTAAGGAGAACGGTATGGAAAAGGTGTTGGATTTTATTATAGAAAAGTGATTTCTGATGAGGCATGAAATTCTTGCTAAGTGTTCTGCCTACTACAGATGGAACATTTTTTGGCAGCTCACACAGAGATTTCTGGGACCACCGCATTGGATCGAGTTTTTTCATTTGGCCCCGGAGGGGGCAGGGGTTGGTGGCCCACCTGTATAGGTGGCTGCAGGGGGGGACACGGGGCAGCTATCTCTATATCAGAGAGGGTGGGCTAGGGATCTAGAGAGGGAGTGGACAGAGGAATACTGGGAGGCAATTTGGAATAACACTCCTAGAATGTCGATATGCCTCGCGCATATGAACACTCAGTATAAATGGCTTTTTCGAATGTACCTTACCCGCAGCCGGCTTTATGCCATGCATCTTAAAAAGACAGCTGCGTGCTGGCGGGGGTGCTCCAAAAAGGGGACCTTCCTATATGTACGACAAAATTCAGGTCTTCTGGGAGGGTGTGCGACAGGTGTGTAGGGAGGTGACGGGTGAGGCCCTAGGGGCAGATCCTGTGCTCATACTATTGGGATACACGGAGGGGCTCCCTGCAGTGTGTCTGAATAGGAAGTCACTGGTCAGCTTTCTGTATCTGGCAGCTCGGTTAATTATAGCAGCAGAATGGAAGAACACGGAGGCCCCCAGTATGTTAGCGTGGTACAAGAAGGTGGCACACATTATGGAACTGGAGAGGGGAGTAGCACTGAGCAAAGGCAAATTGGAGGAGTACGAAAGGATATGGTCCCCCTTTCAAGAGTATGTTACGCGGTGGGGACGGGAGGGGGTGGGCTAGGGTAGACGTAGGGACCTCGTAGTGTAGCAGGCAGAGGTGAAGGTGAGAGGGGTGGAATAGGGTAGTTAGGTGGGGGAGGAAGGCAGGCAGTGGGCCTGAATAGGTCCTACCCCCCTCCCCCCGAGAAGGAGTAGGTGGGTGGAAGGGGCTCTGGAACGATCCTGAGTTGGGAGTGGGGTGGTTTTTGGTTGTAAAGTTGAAGGGTTTGGTTAGATGTGATGTTGCAAGCTGTGGCTAGAAACATAGAAACATGATGACAGAAAAAGACCACATGGCCTATCTAGTCTGTCCTTCCATATCAACAACTACAACAGTCCACTTTTTACCTTTAGAGATCCTCTGTGTTGGTCCCATGCTTTTTTGAATTCAGTTACTGTCCTCATCTCTATCACCTCCACTGGGAGACTATTCCATGGATCCACTACTCTTTCCGTAAAGAAATATTTCCGCATATCACTCCTGAATCTCCCTTCACCCTCATCCCATGTCCCCTCGTATCACAACTTGCTTTCAATTGAAAGAGGCTCTCTCCCTGAACATTTATGCCACGGAGGTATTTAAACATCTCAATCATATCACCTCTATCCCGCCTTTCCTCTAAGGTGTACATATTAAGATCCTTAAGTCTGTCCTCTTATGCTTTATAATGAAGCCCACTAATCATTTTAGTAGCCACTCTCTGCACCGACTCCATCCTGTTCACATCTTTTTGAAAGTGCGGTCTCCAGAATTGCACACTATACTCCAAATGAGGTCGCACCAAAGACTTATACAGAGGCATTATCACCTCCTTTTTTCTGCTAGCCATTCCTCTCCGTATGCACCCAAGCATCCTTCTAGCTTTTGCCGTCGCCTTTTCTACCTGTATAGCTACTTTAAGATCATCAGACACAACCACGCCTAAGTCCCGCTTTTCTTTAGTGGACAAAAGTACTTCACCTCCTATACTGTATTGCTCCCTTGGATTGCTGCAGCCCAAATGCATGACCTTACATTTTTTAACATTAAATCCCAGCTGCCTAATTCTAGACCATTCTTTTTTTATTTATTTATTTATTTATGCAATTTTACAATACACCAAGAAAGGCAACAACGCACTCTTGAAGAAACAGGTTATTCATTTGAAAACAAAGCCATAGTAAAAAGAAAAAAAAATTCTCATTAGTAAGAAATAGAAAAAAGAAAATGAATAGCCAAACTAGTCCACAAGAAAGGGGGACAATCCAAGAATTAATACACAATACCAAACTTTAAGAAGAAAAAAAAACAGCACTCCAGTTCAGAATCTATATAACAGAGTACATTTAGGAGGAAACAATAGAGGATACTGCTCGTCGAGCACTAATAAAGGCCAGCAGCTGGGAGGGCTCAAAAAACACATAAGAAACTGCCTGGTATTTCACCAAGCATTTACAAGGATGTTTGAGAAAAAAGAGTCCCCCCAGCTGCAGGACCCCAGAACGTAACAAAAGAAACTCTCTACGGCGTTTCTGCGTCTCCCTCGACAGGTCAGGATAAATACGGACCGCAAACCCATGAAAAAGCAATTTCCGTTTACGGAAAAAGAGCTTCAACAGCCATTCTCGGTCTGATAATCAGGCAAATATTACCAAAAGAGTCAGAACCAGTATTTTCCAAAATATCAGTAACATTCAATACATCCCCATGCAACAAGCCACCCTCTTGTACTTTTTCAGAAGTAACAGACTTTGATTTAGGTAAATAGAAAACTTTCACTAAAGGGGGCATCAAGTCAGGTGTTACCCCTAAAACATCTGATAGATAATCTTTAAACATATCTTTTGCACAAATGGAGGGTGACCTGGGAAAATTAACTATTCTCAAGTTATTAGCTCTTGAAAGATTCTCTAACTGCTCCAGCTTCATATGTAACGTCATAGTCTTTTTGAGAAATAGCAAATTGATCTTCCAAACTGGAAAGTCTATTCCGAGAGTCCTCTCCACTCACACCAATATCAGACATCTTCTTCTCCAAGACAGAAACCGCTCCCATAGTAGTCGTAACCTTAGTAGCTAAAGAGGACATTCTAGGAAGTAAAGCTTCACCTAACGAGGCAATGGCAGACCAAATAGACTCTAACGTGAAATTTGCAGGACGCTGCAGAGAGAAAGTCGACTCCACATCCAACGCCGAATCAAGCAGTTCCATGTGCGGCAATGAATCAACCCGCGGAGTAGAGGAGACCTGCTCCGCGCACCCACCTCCTACTAGCACCGGTGTTAGCATACCCGGGAGCTTGCTCCTAACTCCACTGTTCAATTCAAACGACACGCCACTTCCTGGCTCCTCCGAGGCTCCTACTACCCCCGACACTGCAGAGGAGGGAACCTCCAGGAAGCCCTCAGGTAAGACGTGTGTGCAAAGAACCTTCGGTGCCGGACTCATAGCCGGGGAAAGTGATGTCACCGAGGCAGTAGCCGAGCTATCCATCTCTGGCATAACCGCCAATCGGGCTTCTCTCCCGGTCATGTCTGAACTCCGTGTAGGCCGCTGTAAGTAAAGGTCCAAAGGGCCAGAAACTGTAGAAACGAGCGTCGAGGCAGCAGAGGGCTGGGAGGGCAGCGGCCCCGACTTGCCTTTTCGCTTCCTTCCCATCCGAGAAGCGAGCTCACACAGCGAGGAGTGTTGCAGCCATCAATTCTAGACCATTCTTCAAGCTTAGCTAGATCCCTCCTCATGTTATCTACACCTTCCTGAGTGTCTATTGCAGATTTTGGTATCATCCGCAAAGAGGCAAACCTTACCCGACAGCCCTTCCGCTATATCACTAACAAAGATGTTAAAAAAAAGAATCGGACCAAGGACAGATCCCTGGGGCACACCACTGGTAACATCCTTTTCCTCAGAGTGAGCTCCATTTACTTGTACGCTTTGTCGCCTCCCACCCAACCAATTTCTACCCCAAGCAGTAACTTTAGGGTCCATCCCTAGGGTGCTCAGTTTGTTTAAGTCGCCTGTGAGGAACAGTGTCAAAGGCTTTACTGAAATCTAAATACACCACATCTAGAGCTCTCCCTCGGTCCGACTCCCTGGTCACCCAGTCAAAGAAATCAATCAGATTTGTCTGACAAGACCTGCCTCTGGTGAATCCATGCTGCCTCGGATCCTGTAATCCGCTGGACTCCAGAAACCTTACTATTTTCTCTTTCAGCAGCATTTCCAATAATTTACTCACCACCAAAGTTAAACTAACCAGCCTGTAGTTTTCAACCACATCCTTACTTCCGCTTTTGAGTAAAGGCACCACATGAGCCTCTCTCCAGTCCTTTGGCACCACTCCCGACTCAACGAGGCATTGAAAAGGTCAGTCAGTGGAGCTGCTAGAACGTCCCCAAGTTCCCTCAGTATTCTAGGGTGTATCCCATCCGGTCCCATCGCTTTGTCTACTTTAAGTTGAGCTAGTTTCTCACGAACACACTCTTCTGAAAATTGTTCAAGATGTCCCTCGCTTCTGTTCTTATTTGTGGGTGTTTTCTGAGGTCCTGCTCCTGGTTCTTCATCTGTGAACACAGAACAAAAATATTTGTTAAGCAATTCCGCTTTATCTTATCAGCTTCTACATATCCCCCCCCCCCTGCACCCTTGAGTTTGACAATAGCACTCTTGCCCTTCCTCTTCTCACTAATATATCTGAAAAATGTCTTATCCCCCCATTTTATTGCATTGGCTGTGGAGTGGAGGAGTGGCCTAGTGGTTGGGGCAAGGTACTTCAGGCCGGAAGGTCGCGGGTTCAAATCCCACTAGAGGGCAGCAACCTTGGGCCGGAAGGACTGGGGTTTCTAGTCCCATAGGTGCTCCTTGTGGTCTTGGGCAAGCCACTTAACCCTCCATAGCCCATGTTCCCTGTAAAATAGTTATCTCCAAGTTATAATGCCCTGTTCAATGTAATTTCAATTTGTTCATTGTAAACCGCACTGATGCAGAATAGCGTGGTATATAAGAGAATGTAAATAAATAAATTGGCTATTTCCTCCTCCTTTTGAATCTTTGCCTTCTTGACTACATTGCTAGCTTCTCTAAGTTTTTCCAAATACAGATGCCGGTCTTCCTCTCTCTGTGATCTCTTGTATTTCATGAAGGCCTCCCTCTTTTTCTTCACTTTTTCAGCTACTTCCTTAGAAAACCATAGCTGTCTCCTTTTCCTTTTGCCTTTATTTACCTTTTTAACAAAAAGGTTGGTTGCCCTTAAAATATCCCCTTTCAGTTTTGCCCACTGTTTTTTACATCCCCCAGCTGTTCCCATACCACTAACGACTCCCTGAGGTATTGGCCCATCTTCGCAAAGTTAGTCTTCCTAAAGTCTAAGATCCTCACCTTGGAATGGATTCTAACAGCCCTAGTCCTAATACTGAACCACACCATCTGGTGATCACTGGATGCAAAATGATCTCCCACTACAACATCAGAAACACTTTCACCATTAGTAAGCACCAAGTCCAGTATGGTCCCTTCACGTGTGGGGTCTGTTACCAATTGCCTGAATAGTTCTCCCTGTAGAGAATCCAGGATCTCCTTCTAGATGATACTTTAGCAGGAATGTGCCAATCAACATCTGGCATATTCAAATCTCCTATCAGTACCACTTCCCCTTTCCCTGCAATGCTGCGTATGTCTTCAATGAACTCTCTGTCCACATCTTTCTCTTGTGAGGGAGGTCTGTATATCACACCAATGCAAATAGATTTCTCTTTCCCTCTTTCTAGTTTAACCCACAATGCCTCCTCTCTCCCTTTTAAGCTCTGTAATTCCAAAGTTTTAATAGTAGTTTTTACATATAGTGCCACTCCTCCTCCCCTTCTTCCTACCCTGTCCTTTCTGAATAAAGTATAGCCAGGTATAGTTACATCCCAGTCATGGTTTTCTGTGAGCCATGTTTCTGTAACTGCCACTAAATCCAAGTCGGCCACTCCCACCAAAGCTTCAACATCAGGGATCTTATTTTCCATGCTACGAGCATTTATACACACTGCTTTCCATATGTTGCCCCTGTTACCCATTTCCATAAAGGTATTTAATGTATCACCTACCTGGGGGCTTTCTTCACCTATCCCCAACGAATCTAGTTTAAAGCCCTCTTCAGTAGATTAGCCAGTCTACTACCGAAGATGCGTTGACCTTTCTTGGACAGATGGATGCCATCTCTGCTCTGCAACCCTTGGAACAGCATCCCATGGTCTAGGAAACCAAAACGCTCTTGATGACACCATCCACGCAGTCATGCATTCATCTCCAGGATGCGAGCCTCTCTGCCTTGGCCTTTACCCTCAACAGGGAGGATTGAAGAGAACACCACCTGTGCACCTAACTGCTTCACCCTCTGTCCCAGAGCCATGAAGTCACTTTTGATACGTTCCGAGGTATACCTGGCAGTATCATTTGTTCCAACATGGATTAGCAACACTGGATAATAGTCAGTGGGCTTGATGAGTCTCGGCAAACTCTCCGTAACATCTTCAATTTTGGCACCAGGCAGACAGCATACCGCTCTGGACATCAAGTCTGGTCGGCAGATGGACGCCTCAGTACCCCTCAGAGAGTCTCCAACCACCACTACCCTTCGTTTCCTTCTGGTCCCTGATTCTGCAACTTTGGGGTACTTGAACTCTGGTTCTTCCCTTTCCAGGGATGCTTTCACCTCCTCCACTTCCAGGGCTGCATAATGGTCCTTCAATTCAAGGGCTGGAGAAGTTGGATTGGTGATTTTGCAGGCCCTGGTGACTTGTGTCCAACCATTGACATTCTGTTGGCACCCATCTTCTCCTGTGCTGGAGAGCTTGGTTGCTGCAAGAAGCATCTCATCAATGTACTTCTCACTGTCTTGAATGCTCCTCAGCCTTGCCACCTCCTCTGAGTTCCTCCACTTGTTTCCTCAGAGCTTCAGCATGCAGGCACCCTGCACATGGAACTGGTCCTTCAACTGTCATTAGGACCTCTGTCTGGACCGAGGCAGAAGCTGTAATGGGGGCAACAGCTTTAGCAATACGATTTTTCCCAGCCATTGTTTTGTTCGTGGAGCTTAGGTATCTGTTAAAGCAAAAGAGAGAGATCTACCAAGTACCATCCGGTTTCGCAGCTGTCCTTTCAGAGAAAAAGCAGTTAAATCTCTTTAATTATATTCAAAATGTGCTGGTCCAATTCTCTGTGATTTGTTAAAGGGGGAGGTGCCCTATAAAGCAAGACTGCTCACTAGGGGTGGGTGGGAGTCGGGGTGGGTGGGGAGGGAACTAACACCTGATTAGGTGTTAGCAGTTTCTAAACCTGAGGAGGTTACTAGAGTTCAGCAACCTATTGTGCTCAAGGAAAGTTCCCCTAAAGCACCAAAAAGAAAGTAACCTTGCTTTAAAAAATATATAAAAAACCCTTTTAAGAGCTCCCAGTCAGAGAGCTAGCAATGTAATATAATAAAAACAAACAAACCCTCAAATCCTTACTGTTTGTTGATCTGTAGAGCCCTGGTTAGGTGTGGAATGTGTTTAGAGTAGAGAGCACTAGGGGGTAACGCAACGGGCTCCGCGCCTAGGGGATTGGGAAGTGGGGTAGTTATATGGGGGTCAGTCTAGCGCATGCTCTATGCCGGAGATGTTTATACATAGATTGCATGCAAGATATAATATAAGCAGGAAATGTTTGCGTGGATTGGTCTTCATGTACTATGTAAATTGGAAATCAACCAATAAATATAAAGAATAAAAAATAAATAGGAGGCCTTTTAGAAATATATAGAATATTTATCTAAACTTACAGTATATGCCTAAACTTTATTTTGTATCTGTGTACGCGCACTTAAACCTTGAAGGGATGCCACTGTTGTAGTGTTTTTTTTCTTAAACCTTTTGAAATTACTAAACACTATTTAAACTGATCATTTCAAAATATATGGGGAAAAGATGCCCAAAGAGGGAGGACCCCCAGCCCCTCCCAGCCCAGCTCATCCCTGCTCAGGTATCTCAGATTTGGTCACCAAAAAATCTAGCACACCTAACTAAAGCTTCCTTCTCACTCTACTACCTCCGGGGTACAGAGGCGGAAAGATTTGGGAGTTTGAGGGATAGACAAGGGATCAGTAAGGAGGACTGGGAGGTACCCTTAGTGGAAGTATAGATGTCCAAACCTTTGGAGGGAAAATATCCTTGTCAGCTCTGTGGAGCAAGTATCCTGTTCACTTCACTTCACCTGGCGATAAAGTGTGGGCGTAATTGAGCTTAGTAGCATGGTGGATGCAAGTGCCGTACAAAAAGGGTGAATGCTGTCACTGTCTGTGAAGTGGCCGCACAGACAAAGGGCACTCACCATAACAAGACTTTGTTGCTACTGAGCTGACCTAAATTGCTTAATTTAGCTGGGGCTGGTGGGATCTCGAGTATTGAGAGGTCTAGAGGCAAATGAAACCATACAGCCTGGCCAAGGATGGGGATGCTGTGGAGGAAGCGTTCAGGGTCCTTGAGGCATTGGTTACACCGGCAGTGATTTAACAGATGTTCCAAAAAGGAGCCTGTTTTAAGCAGGCAACAGATGCTCATGTGCTTTTACAAAATAGCATCCTACAGTAACACAAATTCCACAATGCATCATTGCAAGCCTACAGTCTCCATTGCCCTCCTCATAGTCTCCTGACTTTGACCACACGGAACCCTTTATCAAAGCTTTTAAAATTTCATTCATTTAGGTCCGGAAGCTGCCACAAAAGCAAGGAATGACCTGGGGGTACCACAGCATCTGTAATGCATAAAGATGTTTAAAGTTATGTTCACTGATTATGGTCTTGAAGTTAAACCATGAAATTAAGCTTATCATCTTTTCCTTCTAGCAGGTTGAAACAAAAAGCATGAATGGAACGCTAGATGAATTGGATTCTAAACCAAAAGGTAACTTAAAGCCTTTTCAGAAGCTGAAAAGTGGAAAATGTGCAGCTTGAACTTGTGTGTTTAGTCTATATGTAGCCAGTGCACCAAAGATATCTCATTTCATTCATGTTTACGTGGAAGAATGTGTGAAATAGTTTTAGCAAGCGATGGAAGAAGTAGTGTGCGGTGCTGGTGGTTGCTTAAGCTATGTGCTTGGTAGTGTCTTGGACTGCCTCTTGTGCCCTACCTAGAGTACCTTGCCCGATATAGAGTACTAGAGTTTGAACTGGGTTACATGATTCATATAACTATTTAATTTCCTGAACGCTTGATCTGTGTATGAGATAGCTGTATGGCCTAATGGATAAGGCAATCTATTTTAGATCAGAAGATAAGGGTTCAAGCCCCTTCATGGTTGGTAGCTTACATTTTTTGTCTACTTTTTGGGAAATTGCCAGGTACTTCTGACCTGGATTGGCCACTGTTGGAAAGAGGATACTGGGCTTGATGGACCTTTGGTCTGACCCAGTACGGTATGTCATGTATGTCATGATATTATGTATGAGGTAACAGAATAGGAGGCTGAAATATTTGGTTAACGTTTACAGTGTCCCTTGGAAGGGAAAATCATTTTAACATATCTACATATTACTTGCATGTAGTTGCTCTTTGGCTTCTCTAGAGTTTACTGTCGGAAATTGGATCTCTCAAGGGAATCTTCACAGCAGGAGAGATCCTTTTGCTTCTCTCCCACTGGTTCAGATCCCACTTGGGCTGCTTCCCGTTTCGTTCCAGGGGCCCTATGAACATTCAAAGTAGTCTGCTGGATTACTGTGAATCTGAATTCTGCTCATCACTGATTTGTCAAGGACACGACAAGGCGTTTACCATTTTAAAATAGATTGCTGTATACAGTACTACACAGAATGAAATACTTGGAATGCTTGTTTTTGCACAGAGGTTATCAGACAAGCACAAAATCATTGCCAGACATTGGTGCTGGAATGGCCACATTTTATTTCCGTTACAGAGGAATTGTCAGTGTTTAGATGAAGCTGCAACTGGTAAGAGTAAAACACTGAGAGGTCCACAGAGCAGCCACATGGATACCACATGATGGTTTCATTTTCAACTACCTGGAGTATTTTCAGGGTTCCCTTGATCCATCTAGTTCATAGCAGTAAACTGAAGAGGCCAAAGAGCAGTCGCACACAAGCAGATATTTTAGTCCATTATTCTGTTACATCATACATGAAATAACCCTTCAAAATATTAAATAATCATATGTCTATAACATAGGAAGCAACACAGTATATTCATGCAGGGCTATGTTTACTCAATTGTGATGCCTTAGTGCCTGTTAGAGCACTCTAAAGCCTTAGCGTTTTAAGTAAATCTAGCCCGTAGATGTCAGAGTTCCAATAAATTCCAATATGCTGAATTTGGCGAAATTTAGTATGCCCATAATCGATATGGTGCTCATTAACTTCCTAATTAATGCACAAGCAATTGATGTGCATACATTAAAACAGTTCTAATGTGCATTAAAAATATGTATTACATCGATTGTGTGAAGTGAACAGAGATGCCCAAAAATCAAGAAATTTGAATTTTGGCCATGCCTGTCCCTACTGAAAACGTGCGAAAGTTCTATTGCACTCATTAATGTGCATGGTATGTCCCTAACACTCTCGCTCAAGATCCACATGATCCCCCCTCCCCCCCTCCCCCCCCCCGGGTTATTTTCAGCAAAGGTTCTATGGAGGACCTTTCTTCACAAATGCCCTGCAGTTTTATCAGAGGCTTAGGTGTGGCTAACTGGGAGGGAAAGATGGCTATTCTACTTGGTGGCCATATTATGCCACTTTTCTCTCCAGCCTCTGGAGCTGAATTGAAGGAGACGTCGTCCACCGAATAGCTTCCGCATACTGTTAGTAAATGCAGCATGTGCCCTCCCCATTCATTGCTTTCTTTCTCAGTGATGTGTGTGTAAAAGCTGTTTGGAAAGCCTTGTTGGGTTTTCATGGTAGGTATTACGCACGATTGAATGGCAATGCATGTTTGGATGGCATGGTATTGATTTTTGTATGTATTCTTTGTATTTCTCAAATAGAATCTGAGCCTATTTCTTTGAAAAACTATAAAAGACGGTCACAATTTTTTGAGCAAGGTAAAACACCCGCCAGTTAATATATGTGCTTTCATGGATCCGGGTCCTCCTGTACCTACTACCTAACAAGACTTTATGGTGCTGGGTACTGCGTCTCTTTAGCCTTTGCTTATTTCCATCAAGACAAACCAACATAATGCAATCTATTCTTTTCCTAGGGTCATCGGGTTTCTCTTACAGTTCATGGGTCTACCTTTGTGGTAATGGGTCTTTGTGTCTCAGTCACATCTTTCTCTTTAATAGTGATATGCTGTTTTAGAAGTAATATAAAAAATGTTTAGCAATTTCGCCCTGTGACAAATGGAATAAAGAGAATTTGGATTTTAAGTTTGCATGAATTCATAAACAGCATACCACTAAACAACACCATGGAACTTAGTGTGAGAGAGAGTTTAAAAAGAAGAAAAACAGATCTTGCTTTTAAATTGCTCTCCTTTTTCCAAATCTGAGTTCGAGTTACAATCGGGTGCTCAAGTTATTTCCCCGCCCAGGTGGGCTTAAGTTGCACCTGAAGCAATGGAGGGCAGAGTGACTTCCCCAAGGTCACAAGGAGCGTCGGTAGGGGACGTGGGATTTGAACCCTCACTTCCCTTGTTCTCGGCTGCTCTGACTGCAAAAGAATTGGGCCCCAGTTTCAGATGTTTCCCTCTGGGCATGAATTGGAGGGAAAGAGTTTTGAAGACGGGGCTGCTAGTGCTGATTGGGGGTACATATCCCTGCACATGCGTCGTAGTGGCTGAAATTGCCAATGATTGTTCCAAAGCACTTACTATGTTGGCCCGTTTGCTGTGTATGTGTGAGCCTTGAAGGCACTGGTAGCGTTTCTGGTGTTGCTTTTGCTGTGCCAAGCATGCTGCATTCAAAATTTCACATTTTCTTCTGTTCAGTATTGTATTTGTCTTCCAAAATAATGTATATCTGTGAAGAGCATCAGAGAGCGTGCACTAACTGATTATTACTTTCAGAACTACTGTTGAGATGGTGCTAAAAATGCAAATACGTCTTTTACTTTGGTGCCATATTGGTAATGAGAATCTGAAGTATAAATCTCACTATATGTATGACTAGCAATTTTTAGGAAAGGTGCTACTTACACATATGTGCAGCAGCATGTGGCTGTTTAAAGGAGGCATGTTCTGCATGTGGTTTGGGTGGCCCTTCAAGCTATGCATGTATTCTGTATTTTATAACAGCAACACGCACATGCGTCAGAAAATTTCCCTGACAGCATTTATACCAAATCCAAGTTATAGATAACACTGTAAATTTATTGCATTTCACCTGAGATTTAGGGGAGTGATTCAGTGGGGAATTTTTCTTCTCTGGTTTGAAAAACTACCTTTTTTTTTTTGCCAAAGGTTTGCGTTTTGGAGCTTGGCACCTTAATCCGCTCCATGTGTAAGTGCAGGTTTATGAAATCTGCCACTTTTATATACTGTATAACCGGCACCACTTCCGCCGAAGTTTTGCAAACCAAAGTCAAACTTGTGTCTAAAGGTCTGACTTATGCAGACTTTTGTATGCTTTGTTTGTCAAAATAACAAAGCATTTTGAGTGATGCTTCAAAATATAGAAAAAAAATCTCAGAAAAGTGCAAAATTTTGAATTGTATGCAGAATTCCTGCTACTTAAAACTTACAAAGGGTGATTTAATAACAGGTCCCATAGAAAGGTCCAAGTAGGCGCCTAATTTGGGGTTATTTTCTGAAGACAACATTGTGGCCTGTGTCCATTTGTTAAAAGTTCTGTGAAGCTACTTTAGAAACACAACAGAAGCACTTATGTATTCATAAAACAGCCTTGCAAAACTTTCAGCAGTCGTGGGTAAATACTTGTGTAAATTTGATTTGCTTGGACGTTGGTGTACATATACATGCATCAAGTACATGCATGCATATATTGCAGCTCTGCCCATACTCCATGAAACTCCTCTCTCAAACACGTCTATACTCAGATCACGTAAAAGTAGGTGTGAACATTCTCTGCATCGGTTTTTATATGCATGTAACACCTGGGGTAATTATATAAGATTCCATTTCCATGGATAAAACAGCGGTTTTACCCATGGAAGTTTCTAAAACTACCCCAGCAGTAGCAAAATTGCATCTTATATGTGTATGTAGCACTGCTTACATATAAGTCTCTAGTGATGCCGACCTCTGTTTCTTTTTGAATGTTTAATAAAATGGCTTCTGTTTTGCATGGCACCAAATACACTTGATGCTTTTATGTATTTTATAAAAGGCTCTGCATTTCATAGAGTCTTACAAAATACTAGTATACTAGTATCGTTTTGAACAAATGTACCTAAATGTGATTTTTTTTTTCAGTCTAGGTAACCTATATAAAATTATCCTCTTGCTGTCTGGAGCAAGTTGTTTCCAAAAAATACTTACTACTTAGCATAGCTTTCAGCAGCAGTATGATTGAATTGCAGCTTAGATCTGAGTTTTTTATGGCTAGGACAGAGTCTTTATGAAAACTATCTGTGACATCATAATTGGCTTTTCTCCACTGTTAAGGGCAGGTGCTTGAAGGAACTTCCTTAATGACCATAGTTGATCTGAGTATTTCACTTATTAGGAAAAGGCACCATTGTCACAGAATGGATTCTTACGTTTTGTGTTCTATCTTTCCTCTCCTTCAAACAGGAGGCTCAGAATCTGCAATGCCTGATGTAAGTATTGAAATATTATCTGGCCAGAACAGGATGAAATAACCTATGTTTTATTATCCTATAATAGGGAGACCTGTCAATACTTTACTGATATTTTGATCACAATCCTCCATGTTTCTACTTTTCCATTTACTGGTCAACACTTGTAATGCTTGTGTACCATTAAAGGTTAAGTTGAATAGCTATAATCTGTCCATGGTTTGCCAAATTGTTTGTTACTTTTAGACAAGTAGAAATTATTGTAAATGTCTAGGGGAGCGAGGGGAATAAATATTGCAAGCAGATATTCAGTTTGCTGCCAAAATAAAATCACCAAGCCAAATCTGTGCTTGTCAAGCCAAAAAGAGGGGACCTACTGTTTTAGTCTGTATAAATACCTGTGATTAAGTTGTCCTTTACTATGTGAAGAGATGCCAGTTCTTTAAGCAGTCTGGTTTCCTGATCAATAAAATGTTTAATTCATCCATCTGTAATAGAAAACTTGGGTTCTCCTTTTGCATGTCACTGGTTGTGTTTTGAGACCAGATGAGGAATTTAGTCTTATGCGTGCTCTTAAGCCCCAAACATGAGGTGATGAGAGATCTTGGGGAGCGGTGGATAATGTGAGATGTGGTTTGGCCTAATACTGCTGGCTGTGACTGAGGACCTCTCCTCCTGGCTGCAAACGCTGTTGTACTATGCCTGTAACATAGTGGTAGGGAATGGGGTGGTATAAGGATGCATTTAAGATTTAAAATCAAATCGGTCAAAATTCAAACCTGGCAGACACCATAGTTTTTAGACACTGGCTACAGTATTAAAAAAAAAAAAAAAAAGGTATATTCTGTGTGACTACAAATAGGTGGATATGCGTAGAATTATGTGGCAGCCAGTAGCTGTAAATACTGTATTTATGCTATTGCAGTTTCAGCAGTCCCAAAATAATCCACATAGAGGGGAATTTTAGCAGGGATGTCCAGTGCAATCTGGGACGTCTAATCAGAAGGTTTGGGGTGGGGGGAGAAAGCAGGCACGTCCAGGGGCAGAGATGATTTCACAAGCGCGGATGTGCCCGATATGTAGGCAGCCCTGCAAACGTCCATAGACATCCCCAGAACTGATATAAACAAATGTGACATCTAGGAATAGCCTAATATTTAGAGTAGTGGGCTAGCAACAGGGAAACCGGGTTCAAATCCCACTGCTACGGTCGATGAAATTGTGCTGAGTACTGGGGATGATGGAGTGCTTTCTCCTTTACACCCCCTGGATGCTTTTCAGCTAAAAGCACTTTTTGGATGCCTGTTTAGATCTCCTTCAGCCACAAACTTTTTATTTTTTATTATATTTATATTTTCATCAGGTCAAAGCGGTTTCCAAACAACAAAACAGTATACATTGAATGTCTTTTTTAAAAGTGAACATTTTAAATCTTTTGTTAATATAACTTTTAACATTTGATTAATGTAACTATCCAACTAACAATTTAACTGATATATGCATACTATTTACATATACTGTATAAGTTTTATTGGGTTGTATTGTGTATTTTAGGTGATTAGGTGAGGGACCAAAGTGTTCTGTAAATAGGTAGGATTTTAGGTGTTTGCGGAATGTAAGGAGGTTGGTAACGTTTCTTAGGGTGTGTGGGGGAGAGTTCCAGAGAGATGGGGCGTATAGCTCAAATGCCCTGTGACATCTTAGTTGATTATATTTACGTTTGTTCTATGGTATGCTGAGATTACCGATTGTTTACGAGGTCTAGAGGTTGGTGGTTTTTGTGGTAAGGGTTTGAGACTTGTTTCTTGTTGGGAGTGTATTGGTTTGTGAATGAGGAGTATGCATTTGTAGTTGATTCTACTGGTGAGTGGTAAACAGTGCAGTTTCTTTAGTATTGGGGTGATTGTATTTGTTTGCACCTTGTATGATACGTGCAACAGTGTGTAGGGCAGTTTGTAGGGGGAGAAGTGTTGATTGGGGCAATCCTTGGTAGATGTTGTTGCAGAAATCTGCATGAGAGAGTATAAGGGTTTGTAGTGTGGATCTGAAGTCTGTTGGTTCCAGGAGAGGTCTGAGTCTCTGAAGGGTCTTTGTTTTGAAATATATTTTTGCTGCTGTTGCTTTTTGTGTTATGAATGATAGCTGCTGGTCAATTGTGATGCCGAGGTATTTCAGTTCAGTTTTTAGTTATTGGAATGTTTAGTTTTGTGGTGGTTGGAGGGGGTGAAGGAGGTGTTTCTGTGATGAACATAGCTTCTGTCTTCTTTAAGTTGATGAATAGGTTGGATGAGAGCCATTGTGTAACTTCCGTAAAACTGTTTTGGATTTGTTTGTAATCAGGTTGATTGGAGAAGAGTGGGCAGTACTTAAATGTGACGCCGGGCATCTGGGACATTTTGAGATCAAGCGGGGACATCCAGGTTCTTGGAAATGCCTACCATGCCCCCATTCAGACTTGGACATCCTCATGCTGGGGACATCCACAGACCCAGCTTTTAAAATGGCTCTGGAGATCTCTATGCTTTGGATCTCTCTGCCCATTTGTTGATGTCCAAAGCATAAATAGGACTTCCAAAATGACCCCCCACAGTGTTTGTTTATTGTGGCTGAATGTCGCCACTATATGTATAGTTGGATATTAACACACATGTGCTGTCCTGGCACTATACGAATAGCGCTGAAGCCGTTGGTGCAAGCAAAAGAAAATCATTATCTATAGTACCTTTGAAAATTGGTGGCTTAGGGAGTTGTTTATAGGCTGCTGGTCAATGTATAACTCCTTTTGAATATAGACAATTTTAGGTTCTAGCCTGTGTCATATGGCACTTGGAGAACATAAGTGTCAGCCTTGGAAATAGTGTTGATTAGACTCTGAGAAAAATCTACTTTTGTGAATACCTGTGATTAAAACTCAACCTTTTCTTAGATTATACAGTGCTTAGCTCTCTGAACTCTTAACAGCCATGAACTCTAACATTTTGTCAGCGCAAGATGATGTATCTAGGGTAGAACCTGGTATGACGAAGATAAACAAAAAGTTAGATAATTGACCCAGTGTGTGCGGATGTTTATATTCCTTTCTTGTGCTTATTTCAGCTTCAGGTTCCGTCCATTAGTGTTTCAAGCCGTTGGTCTTGGGATCCAGAAGAAGAAAGAAAGAGGCAAGAAAAATGGCAGAAAGAACAAGAACGTTTGTTGCAGGTACTGGCTCCCGAAGGAACATCAGTAGCTGGTTACTACACTAGTCCTTGCTGTTTTCATTTAAAATGATCTTTCTGCCTTTTCCTCGTTAGGAAAAATACAAACGTGAACAAGAGAAACTGCAAGAAGAGTGGCAACGAGCTCAAGAAGAAGCAGAAAAAGAGAGGTCTCGGAATTCATATCAGGTACAATATTTGGAGGGTGGGGTGGGGTTATCCTACAGATTTGAGGTTTCCATCAGTAGGAGAACAGAAGAGGTAGGAACGTTTCACATGGGTTGTATGTCATTCTGATGTATTTTTATGGCATTGGGCTTGGGAGGGGGGATATAGAAAGCCTGGTACACTCCGTGTCCCTAGGCATGGTTAATGGATTGGGGGAAGCAGTTTTCCAGGGCTGTAACTTTGTGGAACCCACAACAGGAAATCATGATTAGAAAGTCGCTCCCAAAAAATCCAAGCTTGCAGAAAAGAAAATTTGCTTTACTGATTTCTTAGAATGGCAGTAAAAATAGAAAAGATAATCAATTAGGACTTTTATTATACAGTTCAATTACACAGGTTCCATAAGAGAAGAAGAAAAAAGCTGATATTGGTTGACTTCAGTAGTCTCAGATCTTCTTGCAAGAAGACCCCAAATCCTTATCCACCCAGGTTGAGATGGGCACTTGATGTTCCAGTAGCATCTTCTGCTCTTTGCCAGCCTTTCCTTGGCTGACCTAGTCTTTCAAGTACTCTCTCCCCTTGTCATTTCCTTTACCATCAAAGAATTATTGTGAAGCAGTTTACATCATAGACCTTGTTCCCCCTTCTCCCAAGCTCTGGACCACTTCTGGACCCTATGGACAGGCTTCCTAATGCCTGGGCACGCCTCCCCGCCTGGGCACAGTGTCTACTGCTGATACCTACCATTGGAGAGTGCCACAAATCTCCTTTTTCTCTCCATTGTTAACTCATTATTTTGCAGAGCCTGTCAAAACTCTGAGGCCCTTTAAATAAGGAGGAGTTTGACTCTTGCATATAAGCCTTTATTGTATATTCTTTAAAAAAAAAAAATTAAAGAAAAAAATGTGAAAATGAATGTTGCAACCAAACATGTGCGAGACACCTATGGGGACATCTGCGTATTTCCTCATGCAGTGTTTGCTTGTGTTAGAGATGAACTTTCATGACATAACTCAATGCCTAGACTTTACATGCACTGTTTGCTCATTATCTGAAAGGTTCTATCTCCCCCCCCCCCCCCCAAAATAAAACCAAATTCCTACTTGTGTCCAAAACCAAAACAGTCCTAGGAATTTTAAGACTGTTTGTTTTCTTTTGTATAGGAGCACATACTACCAAAATCGGAGATGGTGTCCGCACATGCACCATCATTTTCCAGCTGGAGGACAGGTAAGGATGAGATACTTCAAAAGCCAATCGGTGCCAGCAGGGAGGAGGAGGAACAGCGACAGAAAGAAGAGCGGCGCAGAGAGGAAGAGACTTTTTATCTGGAGCAGCAGAGGAAAAGGCAGGAGGAGGACGAGCTCCAGCGTTCAAGAGAAGAGAGCAGGTGGCAGCATGAGGAGCAGCAGAGGTTTTGGGAGGAAGAGGAGCAAGAGAAATGGAAGCATCAGATGGAGAAAGAGAGAGACCAGCAGAGGACTGCACAGGCATATCACCAGAGGTCTGTACTGAAAAAGAAGTGTCTTTTTCTGCAGCATCATTGCTTAGATTCCTGAAGAGCTAAGTTAATTGTTGATACTCTAGTGCTTAGCCTATTGGAAATTTTTTTTATTTTGTAAAGGAATGGGAACTGCTGATCTTACGGGTATAGTCTTGGATGATGGAAACGGAGATGGCAGTGTGATGCAAGGCTAGAAGGGGTTAGGTTCTAGTAATGTAGGAATGCGCTTCTTACTAGGAAAGGTAATTGATGCATGGAACAGCCTCTCAATGGGGTGGGAAATTATAAATATCTTGAAACTCAAGGCATGGAAGAGGAATAATGGATGCCTGGTGGTGGGAAGGGGGGGGGGGTGGGAGGAGGGAGGTTTTAAATCCCAAGACTGAGTAGTCTGGAAGGGCCTTGCAGTATTTCAGTTTTTCTGTGGGTATGTGCCTTTTCCTATGGCTGTGCCAGCCTGAGTGAACTTGATCTTGGAAGCTAAGCAGGTTGGACCTGATTAATACTTGGATGGGAAACCACTTTGGAATACCAGGTACTGCAAGCTTACTGGGCAGAATAAATGGCTCTGCTTATCCATATTCGCAAAGAGTAGGAGAAACTATTCAACAGATGTACGAAACTTATAGATGGCTATAAGAAACATTTGGGTATGAAAATGTGCTGTGAACTGAATGCTGGATTTGGCTTCGTTAATCCATTTCAAAAATTGATACCATTCACATTCAGGACCGTTTGAATTGCAGAGCAATTTGGAAGTTTTGTTTGAGCTTTGAAGCAGAGCTCAAAGTCTGACAATGAGGTCTAAACGCAGTGCTGTGTCCACTGTAGAACATCTTTGGGTTGCATGAGTGGGATATTGGTTCCCGCCATAAACTACACACTTGCCAGCTTTACAGAAGTGGATTTAATTGAGCATCAGTACATCAGTAAACGCAAGCTGAATAATCTTTATTATAGGTGTCTTTGGTGTTTAACACAGAATTATGGTTGAATACACTTTAGTAATGATTCACCTGGATAACCTTAAATGATTAAAATGAAAAGTTTGTTATGAGAGGCAATTGTCCTCAAGACAAATGTTCCAACAAAAAGTCTGACTTTATTAAAAAAAAAAAAAAAAATAAAATCATGTCCTGGCAATGCTCCAGCTCTTATGCTATTTCCGACTATTTCCTTTTTTAAATTGGTCTTGTTTTATTTTAATTTTTTGTGTGTCAAATATGTGTGCATATATAGTCCAAAGCCATTTGACTGGCCACTCTTTTTTTAAGGAGGTATTGGACATTAAGAGGTTGAACTGCAAGGCTGCCAATAATGTTGACCACAACTGTAAATATTTCCAAGATTCTTTTGTATATACACCTCTTTGACGCTCAGAAAAGTGCCTATGAAAATAGCTAAATAAATTCCGCTAATACTCCTTGTGTCCTTAGACAAATCATTTCACCCTCCATTTTCTTAGGTACAAATTTAGGATTAGATTTACTAACTTTTTAATGCCTGCTGTGCATATCAGCAAGTCATATAACTCGTTAATCACATTAATGCACATTAAATGCAAGTTCATACCTATTAATGTGTTAATGAACTTGAGTTAATTTAGTCCTTAGATTGTAAGTAGTATGGGGACAGGGAAGTACCTGCTTTATCCAAATACTGTATAACTCTGAGCTCGGATTTGGAAATGAGCAATTGATGGCCTTGTTTCTTAATATGTGCTAACCAGTTGTGTGTCATTGAATTGATGCCAGCTCCTGGCGACCCATTCCCAGGATTTTCTTGGCAAGGTTTGTCTGGGAGTAGATTGTTAGGTCTGTCTTCCACACAGTAAGTCTACTGAACCTGGTATTCCAAGGTGGTCTCCCATCCAAGTACCAGCCAAGGTTAACCAACAAAGATGCTGCATTATTTTTCCAGGAACAAGCAGGAAGTCGGTCTTCCCATATATGTGACATTGGCACCGATGGAACCCGTGCGGAACCATCTCCCCAGCTTTCAAAGAGCCTTTGGGAGATGTACCACATATGCATGGTCCCCTTTCCGCTCAAGGGTACCATCTTGCCTCAGCTGCTTGTTTTCCACGGAACCCTCCAGGTGTCTGTCCAGTTTCCCCCAGAAAAAGTGTGTTTTTAGCTTTTTTATCTGGTATGTGTACCGGTTTCTTTCCCGCCCCTGAGTCAGCTCACCGTGGCGTTGCTCCTCAGGCTCGTTCCTTTGTTTTGTTTTCTTGAGGTATTCCTCAACTGACACTTCGCTCCGCTGCCTTGGGCCAGAACACGAAACTCAGACTGCGAACTTTGCAGGATCATGACCTCAAAAGCCATCAAGAGCCGTCAGCTGCAGCAGGAACAGTTCTTTCACAAGTCCGACTCTGCATGGAGTCTCTGGTGACACTGGGCTCCAGGGCTCCCTCTAGTACCTGTGAGGCCCGGGCTGCCTCTGAGTCCTGTGGCCATGGTTCCTCCGAAAGGAAATCCCTGGAGGTGGAACATAAGAAGAGCTGAAAGGCTGCCTTGGAGGAATGGTCTGGAAAAGCAGGTAACTTCCATATCTCCAGGAACAAGCAGGAATGAGTCTTCACACGTGGGAGACGTCGCCGATGGAGCCCGCACGGGAATGCTCCCCAGCATCCAATCAGAAAGCCTTTGGGAGCATACCCCGTGCCTGCGCGGTGGCTTCCTGCCCTTCCTACTGCCTCTCCCCAGTTTTTCGTTTTCCGCGGAGCAGGCAGGATGTCTTTCCTGCCACCGCAGAAATTTTTCCCTTTTTTCTTGTTTCTGTAGTCGCAGCTTTTTCCCGCCGACGGCGGCACCTCCGTGCCCCTTTTCTTTCTTTTTAATTACACAGGTACACTAAAAAAATTTTTTTTTAAACTGCCTCTAATGTTTCGATTGATTTTTACGTTTTTTGGTGCGCTGAATCCAAATCTGGTAACCAATTTGCTCCATCACGTACAGATTTTTTGCTACATTGGGTTAGCAGTTTGAGGTGAACGTTTCAGATTGAGTGCGATCGAGATAAAAGTTTCTTGGATGAATTCTTTATACTAATTGTTTAGTAGTTATTCAAATAAGAATAAAGAAAATTGTAACAAGGCAGCACATAAGAATAGAGTAATGTCAACAAAACACACTGTGATGGTAGCAAAATTGTCTGCACTTAAAACAGCCACATACATGTGCACAAACATTGAGCATATAAGAGCGAGGTTAGACACAAAGCAAAGCAAAGAAATGTGCAAAAAATGTTGTACAGGTATGTATGTAAGAATAGAAAACGCAAACCGCACCATTGCAATACATGAAGACAAACACCCGATGGTGTGAAAATAAAATTCTAATAAATGAGATCCGACACTGTGGTAATAACTAGCAAATTTTTATTTCAAAGTTTAGTAAAAACACGATATTTGTCAACACAGTTTAGATTTTAAAGTCATTCTTGGGTCAATCAATCTCCTGGTGGGCCCGTTTCTTCTTCCCCTGAATGCTTCTCTTGGTGCGCTGCTTGGCGTATTTTTCATCTGGGGTTTCCCGCAGCAGCAACCAGCAGAAATCAGCCATCATAGTGGTGTTCCATCTTCCTTGGTACCTTCTCTCTGCGTCCTTGATGTCCTGGTGAAACCTTTCACCTTGTTCTTCACTGTACGCCCCCAAGTTTTCGGGAAAGTAGTTCACATGGGAGTGCAAGAAATGGACTTTCAGGCTCATGTTACAGCCTTGTTCTTTGAAGGCATTGAGCATCCTGGCAACAATATCCTTATAGTTCTCATCCCGCCTGTTCCCCAAGAATTTGAGAACAACATCCTTGAAGGAATCCCAGGCTTCTTTTTCCTTCTCAGACATCGTTTCAGCGAATGCTCCATCTGAAATGAGTTTCCTTATATCAGGGCCAACAAACACTCCTTCCTTTAGCTTTGCTTCAGAAAGTCGGGGGAACTTTGAGCAAAGGTACCGAAAGCACTCACCATCTTTTGGAAGGGACTTGATGAATTGCTTAATGAGACCCAACTTAATGTGGAGAGGTGGTAATAGAATTTTATCACGAGGTACCAAGCTCTCATGAAGAACATTTTTCTCACCGGGTCTCAAATACTCCCGAATTGGCCAGTCTTTTTCCCCCAGTGTAGGTCGCGGGCCCGGCTATCCCACAAGCAAAGGAAGCAGGGATATTTGGTGAAACCGGATTGCTGCCCTAATAGCATGGATAGAATTTTAAAGTCTCCACAAATCATCCACTTATGCTCATCATAACAAATCTTCTGAAGAATCAGGGCCAAATTCTCGTATTTTTCTTGGAGAATAACAGAGTGAGCAATAGGAACTGAAGCGAATGTGTTGCCATTATGAAGAAGAACAACTTTTATGCTGTCTTTTGATGAATCAATGAACAGCCGCCATTCAGCAGGATCATACTTGAGTTTAAACTTTTCCATCACTCCGCATATATCGTTGCAAAATACCAAATCTTCCTCTTTGCTGAAATACTTCAAAAATTGTCTCTCGCGGTTGCGGTACCAATAAAAAGTTGTTCCTGGTGACAATAGATTTTTCTGTTTAAGCCGAGAACCTAGCAGTTGGGCAGCATCTTTTGGGAGTCCTAAATCCCGGACTAAATCATTCAATTCAGCTTGAGAGAAAAGTTCAGGTTTCGGATCTGGTTCAGTTTCAAACTCGGAAGTACTGGACTCATCGGGAAAAGCCATCTGAGTCTCATCATGATCAGAACCGTCCACACAAATATGATCCAAAGATTTTGGTGGTTCAGGCACAGGTACTTCATTGCTATGAGGCATAGGCCTAATTGCTGAGGGAAGGTTGGGGTAACTTATTACGTTCTTATTTTTTAAGTTGTATCCCTTCACAATGCAAGAGCAAAAATAGCAGTCACTGCTGTGGTCTCTTTGTTCACGCCACATCATAGGTATTCCGAAACGAAATGCTTGTTTTTTACCTTTCATCCATAAGCGTAGATCTTCCTCACATGTCTTGCACACTTTGTGAGGAGCCCACGGTTTGTCTTGATCGCCTAACTTCAAACCGAAATAGGCGAAATATTCTTTTTTAATAAATGCAGAAATGTTCCTCTGCCGCTTTTTCACGGTATATTCCCCACAAATAAAACAAAAACTGTCCGGAGAGTTGACGCAACCTCTGGCTCTGTGAGCCATCACAAATACACAGCACTGCAAACTACAACTGTAGTGAACCACTTCGGAATAAAGCTGGATTACGACTGAGCAAACAAAAGGTAATAATGAACTTGCAAGAAACTGAAATTTGACAAGAATGTTCATGTCGCAACCACCGTGTTTGAGCGAGCGAGCAAACGAGGCAAGGCGAACAGGAAAGAACATGCGCCAGCGCGAGTACTGGATTTAGCCCCCCGCCTCCCAATTGTCCTGTTAATGTATAAAATGAATACAAAACACTCTAAAATATCATGAGGGAGTGTTTCTAGTTAGTTAACCATTACAACCTCTATTTTGGACCAAGAAAATAAACTGCAGTCGGCTAAAAAGAAATTATGTGAACATTCCTTATATGGGTAAGAAATCCAATTTTGCAAGAAAACGTGACGTGATGGAACATTTTGGCTCTTTTTCCTGGATTCAGCACCCCAAAATCTATAGGAATCAGTTGCAAAACTGGAGGCAGTTTTTTGGTAGTGTACCTGTGTTATTTTTCATTTAAATTTCGTCGCCTCTGGGCGCTGAGGCCTACCGGGCTTGCAGCATGGAGCCTTCTTCCCCCCAGAAGTGCCCTCACTGCGGGGACTTAATTTTCCACTTGGACTCCAGTGCCTGGTGCCTCTCCTGTTTGGGGCCTGACCCTTTTTTCCCGGATTCCCCGGGCTACAGTGTCGGGAGAAGACCCTCCCTTTTTCGGGTATCCCTCGACGATGTCTTCGCGCCCAAGGCGTGGTCGTCGGGTTGTTCTTCTCTCCAGGATCAGGTAACCACACAACAGTCTGTTAAGACTAGCCGAGTCTTGTGGGGCGAGTCTCGTGCGCGGCATGGCGACGGCTCCGGCCAACCCGTCAAGTCCCCCTTGGCTAATATACCCCGGCGGGAGTCCTCGGGCTCCAAAGCATTTACGGGGTTTCGGGATGTTCCTGAGGTTCGCTCCTCACAGAACATTCCCGAGCCATGCCCGAGGGAGGTACCCACTTTGAGCGGTACCGATTCCCCGGCGTCGGCGTCGAGTGTTCCACTCTTCGCCAGGGATCGTCAGCTGGTGTCCTCGGCGCCTTCGGGGCCAATCGACTCGACCGGGTCTGACCTCCCTACATCCAAGCCATGCTCGGGTGTGGTATCCGCTCCGGGCGGTACTGAGCCCCCGGCATCGGCGTCGGTGTCCAGCGTTCCGCTCCTCACCGAGGATCGTCGGCTGCTGTCCTCGGCGCCTCCGGGGCCGATCGACTCGGTCCAGTCTGGCGTTCCTCCATCCCTGCCATGCGCGGGGGTGGTACCCGCTACGGGCGGTACCGACCCCTCGACATCGGCATCGGTGTCGAGCGTTCCGCTCCTCACCGGGGATTGGCGGCTGCGGTCCTCGGCGCCTCCGGGGCCGACCGACTCGTGCTGGTATGGCGTTCCTACGGGGGTGGTATCCGCTTTGGGCGGTGCCGACCCATCGGCGTCGAGTGACCCGCTCCCCACCAGGGATCGCCAGCCGCTGCCCTCAGCACCTCTGGGGCCGATCGACTCGACACTGTCTGGCGGTCCTACGTTCAGGCCATGCGCGGAGGTGGTGCCCGCTTCGAGCGCGCAGGCGTCGGTGGTTCCACCCCTCGCCGGGGATGGTCATCTGGCCTCACTCCCCTCGGGGCCGCTCGCTTCGACCCGCGCTGGGTCGCTGGTATCCCAGCCCTGCGCAAGGGTGGTACCGGGTTTGAGTGGCGCCACTCCGCCGGTGGCGGCAGGGGCGTCGAGCACGAGGGACCGCCATCGACCTTCCTCGGGGACCTCTGGGTATGTCGACCAGCACACGGGCGACCCCCCCGGCATCGACGCGGCCGTCGAGGGCCCCGCCATTTCCTAGAAAAGGGGCCTCGGGGTCTTCAATCGCTTCGATCCAACCTGGATCTGCGCCGCCCCGCAATGATACCCCGACGTCGGCGCAGGGGCTTTGCACTCCCCCCCCCCCCCCCCCGCAGGGACTCGTCGGGTGACCTGGGTCCCCTCGGGGACGGGCCGTATGCCCCGGAAGGATTTCTCTCTGGGTAGGATGGGTTCAAGAGGGAGCCCAGCATCGGGCAGTGCCCGCCAATCGACATGGGCGCCGGCATCAGATGAACTCCTCTCCACCGAGCTCCGCCCTTGGGGACCCTTGATGCTCGCGGCACGGTTCGGCGCGGTTTCCGATCCGCGCTCCAGGATCTCCACCTCGCTCGGTTTGATGCCCAGCCTGGAGTCGGTGTCCAGCCTTGAAAGCCTGGCCACTATACGTCTCGGGATCGGCCCCTGTCCCCTCCCGCGACGCAGAGCGGAGACCGCTGGCCCCTGCCCTCCGGCGGCAGCGGAATCGCTTCAATCGCCGGGAGCAGCGCCGCCCCCGGGTTTGGGGCCGAGGCCGATTCCTGCGGCGCCGTCGGTGCCATCGACCCCTTCGATGCCTAGCTTGGAATCAATTCCAGGAGCCGACGACGCCATGTTGACTGCCCCGATCCGGGTCAGTTGGTCCCCTCCTCTGCCCAGCGGGCATCGGCCCGAGCGGCCTCTTAGTGCCCTGGCAGCCTCTCCCGCCATAACTCCTCCGGCAGAGCCGCCTTTTCAGGATTTCCTCCTTGACATGGCGGACTTGCTGGCCATCCCTATCCTGGACCCGAGCCCAGGCCCTGTGGAACAGGCAGCCATGATGCTTCCTCTGCATCCCTCCCTGCAGGATCTCCTGCTGGGGGCTTGGTGGTCGCCTTTGAGGGTTCCGGCACCGTCGACTGCGATGCAGGCTCTGTACCGGGTGCCTCCGTCCCCGGGTTTTCGGCAGCACCAGCTTCCACATCGGTCCATTGTGGTGGAATCGGCGCTGAGGAAGGCCGGAAGCAAGGAGAAGCATGCTTCTCGCCCTCCAGGCCGCGCCTCAAAGACACTAGATACTCTAGGATGTCAAGCCTTCCAGATGTCTATGCTGACGGCCAGAATTATTTCATATATATTTTATGAGTCTGTCGCTCCGGCAGGTCACCAAGAGGTTATCTCGGTTATCCCCCTTCGTATCTGCAACCAAGGCCTTTGAATATTCCTTGCTTCTTTATCACTGCAGGAATATCTCTGGATTCCTTTCTCGTGCTTCTCTGGACTCCTTCCTGTCGGTCAGCAGATCCTCTGCTGTTGCCATTAGAGCACGCCGTACAGCATGGTTGCAGGCGTCAGAGTTGTGTAGACGGGCACAGCACAACCTGGGTAATTCTCCCTGTGACGGAGATCACCTCTTCAATAGCGAAGCCTTACGTCAGGTCGCAGAGTGCTTCGCTAACCTTCCCAGAGTTAGCAGCCATCCTAGGGCCCGGACCCCCCCCCCCCGGCGGTTGGAAACGCCTCTCCAGACTCCC
Source organism: Ichthyophis bannanicus (assembly GCA_033557465.1). NCBI lineage: Eukaryota > Metazoa > Chordata > Amphibia > Gymnophiona > Ichthyophiidae > Ichthyophis > Ichthyophis bannanicus. The sequence goes on along the minus strand of CM066035.1, from coordinate 404,509,514 downwards.
CTTCCCCAGGAAGAGGAAATGTCAGCCCTCCGCCCAACCGCCGGGCGCGCCCAAGCAAGGGACCTCTCACCCCGGGTTGATGACCCCGGGCCCGCGCCCAGGACCCTCATACTAAGCATTTTTAGGCTCAGGTGGGCGGCTGCCTGCACTCAACCCTCTTACCAGAAGTTTAAAATTGAGCTCTACTCTGGGGCTCGTTCAGTTGACAAATGGTTCGGGGACTTATCTAGGGGTTCAGGTATTCTCCTTCCGTTGGAAAAGGAGACCACCTCTACTCCGTGATAGCTATGGCCCACGGTCAACTTACTTACCCTTCGATATGCCCCGAACCCTTCTCAGCAGTATTCCCCTGCTGATTGCTTCCGTACCGGAATTCCCCTTCCAGCCGCTATAGTCCCCCAATGCTTACCGAGGACTATACCCTCATGTCCCCCGATTGTGCGGGGGACGAGTTTCTGCGTACAGGTCCTGGGGACACATATAGGGCCTCTAGCCCCTGTGGCGTTCTTCCGGACTGATGCTATTCTCCGTCCCTCACGCTACCGCGCTGTTGGTTCGCCGATCTGCCCTTGTCCTCCGGAATAGATCCCTCTACTGATGGATCTTGAGGCCACCCCCCCAGGTGGACGTTCTGTGGATCAATGGCAGATCCGCCTTACCAGGGTGATGCTCATAGAGGTAGGCCCCTCGGCGTACCTATGTTAGTACCGGAGTGGGCGTTCTCATGTCCACCGGCTTAGATATACTAGATATCTCCTGCTCGATAGGCGCCTATTGGGGGATGCCCACAGTACCTGTGTTCTACCGCCTATTTTCCCTATGGCCGGTACTCACGCCCCCCCCCCCCCCCAGAGTCTGGCCAGTCCGCCTGCCTATTCCTCGATCGGCCCGCGGACTGGTGGTACTCTACTGCTGTGAAGTCAACAGCTCCTTTTCCAGTTAGGTCCTCCTCCTGGAGGTCAGGACCCTTGTCTCCCTATCGCTCGCTAGGGCAGACTGTGTACTCCTTCTGCTCCGGGGTACGCCCCTACTCTTCTCCGGAATAGGCTCTGTAGTTCGTCCAGTCTTCTACTGTTAGTCCTCTGAGTTATGGACTCTACTCCTAAGGGAGTGCTGAGCTTTGCATTAAGCCTCCTGGAAGACCTGCCGTCCTTCTCCTGACCCAGCTGACGCCTGGATCTCCTAGCCGCCTGGATTGGAATTTCCTCCTCGCTGTGGTGAAGTTCCCTTGATGACCTCGCTACTGCGTCTCCAGTACCTTCATCACAGGCCTACTTCCGCCAACTCGGTAGGTAAGCTCTACAGGGTTCTAAACCATTAATTCATTGAAACTTAATGGCCGGTAAGCTCTATATGGTACTAGGTCATTTACTCATTAAATGCTTAATGATACTCTTCATGCATCCCTCTGACTACTCTTCCTGTAGCCTGGTTTTTTTTTTGCTGTATCTTAATGATACCTGTTCTGCACTCTAAAGACTTTCCTCTGTAGTCTTTAGATTCGCTGTTCCTCTATTCAACTCCTGCCCTCCATCCCTCAGGGGATGCCGGGGATTCAGGTTGGGCAAATGCCTTCCCGTCCTGGGCTGCGCTTATGGGATCTCCCCGGGCATCCTTAGCTAGGGAGTCCCCACGTGTGAAGACTCATTCCTGCTTGTTCCTGGAGATAGCACAGTTACTTACCTGTAACAGGTGATCCCCGGAACAGCAGGAATTAGTCTTCACAACCCGCCCACCTCCCCTAGGAGTTGTATCTTTTTCTCTCTATTCCTTTCTCTCCTCTCCTTCCAGCTCAGCTATGAAACTCAACTGGGGAGAGGCAGTAGGAAGGGCGGGAAGCCACCGCGCAGGCGCGGGGTATGCTCCCAAAGGCTTTCTGATTGGATGCTGGGGAGCATTCCCGTGCGGGCTCCGTCGGCGACGTCTCCCACGTGTGAAGACTAATTCCTGCTGTTCCGGAGATCACCTGTTACAGGTAAGTAACTGTGCTTCCAGGACCCGCAGTTCCTGGTGTGAGTCTGAGGGGTCGGAGCGGGAGCAGCCTCACTAGCTGAACTGAAAGGAGTGGAGAGCTTGGTCACAGTGCACAGTGTTGGGGCTATGGTAGCATCTGTAGCAAACCTGTGTTCCGTTCTTCTGTCGGAAATCTGCCGTGCTGCCACCTGGTCCTCGGTCCATACCTTTGCAGTCTCATTACTGCCTGGAGAAGGAATCTCAGGGATAATGTTTTTGGCCAGGCAGTATGTCATCTATTCAGGGTGTAAGCAACTCCTGCCCTCCGACCTTGTATGTTTACGCTACCACAATGCTGTTTTCTCACTGGACACTTGGGCCGCTTGGGAGTCTGTCTTATCAAGGACTCATTGCTGCTGCTCATGGCTCCCCTTTTTTCTGGTCATCTGTGGCTTTTTACAGGTTTTCGGTAGCTTGTAGCTAGGGAGTCCCATATGTGAGGACTGATTTCCTGCTTGTTCCCAGAGGAAGCGTACTCAGCTGTAATAGGTGTTCTCTGGGGACAACAGTAATCTGTCCTCGCAACTCTCCCTCCTCCCCGTGGAGTTGCTTTTTGTCATTTTTTGCCTTTGAGCTATGTCGTCCTACTGAGGCAAGATGGCACCCTTGGGCGGGAAGGGGGACCACACATGCGTGGTGCATTTCCCAAAGGCTTTCTTTGAAAGCTGTGGAGAAGCTAGCGCATCGGCTCTGTCAGCGCCGACGTCACCCATATGTGATGACTGATTCCTGCTGTCCCCAGAGAAACCTGTTACAGGCAAGTAACTACGCTTTCCAGTCCTATCTGGATCACTGTTACCAACAGGTCAAAGTAGGATTGAAAAACTCCAGCCCTTTCAAACTACATCAAGGTTTACCACAAGGCTCTGCTTTATCCTCTCTGCTGTTCAACATTTTCATTCAATCACTATGCAACATAATCCGCAACCATAGCATCCTCTATCATCTGTATGCTGATGATACCTTAATCTACTCACGTTTCTCCACCAATAACCCAGGCAACTCTATGATAGGACAGTGCCTCAAAATCTATCATCCAATGGCTTCACCATCACAACATCTCTATTAACCCCAACAAAACAGAAGTCCTCCTTATAACCAAGAACCTCATTCTCTCCCCCAACCACAATAAATCTGGTTAACATAACACTTCAATTCAAAGATTACCTTACCTTCTAATTACCGCAAAGCAAACCACTCCACAACTACCAGAGTATTTACTTATTTCTCACCAATCCTCTGGAATGTCCTGCCAGACAGGCTTAGATTCATCAAGGACCTGAAAGATTTCTGAAAGGAAATAGACGTATCTATTCAGAGTATTCTGGCAATTCAGACGATAAGATCAAAGTATTCCCAACATCATAAAATCCATATAGCAAAATTAGAACCCTATCAGCTAATACCCTATCCATTTAATGCTAAATCCATGTATATACTACTTTGTAAATATGTTGACTGTAATAATTCATGTAAATAAGGCATAATCATACCTGTATATAATTCAGTTATCAAAGTAATTTTCCTATCTAAGTCGAACAAATAAGTTGAATGTATTTTGGTTTTGTTGTAAACCACCCTTGATCTCTGGAAGGGGTGGTATATAAAAACATAAAAATAAATAAAGATGAAGTTAAATACCTTGACATAATACTTGACCAAAAACTGTTTCCACGCCCACATCAAACAGGTTACAAGGTCTGTATATTTCAGAATGAAAACTGTACAAAACCTCTGCCCCCTATTGGAACAGAATGACTTCAGGGATGTATGTCAAGCCCTCATCGCTCCACTATTAGACTATGCAAACATCTACCAAGGGCTCCCAAAAACCACTTTACTCCCCTTACAGCTTACCCAGAATACAGCAACCAGAATTATCACAGGCACTGCTTGAAGACTGCACATAACCCCTATACTAAAGCAGCTCCACTGGCTACCAGTCTACATGAGAATCGAATATAAAGCCTCCCTAAACATTTTAAAATCTTCCATAACCTCTTTGCGGATATCCCTCAGCCATTCATTTATGAGCCACTCAACAGGACAAGGAGGAAAAACTAGCCAAAACCTTATTAGCAGTACCATCCTCTAACAGAGCCTTCTCCCCCTATGCACCCACTATATGGAACTCCCTCTCTCTGGAGATACGATCCTCAACGACCATTGGCAAATTTCATCGTAGACTAAAACCACACCTCTTCCTTGAACATTTCGGATCTGACACTTAAATGCTCACACGTCCTCCCACCAACCACCCAGGTCTCATCCTAGTTCACTCTGCCATCTTTTTGCTGTTACCCCCTTCATGAGCTAATCATATTATCCCCTATTATAACATTCCTTGATTATCCACCACTGTTCTCCCTCTGGAAGCATTACTGTTTATCACACACAGTGATGTTACATGTAAAATATTGTCTGATTTAAAATATTTGTTTTAAATATTAATATTCAGACCTCTTATGTTCCATGTAATATTACACATGTCATACCGGTTACCTGTACACCGCTGTGACTAGTACATACTGCACAGTGGTATAAAAAAGTTGCTAAATAAATGCGCCTCTTTATAAAATAGGCTTCCAGATTCAGCCCCAGTAGCACACAAATCCCAATGCATAAATTTACATGTGCTCCAAAGGTGTAAATGTGTGTGTATTCTACGTGTATATTTTATAAATAAATCACAGCTCCACATTCACTCCACCCAATCTATGATTGTTATGAGACTTCGGCCTGGTGAAGAACAGCTGTCGGGCTCGTGACAGACTTAGAAGAGCGGGAACAGTGCAGCAAAGATGCTAGATTAAGTTTGTAACACTTTTCTACTGCCACTGTGTGGGGCCCCCTTTCTGCCTGGGTCCACCCCCCCCCCCCCCCGACATTGCAGAGGTTACTGGACAGAGTTTACGCGACTGCCCCCTAGAATGCCTGCGAGCAGATTGTGTTAAGTAGGCATACACTTTCGACATATGCAATTTTATGAAAGCTTTCTTCCATAGGTAAAACAGGCTTTACATGCAGGTAATGCTTTAAAAAAAAAATCAAACAAACCTCCGTCTCCCAAGAAGGGAATCTAGATGTCTCTGGTCAGTGGAGCAAAGGGCATGCCTGGGCTGGTAAAGTTTTAATGATGGACTTTATTTAGCTAGGCTTATATACTGCTTTTCTATGAGTCAAAACTGTGTATATTCAGGTACTGTATATATATTTCCCTTGTCCCCAAAGGGCTCACAATCTAGGTTTTTGTACCTGAGGCAAAGGAGCGTTAAGTGGCTTGCCCAAGGCCACAAGGAGCACCTGTACCTGTAGGACTAGAAACTCCAGTCAAATGCAGTCCAAAGTCACTGTCTGGATTTTCTCAGGGCTTGTGAAGCAAAGCAGTTCAAGCATCTTGAATTTGGTTCTCCGTTCAATGGGGACCCAGTAAAGGGAGAATAAATAAGGTTTAAGGTGCTTTCAATAACTGTACTCAGTAATGAAAATGTGCTCTAAATTGGAGGCAGAAAGCTTCATGGCTCTTAAAGTTAAGACTGGCAGGCTCTCTGATAATCATTCTTCACCCAAGTGAAGGTGTTCATACAAGATTAATTTATTGAATTACATTTTTTAGGACAACATAAGACTCTGGATCTGTAGTCTTTGCTAAAGGCACTGCTTGGGAATGGGCCCTAGGGATTCCTAAATTCTGAGACATCTTTTTGTACCTGAAGTCCCTAAATCCCTTTGTTTCAGTACTAATAGGGTGCACACTCCTTTTATTTAAATGCCTGGCCAACACCAGTATATTGGCTGGGAATGTTTAATGTAATCTCCTTCCAAATCCACCCAAAATAAAATAAAATACAACAGGCTGATATTGTTTTCTAGAATACTTATGGAGTACCAAAAAAGCAGGGGAAAAAAAGGTTTTCTCTATCATTGAACCAAAAACTTGAGAGCTATCATCCCAAAGTAAAGGGAAAACTCCACTCGCTTGTCAAAACTTCAGAATCCAAAAAGAGGAAAGAACCTATGAGTCTTTATTTCCATAGGCATGAGGCTTCCCCAGGACATCCACAGTTAACATTGTACTGGTGACCCTATGCGTCTTTCCCTTGGACTCCTTACTCCTTTTGTCAGGTTTTCTTTTTTTAAAACTTCTAAAACTCTCTAGGGGTGGTCATATAAACACAGCATTGTTCTCAGCCTCCATAGGAATTTTGGAGTAGATAGGCATAATTTCTGAGTATGGGTAGTTGGGGAATGTTCCCTCATCGTACCACCCTAACTACACCTTTGCTGCAAGTTTACTACTGTTAAACGTCTTAGCACTGGTTTCAGCCAAAGAACCCCTACTGATGGGCTAATCCAGAGACTTCCTCCACTAGGGGGAATAGGCAACCTCAAACAGAGTTAGGAACCACTCCAGAAGTTTAGCACTGGGGTATAGTAACAAAACAAATGCAGATAATATGGTGTATACTACTGAATAGCTAGCTACACAGGATATAGATTTCAGATTACTTGCCTTTTCAAAACATGACCTCAAGACAAGTTACAAGTTTTAGTGCACAAGTTTTCCCAGTTCAGGTGCATTTAATCTAAGTTGTACATGAGGCAATAGAAGATGAAGTGACTTGCTGAGGCTCACAAGGAGCAGGCATCGAACATTGACTTCCATGGCTTTCAGTCTGCGGCTTTAACCACTAGGCTGCTACTCTTCTCCAAATACAGTAATTTTTCAGCTACTGAAAGGCTAATAGCATTTATATTGGGGGAGAAAAAAAACCAACACAATGATTTTTCTATCTAGTCCTCCGGGGGGTGTCAATAGCGCAAAACCAGTCTGGCTGGTGCAGAAAACTAGCGTGGCCTTGACGTGCAGATAATGCAACTTTTAGGCACAGTTACCGCCACAGTCAAATGCAGAAAAGACGGGCATGCACTTAAACAGCAAAGGAAAAGCTAGCGTGTGCATAACACCAAGAGTGTTAAATTATAGGCAAATGAGCTGCATGTATTAAAATGGCAGGCTAATATTGCCTGTGCCTGATGCAGAGAAAGGCATAGAGGATTTTGCAACCAGCCTTAGCGCTAATATCTCTATGCCTGGTGTTGAGGTGGCTTAAACATCTAACGTGTGCCCCTGACAGTATTTTGATGGCATTAAGGGCTTTCCCTGATGCCTGGATCATCTGAGATATCCAACTTCCCCCCCTCAGATATTTCGGGCAGCGGAGAAAGCTCCTGTCGGGGCACATATGCAAATTAGCCACGGAGTGCTTGTGTTTCTCTGGGAGAGCATGCCAAACTTGTGCCGACTTTTGTGCGCATGCTTTTGGCTTGCTCTCCCAATTTAATGCGTGACTACTGTATGCGCCCCCTTTCTTCATGCCTGTGCTGAAGTCGCGTGCTATGTGTGCTGCAGAAAGGCATACAAAATTGATAGTGTGCAACTTCAGCACTGGCTCTCTGCATCGGCCTGAGTATTCAGTAGTTTTTCCAAGTTTTATTTAAGAAGAGCTGTGCCTAACTCAAGACCCACCTTTAGGAAACAGGCCTGGTATTTCCCTAAGCCTTTAATGATTGTGGCAACTGCCTATTCAGGCGCTTCCAATGCATCATAACTAGCTCATCACATATCCTGTAACAGACAATGCCATTTACCTTATTTATATGTCCTAACTGAATGTGTCCCCACTGCTGCCTAATAAGCTTTTTCTTTGCAAACATCAGATCTAAGCATTCTACCATGCTGCTTACTATGGCGCATCATTTGTGTTCTGTCGATATCGCATCATATTTCCATTATATGAAGCGGCGTCAGTAATAGATGCACAATAGCACAGAAGAGCATTCATTATAATGTTTGTTATCAAGTTTACCATATTGTTCTAATGGTGCATAACACTGAGATTTGCTTATTTTACTGTTGTGCAATTTACAGTATAAATTTTGGGTTAATGTCTTCATAAAGGTGGTTACTCCTGCCTGTTTCTTCGGCTTGCGACTTTGTGGTCATCTTCAATTCCTCCCTTTCCTTCTCCACACACATCCAACAGATAGCTAAAACCTGTCATGTCTTTCTCGATAATATATTGGCAAAATTTGTCCCTTCCTTTCTGAACACACTGCTAAGACCCTTATCCCTTCTCTAGTCACCTCTAGTCTAGACTATTGCCATCAACTCTTTGCTGGTCTTCCTCTGAATTCTCTCCACTTCAATTTGTTCAAATCTTAGCTGCATGGCTAATCTTTCACCAATGTCGCTTTGTTCATGTCACCTCTCTTCTCAAGTCACTTCATTGGCTCCCTCTCTGTTTCCACATCCGGTTGAAACTTCTCCTACTGACTTACAAGTGCATTCATTTGACTGCTCCTCACCCTTTCCTCTGATCCCTCCCTACTCCCCTACTTGGGAACTCCACTGTTCTGACAGATCTCCTCTGTGTGCCCTTCTCCAGACTTTGATCTTTCTACTCTGTTACTTTTTATGCCTTGAACAAACTACCTGAGTCAGTATGTCAGGCTCCATCCATGTCCCTGTTCAAATCTAGGCTAAAAACTCACTACTTTGAGACTAAGGGGGGTCAGGATCCAAAATCAGTCTCCTTCCTATGTGTTTCATTACTATTCCCCTAGCTATATTCTAGTCACCAGTTGTGTTGTCCGTCTTGACTAGACTGTAAGCTCTTATGAGTTGGGACTGTCTCTTACATGTCTCTGTACAGTGCTGCGTATGCCTTGCAGCACTATACAAATAATTAGTAGTAGTTAATACATTTTAAGTTGTATCACTAAGCTGCTCCTTCATGCCCAGTAAGAGAGAGGCTAGTGATTTTTCTGTTATCTAGACCTCTAGGGGACTATTGTTGTAAACTGAGGGAATATTGGTTTTTCCCTATTTATAAGTTTTATTTTGGATGTTAGAATGTTAGTGTGTCTGCTTCCATTACTTGGAGGAGACCAAAAAGCAGGTACAAAGGACTGGTGAATATCAGATTCAGGTTTATGAACCCCTTTTATTAGCCCCTACGCGTTTCGGCTCATAGGCCTTCAGGGGGTTTCTGAGGGAGCAAACCTTTAAAATCTTGTCAATTCACAATGACCATGTGTGTCGTGGTGTTCTGTATTGTACAGAACTCATGTGGTCATTGTCTTTGTGAATTGACAAGATTTTAAAGGTTTTCTCCCTCAGAAACCCCCTGAAGAAGGCCTACGAGCCGAAACGCATAGGGGTTAATAAAAGGGGTTCATAAACCTGAATCTGATATTCGCCAGTCTTTTGTACCTGCTTTTTGGTGGTCTCCAGTAGCGTGCAGGTACTTTGCTGCTCTATTTGGTTGTACTTTGCTTTCATTACTTGGACATTTGGATGTAATACCTTTGTTTAAATTTTCCTGTAGGCCTAATAACTATGGGTTATCCAAAGATGATGATGAGAGAGACAGTTATGCTTTGGATAGGTGAGTGGTGCACTTAACTGATGAAGGGCTGGAACCACAAATACAGGAGATAGACATTTCATATGCTCTTGCTTTCTAATTAAAAGAATAGAAATTCAACGTTTCCAGTCTGGCTGTTCAGAGGAGGTAAATAAATCCAGTGCAACATAGAGAATTTCATTTGTAATGTGGGGAATCATAGGGATTCTTTGGAGACACAAACCGGGTGGGGGAACTTTTGAGCAGAGGATATCCAACTCTGAGTTAAAAACAAAGCAGCATGTGGAAGCACAGTTTGCTGTAAGGTTAAAAGCATTTTTATAGCATTTTTGTAGCATTTACGGTATTTTATTACCTTAACCTAGGGTGGTTTGTGGACGTAAGTTTAAAAGTAGCAGCAGTCCCTGCAGACAGCCCAGGCTTTGCAGAATTGTCCCCAAAATGACCAGAGACTGTATTGGGTGTCACCAGAACCCTTATGCTTTTTAATTATTTCCTAGACATGCATTCATTAGCTCATCTTAGGTTGATTTTGAGCACATCAATTTTAACGCGTTTAACCTACAAATTGTAGGTTTAATAGAAATTTCAAACGTTTGAATTTTATTCAACAAGGAAATTTTGAATTAGAGAGTCTAAAAGTGACCTTATTCATTTTCTCTGTACATCCCTATCCTTTTTCTTTTTTTCCAGTTTGGCAGCACATGTGCAATTTGTCATGTCAATAAAGTAAACGTGAATCAGAATCTGATAACAAACATTTGTGAAACACAAATGAATTCTGAGAGAAATGAGTACATAGCCTGGTGGTTTATCTCCAGGATGCAGTGATAACTTTCAGATTCTTTTAAATAAGAGAGGCATTAAATCTTCTGCTCTATGCATAATTTCTTTAGCTGCTGCCTTAGCAGAATAAAGCTATAATGCAAAGTTCTGGAGCAGGACAAAATTTCATCCCATGATGACGTTTTTCTCATCTTAAAAGAAATAAGTATCAGCTTGGAGAATATTTAGATTTTGTCTCAGATTCATGACTGAATAGCTTTTTTTTATGTCTCCAAGGATTTGCAACATAGAAATCATTAAAAATGAATTTTCATTTTCTGATTGCCACATGCTAAGTGTCGGTATTTATTTTAGGACTAGATTAAGATCTGGGTCAGACTTGAACGATGGTCAAGCTAAAACTAGAAATGGTGAGTGTTTTTATTATTGTCAAATTTGTTTATTATAAGGACACTTTTCAAAGTGATTTACTCATGTTTTGGCACAAAGTGCTAGCTCAGACCCTTTGGTTCGACTCTGGTTGGTTTGATTAGGGTTGGCTGACATGTCAAATGTTCTGGCTTGGTTGATCATGTCTGGTTAAATTAGTGTGACTTATTTGGGTGAAGCCCCATATTTCTAATGAGTGCTCATTCTGACATTCCAGTCGGTCATTTATACACAAAACTGTTTGTGCTATCTCACCGGTCCACATCATGTGGTTTAAGAAGCATGTTAACTTGATGTTTTTACTCAATTTCCACCACTACTTCAGCTTATCTAATTTTTTGCTAATTTAGGAAGCAGCAGGTATTCTGATTATAGTTTGAATTTGGGCGATTCCCAGAGGGGTTCCCAGAAAGACCAGGCAACTGCAGAGGTGGAGCGGCAACGGATCATTCAGGAAATGAGAAAGACGACGTCACTACACAATGACAATAGCTGGATCAGGCAGCGCAGTTCTAGTGTTAACAAGGAAATGCGTAGCTTGCCTGACACAATGAGAAGGTAGGATCATGTCGAACATGACTGTTCCCAAATTTTGCCTGACAGCTAATGCTTAGCTAAATTTAGTAAGTTTTTTCTTTGGAATGAAGATAATAAAATTCTTGTGCTTCTCCAGATATGTGAACTGTGGTAGCTGGAGCACAATAAAGGAGGATGCCAGCTTGCATTTACTGTCTTGGAATAACATTTTATGATGAATATTATGCCATATTAAAATGGTTTCAGATGTACCTTTCTTATCCTGCTTAGACCATTCAGATAAGTGAGTTATGCTAGGACAAATTTCAGTGATGCCATTGCCTGTATATTTGCTGGTGCAGCACTATGACTTCACAGAACTGTCTCCTGCAGAGAGCAGGGCATGTGGACTGGTGCAGCAGTGCAGATAGGCTGGTCTTCCCTGGCCCAGATCATGGTCTTGAGGCCTGTGTGTTTTGAGACCCTGGACCAATATTTGCTCAGAGCTTGGATACGCTCAATGTTGCCATTTGGAGATGCCCTTTGTCCAGTACTGTTACACATGAGTTCCAGCACTCGTAGGCTAGAAAGCAGTCAGGAGGACCACACAGGGATCCCTTCCTCTCCCTGTCCTGCTTCTGCAAATTGCCCTTTAAATTTTCTCCTTTCCTGTTAATATTTGAATTATCTGTCATGCTTTGCTGCTTAATAGAGCAGCTTAAAAAACAAAACAAAAAACCCCACCCCTCCTCTTAGGCTACCTAGGCCTATGTGAGCATCTGGTGAGGCCCTCCTTGGGGGTTTCTTGTCACTGGGTTTTGTCTTGCTGCTGCTGAGCTCTTGTAATGCTGGGTGATCATCAGTGTGCTCCATGGCTGGCTCTTTTTTGCCCAGAGTGCAGAGGAGGAGCATCTGGGCACATTTTTGTGGCAATTTCTGACCCCCCCCCCTCCCATGGGGGGCCCAGACCTGTTGCAGATTTTGTTGCCTCTGCAGCGTCTTCCATGATTTTCCTGCTGGCAGGAAGGACAGCCATCTTGGATAGCTGCATGGCCCTGGCTGAGGGGGAACATTTTAAGATGCTTCCGCCTCAAGCTGGTGGGCCCCAGGGTCTGTTTTCAGTTGATCTTGAAAAGAAGCTCCTGAAACTGCTCATGGGCTGTTATTCAGTTGCTGGTATCTGCATAGCAATCATCTCCTGGGGGATTTGGGGTCCTGCCCTCCCTTTTGGATGATCTGAGGCCCTCAGAGGTCTCCCTTGTAGGCAGCAAAGGGGTTAAGCTCCCTAATCTTCACTTTTGCTTGTCTGTTCCTTCGGGAGGCCAGCCTTGACCCCACCCCCTGGGGGATAGACTCGGGTGAAGGTGAGTATTCCTTGTCTCCAGCGGGTGAATCAGAGGGAAAAGTGCTTTCCTTGGAGGAAGAGGATGCAGCCATGATTCATCTTCATTGAGGGGATCTTCTCACCTTGATTAGGGATGCCTTGGAGGTGCTCAGCATTGCTGAGCCCCCTCCTGGGGCAGCTTTACAAATAGACCTTATCCTGCAAGGTTTGCAGTGTCCATCAGGATTTATTACCCTCCCTGAGCTCCTTTGCAAACTTTAGTTCTTCATTGGGAAGGACCAGAACTGAATCTTAGGGGGTCCTAAGGTTCTGACTAGGTTGTACCTTATGCCCCAAGGGGAGATAGAACAGATGTCCCTAAGATGGACACCCTGATCATGTTAGTGGCACTACAATCTTTGTGGAGGGCACTATAGTTTTGAAGGAGACACATAAGTAGATGGAAGCTCTCCTAGCTGCAGCCTTGGGAACTTAGGAAACTCTTTCTATGGGCATAGTGGCAGTCCTTTTCCATTGGATCTAGCAATTGCTAGACAGCCTGGAGATGGCAGGATTGGAATTTGGGGCTTCGGTTGTGGCAGATGCACTTTGACAGTTTGATCAGGATCTCTACTAAATCTATTGTGGCTGCCATGATGGCCTGCAGATGGCTCTGGCTCTGAAATTGCTCCATAGAATTGTTCAGCCATCTAAGCTTCATCTGAGCAAAAGGCCCTTGAAAGACCAATTGCTCTTCAGGGATGACTTAGAGAAGCTGATTTATTTTATTTATTACAGTTTCTTATATACCGCGCTATTTAGAATCAGCGCGGTTTACATCATAACAAAACGACCATAATGACAAACTGTCAGGTTTTACATTGAACAGGAGTACAAACATGGATAACTGGGTTAACTATATACATAATCTATCTACACTGCAGATATAAGTTGTGAGGGCATTTCTAGACTGGGTCATTTCTTGGAGGGGATATCTAGTTCAGTTGTTGTCTGGGAAGTATTGGCAGAAAAGGTATGTTTTGAGAGCCTTTCTGAACTGATATAGATTGGTAATGGCTCTAATGTCGGGGGGTAGGGTGTTCCAGCATTTTGGGACATAAAAACTGAATGCCCTGTTTGTGGTGTTCGTGTTGGACTTTGTCGAAGCCTTTGGTATAGCTAGCAAGTTTACAGCTGATGTTCTTCTTGATCTGTTGGGGGGGACCATGTTGATTAGATGCATGAGTGAGAGGGATGAAGTACCTTTGATTGCCTTGAATGCTAATAAAAGGGATTTGAAGGTGATTCTCCCGTGAATTGGTAGCCAGTGCAGCTGTTTGAGAATAGGAGTCACGTGGTCGTTTCTGGATGCACCGTAGAGGACCCTAGCTGCGGCATTCATGGCCAACTGTAAGGGGGTTAGTGTGGATTGGGGGAGACCTTGTAAGATTGCATTTGCAAAGTCAAAATGTGGCAGGATCAGCGCTTGATATATGGTACGGAAATCGTCTGGGTCCAGCAGGGAGCGTAGGTGTTTGAGGGAGCGGATTTTGAAGTAGATGGCTTTGACTACGCTGCTTATGTGGCGTTTCATGTCTAGATGTTGGTCCAGGGTAACTCCCAAATATTTTATTGCATCTTTAGTTTGCAAATCAGCTTCCTTGACACTGACGTGGGACGGGGGCGTAAAGTTGGAGTCTCTGGAGATGAAAAGGACTTCTGTTTTTTTATGCTGGATACGTAGGTTCTGTGTCTGGAGCCATGTTGAAACTGCATTGAAACAATCTGTGAGTGGGGTCAGGTCCATGTGGGTTGTGGAGAAAGGCATGTATAAAAGAATGTCATCTGCATATATCATGCAGTTTACATTGAATGATCTTATGATATTACATATGGGCTGCATGTAGATATTGAAGAGTAAGGAGGATAATGAGGATCCTTGAGGTACCCCTTGCTTTTGATGGAAGTGGCTAGACTCTTCTGATCCAGACTTCACATATTGCCATCTATCGTCCAGATAAGACTTACACCATTTTAGTGCATTGTTGCAGACACCCTTTTCTTTTAGTCTTCCGAGGAGGATTTCGTGACTCACGGAGTCAAATGCCGCGGCGATGTCTAGGAAAATGAGCACAAAACCTTGATGGATGTTGTCAATTCCTGTGATGATATTGTTGAATAGACCAGTAAGTAGTGTCTCAACCCCATGATGTTCTCTGAACCCATGTTGGCATTTGTCTAAGGGAGCAACAGAGTCTATGTGATCTTGAATTTGCCGTTGTGCTTCTTTCTCAATTATTTTGGCTAAGATGGGGATGCTAGCTATTGGTCGATAGGAGTCAACCCTTTGGGGGTCCAGTTTGGGGTTTTTCAGTAATGGCCTAATGGAAGTCTGCTTGAGTGAAGTGGGAAAATAACCTGTTGTAAAGGAGAGTTTCATTATATTTGCGATGACAGGACTGAGCACATCACGTAGCTCCTTGATCCAAAAAGCTGGACATGGGTCGGTCTGTGCAGTGGAGGTGTTGAGTGATGCTATGGTGTTCTCAATACATTTATTGGATGGTGTGGAAAAAAAGTTAAGTGGAGAGAGGTCCGCCGGTTCTTGATATTGGACTGCTGCGACCTTGTTAGTTTGCACAATCTTGGATTGCAGATAATCAGCGAATTCTTGTGGGTGTATGTTGCTGTGTTGTTCGGGTGATGGTTCCTTTGAGAGGGATTTGACCAAATTGAAGAGGTCACGAGGTTTATTCAAAGACCTCTTTAGGGTGTCAGTGTGATATTGTCTCATTCTGGTAGAGATTGTTTCTCGATGTATTGCAAGGTGGGTTAGGTATGTGGTCTGATCTTCTGGTGAGCGCGATTGGCGCCGTCGGCGTTCGAGTCTACGTAGTTGCATGAGAGAAGCGCGTAGCTCAGGAGAGAACCATGGTGAGGATCTTATTTTCGCTCTTGCTGTATTTTTAGGGTTTGGGTGTTGTGAGATGGCAAGCAGGCTGGAATTCCAGCAAGAGATTAGTTCATCAAGGTCAGGTGTTTTGTTAATGAGTGATGGGGTCTCCGAAAGGATGAGTTCCCTATCGAAGGGGCGGAAGCATCTAGTGGAAGTTCGAGAGGTGATGTTCGTGGGTTGGCTTTTGTTCAGTTGGTCATTGTTGCTGGGAATCTGGATAATGATCAATTTGTGGTCGGACCAGGGTACATCCACGACTGATGTTGGTAGATTGTGGCTTTTGACCTTGACTGGATGTGGCACAAAAACCATGTCCAGAATGTTCCCTTTTGTATGTGTGGGTTCATTTATGATTTGTTTGAGACCCAGGTCTTCCATTGCATCAAGGAACGCATTTGCGTGGTTTTGGGGTAGCGATGGGAGGTTGAAATCTGATCAAAGACCTTTGAAGAAGCTCACCCACAGAGGCTTCCTGAAGATAGGCCCAGAGGATCCAAGAGATCCTCATGTAAGGCCCAGCATGGACCATGGGAGTGATTTAGGGCCAGAAAGAGTTCTGGCTTGGCCTGGCCTATATTTCCTTTGGTTCTAAGTCCAAGAAGGATCAGCCCTTTTGGGGGGTCCCAGCAGCCTTGGAACTTAGCCAGTACTTCCTCAGGAAGCTGTAAGCTCTCACAATGAAATATATTGAACCCTTCTGGAGGACAGGTGGTTGGAGGGTGGTTCTGGCTGTTTTTGCTCAGAATGGACCCACATCACATTGGGTCCATTCTGAGCAATGTGTCCTCAAGGTCCTTGACACTGTATGTTCTGGAGTTTGTGGAACCTCTCCAGGATGCCTTTGTAGTGTCACCTTTTGGTTTCTTGCAGCAATCAAGGAAATGCAGTACATTTTTGCAGTTGCAGGCTATCATACCTGTGCGCGCCACAGTTAGGTCAAGGTGGTATTTGTGATCCCCCAGAAAGGTGGATCCTTCTGACTCATAAGATGTTAAGGCTGTCAATGCCAAGACGAGTTCCCAACCTCCACATTTTATTTATTTATTTAACAAGGGAGACACCCTGGTTAGTCATTGCATTGGTCTGGAAAGGGGAGTTTCTAACCTCCCTTGGGTTTTTCCAAGAAAGATATAGATCTGTTTTCAGTTCCAGGTTTTGCCCTTTGGCCTAGCCACATCCTTTTGCACCTTCTTGCAGGTCATGGAGGTGGTGGCCTTTCTGTACAAACAGGGGGATCTAGGTTCATCCATACCAGGGTGACTGGCTCATTTGGTCAGATTCCATGGATAGGTTCAGAAAAGATGGCACAGAAGATCCAGTGGCTGGAGAAGCTGGGATGGGTGGTGAATGACAAGAGCTGTCTGGTTCCCTCCTAGGATTTAGAATATCTGTGTGCCCGTTTCAACACCCACTTGGGCAGGATGTTTCTCACCCTAGATAGACTGAGCAAGCTGCAGTTACAGCTCGGGGTTTTTTTTGCACTCAGGCAACTCCCATCACATAGGAGAAAATGGAAAAGGAGGGTGGAGTAGCCTTGTATGTCAAAAGCAATATTAAAGCTACTGAAATGCAGGGAGCATGGGGAAAAAGAAGCGCTCTGGATTGCGTTGGAAAGAGGAGATGGCACTGTCATCCATACTGCTGTAGTCTACAGACCTCCGACTCAAATTGAAGAGAGAGATAACGAATTGATTATAGATATTGCCAAGATAGCCACAAAGGGGGAAGTAATCATATTGGGTGACTTTAATCTACCTGATGTGGATTGGATTACTCCTTCTGCAAATCTGGAAAGAAGCAAAGAAATTGTGGATACTGTCCAAGACGTGTTACTTAGACAAATGGTGATGGAACCAAACAGGGAAAGCTCAGCGCTGGATTTAGTGCTCACCAACGGTGATAGCATGTCAAATGTCTGCGTGAGTGCCCCCGTGAGCAACAGCGATCATCACACGGTGTGGTTTGAGAGAAAAGCCATGGTACAAGCCAATCATAGCAAGCTCAAAGTCCTAAACTTCAAAAACACTGACTTCAGTAAAATGGCCGAGTACCTAAAAGAGGAGCTGACAGGGTGGAAGGAGATAAGGGAAGTGGAATTGCAATGGGCTAAACTAAAGGTGGCAGTAGAAGGGGCAACAGATAAATATGTAAGAAAAGTAAATAAAAACAAAAGGAGAAGGAAACCTATTTGGTTTTCCAAAGAAGTGGCTTCTCTTAAAGGATTAGAAAAAGGGACTGCTACTTCTGGAGAGAGATCTGCAATTGTGAGTATATACTTCTGGGAATTTTCTGAAAGGACTTTTGTATTAAAGCTAATTAATCTGTGAACCCAGTGTTTTTTGTTAAATCAGTCAGGGCCTAGTAGCAGCAGGTTAAATTTAAAACACAGAAGAGAGATTTCTGGTTAAATTTGGAACCCAGCAGAGCGCTTGTAGTTTAAATTTCATAATAAGTCAGAGCCTAGCAGCAGCAAAGAGCTGTAATTTAAATCAAATCAGAATATAACTTAGCATAAAAAGCAAAACAGGGTCAGTACTCTTTGAGCAACAAATAGTGTTCTAGAGACCTTTACAAAGAGGCCTTCTACCTAGTGGGCAAGAGACCTGTGAAACCTTTTTAATAGGTGTTAACACCAGGTGGCAGGTCAAAAGGCCATTTTGAAAGACTCCTTCTATCCAAGCAAGGACTGTTAATCACCCAGGAAGTTGGTCACAGCTTACCTCAGCAGCACAGGACAGGGTACTGTGTAGCAGCCCTCTTTTAATAAGAAACCATCATAAAGAATAAAATTACTCAGCATGTAGATAGTCATGGCCGAATGGGAGACAGCCAACATGGCTTTAGACAAGGAAGATCTTGTCGTACTAATCTGTTATGGTTTTTTGAAGGAGTGAACAGGTGGAAAAAGGTGAGTCAGTTGATATAGTGTATCTGGACTTTCAGAAAGCCTTTGACAAGGTCCCTCATCAGAGACTTTTGGCAAAACTTAGAGAGTCATGGGATAGGAGGCAGTGTACTATTGTGGATCAGGAACTGGTTAAAAGAAAGCAGAGGGTAGGGCTAAATGGCCAATTTTCCCAATGGAGAAAGGTGAATAGTGGTGTACCCCAGGGATCTGTGCTGGGTCCGCTGCTTTTTGACATTTTCATAAATGACCTGGAAATGGGAATAACGAGTGAGGTTATCAAATTTGCAGATGAGACAAAACTATTTAAAATTGTTAAAACCCAAGAGGATTGTGGAAAATTGCAAGAGGATCTTGATAAATTGGAAGACTGGGCATCAAAATGGCAGATAAAATGTAATGTGGATAAGTGCAAAGTTATGCACCTAGGGAAGAACAACCCAAACTATGGTTACACGATGCAAGGTTCCACATTAGGAACCACCACCCAGGAAAAAGATTTAGGCGTCATTGTGGATAACATGTTAAAACCCTCGGCCCAGTGTGCAGCGGCGGCCAAGAGAGCAAATAGAATGCTAGGTATCATAAGGAAAGGAATGGACAATAAAACAAAAGATATTATAATGCCTCTATATTGTTCCATGGTGAGACCACTCCTTGAATATTGTGTGCAATTCTGGTCGCCGTATCTTAAAAAGGATATAGTGATTTTAGAAAAGGTTCAGAGAAGAGTCACCAAAATGGAAAAGGGGATGGAAGGATACTCCTATGAAGAAAGGCTAAAAAGGTTAGGGCTCTTTAACCTGGAAAAGAGACGGCTGAGGGGAGATATGATAGAAGTCTATAAATTAATGAACAGAGTGGAGCGGGTAAACGTAGATCGATTGTTTACATTATCAGAATATAGAAAGACTAGGGGACATCCAATGAAGCTACAGGGTAAACTATTTAAGACTAATAAAAGAAAATATCTTTTCACTCAACATGTAATCTAACTATGGAATCTGTTACCGGAGGATGTAGTAAAGGCTGTTAGTGTAGCTGGGTTTAAAAAAAGGTTTGGACAAGTTCCTGGAGGAAAGGTCCATAAACCATTATTAAGAAGGGATCCAGGATATCAATGCTTGACCCAGTACAAGCATTGTGAAACCTGTGTCTTTTGGGGAAACTGCTAGGTACATATGACCTAGATTGGCCACTGTTGGAAACAGAATACTGAGCTTGATGGACCTTGGTCTGACCTAGTATGGCAGATCTTATGTTCTTATGGGATCCTGGCAGGTACTTGTGACCTAGATTGACTGTTGAAAACAGGATAGTGGGCGTAATGGACCTTGGTCTAATAGCAGTATAGCATATCTTACGTTCTTAGAGAAGACACTTTAAAGACAAGTTTGTTCAGGGGCATTGGTCTGCTCTCTAGGACTCCTGGTTGATCAACTGACTGGAGGCCAGGGCAATTTGCCTGGCCCTAGAGGTTTCAGACCCTCCTGGAGGGCAATGCGATCGGTGTTTTTGGATGATGCCATGGTGTGGCTTATATCAACAAACAAGTTAACATTCACAGTGGCCACAGAAGTAGCCGAGCTCTGTTGTTGGGTGGAGATTAATTTGGTGGCTCTGTCAGCAACCCACTTAGTGAGAGTTGCCAGTGTGTGCAGGTTGATTTCTTGAGATGGAGCACAAGGGATTCTGGTGAGTGGAAAATTAAGCCCTCATGTGTTTATCATCATTAGGAGGTGGGGCTGATGGTGATTGACCTGATGGCTAGCCAGAGAATGCCAAGGTGAAGATTTCAGCCACAGGAAAGATCCATGAGCAGTTGGGTTGGATGCCTTTCTTCAGAGGTGGCCCCAGGAGGGACATCTTCCCCATGGCCCTTGGTGAGCCAAGTTTTAAGCAGAGATCAAGCTCACCCAGGCTTGGTCATTCTAAGGGTACTGGATTGGCCTTGCAGGCCCTGGTATATGGGTTTATTTAAGTCTGCTGACAAGATCTCCCCTCCTGTTGCCTCAGGAAAAGTGGACTCCTGTGGCAGGGTCCTCTGATCATGGAAGATCGTTTTCTTCTCATTTATAGTCTGACCCCTGAGATGCAAAAGCTGTCAATGAAGCATACTCTGACGTGGTAGTTGACACCCTCCTTAAGGCCAGAAACCCTGTCCATGTCCATGCCTTGGCTTATATCAGGGTCTTTAAGAGGCGGTGTTCCTGTCAGGCCCTGGATGCAAAAAAGATGGGCATAATTATAATATGCCATACTGTGTCAGACCAAAGGTTCATCAAGCCCAGTATCCTGTTTCCATCAGTGACTAATCCCGGTCACAAGTACCTAACAAATCCCAAAAGTATCCTGTTCAATGCTACTTATCCCCAGGGATAAGCAGTGGTTTTCTGTTGGACTACATTTAATAGCTGTTTATGGACTTTGCCTTTAGGAATTTGTCTAAATGTTTTTTAAACCCAGCTGCATCCACTGGCAACGAGTTCCAAAGACCGACTATGTGTTGAGAGGGGAATTTTTCTTGTCTGTTTTAAATTTACTTCATAGCTTCATAGTGTGTCCTCTAGTCCTTGTATTTTTTGAAAGAGTAAACAATCAATTTTCTTTTGCTCATTCCTTTCCACTCCACTCACGATTTTATAGACCTCTATCACATCTGTTCTCTAGGCTAAAGAGCCCTAAACCTTTTAGCCTTTCCTGATAGGAGTTGTTCCATTACCATTCATATTTTTGTCACCCTGCTCTGTATCTTTTCTCCCAATGCACTATATGATTTTGGAGATGCGTAGACTAGAATTGCCATTCTGGCCTTTTTGAAATCCAGCCGGGAGCAGGGTTTGGCTCTGAACTCTTTTGAGGTTCAGGTGGCACTGTTTGCTACCAGGGTAGAGTTCAAGGTGTTCCCCCTAGCTGCCCACCCTGATGTATCCAGTTTCCTCAAAGGGGTGAAGCATATCTGCCCACCCTTGTCCATTTCCACAGTGAAGCCTTTTTCTAATACTGTGGGTGCTGAAAAGGCTCCCATTTAAGCCACTGAGGAGGGCCCCTCAAGATTTGATTGTGAAAATGGTGATCTAGTGGCTATTGCATCCACTAAGTGGGTGTCTGAGCCACAGACCTTGTTCCATATGGAATCCTTTGTCCAATTCAACATCTGTCTCCTTGAGGATAGTCCCTTTCTTTCATATTAATTGTCCTCCTCCTTAAAAGAGCATCTATGGGACAGACCCCTTGATACATTGCCTCCATTGTATGCAAATCTCTGTTATGCATATTCATTGTGGTTATCCTGAAAATTTGACTGCCATAGACCCAACTCAACATATGACCCTCTGAGGAAGAATAAAAATTGAAATATGCTGGGGTTAGTCTTTCACATTGTTGCTCAGTTGAACCATTTTTAAGATGCAGGTTATTTAGATGGTAGGTATTTCTTCCTGTAAAATCTGGCAGTTTCCTTGGTTTATGTGACTGTTCCAGCACCCAGTATCCTGCAAATTGGCTGAAGCTGCTATAGAATAGAAGATCAAGAGATGAAGGTTGGATTTACCATTTTAAGATTGAATATCGGCATTTCTGATGACTAAGTAATTTACCAGTTCTGTTGCTTTATCTTATCCCTGCTTACTATCTTTTTGCACTATTGTGTATAGGAGTAGGGAAAGTCATGACTGAATAAGTGACTGGCTAACTTGTAGATTAAATATGGGGTTCTCTTGTAAAATATATGTGCAAAAGTCCTTATTAAAGTTTCCTCATTTTTTTTCCAGAGGGGAATCTTTAGACAGCCTAGACTCCTCCATCGGAACAAATTCATGGAGGCACAAGTCACCGAATCTAGACTTCAGCCAGCCGCCTCAAGCAGTATCCACTTCCAACCATACCTATATGCAAAATCAATCCTCCAGTTCACTACCTCCATCAGCTGGCTCAGCTAGGACGACATCTATGTCCCACACTACATCTTTGACTTCGAACTCGCTACGTACCCAGTCGCCCACACATGCTTCTCAACCAGGCCCTCAACAGCGTAGTAGGTAGGTAGTTCTCTGCTGATGCTAGGGGAAAAAAACCCCTGATATATATATATAACTAATTTCCATGCTAATTTGTTGCATTTTTTAAAATTTAGGGCAGTATAATAAATTGAGCAGGTAGAGAAAACAAATCAAATGCTTGGCTTTTTAGAAAAGATGTGCACAGTGCTCTGAAGAGCACAGTACTTTAAAAGAAATGTTTTTTTCTGTTTTCAGTCAATGGTACTTAACATTTCATATGCAAAGTAATAGAATGATTTTTTTTTTTTGGGCGATCACACCTTCAGGCAATAGAGAAGCATTGCCTAATGATTCAGCTGCTTAAAACAAAATAATTTCTTAAAACCAGTGCTCTTTTGTTACTGTAGCATCTACAAATATTAGCTTTTAACCTTAACCTGTAAATTCAGCATGTTACAGAGGAGCCTCATGGATGTCATCTGAAAGTTCTTTTTACAAAGAAAAATGTTTAATGTTTCATGATTGATTGCAATGTGGCAGCTGTATGCTTGTGTGTGTTTTTAAGTGTTTAAATTTGTGTGAATGCTTTTTGTAACTTATTCCAGTCTCTTCTTCCAACCTACTTAATGTCCCTCTCTGATATTTCAGCAACTAGTCTTCTCTCCTTATTTGGCTGAACCCGGCTATACCTGTTGAGCCTTACCTAGGGTTCTACAATAGCTCTGTGTATAACTTCTGTAGCATTTAAAAAGGGTGACATTCATGCAGCAAGAAAATCTAACCTGTGGACAGGTTAGAGCATGTGGTGGATTTTGTATTAACCAAAAAGGCAACCGCAAGATAAATCCAAAGGGGGGACTATTCAGAGCGACTATGGTTAACAGACCTGCTAACCATGTTAAATCACCTTGGCTGGGATATTCAGCAGCACTTAACAAGGTTAGTGCCACTGAATGTCCACAGCTGCAATCACTGCATGCCTTGATGCTAACCAGTTAACATCAGGGTGTTCCAAGAGCAGCAATATTGAGCCGCTACCGAGTTATTGATGCAGCGAAAGTCAATACAGTAAAAGCTGGGCTAACGTTCACTGCAGAAACTAATTGGGAAGTGGCTAAATATAGTCGTTGCTCGGTTAGCTTCCTGGCAATCTGGGCAGCCCGGATATTCAGTGCTGGGACTGGCTATGGCTCCTGCATCGAATCTCCACATCTGAAGTTCAGTGGAGATTGCCTGGCAGCCACCACCATTGAATACCCTCCCCTCCCCCCCCCCCTGAAAAAAAGTGTCTGGCTAGTTTGGCGTGCAAGGAGCTTTATAAAGAAAAATAGTGAGAGGGGGGATTCTACTGAAGAAAACGAGGATACACTTTTGGAATTTGTGTGTAGCTGATGGACTTCAAGCAATAATGGGAAGATTGTATAAGGCACTTTGTAATCAACTTTTCTTGCATTTCCAAAGCAAAAACAGCAACATGTGTTTGGCAAGTAAGACACACAGGAATAATGACATACCTTTATTTGGTGACTTGAACATACAGAGCAGCATTTACATACTCTAGGCACTTATGTGCACAGATACCCACAGGGAATTGTATAAGAGGTGCTTAGAAAACATAGCACCTACTGATATGCAGTATGTACATAGGTGTTGGGACTAGAGAACAGGGGAAGTAGGGGAGGAGCAGCACCTTGTGCGTCTGATGAAATGCACACTTAATAGATATGTGCACAAGGTGGACATTTTCAGTTCCTGCTTTTGCAAATTAATTGCATTAAAATTTTAATGTGTATTAATTTATAGGTGTAAACTTGTTAAATTGATTTTCTGTGCACTAAATTAAGGCACACTAAGAAACAGAATGCTAAGTATCACATAGCACACAAGCACCAATTTTTATTGCCTTATTCTAGCCTTTGAACATGGATGATTTTAGGTGAGAGCCTTTGGAGTTTTATAAAGGTACATAGGTGCATATGTTGCCTCTGTAAGGCATAACATATGCACCTGCATAAGCACCCTGTTATAAATTTACCCTCATGTTGAATAATCAAACATCCTTTGTCATTCTTTGACTTGTTGAAATTGTACTCGGACAGGCATAAGTAGGGTTTACCTAAGTTGGCTGCAGGACCAGTCACAGAGTTGGTTTAAGATGTTGGCACCCTAAAAAACCTTAAGCCTTATGGCCCCCCTCCCCCTGCTTGCTGACAGAATCTATCATTTAGCTTTGAGTGCCCTGATCTTTGCTGGCCGCCTCCGCCTCCCCCAGAAGCTGCTGCCCTAGGTGGCTGCCTAGTTTTCCTAATGGTTGGGCCAGTCATGTGTGGCTGTAGTGCCGAACTGTGTAGTAACATGGTCAGAAGCAGGTCCTTCTGTTTAATAATAGGGCTGAATTGGCCCAGTGTTTGCTATACGTTTTTCTATTTTTGACTGAGACATTCAGTAGAAATCTAAAATGTTAACAGCTGATTTTATTTTAGTTGTAAAGACAGTCTCTTCACCCAGTTCCCAACCATGCAGAAATGGAGCGTGCCATTTTTTCCAAGGTTTTGCCTCCAGTTTTATGGTCACACCACAGCCTGTGGGATCTCGAGTCTTTCAGATGCTTTGCCCTTCCTTTAATCCCTCCAGTCACGTTCTCATTCTGTATCTAGGTCGGTCAGTGGGAAGAAATTATGCTCTTACTGTAGTAACAGTCTGGGTAAAGGAGCAGCTATGATCATCGAGTCTCTCAATCTTTGTTTCCATTTGCATTGTTTTAAGGTGAGAGTTGAGAAGACCCCCCATGAAGGAATGGCTCCTGCAGTGCATGCATGGCTACTGAAAATTGTGGTTGTGGGCACTTTGCTAATCAACTCTTACCTGTCTTGCTCCATTCAACAGTTCTAATACTTTTTAGCAGCAAAGATGGCTCAATATTAGTTTGCTTTATCCCACTCAAATTTTCATTCCAGCGGGTTTAAATTTCAGAACTTTGCCGAAATGAGATGGTCTAAACCATTTTTGTTTTATTGAATACCTTAATGATCTTATTAAATACACTCGGGCTTTAATGCCACCTCGTTGCTCGGAGCCTGATAGTCAAACACTGAGCATCTCTATTTAGGCACTTCAGTTAAGTCTTAATTTAGGTGCCTTGGGTTTGGTTGAAAATAGGTGCCTACATTACATTTTAGTTTTGTCGTCAGTGTTCTGTGAATACAAGTGCCACAGTTCATCTCGTTGAGAAGGAGACAGCAGAGATAACATGCTGATGCAGTGCAGTCACTTCAGAAGATCAGCATGTCCGCTCAAACACATGGTTTTTATATGAGTGAGGTCTGAGAGGGACTCTGTTCCTTCTCTCATAATGTAGGTTAGTGCCGTTAGTCTTGCTGAAATATTCATATTTTTTGAAGGGTAGATAAAGGCTGCTGAAACACTATAGTAGTTTCCGGTCATCAAAGAAATATCTTTTAATTTAATAATATTTGAGAAACGTTTCAAGGCCTAGCATTCAGAGAGTAATGCTCCTTTAAATTTAGGTACTCGCAACTTGATGCTTATGGTTTTCAGTGTTCAAAACTCCCCGAAGGCCCCAAAAGGGAGCTATTTTTATGACTGGTTGAGTGACAGCTTGGTTAAATTTTGAAAATAGAAAGAAACGCAATAGTCTAGCGCAGGGGTTCTCAACCCAGTCCTCTGGAATCACCTAGCCAGTCAGGTTTTCAGGATAACCGCAATGAATATTCATGCCAGAGATTTTCATGCATTGCCTCCATTGTATGCAAATCTCTCATATGCGTATTCATTGTGGTTATCATGAAGATCTGACTGGCTAGGTGAGTCCTGATGACTGGGTTGAGAACACCTGGTTTGACATTAAGGGCAGTATGGCATAATGAGTCAAGCCCACCGATGAAGTACTGCTCCCCTGCATGTGGGAGGGGCTTGGATAATAAAGGCAAACAATGTTGTATGGGATCTTTAAAAGGTTGCATCCAAATGTCCAGTGCCAAATGATTTTAGTTAGCTGTCTTTTTTTTTTCTATCTTCTTTTTATGTCCTAAAAAGCAAGAACGTGATTTGCATTGACTAATCCTGTTTCTAGTATGTTCTTACCCACCCCCATTCCCAGCTAATTCTGGCTTCCAATCTTTACTTACTTTCATTGTGGGAGGTGAGATGTCTAATAAATTGGCTGCTTTGTATTCGCTAATCCTCATGCGTAGCTTTGCCTCTTGGGATCATGGTACAGGCTTGGCTAGTGCTTGCTTTCAAATCTCCTTTCTTCATTCTATCCATGGTCGATGTCTGGACTCTGATTGTAACTTCTTGTTTCATACAGTGCACTGCATGCGACTCTGACCTCGGAGGTTCACAGTCTGGAGCCGAAGTCCGAATACGAAATAACGAGCTGTACTGCAATGATTGCTACCTTAAATTTAAAGGTAATGGAAAAGGAACAGAATGATGGTGTAAATACAGAAATTAAAGTCATAAAACCTTTTATGCATGTTCTACACAGTTTGTTGTTTGGTTTTTTTTAAACTGTGCGTACATGCATAAAATGTGCACTGCAGCTTTATCTACATAGGTAATGATGGGACATGCCTCTGGAAGAGTGATATGCGTGCTTGCTTTCCAAAATACATTTGTATGCACAAACAGTATATTTAGACTTTTGGAATGGCCACTGGGGGTCGTTGTATGAGCCTGTTTTACAAAGGTATATAGGCATAAAATGAGTGTTGTACTATAAAATTTACCTCTGTGTGTCAGTATCGAGAAACTTTTTTTTTTTTTACTTACACTGGATCTCAAACATTTTAATATATATACATTTGTTTCCCCATTTTCCTAGCAACACATCTTTTATTTTCATATGGTTAATGTTCAAGAGTTAATGATGATGTCCTCGGTTTAATTGGCATAACCCATTTCCACCTATGAATTACAATTCTGAAATTTTGATGTAATAGTTCCTGCTTGAATTTCAAGGATGGGGATTATCCCATTTCAAATTTCTCTATCTCTAAGCAAAGAGGTTTTTATTTTTACAGGGTTTTGATGCCTTTCTTGTCCATGTCATTAGGCTAAATAGGACCTCACCTTAATTAGGATGGTAGGTTAAAACAGCAAATAAAGACCACATAGCTTGTCCAGTCTACCTATCCACACCAGCCAATAAGTGCTACAAGCCCTTCCTTGTTCCTTAGATGCGTTTTTTTTTAAAATTCAGATACTGTCTTCTCCGTATCCATTAGGAGGCGCTTCCATTTATCCAGCACAGTTTCTGTAGAGGAATGTTTACCTAGATTACTCCTGAGTCGATCGCTTTTCACACTCATCCCATGACGACTCACTTCAGAGCTGCCTCCCCATTGAAGGAGGCTCAACTTCTGTGCATTTATTTCATGGATATATTTATATGACACTATTGCTTCCCTCTCCTGCCATTCTTCTAAAATATACATCTTCATATCCTTAAGTCGGTACCCATATGCTTTTAGGAAGGTTGCTGACTATTTTAGCAGTTGCACTGTGGACAGTGTCTATCCCGCTTCTGTCCTTTTGAAGGTGTGATGTCAGACTTGCACACAGTACTTCCAAGTAAGGTTTCACCAGAGACTTAATAGAAACAGGTTTTTCTAGCTGATGTTCTAACCCTTGCAGCTGGTCACTTTTTTTGTAGCCCTAAATTTAGGGTCCTAGTGAAATTAGGTGCCTAAATTTAGAGACGTGGCTCTAGTCCATTTTCAAAGGGGTTAGTTTAGGATTTTAACCTCCAAAGTAGGTGACTAAACTTTCAGAAAATAAGCCTGCGAGTAACTTAAAAATAGAGGGACTAATAATCAAAAGCGCTTAGCAGCACCTGCGAACCGGATAAGTGCTGGCCGGCAAGAGATTCAGTAGTACGTTTTCTATATAGCGTTGCTGAATATTTGCTCAGACCCCCTTGGCACTCTCTGGATAGTGCTGAGTCAGTATATTGCCGCTAGCGGAACTGAACTCTGACCCAGCTCTGCCCATATTCAGAGAGCTGAGCAGGTAAAAGGCTGTCCTAACTTTATCCGGTTAACCATGTGGATGGTGGGCTGAATGTTACCACTATCCAAATAGATTCTGTATACGTTTTAAAACCCAAACGCAGCATCTTTTTTTTTTTTTTCCCCCCACAGTAAGCCAATATAGGGCAGATAAAGATGACACCAGACCCCAATGTGCATTCTGTTACTATCTGGGCCACTAAATTCTGAACTCTTTATAGTCTTTCTATAGATTTGGGGCAGCCAAAATACACTACATTCCGTGCCGCTGCTGATGCTTGCATGATCGTGTGGAAACGTGGCTTCAGAGTTGTAGCTGATGCACCAAGCTAAGCTTAGGGCATGTTTTACTCACCTGTGCCTCCGTTGACCATTTCAATCAAGAAACACTCTTACACTTTTCACCATATCTACAATCGGGTTTGTTTCCTCTAATAACTACTTCACTGAAAAATGAGTAACTGACCCCCCCCAACATCTGTCTTCCCTACATTAAAAAAAAAAATAGCTCAATGACATCTAACCAATTTTTTTCCATATTTTTTTTCCTACTTTATTAAGGCTTATATACACATGATGCCTACTGTAGCTTGTTTTTGTGTTTAACTTTTGTTGCAGTGAAAAAGAAGAAATAATTCCATAGTGTATCAGGATCCATGTACAGCCCAGGAAGGGTCTTACCTTGCTGTTCAGTCTCTAAAAAGAAATGAAAGTGCAGTGTCTTAAAAAATAAATACATATGCAATGTGAGACTACATTTATTTACAAGGATAATGAAGCATAAAAGTGCCCAGTGTAAAGACCCCATGGTGCATCTGCAAAAATGTTTTCCTATGAAGGTCTGGAAAAATCCAGAATTTAACTCCAAAAGAAATCCTTTGATTCTTAAAATATGAACGGAAAACATGCTCTTATTCCTGGTGGAAAAATCAGTAGTACTAGCAGTTCTTTGAGATGCCCCCTCAATCTCAGAAACCGCCAAACTGGAATATTCTGGGGCCACTGGAAATGCCCTTCCCACTATCTCTCGCTGCAGGAAAAAATTAGGCTTTTCTCACAGGAGGAAGAGTTCCCTCTGGAATATTGAAAATCTCCTGCCGATACTTTTGGAAAGCTGCCTTAGGTTTCGAACAGGACATTTTTGAAAAAAGTGCATGCAGCTAAATTCCTGAATCTGCCTTTTCCAAGTGTTCTACTTTGTGACTGATAATCCCACTATCATGTAGTATCATTCTTTAGACAGACAAAAAACAGACCATTTATCCTATTCGCCAGGGCTGAGAACTCAGTCTCCTTAACTTGTACCTTGGAAATACCCGATGGTTCTTGAGCTGTCCAGTATCTCATATTGTCCAACCAGGCCAGCAGCACTATGCTGATCGTGCTGTAGCCAGCATAGAAACTAGATTGTATTACATCCAACCCCTTTACCTATTGAAGATAATCCTGAGCAGGAATATAACCCACACCTCCATCAATTTATCCATCACTGCTAAATTTGAAATAGTCCAGTAGTTAGACAAAACCGCCGGGCCTAATACCTTCTCTTCTAAAAGCAGTTTAATAGCCTGCTCTAACATAATAGGGAAAATCCCTGTTTCTGAGGTTAAGTATGCTGCTTATGTTATAAGATTAAGGCAGAGGTTGCTAAACATTTCAACCCCCATGCTGGACATGGGTTTTCCACCACATTACCCTTTGCAAAATAACTTTAAATTCTTCTCCTGGCTTTATCTTGCAATACAAATGCCTCTAATTTGACTGAATGTCAGCATCCACTCCCCTTTCTAAAACTGAAGGTGAGGTTACTTGCCACAATGAGCTCACTGTGGGACAGCAGGATAAATCAGCCACACATAGCCTCGCATAGCCTCTGTCATCTGATGGCGCTGGGAGCGGAGTAGCTCTGCCCTAACTCAGAGGAGGTGGTTGGGTTTTTAGGGCTCCTCTAAGCATGCTCCAACTCCCTCTAGCACAGTATATACCACGTCCTGCCTCAGTGTTTCCCTAGTTCCTCTGAAAAGGATGGAGGGAGGGTTGACATGGCCAATTCATCCTGCTGTCCATGGAAAACACCCATTACGGTAAGTAACCTCACTTTCTCCATGGACAAACAGGCTGAGTCAGCCGTGCATAGGTGACTCCCAAGCCAGGGGTGTGTGGAGGGGTACGCCAACAGGGCGTGTGAGGCGTCCATACCCTACATATCCCCAGGAGTGTTGTGGTAGGATGAAACTGCGCTCAATAGGACAAGAGGCAGACGAGGAGACACTGTGTAAGGTAGAGATGAAGAAAATCCTTTTTTTTTTTCATTATATGAGAAAGGAGTCATGACCAATGCTACATAACTCTCTCCCCCCCCCCCCCCAATGAAGCAGGGTATGAATGCAGGGCAAAACCAAATTGGGCATAAACAGCATATGAATGGGGGTTTCCCTTTTTCCCCTCTAGCTCTGTTCACCAGTGGGGGCTATCCTATGGGTCCAGTTGCTTGTGAGTGTCACACCATGTAGCTCTGTGCCAGCCCCCCTCCCTGGGGGGGGAGGGGACATGCAACCACTAGGACAGCCCACCCAAAGGCAGTTGGGGCCTAGAAGGCCCAGTCAAGGCAATAGTGTCTGAAGGTGTGGATGGAGGTCCAGGTGGCAGCCTTACAGATGTCCTCTAGGGAGGAAGCATGAAGGTTGGTCAGGGTAGTAGCCATGGCTCTTAGCTGGTGAGCATGCACTCCCACTAATGGATTGCAGGCCTGCCTGTTCATAGCAGAAAGTGATGCAGTCTGAGACTCACCAGGACAACGTATGGTTCCTCGCCAGGGTGCCCGTCCTATTAGGTTTGTATGCCAGGCACAGCTGGGATACTTTCCTGTAGGGTTTCGTCCTTTTGATGTAGGTGCAGAGGGCGCAAATGAAGTCCAGGGTGTGAAGGAGCCGCTCCTCTGGTGTGGCGGGTGGTTCAGTATAAACACTGGGGAGCACGATAGCATGGTTGATGTGGAAGGCTGAGACCACCTTCGGGAGAAGTTTGGGGTGCATCCTAAGGATAGCCCAGTCATGCTGGAGCTGCCTGCAGGGCAGGTAGTTGACGAGGGTCTGCAATTTGCTGATACGCTGGTCTGAGATGACAACCAGCAAGAAGGTCTTACAAGTCAGAAGCCGAAGGTGGGCTTTTTCAAGGCGCTCAAAGGGGTGCCGGGTGAGCTGATGGAGGACAACATTGCTGGGATAACATGGACCCATGAAGCTGCAGTAAGGTCCTGGCTGAGGTATTGTCACTGGAGGCAATCAGATGAATGAGGGAGGTGATGGCATCCACCCTTGGAGGTGGCAGGAATGCCTTGGACTGGCAGCTGTGGATATCCACTCTGAACTGCAACTATTGGGAGAGGACCATTTGGGATGATTTAGTGGTATTGAGTAAGTCCAGGGCACGCAGAAGGGAGGCTGTGG
This sequence comes from Ichthyophis bannanicus, assembly GCA_033557465.1. Taxonomy (NCBI): domain Eukaryota; kingdom Metazoa; phylum Chordata; class Amphibia; order Gymnophiona; family Ichthyophiidae; genus Ichthyophis; species Ichthyophis bannanicus. Next base: position 404,477,673 of record CM066035.1, on the reverse strand, counting down.
TGCTGACCACGGCCTGGGCTCCATTCGGCAATGTACGGAAATACACAGATCCCCTGCTTGTAGGGGTGGGCTGCTGTGACTGCGATGCACTTGGTAAAGACTTTCGGTGCAGAGGAGAGACCAAAGCAGAATGCTGGTAGAGGACAGAAACACACAGGTACCTCTTCAGGGAAAAGTGGATGGGGACATGAGAGTAGGCATCCTGGAGGTCCAATGATGCCTGCTAGTCAGTCTGGATCAGCAAGAGGATGGTGCCTACGAAATGTATCTAGAACTTCTCCCTGTGACAGCATCTGAGTCGACAGAGGTCCAGGATGGGCCACAAGCCTTGGCTTTTCCTGGGGACCAGGAAATACCAAGAGTAGAAGCCCTGGATGCACTGGCTCTACTGCACTGGCTCTACTGCCCTGGCCCACAGGAGAGTGCATACCTTCTTGAGGTTTGGGATTTGCTGCTGGGGAGTCCTAAAGGCAGGTGGATACCTTACAGGAGGTTTGGTCTGGAAATGTATGCGATAGCCCTGCCTTATGGTCAGCATTCACTGGTTGGTGAAGATGTGTGCCCATGCATCCACAAAGTGGTGGAAGTGTCCCCCTATTGGCAGGAGATCCACTGGCAGGTAAGCAAAAACCCAGGGAGAACTTTGCAACAGGCGTATTACGTGACTTTTGCTGCTTTCCTTTTTTCTGATGTGACTTGTGCTGGTATGAGCCCTGGTGGCACTGGGGCTTGTAATACTGCAGTTGCCCATGAGGGTAGTAAGACTTCTGGGATTGCAAGCCATGCTGTTTCTCTCTAGGCTTTCTTCAGGCCTTTGTTGGACAGAGTTTGTAGGGTGGTTCAGTCCTTTCTGGTGAAGTCCACAGTCTCCTTCACCTTATTATGGAACTGATTTTCCCCCGAGCAAGGGTCATCAACCAATCAATCGTAGATGGCCTTATGCAGTCCAGAAGCCCTGAGACATGCCAGTTGCTTGGCCGCGATGGAAGCTCCAGCCATGTGGGAGGCTGTTTCAAAGGCTGAGAGGATAAGGTGTTTTGTTGCAGTCTCCAGGAACAAGCAGGAATGTAGTCATCACATATGAGTATCGTCGGTACCGACGGAGCCTGCGCGGGAACGCTCCCCAGCGTCCAATCAGAAAGCTTTTGGGAGCATCCACAGCGCCTGCATGCTGCCTTCCCGCCTTTCCAAACTGCCTCTCTCCGGTTCTTCTTTTTCCGCAGAGCCAGCAGGTCGTGTCACCGCAGAAGAATTCTTTTTTTATTACTTTCTTTTTTATGGTCGCGTCTGCCTTCCTCGACGCTTTTACCGGTACCGCCGTTTTTTTTCTTCTTATTTCTGTCTTAAAAAAAAAAAAATAAAAAAAAAAATATATATATACTCTTTTTTTTTTTTCTTTTTCTTCAGGTGCACGTGCCTTTTTGGGCCTTAGGCCCCAAAACTTTCCTTACCATGGCGAAAAATGCTTCAGGTTTCAAAAAGTGCACCAAATGTGGCGGTACCATTTCCGTCACTAACACCCATGAATGGGGTCTAAAATGTTTAGGTCCTGACCACTCCATCATGGATTGTATGTCCTGCACCATGATGTCTAAAAGAAGTCGGCAGAACCGAGCTGCTAAGCTCAGTACCCTGTTTCCCTCTGATGCAGCTTCGGTGGCATCGACGTCTTCCAGGGCTGCTTCTTCCTCCCGTGGATCTCAGGTAACTAAACATAAGTCCAGCCGGTCCTCAAAGGGTAGATCTCCTTCTAAGCATTGAGATGCCTCTGGCATTGCCCTTGAGGATTCTACACAGGCAAAATTGCCCGGCGGGAGGCTTCGGCTTCCAAAGCATTATCAGGGTTCCAGGATGTTCTCGAGGCCTCGATCTCGGCAGAACTACTGGTGCCATGTTCTGGGGTACCGGCGGTCTCCTCCGGTACCGACATCCAGGCATTGGCAGCGTCGATAGACAGAGTCCTGGCTATTGAGTGCAGTCTGGCGGCTCGCCTTGCGGCATCGACGCCCTTGGAACCGCGACAGACAATTCCACCGGTACCGGCCCTGGTATCGGTATCGGTACCGATAGCATCGGTGTCTGCTTTGCCGGTACCCAGTCATCCGATGACCTCCGGTACCGATACCCCAGTACCGACTTCGGTTGGTACGGGTATCGGGCTCTTCAAGAGCATCCGGACAGACGGTACTTCGAGTCCTCAGAAGAATCTGAGGATTCTGACAGTTCTGTCGATTCAGCGATGCTTCTCCCAGAGGAGCCCTCCTCCCCTAAACGCAGGATGTCTCCTCCAGAGGATATTTCCTTCTAGGATTTTATCAGGGAGGTGGCTCGGGGCCTCTCCATTACTGTGGCCCCTAAAACAGAGCCAAGGGCCAAGGAGTTGGAAATTCTACAATATCCCAAAACTCCTAAGGAGGCAGCTACCTTGCCCATTCATGAGATATTATATGATCTCATGTTAAGGATGTGGGAGACACCTCTTACCACCTCTCCTCATTCTCGCAGACTGGATACTATGTATCGAGTCCCTCCTTGTCCTGGTTTCCATAAGACTCAGCTTCCTCACCACTCTATTATAGTGGAATCAGCTATGAGAAGGATCAAGAATGCAAAGAGGCATGCCTCTAATCCTCCAGGACGTGAGTGCAGAACCCTGGATGCTTTTGGACATCGGGTCTTCCAAGCTTCCAGGCTTTCTGCCAGGATCAGTTCCTATAGTCTCTACATGGGAATGTTCCTGAAGGAGGTCACAGATGATTTAGAGGCTTTAAGTCCTATTCTTCCTGAGGATAAAAGACAGGATTTTCTCACTTTGGTCAAACATGCCCAAGATGTTTCTAAATTTGCCAACCGTGCAGCCTTTGACTGCTTTGAGTGCATAAGCAGAACCTCAGCTATTGCCATAGGTGCACGTAGAATTGCTTGGCTCCAGGCATCTGATCTAGAGCTCTGGGTACAAGACAAATTGGGAAATATCCCTTGTACTGGTGAGAACCTATTTGGTAAAGATTGGCAGGAAAAGGCCAATGAAATGGATGCTGAGAATTCAACTTTGGATAGATTATCCAAGTCCACTGCTGATCCTGCTAGAAAGAAATGGTTCAAGAAACCATTCTTTTCTAAAAAGAAAAGATTTTATCCTGCTTATGTTCAGCAGGAACGTTCTGCAGGTCAGCTTGCCAGGAAAGGTCAGCAACCACCCAAACAGAAGAAAGCAAAGACTGCTAGGCCTCAGCCGGCCCAGCAGGCTCAACCTCCACGGGGCCTTTGACTCTCAACTAGAGAACTTAGCCTTCCTGGCTCTCGGGGGACCAGAGCCTTCCACCATTCCAGGAAGGTTATGTCATTTTGCCCCCAGATGGGGGCAAATAACAGCAGAGCATTGGACACTCTCCATCATAAAGGAGGGGTACAAGCTTCATTTTTCAAGCATGCCCCCTCACACAATAGTAAAGCAGTTCAATTCTCCGACCTCTCTCATCAACCTGTTAAGTCAGGAGGTCGCTATCCTTCTTGCCCAAGGGACAATAGAAGAAGTACCCATTCATCAGCATGGTACAGGGTTCTATTCCCCTTATTTTCTTATCCCAAAGAAAACAGGGGGTTACAGACCTATCCTAGACCTCAGAGAATTGAACAAATTCCTTGTCAAAGAGAAATTCAAGATTTCTCTCGGATCTCTGCTGCCATATCTTCAGAGTCAGGATTGGCTTTTTTCTTGATCTCAAGGATGCGTACACTCATGTCCTCATCCATCCATCCCACAGAAGGTTCCTTCGGTTACTTTTTCAGCAAAAGCACTACTAATACAGGGTGCTTCCTTTTGGCCTGGCCTCAGCACAAGGGTGTTCACGGAATGCATGGCGGTAGTAGCAGCATTTCTCCGCACTCTAGGGATATTCATCTTCCCTTACTTAGACGACTGGCTCATTCGAGCACCAACAGAGTCAGAGGCCAGGACTTCTCTATCCTGCACAATGCGCTTCCTTCAGTATTTAGGGCTGGTAATAAACATCCCAAAATCCAGTCTAACTCCCACTCAGTCTTTAGAGTTCATAGAAGCTTTGCTGGATACCACAAAGGCAAGGGCATATCTCCCCCCAGGCCCATTGCCTTCGCATGGTGAAGTTAGCTTCTCAAGCAGTGCTAAAGCCTCATCTAACTGCTCGAGAAATGTTACAACTACTAGGCCACATGGCATCTACGGTGCATGTGGTTCCTTATGCTCGTCTCCATATGAGAGCAGCCCAGTGGACTTTATCCACCCAATGGACCCAGGCATCAGGATGCCTATCAGACAAAATAGCAAACACAAGTCGCCTTATTTTGTCCCTCCAGTGGTGGAAGTCCACTCAAAACCTGTTGCTGGGGTCCCCTTTTCAACAATTCTTATCCCAAGCAACTCTCACAAGAGATGCTTCTCCAATGGGTTGGGGAGCTCATCTGCAAGACTTCTCCACCCAGGGCACCTGGTCTCCACAGGAGAGTCATCTACATATCAATCTCTTGGAGCTCAGAGCAATCTTCCTTACTCTGCAAGTGTTCCAGACCCTGCTCAGCTACAAGAGAGTCCTCATTCACACGGACAATCAAGTAGCCATGTTCTATGTGAACAAGCAGGGGGGAACAGGCTCTCTGTCTCTTTGCAACGAAGCTTTGCGACTATGGGCCCTCACCAGAGAGCATCAGATTCATCTTCTGGCAGTGTATCTTCCAGGCATTCAAAACTCTTGGGCAGACAGACTCAGTCGAGTTCTGCTTCCACACGAGTGGTCTCTGCATGCAGACCAGGTGGCCAGGATATTTCAACTTTGGGGAACCCTGGACATAGACCTCTTGGTAAGTCCGTGGAATGCCAAACTTCCCCGGTTCTGTTCCAGAATTCCGGCTCAGGGGGCTCATTCCAGGGATGCTTTCTTCCTTTACTGGGGTCAAGACTTCCTGTATGCCTTTCCACCCATTCCCCTAATTCCCAAAACCCTGTTCAAGCTTCAGAGAGACAGAGGCCATATGATTCTCATAGCTCCACCTTGGCCACGGCAAGTGTGGTACCCTCTGCTTATACATCTCTCTCAAGCTCCCTCCCTGGAGTTAGGGTCTGCTCCAGATCTCCTATCTCAGGAGGATGGAATGTTATGGCATCCCAATCCCCAGTCTCTGCATCTCAGGGCTTGGTTGCTGAAGGCCTAGATCACCACGATCTTAATCTCCCTCAGCAAGTAAAAGATGTTCTTTTTGCTTCCAGGAAACCTTCCACAAGACACTCTTATGCTTTTCAAGTGGAAAAGGTTTACCATATGGTGTTCGCAAAAGGGTCTTAACCCCCTTGCGATACCTCTGGAATCATTGCTGGAGTATCTCCTTCATTTATCCAATGCAGGTCTTAAGACTAATTCAGTAAGAGTCCATTTGAGTGCTGTTGCGGCTTCCTTTAAGCCTCTAAATGGACAGCCTATTTCCTCTCATCCTCTTATAGCAAGATTTATGAGAGGCCTTCTTCTAACTAAGCCTCCCATTAGGCCACCACCGGTGGCATGGGACTTAAACCTGGTTCTTGGGCAGCTCATGAAGCCACCTTTCGAACCATTAGCTATTACCTCGTTGAAATTCCTTTCCTGGAAAGTTATCTTTCTCATTGCAATCACATCAGCACGTCGCATCAGTGAGTTGCAAGCACTAGTGGCGGATCCTCCTTATACAAGGTTTCATCATGACAAGGTAGTCCTTAGGACTCATCCACACTTTATGCCAAAGGTGGTCTCGCCTTTTCAACTGAACCAAGTGGTCTACCTACCTGTGTTTTTTCCAAGGCCTCATGCATCAAATGCAGAGAGGAATCTTCATACCTTGGACTGTAAAAGAGCTTTAGCCTTTTACTTACAAAGAACATAGCAACATAGAAAGTACTCTCAACTCTTTGTTGCTTTTGATCCTTCTCATTTGGGGCTTCCAGTCTCCAAGAGAACACTGTCTAACTGGATTGCTCAGTGTATTTCCTTCGCCTATCAGAGTAAGAACCTTTCTCTGGAGGGCCATGTCACAGCTCACAATGTTAGCCATGGCAGCCTCAATAGCTCATCTGCACTCTGTGTCTTTCAACGACATCTGTCGAGCAGCCACTTGGGCCTCGGTTCATACCTTCACAGTCCATTACTGCTTGGACAAGGACTCCCGCCGGGATGCCTTGTTTGGTCAGGCTGTTCTCCAACACCTGTTCCATACCTATTCAACTCCTACCCGCCATCCCTGGTAGGATGCCAGAGATCCATGGGGGGAAGTGGAGCCCTGTTCAGGGATACACAACTTCTTGGGTCTCTCCCTGGCACCTAAAGCTAGGGAGTCCCCATATGTGATGACTACATTCCTGCTTGTTCCTGGAGATAGCATAGTTACTCACCTGTAACAGGTGATCTCTGGGAACAGCAGGAATTTAGTCCTCACAACCCACCCACCTCCCCTAGGAGTTGTATCTCTCTATCTCTTTCCTTTCCCTCTCTCTCTTTGTCTCAGCTTTAAAACTCAACTGGAGAGAGGCAGTTGGGAGAGGCGGGAAGGCAGCATGCAGGTGCTGTGGGATGCTCCCAAAAGCTTTCTAATTGGACGCTGGGGAGCGTTCCCGCGCAGGCTCCATCAGTACCGACGATACCCATGTGTGAGGACTAAATTCCTGCTGTTCCCGGAGATCACCTGTTACAGGTGAGTAACTATGCTTTCTCCAACATTCTGCAGGATAGATGACAGGAGATTCCTTGCCTCAAACAGTAGGGGAGCGGTGGCCTCCTTGGTCTTTGTCAGTAGCCCTTCAAAGTACAGAGCGATCTGGAATTGGTGCACGGTGATTAGAGCATTCAGCATAGTGCCTTGGAAGACTTTCTTGCCTGTTGAGTCCAGAGTTTTTTGGCCCTTACCTGGAGGGGCATTGTAATGCTGATGAGAACATTTGGGTTTCTTCATTGCCAACTCGATGACTGGCATGGCAGTTGAGATATGGTAAAACCAGGAGTGGGGTAGACTTGGCACTTGACATCATGCCATTTGGCGGTGATAGTATCAGAGAAGGGGGTCTACCAGACCTTGCTCACAAAGTCAGAGAACCCTGTGAACAGGGACTTCAGAAGTCCCAGAACCTCATTCCTGGAGTCAGGGGCATCCTTAGGTGAGAGGTCGAGCTGCGAAGAAAGTCTTTGGAGGAATTTGGGATAGGTCAGGTCCTCTGGGGGTGATGCTGGAAGAGATGGGGAGGGTGAAGAGCATCAGAAAAGATGCCTGGGGATGGGAGTGGGGCTGGAGAGCAGGTCCCATTGGAGCTGACTGAATCCCATACCTGAGTGTCTGACTCGTGTATCTCGCTGCCGCCTTCTAGATGGTATGGTCTTGGTGAGAAGATTGGTAGTAGAGAGTGCAGCAGTGGTTGGGGAGGGGTGGGGGGTAGTCACCCTCTCCGGGTACTAATGGGCATGTGGTGGAGTGGATGTCACTGTGGAGGACCGTTGGTGCCCTGGAGCTGCTGTGCCAAGAGCTTGCTCAGGAGATTGAAAAGGTGCTGCCTAAATTCGGCCTCCAGGTAGAAAGGCAGCAGGCTCCTCCCCAGCATTATCTAAAACCTTGTCTAGGTGGTCTACTACCTTTGCACAAGGCAGGCATGTTACTAGGTGATCCTCAAATCCAGCAGCCAGTAGACTTTTTTTTTTCTCTCTCAAATGTGGTATATAAAGTATGTCTAAATTATCTAGATGTACATTAAGATACCCTTAATTGAAGAAAAAAATCAGGATTAGAAGGGCACTATGGACAGACTAGCTATTTCTATGTTTTTATAATTGGACAAAAAAATCATGAACCTCTTGCCTTTCTAGAGAAAGAGGATCTGGCAAATGTTGGATCAGAAAAAATGAGGTAGCTATCAATGAGCTGCCTCCTTTTAGTCCTTTTTAATCTTTTTTTTAAACAATTTCTTAGTGAAATGTAAGTGCTTAGAAACAATAAAGTGGAAACATAATCCAAAACCAATGTGTTTCAAACTATTTCAATTCATTTTGCATCAGGGTAATCAAATTTGAAATTTATCAGTTACTAAGAGTTCAAAAACACTTATCTGCATTTAAAAGAACTGCCATTTCAATCACTCCTTGGGGGAAAACATTTGAAACGTCTGAGCTCTCCCAGCCGAGAGATTGGTGGAGAGACAGGATCAATGTTCCCTCTAATTTTCTGTAGGCTGTGTGCGCATAAAATATCAGCTGTGCAGCTTTTGAAGGAAGGTTAAATTTTTGTGCGCCACATAACGACACTCGGATTTATATACTTTAAAATTTGACTACACGTCAGAATACAGTATGTACACCACATTGATTGCACTAGAAAATATTGTAGAACTTGTGAAAACCATAAATACACAACAACTTTTCAATTTTAAGAACGTCTGTGGTGTTTTCTATTAGAATCAGAACCGTAATTTTTATGCGCTCTGTTGTAAAGTATGTGCGCTCACTCAGCGAGATGTGTGCACGCGCACAGCTTAGAGGGAACAGTGGACAGGATCGATGAAAAACCCAGGTTTGTGCCATCGCTCCCATGCAGTATTCATCCCAGGGCATTTGGGAGATCATGGCAAACCTCACACAACCTCAACGTGGGCAACAATGAGTAATTGATAGAGCACTATGCACAGGAAGGCATAAACAGAAGATGGCAGACCCAAGTATATAAATCATAGTGGACCGACGGATACCACTGCAGAAAAAAACAGAGCAAACAGTTCCAGGGGCGGGCCCTGGTAAGTAAAATGTCACCTTCCATATCATCCTGGTAAGACCAGTCCAGAGAAGTGGGATGTACCAAAGCTACGCCTCCACTGGGCGGGAAGAAGACACAGCAGCTTGCAAACCTTAGAACCAAAGGCCATGTCCGCTCAAGCGTGGACGTCCAAGAGGTAATGCTTGACAAACGGGAAAGTGATGCCAATATTGCCACCTGACAAATATTTGCAGGTGCTACTGAGCTCCACTCCGCCCATGAAGACACTTGCGCATGGTTAGAATGGGCATGCAAACCCTCCAGAGCCAGCTGGTGCCACAACAGATATGCTGAGGCAATGGCTGCCTTAATCCAGCACCTCAATGTAGACTTAGCCACCGTGTCACCTTTGCGTGGGCCAGAAAACAGTACAAAAGGGTGGTCTGACTTATGAAAAGAATTTGTAACTTCCAAATACTGGAGAAGAACCCTCCAGACATAAAGGCGAAGATCCTTATCCTTCCACGACACTGCTCCTTAGAGGAGGGAGGGCAGGCAGGCCACCTGGTTCAAATGAAAGGGAGAAATTGCCTTAGGCATGAAGGAAGGCACAGGTTGAATGGAAATGGCCTCCTCTGAAAAAGACAGATAAGGATCTAGGAAAGACAGAGCTTTCAACTTGGAAATCTGTCCTGCGGATCAAATCACGTCCAAGAAGACTATCTTGAGCATCATATCCTAAAGAGTAATGTGCTTAAACGGCTCAAAGGGCTCAGACATCAGGATCCAGAGCACCAAGGACAGATCCTAGGAAGGGCCACAATCCTGGGAAGGGGAGGGGGGCACGACGCAGATGCTGAGCCCCCCTGAAGAAAGCACAAAACATCTGGGTTTAAGGCTAGCAGTGGCATGCTCTTCCTCAGACTGGGGGGATGCCAGCACTGCAGGCTGGCCTTCATCATTGGAAGTGGGAACCTAAGCTCAAATTCCTGAGAACTCGGGGACCATCAAGTCAGCAAAGACTGCTGGAATGGCTGCATATGAGCACGTGCCCATGGCACCATCTCACGAATTGAAAGTGAGAGCCAAACATGGCAAACAGATACCTTGCTGTTCCTCTCAAATCAGGATATGAAAATATGCCAGCCAAATCCAGAGATGCCAGGTACTCCCCTTGGTGCACTGCATGAGACCCGAATTTCAGTTTCCATCCAGAAGCGCAGAACATGTAAGTGCTTATTGACACGCTTGAGGTCCAGAATGGGCTGGAATGATTTGTTCTTTTTTGGCACTACTAAATAGATGGAATACCTGCCCTTGCCCCGAACACCCAGGGGAATGGGCACCACTGTCTTCAGGAGTAACAACTTGTCCAAGGTGAGCTGCACAGTGGCCCTTTTGTTCTTAGAATCTCAAGGGGAGTTGGCAAAAGTGTCCAGGATTGGCTCTTGCATTTGAGGACATAACCATACTGAATGGTGTCTAGCATCCCACAATCCTTGGTGAACTGGGCCCATTTCTGAGGAAGAGGTAAAGCCTTCCCCAACTGGAGGAACCAGGGAATGGGCCTCGAAACATTCATTGCACAGCCCAGGAGGGTCGTCCTTTGGAAGGGACAGAGGCCCTGGGCCCACATGCTGCACAAAAGGACTGAGAACGAGCCAGAAGGCTTTCCAGGTCAGTGGTGATGGGAGCCCAGGGACCCCTGAGAGTCTTAACCAGTGTGCCCATGAGGAACGGGCAGAACCTGACAAAAAAGGGGCTCCTGCCTGCTTCATAGACCTTTTGGAGATGTTCTGTGGAAGGTGGTAAGATTTTTGCCTTGCCCAGATCCTTCACCAGCTTCTCCAAATCAGTCCTATTCTCGTCAAAGGCCAGTTGGGTCAACCGGACTTCGGATGATGTGTGTGCTGTCCAGTGTTAGAGCCAAATCCATTGCTGTGTCACCATCGGCAGGGCACTATCCCTGGCTGCTAGATGTACCAGGTCATATACTGTACATGATGCCCAAAGGAAGCCTGTAGCAGACTCAAAAAGGTTGGTATCATCCGGCAGAAGAGACTGAATCCACTGGAGCAGGGCTTGATCATCAGGCCTGCACATACCACCAACGAAAGAATAGCAACTGCGGCAGCGAACTGGTTCTTAAACCACAAAGCCACCTTGCGGTCCAGAGTATCCTTTAAGGCCAATCTGCCTTCCACAGAATCGTCTGTCTGGTACCTGCTATGATCTATGCATACACTTTGGGAATTTCAAACCACACAACACATTCCATCTTCGGGAGAGTGTACATTTTCCTATACACTCCTAGTCCCTTAGGCAGGACACAGGGAATTGCACTCTGACCAGATCATGTCCTTGACCTTCTCTCGGAATGGGGAGAGACAATAGTAGGGTTTTTTCACCCCTTACAGGAGTGAATGCACCTTAGACTCCTGCTCCGTACCTGGAGCATCAGCCAAGTTCAAGGTGGATGAGACCCTGGCAATCAAAGCTGCCAGTTCCTCCTCCTGGAACAGGCGGATCACACTGGCCTCTTCAGTCCTCTGAAGGAGAGAGTATCTCTTCGTTCACATCAGAGCCCAGAACAGGAACATTTAAATCCAAGTCACAGTCCAAATCTCAAACAGATCCCAGCTGATCTCCATCTCCAGGGGCACTCTTATTCATAGGCAATCAAATAGGGCTTCTACTTTCAGCCTGCTGCTTATGAGCCTATGCTCGGGAGGGGGGACCCAGAGGCCACAGGGTCTGAATTTCCATGCTAGAATGACCAGGCCTATCACAAAACTGAACAGAATTCTGGGGAGGACAATTCCAGACTGGAAACTTTCTGCAGGGAAAGGACCTTGAGCACCAGGTGACATAGCTGCCATCAATCCCCGAGAGGACAGGGAGTGGCCTACAGCACAGTTGCCAGAACCTCTGACTGGCTAGTTATCCTTACCCACAGTACCATCCGCCACCCTCTGCCCTGAGGAGACGAGACTTGACCAACTGCATCAACCTGCTGAGAAGGGGGGGGGATGGGTTTTCCAAGGACAATTTAGAAGCTGCTATGCAAGAACAGCAGAGTCCAGAAGGCGTATCTCACGTGTCACACATCTTGGAAGAAGACATAGAGTTAAGGCAAGTGCAATAGCAGTGCACGCTAAGGCCACAGTGGCTGTAAGGTGCACGTTAACAGCATTTGTACAGCAATTGCAAAATGGTTGCTTAGGTAGGAACATTATTTTATTTATTTAGACAGTTTTGTATACTGCCTTATCCTTCAATCAAAGCGGTCACAACACAATTGGGGGATACATTTAACACGCAGGGATATGAGACACATACACTAATACTTATAGGGAACATGGGCAATGGAGGGTTAAGTGGCTTGCCCAAGACCACAAGGAGCATCTGTGGGACTAGAAACCCCAGTCCTTCCGGCCCAAGGTTGCTGTCCTCTAGTGGGATTTGAACCCCCGACTTTCCGGCCTGAAGTACCTTGCCCGAACCACTAGGCTACTCCTCCCTCGTTAGAACCACTCAGGCAGAACGCACACTAGGGCCCGCATGACTGCCAGGTTCACAATAATAAAAAGTGCTAGTAATGCATACAGAAAACAGTTGGAAACCCCACACCATGCCAGCGGTCCATCCCGAATTGTGCTTCGGACAGAATCAGGAACCCCCAACAAGGCCAATGATGTGGTCAAGTCTTGGTACTCTCTCCTTGAAAGCCCCAAGGCAGAAAACGCATGCCAGGATCAGCTCTTCTCCCCTATAACTGTTTCTCTTACCTTAAAACAGTGTCTGAAAAGCATCTGGCAGGCAGATTCCTCTTACAGCCTTCTGTTATCTTCGAGGGAGAGCAGGGGGAACAGAAGAGGGAGGGAGAGGGCATTGAGGTCATGTGAAGCTGCTGATTTCTTCTAGTCTTTCAAATCCTTTTTCTGGCTGCTCAATGAGCTCTTATAAGAGCGCGGAGCTGTACCAATTTCCCCTCCTCTTATAGCTACCAAAAAGACTCCAGTCTAGTAGAACCTCCCATATCACTTTCAAGTAAGAAAGTCACCCTCAAGTTGGTCATTCATGAATGTTTAAACCTTTTCCCCCTCAATTATTCAGATTTTCTTCAGAGTGGAGAAAATCCATTGACCATCTGCTGGAGACAGAAGAATAGTGAGGAGACCTCTGACTGAGGCGAATAGAGGCATGGGAGTGATGTCATTGAAACCTGGGCTTTTCATTGGTTCTTTGTCTCCACCAATCTGCTGATAAGAGAACACAATCCACTTGTCTGGACTGTGGTCTAGCAGGATGATATGGAAATATTCACATCCCTGTGGTCCTTTAGCCAAGATAGAGATTCACAAACGATCTCAAAATAACTGCTCGCACACCCCCTTTCTTTGTGTACCAGAGACTGCAGTTGGGCATAATTGGGAGGGAGTTGGGCCATCTACCTCCCATAAGCCAGGATTACATAATAAATTCAGTTACAGCTCTATTAGATCATTAGTTGTCACTGATATCTCCAGGAACAAGCAGGAATGTAGTCTTCACATATGGGTATCGTCGGTACCGACGGAGCCTGCGCGGGAACGCTCCCCAGCGTCCAATTAGAAAGCTTTTGGGAGCATCCCACAGCGCCTGCTTGCTGCCTTCCCGCCTTTCCCAACTGCCTCTCTCCAGTTCTTCGTTTTCTGCGGAGCCAGCAGGTTGTCGTTCCTGTCACCGCAGAAAATGTTTCCTATTCTTCTTTTTTTGTGGTCGCGTCTGCCTTCCCTCGATGCTATACCGGCACCTCCTGTTCGTTCTTTCTTTTTAAAAATAAATAAATAATATATTTTTTTCAAAACCTTTCTTCTTCAGGTGCATGCGCCTTTTTTGGCCTTAGGCCCAAAAATTTTCCTTTACTATGGAAAAACCCACTTCGGGTTTCAAGAAGTGCACCAAGTGTGGCGGTACCATCTCCATCACCGACACCCATGAGTGGTGCCTTAAATGTTTAGGTCCTGACCACTCCATCTCGGAGTGTATGGCCTGTGCCACAATGTCCAAGAGGGGTCGACAAAACCGAGCTGCTAAGCTCAGCACCCTTTTTCCCTCCGATGCAGCCTCTGTGGCATCGTCATCTTCCAGGGCTTCGTCTTCCTCCCATGGATCTCAGGTAACTAAACATAAGTCTGGCCGGTCCTCAAAGGGTAGATCTCCTTCCAAGCATCGAGATGCCTCTGGCGTTGCCTTTGAGGGTTCTGTACCGGCGAAATTGCCCCGGTGGGAGGCTTCAGCTTCCAAAGCATTATCGGGGTTCCAGGATGTTCTCGAGGCCTCAGCCTTGGCAGAACTCTACTGGTGCCATGCTCTGGGGTACCGGCCACTTTCTCCGGTACCGATACCCAGGCATTGGCAGCGTCGATAGACCAGAGGTTCCTGGCTATTCAACGCAGTCTGGCGGCTCTCCTTGCGGCATCGGCACCCTCGGAACCGCATCAGACAGTTCATACGGTATCGGCACTGACTCCGGCACCGGTACCAGTACCGACAGCATCGACACCGGTGTCTGCATTGCTGGCACCCAGTCATGCTATGCCTTCCGGTACCGATACACCGGTACCGATTCCCCCCGGTACTGACTTCGGTCGGTACGGGTATCATGCTTTACAAGAGCATCCGGACAGAAGGTACTTTGAATCCTCGGAGGACTCTGAGAATTCTGACAGCTCCGTTGGAGTTGGAAATTCTACAATATCCCAAAGCTCCTAAGGAGGCAGCTACTTTGCCTATCCATGAGATAGTACATGATCTCATGTTAAGAATGTGGGAAACACCTCTTACCACCTCTCCTCACTCTCGTAGACTAGATACCATGTATCAAGTGCCTCCATGTCCTGGCTTCCAGAAGACTCAGCTTCCTCACCACTCTGTTGTAGTGGAATCAGCTATGAGAAGGATCAGAAGTGCGAAGAGGCATGCCTCTAATCCTCCAGGACATGAGTGTCGAACTTTGGATGCCTTTGGACGTCGTACTTTCCAGGCTTCCATGCTTTCTGCCAGGATCAGTTCCTATATTTTATATATGGGAATGTTCCTTAAGGAAGTCACAGGAGATTGAGGTTTTGAGCCCTCTTCTTCCTGAAGATAAGAGGCAAGGTTTTCTCACACTGGTTAAACATACCCAGGATGTTTCTAAGTTTGTCAATCGTGCAGCTTTTGACTGTTTTGAGTGCATAAGCAGACCCTCTGCCATTGCCATAGGTGCACGTAGAATTGCCTGGCTCCAGGCATCCGATTTGGAGCTCTGGTCTCGGGACAATCTGGGCAATATCCCTTGTACAGGTGAGAATCTATCCGGCAAAAATTGGCAAGAGAAAGCCAATGAGTTGGATGCTGACAACTCCACTTTGGATAGATTATCCAAAGCTACAGCTGATCCTGCAAGGAAGAAATCTCTCAAGAAATCATTCTTCTCCAAGAAGAAGGTTTTATCCCTCTCTTTCGGGCAGGTTGACCTGCAAAACGTCCCTGCTGAGAATAAGTCAGCTACCACCTAAACAAAGGAAAGCAAAGACTGCTAAGCCTCAACTGTCTCAGCAGTCTCAGCCTCCACAAGGCCTTTGACTTCCATCTAGAGAACTTAGCCTTCCTGGCCCTCGACAGACCAGAACCTTCCACCATTCCAGGAAGGTTGTGACACTTTACTTCCCAGATGTGGGCAGATAACAGCAGAACATTGGACTCTCCATTATAAAAGAGGGGTACAAGCTTCATTTTCTCTGCATGCCCCCTCCCACAATGGTAAGACAGTTCAATTCTCAGACCTCTCTTATCAACCTGTTAGATCAAGAGGTCACTATGCTTCTTGCCCAAGGGGCAATACAAGAGGTGTACCCATTCCTCAACAGGGTACAGGGTTTTACTCCCCCTATTTCCTTATCCCAAATAAAACAGGGGGACACAGACCTATTTTAGACCTCAGAGAATTGAACAAATTCCTGTTCAAAGAGAAATTCAAGATAATTTCTCTGGGAACGCTGCTGCCATACCTTCAGAGTTAGGATTGGCTTTGTTCTCTAGATTTCAAGGATGCGTACACTCATGTTCTCATCCATCCATCTCACAGAAAGTTCCTTCGGTTCCTTTTTCAAGGAAAGCACTACCAATACAGGGTGGTTCCTTTTGGCCTGGCCTCGGCACCAAGGGTGTTTACGAAATGCATGGCTTTGGTAGCAGCATTTCTTCGCACTCTAGGAATATTCGTCTTCCCCTATTTAGACGACTGGCTCATTCGAGCCCAATCAGAGTCAGAGGCCAGGATTTCTCTATCTTGCACAATGCGTATCCTTCAGTATTTGGGTCTGGTCATAAACATCCCAAAATCCTGCCTAACTCCCACTCAGTCTCTAGAGTTCATAGGAGCTTTGCTGGATACCAGAAAAGCAAGGGCCTATCTTCCCCAGACCCGTTGCCTTCGCATGGTGCAGTTAGCTTCTCAAGCAATGCTAAAGTCTCATCTCACTGCTCGAGAAATGTTATAACTGCTAGGCCACATGGCATCTACCGTGCATGTGGTTCCTTATGCTTGCCTCCATATGAGAGCAGCCCAGTGGACTTTATCCACTCAATGGACCCAGGCATCAGGATGCCTGTCGGACAAAATAGCAAACACAAATCACCTTATTTTGTCCCTCCAATGGTGGCAGTCCACTCAAAACCTGTTGGTGGGGTCCCCATTTCAACAACTTTTATCCCAGGCAACTCTCACAACAGATGCTTCACCAATGGGTTGGGGAGCTCATCTGCAAGACCTCTCCACCCAAGGCACCTGGACTCCACAGGAGACTCATCTACACATGAATCTTAGAGCTCAGAGCAATCTTCCTTGCTCTTCGAGTGTTCCACACTCTGCTCAGCTACAAGACAGTCCTCATTCACACGGACAATCAAGTAGCCATGTTCTACGTGAACAAGCAGGGAGGAACAGGCTCTGTCGCTTTGCAACGAAGCTTTGCGACTATGGGCCCTCGCCAGAGAGCACCAGATTCATCTCCTAGCAGTGTATCTTCCAGGTATCCAAAACTCTTGGGCAGACACTCAGTCGAGTTCTGCTTCCACACGAATGGTCTCTACATGCAGACCAGGCGACCAAGATTTTTCAAATTTGGGGAACCCCAGACATAGACTTCTTTGCAAGTCCGTTGAATGCCAAACTTCCCCGTTTCTTTTCCAGAGTTCCGGCTCAGGGCTCTCAGGCCAGGGATGCTTTCCTCCTCCATTGGGGTCAAGACTTCCTTTATGCCTTTCCACCCATTCCCCTAATTCCCAAAACCCTGTTCAAGCTTCAGAGAGACAGAGGCCGTATGATTCTCATAGCTCCACATTGGCCACGGCAAGTGTGGTACCCTCTGCTTCTACATCTCTCTCAAGCTCCCTCTCTGGAGTTAGGGTCTGCTCCAGATCTCCTGTCTCAAGAGGATGGAATGTTATGGCATCCCATTCCCCAGTCTCAGCATCTCAGGGCTTGGTTGCTGAAGGCCTAGATCTTCATGATCTTAACCTTTCTTAGCAAGTAAAGGATGTCCTTTATGCTT
This sequence comes from Ichthyophis bannanicus, assembly GCA_033557465.1. Lineage (NCBI taxonomy): Eukaryota > Metazoa > Chordata > Amphibia > Gymnophiona > Ichthyophiidae > Ichthyophis > Ichthyophis bannanicus. Next base: position 404,460,355 of record CM066035.1, on the reverse strand, counting down.
CCAGGAAACCTTCCACAAGACGCCCTTATGCTTTCAAGTGGAAAAGGTTTACCATATAGTGCTCGCAGAAGGGTCTTAGCCCCCTTGCGATACCTCTGGAATCATTACTGGAGTATCTCCTTCATTTATCCAATGCAGGACTTAAGACTAACTCAGTAAGAGTCCATTTAAGTGCTATTGCAGCTTCTTTCAGGCCTTTAAATGGACAGCCTATTTCCTCCCATCCTCTTGTGGCAAGGTTTGAGAGGCCGCCTTCTAACTAAGTCTCCCATTAGGCCACCACCGGTGGCATGGGACTTAAACCTGGTTCTTGGTCAGCACATGAAGCCACCTTTCGAACCATTAGCTACTACCTCGTTGAAATTCCTTTCCTGGAAAGTTATCTTTCTCATTGCAATCACATCAGCATGTTGCATCAGTGAGTTGCAAGCACTAGTGGCGGATCCTCCTTATACAAGGTTTCATCATGACAAGGTAGTCCTTAGGACTCATCCACACTATATGCCAAAGGTGGTCTCGCCTTTTCATCTGAACCAAGCGATCTACCTGCCTGTGCTTTTTCCAAGGCCTCATGCATCAAATGCAGAAAGGAATCTTCATACTTTGGACTGTAAAAGAGCTTTAGCCTTTTACTTACAAAACACAGCAACATAGAAAGTCCTCTCAACTCTTTGTTGCTTTTGATCCTTCTCATTTGGGATTTCCAGTCTCCAAGAGAACACTGTCCAACTGGATTGCACAGTGTATTTCCATTGCCTATCAAAGTAAGAATCTTCCTCTGGAGGACCATGTCACAGCTCACAATGTGAGAGCCATGGCAGCTTCAATGGCTCATCTGCACTCTGTGCCTATCGACGACATCTGTCGAGCAGCCACTTGGGCCTCGGTTCATACCTTCACAGCCCATTACTACTTGGACAAGGACTCCCGCTGGGATGCCTTGTTTGGTCAGGCTGTTCTCTAACACCTGTTCCATACCTAATCAACTCCATCCCACCATCCCTGGTAGGATGCCAGAGATCCATGGGGGGAAGTGGAGCCCTTTCTTCTGGGGTTCTCTCCCTGGCATCTAAAGCTAGGGAGTCCCCATATGTGAAGACTACATTCCTGCTTGTTCCTGGAGATAGCATAGTTACTCACCTGTAAGAGGTGATTTCCGGGAACAGCAGGAATTTAGTCTTCACAACCCACCCACCTCCCCTAGGAGTTGTATCTCTCTATCTCTTTCTCTTTCCCTATTTCTCTCTCTCTCTGTCTCAGCATTAAACTCAACTGGAGAGAGGCAGTTGGGAAAGGCGGGAAGGCAGCACGCAGGCGCTGTGGGATGCTCTTTCTAATTGGACGCTGGGGAGTGTTCCCGTGCAGGCTCTGTCGGTACCGATGATACCCATATGTGAAGACTAAATTCCTGCTGTTCCCGGAGATCATCTGTTACGGGTGAGTAACTATGCTTTATTTACCTGGGAGCCAACAAATTGATACTCATTGCCTTTTGCAAAAGCCCCTTTCCCACCTTCTGTACCAGAACTACCCAGGATCCCCTCCTATTTTCTAAATGACCCTCCCCCTACAATTAAACTTCAGATACCGCATGAATGCACAATCACAATATCAACCCCCAACCACTGCTGTGGAAATAGCACAACTCCTAATCAGTTAAGAAAAAAGCATCACGTTTTCCGAAAACAAGACCTTCCCCCACACACACATTCCAGTCCTGTAATATACTTCATAGTCTCATAAAGGCACATTTAAGAGGGCACATTCCTTTAATATTGATGCCTTTGCCTTTTTTTGAAGGCTTCCATTGATGTCATCCAAGGGGCAGGGCCAAATATGACAGTGATGAACAGCAAACCTGGAGTTTAAATCCATTCCTGGTCACAGCAGTGCTGCTTTTCAGGTAGAGACAGTGCTTGACGGAGATGAAATGTAGGAATAAACTAAATTGCCTCTCGTTCTTCACAATGTTTAGCCCCTGCTGTTGTCATCCAAGGAGTGGGGACAAGTGTGACAGTATGGGTAAACAGCAAACTTAGGATCCCTTTTGTCCAGTTCCCTTCCAAAAGGCGCTCCCGTTCACTTTCCAGTAGACCCCTCTCTCTTTCTACATGCTGCCTTAATCAATTATGGACTGCTCTCTCCCCCTCCCCCCCTCGGATCCCTCCGACACACATTTCCCCCTCCCCCTCCGTTCACAATTCTGTGTACCAGTTTATAAATTCAGTCCTTATTCTAAATATCAGCCATCAAGTTCAGAGGTCTCTTTCATGTTACTGGGATATGACTGAAACAGTCATTCACTCCACAAAGGAAATTTGTTCTCAAGTGACCTTCTTACCAGGTCATTAAAGTAATGCTAACACTATTGCAGGGAGATCAAGTGTGAGTCCTCTGTCTACATCATGAATGCATGAGATCTTCAAAACACACAGAAAGAGCTCTTAATTTCAACCACTCGTGCTTTTTAAAAATCCTGTGAATTAAGAGATATCACCAATGGCTTAAACCTGAGTGAGATGACTTCCATTTGAAGTTGTTTGATGCAGTTGTGAAAAAAAATTATCAAATTTCTGAACATGGAACAGTGATTAGATTCATTGGACCTATGATGCACCCTAAACAATGATCTCTATTCCAGGTTGTATGTATGAAGGCAAGAAATGTCGCTTTTTTTTTTTTTTTGGAATGCCAGTTCAGAATTGGTCATTTCATAACCTTGCTCAGTGGTGATCACTGGCATAGAAATGGCTAACATTTTTCTTTCATCCTTCCAACAGCTCAGCAACCAACTTCCATGTGATGGGGCTGTGAGTGTAGAGCCGCTGCTGCAAATCACAGAAGAAATTTCTGCAGATGTAGATCTGTAAATGTATAATATGTTGTGGTCCATATGACACTTTTGAAATGGATTGTATTACTATGAAATGGATTGTATTACTCTGTCATTTGGATCTTATGTTTCTTGTTTTGAATTATTTATGAGAAGGATATCGGGATAATGCGATCTCTTGGGCTGGAGGAAGGGGAACTACAGTATTCACTATCTGAATTTGAAGCCTGAGACACCATTTTATCAGAAATGTCCTTAAAATATTGGCATTTCTGGTGGTCTTCTAGAAGCTATTTTGTTTAAAAAATGCGCCATAAGGGAGAAGTGTTGAAAAGGTTCATGTAAGCACGTTTTGCAATTGCTATCTCTTCATATAGTCTACAGATATAAATTCTGTAGAGAAGCATAAAATTACATAACTGCACTCAAACATTTGCTGTCTATTCTGGTTTCTCTGTGCACGTAGTGTTTTTTTTAACAAAATTTGAAAAGTCTGGCTTTTGGGTGAAGGCTTAATATTTGACAAGTCATGCTCTCTTTCAAAAATGAAATTTGTTTCCCAGGAAACCAGTTAAAGAAAATGTTTTCTCATATATTTGTTTTCGAAAAATGCGGTTGCTGTTTAAAAAGATGTTTCTAGAAACTAAACGCACATCTATTTTTTGGCCTGCTGAATTACATCTGTAAATAAAATACCAAGGTTGCAACAAATTTGCCTTCATTGTCTTTAATTCACTACACAGTATGGATTTTTAGGCCATAAAATCTATTCATTTATATTGTAATTTAAAGATAGTTACCTGTTTTTCCATGTTGGATGCCATGATCAACATCTTGACAATGCTGATTGTCTACTGAATGATTCATGGATAAAACAAATCTTGCTAATTCAGTTCACCTCTTAACCAGGATATGTAGCCATTTAAAGGAGTCATCCTCCATATGGAAAGGGGGGGGGGCTTGGAAGAATCCAAAGTTGGAGAAGGCCTGAAATGGCCCACCAGTAGTTGTGGTTGAGGACAGCACTTTTAAGTGGGCTTGCTTGACGCAGCTATGGAGAGCGGTGCTGGAAAAACCAGTTGGGGTCAGATGAAAGACAAGATGGGGGAGAATTAGCACTTATGCATGTGAACCTATGCTTAGCAAACGAGGAAGAATCTCTCAAAAGGGCAGGTTGGATGAGTCCATTTTGATTTTTATCTCTGTAAGAAAAGCAAGAAAGTTTGTATTCTGACATGAACAGACATAAGAACTGTCATAATGGGTCAGACCAGAGATCCGTCAAGCCCAGTGTCCTGTTTCTAACAGTGGCCAATCCAGGTTGAAAGTACCTGACACATCCCAAAAGTGGCCCGTTGCAATGCTACTTTATCACCAGGGATCAGAACTGATTTTCTATGGATTTTCCTCCAATAATTTGTCAATCATTTTAAACCCATCTACACTTCCTGCTTTTACCACATCTGCTGGCAAGGAGTTCCAAAGACTTGACTATATGTTGAAAGACACGTATTTTTTCCTATCTGTTTTAAGTATACTGCTTTATAGATTCATGGCATGTCCTTTTGTCCTTATATTTTTTGAGAGAGTAAACAATAGATTTCATGTCTGTCTGTGTACTGTCACTTTTAGGAAAGTAAAGAAGAATATCCTCATGGTGGTTCCTGTAGCACTATTTTTTTAAGGTGGCAGGAGATGATAGAACAACTAGCAAGCTTCATGGTACCGCTTAAGAATTTTTTTCCTGCGAGTTTGAGTGGTCTACAGACATAGAAAGCAGAGGGTAGGGCTAAATGGCCAATATTCCCAATGGAAAAAGGTGAATAGTGGAGTACCCCAGGGATCTGTACTGGGTCCGCTACTTTTTGACATATTCATAAATGACCTGGAAGAGGGAATAACTAGTGAGGTTATCAAATTTGCAGATGACACAAAACTGTTTAAAGTTGTTAAAAGCCAAGTGGATTGTGGAAAACTGCAGGAGGATCTGGATAAATTGGAAGACTGGGCATCCAAATAGCAGATGAAATTTAATGTGGACAAGTGCAAAGTTATGCACCTAGGAAAGAACAACCCACACTATAGTTACACGATGCAAGGCTCCACATTAGAAACCACCACCCAGGAAAAAGATTTAGGAGTCATCGTGGATAAAATGTTAAAACCCTCCGCCCAGTGTGCAGCGGCGGCCAAGAAAGCAAATAGAATGCTAGGTATCATAAGGAAAGGGATGGAGAATAAAACAAAGGATATTATAATGCCTCTGTATCGCTCCATGGTACGACCGCACCTTGAATATTGTGTGCAATGCTGGTCACCGTATCTTAAAAAGGACATAGCGTTATTAGAAAAAGTACAGAGAAGAGCAACCAAATTGGTGAAGGGGATGGAAGGCTACTCCTATGAAGAGAGGCTAAAAAGGTTAGGGCTCTTTAACCTGGAAAAGAGACGGCTGAGGGGAGATATGAATGGAGTGGAACGGATAAACGTGGATCAATTGTTTACGCTATCAGAATATAGGAAGACTAGGGGACATGTAATGAAGCTACAGGGTAAACTATTTAAGACAAATAAGAGAAAATATTTTTTCACTCAACGTGTAATCAAACTCTGGAATCTGTTACCGGAGGATGTAGTAAGGGCTGTTAGTATAGCTGGGTTTAAAAAAGGTTTGGACAAGTTCCTGGAGGAAAGGTCCATAAACCACTATTAAAAAGGGACCCAGAATATCAATGCTTGACCCAGTACAAGCATTGTGGAACCTGTGTCTTTTGGGGATATTGCTAGGTACGTATGACCTAGATTGGCCACTGTTGGAAACAGGATACTGGGCTTGATGGACCTCGGTCTGACCCAGTATGGCATGTCTTATACATAAGGATCCTGATTGCAACGAGTGCCCTCAAAAAATGTTGAAAAATTCAGCTGTGTAGGGTTTCTACTGTAATACCTCCACCTTCAATCCAAATCTTTTCTTTTTATGTACTTTTTTTCTTTTTTTTTTTACTTTTTTTTTATTATGGTTTTAAATTTTTACTTAAACCCCAATACCTGTAGATATAGATAAAGTGCAGGTCTCAGACTAACACTGGCAGTGCTTTTTGCATGAATCAAAAGCAGCATACCTTCACGCATCAATGACCTCTGAGCACTTATCCATTCATTGAAGAATTACAATTTCATAACTCCCTACTAGACTTTTTCTTCAATCATTATCATAGTTTACTTATTCACGTTGTTATTAATAAAAGATTGTGCTTATCTTCTCGTATTGTTGGTAATTGATCTCCCCGATGACACCAAATGGGTACCGCAAAAATGCGTTTCGTTTTCTTCCTCAGGGGGGATTGAATTTAGCACAGCACGATCTATGAAACAACAAAGAAGTGATAAGCATACCAATATTAATTTTGTGACAAAATTCTCCCCACTGAGTGAAGCCATTAAAAAGATTCTGCAGAAACATCGTAATGTCCTCACTGCAGTACCAGCATTACGAAATAGGTCCATCAGATGCGTCTGGAAGAGGAATTTTAACCTTAAAGACAAGTTGAGCCCAAGTCGATTAAAATCACAGCGAGAGTTACCTCAAGTGGTAGCGTCTGGACATAGAGCCTGTGGTAGTTGCACAATTTGTGCTGTGATGGAAGAACGGAATAGTTTCACACATTGTGGGAAAACGTACGTTTTAAAACATTCTACAACATGCCTTTCAGATCATGTTGTGTATGCGATTCGATGCCCCTGTGATTGTTTATACATTGGGAAAACAGAACGCCAGTTAAAGATCAGAATGGCAGAACATCGCAGCAAGTTGAAATGTAGGACATTAGAAGCCCCAATAGTAGCCCATTGTGTTACTAAAGGCCATTGTTTTGAAGATCTACGCTGCTTTGCAATTGAAATTACCCCTAGTGGGAGAAATGGTAAATCGCGCGGGCGCAAACACTATTAATACAAGAGCAAAAATGGATTTTCAGATTGGCCACAACGGGTGTCATGGGTCTGAACAATTCAATTGAATGGCGAGCATGTATATAATATCTAGAAATCTTTTACTTTCATCAGTCAAGGCAACTTACGTGAAAGATAATACCATTAGCTGAGCCATCGGATTGGCAGTGGATAATTATGACATCACTATTTAAATCCCCCTAATAGAGCTGGTCCGCATGCGCAGCGTTCCTTTGCACGTTAGAAAGAGTTTCGGTTTGGTAAAGTTGTGCAAGTTTGGAGAGTAAGAAACCGCGTTTCACTCCAAGGTAGCTGTTGTGGCTGTATAGTGAAAATCTGGGTCTGCAATTGTAAGTTTTATATTGGTATGCTTATCACTTCTTTGTTTCATAGATCGTGCTGTGCTAAATTCAATCCCCCCTGAGGAAGAAAACAAAACGCATTTTTGCGATACCCATTTGGTGGCGTCGGGGAGATCAATTACCAACAATACGAGAAGATAAGCACAATCTTTTATTAATAACGTGAATAAGTAAACTATGATAATGATTGAAGAAAAAGTCTAGTAGGGAGTTATGAAATTGTAATTCTTCAATGAATGGATAAGTGCTCAGAGGTCATTGATGCGTGAAGGTATGCTGCTTTTGATTCATGCAAAAAGCACTGCCAGTGTTAGTCTGAGACCTGCACTTTATATCTACAGGTATTGGGGTTTAAGTAAAAATTTAAAACCATAATAAAAAAAAAGGAAAAAAGTACATAAAAAGAAAAGATTTGGATTGAAGGTGGAGGTATTACAGTAGAAACCCTACACAGCTGAATTTTTCAACATTTTTTGTGGGCACTGGTTGCAATCAGGATCTTTAACCCTCTGAAAATTGGACCTAAAATAGTCGTGAAGTTATACATAAGGATAACATTGAGAACTACAGGCCAGTTAGTCTAATCTCTGTTGGTAGCAAATTTATTTAGACGGTTTTGTATACCACCTTATCCTTCAATCAAAGTGGTCACAACACAATTGGGGGATACATTTAACACAAGGGGATATGAGAGACATACGCTAATACTTACAGGGAACATGGACTATGGAGGATTAAGTGGCTTGCCCAAGACCACAAGGAGCACCTGTGGGATTAGAAACCCCAGTCCTTCCGGCCCAAGGTTGCTGTTCTCTAGTGGGATTTGAACCCCCGACCTTCTGGCCCTGAGGTACCTTTCCCCAACCACTATTCTCACTATTCTCTCCTTTAGTAGCTTGGAAAAGCTACTGAAGGAGAGAATAGCTTTCTGGAGTCCAACAGATTGCAGGATTGGAGGCAGCATGGATTCACCAGAGGCAGGTTTTATCAGACAAATCTGATTTCTTTGACTGGGTGACCAGGGAGTTGGACGAGGGAGAGCCCTAGATGTGGTGTATTAAGATATCAGTAAAGCCTTTAACATCGTTCAATATAGGTGAATTGTAAACAAACTGAGCACCCTAGGGATAGACTCTAAAGTGACTGATTCTGTTAGAAATTGGTTGAATAGGAGGCAACAAAGGGTACAGGTAAATGGAGCTCACTCTGAGGAAAAGGAAGTTAACTGTGGTGTGCCGCAGGGCTCTGTCCTTGGTCAGATTCTGTTTAACATCTTAGTGATATTGCGTAAGGACTGTCTGGTAAAGTTTGCTTGTTTGCGGATGATACCAAAATCTGCAATGGAGTAGACACTCAGGAAGGAGTCGATAACATGAGGGATCTAGCTAAGCTTGAAGAATGGTCTAGAATTTAGCAGCTGAAATGTAATGCTAAAAAAATGCAGGGTCATACATTTATTTATTTATTTATTTATTTATTTGCATTCTCTTATATACCGCGCTATTCTGCATCAGTGCGGTTTACATTGAACAAACTGAAATTACATTGAACAGGGCATTATAACTTGGAGATAACTATTTTACAGGGAACATGGGCTATGGAGGGTTAAGTGGCTTGCCCAAGACCACAAGGAGCACCTGTGGGACTAGAAACCCCAGTCCTTCCGGCCCAAGGTTGCTGTCCTCTAGTGGGAGTTGAACCCCCGACCTTCCGGCCTGAAGTACCTTGCCCCAACCACTAGGCCACTCCTCCACTCCTCCACATTTGGGCTGCAAAAATCCAAAGGAGCTTTACAGTGTAGAGGGTGAGGTACTTCTGTCCACAAAAGAAGAGCAGGACCTGGACGTGATTGTGTCTGACTATCTTAAAGTAACTAAATAGGTAGAAAAGGCAACTGCGAAAGCCAGATGGATGTTTGGGTGTATAGGGAGAGGAATGGCCAGCAGAAAAAAGGAGGTGATAATGCCTCTGTGTAAGTCGCCAGTGTGACCTCATTTGGAATATTGTGTGCAATTCTGGAGACCACATCTTCAAAAGGATATAAGCAGGTTGGAGTCTGTGAAGAGGGTGGCTAATAAAATGGTTAGTGGTCTTCATTATGAAGCATATGAGGACACACTTAAAGATCTTAATACTTTAGAGGAAAGGCAGGATAGGGGCATTATGATAGAGATATTTAAATATCTCCATGGCATAAATGCACAGGAGGGTCTCTTTCAATTGAAGGCAAGCTCTGCTATGAGGGGGACGTAGGATGAGAGTGAAAGGGGATAGACTCAGAAGTAATATGTGGAAATATTTCTTTACGGAAAGAGTGGTAGATGTGTGGAATAATCTCCTAGTGGAGATGGACACAAGGATAGTACCCGAATTTAAAAAATAAAAAAAAAAGCATGGGACAATCAGAGGATCTCTAAAGGTAAAACGGTGACTATATTGAAGTTGATATGGAAGGGCAGACTAGATAGGCCATGTGGTCTTTTTCTGCTGTCGTGTTTCTATCATGAAAAATCCATAGTTTCTTTCTCTAGTACAATGCCTTAAGAAAAAGAACGGCGCGGGATAGTCTTTCCTGGGGAAAACAAATATGATGACATGCTTGCTTGCTTACCCATTCTCACTAATAACCTCTTAAGGTCCACACTGTCAAGGGATGTACCCCTCTCTATTTCCTCAAGGTAAAAGGTAGCTTTTACCAAAAGAAGGCACAGCATCTAGAATGCCCAAAGATGAATGGATCCATTGGAGACCTTGATGGAACCACCAGAAAATGTAAAATCAATAACCATTTAACCTAGAGGAGTTTAACAAATTTTCCAATTTGTAGCAAATAGCTTGGGTTTAAGCCATCTGCTTAACCACTTTTAATTCTAGGCGTGGCCAAGTGGTTGGGGCTGGAAGTTCAAATCCCACTAGAGGACAGCAATCTTGGGCCAGAGGGACTGGGGTTTTTAGTCCCACAGGTGCTCCTTGTGGCTTTGGTCAAGCTACTTAACCCTCCATTGCCTCGGAGACAAAATGTAGATTGTGAGCCCTTTGGGGGAGAAGGAATATAAATACTGTACCTGAATGTACACTGCTTTGATCTGGTGAAAAGCGGTATGTAAGCAATGTTAAATAAAAATAAATAGATGCTCCATTAACCTTTTTGCCTGTCTGTGAAAGCACAATAACAAGTCCGAAGTTAAAGCAACAGTGGAAACTGCTTCTTTTAGATGAGACAAAACTCACCATTGACAATTTCTCAGTTTTCAAAATTCCCCTTTATTGCTTACAGAAGTATTAAGCAGCAAGGCTGGTTACTGTTGGAGTTTCGTCAGTGGTACTGTGGGACTGAGCCTCTTCCACTAAGGCTTTGCATGTGCTACTGATGTTTGGGCATTTTATCTGCCACCACAACACATATTCCTGTAGTCACAGCAGCAGATAGAGCATGCTAACTGTTAGCACATTAGCAAAAGGCGCTCTTGGTTTCATTTGTATTGGGTATTGCATTAGACCTTTTATTTTTGTGATATTGATTTTGGATATTTAAATGCTTAACTCCTTTTCAAATGATTATGGTATGCTATTTTCTTCCCTTGGTTTGCTGCAATACTAGCTCAAATCAATAAAAAAAATCAAAGCCTTCAATAGTGGAGAGTAACTCTCTGCATGTCCTTATTATCCCTACCAGACCAGTCCAGAACCAATGGGTTATGCCTGTCTATCAGCAGATGTAGACAGATAACCAATCAGTTGTGAGCTCTGCTGTATAAGGCTATCATGCACCCTCTGCTCACCACTATTTCTGTCTCCAGTAGATGGTGGCGGGCATATCACACTCATTTTTTCAGGTTTGTGTGGTGTGGTGGTTCCTGACTTCAGTTGGAGAATTGGACACTCAGAGAAGCTTTGAGAGAGGATTGAGAGAAAGAGGTCCGGGACCAAGAAAAGAAACCTTGTTGGCCTATTTTTTCCTAATGTTTTTGAGGTGATTGACTGTGGGATTTAAATTTGTGTGTGTTGATTGTTTTGTATGCCATATTGACTTTTAGCTGATTGGATATTTGTTGTCACTGATTGGAAGTCTGTTCTAACATAGAAACATAGTATATGATGGCAGAAAAAGACCAGCATTGTCCATCTAGTCTGCCCAGCGAGGTGGCAAGAGTAGGTAGACCTGCCGCTCGGAGCAGGTTGCTCATGACCATGCCTTTGTTTAGGGGTGTGCCCACCGCTTCGTGCAGGTTACCCCTATTTCTTGAGATATAAGAAGTTTATTTTGATTTTATCCTATTGCTATAAAGGGACTCACTGTCCCATGCAATTTTGAATTCTGTTACTGTATTTGCCCCATCACTCAAGTATTTAAAGGTCTGTATCATATCTCTACTATTCCTCCTCTCCTCTAGTGTATACATATTTAGGTCTTCAAGTCTCTTCTCATATGTCCAATGGTGCAGGCTCCAAATCATTTTGGTTGTCTTCCTCTGAACAGTTTCCAGTTTTTGTTTGTTTTTTTTAGTATCCTTTCTGAGATACGGGCTCCAAAACGGTACACAATACTCTAAATATGGCCTCACCAATGACTTGTACAGTGGCATTAGTACCTCCTCCTTTCTGCTGATAATTCCTCTCTTCTGGCTTTGGCCACTGCCTTGCCACACTGTTTCTTCACCTTGAGATCCTCAGAAACAATCACTCGGAGGTCCTTCTCCTGGTCTGTGGTCACCAACCTATCTCCCCCTATTGCATACAATTCCCTTGGATTTCTGCATCCCAAGTGCATGACACTGCACTTCTTCACATTAAATCTCAACTGCCAAGCATTAGACCATTCTGCCAGCTTTTGTAAATCTATCCTCATGTTATCCACCCCCTCAGGGGAGTCCGCTCTGCAAATGTTCATATCATTTGCAGAGAGACAGACTTTGCAATTCAGTTCTTCAGCAATATCACTCAAATACATTAAATAGTATCAGTCCCAGGGCAGATCCCTGGGGCACACCACTAATCGTCTTCCTTTCATCTAAGTGAATTCAGTGTACCATCACCTTCTGTCATCGGTCAGTCAACCAATTTCTGATTCGGTTCATCACCTTGAGGCCCATCACCAGGCTGTTCAGTTTATTAATAAGCTTTCTATGAGGAACAGTATCAAAGACTTTGCTGAAATCTAGGTAGATCAAATTCATTGCATGCTCTTGATCTAGTTCTCTGGTCACCCAGTCAGAATTCAATCGGATTTGTTTGACATGATCGTCCTTTGGTAAAACCACGTTGCCTCTGATCATGCAACCTATTGGTTTCGAGAAAGTCCACTATTCTCTTTCATAAGCACCTCCATTACTTTTCCCGTCACTGAGATAAGGCTTACTGGCCTGTAGTTTCTTTTCTTCCCTATTACCACTTTTGTGAAGAGGTACCACAGCCCATCTCCAGTTCTGTGGAGTTTCTCCTGTCTCCAAGGATCTATTAAAAACATTCTTTAAAAGCCCTTCAAGAACTTTTCTGAGCTCTTTCAGTATCCTGGGGTGTATCCCATCTTGTCCCATGTCCTTGTCCACTTTCAGTTTTGCAAGCTATTCAAGCATATCATCTGTGAATGGGGTGGTATCTACTCCATTCCCATTTGTATATTTATCAATCACAGGTGGTCCTTCTCTAGGATTTTCATTAGTAATTAACCAAAATGCCATGTACATAGTTAACCATACTTACCGCTACATTTTTATTTGTATATAGTTAAACCCTGTTTACCCCAAGTTTTGTACCCTGTTCTTTGTAAAAAACCAATGCTGATTGTATCATTGTGTTTAAATTTGTTCATTTGTAAACCGCACTGATTAAAAGCGCGGTATATAAGAAATAAAAATAAATAAAATAAATAAACAGAACAGAAGCAATTGTTTAGCATTTTTGCTTTTGAATGTCACTTTCCCCGAATCTGTTCTTGGCATGTTTGTCTTGCAATTCAACCTATGATCTTCCTCCTCTGAATATATCTGAAAAAAGTTTGGTCACCATGCTTCAAATCTTTAGCCGTCTTCTGGCTTTGCTTTTGCTATCCTTATTTCTTTTTGTCTCTTAGCTTTATCCTGTATGCTTTTGTGTCCCTGTTTGTGAACTTCTGAATTTTGTGAAAGCTGTGTTTTTTGCCTTTATTTGTACAGCAACCTCTTTTGAGAACCGTATAGGTTTCCTTTTCCTCTTGTTTTTATTTACTTTCGTTACATATATATCTGTTGCCCCTTTTATTGCTCCTTTAGTTTAGCCCACTGCAATTCCATTTCCCTTACCACCTCCCACCCTGCCAACTCCTCCTTCAGGCACTTGGTAATTTTACTGAAGTCAGTGTTTTTGAAGTCTAGGACTTTGAGCTTGCTGTGATTGGACTCTGCCTTGGCTTTTATCTCAAACCACATCGTGTGATGATCATTGCTGCTCACGTGGGCACCCACCTGGACATTCAACATGCTATCTCCATTGGCGAGTACTAAATCCAGCACTGAACTTTCCCTGGTCAGTTCCATCACAATTGGTCTAAGCAATGCTTCCTGGAGAAGGCAAATTTGCAGAAGGCATACTTCAATCCACATCATGTAGACTAAAGTTGCCCTATATGATTACTTTCCCCTTCATAACTATCTTTGCATTATGAATCAAGTCTCTATCACTCTCTTTGGTTTGAGTTGGAAGCCTGTATGGACAGGCATTTAACCTAGGGGAAAGGGGGGGGGGGTGATGGAATATCAATAATCAAGTCTCTGTCCCTCTTTGGTTTGAGTTAGAGGCCTGTGGACAAGCATTTGGATGATAGTATCATCTCCTCTTTCCATCACAATCCACAGTGCTGCTTAGTTTCCCCATGTCTCCTGCATTTCAGCAGCTTTAATATTGCTTTTGACACATAGGGCTGCTACTCCTTTTCTGTCCCCTCTCTCTCTCTTCTACATAAATTATAGCCTTCTATGGCTATATCCCATTCATGCGACTTGTTAAAACATGTTTGTAATGGCTGTAATGTTAATCCATTTCCACCCTTAGGGCTTTCAGGTCAGGAACTATGGCTAGGCCTCGAGCATTTGTGCTCCTTGCTTTCCAGCATTTGTTGGCTGGCTTGCCCGTATTTTGCATGGATTTTGTTCTTTATGCTTCTTCCCACTTGCCATTGATGTGTGGGTTAATAGTGTGGCTGTTTCCAATGTTATGTTTTTGCTGGGAGTGATGTTCTGAACTTGTTGTTCTCCTTCCATCACCCCCTTACCCTAGATTAAATGCCTGCCCACACAGTATTGCCTGAATTTTTCATTTAGGATCCTTTTCCCTGTGACAAACATGTAGTCCATCAGCACAGTATAGACTCTTGTTCTATTTTCCCAGTCATTCTGTGGGTGGTGTTTGGAGGATTTGATTTGTGTGTAGTGTATGATTCGTGGGCTTGATTGCATCACATTCCATGGTAGAGTTAATGCTATCTTTAGATTGTAATTTAGAAGTTGTCGGTTAGGCTCATGTTTGGGAAGGACCTAGGAAGAGAATTGAAAATGTATGCTGTATTCGTGATGTAGATAAGTGTATTGAAACCCAATAATACGTCTGATGTATTTGTGCATAATTTAAGCTGAATGCAACCGCTGGCACTGAGGGCAAGTAGGGCTGGTCTGTCCAATATTGCCTGCATTTGACTCCATGCCTCGAAGCCCCTCACCTGCCTGACTGGCTTCAGGAGGGAGCCGAGGAGGCCAGAAGCGCCGTGCCCCAGCTCACCTCTGCAGAGTCGTGAGAGAAAAGAAGGGTATGTTTTCCTTCTTTCCCACTGCTCTGTTAGCGTTGAGCCCACTGGCATGCTGGGAGGTTAAACGGGTGCAATTCCGGTCTTATGTGAGACAGAAAATGCCTTGTTTAATCTCCAAACGCTCAGCATGCCGGTGAGCTCAACTTTAACAAAGCTGCGGGAAAGAAGGAAACACCGTTCTTCCTTGCAGCTCTGCAGAGGTGATCCAGAGCACTGAGCTCAGGCCTCCCCAGCTCTCTCTGAAGCCAGTCGGGCAGGTGTGTGACTCTTCCTGGGGGGGGGGGGGGTTCTAGGACTGTAAATGGGATGATTGGAGGGGCTAGAACTGGTAATGGGCTGATGAGCTAGCACTGGAATGGACTGATGGAGGGAGACAGAGAGCTGCTGGCCCTGAAAAAAAAACTGGGGGCTAAAACTGCAAATGGACTGATGCATGGGATGGGAGAATGGGACTGGAAGGGAGCAGATGTTGGGGGAGGGCTAGAAAGGGATGGAGATGCTGAGAGAAAAAAAGAAGCTGGGGAAGTGAGGATGGAGAGGGGGAAAAAAAGATTGTGTGGAAGGGAAGAAAAAGCTATGATTGGCAGGGTATTGGGAGAGTAAGTGGGGACTGAGAATGGAGGGTGAAATTGAAGTGGATGAAAAAGAAATAAAGAGAGAAACTGAGGAAAGAGCAAAAGGGGAAAGCTCAGTATGTTAGAGCGGAGGTAGAGAGAGAATGGAAAACACTATGAGAGAAGGAAGGACAAATGGACAGCAGACAATGGAGAGTTAGCAGAAGACAGAACGATACCAGAAGAAAGTGACTGAAACAATTGAGACTGAAAAATAAAATGCCCAATAACAAAAGGTAGAAAAATACTTTATTTTGAATTTAACTGGAATATGTCAGCTCTGGGAAATGTGCTTTAACATCTTTGCGTTTTGTTTAGTACAAAGGGAAATTAATTTATATTTTTATTTCTGCAGTGTTGTACATTCCAAGTTTGGCTTTTGGGGTTCCCAGTTTAATTATGGTCTTCATGGGCCCGATATCCAACTAGGCAAGCTATGCTGAGGCAACTGCATTGAATATCCGGTTTTGGTGCCCAGAGAAAACCACCACAGAACCTAACCGGGTAACGGCGATATTGCACTTCTACTAGGTTAGCATCCTAGGCTAAAACTAGGTGAGCCAAAAGCTGGCCTAGTTTTAGTCGCAGATCACTGACCGGGTAGCGGTGCAATATCGCCGCTACCCAGTTAACAGTAGTCTCCTCCTTTGCTCCACCCCGGAAAACCACAATGCTAACTGGATAGCATCGGGGCGCATAGGGAACTTAGGAGGGGATATTCAATGGCATTAACCGTGTAAGTGCCATTGAATATCTGGGCTTACGGCGTTTACACAGTTTACAGGGCTGTAAATCTTGTGAATGCCTTTCAAGTATCGGGCTTCATATTTCTAAATTATGATCCCTTGTTCTATGTTTGATGGTCTATGTTCGGCATGTGTAACCGAGCTGCAGTATTCTGTTCATATAGTTTCCCTGTGACAGTCTCACTTGTTCTCTGTCCCCAGTAGGAGATGTATTGGTATTCTCTGAGATGTATTGGTTTAATATTTGCAGTGTTGCTTTTTGATAGGTAGGGTTTGGTGGTTTGAGAGTTCTGGTAGTGCTGTTATGATACAGCAGGTTTGCTATGGGTTCTAAATGGGCAGTGTTTGTAGTACTTCCTAATGTGCCCGGTAGTTGGCACTGGACTACAGTAATGTAGAAATCTGGTAGTCCTTTATCCTCACTGCACATGCAAATTGTATTCGGACATTCATTAAGAGGTGTGTTTACTAAAAGTTAATGCACATTCACAAATGTTAATGTGCAATAAGTGCAGGAACACCCATTTATTTCTATTGGCACAGTGGCACTTAACGCACATCAGTATTTAGTAAACAGGCCCTTAAGTCACTGCCAGGAGAAAAAAAGAGGCTTGTGAAAGGCTCCTATGAAAGTCTCCTAAAATTTTAGATGGCAACATATATATTTAAAATAAATGAAACGCATGCAAATCAGGTCCAGTGGATGATGCAAATGAGGCCCTGCATCACCCTGGGGCATGACATTCTACTTTCTCCTTTAAAAAAAAAATAAGTTCACGGTTGCCCGATGGTAACCTCAAATTGTCTGCCTCACAGAGTGGGCTTGGAAGGAACAAACACTGCGTTCCAGTAGAATACCATTCCTAATAAAGGAAGGAAACGGGAAAAAAATCATTCTAAGTAAGGATTTGGACCAGTAGATGTTAAAATAATTGAATTGTATTCATTTCCCAGTAAGATGATGATTAGCTGGTGGTACTATTGAAGTGATGTTTCATCACAACACATCACAAATGGTGTCATTCATTTGGTCAAAGAGTTTTAATCATTTTATTCTATTTGCTAAAGTGCAATGAAATTTTAATTAAAATCTATGCTAATGCCAGAACACCATACCCAAGACAGCAAAACGATTTTGGTGTCCGGAGGGACTCTCCCACTAACTTTCTGAACAGTCAAAACAGTTTAGTTTCCATACTATAGTCCAATAATTTTCTTACAGTAAAGATGTCTAGAACTTGTATGACTCTTTTCTTTTGGAAAAAAAAAATTCCTATTTAAAGGAATTCAGTAAATCAAACTTTAAAACTTCAGCAAAAGTTGAGGTACAAATATTCTCCCCACAAATCAATTCCTGATTACAGTTATTAATTTCATATATGAGCTCAAATAGAATAATTCCCAATATTATATCAGTTGCGCTATTTATCCATCCAGAGTCTTCCTTTGATGGAGCCCAGGTCAGCTCAGGCAGCTTCTTCCCATCAGAGGATCTGGATCTCTTCTTTCTTGAGGCTTTAGGAAAATGTCTTCTATGACTAGGAGTGGCCTAGTGGTTAGGACATGGTACCTCGGGCTGGGGTTCAAGTCCCACCTGGGGACAGCAATCTCAGGCTGGAGGGACTGGGGTTTCTAGTTCTATAGGCACTCCTTGTGGCCATGGGCAAGCCACTTAACCCTCCGTTACCTCAAGTGAGCCCTTTGGGGACAAGGGAATGTATCCAGTACCTGTTTGTAGTGATTACATAATATAAACTGCTTTGATTGAAGGATAAGGCGGTATAGAAAATTGGTTAAATAAATAAATGTCCAAGTTGATGATGGATCTATTTAATTTACCCAAGTTCTCAATTCTAATCCTAGTTTCCCAGCTATCAAAAATTAATTTGATGTTGCAAGCTTGCTAGGATTTTTAAAAAAATCCTTTTTTCCCCCCTTCATATTCAACCCCTTTCCACTCTCAATCACCATCCAATGGAATCTTCACTCATTCTCGTTCAACCTGTCTTCTGGCACACTAGCAGTCACAAGCTGAGGGAAAAAAAAACATGCATTAACATACTCTGCAGCACTAAAAGGAAAGTATAAACCCTGAGCATTGCCACACACACTCAAGGTCCTCTTCTCACTTTCTTAAAGGGTTCCTTCACTGAGCTCAAACACATTCAAATTCTCTAAAAGCAAATCTTTCTCCTAAGTAACGTTACTCACTAATAGTCTCAGCAATAAATAGGGTTTCCTCAAGCTCAACCCTTTCTGAACACAGCTTTTAAACTGAGTGTCACTGTGCCAGGAATTCTACTCCTTTTAAAAGAAGTTTGTGGGGAAAAAACATCTGTTCTTTTAACCTCAGTTTTAGCCAAGTAATTACCTTTCTCAGTGTCTCCAGCCTTTTAGGCTATCAGTCTTCTCAAATTCTCAAACCATATATTTATTCCTGTTTCCAATTTAAAATAACAGGAAAAGGGGGAAAAACTCAAATCTATTTTTTACAGCTTTTCCAATTACTCAAAAAATATTTTCCTAACGAAACTGGTCACCCTTGATAACAAGGGAAACGATCCCTACAACCACTGTAGCACCTGCAGATCATTTTAAAAAACAAAAAACAAAACTCCTCTAATTCACTCACAAAACACTTAAACTCCATTCAAACCCTTTCAAGTCACCTCAGTCTTTCCACTATTCACACCCCAAGAGGCCTCTGTCACCATCCAACCCAACACGTCCACTCAGCTCAGTATTCAAACTCCAACTGTCTCACAACTCAAACCCCTCAACATTCTAAACTTCCAAGAAACAAGTGTTCTTACACCTACTAGGTCATCAAAGTCCCAGTGGCAGTAAAATGAAAACTTAATTCCCCAGCTTTAAAAATTTCTCAGAACAAGCCTTTACACATCATTTTGTAATTTTTTGAACAGTTTCTTTAAACCTTCAGACAGAGTGAAAGGAAATTACCAATCTGTCATTACAAACCCTCCTCTCGCCTAAACTACATTGCTCCAAAGATCCCCTAAGAGATCCTCCTCCCTCTTTATATCCAAGTACTTTCTATTACCGAAACTGCAATTTTTATAATTAACATAGCCTCTTTGGACTCTCACCATCTGTATTTAAACATTTTCAACCCCCCGCCCCTGAAGCCCTGGTACCCCCACAGAGCTGCGGGTGCACAACCCCCTTCTAAAACACTGTAAATTGCGGCAAAGATCAGCATTTTTAGCAAATAAACATTGCATTTCTGGGTTTAACAGCCTTTGTCCATTTCACCAGAGCCTCCCTCCCCCAAACGTTAAAATTAATTTTATTTTTGTGGCCGATTTTGGCAGTTTAAAGGCGCTCAACCCCTTTAAGGCATGCCCAAGTCTGTGAATGGAGGAAAAGGGAAATATTTTGTCACAGGTTATTTTAGAAACCTTATTTGTTTTTAAACATATATAAGTAACCATATATACATGTAAACCATGTCCATGTAAATTGCCATGTTAGGTTGAGATTTGCATGTGGCTGGTTGCACCACATTGAAAATAGATGGGGGGGTGTCGGGGCATGCCCTGCATGGGAGAAGTCTACACATGCATTCCTCGTTTCATATATGGCATACATGTGTAATCTCAAAATTGTCCAAGTCCAGAATTACATTTGCTTTCTGGGATGAATAGGGCTTTGAAAAGTGCTCCTTTTAGCCATCCTTTTACAGGAGAGATTGGGGAATATTCCCCTTAACCCCAATATTTATTTCCTCCTCTGAATTGAAATAGGAGCAAGAGAGTCCTCTGAATTGAGAGCATCTGCACATCTGCCTTTGTGAAATGGCCCAATATACATGTTCGTTGTGAACTACCAGCACTTTCATGTGTAAGTTGCTGGATTCTCCCTGTCATTGTCCCATGCATATATTTCTGAGATGGCTCATCCCACTGCATATGTATGTGAATTTTTGAAACAACTTCACATTAAGCAGAGCTGGCCCAAAATACCATCAGAATTGAGTATGTCTCAATTTGGATCTCCACATCCTATCTAAAATGTGACCTTATGTATGTGCCCTTTTCAGCTTATCTCTCTCCTGCTAATTTAAGCATACACTCTTTTCATGATGCTGGCAGTACTCCCTCCATTGAGGGCATGGACTAGTTGGGAGGATGGAAGTGGTGTTGGTGCAGGTAGTGAGAGCAGTATGACTGCTGACTCTATTTTTTCTGTCTGTTTTATTTTTGTTTTATATTAATTTAATTTTTTGTCTTATTTTTGTTTTATATTGTATTTATTCGTGTAGATATGTTTATGAATAGCGATATAGCAAATGTTTGTAATAAATACAAACATTTTTAAACCAGAGCCATCATGAACAGGACAGACAGGATCATTTCTGCTCTCATTAGACTACCAGGAATCCCGGTAAGAGTTAGACTCCCAACATGCATTCCTCAATTCCATCCCTATCAGGGGGCCTTGGATATTGGAGATTGATGGGGGATTTTTGTTGGTGGATTTTTAAATGGGGTGTCAAGGAGTGGAGTTCGATGTCAGGTGTGTAGACGTTGAGGGGAGTTAAAGTGGAGAGAGAGGTCAGGTGTGGGCTCTGATGGTGGGGGTGGGGTGCTGGAAGTTGAGGACTGATGTCAGGTGGGAGGGATGTCATGGAGTGAGGATTGATGAAGAGGGGTAAGGGGGATGGATGCTGTTGGGAGCAGCAGTTTTGGAGACTAACAGGATACTCTTCCATATCGTCCTGCTAGATCAGTTTAGACAAGTGGGTTGTGCTCCCCTACCAGCAAAGTGGTGGAGACAGAGCCCATGTTTCAATGACATTACTCCCATGCCTCTATTCACCTCAGTCACCAGAGGTCCCTTCAGTATTTCTTTGTCTCCAGCAGATGGTGGGTGGATATTCTCCTCTGAAGAAAATCTGAGGATTGAGAGGAAATGATTAAACACTTGTGAATGACCACCTTGAGGTTGACGCTCTCACTTGAGTGTGACGTGGGAAACTGCACTAGACTGAAGACTTTTTGGTAGCCATAGAAGGAGGGAAAATTGGTTCAGCTCCATGCTCTTACAATAAGGGATGGTGCCTTGATGATGGCATTGGATTTGGCTCTGGCATTGGGCAGCGGATACATCCTCCAAGGCCTGTTTGGCCCAATTGGCTTTTAAGGGGAAGCTTCCCTTTTGAGCCGATTTGGCGAAGCTGGTGAAGGACCTGAGTGAGACCAAAATCTTATTGCCTTCTGGAAGACAGGTCCAAGGGACCTGTGAAGTGGGCTGGTGCCCTTTTCTCATCAGCCTTTGCCCGTCCACCCAAGGGCGTGCTGGCTGGATCCCCGGGGATCTTGGGACCCTTGTCATTATCGACCTAGAAAACCTTTTTCCCCCCTGCTTCTGGGCTTCAGACTCATTCTCGGTCCTTTCATGGAGCGCATGAGTTCAGGGACTCAGCCCACTCCAGCGGGGACCCTCCCAGGTTGTGCAATGAAGGTTTGTGGGCACATTCCCTGGTTCCTCTGGTTGGTGGTAGGCTTTGCTTTTTCTTTCAGGAATGGGCCTTGGTTACTAAGGATCACTGGGTGTTAGATGCTATTCAGTTCATCTATGTCCTGGAATGCAAAGAGGTCCAACAATCCAAGCACAATTCCACGTGCAACGAACAACCCAGTAAGAAAGCGTGGAATGCAACGAAAGGACGTGTAAAAATTAAAAACTTTTATTACTTTATTCCACTTCAGCCACTGGCCCGACACTGGCCGTGTTTCATAAAAACCTTCCTCAGGGGCAATATTGGCTAAAATACATAAAACACACATTTAAAATCAAAGATAATATAAACCAAATGTTAAAAAGAAAATGTTAAAAAGAAAACAGAGAATGAACTAAGACATATAAATGAAGCATGCCAATATAAAACATAAAACCAAATTAAGTACAACCAATATACGGAGCAAAACCAATTTGGACAGTAGTAATAGAAACAATAAAAGATAAATACCAATAGAATAGTTATTTAAATATCAAACAAAGTGAAGTAATGGTTTCAAAACATCAACTTAACAAAACTTAATCAAACATATAAATAAATAAAATTAATAAAAAAATATGTAAATAAAAAAACCAATTACTTATCACAAAAGAATTAAAAATATTTCATCTTATTAGTCTTAAGCTGGTTACACTGTAGCTTCATTGCATGTCCCATAGTCTTTTTACTTTTTCATGGTGTAAACAATCTATGTTTACCTGTTCCACTCCATTAATTTATAGACCTCTGTCATATCTCCCCTCAGCCGTTTCTTTTCCAGGTTGAAGAGCCCTAACCTTTTAAGTCTCTCTTCATAGAGGTATCCTTCATCCCTTTTACCATTTTGGTGGCTCTTCTCTGTACCTTTTCTAATTCTGCTATATCCTTTTTAAGATATGGTGACTAGAATTGCACACAATATTCAAGGTGCGGTCACACCATGGAATGATAGAGGCATTATAATCTGCTTTGTTTTCTTCTCCATTTCTTTCCTTATGATTCCTAGCATTCTATTTGCCTTCTTGGCCATCTCTGCACACTAGGCGGAGGGTTTCAACGTATTATGCACAATAGCGCTTAAATCTTTTTCCTGGATAGTGATTCCTAATGTGGAAACTTGCATGATGGTGGCAGCTGCAGTGCCAAAGGATCTGTCTCTATCCATATTGGGACGACTGGCTCATCCAGGCCCATTCCCTTTCAGAGGCATCTCGGGTGTGGTTCCGAGTGGTGTCCTTTTTGGAAAGTCTTGACTGGGTGATCAATCGGGGAAAGAGCCAGCTGTTGCCCTCCCAGTCCCTGGTGTTCTTGGAGCACATTTTGACACTTGGGTGGGCAAAGTTTAACTGCCAGAAGAGAAGGTCAAAGGACTGTTGGATTGCCTGACATTGTTCTGTGCACAGCAAGCTCCAAGAGTCTGGGATTATTTTCAACTCCTCTGATTGATGGTGGCAACCATAGAGATGGCGCATGGGCACGTGCTCACATGCGGCCTCTTCAGCAGTCCTTGCTGACTCAGTGGTCTCCGAATTCTCAGGAGTCTGGTACAAAAGGCCGTTGATGGTACAAAAGGCCAAAGAATGAATGGTTCCCCATTTGCTGCTGGGCTGCTGTCTCCATGGATTTTTTTTTCTTCAAGGGAAGAGGGATATGGGAAGCTTAAATGAAGCTTAATGTCTGTATTCTTCAAATAGGATTAAGCATAGGATGTGGAAAGGAGTAGACAGGCCTATAGCCCCACCAATATTTTGCCCAACACAGCATGAGCAATAGAGAACTTAGGGGCAGGACTGGAGATTGGTTTCTTTGGCCCCCTCCAACCAAAACGGAATTCTGTTGCCCCTGGAATTATGTAACTTTTTTTCTGAAATTCTCACACAGTTCATAAAGCAAAATATATCTTGTGTTTTTTGTTTGTGTTTTGTAATGTGACTGACTTTCATGCGATTTTTCATTAAAGGCTGAAAATTAAGTGCAGTCACTCAAACCCCAATCTTTCCTTTGACCTTGGCTTTTAAAATCAAATCCCGATAACCTTCAGTCTTCCTCCAAGCCCAGCCTTTAATTCCAGTTTTGTAAAACTCTGTCTTTAGATTAAAAGTTCAGAGAAACCTAATGTAGAGAGACTATCCTATCTTTTATTTCCAGTGAGAAACATTAACATTAGAAATTGCCTATAATCTAGATAATGATAAAACAGAGAAAAAGAGAAAATTAAGCAAATTTACCTCTCAACTCACAGCTGCTCCCTTTGCTAATGATGTTCTTCTTCAGATGCTCTTTCTACAGAAACCTGCACATGGCGTCCCATGGAGATGTGAATTGAAGTGTAATTCAGAGTATATTAAAATCAATATGCATTTGGAATTTGAGAATAAATTAAAGTACAACATGGATACCACAGAGGAAGTCAAGAGATGAAAATTAAGGCAAGAACTAAATATATTTGAGGATGAATCAAATGCTGCTAATTTAATGAAAGGAAATGCAATTGTGAAAAGATGGAATACAATGAGATTTAGAAACGGACATTGAAGTCTATGAAAAATACAGCTAATGACTTTGCAGGGCTGATTAGAGATTGGGTTACTGCTTTATCAGCAGTAACTCAATGGTTTGAACATCGAGTACAGGTTTGCTATTAGAAAACATGGCTCCAGTTTTAAGAGTTCTCCAAGGACTTCTTGCATCATAAATTCAATTATATTTACTGAACAACAATCCCAAACAGGGATTAATAAAGAGAATTGGATTTATCTTATCAATCTTGTTTTACACAGATTCAAGTCAGGAACTGATTAGAAAAGTAACGGAAAACAAAAGTTTGAATTATGCTGGAAATAGAAAACATTTGTATTATAATCTTTGTAACTTAACACAGATTCACTGTTAAAACAAGATATGTTAAGTCTTATAGTGGAAAACAACATTGCTATATTGGTAAAGTTTAGAGTGATGCTGGCTCATAACAGATGCATACCAAATTTTTAATAACATTAAAAAGTTGATGAAATGTTGACATATCCTTGACTCCATGAGGAAGAAGCAATCGGCGAATTAGGGAGAATTGGAGATTCAGGCTTTTTAACTATGTTTGTTGAAGCGATGTGTATAAAGTTTAAAGTAAGCAGAGAGTTGAATATTTGCTGCGATGTGCTTATGCTGAACACAGAGGAATTATTAAAAGTTGCTCTTTTTGATGTTTTCAGATTGTTTGTTGAGCTGTTGAAAGGTGTTAATGCATGAAAAGCCAAACTGTTTAATGAGAGAGGATGTTCTAGAACAAAGGGGTTGTTATAGGAGATTCTGAGGGCGTAAACAAAGGAAAGACGGGAAATGTTTTTTCATGGAAAGGTTGGTAGAAGCACTGAATGCAACTTCCAGGGTGGGTGTTGATGTGTGAATATGGGATAAGCAGAGGTGATTCTTGCTAAAAGCAAGGAGAGAAGGAAGCTGATGTTAGCATGAAAGCTGGTAATCATGGGGGTAAAGGACTGAGTTGTATGACAGGTTCTGGTGGTAGAACTGAATGGGAGCTAGGTGTTTGTGTGTGATGGATGATTTATAGCCTTTTGGAATAACATTGGTTTAGGGCAATAGCAGAACTTCTGCTCTGGGGCTTGTATTTTGATTTCAATTGTTCCCAAGGTTTTCACGTCAGTGGGGTATGATAATCTTGGTAATATAGGGGCCATTTTAGCTCTGGGAAGATGTGTGGGCAGATGGGGACGGTTGATACCAGGATAAATATTTACGGTGTTATGATTTTGGTAAGCTTTCAATCATGTTTGAGGCAGTTTTAGTGGCTCCTTCTGGGAATCAGTTCAGATTTGAAAGTTTTATTTCTTAACATTCCTTTGGTATAATAAAGCACAGGCTATTTATTAATTTAATTACTATATTGCTGATGTTTATCACTGAGCCTCGGTTATAGGAACTGGATGGCTTTACTGTGAATCAACTCTACCAACTTGGATTTTCAGTTCTTGGCTAGGTAAGGAACTTACAAAAGAAGTATGGGGAGAAATTAATTCAAATAACCAGTCCTTCAAAAAGTTGTTACCCTTTGTTGGAGGGCAGTTTGAAAGTGGTCTGTTGTTCCTCAGGGAATTTGTTGAAATCTATTTCAGTCTTGAGGTTGTTATTCAGATGGCTTTGGCCCATAAACTTTTCATGGGGCTGGAGGATGATTCATCTAAATTAATTCATTTTCTGTTGGAGAGTATGACTGCACTAGGTTTTATTCAAGGGATTGTGGGCCCAATGCATGAGCTTGATGACCCTTTAGATTTGATTTCCTTTTTCTATGTAACTTCCATATTGATGTCATTTTGTAGTTACAGCAGTGATCATTGTTTTGGACAGACCTTTTTTTTTTTTGCTGAGTAGTACATAGTGAGTGCTTTTGATGCCTTTGGCTCATGGGCTTTTATTGCAGGAGTAGCTCTGTTTTACTTAGGTTTTCCGGAACTATAGACAAAGTAGTTGGATGTGTTGCATGTTGAATCAGAAGAACTTTTGTGGAGCCATTTGGTTAATGAATGTATAAGGGCCACCTCTGGCGAACTCCCTTTGTGGTAAGGCAGATTCTGTTGGTTTTGTGTTTTGGTCCCTGAAAGGTAGGGAGAAGACGCTCTCCAAAGCTGTTGCTTGGAGCACTGGAAGATGATCTCCCAATTCTATAATTTGGCTATCACC
This sequence comes from Ichthyophis bannanicus, assembly GCA_033557465.1. NCBI lineage: Eukaryota > Metazoa > Chordata > Amphibia > Gymnophiona > Ichthyophiidae > Ichthyophis > Ichthyophis bannanicus. The sequence goes on along the minus strand of CM066035.1, from coordinate 404,433,847 downwards.
CTTGTATGTGTACCACCCCTGTAAACATTGCTTGAGCCCTGGGCTGAGTTCCAGTTTCATCTCTGTTCCACACACTCTTTGTTGAGGCAACTCAACACAGTTCTTCTCATCACTCACCTTTAGTAAGCTAATGGCACGGTATAAGATGGATTAGAACTTCAGTTTACTGGGTGAGTCTTTCTAAAGGCATCGACATTTATCTGGTACTTCACAGATAAGAGCAAACTTAAACTCCAAAAGTTTCCTCTCTTTCTCCTGTCCTAGACTTCTCGGTTGAATTGCTATATTATCCTTTTCAATGCTGCACTTCCACTCCTCTTGGGAACTGGAATTGAGTGAACTCGGTTTTAGGATGAATTTCTCAACAGAAAAGGGCTCTATAATCGGGTCACAAGACCACTCCCCTGCATTCTTTTCCTCTTGCACATATATTTCTCTATCATTTGTAGATGTCACTGTTCTACTGACACCAGTGAAGTATTCACTCTGTGTAACTCCTCTCTCCTGGATTCAACTGTGGACATCCAGACTCCTCACATCCTTAGCTGATCTCTCTCTTCCCTAAATTGGACTCTTTCTCAGGGCAGCTCCTCTCTGACTGCTTTTGGGGGACTTCTATGCCCAACCCTCACAAGACTGGGGACTTCGCATACATTGCTCCCTGCTTACTATTGGGTGGCTAGAAATAGGAAAAACCAACTCGTCTGTTTTTTTTTTTTCCTGGTCCTCAAAGAGCTTTGACGGTTAAAAACACGACTGAATTTTGACAAATTAAATTTGAAGGAGCATGGGTTACTTTTCAAGAGGAAAGTTACAGATGCTAAGAAGAGGTATTATGCAAGGTTGAAAATGGAGGCTGGAAGTCAAAAAAGTATTTAATATTACCTATGATTTCTGCTGGTGGAGTGATCGGAGGGGGAAGGGCTTTAACAGATGTCTCTTGTGAATATCTTGCTTTTGCTTTCTTCAGAAGGATATGAGTTTATGGGCTGAATTTGTTTAAGATGTGAACACTCTTTCTCTCAGCCTTTTGGTTGTTTAGAGTGGTAGTTTGCATGCAGCCATGTGTGTGGCTACCTGTTCTCATTTGCATTTAGTAATAATTTGCATTACACGCTTCAATGTCTGCAGCTTTGGTTAAAGCAGGAAATTCAGTAGTTGCTGGTTGGGTTAGCATTAGCCAGACTGTGAATGCTGCTTCGACATCTTGTTTTCACTGCCACCCTTTAGCATTCTGAAAAAAATCCAGGACTGGATTCAGCAATTTATGGCTAAATCACAGATCTATATATATAATGTTCCATTTCTTGGCAAATGATCGAATAAACATTGTTACAGACTCAAGACTTTGTGAAGGCTCAAAATATATTAGTGCCTTGTTAGGCTGGCTTCAAATCAGACTATAGGACAGATATTCATTTTTTTTTTTTAATTTTTCACTCCTTTTCATTTTTCAACAATAAACCAGCACTATTATTCTTGCATGCAAATATCATTCATGTCTTAGAGTGAGTTATATATACATATAGCTTGCATTTGGATTTAGAATCCAGTAGAGTGTTATCGCGAAAGAAACTTGGAGGTAGTGGTTAAGTGATTTCCAGGGACAGAGATTCTGATGAAAGCTTGCTTTGATTTGTTGCAAAAAATTGATAAGGATTTCTAACTGGCTGTAAAATCAGTCAATATTCAAGAAATATTCTGTCATGCTGAACATATAAAAGCTTTTTGAAAAATGTCTAGGGGGCCTTATATGTATTGTGCTACATGTATAAATCCACTATACGTATAGTGCTATATGTAGAGTGAAAGGGGTGGGGCCGCAAATACATATGGATTATAGGGTTTATTATAGAAGCCCTATTCACGATTTACACATGTATATTTGGTCATTTACACACATAAATCACCCTCACATGTAAATGGACATTTTAGAAAGGGCACAGACAATTTAATACAAAACACTTACATAAATCATAAAACCATACAATGAAATTATATAAATAATAAATACTAGTAATAATCAGCCTGATACGTTTTGGCAAACACCTGCATCAAAGGCATACAATACACATCAGAGTATGGTAAAAAATACATTTTTTTCTGTCATGAGTCAGAAGATGGTACAGTCTACAACCCCCGCCCCAACAAAAGCAATAACCATTAAAAACAATCATAAAAACAGTACAAATATGAATACATAAATGTATATACTTTTCAATGGAACAAAGCTGGTATACAAAAATACATTGAAACAGTGAAATGATAAAAATACAACATACCCAATGGCCATGACGTAAGCCCCACTACGGATACTCCTTCATTAAATGATATAGGGCTTAAAGACCTCCTAAAAATCAGAAAAAAAGGAAGAACACTTCTCTTTATACAATCTATAAACAAAAGCTAGACCCACTGGTTACCCAAAGTGATAAATTAACTTAGCAAATTCGGGACTGCAGTCTCAGAAAACACAAGTGAACACTCAGCTTCTGGTAGTAACTCAAAAGGCAGGGCTGTGGCAAAGTAGAAGCCAGAAGCCAGGACACCTCCATATCCAAACCAAACGCTTTCCCAAGCACTGCAAACTGTTTAGAGGAGAGCGAGGAAGTACTTACAGTGCTACTCTGCCATCATCTGGACTGCATACTACAAACAAAGCCTGACTCTCTCCTTATTTATGTAAATATACTACTCGTACCTCTCTCATAGGAGTTCCCAGACTCCCTCCGTGCAAGCAAATGATCCCCGGCACAGTGAACTGACAGCTTAAAAAACTAAACACTAGTCAGACAGCCGTAAAGAACACCCAATGATATCTTAATCTCCAAGCATCTACACTGTCAACTAACAAGCCAGCAAAAAACTCCCAGAAAACACATCCAACTGCAGTAAAATAGTAAAAACTGTATTCACTGTAAAACATCTGGATGAGGCGTGGGCTGCCTTTAAAAGCGGCATTCCCACCAAAGCCGAGGCAGCATAACCCTAAAGTTGTCTGCAAAAATTAGAGAGAGGCAAAATCATGATTTTAAAAAAGGGGTCTACTGAGGCTACAACAACACCTAAAATTGGAGACCTTTACATCTAAACCATATGCATAAATCAAACTTTACCATATATAGGGTTAAAAAACAATAATATAAAAACTTTTATATAAAACATCTTTGGTATTCCCCCCCAAAAAAGGAAGGAAAAAATGTTCATAAAAACATGGTAAGATCCGTTTCCTGGTTAAGGCCATTAGGATGCATGGTACCTAGCTTAAATATGAGTTTGTTCTTCTTTTAATAGCAGCCAATCCAAGTCACACTCTCCTCCCCTCCAGGAGAGAGATGCCACCTTCAGAACACAGCACTTTAAACTTTCAAAGTTATGTCTTATCAGAGTACACTGCCCTATTATAGGTGCTGTCAATACACCTCTCTTGATCAACTCTTGTGTTCAGCCAAATGAGTCCTCAATTTCCTCTTTGTTTTGCTTCAGTAAACAAGATTACAGGGCACTGGTTAGGATGCACCACACTACTGGTGTTGCAATTGCAGAAATGCCTCAAATGGACCTTATATTCATTGCATGGGTAAAGGAATGAATCTGTCTGAACCATCTGTTTACAAAAGTTACACCAGAAGTGTCCAATTTGTTGGTCAGTCACTTTCCTAGAGTGCAAGGCAATGGGGACCAAAGAGTCCTTAAGATTGCACATATTAGGGATCACAATCAGTATCTCTTGGGCCTAGATTGCTAAGGACAAAGATATTGAGGAATAAACTCTATGTATGTATGTCCTGAATTTCATATGTTCCCAACTCCAGTCCTGGAAGGCCAAACACCATTCAGGTTTTCAGGCTGTCTCTAATAAATATGCATGAGATGCATTTGTATGCACTGCCCCCATTGTATTCAAATGTATCTCATGCATATTCATTAGGGACAGCCTAAAAACCTGAATGGTGTTTGGCCCTCCAGGACTGGAGTTGGGAACCTCTGATATACAGGATGCATGTGTTAGTCCGCCAATTCCTCTATCCAGATATACACCTACTCTCTGGCATAAATAGCTATTGGAAAGGTTATTGTTTCAGCCACCTCATCACAGGAAGCATTAAGGGGGATATTCCCTTTAACCCCCTAATATTTATTTCCTCTTCCATCTGGAAATCAACCATGGAAAAGCTCAATAATATCAAAAAGGCAAAACCTGGAGCTGACTGTGGTGCCGATCACCAGCTATTAATATGCAAACTCGAGCTAAAGCTGAAAAAGAGCAAGCCACTCATGAATATAGTAAAATATCATCTTGAAAATATACCACTGGAATTGAAAGACTGCCTGCAAAATTGATTTGTCGCTTTGGATACAAATGACAGAGCACCAGAAGAACTATGAGATTACACCAAGAAAGTTGTGTTTGAAGAAAGTGAAAAATCTGTGCAAAAGGTATAAAGGCATAAGAATATAAGATACGCCATACTGGGTCAGACCAAGGTCCATCAAGCCCAGTATCCTGTTTCCAACACTGGCCAATCTAGGTCACAAGTACCTAGAAATTTCCCCAAAAGACACAGGTTCCACAATGCTTGTATTGGGACTAGCAGTGATATCCCGGGTCCCTTTTAATAATGGTTTATGGACCTTTCCTCCAGGAACTTGTCCAAACCTTTTTTAACCCCGGCTACACTAACAGCCTTTACTACATCCTCCGGTAACAAATTCCAGAGTTTGATTACATGCTGAGTGAAAAAATATTTTCTCTTGTTGATCTTAAATAGGTTACCCTGTAGCTTCATTGCATATCCCCTAGTCTTTCTATATTTTGATGGCATAAACAATCGATCTACGTTTACCCGTTGCACTCCATTCACGTGACCTCTCTCCTCCATGGCAACAGGGATGCTGCCAGACTGGAGGTGGGACTTCAGTACTACGTTCCTGTAGGTCTCGGCCAAAACGGTTGACAGAAGAAACTCTGAAAATTGCTTAGATATGCAGAGAAGGTAAAGCTAGAGAAGAAAGAGGTAATCATGGAACTTAACAGAGATTTCCAACATGCAGTAAGACTAGACATATGATGCCTGCAAGGAAATAAAATCAGAAACTGTTAGAAGAAGAAGAACAGGTTACCTAAAGCTGAGAGTTAAATTCCAGCCTCGAAATGGAATGTTAAAAGGATCCACGTTGAATGATACTGAGGAGATGAAGAAAAGGTGGAAAGAATACAGAGAATCATTATATCATTAAGACCAAGTGGATCACGTACCATTGGCGATGAAAGAAGAGGCTGAAGCAGCATTAAAAGCATTAGCAAAGATATTTGCGTCTTTTTGGGAACAGCTGAAATGTCAGCAAATAAAATACGCGGCTATGTGCATATTTATAAACTATGGGTCCATATCTGAAAGCGATGAATGTGGTTAGCAGACCTACCAACCGCGTTATCACAATGACTGGAATATTTATGGCAGCATCCGGGGACATTCACCGCTGAATATCCCGAGGTGCTGCTTCTGCTCAATGCCCCATATTTAGCTGCTGCCCAGTTATCGCTGAGTGGCAAAAATTATGCACCTTAAAGGCTGGCCTAACTTCACCTCAAAAGCTAACTGGACAGCGGCTGAACATCACCGCTGCCCGGTTAGCTTCCATGCTACCTGACTGACGCAGATATTCAAGGTTGGTGGCTGGATATGGCCATGGCCTTGAAGATCTGGGTCTTGGGTTCAGAAGTGACAGCGTGGAAGCGAACTGGGCAGCGGCTAAATATTGGGCACTACTTGTGAAATAATGGCTCCAGCCATGCTTCACCCATACTCTGATGCAGAATATGCCTACATAAAAGAATACGTCGTCTTGCTACTGCACATACCACCTTTTACTAGTTTTATGTGCAAAAGGAGTTGCTAAAATGATTTCCTCATGTAGCTAGATCTGTCTGGCATGCTTCCGGCAGATGTTACTGGCTAGTCATATTCTTTCACAGTCCTGTGTCTGAACATGGGAAATGTGGGATACTGGTAGGAACTAAGTGGGGAGCTCACATGTTCTTCTGCTCAGAAAAGTAGAATGCAAAGGAGAAAGTCAGACAGTTTCAGATGGTGAGAAATTTTGCTTTGCGAGTAGTGCAGGGTTGGCAGCTGGGAGGTAGTCTTATTGGTGAGTACATGAGCAGTGTGGATGGGCCAGATGGTTTTTTTTCTCTCTCTCATTATACTGTATTTACTATATTACTATGAGTCTCTATGCAGGGACGTAGAAAGCATCTATTAACTTTTTTCTTGAATTCCCAAAAAAAGAATTATTTAACACAGCAGTATTCACTGAGGGTACTCGAGAGCTACAAAATTAATTGGTTTTCAGGATTTCTCTTATGAATATTGTGGTAAGGAGGGTGCAGCCCAGCTAGGGAAAACTGAAAAAAAGAAGGATTTTTCTTCTTTGCGGGGGATGGGCGCACAAAACCACATACTCCATACTAGAAGCCCTGAAAGGAACCTAGGGGGCAGAGCTAAGGGTAAACCAATCACAGACCACAGGATAACCCTGCATAGGAGTAGGAGGTCCAAGTGGGAGGAGCCAGGAAGGGAGTTGCCCTGCTCAGCAGTTAACAGAGAGAAAACAAACACAAGAGGGAGAGCCAGTTTGAGTTTGGAAGGGGCTGTGAGAAGAAGGTCCAGGAGGAGTGCAAGAGCAAGCACAAGTGGCAGTTGCAGTTCAAGGCCTAGCCCAGGTTCGAGTCCAGTTCCCAGGAGGCACAGACAGGAAAGATCTGGGGCCAAGCTGAGGAGAACCTTTGCAGCCAAGGAGAGCAGCAAAAGGAGGAACCATTATAAAGGCAGCCAAGAAAGGTACGAAGGGAACAAGCATTGCCAGCAGGACAGTTCTTGCTCTGACTCAGAGGAGACTTTCATACCCCAGAGGGCTCAGCACAGCAAGAAATATCTCACCAGGGAGGTTAAACAGGAGAGACCCCCAAGAGACCGGCCTGGAGAAGGCAAGGCCAGGCAGTGGGAGAGACTGTTTAATCTTGTGAAGACTCTTAAGGAAAAGACACCAGAGCACTTTCAGGAAGCACCCAGCTGTAGCTCAATTGAGAGCATGGAGGTAGGCCCTGAGGAAAGTGTTGTTGAGTCTGAGGTCTCTGAGATGGAATGTGAGCTGTGCACTAAGATACACTAGTAATGTGAGCTAGAAACAGTGGAATATAAAAAGAGGCTGTTGCAATTTAAAGACAGTTTCAGAAGCTGGAAGAGAGGAGTAAGCCTGAAGGAAAAGGGTTAAGAATCTCTCCTAGGAAGCTAAAACTGCAGAACCTCAGTGAAGGCCCAAACAGCTGAAACTGTTTGTGTGTGTGTGGCAACAGCAGGCTTGAAGCTGATAACCCATCCACTGTGTGAAGAGTTTTACAAATGCTTTTGTTTTATAATGTTAAGCAATTGCAGTGAGGAACAGAAACTGCTGTGAGTTTTGTTCCAGGTTACAATATTTTGGACATTTTGATTTCTGGAGAAGTATCCTGTATTTTCTTTTGTCTGGAAAAAAGTTATGCTTGAAGAATTTTTATGTTCACCACTTACCAGCCTGGAAACCGAATAAAATTTCCTGTGCGCTTTAATAACCACTTGGCTCTTCCTTTTGGACACAACTACACAAAAATCCTAGAAGGGATATAAGATGGCCAGCCGTCCCTACTAGGCAACCGCCTGGTAGGGGTGCGAGCGTCACAATATGTATGAGAGGTTTGCATACAAATCGATCTTGTGTCTATTCATTAAGGGATATCCAACCCATTTCTGGAGGACCATCAGCGAATACCAGTGGTTTGGTATCATACATTTCTTTAAATAGCTATTTTCATTTTTATGGGATATATGTCGGAGAACTCCTTTATGGTTAGCTTAAATTTATGTAACTGTGCCTACAGGGATCCATCTTTAGAAGCTGCAACAATCACCAACTTCTGCAATGTGCCTAAGAATAGGTCCTAGGATGAGACCAGTGTTTGCTGTGAGAGGCCTTAGGAATCACTCGCACTTATTAGATTCCATTCCAAATACTCATTGCAGCCAAGGTTTTGTTCCAGACTAGAAAAATCTACAGATCAGAGCAAATACTATAGCAAAAACATCAAGGGAAAAGGTAGAATAGTTCCAAATAGCAAATCTGTAAAGTCAGCAGTTCAGTGCTTTAGTGAGAATCCACCTCCTTTCTCATGCCTGAAAAAAAGCAAGTCACTTTGCTTCACTTTTTTTCTCTCTCACTTGTACTTTTGCTGTCCTGATTGATTTCCTTCTCTCTATTGCTTTGGCTAGATACAGTATTCTTCCCTTTGTTCTCTTTTGAGTCTTTGTACTTTTTCAAAGCTTCTCATTTTACCGTTTTCAGCCATCTTTTTGGAGAATCATACCTTTTTCCTTTTCCTCTTTTTTTTTTTTTTTTTAAATTTACATTCCGGTGCTAAAGCTTAGTTGCCACCCCTATGACTCCTTTTAGTTTAGCCCATCACTCCTCTGTTTTACATACCTCTTTCCACCCTGCCAGTGCCTCATTCCTTACTTTATCAAAGTCAATATTTTTGAAATCGACGACTTTGAGCTTTTGCATGACTCCTCTTTGCCTTGATCATTAAATCTCGATGTACTGTCTGATAATTCCTAGTCTGGACATTAGAGAGACTTTCTTCATTTGCAGGCACCAAGTCCATTATCTCCACTTCTCTTGCTGTCTTCATCATTTTTCCAAGCAGAGTCTCTTGAAGGGAGTCTGTCTCTAACTTCTGAGTTCAATCCACATCCTATATTCTAGTCTCTATTTATATTTCTCATTATCTGGGGCTTCACAAACGTAAAATAATTCTGGCCCATACTACAATGCATATTCATCCCCAAAAAAGTGAGAACATCTAGTAGCATATAAGTTATTTAAAAATTCAAAAAGACAGATGTAAACAATTGACAAATTAAAAAAAACAAAGATGGCGACCGGAAATTGTCGAAATAAAGACGTTATATAGCTAAGAAAGGTGAATAAGTAAACTATTTAAGCTTTTAATTTACGAGATGTTCTCACTTTTTTTGGGCTACCCTGTATATGTACCACAAGATGGCAGCATGTATATGTAAGTATGAGAAAAAGAAGCTCTCAACACAGTCTACTGAGGGAACAAGTGAAGTTATTCAGCAATAATGTGTTCTATGCCTAAGAATAGTCTTGAGAACTGTACATGATCCTGTTTATCCTAGTTTGATGTTGAAAGCTGCAGGAAAGGGCAGTTAATGAATGCAAAGGCAAGTATGATTAATAGAGTTTGGTAACAGAACAGTTGTATTTTCGTGTTCCCAGGATAATTTTGTAGAATTTGCATACAGCAGTGTTACAATAGTTGCATTTAAGGTATGGGTAGATAATAGATCACATTCCATCAGAAATTGGCAAGCTGAGATCTGAATGTCCTAGAGATAATCATTTTTGGCATGCAATTATATCCTGGTGCAAGAGGCCAGAAACCTCATAAAGGGACTAGCGTTGATCTAAATTCAAAATTAAACTTAAAACTATAATTGACTTTTCATTTCATTTTCAAGTCTCATGTTCAGTTATTAATTCAAGTAGCTTTCTCCTGTCAAATAGGTTTTACTGCAACCTTGAGCTAGATGAATCATACGTAAGGTGACCAGAAAATTTCATAAGGAAAGTTTGAGTCGTCTTTACCCCATTGCACCTTTAGACTTCTCATTCTGATTTTCTTAGATCACATAGGTTAATCCAGTAAATGAGAACTGCACTATGGTAAGCATTATATCTATATTTCAGTATTTAAATGCTTAAGTCTGATATCCAGTGGAAGTTTTTTTTTTTAGCAATGTATGTGTCGGGAGACGGGACATATCAAGTAACTCTGGGAAGTACTCGGTGGTAAAGAGTACCGGTATCTCTTTCACTGCCTGCTAAAATTCAGCCATGGTCTTTAGGTATTAAAGAAAGAGCCCTGCATATGAGTACTGGCACTTCTTTTCCTAGGAAAAATGCACTGCCAAGTAAAGTAGTTTAGAGGAGTGTATCATGTTTCCTGGGTTGGATTTAAGATTTTGGTGCCCATAGGCAGGACCAGAGACCAGTGGGCGGGGGAGGTTTCTCCCCGAGAGAGAGAGAGAGAGCATGGTCCTAAAGCAAGCGGAATCAAGTTCCTCTCTGGCCCAGGTATTTGGTGGCTTCAGAATGTGGTCCCTAGTTGCCTATGCCAAAATGTGGGCCTGCATGTTGCTACAACACCCCACTGGGGCTTGCTGCCATGGCATTCTCCTGCTTTTTAATGCTTAGAGATATCTTTAGTTATATCGTGAGGTAGCAGAATCTCTAAAACATTGTCACTTTTCACCAAATTGTAAACTACACTGAAAATCCTGTTCAGGAATTATATCCGCAAACCAGTTGCCAATGTGCATTGCAAAGGGACTAATGCACTCCCATACTAATCAAGCTCCATAAGTTCTAGAAATCAATTTCAAAGAAATCTTAGTTGATAGCATATCAGTATTGGAACGATCAGATTTTAACTTTGTCATTAATCAAGAAGGGCTGCAAAAGGCCTTTAAAGTTGTATAGAATAGTTTATAATTTTCTTTCAATTGATGAAGAAATTGTGGACGGTTTCCTCTTTGTCCCAGAGCATCTGCCAAATCATTTTAAATCCCTTATGAATCACGTCCCCATTTAAGCCAGATGTAAAATACGCTTTAAGCATAGGTATAGTATGGGGGGGCATGGGAGTGCCTAGCCCCCTCCAAATGTTGCAGGCACTAATAGTGATCTGGTATTCCTGCCCCCTCTGTCAATATGACTTCCATACCCTCCCCCCCCCCAAAAAAAAAATAAGAAGGCAAACTACACCAATGACATTAAGTGGAATTTTAGAAGGGATGTCTAGGTTCAATCTGGAACGTCCAGAGCAGACTGTCCAAAAATTGGTGGGAGGGGCTGCAGTAAAGGAAGGCATGTGTAAGAACTTTCTGAAATTGCTCCATCTCCATCCTGAAAAATAAACATCCCTTAAACCAGTTATGCAGGTTGTAAGGCCACATTTGTGCACAGGTGTAGGCCATTTCACGTAGACGTCCCTGAAGTGCACGGCTTCAGAACCCAGGTACTTGGATGTCCCAGCATGGGGATTTCAGAAGGGGAGTGACTATGCTATGAGACTTGCATGTACTGGCCTGCCGTTTCAGATACTCAGACACATGGCGGCAAGCCAGTGCTATATTTGGAGTATGTATTTGCCCTCTGGTTTCTTTGGGCAGGAAATAACTGTGGTGATGTAAGTGCATTTTGTATTTCTCACTGGAAATCCATGAAACAGGCACTTTTTTGCACTGTATTTTTCAGGAGCCAGGTATAGGCATAGAACTCTCAGCAACAGGGCCAGATGTGCCGCCGCCATGTGCATCTCTCTTGCTCCGCCCAGGCCACGTCTCCTCCCTGCCCCCATGCTACATGAACATTCTCACGCTGGGGTCATCTATATGTCTGCCTTCTAAAATGTCCCAGGGATATGTCTGTACTTTGTACGGCTAAGGACCTGTTTTCAGTCATCCAACTCACAAATAGGGCTTCTAAAAATACCCCTCCCCCCATTCCCTCTACAGCAAAGGTGTACAGAGATTTGGGGGAATAGACCCACCTAGTTGCTATCCAGACCCAGTGTACATAATGCTGCACTTCTAGCGCTATCAGGTACTTACTAGCGCCCTTAGATTTGCAGTCACTGATTCTTGCTACAATCATTTCTAGACCCGATTGTTGTGATGTGGTGTATAACGGCATTAAAGCAGCAGAACTGATGAGACTTTTATGAATTTAGAAAGCAGCAGTCAGATTTGCTCTGTCAAGTTAAACTTTTGATCATATTTCACCTTTCCTTGCATTGGTTTCCCATCTCATACATACAGAGTTATGTTTGACGTGATGCTTATGGCGCGTAAAGCATTTTCTATGGGCATCCCATTGCTATTCACTGCTATGCTTATACTTTACAGACTGCAACAGGAAAATCATAGTTACTCCTACTGTAGCATCTGCACAACTTGACGTAACAAGACAAGCTCCATTTTTTTCCCCTTTGGAATTCCCTACATCCCTATTTGAAACTTGAAGAAACATTGTACAAAAAAATGGGTTTACTATTATGAACTGGCATTTGTAAGCTAGAATGGCTGGAGAGACTGGGGCATCGCAGCACCTGGTTAGTGCACTATTTTTGTCTCTCATCCACCCGTTCTTTTGTATTTATTGTTAATTATTGATTTGCAATCACGTAATTTGTTTATTAAACAGCTTTCTATACTATCATACACCTGGGCAGGTACCTCAATGGTTTACAATATAAAACAAAATAAAAGGTTGAAAAGAAAGGAACTCTATTAAAATCATAACAGGTAAGTAAAATAGAGAGCAAATAGGGAGGCCAAAGTGAAGACAGAAAATGGGAAGCAAAATACGACTTAATGTACTAAACAGAAAATGCAAACCATCCCTGTGCTCCCTTCCTTGAGAAGTAATGACGTTTAAGGGGCTGCTTTACATTTTTTTTAAAATGAATATTCTGAACAAATATAGTCCGGTAATGCATTCCAGAGATAAGGGTTGAGAAAACAGAAGGCTGAATGCCGCGTGGACTCATATCTAACCTGGTGAACACGAAGGGAGAACCAAACAGTTTGTATTTTGTGACCTAAGAGACCTAACTGGACAGTATGATATCAATAGAGAAGAAAGATAGACTGGAGTGAAATGGTTTATGGACTAAAATCAGCATCTTGAAATGGGATACGAAAGAAAGAGGAAGCTAATGGTGTTTATATAACAGTGGAGAAACGTTGTCAGATTATGACGCATTAGATAGGAGCAGAAGAAGAACAGTGTTTTGAACTAATTGTAAATTTTGAGATCGGTAGTCCAGAGGCCTCCGTAAACGGTATTACAATAATCTAATCTAGAAGTAATTAATGCATGCATCAAACTGTGAAGAGCAGAAATGGTTAGATAAGGTTTGACTGAATGGATTTGCCTTAGAGAGAAAAAAGCCGAATGGATTACATTTGATACTTGAGAACAAAAGGAGAGAAACTGATCAAAAGTAACACCCCAGTAGGTGAAGGAAGTGACTAAAGATATGGGGAAACAAAAATAATTGGTTGAACTAGAGAACAATTAGCAAAGTTGGGCCTGAGATCTTGGCAAGTTTTATTTCAACTGTTGCGACTCAACCAGGATACTGCTGAGTTGAGGCAATTATTGAGAGAGGAGAGATCAGAGGACAAAGAGGGAAAATAAAAAGCATTAGTAAAACCCACTTAATCCATGATCTTGAATAAGGGTCACCAAAGGAATGAGGAAAATTTTGAAAAGAGAGGGGGAAAGGATAGAACCTTGGGGAACACCATAAGACAAAGATATAGTCTGAGAAAATGAATTAGGACCTGTAAGAACCCAAAATGAGCAAGAAAAAAAGAAAATAATTTGTGAACGGAACTTTTAATACCTATTTCTGTTAGCCAATGAAGAGGAAGATATGATTAACAACATCGAAAGCTGCAGAGAAATCCAAGGAGATAGCGCAAACTTATGCAGATCTAAATTGCAATGTAACTCAAGAGTAGGAGTGAAGGAGTGGCCTAGTGGTTGGGGCAAGGTACTTCAGGCCGTAGGCTCGTGGGTTCAAATCCCACTAGAGGACAGCAACCTTGGGCCGGAAGGACTGGGGTTTCTAGTCCCACAGGTGCTCCTTGTGGTCTTGGGCAAGCCACTTAACCCTCCATAGCCCATGTTCCCTGTAAAATAGTTATCTCCAAGTTATAATGCCCTGTTCAATGTAATTTCAGTTTGTTCAATGTAAACCGCCTTGATATCATGAAAGGTGGTATATAAGAAATGTTAAATAAATAAATAAATAAGAGGGCTGTACTTTGATCTTCCTGAAGCCTGATGGTCTAGGGTGAAGGATATTTCTTCAACTACATGATTTTTTTTTAAATTTTTTGACTGCTTTGGCCAGGAATGGCAAGTTAAATACAACAGGAAGATAATTAGATGGTAATGTCCTGTCTAAAGTAGCTTTTTTTAAAATTGGTTTAATTGCTTTAATTAATGAGGGAACAACCCTAAAGATAAATCAGAGTATGAAGAAAAGCTGAGGCATTTAAATTGAGTAACTTAAGCCCTGTCTAGAGGGTATAGAATCGGATGGACTCATAGTTGCTTTCAGAGAGCGTAAGAGATTAGCTGTGGTGGCTGCTGAATGATGATTAAATGAAGACCAAACACTTTCTAGTGTTATGGATAAATTTTGAGTTCCAGAAGAGAGTGCATGATTAGGGGATAGCTGAACTGAAGTATTGGCAGAAAAAGTGGAGGTTATAGCCAAATCTTTAGAGTGGAAATAATTAGTTCGCTACACATCCCCTCCTCTGATATGCTGGCTATCTTGCTGTGGGCATGTACTGTCTATTTGTTATTGAAAAACACTCTGTTGGAGGACCAAAGGGTGGTATAGTAAATAGCAAATAAATACTGTAGAAAACCAAAGTGAATGGTTTCACTAATTGTTTCTCTGCTAATCAAAATAGATTGAAGTTTCCTAGCACCAGTCCCAAACATATCTCCACACACACATGCTAGGTTATATTGTTTAATTTATTTTAACATTGGACCGTTCTCATCCAAAGCAAGGTGCTACATCTCTGTCCACCTTCTAGGCTTCTTCCTATTCCAGAAAATCTTAGAAACGGAATTATTTCATTTCCTGGCTTCATTTTTCCTCACTAGGATGGGTAGATTCGTCAGGACATACATCCATTTAGGTTAAATAATCATTTTGATGAGGTGAACTCTCCCTAAAAGGAAGACAAGTAAATATGTCCAACTACCCAGCAAGCTCCTGATTTCCATTGAGTGGGATCATGTTTAATTTCTAAAATCTTGACATCTAACATGGAATTGCCATTCGCAGATATGTGAAGGAGTTGCCAGCCCATTCTAGTGGTCAGAGCTTAGGTTAGTTAGCGAGCTGCTGCCGTCTTACTGTCTAATGCCTTAGATTTATTCACATTAGTTTAGGTTATTCATTGATATTCTGCCTATCTCACATTTTAAGTGGATTACAAGAAAACACAAGAAATAATGTAATAAGTAAAACAACCTAGAACAGAAACATGGTAAATCACTTATTTATTTAACTGTATTTTTATTCCACCTTATCCTTTAGTCAAAGCGGTATACATGAAAAATCAAACTTATACAATATAACGAGTAGAGATAAAACAGTGAATTAACTGTTACATTAAAAGAAATATACTTATTAACCAAGGATGAAACAATATGGAACCTATATACAGAGGAGCTTATATACATTGAGGCGGGGCTGGCATTAGGCTATAAAATATCAGATTGGAGGTAACCAGGTATGATGGTAGCATGATCATTAATTGTCAGCTCTGAAACTGTCAGAGCTCTCCAAAAATAGCCAAAATATTAGGCAAAGATATGTTTGCACCTGTAAAGAAAAGGTCATCTGTAAATAAAGCAGACTTCACCTCTACGCTTTCAATTCCTTTCACTAGTTGATTTTGTTTTATTTTTCATGTCAAAGGTTCTATATTCCATTTAAATAATATCTTTGATATGGTGACAACCATGCTTAGTCCCTGTCTAGATTTGGAATTCCTTGGGATCATTAGTTGTTACCATTGCCCTGAACCTATTATTTAATATTTTTATTCTTTTCAATATGGAACCAGTAAATCTGTACCAGAGGACAAAGTAAACCACAAATATTTCTACGATACACAATCAAATGCCTTTTCTATGTCAAAACTTATTAGAGGACTTTTAGAAAACGTTTTAGTCTATTGCTATCAAAATCCACATTACGAGTAGGCCCTTATATACAGGGTGGCCCAAAAAAAGTAAATTAAAAGCTTAAATAGTTTACTTATTTACCTTTTTTAGCTATATAACGTCTTTATTTTGACAATTTCCGGTCATTTTTTTTTTAAATTTGTCAATGGTTTACATCTGTCTTTTTGAAATTTTAAATAACATATGCTACGAGATGTTCCCACTTTTTTTGGGCCACACTGTATATCCTGCCTGCTCCTTGTGCACTAGGTACAGTATTATAATCCATACTCAGTAGGGAAACGCATCTATATAACGTAGGCAACTTTGCTTACTTTCTCAGAAAGGGAAAGATGCTATCTTGACTACAAGTACCTGTATCTATAACCTATCACATGTCAAATAAACTCTGTTAGTTTTGAGCTGGAGTTGCTCCAGTCCCTCTAGATTCTCACCCTACGTTTTTCATGTGTCTCTACAGAAACCTTTCACATAGAATCATTTCTAGTTGCATCTTCCCCTGGGTGCACCTTCTCCCAATCCTGGTGCAGGGGGCATAAGGAGAATGTAGTTAAAGCTGTTCCGGTCTCTAGAAGAACCCAAAATGAATTAATGTACCTAGTGGACTTGAAGGCTACAGACCTGAAGCAATGTGCTTGTAAAACTGCAGAGAATATTAATGCTCCAGCAAAGCTGCTTGACTTCATACAACATATCCCCACAACCAGGCCCAAAAGACCAGAGATCACTAGGTACAAAGAAGGGTGATGGAACGGAACAATTCACTTCTTATCTCCCGATTGGGTCTGATTACAGAAATACCGTAATATGTCAACAGAGGTCAGTGAAGACAATTAACTGGTTTTAAACTATAAATAGCCCTTGTAATTTTCCCCTGCCCATTAGAAAGAAAAACTTGTTCATGCTTACAGTATATTACTTCTATTAAAAAGATACTGTGGAAGGTTTTTATTTTCATTTGTTAAAAAAATTAAAATCCATGCTTCTATACGAAAAGCAAATGCATTATACTGAATGGAAAATTCCACGGTGTTTCTCAAACTTGGTCCTCATCTGGTTTCCTAGAAATCCACTATGAATATGAATGAGGCATATTTGCATACAAGCCAGGTGACAAATTGGAAAATAATAGTCACATGCTTTCATAAAGCGGCTCTGCCTAGCCAGGCTCCTTCAACATTAGCCCTGGGAGTGTTGGCTTATATTATAGTGGGTTGATGCTCCTGGCAGAGAAAGTTAACGCACTGGCACTTACAGGACTATGCACCAAATCTTTATAAAACTGAATGCCTAGAAAGAGCTAATTAAGGAATCGAGCAATGAAACACTTAAAAAAATGGTTCCTGTCTGGCTTGAATATTCAGAGTTGTTAATCAGGGCCATGTTAGACGCAGCACAAGACTGGACCTGGGAGTGGGTTTGTGCAACAGACTTATTCAAAACTACAAAGCTGTTTGTCCATCTGAGAGAGCTTATCAACTACCGCACGAGTAAAAGTACACTAAGATGCTATTGTTGCAGTCTCACATCTATATTGTTAATCACCCCCAGAAGGTCTTTAAGGGTCACATCGTCCTCAGCTGAGGAAGACGTAACAACCGCAGTGTTTGCCGGTAACACTGGCTTTGGTATTGGAACTCCAGAAGCAAGGTCAGTAGAAATATCGTCCAGTATCGTAGAGGACAAAGCCAGAACGGGGTGGCAGCAGGGTCCAGTTATCAGGGTTCAAGGAAACCCCATCCAGAGATAGCAAGCTGGAAACCAGGGGAATCAAGTGCCAATCCATAGGACCCATTGTCTTACCTTGCACTCCAGCAGCAGGAACTACCTTAGAGCAGGTTTTATTCTTTTGTTTCCCCATGATTCACGGTCCTCTCAGACACTAGTTCCTCAGACTGTGCCGGTACGCAGAAGGGACATCGAAGGGGCATGCACAGCCCCTTTGATTACGCCCCTTCAGTTCGCAACTCATGGGCCGCGACATGCAGGCAGGTGTGCCAGCCCGGGGTCCTCTCCAAGATAGGTCATCCAAGTGCCTGACTGCTCCAGGAGCAGATGTCTGTAAACACCAAGGCAGTCCAGCAGGACCGATGTCGAGTCCAATTGTAATCCTCCACGCACCCAATACGGCTTCCTTTCCAGGAATTTTAATGTATACATTTCCTGCTGTTGTAAAATCAGAAATGCACACGCTCTTATGGCTCACCACGACCCAATGAAAACAGTGCATGCTGAGGATCTACGTGTATAAACAGAAACTTTATAAAATAATTATTTATATATATATTTTTTTATTTATTTAGTAACATTTCTGTAGCGCTGTCTGTACAAGTCATTTATATGTGTAAAAATCAATGAAAGTGTTCTCAAATGACCGTCTTAGTCATATAGATTGTAAACACTGAATGTTTTTCTTTCTAACATGATTTTTTTTCTTATTAAAATGCATATTTTTCTTCAGTAAAACTTAATATTTTGCATATTTATATGATGGAAATCTTAATTGTCCCTGAGTATTAGGTGTGTTTTCAAAAGCACTTCTAGCATAGGAAATATTGTTAATGAGTGTTCCTGTGTAATACTGCAAACTTTCCAGTCAGATTACATCTTAGGAACTCTAAATTCCTTGTACTGCTTGTGTGTTCTGAAAGGAGGAGTCAGATTTTGGAAGGCTTACATGTGCATTCCCTTTCCCCACTATTACACTTGTCTTGGCTTAGATAGCACCTGTTGCTGTTGATTTTTGGGGACCATGTAGATAGTTGTCCTAAACTGTGTTTTGTGTAGCCTTAAGTTTTGATACTTTCTGATTGAGGGAGTGATTAACACAGAATAGGCTTTCTTTTTTAGGGTCTACCTGGTACATCTAACTGACCCGGCCTAGCCACTGTTTGAGAAAGGATACTGGGATTGATCGACCATGGCCCCCCCCTTATTTTCACATTTGCTTATTAGTTCTTACAAAGAACTTTTAACTGCGACCCTTTGGTTACTACCCTCAAGGCATAGTGTCGCAGTCTAGTGTTTTATTTTCTTTCCTTTTGAATGGATTCATTTTTCTTAGGTTTTTGCATGCAGTCTCTTGGAACTGATTAGTTACTCCTAAGCACAAGTCAGAAATAGCTTGGGCATTGACAGATACATAGCTTAAATATACCAGTTGCACAATTGCAGAGTGCAGGACCCAGGGAAATGTGTGAACAACTATTTGTAATTGTTAAGAAAATTAATGACAGCATCAGCTTCCCACATGCTGTGTTGATAACCTAGCCTCCTAGCAGAACATTTCCATCAGGACTGTAAGAGAACTGCTTATTGATCGTGCTCTCTAATTAACGAGACAAATTTCACCAGATATGAAGAGCCTATCTCTTCCTCCCCCTTCTATTTTTGTCCTGGACAAAGCATTTAAAAAGGTAACAATCAATGTAACTTTATGTGCATGTAAAAAGAACCCTTGTTGTTTCACTAAGTGCCTAGGCTTCCTTACCGTGAATGTGCATTTGTTAGTATGCCTTAAAAATGTAGGGCACGCTAAATCTAACACGCATTAATTAACGTGTTAGGTTCATAAGTGCACACAAATATTTTTTAATATGCACTTAGACTTTTTAAATTTAACAAAGATGTGAAACAAACCAAACAAAATGTGAATATTAGGGGAAAGAGCCAAACTGAAACAAAACTGAAAATGTTTGTCCTGTGCACATCACTATTCCTTTCTGCGTAGCATATGGGGGATAGAGAGAAGGACAGAGTGTAGATTAGACTGCATCATGTATACCAGAAGAAAGGTGGCATGCATTTGCGAAGAAAGGTAATCTTCATCTTCATCTTTAGTCTTGAAGGACTAGAAAAGGGGACTGCTACTTCTGGAGAGAGATCTGCAATTGTGAATATATACTTCTGGGAATTTTTCTGAAGGGACTTCTTTGGATTAAAGCTGATTAATCTGTGAACCCAGTGTATTTGTTAAATCAGTCAGGGCCTAGTAGCAGCAGTTTAAATTTAAAACACAGAAGAGAGCTTTCTGGTTAGATTTCATACCCAAAGAGAGCTTGTAGTTTAAATTTAATACTCACTCAGGGCCCTAGTATCAGCAAAGTACTTTTAGTTTAAATTTAAAACACAGAAGAGAGCTTTCTGGTTAAATTTAGAACCCAGCAGAGAGCTTCTAGTTTAAATTTCATAATAAGTCAGAGTCTAGCAGCAGCAAAGAGCTTTAATTTAAATCAAATCAGAATATAGCTTATCATAAAAGGCAAAACAGGGTCAAGTATCCTTTGAGCAACAAATAAAGTCTTCTAGAGACTTTTACAAAGAGGCCTTCTACCTAGGGGGCAAGAGACCTGTGAAACCTTTTCAATAGGAGTAGAGGAGTGGCCTAGTGGTTGGGGCAAGGTACTTCAGGCCGGAAGGTCAGGGGTTCAAATCCCACTAGAGGACAGCAACCTTGGGCCGGAAGGACTGGGGTTTCTAGTCCCACAGGTGCTCCTTGTGGTCTTGGGCAAGCCACTTAACCCTCCATAGCCCATGTTCCCTGTAAAATAGTTATCTCCAAGTTATAATGCCTTGTTCAATGTAATTTCAGTTTGTTTAATGTAAACCGCACTGATGCAGCATAGCGCGGTATATAAGAGAATATAAATAAAATAAATAACGCCAGGTGGCAGGTCAAAAGACCATTTTGAAAGACTCCTTCTATCCAAGCAAGGACTGTTAATCACCCAGGAAGTTGGTCACAGCTTACGTCAGAAGAACAGGACAGGGTACTGTGTAACAGCCCTCTTTTAATAAGTGTTATTTCCCTCCCTCCCTCCCCAACACCCACCCACCCTTGGGATAATCGTAGCTTTATAGGTACTTACACATCTTAAAGGAAAGGAGGTGTTCTCAGGTGCAGCTTGTTATCAAAATCAGTCATACAGTAAGGACCTGAGATTAATTAAGCTTCAGGTGCACAAAGTATATTAAATGTATTAGGTACAATTTTATTAATATAAGTATCCATAGCAACCCTTAGTAAGTAAAGAACTTAAAGATCTAAACATAAGCTTAAAACTAAGATGCAGACAGCAGTCCAGCAACAAGATGGGGGTTTTCCAGTCTATTGCATTGAGTGTCACATTTTCTCCCAGTTGGTGAGAGGTCTTACGTGTGCACTAGATACAAGGAGCTCTTTGCTTTCAGGGAACGAGTCCATTCTCTAGAGGCTAGAGTAGCAGACTTGGAAGACATAAGAAAGACAGAGAAGTACATAGACGAGACCTATAGGGATATAGTCCTGAAGTCCCACTTCTAGTCTGGCAGCATCCCTGTTGCCATGGAGGAGAGAGGTTACGTGACAGGGGAGCATCACCCTGGTGTGGCAGGAAGTGATCCTGTAACTAGGACCTGTCCTCCAGGTGATGTAAAACCCTCTCACACCGAGGAGGTTTCTCCAGGGCCATGTGCCCATGAGGGAAGGGTTAGGACAGCCGTTATAGTTGGTGATTCGACCATTAGGCATGTAGATAGCTGGGTGGCTGGTGGACGTGAGGATCGCCTGGTAACATGCCTGCCTGGTGCAAAGGTAGCAGACCTCACGCACCACCTAGATAAGGTCCAATGACATAGGAAAATGTGGTAGGGAGGTTCTGGAGGCTAAATTTAGGCTTTTTTAGGTAGGAAGTTGAAATCCAGAACTTCCAGGGTAGCGTTCTCCGAAATGCTTCCCGTTTCACGTGCAGGACCCAAAAGGCAGGCAGAGCTCCGGAGTCTCAATGCATGGATGAGACAATGGTGCAAGGACGAGGGTTTTGGATTTGTTACGAACTGGGGAACATTCTGGGGAAAGGAGGGGCTCTTCTGAAGAGATGGCCTTCACCTTAACCGGGATGGAACCAGGCTGCTGGCATTAACCTTTAAAAAGGAGAGACAGCAGTTTTTAAACTAGATAATAGGGGAAAGCCGACAGTCGGACAAGAGCGCATGGTTCGGAAGAATATATTCTTGAAGGATACTATCAAAAGCAGAGAGGTTCCAAAAAAGAATAAAGTAGCCCAAATGCCCTTGAGTATGGAGCAGACAGAGCTTAAAGATCCCAAATTACTCATGCCTACCAGTAGCCAAATTAATATAAATAAAATACAGTCTCTAAAATGGTTGTATGCAAATGCTAGAAGTCTAAAAAATAAGATGGGAGAGTTAGAATATATAGCACTAAATGAGAGGATAGATATGATTGGAATCTCAGAGACATGGTGGAAGGAGGACAACCAATGGGACACTGTGATACCTGGGTACAAACTATATCATAATGATAGAGCTGATCAAATTGGTGGAGGAGTTACACTCTGTTTTAGAGAGGGCATTGAGTCAGAAAGGATTAAAGTTTTGCAGGAAACAAAATTTGCTGTAGAATCTCTATGGATTGAAATTCCATGTAAAAAGGGGAAGGCGATGGCAATGGGGGTGTACTATCGACCGCCTGGCCAGAATGAACAAATGGATGATGAAATGCTCAAAGAAATCAAGGAAGCTAACATGTTACAGCGCAGTAATAATTATGGGTGATTTCAATTACCTCGGTATCGACTGGGTCAGTGTCATGGCTGGACATGCTAGGGAGATAAAGTTCCTAGATGAAATAAATGACTGCTTCTTGGAGCAGCTGGTTCATGAACTGATGAGAGGGGAAGCCATATTGGACCTAGTCCTTAGTGGAACACCAGATCTGGTGCAAGAGATAAGGGTGTTGGGGCCACTTGGCAATAGTGATCATAGCATGATCGCGTTTGATTTAATTAGTGGAGGAGGGATAGTAAGGCAATCCACAGTATTACCTTTTAACTTTCAAAAGGGAGACTATGATAAAATGAGGAAAACAGCTAAGAAAAAACTAAAAGGAGCAGTTGCAAAGGTTAAAGACTTACATCAAGCTTGGGTGTTGTTGAAAAATTCTATCTTGGAAGCCCAGACCAGCTGTATTCCACTCTTTAAGAAAAGTGGAAGGAAGTCCAAAAAACTGCCAGCATGATTTAAAGGTGAGGTCAGAGAGGCAGCTGTTGCGAAAAAAGCATCTTTCAGGAAATGGAAAAAAAGAGCCAAACGATGAAACCTGGAAACAGCACAAGCACTGGCAAATTAAAGTCAAGGCATTGATAAGGCAGGCAAAGGGAGAATTTGAGAAGAGGCTTGCTGCAGAAGCAAAAACGCGTAATAAAGACTTTTTCAAGTACATTTGTAGCAAAAAACCTGTGAGAGAGTCAGTTGGTCCATTAGATGATAGAGGGGATAAAGGGGCACTAAGAGGCGACAAGGCGATAGCAGAGAGACTGAATGAATTCTTTGCTTCCGTCTTTACTGAGGAAGATGTAGGGATGTTATCCATGACTGAAGTGGTATTTAAAGGTGCGGAAGAATTGAAGGAAATATCAATACATCGGGAAGATGTATTACAACTATTAGATAAACTGAAGAGTAGCAAATCACCTGGGCCGGATGATATACATCCAAGGGTATTGAAAGAACTGAAATGTGAGATTGCAGACCTGCTATTAGTAATCTGTGAACTATCATTAAAATAATCTGTAATACCTGAAGACTGGAAGATGGCGAACGTAACACCAATTTTTAAAAAGAGTTCCAGGGATGATCCGGGGAACTACAGACCGGTGAGCCT
Source organism: Ichthyophis bannanicus (assembly GCA_033557465.1). NCBI lineage: Eukaryota > Metazoa > Chordata > Amphibia > Gymnophiona > Ichthyophiidae > Ichthyophis > Ichthyophis bannanicus. The sequence continues at coordinate 404,410,275 of CM066035.1, read as the reverse complement.
GACGTCAGTACCGGGAAAAATGGTAGAAACCATTATAAAGACCAAAATTTCTGAACATGTAGATAGTCATGGCTTAATGGGAGACAGCCAACATGTGTTTAGACAAGGAAGATCTTGTCTTACTAATCTGTTATGTTTTTTTGAAGGTGTGAATAAACAGGTAGACAAAGGTGAGTTGGTTGATATATAGTGTATTTGGACTTTCAGAAAGCCTTTGATAAGGTCCCTCATCAGAGACTTTTGGCAAAGCTAAAGAGTCATGGGATAGGAGGCAGTGTACGATTGTGGATCAGGAACTGGTTAAAAGATAGCAAGCAGAGGGTAGGGCTAAATGGCCAATTTTCCCAATGGAGAAAGGTGAATAGTGGTGTACCCCAGGGATCTGTGCTGGCTCCGCTGCTTTTTGACATATTTATAAATGACCTGGAAAAGGGAATAACGAGTGAGGTTATCAAATTTGTAGATGACACAAAACTATTTAAAGTTGTTAAAACCCAAGAGGATTGTGGAAAATTGCAAGAGGATCTTGATAAATTGGAAGACTGGACATCAAAATGGCAGATGAAATTTAATGTGAACAAGTGCAAAGTTATGCACCTAGGGAAGAACAACCCAAACTATGGTTACACGATGCAAGGTTCCACATTAGGAACCACCACCCAGGAAAAAGATTTAGGCGTCATTGTGGATAACATGTTAAAACCCTTGGCCCAGTGTGCAGCAGTGGCCAAGAGAGCAAATAGAATGCTAGGTATCATAAGGAAAGGAATGGAAAATAAAACAAAGGATATTATAATGCCTCTGTAGCATGCATGGTGAGACCACACCTTGAATATTGTCTGCAATTCTGGTCGCCATATCTTAAAAAGGATATAGCATTATTAGAAAAGGTTCAGAGAAGAGCCACCAAAATGGTGAAGGGGATGGAAGGATACCCCTATGAAGAAAGGCTAAAAAGATTAGGACTCTTCAACCTGGAAAAGAGACGGCTGAGGGGAGATATGATAGAAGTCTATAAATTAATGAATGGAGTGGAACGGGTAAATATAGATCGATTGTTTACGTTATCAGAATATAGAAAGGCTAGGGGACATGCAATGAAGCTACAGGGTAAACTATTTAAGACTAATAAAAGAAAATATTTTTTCACTCAATGTGTAATCAAACTCTGGAATTTGTTACCGGAGGATGTGGTAAAGGCTGTTAGTGTAGCTGGGTTTAAAAAAGGTTTGGACAAGTTCCTAGAGGAAAGGTCCATAAACCATTATTAAGAAGGGACCCAGGATATCAATGCTTGGCCCAATACAGGCATTGTGGAACCTGTGTCTTTTGGGGAAACTGCTAGGTACGTATGACCTAGATTGGCCACTGTTGGGAACAGGATACAGATACCCTACCCATTGAGTGAATGTGTAGTGACCAATATAACTATTTTTTTGTCGGAAGTTTTTGCCTTGAGAGATTTCTCCCTCTTGAAGCGTAACTTCCCTTTTAATCACTTTTGTGGTAACCTAACCACTGTATAAAATTCTGTGAGGTAATCGCATTCAAACCTAATGCTACATCACAATCACCATTAGCAGATCTTGACGAACACAGCACTGCGTTTAGAGTCACCTTCACATTTCTAGCCCTGTTTCAACGCTTGTAAATCTGCTGACTCCCATACTCATCTGGTTAATACATCCAGCCTCGGAAATTTCAGCGTCCTGCCATTTTTCAAACCTTCTGCTTCTTCCAATCAGAAGGGATAATGCGGTTCGCCTCCCACATAGACTGGACTCTTCCGTTGTTTCAGTCGCACTTACTGATCAAAATCAAAGAGAGCTACAAAAGATTTTAAACCCTGAGCCCATCCGACCTTTATGACATCAGATCAAACTCATCCAATCCAATTCTAGATTCAGCCCCTTCGGTTCTAAAGAGCCAATACGAAAGATCCAGCTCTGTTCCAGCCATTGGAGATGTTGCTCTCTATTCCCTCCTCTAGGACTCTGCGGGACGTGATCTATGACTCGCCATTGGAAGTCCAAAAATGAATGATTAAAGTCCAGGCAATGTTGAACTAATGGAGCCGAGCTAACTGCATTTCGTATTCGTGAAGCATGTTCTTGCAAATGAAGTTTTACCTTCCGAATAGTCCGCCCAACATATAACTTCATACAAGGGCAAACTAAGATATAGACTACATGAGTTGTGGAACAAGTAGTCGGCCATTTATAAACCTGCTTTATAGTAGAGTTGGGAATAAGCCATTCCTTGCCTTCTATGGTCCGCTGACATAGGTCACAGGATGAGCCCTTAGAACAAGCAAAATGCCCTTTTAAAGAATCATCAGAGATTTGTATTGGTCTAACCTGTGTATTACCTATCAAATTGCCAATGTTCGGGTCCCCCGTATAGGCTATCTGTAATGGCTTTTGGAAACAAGAATGAAGAGCCAAAATATGCCAATGCTTTTTTAGAATGCTTCTAATTGTAGGAATCTTGGACATAAAAGGCAATATACCAGTTATGAAATCGGCATCAGCCTGTTTAACTGCAGAGTCCTTTAACCACTCCCTATGAGTATAGCGTGCCCTTGTCCGAGCTTGCTTTACTATAGCAGGAGGATAACCTCTTTGTAATAACCTCGACATCAAATCTTGAGCATGGTATTCAAATTCCTGAATAGAACTGCAAATTCGCCTTAAACGTAAAAACTGCCCATAGGGCAAACCTCTTTTTAAAGCTGGCGGATGGAAACTGGAATAATCCAAAAGAGTATTTCTTTGTACTGATTTTCTATACAGTGTCGAACCCAAATGAGATCCTTGCTTGAAAATTTTCACATCCAAAAATTCCAACTCCTGTGTATGAAACTGAAGTGTGAAAGTTAGATTATCCTTTTGAACATTCAGCCAATCTACAAACGTACGTAAGGCTTCTTCAGTGTTGTTCCAAAGAAAAAAAAAATATCGTCCAAAAATCGAACCCATAAACCAATACCATTCCGAAGGAAAAATTGTATCCCTTTCAAAATCTGCTAGATAGATCGTAGCAATGGATGGGGCCACTGTGGCCCCCATTGCTATTCCGTGAATCTGAGAAAAGAATTCCCCCTCAAACTGAAAAAAGTTCTTAGTCAGGACCAGTGTAACAATTGTAGGAAAAATTCTTTCGGCACCCGAGAGGGCAAAGGTACCTCTAATTTCCTTATCACTTCCATGGCCTCCCCCTGAGCTATATTGGTGTATAAAGCTACCACATCAAGGGACACCAAAATTAAATCTTCAATAGGTCGTGCAAAAGCATCTACTTTCTCTAAAAAATGAGATGTATCTCGTATATACGAAGTTACTTGTTGTGCACATGGCCTTAAGAATATATCACAAAATTGAGAAAGCGGTTCTAACACCGAACCTCTACAAGATACAATTGGTCGCCCTGGTGGATCAGAGAGGGATTTATGTATTTTTGGTACAGTGTAAAAATTAGGGACCACTGGGTGCTTAGGTGTCAAAAAATTGAATTCTTTTTTTGTTAGCCATCCATGATCTAAACCCTCTTGTGCTAAATTCACAATCATTGCTCGCACTTCTTCTGTTGGATCTCCAACTAAACGTTGGTAAAATTTATTATCATTCAGTTGCATTCGGGCGGTCTGAGAGTATTGTTCCACAGATTGTACTACCGTTGCCCCTCCTTTATCTGCTCCCTTGATGATTATATTCGGGGCATGTCGTAACATAGTAACATAGTAGTTGACGGCAGATAAAGACCAGCATGGTCCATCCAGTCTGCCCAGCGAGATGGCAAGAGTAGGTGCACCTGTTGCTCCGCGCAGGCCACCCCTCTCCATATCCTTGTTCAGGGGTAAACCCACCACTCCATATAGGACACCCCTATTTGTTGAGACGTTATATGGTTCGGAAGTTAGATGGTACCGTTTATTTTGTTTTTTTTCCTATTTCTGTAAAGGGATCCTCTGTGTTTGTCCCATGCCTTTTTGAATTCCGTCACTGTGTTCATCCCTACCACTTCCATCGGGAGGGCATTCCAAGCATCCACCACCCTTTCAGTGAAAAAATATTTCCTGACATTGCCTTTCAATTTACCCCCTTGCAGTTTCATGTTATGCCCTCTAGTTTTACAGGTTCCCCGTCTTTGGAAGAGGTTTGTTTGTTCATCATTTCTCTTTAAGTATTTAAAGGTCTGAATCATATCTCCCCTGTGCCTCCTTTCCTCCAAGGTATACATATTTAGGTCTTCAAGTCTCTTCTCATAAGGCTTCTGACGCAGGCTCCAAATCATTTTGGTCGCCTTCCTCTGAACAGTCTCCAGTCTTTTTACATCCTTTGCAAGATATGGTCTCCAAAACTGAACGCAGTATTCCAAGTGAGGCCTCACCAGTGACCTATACAGTGGCATAAGTACCTCTTCTTTTCTGCTGGTAATCCCTCTTTGTATGCAGCCCAACATCCTCCTGGCTTTTGCCACCGCCTTGTCGCACTGTTTTGCCACCTTGAGATCAGCAGAGATAATCACACCAAGGTCTTTTTCCTGAACTGTGCATACCAACCTTTCTCCCCCTATCTTGTACATTTCTCTTGGATTTCTGCTACCCAAGTGCATGACACTGCACTTTTTGGCATTAAATTGTAGTTGCCAAGCTTTAGACCAGTCTTTCAGCTTTTGTAGATCTTTCTTCATGTTAACCACTCCCTCAGGGGAGTCCACTCTGTTGCAAATTTTTGTGTCGTCTGCAAAAAGACAGACTTTTCCATTCAGTCCTTCAGCAATATCACTCACAAATACATTGAACAGTGCCGGGCCCAGGACCGAACCCTGGGGCACCCCGCTAATCACCTTCCTCTCATCCGAGTGAGCTCCATGTACAATCACCTTCTGTCGTCTGTCAGTCAGCCAATTTCTAATCCAGTTTACCATCTTGGGACCCATCCCCAAGCTACTGAGTTTGTTGATAAGCCTCCTATGAGGAACAGTATCAAAGGCTTTGCTGAAATCCAGGTAGATGACATCCATTGCATGCCTCCTCCAATGCTTGCCATTGGGACTTAGTTAAATTATTTACAGTGTAACTAGCTCCCATATTAGTGAATGATTGTTCCATGTGCTGTAAATCTTGCAAAACCAAATGTTGAAACGTTGAAATATATGGATCAATTTCACCTACAGGGATCCATTTTGATGGTGGTCGGACCACTGATATATCTGGTGTTAGTGGGTTTGTGGCACAAAAATGTATAACCCGCAATTTTCGAAAACATTTTTGTAAAGCTATCCGAACCTGAAAAGGTTGATACTGAACCCGAGGAACAAATGAAAGCCCTTTATTCAATATTGTCTCCTGAGCCTCTGTTAAGGGAAATCCTGAAATATACAGGATACTGGGCTTGATGGACCTTGGTCTGACCCAGTATGGCATATCTTATGTTCTTATGTTCTCTTCAATGCTATTGTTTTAACTGTGTTTAGCTGCACATCTCCATCAGTCATATGTGTTATGATATTCCCAGATATAGAAATATTAACATTTCTCATGATCCTATTACAAAGCCTATACATTTATAGTAAGTCCTTCTGATTTTAACAGCCAATTTATTTTCTAGTTCATTATCCTCCGTTTCTTCACATGTATAAGTAACAAGAATAATTGTTATATTCAACAAACATATTTATTCCCAATGTTTCCTGCAAGCTGAACTAGGAAAGCAGATGCATTTACACAATGCTATTATGCCTCACGGAGATTAATTATTTTTCAGTGATTCCCACTGAGCCGTAGCTATGTGATCTGGATTGTAATGGCAGCCACTTGTACATTGTGCACAGCAAAGTCCATTAAGTTTTCACCAATTTGGGGCCTTACATGCTAGACCTGGCACCACACAGGGCTGGCCCGTCCATTGAGTGAGAATGTTGTTCGCACAGAGCCCCGTGCGAATTTAATTCCACAGAATTTGCAGGGCCGGCTTCAGAGAGAGCCAGGGATGCCAGAGGCCCCGGTGTGTCTCTGCACAGCACTGTGTTCACATGAAGTCCACTGAGTGCTGGGAAACAGGAAATGACCTTTAACCTTTCCCGGCACTCAGTGGGCTTCACATGAACACAGCGTGAGTGAAAGAGCATGTTGTTCTTCACTCCATTGCTGTGCAGAGGCGAGCCGGGGCCTCTGGCATCCTCGGCTCCCTCATAAGCTGCTCAGACCGGGTGGGGCTCTTTGAGGTGGAGGTGAGGGCTAGGATAGGAATGGAAATGGGGGGGGGGGGCTAGGAATGGAAATGGGCTGATGGAAAGCTGGGATAGGACCAGAAATGGCCAATGGGAGGGCTAGGGATGGAAATGGGCTGAAGAGGGGGCTAGGATAGGACTGTAAATGGGCTGATGGGGGGGGTTTGGACTGTAAATGGGCTTGTGGGGGGCTAGGATAGGACTGGAAATGGCTGATGGGGGGGGCTAGGAATGGAAATGGGCTGATGGGGGGCGGGCCAAGATAGGATTGGAAATGGGTTGATACGAGGCTTGGACTGGAAATGGGCTGATGGGGAACTAGGATAGGACTGAAATGGCTGACGGGGGGGGGGGGGGGCTAGTAATGGAAATGGACTGATGGGGGGCTGGGATAGGACTGGAAATGGAGAGGATGCTAGGTGAGACTGGAACTATAAGGGAATGGGGCTGGAGGAATGAGGATGGAGAGGGGAAAAGATAATGTGTGGGAAGGAAGAAAATTCTACGACTGGCCGGGTATTGAGCGAGTAAGTGGGGATTGAGGATAGAAGGGTGAAATTTGAGTTGATAAAAAAGAAATAAAAAGAGAAATGGTGGAAAGAACAAAAGGGGAAAGATCAGTATGCTAAAGCAGATGTAGAGAGAGAATGGAAAATATTAGAAGAGAGAAGAAAGGACAAATGGACAGCAGACAACAGAGGGTTAGCCGAAGACATCAAGAGACTGAAGTAATTACAATTGAAAAGTAAAATGCCCAAACAACAAAAGGTAGAAAATGCTTTTTTATTTTGAATTTATTAACTGGAATATGTCAGCTCTGGGAAATGTGCATTGTTAACGTCTTTGCATTTTTGTTTAGTACAAGAGGAAATTAATTTGTAATTTTATTTCTCCAGTGTTGTACCTTCCAAGTTTGGCTTTTGGGGTTCCCAGTTTAATTATTTTCTTTCTATTTCTAAATTGTGATCCCTTGTTCTATGTTTGGTGACGGTCTATGTTCTGCATGTGTAACCAAGATGAGGTATTCTGTTTATGTACAGTAGTTTCTATTTGACAGTGCCATTTGTTCTCTTTTCCCAGTATAAGATGTACTGGTATTCTCTGTGATGTATTGGTTTAATATTTGCAGTGTTGCCTTTTTAATAGGTAGGGTTTGGTGCTTTGTGTGAGTCCTGGTAGTGCTGTTATGATACGGCGGGTTTGCTATGGGTTCTAAATGGGCAGTGTTTGTAGTAGTTCCTAATGGGCCTGGCGTTTGGCACTAGAGCAGGGGTGTCAAACTCCAGTCCTGGAGGGTTGCAAACCAATCAGGTTTTAAGAGTATCCCTAATAAATATGCATGAGATATATTTGCATACAATGGGGGCAGTGCATGCCATTATATCTAATGAATATTCATTAGGGGCATCCTGAAAACCAGACTGGTTTGTGGCCCTCCAGGACTGGAGTTTGACACCCCTGCACTGGAGTATAGTAATTTAGAAATCTGGTAGTCTTTCTTTATCCAGATACTCATTAAGAGGCATGTTTACTCAACGTTAACGCATGTTAACATTATGCAAATACAGTCAAACTTCGGTTTTCATGATTAATCCATTCGAAAAAGTCTCACTAAAACCGAATGTATGAAAACTGAAGCAATATTTCCCATAAGAAATAATGTAAATCCAATTAATCCATTCCAGACACCCAAAAATATTCACAAAAAATACATTTTATAGAGAATAACTATATTTTTACATACAGAAAACAATGAGAAATAAATATAAATGATTAATGAAATGGATAAATGAACATTTAACATCACTTTTACCTTTATTGAAGACTCTTGTTGGCAAGATGCAGCCAGACACCCAGAGAGGAGATCGGGCACAGGAATTTAAAAAAAAAAAAAAGAACAAAACAAGAAGGATCCACAAAAAAAAAAGCCTCCAGTAAAGGTCACAGCCACAGCCACCGGAAACACCACTCTCCCGCTCAGGCAACCTGGAATGCAGAGCTGAGCATGCGTTCCAGAGCCATGTGGCAATGGCTGCAGCAGCACGGGCCCCCGAAGTCTCAGCCAGGCAGCAGAACATTTCTCTCACCTGCCCGATCCTCACAGGACAGCACACACACAGAGATTCTCTGATCGCCGACTCTCTCCCCCGCCTCCGATTCTCAGCAGCAGCAGGACTGGCAAGTTTGGAAGACCCCTTTCAGCAGGAAGTCCCAGCAGGGAATCCTAATTGAGCGTCGGAGCATCAGACCAGCAGAACAGCTCCCGGCACTTCTCTCACCTCACCGGATAGCACACACACAGAGATTCTCTGATCGCTGACTCTCTCCCCCGCCTCCGATACTCAGCAACAGACCAGCAGAACAGCTCCTACTATACTGAGCGCGCCCCCCCCCCCCCCCCCACCGGTACGGACCATTTTAAATTGTACGAAAACCAAGCGGATGTACGAGAACTGGGACAAAATCACAACGAAAAAAGTCATTGAAAACCGAAGCTAACGAAAACTGGGGCATACGAAAACCGAGGTTTGACTGTATTTATGCAAATGAGGCCCTGCAATGAGTCTCCGCACATGGCCCTGCACCTCCCTTGGGCCGCCCCTGGCACCACATCAAGACACTCTTGCTATCAGAAGGATGATCTTGGGATGGCAACCTCCCTTTGGCATCAAATATGCTCGCTTTCACTGTGCGGTATTGGTATCAGCATCCATATGCCATAAGGCTACAGTTACACTTTGGCTTGTGCTCGACTGATTGAAACTGAACCCAAGACTCATCATATAATTATTCTGGACTAAAATTAAAATAATTTCATGCTCTTCTGCTCAGATTTTGTAAGGTCTTATGGATGGACAACTATTTTACAGTCCAGTCAGCAGGCATTTCCTTATTGACATTGTAGCAACCTTAAAGTAGTGATGACTCCAATAACTGCATGCTAAAATAAACTGATAGGCCGATATCCAAAAAGGCTTTTCCAGTTTGCAGAACCTGGTTCACCCAATATTCAGTGGCACTATCTGGTTGGTGCAACTGAATATGTCCTCTGACCCACTACGACCCTGTCTACGTAACGATGGGTGGTCTTGGGCAGAGCCATACTTATCCAGATAGTGATTTTCAGCACTGCTATATGAATAAGTAACTGCATACCTTAGGCAGGAAAAAAGCTGCCTTAGGTATGCAGATTCGCTATCCTGATGGCGGCTGAAAATCTCCACTATCAGGATAACTGCCGCCACTGACCTGCAAATTCCAGATATTCAGCGAGAGCCGCTATCTAGATGTCCAGATTTTCTTTACCCATGGTAGTTGGGGTTTATAAAAATGCTGACCACTGCAGGTTCACTATTGGCCAGTGACAGAGAAAATGTTTGCCTAATATTAAATGTGATGGCCACTGCACACTCAGTTCTGTTCTAAGTCTATGAGCTGGCCTTGTTCTGTTGTTGACAAAACATAGCAGGCATTGATATCAAAATTAGGTTTTTTTTCTTTTTCATTAACATACTTCAAACTAATTTGTAATAAAAGCTGCAACGCATGATTGACAATGACAGTCTTTTTAAAACAGACTTTCAGTACAATGAACCAGGAAATTGCTGATATTCAAGTGCATAGCTGAGTATAGGGAAAAAAATATTATTTCATACCCTATGGGATATACACTTAAGAACTTAGTTGAGATCTAAACTTATAAAATTGTTAGGGCCTAACCTGGACAGCAGTAGCCTGGTGCAGAGGCTAGACCCAGGCAGGGTGGAACAGGAATCAGAAGTAGCTGGAAGAACACTCCATTGAAGAAGAAGCAGCAAAGAGGCACTGGGTAGCAAAAGACAAGGTTGTACCAACGTCTGTGCGAGCTGTGCAGCTACACAGAAGGCGTAGGTATGGAAAAGGCACACTGTTTTCATCACTGGACTTCTGGAAAGCCCGATAAGAGCAAATTCTTGCACGCAGCCCTGCAGGCAGGCCTGTACCTAGCCCTGGGCGAGCGGTGCGGCCGCACAGGGCACAAAGGCTTAAGGGGCGCAGTTTAGCTGTCTTCTGTTGCCTGCCGCCGCCACTTTTTCTTCTCTCAGCGGCGGCAGGCAATGGCAGGACAGCTAAAATGCGCCCCTTAAACCTGCTTGCCGGCATGCTAAGCAGATCTTTCCCTCCCTGCTGCAGAAGGGAGGGACAGATCTGCTTAGCATGCCGGTGACTTGCACATCGGGCACGCCTCTTCTCTACTGCTGAGGAGGGGACAGGGACGTGCGCCCGATGTGCAAGTCGCACAGGGCGCACGCTTCCCTTGGTATGGCCCTGCCTGCAGGCATACCGAAAACTGTTGAACCAGCAAGGTTGTGTCTGTATGGGCTTCCTTATATACGGTGTTTCATAAGATACATTTCTTGCTGATCCAATAGGCTCATCTGGGGGTGAGCTTTCCCTTCCTTCTGTGGTTTGGCTGCATCTCTCTATTATCTGACTTGCAAGGCCACAGTTTTGATCTCTGGCAAATCTTATATAATATCGCTCTGCTGCTGGTCTTTTCTGGGGCCTTAGGACCTGTATTTTCTGGGTGGTCATGATAGAACCAAGCCAGCAGATTATTGGCATAGACATGGTCAGCAGGCTCCCAGCTACATTTCTCTAGGCTTTAAACTTTCCAATGCAGATGGCCCCAGAGGTACTTAATCTGGTATGCCCTGGGTAATTCTTGGTGGCCTTTCACTGTAATTGGTGGGATTACTACTACTGATAGTTTGTATAGTGTTACAAGGCATATGCAACGCTGTACAGACATAGATTCTGATTATAGGGTTTCAACAGGACCATGTGACATACTGGATGGATACAGAGGTTTGCTGGAAGCTGCACTCAGAATGTCAAAGGGTTGAGTTCCTCTTGGATCATGAAAGGACCATATCAGGATAGGGGTGAATGTGAACACTGTCTTGAGGCTATCCAGTGCGTGCTGTTGCTCTCTCCCCCATTTGAATAGGGTACTGTTCTTCAGGATTCATGTCAAAAGCAGTGTCTCTAGAGAGACCCTGGATATAGTGATGATAAAGTTGGCAAATTCCAAAAACTATTGGATCCCCTTGATATCCATTGGGACCAGCTGCTCTGTCACCACCAAGATATTCCAGGGATCCATCGAAATGCATTCAGGTGAAATAATATATTCCAGAAATTTAATAGATCTCTTGTCAAATTCACATTTTTCCAGTTTGGCATACAATTTGTTTCCTCAGCTACTCTAATACTCAACAAACTTGGTGCTCATGATCTGGGTTTTCAGAGAAAATCAAGATGTTATCTAGGTTTATGAAGACACATTGATCTAGTATGTCATGGAATATCTAAATGGCCAATTTTCCCAATAGAAAAAGGTGAATAGTGGAGTACCCCAGGGATCTGTGCTGGGTCCGCTGCTTTTTGACATATTCATAAATGACTTGGAAAAAGGAATGACGAGTGAGGTTATCAAATTTGCAGATGACACAAAACTATTTAAAGTTGTTAAAACCCAAGAGGATTGTGGAAAATTGCAAGAGGATCTTGATAAATTGGAAGACTGGGCATCAAAATGGCAGATGAAATTTAATGTGGACAAGTGCAAAGTTATGCACCTAGGAAAGAACAACCCAAACTATGGTTACATGATGCAAGGTTCCACATTAGGAACCACCACCCAGGAAAAAGATTTAGGTATCATCGTGGATAACATGTTAAAACCCTCCACCCAGTGTGCAGCAGCAGCCAAGAGAGCAAATAGAATGCTAGGTATCATAAGGAAAGGAATGGAAATTAAACAAAGGATATTATAATGCCTCTGTATCGTTCCATGGTGCGACCACACCTTGAATATTGTGTGCAATTCTGCTTGCCGTATCTTTAAAAGGCTAATAGCATTATTAGAAAAGGTACAGAAAAGAGCCACCAAAATGGTAAAGGGGATGGAAGGCTATTCCTATGAGGAGAGGCTACAAATGTTTGGGCTCTTCAACCTGGAGAAGAGACGGCTGAGGGGAGATATGATAGAGGTTTATAAATTAATGAATGGAGTGGAACGGGTAAATGTAGATCAATTGTTTACGTTATCAGAATATAGAAAGACTAGGGGACATGTAATGAAGTTATAGGGTAAACTATTTAAGACAAATAAGAGAAAATATTTTTTCACTCAACATGTAATCAAACTCTGGAATTTGTTACCGGAGGCTGTTAGTGTAGCTGGGCTTAGAAAAGGTTTGGACAAGTTCCTGGAGGAAAGGTCCATAAACCATTATTAAGAAGGGACCCAGGATATCAATGCTTGACCCAATACAAGCATTCTGGAACCTGTGTCTTTTGGGGAAACTGCTAGGTACGTATGACCTAGATTGGCCACTGTTGGATACAGGATACTGGGCTTGATGGACCTTGGTCTGACCCAGTATGGCATATCTTATGTTCTTATCTCATTGACCAGGTGTTGAAAGGTAGTAAGCCAAATAGCATTACTACATATTCAAAAATTTTATACCAGGTGCAAAAGGCTGTTTTCCATTTGTCTCCTTTTCATATTTAAATTAGATTGTAAGCCCCCAAAACAACAAACTTTTGAAAATCTGGACTGCTTGGAGGCATTTCAGCAGTTGGTTGATGAGTGGGAGCATGGACTGCTTTTGAATAATCATGGCATTGAGTGTTTGATCTTGCAAGTTCCCCACTGGATATGGGATTCATGTTTCTTTAGTCAGGGAACCCCTAGGATTATGGCAAAGTGTGGCACATAAACAAGTTGAATCATATCTTCTCCTGACGGGACCGGCCCGAGGCTTTCTACCACCTTAGGCAGGCACTCCGTATCGCCCCCTCCCTGAATGTGGCACCACCTGTCCCTCATGCCTCCCCCCACCAAATTCATCATCTCACCCAGGGAAGGGGGGCGCACTGTGATCCCTCCTTGTGCTGCAGAAGTGGTTGAATTGGTGCTTCAGTGCTGCCTCGGGCCTTAAAATGCCTGTGCACATGCACGCTCATGGCCTGCTGCTCCTTCCCCCTCCAACGCATCTTCCTGTTGTGTGTGTGTGTGGGGGGGGGGGAGGGGTGGCAGGCTGTAACTGTACACCCGCCATGACAATGAAGAGGCAGTTCAGCTGCTGCTTCATGGAGGGGGTAGTTGCTCCCATCCCTATGCCTCATGAGCCTGCTTGTAGTTCTGAAACTTAATCCTGCAGGTATTTTGCATGTGCCCAGGCAGAGTACTTCTCAGCATTGCTTTTCCTTTTCCTTTTCCTTTGTCGACAGGCACTGCCTCATGGTACCTACTACCATAGGCTTCTCTGGTAGTGGTTGCAATTCAGGAGGTGCAACTCTGCAGCCTAGTTCAATCCTGTCAGCATGCCTCTCTAGGATCAATTTTTATGAATGTCTTATTATGCGAACAAATGGCATGAATAACTACACCAGGTGAGCTGGTAGGTTCAACTGTGCCAACTCATCTTTTTTTTTTTTAAACTTTATTTATAAAACACATACAAGAAAAACAAAGAAACCTCACAACCGTAAATGTACCATCCAACATTATGCCTCTGGGTGGGGCTGGCTCTTGTCCACCAATCCAGAGGCCCATTATTAACAAAGTGTGAAAGCACTTTTTACCGTATTTTATCCCCCCCCCCCACCTCCCTGCACAGCTCCACTTCCCCTTCCCAACCCGATCAAGAACTTTTCTGTGGGACATGACCCCCTCTCTCCATCCTTGGGCTTCCCCCCCTCCCCCCCGATTGCCTGCCCTACCCCATATGTAAGACTTCATTACGGGCACATAGTCCAAGCTGCTGAATATATGGCTTCCAAATCAGCAGGAAAGACGCCCATCTCTTAAGATTACCCCGGGCCCTCCTCCTCTCGAAGAGCATCAGTTGGTGAAAGCTGTTATGCCATTTCCAAAAAAGTAGGTGGCTGGCACGCTCTCCATCTGTGCAGAATTGGTCCCTTCCCCACCAGACATGCCTTACGCACCAAGATCCGCTTCCATCGCCCCATGGGGTGAAGTGGTCCCAACAAATCCAATGCTACTAGAGCTCCAGACCACTTGATCTGCTGTTGTAATAACCCACCCATAAATTTACTTATCTTTTCCCAGTATGCGCGAATAATCCTACATCCCCACCACATATGTTCCAAGTCTGCATGGGGAAACACACACCTAGGGCATCGCCCATCGCAATCCAGGCTGCTCTGCATAGCCCGCCGCGGGGAAAAGTGTGCTCGCACAATACTTTAAAATTGAACCTCTCTCCATCTGGTCCCTTCCATCAATCCCACAATCCGGCGCAGGGCTTCCATAAGAGCTCCCTGTGGTACCCCTTGGCCCAGCTCTTCCGCCCACTGAGCTTCCTCTCTCACATAATCTGGCGTTGGTGCATAAGAACATAAGATATGCCATACTGGGTCAGACCAAGGTCCATCAAGCCCAGTATTCTGTTTCCAACAGTGGCCAATCTAGGTCATATGTACCTAGCAGTTTCCCCAAGGGACACAGGTTCCACAATGCTTGTATTGGTTCAAGCATTGATATCCTGGGTCCCTTCTTAATAAGGGCTTATGGACCTTTCCTCCAGGAACTTGTCCAAACCCTTTTTAAACCCAGCTACACCAACAGCCTTTACTACATCCTCCGGTAACAAATTCCAGAGTTTGATTACACGTTGAGTGAAAAAATATCTTCTCTTATTAGTCTTAAATAGTTTACCCTGCAGCTTCATTGCATGTCCCCCAGTCCCTCCATATTCTGATAAGGTAAACAATCGATCTACGCTCACCCGTTCCACTCCGTTCATTAATCTATAGACCTCTATCATATCTCCCCTCAGCTGTCTCTCTTCCAGGTTAAAGAGCCCCAACCCTTCTAGCCCCCCCTCACAGGAGGATCCTTCCATCCCCCCTACCATTTTGGTGGCTCTTCCCTGAACCCCCTCCAAAATCGCTACATCCTTTTTAAGACACGTCGACCAGAATTGCACACAATACTCAAGGCGCGGTCTCCCCATGGAACGACACAGAGGCACCACAATATCCTTTGTTCTATCCTCCATGCCCCTCCCCATCACACCCAGCATTCCACCTGCTCTCCTGGCCGCCGCTGCACACTGGGCGGAGGGTTTTAACATGGTATCCACAATGACGCCTAAATCTTTTTCCTGGGTGGTGGTTCCTAATGTGGAACCTTGCATCGTGTAACCATAGTTTGGGTTGTTCCTTCCTAGGTGCATAACTGCACTTGTCCACATTAAATTTCATCTGCCATTTGGATGCCCAGTCTTCTAATTTATCAAGATCCTCCTGCAATTTTCCACAGTCCTCTTGGGTTTTAACAACTTTAAACAGTTTTGTGTCATCTGCAAATTTGATAACCTCACTAGTTATTCCCTTTTCCAGGTCATTTATGAATATGTCAAATATGTCATAAGGGACAATTTTTTTCCTCAATAGCGATATTGTGGGTGGGGACCCCTCTCCCAACGCAAAAAACTCTAAAATCTTTGCCGAACTCTCTGTGGTTAGCTCTTGACTAGGTAATGAATGCTACAAAGTGCGAGACCTGAAAATGTGCAAAAAAGTGACCGCCACTTAGCACGTACTCCCTGCCCAATGTCTCAAAAGACTTACACTTCCCATTGGAATTCACTATGTGCCCCAGGTACCGGATACCAGCCTCCTCCCATTTCCAAAAGCTCATTGATGTAGAACCCGGGGTAAATGCAGCATTACCCTGTAGTGGTAACCAACTAGAGACAGCAGGGGACCTACCCCAGTACCGACACAGCTGCCTCCATGTACGTCTGATCGGGCTCACCAACACACTCTGTGTCACTCATCGGGGGAGTTGGGAGCTCTCCAAATGGAGTGCTGCCAGTCAGGGGCAGCCCAAGTGGGGTGCGGAGACTCAGTGCGGGGCCACATTTGCATATGGTGCCTCATTTGCATAAATATTTGCATAATGTTACCATACACTAACTTTTAGTAAACACGCCTCTTAATGAGTGTATGGATAAAGAAAGTCTAAAAGATTTCTACATTACTATAATCCAGTGCCAACCGCCAGGCACATTAGGAACTACTACAAACACTACCCATTTAGAACCCATAGCAAACCCGCCGTATCCTAACAGCACTACCAGGACTCACAAAGCACCAGACCCTACCTATCAAAAGGCAACACTGCAAATATTAAACCAATACATTTCAGAGAATAACAATACATGACCTACTGGGGAAAGAGAACAAGTGGCAATGTCAAACAGGAATTACATAAACAGAATACCTCAGCTCAGTTACACAGGCATGAACATCACCAAACAAGGAATCACAATTTAGAAATAGGAAGACAATAATTAAACTGGGAACCCCAAAAGCCAAACTTGGAATGTACAACACTGTAGAAATAAAACTATAAATTAATTTCCTCTTGTACTAAACGAAGCGCAGACGTTAATGATGCACATTTCCTAGAGCTGACATATTCCAGATAATAAATTCAAAATAAAGAGATATTTTTCTACCTTTTGTGCATTTTTGTTCAGTTGCAATTGCTTCAGCTACTTTCTTCTGGTTTCTTCGTGTCTTCTGCTAACTCTCCATCGTCTGCTGTCCATTTGTCCTTTCTTCTCTCTTCTAGTTTTTTCCCATCCTCTCTCTACATCTGCTTTAACATACTAATCTTTCTCCTTTTGCTCTTTCCTCATTCCTATTTCATCCACTCAAATTTTACCCCTCCATCCTCAATCCCCACTTATTCTCCCAATATCCGGCCAATTGTAGATTTGTCTTCCCTCCCACACAAAATATTTTTCCCCTCTCCATTTCACTCTCCCAGCTCCATCCCATTCTAATCCTCCCCCAACATCAGCTCCCTTCTAGTTCCAGCCCCACCCAGCATCCGCTCACTTCTAGTCCCTGCATCAGCTCATTTCCAGTCCTAGCCCCCCATCAGCCCATTTCCAATCCTATCCTAGTCCCACCATCAGACCATTTCCAGTCCTAGCTCCCCCATCCATTTCCAGTCCTATCCGAGTCCCTCCATCAGCTCATTTCCAATCCCAGCCCCCCATCAGCCCATTTCTAGTCCTTTCCTAGCCCCACCATCAGCCCATGTCAAATCCTAGCTCCCCTCCACTCAGCCCATTTCCAATCCAAGCCCCCCATGAGCCTACTTCCAGTTCTAGCCCCTCCATGAGTCCATTTCAATTCAATCCCCCACTACAGCCCATTTCCAATCTTAGCACCCCCCAAAAGCCCATTTCCAAACCTATCCTAGCCCCTCCATCAGCCCATTTCCTGTCCTAGCCCCCCCACTCAGTCCATTTCCATTCCAAGCCCCCTCCTCATCAGCTATTTGCAGTTCAAGCCCCCCTTCCACTCAGCCCATATCCAGACCTAGCAACCCCCACAGCCCATTACCAGTCCTAAGCCCCCCCCACAACCCATTACCAGTCCTACGCCCCCATCAGCCCACTTCTGGTCCTAACCCCCCATCACCCCATTTTCAGTCTTACTCCCCACAGCCCATTACCAGTCCTACCCCCCCATCAGCACATTTCCAGTCTTATCCCCCCCACATAGCCCATTTCCAGTCCTACAGCCCCCCCAACATCCCATTTACAGTCCTAGCCCCCCCATAGCCCATTAACAGTACAAATCCCCCCCCCCCCCACAACCCATTACCAGTCCTAAGCCCCCCAACTCCCCAATTCCGGTCCTAACCCCCATCACCCCATTTTCAGTCTTACCCCCCCCCCACAGTCCATTTCCAGTCCTAGACCCCCATAGCCCATTACCAGTCCAAATCCCCCATTTAGCCCACTTCCAGTCCTAACCGCCATCACCCCATTTTCAGTCTTAGCCTCCCCATAGCCCATTACCAATCCTAACCCCCCATCAGCCCACTTCCAGTCCTAACCCCCCCATAGGCCATCACCTGTCCTAACCCCTCCATCAGCCCACTTCCAGTCTTAGCCCCCCCATAGCCCATTACCTGTCCTAACCCCCCATAGCCTATTACCAGTCCTAACCCCCTCATCAGCCCACTTACAGTCTTAGCCCCCCCATAGCCCATTACCAGTCCTAACCCCCCCATCAGCCCACTTCCAGTCCTAACCCCAATCACCCCATTTTCAGTCTTAGCCCCCCCATAGCCCATTACCAATCCTAACCTCCCCATCAGCCCACTTCCAGTCCTAACCCCCCTATAGGCCATTACCAGTCCTAACCCCCCATCAGCCCACTTACAGTCTTAGTCCCCCCCCATCAGCCCAGCTAGATAAAAAAAAAACACAAACCGGCTGCCGCTGCCACCGTGGCAGCGGCAGAATCGAGCACCCCGCAGGGCCCCCTGCCCTGCAGAATCCTCATTTCAGCATCAGCTCCCAAAGCGCAGGCTTTTCAGAGCCGCGAAGGGAGAGCTTCTCCTCTCGTGACTCTGTTAATCCCACTGCGGGGCTCTGGCAGCTGACGTTGAGGGAGTTGATGCTGAAACGAGGATTCTGCAGGGCAGGGGGGGCCCCGTGGGGTGCTCGATTCTGCCGCTGCCATGGCGGCAGCGGCAGCCGGTTTGTGGGTTTTTTTTATGGGCTGTGTTGATCGCTGATGCAAGATGTTTTTTGCGCGGGGCCCCCTGAAACATGGGGCCCTGTGCAAAAAACATTCTTACTCAATGGATGGGCCGGCCCTGCTGCCAGTAACGTCTGGGGAGCCACTAGCGATTCCTCAAATGCCCTATGCGTATAGGCCTCTGTATCTCCCAGCCAATCCCTTAAGTGGCACGCCAGGGCATAATGCCCTAAATCCGGGACCCCCATCCCTCCGTGCCGCCAACTGCCTTTCAAGCGAGCCAGTGGGATGCGTGCCCTCGCCCCTCGCCACAAGAATTCATGTATCTCCTTTTCCATGCGCACCAGATCTCGGCACACCAGCCAGACAGGGAGCGTCTGCAACCAGTACAGTAGTGCCAACTCATCTTTATTTGGAGCAGCAAGGCCCCACTGGAAATGAGCATGGAGGACTGACTCATTCCAGCTGAGGTCGCTGGCTCAATGCCAGAACTCTGTAGCATAATCTGTCACTGTTCATTGGCCCTGGCAAAGGAGCATCATGTTATTCGGGCCAGCCCCAGAGTTGATTCAAGGTGTTGGCATCATAGGCAAGCCTTAAGCTTTATAACCTCCTGGTTGTCAGAATCTATTGTTTCACAAGTTCAACAATATCAGTCAGTCAATATTGTCAATTTCAACAAGGACAAAACCATGATGACCAGCAAGCCAATGTATGCATGCAAGCTGCTTTGGTGTTTTTGGTGGTGTTATGGCAGAGCTTTGTTCCAGCAGAATTGACATTAGCTTGCTGGTCATCAAGGCTTTATCCTTGTTGAAACTGAGAATCTATTATTTAGCTGTGAATGTCCTGCTTTTTGCTGCCCCACCCCCCAAGACGTTGACACCCTAGGCAACTGTCTAGTTTGGCTTATGATTGGTATGGCTCCACAAAAGCATGGGAAAGAACCACCAGAAAATATTCCAAATTCAAGATGGTACTCTTCTGTTCCAGAAAGGAAGTTGCCCATTCCAGGGCTTTCTCTGTAAGTTTAATGGTAAAGCTTACTTTAGGGAGTCAGACTGGTATACATGTATGCAAGCTGTCATTCTGACTGCATCCACTAGTGTATGAGGCCTGATGTTCCAACGAGGTACCATCAAACCTATTTGATAATGGTGTACACAGTTCCAGGAGCAGAGTGGCCCATTATCATTACTCATATCCAGAGGGTTGTAAAGCTACCACCCAGTGTCAGACATCCTGGCGTTGACCTGCATAGCTTGCAAGCCTTTGTCAAGGTTCCTTAGAGTCTCAGCGTGTGCTGGTTCAAACTGTTAGGGCCTACCCTGGGCAGGAATGTGGTGAGGAGTCTATGGCAGGGTGGAGCAGAAACCAGGCATGGAAGAGAAACCAGATGCGATCAGAAGTACACTCTACTGAAGCAGCGAAGTGGAGCTGGGTGGGAGTAGATGCAGGTCGGATTGGAGCTGGGTAGCAGTAGATGCAGGTCAGGCTCGCTGAAAACTGTTGCGCCAGCAAGAGAATGTCTGGCTAGACCTTCTTATATTTATTTTATTTATTTAACAGGTTTTCTATACTGCCTTTTCTTTAAATCAAAGTGATTTACAATGGAACTAAGCAGGAGTTACATAGCAAATAGAAAAAAAAGGGGGGGCATGCAGGAAACACTTAATAGTGCAACATTACATTAAAAGGTATATACAGAATGTACAGCAGGTAAAATTATATACTGTAGTTTGAGGCTGGTAGGAAGCCCTAGGTGGGTGTTTCAAAGTGACATCTGAAGAGTAGAGTTTTTAAATGCTTCCGAAATTCCTTATTGTTTGTTATAGCTCTCAAGGCATCTGGTAGGTTCTTCCAAAAGGTTGGTGGTGCTGGGGAGAGAGCTCTTGCAGATGTAACATTGTTAGTTTTAGTGAATGATAAGGATGTCAATATAGTATCAATTGCACTGCGTCTCTTAGGTCTAGTGCTAGGGTTAGTAATGATGAGTTTTTTGAGACTGTCTGCAGATATGTTTAAATTTAAATATGATCATTATTATTTTGAAGTAAATTTGAAATATGATTGGAAACCAGTGGCATTGGAAGAGAAGAGGAGTTACATGTTCATGCTTATAGGAGCCTAGAATGATGTGAGCCTCCGAATTTTGTGCAATCTGCAGAGGTCGGATAGTATGCTTGGAAAGGCCAAGGTATATGAAATTACAGTAATCCAACAAAGGAGTTATGGTAGCCTGACAGTTTGAAAGTGATCATGGATGAACAGGGGTTTGAGTCTCCGTATTATAGCTATTTTGTGGAATGTGTATCTGGCAGTTTTGCTGATGTTTGATTGGAAGTTAAGATTGGAGTTCAAAGTAATTCCAAGTTATTTTACCTCTTTCCTTAAGGGTATACTACAAATTGGCAAGTTGATTTATTGAGGGGAATTAAAGGAATTGTTACGGGCTTCAGTTTTATTGTAATTGATAGACAGGTTATTGTGAGAGATCCAGCAAGTCATTTCTTGTAGGCAGGTAACTATTATTATGTAGTCAGTCTTTTCCAACTTGATTTGTGTGTAAATCAAGATGTCATCAGCATACATAGCATATATGATGCTGTTGATGTATTTTTTGATGATGTCACAGATGGGGCAAATGTAGAGATTGAAGAGCAGAGCAGATAGACAGAAACCTTCTGCTACTCCTTGTGTGGAGGTAAAGATAGATGAGGTGATTGTGCCAGCTCTGACTAGTTGCCGCCTATTTGTAAAGTATGAGTTAAACCATCTCAGAGTCAAGTTTTTTTAGTCCAATGGGACCGAGTCTTTGCAGGAGGATGCTATGGGAAATGGTGTCAAAGGCTGCAGATACATCAAGAAAGATAAGGAGGAAACCCTTTTCAGATCATCAATCCTTCTTATTAGATTGTCAAGGAATACAATTAAGAATTATTCCACATTGTGGTTGCAGTGGAACCCAAATTGGTAGGTGTCAAGATGGACATGAAGATCAACGTGTTCCTGAAGCTGATAGTAGACTGTCTTTTTGAGTACCTTTGTGAGGAATGGGAGGCTTGAAATTGGATGGTATGCTGCAGGGTCATCTTTGATAGGGGAGGCAGTTTTGGGGTCTAGGCGGATAGTTGCTTGTTTAAGAGACTGAGGCACATAATCTTTTATTAGAGAAGAATAGACTAACTTGTGGATGTGTTTGGAGAGCACATCCTTAATAGACTTTATCTAAACTGGGCAGGGGTCAGTTGGAGAGGTGCTGGTGTTTAGCTATAGTAGTTGCGAGTTGTTCAATGGTAGGAATAGTAAATTTCTCCCAAGTGAACACTGGTGGTTTGTATTCTGTGGGTGAATCAAAGATGTGAGAGTTGTAATTTTGAAGAGAATTATGCTTTGCAATCAGGTAGTTTGCAAAACTAGATACTTGAGGGCTAATAGTCCCTGTTCCGGGAGGGATGGGCTTTTTAGTGAGGGACCATACTATTTCAAATAGTTCTCTGGGTCTATTAGCTGATAAAAGTATTAGGTTAGTGTGATACTCACATTTGCAGCGATTAATTAGGTTGTTATAGTCTTGTTTTATATCTTGATATGCTTGAAGTGTGGTTTGGGTTTTGTTTCTTATCCAACTCCTCTCGATTTTACGGAGATGTCTTTTAGCTATTCTGATCTCATCTGAGTACCATGGTACAGATCTTCTATATATGATCTTTTATATATGGTGTCGTATAAGACACCCCTCTTGCCTGGCCCAAAGGGCTCCTCTGGGATGGGCTTTCCCTTCCACTTCCTCTAGCTCATGTTTCCTGGAACTTGGTTTGCAGCTAAGAGGCCTCTCTGGTTCAGCTACAGCTCTCCAGTCTTTGGCCCACAAGGCCATGGATTTGATTCTCAGCAAGCTTTTACATAAATAAGGACTTACGTGTGTAAATTGACTAAATACACTTACAATTATGCACATAAGTCATAACATGCTGAAATTTGGCCATATTAAAAAACAGAGGCATTCTAGAGAGAATGAAGTGTTTTAGATATTCATAGTGAATCCATGTATGTAAGTTAAACTTTCATGAAAGTATGTTCACAACCTTGTTTTCAAACACCAATTCTTGAAGCCATGGGTATGGATTTAGCTGAAAGGGCAGAAACACAGATTTGTAAATGCCATGTCTGTGTATTCCTGTCCTGACAATACCTCCTCTCCATGTGAATAAAAGCATGTGAATAAAAATTATGGAGCAGAACGTGAACTTTAACTACAATGAAAGGGGGAACTTTGTAGACAGACGATAGAGGTAAAATGCTTTTTACCCGTGTGGATTCTTTGAAAATTGATGCCTTTATGCAGTTAATTGTACTTGAATGCCCAGTTTTTGAGTGTGTGATAGGATGGGTAATTTTCAAATGATAGTCTATGTACCCAGGTAACTATCAGAAAATTGCACACCCTATCACATTGCACATACATTGCGATGGACAAAGCATATATTTTTACCCTTTGAAAAAGTAGATGATCTCTGGCTGCTCTTTCACATGTTTTGGGGGAACCAGACCAAGCCCATTTTGCAGAGTATAACATGAAGTCCCTCCACTAGTATCAGTAGACTATAATGGAGAATTTTACAGAGTTCCAACACTGGACCAATAACTTTGACTCAGAGGCGCAGAGTGAGGGTGAAGGAGGTTGAAAAGGATGGGATGGATCCAGATGTCAACGAGTAACTAGACTGAAGATAAACTTGGACATGTTCTGCTCCATAATGTGTATTCTTTTATTCACATGGAGAGGAGGTATTGTCAGGACAGGAATACACAGACATGGCATTTACAAATCTGTGTTTGTGTTGGTTTTCTAATGAAATGGAAAATGCAATGATAAACTTTCACTAGAAGAAAAATAAAAAATACCTGCCAACATTTGATTTATTTTCCATTTCCTTTCTTTGGAATGAAAAAAATGTTAGTGATGTCGGCATTTAAAAATTACCCTCCCTATGCCTTACCCATAACCCCTCACCCTTGTTCTCCTCCTTGAATGGGCATGGCCATATCAAAAGTAAAATACCCTACTGTAGGGCTATATTAAAAATATGAAAGGTATACTTTTTGGAATGGATACTGTTTTAAACATCAAGGTCGCATACAGTGAATGATAAGTCTATTTATAATAAAAATAATATGATAATCACAGCCATCAGTTTGCTGTGACAAACTCAAGGGTAGAGTCTGCTACAAAGAGTTGGAAAATTCGGTGGCACCTGTGTACAAATTTGCATGTATTTGTGTAAGCAAATGAAAAAAATAATTTTAATTTACCTGGGATACTGTCCTGGTACCCCAGAGCAGCCCTGCAGCAGTGAGGCTGAGCACAGGCAACTATACGGGATAAAACAGCAGTCATCAGGATCAGTTTGGTTCCATCTGACCCCAACCAGAAGAGAGGATCACAGCAGGATGCTCTGACAAGTCACCATAGAACTGATCAGCCACTGAAAGTCTGGAGTGAGGCAGTACTGATTGCCTGCCTGGGTAGATTCTCACCACTCTACTGGTCATGCCGCCATCTTAACTCCGCCCCCTCACCACTCTACTGGAAGGAGGACATAGCAGCAGGCTAAGCAAGCCACCGGGAAGGGAAAGAATGCACGCTGTTGGTTTTGTCCTAAGCTCCCCCAGTACTTCACCCCAATAAGAAGACTGAAAATGGATTGGTAAGCGGAGGATCACAGCCTCCATGGATCTCCTACCCTCAAAAGGCTGCAACTGGATCAGTCTAGGAAGAGTCGCTAGAAGATTGTAATCTGGCTTCTCATTTTTTATTTGGGTAGGGGGGCAGCAGAAATGGTGGGTACTAGGGTGGTGATCTGGATTTGCATAGCAGGGTGTGTTGTCAGTTCACTCTAGTCAACCAAACAGATTGATGCCCTCTTGCATGAATGAAGTTATAGTTCTGTTTTCCCATTGATTTCTCATAGATAATCAGAGCTTCCCAACCCAAATCCAATGTGGCAGAACCAGATCAACCTCTTTGGGCTATCTAGGATGAGTTGGGAAGGGAGGTGCTATGAATGATGCCTCTGGGTACACAAGAGAAGTGACATGCAGGGCCAGTGCAAGGAGATGAGGTGCCCTAGGCAGACCTCATTCCTTGTGATCCCCCCTCCCCACGGCTGGCTGCCCTACTGCCACTCAATTCTGCCGCTGTTGCCCCTCATCGGCGGCAATGGACTGAAACAGCCTCACAGTGCTTACCTGCAAACTTCGGCAATGTGGGACTGTCTGTTTCCGCCCCCTCTGATGGCCGACTTCCTGTTTGAATGGGGGTTCTCTTAACAGTGGGGGTGGGAGCAGACAGCCCATAGTGCCAAAGTTTGGAGGTAAGAGCCTTGGGGCTGTTTCAATCCATTCCTGCTGTTATAGGCCCTGGTGAGGAACGGCAATGGGCACTCCCCCCTCAGAGGGCCTGTGCCCTAGGTAGCCACCTACCACACCTAATGGTAGCACTGGCCCTGGTGACATGTGAGAACTTCTGAACAGTGGATGTTCTTCATGTGCTAACCAACCATAGAGGGAAGTCTATTATACTATTCTCCTGGGGCCTGGTCCATTACAATAGCTGCTTGACCACAATATTGTAAGAACCCAGGAACCTAGGGAGAGGCTTGGAACCTTCTCACCAGGTACCCATTATACTTGGAATTCCTTCTATATATCAGAGCCATTATTCCTTCAATGCACAATGAGGGAAACATCATTGCTGTAACACAGACTTGTTCACTTTAAGAGAGGATTTTGTCATGTCAGCTCATAAGTAAGCTTAGTTTTTGTATTAAGGGGCTACTTAGAAAGAGTCAACAGTTAAGTGAAAATGACTCTCTGATGAAAGTGCTCTTATCCAGCTGATCTGAATTATAAATATATTCGATAATTATGTATTGCCACTGGGAAAATATAGCTTTATGATAATCTTCCAGAAAATCGCTGAACTGAAACAATTTGTATTCATTTTGAGTTCAGGGGAAGTCAGCCTTCTTGCTGCTTTCAAAACAGGCATAAAAAATGTTATTCTCTTCAAAACATGTCTGACTTCATTTCTTAAAACCCCGAAGGGAAAGGGGAACTGGATTAGACTAGAAGACATTCTAATACTCATTATAATACTGCAAGTCCAAAGAGATCCTATAGCTATCGAAAATATATACTTCTGTCTAATTTCTTAGCAGCTGAAGATTTCATACAATTATCAGTAGTCCTTTTATATTGATTGCCCAAAGTGCTTTTTATATTAAGATTTTCTTCCTGAGATGAACTCCCACTACAACATTAGAAACACTTTACCTATTGGTAAGCACTAGGTCCAGCATGGCCCCTTCACATGTGGGTTCTGTGACCAGTTGCTGGAATAGTTGTATCTGCAGAGAAAGCACAGTTACTTACCTGTAACAGGTGATCTCTGGGAACAGCAGGAATAAGTCTTCACATATGGGTATCGTTGGTACCGACGGAGCCTGTGCGGGAACGCTCCCCAGCATCCAGAAAGAAAGCTTTTGGGAGTATCCCACAGCGCCTGCGCGCTGCCTACCCGCCTTTCCTAACCACCTCTCTCCAGTTCGAGTTTTAAGCTGAGACAAAGAGAGAGAGAGAGGAAAGGAAAGATAGATAGAGAGATACAACTCCCAGGGGAGGTGGGTGGGTTGTGAAGACTTATTCCTGCTGTTCCCAGAGATCACCTGTTACAGGTAAGTAACTGTGCTATCTCCAGGAACAAGCAGGAATGAGTCTTCACATATGGGGACTCCCCAGCTAGAGATGCCAGGGAGATCTCCAAGGTTGTGAGTCCCTGAGAAGGGCTCTATCTCCTCCCATGGATCTTGGGCATCCAACCAGGGATGGGGGGTAGGAGTTGATTAGGTATGAAACAGGTATTTGAGAACAGCCTGACCAAACAAGGCATCCCGGTGGGAGTCCTTGTCCAAGCAGTAATGGGCTGTAAAGGTATGAACCGAGGCCCAGGTGGCCGCTCGACAGATTTGGTCGATGGACACAGAGTTTAGATGAGCCATAGAGGCTGCCATGGCCCTCACATTGTGAGCTGTGACATGGCCCTCCAGAGAAAGGTTCTTACTCTGGTAGGCGAAAGAAATACACTGAGCAATCCAATTGGACAGAGTTCTCTTAGAGACTGGAAGTCCTAAATGAGAGGGATCAAAAGCAACAAATAGTTGAGAGGACTTTCTATGTTGCTGTGTCCTTTGTAAGTAAAAAGCAAGTGCTCTCTTACAATCCAGGGTATGAAGATTCCTCTCTGCACTTGATGCATGAGGTCCTGGAAATAAAACAGGTAAATACACCTCCTGGTTCAGATGAAAAGGTGAGACCACTTTAGGCATAAAGTGTGGATTAGTCCTGAGGACTACCTTGTCATGATGGAACCTTGTATAAGGAGGATTAGCCATCAAGGCTTGCAGCTCACTGATATGGTGAGCTGAGGTGACTGCAATGAGAAAAATAACCTTCCAGGAAAGGAATTTCAAGGAGGTAGTGGCTAAGGGTTCAAAGGGTGGCTTCATAAGCTGGCCAAGAACCAAATTCAAATCCCATGCCCACTGGAGGTGGTCTAATGGGAGGTTTAGTTAAAAGAAGGCCTCTCATGAATCTTACAATAAGAGGATGAGAGGAAATAGGCTGTCCATTGAGAGGCTTAAGGGATGCTGCAATAGCACTCAAATGGACTCTTACTGAATTCGTTTTAAGGCCTGCATGGGATAAATGCAGCAAATAGTCTAGTAAAGAATTCAGAGGTATTGCAAGAGGGTTAAGACCCTTCTCTGCACACCAAATGGTAAACCTTTTCCATTTAAAAGCATAGGAATGTCTAGTGGAAGGCTTTCTGGAAGCATGAAGGATATCCTTCAACTGCTGAGAAAGATGCAAATCTTGAAGGTCTAGGCTTTCAGCAACCAGGCCCTGAGATGAAGAGACTGGGGATTTGGGTGCTACAACGTTCTCTCCTCCTGGGACAGGAGGTCTGGAGCAGATCCCAATTCCAGGGAGGGAGCTTGAGAGAGATGAAGAAGTAGAGGGTACCACACCTGGCCTGGCCAACGTGGTGCTATGAGGATCATAGACCCCTTATCTCTCTGAAGCTTGAACAGTGTCTTGGAAATTAGGGGAATGGGTGGAAAGGCATATTGCTCTGAGCTCCAAGAGGTTGATATGTAGAGATGTCTCCTGTGGAGACCAGATGCCCTGGGTGGAGAGATCTTGTAGATGAGCTCCCCAACCCCTTGGAGAGGCATCTGTTGTAAGGGTTGCTTGGGGTAGCAACTGTTGAAAGGGGGACCCCAGCAACAGATTCTGCGTGGACGTCCACCACTGGAGAGACCAAAAGAGGCGACTGGAGGTTGCTATTTTGTCTGACAGGCATCCTGATGCCTGGGTCCATTGGGTGGACAGAGTCCACTGAGCTGCCCGCATGTGAAGGCGAGCGTAAGGAACCACATGCACGGTGGATGCCATGTGGCCTAACAGTTGTAACATCTCTCGAGCAGTTAA
This sequence comes from Ichthyophis bannanicus, assembly GCA_033557465.1. Classification (NCBI taxonomy): domain Eukaryota; kingdom Metazoa; phylum Chordata; class Amphibia; order Gymnophiona; family Ichthyophiidae; genus Ichthyophis; species Ichthyophis bannanicus. The sequence continues at coordinate 404,381,895 of CM066035.1, read as the reverse complement.
ATGGGACTTTAACTGAACTTGTGAGGCTAACTGCACCAATCGTAGGCAACGGGCTTGGGGAAGATAGGCCCTTGCAGTTGTGGTATCCAGCAAGGCCCCTATGAACTCTAGTGACTGAGTAGGGGTGAGATGTGATTTTGGGATGTTTATTACCAGTCCCAGATACTGAAGAACACACCTTGTGCAGGCTAGGGAAGCGTGGGACTCTGTCTGGGATGGAGCTCGGATGAGCCAGTCGTCCAGATATGGGAATACAAATATTCCTAGAGTGCGTAGAAATGCAGCTACTACTGCCATGCATTTTGTGAACACTCTTGGAGCAGAGGCCAGACCAAAAGGAAGCACTCTGTATTGGTAGTGCTTTCCTTGATAAAGGAACCGAAGGAACCTTCTGTGTGTTGGATGGATGAGGACATGGGTGTACGCATCCATGAGATCTAGAGAACAAAGCCAATCCTGACTCTGAAGGTATGGAAGGAGGGCACCGAGAGAAATCATCTTGAATGTCTCCTTGCATAGAAACTTGTTCAATTCTCTGAGATCTAATATGGGTCTGTAGCCCCCTGTTTTCTTTGGGATAAGAAAATAGGGGGAGTAGAACCCTGAACCCTGTTGAAGAAGGGATACTTCTTCTATTGCCCTTTGGGCAAGAAGGGTAGCAATCTCCTGACCCAGAAGGTCGAGGAGAGATGTTGGAGAATTGAACTGTCTCACCATGGTGTGAGGAGGAAGGTTTAAGAAATGAAGCTTGTACCCTTCCCTTATGATGGAGAGGGTCCATTGCTCTGCTGTGATTTGTTCCCATCTGGGAGCAAAGTAAACCAACCTTCCTGGAATGGTGAGAGGCTCTGGTTCTTCTAGAGCCAGAAAGGCTAAGTTCTCTAGTTGTAAGTCAAAGGCCCTGAGGAGGCTGAGGCTGTTGGGCCGTAGCAGTCCTTGTAGCCTTAGGCTTGGCTTGTTTAGGCTGTTGCTGACGCTTTGCAGCAAAACGACCTGCAGAAGATGCCTGGTGACCATAACCAGGATAATATTTCCCTTTTTTGAGAAAGAAAGCCTTTTTGAATAACCTTTTTCTAACAGGAGCAGAAGTAGACTTTGAAAGTCTATCTAAGGCAGAATTCTCAGCATCCATCTGAGTGGCCTTTGCTTGCCAATACTTGCCAAAAAGGTATTCACCTGTACAAGGAAGATTTCCTAATCTATCCTGGACCCAGGGATCCAAATCAGAAGCTTGTAACCAAGCAAGTCTGCGTGCACCTATGGCAATAGCCGAGGCTCTGCTGGCACACTCAAAAGAGTCAAAGGCTGCACGGTTGGAAAATTTGGAAACATCCTGGGCATGTTTAAGCCAGGTGAGAAACTCCTCCCTTTTATCTTCTGAGATAAAAGGAGATAAAGTTTGCAGATGATCTGTAACTTCCTTTAGAAACATCCCCATATAGAGACTATAGGAGTTGATTCTGGCAGTAAGCATATTGGCCTGGAAGATTCTCCGGCCAAAAGCATCCAAGGGTTCTGCATTCTCTTCCTGGAGGATTAGATGATGTCTTTTTTGCACTCTTTATCTTCTTCATAGCAGACTCCACCACAATAGAGTGGTGAGGAAGCTGAGTCTTATGAAAGCCAGGACAAGGAGGAACACAGTACATGGTGTCCAACCTGCGAGAATGAGGGGAGGTAGTAAGAGGTGTCTCCCATATGCCCAACATGTGATCATAAAGGATCTCATGAATTGGTAAAGTAGCTGCCTCTTTAGGAGCCTTAGGATATTGTAAAATATCCAATTTCTTGGCTCTAGGCTCTGGTTCAGGGGCCACTGAAATAGAGAGGCCCCTGGCCACTTCCCTAATGAAGTCTTGAAAAGACAAGTCTTCTGGAGGAGACATTCTTCTTTTTGGAGAAGAGGGCTCCTGAGGAAGGAGTACCGATGCTTCGACAGAAGCCTCTGATTCATCAGAGTCTTCGGAGGAATCGAAGTATCGCCTGTCTGGATGCTCTTGCAGAGCCCGATACGCGTACCGAGTGGTATCGACATCGGGAGTGATCGGTACTGATTCGGTACCGATGGGCATCACAGAACAGGGTACCGCTGCAGTCGACACCGAAGCCGATGTCGATGCAGTCGGTGCCGGTGCTGGAACCGGTACCGACAACGGAGTTTGTTGCGGTACCGGAGGCGTCGCAGCTTGTATGAATGCCGTAATGGCACGCTGCATGGTCAGAATATTCTGATCCATCGATGCAACCAATGTCTGGATGTCGGTACCAGTGGAAACCACCGGTACCCCAGAACATGGCAACAGGTGATCGGTCGGGGCCACGCCATCGATGTCAACCATAGATGAAGCTTTGGAAGCCGGAGTTTCCCGCCGGGGTAATTTTGCCGGTGCAGGATCCTCGAGAGCAAGCCCGGAGGCATCTCGATACTTAGAGGGAGATCTACCCTTCGAGGACCGGCTGGACTTATGTTTGGTTACCTGAGATCCATGGGAGGAAGAAGAAGCCCTGGAAGATGTCGATGCCACCGAAGCTGCATCAGAGGGAAATAGGGTACTGAGCTTGGCCGCTCGATTCTGTCGACCTCTTTTAGACATCATGGAACAGGACTCACAATCGGTGATGGAGTGGTCAGGACCCAAACATTTTAGACACCAGTCATGGGTGTCAGTGATAGAAAGAGTACCGCTGCACTTCGTGCACTTTTTAAACCCGGAAGCGGGCTTTTCCATGAGGAAAATTTTTCTAGGCCTAAGGCCCAAAAGGAAAAATTGCACAGAAGTGGGAAACGGTAGTTTTTGTTTTTTTTTTTAAAGAAGAAAGAAGAAAAGACCGGCGGTACCGGTCCGACGTCGAAGAAGGCAGATGCGCGACCAAAGAAATAAAGAAAAATAAAGAACTTCTTCAGCGGTGACAGGAACATGACCTGCTGGCTCCGCGGAAAAGAAGAACTGGAGAGAGGCGGTTAGGAAAGGCGGGAAGGCAGTGCGCAGGCGCTGTGGGATGCTCCCAAAAGCTTTCTTTCTGGACGCTGGGGAGCGTTCCCGCGCAGGCTCCGTCGGTACCGACGATACCCATATGTGAAGACTCATTCCTGCTTGTTCCTGGAGATTCCATGATCTCTTTATTTCTAGATTACACTGCAGCATGAATGTGCCAAGCAACATTCGGTATTTTGAAATTACCTATCGGCAGCAATTTTCCTTTCATGGCAATACTGCAAATGTCTTCAATTAAATCTCTGTCTGCTTCTTCTGTCTGTGAAGGAGATCTGTATATCACACTAATGTAAATAGATTCCCTTTTCCTCTTTCTAGATTAACCCATAATGCCGCCTCTTTCCCTTGTAAGCCCTGTAATTCTGCAACTTTGATCTTGTATAGTGCCACCCCTCCTCCCCTTCTTCCTACCTTGTCCTTCCTGAATAAAGTAATCAAAAACAGTGTGTGCCTTTGAGTCAATGCTGACTCCTGGTGACCCAGCAGCAACTAGATTTTCTTGGCAATGTGACTAAAAGTAGATTGCCAGGCCTTTCTTTCGAGGCAAAGGAGGGTTTTATTTATTTATTTATTTATATTTATTAGATTTTATATACCGCCACTTCCAGAGATCAGTGGCAGTTTACAATGAACACAACAGGAACTTTACATTATAACATCAGTAGAACTTATTAAGTGATTTGCCCAAGGCCACAAGGAGTGCTAATGGGAATTGAACCCTGGTCTCTTGGTTAGGCTGCTTCGCCACTCCGAATGGTCCAGGAAACCAAAATGCTCTGGATGACACCATCCATGCATTCAGCTCCAGAATGCAAGCTTCTCTGCCTCGGCCTTTACCTTCAACAGGGAAGACTGAGGAGAACACCACCCGCACTCTTATTTGCTTCACCATTTCTTCCAGTGCCATGAAGTTACTCTTGATATGCTTGGAGGGATACCTAGCAGTATTATTTGTGCCGGCATGGATGAGCATCATTGGATAACAGCAGCAGAGTCCTTCAGTGATCCTACTAAATTACTACAATTTAAGCTGTAGTTGGTTTAGTATTTCCCAGAACAGGGGAGGATGTTCTAGCCCAGTGTCATCAGTCTGGGAGGACGGAGATAAATTTCTACAAATATATAAACTACTCACAAAGCAGAAGTCTATTTGGCTCAGCCAGTCACTGCCCATGAAGTAGAGGTGACTGCGTCAAAGGTAGCAGGTGGTTGTGGCTATTCCTTGGCTCTCATACCATCAGGAGAGAGCCATTGGGTCAGAAGCTGCAAGAAGGAGAAAACAGAGGTGCCTCTGGCTCATGTCTAGCCCTGAATTCCACTGTGACTGTGCAAACCCTGCCAACACACCTAGGGGTGGCCCAAGGGCGATGTGGGGCCAGGTGCGGAGACCTCATTGTGGGGCCCCATTTGCATAAATATTTGCATATCCACTGGATCTCATTTATATACATTTAATTTATTTTAAAATGTATATGCTGCCCATCTTAAGTGCCACTGTGCCAATAGAAATAAATGGGTACTGCTGCACTTAGCACGTGTTAACATTTGTGAATACACATTAGCCTTTATTAAACATGCCTCTTAATGAGTGCCTTAATAGCATTTGCATGGACACTGAGGATAAAGAAAGGCTACCATATTTCTACATTACTATCCTTCCGGGCCAACTGCCAAGTACACTAGGAAGTACTACAAAACCCTGCTCAATTAGAACCTAAGCCATAAACCTGCCATACCATAATGGCACAACTAGGATTCACAAAGCACCTAACCCTATCTATCAAAAGGCAGCACTGCAAATATAAAACCAATACTGTACATCTCCTACTGTGAAAAGAGAACAAGTGGGACTGCTACACAGAAACTACACAAACAGAATACCGCAGCTCGGTCACATATGCAAAACATAGACAGACAGTCACCAAATACAGAACAAGGGATCACAGTTTAGAAATATGAAGGCAATAATTGAACTAGGAACCCCAAAAGCCAAACTTGGAATGTACCAGAACACTGGAGAAATAAAACTATAAATGAATTTCTTCTTGTACTGAACAAACACAAAGACATCAGTGATGAATGTTTCTCAGAGCTGACACAGTAACATATTAACAAAGTATATGACGGCAGATAAAGACCAGTATGGTCATCTAGTCTGCCCAGCAAGGTGGCAAAAGTAGGTGCATTTGCCGCTCCGTACAGGTCACCTCTCCCCATGCCTTTGCTTAGGGGTGTACCCACCGCTCCGTGTAGGTAATGCCTATTAGTTCAGATAAAAGAGATAGTTATGCTTATTTTGATTTTATCCTGTTGCTATAAAGGGATCCACTATGTCTGTCCCATGCTATTTTGAATTCTGTCATGGTGTTTGCCCCCACCACTTCCATCGGGAGGGCATTCCAAGCATCCACCACCCTTTCAGTGGAAAAGTATTTCCTGACATTGCCTTTCAGTTTACCCCCTTGCACCTTCATGTTATGCCCTCTAGTTTTACAGCTTCCCTGACTTTGGAAGAGGTTTGTTTGTCCATTACTACTCTAAGTATTTAAAGGTCTGAATCATATCTCCCCTATCCCTCCTCTCCTCCAGAGTGTACATATTTAGGTCTTCAAGTGTGTTCTCATATGTCTTCTGACGCAGGCACCAAATCATTTTTGGTCGCCTTCCTCTGAACCGCTTCCAGCCTTTTTATATCCTTTGCGAGATATGGTCTCCAAAACTGAACACAATATTCCAAGTGAGGCCTCACCAGTGATTTGTACAGTGGCATTAGTACCTCTTCCTTTCTGCTGGTAATTCCTCTCTGTATGCAACCCAGCATCCTTTTGGCTTTTGCCACCGCCTTGTCACACTGTTTTGCCACCTTGAGATCATCAGAAACAATCATACAGAGGTCTTTCTCCTGGGCCATGCACATTAGTCTCTTGCTCCCTATCGCATACAATTCCCTTGGATTTCTGCTTCCCAAGTGCATTACACTGCACTTCTTCACGTTAAATCTTAACTGCCAAGCATTAGACCATTCTTCCAGCTTTTGTAGATCTTTCCTCATGTTCCCCACTCCCTGAGGGAAGTCCACTCTGTTGCAAATTTTGGTGTCATCTACAAAAAGACAGACTTTTCCATTCAGCCCTTTGGCAATATCAATCATGAATATAGTGAACAGTACTGGTCCCAAGACTGAACCGTGGGGCACACCGCTAATCACCTTCCTTTCATCTAAGTGAGTTCCATTTACCATCACCTTCTGTCATCTGTCAGTCAACCAATTTCTGATCCAGTTCACCACCTTGGGATCCATCCCCAGACTGTTCAGTTTATTGATAAGCCTCCTATGAGAAACAGTGTCAAAGGCTTTGCTGAAATCTAGGTAGATCACATCCATCGCATGCCCTTCATCTAGTTCTCTGGTCACCCAGTCAATGAACTCAATCAGATTTGTTTGGCAAGATTGTCCTTTGGTAAAACCATGTTGCCTTGGATTATGCAACCTGTTGGTTTCGAGGAAGTCCACTATTCACTCTTTCAGGAGCACCTCCATTACTTTTCCCACCTATCTCTTGTTGTTTGGGCATTTTATTTTTCAGTCATAATTGCCCTAGTCTCTCTTTTCTGCTTTCTTCGTATCTTCTGCCGACTCTCCATTGGGCATGTCCTGATCGGCTGGAAGGACTCGAAGAACACAAATGATCAGTTAAGCATCATTTCACTATCTGGGAGAGAGAGAATAGCTGGCAAGCCTGAGGGAATACCTTGAGCTGAAAGCATTGAGAAGTAGCACTTCTGGAGTAACTGCTGGTGGGGGCAGACTGGGATAGATGGCCTGACAGAGAGAGAGAGAGTGAGTGAGTGCTGCAAGAGTATCTGCCATTTGAAAAACTCTTGAGCCTACCTGGGAACGTGAAAGTCCTTGTACTTTTGTATATATGACTAGTGGTTGTTAGTTATTCTTTTACCTTTGTGTTACATAGGGAAACAGAAACAGTTGTTGTTTTCTGGGAACTATCCCCTTCAGTGTCACCAAGGTTCCTCATAGAGCAAAATCGAACAAAATAATACTTTGTCCTTTCAGAAATTAAAAAAAAATGCTGATACAGAGTAGACAGTTTCTTTTCCCTTTTTTATTTCATTAAGGCAGTCGGTACTTGGTGGAAGGCAAGAGAATCATGGATGCTTGCAACATGGTAGCAGCACCATATGGGCAGCCCAATGTTACCCACAACCCAGAAGGACTCCTTAACAACATGAGAAGAAAATCATGAGCTCATCTGCTTATGCTATAAACACATACTTTAACCTAAAACTAAGGACATTTCTCCAAGGTGCTGAACATTTTAGACATTTGCCAGTCAGAAATTTAAATTACAACTTCCATATGCTTAGTTGTTAGGGTACTTTTTATCTTGAGACAATTTGAAAAAGAAAAATGGGTGAAAAAAGTTAAGGAAAAGGTCTTGATCTTTTGGAAACTTTTCTTAAGAAGCACAAAATAATATTTATCTGACACTAAGGGGCCCTTTTACTAAAGGGCACTAGGGTGTTGCACCAAACATGCTAATGGTGCTGAAACTATGGTGTGTTAGTGCAACACTAAGGTGTTAGCTATCAGGGACGTGAAAAGCATTTCCCCAACGGAGCCCTGTTCCATAGCAGATGGCATATTGCAACGGGTGCACTTAATACCAACTATTGAAGTGGTGTTTGGTGATCCAGCACTAATGTAGTTAGGGTGCAGTGTGAACCCTGTGCTAACTGCATGGAGCACACCACACCTACTCTCCACCCCTAACCTGCCAATTCGCTACCCTAACGTGAGTTAGACAGCACGGGAATCATCCTGCACTATCATGGTCCTGCGCTAGCTGGCAATGCGTGTCCCAACGCACATTCGGTATGTGTCAGAACACACGTTGTCAGCTAATGTCCTTTTGTAGAAGACCCCCTAAGCCTTGTTGCTGGAAACCCTATTTAAGACAAAAACCAAAACAAAACAAAAAAAAGGAAAAGTTAGATTCACAGCAGAGATAATATAGAGAATAAGCCATTAAATATTATCTGTTATTTATCTGTACCTATATTGAAATTGGAAAGGAAAGGCTGGCATTCACCTGTGTTGCATCTCTTATGAATTAAATGGGGTATGCCAATTAATGTGAAGAGTGAGATATATTATTTTTTTCTTGGAAAGACAAAAACTTCTAACTTGTTATTTTTATCATTGCTTTTAGCCCACTTTGTTTAAATAAATCTTTAATTTTCTTTAAGAAATGCATCTTATTTTAACTTATAATCCATTGTCTCATTATTTTCATTTGATTCTCTATGCACACAAGTCTCTCTCTCTAACCTTCAAAGAATCCATTTGTCATTGTTCGATTCCACAGTGACAAAGAGGTAGTGTCTTGAGTGTCTTGTTGAGGTCATTCTATGGGAGAGCCGTGTTAGTCATGTGCATTGATGCACTTTGGTGGCTCTATAGCAATGGAAGCTCATGGCTATTATCCTCCCCCAACGTGATGGCCTACACTAGAGTGACTACTACCAGCTCCGCCTATGCTCCTCTCAAGGCGTTCTGCTTATGAAACATAGAAAAACATCCGCTTAGTTTCCATGAGGCAATGTGCATTTAGATCTTGTGTTCTATACTTTCCAAAAAAGATTTTATCGACTAAAGCTAGGTGGTTTGATGTGTTGATAGAGAATAAGCTTGTTGGTCCAGTAGCTGGACTGGAATCCTTCCCAAGGATCCCAACTCATCAAGTGCAAGACTAGGGAAGGTATAAATCAGATGCTGGTGGTTATGTTAGGCTTTATTGGCCTGTTAGCTGAAGGAGTAAAGTTGAGTTGGAAAGTATTATAGAAGGTTTCTACCATAGACCTTTAGAGCTGCTAGTCATTGCTGGAAAGGAGTTGAATAGGTCATTTTTAAAATGTTAAGTTGTAGATGCTAAGGAAATATTCATTTGTACTGTAATGTTGTTAATGAATTTTTTTATGTTGCTTTTGTAACTTACCTAGAGCACTATAAGAGTAAGATGATAAATACATGGGGAAAAGATATTTCTTTAAATCATTTGGACATATGCTGGCCATGTATACCAGCACATGTATGTGAGAGCTGAGGTTTTCCACCTTTAATTCCATGGAACCTGTGCAAAATCATAGTTACCTGTAGCAGGTGTTCTCCAGGAACAGCAGGAATCAGTCCTCACATATGGGTGATGCCAGCACTGATGGAGCCCACATGGTGAACATGCCCCAGATTTCACAGAGAGCCTTTGGGAGTTAGACCACACATGCATGGTCACCTTCTCGCCCAAGGGTGCTATCTTACCTCAGTATGATGACAGCTTAATCAAGCAGAAAAAGTAAAACAACTCCATGGAGATGAGGGAGGGTTGTGAGGTCTGATTCCTGCTGTTCCTGGAGAATACCTGCTACAGGTAAGTAACTCTGCTTTCTCCGGGAATAAGCAGGAATTTAGTCCTCACATATGGGACTCCCAAGCTACAGGCTACTGAAAAACCTGTAAAGGTCATTGGTGACAAAAAAATCAAAGTGTGAATGATAGCAGAGAGTGCTGCGTGGCTGCAAGACCCCAGGGACGACCACAGCTTCGACCAGGGAATCAAGTCTCCGGTAGCCTGGATATACAGAAGGGCCAGAGGGTAGAAGTTGAATGGGTACCAAATGGTCGAAGGTGCTGTCATGCCAGAAATCCTCTGCCAGGCAGTAATGATTTGCGAAGGTATGAACCGAGGACTAGATGGTGGCCCAGCAGATCTCCAGCAGGAAAACGGAGTGCAGGTTCACCACGGAGGCTGCCATAGCCGCACATTATGGGCCATAACATGGCATTTGAGAGACAGACCAGCCTGCTCATAGGCAAAGGAGATGCAGTCTGCCACCCAGGTAGACAGGGTACGCTTAGAAACCGCAATGCCCAGCCGGTTTGGGTCATAGGAGATGAAGAGCTATGAGGAGCGGTGATGAGCCTTAGTCCACTTTTGGTAGAAGGCCAACGTCCTCTTACAATCCAAGATGTGGAGAGTGGCCTCTGCCCTGCTTGAGGGAGGCTGAGGAAAGAAGGTGTGGAGAACCATCTCTTGGTTGAGATGAAAGGGGGAGTCTACCTTAGGGAGAAACTTAGGCTGAGTGTGAAGGACCACTCTTCCTGTGAAACCTGGTATAGGGGGCATGAGCCACCAATGCCTGCAGCTTGCTGACTTTACACGCAGATGTGAGCACCACAAGGAAGATCACTTTCCAGGAAAGGTACTTGAGGTGACAAGAAGCAAGCAATTTTAAGGGCAGAGCAATGAGCTTGCCAAGAACTATAGTCAAATCCCATACCACTGCGGGCGGGCGGACAAATGGGAGGCTGAGTGAGCAAGAGACCCCCATGAAGAAGCCCATGAGAGGATGGGTGGACAGGAGTTGCCCCTCAATCAGATGATGGTGCACCGCTAGCACACTGAGGTGTACCATGAGTGAGTTAGACTTAAGCTCAGCATTGGAAAGGTGCAGCAAATACTGCAGCATCATGGATTAGGAGCAGGAGAGAAAAGGTTGAAGCCCTTCTCAGCACACCAGACTGATAACCCATGCCACTTGAAGGCATATGCCTGCCTGGTGGAATCCTTGTGTGATTTTAGCAAGACATCCTCCACGTCCCTGGGCAAGTGGAACTGTGCCAGGGCTACTCTATCAGCATCCAGGATGTCAGGGTGAGGGCTTTGAGGTTGGGGTGCAGGATAGCGCCGTCCTGTGAGAATGCATCCCAGGGGAACCAGGGGCACTTGGGAAAGACAGAGAAGCAGAGGATTACAGGAACCTTGAGAAGGGTCTTGGAGATCAGGGGAGTGGGATGGTATGTATAGAGCAGCCCTTCCATCCATAAGATGAGGAACACATCAGCCGCCACTTGGGATGGGTCGGCATCCTGGAGCAGAAGCATAGCAACTGGGCATTGCTGGGGCTAGCAAAGAGATCCATCGAAGGAGAGCCCACATCCAAAAGATGTGGCTGGCCCCCTGTGGGTCCAGCCACCATTCCCAAGGCTGAAGGACTCTTCTGAGCTGCTCCGCAAGTAGATAGTCCTGACTGGGGAGGTACGCTGCTCGAAGGAGCATACTGCTATTGCTTGTGAAGGTGCAGAGGCGGACTGCTTCCCAGCATAGGAGATAAGACCCAGTCCTCTCTTGTTTGTTGACATAAACATTGCCACTTGTTTGTCTATCTGGACCACCACTGGTTCTCCAAATGATGTTGGAACACTTGTAGGAGGTTTGCAACTGTTTGGAGCTCGAGAAAGTTGATGTCATGGAGACCCTCCTCCATCGACAAGACCCCCTGGGTCCACAGGTCATTGCAGTGGGCTCCCCAGCCCAGCTTGGAGGCATCCATTGTGAGGAACCTCTGAGGTATCAGGGCCTGAAAAGGCATCCCTGCAGAGGGATCCAAGATGGTGGTCTGTGACGTCTAGGCTCCTGACCTCTGTTCCTGATGGGTCATAAGAGGAAGGCGAAGCATGGTGTGCTACCCCAGGCAGCTGCGCTGACCTCGACTCTGGTTTCTGGACCTTTAGATTCCTTTTTTTGACGTCAGGAGCTGCAGCCAACATCAGGGGATGGAAGCCTGGCTAGTGGATGCTTGGGGCTGGGTAGCTCGGCATCTCCTTCGAGCAGTGATCTTACGTCCCCTGGAAGCACACCGGTCTTCAAAACAGCTGTGCACGGATTTGGCTCATGGCAGTGCAGAGGTGTTGGACTCTCCGACATTGGGGGTTTCTTCATCCTTGCTGGGGTCGCCCTCACCGAGCATGGCAGATGACAGTGTTTCTCTGCGGGAGGATCTGTCTGGGTCAGCTTTCAAAAATCAAGGCTCTGCTGCGGCGATTGGAAATGACTCTGGGAACCCCCACCTTGGACCTACAGATCATTGGAGAGTTGCCGAATGTGCAGCATGGGGCTGGACTTTCTTTCTCTTTACAGCGCCCTGAACAATTCACCCTGGAAACTATTTGGTCAGCTATAAATCATCTTGGAGAACTTCTTATGACTCAGATTTTGGGAATTCAAGGTCAGGTTACTTCCAATACTACAAGTTTGGCACAATCAGTGCAGGATCTGAGCTAATGAAAAATAAAGTGGAAGATCTTTCTGAAAAGACCCTGCATTTGGAGACTGTATCTGATATGTTTATCAAAGACTCTAACCATTTGAAAGCTAGGTTGGAGCAGTTGGATAATTATACTAAACTTGCTAATCTTCATTTGGTTAATTTTCCTTGCTCCCCTGTTATTTCAGCTAGGGAAATGTTTAAACAATACTTGGTAGAAGTTTTGGGAGTTCCCGTGGACACTTGTCCTCCTGTTGTTAAGATTTATTACCTCCCAAGGGGTCAGAAGTCTTCAGCAAACACTGAGGCTACTGGCCCTGGGCAATTTGAGGAATTAAATGTTTCAGAGTTGTTAGAAACTTCAGATATTTCTATGGTTAGACCTGCAACTTGTTTAGTTACTTTTGCTTTAGTTTCTGATTGAGAATGGCTGTTAAGGCTGTTTTTCAGAAAAAGAAACTTATTGTTTAAGGGGTGTCTTGTTTGGATTTTTCCGGACCTTGCTAGGGAAACCTGCCGCCGCAGGAAGGAGTTTTTAGTCCTGCATCCGTGGGTCCTTCAGCTTGGTGGTTTGTTTTTCCTAAAGTATCCATGCAAATGCTTGGTGAATTCCTTTATATTTCTTTACCCTTCTCAATTGATTTCTTTTTTTGAACTCTAAGGGTTCTGTGGGGGGTGTATGAGCGGGTCTCTTTGGGTGTGTATTTATTTTTTTGGCTGTTTGATGCTTGCAGTTTTTTCCTGTTTGTCTAAGGTTTAGTTTCCTTTGTTGGATCCCTTATATTGTGGGCTAGTGGAGGGGTTACTTTTTCCTTTATATCGGTTTGTGAATTCCTTTGTGATGTATTTTCAGAAGTGTCCCCCTTTACTGTTGCAAGTGAGTTAACTTGTATTGTTAATTTTGAAAATTAATAAAAATAATAAAAAAAAAGAAAAGGCATCCCCGCCATGAGGTGCAACGAGTGCTGCCACCAGTTGAGGGACTTGGAGAGAGGCACAGTCACACGGATTCTGTCCTCCAGGCGCCCCATCACCTGAGTCCAATGAGTGCAGACAGGCCATTGGGCCTGATGCATGTGGAGGTGAGTGTCAGGCATGACATGAACGGGCCAAGGCTGTAGAGTGACCTTGCACCTCCTTGGCAAGGGCCACTAGGTGACGAGCCCTGTCCATAGGGAGGAAGGCCCTGGTCAGGACTGTGACCAGAAGGGCCCCTATGAAGTCCAGACTCTGTGTCTGCTGTAGACTAGACTTGGGATAGTTGATAATGAACTCCAAGTGCTTGAGAATGAGAATGGTGTGACATCCTGCCTGATGGACTTCGTTTGTGGAACTGCCCAGTCATCCAGATAGGGGAATACAAGCACCCCCTGCAGCTGGAGGTAGGCAGTGACCACCACCAAGCATTTTGTGAACACTCTTAGGGTGAAGTCAATCCAAAGGGTAGGACCCTGTACTGGTAATGGAAGCCTCCAATGGCAAATCAGAGGTACTGCTGGTGGTGAGGATGGATCAGGATATGGGTGGAAGCATCTTTGAGATCCAAGGAGCATAGCCAATCTCCCTGCTGGAGGTAGCACAGCAATGTTCCAAGGGAGAGCATTTTGAATTTCTCCTTCACCAAGAACCAATTGACATCCCACAGATCTAGGATGGGCCGAAAGCCGCCCGTCTTTTTGGGAATCACGAAGTAGCGGGAGTAGAACCCTTCACCCCTTAGAGGTGGTGGGACAGGCTCCACTGCTTTGTCTGTGAGGAGGCCTATGAGCTCTTGCTGCAGGAGGGCTCAGTGAAGAGGAGTCAGGAAGTTCTCCAAGGAAGAATGGAGGTGGTGTCTGCTCAAAGTGGAGAAGGTAACCTTCCCTCACCACCCGGAGGGTCCCGGAGGGTTATGGTGGTCCACCGGTCGGCGAAGAATATCAAATGTCCCCCTGTGTGCTGCGACCCTTGACCCTGCAGGGGAAGAGAGGCCATGCCCAGGGAGTCAAAAGCCCCCCCCCCTTAGGTTGCAGCTGGGGTTTGGGGGCCTAAGGCATATGAGGGATGTGCCCCTGACCCTTAACCTACTGACTCTGTGGGGAGCTGGGTAGGCTCGATACTGGGGGAAAGTTCCATAAGCCTTCCTCCTCTTTGGGTATAAGGACTTTTTCCCTGAAGCCTTCTGTTGGGAAACCTCTGCAGTCTTCTAGGAGAGCCTGGTTCTGGTCAACTCTGTAGTTTTGTCCGTCATGGGCTTGCTGAAGATGTTCTTTCCTCAGCATGGGACATTGACCAATTTGTCCTGAACCCATTGCTCCAGGTCTGAGGACAGTAGCCATGCCAGGTGGCAGGCACTAATGCCCACCACAGCGATTCTAGCCACTGACTCAAAACCGTCATAGGCCGCTCGAGTGACATATTTGGAGCATTCCTTGACCATCGATACTAGGATCCAGAATCACTGAAGAGGTTCCTCAGAAAATCCAGCCAAGAATCTGGCAAGCTCCTTTGCCAAGTCCCTCAGGTATATGCCCATGTACAGCTGATAAGCCTAGATACTGGCCATGAGCATGGCCATGAGCATCGAACCCTGGTAACACTTTTTACCAATACGATCCATGGTGCGGGCCTCCCTGCCACAGGGCACTGAGGAGTGCGTCTTCTGGCTCTTGATCCTGTACATGGCTGACTGCACCACTATGGAATTGTGTGGTAGCTGTGTCTTCTGGAATCCAGGGCACTTGTGGATTAGATACATAGAATTGAGCTGCTTGCTCACAATGAGAACCATAACCAGTGACTCCCACATCCTGAACAACAGGCATTCCAAAATGGGGGAAATGCACACCATGAGTGACTCCTTAGGAGAGGCCTCATACTGCAGGATCTTGAGGTCCTTCATCTGAGGCTCCTCCTCAGACTCTGCGGTGAAGGCCAGGCACTTCACCATATCCCGGATGAAGTCAAGAAAGAAGTTCTTGGTTGGGGACCTCTAGCACGCTTGTGCAGGAGACGGGTCTGAGGAGACGTCCCGGTGTTGCCAGGTGCCTGGGGACTTGTCATTGGTCTCCCACTGAGTCTGAATTAGAGGACATCTTGGCAGGCATCATGACTACACCTGGCCAGGGGTGTCGATGGGGTCCTTGGATTCTGGCGCTCTGAACAGGAGGCATTCATGGGAGAAACTAGAGGTCTTGAGTGGGACCGGGAGCAGTTCCAGGAATCGGCCCAAGGCCGATATTGCTCCAGCACTGGCTGGATCTCCTTGTGCGATACTCTCGTGGTGAAGGGACCGGTCACTAGGCTCAAGGACCTGGAGGAACCAGGCATTGGGCCCTGCTGCTGGGCCAAGAAGGCAGTAAGGCTACGTTCCAAGGCCGCCATCCTGACCTCAAGGCTAGAAGGCTCCGCAGCCACTGGTGCAGGCACCGAGGGTATTGGGCCTTGAGCCGGCTCCGTTGAGGGGGCTTCCTCAATGATGATGACTTCAGAGGACTGATGCCGATCTCCCAGTGCCGCTGGAGTCTCTTCCCACTGGAGCAGCTTCGAAGGCTGCTCCCAGCAGTCACACTTAGCATTGCACTAAGGACTCTGATGCTGGTAACTTTAAGCTTACCCCTGGTTCAGGCATTGTCCTTCGCTGCCACCACAGGTGGGGTCCGGTCCTTCTGAGAATGGCCAGACAATTCCTGGTCTGATGCCCCGTAACCTCGAGGCTCTGAGTCGACATAGCCACCTGGAGAGGTCAAGGCTTCCTCAGTGGCCCCCAAAGGCATTGATTTCGAGCTGGAAGCCGGGGCTGAAGATGAGGTCTTGAGGCGAAACAGCATCTCCTGCTGCTTTTCATGATTCCTGCAACTCTTGTTTGTAATCTGAAGACAGAGCGGACAGGTAGAGTTATCATGATCGTTTCTGAGGCACCGCAGGCAGCAGTTATGGTGATCTGAGCAGGATATGGTGTGCCCGTAACAGTTGTACTGCTTTAAGCCACTAACCAAGGACATAGCGTGGAAAATGATACCTATGAGATCAAACTCCAAGGTCTTGGTTAGGGAGGGTGTGAGAAAAATCCCGACAGAAAAAAAGGAAAAAAGTACCCGAGAAAAATGAGACGCCGAGGTAGCAGTGGATCTGGGAACCGAGAAGGTGACAGTACATGACCGGAGAAAGCAATTGCTGAAAAACAAAGACTAAAACAACCAACTTTTTTTGGGTGCAGATGAAATGTCTGATGGGCTCCATCGAAAAAAAAACTGAGGTAAGGTGGCACCCTTGGGCAGGAAGGTGATCGACCACGCATGTGCGGTCTAACTCCCAAAGGTTTTCAGTGAAAGCTGGAGAGTGTTCACCGCGTGGGCTCCATATATGGGTGCTGACGTCACCCATATATGAGGACTGACTTCCTGCCTGTTCCCACAGAATAGTATTTCAGAGTATGTAAATAAAGAGGTGTGGGGATTGAAATTTGGGTCGCTTGCCTTTAATTTATACAAATCCCTTGCTCAGTGTGATTTCCTCACCGTTTTCTGTCAGGGACCAAGGTTATTCAAGTGACTTTTCTTATTCAAAAAGCAATAACAAGGCAATAACAAGGCTAATGCATAATGTAATGAGGCAGTTAATACATTTTGTGGCTTAGAGCCTGTTGAGCCCCCAAATTTATTTATTTATTTATTTATTTAGACAGTTTTGTATACCACCTTATCCTTCAATCAAAGCGGTCACAACACAATTGGGGGATACATTTAACATGCAGGGATATGAGACACATACACTAATACTTACAGGGAACATGGGCAATGGAGGGTTAAGTGGCTTGCCCAAGACCACAAGGAGCATCTGTGGGACTAGAAACCCCAGTCCTTCCGGCCCAAGGTTGCTGTCCTCTAGTGGGATATGAACCCCCGACCTTCCGGCCTGAAGTACCTTGCCCCAACCACTAGGCTACTCCTCCCAAATGCTTCATTATATGCTCATCATCACCCAGTTTATCATTACTCTGACCTCCTGTGCAGTCCTTGCTCCAAATTTCAGTCATGATATTTTTAGAGGGTAATTTTATAACATGATGCCTAGGTTAATAGAATAGGAAGGTGCCTATTTTATAATGACACATGGATGCCTATGTGTCTTCATAAAATACTAGCTGAAATGCTGCAAAAGTTGTGCCTAGATGAGAGCACGGACATAACGCTTGCTTGACAGCAGGCATAAATGTTACTGCATATTTTATACAATGCTCACATAAATCGCAACTCTGCTCAGATTCCTCCCCTGAGCGTGCCTACTCTACAAGTACATGCCTTTATGCATGTAAGACACTTTTACACTTGAAAAAGGTTTACAAAATTATGCTTCAGATGTCCAAGTCTTCACAAATAGTTACCTGTCATGCCCTTTCCAGTCTCAAATTGGGTGACCTGACCTCCATGAAAGTATGTAATATAAAAGGCCACTGGAGAAGGAGTGGATAAAAGAGATTATTTTTTTTTAATTCATTCATTTATTTATTTATTATTTTGTATATAGTGCGCTCTTAAAAATCAGCGCGGTTCATAGGCAACAATTTTGAAATTTGAGATAGAAAGTGTGTGATATAATGTAAGGATAGGGAACAGGACTAGTAGAGAAGTGTGTTGGAAAGTAGGGAGTGTTTGTGAGTGTTTGGTGCTTAGGAGCATGTTTACAAAAGGATTAAACATGTGTTAATGAACGTTAACACACTTTAAATGTCCAGAGCCCTTTTATGTCTCTGGCTATACTGGCACTTAACGCAAGTTAACCTTTAGTAAACATGCCCTTAAGTGTTTGGAGTAGGTCTTCTAGACTGCTTTCGGTTACCTACAAGGAGATTTTTCTGGTTTCTTATGAAGATGCATGGCTCTTGATGATAGTCTTGATTTCTTTCATTTATTTTACCTGAGGGGATTTTTGTGGGTGGGGGTGGGGGTGTAGGAAGGGGAGAAGGTAGATAATGGGTTTCTCACAGTGGTATTTCCTATCATGGTTTTGGAATAAATGTGTAATACCACAAATACCCTCTTAGGATCTGAGTAAGGGGGGGAAGAGGAGGCTGGGTGAATCCTGGGAGCCATGTAGGTGGTGGTCTCTTAAAAGATTGCCACCTATCCAATGAGAGTTATCCCTGTGAACCCACTGATGGTGCCAAGCTTGAGACCAGAGTGGTAAGACAGAGATATGAATACTACCCCAGGGCAGTTCAACATTTTTTATTGCAACATGCCTAAACTGCTTGATGGCTAAATAAATCACATTTATTGTTTGAAGAATATAGTCCTTTTTTTAAACTTGTACATTCCTCTTGATGACTTTCAGCTGGGAAGGTAGTATATACAATTTTCTAAATCAGTCGATCAATAAAAAGGTTATGTATATTAAACACTCTGATACCATCCCTTTCTCCCAACTTATTCTTTTTTTAAACTTGACTAATTTTTATTGCTAATGTGGTCTTCAGTTATCTCGGTAATATAGAGATAAATGTTCTGCAACAAAAGATTTCTAATTGGGAACTGTTATCAGGACAGAACAGCAGTATGGCCTAAAATATTTTCTTTTCTAATCTTAAAAATGTTATCTTGTCTATTCTGTATTTGAAAACACCCTTCAGCTTGACCTAAAGAGTCAGTTTTCACATACTATCATGCTGATCAGAAACTGCTGCAGGGCTTTCCTTGGAAAAATGTAAAGCTGGCAAAAAAATGAATTCTGATCATTTTCTTACATTTCAAGTTTTATTGTATGGCCGAAATTGGGGTTCTAAAATCCTTCAGTGTTCCCAGATAGATAGGACTGTGTTGGATGTGTACCTTGACAAAGGAAGTATATGCTAATTTTTTATGGAACAAATTCCTTCACGACCCTTACCAATCCTACATGCTTTGTGTGCCAAGTCATTCCATTTTTAGCCTTAGTAATAGGTGCATGTCATTTTGCTTAACATCCCCCTCAGGGGATGGCTGTTTGGTTCTGCATAAACCATATATAACTCCAGTGCACAGGATATGAGGTATGGTTTTTCAGCCTGGGTCTTGCTTAGTAGGTTTCAGTTAGTTTGTACTGTGTGCAGAATCCAAGTTTCTTAATTCATTTGTGTCCAGTTTGGAACAGTGCCAGCCCATCCATTGAGTGATAATGTTGTTTGCACAGGGCCCCCCGTGCTTCAGGGGGCTCCACGCGAACTTCATTATGCTGGGTTTGCAGGTCTGGCTTACGAGAAGCCCTGGCTCGCCTATGCACAGTGCTGGAGTGAAGCCCACTGAGTGCTAGGAAACAGGAAATGACCTTTAACCTTTCCCGGCACTCAGCTTCACGAGAAAACAGGGTGAGTGAAGGAGCATGCTGCTCTTCACTCCAGCGCTGTGCAGAGGCGAGTTGGGGTCTCTGGTGTCCTCGTCTCCCTCATAAGCTGATCAGACAGACATGAGGCTCTTTGGGGTGAGGGAGGGGCTAGGATAGGACTGGAAATGGCTGATGTGGGGCTAGGAATGGAAATGGGCTGATGGGAGGGGGGCAAGGATAGGATTGGAAATGGGCTGATGTGGGGCTTGGACTGGAAATGGGCTGATGGGAAGCTGGGATAGGACTAGAAATGGCTGATGGGGGGCTAGGAATGGAAATGGACCAATGGGAGGCTAGGATAGGACTGGAAATGGGCGGATGGGAACCTGGGATAGGAATGGAAATGGCTGATGGGTAGCTAGGAATGAAAATGGGCTGATGAGGAGGCTAGTTTAGGACTAGAAATAGCTGATGGGAGCTAGGAATGGAAATGGAGTGATGGGGGCAAGGATAGGACTGGAAATGGGCTGATGGGGGGCAAGGATAGGGCTGGAAATGGACTGATGGGAAGCTGGGATAGGACTGGAAATGGATGATGGGGGCTGGGATAGGACTGGAAATAGCTGATGGAGGGCTAGGATTGGAAATGGACTGGGGGGGGCTAGGACTGGAAATGAGCTGATGGGAGGCTAGAATTAGAAATGGGATAATGGGGGAGCTTGGACTGGAAATGGCTGATGGTGGGGCTAGGAATGGAAATGGACTGATGGGGGGCTAGGAATGGAAATGTGCTGATGGAGGAGCTTAGATTGGACATGGGCTGATGGCGGACTGGGATAGGACTGGAAATGGGCTGATGCGGGGGATGGGAGAATAGGACTAGAAGGGAGCGGATGGTGGGTGGGGCTGGAACTAGAATGGAGCTGATGTTGGAGGAGGACTAGAAGGGAATGGGGCTGGGGAGTGAGAATGGAGAGGGGAAAAGATATTTTGTGTGGGATGGAAGAAAAATCTACGATTGGCTGGGTATTGGGAGAGTAAGTGGGGACTGAGGATGGAAGGGTGAAATTTGAGTGGATGAAAAAGAAATAAAGAAATAGAGAAAAGAGCAAAAGAGGAAGATCAGAATGGTGACGCAGATGTAGAGAGAGAATGGAAAAAAATTAGAAGAGAAAAGAAAGGACAAATAGACAGCAAACAATGGAGTTAGCCAAAGACACAAAGGAACCAGAAGAAAGTGACTGGAGCAATTGCAACTGAAAAATAAAATGCTCAAACAACAAAAGGTAGAAAAATACATTTTTATTTTGAATTTATTAATTGGAATATGTCAGCTCTGGGAAATGTGCATCGTTAACGTCTTTGCATTTTATTTAGTACAAGAGGAAATTAATTTATTGTTTTATTTCTCCAGTGTTGTCGTACATTCCAAGGTAGGCTTTTGGGCTTCCCAGTTTAATTATTGTCTTTTTACTTCGAAATTGTGATCTCTTGATCTTTGTTTGTTGACGGTTTATGCTATGCATGTGTAACGGAGCTGAGGTATTGTGTTCATGTAGTTTTTATTTGACAGTGCCAGTTGTTCTTTTTCTCCAGTGGGAGATGTACTGGTATTCTCTGAGATGTAGTGGTTTAAAATTTGCAGTGTTGCTTTTTGATAGATAGGGTTTGGTGCTTTGTGAGTCCTGATAGTGCTGTTATGACATGGCAGGTTTGCTATGAGTTGTAAATGGGCAGTGTTTATAGTACTTCCTAATGTGTCTGGCGATTGTACGTATAGTAATTTAGAAATCTGGTAGTCTATCTTTATCCAGATACTCATTATGAAGCATGTTTACTAAAAGTTAGCGCATGTTAACAATATGCAAATATTTATGCAAATGAGTGCCCTTATGCAAATGAGGCCCTCCAATGAGTCTCCGCACACGGGCCCGCACACCCTTGGGCCGCCCCTGGTTTGGAATAGCCCTTGATTCTTGGATTGCTTGTGAAGACTGCAGAGCCATTCAGAGGTATTACCCAACCCACTGCCTGCATGTGCAAGAGAGATTGGAAATGTTGACTTGCTTCTCAAACCAAACTGAGGAGGCGTCTATTGTAAAGGAGAGGACACTGCCTAGTGGAGCAGTGCTCCTTCTCTCTGAGTTCTAGGTTTTTTCTTAAGGGGGGGGCAATTTCTCCAAATTAGTTTTGCACATCCCATGACAGTAATGAACCTCACTTCTAAGCAGTGGTATGTGGAGGAGTCTTATCTGTGTATCTCCTCTGCTGGCTTCAATCTGGTGTCAGATGTATGGAGCCCTGCCATCTCACATTTTCAGAT
This sequence comes from Ichthyophis bannanicus, assembly GCA_033557465.1. NCBI lineage: Eukaryota > Metazoa > Chordata > Amphibia > Gymnophiona > Ichthyophiidae > Ichthyophis > Ichthyophis bannanicus. Next base: position 404,360,175 of record CM066035.1, on the reverse strand, counting down.
GCAAGAATGAATCTGGCAGAATGAAGCACCCACAGTAACAAATGCTGCTCTCCTTTTGTTGGTGTGAGGAACTGAGCAGTGAGGATCATGCAAACAGGGCCACCCAACTAACAGGTAAAACAGACAGTCGCCTAGTGCAGCAGCTTTTGGTGGGGGGGAGGGGAGCAAAGAGGCAGGTACAGTGAAAGATAAGCAATGGGCCTGTCAGCCACACAGACTCAGAGTCGTCAGTGTGTGTTTTTACCTGCAGGAAGAATGTGTGATATATAAATAATCCATTTACCCTTGTAAATGACTTTTTGAAATCTCCCTCATTATACATTTATTTACAAAACAAAATTTTAACATTTAAAAATATGTATTTTTATATTATTGTTCTGGGAGAAATGGTGTTGAGATGATTACAGTTGAGTCTGATAATCGAAATCTTGGGGAAGAAGGAGTGCTAGGGGTCTAAAATGCTCATTGCAAGGGCACCTAATATGCCAACGGTCCTGCAGGCAAAATCTGGTTTGTGTGCTCCGAGGACTGAACAAACTCCAAAGTGTGCCACAAAATGAAAAAGGCTGAGAAGCACTGCTGTAAGGTACACAGAAAGGGCTGGAGGAATAGGATCCCGGAGAGGAGGTAATAAGGACACTGTAGTCTGCTAAGTGCTTAGCAGTTCTGTCAAGGATCCTTTTGCCAGTGGTAGGACCAATAAATATTTAAACTAAGATCACAGGTATAAATACTTCAAAGGAACATTACCCGTGTCACAAAAGATTGTGTAATTGCTGTACTGAACTGTTAGCTAGTGTTCGTGCTGTACATTTTACAACAGTAAAGAGAATTGGAGCACCCATTTCAAGACTCAAGAGCCTCTTTGATTTATGTGCCAAGGACCTTGAAGGAATTTTCTTTCCTCCCTTGGAGAATCTGCTCCCTGTCATAAGTCTACTTGCTGGCTGAGTGAAGGAGTGGGAGAGAGCCTGGGAGAAACTTGTTCTGTGACTTGTCCTGCAGGACCTCTCTGCTACCCTAGGGCAAGAGAAGGTCTAATTTATATGAAAATGAAAATAAAAAACAGTGTCACAATGAATAAGAAAAATTATAAGGAGCCAATGATTGAAGATTGCATTGGTGACATGCCGATGTTGAGAATCAATCAATTCTGAGGTTCCATTTTCTAAAATAGTTTAAAAAACCTTTGATTTTAGAAAAAATATTAAGATTACAACACCAAATGGATTATTTTTGCATTTCATACTCTTACTCGGTCATTTGAAATGCAATGCCAAATGATTGTTATGTTCCATTGAGTCAATGCCGACTCCTGGCAACACATCCCCTGGGTTTTCTTGCCGACGTGTAACCGGAAGTAGATTTGCCAGGCCTGTGCAGTAAGCCTATGGCTGTAAATTTAGCTGATACGTAAAGTGTTAGTGCTCATGCCTAGATTTAGCATATGTTTTTGGATATTTATGCCCCTATTTTATAAAGAAAGGTAGGCGCCATCTTTTCTTTATAAAACAGGCTTTCAATAAGCGTATTCTGGATGTCTAAAACTAGGCGCTGGATTATAAACTTGTTTTCTGCCTAAAAAAAATGGGTTCAGCCTTCATATGAAAAATACTAGCTGCAGTAACATACTTTCATGATTTGATTCCATGCAGCTTCTATGTTGAAACCCATTTAATATTCTGTGTCAGATTTATAATTGTACTACTTGAAGCATATAAGCAATGTAACTCACTACTTTTCTGAGTAGTTAAGTATACGACTAAGTACTTTGTTATGACTCATGGAAGTCAATATTCAGGTTGATGGCTGCTGTCCAATTTTAACTTATAACTATAACTTTTTGATTGTAAACCACTACAATGGACTATAACCAGCCTGAGAGGTGGTATATCAAATAATTAACTGAACTAAACTTATGAAGCTAACTTTGTATAGGTAGGTGATGAAATGATATTTAAGGGTGCCCCCATAAAAGAAGGTCAATATTTTAGAAACGTTTTGGCCAGCACGGAGCCTTTTATAAAATATGTCTGTCTCCACCAAACCCCCCCAATATAAAGTTTGACTGCTAGAATATATGTGTGAAAATGGACGTCTATATTGTAATGCTTACAGATGTCAGTTATACATGTGTTATTGTTGTTGTTAAGTGCCGTCGAGTCGGAGTCGACTCATGGCAACCCTCTGGATAGCTATCCTAAATTGTGTTCGGTCTTCAGTCAGGCGGCTCATTGTTGACAAACTGGTACCCGTAGCTACTGTTATTGTATCAATCCATCTCATTGCTGGCCTTCCTCTTTTGCGTTGACCTTCTATCTTGCCAAGCATGATGTCTTTTTCTAATGATCTCTCTCTTCGCATGATGTGTCCAAAGTATGAAAGTCAAAGTCTTGTCATCTGAGCTTCTAAAGAAAGCTTAGGTTTGATCTCCTCTAGTACTGACTGGTTTGTTCTTCGGGCAGTCCATGGTATACACAGTATTCGCTGCCAGCACCATAATTCAAAGGCATCAATTTTCTTCCTGTCTGTCTTTTTCACTGTCCAGCTTTCACATCCATATGATGTTATTGAAAATACCATGGTTTGAACAAGTCGAATCTTTGTATGGAGAGAGACATCTCTGCTCTTGAGAATCTTATCTAGGTCTTTCATAGCCATTCTGCCAAGAACAATGCATCGTTTGATTTCTTGACTGTTTGTTGCTTCTTTATTGATAGTTGATCCAAGTAGGTTAAAGTTGTTCACAATTTCAATTTCTTCTCCTTCAACAATGAACCTGTTGATTATGCCAGTTGTCATGATCTTTGTCTTCTTTACATTAAGGTGCAGGCCCATTTTGAGACTATGTTCTTTGATTGTGAGAAGCAAATGTTTCAGATCATCTTCACTTTCAGCCAGCAATGTAGTATCATCAGCATAGCGAAGGTTGTTGATGAGTCTTCCACCAATCTTCACACCTCTGTTGTCTTCAGACAATCCTGCTTCTCTGATGATTTGTTATGCATATAAATTAAACAAGTAGGGGGAAAGTATGCAGCCTTGTCTTACACCTTTGCTTATTTTAAACCATTCTGTTTCTCCTTGTTCCGTTTCGAACTGTTGCTTCTTGATTAATGTACAGATTGTGCAAGAGTACGATCAGGTGTTCTGGTATACCCATGCTTCTTAATGTGGCCCAGAGTTTCTCATGGTTTACACAGTCAAAAGCCTTGTTATAGTCGATAAAGCACAAATAGAGATCCTTTTGGTATTCTTTAGTCTTTTCAAGGATTCATCTCACATCCGCAATGATGTCTCTTGTTCCTCGCCCTTTCCTGGACCCTGCTTGCACTTCAGGTAGTTCTTGTTCCAGGTATGGTTGTAGTCTCTTTTGAATAATCTTTAGTAAAATCTTGCTGGCATGTGGGATCAGAGCGATTGTTCGATAATTTCCACAGTCAGTTGGATCACCTTTCTTTAGTATTGGTATAAACACAGATCTTTTCCAGTCAGTTGGCCATGATGTTGTCTTCCATATTTCTTGGCAGAGCCTTGTAAGTATGGTAACAGCTGCATCAGATTGCTGCAATACTTCTCTAGGAATGCTATCAATGCCTGGTGCTTTGTTCTTTGATAAGGCTTTCAGTGCTGCTTCAACTTCTTCTTTCATCACCAATGGTTCCCGATCATAAGGTACAGGTTGAAACGGCAGTTGGTCCACTTGATCTTTATCATATAAAAACTCTGTATATTCCTTCCACCTTTTCTTGATCTTCTCAGCATCATTCAACATAGAACCTTGAGCATCTTGTAACATTCCAATTTGAGGCTGGAACTTTTTCTTTAACTCTCGTAGTTTTAGGAAAGCTGATCTTGTTCTTCCTCTAATAGTTTCTGCTTCTATTTCCTTACAAGTGTCATTGTAGTACTTTTCCTTGTCCTGTCTTGCTGCACGTTGGAAATCTCTGTTGAGTTCTGCGATTGTCTTTCTTTCTCCTCTGGCTTTAGTTTCTCTGCGTTTCTGGGCAATTTTTAGAGTTTCTTCCGTCATCCATTTTGGCCGCTTTTGCTTTTTCACCTTTTGTAGAGACTTTTCGCTTTCTTCCAACACAACCTTCTTGATGTCATTCCATAACTCTTCCAGAGCTCTGTCATTTGTATCTAAAGCAGCAAATCGATTTTGCAGGCAGTCTTTAAATTCCAGTGGTATATTCTCAAGGTCATATTTTGCTGCATTCATGAGTGGTTTGCTCTTTTTCAACTCTAGCTTGAGTTTGCATACTAGTAGTTAATGATCTGTACCACAGTCAGCTCCAGGTTTTGTCTTTGTTGATGTTATGGAACTTTTCCATCGTTGACTTCCACAGATGTAGTCAATTTGATTTTTATACAATCCATTGGGTGAAGTCCATGTGTACAGTCGCCATTTGTGTTGCTGGAAGAAGGTGTTTGAGATGAATAGATCATTGGTCTTGCAGAATTCTGTCAGTCTTTCTCCAGCTTCATTTCTGTTGCCAAGTCCATATTTTCCAACTACTTTGCCTTCTTCTTTGTTGCCAACTTTTGCGTTCCAGTCACCCATGACTATCAGGATATCCTGTTTGCATGTTCTGTCAATTTCAGCTTGTACTTGTTCATAGAACTCTTCAATTTCATTCTCTTCTGCAGCTGTTGTTGGGGCATATACTTGAATTATAGTTGTGTTGATAGGCAATCCTCGTAAACGAATAGAGATTAAGCGTTCGCTGACTGCATTGTATTTCATTACAGTTCTTGCAAGTTTCTTCTTTATTATAAATGCAACACCATTTCTTCTTTGTCTTTCATTTCCAGCATAGTAGACCATGTGATCATCTGATGCAAAGTGCCCGATGCCAGTCCATTTCAGTTCGCTGACACCCAACAGATCAAGTTGTACACATTCCATTTCATTCTTGACCAACTCCAACTTCCCTTGGTTCATGCTTCGTACGTTCCATGTTCCAATGCGTAAGACATCTTTACAGCTTCTGACTCTCATTTCATGAGCAGCTACATCAGCAGTCAGACTTCCCGAGGGCTTAGATCCAACCACATCATAAATTTTGCTAGCATCCCTGATTGTATTTATCATCAATTCCCTTTATAGAAGGGTTAGAACACTCTTTATAGAAGAAACATTCGAGAAAGATTTAGGATGGAGAGAAATTTATTGGAGGAAGAGTGCCTCCCCCTGGGAAAGCTCATTCTTCATGAGAGGGGAATTCTGACCATATATTTGGAGGGGGATCAGATTGAATGCTTGTGGCAAAAGTTTCCCTTCAAATGAGCAAGGGAGAACATCAAATATTTAGGAAGATCCAACAAAGTTATATTAAGCAAGCTATCAAAAATTGCTTGACAGCTTAGACAAAGACCTGGGACCTCGGATTCATTTGAATCTTTCTTGGTTGAGTCATATTTTCAGTTTGAAGATGGTCACATGTTTTGCATCTCTTCCCAGTACTCGCAATTGAAATTCCAGCAAAATCTTTGGCTATCATTCATAGGAAGGTCTTACGATATATTTGGAATTTAGGCCATCAAGGGTGGCGAGGGCTATCCTATACATGGGCAAAGAAAGAGGTGGGCTGGTGGTTCCGAACTTTGAGATGTATTATGCAGCAGCCCAACTAAAGAACATATTGGAATGGAATAAGAACCCCACCAAACAATGGCAACAGAAGATAATAAAAGGGGGGGGGGAACTGAAGCACCAGGTCTGGGAGTAAGGACGATGAGAGGAGAAGGGTTAGTATACAAGACTAATGCTATTGATTTGGAATGAGTATCAGAGTCAGGTGTTTGGGAAGGGGAAGGTAAGATGATATGTTTAACACCACTTTGCCATAATAAAGAATTCCTGCCAGTCTTGGTCTACCTGGTTTTTAGAAATTCAGAGGAAAAAAGTCTATGCATATTGGAGCAATTAGTCTATTGTCAACTAGCACCTTTTGAATACCTCCAGGAACTTTGGGCCCAATATTCAAAGGATTTATGCTCCTAACTTTGAGACTTATAATCCTAAATTAGCCTCTTTGAAAATGTACTAGGGCTGAGTGCCTAAATATTTTCTTAAAATTTCACTAAGGAGTCACTTGGTGTGATGAAATAGGGAAGATTTGTTCTTCACTGTTCCCAAGGCTTCCTACCCTAAATTAACAAACCATCCCCACAGATATAAACCAAATGTGCTGCAAAATGCCATAAAACAATACTGGCTAAAACATCAAGCTGCAGGTTACTTCTCGGAGTTAAATAGAGCTGATGGCAGCCAACACTTTGAAAAAAGACAGGGGAAGGCCAACTAAAGCCAAGATGGCAGAGACTGCCTCCGTGAGCCGGTAAACGGAGGTAATGGAGCCTGACATGGCAGTGGTGGAGGGCAGATTTGACAGACTCTCCATACAAATAGGGCAGGTAACACAAACACTGTCTGACTTTATTGCCAGAGTAAAACAAACTTGGAGCAACATGTTTCAAATGTGGAGAACATAAATTAGGCAAATAGGACTACCATAAAATGACTAGAGGAGCAGCTACCGTGCCAGAAAGAGAAGATAGACGACCCCGAAAATCGGGGCTGCAGGAATAACCTCCATTTTGTTGGAATTTCTGAGTCTTTTGCAGAGTCGGAGCTAAGGGGTTTCCTTGAAACGTGGCTGCCACTGGCCTTAAAGCTGGAGAGCCTGAATAATAAACTGACCATAGAACGTGCGCACTGCCTTGGAGCCCTCCGGGAGGGCAGTACATGCCCTAGGGCGGTAATAGCATAGTTCCTCAGTCTTGAAGGACTAGAAAAAGGGACTGTTACTTCTGGAGAGAGATCTGCAATTGTGAGTATATACTTCTGGGAATTTTCTGAAAGGACTTCTTTGTATTAAAGCTAATTAATCTGTGAACCCACTGTTTTTTGTTAAATCAGTCAGGGCCTAGTAGCAGCAGTTTAAGTTTAAATTTAAAACAAAGAAGAGAACTTTCTGGTTACATTTCATACCCAGCAGAGAGCTTGCAGCTTAAATTTAATAGTCACTCAGGGCCTAGTATCAGCAAAGTACTTTTAGTTTAAACTTAAAACACAGAAGAGAGCTTTCTGGTTAAATTTGGAACCCAGCAGAGAGCTTGTAGTTTAAATGTAATAGTCACTCGGGGCCTAGTATCAGCAAAGTACTTTTAGTTTAAATTTAAAACACAGAAGAGAGCTTTCTGGTTAAATTTAGAAACCAGCAGAGAGCTTGTAGTTTAAATTTCATAATAAGTCAGAGCCTAGCAGCAGCAAAGAACTGTAATTTAAATCAAATCAGAATATAGCTTAGCATAAAAGGCAAAACAGGGTCAGTACTCTTTGAGCAACAAATAAAGTCTTCTAGAGACCTTTACAAAGAGGCCTTCTACCTATGGGGCAAGAGACCCGTGAAACATTTTCAATAGGTGTTAACACCAGGTGGCAAGTCAAAAGGCCATTTTGAAAGACTCCTTCTATCCAAGCAAGGACCGTTAATCGCCCAGGAAGTTGGTCACAGCTTACCTCAGCAGCACAGACATAAATAGCTCAACCAGAGCTCTGTGATCCTCAGTCTTGAAGGACTAGAAAAAGGGACTGTTACTTCTGGAGAGAGATCTACAAATGTGGGTATATACTTCTGGGAATTTTCTGAAAGGACTTCTTTGTATTAAAGCTAATTAAGCTATGAACCCACTGTTTTTTGTTAAATCAGTCAAGACCTAGTAGCAGCAGTTTAAGTTTAAATTTAAAACACAGAAGAGAACTTTCTGGTTACATTTCATACCCAGCAGAGAGCTTGTAGTTTAACTTTAATAGTCACTCAGGGCCTAGTATCAGCAAAGTACTTTTAGTTTAAATGTAAAACACAGAAGTGAGGGATGGGCTTCACCTTAACCGGGATGGAACCAGGCTGCTGGCATTAACCTTTAAAAAGGAGAGAGAGCAGCTTTTAAACTAGATAATAGGGGAAAGCCGATAGTTGCCCAAGAGTGGATGGTTCGGAAGAATGTATCCTTGAAGGATACTACCAAAAGCAGAGAGGTTCCACAAAAGAGTAAAGTAGCCCAAATGCCCTCGAGTATGGAGCAGACAGAGCTTAAAGATCCCAAATTACCCATGTCTACCAATAGCCAAATTAATATGAATAAAATACAGTCTCTAAAATGCATGTATGCAAATGCTAGAAGTCTAAAAAATAAGATGGGAGAGTTAGAATATATAGCACTAAATGAGAGGTTAGATGTGATTGGAATATCAGAGACATGGTGGAAGGAGGGCATCCAGTGGGACACTGTGATACCTGGGTACAAACTATATCGTAATAATAGAGCTGATCAAATTGGTGGAGGGGTTGCGCTCTATTTTAGAGAGGGCGTTGAATCAGAAAGGATTAAAGTTTTGCAGGAAACAAAATTTGCTGTAGAATCTCTATGGATTGAAATTCCATGTAAAAAGGGGAAGGTGATGGCAGTGGGGGGGTGTACTATCGACCGCCTGGCCAGAATGAACAAATGGATGATGAAATGCTCAAAGAAATCAAGGAAGCTAACGAAATATAGAGCGCAGTAATAATAATGGGTAATTTCAATTACCCCAGTATCGACTGGGTCAGTGTCACGGCAGGACATGCTAGGGAGATAAAGTTCCTAGACGAAATAAATGACTGATTCTTGGAGCAGCTGGTTCATGAACTGACCAGAGGGGAAGCCATATTAGACCTAGTCCTTAGTAGAACCCCAGATCTAGTGCAAGGGATAAGGGTGTTAGACCTCCCATACACAATACTGAAGCCAGGATGAGATCATGTCTGTTATATTAATTAATTACCCTGTTATCCGAGTTGTATTTCCTGTTTTTTCTGTAAACACAAAGTACCGTTGAATTGTGTAACTCCTTGTTTATTGTAAACCGCGCTGATGCTGAATAGTGCGGTATATAAGAGACTATAAATAAATAAATAAATAGTGATCATAACATGATCGCGTTTGATTTAATTAGTGGAGGAGGGATAGTAAGGAAATCCACAGTAGAGCACAGTTACTTACCTGTAACAGGTGATCTCTGGGAACAGCAGGAATAAGTCTTTATATATGGGTATCATCGGTACCGACGGAGCCTGCGCGGGAACGCTCCCCAGCGTCCAAAAGGAAAGCTTTTGGGAGCTTCCCACAGTGCCTGCGCGCTGCCTTCCCGCCTTTCCTAACTGCCTCTCTCCAGTTCGAGTTTTAAAGCTGAGACAAAGAGAGACAGAGAGGAAAGGAAAGATAGATAGAGAGATACAACTCCTAGGTGAGATGGGTGGGTTGTGAAGACTTATTCCTGCTGTTCCCAGAGATCACCTGTTACAGGTAAGTAACTGTGCTATCTCCAGGAACAAGCAGGAATGAGTCTTCACATATGGGGACTCCCCAGCTAGAGATGCCTGGGAGATCACCCAGATTATGAGTCCCTGGGAAGGGCTCCACCTGCACCCATGAATCTCAGGCATCCAGTAAGGGATGGAAGGTAGGAGTTGATTAGGTATGGAACAAGTGTTTGAGAACAGCCTGACCAAACAAGGCATCCCAGCAGGAGTCCTTGTCCAAGCAGTAATGGGCTGTGAAGGTATGAACCGATGCCCAGGTGGCTACTCGACAGAGTTTGCCCAGGTGGCTACTCGACAGAGTTGGTCGATGGACACAGAGTTAAGATGAGCCATAGAGGCTGCCATGGCCCTCACATTGTGAGCTGTGACATGGCCCTCCAGAGAAAGATTCTTGCTCTGGTAGGCGAAGGAAATACACTGAGCAATCCAATTAGACAGAGTTCTCTTGGAGACTGGAAGTCCTAAATGAGAAGGATCAAAAGCAACAAAAAGTTGAGAGGACTTTCTATGTTGCTGTGTCCTTTGTAAGTAGAAAGCAAGTGCTCTTTTACAATCCAGGGTATGAAGATTCCTCTCTGCACTTGATGCATGAGGTCCTGGAAAAAAGACAGGTAAATACACCTCCTGGTTCAGATGAAAAGGTGAGACCACTTTAGGCATAAAGTGTGGATTAGTTCTGAGGACTACCTTGTCATGATGGAACCTTGTATAAGGAGGATTAGCCACTAAAGCTTGCAACTCACTGATACGGCGAGCTGAGGTGACTGCAATGAGAAAAATAACCTTCCAGGAAAGGAATTTCAAGGAGGAATTTCAAGGGTTCAAAGGGTGGCTTCATAAGCTGGCCAAGAACCAGATTCAAGTCCCATGCCACTGGAGGTGGTCTAATGGGAGGTTTAGTCAAAAGAAGGCCTCTCATGAATCTTGCTATAAGAGGATGAGAGGAAATAGGTTGTCCATTGAGAGGCTTAAGGGATGCTGCAATAGCACTCAAATGGACTCTGATTGAATTTGTTTTAAGGCCTGCATGGGATAAATGCAGCAAATAGTCTAGTAAAGAATTCAAAGATATTGCAAGAGGGTTGAGACCCTTCTCTGCACACCAAATGGAAAACCTTTTCCATTTAAAAGCATATGAATGTCTGGTGGAAAGCTTTCTGGAAGCATGAAGGATATCCTTCACTTGCTGAGAAAGGTGTAAATCCTGAAGGTCTAGGCCTTCAGCAACCAGGCTCTGAGATGAAGAGACTGAGGATTTGGGTGCCACAAGGTTCCCTCCTCCTGGGAGAGGAGATCTGGAGCAGACCCCTGGTCCAGGGAGGGAGCTTGAGAGAGATGTAGAAGTAGAGGGTACCACACTTGGCGTGGCCAATGTGGTGCTATGAGGATCATAGACCCCTTGTCTCTCTGAAGCTTGAACAGAGTTTTGGGAATGAGGGGAATAGGTGGAAAGGCATAGAGGAAGTCTTGCCCCCAATGAAGGAGGAAGGCATCTCTGGCCTGAACTTCCTGACATGGAATCCTGGAACAAAACCGGGGAAGTTTTGCATTCCACGGATTTGCAGACAGGTCTATGTCTGGGGTACCCCAAATCCGAAAAATCCTGGCTATCTGGTCCCCATGGAGGGACCATTCGTGTGGAAGCAGAACTCGACTGAGTCTGTCTGCCCAAGAGTTTTGAACCCCTGGAAGATACACTGCCATGAGATGGATTTGATGCTTTCTGGCAAAGGCCCACAATCTGAGAGCTTCGTTGCAAAGCGACAGAGAGCCAGTCCCTCCCTGCTTGTTCACGTAGAACATGGCTACCTGGTTGTCCGTGTGGATGAGGACTGTCTTTTAGCTGAGCAGGGTGTGGAAGACTCTGAGAGCCAGAAAGATTGCTCTGAGCTCTAAGAGGTTGATATGAAGAGATGTCTCCTGTGGAGACCGGATGTCCTGGGTCGAGAGATCTTGGAGATGAGCCCCCCAACCCTTTGGAGAGGCATCTGTTGTAAGGGTTGCTTGTGGTAACACCTGTTGAAAGGGGGACCCCAGCAACAGATTCTGAGTGGACTTCCACCAGTGGAGGGACCAAAATAGGCGACTGGAGGTTGCTATTTTGTCTGAGAGGCAACCTGATGCCTGGGTCCATTGGGTGGATAGGGTCCACTGAGCTGCTCTCATGTGAAGGCGAGCATAGGGAACCACATGCACCGTGGATACCATGTGGCCTAAGAGTTGCAACATCTCTCGAGCAATTAAATGGGATTTTAACTGAATCTGGGAGGCTAACTGCACCAAGCGTAGGCAACGGGCCTGGGGAAGATAGGCCCTTGCAGTTGTGGTATCCAGTAAGGCCCCTATGAACTCTAGAGACTGAGTAGGGGTGAGATGGGATTTTGGAATATTGATTACCAGTCCCAGATACTGAAGAACACGCCTTGTGCAGGCCAGGGAGGTCTGGGCCTCTGACTGGGATGGAGCTCGGATGAGCCAGTTGTCCAGATATGGAAATACGAATATTCCTAGAGTGCGCAGGAATGCAGCTACTACTGCCATGCATTTTGTGAACACTCTTTGAGCAGAGGCCAGACCGAAAGGAAGCACTTTGTATTGGTAGTGCTTTTCTTGGTAAAGGAACCAAAGGAATCTTCTGTGTGTTGGATGGATGAGAACATGGGTGTACGCATCCTTGAGATCTAGAGAACAAAGCCAGTCCTGACTCTGGAGGTATGGAAGGAGAGTTCCGAGAGAAGTCATCTTGAATTTCTCCTTGCATAGAAACTTGTGCAATTCTCTGAGATCTAATATGGGTATGTAGCCCCCTGTTTTCTTTGGAATGAGAAAATAGGGGAAGTAGAACCCTGAGCCCTGTTGAAGAAGGGGTACTTCTTCTATTGCCCCTTGGGCAAGAAGGGTAGCAATCTCTTGACCTAGAAGGTTGAGGAGAGATGTTGGAGAATTGAACTGTTTCACCATAGTGTGAGGAGGAAGGGTTAAGAAATGAAGTTTGTACCCCTCCCTTATGATGGAGAGGGTCCACTGCTCTGCTGTGATTTATTCCCTTCTGGGAGCAAAGTGAGCTAACCTTCCTGGGATGGTGAGAGGCTCTGGATGTTCTAGAGCCAGAAAGGCTAAGTTCTCTAGTGGAAAGTCAAAGGCCCTGAGGAGGCTGAGGCTGTTGGGCCGTAGTAGTCCTCGCAGCCTGGGTTTTGGCCTGTTTTGGTTGTTGCAGTCTCTTTGTAGCAAAACGACCTTGAGAAGAGGCCTGACCATAAGAAGAAAATTTCCCTTTCTTTGGGAAAGATCCCTTTTTGAACAACCTCTTTTTAAAAGGAGCAGTAGTAGACTTTGAAAGTCCATCTAAAGCAGAATTTTCAGCATCCATCTGGTTGGCCTTTGCTTGCCAATCTTTGCCAAACAGGTTTTCGCCTGTACAGGGAAGGTTACCTAGACCATCCTGTACCCAGGATTCTAAATCAGAGGCTTGCAACCAAGCAACTCTGCATGCACCTATGGCAATAGCTGAGGCTCTACTGGCCCCCTCAAAAGAGTCAAAGGCTGCACGGTTGGAAAACTTGGATACATCCTGTGCATGTTTAAGCCAGGTGACATATTCTTCTCTCTTATCTTCTGACATAAAAGGAGATAAGGTTTGTAGATGATCTGTAACTTCTTTTAGAAACATCCCCATATAGAGACTATAGGAGTTGATTCTGGCTACAAGCATACTGGCCTGGAAGATTTTCCTGCCAAAGGCATCTAGGGTTCTGCATTCTCTTCCTGGAGGAGCAGAGGAGTGCCTTTTTGTACTCTTGATCTTTTTCATAGCAGACTCTACCACAATGGAGTGGTGAGGAAGCTGAGTCTTATGAAACCCAGGACAAGGAGGAACACGATACATGGAGTCTCCCATATGCCCAACATGTGATCATAAAGAATCTCATGTATTGGTAAGGTGGCTGCCTCTTTAGGAGCCTTAGGATATTGTAGGATATCTATATTTTTTGGCTCTAGGTTCAGTTTCAGAGGTCACTGAGATGGACAGGCCTTTGGCCACCTCCCTAATGAAGTCCTGAAAAGACAAGTCTTCAGGAGGAGACATTCTCCTTTTTGGAGAAGAGGGTTCCTGAGGAAGGATCCCCGATGCTTCAATTGAGGCCTCTGATGTATCAGAGTCTTCAGAGGAATTGAAGTATCAACTGTCTGGATGCTCTCGCAGAGCCCGATACGTGTACCGGGAGGTATCGACATCGGGAGTAATCGGTACCAAGTCGGTACTGATAGGCATCACTGGATAGCGTACCGCTGCCGTCGATGCTGATGTCGATGCAAGCGGTACAGTTATCGGAACCGATTTCGGATCCGGTACCAGGATCGGTACCGGTACCGACAACGGGGTTTGTTGCGGTACCGGAGGCGTCGCAGCTTGTATGAATGCCATGATGGCATGCTGCATGGTCAGAATATTCTGATCCATCGACGCCACCAATGTCTGGATGTCGATACCGGTGTTTACCGGCGGTACCCCAGAACATTGTAACAGGTGATCAGTCGAGGCCGAGCCATCGATGTCAACCTGTGACCCCATAGGTAGAGCTTTGGAAGCCGGAGCCTCCCGCCAGGGTAATTTTGCCGGTGTGGATTCCTCAAGAGTAAGCCCGGGGGCATCTCAATACTTAGAGGGAGATGAACTCTTTGAGGACCGGCCAGATTTAAGTTTGGTTACCTGAGATCCATGGGATGAAGAAGAAGCCCTGGAAGACGTCGATGCCACAGAAGCTGCATCGGAGGGAAACAGGGTACTGAGCTTGGCTGCCCGATTTTGTAACCCTCTCTTAGACATCATAGAACAGGACTCACAATCCGCTATGGAGTGGTCAGGACCTAAACATTTTAGACACCAGTCATGGGTGTCTGTGACAGAAATAGTGCTGCTGCACTTAGTGCACTTTTTAAACCCGGAGGCGGGTTTTTCCATGAGGAAAAATATATCTGTAGGCCTAAGGCCCCAGAAGAAAAAATGCACTGTAGTTTTTTTTTTTTTTAAAAGAAAGAAAAAAGACCGGTGGTACCGGTCCGGAATCAAGAAGGCAGACACGCGACTAAAGAAAAATAAAAGAAAATAAGAAATTCTTCAGCGGTGACAGGAAACACGACCTGCTGGCTCTGCGGAAAAGAAGAACTGGAGAGAGGCAGTTAGGAAAGGCGGGAAGGCAGCACGCAGGTGCTGTGGGATGCTCCCAAAAGCTTTCCTTTTGGACGCTGGGGAGCGTTCCCGCGCAGGCTGCATCGGTACCGATGATACCCATATGTGAAGACTCATTCCTGCTTGTTCCTGGAGATTACCTTTTAACTTTCAAAAGGGAGACTATGATAAAATGAGGAAAATTGTTAAGAAAAAACTAAAAGGAGTAGTTGCAAAGGTTAAAGATTTACATCATGCTTGGGTGTTGTTGAAAAATACTATCTTGGAAGCCCAGACCAGCTATATTCCACGCTTTAAGAATAGTGGAAGGAAGTCCAAAAAACTGCCAGCATGGTTTAAAGGTGAGGTCAGAGAGACTGTTGTTGCCAAAAAAAAACATCTTTCAGGAAATGGAAAAAAGAGCCAAACGACAAAATTTGGAGCCAGCACAGGCACTGGCAAGTCAAATGCAAGTCATTGATAATGCAGGCAAAGGGAGAATTTGAGAAGAAGCTTGCTGCGGAAGCAAAAACGCAAAATAAAGACTTTCTCAAGTACATTCGTAGCAAAAAACCTGTGAGAGAGTCAGTTGGTCCATTAGATGATAGAGGGGTTAAAGGGCACTAAGTGGCGACAAGGCAATAGCGGAGAGACTGAATGAATTCTTTGCTTCGGTCTTTACTGAGGAAGATGTAGGGAGGTTACCCATGACTGAAGTGGTATTTAAAGGTGCGGAAGAATTGAAGGAAATATTGATACATCAGGAAGATGTATTAAAACTATTAGATAAACTGAGGAGTAGCAAATCACCTGGGCTGGATGGTCTACATCCAAGGGTGTTGAAAGAACTGAAATATGAGATTGCAGACCTGCTATTAGTAATCTGTGAATTTTCATTAAAATAATCTGAAATACCTGAAGATTGGAGGATCGCCAATGTAACGCCAATTTTTAAAAAGGGTTCCAGGGGTGATCCGGGAAACTACAGACCGGTGAGCCTGACATCAGTACTAGGAAAAATGGTAGAAACCATAATAAAGAACAAAATTACTCAGCATGTAGATAGTCATGGCCTAATGGGAGACAGGAAACATGGCTTTAGACAAGGAAGATCTTGTCTTACTAATCTGTTATATTTTTTTGAAGATGTGAATAAACAGGTGGACAAAGGTTGTGATAAGGAAGCTTATCATAGTTCAGGAAGGAGCTATAATAGAGCTGAAGTGACTCTGAACAAGCAACCTGTCTGTTCTGGTAGAAATAATAAAACAGAATGTTTCCATAAAAGACTACCAGTCCCAGAATGCACCAGGTTTCCAACAGCCATTAGAAGAGCTGAAGTGGGGAAACGTGTGTTCAATCAGGAGGGCTATGAGGTAATCCCCAAGCACTCATCTCCAAGGGCAGGGCTTGATTCAGCACAGCTGCGCTGTGCTAGGGTGGAGCATTCATCTAAGCAGGATAAAAGAAAAGCTTATTCTACAGAGAATCATCATCTTGATCAGAGGCAGCAGAATCATCTTGATCATCAGAAGCATCAGAGGCACCTGGATCATCCTGACCATCATCATCAGCAGAAGCCAGAGCTGACGGCCAGAGAGAGCAAGAAACACTTTAGAAGAAAGAAGAGAAAAGCATTTGGGAGGTCTAAAGGAGTCCATAGCAGTACGTATACTGGGAGGCATTCCAGAGGCAAGCATACACCACTGGACTGGGGAAAGCCAGAGGAGTGGGCCTGCAGAACCAGGAATCCCCGGACGGCACCTGTGAGGGAGACGGCTGCACTTGGAAGGGACCCTAAGACCAGTGCAAAAAGGTATGTGAAGAGAGATCCAGTGTCCAGGGATCTTGATTGGAAGGCTGGACATAAGAACTGAACTACATACTGGCCAGGATATTTAGAGAGGAACTCTAACAGCAATGGAAGCTCAGGTATGAACACTGATCTATGCCCTAGCTCTTCACTGGGAAGACAGCAGGGAAACAAGTATTGTCCTGAGAGTGTTCCATTGGGAAATTCCTCTGTGCCAATCCATGACATTGAACCCATGATAGTTGAAGAAGGGGAAGATGGTATAAATGGGGATTTTGAATACATGGATTGCTCTCTGTCTAAACTTCTGTGGTAATATGCTGTCACAAAATACAACAACCATCACAAAGAAATATAAACTTGTTCTTTACTCAGAAAAGCTTCTGAGTAGGATTTGAGCCATGTAATAGAAAGTAAACCAGCCAAGAGGGTTTCAGCTGGTAATGGTTAGCAATTGAGCCTTGCCTAATTGCCTGTGAGCTCTGGAGGGACACTTCTGAGTGTGTGTGAAGATACAGGAAGATATCCCTGAAAAAGAACAGTTTTTTTTCTACTTTGTGGGGTTTTGTTTGTTCTTTGAAGCACTGCTAAGGAGATATTAGCAGGAGCCTACAGAAAAGACTTTTCTGTTCCCATCCAGGTCTTTATGCTTTGATTTGATTGCTTAACAAGTTCAGCTGTTGTTTTTTCCTTATTTGTTTTCTAAGCATAATACTGAAAGCAAGTATTCCTTTTTATGTGCTACCAAGTATATCTGTGTTGGGAGAAATAACCCCATAAATAAAATATCTTCTTTGCTTTACCCTTGAGCAAGCACAACTAATTTATTGTGAACGGCTGAGTCTGGTATGAATGGACTACATTTCCCACAATCCTTTGCAAGTCATATTAATATTTGCCTTTGCCAAGACTGTGGACATTCTCACCCAGCGCCCCCGTTTACAAGGTGTGTCGGTTGATATAGTGTATCTGGACTTTCAGAAAGCCTTTGGCAAGGTCCCTTATCAGAGACGTTTGGCAAAACTAAAGAGTCATGGGATAGGAGGCAGTGTACTATTGTGGATCACGAACTGGTTAAAATATAGAAAGCAGAGGGTAGGGCTAAATGGCCAATTTTCCCAATGGAGAAAGGTGAATAGTGGTGTACCCCAGGGATCTGTGCTGGGTCCACTGCTTTTTGACATTTTCATAAATGACCTGGAAAGGGGAATAACGAGTGAGGTTATCAAATTTGCAGATGCCACAAAACTATTGAAAGATGTTAAAACCCAAGAGGATTGTGGAAAATTGCAAGAGGATCTTGATAAATTTGAAGACTGGGCATCCAAATGGCAGATGAAATTTAATGTGGACAAGTGCAAAGTTATGCACCTAGGGAAGAACAACCCAAACTATGGTTACACGATGCAAGGTTCCACATTAGGAACCACCACCCAGGAAAAAGATTTAGGCGTCATCGTGGATAACATGTTAAAACCCTCGACCCAGTGTGCAGTGGCGGCCAAGAGAGCAAATAGAATGCTAGGTATCATAAGGAAAGGAATGGAAAATAAAACAAAAGATATTATAATGCCTCTATACCGTTCCATGGTGAGACCGCACCTTGAATATTGTGTGCAATTCTGGTCGCCGTATCTTAAAAAGGATATAGTGTTATTAGAAAAGGTTCAGAGAAGAGCCACCAAAATGGTAAAGGGGATGGAAGGATACTCCTATGAAGAAGGGCTAAAAAGGTTAGGGCTCTTTAACCTGGAAAATAGATGGCTGAGGGGAGATATGATAAAAGTCTATAAATTAATGAACGGAGTGGAACGGGTAAACGTTGATCGATTGTTTACGTTATCAGAATATAGAAAGACTAGGGGACATGCAATAAAGCTGTAGGGTAAACTATTTAAGACTAATAAAATAAAATATTTTTTCACTCAACGTGTAATCAAACTCTGGAATTTGTTACCGGAGGATGTAGTAAAGGCTGTTAGTGTAGCTGGGTTTAAAAAATGTTTGGACAAGTTCCTGGAGGAAAGGTCCATAAACCATTATTAAGAAGGGGCCCAAGATATCAATGCTTGACCCAGTACAAGCATTGTGTAACCTGTGTCTTTTGGGTAAACTGCTAGGTACATATGACGTAGACTACTTTTTAGTAGTCAATGAAATATTAGATAAGATAACTAGAGCAGATATTGCCCAGATTGTCATCTCCGATCATGCACTAATATGGGTAGATCTGGTATGGGAAGAATTAAGAGGTGGTAGAATACGGAGATTCCCCTTACACGTAGTGGAGGACCCTGACTTCCTAGTATTTCTAAGAGCCCAATGGATCAAATACAAGAAATATAATGGCGAGCACAAGGACAACCCGGTTCTTTTTTGGGAGACAACAAAAGCAGTTTAGCAGGGTCATATTATAGAGTACTATAAAACAAAGTGTAGTGTTCAAGGGAAATGTCTTATCCAGCTAGTGAGGGGCAAAGAGATGGTTTTCCCTATACAGTGCCTTGCAAAAATATTTATCCCCTTTGTTTTTGTCCTGTTTTATCGCATTATGGCTAACCTGGAATGAAAATGGAGGTTGATTTGGATGTTAGGTAGTAGACCTAACAATATAGTCCAATCTGGTGAAGTGAAATGAGAATAAAATACCTTGTATATATATAAAAAAACCAAGTGAACACTGAAAAGTTGTGCGTGCATATGTATTCATCCCTTTTGGTATGAAACCCCTAAATAAGATCTTGTCCAACCAATTAACCTCATAAGTCACATAATTAGTTGATTAGAATCCACCTGTTTGCAGTCAGTATCACATGATCTGTCACATGATGCCGGTATAAATATACCTGTTCTGAAAGGCCCCTGACTCTGCAACACCACTAAGCAAGCAACATGAAGACCAAGGAGCACTCCAAACAGGTCAAAGTCAAAGTTCTGAAGAAGTGTAGAACAGGGTTGGGAGCACTATTAAATCCATTCTAACAAAATAGAAAGAATGGCACCACTACAAACCTGACAAGAGAAGGCTGTCCACCAAAACTCACAGACCGGGCATTAATCAGAGATGCTTCAAAGACACCAAGGATAACAATGAAAGAGCTGCAAAGATCCTCAGTAGAGATGGGAGTATCTGTCCATAGGAGCACTTTAAGCCATACACTCCACAAAGTGGGGCTTTATGGAAGAGTGGCCAGAAAAAAGCCAGTGCTGAAAGAAAGAAATAAGAAAACACGTTTGGAGTTTGAACAATAGCATGTGGCGGACCCCCTAAACACATGAAAGAAGATTCTCTGGTCAGATGAAACGAAAATTGAACTTTTTGACCATCATGGGAAATGCCATGTGTGGTGCAACAAGAACACCATTCCCACAGTGAAACATGGTGGTGGCAGCATCATGCCGTGGGGATGTTTTTCATTTGGCAGGAACAGGAAAACTGGTCAGGATTGAAGGAACGATGAATGGCACTAAATACAGGGCAATTCTTGAGGAAAACCTGTTTCAGTCTGCCAGAGATTAGAGACTGGGGCAAAGGTTCACCTTCCAGCAGGACAATGCCCTCAACATACTGCTAAAGCTGGTTTAAAGGAAAACATTTAAAAGTCTTGGAATGGCCTAGTCAAAGCCCAGACTCAATCCAATTGAGAATCTGTGGCATTATTTGAAGATTGCTGTACACCAACGCAACCCATCTAACTTGAAGGAGTTGAAGCAGTTTTGCCTTAAGGAATAGGTGAAAATCCCATTGGCTAGATGTGCTAAGCTAATAGAGACATACCCCAAGAGACTCACAACTGTAAATGCAGCAAAAGGTGGCTCTACAACGTAATGACTTTGGGGGGTGAATACATATGCACACTCTTGTTTTCAGTGTTTTTTTTTGTCTTAATTATTGTTTGTGTCGCAATAAAGGATATTTTGCACTTTCAAAGTTGTAGGCATGTTGTGTATATCATATGGTGCTAACCCCCAAAACTCCATTTTAATTCCAGGATGTATTGCAACAAAACAGGACAAACACAGAAGGGATGAATACTTTTGCAATGCACTGTATCCTGCACAGGCACAGTGAACAGCACTGATGACCGAGCTCAATGATCTCTTGCATCAGCAAGCACAAAAATCGCTGCTATATTAAAAATATAAACTACCAACAAGGGAACAAAGCAGGGAAATTCATGTCTGCGTTGGTTAAGACAAAGGATGGACCGTGATCTATATGGACTATAAAAGATCAAATAGGTGGGATGCACTCTACCCAAGAGGGTATCAAACGGCCTTTCCATGAATATCATAGAGGGCTATATGCAGCACAGCTATGTAATATGGAGTGGGCACAGATCCATCTTCAGGAGGTGACCCTGCCTCAATTGGAAAAAGAAAATATTGAAAAGTTGAACGCTTCATTAGAGGCACAGGAAATTAAAAAATGCATACATGGGTTACAGAAGTGTAGGACCCCAGCCTCAGATGGATACAGGAGGGGAATTTTACCAAATATTGCAGGATAAGATCACAGTCCCACTAGTGGAATACTATTCAGACTTGGTACAATGGAGAGCCTTTCCATATCAACCTAATAAAGCCATAATAACAGTCTTGCCTAAGCTGGGTAAGAATCCCTTGTTGACTGGATTTTACAGGCCCATTTCTCTACTTAATGTAGATGTGAAGATATTGGCAAAGGTAATGGCAGATAGGCTTGCACCCCTAATGCCTGGGCTGGTAGGGGACTCCCAAGTGGGCTTGGTCCATGAGAGGCATATAGTGCAGAATGTATGGAAAATCATGATGACAATTGTGATGGGAAAAGTGTATCTGAGCCTATGGAACTGGAAGAAAAACAGGCTTTTACCTTTATTGAAAGAGACAGGCCAGAAAGCAGTGGTTTTCAGACTGCAGGCAAAGAGAAAAACACACACGTAGTTGCTGGGTACAGACCACGCCCAAGCTCTGAGGCAAGCTGTGAAGTTAATGAGAGGCACCTGGGGGAGGAGCATGGCCCGATAGTTCAGGCACACTCATATAAGCCCAGGGGACTAGAAGAGTGGAGACGGACCACCAGGGAAACGGAAGGAGAGAGGACCACCAGGGGTGCAGAAGGAGAAAGAATCTTCAGGGGAGCTGAAGGACAAAGAGTTACCAGGGTCAGCACCAGAGAGGATTCCAAAGGAAACCAGCACACAGGGAACCACGGTCCAGAAGGAAGTCAGTACTGCAGGGGTACTGCAGCTGATTCTGGAGGCAGGAGGGTTTTGCCTGGGAGAGCTACTGACAAGGAGCAAGGTACGATAGCAGCAGCTCATGAACCTGCTGGAAAACTGCCAACTCCCAAAAGGTGTGTGAATAGAACTGTAAATAAAAGTAATGTGAGCCAGTTAGAGGCTCTATGCCGGTTAATGAAAGAAAAGAATCTCCATGTGCCTGCTAAGAACCCTGAGTACAGAGAGAAGTCTCACTGGAGAAAGGTCCTAGAGCTGTTAGATTAAGCCTGAGTTTGTGCAAGCTGATTTAAACCCAGATATAACAGACACAGGTTATGAAGAAATGCAAACGGAGGGTTATGATTCTGACCAGGAGTCTGTAGAATCATTAATGGATTGCTCTCTATGCAAGAAAACAGCGTAAAAGTGCTAGGTTGAAAGGAGAAAAACCTAGAAACAAATTGTCCTGGTAAAACTGACAGGAACAGTTAAAGTTTTATTTTGAATGCTGAAAGCTTTGAAAGAAACAGCTACATATACTTAAAGCCGACAGAAGCACTTAAAGCTTTAGTTTTGAATGCTGAAAGTTTGAAATAGATAACTATATGTGCTTAAAGCTGGCAGAAGCAGTTAAAGCTTTATTTTTGAATCCTGAAAGTTTATAAGGAAACAGCTATTTGTACTTGAAGCTGACAGAAGCAGTTGTAGTGTTCTGTTCCAGTAAAAAGGGTCCTTTTTGTTAGAATTTTTGTGTGGAGAAGAATCCAATTAATTTTGCCATGCGTTGAGTTTTTGAATGCTCTTTTAGAAAGGAAAATAAAAATTCCTGTGTTTGCCTAAAACCCTCGAGTCACAACTTTATTGTTTGAGACCTCACAACTACAACTCCCAGAAGCCTCGGCTCTGGATTCCTTATTTAAGGACAATACAAAGGCACATCCCGGCCTATAGGCGACCGCCTGGGCACGGGGTGCGACAAAATACATGAGCTTGAAACAACACACCATTCACTTTTGATGCCAAAAAGGCATTTGATAGGGTATAGTGGGAGTGCATGTATTTAGTACTGGAGAAGATGGGAATTCAGGGATACTTTGTAAATATGATCCGCCTACTATACACCAACTCCTAAGGATCAGTGCTGATCAATGGAATACAGACAGAAGTTTATCCCTTAGAGAGAGATACAAGGCAGGGCTGCCCACTATCTTCCTTGCTTTTTGTTCTACAATTAGAACCACTATTGAAGAGGATCCACACTCACCCTAAACTAAATAGGATCCAAGTAGGTAAGGAGGAGTTTTGTGTCTCAGTTTTTGCGGATGATCTGCTTGTTTGCTTGAGGAATCCGGTACATTCCTTAGATGTACTGCTGCATGAATTTCAGATATATGGTACGTTTGTCAGACAAACTGAAATTAGATAAATTGGAGAGTCTCCCATTGCAATCAGAGGCCCAATAAATGTGGCAAGGAACTTTCTTCTTAAAGTGGGCAAAAGGAAGGTTTTGGGGTCCGATTCTGTGCCACGAATAGCGGGGATGGATATCCCAATGTCCCAATGGGACGTCCATCCCAGTTATTCGTGCCTTCCCCCGCTGCGTCTAACTTCCCCGCCGCTTGTGTGGGGAAGTTAGATAGGGGGCGGGGAAAGGGCGGGTGGTGGGCGGTCGCCAGCTTTGGACATACAGGGCCGATTTTAATGTTGGCCCTATGTGTCCAGGGCCGGTGACATGTGTGGGGAAGTTATTCCACTTCCAAGGTGGAATAACTTCCCTGGACGTGTTATATTTTCAATGCTGAGGTGCGGATGGGGCAGGGGGAGCCAGAAGACATTCCCCACAGCCCGACTCTGGCCATAGGAGGCCATATCGGAAGTCGGGTTGCGGGGAATAAGCTTTTGTTTCCGGCGGCCGGCATCGCAGATCTTCAATGGAGCCATGGTACCATGGCAACATGATACCATGGCGCCACGGCTCCATTGAAGAGCCTTGATTGAGTTAGCCGGGAAGGCCCTGTACATGCAGGCTGGACTGAATCGCAGTCCTGGCCTGCACGTACAGGACTGTTCGCGATTCTGATCCCACGTGGCTAGACATGCCCCGCGAGATCAGAATTGCGATCCCCTCTGTACATCCGGCTCAGACCGGACATACAGAGAGGATCTACGTCCAGAACGGAATGAGCCCTTTAGGGTTTAAACTCCTGAGTGATCTGACACAAATATATACCTTGAATGTTACTGATTTATTCCAAGATTTAGTAACCCTTGTGAACTGCTGGAAAGATCTACCACTGTCATTGAGTGGTGGCATTAAATTGTACAAAATGGTTATTTTCCACAAATGCTTATATATCTTTAAGCTATTGCCCAAGAATTTAAGGCGCCTAGATCGGACAGTAGGGACTTTCCTGTGGAAGGGAAGCGAGCCCGTATTGATATCACAGCGTTAAAACATACCTGGAAGGGAGGAGGTTTGGGCCTTCCGGATATGCAGAGCTGTAATATTACATCTCCGAGTTTGACTGTATGATTCTACTGAATACATCCGAATGGAAATGGAGAGGACTTGGGCGGCCCTCTATTCACTTCGATATATATTACATAGTAAATCATTCCGGAAAAGCGGTAATATTCTGGTGTCTTCGGTATGTCAGGGATGGAAGGCACTTAGCAAACAATTATGGTGGTCTTCTGAATTTACCCCATTACCTTCCACTGCAAGGTAATGCAGATTTTGAGCCAAGCTTGACAAGATACATGTTTCAGAGGTGGGAGCGCCGGGGGATAACGGGAGTAGACCAGTTAGTAATGGAGTCTGAGTGGCCCATAAAATTACAGAGCTCCCGAAATATGACCTTACTATGAGGGATCAATCTTCATACCTACAAGCCCAAAGCTATATAAAAAGCTTACTTCAGCAGACTATTGACAACCAGTTTACTTCAAAAGTAGAGGACGTGTTAATGGTGGGATTGGAGTGGCGCGTGAGGATAGTAATATTAAAGCAGGCCTGGACAGAGGTGGGCACTCCGGTAGACCTAGGGGAATTGGCTAATAGATGGAATGCAGACCTGAACATAACAATACAAGGAACAGATCTACTGGAGGTAGTAACTCACAAACCAGAAATAAGTGGAAATGCTTATTTGCAAGAAATAAAGTTTTGAATAATATGGTGAATGCACTTTGCCCCAACCAGAGTGTTCAAAGCAGGAATAGCTGAGACCGCAGACTGCCCATGGTGTCATGAACCAAGGGCTACCTTAGGGCACATGTTCTGGAAATGTGCCGCTGCTACACGATTCTGAAATAGATTGCAACGGTTTTTAGAGAAAATGTTAGAAAAGTCTATCAATTTAGTGCCTCAGATGACAGTGCTAGATTGCAATATTGATGATAGAACAAGGTGGGACACAGAAAACCAATGGGTATGCCTAGCGCTACTCCTGGCCTGATAGGTGCTTGGTTGATAACAGGAGGCCCAATGGAAAGCCAATGGAGAACTTATCTACATAACACGATGGTAATGGAATGCACATATAGATGTAGAGGGAATAAACAACAGGTGGCCTTTCTGTCAGCCTGGGGCCCCTACATATGTACAAACACTCTCCCAGAATAAGAAGCCATATGCTCAACTCATGCTGTCTTTAAACCCCGATGAATGATAACCCATAAGACAAAGAGAAGTAAAACGATAAAGATTAAGAGGGGGATAGTTCATAAAGTTGTACACAGGAACACAGAAGATAAGGAAACTTGAAATAGAGAAGGAAGAATGCAGCGTGGGGTCCCTATAGGGTGGAGTCGAAAGAGGAATAGGAATTCCACCGGTCCTGAGAACACATTTTGGCTAATAAAACAGACAGTTTCTCTCCTCTTTAGCAACATATGGGAGGAGACGGGGGGGGGGGGGAACGGACGGACGGGCAAAGTAAAAAAAATAGCTTAATTAAGAATGCCCTGGCACTGTTAAAAGAACCACATGGGCCGAGATACCATTATGGAAGGAGAAGGGAAGGGATAATAATATTTGGGAATAATGGAAATAGTGGACAGAACAATATACGTAACGATTTGAGTATAATCATCTGTATAAACAAGTGGAAGACAGCTAAAAAGAGAACATATTGTTCAGGTGAAATAAGGGCCTCAGAAGCTCAAGCCAGATAAAGATAAGAAATTAAGAAGACTGGGGGAAGGGATAAAAGGGGAATAAATGTTTGAAATTGTTACTGTTGGGTTGATATTGGTTGTATCTTCTTGTTGACATGTAATAATACCCGAATGTTGGAAACGTATTTACTTACCAATAAAAAAGTTTTGAAGATAACATTTCTCTAAACTCCTAAATTTAGGAGCATAAAAAGTGGGTGGCAACGGCGGGTGGATTTAGGGAGAGGAAAAGAAAGTTATGAGTTTAGCACTGATTTTCAACACTAGGCACGTAAATTAGTTCATAATCTGGGCAAATGAATGGCAGGCTTAAATTTAGGAATATAAATTTTAAGCTCCTAAATTAGGATTAATTTTTCCTTTGAAAGCTTAGGATCCTAAGTGTGGCTAAAAATAGGACATCATTTTAAGACCCTAACATAGGGGCCTAAATTTAGGAGCTCAGCTTTTTTTGAATATCTGGTCCTCTGTGTTTTGGAATGGAAAGACAGCTATGGGTATTTCTAAGTAAAGCATTATCTTCATACGAAAAGCATTAGAGAAGATCTGGGAAGTGGCATGATACCCTTTGAGGCCATCTTGGAAGGTGGGCTAGGTACAAAGGGTATCATTTCTAAGATTTATCAGGCACTGCTGGGGGATTCTGACAGCACACCATGGCACATACTTAATTGGGAGAAAGAGTTACGCTTCATTTTGGAAGATGGAGTGTGGCAGAAAATATATCTGAACATAAGACAAGTGCCATTGCTGTTAACTTAGTTGAAAATGGCCTGAAAAGGCTGTATAGATGGCACAGTACACCTGAGAAACTATATAAAATGTATAAAGGAGCTGGGTGGAAATTTAGGAGGCACTATGTGTATATGGAAACTTTCAAGCACATGGGGTGTGGACTGATGGAACTACAGCATTTTTGGAATAATTACATAAATATTTTGAAAGAAATTGTAGATCATAAGCTATCCAGAGATGCTAAGGTTTTCTTGCTACATGGGCATATTCCAGACCAGTCAACATTATTGGCACCCTTGCATTCTAGGTATGTTGTGTACAATATCTTGAGAAATAATTAGAAATATTCCAACTGTATGTCATCATAAAATGTTACTAGTATGTTCCAAGGTATATAACAAAAAAAAAAGATGTCTGTGCAACATAGACGTACTAATTTCTGAGAAAAAACAAAACATGAGCTGGACAGGATTAATGGCACCCTTCACTAATATTTGATTGCACTACCCTTGGCAGTGATGACAGCCTCCAAATGTTTCTTGTAGCCCTCTATAAGTTTCTTAAATCTGTCTGCTGGTAGTTTCTCCCACTCTTCAACTATGATTTGTTACAGCTCATGAATGTTTTTTAGGATTCCTTTTACCAATGGCAGATCTCAGCTCTTTTAAAAGGTTCTTGATTGGATTGAGATCAGGACTCATTGCTGGCTAGCCTAAAGCAGTCCATTTTTTCCTTTTTAACCATTCTTTTGTACTTTTGGATATATGTTTTGGGCGATTGTTTTGTTGGAAGACCCATGACCTTCGACCGAGACCTAGCTTTCTGACACTAGGTAGCACATTTTGCTCCAGAATACCTTGATAGTCCTCTGATTTCATGATTTCTTGAATACGTTCCAGTCCTCCAGTTCCTGAGGCAGCAAAACAGCCCCACAATATTATGGAACCTCCACCATAGTTAACTGTAAGGGTGTTTTTTTCCTTATAAGTTTCATTTCTTTGCCTGTAGATGTATCGCTGGTCTGCTTTGCCAAAGAGCTCAAGTTTGGTTTCATCAGTGC
This sequence comes from Ichthyophis bannanicus, assembly GCA_033557465.1. NCBI lineage: Eukaryota > Metazoa > Chordata > Amphibia > Gymnophiona > Ichthyophiidae > Ichthyophis > Ichthyophis bannanicus. The sequence continues at coordinate 404,332,643 of CM066035.1, read as the reverse complement.
ACAGAACATTTTCCTGGAAGGATTGTGGTTTCTGAAGGTAGGTTTGGGCAACAATCAGGCATGCCTTTTTATGTATGTCTGAGCAGTGGGGTCCTCCTTGGCCTTTGCCCATGAATTCCTTCTTTGTTTAGTGCGTGGCATATGGTGTAGGTTGAAATCACCATCCCAGATTTCTCCAGGTCAGCCTTAAGCTCTGTGGATGTTGTACATGTTTTTCCAATAATTCGCACTAATCTTCGAAGCTTCTTAGATTAATTTTCTTCTTCCCACCATATCCTGGGAGGTTCTTGATAGTTCCATGAGCAGAAAACTTCTTAATAAATTGCAAACTGTAGACACAGGCATCCCACGATCTCTGAAGATGGCCTTGTTACCCCCTTTGAAGTTTGATGTTTGGTGGTGGTGGCTATTCTGACAGTCTCAGGCAACTCTCTTGTTTTCACTATTGTGAAAATGGAACAGGGAGTGAATGTGGTCATTTTAAACATTAGAGCCATCATTCATTGGTTGATTCAAGTCATGTGAGTATTGACAATTGTTCACAGGTGCATCTAACTTTACTGCAGTGGGAATGTGGTTCTTCTGTTCAGACCGATTTGAATCATTTGTAAGGATGCCAATAATCATGTCCTAGTGATGTCTCAGTTTTTATACTGTTTCTTTTTAATTGCACTTGTTTATTAGTTTCTTTTATGTGTCAAATATGTGTGCATATATAGTCCAAAGTCATTTCACTGGCCACTTTTTTTTAGGAGATATTGGACATTAGGGGGTTGAACTGCAAGGGTGCCAATAATGTGTGATGCCGCAGAAAGCAGAGAGAATAGAGAAAGAGGGAAAAAACAGGCAATTTCCCCAGATAGTAGGGAAAGAACCAGAAGTTTAAGGGTTAAAACTTCTGAACTAGAAAAAAACTCTCCACAGAAAGCAGGTAGCAAGGAGACACACCCCAGCTCCATGGTTACCAACCCTGCTCACAAGGGACAGCTGGGGGTGGGGCCAGGAAGCCGAAGGGGAAAGCACTCATATAAACTGCCAGAGAGTGAACTCAAGAGAGAGGAAGCAGCAGAGGAGGACAGAAAGGAGTCTGAACTCAGAGGGAAGCCTGAACTCAGAGAGAGGTCTGAGTACCGTGAAGGGAAACGCTTGACGAGGATTCCTAGTTCTGGTTCCAGTGCAGCTTGGAACAGGTCAGAACGTCCCAGGAGGGGAGGAGGTCCTAGAAGCTCTGGAGAACCACGCAAAGAAGGTACCCGGGGAATCAAGGGAGCTTCATTGGAAACCTCTGGGAGAAGGGCAGAGCTAGCCAGAGGATTTGGAGCTAACCTAGGGCCCTGTAAGGGAGACAGGAGATATACTTCTAGAAGGAAAGCTTACCCAGGGGAGTTGGTCAGCCATGTTGGCAGCAGAAGCCCTTCCCCCGAAGTATGCATGGAGCATGAGCCTTCAGCAATAAAGCCTGTTAAGTGCTCAATTCCAAAAGATAAGGGGAGCAGCCTAAAGCCTTCTATTAACTCCTTAAAAGCTAAGAGACTTTCCAACTGCTATACTATTCCTCAGAGAAGGAAGGACATTGCCTTGACTAAAGTCTTGGAAATCCTGAAGGGATTAAAGCCAGATCGTTTTGAGTCTGAATCCTGTACCTCTCAAGCAGACTCTGACCTCGAGAGTATGGAAATAGAGATGCCTGGTTTAATAGAGGAGAATTCTGATGAGGAAATGGAATGTTCGGTAGCCTCTAGGCATTGAGAAAGGCTAGAACATTTGAAGAAGCTTTAAACCTGGCAGCTGCTCCTTCAAGAGAGCACGGCTGGGAAATATGCAAATAAGGTTCCTGAAGTTTTAAGCCATAGCTGAGTGTGTGAGCATTTGTATGCTAGAAAGTGAAAAGCCTGATATACAACAAGCTGAAGGAATTACTTGGTGAAAAGAAAGAAAAACCAATGTGTAACAGAAGTTTGCCTGCTTGGAAATATCCTTGCTGTGTAAATAGCTTATGTACACAGTTTACCCTGTTATCAAAGTTTGTATCCCTGTTTGATGTAAAACCTGACAACTTGTCGTTATGGTAGTTATGTTATGATGTAAACCGCGCTGATACCGAATAGCGCGGTATATAAGAAACTGTAATAAATAAATAAATAAATGTAACAACTTCTGTTTGTTTTAAAGTTATGAAAGAAGATGGGTTTTTTTTCTAATTCTTTTTGCACCGGAGTTTCAGTGCTGTGTTTGGTTATAGTATGAGGAAATACTGTGTTTTCATTTAAGTGCCAAAGCTGAAGAGAAGCGAGTTTGCCTTTGTTCGATGCTGTTGGAAAATATCCTTACCTTATCCTGATAATTGGAATCTTTAAAGTTCCTTTGGCTGAAAATAATAAAAATCCTGTGTGCCTATAATTACCATCTTGGCTGGATTATTACACAACTACAAGAAATAGGCGCTTAAAACAAATAAATATATTGACTGCCCGTTCCCAAGCCTTAGGCAACTGCCTGGGCAAGGGAGGCGGTGACAGGTGTAGTTGGCAGGATTTTTTTTCAAAGAAGCCTATATCCGGAAGTAAGGAGGGCCTGGGAGGAGTCCGGAGAGGCCACGGAGGAGCTGCAGCAGCCCTAGGACCAGACGGACAGCGGAAGGAGGACCGGAGCAGTGTTTCCAGGAGTGTGCCTACCTTGATTTATTTATTTAACAATTCTTCTATACCGCGCTATTTCAATCAGTGCGGTGTACATTGAAACAAGAACATACTACAATGCATACAAGTAACATTGAGTTTTACATTGAACAGGAAGATTCAACATAGGACAACCGGGGGAACTATGTACAGATTGACTTAAATAATATATACAGTGATATAAAACATGATTTAGATGTTGCAATGTGGTTGACTAATAGGACTAGAGAGAAGATTGACCAACTAGCCCTTTTCTGGTTGTATTGAGGTGCTAGTATTGTTAATGGCTAGGTTGACTTCTGGGTAGCATTTTGTGAATAAGTGGTATTTCAATGCTTTTCTGAATAGGATTAGGTTTTTGATAGCACGGATTTCGTGCGGTAGTGCATTCCAGTTTAGAGGTGCAAATAAGGAGAAAGCCCTGTTGGAGGTGGCCTTAGTGCACTTCGTTATTATTTTTGGGACTATTAAGGTGTTCAATGATGTAGTTCTCCTTTTTCTGTTTTCCAGGGTGCCATGGATAAGTTTGCTGATTGGCGTAGGGGGGTAGTTATTTAGGGCCTTGAAAGTAAGAACTAAAGACTTATACTGGATTCTGGCATGTAATGGTAACCAGTGCAGTTCTTTCATGATGGGTGTTATATGTTCAGATCTTGATGAGCCGGAGAGGACTCTGGCGGCTGTATTCATGGCTAGGCGGAGCGGATTTAAAGTTGATTTAGGGAGGCCATGGAGGATGATGTTGGCAAAATCCAGGTGTGGGAGGACTAATGCCTGGAAGGTTGTTCGGAAGTCTGTAGGATCTAGTAGGGGGCGGAGGTGACGTAACGATTTGATCTTATAATATATAGTTTTTGTGATGTTCTTGACATGTGTTGTCATGTCCAGGTGTTGATCCAATGTGATGCCAAGGTAACGGATTGTAGATTTTGCTTTCAACTCCACGTTGTTGACGAGTAGTGATGGAGGAGGTATGAACTTACGGTTCCTTGTGACAAAAAGAACGTCAGTTTTGTTGTGGTTAATCCTAAGGTTTTGTGATAGCAACCATTCGGCTACAGCTTCAAAACAGTTGATTATTGGGGAGAATACTGGATGTTCAATTGAGAACGGCAAATAAAGGAGGATGTCATCTGCATAAGCAAGACATTGTACATTAAAGGATCTGATCAAGTCACATATCGGCTGCATGTAGATATTAAACATTAGTGCCGATAAGGACGATCCTTGGGGTACTCCCTGTGATTGTATGAATGGTTCTGAGGATGCGTGGCCTGTTTTTACTTGTTGCCACCTGTTAGATAGGTAGGATTTACACCATTTGAGTGCTGTGCTTTGAATCCCCTTATCTTCCAAGCGTTGTAGGAGTATGTTATGATTCACAGAGTCGAACGCGGCGGAGATGTCCAGGAAGATGAGGACGAATCCCTGTTGTATGTTATTTATTCCTGTTACCAGAACATTGAATAGGGTTGTAAGGACTGTGTCGACTCCATGTGCTTCCCTGAAGCCATGTTGAGATGGATCTAGTGGTGCTTCAGTGTCGATATGATGTTGGATTTGTTGTTGGGCAGCCTTCTCAATGATCTTTGCAAGCTGTGGGATGCTCGAGATAGGCCTGAAGGATTCAACCTTGGATGGGTCAAGTCTATTATTCTTCAGTAGGGGCTTGATGGAGGTGTGTTTCAGACTCTGCGGGAATGAACCTGTAGAAAAGGACTGGTTCAGTATTTTGCTCAGTATTTGACTGAGGTCATGTCGCATGTCCTTGATCCAGCTGGCTGGACATGGGTCATTGGGAGCTGTGCTGGGATTAATTGAGGCAATAATGTTCACAACCTCTCTATTTGATACTGTGGAGAAGTTGTGTAGCGGCATTCCATGGAATGCCTTAGGTGAAGTGGAGGCGTTATTGACATTTATGTCTGTGTTGGTTTTAATCATCTTTGATTGCAGGTAGTTTGCGTAGTCCTGCGGCTGAGGCATAGGGGGTTGTGCTGATACCGGTTCTCCTGTTATGGATTTTACTATGTTGAACAATGCATGTGGTTTATTGATGGAGCGTTTTAATAAGCCTGTGTGGTAAGTTTTCCTGCTCTGTGTTATCTTTGCTCGGTGGGTAGTTAGGTATGAGCTATATGTAGCCAGCGCCTCAGGGGAGTGAGTTCGTCGCCATTGTCGCTCAAGTTTGCGTAGATGGTGGAGAGATGTACGAAGGTCTGTGGAGAACCATGGAGTATGTTCACGTTTTCGAATTCTCTTTTCGGTGAGTGAAGGACAGGAGGCAGCTCTCAGGTTTTCATCCCATTTGGATATGAGATCATCTAAGTCCAAGGTTGTGTTGGCCATGAGTGGTCTGAGATTCTCTAGGACTACGCTCTGATTGAGTGGTCTAAAGCGGGTTGTGTGGATTCCAGATGTGTTAGAAGACTTTCGGCTTTTGTGTGATGTATTAATGGGTATATTGAAACTGAGGAGACTGTGGTCCGACCAGGGTACTGGTGTTACAGACAGTGCAAGAGTTAGGGGTATTGTAGCGTTGGAGAGAGGTGCGAAAATGAGGTCTAGTTTGCCACCCTTAGTGTGGGTGGGGGAATCAACAAGTTGTTTGTAACCTAGGTCCTCCAGGGCGTCAAGGAATGCTGCCGAGTGGCTGTCTTGAAGAGATGGGAGATTGAAGTCACCGATTAGCCAACTTGGTGAGCGTGAGGTGGAAGTGGTACATGCCTGTTCAATTATAGTTGGAAGATCATCTGGTGAGGGGGAGGGTGCCCGATAGAAAAGGTTGATTGTGCATAGCTCATTAGCTATAGTGAGGGAGTCAAGGTGAGTTGAGCTAGAGGAGTTGCACATCTTGAAGTGTAAATCAGCTTTGGCCAGGATGAGGGTTCCTCCTCCTTTCTGACTGGATCTGTGGGATGTGTATATCACAAATCCTGGTGGCAGCATCTGATTCAGTAATACGTTGTCACAGTCAGATAGCCATGTTTCCGTGATCATCAAGATGTCGAGATTATGTTGGGGTATCAGGTCGATGGCTGCGGGCCATTTAGATCGTACTGATCTGGCATTTATCAGTGCACATTTTAGTATGCGTTGGTGATGTTGCTTCTCGTCTTGTATCCTTTTGATGAGCTGAGTCTACCCTGCTGGCAGGTAACCAGTAGATAAGCTGGGTCAGCATAGGATTGCCTGCCAGGTTGGGGCACTGTAGTCCTCAGTTGAATTGGGAAACAGCCTGCGTGTGGAAGAGCCGCACGTGGTGTGTTTGTGTTTGTTTTTTCACAGCATCAGCGGAGAGATGGAGCAGTCAAATCTGATCGGCTGGGTTGCTGAGTGTTTCCGGGAGCAGCAGGAAGAGGCCGCTAAGGCTCAGGAACGCATGGCCACCATGATGCAGGATCAGCAGTAACCTCTCCTATCACTGATGACAGACTGGTTAGGAGAGCAGAGAAAAACATCAGATGCCCTCAGGAGTGTGACCACGTCTTTGGGAGCAGCACAAGGACTGGGACTACCGGGGAAGGGTATTTTTTCTTTTAGCCCTCTAACCAAGGATGACAATGTGGACGATTATTTAGATGTTTTTGATAGAGTGGCTCAATTAAGCGGGTGGCCGGAAGACCAATGGGCACTTCGCCTCGCAGCCTCACTTACGGGTGAAGCCTTGGCTGCATAACAGGCAATGCCTAATGATCTTGCCTCCTCTTATATTGAAATGAAGAAGGCCATAAAAGATAGATTGGGTCTTACCCCAATGGTTTACAGACGCCAGTTGAGGGCCTGTAAATTGAAACTGGGAGAGACGCCAAGGGCCTTATGCCACTGGATAAAAAACCTGGTTTGGAAGTGGTTAGAACCACAAGGGAAATCTATTGATTCACTTCTTGATTGCATAGTGTTAGAGCAATTTGTAGATGCTGTTCCTTCCGAACTAAAGTCCTTCCTGATCCTCCAGGATTGTAAAACCACCAGGGAAGCCACCTCGCTAACAGAACGTTTTCTTGAGGCCAGGTTGGTCGGCCAGACGAAGGTGGGTGGTACAAACAATCCTGAGCCTGGAGTTTCAGAAAGGACACGGAACATTTTGTCAAGAGAGGTCATAGGTGTAAAACCCAGGAGGGAATGTATGAATGCTTAGGGTAAATGTTTTTCCTGTGGGAAAGTGGGCCACTATAGTAGGGAGTGCAAGGCCAGGACAGTTCTGGTTTCCACCCATTGCAAGGACAAGGGGGAGGGATTCCTGCTAACTGTGGAGGTTGAGGGCATTCCCACCGAAGCTCTCCTGGACTCAGGTGCAGAACAGTCTATGATATCGGCCAAACTGTGGACAGATATACAGGCACATAGTGAGCAGACCCCAACCCAATCTGAGCACTCCATTAAGATAAAATGTGTACATGGAGCCACATCAGCATACCCCTTAACCAAGGTGAAAGTGAAGGGCTTAGGCTTGGAGCAAGAAGTAGTTGTCGCTATAGTCCCTAAGCTCCCTCATCCCTTAGTACTGGGGAAAGACTGGCCCCAATTCAGGTCTGGCCTGGAGAAAGGGTTGCTAGGAGAAGCCGCTAACAAGACTGGTCTACCACCAGCAGGGACTGGGGGGTTAGACAAGCAAGCTATGCCCAATAAGGAGGAAGTACCCTTAGGCAGTAAAGAGAAGAGTAAGTTACCCGGCTCCTCTAGTAAAACCCAGGGAAAGCCTAACCCATTACTAGCTCCCTTATTTGGAAAGAAACCGGAAAGGAGAATTACCCAAAAGGACGCCTCAGAAAATAAACCTAAGTTTATTTTGAGAGTCTGTAGGACCACCCCTAATGCCAGAATACCTAGGCGAGCAACAGAGCAGGCTGCAGGGTATGATTTATACAGTGCGGAAGATAGGATCATTCGCAGACAAGGCAGAGCTCTGGTTGAAACTGGTATTCAGGTGGAGATACCTCCTGGATGTTACGGGAGGGTGGCTCCACGTTCAGGGTTAGCGGCAAAGAACTCTGTTGATGTGGGGGCAGGGGTAATAGACTCTGATTTCCGGGGAGCTATAAAGGTTTTGCTAATTAATTCCTCCCAAACAGACTTCAAAGTGAATGTAGGAGATAGGATAGCGCAGTTAATCTGCGAGAGAGTAGGGTTTCCACCTATAGAAGAGAGGGAAGAGCTAAGCACCACTCTGAGGGGAGCCCGAGGATTTGGTTCCTCTGGCCAGGCTGAGTTTGAAGGGCTAGCCGCCACCTGCGAAGATAAGATAGACGTAGACCTAGGTCCTCAGCTCCCCGATTGCAGAACAAACCCTAGCCCAAAAATAGGGGATGAGTTGTCATGGCACCAGCAACAGGCTTTAGCAAGGTTATTGAGTCGGTTCCCAGATGTGTTAACACCCATCCCGGGGAAAACTAACCTTGTAAGCCATTCAGTGATAACCCCTCCAGGAGAAATTGTTCGCCAAAGGCCCTATAGGTTACCCACAGCGAAACAGATCGTAAAAGATCAGGTAAGGGAAATGCTGGCTTTAGGGGTTATTGAAGAATCCATAAGCCCGTGGAATAACCCGATTGTCCTAGTTCCCAAACCCGATGGCAGTACCAGGTTTTGCATAGGCTTTAGGAAAGTCAATGCCATTTCGCATTTTGACACCTATCCTATGCTTAGGATAGAAGAACTCCTGGATAGGTTGGGTAGGGCTGCCTATCTAACAACATTAGATATGACAAAAGGGTACTGGCAGATTCCCCTCACAAGGGAATCTCGCCCGAAGACCGCGTTTAGTACCCCGCTAGGTCTCTACCAGTTTCGCCGTATGCCCTTTGGGCTGCATGGGGCAGCCGCGACATGCCAGCGTCTGGTAGACAGGGTCCTGCGACCACACCAACTGTACGCTACAGCGTACATGGATGACGTTGTGATTCACAGCGACAGTTGGGACCAGCACCTATTTCACATAGGCAAGGTGTTGGAAGCTATGAGAGAGGCAGGTATCACCCTCAACCCCTCCAAGTGCATGTTCGGAGGAAAGGAGGTTAAATACCTGGGCCACATAGTTGGAAGAGGGGTGATAAGGCCCTTAATAGTGTCATGAGGTAGCGCTGTCAGAATCCAGGAAACTAGGGAACTGTGAGCAGAATATGGCTGAAACTGACAGCTTAGGCTCACACGTGGAGAAAGGTTGCCATAAGCAACCGATACAAACAGAGTCACGAGGTGTAAGGGAACGCCCAAACCCGAGACCAGCTCAAAACTCATTAGGAAAGGGGAGGCAGCTGCGTAAGGGTGGAGCCCAAATTAACACCAAAACAAACATATTTAAAACTCACTTACCTGAGGGTAGGGTAGACTCAGGAAGAGACACGGTCTCAGACACGAACACAGACTCGGACACAGAGAGAGAGACAGAGAGGAGAAGGACTCTCGTGGAAGGAGCTGGGAGAGCTGCAAGGAGAGAAAGCAGAACCAGTAGGACTGGGAGGACGGAGAGAGAGAGATTGCCAGGGGCCTACGAGGCTGGTGACTGTGAGAGAGTCCCTTGTGAGGAGCAGTGCACAGCCGTCCAAATCCCCCAAGAACCTTGCTGTGGAGTAAGCAGAGGTGGCAGTCCAGGGTCCAAGTCCAGGAGGTACAAAGTATCCAGCTCCAGGTATTCAGCCAGGGATAGTTTTTACCCTGATGGAAGTTTTATAAATGGAAAGAAGCCTGGTGAGGAAAACCGGAGAAAGTGTTTTTACCAACAGAGTTTTGCTCAGACGAGAGACCAGGAAGTGGAGGTGCCAGAAGGTAGGCGTATTAACCCTAGTAGAAGAGGTTTAAGATACCCAGAAAGACCTTGCACTTACCAAGAATTGTGTAGTTCTCAGGAGCCTGATTACATTGAATACGGTAATCACCCACGGGACTCTAGTTCAGTGGAGGAGGGGAATGCTCTGATTCACCAGCAAGCACTTTGCAAGTATAACGGGAGTTTGACTCCAAGAGAAGTTTATTCTAACTGTGAAGAAAGGCAGTTTGGGTCATATGAAGAATCTCTAGAAGGGAGTGATACGAACTGTGCATACACTGTGGCTGATTGTATATCTGCTCTGCGGTAGAGAGCAGGAAGAATTATATACAAGAGAAAGCAGGAAGAAAAGTGTTTGCAAGGTAAAAGGACTGTTTCTTTTTCTCTGATGTTTTGTTGCCTATGCTGAAGTAAGCCAAGTTTAGTTTAAATACTTCTTTAATTTTGTTATCAGACGAATGGTCTGCATTCCTTTTGTTCCAATGTTTATGAATCCTAACCCGGACGGGGAATAAAGCCTGTACATAAACCTTACACTTGGTCTACAACTACACTTCTTTGGCTGGTGTTTGAGAAACTACAGGTCCCAGAAGGCCTTTCAAAAGCCTTCCAAGAACATTCCATAGCTAATAGGAGATTGCCCCACTGAAATACCCAAGCCTTTTGGCCTCTGGGGACTTTGGTGGTGACATATTGGCGTCGTCTAGAGGATTTTTTTTTACATTTTGGAAAAAAGGACACTTTTAAAGAAGGACTGCTGTGCCAGGAGACCCCTGAGAAGCAAGTGAGCTGGACGGACCAGACGCTGGAAGCACAAGGGCTCTTTCTTGCAATGCTGGAATCTACGCAGAGGCTGAGGTAACGGGTACCTGGGGCACAGGCGTAGTTGGATCCGTGCAAGAAAGAGGGTGCTGCTGTGTTGCGGGAAGGGGGTGAAAGGAAGTAAAGTACCGCACTTTGTGGGTGTTTTCTTCTGTTTTCTCCACAGGTCACAGGCAGAAGGATGGAGGTCCAAGATGTAATGAGCTGGATGCAACACCAGTGGGACAAGCAGCTGGAGTTGGCCAGACATATGCAAGAGCAGACGGCAACCATGATTAGGGAGCAGCAGAGGCCACTCCTAGATACCATGAAGGCGTTTTTGGAGAAATCGCAGGAACATGGGACTGGAAACCCCTATGTCGTGTCAGGGGTAGGACTCAATGCTTGCCATGCACTGTCTGATGATGCAGCCAGTCTGGCAGAGCGTTATTTTGAGGCACAGATGGCTGGCACATCAGAGCTTGGGCTGATGAGAGCAGCAGGCATGGCAGGGTTTGCAAAGGAAAAATGTTTAATGCAAATGGTAAAGATAATAATGATGACCCTTTTCTTACACATAAAGGGAAATGTTATGTGTGCGGAAGAGCAGGCCACTTCAAAAAGGACTGCACCGAGCGGACTGTCCTCGTGGCTGGAACGGGCAAGCCAGCGCAAGACGGATTCCTTATACCTGTTCAGGTAGAGGGGGTAAAAGCATTGGCACTGTTTGACTCGGGGGCTGACCAGAGCATGATTACGTCCAGGCTCTGGGAAGCCATAGAGAGGCAACGTCAGTCAGCCCCGAGGCAAGCAGAAAGCCAGATGCGGTTAAAATGCATACACGGGGCATTTGCCTGTTACTCTTTGCAGAAGGTGTCTATAGGTGCATTAGGTGTGGAACACACAGTACAGGTAGCCATAATCCCCAGGTTGCCCCGGGATGTCATTTTGGGCAGAGACTGGCCACCCTTTCTCCAGGGGCTGGCAGTAGGCTTGAGTACCCGGGCAGGCCTAGTGGCTACCCGATCACAGGCAGGAACCTCAGGGGAGGGAAAGATATCTGAGGGCCCAGAGAAGCCTGGGGTGGAGGAGGAGCCCCAAGAGGAAGAATCGGATGAGGAGGCTTTAAACATTCTTCCTACACATGACGACTTAATCCAAGAACCAAGTAAGGAGGGCAGGAAAGCAAAGGCCGAGAGGCGCAAAGAGAGGCGTCATGGGACCCGCGGGAGGGCCAAATTGGAGGCCGGGGCAGAGTTACCTTGGGTGCCTGCAGAAGTAGTGAGCAAGTTCCCATCGTTCCCAGCGGAACAGAGGGCTGACCTGGCTCTTAAGAGGGCCTTCGAATGGGCCAGAGAAGTCCGGCCTACCCTGCCTAGGTTTTCCCTAGAAAAGGAGATCCTATATAGGGAAAGTATTGACCCGTACTCTGGGGCTGTAAGGAAGCAATTGGTCGTGCCAACGACGTTTAAAGCTACGGTGCTGCGTCTGGCACATGACCACCCCATAGGTAGCCATAAGGGAGTCCAAGGCACCCTGGACAAAATATTGGTTCGCTTCTATTGGCCAGGGGTATATAAAGAAACCAGACAATACTGTGAGTCTTGTCCAACCTGTCAAAGGGTCACAGCTTTAAAACCAAAAGCTGTTCCGATGGTGCCCACACCTACCATAGCAGTGCCTATGGAGCGCATAGGGATGGACATTGTAGGACCTTTGATTAGGACACCTAGAGGGTTCCAGTATCTGTTGGTGGTAGTGGACCATGCAACCCGGTTCCCCTGGGCTATTCCTTTAAGGAACACCTCCGCGAGAATAATAGCCCAAGAACTGGTAAAACTATTTTGTGAGGTAGGCTTTCCAAGGGAAGTGATTACCGACCAGGGTAGTAATTTCTTATCTAGGCATTTGGCCACAGTGTGGGAAGCATTTGGGATAAAACATATATGGACTGCGGCATATCATCCCCAAACAAACGGGCTTGTAGAGCGGATGAACCAGTCCTTGAAACAAATGCTCAGGAGAGGCTTAAAGAAGGGAGAGATGGGCGACTGGGATACCCTACTCCCATTTGTAGTATATGCCTGTAGAGAGCGTATACAGACATCCTTGAAAGCATCACCCTATGAACTAATGTTTGGCAGAACCCCTAGGGGAATTTTAGATATTTTTCATGAGCAATGGGTGGAGCCAGACCCGCAGGAAGTTGGGGTACCTCAATTCTTAAAGAAGTTGAGGGAACGCTTAGAAAGGACAGCAAAGGCCTCAATGGAGAACTTGCAGTCCAGCAAGAAAAAACAAAAACGGTATTATGACAGGGGCACAAGGGAAAGGCACTTGAATATAGGTGATAAAGTGCTGGTCCAGGTAGCGGACCCGGGACCCAAGTTTGAGGCCCATTGGAAGGGGCCTGGCACCGTGATAAGGAAAGTGAGCCCTGTGACATACAAGGTAGTGAATGAGAAGGGGCGTAAGCAGGTGTTTCACGTAAACGTCCTAAAACCATGGAAAGATAGAGAGGCCACTGCCAGTTTGGCCTATGTAGAGCAGCGGGACAGAACCCAAGGTATGATTACGTGCTGTCTGAGAGCGTCAGCAGCCCATAATATTTTAAGGGGGGGGGAATCTGTCATGAGGTAGCGCTGTCAGAATCCAGGAAACTAGGGAACTGTGAGCAGAATATGGCTGAAACTGACAGCTTAGGCTCACACGTGGAGAAAGGTTGCCATAAGCAACCGATACAAACAGAGTCACGAGGTGTAAGGGAACGCCCAAACCCGAGACCAGCTCAAAACTCATTAGGAAAGGGGAGGCAGCTGCGTAAGGGTGGAGCCCAAATTAACACCAAGACAAACATATTTAAAACTCACTTACCTGAGGGTAGGGTAGACTCAGGAAGAGACACGGTCTCAGACACGAACACAGACTCGGACACAGAGAGAGAGACAGAGAGGAGAAGGACTCTCGTGGAAGGAGCTGGGAGAGCTGCAAGGAGAGAAAACAGAACCAGTAGGACTGGGAGGACGGAGAGAGAGAGATTGCCAGGGGCCTACGAGGCTGGTGACTGTGAGAGAGTCCCTTGTGAGGAGCAGTGCACAGCCGTCCAAATCCCCCAAGAACCTTGCTGTGGAGTAAGCAGAGGTGGCAGTCCAGGGTCCAAGTCCAGGAGGTACAAAGTATCCAGCTCCAGGTATTCAGCCAGGGATAGTTTTTACCCTGATGGAAGTTTTATAAATGGAAAGAAGCCTGGTGAGGAAAACCGGAGAAAGTGTTTTTACCAACAGAGTTTTGCTCAGATGAGAGACCAGGAAGTGGAGGTGCCAGAAGGTAGGCGTATTAACCCTAGTAGAAGAGGTTTAAGATACCCAGAAAGACCTTGCACTTACCAAGAATTGTGTAGCTCTCAGGAGCCTGATTACATTGAATACGGTAATCACCCACGGGCCTCTAGTTCAGTGGAGGAGGGGAATGCTCTGATTCACCAGCAAGCACGTTGCAAGTATAACGGGAGTTTGACTCCAAGAGAAGTTTATTCTAACTGTGAAGAAAGGCAGTTTGGGTCATATGAAGAATCTCTAGAAGGGAGTGATACGAACTGTGCATACACTGTGGCTGATTGTATATCTGCTCTGCGGTAGAGAGCAGGAAGAATTATATACAAGAGAAAGCAGGAAGAAAAGTGTTTGCAAGGTAAAAGGACTGTTTCTTTTTCTCTGATGTTTTGTTGCCTATGCTGAAGTAAGCCAAGTTTAGTTTAAGTACTTCTTTAATTTTGTTATCAGACGAATGGTCTGCATTCCTTTTGTTCCAATGTTTATGAATCCTAACCCGGATGGGGAATAAAGCCTGTACATAAACCTTACACTTGGTCTACAACTACACTTCTTTGGCTGGTGTTTGAGAAACTACAGGTCCCAGAAGGCCTTTCAAAAGCCTTCCAAGAACATTCCACAGCTAATAGAAGATTGCCCCACTGAAATACCCAAGCCTTTTGGCCTCTGGGGACTTTGGTGGTGACAATAGATAAGATAGAAGCGGTTAGGACATTCCCAAGGCCCCTAACAAAGAGACTGGTCCGCAGTTTTCTCGGGTTAATAGGGTATTATCAGAGATTTATACCTAACTTCGCCACTGAAAGCGCCCTTTTGACAGACATGCTCAAAAAAAATGCTCCGAACCAAGTAAGGTGGTCTCCGGAGGCAGAGTTGGCTTTTGAGCAACTAAAGGGGAAACTCTGTTGTGAGCCCATTCTAAGGGGTGTAGATTTTAAGCGCCCATTTATTGTACAAACGGACGCCTCCGAAACCGGGTTGGGGGCAGTTTTATCCCAAAAGATAGAAGGGGTGGAACATCCTATCATGTTTTTAAGTAGGAAATTGGCACCACCCAAAAGGAACTGTTCCACGGTCGAAAGTGAGTGCTTGTCTATACGCTGGGCGATAGACGCGCTCCGTTTTTATCTTGTGGGCCGTAAGTTTCTTCGCGTAACCGATCATGCCCCTCTAAGATGGCTCAACAAGATGAAAGATAATAACCCGAGACTCACCCGGTGGTACCTGACCCTGCAAGCCTATGACTTCCAAATCGAGCATAGGGCAGGTAGGCTCCACACCAACGCAGACGCCCTGTCAAGGATTCCATGCTGTGACGACAGTTGTCTGCCAGCCCGGAATATTATAAGGGGGGGGGGATCTGTGATGGCGCAGAAAGCATAGAGAATAGAAAGAGGGAAAAAACAGGCATTTTCCCCAGATAGTAGGGAAAGAACCAGAAGTTTAAGGGTTAAAACTTCTGAACTAGAAGAAAACTCTCCACAGAAAGCAGGTAGCAAGGAGACACACCCCAGCTCCATGGTTACCAACCCTGCTCACAAGGGACAGCTGGGGGTGGGGCCAGGAAGCCGAAGGGGAAGGCACTCATATAAACTGCCAGAGAGTGAACTCAAGAGAGAGGAAGCAGCAGAGGAGGACAGAAAGGAGTCTGAACTCAGAGGGAAGCCTGAACTCAGAGAGAGGTCTGAGTAACGTGAAGGGAAACGCTTGACGAGGATTCCTAGTTCTGGTTCCAGTGCAGCTTGGAACATGTCAGAACGTCCCAGGAGGGGAGGAGGTCCTAGAAGCTCTGGAGAACCACGCAAAGAAGGTACCCGGGGAATCAAGGGAGCTTCATTGGAAACCTCTGGGTGAAGGGCAGAGCCAGCCAGAGGATTTGGAGCTAACCCAGGGCCCTGTAAGGGAGACAGGAGATATACTTCTAGAAGGAAAGCTTACCCAGGGGAGTTGGTCAGCCATGTTGGCAGCAGAAGCCCTTCCCCCGAAGTATGCATGGAGCATGAGCCTTCAGCAGTAAAGCCTGTTAAGTGCTCAATTCCAAAAGATAAGGGGAGCAGCCTAAAGCCTTCTATTAACTCCTTAAAAGCTAAGAGACTTTCCAACTGCTATACTATTCCTCAGAGAAGGAAGGACACTGCCTTGACTAAAGTCTTGGAAATCCTGAAGGGATTAAAGCCAGATCGTTTTGAGTCTGAATCCTGTACCTCTCAAGCAGACTCTGACCTCGAGAGTATGGAAATAGAGATGCCTGGTTTAATAGAGGAGAATTCTGATGAGGAAATGGAATGTTCGGTAGCCTCTAGGCATTGAGAAAGGCTAGAACATTTGCAGAAGCTTTAAACCTGGCAGCTGCTCCTTCAAGAGAGCACGGCTGGGAAATATGCAAATAAGGTTCCTGAAGTTTTAAGCCGTAGCTGAGTGTGTGAGCATTTGTATGCTAGAAAGTGAAAAGTCTGATATACAACAAGCTGAAGGAATTACTTGGTGAAAAGAAAGAAAAACCAATGTGTAACAGAAGTTTGCCTGCTTGGAAATGTAACAACTTCTGTTTGTTTTAAAGCTATGAAAGAAGATGTTTTTTTTTTCTAATTCTTTTTGCACCGGAGTTTCAGTGCTGTGTTTGGTTATAGTATGAGGAAATACTGTGTTTTCATTTAAGTGCCAAAGCTGAAGAGAAGCGAGTTTGCCTTTGTTCGATGCTGTTGGAAAATATCCTTACCTTATCCTGATAATTGGAATCTTTAAAGTTCCTTTGGCTGAAAATAATAAAAATCCTGTGTGCCTATAATTACCATCTTGGCTGGATTATTACACAACTACAAGAAATAGGCACTTAAAACAAATAAATATATTGACTGCCCGTTCCCAAGCCTTAGGCAACCGCCTGGGCAAGGGAGGCGGTGACAGATGTTGACCTCAACTGTACAAGAATTGGAATTTATCAAATATGGTGTTATTGTGGCCATGGGGGAAACTGTCAGAAATTGGGAAGATGCCTGATTCTGAAGTGTTTTGTACACATTTAGGCAATATTTTTAGTTTGAATACATTAATGGCCCTGAAGAAGGGTAAAGATATATTGGCCAAGGAACTGTGGGAAAAGTTCTGGACTTGATGGAGGGTGCAGAAGGATATTAGCTTAGGGTAGCAATGAAAGGAAGATGTTTGAAAGTTCAACAGTTTGCTGTACAGTTACATTGTATTTGGGTTTGACAATTTAAAACTTTTACAGCATGGTATTATACAACAAAAATTTAATTACAGAAAAAAAGATTAGCATATGTTATACCACTATCAACTCTTACAGGCCAAACAGAGGCCAAATCTCTGTACCTTCCTTGCCTCTGAATTAAATTAGGAGGTCTGCAGCCATAAACACTGCCGAGTTGGGACAAATAGCCAAACCTCTGCAGTTCCAGTCAGCAATAGATATAAGCAAGAGGATATGGGTGGTATATCAGTAGTCCCATAATAATTTAGGGGCCATGTCATGCCTCTTAAGCATGCCCCTTTGGTGTGATGCTTAAGGAGGCAAAATCTGGGGCACACAGCAGAAATGTATAGGGGTTTTGCTGATGTCACCAAAGAATGCCACCAGCTATGTAATGGTTGTTGTACTTCCATCCTGCAGTGACGGGGCAGTCAAGGTAAGGAATGTTCAGCAGCAAAAAGCACTTGTTGCAGGAGGCTCGTAAGAAGTAGATAGCATCTCAGGAACCCAGCTGAAATTTAAAGGGGTCTCCCTGACATCAATGAAGCGCACCACTAGCTGCAAAACATTTGTTGTAACCCCTTCTAGCAACGATCCAAATACAAACAGCAGAGCAGAGGAGTAGCCTCATGGTTAGAGCATTGGCTTGAGAACCAAGAGACCAAGGGTTGATTCCCACTAGCATGCCTTGAGCAAGTCACTGAACCCTCCATTGTTTCAGGAAGAAAAAATCCAATTTATCAATGTCCTTGTTTAATATACATTACCAAGTTTAAGTTACAATGTAAACTGCTTTGACTGAAATGATAAAGCAGTACAAAAAGCTGTCAAATAAATAAAGTGCACAGTGTAGTCGATTGAGGAAAGGAATTTCAACAGTGAAAAGCACTCACAGCAGGAAGCTCAGAAGAGGTAGATGACACTTCAATTCATCTTGTAAGTGAAAGAATTCATGCCCATCACTTTGCTCTATGGGTTTGTGGAAGAATTTGAATGCTGACAGGGATCATATATTTTGAAACTTCCAAGAATCCATGCTAAGACATAATACATTGCTATCACATAGAAAGGAGCAAATAAAACCAGATTCTCTTATCTACTAGAGATGTGCATTCATTTTTAATGAAATATATTTATTTTATGTATATCCTGTCTTTCTCGCTGCAAAAAAAGAGTGGTGGATCCGTGGAATAGTCTCGCAATGGAGGTGGTAGAGATGAGGACGGTATCTGATTTCAAAAAAGCATGGGACAAACACAGAGGATCTCTAAAGGAAAAAAAGGGGACTGTTGTAGTTGTTGATATGGAAGGACAGACTAGATAGGCCATGTGGTCTTTTTCTGTCGTCGTTTTTCTATGTTTCTATGCAAACAAATAACCCATAACTGATTATATACGTTTCTGTTAACATAACAGCCCTAGCCAAATACTGACTAATGAAATATATCTCTGAGCATCTGGGGACAAATAGGGAGAGCACGCTAGATGTGGCATAGTTAGAATTCAGCAAAACCTTTGACACAGTTTTGTACAGGCAGCTTATAAATAAATTGAGTGCCCTGAGGATGGGTGTGACCGACTGGGCTAGAAACTGGTTAAGTGGGAGGCGGAAAGGGTATTGGTAAATGGAGTTAACTCTGAGGAGAAGACTGTTACCAGTGGTGTGCCACAGGGATTGCTCCTTAGTGTGATTCTTTTTTTTTTTTAATTCTTTGTGACATTATCAATTATTATCACAAGGACACATCGTATTACAAAAATAGGCTTCCACAACAATATACGCAAAATTGAATAAAAAAGAAATATTTATTACACTCAAGAATTTTCAAAGTGAAATACCAACAAGCCCACAACAGAGAAGCAGTTTCATTACACAAAAGAAATTAAGCAGCAAAAGAAATAAGCTCACTCTTAAACCCCATCGCCCCATGGGGCCAACCCCAGCACCATCATCCAGTGGGACCCAGGAAGCAGAGAATCTAGATGATACAAAAGCTGAAAGATACTGAAGCTCCCAAAAACATAACACTTCCCTTCCTATTTAACTAAACATTAACAGGGAAAACGTAAAAAGAATAAATCCCCCAATTGGGAAACATCAGGCTTTAATAGGAGGAACTGTTTTCTTCTTTTCTGTGTCACCCAAGACACATTCTGGAACATTCTTACTTTACAGTCCAAAAAACCCTAGTCTCTTTACACCTAAAGAACATCTTCGGTAACCAGTTTCTGTCCAGCTCAAGAACCAATGTAATTAACAAAGTCAAAGTAAGCGGAGGCTCAGACTTGGATCTCTCCAAAAAAGCTGTCAAGTCCAAACTATCAGATGACATTTTGGGAGC
Organism: Ichthyophis bannanicus; assembly: GCA_033557465.1. Classification (NCBI taxonomy): domain Eukaryota; kingdom Metazoa; phylum Chordata; class Amphibia; order Gymnophiona; family Ichthyophiidae; genus Ichthyophis; species Ichthyophis bannanicus. Next base: position 404,313,510 of record CM066035.1, on the reverse strand, counting down.
ACATTCTTGCCCATTGACCGGCTTCAACTTAGCAGAAGGAAGGTAGAAAACCCTAGAAATAGGAGGGATAGCCTCAAATGGAATCTTCAATGTCTCTTTCAAGAATTGCTTAAACAATTCTTGGGCTGAGACTGTCAGGACTCTTGGAAAATTCAATAATCTTACGTTTCATCTTCCATTAATATTTTCTAAGGCTTCCATTTTTTTAAAGAATGACCTTAGAGTTCTTAATAAACATAAGACTGCTAGCAGTAAACTGCTCTAACTTCTCCTCCAAATTAGAGATCTTACATTTTGGAGAGGCCTAAGGGTTAGGGCAGCAGCCTGGGACCAGAAAGACCGGGGTTCAAATCCCACTGGTACTCCTTGTGGCCTTGGGCAAGTCACCTAACTCTCCACTGCCTCAGGTATAAAGTTAGATTGTAAGCCCTCCAGGGACAGAGAAATGCCTACTGTACCTGAATATAGCTTGCTTTGATCTACTATTGGAATGGTGTAAGCTAAAATTAATAATAAAAACTTGAATTTTCCATTCATGTGCATCCGCTTTTTGAACATTTTGAGCAAAAGAAACAGCAATATTTTGTAACTGAGTCGACAAAGACCATTCAAGCACCATTAGACCATCCCAAATGGACTCCAAATTAAATACTTTAGGTCTCACCACTACTGGTTTTAGAGCTGCAAAGGAAGAACAACTCCCAGGTTCAACCGGTGGCACAGCTGAAGCTGCTCTTGCCTCCAGTCCCCCAAGCTACAACTGAATTGTGGGTCACACCTGCTCCACTTGGCACTTCAGGCAAGCCAGGCAGCCCCTGCACACCTGAAGGCTTCTCCCTAGGCTGTGGAGCCTGCATGGGAGGAATAAACCTAGGTCCTTCTTTGGCAACTCCCTGGATGACTTCACAAGGGCCACCCTTGCTGGCTGCACTGGAGGGAATTGAACTTCTGGACTTAGAGATGTTTCCAGCTCAGGGGAGACTGAGGGGTCCTCTTCCCCCCCTTCACCTCCCAGCAAGCCCACCAGAGGCAACTCCTTACCCATGGGCCATGCAAAGCTGTCCATTGGCCCGCTCTGTGCCCAATCCCTGGAGGCAGCTGCTTGTATCTTGGCCTTGCGCTTCCATGAAGAATAAGACATGTGGTAAGGAAAGCACCAAAGAAAAAAAGAGCGATAAGCCAATTAACACAATGACCTGCTCTCAAGGACCTGGCCACTGCCAGCTTGCTTCCCTTTTTGGTCCTAGTCTAATTCTTTATCATTTTTTAGTGATATCGTGGAAGGGCTATCTCTTTGCAGATGATATCAAAATCTACAATAAGATAGATACCCAGAAAGGCATAGATAACATAAGGAGGGATCTAGTGAAGCTTGAAGAATGGCCAAGAATTTGGCAACTGAGATTTAATGCTAAAAAATGCAGGGTCATGCATTTGTGTTGAAAAAATCCAAGGGAGCAGTAGAATATATAGGGTGAAGTAGTTCTGTCCATGAAAGAAGAGCGGGATCTGGGGATGGTTGTTTCTGATAATCTTAAGGTGGTCAAACATAAATAAGGTGATGGTGAGAGCCAGAAAGAAACTTGGATGCATATGGTGAGAAATGGTCAGCAGAAGGAAAGAGGTGATAATGCCTCTGTGTAAGTCTCGGTGAGACTTAATTTGCAATACTGTGTGCAATTTTGGAGACTGAACCTTCAAAAGGATAGAAACAGGATGGAGTCAGTGCAGAGGGAGGCTGTCAAAATGGGCAGTGGTCTTTGTCAGATAGCATATGGGAACAGACTTAAAGATCTCAATAAGTATGCTTTGGAAGAAAGGCGGGAGAGGGGGGGATACAATGGAGATGTTTAAATACCTCCATGGCATAAATGCACAGGAGAGAAACCTCTTTAAATGGAAAGAAACCTCTGGAATGAGGGAGCATGGGATGAAGGTGAAAAGGGATAGACTCAGGAGTAATCTGAGGAAATATTTCTTTACAAAAATTGTGGAAGATGCATGTAGGGCCATTCCAAGAGCTGTGCAAGCAGTGTGACTGCACAGTGCGCAAGTATGAGAGGGGCACTGATGTCATCCCTGGCCTTCCAGGAAGCTCAAAATGAGTGAGTTTCTGCACACGGCAGAAACAGATTCAAGAGTCGCATCGGGTTCATTTCTAGTTTAGTAGAGTCCTGGATGCATGGTGTAGCCTCCTAGTGGAGGTGATAGAAATGAGAACTGTATCTGAATTCTGAATTCAAGAAAGCATGGGACAAACATAGAGATTTTCTAAGGGACAAGAAAGGACTGTAGGGCTTAGCAGTTGGTATGGATGTGCCATGTGGTCTTTATTTGCCATCATATTTTTCTGTTTCTTTCTAAAATTCAACAAATATAGCTCTATTCTTATCACAACAGGCAATGTGCTCCATATTTGAAGGGCCAACTACAGAAAAGATCCTTGACTGTCTCAAAGCTGTCTGAGCAAAACACATGTAAGGCAGGTACATGCAAGTTCACTCATGATTTCACATACGTAAATGTGCCTGTATGGATGTCTATGGACACATCTACATAGACATCCCCAGAATAGCATTTCAGAACGGGGACATCTAGTAGCATAAAAGTTAGAATAGTGGGTTAAGAGCAGGGTAGCCAGAGTTCAAACCAATTGTGGATTTTTGTGATCGTAGGCTACTCATTTAACTCTCCATCTTATCTATACTCCATAGATGTTTTAAGTCCAAAACAAGCTCTTTCCTGATGCCTATTTGTGCCTGGAGCACGTCTTAAATATGCGCATACCTGAAGATGTCCCTGATCTTTTTGAAATCAAATGGGTACGTCTAAGTCCATTGCACCAACCCAGACATGCCTTCACCACACTCACTGCCTACTTGAATATCCCACACTGGCGACGTCTTTAAAAACCATCTGCATAATGGCTCCAGAGACGTGTCCGTGATTTAGACATGCACATCTTCAGATGTCCAAATCATGACTAAGACTTTTAAAATGACTCTCTTTGTGTGAATTGATGAGAAACATGGGATACATTATTACCCATGACCTCTTCACTATCAGAGAGGATCCTCATAGCTCTACTATGTTCTTTTCCTTTGAAGTTTTATATGGGCAGAGACCCAGAGGTATACAGACTATTGGTAGAGAACTGTGGAAAGAACAACGGCACACTTTCTCCAATCTATGCATGGTAACGGGCTTTGCCTAACTTCACTAGTTCGAGCTAGGTTTGAGGTTACCAGGCGCTTTGCCTTTTTCTTTCTTGCCCCGTCGCTGTGGAACACTTTTCCTGCCGACCTTTGCCTGTAATCTTCCCTCAATCACTTCAAGGCCAATATGAAGACTTACCTCTTCAGGCAGTCATTTCATCTTCAGGGATAGCCATGCATGCTGTGGGGAATGTCATGGCTTGCTCCTCGCCTTGAAGAAGACCTTCCAATTATGATTGACTCTCTTGTCTGAATGTTCTCCTCTGAAGGTTGTTTCTGTTGAATGGTCTCCTTTCCTCTCCCTTTTTTTCTCTGTTTCTTTCTGTCCTATCTTTTTTTGTTGTAGTTCCTTTCTTCCTTTTATTTTATTTGTAAACCACCTGTAAACTTGGCTAAAGGAGGTATAGTAAGTCTTAATAAAACATAGTCCTCTGAAAAATGGTGGGAAAGGCTCAGGAAAGTGGGAAGGGACATACTAAAGAATATGAAAATTTCTCAGGCAACTCAAGTCAGTCAGCATAACTGAAAGGCAGTCTATTGTTTTAAGAGGTTGGGGATGGCGTACTACCAAAGTTACCCACCTCTAAACATAAATTAATAGCTAGGAGGCAAAGGCCATATGAAATTTTTGAAAAAGTGAAGGATGTAAATGATAAGGTCTATCAGCATGATAAACAGAATAGAAGTTTAATTCATTTAAAATGCCAAAGTGGATTACAAATGAAATCGAAAAATCAGAGGAATGCAATTGAACGAGACAAGAAAACCAAATTAAACAGCAAAATGTGTATAAATAGAAAATGGGCCAAGACAAGACATAAGAGGGCATGGCAAGCAAAAAAATCAAATAAACCGGGTAAGACAAACAGTAAAAAAGGACAAGAAAGAAAGGACCAAACAATCGGGCTGCTGAGGGAGTTTATGAAGTCACCTCCACTACCTCCCCATATTCAGTTCTATCTTGAATAAGAAGACTATGCCCTGAGATAGCCAGGCAAGGAAGTCCAGAGCTGAGGTGCATTACGATAAGTGGATTCAAAACACGATTGAGAGACGGGGATAAATAGAGTATATTTAACCTGCTGAATTCTTCTAGACCAGGCAGATGAGAGAGAGAGGGTGGTTAGCAAGATAGAAATATCAGTTAAGAATACTTTGTGAGCAAGTAAAATCTTAAAATGTATACAATAAGTGATTGGGAGCCAATGTCCCGTGATGAGTAAAGGTGCAACATGGTTAAATCTAGAGGCTGAGTAAAGTAACCTAGCTAGCAGTAGCATTTTGTAGATTCTGCACTCTTAATGCTACTCAGTTTAAGAGCACAATAAACAACATCACCATAATCTAGTCTATGGATAACAAGAGCATGAAATAGGGTCCTAAGGGCATCAATCTCCATGCAAGAATGAACAGTGCGCAGCCACCGCAGGGACCTACCATCTAAATCAAGATATGGAATGTGCAAGACTGCAACATGACAACTAAAAATGGAAGATGAACTGAAAACAGAGCCACGGAGTCCTGCAGTAAAGCTGGGAGAATTTTCTAATAAACATTACAAATTGCCACTCTAATGAGGAGGGAAATGAATTCACTATTAGTGGACAAGGAGTGCACTGTTTTTTATAAACTCAGAACACTATAAACTTATTGAGCAAAAATAAATATATAATATTGAAAAGAAGTATAGTCATACATTAAAGGTAATTTTGCTGTAAAAAAACTTTTTGGCCCTAACTTCTGGCATGGAGGAGTGGCCTAGTGGTTGGGGCAAGGTACTTCAGGCCAGAAGGTCAGGGGTTCAAATCCCACTAGAGGACAGCAACCTTGGGCCAGAAGGACTGGGATTTCTAGTCCCACAGGTGCTCCTTGTGGTCTTGGGCAAGCCACTTAACCGTCCATGTTCCCAGTAAATAGTTATCTCCAAGTTATAATGCCCTGTTCAATATAATTTCAGTTTGTTCAATGTAAACTGCACTGATGCAGAATAGCATGGTATATAAGAGAATGTAAATAAATAAAATATACCAAGAAAACACTGTTCAGAACTTTAAATAACCTCAAATTATATAAGCATCTGAATATTTATTTAGCTCAGTATATTTTAACAGCAGAGACACACCGATATTTAGAAAAGAGGACATGTAGATTGGTTTCAGGTATCTGTAGCTTTGGCGTCAGGAAAAGTAATAAGCTGAAATGTATGTATTTATTTGGCTATGTTTTTATACCGCTTTTCGCTGGGTCAAAGTGGTTTACATTCAACGAGAAGATACATCAGATATGTAGAACAACAAACTTATGTGCAGTAAACTGAACTTATATACATTGATTGAGTGGAATATTAAGAATGCATAGGTGATTGAGAGATATTACTCTGATTGAGGTTACAATGGGTCCTGTGAGTGTCATGGGAATAAATATGACTATGCAATGGGTTCAAAGTGTTCAAGAAAAAGATGAATTTTCAGTTGTTTGTGGAATGTGAGGACATCTGTGGTACTTCTGAGTTTCTGAAATGTCATATTTAAAGAGCTACATGCATCAGCTAACCAATTCTTCTCAAGTCACACATTCTGGAGAAAATCTTCATTAAAAGTGCCCAGTATAAATAAAAGTTCACTGAAATATATGCCATTCACTCTCATACAAGCCCTAAGGGATGGAGAGCCTGATATTAGAAAATCTCTTATTCATGTCTTAATAAAAGCTTATTTAAATCTATACCTCTGATCAGTTTAGGGTGGTTGATAATCCTGAACTGAAATTCCTCCACAGTATGTTTCTTCAACCAATCTGGGACTAAAGGTGCTTCAGGATAAGCTTGATGGGTACAGTCCAAATGTTCAAATATCCAGTTTTAATCACACAAATTGTTTTCCAGTATAACATTAGTAGTTGTGCAATCGGTGTGGTCCCACAGTTGAACAGACTGAGATATGTGGAAATTGAAAACACATGGCTTCCAAGGTCAAAGAACATGCAGCACAATGATTGCATTTATCATATCCAGGGGTTGGATTTAAACTATTTTTTGCATTGAAAGAGGTGTAGAGGGTAGAAATAAGATGCGTCTTTAAAATGCCATCTTCTTTGAAAGATAATTAAAGGTCATGCCACAAAAGAGGGTACACATTTAACATTGGCCAGATGTATGTTTGCTCAGGTCAAAGAGGTTTGTCTTGCCATACATGCAGGAAAACATTTTCTTGTATTGTTTCCAGGCTGTGGAATCAGTTGCCCCAAGGCACATGAGACCTCTGTAAGTTGCTGAATTTTGATGCAAGTTGAAACTTCTTTTTCTATTTTTAACCAGGCTTATGCTGAGGTTTTGTGTTATTTTAGGATATGTGTTGAATAGATTTTTTTTAAAATTTTAATGGCTATTGTAATTGACTAGGGGGCATGTTTACTAAACTCCGAAATTGTGTGGGGGCCGCGGTAGTGTGCCTGTGCCATATAAGAGAGTGGGCGGTTCCGGCAGAAAGAAGAAAAAACCCCTACCGTACGTGTGCGCGTCGCGCTAATTTGCGGGGCCCACATTAGCGCGTGGGAAGGCTAAGTGGGGCGCTGCTAAGCACATATCAGAACAGAGCTGTAGCACAACGGTGAACACACTAACCAATGGTGCAGGGGCCACAGGTTCAATCCCCCATTGTGCGCAACAAAAAGGCCAGCTGAGGCAACACCTTGAATGTGTAAAAGTGGTTCAGGAGGCAAAGTACTTTTGGACGGCATAAGGCGGCACACTGTTCGTTTTGTACGGCATAAGGCGGCGCACTGTACTATCTGGGCGGCACAAGGCGGTGCACTGTTCTTTTTGGGTGGCACAAGGCGGCGCACTAATTGTGGGCAGCAGGAGGTGGCGCGCTGATGGGCATAAGGCGGCGCGCTGATGCCAAAGCAAAGGAACACAGCCACAGCACAATGGTTAAGACACTGACCAATGGTGCAGGGACCAGGGGTTCGATCCCTCACAATGCCCAGTGAAAAAGGCTAGCTGAGGCAGTATGTTATATGTTGTGGAGTGCTGTAGGAGGCTTTCTAATTTTATTTTGTGATAACTACTAGCAAACGCACTCTCACAGCATATTAATATAAGGCGGCCCATAAGGCACATGTTACAGTGCACCGTCCGCCAAGGCACCCTAGAATGTCCCCTATAGGGCAGCATGTATGTTGCGACACAGGATAATGTATAGTGCACCCTATATGGCTGGCAACCGTAACGTGCCCTATAGGGCGCCCCATAAAGCACCCTCAGAGGCACCTTATGGGTACAGTACGCTGAGGGTGGTATTGCTGGCAGCAACATATGTACAGTAAATTAAAATAAATCTGTGGACACCCCTATCACATAACCCCACTGTGGGTTTGAACCCATGACATCTGGCTGCACAGGCAGTGACATAACCATTGGGCTACAGCTGTAAGCAGCCCTGGCTGGCTGCAGATAGCCTGTACGTCACCTCACTGACAGTCTGCTGTTGTGAACCACCCGTACCCATGATGCACTGCACATGCAAATCAGCTGTACACGATTGAACACAGGATGGGAAATGCACCCCTAAAGCTCCCTGGCCTGGTAGGGGGAAGTGTCCGTGTGCACCCACACAGCACCTCGGCCTGGTAGGGTGTCCTGAGTGGGTGGACAAACGGCAAAGAGTAGCTAAACACCATCACATTGTGCGGTTACTGTGCTCACCCTGAGTGTGAGATGTTGCGCCCAGGACTAGGTCCACAACACCAGGCATGGCCGAATGCGGCCATGTCTGAGCTCCAAAGCAGCAATAACCTGTGGAATAGGTAGGTGCTGCATAAACATTTTGGAGATCTCTGTCTGGCTCAGTTAGTGGGGACCCCCACCCCATGGACACCCAGGTGGATAAAACAGGGCTTCCCTTCAACAGATCCCCACCCCAATGGCAGTAGAGTGGACCATCAACCCCGGTCCTGCTAGGGAACAGACACCCTACAGGGCAGTCCAAGCAGCTCCACACACATCCATAACACAATATCAGACAGACATTAGGCCTGGATATTCAAAGATGCACCCCACCACTATCTGATATTCACCTGCAGCAAGCCATCAGCCACTGCACCCTGCAAGGCACTCCATCACAACACATATCAGCTGTGAACAGTCTGCTGGCTGGTCCTGATGGACATGCATGCACCCACAACTGGGGGTGGCAGCACACACAGACAGATTATTCCATGAAGAGGCCCCCACAGGACACCCATACATATCACATGGGAGAATCACAATATAGCACTATGGGGGTGCCTAGCCATGCTGCCATCACTGCACACTCAGGGTGAGAGTGATCCCCCAGCAGCACATACAGAGGTCACCCTGTCTGTGTAGGTGGTGGCCGGGCACTACCATGCCCCTGCCAGTGCCCTATGCCCTGTGCAGCTGCATCCTGGTCAGTCCACTCTGTCTGAGATATACCCATGGTCCCTTGCTACTCATTATGCACATTGGCAGGCCAATACTGGCAACAGTGTTGGCAGTGTGGGCTGTGGAAGGGGCATGCAGCCAACACCCACTGTATAGACAGACACACCAATTCCACACCTATGCCATCATGGTGCTACTATTGAGGAGGTAATTAGCCTTGCCCACCAAACCGGTGCAGGGCACGGCAAGGCATGGATATGCTACGCAGTACTGCTGGGGGTCACTCCCCAGGGTGGTAAACACCGTCAGAGGCAAGGGCTGGAGCACGCACCGCAAACACCAAACAGATTGTTCGGATGGGGTCAACTAGCAGTATGTGCGTAACGTATGGATATCTATCTGCCAGTACTCCTAGCAAAGCGTCTCAGAGCTGTGTACCGTATACCTCAGGTGTAGGGTTCCATTGCTAGGGTATGCAGGTGCTAGTATTGGGAGATGCACGCAGGGTCCAATGTTCTGCCTCTCCAGGAGACATTGGCCAATGGGGCTGTGGGTGTGGGTGTGGGTGTGTCTGCCCCTGTTGGCTGCTGCTTTATGGCAGAGATTCCCAACTCCAGTCCAGGTGTGCATCACACTGATCGGGTTTACCTGCTGTTCCTCATGAATATGCATGAGCTACATCTACATGCCATGGGGGGTGGTGCATAGATATACAGCACAGGCATTTGTATGAATGGCAGCATGGACCCTGACTGGTGTGTGGCCCACCAGGACTGCATTTGGGAGATTCTGCTCTAGGTACTGCCCCTGTACATGGTGTCTATGCTCAGTGGGGTAATAGATAGACGTAGTACCATTGCATATGTCCTCGCCACGAAAGGTTTGTCCTTACTATCACTGTGTAGCTGTGGGAAAAATATGTGGGAAGGATTGGCGGTAGCCCCAGCTGGGCTTTGAACATATGACATTCTGTTCTTGTATGCACTGTCTGTGTGCACTGCACCACCTTGTAGCCACAGATTGGCTGGATTCCCTGGAGCGTCCATGCCTGTGGATCCGGCAGGGCCTGTGTGTTGGCAGTGGACTGTGCCAGCCTGCACATGGCTTGGCCTCTGTCCTCTGTGGCTAGCTGCCACTGCCCCCTGCACCACATGTACTCGTGCGCCAACATGCTGGCATGAGCTTCTCTCAGAAAAAGCAGATGACCTGATTGCAAGGTGGCAGTATGGGACTGCATTTGGGGGACTTGGCTGTAGGTATGCCCATTGTTGTGGTGTGTGTGCGGTGTTGGGTAACATATGGGTGTTTCCCCATGCTTATGTTCCCTGCAATACAGGGGTGTCTGCTCTATCTTTGTTTAATGGTGGGTAAAATATATGGACGGGGCTGGCAAGTGCCCCAGCTGGGATTTGAACCTTTGGCCTTCTAGTCCTAGAGGTCATGGCTATGTCTTCTGCACCACACTATGGCCACAGAGACAGTGCAGCCCCTGGAGGTAGTAAACCTGGCAGGATGGAGTCACAAACCTGCTGTATGCATTTTTACTGTGGGCTCCTTCACCCTGTGTGGTGACAAACGTGCAAATAAAGGGGGGAACTTTAGGGGAACTTTACTGGAGCACAGTAGGTTGCTGAACTCTGTAGCCTCCTCAGATTCAGAAACTGCTAACACCTAATCAGGTGTTAGTGGGCCTGTTTCCTGAGTGCAGTTGAAGCCTGCATAAAAGGCTCCTGTGCCCTGCCCTTTTGAGGCTTTCTTAACCAGGGCTCCACAAATCAAACAGTAAGGATTTGAGGGTTTCTTTGTTTGGTTTTTTTATTACATTGCTAGCTCTCTGACTGGGAGCTCTTAAAAGGGTTTTGTGTGTACTTTTTAAAAGCAAGGTTACTTACATTTCTGCTGTTTTAGGGGAACTTTACTGGAGCACAGTAGGTTGCTGAACTCTGTAACCTCCTCAGATTCAGAAACTGCTAACACCTAATCAGGTGTTAGTGGGCCTGTTTCCAGAGTGCAGTTGAAGCCTGCATAAAAGGCTCCTGTGCCCTGCCCTTTGGAGGCTTTCTTAACCAGGGCTCCACACATCAAACAGTAAGGATTTGAGGGTGTCTTGATTGTTTTTTTTATTACATTGCTAGCTCTCTGACTGGGAGCTCTTAAAAGGGTTTTGTGTGTACTTTTTTTAAAAGCAAGGTTACTTACATTTCTGCTGTTTTAGGGGAACTTTACTGGAGCACAGTAGGTTGCTGAACTCTGTAACCTCCTCAGATTCAGAAACTGCTAACACCTATTCAGGTGTTAGTGGGCCTGTTTCCTGAGTGCAGTTGAAGCCTGCATAAAAGGCTCCTGTGCCCTGCCCTTTTGAGGCTTTCTTAACCAGTGCTCCACACATCAAACAGTAAGGATTTGAGGGTTTCTTTGTTTGGTTTTTTTATTACATTGCTAGCTCTCTGACTGGGAGCTCTTAAAAGGGTTTTGTGTGTACTTTTTAAAAGCAAGGTTACTTACATTTTTGATTTTTTAGGTTAAATTTACTGGAGCACAGTAGGTTGCTGAACTCTGTAACCTCCTCAGATTCAGAAACTGCTAACACCTAATCAGGTGTTAGTGGGCCTGTTTCCTGAGTGCAGTTGAAGCCTGCATAAAAGGCTCCTGTGCCCTGCCCTTTTGAGGCTTTCCTAACCAGGGCTCCACACATCAAACAGTAAGTAAGGATTTGAGGGTTTCGTTGTTTGGTTTTTTTTTTTATTAAATTGCTAGCTCTCTGACTGGGAGCTCTTAAAAGGGTTTTGTGTGTACTTTTTAAAAGCAAGGTTACTTACATTTTGCAGTTTTAGGGGAACTTTACTGGAGTACAGTAGGTTGCTGAACTCTGTAACCTCCTCAGATTCAGAAACTGCTAACACCTAATCAGGTGTTAGTGGGCCTGTTTCCTGAGTGCAGTTGAAGCCTGCATAAAAGGCTCCTGTGCCCTGCCCTTTTGAGGCTTTCTTAACCAGGGCTCCACACATCAAACAGTAAGGATTTGAGGGTTTCTTTGTTTGGTTTTTTTATTACATTGCTAGCTCTCTGACTGGGAGCTCTTAAAAACGGTTTTGTGTGTACTTTTTAAAAGCAAGGTTACTTACATTTCTGCTGTTTTAGGGGAACTTTACTGGAGCACAGTAGGTTGCTGAACTCTGTAACCTCCTCAGATTCAGAAACTGCTAACACCTATTCAGGTGTTAGTGGGCCTGTTTCCTGAGTGCAGTTGAAGCCTGCATAAAAGGCTCCTGTGCCCTGCCCTTTTGAGGCTTTCTTAACCAGTGCTCCACACATCAAACAGTAAGGATTTGAGGGTTTCGTTGTTTGGTTTTTTTTATTACATTGCTAGCTCTCTGACTGGGAGCTTTTAAAAGGGTTTTGTGTGTACTTTTTAAAAGCAAGGTTACTTACATTTTTGCTGTTTTAGGGGAACTTTACTGGAGCACAGTAGGTTGCTGAACTCTGTAACCTCCTCAGATTCAGAAACTGCTAACACCTAATCAGGTGTTAGTGGGCCTGTTTCCTGAGTGCAGTTGAAGCCTGCATAAAAGGCTCCTGTGCCCTTTTGAGGCTTTCCTAACCAGGGCTCCACACATCAAACAGTAAGTAAGGATTTGAGGGTTTCGTTGTTTGGTTTTTTTTTTTATTAAATTGCTAGCTCTCTGACTGGGAGCTCTTAAAAGGGTTTTGTGTGTACTTTTTAAAAGCAAGGTTACTTACATTTTTGCTGTTTTAGGGGAACTTTACTGGAGCACAGTAGGTTGCTGAACTCTGTAACCTCCTCAGATTCAGAAACTGCTAACACCTAATCAGGTGTTAGTGGGCCTGTTTCCTGAGTGCAGTTGAAGCCTGCATAAAAGGCTCCTGTGCCCTGCCCTTTTGAGGCTTTCTTAACCAGGGCTCCACACATCAAACAGTAAGGATTTGAGGGTTTCTTTGTTTGTTTTTTTTTGTTACATTGCTAGCTCTCTGACTGGGAGCTCTTAAAAGGGGTTTGTGTGTACTTTTTAAAAGCAAGGTTACTTACATTTCTGCTGTTTTAGGGGAACTTTACTGGAGCACAGTAGGTTGCTGAACTCTGTAACCTCCTCAGATTCAGAAACAGAATAACACGAAATCAGTTGTTAGTGGGCCTGTTTCCTGAGTGCAGTTGAAGCCTGCATAAAAGGCTCCTGTGCCCTGCCCCTTTTGAGGCTTTCTTAACCAGTGCTCCACACATCAAACAGTAAGGATTTGACGGTTTCTTTGTTTGGTTTTTTTATTACATTGCTAGCTCTCTGACTGGGAGCTCTTAAAAGGGTTTTGTGTGTACTTTTTAAAAGCAAGGTTACTTACATTTTTGCTGTTTTAGGGGAACTTTACTGGAGCACAGTAGGTTGCTGAACTCTGTAACCTCCTCAGATTCAGAAACTGCTAACACCTAATCAGTTGTTATTGGGACTGTTTCCTGAGTGCAGTTGAAGCCTGCATAAAAGGCTCCTGTGCCCTGCCCTTTGAGGCTTTCCTAACCAGGGCTCCACACCTCAAACAGTAAGTAAGGATTTGAGGGTTTCGTTGTTTGGTTTTTTTTTTTTAAATTGCTAGCTCTCTGACTGGGAGCTCTTAAAATGGTTTTGTGTGTACTTTTTAAAAGCAAGGTTACTTACATTTTTGCTGTTTTAGGGAAACTTTACTGGAGCACAGTAGGTTGCTGAACTCTGTAACCTGCTCAGATTCAGAAACTGCTAACACCTAATCAGGTGTTAGTGGGCCTGTTTCCTGAGTGCAGTTGAAGCCTGCATAAAAGACTCCTGTGCCCTGCCCTTTTGAGGCTTTCTTAACCAGGGCTCCACACATCAAACAGTAAGGATTTGAGGGTTTCTTTTCTGGTTTTTTGATTACATTGCTAGCTCTCTGACTGGGAGCTCTTAAAAGGGTTTTGTGTGTACTTTTTAAAAGCAAGGTTACTTACATTTTTGCTGTTTTAGGGGAACTTTACTGGAGCACAGTAGGTTGCTGAACTCTGTAACGTCCTCAGATTCAGAAACTGCTAACAACCTAATCAGGTGTTAGTGGGCCTGTTTCCTGAGTGCAGTTGAAGCTGCATAAAGGCTCCTGTGCCCTGCCCTTTTGAGGATTTCTTAACCAGGGCTCCACAAATCAAACAGTAAGGATTTGAGGTTTCTTTGTTTGGTTTTTTAAATTACATTGCTAGCTCTCTGACTGGGAGCTCTTAAAAGGGTTTTGTGTGTACTTTTTAAAAGCAAGGATACTTACCTTTATGCTGTTTTAGGGGAACTTTACTGGAGCACAGTAGGTTGCTGAACTCTGTCACCTCCTCAGCTTCAGAAACTGCTAACACCTAATCAGGTGTTAGTGGGCCTGTTTCCTGAGTGCAGTTGAAGCCTGCATAAAAGTCACCTGTGCCCTGCCCTTTTGAGGTTGTCTTAACCAGGGCTCCACACATCAAACAGTAAGGATTGGAGGGTTTCTTTGATTGTTTTTTTTATTACATTGCTAGCTCTCTGAGCTGGGAGCTCTTAAAAGGGTTTTGTGTGTACTTTTTTAAAAGCAAGGTTACTTACTTTCTGCTGTTTTAGGGGAACTTTACTGGAGCACAGTAGGTTGCTGAACTCTGTAACCTCCTCAGATTCAGAAAATGATAACAACTAATCAGTTGTTAGAGGGCATGATTCATGAGAGCAGATGAAGCCTGCATAAAATTCTCCTGTGCCCTGCTCTTTTGAGGCATTCCAAACCAGGTCTCCACACATCAAACAGTAAGGATTTGAGGGTTTCTTTGTTTGGTTTTTTTTTATTACCTTGCTAGCTCTCTGACTGGGACCTCTTAAAAGAGTTTTGTGTACTTTGTAAAAGCAAGGTTACTTACATTTTTGCTGTTTTAGGGGGAAATACTTTACTGGAGACAAGCGTAGGTTGTCTGAACTCTGTACAACTCCTCAGATCCGGGCAAACTGCTAACACCTAATCAACGGTGTTAGTGGGCCTGTTTCCTGAGTTGCAGTTTTGAGAGCCTGCATAAAAAAAGGCTCCTGTGCCGACTGCCATTTTGAGGGGGATCTTTCTAACCAAGGGCTCCACACATCAAACAGTAAGTAAGGATTCGAGGTGTTTCGTTGCTTTGGTTGGTGTTTTTTATTTAAATTGCTATGCTCTTCTGAAATGGGAGCTCTTAAAAAGGGTTTTGTGTGTACTTTTTAATAAGCACAGGTTACTTACATTTTGCTCAGTTTTCAGGGGAACTTTTACGGCGAAGGCACAGTTACGATTGCTGAACTAATGTAACCTCCTTCCAGATTCAAGAAACTGCAATACAACATAATCAGGTGTTAGTGGGCCTGTTTCCTGAGTGGCAGTTGAAGGCCTGACATAAAAGGCTCCTGTGCCCTGCCCTTTTGAAGGCTTTCTTAACTCAGGGACTCCACACCAATCATAACAGTTAGGATTTGAGGGTTTCTTTGGTTTGGTTTTTTTTTATTTATATGCTAGCTCTCTGACTGGGAGCTCTTAAAAGGGTTTTGTGTGTACCTTTGCTTAAAAGCATAGGTTACTTACATTTTTGCAGTTATAGGAGGAACCTTTACTGGATGCAACAGTAGGTTGCTGAATCTTCCCTGTAACCTCCTCAGATTAACGGAAGACTGCTAACAACTATTCAGGTGTTAGTGGGCCTGTTTCACCTGAGTGCAGTTGAAGCCTGCATAAAAGGCTCCTGTGCCATGCCCTTGTGAGGCAGATTCGTAACCAGTGCTCCACAAATCAAACAGTAAGGATTTGAGGGTTTCTTTGTGTGGTTTTTTTTTTTTTATTCACATTGCGAGCTCTCTGACTGGGAGCGTTTAAAAGGGTTTTGTGGTGTACTTTTTAAAAGCAAGGTTACTTACATTTTTGCTGTTTTAGGGGCACTTTACTGGAGCACAGTAGGTTGCTGCCCTCGGTAAATCTCTTCAGATTCAGAAAAGGCTAAAACCTAATCAGGTGTTAGTGGGCCCTGTCTTCTGAAGAGCAGATAGAAGCCTGCCCATAAAAGGTTTCTGTGCCCTGCCCTTTTGACGGCTTTTCCTAACCAGGGTCCACACATCACCAGTAAGTAAGGTT